>BSBM01001409.1:0-4800000 GCA_027924585.1 Larix kaempferi | reverse complement strand
GTCACGATATGTTGTGATCCGACGGCTCAACTTCTCTTAGATCATACCTACCCTTGATTCATGGCTTAACACCCGATTGTTCCATGATCTCTATTTAAAGAGCATGGAGGGTCATTGGAAAGTTGATCGATTATGAGAAACTCATTTGTAACTTTCTTTCTTTGCATAACACTTTGTCCCGTAGAATCTATTTGGCTGAGGTCATGGAGTGTTTCCCTCGCGAGGGTTTAAACCACGTCAAAACATCGGTGTATCAATCTATGATCTATTTGTGTGGTTGCTCTAGGTGTTCGATCTTTTGGGAGTACCCTATGTACCCAAACAAGGAGCATGTCCAAATGTTCAACAAGAGGATGACAGAGATGGAAAATCTCCTTGATGCATCTTCCAAACTACTACCATTGCTACAAAAGAAGTTTGAAGAAATCCAAGACACCCTCATTGCATCCATGACAGATTGGGACAAGTCTAGAGTGCAGCTTGTACAACTGAGAAGGTAATTCATTTGGATAGATGGAAAGAAGATAGGCTTATTAAAATGATGGCACAGGTGAAACAAGAGTTGGCATAAAAGGAGGAAGCCTTGGAAAAATTACAAGTAGTTGTCAAAGGGCACTATGGAGCAAAGCCACCTTCCATCGCCATTATAGAATCCAACACCGTGACTGATACCACTAAGGTAAGTTCACATTTTTTGAAAATTTTGCAAGAGTATGTTGGTGAATTTGAAAATCATACAAGATTCATTGGTTCAAAAATATTAAGACAAATGGGCTATTATGGACAAGGGCTAGGAAATCAAAGGCAAGGCATCCTCGGCCCTATTGTAGTTGAACCAAGGGCCAATTATGAAGGCTTATGTTTTGATTACAGAATGGAAAAGTTGATGTTGACTCCATGAATACCACTTTTGTGAAGGAAAAAGACATTATAGAATTGGCTAGATAATTAGGAGAAAGAGAAGAAATAAATAAAGGTAACATACCACTATCTCCTCAGCCTTCTTGTGGCATATTGAAGAAGGGAAATGATGATAAGAACTTAAAGCCTTCATCCTCCACCAACATTTAGAAGAAATGGAAAAACAATCATCTATAGAAATATTAATAAGACCAATATGTACACATCAGGCAAGGCATCCCTAATTTGTCATCGATGCAAGAAGACATGTCGCATAGTTGCTAATTGTTGGTATTCAAAAGCATGTTTGTTCTGCAGAAAGAAAGGCCATTACGTGACTTCTTGTTGGGAATCAAGCCACATGTAGCAGGCCATATCCCTTTCATAGGTAGGATGGAAAGAAGGCTTCTCCAAGCCTTCAACAAAATCAGGGGTAAATGGAGAAGGAAGCTGAGCAAAGCATACCAAATAAGTTCAAGAAATTTTGCTACCATTGCAAGTTGAGTGGACATTGGGAAGAAAGGTGTTGGAGAATTCATTCAGAGCTTCACCCCAAAAACCGCATAGCAAAAAGAAGAGTGTGGAGAGTGAAGAATGAGGGAGATGAATATTTTCCTGCATCTCTATTACAAGGAGCAATAGTTTTCCAAGGTACTAAAGAAACATAGGAGGTTTGCATCAACATCAATTAAGATAACATATTGATGCAGACATCAAGAGCAACCCCATTTCAATTATTGTTTCCTTCCATCTTGCTGAAGAATATCCATTTATTGGGGATGTCTCAGAGGTTGGTGCAAATGTCAGTGACCTTGGGGGTTCCTTGAAACTTCATTATAGTGGAGGAAGTAGCCATTGCTCAATATGTTTGGTTATTTTGGTGAATAGTTGAGTGCATTCCTGAGAACTGTGTGGAGCAACAACTAAAATAATGGTGGAGAATGTAAGGTTTGGCATTCGTTGTTTATTATGAATTGTGGGTAAATCCACCACCATAGCCTCATGATGTTTTCACCTACATCCATACATGTGTAAGTGTTGTCACATGAAGAATGTCACATTGGTGGTTATGATTTCACACCAAGGAGGACATACATTCGATGTTATAACAGAGACAATGTTGGTTAGCACCTACCAATAATAAAGAGTTGCTTCTATGATAAGAAGTAAATCATCCTAAGAGCATAGAGTTGCTACCATGAAAAGAAGCAAATGATTATGGCAGTGAAGAGCTCATTTCCTTTGTAGCCTAAGGAGCAAAAAGTGTCCACAAATTTGTAGTTTCACGAGAGGTCAGTCTCACAAATGAACCAAGTAAAAGTTTGGTGAAAGGAGACAATACAAGAAGATCCCATGCCAGGGTTGTTTTCTTACCATTGAAGATCAGTTGAGGAATGACTTGCTAGTAGATAATTTTTTCCATCCCGGGAAGCAATTCATCCTAGAAGAAGAGGGAAATTCACACTTTCCATTGTGATCACACATGCTCACTAGTATGTCACTATAAAATGAGTGATGCATACATTCAATAGTGAACAAAAGAAGACCAGAATTCGACTTTGCTTCATTAACTGCCAAGATGGACCATTTTCAAAGCCATAGAATGCAAGATATGTGCATGTTGAGGAATAAGCAGAGACCAACATTCAACTTGGATTCATTGAACTACTAAGATGGACTATCTCCAAGTCTAAGAGGGAGATGGGAATGGGTGTTGAGTCTAGATTTTAGATCAGAGGATTGCACGGAACTGAGAATCAATGGAGGGCTTCTGCAACAAGAACAAGTGAGCCAGAAACAAGAGCTGAGCCATATCCAGGACCAGAGCGAATAACTATATCCATGATTCCAGAGCCAGAGCCAAAGTTAGAGCTATAGTCAAAAACCATATTTAGAGCCCACTTTTTATAAAAGATAATAGAATGCACATTGATCCAGTTTGATTTCCTTGAGCTTTTGGAGATCAAAAACACTCTCAATTGGGAGGTGTGATATGAAAATGGATCTAAACAAAAAAAATGGTTGTAAGCCTCAATACTTAAAAGTAATTTGGAAATGTAAGAAGGATATAGGCAAGGGAAAAGACAGTGCAATTATACTGTAGAATGAGAAGAAAAAGAATGTGCATTTAATTAATTGAATAGGAAAATAAATTAGGAGAAAAAAGAGAGAGAGGGAATGGGAAATGAAAACCCATGGTTGTTGGCTTTCCCATTACCCCTAGCTATCCCATATCTCCTTCACTTAGATTGTCAAAGGGATTTTTCCCTATCGTTATCCCAAAGAGGAGAGTGCGAAAGAGCCCAGAGTTGCATTGTAATCCAGAGATTGCCAAAATGAAATAATGAGCAACCATTGAATGTTGATTTTCCCATTTGGATTTCCAGGGAAAAATATTGTGTCCATTAAGTTCTTAGTATATTGCTCATGTTCCATTTTATTTTATTTTTAACTAGGGGAATCGACAATTAGAGACTGGGATGGTACTCACGTGACACGGGGTCCATGGATCCAATCCCGCTACCACTATACCCCTAGGTGTCCCACAACCGCCTACAAGCATGGGACACAGGTCATCCTAGGTGTGATTTGAACTCGTGACCTCTGTTTACAACATGTGACTTCATATCAAGTGAATCGCCAATGAGCCACACTTGTGCGGGAAACTCATGTTCCATTTTTAATTACTACCGATGATTCTAATGGAATCTCATGTGTGAATTACTGTCAGTGAATGGTGGAAGTTTGAATGAGTCAATAATGAAAAAAAAATCATAGATTTACTACAGTGTTGGTTATTCTTGTGCAATGGAGGTCCTAATAAATATTTTCCTCACATTGTCTAATGTTACTCCAAGCCCATAAATCAACAGCTAAGATATCAGAGCTGTTGCATCAATGTAAGAAGTTTCCAAAACCATTTTAGTGACTGTTGGGTGAATTTCTCACTTTCCCGTGTGTTTTATTGATTGTTGGGGATTTTTCCTCTTTCCCTGGCCATTTTCTTATTGCATGGGGCATTCCCTCCATTTCCTGGGTTGTTTTGTATATTGTTGGCCCAATTCCTCAATTGTTGGGAAATTATATATGTTTCCTTGGTGTTTTTAATGAATGTAGGGTGTTTTTAATCACCATCGGACAAATTCTCTTCGCATGGGATGTTTCCCTCATTGATGAAACGTTTTCTTCAATGCAAAAACAAAGTTAAGAATTCCTAGGTGAATTCAATTTGCCTGAGGTGAATTTGAACTGCCTAGGGAATTTTTTATCTGATGTTGAGTGTTTTTACTCTTACTATGCATGTTCTCTCACACCCATGATATTCTTAATTGTTGGGTGGATGTTATAATTATTATTGGTTGCTTTTATAGTTGTCAATAAGCGTATTAATGATTACCCGGACTGTATACCAAGTGTTGGGTTCGATTCACCACATTGCTACCTGGATCTCTCAATCAACGAGACCGTATTCACTTATTGGATTGGTTACTCATGGCGTAGTTAATTACTATCTTGGTAGTTGGTGTATTAAATAACTGCCACCTCCCTTTGTGTATTGGATGGTGTAATGGAATTGTGCTTTGATTATGAACACAAAATATAGGGGGATTATCTACTTAATTGATTGTTCCCAAGCAATTAGAGATCGAGAAGTAATCCCAATTCTGAGTAGGGATATAAAGAACATTTATCTCCACTGATTGATGATTAAATGGGGGTCATTTAGTGTAGCTACATATCATTCCTTAAGTGGATATAGAGGCACATTCATGTTTTGATCATAGTTGGTTTGCTGATATTTTGCTTTAGCCCCATCATTTTCAAGTTAAGATCATTGTTTCTTAGATGCAATTTTGAGAATTGATAATTTTTCCTATGGAGTTCTTGTAATTATTGAATGAGTTATTTTCCTCATAGACAAGATAGAGAACAAAGGCTAAGAATAGTTTTATTGCTACAAAGGATTTGTGTTGGTGAAGCGGGTGGACTATAGGTCCCTCAATTATGGATCAGCGACAAAGCTAAGCAAGCCTTCTCTACCTTAAAAGTTGTCATGGTCACTACTCCATTTTTAGTAATGCATGATTTCACTAAAACGTTTGTCTTAGAATGTGATGCCTCAGGCCGCAGTGTTGGCGCAATATTGATGCAAGAAGGATGTCCTTTGGCCTTCACGAGTAAACAGTTATGTGATGGAAATTTGGGAAATCTACATATGAAAAATACATGATGGATATTCTTCACGCAACTGAGACTTGGCACCCTTATTTCATGAGGAGCTTCCAGATCAAGCCCAACATCATAGTTTAAAATATTTCCTTAAACAAATCTTGTCCTCTCCATAGCAACATAAGTGGGGGTATGATTATGAGATTATATATAATAAGGGTAGAGAAAATATAGTGGTCAATGTGTTGTCTTGGCTATATAAAAGCGAGAGCTCTCTCTTTTCCTTATCCTTACCAATTCTAGGTTGGCTGGAGGAAGTGTGTCAATAATGGCTATAAAATGACACCATAGTGCAACTCATCCAATAGCTTAAGGAATATCTAAACCCTCCTACAGAGTATACATGGCACCAAGATACATTGTACTATAAAGATCACATTTTTTTGGCACCAAATTCAACCTTAAAATAAAGAATCCTAGAAGAACTACATTCATCACCAGTAGCAAGTTACTCAGGCTCTTATAAAACCTATGAAAGGATTAAGCATCCGTTCTTTTGGGAATGAATGAAACTCAATATCTAGAACTCGTTGCATCATGCGATACTTACCAATGACACAAGGGAGAAACAATGAAGTCGCTAAGGGGGATTGCAATCACTTTCAATTATACATATTTGGATTGATATTTCAACGGATTTTTATCGTGGGGCTTCCAGGAAATGGTAATAAACTAGTCATCATAGTGGTTGTATATCGTCTTTCCAAATATATCCATTTTTGTGGCTTGTCACACTCTTTTAGACCATCAATAGTTTCAAAAGTATTCATGGATCAAAATTTTAAATTACATGGCATGCTCACTTTCAGTGTCTCTAATCAGGACTCTACCTTCAAAAGAAACTTTTGGCATGAGTTATTTAAACTTCAGGGTACTTAGTTGAAACTTAGCACAACCTGTCACCCATAAATAGATGGCCAAACCAAAGTGGTAAATAAGTGTTTGGAAACTTCCTTGTGATGCTTTGCTTCAGAAAAGCCACATCACTAGACATAATGGATTCCTCTTGTGGATTGGTAATATAATAACACTTATCATAGCACTACCAAAATGACACCCTATGAAGCAGTATATGGGAAAAAACCCTTGTTTGTGGTTTTATATTTACAATGCATTTCTAGGTTCCAAGCAGTGGATAAAAAACTTCGCACTAGAGAAGTTATTCTCCACACACCTAAGGACAATTTGGATATATCTCAAAATAGAACGAAACAATAGGTGATCAACATCGCTCTGAGTGCTTGTTTACAGAAGGGGATCAAATGTTTCTTCAACTTCAACCTTATAGACATGCATCCCTCAAAAATCACCCCCACCAGAAACTAGCTCTGAAGTTCGATGTGCCTTACAATATCATCCAATGCATTGGACAAGTGGCCTACAGGATCACTCCATTAGATCACTCCAAGATTCACCCAGTCCTTCATGTATCATGCCTCAAAAAGGTGGTGGTATCTATTTGTAAAGTGAAAACCAAGTTGCGAAAACTTGATAGGAAGGTTGCATTTGGATCCATCTGGAAGCAGTATTGGACACTAGGGAATGTCAATTGCACAAATGTACAATAAAAAAGGTGTTGCTCTAGTGGAAAGATATGCAACCTGAAGATGCCACCTGGGATTATGCAACAATTTCCTCATCATCAGCATTGAGGACAACGTTTGTTTTTAAGGGAGAGGGCATGTTAGGCTCCCACCCTAACTCCCTACTTTAATATTTGTCATGTTATGTATGAGGCCATAACCTTTGATAGTAGTAGAATATTAATGTAACAAGGGTCTCTCTATTAATGAAGACCCACTAGTTAGTTGATATTCAATAATTATCGGCTAAGTCAAGTAGTCAAGGTTTTGGGATATTGAAAGCCTATTTAAAGAGCTAAGAGACTATGGATTGTTTTGTCAAGAATTATTGCATCGAATCATCTCTACTCTGATGAAAGGATGCTCAACCTTAAGAGGCACGTGAACATTGCTTCATAAAGTGTTTATCATAATACAAGAGCTATTTGTACAACATTTATTTTGTCCATTTCCTAAACGATCATTTATTTTGCAATATAACCTTGTGTTTCATGTATTGCTTATCTCTATATATCTTGTTGTTGATCTAGTTTGCAGGGTTAAGACCTCCACATTTGCTTATTGGAATAAGCTTTGCATGTGGGATTGGTTATGTTAAGATTACACAATTCTTAGGGGGGATTTAAATTTCTCTTTTGGAAGCTCAGAGGTTTGGGGTCCAAAAACTTAGGTTGATTATCTCTCTTACTACTTCTTGAGGAAGTTGGATGATGTAGGATTGGTTTATGTCGTATCTTTGAAACTAAAACCAACTTGGAGAAATAAAAGGATTGGTGATGATAGGTTAGCAAAGAGACTGGAGAGTTTTAACATAGTTATCAACTTGACAAGAAATGTGACCTCAAAATGAAAACTCTAGCCATTAAAATCCATAATTTTTCATCAAAAACACCAAATTCAATTATCAAATCAAAAAGTGATGATACCGGTAGCACTCTTTTTTTTCCAAGGTTGAAATTACAACATTTTTCAACCATGGCTTTAAAAATACATGATGGCATGATTATATCACTCTATAATTTTAAATTTTAAATTACTACAAAATATATTTTTTGATATCACTAATAGTCAAATCATACAAGTCAACAAACATAGAAATGATCCATTACTTCATGGAAGTTCAAAAATCCCATGAATAATCTACCTTTTCTTCACATGAATAATTGGATGAATAGGTAGATGATCCATATTCTTATATGTTATCAATAAGTGCCCCATTTGAGTCTATATATGTGCCCAACATTTCCAATGTCAAGAGCCATATAAATCTATGGCTAGGTTCAATGGACTCCCTTCTTACAAGTATTTATTGTGCCAACAATTTCTTAATAATCTATGTTTTTAGAGTGAAGAGTGTTTATCATAAACATGTGTGTCAACATCCTCTAATTTTAACATGTCACTACATATTAAACATTTTGTTTTAAGAAACATATCAAAACATTAATAAACAAGAGTTGCATGCAACTTAGTCCCTGCTTTTAATTTAAAAAAAAAAACAAATTATTCAAAATCATTTTTAAATAAAAATAAAAACTAAATAAAGTTATATAAAACGATATATATATATATATAACGTGCTTTATATCATTACCAATATATATTAAATGTTAATATATAAAAGTATTTTTTTTTAAATTGTGAAAGTGTAAATTTGGATGTAGCTTGGGTGGTTGGGAGGAATGATTGTTACCCTCCCCACCCAGGTTCAATTCTTGTAAGTGACATGATTATGGGTGCATATGTAATGATTAAGTAGATTATGTAATTATGGCAGTGTTGGGACTAAATAAATTAAATATAGATTTTTATTTTTTTGTAACTAGGGGAATCGACGACTCGGATAGGGCTAGTACTCGCATGACACGAGGTCTAAGGGTCCAATCTCATCCAATACCACTATACCCATAGGTGCACCGACACAGCCTGCAAGCATGGGGCACGAGTAAGCCGGGGTGATTTGAACTCGTGACCTCCATTTACAACATGTCCTTCATATCAAGCGAATCATCAATTGAGCTACACCCCTACAGGCTAAATAAATTAAATATAATTTAATTTTGTAAGAATAAATCAAAATCAATTAAATCTTAAATACAAATATTATAAAATTAATTATATAAATAAATCAAACAATTATAAAAAAATATTATATATATATATATATATATATATATATATATATATATAGAGAGAGAGAGAGAGAGAGAGAGAGAGAGAGAGAGAGAGAGATCTGGGCCAAATATATGTGTTTTATGCAGAAATGAAATGGAATATGTGGAACATATATTTTTTAAATGTCAACTCACAATTCAGATTTGGAACTTCATATGTGCTTCCCTTAACGTATCCCAGACATGGGGGATGCTTTCCTTTGAACAGAATTTCTTCCTCTGGTTCAATAACTGTGAGAAGTTCAGCACTTTACCTGCTTTTATTCCCTCGAGAATTTGGAATGCCAGAAATTCTCACATTTTTTAAAACAAGAATTTGGCTATTGAAGGGGGTATGTAGGTAGATCATCAGTCTTTACAAAGAATATGATTATGCTGGGGAAAAGTGTCCAAAAATCAGACAAGTGGTGGTTGTACCTCATTCTCTGGAAACTATGGATTTCTTTGATGGTACTGCAATGGATGGCCTATGTGCTACTGGTGCGGTTCTCATACTTGATGAGAATCAATTTTTCAATTTCAAATTAAACTGTGGTCATGGATCCAACACCAAGGCATATTTGTTGGCATTATGGTGTTTATGCAAGGAGGCATTATTCTTCGGCATAGACTCTTTAAAATTCTATGGGGACTCTTTGGTGATTGTCAAATGGGCCAATCTTCAGTTCAATCTACAAGTGATTTCTCTTATTAACTAGTGCAATCGAACTAGAGAGCTCTTGTCTTCTTTTTCTGATATTGATATTAAGCATACTTACCGTGAAATTAATCATGTTGATGTTTCGTTGTCAAAAGCGACACTAAAAGGTAAAGAGGGCTTTCTAGTTTGCGAGGAATTTGTGGAAAACTCCATGGAAGATAGTGGATAAAGAAATTTCTTTTTTATGTACCTATAGTTTTTTGTGTCCCAATATTATGGATTGTTGTTGTGGGTATGTATGAGTCA
The DNA here is from genome assembly GCA_027924585.1 of Larix kaempferi. Lineage (NCBI taxonomy): Eukaryota > Viridiplantae > Streptophyta > Pinopsida > Pinales > Pinaceae > Larix > Larix kaempferi. The sequence goes on along the minus strand of BSBM01001409.1, from coordinate 4,790,167 downwards.
TTAGACTAAGTGTTGAGGTCGTTATGAGATGATTGCCTGATGTATTAATGGGATGGATGTTTTGATGCCTGCTGTGATGCTTCTTTTTTGGACAATGAGTACTTATCAAATTGATTGGTTTTGTGATGTACTTTGTTATTCATAAATGAATAGCAAAAGTACATTTTTTCTTGTTGAATATATATATAATCCTAAATCCATTAAATAATCATTACAAATAAAAGTAAATATATAAATAAACCTTATACTAAAAAATAAACAAGTGAAATAGAAACAAAGCTACGTGCCTCTTAAAATTAACAAATGAGAACATTTATAAAATTGTATAGTTGTCTATTTCAAAAAATAAGAAAAAAATTGTAATTCTATATTAATATAGAACGCGTTATTGGCATAAGGTTGCTTAGAGTTCATGATAAATGTAATTAATTTTCATTTACATGCTATAAAATCTAGATGTTCCACGTGGCTCTAATTCCTTACCATTCTCGGTCAAGTGTTTCTTGAGCAGGTGTTTATTTCCACCTCTGCTACTCTCTTCCATACACTATACCATCTTGGGCGTTGGCGATAGGTGGTAGGGATGACTTACAACTTTGTGTCCTCTCACTTTCAATAGTAGGCATAGAAAACTTAATGTTTGTTGGTTTGTCATCGACCTCGAACAATGAAGGCATAGTTCTCTTCATTAATATGGGAAACCTTTTGGTGCTGAGAAGAACCCAACTAGTTGATGAGAGGTCCAAAAGAGAAATAGTAGGCTCTTTGTGGGATTGCACTAGTAGAAATAACACAAATATAGTATGTTTTCTCTTCTTAGTTCCTATCATCTATCATCTTGCATTATAGTAGTTGAAGCTTGAAAGGCATCGACACCTCCATTTAATTTTAAGAATAATTTGGACTTTAGAATTAATATATACAAAACAATAAAAAGCATATACACACAGCACAGTATGGTTGTTAACAACAAGAGTATTCATATTGAGAATTCCCATTGGAATCTATTAGGCTTGTAAGTTAGTTATGAGCTCCTTGAAAGCGCAACCAATGGATATAAGAATAGAAAACACACACAAGGAGAGTTATGTCCACTCTCAGAACGGGTCATCCTAGGCAGAAAGGATTGTCCATAGCATATATTTGCAGGAGGTTTCACATTCGAATTGTTAGGCCATACAGCTACAGGTGGGGGTTGTTGTTGTTGAAGGGGTTAGTTAATTTTATCACTCTCATGTATAGCCATGCATTTTGGCAATGAAAACATTTATTTAGGTCAATTAATTATACATAGATGCATATATATGTGGATTGATGATTATGAGAACTCCAACATAAATCAACTTTATATTTTTTCTCATCACATTTGGATTCGATTTTGTTTAATGATGATATGTAAAAGATATGTACAAAACATTAATAATCATGAGAAATTAGTTAATGGTAGTGGTTTACTTTCATTGAATCACTTGAAGGAAAACATAGTGTACAGGAAAGACATAAATGGTAGGAAAGGGTAACAAAGCATATAAATACCCCATAGTCATCGCAATTTGTTGAAATGTGGAATTCTTCTGAATTAACCTGCCTAGATCGTTCTATCTTTGTAATGTACCCAACCCCTCTATTAGGCATACTAACTTAAAACTGACAGTTTGACACGCAGAGAATAGGATTGACACACTTACAAGGCTGCAAATAAGGTGGAATCAAGGTCAATACTTTGATAGTGGCACATTCGGGAGTGCATCACGCCTAGGTAGACCCCAATGGAAAAGCCAAAGGACTCAAGGTAATTGACCTGGGACTTCTGTGGAACCTCCACTAATTCTTGTGCGTACTGGAAGTAATGAAAAATTATGTAAGCTAAATATATTGTCCCCAACCTGATAATGGACTCAATTTGACTTGGCAACAAAGATCAAACAGTAAAAATACCAAGTAGGAGCAAAGGGCGATCCTTGGACTAGTGAAGGTGATTATTTCCAGATGATTTTGAATGGCCTCTGAAACTTCCTAATTTATGTATTAGGGATGTATATGGACTCTAATACATCTAATTTAACTATCTGAACCTTCAGATCAAATATTAGAAGAACACTTGTCAACTAAAATCATCAAAATGAGAAACTAATCAATATTCCTTACTAGAGTGCAAGCATTGAAATCAGGTAATTCCAAATGGTACTCAGGGGTCACGAATTCTGAAATAAACTCTATCAATTAGACCAAATACATGACATATAACAGCAACATACTTCAATCAAAATTTAAGGGGTTCATTTAACAATCAACCAGAGACAAACTTAAACAATGTTTTCCATTTTTAACAATTTACAACATGAGACAATACTGTACTGAAAATTGAGCAACTTGAGGAAAGGAAGCAAACTATATTTATTCATTTGACTAAGAGGACATAAAATATGTCAACATGGATACATTTTCAGCAGCAAAATTCATAAGATATAGAGAATAGGAAGCTCGGAAAGTGCAGGAAGAGAGATAGGAGAATTGAGTCAATTCACTTTAAAACAATAAGTTTCCTTGCATACAATTTCACTCTCCTGAATGGATTTTGACTTCAAACCTGCAAATGAAATTTTGAAGGGTGTCCAAATGCTTCTACATAACAATAATTTCCAATAGAATGCACTAGAACAGATACCACTTCACACAAGTGCACCAACTATCATCAAACCCCCAAACAACTGGAAACTAGCTACTAGAAATCACACCAAACTCACTGTTGCTACCACTAACTCCAAACACCAAACCAACTATATTGTAGCTCAAATCAGAACTACAAAAAAATATATTATTTTCTACACTTGAATCTCAATGAAAAGGATTGTATGTTCTCTTACTCAAACTCCAACAAAAATATCTCTCAATCTCTTTGTTGGATCAATGAATGCAAAGGGGCACGTCACCCAATGTTCGCAAGGGGCACACCACACAAGCCTCTGAGATGCACAGAGATATCAAGATGAATTCTCAAAATGAAAAAATATGTGAATCGTTTTGTTCATCATTCTTTTATTGACCTCTATTATCTTTTTTTCCTGCCTTCTAGCACTTGTCATCTATGAAATTCGAATTAGTGATGAGTGGGGGCTTCTTTGGAAAGCTGCTTTTGCATTTTGGACCCACTTGCATCATGAATTCTCCCTCGTTGACTAAAATTAGCCTCTATAGATTTTTTGGATCCTTTTTGCTAGATTTATCCTTTTACAAAACTTTCCTGAACCTTATCTTCCAAAATCAGGAAACTTCAGTCATTTTAGCTTTTATGTTGCTTCTCCTGCTTTTGGTTGCTTTTTGTCCATCTTTTTCTGAGTATGCCAACTCACATGCTCTAAACTTATCCTATGCACCCTATTGGGCCACCTAAGCCATGAAAAACTCATAAATAATTATTAGAAATATTAAATAAAACAAAATTTAGGACCACCATTAATTATTTATTTACATAAGGTAAACAAAATTGTCAAATTAACCCCGTTAGTAATTTATTTAATTATTTTCCACTAGGACCCATGTAAGTTGAATTTTTTAGTGGTGAACCATGGTTCTATCAAAAATGGGGAGATTACAGTCCTCCCCTCCCAAAATTGCTTGTCCTTAAGCAGTGTCAGGGTCCCATTGCTTGTACTGCACTCAAACAAACATCAATGACATCCAAGACAATCCATCATGCCAAGGAATTCCTGGATCCCAATGTATGAGTTTCATCCTCCCAAACATCAATGGTGTCTGAAACAAACCATCAATGCCTGGATCCTTAGATCTCTACTGCATACCATCCATCATCACTATTTCTTGTGACAATCTATCACTCCATGGTATGCTAGGATCCATCGACCAAATGGGTAGTTCATCACTTCCAATGTGGGGCCAAAATTATGTGAGTCTCTCCAATAAAATATGAAACTCATCATGTGCCATATGTACACTAGGAATAAGGCTCACAATGATGCTACATCTCTCACCCAACTGACTTAAGTGAACCCCCCATGTCCTATTATGAGTACTGAAGGAATCATATAGCAGGCATAGATTCCTTTGCTGCTCACATGATTGAAAAGAGACTGGTTCATTTTTCAAACCCAAAGGTATTACCATCAAATCACAATAAAAAGGAGATATGTGTGTCTCCTACTCCTGATGTGACACCTTCAGAAAGAATCCATTTACCCAGTCTTCAGTTCCATTCAATCCCCATTGGATATGGATGTCATAGATGTATGGGATGATGGAAGATAGACCAAAATCAAATCACTGCATAGTTCATCCATCAAACATGTGGATGCATAAACCCCTCTATTGGTTGGTCCAACAAGAATGTGCTCGTCTTCCTTCTCCATTACTATTTGTTTGTCCCATAGAGGCGGATTATGACCTTCCTCCTCAAGTATCTACAAATCGGAATGTTTCCCATGCTCTATCATCACATGAGGATCATCCATCACATCATTTGTGCAATAAACCATGTACAAATGGATTTCTATATAATAGGAGGAAGAGTGTAGTTTGTCCAGCACCCTACGTAGATGTCCAACATGTTCCTCTGATTCTTGAAGTGCCCTTTGAGTGCTCTTCATGGAATCATGGGTGATCTCTAGCTGATGAGAGAGTCTGTCAATATCGTCTTCATATTCTGTTAGATGGACTCTAATACATCTAAGTTAACTAGCTAAAGATTCATATTAGAGATTAGAAGAACACTTGTCAATTAAAATCATCAAGATAGGAAACTAGTCAATATTCCTTACTAGAGAGCAAGCATTGAAATCAGGAAATTCCAAATGGTAATCGGGGGTCACAAATTCTAAAATAAACACAGTGGATTATGACATGTAACAACACATACTTTGATCAGAATTTAGGGGGCGCATTTAACAGTCAACCAGAGACAAACTTAAACAATGTTTTCCATTTTTAACAATTTACAACATGAGACAATATTGTATTGAAAATTGAGTGACTTGAGGAAAGTAAGCACACTATATTTATTCGTTTGACTGAGAGGACATCAAATACATAAACATGGCTTCATTTTCAGCAGCAAAATTTAGAATATATAGAAAATACGAAACTCAGAAAGTGCAGGAAGAGAGATAGGAGAATTGATTTTAGAACAATGAGTTTCCTTGCATACAATTTCACTCTCCTAAATGGATTTCAAATTTAGACGTGTAAATGGAATTATGAAGGGTATCTAAAGGCTGCTACATAACACTAATGGCCAAGAGAATGCACTGGAACAGCCACCACTTCACACAAGTGCGCCAACTATCATCAAACCCCCAAACAACTGGAAACTAGCTACTGGAAATCACACCAAACTTACTGCTACTACCACTAACTCCAAAATCCAAGCCAACTATATTGTAGATCGAATTGGACCTGCAAAAAAAGACATTATTTGTTGCACATGAAGCTCAATGAAAAGTACTGTATTTCCTCTTCCTCAAACTCCAATAGAAATATCTCTCAATCTCTCAGCTAGATCAATGAATGCAAAGGGGAACATCACCCAATGTTGGCAAGGGGCACACCACGCAAGCCTCTGAGATGCACAGAGATCTCAAGATGAATTCTCAAAATGACAAAAGATGTGAATGGGTGTGTTCATCATTCTTTTATTGACCTATGTTAACTTTTCTTCATGCCTTCTAAGAATTGTCATCTATGAAATTCGAATTAGTGATGAGTGGGCGCTTCTTTGGCAAGTTGCTTTTGCATTTTGGGCCCACTTGCCTCATTAATTTTACCTCACTGGCTAAAATTAGCCTTTGTAGCTTTCTTGGAGCCTTTTTCTAGTTTTCTATGTTTACTAAACTTTCATGAACCTTATCTTCCAAAATCATGAAACTTCTATCATTTTAGCTTTTATGTTGCTTTTCCTGCTTTTGGTTGCTTTATGTCCATCTTTTTCTAAGTAGGCCAACTCACATGCTCTATCCTTATCCTATGTGCCCTCTTGGGTCACCTAAGCCATGGACAACTCATAAATAATTATTATAAATATTAAATAAAAAGAAATTTAGGCCCACCATTAATTATTTATTTACATAAGGTTTTTTTTGTCAAAATTAACCCCCTTAGTAATTTATTTAATTATTTTCCACTAGGGCCCATGTAAGTTGAATGGGTTACTGGTGGACCATGGTGCTATCAAAAATGGGGACATTACAATCTCTTTTCCAGGTGTTTTCATACACTTATATTCATAGGAGATCAAATGTAAAACCCACTTTTCATATACTTTTGTTCATGGGAGATCAAAGGTAAAAATCTAGAAGAGGTCGTAGAATATTTTCACTTAAAGGCTTGGGTTCTTCAGGAAATACAACGATGCTATAGTTTACAATGTCCTATCAAAACTAGAGTCGGGAACAACTGGGATCTTCCAAAAACCATAAACATATTTTAGTGCAAAATATGGAATGTAGTTAAATCCCAGATCTCTAAATCTCCAGGTGATGCTTTCCATCTTATATGTATCTTGTTTATGCTTGCAATTCAGTTGACTATTAATGAATGGGCCACTTTACAGTAACCCGTGTCTCCCCAATTTTCACAAAACTAATTTTCCAGTATATTGAAATTTAATTATTAGGTTCGAATTGAAGTGCCAAAACATGTCAAATATAGGAAGTTAACAGAACTATTGACGGATTTCATCAGGAAAAAATAGTTAATTTTCTCTTGAAGAGATCTACTCAATACCCCCAAGCCAAAGCTTGACCTCCATTAACACAAACCCCAGTGGTATTTATAAACTAAGTAAATGGGAAGAGAGGGTGTAAATGCACACAGCTTAGAGCAATTAAAATTAAAAATTTAACAATAATTGCTTACTTACCCCATTGAATCTCTTCGTGCACCGCCCATTGCCAAAAATTTGTGGAAACTTTCTTTCGAGGGAATATCTTCCTCCCCCATCTAGGATCATCCCTACTAATACTCAATAATGAATGGATACTTATGATTATTATTTTAATCAATGTTGTCGGTGTAAAGATATCCACAACCCCTGGTCACATGGAAGGATATTCTTACTTTTTTCTCTACATAAATAAGCCTCCCATGATATTAGTGGTGACTTTTATCACCCGAAGGGACTATCTTGTTCGATATACAGGAGATGCAGCAGTGAGCATGGACATAAAAGAAAAAATGGAGAAATAAAATAATAATAATAAAATTTGAAGGAATTTAATAATAAACATGCAAGGCAAGTAAAGAACGAAGCTTCCCCGGCTGCGGATGATTTTCCTGATCATGCCACAACTGGCAACTTGGTCCAGCCACCTGGTGATGCATGATGAACTCATCACCTCCTCCTCATGCCGGTAGGTAGTCAGGTGATAGCGGTTATTGTCAAAACTATAGATCTAGCTAAACTAGCTTACCTATCTTAGCAATCAATAACACATCAAAGTAAATAAGAACAGAAAGAGAACAAGGAAAAGAGTACACCAGATATACGTGGTTCACCCAATTGGGCTACGTCCACGTGAAGGGAATTGTCTTCTATTATCTCCAGAAATCTCCTTCAATCTTACAAGAGAGCAACTACAAATAACCCCAATAAAATATAGCAAATCTTGAGTTCACAATACCATGTGTTGATACTATCTATGAGCATATACTACTATATCATTGTATTGTTCATTGTAATTGTGATGCGACTCCCTTGACCCTATTATATACCAAGAGATGTGGAGGAATTACTCTCACATATTGCATGTCGGATAATATAATTCTCCATAATAACATCTCTTTATATAATGATGGGTATCAAGAGTATACTTTACCATAATGAATATGGGATATAATGTATTACTATTTACATAAGATTGTGGATAAATTCCGACATAATACAAAGACATTATTACCTTCCAAGGAATATAATTAATATATTCCAATACTCCCCCTTAATAATGGTTGGGAGAAAATCCCTCACTAACACTAAGGAAGGAAGGAGTCATTATTGCTCCCCCTTGATGACAACTTCCAAAATATCCATAAGCTGCAAATAACAAGAACACTTCGGTTGATGGAATTTGATGAAGAACAACCGCTTCTCACTGAATCATGAAACTGCACACGAACTAGGTTGTACGATGAAATACCAACAACAAGATGCCCAGATCTAAAGAGAAGCCTTATGGCTACTAGATCCAACAGTAAAAAGCCGAGAACATCTCACGCAATCCAACAGCAAGATGCCTAGATCACCACAAGAATAATCGCAACCATAATTGATAATTGAAGAACTCTGATATAACATCCACACCATTGTACAGATACCTTTTGACGGCTGATACAACAGAACATGTGGCTAAGAACACCACAACAGTGTAGAGAATACCCAGATGGCCAATATACATGCAGATAGCAGACATTCTTCCAATCAAGGTGCAATATAAATATCTTCAGAAGACCTCAAACATTGAATAAACAAGACCCCAATGGTCTATACATAAAAAATGATATCATACATATGAACATCATGACTTTAACAGTAGAAGATGGTGCTTCATTATTTCTGGAATAAGGTGAAAACATAAACAGAGAACTTATCTACACACATGAACTTCCAAGATTAAAGCATACAAAGATCATAAAATAAAGTTTCTCATACATAAATGAAAATGCTTATACACCAAAGGTTAGCAAACATCATATAAAAAATGGCAACATGATATGATCAAATAAAAGATTAACTTGCTCATTAAGGAAAATGAAGTTACTTTTACACGATAAGTGTTAGCCACAACATATAAAAAGTGAGCAATAAAAATGACAAATATGAGATTACTCTTATAAAATTGATCAAGAACAAAATAAACATGACACGATTAGAAATAAACATGATTAAACATGATCAACAAAGAAAAGAACAAATTAGTCATTAAGCATTTAGAAGAAGAACTACTATATGACAACAACAGGGGCACTTAAAGTTTGCTTTAAAGCAATTCTTTTCAGGATGGTTGTTTTACCACAATGCTTACAAGGATCATACACTTTCTTCTTCTTACTATGTTCATGATGTGCATTAGTAGAATTACCACATTTATTAGTATGATTTGAAGTGTGTGAACTAGAACCTTTAGCATTATTAAAACTTTTCTTAGGATTCTTATTATGTGCCATAAGAGCCTTATTAGGTGAGACTTGTCCTAAAACAATTAACCTTTCTTGCTCATTAATCAATCATTTACAAAAATCATCAAAATTAGGTTCATGGTATTTGAAGACAATTCAAGAGCCCTGTTCCTAGTTTGGATGAACATATCAAAACAAGATGGCAATTTTTGTTCTACAAGAATTACAAGAGCAGTGTCTGTTTTCTTGTAATCTTTAACACAATTATTTAATTTTTCATTTAAATTTTTCACTTTAGCAAGATATAATTCTACTCTTTCAAAGTTGGTAGGATCTAGCTCAAAAATATTATTTTCAAGGTAATAAGCATAAACATCATCATATTTACCAAATAAAGAAGCAAGAGTTTTCCATACCTCAACCGGGATGTCTTATGCCTCTATACTTACCTGAAAGCTATCTGAAACCGTTTGACCAATGAGCCATCTTGCTTGATCACATTTATCTTCCCATATATCCACATCTTTAACATCAGTGGGTTTTTGGTTTTCACCATTAACAATCCTCCATAGATTCTTACTCCTGAGAACATCAATCATTTTTCTTTTCCATGCAAGATAGTTAGGACCAACAAGTTCAAGAACAGAAGCTACTTCTGAAGTCATAATGATAGAAATATTGACAAGAAACCCAAATTCTAGAAATGACAAGAGAAAAAAAGTGAATAACAGAAAACTGATACACTTTACTGTATTGATCTGCAGAAACACAGTAAAGGAAAAGAAACTTTTACTTACAACCCTTAAAAACAGTGCCAAGAAAAGTCACTTGTGGGTCTCCCAACAGAAAAATCACAGGTAAAGCTGATACTCATGGGTTTTGTATGGCAAAGGTCGCGGTTACTCATGGGTTTATAGTAGAGTAGTCGCAGGTGTGCGGGTCTGTAAAGGCGAAAGTCACAGTTCTGATCGTATATTCGCGGGTTTGAGTACAGTAAGGTCACAGTTATACCGAAGCACTCGCAGGTCTCTGCACAGGAGGGTCGCGAGTATCCTGAATTAAGCGCGAGTTAACAGTTAGAGTAGATGCGATTATTCCGTAGCACACACAGGTCTGCTCCCTGAAAGTCATGGGTCTGCAATATACTTGCGGGTTCATCGTAGGGAAATTCATGGTTACCCGCGTTGTCTGCGAAGAGAAAGTCACGAATGTCCAGTTTTAGGCCGAAAAAAGTGTCGATTATGCCGAAGACGGACACCTGCAAAAAATCTACCAAAATTGGATGAAAATTGTTGATCTGAAAACCAGAAGATTAACCTCCTTGAGGAGAAGCTAAAAATCATATAGATCTACAAAAAAAACATCAAGAAACCCTTGAAAAATTTCTGCAAAAATATACACAATAAGGTTAGGGTTAGACATAAAAAACTGTAGAAACATGCCCAAATCATAATAGTTATTGATTTAAAGCTATAGAAGGTGATATATCATAGAAACCAGCTCTGATACCATGTCAAAACTATAGTTCTAGCAAAACTAGCTTACCTATATTAGCAATCAATAACATATCAAATTAAATAATAACAGAAAGAGAACAAGGAAAAGAGTACACCGGATATACGAGGTTCACCCAATTGGGCAACGTCCACGGGAAGGTTGTCTTCTATTATCTCCAGAAATATCCTTCAATCTTACAAGAGAGAAACTACAAATAACCCCAATACAATATAGTAGAGCTTGAGTTCACAATATCATGTGTTGATACTATCTATGAGCATATACTACTGTATCAATGTATTGTTCACTGTAATTGTGATGTGACTCCCTTGACCCTATTATATACCAAGAGATGGAGGAATTACTCTCACATATTGCATGTGGGATAATATAATTCTCCATAATAACATCCCTTTATATAATGATGGATATCAAGAGTATAATTTACCATAATGAATATGGGATATAATGTATTACTCTTTTACATAAGATTGTGGATAAATTCTGACATAATACAAAGTCATTATTACCTTCCAAGGAATATAATTAATAGATTCCAACAATTATGTGGAGGACGAGTGGATCTATGGAAATCATTCGAAAGTTAATGAGTCGAGGCTGGACTCAGTCATTGATGTCCCTTCTCATTAACTGGGGTAGTTGTTTCTTGAAGCTCCCGTGTGTAGTGCACCTCCGTCCCTTCTCCATGGCTCGTATAATGACGGACATGCCTTGTTCCACGGTCATTTACAATCCTTTGTTGATCTCTATTGTGAATTGCTCTGCCGCAAATTACCCTGCTCATTTTGTCATTGTCCGGGAGCTTGGTCTTTGCACCATGACTCGTCCGCAAGGTACCTCAAGGCATGGGGCTGGACATGGTGCAGGGCTGGATGTTGCTTCTTCAGGTAAGAATAAGGCAGCCGTCAACGGCTATGACAGTAGTGTCTCGGCTCCGGTTTGCCTGTTAATCGATGACTGGGAATCAAGCTGTGTGGCTGATATTCTAGCCATCGGCAACCATGGAAACCAGATCAATTACTACTGGCTTATAAAAAACAGGATGGGCAACCTGGTCGAGGAGATGCTGGAAAATTGGAACTCTTCTAAATCCTCCATTTCGGATATCAAGGCTATCTTGGTTCATCTGGATGAAAAGCTGGTCAATTTGGACACCAGTCTCGCTAGTGGTAAATACTCTTTGGCAAGTTGCTCGACTCTTCGCAAGGGCTTGGATGGAATGGCCATTTCTCATCATGGAGTGGTCTCTTCTGCAACCAAAGCAACTCCAATTTCGCAGGAAATGAAGGATGTCATTGTTGAAGACTCCCCAGCTGCTACAGGCACTCCTAATGGGTCGGTCCCGCCTTTTCCCATTGTCTCTGTGAGTATCTCTCCCATGCATGCCACCTTTACCATTCCATCCACCATTGGCTCGTTGCACTTCAAACGTGTCCGGAAGACCGAGGGGATGCCTCCCCCTATTGCAAAAATGAACAGCTGACGCCAAATCTCCCTCCCCAGGGCTGGGATGAAGACTTCTTCGGCAGCTGCCCTATTGTTGAAGACAAGCCCAGCTCTCAGAATGAAGAAGCAAGTACTTTGGATGGCAGTCCCTAGCTCTCTTTGTGAATGTCATAGGTCTTATCTTTTTTTTATATATAAATTGTTCTCATGCTCTGTTCTGCTATATTATATGCTATGTAATGACTCTTGTGACTCCTGGTTTCCTCGGACAGGTCTATTTTTCTATGTTACTTATCTACCTAGCATTTTTGAGAGTCTGGGCTGGTGGTTCCACCACCCAAGACCACCAAGGCTAGCTAAACGCCATGTAATTTTTGAACTCTTTTTATAAATATATTGAAGCAGCTTTACAAAAAAAAAGTAAAGAACGAAGCTTTATTAAATTTCAGCAAAGATTGATAAATCCAAGGTTTGTTGCTTGTCAAGAGACCTAGGGATTCACAGGAATGGGATAGCAATAAAACTTACAGCATGCCGGGACACTTGGAAGGCACAGGTAGCTTAAATCAAATTTAAATCTGATAGAGTAGTAAAACTGACATGGCATAGACAAACAAAGGACAGAAGGAAACGAAGGACAAGACGGGACAAAGGACACTTATATTTTTCTTTTCTTTTTTGAATTTTTAATTATTTCTTATTCTGAGAATTAGATTTTAAACGAGGTAAAATTTGTCACATCAATATTCTAAGCCAATCAAAAAATAGAATTTTTATTTCAGAAAATTAAAATTATTTTTTATTTTTCATAATATTTAGTTTAATATATATATTTTTAGAAAAAATTTTAAACCTTTACGAAAAAAAATTACTTGCACTATATTAATTGAAAGTCAATCTAGGTTGAATCGAAATCTATTGCTATATACCTATGAAAGGTAGGTATAAAAATAAAAAACAACCCATCATATTACGCTTTTGTTGTTGCAGCAACATCCCCCCAAAATTTTGTACATATTGGGGCCCCTCCTTTTAATTTTTTAGAAAGGCTGCCTCAAGGGGCCATTCCCAGCTTTTATCTTTGCTTCCCAACGAAAAATTCTGGCCATAAACCTTTCCGATTTTCCTCCAAAGGACAGAAAAGGAACTTAGAAGATTTTCCCAAATTTTCGGAGCTTCTCAGACTATTCCCAGCAGTTGCGTTTTTATTTTGAAAGGCGGAAGCCTTTGTTTAAACCTTCGAAGGAGAGCGTAGAAACTGTTTAAAAATTGCGGAACGCATGGAAGAGATTCTGCGGAAGCATTCAGCTTTGTGCTCCCGAAGCGTCGGGAACAATTCGCATAAGGATCCCAAGCAACTTAGATTTTCCTTTTGAAAATTGAGGAAACTATTTGGGAAGGTCTCCCGACATGTCGAAGTCTTTCGGGCTATCTTCACGCAGTTGTGGAAGGCAAACGTATAAGTCTTTCGAAAATAACTTAGAAAAGTTTGAGCATTTGCGAGACGAAAGAAGGAAGCTTCGCGGAGCATTTCGGTCTCTTCTCCCGAAACGGCGGAATTCTTTTACATAACTCTCCCGAAGAAAACTTAGAAAAAAAATTTCGACTTTTGCGGAGAGATTGGGGTTTTTTGTCCGAAACGGCGGGAACAATTGGTAAAATCCTCCCGAAGCTCGGAAGAAAACTTAGGAGCTTTCTTTGAAAATTTGCGGAAACCTTCACAAAAGCTTTCCGAAATCCCGAGGAGGAATTTATGAATTCCTTCCGAAACTGTGAAGAGACTTAGAAATTTTCCTTTGCGGAGCTGTTGGACTTTCCATCCCGAACCTACGGAGCCGTTCATTTTAGTCTTCCGAAACGTCGAAAGCCATTGGCGAAAGCTCTCCGCAAGGTCTGCCGAAGGAATTAAAACGTTCACGTCCTTTTCTGCGGAAACCGTTCATCTTTTCCTCCCGAAACCGCGAAAAAGTTCGCACTATCTTGCCGAAACGCCGAAACGTAAAAGCCTTTCCGGAACGATTCATAAAAACCGCCCGCAACCGCGGAGGCTTTCAAATTACCTTCCGAAACAACGGGAAGCAATCGCTATTTCTTCCCGAAACCCCGAGAGACTTACAAACTTTTCGATTTGCGGAAGCTATTAGCGAGTAACTCCCGAAACGGCAGAAGTCTTGGCATTATCTGTCCGCGACGCCGGATTCTTTTGTGGAGGGCTTCGAGTTTTCCTTCCGCGACGCGCCCCGAAACGGCGGAAACTTTCCCTGTATCCTTCCGCAATGGTGGATGCGATTCGCAAGATGGTCCCGCGAATGGTGGTCGCACGCGGATCGAAATATTTTGACGTGACCTCGGCGTACGACGTATTTAAGCCGCGTTCTAAATGCGCCAACAACCAATTTGAATGCCGCACGTGCCTTGCCCATTTAAATAATCGACGGGGGTATGAGCCAACCCATTGTCATTTTGTTTATTGGAAAAACCATTGGACGCCGCGCGACCGTTCCAGCTCATCTTGCGCAACCATCTTCACGGCCACCTCAGTTAGCATTTCTCGTCGGTGCTAGGTAGGATCTTAACCTTACATTTGTCCCTTCTACACGTCATATTGCTATTGGGTTATCTTTCTTTTGAAAACGATAGGCATGGGTTGACTGTCGACGGGCAAAATGCCCGTCATGGGCTGTTTTTGCCCGTCGAATGCGGTCTAAATTCGTATTTCCTGTCGTTGGTATATTGATTAAGAAAAATGATAATTGTTTTCCCAAGTCCCTGCTGAAGCCCCAGAGACTTTTTATGTCCCCAGCCGTAAGCTAAAAACGTAGTCCCGGGTTTTTTAAGCCTCAGTCCCGGCATAGACTACCCATTTTAAAACTAGAAAAGGGCGCCATCGTCCCTGATCAAACCAGCCGTAGGACGCCCCTTTAAAGGTTATGAATAACGACGGCATTTGGGCTGAAACCCCTCGCTTATGTGTCAACGCAGGAGCTCCTCCCTGATCTCGTAGTTAAACTTGTTATGTCACCCTTAAACTATGGCCGTCCGAGCCTTTTTGTCAATCTTTCTCCGGTGCCATCACCCTCGCTCGAACTCAAACCTCCCATAGGGCACTTCGGCAAGTGCCGTAAATGACAACGGCGTTCAAAGCCCTCGCCGGGTCGTAAATGTGAAAGTGGCTCCTCATTTCGTCGTAGGGTTATTTCACCCCAGACTTCCCCGCCACTAGCCTTTTAAAAGCACAATGACGAAAGTTACCCTCTTCCCCAGGGCTAAACCGAAAGTAGGTTGCTTCCGCAACACGCCTACCGGGCCGAGAGAAAATTGTTTCCGCGACATACCTATCCTCTCAGGAGCATCCCAAAACTCATCCCTTCAAAAGATTCAAACGTTTCAATTTATGTTTCATGATTGAAATAGTGTTTTTACTTCCTAAATATGCAGCTTCATTGTACTTATCTCATTGACAGATTAAAACAATGGTGCTCTCTGTTAAAACCTCACAATATGTTGCTCAATATCATGATGAATCATATATGGGTGTTATCAGGGATAAATCAAAATGCCGAAAGTTGGTAAGAAGAAGGATAAAATGTCAGAGAAGAAACCGGCGCCACTTAAAACTGAGACCTCACTCCAAGATACTAGATGCACCACTGGTGTTCCTCCAGAAGTCAGATGGGGTGACATTTACAGAATGATCCGGGACCAAGAGATCCCGGATATGTTGCTAGAAGAAGGGCCAATTTATCTCAATATCAGAGCCTCAGGCATAACTAGAGTCGCTACCCGCCCTGAGTTGTTCCCCTGTGCTGAAGTGATCGGATGGATACTCCAACATGCCGATGCTGAAGGGAGAGTGATAAATGACAGCGGGAAAGTGGCCATTGCCTCATTTCAACCCACATATCTTGCGGCAGCCTACAAATTTCCCCGGGTCCAAGAACCTCTGACTGATGAATGGCTGAGCCAGATGAACAACGTCGAGATGGCCAAGAAGCTACTGATGGCAGGCAAACATTTGAGAAAGAAAGGAAGTGATGAATATGACGTACAGAATATGAGAGCTCCTTTCAGATTGATCGCTTTAATGCTGTGCAAAATCTTCGGCATGCCCGATGGCACAGTGTATAAGATTCAGTGGGTCCCTATTATCCACTACGTGGAATTCAAGGGAACTGTGTTTGACTGGGCCACTCTCCTGTCGGATAGTTTGGCCTCGATGATAGTTGCTGCTAGAGAAGGACTAGCCTTGAAGAAGGCTGAATTTTTCATGTCCTCATATCTGATTGATTGTATTTTGGCCAAGATAGACTTCCCCAAATTGGGTTGCACATGGGATAAGGCCACCACCCCGGTCTATATCGCTTTCAGGATGTGGTGGGCTCAGAATTACAAGCCCAGCTACAAACTCATCTGTGAGGGGTTCATCATGCCCCTATATGAGAAGATATTCAAGGAGGAACCCAACTGCTTATCAGAGAATGCTTTGGAAGTCCTTGAGAATTACGGGGATTTTTACTTTTCAGAGCAAGGTACCTACCTCAGAATGTTTGGAGGGACTAAGCCCCCGTACATTTTGCCGCAGTATGCCACAGATTATGTGGTCCTCAAAGAAGCAGTAAGACAAATCTTCCTGGACGGAATTGGGGCAATGCTCCACAAACAGCATAAGGCTTCCTTTCCTCCTCTACCTTTCTGCATAGGTGCTTACAAGTTCTCGGGGGTTGCCTCAGCTGAAGAATTTGTTCAAGTGCTGAAAGCCTTTCACTTCGGTGAGGTAATCTTCCACAGGAATGACAAGAAGGGAAGAGTTGCTGAGCACTGTAAGGAGATTTATGCTCACTTTGAGTACTCTCACTACCCTGATGCCGAGGAAGAAACATTCAGGGGCATCAGCAACATGACTGAGCTACGGGTCTGTCGCCAAGGCACTGGAGCAAGCTCTAGCTCAGCCAAGATCCAGAAGACCAGCCAGCAGTAGGAAAAAGAAGCTAAGGATGCCTAGCAACAGAAAGAAGCTGAGGATGAAAGGCTACGGAAAGCAGAAGAAGAACTGAAAGCAAGGGAGGATGCTCAAGCAAGTGGGTCCGGTGTCCAAGACATGGAAATAGACACATCTCAAGCAGGTGGCTCTGGTACCCAAGACAAGGGCATAGATCCAGATCAGGAAGTCCGGACCCCACCTGCTGAAGAAGACATAGACATCATAAACCGACCAATTGTCCCGTACACGCCATCAGGAAAACATACGGTGTCCAGATGGAATGAGTTTGTCTATGACAAGAAGAGGAAAGCAATGGTCCTCAAATCAGAGGAAAGGATCAAAATTCCTTTAGACATCGTTACCCACTGAGAGGTCACTGTAATGAAAAATACGGATAAGGATCCCTTTGCTATGGCATCCGCAGTTGTGGAAACAGCAAGAGCATCACTGGACAATGTGGGTGTGATAGTTAGAGAAAATCTTTTGACAAAGAAGAGAGCTCGTTCGCTACAACAGACTGTGGCTAATGAGCAAGCCCAAAGAGATCTGGTAGTGAACAAGTATAATTGCTTGTACGCGGAGCATAAGGAGCTGTCAAACAAGTACAGCCGGCTGGAGGAGGAAAAGGACCAGCTAACACTCCAAATGATGATTGTGGAAGCAGAGAAGAATGGAGCGGAAGAAAAGGCATCTCAGCTAGAAGCAGACAAGCAGGCATTAGCTTAGCGGTTAGAGCAAGCTGAGAGCAGAACAATGGACATGTCTCCCTTCCATGAGCTGTCCTACAGCATCCTGAAGCAAATGCATGACACTCAGGAGCTAATCACTAATGAGGTTTGCAAGCTCAAGGCCATGGTATTCAGGTTAAAAGAAATTAATGCGGAGGCCCATAGGCTCAAAGCTAAGAATACCCGTGTCAAGGAAAATATCATAAGTCAGATGGCATGGAGAGAAGGGAAAGGGGGTTTTCCCCCGCATCTTCCATTTAAATCAGTGGACAATTTTAATGAGGACATAGCCTTGCTGGAGTTTGGCAGGAACTGTACCAGTAAGCTGATAACCAGTGTGCAAAGAACAATAGATAAAATTAACAGTATATACCAAAAGCTCCAAGGGGTTCATGACAAATGCACACTGAGCTTCCCTCAGACCCTGGAGGATTTTTCGGAAAAGGAGCAACGTTTGTCTCAGCTAAAGGAAGAACTAGGCGTTCAAACGGAGTATGTGAAGAGGATTGACGTCCTGGCTATTGATGACCTCCAACAATATATTGGATTGTCATCACTCCACAGTCATCTGCTGAGAGAAGTGCATCAAGCTGCAGTAGTAGAAGTTTAAAGCATTGGAGCAGAGCTCGGGAAGAATGTAACTTCTCAAAAAATCTTGTTTCCTGCTGCAGCAAATATAGTCATAAGGGACACAGGTGTGTGGTATAGCTACATAGCGGAAGAGGAAAAGAAAGCTGTAGCAGTAGCAGGAGCATCAGCAGATCCAGAATCTTCTCTCCCAGCAGCCTTTCCTGTTAGGATATTCCTATACTCCATCCTAGTCCCACCAGTATTTTGATCATTTACATTTTCAGTCATGCATGCACCTTTTTGGGTTTGCATGCATTCTAGGGTTTGCATGCATTTTGCATGCATCCCAGTCATCAGTCCAGCACCTAGCCCTCAGTTAGCCAGCCCCCAGGAGCTTCTCACTATTCAGTTTTAGCCCTCCAGTTGCTTAGTGCGCCCTTCTTCCTTGATTTTAGGGAGCAACTCGCCCTTCTTCACCTACCAGTTCAGTTACACTCAGTTACAGTCAGTTACACTCAGTTACACTCAGTTACATTGAGTTACACTCAGTTACACTCAGTTACATTCAGTTACAGTTAGTTACAGTCAGTTACACTCAGTTACATTGAGTTACACTCAGTTACATTCAATTACTCTTAGTTACATTGAGTTACACTTAGTTACATTGAGTTACACTCAGTTACACTCAGTTACACTTAGTTACACTGAGTTACACTTAGTTACACTGAGTTACACCTACCAGAGTTAGTTTGACTGATGGTTGACAGTTACTTGAGCATTGATGACTCCACTGATGATGATGAAGACTTCCAGTTGCACTCTGATGATCATGAGGACACCTAGTTGTGCTCCGATGACACTCCAGTGATCCTTTGATCACTCCATGAAGGCTAATTCGAATTGCCACCTTAGGCATTCGAATTCCTCATGCATTGTATTATTTATATGTCCATTTGTGATTAATAATCTAGTATGACCGAAGTATTATTGCTTCTATCTGAGTTCTACTGTACCATATTATTCTGTTGCTCATTATACTGCATGTATCACTCTTCTTCTATTTTCTTGCTTAATCATAATTATTCTCTTGTGAGATACATCATCTCTTAGATCTGCTGTGAGGATTTTCACATGGTATCAGAGCATGTTGAGAGTATTGTTTATCTCCATTCTTGAGAGTTTTTTGCAGGTTATTACCAAGATTTCGAGTGCAGCAGTTGCATCAGTTTCTGCATTTTTGCAGCAGTAGCAGTTGCAGTTATTCTATATTGTTTTTGCAGGTCTTCTACAGCTTCAATGTATCCTGAATTAGAAGAAATCACTCCTCTTTCTCTATTCAACTATGATGAATGGAAACCAAAAATAATAGCATATTTAAAGAGCCATGATCTCTTTGATTGCTATTTTGAAAGAGAGTTCGAATCCTCTACAAAGAAGATTAAATGGTTGAATAAAGGTGACATGCACATTGGAAGAATGAAGCTTACTATGACTGATTACATATTGTACCCGACCATCTTTGATATTGAAACTCCAAAAGAGTTATGGGCTCATCTAGATGAAAGATTCGGCAAAAAGAATGATGGTTTTGGTCCAAATCCCTTCAAAAGCAAGCAAGTTGTTGCATTCGCTCCACTTGATGGTCTCTCAGATCATGATGCATTCGCTCCTCCTGATGGTCTCTCAGATCATGTTGCATTCGCTCCCCTTGATGATCTCTCAGATCATGAACCAGTATCATCTCATATTGAAGTTGTTGACAAAGAACTTGCAGATTCTCCGCTCATGCTCAAACTTTCTTCTCTTTCTGTGCCAGCTCACACTCTAGATATTGCAGAAGGTCCTAAATCCTGTCTTGCACCAGAGTTTGTTGGTTTGCACCATGATCCCATGATTATTTCGGAGGTAACATCAGCTATTGGAGGTAATGCATTCGCTCCTCTTCAGCAAACATCTCTTATTTACTACTATATGATCATTAGCACATGCTTTCAGAAGGTTATTGAAGAATATGGCCATTGCCACCCGCTTGAGATAATTTCTCATGCATCATATGATAGTTTTGATCTCACCCCTGCTGGTTCAAAGGAGATCTCAAGAAACTGTTTTGAAAGTCTTAAATCTGATTTTGATTTCAAGCAAACATGTAATAGTTCTTTTTGGCATAATCTCACCCATGGTGGTTCGAAGGAGAAGACAAAGGACTATATGCACATTCAAAAATTTGATCCTACCTCAGCTGATTCGAATCACAGGTTCAAGGATCATTCTAATACTGTTGGATTTGTTCTCATCACATTCGATCTGAAGAGCAAGTACAAGCACATGCTTTTTGAGCATGATCCACTTCTTCCCAAGAAGAAGATACCTCCAGACATATGACCAAGCATCACACATGCTTGAGTTTGGAGCTTTTATTTTTTATGTGTGCCTTACAGTCTATTTTTTGAGGAGGGGGTATGTTTCCCATGAAATTTTCCCACTTCCTTGGTTTATTGATTGTTATTATTCATTGTATTGGGTGACCTTTGGTCTTAGTTACCAGGGCCCAGGATGGATTAAGGGGGGGTGTTAGGATATTCCTATACTCCATCCTAGTCCCACCAGTATTTTGATCATTTACATTTTCAGTCATGCATGCACCTTTTTGGGTTTGCATGCATTCTAGGGTTTGCATGCATTTTGCATGCATCCCAGTCATCAGTCCAGCACCTAGCCCTCAGTTAGCCAGCCCCCAGGAGCTTCTCACTATTCAGTTTTAGCCCTCCAGTTGCTTAGTGCGCCCTTCTTCCTTGATTTTAGGGAGCAACTCGCCCTTCTTCACCTACCAGTTCAGTTACACTCAGTTACAGTCAGTTACACTCAGTTACACTCAGTTACATTGAGTTACACTCAGTTACACTCAGTTACATTCAGTTACAGTTAGTTACAGTCAGTTACACTCAGTTACATTGAGTTACACTCAGTTACATTCAATTACTCTTAGTTACATTGAGTTACACTTAGTTACATTGAGTTACACTCAGTTACACTCAGTTACACTGAGTTACACTTAGTTACACTGAGTTACACCTACCAGAGTTAGTTTGACTGATGGTTGACAGTTACTTGAGCATTGATGACTCCACTGATGATGATGAAGACTTCCAGTTGCACTCCGATGATCATGAGGACACCTAGTTGTGCTCCGATGACACTCCAGTGATCCTTTGATCACTCCATGAAGGCTAATTCGAATTGCCACCTTAGGCATTCGAATTCCTCATGCATTGTATTATTTATATGTCCATTTGTGATTAATAATCTAGTATGACCGAAGTATTATTGCTTCTATCTGAGTTCTACTGTACCATATTATTCTGTTGCTCATTATACTGCATGTATCACTCTTCTTCTATTTTCTTGCTTAATCATAATTATTCTCTTGTGAGATACATCATCTCTTAGATCTGCTGTGAGGATTTTCACATTTCCAGCAGCAGCAGTGGGCTCGATTCCCTCTTCCCCGGCAGTGGCAAAAAGTCTGGCCAGCTCAATCCCTTCTTCCCAAGTAGAAGCAGCATCAGCAATAGGCTTGAGTGTCTCTTCCCAGGCAGCGTCAGCAGCAATTAACTTGGGCGATCCTCTGCCAGCAGAAGCTCACGCACAGGATTGAAATCGCTGATTTCAAAGCATTATTTCTTTTATTTTGTATTTGACTCTCCAATGTGTAAAGCGGATAAACTGTGGGACAGCTGTCCCTATTTTCTTTTAAATAATTTCTGTAAATGAAAGGGAATCTCATTTTTGTCTATTTTAGGAGAGAATTTTCTGAGGATGACAAGTGGAAGGTGCTAGGTGGCAGCCCAAAGGGCAGATTTGTAATTATAAATAGAAGCTAGGAAGAATAGGAAAGGGACTTTTGGCAGGGAAGGAAATTTTGAAACCTTTACGAGCTATCTTGTATCGTTTTTGTAAAATTGAATTTTCTAATAAAAGCCACAGGAGATGGACGTTTTGCATGGGAATGTTGGACGGATGTATGTTAGACTATTCTAATGACCTCTGTACCATAATGTGAGATCATCCTTACTATTTGAACTATTTCTTTGTATAAATGATTTTTGCTCTTTCCTGTGCATGCGATTTTCTCTATTCTGTGAACAATGAATGCATTTCATAGTGAATCGGGAGCTACCTGCTGATATATTTACCATTGCTATAGAATTCTCTTTTAGATTAAACGGCTAACTGTTCTTTCTTCAAGATAATTTGTATGGCTCGTTGTTCATGCCTTTAATTTGCTCCTTGCAGGGATCTTTAAATTTAATTTCGGTTTGTTTACATTTAGATCTGTTTCTGCGTTCTTGCTATTTAGATTAGATATTTTCGCTTCTTTTCTGTTTCGTGAGCAATAGATGCGTTTTACATTAAACTAGAAGCTGTCTTCTAAGATCCTTTTATCTGGCTGTAGCTTTACCTGTAAGAATTGACAGCTACCTGTTCGTTCTTTATGTTATCTGTTACAGACCATTGCTCATCCTTAAAACGTGTTCCCTGCAAGGATAGGTAGGTTTATTTCACTTTCTAGACTTAGATCTGTTTTAGTTGCATCTAGATCAAATATTACTAGGCATTTGCATCTCATTTAAAAGACATAAAATCCAAAAATAAAGGTGGGTCGGGCCATAACCGGTAGAATCAGATTTAAACTCCAAACCCACGGTTGCCGGAACCGCTAACCGAACGGATTCCCTACACCAAACGGGAGATAGTCTAATTGGGACCATCTCTCGGGGAGAATCCCTTTCTGATTGATGCTATGATATCCGAGGCATCAACAGTTTTTGGCGCTAGAAGGAGGGCCTGAAAGTGCATGGCTGATAGAGGAAAATCTTCCACTGCCATAAAAGACATTGAAAACCCGCTTAAAGACAGCATTTCAAACAGCCCATATCTTGGATTAACAAATCAAGAACACCTCATTTTTTACCCTGAGCCTCAAGAATCTTTGTACGCTGTCCCTTTTATAGAAGTAGAGGATTTAAGAAGACATACAAGATCCTACGTTAGGCAGCTAGGTGGTTTAAACGCTATCAACTTCCTCCCTAAGAAAACTACCCCTAGAAAGGAGCCACAGTATACCCGAGATTCGATTCTTGTTCAAAGTTTCGAAGAACTTGTGAATCTGACTTTGGAAGAAATCTCAGATACTCTTAACAAGGCAGATCTTGAAAACTCAGAAAAATTTTCAGACCGAGAAAACCTTGAAGAACCAATTACTCCAAAGAGTACTCCTCAGAATTCACCATACAATTCTCCACCAGTGTCTCCGCATCCAAACATGGCTGTACCTGCTTGGAGAGCAAGGGGAGTGCTGAACCTAGCTGGACCATTCCATAATCTTCCTAAAAACCCAGAAAAGGTCTTGCCTAAGTACGATCCAGGGAAAGCCATTTCGGCGGAAGACCACCTCAAGAGTTTTTACTTAGCTCTGAACCTTTTGAACGTTCAACATGAAGACGTAGTCTGCAGGTTGTTTCCATATACATTCGAGCCAAAAGTATCGTCATGGTAGTTTAGCCTACAACCCAGCTCAATCTCTAGTTGGGATGAATTCGAAAAGTGTATCTTAAAGAAATACGGAAACCAAAAGACTGTGGCCACGCTTATGAAAGAACTCTTATCCATGAGAATGGAGAAGAAAGAAAAGGTTCAAGATTTCAATCAAAGATTCACAATGCTGTTAAATAATTTCAGCGAAGCTAATAAACCAGCAGAGGAGTCTCTGATTGAATACTACACAACAGCTCTTGATGGGCCCATAGCAATGTTCGTAAAACGATCCAAGAAAACTACTTTGATAGAGAACTTTGAGGAAGCTAGGAAGGTAGAAGAAGAAGCTAATAGCATTGCTAAACATGCCTTAGATGTAGAACCAAAACCAGCAGCTAGCAAAAAACCTTTGCTGCTCACTAGAGGTAAAGAAGAGCCATCTACAGACATGGAAAATGTAGTAAAAATGATGCAGAAATTATCTAACAAAATCGTAGATCTCGAGAAAGACAAGGCTGCTAGCACATCTAGGAAACCTTTCAAGCCATTTTATAAAAGAAGGGAAGACGGGGAACAGACTCATCCACCAATGAACGCTGCCCCTATTTTAAACTTGAATGAGATTGGGATGGAAAATTTCTGCACTTTTCACCAAGAACCGCATTCGGAAAAGAGCTGCCCGCAATGGATTAATTCCATGAGCTTAGTCATGAACCAAATGTTAGATTCTCATATCCCAGACCAAGATGATCCTCCAGAAGAGTCGAGCCCTGAGTTAGAGGAACCAACCCCGGACACTACTATGGTGTTGTGGGATTGGGTACCTATGACTGAATTAGTAGAAGAAGATCACATAGATAGCTCTCCCTCTACCATAAATGTGGCTACTCGCAGCAAAGGCCCAATTGCGGATCCTGTGCCAGCCACCGTTCCCCATAATCCTAAAGTTTCAAAAGATCCGCCTAGGAGGCATATACCAATCATCCCACCACAGCCCAAAGTTAACCAAACAGCGGCCAAACAGCCAAGCGCTGACACCATAGTTCAGCCACCTAAGGTCACAATGAGAAAAACAGATCAGCCTAGTCGAATTGGGAATGAATCTGATATAGGATACGATATTATTGAAGATATCAAGAAGGTCAAGGCAAACGTGTCAATATTTGACATGTGCAGCCTGCCCCATCAACGAGACAAACTGCTGCATGTTTTACAACCTCAGACCAGCACTCCATTAACTGTTTCTCAAGACAATCCCAAAATTAATGAGGCTAGCATCGGTGGAAAGTCTAAATCTCAAACTTTGCCTTTCCTATTGACCTTTGAAATTTTTAATCACAATGTTCACAACTGTTTGGTAGATTCTGGAGCATCCTCAAACGTTATGCCACTGTCAATTTGTAAGAAAATTAACGGGCAGCCCGTTCCATCCCCAGCTCAAATTATCCAATTAGATAGGACTGTTGTCAAGGTTATTGGGGAGATGAAAGATGTTTTAATTAAACTATCAGCTGACCCTAGAGTCTGTCAATTCATTGACATAATGGAGGTCGACATTCCTGAAGCCTATGGGATGATTTTAAGTAGGGATTGGTCTACCAAGCTAAGTGGCTACTTTGCTACTGATTGGTCCCACCTATGGTTGCCTTATCAGAATAGATAGAATCAGATTAAAGTTCTTAGGGAACCTCATATGAAACAAAACGTAACTCAGTTAGAAGAAAAGAATGAGGCCGTAGCTTTCTCATCCTCGGTTCTGGGGAATTATTTCTTAGAAATGGATCCGGGTAATTATCAATCTGAAACCATTAGCCATGAATCAGATAAATAGTCGGATCTCCTTCATTTCTCTCGGACTGATGATGTTGATTGTAACATAGTCAATTTAGTTACTGACATAGATCACAAAGAAACTAACTTAGTTGAACCTAAAGATACTTTTTGGACATTATACTTTGATGGTTCTAAAACTCTGGAAGGATCCGGAGCCGGTTATGTTCTAATGGATCCAAAAAGAAACAAGTATGTTTTGTCTTGTAGATTAGAATTCGATTGTACTAATAACACCGTTGAATATGAAGCTTTGGTACATGGATTAAAGAAGGCCATTGGCTTAAATGTTAAGTACCTAAAGGTCTTTGGTGACTCCGAGATAGTTGTAAGACAGGTAAGGGACACCATTCATTGTCTCTCACCTCACTTGAAAGGTTATCAGGCTGAGGTATGGGATTTAATTATGCATTTTGATGCTTTCAATATAAAATCAATTCCTAGATTGCAAAATTCTGCTGCTGATTTGTTAGCAACATCTGCTTCTAGATTGGTGCCGTCAAATAATAAATGCTCGATTGAATTGATTTTCAGGCCTTTCGTTCCCGATAACATCACAAACTTCAGGGTCTTCGATGATGACGAACAAATTATCAGCTTCCTAACAAACGAAGATAGCTTTCAAGGAGCCGCAATAGATGAGGAAGAACATGATGCTGATTTAATGAAGAAGGATGAGGAGAAAGGAAATTTCATGCCCAAGGGGGTAAGGTCCCTCGAAATGCTGTTCGATCTTCAAAATAAGTTCAAAAGGCCAGACAATACCAAAACTAACAGCTCATCGATGCAACATGAGTTAGTTAATTTGGGTATTGAGGCAGAACCAAGATTTGTCAACCTTGGCAAATGTTGTTCACCAGGAGAAAGAGAAAGGTTCATTAAATTGTTTAAACAATATAAGGATGTTTTTGCATGGACCTATGAAGATCTGAAAACGTATGACGTCCGCATTATTCAGCATGTCATACCAATGAAAGCGGGCGTCAAACCATTTCAGCAGCAGTTGAGAAGAATGCATCCCACTCTAGAACCGCTGATCCAAAAGGAGTTAAAGAAGCTCCTGGACGCTAAGATAATCTTCAAAGTTCGGCATTCTGAATGGGTTGCAAACTTGGTTCCCGTAAGAAAGAAGTCAGGAGAGATAAGGCTATGTGTAGATTTCAGAAATTTAAACAAAGCTTCGGATAAAGATAACTACCCCGTACCTTCAATGGAACAAATCCTACAAATGGTGTCAGGATCAGAATTGTTTTCTCTCCTTGATGGTTTCTCTGGCTACAATCAAGTGTTAGTAGCCGAAGAAGATCGCCTTAAGACTACTTTTAGAACTAAGTGGGGAACTTTCGCCTACAGAAGAATGCCATTTGGTCTGATAAATGCAGGAGCTACATTCCAAAGGGCGATGGATATTGCCTTCCAAGGATTGGGTGGGCAATGTGTGGTTGTTTACTTAGATGATGTGACAGTCTTTTCGAAGAAAAGGGAAGACCATGTTGTTCATCTGAGGCATATCTTTGATCGTTGCCAGAAGTATGGTATTTCCCTGAATCCCAAGAAGAGCGTGTTTGTCGTTCCCAAAGGTAAGCTCTTGGGTCATATCATCTCCAAAGGGGGAGTGTCAATTGATCAAGAAAGAGTCCAAGCCATTAATAAGATTCCAATGCCTCACAACAAGAAATCTATGCAGTCCTTTATGGGCACCATCAATTTTGTCCGAAGGTTTGTTCCAGATTTCGCACAAATTGTTAAGCCGTTGCAACAGATGGTGAAACAAAGTATACAATTCAAGTGGACATATTTGGAGAAGGACGCATTTAGAGATATCAAGGCAGCTGTAGCTAAGGCTCCTTCCTTAAGAAGCCCAGATTTTGATAAGGATTTTATCTTGTATACCTTCGCTTCGGATGACTCTCTCGCATCCGTACTCACGCAAAACGTGGAGTTGGGGGATGAGTACCCAATTTCGTTTATGAGCACTGGTCTGCAGGGGGCTGAACTGAATTACCCCGTGGTTGACAAGCATGCGTATGCGGTCTTCAAAGAAGTCAAGCAGTTTAGGCCATACATTCTGAAGAACAGAACTAAAGTCATAGTTCCCCATCCAGCTGTTAGATCCCTTTTCGTTCAAAAGGAGTTGGGAGAAAGGAGAGGGAACTGGGTCACAGCTCTGCAGGAGTATGATTTGGAATTTAAACCAGCTACGATCATCAAAGGGCAAGGCCTGTGCAAATTACTTGCGGGAAACTCAACTGATGAAGAACAACATTGGAAAAATGAAGCTGAGCTCAATTCGGTTGAAGTGTGTCATATCTTCACAGCTCCCCAGTCATGGTATAGAGATCTGGTACACTATTTACAACAGGGATATCTACCTGAGCACTGGAACTCTAAGCAGAGAAGGGCACTCCGCTTGAAATCAGCACCTTATCAGATCATTGATGGAATTCTTTTCAGGAAGAATTATGATGGAGTTCTCCTTAGATGCCTAGAAAAGGGAGATGCAAGTAAAGTTGTCAAAGAACTCCATGACGGCCCCACAGGCGGACATTATTCAGGAGAGACGACAGTACACAAGATACTGAGAGCTGGTTATTATTGGCCCACTCTGTTTCGAGACGCCCACACATATGCACGAAACTGTGATATATGCCAGAGAAGTGCTGGGAAGCTACCTAAGGCAGCAGGGCCATTGCAGCCGGTCATCATCTCTGAGCCCTTTGAGCAGTGGGGTATAGATGTTATCGGAAAGATAAATCCAAATTCTTCATTGCAACATCGATACATCCTGACGGCTACCGACTACTTCACTAGGTGGACGGAGGCTATCCCTGTGCGCAAGATCAACGAAGACGCAGTCATCAGCTTCTTAAAGGAGAACATCATAACCAGGTTTGGGGTTCCAATTTCCCTTGTTTTTTATAATGCTACTTATTTTTCGTCCTGCAAGATTAATGAATTTGTTTATGAATGGGGAATTAAGTTGCATTATTCAGCCAATTACTATCCTCAGGGGAACGGATTAGCTGAATCCTCAAACAAGAATCTGATTCGAATTCTTAAGAAGACTGTGATAGAAAACCAGAGAAGTTGGCATGTAGCTCTCCCAAACGCCTTATGGGCAGATAGGGTAACCCCGAAGAACGCTTTAGGTGTCTCCCCTTTCACTCTTGTATATGGCAAGGAAGCCATTCTTCCCCCAAACATCTTGCTACCATCCTTGCAGTTATCTCAAGCCTCCCGGGGTTCTGGTAGCCAAACCTTACAATCTAGGATCAATACCCTGCTTCAACTTGAAGAAGCCCGACAAAAGGCTAAAGACCGATTTCATCAACATCAAGACATAGTTAAAAGATGGTTCGATAAGAGAAAGTCTGGTAAGAGAAGCTTCGAAGTTGGGGACTTAGTCCTGAAATGGGACCATAATCACGAAGGCAAAGGAATGCATACAAAATTCCAACATCTATGGGTAGGACCGTATCAGATTTTCGCAAAATTAGGCCCATCCAGTTATAAATTGACAAATCTCGAGGGAGAAGAAGTAACCCTTCCTCTCAATGGCCTCGCTCTGAAACAATACTTCGCATAGTCTCACTGAGACTTTCTGTACATAAATAAAAGTTTCTTTTATTTTGCTTTAGCCTGTGTTTGCTTTATTTTTGGCCATTTTGTTTCTTTCATTGTTATTTTGAACTTTTGCGACAAGTTTTGTTTTCTGAAGCCCCTTTGGTTGAGTTCCCCGCTGAGGATAGATTTTTCGAAAGAAATCTTGCGACCCATGAGTCTGGAACTCTGCTCAAGTAAATCTGGTCTGTTGTGCTCTCGCTGAAATGTTCAGAAGGAAGGAATCCTACCCTACTAGTCACACTAATCATGTTTAATAGCAGAGACCTATGACCATCTTCACTACTATCGATGGGCTCCACCCACTCTCACACTTTAAAGGCATCTCAAGAAGGTTACCAAAGTTGGACCCATAGAAAGTAGCACCTCTCAAGGACATAGGGTATTGAAATGACTCCATGCTGCAGATTTAACAGCCAAAATGGCTTACATTCAAGAGTCTGTTTTCCAGAGATTCTCGCCTCAATTAAAGCATGGCTGAGACAAAAGCAAAAGACATGTAAAATCAAGAAGGTTGTCCAAAAGGCCCAGCTCAAAATGGGCTCCTCTCCGTCTGTGAAGTTTGATCAAATCAATAGAATTTCTAACTCACACAAAAGGACATTATGGATTGAGGAGCCTAAATCAAAGATCATGTCCAAAAGAAAATATCTCTCGAAGGCTCAAACAGCTAAGCTGTCCAAAGTACAAACATCCAAAAGGATGCAAGCAGCATGGGAATGAGGAACAAGAGCAATAATGTCCATGAGAAAGTGTTGCAAATCCTGTGGAGTCCGACAGTAGTGACCATCTGAAAGATGACCCTCCTAAAATGAATCTCATATATTAGCCCTTTGAGAGTGGTGAAGATGTCTCGGGCAAAGCTCCCATTTTCCCCAATGGCTAGCAGGTAAAGTGCCTCCTTCCCCTCGCATGAGTCTTTAAAGTGCTCAGCTGAGTAGTGCAACCGAGATGGATGTCTTTGATGAGGTTTCGGACCATGAAGATGAATTTTTCAGAGATCTGTGTCCGCCAGCGACTCGCCATTGTTGTTGCAGCAACATCCCCCCAAAATTTTGTACATATTGGGGCCCCTCCTTTTAATTTTTTAGAAAGGCTGCCTCAAGGGGCCATTCCCAGCTTTTATCTTTGCTTCCCAACGAAAAATTCTGGCCATAAACCTTTTCGATTTTCCTCCAAAGGACAGAAAAGGAACTTAGAAGATTTTCCCAAATTTTCGGAGCTTCTCAGACTATTCCCAGCAGTTGCGTTTTTATTTTGAAAGGCGGAAGCCTTTGTTTAAACCTTCGAAGGAGAGCGTAGAAATTGTTTAAAAATTGTGGAACGCAGGGAAGAGATTCCGCTGAAGCATTCAGCTTTGTGCTCCCGAAGCGTCGGGAACCATTCGCATAAGGATCCCAAGCAACTTAGATTTTCCTTTTGAAAATTGCAGAAACTATTTGGGAAAGTCTCCCGACATGTCGAAGTCTTTCGGGCTATCTTCCCGCAGTTGCGGAAGGCAAACGTATAAGTCTTTCGAAAATAACTTAGAAAAGTTTGAGCGTTTGCGAGACGAAAGAAGGAAGCTTTGCGGAGCATTTCGGTCTCTTCTCCCGAAATGGCGGAAGTCTTTTACATAACTCTCCCGAAGAAGACTTAGAAAAAAAATTTCAACCTTTTACGGAGAGATTGGGGTTTTCTGTCTGAAACGGCGGGAACAATTGGTAAAATCCTCCTGAAGCTCGGAATAGAACTTAGGAGCTTTCTTTGAAAATTTGCGGAAACCTTCACAAAAGCTTTCCGAAATCCCGCGGAGGAATTTACGAATTCCTTCCGAAACTGTGAAGAGACTTAGAAATTTTCCTTTGCGGAGCTGTTGGACTTTCCATCCCAAACCTGCGAAGCCGTTCATTTTAGTCTTCCGAAACGTCGAAAGCCATTGGCGAAAGCTCTCCGCAAGGTCTGCAGAAGGAATTAAAACGTTTGCATCCTTTTCTGCGGAAACCGTTCATCTTTTCCTCGCGAAACCGCGAAAAAGTTCGCACTATCTTGCCGAAACGCCGAAACGCACAAGCCTTTCCAGAACGATTCATAAAAACCGCCCGCAACCACGGAGGCTGTCAAATTACCTTCCGAAACAACGGGAAGAATTTGCTATTTCTTCCCGAAACCCCGCGAGACTTAGAAACTTTTCGATTTGCGGAAGCTATTAGCGAGTAACTCCCGAAACGGCGGAAGTCTTGGTGTTATCTGTCCGCGACGCCAGATTCTTTTGCGGAGGGCTTCGAGTTTTCCTTCCGCGACGCGCCCCGAAACGGCGGAAACTTTCCCTGTATCCTTCCGCAATGGCAAATGCGATTCACAAGATGGTCCCGTGAATGGCGGTCGCACGCGGATCGAAATATTTTGACGTGACCTCGGCGTACGACGTATTTAAGCCGCGTTCTAAATCTGCCAACAACCAATTTGAATGCCGCACGTGCCTGGCCCATTTAAATAATCGACGGGGGTACGAGCCAACCCATTGTCATTTTGTTTATTGGAAAAACCATTGGACGTCGCGCGACCGTTCCAGCTCATCTTGTGCAACCACGTTCGCGGCCACCTCAGTTAGCATTTCTCGTCGGTGCCAAGAAGGATCTTAACCTTACATTTGTCCCTTCTACACGTCATATTGCTATTGGGTTATCTTTCTTTTGAAAACGATAGGAATGGGTTGAATGTCGACGGGCAAAATGCCCGTCATGGGCTGTTTTTGCCCGTCGAATGTGGTCTAAATTCGTATTTCCTGTCGTTGGTATATTGATTAAGAAAAATGATAATTGTTTTCCCAAGTCCCTGCCAAAGCCCCAGAGACTTTTTATGTCCCCAGCCGTAAGCTAAAAACGTAGTCCCGGGTTTTTTAAGCCTCAGGCCCGGCATAGCCTACCCATTTTAAAACTAGAAAAGGGCGCCATCGTCCCTGATCAAACCAGCCGTAGGACGCCCCTTTAAAGGTTATGAATAACGACGGCATTTGGGCTGAAACCCCTCGCTTATGTGTCAACGCAGGAGCTCCTCCCTGATCTCGTAGTTAAACTTGTTATGTCACCCTTAAACTATGGCCGCCCGAGCCTTTTTGTCAATATTTCTCCGGCGCCATCACCCTCGCTCGAACTCAAACCTCCCATAGGGCACTTCGGCAAGTGTCGTAAATGACAACGGCATTCAAAGCCCTCCCCGGGTCGTAAATGTGAAAGTGGCTCCTCATTTCGTCGCAGGGTTATTTCACCCCAGACTTCCCCGCCACTAGCCTTTTAAAAGCACAATGACGAAAGTTACCCTCTTCCCTAGGGCTAACTTGAAAGCAGGTTGCTTCCACAACACGCCTACCGGGCCGAGAGCAAATTGTTTCCGCGACATACCTATCCTCTCAGGAGCATCCCAAAACTCATCCCTTCAAAAGATTCAAACGTTTCAATTTATGTTTCATGATTGAAATAGTGTTTTTACTTCCTAAATATGCAGCTTCATTGTACTTATCTCATTGACAGATTAAAACAATGGTGCTCTCTGTTAAAAACTCACAGTATGTTGCTCAATATCATGATGACTCGTATATGGGTGTTATCAAGGATAAATCAAAATGCCGAAAGTTGGTAAGAAGAAGGCTAAAATGTCAGAGAAGAAACTGGCGCCACTTAAAACTGAGACCTCACTCCAAGATACTAGATGCACCATTGGTGTTCCTCCAGAAGTTAGATGGGGTGACATTTACAGAATGATCCGGGACCAAGAGATCCCGGATATGTTGCTAGAAGAAGGGCCAATTTATCTCAATATCAGAGCCTCAGGCATAACTAGAGCCACTACCCGCCCTGAGCTATTCCCCTGTGCTGAAGTGATCGGATGGATACTCCATCATGTCGATGCTGAAGGGAGAGTGATAAATGACAGCGGGAAAGTGGGCATTGCCTCATTTCAACCCGCATATCTTGCGGCAGCCTACAAATTTCCCCAGGTCCAATAACCTCTGACTGATGAATGGCTGAGCCAGATGAACAACGTCGAGATGGCCAAGAAGCTACTGATGGCAGGAAAACATTTGAGAAAGAAAGGAAGTGATGAATATGACGTATAGAATCTGAGAGCTCCTTTCAGATTGATCGCTTTAATGCTGTGCAAAATCTTCGGCATGCCCGATGGCATAGTGTATAAGATTCAGTGGGTCCCTATTATCCACTACATGGCATTCAAGGGAACTATGTTTGACTGGGCCACTCTCCTGTCGGATAGTTTGGCCTCAATGATAGTTGCTACTAGAGAAGGACTAGCCTTGAAGAAGGCTGAATTTTTCATGTCCTCATATCTGATTGATTGTATTTTGGCCAAGATAGACTTCCCCAAATAGGGCTGCAGATGGGATAAGGCCACCACCCCGGTCTATATCGCTTTCAGGATGTGGTGGGCTCAGAATTACAAGCCCAGCTACAAACTCATATGTGAGGGGTTCATCATGCCCCTATATGAGAAGATATTCAAGGAGGAACCCAACTGCTTATCAGAGAATGCTTTGGAAGTCCTTGATAATTACGGGGATTTTTACTTTTCAGAGCAAGGTACCTACCTCAGAATGTTTGGAGGGACTAAGCCCCCGTACATTTTGCCGCAGTATGCCACAGATTATGTGGTCCTCAAAGAAGCAGTAAGACAAATCTTCCTGGACGGAATTGGGGCAATGCTCCACAAACAGCATAAGGCTTCCTTTCCTCCTCTTCCTTTCTGCATAGGTGCTTACAAGTTCTCGGGGGTTGCCTCAGCCGAAGAATTTGTTCAAGAGCTGAAATCCTTTCACTTCGGTGAGGTAATCTTCCACAGGAATGACAGGAAGGGAAGAGTTGCTGAGCACTGTAAGGAGATTTATGCTCACTTCGAGTACTCTCACTACCTTGATGCCGAGGAAGAAACATTCAGGGGCATCAGCAACATGACTGAGCTACGGGTCTGTCGCCAAGGCACTGGAGCAAGCTCTAGCTCAGCCAAGATCCAGAAGACCAGCCAGCAGCAGGAGAAAGAAGCTGAGGATGCCCAACAATAGAAAGAAGCTGAGGATGAAAGGCTACGGAAAGCAGAAGAAGAACTGAAAGCAAGGGAGGATGCTCAAGCAAGTGGGTCCGGTGTCCAAGACATGGAAATAGACACATCTCAAGCAGGTGGCTCTGGTACCCAAGATAAGGGCGTAGATCCAGCTCAGGAAGTCCGAACCCCACCTGCTGAAGAAGACATAGACATCATAAACCGACCAATTGTCCCGTACACGCCATCAAGAAAACATACGGTGTCCAAATGGAATGAGTTTGTCTATGACAAGAAGAGGAAATCAATGGTCCTCAAATCAGAGGAAAGGATCAAAAGTCCTTTCCATGAAGACATCGTTACCCACCGAGAGGTCACTGTAATGAAAAATACAGATAAGGATCCCTTTGCTATGGCATCCGCAATTGTGGAAACAGCAAGAGCATCACTGGACAATGTGGGTGTGATAGTTAGAGAAAATATTTTGACAAAGAAGAGAGCTCGTTCGCTACAACAGACTGTGGCTAATGAGCAAGCCCAAAGAGATCTAGTAGTGAACAAGTATAATTGCTTGTACGCGGAGCATAAGGAGCTGTCAAACAAGTACAGCCAGCTGGAGGAGGAAAAGGACCAGCTAACACTCCAAATGATGATTGTGGAAGCATAGAAGAATGGAGCGAAAGAAAAGGCATCTCAGCTAGAAGCAGACAAGCAGGCATTAGCTGAGCGGTTAGAGCAAGCTGAGAGCAGAACGATGGACATGTCTCCCTTCCATGAGCTGTCCTGTAGCATCCTGAAGAAAATGCATGACACTCAGGAGCTAATCACTGTTGAGGTTTGCAAGCTCAAGGCCATGGTAGTTAGGTTAAAAGAAATTAATGCGGAGGCCCATAGGCTCAAAGCTAAGAATACCCGTGTCAAGGCAAATATCATAAGTCAGATGGCATGGAGAGAAGGGAAAGGGGGTTTTCCCCCGCATCTTCCATTTAAATCAGTGGACAGTTTTAATGAGGACATAGCCTTGCTGGAGTTTGGTAGGAACTGTGCCAGTAAGCTGATAACCAGTGTGCAAAGAACAATAGATAAAATTAACAGTATATACCAAAAGCTCCAAGGGGTTCATGACAAATGCACACTGAGCTTCCCTTAGACCCTGGAGGATTTTCCGGAAAAGGAGCAACGTTTGTCTCAGCTAAAGGAAGAACTAGGCGTTCAAACGGAGTATGTGAAGAGGATTGATGTCCTAGCTATTGATGACCTCCAACAGTATATTGGATTGTCATCACTCCACAGTCATCTGCTGAGAGAAGTGCATCAAGCTGCAGTAGTAGAAGTTCAAAGCATTGGAGCAGAGCTCGGGAAGAATGTAACTTCTCATAAAATCTTGTTTCCTGCTGCAGCAAATATAGTCATAAGGGACACAGGTGTGTGGTATAGCTACATAGCGGAAGAGGAAAAGAAAGCTGCAGCAGTAGCAGGAGCATCAGCAGATCAAGAATCTTCTCTCCCAGCATCCTTTCCAGCAGCAGCAATGGGCTCGATTCCCTCTTCCCCAACAGTGGCAGAAAGTCTGGCCAGCTCAATCCCTTCTTCCCAAGTAGAAGCAGCATCAGCAATAGGCTTGAGTGTCTCTTCCCAGGCAGCGTCAGCAGCAATTAACTTGGGCGATCCTCTGCCAGCAGAAGCTCACGCACAGGATTGAAATCGCTGATTTCAAAGCATTATTTCTTTTATTTTGTATTTGACTCTCCAATGTGTAAAGCGGATAAACTGTGGGACAGCTGTCCCTATTTTCTTTTAAATAATTTATGTAAATGAAAGGGAATCTCATTTTTGTCTATTTTAGGAGAGAATTTTCTGAGGATGACAAGTGGAAGGTGCTAGGTGGCAGCCCAAAGGGCAGATTTGTAATTATAAATAGAAGCTAGGGAGAATGGGAAAGGGACTTTTGGTAGGGAAGGAAATTTTGAAACCTTTACGAGCTATCTTGTATCGTTTCTGTAAAATTGAATTTTCTAATAAAAGCCACAGGAGATGGACGTTTTGCATGGGAATGTTGGACGGATGTATGTTAGACTATTCTAATGACCTCTGTACCATAATGTGAGATCATCCTTACTATTTGAACTATTTCTTTGTATAAATGATTTTTTCTCTTTCCTGTGCATGCAATTTTCTCTATTCTGTGAACAATGAATGCATTTCATAATGAATCAGGAGCTACCTGCTGATATATTTACCATTGCTGTAGAATTCTCTTTTAGATTAAACGGCTAACTATTCTTTCTTCAAGATAATTCGTATGGCTCGTTGTTCATGCCTTTAATTTTCTCCTTGCAGGGATCTTTAAATTTAATTTCGGTTTGTTTACATTTAGATCTGTTTCTGCGTTCTTGCTATTTAGATTAGATATTTTCGCTTCTTTTCTGTTTCGTGAGCAATAGATGCGTTTTACATTAAACTAGAAGTTATCTTCTAAGATCATTTTATCTGGCTGTAGCTTTACCTGTAAGAATTGACAGCTACCTATTCGTTCTTTATGTTATCTGTTACAGACCATTGCTGATCCTTAAAACGTGTTCCCTGCAAGGATAGGTAGGTTTATTTCACTTTCTAGACATAGATCTGTTTTAGTTGCATCTAGATCAAATATTACTAGGCATTTGCATCTCATTTAAAAGACATAAAATCCAAAAAGAAAGGTGGGTCGGGCCATAACCGGTAGAATCGGATTTAAACTCCAAACCCACGGTTGTCGGAACCACTAACCGGACGGATTCCCTACACCAAACGGGAGATAGTCTAATTGGGACCATCTCTCGGGGAGAATCCCTTTCTGATTGATGCTACGATATCCGAGGCATCAACAGCTTTATATATGTAAATATATACAGTAATAAGTATAATAACTATAAATTATATATGTAAACATATACAGTAATAAGTATAATAACTATAAAATATAAACCGATAAACATATACACAAATAATTATAATAATCATTCTTTGTTTTCCTAATAGTAAATAGAAATATTATAAAAAGTAAATATATAAATAAACCTTCTACTAAAAAAATAAAGAACAACCCATCATAGTACACTTTATATAAGTAAGCATATACACCAATAATTATAAACACCATAGAATATAAACCAGTAAGCATATACACTAATATTTATAATAACCATAAAATATAAACTAGTTTTCTTTATTGTTTTTATGATATTTCTTAATATTTAAAAATAATATATTATTGTAATATGTATATATAAGATGTCGATACTTTAGAAAATCTTAAGGTGATGGACAAGATTAAAGAGATAGAAGAAAAGGTAAACAAAAATATGACCCTTTAGGTAAATTAGATATCAAAACCATTAAAGAAGAAATGAATAAGATGATAGAATTAGACCATGAACATAACAAAAGAGCCTTGAACCTTGAGAATGTTAGTCGTAGTCAACAAAGAGATACATAATAAGTTACAAATTGAAACTACCTATCTCACAGAAGAAAAGAGGTTGGGAAAACTAATTGAGAATAAAAATAGACTAATCCGGGTTAAGGTTAGTTATATTAACCATAAATAGGGCATACTAAGCAAAACCTCTATTTTAAAAGGATCGGAAATATTTATAAATGAAGATCTCATCCCAAAAGACCACGTCGAATTAAGAAAGGAATTTCAACAGGTAAAAGATGCTAGGAAGGAAGGAAAATGGGCATCAATTAGAAATATAAAATTTTTCCTTCAGGATAGAGACCTGAAAGACACTAATAAATAGCAAGTTGGCACACTTTGGATCCTCTCTTGAAATTATCAAGGCTTTCCATGGAACAAAGGCCCCAAGTTAAGTTGGATCCCGAGTGAAATTGATATTATATTGCTTGTTGAAACCTAGAAGCAGGAAGAATCTAAGGTCCTTGACATAGATGGATTTGTTCTATGGTCAATTTGGAACAAGCAATATTATTGTAGAGGCATTGGAGGTATAGCTTGCTACATTGAAAAAAACATCTCTCCACATGTTAGACTTTATAAGAAAGACCCTTTCAACCAATATATTCGGATGGAGATTATGGACATTAATGCTAAAAACACCTACGTAGTAATCTGTTATTTGCCCCTATCATTTCTAACTTTTATAAGAAGTACAATTTAGATAAAAATTGTCCCTATGATGGCTCAGAACATGATATTTGTAGTATAAGGAATGTAGGCAATATCCTCTTAATGGGGGACTTTAATGCTCGAACTTCAAGTAACCAAGCTATTATTTTAAGCAATTTTTCCAACCCTAATCCTCTTTGGTTAGGCGAAGACCTTGCTTCGGCTAGCAGGGACAAAAAAAGTTCAGAAGATCTTGGTGAAAATATGTTTGGTTCCAAGCTAGTCAAACTCTGTAGTGATCAAGATCTTATAATTTGCAATGTTCTAATGAAGTGGTTGAAGTCTAGTTGGATGACTTGTATTCATGGGCTTGGCAATAGTGTGGTCGATTATGCTATTTATGATATCCCTTTATACAACAAAATAATAAATTTTGACATCATAAATGACCACAAGCCTAACTCAAATCATAGACCTTTAATTGTAAGAGTCTTAGTTTTGCTCTGCGTAGCGATCCCATAGAAGAAAATTCTCAAAGCCAAAAGCACTTGATCTTCGATAGAAATAAAAATTATATTCTTCTAAATGATTTAAAAATTGAATTGTTTCCTCTATCAAGGACAATATAGAAGACCTCTATCATAATTTTATTACATATCCATTTCATCTGTCATTAACAAGTTCTCTATCAAAGTTTCAAGTAAAAAGAGAAACAAAAGAACTAACCCTTGATATGATAAAGAATGTAAAAATGCGTGAAGACAAATTAAGAAAGTTATTGATGAGTCCTTAAAACTTGACAAGATAAATAGGTACAAATCCCGAATTAAAAGAAAAAAATTGTTCTATATAAATTAAATATAGGAAAAACTTTTACACTTCTCTAAGATGGATCCTAAAAATTCTGGAGGCAAATTCTAACTTGTAAAACAAAAGAAAATAATAGGATAGCTTTAAAGGACTGGAACCCTTATCTTAAACAAAATTTACAAATCCCTAGATGTCATAGATAACAGTCAGGCCCTCCTTACAACAAAGCAATTTTTTGTGTTAGAAGACATTGATTTTGGGGTTAAGTGACTAGAACATGGGAAAACTAAGAACATTGAAGGGTACCAAGCAGAAATCTTAAAAATAGGCAGGCTTGTCCTCATCTCTTACATCTACAAGCTCTTCAATATAGAGGCCAAACATGGTTTCCCTGAGCCTTGTAATTGAATCTTCATTGTTAATATTTTTAAAAGCAATGATAAAAATAGCCCCTCTAACTATCAAACCATTATGATCATCCCTCTCTTAACTAAGTTATACGGTATTATTTTGGAAAAGAATATCAACATGTGGCTAAAAAATGAAGCACAACAGGCCAAATGCCAGGCAAGTTTTATAGGGAACACTCAACCACAAACCACCTTGTTGCACTTAGGGTCATTGTGGTGGAATGTTGTAATCATAAATCCAATCTCTTTTGCTACTTCATGGACTTTAGAAAAGCTTTTGATATAGTGCATGTGGAATAGACTATGAGAGCTAAAGGTTCCTTTCGAGTTGAGAGCTTTCGCAATAAGGTTATATGAGAAGGTAATTGCCAAGTTCAAGAACACTGAGGGGTTTTCAAAAGATATTAATTATAATATTGGAGTTAAGCAAGGTTTCCCATCCCCTACATTTTTCGTCATTTGCATTGATAAGATGGAAAGTTGTTTAGAGGAAGCAGGTTGCACTAGCACGATATTAGTTGGTATAGTCATCATCCTTCTTCTTTATGCCAATGATATTGTTATTATGGCAAGGTGTCCCTTTGATCTTGATAAAAAAATTAAAATTTATCAAGGATTTTTGCTTTAATATGGGCATGACTGTTAACAACGACAAAACAAAAGTTATGATAATCGGGTCCAAAAATGTCATGCTAATTTTGTGTATGACAAGAGA
The DNA here is from genome assembly GCA_027924585.1 of Larix kaempferi. NCBI lineage: Eukaryota > Viridiplantae > Streptophyta > Pinopsida > Pinales > Pinaceae > Larix > Larix kaempferi. The sequence goes on along the minus strand of BSBM01001409.1, from coordinate 4,749,735 downwards.
AACTTAGAAGAAGTGACTTCTTACAAATATCTTGAAATTGATATCCATCACAAGCTCAATTGGAGCTATAGCATTGAGAAAAGGATTAATGGAGGGTGGAAACATATTTGAAAAAAAGAATTTCAAATACATAAATTTCTAAACACTACAATAAAAACATATATTACTAAAAATAAAATAAAAAATTAGGAATAAAAATTATTTAGTAATATGAAATGATTGTCATAAAATAAGGTGTACATCACCATCCAACATAAATCATTAACCTCATCATAGCTCCCAAGCTGACCAACCAAAGTCTCATTTATGGAAAGAAGAGTACACCACATCTGCCCTCCCTCTCATTTATATTGAATAGTTCATATTATTAATTGACCAATGTAGAAATGATTGATAAGACAACAACATGGTAATCCTTTTTTACAGTAGATGAGAAAACCCTTGAGACCACCATTGGGTTTTCGGGCTCTGATCACTAGGGTTTTTTCATGGCCTTTCTTGAGGGGGAACTTTTGTCAGGGGCTTATAGCTACTCTTTACCAATGACAACAGTCGAAGTTTCCCGATGGATTTTATGTTTTGATGGCTTGGGATGGTTCTTAAAGATTGGTCAAGGTGGGTGAGTTAAATTCGGGTTTTGTTTTAATTGTCTTGTCAGATCTATGATGTGGGTCCTCTTTGATTAACCTGCTAACCTCATCTTCTTTTGCATTTAGATGTATTTTTACTTCCTTGGTGTTATGGCGTCTTCTAGTGGTGGTGGTGAGAAGCGGTCTTATCTAGCACCTAAAAGTGGGTCCTCCATTAACTCTCTCAACCAATTGTCTCTTCATCCTCCCGAAGTGACGTCTTCTCATTAACATGGGTTAAAATACTGTTGGGTAGTTCCTCTTATTTTTCTGATGCAAATAACAAGGGTTCTGTCTTATCAGAGGTGAGCACTAAGAAAACCAGATTCCAGGAAGTTGAAGAGAGAGGTTTATCTTCACAGGGGAAAAACATCAGAAGGAAACCCTTGGATTTTTTCCTAGACTTAGGAGAGGATGTTTCATTGTATGCAGACCCTTCAATGTTGAGCACGGAGTTGATTGGCCATTTTGTAGGCCGGAGGATGAGTCTAGAAACTTCTAAACTATGGATTAAAGCAAATTGGTGCAAGTGCCTTGGATATCTGCTGAGGCTTTATGCTTTGGCTCGAGAGTGGCTGGGAGTGGTCCTTGTTAGCTCGAATGATGTTGCTAAACTGTATAATGGAGTTTGGTTATAGGACAACTCCCCTAATATTCAAAATTGGGCACCATTTATTGATTCCAAATGGTCCAAACCTTGTATGCAGTCCATATGGGTCAAACTCCCTAGTATTCCCTTGGACCTTTGGACTCCGATATCTTCAAAAGGATTGGTTCATCTCTAGGCACTTTCGTTTCAACTGATATGAGTTATCAGGAAATGGGCATTATGACCATTTCCAGGATTTTGGTAGAGTTAGACCTAAGGGAGGGTTTGATGGCGGAGATGAACATTTCAGTTGGAGGCTTCATTATCTCATAGAAGCTTGATTATACCGATATTCCATTCAAACATAATATATGTCACTCTTTGGAGCATTTAGCTCGGGATAGTCATCATCCTATCCACGGGGTCTTTTGGAAACATAAATCATTCTATCCCACATCCGAAAATAGGGACAAAGGACTAGATTCCTGTCCCTCCGGCTTGTTTAAAAAGGATATGGCCTATGCAATGAAGTAGCTGAAGGATATCTCTTCTCTTAATGTTTCCAGTTATCAACATGATTGTCATGAAAGTGAAGAACCACCAACTGAAAGTGGTTCATCCATGGAATTTTTGGTTTGGGAGAAGGAGAATCCCTTCTCTAGTACTAAAAGTTGCTTGTCTGACTTAGGTAAGTACAAGTTCCCTTTTTTACTTTGAGAGAAGTTCCTCTAGTTCTCTCTTTCTTAAACCTGTGGATACTTGTTTCAAGTCTTGTGGTCGATTATTCTCTGGGGGGGAGTCTTAGAAGGTTTATCTGGTAAACCTTCTCTAGGGGGGGTCCTCCTGTTTTTTTCCTCTGGACATCTTCTTTCAATTTGTTGGATTAATTTATCGAAGGAGATAGGGTCAATGTCGAGACTCCCCCAATCATCTAGTGTATTGGATGAGATAAAATTGGAAAGGCATTTTTGTTTTTCTTTTGACCAAGCTTCAAAAGAGCCTTTATGTTTCCCTAATGATGGTGCTTCTAATAATTCTATGAATCTTGTGACCCTCCTATGTTGGCATTTGATGTTTGTCCCCCTCTCATGGAACACCCAGGGTATAGGTCTTTCTCTAGTGTTGGTTCTTTGTTTTTTAGATTTCTTGGCTTTGTGAATCCCAAGGCTAATAGGATATTGTCTACCAAGGGGTATTTATCTTGTTTGTATGAAGGGTTAGTGAGACCTTCTCCTCCAGAAGAGTTCTGCTTTGAATTTCCTCAGATATAGATACATAAGGATATAGGAAAAGAAAGTGTAGATAAATCAGAGAAGGTCTCAAGGTTTTTTTTATGATTCAACGGTTTAAGGGTGGTCAGTCTGCTTTCAATGGTGTGTGGAGGTCAATGGAATTCAAAGGGTTCGTTCCGAGTTGTGATTCGGTATCATCAAAAATCATTGAAAAATATTTGGGATGGTCATTCCCTATAAGAAGAATCTCCTCAATAGAACTCTCAAACCAACTACCTTCTATAGGTTCTAGTAGTCCAAGGATTAAATAGACATAAGTTTCTCTCTTTATTGTTCAAACTGAAAAAGCCCGAGGAGAGGTCAAAGAATCCAGGATTACAGGAAGTAGGAAGTAGCCCTTCGACTTCGGGATCTTCCAAGTATTTCTTGATACCTCGTTACAGGTCGGCTTGCAAGCAGCAAAAGGGCTATCAGGGTGGCCTCTCCTAGGACCATACAGTAAAAAAGTACATACTCGGGGGAAGGAAATCAGTGATGGAATCTACTCGTGACCATTTTTCTAGAGACATGAGAGCAGGTTGTCAAATAACTATTCAAGGGAATGTTAGAGCAAGCTCTCCATGCACATTGGTTACCTAATGCTTCTTATGTCCCTGAATGTGAGGGGGTTAGTGCTTACCTCTAAAAATGTCACTCTCAAGAGACTTGTGCTATCTAATAAGATGTATGTCATATTACTACAAGAATATTTGGCCATTGGTTTAGAGATTGTAGAGGATATTAAAATTATGTTACCGGGTTGGGATTTCATCAACATTGATTCCACAAGAAGGTCCAAGGGTTTAGTTACTAGATGGAATAAAAATTTGATGTTGTGTTTAAATTGATGGAGTTTTAAGTTGGATATTGGAACTATTCTCTTTTCTCATTAGTGTGGCTATGCTTTCAACATTATTAACATATATGGGCCATACATGCATAGGGTTGTTTTATGGGAGAATTTTTTCCTATCTGGAATGTTAAATGGACATAGAGTTATCCTTGGCAATGATTTGAATTTTTATTTGGGAGAGGGAGAAATTCGGAACCCTAGTGCCCAAGTGGATCCCTTATCTGACTACTTTCTCTAAAGAATGGATGAATACTCTTTATTTGATATAGTGTCTTATAGTCTTATACCCACTTGGTAGAACAAGGGGATCAGGGATGACCGAATAGCAAAGAGAATTGATAGGCTTCTTGTGAGTGAGGGCATCCTCTAGTTTCTAGCTAATTTTCGACAATGGGTGGGAGAAGGAGGTAATTCCTATCACTTCCCAATTTTTATGGAGCTTGAGATGGATTTGCAAAACCTCTAATTTCTTTTAAGTTTAATGCATGTTAGTTAGAGGATGAGGACTATCAGAACTTAATCAAAAGTAGTTGGATCATATTTGACTTAGATAGGGTTGAATCAGCATGTATCCAATTCCTAAATAACCTAAAGAGATTAAAGAAGAGGTCGATTTCCTAGATGGCTGATAGAAAAATTAGGTTGGATCAAGACCTGAGAAGGATAGAAGATACCCTTGATTCTTTTCATGCTCTATATAAGGAGGGTTTCTTTTCCATCAATCAAAAAAGACAAATTGTAGAGCTGGAGAATAAGAGAACCAAGATCCTGGATGAGAAGGAAACGACATGGTGCCTGAAAAGTAGGGTGCTATGGATTCATAAGGGTGACGATAATTCAAAATTATTCCACAATTGTGTAAAGCACATGCATCGTACTAATTCCATATGGAAGATTGAGAAACACTGGTGGATCTCAGGTCACCGAATTTTGTGATCTGGCTAGATCGGGTGTGGACCACTTCAAGAATATTTGCAAAGAAGATGATGGGGATTCTGTTGAAAAACTGCTTAGCTCAACTGCTTTCTTTCATAGTTTTGTTGATGAGGAGCATAATCTTGATATTATTGAGGAGGTTAGCTTAGAAGAAATTAAAGATGTGAATTCTATGTAGAGGGATAAGATCCCGAGTCCAGATGGTTGGCCCGTGGATTTCTTTAAAGGATTCATGGATATTTTTGAAGAGGACTTGTTAGATATTATTGAATAATCTAGAAAAGTAGGGTGCTATGGATTCATAAGGGTGTTAGATATTAGAAAAGTAGGGTGCTATGAATTCATAAGGGTGATGATAATTCAAAATTATTCCACAATTGTGTAAAGCACATGCATCGTACTAATTCCATATGGAAGATTGAGAAACACCGATGGATCTCAGGTCACCGAATTTTGTGATCTGGCTAGATCGGGTGTGGACCACTTCAAGAATATTTACAAAGAAGATGATGGGGCTTATGTTGAAAAACTGCTTAGCTCAACTGCTTTCTTTCATAGTTTTGTTGATGAGGAGCATAATCTTGATATTATGGAGGAGGTTAGCTTAGAAGAAATTAAAGATGTGAATTCTATGTAGAGGGATAAGATCCCGAGTCCAGATGGTTGGCCTGTGGATTTCTTTAAAGGATTCATGGATATTTTTGAAGAGGACTTGTTATATATTATTGAAGAATCTATATCAAATGGTAGAATCTTAGCTTTGTTCAATGCTACTTTTATAGCTCTTATCCCGACGGTGGAAAATGTTACTAAATGGGAGGAGTTCATACCCATTTCATTATGCTATTGTGTTCATAAACTGATAGCAAAAATTATTGCCACTAGATTGAAGAGAATTTTGGCTGAAGCGATTTTCGAAGAACAGTTTGCTTTTATTAAAGACTCTCAAATTCATGACGGCATTGGGATCGCACAGGAGGTGATGCATTTGGCCAAAATCAAGAATACCCTAGCTAATCTAAAATCCAATTTGGAACTCTTCTTTGAAGCCTCGTGTTTGTATATTAATAGTAGCAAATCTATTGTTTCTACTATTAATTTACCTCATAACTCGATTGATGATATTCTATATTTTTTTCCCTTCGATGTGGTGGATCTAAAAGATGGTTTAAATTACCTTGGTTTCATCTTGAAGCCAAATGATTATCTGAGAAGATATTGGGATTGAGTGGTTGCAAAGTTTGAGAGTAGGATTCATTTATGGTGCAACAAATGGTTATTTAGAGGAGGAAGACTCGTTCTGCTAAAATCTATTCTTAAAGGTCAACCTCTCTATCGGTCATCTTTGGCTCACATTCCTACAAAGACTATTGATCAAATACAAAATTTATCTTATAATTTTTTGTGGAAAAGGTATCTGGAGGACAAATCATTTTCTTGGTTTGCTTGGGAGAAAATTACCCTCCCAAAGGATCTTGGAGGTTGGGGCCTAAAACATCCCAGATGTTTTGCCAATGCTCTATTGGCTAAAGGTAAATGGAGGATCATTAAAGGGGAAGGATTGTGGGCTAAAGTGGTTATCAGCAAATATATTCAACCTATGACTATTGAAGAATGGATTAAGAGCCCTAAAATAATCCATGAGGTATTCATCTTTGATGTGGAGTGCCCTTATTATTGTTTTTGATGTGATCGGATTGGGTCTTGCTTGGAGGGTGGGGAATGGACATAAAATCCATCTTGGACAAGATCCATGGGTTGGGTTCTCCATGCCCTTTAAAATTTCAGATCAACTACTCAAAATTATTCTTAACAAGGATCTCATATTCTTGAACCGAATTAGCACAGGTGTGAACCATGATTTTCTTGTTCAAAGTTGGATGAGAGCTGAGGACTTGAACCTCGACAGGGAAAATTTCCTTATCTAGGATCCGTTCTTAAAATATCTTCAGGTTTCTCACATCCACATTTATACCTCTAAATATGGTCTAGTCTGGTTAAAAATGATCATGGGGGTTCATATACTCCAATCACTGGCTATAGTGCCATCAGAGCTGAAGAATACCATCCTCAACCTTTATAGTGGAATCGGTGATATGGGGTTTTAAAAGTCCTCGATCTCAATATGAATTTTTTTATGGTTGGTTTTGCATAATGATGTATCTTTCTAGGACATAATGATAAAGAGTTTCTTGACATGCCCAAGAAGGTGCCCTTTGTGCCTGAATTGTGAGGAATCCATAAAGCGCTTATTCTTGCACTGTCCTTGAAATGAATATAATTCATTTACTATTTAGTGAGTAAATACCCAATGTAAATAGGATAAATAATCCATGAATAAGTATATAAATGAATATGTAATAGATTAGAGATGATTTACAATAAGAGATTGCCGAAAATATATACATAATCTAAAGGCACTTATGGTGACCATTCGAAAGAATGTGTCTCTTCCGAGACTTAATAATTAATTATTATATATAAGTTTATATGTTTATTGTTTATATATTTATTATTATTTTATATTTTATATATTTTGTTTATTACATTGCCTCTCCTTAGAAATGATTTTTCCTCAAATCATAATTATGGAAGACTTTATCCCTTGTTATTGATCGTAACGTTTTCTGGTAATCTTCTGTGTTTGTATCTACGACACTGGATGAAACGAGACAATGAGTTCTTTAAACATTGAATAAAATGTTGCATCATTTGTGAAGTCATCCATCCCAAATTAACTTTCATTTGGACCTTTTGCTGAATGATTTATTGGATGGAGATTTTCGTTATCTGCTTCCACACAAGTTGTTGATTTTGACTCCACTCTTTTTTGAAATCACAACTCATATGTTTATGTTCCTTTTGAACTTGTCGTTGGTCATATTGATTCTTGTGATTTAGATGATGATAAGGCATCCTAATCTTTTGTGATTATTTTTCATGTCGATTCTTATGATTTGGATGATGATAAGGCATCATAAAAAATTTTGATTGTTGTTCAAAACCATCTTGGCTTGATGTTTGTAATGATTTGTCAATATAAACATTCTTATGCATTTGAACGTTGTTTGACTTTGTATTGGTTCCCTTTCCTTATGTTTGAATTTGAGCATTTGATGACTTCTCTATTAGTTCAATCATCCTTGCTTTGTCGACTAATGATCATTTGCAATCTAACTCTTCTTGTAAAAAATTCTTATCATGCTTTAGCTTCTTTAACTTGTATAAGTAAGCCCTGCTTATGTCTCCTTAAGCATAAGAGTTCTTCCTTATAATATAAATTGTTGAATTCATTTTGAGCATCTTGATTCTCTTGTTCTCCTTCCCTTAAAAATTTTATTTGTTCTAGAAATTCCTAATTAACCTTCTTTAAGGAAGAATTTTCTTCGTCTTTTCCTGATAATTTTTTCTGGAGATCTTGAATCTCCTCTTCTAACTTTTGATTACACTGTATTTTATCCTTTGTTTTCTTGATTTGAACAAGTAATTTTTTATTATGACCTCTTAGATGATATATCTCTTCTTCTTTGTCCATGAAAACTTTGTCGGATTCTTTTTGTATCCTCTGTATTGACTTCTCATTTTCCTGTGAAATCACCTTTGATATATCTTTGAATTCTTCAGATGACAACTTTTGAATCTAACTTCATTTTAATGTCCTGCTATGTGATTTTCTTCTTCTTATAAGAAAATGTTAGAAACTTGTTTCCAACATTTAAGATAAAAGTCCGCAATTTTTTTATCCAAGGTAATCCAAAAATTAGGTCGTTGTCACTGCTCCACAAGGATCTAACTATGAATTGCGAGACGTCGGTATAATCTCCAATGTTCAGTTGTAAATTGCCTATTTCATATTCTTTCTTATTCCAAAAGTTTAACCTTTCACCTATATTTGACTCTGGAATCACTAACTCATTAGCAAATTCAACACTAATATACTTATTGCATTCAATGGGAGCGATATAAATAGTAATATCTTTCCCTCTGGTTGTTCATTTTATTTGGAATAACACTGAAACATAACTTTTTGAAGTGCTTGGGAATCTTCCTTGTTTTTCATCACAAGACTCCATTTGATTTCGTTGATATTTTTGTCCAAATGACACTAATAAATAATAGGCTTCAATGTTTTTTTTGTACTTCAAAACTTATTTGATATAACTTTTTTTATTTTTTTCTTTGAATACTAAATTCCACTTTATTCTATTTTTTTATTTTATTTTTTCAACCTTCACTAATAAAAATATTTTTTATATTTCACATAAATCCTTTGTAACCACTTATTAGAAGTAATTCATTTTTCAATAAGAATATGCTTCACGTTAAATTGAATGGGGTTGAAAAACAAAACTGTGTGTTGCTTTTTTTTTCTTTTCCTTTTTTATCAATCTTCTTTCTTTATTTAGTTTTTTCTTCTTATTTTATTTTTCTTCTCTCCCACTAGGATTTTCCTTCCTTTCTTCAAATATTTAATAATTGAATGAAGCCACAAGCTCGTAGATTTTTTTTTCCACTAGAAAAAAAAAATAAAAAAAATTTGACCACATGTCAGCCATAAAGAATGGCTCTTATACTAATGAAACAAATATAATTTGTTTACTAATTAGTGAGTAAATACCCAATGTAAATAGGATAAATAATCCATAAATAAGTGTATAAATGAATATGTAATAGATAAGAGATGATATACAATAAGAGAATGTCAAAAATATGTACATAATCTAGAGGCACTTATGTTGACCATTCGAAAGAATGTGTCCCTTCCAAGACTTGATAATTAATTATTATATATAAGTTTACATGTTTATTGTTTATATGTTTATAATTATTTACTATTTTATATATATTTTTTTATTATAGTTCATATATTTTCAAGTTATGGGACTATGTCTCGAAGGTTAAGGTGGTCAATTTCATTTGGAATGGTCTATGCATTTCGAATGCCTTGCAGCAATGGATCGAAAATCAGGTTTTTTAAGGCTTTTTTGCTCTACCAGTTATTGTTATTTGGTTTGTTTGGATTCCGAGGAACAAGGCTATATTTGAAGAGCAATATTCTACCGCTAAATTTTATGGAAGTAAAATTTTAGCTACTATGGGTCTCTTCCCTTAATCTAAAGATCCTCCTAGATTGTGCATGAAGAAGTCATTAATATATCTAGAAGCTAGGATTATGTTGACGGTGCTTCCCAAGGTAACCCTAAAAAAGTGGGGTTTGGAGGTGTTTTGTTTATTTCATATAACCAATGGTATAAATTTGCAACGGGATTGGGGTTAGTTACAAACAACTCTGCAGAATTGATTGCTTTCAAACTGACTTTAGTGACAGCTCTTAATCATGGTGTTAGTGATATTCAATTGTTTGGAGATTCCTTGTTGGTAGTGTGATGGTTGAAACATAGGAAGCATCCGAAAAGTATTCATCTCCTTTCCATTTAAGAGGAGCTAATCATAATTACGGATATATTTCAGAATATCAAATTTTATCACATTTACAAGGAGAGAAATTATCTAGCGGACCAACTATCAAAATTGGCGGTGTGAATGATAGAAGGGATGTGGCAGCAATGGGAGCAGGAAAATGACAACCTAAAAGAAAATGATCCAGGACCCTATTAGTTTTAGAGCTGGACAACTACAGAGATGTGGTTTTTTCTTGCTGTGCAATCTTTTTTCAAATTGCTTAATCAGTTTTGGAGAACTTTTAGTTATGTTTCTCTCCATATGGATGTGGATGATTGTACCTTCTTCAATGAAGAAAGACTTTTTTATCCTTGTTGTATGACTGTTTTAATACACAGTCATTTTTCATGATGTTTTATCATGAAAGGAAGCCTACTATATGTAGTTTTTTTTAATATTCCTCACCCGAGGAATACTAGAAAGATATGAATTATATAGTCTCTGTAGAAAGCATTTTATTTCAATTAATAAAATGCGAGTTTTTTCCAAGGAAAAAAAAGCATGGTAAAATGTCAAATACATAATTAAAATGTACATTGTTTATGAACTATAAACTAAGGTTATAATTTTTGTATATTTTTTTAATTTTACAAAAATAAATATTGTCTGTGATAGAAATCAGTTTTGTCAATACAATTTAACCAATCACAAATTAAATTAAAAAAAAAAAAATCATTTTTCTTTTTAAATAATTCAAAATAAATATAAAATTTTCCACACCATTACAAAACTTTAATAAATAAATTTTGATTTACATATATTTCACAAAATAATAGAGAATTGAAAAATATAAACTCTGTGTGGGAAGAAAATAAAACCTCAACATAAAAAAAAATTTAAAAAAATAATAAAAAAAAGATACATAGCAATAATTTCAAAACAAAATATAAATTGAAAAACAAAAACAAACACTAGTTAATATTACTATCAACTACCCGGATGCAGGTGTCTTAGAGCCAAGGGAGCGTGGCGAGCTCACCACCTGCCAGCCCATTAGACTGACCCGTGGCAGAGGAAGTGACGGTAATTTAATGAGTCGTGGGGATTACACCCTGGCTCATTCAAGGCAGTAGGTCCTTGTCGCTTTGGCCAGCTCGGTTCAGGCCTCCTAGTACCAGCACCATGAATCTCAAGCGTGCGGCTCTATTGGCCTCCTACAGACACAGGTTAAATAATATGGTTGGGGATTTTCTTTGTATCCTCCATAAGTTTGGGCGTGCCACTCCTGCCAGAATTGCTGCATTCTTCGACGGTTTTCCCCCAACTACACTCTCTGCTCCCGGTAGAGGCCTCTGGCTCTCGGATACCATGTCGAGACAGAGAGGAAGGTCACGTAGAGGGATAACTAGTCGCTCTAGTAGTCACCGGGACCTAGTCGCTACGGATGGCTATGGAGAACGCGTCTTCATCCCGGTTTGACTACTTATTGACAATTGGGAAGCTCGTCTGCTGGCTGACCACCTTTCTTCTAGGAAGAATGATGGATGCATAAACCATTACTGGATCGTCAAAAACATGTTGGTATCCCTCATGGAGGATACGAAGGCTAACTGGGATAAAGCTAGGAACATAACCCAGACTATGAAAGCTCACATGCTTAATTTGGAAGTCCTGGTAAGCAATATGGAAACCACCTTTGGTGGCCAGAATTATGTTGTAGGGAGCCATGCAGGCGGGAGTCATGCCGGCGAGAGTCATGCAAGTGGGAGTTATGCAGGCGGCAGCAGCATAGGTGTTGGGGGAGGTCTCGAGAATTTGGTGGCTGCAAGGGGAGAGGAATGGGGTCCTACACTCTCAGGGTCGTGTGGCAATGGGATTGCCACTAATAATTTCCCCATCCCTTCCACCATTGGACAGTTGGCGGTCAAGAGAGTGTGGGAAGAAACGGAGAAGATTGTTCTTCCTTGGCGTAAAGATGAACCCCAGCCTGTCAAGAGGTCGGACTAGGAGGCAACGGAGGAGGACAAATTCAGTTGTCCAATTCTGGAGGAGAACCCCCCCAATGATACAATTGCAAGCAAATAAGGTTCCAGAGGAACTCTGCAACTTCCAATTCTCTTGTCTTAGTCTACTTACTCTTTTTGTTTATTTTAGTTGTTTCTATATGAGTCCTTATAGATGTTGTTTCTTCTATGGACATTATCATTCTCCTTGTACTAAGGAAAAAACTAGAAACTATAATTCCAGCCATTTTGATCCTTTTAATTTATTGGGTTGGTGGTTCGGTATTCTTAGACCACCATTATCAACTCTTTTCTCTGTATTTCTGATTTCCACTATCTAATAAAACTTTGCAGCTTAACAAAAAAAAATATTACTATCAACTACTATTATAAAGACTAATAATATTCTAATATTATATTTTATTTATAAATTATATTATTATCAATATGCCTATTATAATTATCTTAAACTAAATTGTGTTTTTTTATCAAATAGAAATTATAATAGGTCAACATTTTCTAATTTACATGGAAAATGAAAGAAAAAACATATCAAAAAATTTAGAAGGAAATCAAATTTCTAAAATTCAACATAAAAAAAATAATAATAAAAATGTATAATAGTAATAATTTCAAAACAAAATATAAATAAAACAAAGCAAAATATAAATTTAAAAATAAAAAACAAACAAACAAGATAAACGGAAAAATAAAAAACCAAGTAAAGAAAATATATTACTTTGGATTTTTAAATTAAAAAACAAAAAATGTAATATAATTATTAACTACTACTATAAATTATAACAGTCTAATATTACTATCATATGTTATTTATGAGTTGTATTATTATTATTATGTCTATTATAGTTGTTTTGGAGTGGAGTATTTTTTTTAAATGATTTTAATGAAAATTATAAATGTGTTATAATTTTCTAATTTTAGCATTTCAATATAATGAAACAAAAATATATATATCAAAACATTAATAAATAAATAAATCAATATGAAATATTAGTTTTTTTTGTAAATAAGATAGGATATTTTTCTATTAATTTGCTAAAAATAGAAATGTAGCGTTCACTTTAATGTACATATTCATCCTTCCTCGAGGAGATATCAAACTGTAAAACCTAGTTTGCATGCCAAGATTGTTCACAAAATTTTGGATATAACTAGTTAGAGATTGATTCTGCAGTCTAATTCTATCATACTTCCTAGTAAGGTCTAAATAATATCTAGCAAAATTTACAAAAAGGCCTTCATAGGTAGAAAGACTAAGGTGTCTGAAACTTAATATAAGGAGAACCAGGTCATTCCGTTGATGGAACTACATCATCATCAATAATTATTGGAGTGTCATTGGTGGTGTCTGGATTTGTTGAAAGCCTCATTACCTTCACGTCCAAACGATCTGCCATGATGATCATCTTTTGTTCCATTAACTTGTTCATCTTCCATTGGTCTTTCTTTGTCTCCTGCTTCTCCCTGAGTTCAACCATCATTGGGCTCTCCTCTGTCAACATCCTGCAAGTTAGAGTTTTGAGCACCCAATGTAGAACAATTGAACGGTCATAGAGCATAACTTGTTGCTTAGTTCATCCTAGGTTCTGTATCCAATCTTATAAAGGGTCGAGAGTGCTCTCGTCCTATAGAACCTGACTATTTTGGACCATATCCCAATTGCATCTATCATTGCTTGCTTCACAATCCTCTTTACCAAGGTTGGTGTGCAGAGATGGAGATCGTGGGATGAATTCAATGTTCATGCGGTGGGCGAGCTTGGTCATATTTGTGTTGAGAATGCCTGCATCGTTATGGAGATCTTGCAGAATCTCCCAATTGTTTCTTTGGGCCTTGATGTCCTTTCTCTGGTCCTCCATAATGAGTCGAAGAGTGATTTTCCCTATCCAGAAGGAGACCAATGTATGCTCATAAAGAGCCTACCTAGATCGAGAGATTCCAAGGTCTGGCACCCAGTTGGATATCACCTAGTGCTCCTCCACATCCTGAATGATTATGGATTCCTGCCAAATTTCTGCTTCCTTATATTCTATCTTGATTCTCAAGTCCTTCGAGATAGGACTTCTTAAAGAGATTTCATTTTCGGCCACCATCATCTGGTTCATCATCATGTGTTGTTGTTATGCCCCTTCATTCCTAGGTCTTTTGCTTATCACCATGCAAACGTTCTGAATTTGAGGTTGACAGAAGTGAGTTGTTCTTCCCTCACAACCAATAACAAGAAAAGGAATGTAGACATTATTGTCCCTTGCCATCTTGATAAACCTACAGGTTTCCATAATTGGCCTGACCGAACTAGCCTCAAATCCCTTTGCGTACATCATGGAGATGTACTTCGACCTTGTCTTCTACTTCCAACCAAATCCTCCACGAAAATTGTACATAGGGATGCTTAGATTGAGCATAACTTGCATTAATAACCATTTCCCTTTGTCATGTTCTCTGCATGATTGGGATCTTTCGTGTGTCCCGAATTGGCCATTCATCCTACGCAGGAGGTTTTCCTAATGATGGGCCTATTATTATCATGGTATGGCCTAAGCTGGGTAGGCCCCGTATCCATGTCATTCAAGCCACATGGGAGGATGATGGTGATGATAGCGTCCTTCGTTACAAGTAGATGGCATTCTTACATGAGTTCCTCCCTTTCCAGACTGGTTGTTGAGTCATCGATGATCCTTATCCCCAGTTTTGTCCTTGTGTTGGTCAGGTGGTCCTCTACTCTATTGGCGTTATCCTACATGGAGAGGGATTATGACCGGTATTTCCTTGACTATTACTTCCAGCGTCCTCATTTCATCCTCCAATCTCCAATTGGAGCTTAGATGTTTGATTTGGATCCCATTCTTTATTTTGCTTATTGTGTTAATGAGAATTTATGCATCCCCATCCACTACCACATGTCTGAAATTATGATTCTTGGTTATCTTTAGACCATATATTAAAGCATCTAATTCCACATCATTGTTGCTATTGATCCCCATATAGCCTGCATACACTCTTATTATAGTGCATGTGTTGTCCCTGAAGACCCTTCCATATCCGGCTTGACCTGGTTATCCTTGGATGCCCCATTGAAGTTGAGTTGGATGAATTTTGGCAGGGGGGTTCCATTTTGTAGGGAAGGATATTTTGTAGGGAAGGAAGGTTCGAGAGTTGCTTGAAGTTTAGATCCTATGCTTTGAAAATAGTGGTTTCTTGAGGGTTGAGTTGCTTATCCTAGTCTGACCACGTTTGGAGCTTAATGGTTTCTTTTATGTTGGTTTTTATTCTTCTCCATATGTATTCAGGAGTGTTGGATTTGTATTTGAAGATACCTCAGTTCCTATCTTTCCAAATTTCCCACAGAAGGAAGGGTGGGAAGAGATGCCATATTCTGTTGAGTATGGGACTGACAAAAGGTTGTCGCTTCTAGTTGTTAAGGGATTTATTGATGCTTGACCAATATCTTTCTATGGTGCAAAAGAGAGTTGTCCCTTTGTCCCAGAGCTCTGATATGAAAGTGCGAGCAATGAAGAGGTGTTCCTTGTCTTCTCCGGCATTAAGGCAAATATGGCAGCATCACAATCCTAGGAATCCTCTTCTCTCTAGATTGTCCCATGTGAGGGTTCTATTATGGACCAAAAGCCGGAAGAAGGTAGCGACTTTGGGACAAAGGTTGTGGTCCATGTGGGTTCTTTCAATAGATCATTGTGTCCAGCTAAGATTGCATATCCCTATTTGATGGTGAAGCTTCCTTTTGGTCGTTTACCCCATTGAAGTTTGTTGGCATCATTCTTTATTTTTATCCTTATGTTTTTTAGTTCATTTTTAATGGAGGGAATAAGCTTTGGAGGGGGTAGGAGAGGCCATTTGTCCACCGGAAACCAGTGCCTCCATTCTCCATCTTTGTTCTCCTAGTCCCATAAGTGATGCACTTTATGAAAGTTGAGCCTTCCCATTGCTTCCTAGTAGTTTTGGTCAGGATGGAGCTTATGCAATTTCTTGGCTTGTTGCCAAGAGTCCTTCCAGAAAATGGTCGCAGCTCCATTCTATATTTCCCAAAAGTTGTTATCCTGAATTAACTTGTGGTTCTCGCATGCTATGTTCCAGATAATTGATCCTGTGACCTGATCATTGAAGTGAATGAGATCATGTTGATCCATATTCGACATATATTTGGCCTACCATAAGACTCCCCGGGGTTCCTAATTATGGGTTATCCAATTCCACCAAAGTTTGGATCCCATCACCCCATTAATCGTTTCAGGGTCTCGCAGACCAAGACCTCCCTTCAGCTTAGGCTTGCAAATTTCCTCCCATCTCACAAGAACCCATTTCTATTGATGATCATTGCTTCCCCAAAGGAAGTTTCTTTGAAGGTTTCTGATTTTTTTTAGAATGATCTTAGGGGCTTTTAGAACAGAGAAAAGATAGAGGGGCATGGCTTAATGGACAAACTTTACTAAGATAAGTCTTCCAGTGATATTGAGAGAGAGAAAGGACCAGTTAGAAATTCATTTGTTGACAAGGGTTAATAGGTCTTCATAGTTGGCCTTTCAGAGAGGATTGTTTAGGAGGGGGGATCCTAGATACTTTGTGGGTAGAGAGCATATTTGAAATCT
Organism: Larix kaempferi; assembly: GCA_027924585.1. Taxonomy (NCBI): domain Eukaryota; kingdom Viridiplantae; phylum Streptophyta; class Pinopsida; order Pinales; family Pinaceae; genus Larix; species Larix kaempferi. The sequence continues at coordinate 4,733,426 of BSBM01001409.1, read as the reverse complement.
AAGAAGTTGTGTGATGAGACACTAAACTAGAAGGGGGGTGTTGAAGAAGAAAAGTTGGGACTTTTCCTAATTGATAGTAGCTCCCGAAGATTCCTTGAAGTGCTCTAGAATGCCTTTGAATATTTGGGATTTTTTATAACACGGATAGTCCATGAGAGGGGTATCATCCACAAATGTTGGTGCGTGCAGGTAGGAGATTTCCTATGAATATTAATACTTTTGAGGTGATGGGATCTAAATTCCACTTGAATAGTTCTACCCAAACCCTTCGCCATCAAGATGAAACTGAAGGGAGAAAGAGGGTCTCCCTGACGGATTCCCCTTGAGGGGATGAAGGGGGTAGCAAGGGATCCATTCACAAGGATAGAGAAGAAGGTCGAGCAGAAGAGGGAGAGGATCCAGTCTATCCAGATTTGGCTGAAACCAAAATCTTGAAGGATTTTGGTGATATAATTCCAATTGAGCCGGTCAAAATGCTTGGATATGTCTAGTTTAATGAGCATCCCTAGTTTTTTTGTTGTTTTGAGAGAGTGGATGGCTTCATGGGCTAAGATTATGGCATCCATAATTTGATGACCCTCTGCATAATCTGATTGCTCTGAGGAGATCAAGAGGGGGAGGAGGGGTTTAATACGATTTGTTATGACTTTAGTGATAATTTTGCAGATGACATTGCAGAGAGCAATGAGTTTGAACTTGTCCTGAGAAGTAGGGTTGTTGCCTTTCAGAATGATGGGGAGAAAGGTTGCATTGAAAGCAGAGAAAATACCAGAGGTTTGATGATATTTTTCTATAATGGACCAAACCTCCTCCTTGATGATATCCTAGCAAGCGTGAAAGAATTCTGGTGAAGCCATTCGGTCTAAGGGATTTTCCTGCTTGCATAGTTTTTGTGGCTCTCTCAACTTCTTCATGAGTGAAAGGCCTCATTACTCCAGCATTGTGCTCCTTAGTTATACGGCAGGGGATGTTTTGGGAAATGTCTTTGATGGCCACTGAGTGGTCCCTGGAGGTTCTGTAAGAATATTTTCGAAGAAGTATTTAGCTCCATGCAAATCTCCTCAATGCTTTCGCTGGTTTTGACCCTAGTTGTCTTTGAAAGTCACAATTTTGTTGTGTTGGCGATGTTAGATCATCGATATGTGGAAGAACTTGGCATTTTTTTCTCCTTCCTTGAGCCATTTCACTCTTGACTTTTGACACCATGGAATTCCCTCTTTCTTGAGCCTTTACTTCCAGGTTTTTGTTGAGGAATTCTTCTTGATGGGAGAGAGCTTCTGAACAATATGAAAGGATCATCTCTTGTTGAAGGACATCCATTTGGTCCTCGATTCTTTCTTTGTCCTAGGAGATGTTACCAAAGACTGTTATGTTCCATACTTTTAGTTTTTGCTTCAGGTTTTTAAGTTTATGTTGAAATTTGTACATGAGGAATCTTAAATTAACATTCACCTCCTGCAACCATCTTTGGATATTGCCTTTGAAGTCTAGGTGGTCAAGCCAGAATTATTCAAACCCGAAAGGCCTATTCTACCCTACTCTTTCTTGATTCCATCAGAGGCACATTGGCCAATGATATGATCCATTGGCTATGAGAATAGTGGCAAACCATTCCTCTCCTTTGGTGTAGATATCTTTAGAGATTATAAAATAGTCCAATCTTGAAGCTATCTAGTGTTTCCCTCCTCTCTTGTTGTTCCAAGTGAAGAGGCCATTGGTCGTTTCTAGATCAACTAGATGGTGGTTATCTATGAATTGTTTCAAGGTTGGATTGTCTCTGTCAAGACGCCTAATCCCACCCTTCTTTTCTACAAGATCCTTGATCACGTTGAAGTCCCCTCCAATGATCCAGTTTTCGCTCTCATGAAGGTTTTGGATATTTTGGTCGATGATCTGGGGACCATAGATATTGGTTAGGAATCCTTTTCTTTCAGTTCCAATAAATTGGAAGCTTATCGATAGAGTTATGAGAGTGGTTATGAATTTATCCATCACTATTTATTTAGGGTTCCAGAGGAGTGCCAAACCTCCTAAGGCCCCCAGAGCATCCATTGCAGTTCCTTGGGAATTTTTCCAAATATTTTTGGCTATTGTTTCCTTTGATTGAGCCGAACACTTCTTTTCCTACAACAATAAGATAATGTGTTTCTCCATAACAATTTTGTTTTTTAGAAGTCTCTGCTTTGAGGGGTTATTTGGCCCTCTTATGTTCCAAGAAACAATCTTCATTTAGAATGTTGAGGTGGAGTGGAGAATACTATTTTAACTGGCTATATTGTCCTGAATCTAGCATCAAGTTGCCCACCTCATCCAAGCGTTGGCGATTGATTTTGTGGCCCTTCTTCTTGTCCTCCTAGTGCTATCTCTTAAGGTCTTTTTTTTTGCTAGCCTTGATTCCTAACCTTGCTTCTTTTACCAAAGTCTTGGTGTTTTTGGTTGGGGTTGTTCTTGCCTTTATGAATACCTTCTTGAAGAGTTCTAATTGGTGTTTAGGAATGGGAATTTTTTGTTTACACGCCTCGTCAATTTCTTGAAGTTCAAGGTCTCCAAGTTTAGAGTCATCCATATATTTAGGAGGTTCTTGCATCTTTGTTTTTGAGGATTCTCCCTCCTTATTGATGTCCGTTTTTTCTTGAATGGTCTCTTGATCTACAAGTTTGGAAGTTTCTCCTTCCACTGGATGGTTGGCCAAACAATTAAATTGTTTGGAAGTAGGGATAGACTTAGAGGTGGGAGGATTAAGGATTTTTTGTTATTCCTTCTTCTATTTGTGACTTTTGAAAAGCCATCCACATCTTTGTCCTTTATAGGATCTTGTTGTTGTGCAATTTTGTTAAGAAGGAAATATCTGAAGAGATGGCCATGTTCATGACACTTCTTACAGCGAAAAGGTATGTGCTCGTAGTATAGATTTTGAAGCCATTATGTGTCCATGTAGTTGAAGTAAATGGCTTATTGACAAGTTGGGAAAGCCTTCTTCACCTCCAGCGTTGAATAAATTTATTGCAATGGTGGCCAATGCAGAGGATGACAGTAAGCTAAGGCACTTTCGTCTAGGTTACACCAATTATGGATCTTTTAGACACATGAGCCGTCTTCGCTTAGCTGAGGGTCTTCTAGAAATAAACACTCTTTTGAGAGAGGCTGAGAAATGTTCATGTAAACACATATTCTAGCATAAGAGGTGTAACGCCCTTATTGAGTGGATTCTGAGATCTTGACAAAGCATCCTAAAGTATTACCTATGCCTTCAAGGGTTTCCATGTCCCGGTATTCCTTGGAAGGGAGTAGAGACTAATCCATATCGGGGCCTCTTTGAAGTCTTATCTGTATAAGCTAAAGTTTTCAACCCATGGCCTCATATAGAGACCGACCAAGTTGAAAAAGTAAGGACCTCCTTCAAAGGCTACTATGTAATCCTCTAGGTGATTAAAGATGACCGTGAAGAAACCCTTTGACGCCAGCTTCAAGTCATAATGACCTTTGGGGCTCCATTTATGTTTGATCTATCTGGTCAGTGCTTTTTTAGATGGCCATAGACCCATAAATTTGCAAATGATTGCATGATCATGTATGTATTGAATATTTCCAAAAACATGGATAGATGTAATCTCATACCTTGTAATTGTAGCTGATTTTGGGATGCATGTCCCTGCACCATGTTGCTCCTGAGGCTGCTTGAATCCAGGTGTCTTTGGATCATTGGGAGGAATCTTGTCCTCATCGTTCCTATTCGATGAAGGCCCTAATGGGTCAGCACTTACTTTAGGGTTGGCAGTCGAATTTTTTTGGGTTGCACCCTGCCAATCATACCAAACTAACAAGGATTTGGTTGTCCCCCCACTCCCCTAGTGGGGCCATCAAGGTGGTTTCTTCAAGCCTTGTGGGCCTAGGCGTCCTTGATCTTCTTTCACAAAGATTTTATTTAAACTCCAAACCTTAGGTCTAGTTCATGCAATTTGCTCACAATGCTAAAACCGGAGCATCTCGCTCCATAAAAGTCCACACCGACATTAAAGGTTAGTTATTATATTGTATTATAACTATTAGTTATTATTTTTTAATTTGTAATATTATTATTACCAACTATTATAAATAATAATATAACATATGTTATTTATCAAATTATATGTTTTTTATTTTCACATACCAAAAAAAGAATATTAAAGTATTAATAATAAGATAAAAGTATATGTTTTTTGTTTTTACATCCCAAAACAAAGAATACTGAAAAAGAAAAACAATCACTAGGAAGGAACAAGAATAGAGAGCTAAGTATCAACATAAATGATCATTGTTGGCACCTCAGTCTTAGCTTGAACCGTGCTTCCATGTGGGAATCATTTTCTTAAAGACTATGCCAATGATTGTTTTAGCAAGAACAGACTATGCCAGTGATTACTTTAGCAAGAACACTGAGCTTGGCTCCCAACTCAATTTGAGTTTTGGTTACCAGTTTAAGGGTGGCCTCGATCCTAGTAAGTTGCTCCTTAATTTTTGTAAATTAAGGATGGGGTCATTATTTTCCTTTGCATTGTCCATGAAACCCTTACCCAGTGTTTCCAATAGAGGGCTATTATTTTCATGAATTTTGTATCCCTCGTCCTAAGAGTACTAGGTCCTCCACCATTTGCTTAGCGTCAATTTGAATCTCATCTAGCTTTGCTTCATCCCATGTGCAGTCCACCCAAGTCTCCATCTCGTCTATTAAACATTACATCATAGCAAGCATAAACTAAATTTAAAAAACTATTATATACAAAATTTACCATATTATATGTTATTATGTATTATAATTATTAGTTATAATTTATAATATTAGTATTAGCTACTCTTGTAAATTGTAATATAATAATATTATACTCTTGTAAATTGTAATATACTAATATTATTATAGTATGTCATTTGTCAGCATTTAAATAATAAAAAAACTAAATACTAAATTTTAAAACAAAGTATATCAAAACACTAATTAAAACAAAAAACAAAATAAAAAACACAACATTAAAAAAATGAAAAATAAATAAGAATATATATATATAATTCTAAAAAAATTAAAAAACCTAAATGTAATTTTAAAAATCACAAAACAAACAAACAAAAATTTAAAAAAAAAATCGTTTTTTTAAAGACAGTATGTAAAATACAAAAAATAAAATCTCTACACACAAAAAAAATTAAGTAAAAAATTAAAGAAATGGACGGGGAATTCCTTTCGTTTTTTTACAAAATTATATGTCATTACTTGTTATAACTATTAGTTACTATTATACTAAGTTGTAATATTATTATTAATTAGTAATATAATTTGTATGAGTTGTATTATAATTATTATAATCTATATTATTACTAAACAATTTGATGAAAACCTAACCCAAATCAAGATTCTTTCCAAAGAATGGGGTAGATGTCAGAAAGAAAAAGATTTGAAAGAACTTAAAGACCTGGAATCAGTCATTAAAGTTTTACACTTCTCTCCGTCCAATGGGGTCTTTTCTGTAGCCCAACTTGAGACCCTAAAATCTCTGAAGAAGAAGCGAAATGCTCTCTTAACAAAAGAGGGGAAGCTTTGGCGTCTTAAAAGTAAAGCCCTGTGGATCAAAGAAGGAGACAGAAATACCAAATTTTTCCATAGATATGCGACCCATAGAAAGAACCTTAATACAATTACAGAAATCAAAGATGACCAGGGGAACCTAGTTTCTTCTTTTCAAGAAAAAGCCAAAGCAGCAGTAGATCATTTCAAAACAAGGTTTACAGCCCCCTCAAGCTGCCCTATATCCAAAATTTTGGATTTATTGAAGCTCTTCCCCAAATTAATATCAGAGGAAATGTCTAAGAACCTAACTAAGGAAATCACAAAGGAACAAATCCTCTCAGTTTTACACTCTTTTCAAAAAGGGAAGAGTCCGGGTCCAGGTGGTCTAACAATAGAATTCTACATAGGGTTCTACGAAACTATCAAGGAGGATCTTTTTAAAGTAGTTCTAGAATCCCAGCTTTCCGGAAAAATACTGGGAACATTCAATTCCACTTTCATTTCCCTCATTCCCAAAAAACAGAAAGGAGAATCCTTTGATGATTTCAGACCTATAGCCTGCTGCAACATGATATACAAAATAATTGCCAAACTAATAGCCCAAAGGATTAAGCCAATCCTTAGCGAAGTCATCACGGAGGAGCAGTTTGGGTTTCTCAATAATAGGAAAATTCACGACGCAGTATCCCTAGTCCAAGAAGCCATCCATACCATTAACAGAAGAAAGATCCCAGCTTTTGCTTTAAAGCTCGACCTCTCAAAGGATTACAACAGAGTGAGCTGGACATTCCTTCACTTACTTTTAATTCAGGTTGGAATCCCAATCTCGTTGGTCAATTGGATTATGGGATGTATCAAATCTGCATCTTATGCAGTCTTAATTAATGGCTCCCCTTCCTCCTTCTTTCGCCCGTCACAAGGAGTCAGACAAGGTTTTCCCTTATCTCCAATCCTTTTCCTTTTAATTGCTGATGCTCTAAGTCGTCTGATTCACAAAGCCTCTACTAAGGGGGACCTAAAAGGAGTCAAGATTTCTAACTCAATAACGTTAACCCATACCTTGTTCGTAGACGATGTATTACTGTTGGGGGAAGGTCAGAAATTATCAGTTTTCACAAGAATTTTGGATCTATATCAGAAAGCGACGGGTATGGTGATCAATATGGAAAAATCTATATTGGCTTATAACAACATTTCTGATAAAACCAAAGAAGCAGTGGAATCTTCGACTTCCTTCTTAAACTCGCCGGTTTCAGAGGGATTCAAATATCTAGGCTTTATTATGAAACCCAATGCCTATGCATTCCAATATTGGTTGTGGCTCTACAAAAAAATTGAGATTAGAATTTCACACTGGGCCAACCAATTCCTCTCCAAGGGTGGAAGACTAACCCTTCTCAAAGCAATCCTCCAAAGCATCCCAGTATACTGGGCATCCATCGCTTATATTCCGAAAGGCATTTTGGTCAAAATAAGAAAGAAGTGTTTCTCCTTTCTTTGGACTGCGAGCAAGCAGAGAGAAGGCATCCCCCTGGTAAAGTGGTCCACTATAGCCAAGCCAAAATCCCTAGGAGGATGGGGCATTAAAAACTTAGACCTCTTCTGCAAATATCTAGCAGCAAAGTCTCTATGGAGGTTAACTGTCACCCCATCTTCTCTATGGGGAAGAGCCTTGATTTCCAAGTACTGCACCCCCTTACAATCACAGACTGGTTTCGGCAACCTTCAAAAAACTTCAAAAATGCCTCTATTGGATGGAAGGCCCTGGTTCTTGCTTTTCCCCTAAAAGGCAACTGGATAGCCTGGAGTGTGGGAGATGGCAGGAGTTTGAGAATAGGCGAGGATCCTTGGGCCAGAGCAGGGAATGACTTCAAACTCCCTGTAATTCTTATTAACCACCTTAAATCCAAAGGAATCTACAGACTAGCTGATGCATGTGAAACTCAAGATGGAATGAGGACCCAGAACAAATGGAAATCTGCGCATCATATAGAGGTTTCAAGATAAATGGAGGCCGCTTGGAACCAGTATATCTCCAAACTAACTCAGGACCACATCTTCTTAAGGCATGACGAGCTAGATAAACTTGTATGGACAAAGAATAACAAAAATGGAGCCTTTTCTGCTAAGTTAGGATATGAAGCAAAATTATGCGGCACATCATCTGAGGAGCCCTGTATGTGGTGGTCCAAAATTTGGAAGAACCCAGCCCCTTTTAAAACAATCTTAACCCTCTGGCTGGTCTTAAAGAACAAATTGCTTACTTGGGACAATCTTCAAAAGAGAGACTTTCAAGGCCCGGGAGTGTGTGTCCTGTGTAATCAGAATGAAGAGACAAGCTCACACCTATTCTGTCTTTGTCCCTATGCTGGAGAGGTCTGTAAAAAGGCAACTGAAAAGCTCAATTTCCCATTCCCCATGCATCAGAGTACCCTGGAAAAGAATGCTCTCATCTGGTGGGGCGACAGTAGGGTATGTTTATTTCAAGCCTTTCCAACACTCTTTGTTTACACTATTTGGGAAGGTCGGAACAAGAAAATCTTCCAAGATTTGCCCATCCCTACAGACATCTTTGTTACATTATTGTTTCAAAAAGCCATTGATCACAAGTCAAAGCCAGCATCAAAACCTCCCAGAACATTAATAGACCCAGTCATAAACAAAGAAATACCATGGGCCTATTTTGATGGTGCAAGCCAAGGATCTCCAACTCTCAGAGGTGCAGGTGGAATAATTCACCTTCCGGATAAAAAAAATGGACCATCAAGTATGCACCAGGCAGAGCTACTAACAGTAAAGCTGAGCTTGCAGCATTATGGGCGGTTCTATTTATAGCCAAGGAGAAGCAACTTTCACAATTGTAGATATTTGGAGATTCTCAAATGGTCATTGAATGGGCCAAAGGATCTATCCAAATCAAAGCCCCACATCTTCAGCACTTGCTATTAACAATTCAGGACATGATCGCCTCTTTTCAGCAAGTTAAGTTTGCACATGTATATAGGGAACTCAACGCTAAAGCAGACATCCTGTCCAAAATTGCAATCACCCTTCCACCTGGTACAATTGAAGTAGAGGGTCATTTCTATGACCAGGTGGTGGACCATTTTATAATAAATATTGGAATGTAATGTATATGATAGTATGGGAAGCACAAACTCCCAGTTTGGATGAATGTAAAGAAACTATGTAATCTTTTGATAATATATACAGAAGTCCTCAAGGACCGTTCATTACCACTCTTTATTTAGAGTGGTGGATATTTTCCCTAGGGAAAATATAATTTGTATTATTACTAACATTATATATCATTAGGAATGATGTAGTATATGTTATAAGTGTAGGTTATTGTATGCTATTATGAGTTGGTTATTCATCTCCCACCTTCACTTTGTGGATTATGTTTTACTTATTTGTTATGGTAATTTAGTAGAGCTTTAGTATTTGAAAAATATGTTTGATGTATATAGCTATGTTGCTAGTATGGAGAAATATGCTATGTACTCTTAAGGTTTAAATGACTCCTTCGTTGCTAGGTTGAGAAGGATCTTTTCTTTTCTACATCGTGATCCTAATGAAGGCCTTAAATATCTTAGCTTTACTTTAAAACCAAATAATTATGGGAAAAAGGACTAGGGGTGGTTGTTGGCTCGAATTAAACAAATGATTGCTATTTGGTGCAACATATGGATTTTCAGAGGTAGAAGGATAGTCTTGATCAAATTTATTCTTGAAGCAATTCCAATGTTCTGGCATACCATAGCTCACATTCCAAAGGGGATTTTGGATAAAATTAAGAAGTAGTGTTTTAATTACCTTTGGAAGGGAAATTGTGAATCCTTGGGATCTCATTTGGCAAGATGGAAATTGATTGCATATCCTAAGAAGTAAGGTGGCTAGGGTATTAAAGATACCCATCTCTTTGGGGATTCTTTACCAGTGAAATATTTGTGGCAATTGATTTCCAAAGATAGTTCGTGGAGAAGAAGTATACTGCTCCAAATACTTTGATTGATTTCCAAACATAGTGTGTGGAGAAGAATAATTATTCAGAAGTATATTGCTCCAAATACTTTAATTTATTGGATCGGGATGGATAGGAAACGTGTGCACAATGTATCCAACCAATGGAAAGCTTTCACACTAGCTTATCATGTGATTGATCAATTCTTGGCTTGGAGGGTAGGCAATGGGACCTAGGTTAGGATTGGAACGAATGTTATAGTGGGCTATGGTTAGGATATTTTCCTTCTGAAGGCAGTTGTCAACCATCTCCAAGATATTGGGAGATGTACTCTCAACAACATTGATAAGACCCAGGTTTCCTCCTTTTGGTCCCAACAAGGGCTCACTTCTCAGGACTTAGGGATGGAAACTCAAATAAGGCAATCTTGGGAGGTTTATTTGGCAGAGCTTCATAAAGATCATATAAGACTGAAGGATGTTCTAGATGAGCTTTATTGTGTTAGGATATTCCTATACTCCATCCTAGTCCTACTAGCTTTCCAGTCATTTTCATTTTCAGTCGTGCATGCAAAATTAGGGTTTGCATGCATTCTAGGTCATCAGTCACAGCAAACTAGCCCCCTGAGATTCTTTCAGATCATTTCTAGCCCTCCCAGTGACTAATGCGCCCTCCTTTGATCCACTGCATGACAAGGGCGCCTTCTTCACCTACCAGTCCAGTTATATTCAGTTATATTGAGTTATCTTCAGTTATTTCCTTGATTTAAGGATTAATTGACTCTTTACTGAGTTTATCACTCTGTTGGACCTCCAATGAGACTAGATTGACCATTCTGACTCCAGTTAACTCCTATGGCGCCCTCCATTGAGCCTCCTTCACTATGTTAGTGCTTCCATGTGTCAGTTAGACTCAGTTTGACTCCCGGTTGACCATTACTTGTGCATTGATGACTTCACTGATGAGAAGGTGGACTCCTAGTTAGGCATTGATGACTCTCCACTGATTATGGATCTGTGCATGAAGGCCAATTCGAATTCCTCCTAGTGAATTCAAATCCTCATACTCAGCATTGTGTATTTACCTGTTCACTATTCAGTTTAAGGTAACATGTGTAATTATTCTGCCTCAATCAGAGTTTCTTTGGATCTAAGTTCTATTGTTTGTCTCTTCTTCTATTATTCCTAAATTCTTTCATTGTGAGGTTTACATCATCTCTTTGGATCTTATGTGGGCAATTTCACATACTAGGCATTGAGTAAATTTAGGGGAGCTTACACAACAAAACTGGGTTATTTGTCCTTACAAGCTCGTGCAGATGGTGAAGTTTATCGGTGGTGGACAAAGTTGTGGAAAGTGAGAGTAAACTCCAAATGTACTTTGTTCACATGGTCAATGTTGATGAATATATTTTTGACCTAAGAGTTACTCCAAAAAAGGAACAAAGTTGGTCCAATTTGGTGTTTTTTGTGCAAACCTCATTAGGAGACTACTTCTCACCTTTTCATGGGTTTCCCTATTTCGGTGCAGGTGCGGAAAGAGGTGGAGGGTCATTTGGGTTTTCCGAACCTTTGGAGGAATTGATTTGTGGAATAAAACTTTAAGGAATGGTTCACTCGGAGGGAAATCAAGAATCTATATATGGGTATTTGGGGAATCTAGTTAGCCAAGAATTATTGTATTTTTGAAGACAAACAAACTAATACATTTTAGGTCACTATTCAGGTAATGGCTTTGTTGTCTTCTTTTCAGACTAATGGTTGTATTAGTAGGAAAATTATGATTGGTGAAATTCTACTCGATATGTCATTTCATTAGTGTTTCTTTGATGGGGCCTAACCACAGCTTGTCAAGGCCCTGGGAAGGTTTGCGCTTTAGGTTATGTACTCTACCTCGTTGAGTCTCACTTCTTCATAGCTAAGGCCAATTTGGGAATAGGAACCAATAATGTTGGTGACTTTAAGGCTCTTTTTATCTTATGAAATATGCTCTGAATAAAGGAATTATAATACTACAGGTTTTTGGGGACTGAGTGCTTGCTATTTGATGGATGAAAGATCAACTTCATATTCATAGCACTAGCTTTCACCCTTTGTCCATGTACATGAAGTAATTATCCGTTCTGTTTTAGGAGATATTATTTCTCCAAAGAGCTCAATGTTCTCATCTTTACAAAGAGCTCAATGTTCAAGTGAATTCCCTCTCCAAAGAGGGACTCCACATGCCACAAAATTATATCACTAATAGTTTCTTCTAAGACTATCAATCTCCAAGATTTTTAAGCATCTATGGGTGGGATTCTTTGTAGCTTTGTTAACATTGATAATACTTTAAATTGTTTTATTGTGTAGTATTTCGATAGTTCATTCTAGATATGTGAGAAAATTGTTATTCAGAGTCAATAGTTTTGTGGCTGGTAGAACTGGAAACTGTTTATGATGTAAGGAACTTAGAGCATATTCTGTGCAATTTTGGCAGTATCAACATAGTGAAGTGAACTTTCTAGCATCATGAGGAGCATATTTTAAATTATACATGGAATGAAAAATTCTTTTTTGGGGGAAAAAATTATGAGTTGGCTATTATGTTTTACAAAAAAAAAAGGAAAAAAAACAAAGGAATGGGGTGATTTTGGAAGTTCATCCTTCTTTTGATTTTTAACAATAACAATAAATATTTATATACTATTGTTTATGATCGATCTGTTTAATAATATCTTCTTTATAACCACAATATATGGTTTACTTTTGTCTTCATTAAGTTAAGGAAAATAGAGTTGAATATTGTCATTTTTATACATAAAAATCTATGAAAATGTATAAAATATTTGTTTTCCAATTGTTGCCATAAAATTGCTTTATTTGACATGGTCTTTTAAACAAAAAGTTTTTAAAACATAATGATTTTCGTTATAACTAGCTTTTATTAGCTTTTAAAGGTATATTTTTTTTAGCTAATTGTCTAAAATTAATGTTATTTAGTTACAACTATCATCTATGAATTGAAGTAAAGAAAAAAAAATAGGTGAAAAATCATAACTTGATATTGTTAAAAATGACAAATCTTAGGGTTTTTTATTACAACATGAAAAATAAAAATTGAAAAATGGGAAAAAACACTATTAAAAAATAAGAATAGGCATCTAGCCCGAGTGGTTGTGGGATGGAGTGTTATCCTCCCTACCCAAGTTATATTCCCTTAAGTGACATGCTAATCTCATAATGAGTATATTGTTGTAACAACTTTGGGCCTTGTTGTTGATTGGCCTTGTGCCTTGAAGAATCAAGGGTTTACCCTAGGTACCATCCTCAAATTGAGGTGAATTGACAAGGGTTTTGCCTCAAGATATTTACCTAGAAAAAAGGAAGCAACCCAAATCAAAGCACTTTGGTTGAAATGTGGAGATGAAAATGCCTTTTTCAGCGATTTAGAATGATAGGAAAAATGTCAACACTGTACGGAATATTGTGAGAAATGATGGGTCAAAGGCTAGCAATTTTGAATACATCGCCAAGTCTATGGTGGATCATTTTGAGGGCATATTTAAACATGATGGCAAACCTACATTTGTAGAAGTGGTCAAAACAACCTCTTTCTTTCCTAGTTTTGTTTATGTTGAAAAAAACTAAAGTTTGATGGAGGATGTGTCCAAGGAAGAATTATAGTATTTGCTGCAAAGTTTCTATAAAGACAAAAGCTTGAGTCCCAATGGGTTTCCATTTGATTTCTTATTAGGTTATATTGATATTCTTGAAGAGTATTTGAGGAGGGTCATCGAGGAGTTGACATTAACTAGAGGATCATTCGAACTTTCAAGCCACATTTATAACATGTATTTCAAAATTAGATAATCTTGTTTCTTTTGAGGAATTTAGATCTATGTTCCTTTGTAATTGCATATATAAGATTATTTCTAAAACCATTGCCATAAGGGTTAAGAATTTGCTTCCTAAGCCTATACTAGTGAACAATTTGGTTTCCTTGAAGGAAGGTGCATTCATGAGGCAATTGAGGTGGTGTAAGAAGGACTTCATTCCATAAAAACCAGGAAGTTAAAAGCTATGGTGATGAAGGATGATTTATCAAAGGTTTAGGACAAGGTGAGCAAGTTGTATATGAGGATTATCCTAATTCACTTGGGTTTCTATGTGCAATTTGTGAATTGTGTTATGAATTGTGTCACTTTAGTTCTTTCTTTGTATTGATTAACGATTCATCTACTACATTCTTCAAGCCTAAAAGAGGGTTAAGGAAAGGATGCCCTATTTTCCCCCTTTTTTTCTAAGTGTTGCAAACGGATTAATTAGGGCTCTACTAAATGTTAAGAGATCTAGGAGTTTTAAGGGCATAAAAGTTGGAGGTGCTTTTTTACTTTTCTAATATTTTATTTGTAGATGACATTTTGATCTTTTATGATGGAACTAGAAGAGATGTATTAAAATTGAAGGATATTTTAGATATGTATTGCATAGCCACAACAGTGTTGATTAACATTGGAAATTCCTCTAAATTTTTTGGGGATTTTTGAAGAAGGCATGACTCATTTCTCAAATATGTTTCTATACAATCAAATTGAATTGGAGGTTGGTTTGAAATAATTGGGGTTTATATTAAAGCCAAGTGATTATATAAAAATCAATTGGTTATGGTCGATCGCAAAGGTGGAAATAGGATAAATGCTTGTGTAACCAATGGTTATCGAGAGGGATTAGACTTGTGTTGGTAAAGTTTGTATTAGAAGTGGTCCTTGTATATTAATTGTCCTTGTCGTATTTGATTCCCAAAGGTGTCTTGGAGATGATTATAAGAATTCATTTCAAGTTTATTTGGTTAATCCGAGAGAAGAAGGGGATCCCACGGTTAAGTTGGAAAAGGCTAGTGGTACCAAAAGGATTGCAGGGCTAGGGACTCAAAAGAATTTTCCAATTTTCTAAAGCATTGGCAGCAAAAAGTACATTGAGGTTCATATAAGGGCAAGGGTTATGGTTCCATGTGGTGAGACATAAGTGTATTTACCCTGATTCCATGCAAGATTGGATTAGGCGGCCTTTGAAAATTATTCATAATGTCTTAGTTATGTGGAAATTAATGGTTGTAGCTTCTCCATTGGTTGGAAATTGGTTTGTGTGGAAAGTTGGTCATGAGACTAGGGTCACATGGTATAGGTTATGAGAGATAGAAAGCTATCAGTTGGGAGAAACTTTAGCAATGGAACAAATGTGGGCATGGTATCTATATGTTGTGTAGAAGGGATGCAAAGACAAACGACCACTTTTTTCTTACTTGCTCATATACGACGTAGGTTTGGGTTGATCTAGAGCAGGATTTGAAAGTTAACGGGACTTGGGATAAGGACTCAGTAGTGGCTTGCTTTGAAAACATTTTTTCTCAAAGGGAACTAAATCCTTTTCAATCTTTGCTACTCTTGGCTTGTTGGGGACTTTGGATTTCACGAAACTTTGTTATTTTTTAGGAAAAAGCAATCACTGCTTTTATAATCTTTGCTCGTATAATGGCTCTTCCAAGTTTCTATTCATAGTCCCATACTACAAATCCTATCAAAGTGATTGGTCATTTGATTATATACAAGTCTAATTCCTAGTGTTTCTTTGATGACACTTTCCAGGGAGAGAATCATTTGTGTGGCATTGAATTCAACTTATTTTTAGCTGATAACCATTTTTACACTAATAAAGTGGCTTTATGTCTTGGCTCGAATAATGTGGCGGAACTCAGAGCTTTATTCTTCTACTTTAGTGGACATTGGATCTACAGGTGAGTCAACTTCAAGTCTTTGGTGGCTCCTTATTAACCATTAGGTGGATGAAGGACGAATTGCAGTTACAAGATGATGGGTTGAGCATTAACACATTATACAACTTGACAAGAAATTTATACTCAAAATCAGAACTCTTTCCATAAAAACTCATATCTTTGCATAAAAAACAACCCTCAAATAAAAAAGTGGTGCTACCGTTAGCACTATTTTTTTAGGGCTAAAATTATGACTTTTTGGAAACACCAATCAATGTCGATGTAATCAAAACCCTAAATCAACCCTTGAATCGAAAAGTGGTGCTATCGGTAGCACCCTTTTTTTGGAGCTAAAATTACAAGTTTTTAAAAATCTTAGCCAAAGTCGATGCAATCAAAACCTTAAATCAACACCTGAACGGAAAAGTGGTGCTACTAGTGGCACCCCTTTCTTTTGTAGAGTTACAATTGCATTCATTTCAAAACCAAGCATGGCGTAAGAAAAAATATTTGTTTTCTTCTTTTTAAATAACTTTGAAAAAAAATCCCAATATTAACTATATATATATATATATATATATATAATAATAAAAAATGCATTTTGAAAAATTAAAATGTGCAAAATTTTTAAATAAATTTGAAAAAAAAAACATAAATATTAAAAATTGAAAAAAAAACAAATATATATATTTTTTAAATACGATTTAAAAAAAATACAAATAAATTATAAAAAAAAACTAAAGAAAAATATTAAAAAAACAAAACAATTTAAAAAATAAAATACAAATACGAATATTTGAAAGCAATTAAAAAAATTGTGTCATTAATTCATGTATTGTGGGGGCGAGGATGGGGGGTGCCTGCAAAAATATCCCTTGGTGAAGTTGTCACAGATTAGCTAGCAGTTGAGGTTGGAGGAATCAGCTTGTAGCTTATTGGACGATGTCTGATGAGGAGGAAATTGTGGACTATTCGGCGGATCCTTTGGAAGGGTTATAAATATGGAAATCACTAGTTGGCATGCCATTGGGAGATGTAGAGTTAGGGTTTGACAAGGAGGGACTAGAATGGGGTCAGTTTTTGTTCAAGAGAGGTGGAGGTGTGAATGTCGAACCGCTAGGTGGACATCGTTTTCCCTATGGCAACAATAATTGCATTCCCTCCATGCCTACAATTGTGGAGTTGAGTCATGGATCTCATGCTTTGTCTGTGGATTGGGATTCGGAACAAGTAGGTTCAGGTCAACCCTCAAGGTTTTTTCTCTCGGGTATTCTTCCGAAGGCTTTTTTCTTGACTTGCAATCTTCTGAAGTTCTTAGAGGAAGCGGATTTTCTCAAGGTTTTGCAGAGCCTGTGCCGAAATCTGAAGTTCCACTAATAGTTTCATGCAAACTAAATGGGATTCTATTACCCCCTTGGTCAGAGTCATTGTGTTTGAGGCCCTAAGAAAGGGGATAACCACTTAGGGATCTAGTCGGGACCTTTCTCAATTAGACAGTGGACTTATTGCGTCTTTATTAGCAAAATACAATGACATTGGGAGTGTGATCAGAAGAGGCCCGGATGATAATCAAGTTAATGAAATGCGACCATAAGGGGAAGCCATAGGATGTAGTCTGAGCTCTGAAGGAAAAAGAATCCCTAATGGCTATAGGAGAAGGAATAAATGTGTGAAATCCAAAGGCAATCCGGTGAAGTTGGTTTTGGGAGATGATGTTCAACTCCATAAGGTGGTAGAGATTGATGATAGGGAATAGTAGGGCACGTTCAAGAACTTCATTTTGGGGCAAAGTTCCCTAAAGATTGGGTGGATAATTGGATGGATAAATATTGGGTCTTGCATTGGGTCTTTCCCCACTGGTGCTCACTTTGGTAAGGGGTTGGTTTGCCTTCCTGTTTCGATATTCAAAGGAGGTTCAGTGGGTGTTGGATAATAATTAGAGTATTGACTCCACTCCAGTCCTCTTGAAGAGGTGGACTCCATTATTTGATACCAGTCGGGAGTGATTTGATCAGGTGCCAATTTGGGTAAGGCTCCTAGGTATGTCGCTCGACTTCTGGGCGTAGGGGGTTTTCCAGAGTACATAGAATTCTCTTGAGGAGTATTTGGAGGCATACATATCTTACCTAGCCTTGGAGAAATGACAGTGGCACGCATTTTGGTAAAGATTGATGTTAGGGAAGGGCTTCTAGAGGACATGGAAATTGCCAAGGGGTTTAATGTTCACCTTCAAAAATTGGATTATGAAAGTATCCCCTTCAATTGCCATCATTACCATCAATATGAGCATTTAGTAGAGCAATGCAAACTACCTTTTCATCCTCCATGTAGTTATAACAGCTCGATATCAGCAAAGAAAAGGAGCAATCAGGTGTTGGGTGACGTGGGTAGTCCACTTTGTTAAAGTTAGGCAGATCACCAATCAAGCATCTCCCATGGGGGGAGATTGAAGAAGATGACGATGCAAAAAAAGAGCTACGGTCAAGCCATATGGTTCATGTCAAGCTATGTTCTAAGAAAAAGTAGGCTACATGGACAGCCCGCTAGGAGAAAAGGAAAGCGCTTAAGTTGATGGGGAAGTAGAAGGTGGGTCGATCCTCTCTATGGGTAAGTCTTCCTCTCTTATCCTTCCACTAAATTTTTTAATGATTTATTTATCTATATCAGATGGGGAAATAGCTGGGGTTTCCAAAATCCTAAGTCTGGTTTTGTTATAGGTCTCCTCGTCCGTGCCCTCCCCTAAATCTTTAAATATGGAGATTGATCTGAGTCGAAGAATTGAATCTAGGTTGGCTCCCCCCTTAGTAACAATGAAGGTTGAGCCTTCAAAGGATTTAGAGGATGAATTAATCGGTTATAAGATAAGATACAGGCAGGTGCCTCTTTTGGCGGATTCAAAGAAAGTTATGGGGGATAAGCCAAAACCTTTAGGTAGTGGTGGTAAGATGAGAAAAAGGGAGAAAATCCTTCATTTCAAAAGCTCGGGATAGATCTCAAATCAATTTAGCAGTGGGGAAACAATATTCTTTTGATGGGGCGCTTAGAGCAGCGAAATCCCTAGCTAGGGTGTCTAAATGAAAAATATTTCTTTCAATTGCAGGGATCTACTGAGCTTGTCTTAAAAAACGTCCCTGAGGAGGTTAGTGGAAACTTCTCAACCAGATATCCTATTACTTCAAGAAATGATGGGGAATGGGGAAACAATTTTCAAGTATTTGAAGCCTTGTTAGGGGGTTGGTCTTTTGTAGTAGTGGATGTGATGGGTAGATTGGGTGGCCTGGAAATGGGATGTAAGGTCAAGTTGATCAAGGTAAAAAATTCTTGGGTTTTTTCCTTTGGTCAAAGGGATAGAGGTTTTTTTCTAAAAATATTGGCGTAGAAGTAATTTTACTCAATATGTATGGTCCTTATGCTGACAAGGTTGCATATTGGGATGTTTTATGTAGAAAAAGTTTCATGTCCTCATACCATGTCATAGTGGGGGGGTGATTTGAATTTTTCATTAGGTGTTGTTGAGGTTTAGGGCCCATGGGCATCCATGGACTCACTTGGTTCCTATTTTCTTCAAAAGTTGGAAGAATGGAGGCTATTGAATGTTGAACCTGTTAATATTAAGCCGACCTAGAGGAACAAGTGGGTAGGGGAGAATCGAATAGAAAAAAGGTTGGACTGGTTTTTGGTCTTGAAATGTTTTTTAAAAAGATCGCTTTGTATGCAATAGTGGATTGGATCAAGAGGTGAGTCCAATCATTCTCCAATTTTCCTGGAACTCAAAGGTATAGGTGATAATCCTCCCATTCCTTTCAAACTTAAATCTATATATGATCCAAATTTCTTGGGGTTGGTTCAAAACGATTGGGATCCTTACGATCCTTCTTCAGATCTCCCAATCCCCATCCAGTTTTCAGAAAATTTAAAGAAACTTAAACATGAAACAATAAGATGGGTTAATCTGAAAAGAGTACGGGAAGAACATGAGTTGAAAACTATGGAGGAGGGTATTCAAGATCTATATGAATCTGAAGGAGGATGATTTGCATTTAAAGAATCAAAAGAAGCTCTCCTCTAGTTGGAAAGTATGAAGAAAAAACTCTTAGCGGAGAAATAAGTTGCTTGGAAGCTTAAGAGTAGGCTCTCTGGCTCAAATGTGGGGATGAAAATACAAAATTCTTCTAGGACTATACCAAAGGAAGAAGGCTCTCAAACACTATCCGGAGTCTGAATGATCAGGATGGGAAGCTTCCTCTTCTTTTGAAGACTTAGCTCACCAAGGCAATGAGGTTATATCTTCTTTTGAAGACTTGGCTTGCTTAGGAAATGATCATTTTAAAGGCTTGTTCAAATCGCAAGAAGGCACCTCTATTGCATAGGTGGTTAGAGTGGCTCATTTGTTCTCAAGCTTTGTCATGGAGGAAGACAAGTGTAGTTTGATGGAGGAAGTTTCAAAGAGTGAGTTAAAGGAGGCTCTGCGCAGCTTTCAAAAGGACAAGAGTCATGGGCCAGACGGATGGCCTATCGAATTTTTCTTAGTATGTTTGATCTTTTAAGAAATGACCTCCTTAGGGTGGTAGAAGATTCTGGAACTCGAGGGAATATTTATGGTCCGTTTAATTCTTCTTTCATTGCACTCATCCCTAAGAATGAAAATCCCATATCCTTTGATGATTTCAAGTCGATTTCATTATCTAATCGTATATATAAGGTGATGGCCAAGGTTATAGCAAGAAGGATCAAGACCATCTTATCCAAATCGACTTTATCCAAATCAATATCAGGGGAACATTTTCGTTTCCTAGAAGGGAGGAAAATTCATGAAGCAATTGGTGTGGCCCAGGAGGGTCTGCATAGTATCAAAACTATGAATTAAAAAGGTTTTGTTATCAAAATAGACCTTTCTAAATCCTATTATCATGTTAATTGGATCTATATTTGTCTCCTAATGACTCATCTGGGCTTCGAGGTGGCATTCATTAATTGGGTTATGCGATGCATTTTTATGGATTCCTTTGTTGTATTGATAAATGGGGCGACTTCCCCCTTCTTTTAGGTGGAAAGCGGTCTAAGTCAGGGGTATCCATTTCCTCCTCATTTGTTTTTACTAGTGTCATAAGATCTTAGGAGATTGTTGGAGGGAGATAATTGCTTAGGATCCTTTAGAAGCACTCAAATTTCTTAGGTTCTCTACATAACCCCATATTCTTTTTGTTGGTGACATTTTAATTTTCTGTGAATGTTCAATTAGGGACGCGGACAAACTTCATAGCATTTTGGATCTCTATAGACAAGTTCCTAGGATGCAAATAAATTTTCGTAAATCAACCATCTCATACTATAATTTGGATGAAGGGGTGGTTAGACATTTTTGAGCTTGGTTTTACTTTGAGGAAAAAGGCTTTGATCAGGGTCTTAAATATCTGGGATTTCTCCTAAAACCAAATTTTACAGGAAAGAGGATTGGCAATGGCTTCTGGAGAAATTGGAAAAAAAACTACAAAGATGTATTTTCAAGTGGTTGTCTTGAGCTGGAAGGATAGTATTAGTTAAGTATGTTCTTGAAGAAATTTTGGTTTACTGGGTATCCCTTTTGTAGATTCCCAAAGGAATCTTAGAGAAGGTTCAGAATTTGTGTTTTAGGTTCCCGTGGAGAGGCATCCAAGAGCATTTTGTTCTCCCCTAGGTGAAATGGAACAAGATTGTCATTCTTAAAGCTCTTGGAGGTTTGGGCCTTAAAAATATTTTCATTTTTTCCTCAACCTTAGCAACAAAAAGTGTTTAGAACCTAATTTCAAAGAGAAGTTCATGGAATAGGGTGGTTGAATACAAATATATTGCCCCATAATCTATTGAAGAATGGATTTGAAAACCCAATAGAGTTCGGTCCAACATTCCTGTCATTTGGAAGGCAGTGATCTCTGCATTCCCTCTAATTAGAAATGGTCTAGAATGGAAGGTTGGAAATGGGAGAAAGGTCGGACTCGATCCAAATCCTTGGCCTAGAAGTGGAGAAAGACATATTTTGTCGCGGGTATTAACTCATCATCTTCATGATCATGCTTCATTAGGTCGCATCCTTTATCCTCTACGATCCAGAATCTGGGGTTGAAGGGTGCCAGACAACTTGGTATAGAAGGTGAGGATGCAGTGATTTGGTCTGAATATGTTAATGCTATTAAAACTTCCCACATCCTCCTAACAAAGGGGGGAGATGAATTAATATGGTGCCACGCTCCTTATGGTGTTTATTCACCAATATTTGGTTATATTCAGTTGAATATTGAAATATTTTGTAGAGAACAAAAATGGTGGTGGAAAGGTCTTTGCAAGCTTAAATGTCTAGCTAAATCGTGATTATGGGTGTGGTGTTTGTTGGAAAATAAGGCTCCTACTTGGGATAACATTCAAAAACGATAGAAGGAGGGTCCAGGTTATTGCGTAATGTGCAAAGAAACTCTTGAATCAATAGATCTTTGTTCTTGTTTTGTTCATTTTCTCAGGTTATTTGGCAAGAGGTATCCTCCTTGTTGGGTTTCGCATGTCATTGGAAAGGATTAAATTTGGAGGTGGTGCTCTAGTCTTATATCTCCAATGCATCTTATCAAACTATTAAGGCCCTTTCCATTGATTATTTGTTGGGGAACTTGGATCGCTCACAACTCCAACATTTTTCACGATAAGGATACCACCCCGAAAGTGGTTGCCTCCGTGAGTATCAAAATTCTATATTTCTTTCGTCAGGTAAAAGATGGGTCAAGGGTTCGGGTGATATAGGATGAACAAATAAATAAACTTAGGCCCTGGGATTTTTTCGATGGTGCCTCACAAGATCATAAAGATATTTGTTGTGGGGGTGCATCCTTGTATCTATTTGAAAACCATTATTTCAAGATAAAGATGGGGTTGGGAGAGAAAACCAACAACTATGCTAAGCTAATGGCTCTCATATTACTCCTTATGTTTGCTCTAGAAAAAGGTTGTAAAGAGATTGAGGTTTTTGGTGACTCTATGATCATTATTAATTGGACAAAGGATGTTCAAATATATCACAACTTCAGACGGTTTGCTTTGATGGAGGAAGTGCTCGGGTTAAAAAACATTTTTGATGATTTTTCATGTAACCATGTATATAGGGAATGAAATTCGGAATTAGATCGACTCTCTAAAGAAGGTCTTCTGCTAGATAGAAAGGAATTCAAAAAACATTTAAAAAAATTAAAACAATTTAAAATAAAATTTTAAAACAAAAAACAACTTTTAAAACAACTTTTAAAAACTAAACTACCCCCTCTCTCCACATGCCCCTCCCCTACCCGCGGTCTACCCCCACCCCCTCCCCCTTCAAACTCCCTGCAAACTCACTCCTCCACCCTCCTACCATCCCTCACTTCCCCTCCCTCACCCCCCCTCCTTTTCCCACCCCCTCTACTCCCCTTCAACCTCACCCACATCCCTCTGCCCCCCCCAACTTTCCCTCCCATCATTTTCAACTATTAGGAAGAGGGGGAGCGTAGGGCGGCGTCTAGTCATTGCCCTTTACTCCTTCTCTCCTCGATGGGACTCGATTCCCCTCTCCCCAATGGGACTCGATTCCCTTCTACCCGATGGGACTTGATTCCCGAAATCGATTCCCATCAGGGAGAGAGGGAGCTGACAACGGCCCTTCATTCTCCCTCTTCCTAGTGGGGACTCGATTCTGGGGTTCGAGTCCCCCTTGGAAGAGGGATATTTAACGGTAGTAGTAGGTTGAAGGGGAGGGCGGAGGGGGCTAAGACGAGAGTAGCGTGGGGTGGAAGAGGGGTGTGGGTGGGGGCAGGTGGGGGAGGGGGAGGATGGAGGGGAGGTGAGGGGAGGGGGAGGTGGGAGGATGAGGCTCCAAGCAGGTTAAGGGGGGACGAGGGTTGGTGGGAAGGGGTGAGGGGTAAGCTGCAGGTAGGGGAGGGGCACGTGGAGAGTGGGGGATTACTTTAGATTTTATTTTATTTTAATTGTTTTATTTTTTTAATTTTGATTTTTTCAATTGTTTTTTAATTTTTCATTTTTTTAAATTGATTTTTTTTAATTGTTTAAAATATTTTTTTTATTGAATTTTTAAATTGTTTTTTGAATTTATTTTAATTTCTTTCAAATTTTTTATTTAAAAAAAAATGTTAAATTTTATATTTTTAAAGTTTTTTTAATTGTTTTGTTTTTATTTTTTATTATTTTCAATTGTATTGTTTTCAATATTTGTGTTTTTTTTTTTAATTTCAAATTTATTTTTTAAAAGTGAATATTTTTTTAATTTGAAGTTTTGAATGGTTTCAAAATGAATGCAATTGTAACCCAAGGGAAGAAATGGGTGCCACTCGTAGCACCACTTTTCAATTCGGGGGTTGATTTTGAGTTTTGGTTGCACCGACACATGTAGGGGTTTCCTAAAAATTGTAATTTTAGCTCTAAAAAAATGTGCTAAAAAAATTCCTATTGGTAGCACCACTTTTTTATTCAAGGGTTGATTTAAGGTTTTGATTGCATCAACATCAGTTAGGATTTCAAAAAAGTCATCATTTTAGCCCTACAAATAAACTGGTGCTACTGGTAGCACCACTTTCGGTTTGGGGTAAAAAATAGCCACTAAATGCAACTTATAAAAAAACAAGAACTCTCGAGAGTTCTCGTCAAGTTGTGTAATATGTTCAATCTGGAAAGGCACTTAATTGATATCAAGGAACATTTTCAAAACATTACTTTTTCCTGCAGTTATCAAGAACATAATGAAGATGTCAATGCCTTGTCCAAATAAGCGGTCACACTAGATCTGGGTTGGGTTTTCTAGGATGAATTCAGGGAAACATCTTGGTGTCCTCCGGGATTGTTGATTTCCAGTAAACACTTATTCTTATTTGTTTGTTAATGTGTTGTTTTTTGTTTGGTTTTGAACATGTGGGAAACATGGTCAGGGCTCTCTCTTTCTACTTTTAAAGATATTTGTAACATTTCAATAGGTAGTACTCCTTTTTTGGGACTTTTGGATCTCATAAAGGAAGATGTGATTTCAAAGCACTCTGAAGTAGTGCCTAACACCTAAAGATTGTATTTTCTTTTCAAATCAAATGGAAAATATGTTTTTTTCTTAGAAAAAGAGGTTATGAGAGATAGAGGGATTTTCATCCTAAGGCAGATAACTAATCCCAAATTGACTACAATCTAGAATAAAGGATGGATGTCGGTAAAGATGAGGATGTAGTTATATGGGAAAAATATATCACAAATATTAGAACTAATCATGTTAGGATTAAAGATGAAGAGGATAGCCTAATATGGTTAATGAATCCATCACGTGTCTACACTCCCAAGGAAGTTTATAAGGTACTTGTTTCTCGGGATGAAGTGGGGGATTATAGGTGGTGGTGGAAGAAGATATTGTTAAGTTTATACTAATTTGACTAGCAAGATCACTGAAAGAAACACAATCACAAGATAGACAGAGATTTTACCCTGGGAAACCCTCATGGGGTAGAAAACCCAGCAAAGCTTTCCTCAATAAGATGATCAACCAAATACAAGATGTAGTCCAAGACTAGAGCTCCTTCTCTACCTCCTATGCAGACCTCTCTCTCACTTGTGCGCTACTTTTCGAGTGATGGAAGAGTGAGATAAGTGAGGAGCATCCTCCTCTACTTATACTTGTTTCCCGGCTGACTTTTTACCCTATGGGGCTGACCTCTCCTAAGAGGGTCTAATAACCCCTAATAAATTAACTCAGGGCCGACCCCCACATGGGAGATCTAATAACCCTAGTTACCACAATCCATCGGAGGAATAAACATCTCCGGATATACAACAGGGTCACCTCGGAGGAATGTAACATCTCTGGAATAATAAAGTACAAATATAATATTCTTAGAAGTTACAATATTTCAACACTCCCCCTTAACGAGAAGGATATTATAACAACATCTGCAGGAGCAAGGAGTCATCAAATACATCATACATGATACATCTATAAATCATTGGAAGCTTTCTCAACATCATCAGTAACTCAAGCAGTTACTGGAACATCTTCAATACTGGAACATCAACATCTTCAATACTGAGTCTTCATCTTCTGCAGCACTTGAACAGCTATAGCAACATCAACATCAACATCTGGATCCTCATGATCATCAGCATCTGGATCATCTCGATCTACAGCATCTGGATCATCTCGATCTACAACATCTGGATCATCTCGATCTACAGGATCTAGATCAGCTCGATCTATAGCACCGTCATAGCAGCATACTCTGTAATACACAAGATCCTATTACGGGATGACCAATCCCTCTTACTTTAGGACATAGGTCCATGGATGATACAATCCAGATCAACTTCCAGGAGGATCATTCCTTATCACTTTAAGACAAGTCTCATGTCTATGGATGATGCAATACAGATCAACTTCTAGGAGGATCATTCCTTATCACTTTAAGACAAGTCTCATGTCTAGGGATGATGCAATCCCATCACATACATTTTGAACCAAATGTTTAGGGACGATGCAGTCCTCTCATGTACCTTTTGAACCAAAAGTCCAGGGACGATGCAGTCCTCTCACGTACCTTTTGAACCAAATGTTCAGGGACGATGCAGTCCTCTCACGTACCTTTTGAACCAAAAGTCCAGGGACGATGCAGTCCTCTCATGTACATTTTGAACCAAATGTTTAGGGACGATGTAGTCCTCTCACGTACCTTTTGAACCAAATGTTCAGGGACGATGCAGTCCTATCACGTACCTTTTGAACCAAAAGTCCAGGGATGATGCAGTCCTATCACATACATTTTGAACCAAGGGTCCAAGGACAATGTAGTCCTATCACGTACCTTTTGAACCAAGGGTCCAGGGACGATGCAGTCCTATCATGTACCTTTTGAACCAAGGGTCCAGGGACGATGCAGTCCTATCACGTACATTTTGAACCAAGGGTCCAGGGATGATGCAGTCCTATCACGTACATTTTGAACCAAGGGTCCAGGGACGATGCAATCCTATCACGTACATTTTGAACCAAGGGTCCAGAGACAATGCAGTCCTATCACGTACATTTTGAACCAAGGGTCCAGGGACAATGCAGTCCTATCACATACCTTTTTAACCAAGGGGTTCCAAGATGATGCAATCCCCACCTATCCACTAAGGACTTCATTCTCGGAGACATCTGTCTACTGATCAATTCTAGGACCAAGTCCGGGGAAGATGCAATCCCCACCTGTCCACTAAGGACTTCATTCTCGAAGACATTTGTATACGGATCCTTTTAGAACATGTGTTCAAGGATGATACAATCCCCTCGTCAACTTAGACCCTGTCTAAGGACCATTCACCAACCTCACTGTCGGCATCACCAATATAGGTATCCACATCATCGACCTCACTGTCAATGCAGGCAATCTCATCATCAGCAACCAATTCACTCCCCATTTCGAGGAGGGTCCTTCTAAACTACACCAAGCTTGTCTTGGAAATACTCAAACTTTACTTGAGACAGAGTTTTGGTCAATATATCAGCTACTTGTTCGTCAATGCTTACATACTCGAGCTTGATAGCTCCTTTCTGCACCATATCCCGTATATAGAAATATCGGATCTCTATGTGCTTTGACTTATCATGGAACACTGGATTTTCTGTCATCTTGATACAACTATGGTTTTCACACAGGATCTTAGTGGGTTCCATATCTAAGTCAAATAAACCAGATAATAACTTTCGAAGCCATACTGCTTCACAGCTAGCAAAGCAAGCAGCTATATATTCTGCTTCAGCTGTACTGAGAGCCACACTAGAATTATTCCTGCTAAACCACGAGATCATGGCAGAACCAAGACAATAACATCCACCTGATGTACTCTTCCTGTCTAAGACACTTCCTTCCCAATCAACATCTGAGTAGCCATGCAATCTTAAGTCATGATCTCCAAGATAATATAGACCAAAATCTATCATACCCGTTAGATACCTCATCACATGCTTTGCGGTTATTAAGAGAACTCTTCTAGGTTCCACTAGATACTGACTCAAGGTATTTACAGCAAAGCATATGTCTGGTCTAGTATTTGTCAAATACATCAATGACCCAATAATCTGTCTGTAAAGAGTCACATCCACTAACTCTAATGAGTCATCAACTAATAACTTCAAATTGGAGTCCATGGGCGTGGCCATGGCTTTGCACTCCAACATATCGAATCTTTTCAAAATCCCCACAGCATACTTACCATGATTCAGAAAGATTCCTTTTGGGTCTTGCCATACTTCCAGACCTAAGAAGTAGGGAATCAATCCGAGATCTTGCATCTCAAATTCTGAAGAGAGCTTCTTTTTGCATTCAATAATCTGTTTCTCATTTCCAGTTAGAAATAGATCATCTACATACAGTAATAATATGTACATACAGTAATAATATGACATGTTCATCATCCATAACTTTGAGATAAAGATTAGGATCATCTTTACTCTTAGTAAAGCCCATGCTTGTTAAGAAACTGTCAATTCTTCCATACCAAGCTCTGGGAGCTTGCTTCAATCCATACAAAGCCTTCTTTAGTTTGCAAACATGTGTTCTTCCATTTTCAACCTCAAATCCTTGTGGTTGTTCTATGTACACTTCTTCCTCAATCACATCATTTAGGAAACCTGTCTTAACGTCCATCTGGTGAAATTTCCACTTCATCATAGATGCAAGTGCCATGATGGTTCTGATGGAAGTGTACCTTGCAACTGGTGCAAATGTTTCTTCATATTCAATTCCCTCTTTCTGAGAGAATCCTCTGGCTACAAATCTTGCCTTATATTTTTGAATCCTACCATCTGCAACATGTTTTATCTTGAATATCCATTTGGGGGATACCACACTCTTGTCTTTTGGTTTGGGAACTATATCCCAAACATCATTCTTCATTATTGACTGGTATTCTTCCGTCATTGCTTCTACCCACTCTTTCTTCTGAGCTGCTTCTTCATAGCTGTTAGGTTCTTGATCCACCAGATCACACATCAAATCCATATAGTTGGATAATAGCTTTAGTTTCTTGCTCACTCTAGTGGAGCCTTCAAGAGCCCCATACTTTTCAACTCCTAGTATAATGTCTCTGGCCCATGCTGGCCTTCTTTTCCTTGAAATGTTTGAAATGGGGGGTTCTTGAGGTTCTAGTATGTCATGGTCTTCAGGTGTTATGTCTTCAGGGATGGGTACAACTTTTGTAGTTCTGGGAGGTGCATCTTCTTCATATATCTCTTCATGTTGGCACTTCCTAGATCTCTTAAGAGTTGCTTCTTCATCAAATGTCACATCCCTACTTATTTCCATATGATGAAAACCTGGGATGTAAATTCTGAATGCTTTGGAAGATTCACAATATCCAACAAATATTCCCTTCTTCCCAGAGGGATCTAGCTTAGTCCTCTTCTCTTTTGGAATGTGAATGTACACTGGACATCCAAATATCTTGAGATGACTTACCTCGGGCTTCTTTCTTGTGAACACTTCTTCTGGAGTCTTGAAATCAAGAGCACTGTGGGATAGTCTATTTTGAACATAGACTGTTGTTCTAGCTGCTTCAGCCCATAGATACATGGGTAGATCTTGATCATGTATCATTGTCTTTACGGCTTCCATGATGGTTCTATTCTTTCTTTCTGCAACCCCATTTTGTTGGGGATTGTATGGAGTGGTTAGTTCCCTCTTGATTCCAGCTTCCTTACAAAAATCTTCAAAATCCTTTGAAGTATATTCTCTGCCATTATCTGTTCAGAGTATTTTGATTTTCTTTTCTGAAAGATTCTCTATCAATGCTTTGAACTCTTTGAACTTTACAAAGACTTCATTCTTTCCTTTTAGAAAGTATATCCAAGTCTTCCTTGAATAGTCATCAATGAATGTGAGATAGTATTCATATCCACTCAAAGATGTGGAGGGAATTGGTCCACATACATCTGAATGTATTAACTCCAAGGTACTCTTAGTCTTTGGTTCACTCTTTGGAAATGGGTTCTTGATATTCTTCCCTTTTGCGCATCCTTTGCATGTGCCATCATGATCAACCTTTAAGTCCGGTAGTCCTATAACTACCTTGCTCACATGAGGTAGGGATTTGTAGTTAATGTGAGCAAGCCTTCTATGCCATAGCTCACTTAGGCTAGTGGCTTCATGAACAAGGGAAGCTTTTGAATGGCCCTTGAGTTTGTATAGACCTCCTTCCTCTTCACCAATAACAATTGCATCCTAAATTGATTTTCCTTTAGGCCACATAAGTACTTGGCCATCTATGAATGCAACTCTAAAGCCTTTCTTATCTAATGCTGAAATAGAAAGTAGGTTCTTCTTCAACCCTGGTACATATAAAATTTCTTTCATCTTCAATGGTGTTCCATAATCAAGCTTGTAGCTTGCTTCACCAATTCCCTTGATGGGATATTGATAATCATCTCCTGGAGATACCTTCTGTGTAGAGGTCTTTTCTTCAAGTCTTGAGAGAGTTTTCTTTTGACCTGTCATGTGCTTTGAAGCACCACTATCAATGAGCCATGTATCTTCTCCAAGTGTCACAGACCCAGAGAGTGCAGAAAATAGAACATATTCTTCCGCATCTTCTTTCTCTAATTTAGTTATTTTCTTTTGAGGTCTTTCCTCTTCTTCTTCTTCTTCTTCTTCACTATCATCTTCTATCATATGCGCATGATGTCTTTTGTGAACAAATTTCTTCTTCTTTGTTTGTGAAGTACAATTCTAGCAAGGTGTCCTAGTTTAAGACAATTGTAACATTGAATTGTGGAGAGATCTCTTTCTAAGTTTGTTCCTCTTCTCCTTTTAAATCTATGGGAAGGTTGAGATACCTTGTGGTCATGCTTCTTGAAGTGACCCTTTCTTCTTCTTTTGGTGTGAGTAGCCAAAGCTTGGTCATCCTCCTTGAGAAGGGTTTATCTATTGGCTACCCTAGCTTCTTCTTGAATACAGTCCTCCCATACCACATCAAACTTCATACTTTCTTTCCTGGCACACATAGTTTGGATGAATGACTCCCAAGGTCTAGTGAGACCATTTAGAGCAGTCATGACTAGTTCATCTTCATCAAGGGTATCTCCAATGGCATCTAGTTGTTCCTTGATTTGGGAAACCCTTGAGAAATAATCTTGAATAGATTCTCCTTTGTTCATTTTGGTACTCTTCAACTAAGATCTTAGTTTCATCTTCTTGTTGATGTTCCTCCCTTCATACATTCACCCTAGGGCATCATACATTTCTTTTGGAGTCTTTTTGGATGCCACTTGGGGAATCAAGTGGTCCTTGATAGAATTAGCAATGATTCTCTTTGCCCTAATCAAGTCCTTCCTATGTTTTTCTTTGGCTTCATCTTCCTCAGGTTTTGCAACTTCATCCTTGATATATTGGGAAAGATCATTCTCTTCAAGAATGAGACCAATTATATATTTCCATGCCTGGAAATTCTCTATGCCTTCTAGCTTGTCCTCAAGCTTAGTGCTTGGGGCCATCTTGCCCAGGGGGGGTACCAAAAAATTGAAAATTCCAAAAATGAAAAACTGACATTACCAGGAGATTGGCTTGACTGAGGCAAGGTGACTGATGTACTTACTTTCTGGAAACTTCAATTTTTCAACCTCCAAACTTGACCAGCGAACTTCGGACCTGTTGTAGAAATATGGTTCTGGTTTTCTGGTTTTCTGCACTTTTTTTCAAACTAGGGTTTGACTTTCCCAGAGTTCTACCCAACCAAAAAGTTCGATCTAGGGCTCAAAAGTTCGATTTTGAGGAGGGTTATCTAGCCATGTAATCAGAATCCAAAGATTCCAACTTTTGCAGAAACCCTAATTTTCACCAAAGGAAGAGAGAGAGATATTTTCACCTTGTGAAAGATGTCCTATTCAGGCTAGCTCTGATACCATGTTAAGTTTATACTAATTTGACTAGCAAGATCACTAAAAGAAACACAATCACAAGATAGACAGAGATTTTACCCTGGGAAACCCTCATGGGGTAGAAAACCCAGCAAAACTTTCCTCAATAAGATGATCAACCAAATACAAGATGTAGTCCAAGACTAGAGCTCCTTCTCTACCTCCTATGCAGACCTCTCTCTCACTTGTGCACTACTTTCCGAGTGATGGAAGAGTGAGATAAGTGAGGAGCATCCTCCTCTACTTATACTTGTTTCCCGACTGAATTTTTACCCTATGGGGCCGGCCTCTCCTAAGAGGGTCTAATAACCCCTAATAAATTAACTCAGGGCCGACCCCCACATGGGAGATCTAATAACCCTAGTTACCACAATCCATCGGAGGAATAAACATCTTTGAATATACAATAGGGTCACCTCGGAGGAATGTAACATCTCCGGAATAATAAAGTACAAATATAATATTCTTAGAAGTTACAATATTTCAACAGATATGGAAGTTTAAATGTCCTTCAAAATATCATTTTTTTACATGGTTGTTGCTAAATAACGAGGTCCTTACTTGGGATATTCTTCAAAAAGGAAATAATCATAGTCCAAGCAGGTGTCCTCTATGGAAAGAAAATGAAGACTCAAACTATCATCTTGTTATGTCTTGCTCTTATGCTATTAAGGTCTGGAACAAAGTGGAAGGCTTATCTAGTTTAAAGGATGTTTAGAGTGGGTATATCATTGATGTAAAGTTAAGATCCTAGTGTAATAAGATAATGTTAAGAATTTCAAAATTGTGCTTGTGATTATTGCTTGTGGTACATGGTTAGCTAGGAATGCTAGTATTTTTTAAGACAATATCATTCCTCCAATTCCATGTGGTACTCAAGGAATTAATATTCTAACAACTTTCAATCAAGTAAAAAAGGTTAATCCTAGTAGGTATATTACAACAGAGAACATTGAAAAATATGGAGTGTGGCCATATGTTCATGGTGCCTCTCAAGGTAATCCTATGATTGGTGGTGCTAGGGGTATTATTTATATAAAGGATACACACTCCTTAAGGTTTAAAGTTGGATTAGGTCAAGGTACCAACAACTACACCAAATTAATAGCACTTAAGCTAACCCTCACTTTAAAAGAAGAACATGGAGCATCTAAAATACAAACATTCGAGGATCCCTTAGTGGTCAATAAGTGTTTGAAGAAGGCATTTAATCTCAAAAACTTCACTCTCCAATCTCTATTGGATGAGATTTAGGGTATATTGGAAATTTTTAATGACATTTATTTTCATCACGTATTGAGGGAGCATAACTAGATTGTTGATGCTTTGTCAAAAAATGGGGTTCATCTAGCTAATGGGCAATGGATTATCCAAGAAGAGAAAAATGGACATATTTATGAATATGTGCAATTAGAAGGTGGACAAAGGGTTTGTAGAACCTCTAGGATTTAACTCTAAATAGATTTATGGCCATGGCACCGACGGCAAGAGGGAGAAAGGCTCCCTCCTTTAGGGATGCTTTAGATGGTAGGAGAAGGATCTACTATCCACTTCATCCAAAGGACATTCACTTAGGAGGGGAAAGAAGGAACCCAAAATAGACACAGCCAAAGGTTATTGATAGGTTGAGGAAAGATTCGGGATCTAGAAGTCGTTACGGCAGTCGGGATGTAGCAGTGATGATAATTGGAACAAGAGGGGTAGGGAAAACCTCCCCTCAGCAACCCAAACTGGACGATTGCAAGAAAGAACATAAGGCCCAAGAGGTGGACCAAATCAAGCAAGTTTGTATTCCAAAGGTTTCATCAATACCCAGTGATGAGGTTTCTTCAAATAAAATTGGGCAATATATTCAGTATATGCAAGATCATGCACTCATAAGAAAGTTCACGGGCATTGGCCCACACAGAGGACCTTGCAATAGTGGATCATCCATAAATGGAAACCTAAAGGAATAGTGGATCTAAAATTAGCATCCAAGGGCTTCTTTATGGAAATTTTGCCAACTTGGAGGACCGAAAAATAGTTTTTGAGAATGGACCTTATTTTTGCAATTTCATTGGTCTGTATATGAGATATTGGCTCGGAAAAATTAGCCCAAACTAGGAGGAATTTAGTCAATCTCCAATTTTGGATCAGCTTATACTCACTGCCTCAAGACTACTAGGAAGAAGAAACCCTGGTTGGGATCAACAACACTCTAGGAACATATGTGAAATCATCACAGGTAACTAAGCAAGGAAGATATACATCATATGCCCAATTTTGTGTCTATATGAATGTCTCAAGTGCTCTTCCAGAATCTATTTGTCTCAGTTATCATGATAATGACTGGATCCAGACAATTGATTATCAACGCAACTTGTTTTGATGTCGAAAATGTCATGAACATGGGCACCTATTCAAGGACTATCCTCTCAACAAAATACCCTTGAGTTCCAAATGGAAGAGAAGATTGATCAAGAGGGCTACACCAAAGTAAATCACCAAAGAAAACAAGGGAAGCAACTGCCACAAAATGCAAAAGGGAAGGGGCTTGTGACTACCAATATTTTTTAAGCATTAGTAGATCTAAAAGAAACTAGGCATGAATCTGAGGTAACACCGAAAGACCCACCATATCTTACTTAGGAAAAGCAGCAGAATTGAAACAAAAACTCGGGAACCTAAAAAATGGAAGAGGATTCATGAAGGTAATATCAAAGAAAACACTCAGTTAGAGGAACTGTGATATCTAAACAAAGAATATCTTATGGAATCGGAGGAAGCACCAGAATGGAGTTTGGAGAAATCAATCTCCAAGGGCTCATGGAAGGATGTGACTGCAAGGACACTCAATCCATCCCATAAAAGAAGATACAACTCCTTAAAGTAGCACTCCACCGATCCAAAGTGGAGGATGCAAAATAGGAATCCAAGAAACAACAAGTTCATGGCTCATTGGGTATAAAAATCAGGGCTGCCAAAGACCCATCCAAACTTATCAAGGATGAGAAGAAACAAGAGAGGAAGAGCAACAGATAAATCCTTCAGGTGCTATGAAAATGATTAATAAATTTAAGATTGTATGTTTCAATGAGGGAAAAAAAATTCCCCGACCATTAATAAAAAATTAAGGTTCTAACATGGAATACCAAAGGTATTAATGGGAAGAGCAAAAAAAGTCTATTACGAAACAAAATTGCCTCAAAACAACCATTTGTAATGATTCAGGAAACTAAATGTAGTGCATATACTTTTAGCAAAATAGGAAAGCACAGTTGGAAAGGAAGTTAATCCATCGCTTTGGATGACAATGGAGTTGCAAGGGGACTAGCACTCTAGGAGTAATTGAGATGAAGGATCGCTTCTCAACAACGAGAACATTATCAACACAATTTCAACTACTTGGCACAACCATTATGGGAATCATTACAAATGTGTATGGGCCACCAACAATGGAAGACAAGATTACATTATGAACTCATTCCAAGGTCTTTACAACATAATAAAGAGTCAAGATTGGATAGTGGGTGGGGACTTTAACATCATTACATCCCTGTTGGAGAAAAAAGGAGGAGTCTAAAAACTTGAAGCATCAAGTGAAAGGCCAAAAGAATTCATTTGCAATCTTAGGTTGGTTGATGTTGAAATGATTAACAAGGTTTATACTTGGAACAAAGAAGGGGATGAACCCACTAGATCACCCCTCGCCTCGACCGATTTCTGACTTCTAGAAGTATTTTTACTCAAAATATATTATTTGAGGCATCCATATTGCAATGTGTGGGCTCTAAACACTTGATTGCATTCCTTTATTTGAATATAGATGATTTCCCTTGAAATCAACCTTTCCAATTTGAAAAATTTTCGATTGATCATCTAAACTTCCAGTAGAACATTACAACTTGGTGGCAAGAAGTTGTGGGGTCCGAGGGTTCTAAAATTTTATGATTCCAACAAAGGTTGAAGAACCTCAAAACAAAGTTAAAAAGTTGGAACAAAGAGGATTTTGGATACATTTTGGCAGATAAGAAATACTTAGAACAAAAAATGGCACAGCTCCAACACAAAATAATATTGGGAGGGAGGAATGATCAAACTAAGGATGAAGAATGGAAACTTCAAACACAGTTGGACCAATGGTACAAGAAGAAGGAAATACTATGGCACCAAAATTCAAGAGTTCAATGGCTTAAAAAGGTGAAAGGAATTCAAGATTCTTCCATATTTCCATGATACAACATAGACATCATAACAGGATCACCTCATAGAAAGATTCTCAAGGAAACACCCTCTTGATGCATTAGGATATTAAAAAGGAACTAGTAACATTCTTCCAAGATATACTCGTTGAACCATAGGGGGGGGAGAGGGGAGGCAATCTGTCAAATCACCAAGAATATTCAAAGACTTATAACTGATGAAAAAAATGGACCAATTGCTTCACAAAATTACTATTAGTGAGGTGGAGCAAGCAGTCATGAACATGGCAGTAGGAAATACTTCCAGACTAGATGGATTTACAATCGATTTCTTTCACTCATGTTGGTAAGTCATACATGAAGACATTTGGGAGGTAGTGGAGGAATCGCGCAGTCAAGCAAAAGTTCGTCCAGCTTTAAGCTCCACATTCATAGCCTTGATTCTAAAGGAAGTACAAGCCAATGATCCTAGTAAATTTTGACCCATCCCTCTTTACAACGTCATTTACAAGATCATTACTAAGGTTGTAGTCAACCGGCTCAAGCCAATCTTTCCAAATTTAAACTTAGAAGAGCAAACATTTTATGTGGAAGGAAGGAATATCCTGAATGGCATAATTTTAGACCAGGAAACTGTTTATTCTTTGAAAATATCAAAGAAGGCTGGTGTAACAGCCTCAGTGCGAAGGAACCTTGACCTACTCACCCATGCGGATGAGCTTTGGTTGAGAGATTTCCCAAGACACCGAAGGCATGGAAATCCAGGTGCGGTTGAGTTGGACGTGTTGGCATGCAGCGGCACGGGCTCAATGAAATGACCAAGACGTGGGCATGGACGTGGGAAAGTGAGCATACTTGGTGAAGTGGTGTGGATCAACTAGCATGGGTTGGGTGCCTTCCAACACCCACAACACCCAAGGACTTGGCAGCACGGGTTGTAAGCTCGTAGATGCAAGGCATAGACACACTAGTGTGGGAAGCAAGGCAAATGAATGGGTGTGTCATATGGGCATGCACACATGACTTGCGAACGGACGACGTACAAACAGACATGTGGACTTGAGGGTGGGTGACATGCGTAAGATGTGCAAATGGATAGTGCATTGGCAAGGTGGGTTGGAGCATGTTGCAAAGGGCTTGCGCCCACGAGGAGACTTAAAAGGAAATCAAGCACCGATGGGAGACTTAGCGTGTGAAGGAAGGTCACAAAAGGAGGAACTTGGGTGCACCGCACGGTATAAGTAACTAAATGTTGGCAAGGCATCCAACAAACCAATAAGGAAGGAAGACCAAGGAAAGAAAGGGGTTGCGACCAGATAAAGCTGCAAGGGTGTGCCTTTCCCAAGCTTGGGAAACAGTTCGCTTTTCTTGGGCAGAAGCTTGGAAGAGTTTGTGAAAGAGGCAAAAGGCTAGGGCATAGTATTTTGACAAGAGGAAGAGGCTGCAACAGGAAGTCTGTGGAAGACAGTAGAAGTGTACAAGATGAAAGTAGCAGAAATATTGGGGTTTCCTAGGAGCTTGTCGAGCAAGGGAACTCCTGCAGGAACCCTCAACATCTTTGTATCTTGTAATATGTTGTAAACTCTTGCTATTATATAAAAGAACTCAGGGAGTGCCCAATTTTGGGGCACCCACCTTCGTACTTGTGTCTTATGTATTCTTTGGCATGGTGCATTGTTTATTTAGCTAAGTGTTGATATGTTAGGTTGTTGGATGCATGCATAAGAAATTGGCTAAGTAAATATAAGAACATAAGTGTAAACCAAGTAAAGTGTTAAAGTAAGCTCCGTAGGTGTTTAGGAATAGTTTTCTAGTGGGTTTCCAAGCTAGTCACACCCTTGGTTGGTTTCTAGGAAGTGCCACACGGGAAGCCAAGATAGTGGAAAAATATGGGCACTGGCTAGCCCCATGATAGGTGGTATCAGAGCAAGAATTACTTGGGCTCTTCACCACTCTCCTTGTGAAGAGGTGGTGCGGATTGGCACAAACGGATTTGTGGCAGTTGGATGGAATAGTGCCTTAGTTGTGGACGAGTGTTCACAAGGGAAGCTAGTGGGCTATGGAGGTACGTGGCTACAGGTGTGACCAAGAGTGAAGCTCGGCAAACGAGACTTGGGTGGAAATCCTTTTTGAAATGCACTAAAGGTGACAATTCTTCCACAGAGTGACGTAGTGGGAGAAAGTATTGAAAGGAGCCGCACTTGGAAAGAGTGCATGGAACACCTCGGGATTCCCACGGAGCAGGTCGCTTGGCAGCAGGGGCACGCGACAATAGTGCTGGGTGAAGGTAGGCCCAAATTCGGTTGAAGGAGAGTGTGGATGTTTTGGTGAGCAGGTTGAGTTTTGGAGCCAAATTCCTTGGTGGGTAGATGCACAACACAATTGGTACCCAGGTGTGTGGATGAAGTTTGGCAACTTCAGAAAATTGACTGTGTTGGAACAAGTGGGGCACTTACAGAAGTGTGCCCAAGCCAAAGAAGCTTGCGAACGTTGGACGTGGGTGAGTTGGTAGTTGTTTGGATTGATGCACGTTGCTTAGGAGAAGCATCATGAGATGCACCAAGGGGATGAATCTTAGCAAGCCACCATGGAAGCCATGAAGAGGAGCTTGTGGTAGATGGACTATGAGATGAAGTAGTTGTTCCAAGAACGTGATGCATGGTTTGAACAGCTAAGGATGCAGGACAGAAACGAGATGCAGAAGTTGCAGGTGTTGAAAAACCAAGTAGAAGCTTGGAAAGTGGCCATGGTGGCGTCACTTTGTTTGGTGGATGATGCCTAGGAAGGAACAACGTAAAGGCAAGCGAAATCATCCAAGAATTTGTGCAACAAATCAGGCTATTATATTTGCGGATATGACCACTTCGCAAGAGTTTGTCCATGGAAGGAAGAGTTGCGAGAATGGCTAAATGCATCCCAGGCACATGCAACCAAGGTGCATGCTGGCTTGGGTGCGGTTCAAGTGCAGCATCCTTCCACATAACAATTGGAAGCAGTCCAGGCATTGAAGGCGTGCCTAGACAGTTTGGAAATGGTTGAGTCATGCGATGGAGGAAAGAATGGACTTTGTTTTGTGGACACGATCATGAGTGATTTGAAAGTGGAAGCATTGGTGGACACTGCAGCAACACATAGTTTCACGAGCAACATAACCGCAACTTCACTTCATAGTAAGATTGATTTCAGTGATGGCACGTTCAAGGTGGTGAATTCAGCAGCGAAGCCTATTGACGGGAGAGTTCACGGAGCATTGTTGAAAGTGGGGAATTAGCTTGGCAAGATGGACTTGGAGGTGTCTCCATTAGATGATAATTCTTTAATCTTGGGGTAGGACTTCTTGAAGTTGTCTAAAGAATTCCTTGTGCCATTTGCGGAACAGTTGGTTTTCTTGGGAGAGTCGAGACTTCAAGTGTGTCGATGTTTCCAAGGAAGATGCTTGGAAGAGTGCCTAGTATTTCCTCCATCCAATTGACTAGGATACCTGACACTCCCATGAAAGAGTCTCGTGGTAGTGCACAACAAAAGGAAGAATCGGTAGGCAAGAAACATATTGTGGAAGAATTGGTTGGTCATGCAACACAAAGGTTGGCAGATTTGAAGCGTAGAGAAGACTTGGTTGTGGAAAGGATCAAGTTTTGCAGCAAGACATGCATTGTCTTAGTGAGGCCCAGTGCGAGGAAGCATTGGACTAGCAGTGCGAACGGTGGGTATAAGGTTCAATGAGTGATGTAGAGGAAGCTGAGGCAACAGAGGTGCCTCTAGCAAGCACAAGTGTGGAGCAAAGTGACAGTGAAGGTGTAAATAATTCCGACATGCGACGCAACAAATATTATGGCCTTTTGCATCCACACCATGGGAATCCGAGAATCCCAGTTGTCGCAAGAAAAGTTGGCAGAGGTAGGTTTTCAGATGTGTGAGGTTGGGGAAATATTGACCTACTTAGAAGCCATAAGAGTTGGAAGAGGGGAATACCAAGGAGATCGCAACCGTGGTAGGCACCCTTCGGGAGTACGATGATCGGTAGGAGGCAGTATTGGCCTTAGACAGTTCACAGCACCACGGAGGCTATGTGGGAAAAAACGCATTCTCCATTCAAAGGGATGATCAAGGGTGAGAAGAGATGAGCTAAAAGAAGGAAACAACATGCCGATACGAAGGAGGCATTATTAGCAACTATAGATGATTGTTGCGGGGAGGCAACATACATGTATGAATTGGTTTTCGGCATGCAGAAGTCGGAACTGACAGCAACCAAACTTGAGGAGTTGGGTTGAGGCTCTGCGGAAGCAAAGGTGGCTTTGAAATGCTTGTGCATGCAGCATGAGGAAAAAAAATGGGTAGCATACAGTTTTGGGAGTTTGGGAGGTGGTGGCCTTCAACACCCCTTACCATTCAACCCACGATGAGATGTAAGCAAGATGGATCACTACCCTTGGAGCAGGTAGTGAGGCCATAGGCACCTTGTGGAAGGTTTCCTTAGAAAAAATTCATCCAATGATATGCACGGAGCATGTAGACGAACCGAGCATGGGAAGATGAAAAGTGTTGAAGTGCGAAGTAGGCAGTTCAGCAATGAAGTGGCAAAGGTGCGGACTTTTCCCAATTTCGGCAGCATAAATTGTTGCAGACCAAACAATAAGAGGGAAAGGTAGTAAGGGCTTGTTGAAGTTCGTCTCAAGGTGTTGAGCATGATGGTTGGGATTCGTGACCCTACCGGTTCATCCTGTGAGGTGCACAACAAATGGAAGCAGTCAGGACTTCCAGAGTACCAAGTGAAAAAGTAGGTGGAGTAGAAGCATTTGCTAGAGGAGATCCTTCAGGAGGATCAACTATGGTAGAGGCAATTGTCATAGATGTTTTCAAAGATTATGGACTATCTTGGAGACGTTACCAGGGACAACAATTACTTGAGGTGGGGAGGGATGTAACGACCTTGGTGTGGAGGCACCTTGGCCTACTAACCCATGCAGACAAGATTTGGTTAGGAGCTCTCCCAAGACACCCAAGGCGTGGAAAGATTGGTGTGGTTGAGTTGGATGTGTTGGCATGTGGCGACACGAGCTCAATGAAATGACCAAGACGTGGGCATAGACGTTGGCAAGTGAGCATACTTGGTGGAGTGGCGTGGACCAACTAACATGGGTTGGGCGCCTTCCCATACCGCAATGCCCAAGGACTTGGCAGCATGGGTTGGAATCCCACAGAAGCAAGGCACGAACACACTAGTGTGGGTGGCAAGGAAAACATACATGCATGTTAGTTGGGCATGCATGCATGACTTGCGGACGAAGGACGTGTGGACTTGCAGATGAGTGACATGTGGATGACGTGTGGATGGATAGTGAGTCGACAAGGTGGGTTGGAGCATGTCGCTTAGGGCGTGCACCCACAAGGAAACTTGGAAGGAAAGAAATCACTGACGGGAGACTTAGCATGTGAAGGAAGGTCGCACAAGGAGGAACTTGGGCGCACCGCATGGTATAAGTAATCGAAGGTTGGCAAGGCATCCGGGAACTAAGAAGGAAGGAAGACCAAGGAAAGAAAGGGACTACGACTAGACATAGCTGCAGAGGGTAGGATGTAGGGGCATGCCTTGCCTAGGATTGGGAGACAGTTCGTTTTTCTTGGGTAGAATCCTGGCAGGGTTCATGTAAGAGGTAGAAGGCTGCGGAACAATGTTTTGGCAAGAAACAGAGGCTGCAACGAGAAGGTCTGCAAAAGACAGCAGAAGTGTACAAGACATATGGGTTATGGTGCTCACCTCTTCAGCCTTCTTCTCCATTTTAGTCAACAGTTCCCCTTCCCAAACATTTTCCCCATCAATAGGGATTAGATAAGGAGAGACCCTCTCCCATTTTCTCTTTATCTTGATGATGGAGGGCATGAGCTGCTCA
This sequence comes from Larix kaempferi, assembly GCA_027924585.1. Taxonomy (NCBI): domain Eukaryota; kingdom Viridiplantae; phylum Streptophyta; class Pinopsida; order Pinales; family Pinaceae; genus Larix; species Larix kaempferi. The sequence goes on along the minus strand of BSBM01001409.1, from coordinate 4,692,160 downwards.
ATCAAAGTAGCATTTTAAGAGGTATATTTGAAATGACTTCGGCTTCATCGAGAAGAGTTCACCTCGTCTCACCTTCAATTCGTGGATGAGACCATGATGTTGGGAGTTCCAATAGTCAAGGAAGTAAGAGAAATACAACAAATCCTAACTACATTTATGGCAGCCTCAGGGACCTTCATTATTCAAGGTAAGTCCCAAATGTTATTTTTTAATGTTCACATTTCAATTCAAAATAACATTGCTAGAATCCTAGGATTTTGGAGGGGTTCCCTTCCATCCATATTCCTGGGGGATCTTATTGAGAAGGCCCATTGGACCTCTTTTTAGGAAGAAATAATTTTGAAATTGGAAAATTGGTCCTTTGGCTCTCTCAATATAGAAAGTCAACTCACTCTAATAAAATATGTGTTGCAAAGCATGCATGTCTATCTTCTACCTATCATAACAAACCCTAAAAAAATTCTTGCGACTATTATAAATATTCAACATAATGTTTTGTGGAGTGGTTCCAAAACTAGAAAGAAATGAGCAATGGTTTCCTAGAACAAAGTATGCAAACCAAAATGGGTTGGCGGCTTAGGACTGTGTGATCCTAAAACTGAAAATGAAAGGATGGGAGCAAAACTTTCGTGGCAATGGATGCAAAATATGATATCTCTGTGGAGCAAACTATGGAAAAAGAAGTATGCAGAATAAATTGAGGAATCATATCTAATTTGCTTGGCACACTCGCAATTTTGATCCCTGATCTAGAACCCAACATGGAATAACAAGAGTTAATTTAGAGACATTGTTTTTGGAAGATCAAGGATGGTCAATCGCTTAGATTTTGGGAATATTCCTATCAATAAATCCCAAAATTAATTGATCAACCAAAACTGGATATGTTTAGACAACCATTTGAATCCCAAAACAAAGAGAAAGTGAAGCACTAATGGGAGTCAAACTCTATTGAAGGAAGATGGTGACAATGGATCCCCACATCTCAATGGTTGATTCCTGCAGAACATTTGGGCAGAAATAAGTTATGGCAAGAATTACAAAGTAGAAGAATCCCAAGTCAAATGGGTCCATATAAACTTAGATGGGGTAGCAAAGGAGGTGGCCATTTTTCACTCAAGGAGGCCTATTCTATTCTCATTAACTCAAATAGTTCCAATTGGGATGTGATTTGGAAGCAAATTTAGAATCATAACTTATGGCCTAAAATCTCTACATTCCGCTGGCATGTGGCACGAGGCAACACCTTAACTTGGGACTAGATCGTTAAAAGGGGGTTTGAAGGCCCATCACTATGCTTCCTTTCTAAAAGTGAGGTTGAATCTTTTGAATATGTGTTTAATTATTTCCCCTTCACTTTTTCCCTTTGGGGTGAAGGTGCAATGATCTTCAGATGGTCGGATGGAAATAGAGAAAGCATCAGAGAAATAATAGCCCACTATAGGAATCACATTTTCCATAATTGTATTCTCAATAGAGTCTGGCAATTATTCTTGAGATTTCTTCTTTGGGAAATATGGAAAGAGTGAAACAAAACAAAAAAATCCATAACAACTCCAAGAACAAAGAACAAATCTGGAACCAAATCAAAGCAAAAATAAATGAAACCATTCAAACTAAGCAATGGACAAAAGATGATTGGAAATGCTAGGAGATGGAAAAACCAATCAAGTAGGGTTGGGGATTTTAACCATAAATAAGTTTGTCCTCCTTCTGAGGAAACCAACCTCATAGATCCAGTCCCACTACTTAGCTGCCTCCCCTTAGGGGGTTTATCAAGTTGAATTTAGATGGAGCCTCAAAAGGAAATCCAGGTTCGACAAGATTTGGAGGGATCTTCCGAGATGAGATCATAAGGGTTCTAAGAGTGTTTGTTAGTAACTTGGGAACTGACAGTAGGAACATTGTCGAGATATTAGCCCTCCTCTTTGATATTCAAATCACAATTCGTCGAGGATTTACAAGACTGATAGCAGAAGGAGACTCACAAGTCATTATTGGTATGATTTCCAGCCTCCAAAATGGACCATCCCTCCATAAGATCTCTACAAACTGGAGGGTGTAAGGCAATTTGGAAAGTCTCAAAATCCTTATCCAGAAAGATCCATGAACTACTTTCCTCACATGTTTAACGGTTGACCAATAAAGTAGTCAATTTCCTAGCCAACGAAGGATTGAGAATTAAGGATAAGGCTCTAGATTTAGACTGGCATAGCCTCCCTTACTCCCAATTGATGACCGCTTGTTTATCTCTTTCTCAACAAGATTGGATATTGGCTCAAAATGAGGATCTGGAGACCCCAATAACCCTAGGAGCATCTCAGAGAGAAACAAAACTCCCTGATGGGGTGCTAGGTATGAGATTTGGTGGGAGGACACGAGGTTTCCCACCCGGCAACATGTCCCCTGTATGCAACCCTCCCTTCATGTAATTAAATATTGAGACGATGGGTGGGACAACTTCTTAGCCTCCCCACAATGGGTTAGATCTAGCGCACTATAAAATGTTGGTGTAGTGGGCCATCAATGATCTTGATGGATAGGTGATGGATTGATATCGAATCAAGATTTGGTATGAAGAGATATCAGGGGCATGGGAGGTATTAATGCAACAGGTTGTGTGGTTTTCGATGGCACTAAATGGGATTCTCTGTCCATTTCCTTTGATTCTTATTTGGATGTCTACACCAGGTAGTAAGCTAAATCAATCCTTTTGTGAATACTGTTATTTTTGTCTAAGCTTTTGTGTTCATCATGTAGGGAGTGTTTGGAAGTCTTTGGAGGGCCTTTGCAGTTATGATTTTAAGATTAAAGTTGAGAAGCAAAGTGGTAGTGCCTTTGTTCTATCCTTATCGGTGTTAGCAGTTTGGAGGTTTCTTAGAACTAATTCGAAGTGGTATTGCTATGACTCACCATCCCCATGGTTGGTTGTATTTTCTCTCCCCATGGCACATCGAGGTTGGAATAGTAGAGTTCGACAGGGAAGCAACAATCGACACCCGACCCGTGCTCAATCAAAGGCTGTGGAGGTAAAATAAATATTTTTTAGGAAATTCCTCAAGAAATTCAAGCTCAAATTGCTAGAGTTGAGAATCGGGTCAAGGAGGAGCAATATTTTACCAAGCCGAAGGAAATTGAGGAAGAAATGTGGCCCTGGGTCAATGATTTACGCAATACTGACACAAAAGATGCCAAGTATTACAGAACTCTAGCCTTGCATTGGACCACAAATTCCCTGCACTAAAGATACCAAGTATTACAGAACTCCAACCTTGCATTGGACCACAAAGTCCCTACTTGGTAAAGTTCTGCTTGAGACAAAGGAGGAGAGGAACGAATTATACTAAAAATGAATGAGTTGAATTCCAATATGGACTTCCTCATTAAGGGAATCAAAGGCAAGCAATATGAAGCAAACCCTCAAGTTCACAAACTAGTGGTGCAATTCACTCCTATTTCCAACGATGACATGGCCAACTAGTTTTTTATGGTCTTGAGGTAATTTCAGTCTTTCTATTATCCTAATTATAATTAGCAATTTTTAGATCCTCTTAGTAGTTCATAGAAGTCATCTTAAGCTTTTTTTGTTACTATTGATAAAGTCATGTTTTATGAAAGCTCTGGTTTCCCACTAGGCAAGCCAATTTTGACTATTATGTAACGCTTATTTCAATTAATACAAATCTTGAGCTTCGCAATAAAAAATAAAAAAATATGTGCATTTGCCTTCATTTAGCTTTTTGTCTATGGTTCCATTATGGTGTTCTTGAGTTTCATATAAGATTGTTACTTAGAATTAAAAAAAAATGAGTACTCTATGTATATGGGAGTTGCTATGAAACTTTCTATTATGCTCTGGGATCCTATGTTTTGATGTTATGTTTTTGAAAAATACTCTTTTATGAGATATATATTTGAAATGTTTATGTTGTTAAGATGGGCAAGTGTCGAGGTAGACTTGCATGGAGAAGATACTCATTATCCTTTTTGTCTTGCAAAGATTACTTTTTTATAAATATGTTTGGAAAGCATTTCTTTTATATATTTATATTTATATATATATATATATATATATATAAAGTTGATTAAATCCAATAAGTATAGCTTGAGAAATGAAGTTTATAAAATGAAAAAATAAGTGTTTAAAGCAACTTTGAAAAACAAGGAAGTTACTACATTACAACTTGATTTGAAAAAGAGTGGAAGAAAAATAAAATAAAAGAGATATAAAGATCTAAGATGAGGTCATCTAAAAACTTATACAAAAATATGGAAAAATAGTCTCTTTTAACAATTAAGATTGACAAAAGTAAGTAATGCAACATAATATATCTATACTCAAAGTAAGCCTCGTATTCTTAACTATAAATAAGACTTCACATAAAATACTAAACGTCAATAAAGTTCATAATATTAATAATAATTGCACTGAGAGGCGCACTACAGCTCAGTATGAGGGAGATCTTGTAACATGTGTCGAATGTTTGTCGAGTTTGTCGAGTAATAAAATAATACAAAGTAAACAAAAAAGAATAATACAAAGTAAAAAATAATAAATATTATGTCGGTCATAAACAAAAAAGAATAATACAAAGTAAAAGTAAATATGAGACTTAAACTAGAGAATGAGAGCTTATTAATAAGTGGTAAATATTATGTCGGCCATAAACAAAAAAGAATAATACAAAGTAAAAAGTAAATATGAGACTTAAACTAGAGACTTTACTTTTTATTTTTAATACAAAGTAAAAAGTAAATATGAGACTTTAGAGTGTGAGTGTTTGTCGAGTAACAAAACGATACAAAGTAAACAAAAAAGAATAATACAAAGTAAAAAGTAATAAATATTATGCCGGCCATAAACAAAAAAGAATAATACAAAGTAAAAAGTAAATATGAGACTTAAACTAGAGACTTTAGAGTTTAGGATTAGGTGGCTCAGGTATTGCACTCAAGGAGCCATTCAAGGAGAGGTTTGCACCTCAGGAGATTTGATCCCTCTCGGCGCTTGATAGAGCCTAGGATTTGGATCTAGACTGGTATAGTTTAAGTGCTCTACAACCTAGTATGGGGGAGATGTTGTTACATAACATATGTGGGAACAACAAAAATTTAAATAACTAGGTGCTTTACAACTTAGTACGAGGGAAATATTGTCACACAACGTATGTGGCAACAACAAAAATTTAAATAAAGCTATATCGTCTCAATTTTAAATTTGATTCAAAAGCTAAAAAAAAATTAAAACTAGCATAAATCCATCTTAGATTTGGATCTATCAAGCATCAAGAAGGATCAAATTTCTCGAGATGTAATTTGTTTACCATAAACTTTTTACACATTAAGAAATAAATTTACACCTTAAGAAATTTGATCCCTCTTGGTGCTTGATAGGTTTGTGTTTAAGATGGATTTATGTTGGTAGTATAACTAAAAGACAAATTTATGTATGAGGCGCCCTTGTTTTAACGATTTGACTACTTAATGTACCAAGGAGGAAACATAATATTATTGCTTAACTAAGAAAACACAAGTTTTTAACTATTGAGCCTACACAAACTATAGTGAGAACACATATTTAAAAATATTTTCAAACTAAAATATTATAACAACAACAATAATAATAATCTAATTTTAAGGTCACCTAACCAAGTCAATTGAGTGTAGATCGGGTGGTTGGGAGGAATGTTGTTATCCTCCCCACTCAGGTTCAAATTTCGCTTTGTGACACTTGCTCCTTATGAACCGACTTTGACTATGTATTGCTTGAATGGATGTATTTCTGACCATACCTTGATTCTTCAAAATATCAAGTGTTGGCATTCTTCAATGGAAAAAAAGATCACCTAACCAAACATCAAATTAGTTTATAAAACCCTCTTATTTATGAGACAAGAAACCTCATTTAATACGACTATTAAAATAAATTTGCATATCATGTGCCTTTTAAATTTAAAATAAAACACATATTCTTAAACTTTTATTCCACTCAAATTGTAATAAACTTACTCTAGAAATTGTAAACTTTTATTCCACATATTCTTAAACTTTTATTCCACTCAAATTGTAATAAACTTACTCTAGAAATTCATGTGAAAGTTCACAATTCTCCAAACATGTACGTCTTCAATCATGAATATTTAAAGATTGAAGAGTAGGAAAGTCAAAGGTAGAATATGATTTGTTCTCTTCAACACCCCCAACCTTACTTTATTCTACCTTTCGGTTTTTAGGATTATGTTGCCAAAGTGTTTGTTCTCGTATGTGAAACACAAGATAGAAATCTCTATTTTTTATATTAATATATTAAGTTATATATATTTTTAAATTGAATATTTTAAATTAAAAAATATGATATTAAATATTTTATAATAATTATTTGATGATTTTAATATTTTGTTTAAGGATAATTATGATAGTTATTAATGTCTATTAAGACCAATTTTAGTTGGAATTACTTAATTTTCTTTATAATTTTATTTTTGTGCTCGAAAAGTTTAAAGAGTAGTCCTAAATCATCATAGTTATGATGAGTTAAAAGGTTATGAAGGTCAATACTATAGCAAATATTTTGAAATTATACTGTAATGTGGATATACTTCTATAAGAAAATGATTTTCATCTTCAACCCTCTTAGTATCACAATAATGACAAATTATTTCATCTCACGGCGTTTTAGGAATTGTCTAGCAAATTGTTTCATTATGGAGCTTATGAGAGTTTGTTCTTCTTTTTTTCGCATGTGGTTCACAAAACCCCCAACGGGGCTACTACGTCCACGGTAAGAAATCACGGGGGGCAGCCGAAGGGGCCGCACCCCGTTCGCTCTTATTACGGAGCTAACCTGATAGGGATATCAAATGAGGCCCTTATATAGCAATGTATAGCCACCTGGGGATTTGACCCTGCAACCTTCTACCCACAACTTACAGCACTCAACCACTTGAGCTAGCCCACCGGGCTTCATGAGAGTTTGTTCTTATTTTATCAATGTTGATGTTCTTCTTGACGCTAGTTAAAATAGAAATATACTTTTGATTTTTTAGATTATGGTTGTTCACCTCCTCATAATATCTTAAATTTTCTCTTATCCATTAATTCCTCATCACACCACAACTTCTTAAATTTAGATGTAATAATACTTTTAATATTATCACTATTCTGCAGAGTGATCTCTTCTTCAACTCCCCAATAATTTAGTCGAGATATGTCATCTTTATACCAATCTCGTTTAAGTTACATGTTGTTTTGAATAAACACCATACAACTACGCCATTTAGATGTAGAATAACAAAAAAGCAAAAAAAATTATTATAACCAAGTTAAGAAAGTATCTTCAATTAAGATGTGTTTTTTAACAATATAAGTGGGGGTTTTGCAAATTACAATTTGGGTTTGAGAGATTTATTTGTATGCCTTTATGTGTAATGCAAACAAAATGATCAAAAAGTAAGGAGTTCATAATTAATAGATTTATATTAATTTGATAATAAAAAATGTTTAATCCTTTTTATTGTTTAATGGATATTGGATTAATATAAAAAAAAATATAAATTAATGTATATTTGTATAGTAGTTTAATAAAAAGTAGATAATTTTTTTAAAGTTAAATTATTTATATTAAGAAAAATATAGAGTCTTCGATATTTGGTAGGCCACATGGGAAATCTAACCAGCTACAAAACATGAGATATTTAAGATCATCTTTATTCTATTGACAATGATAATTATGAATACATCCAAAGTCTTCTTAAACCCAATATGGGCAATAAATGAATAAATTAATGTCCATAGGAACTTAAAAGCATACTACGATAACTGGAGATTGAAAAACAAACACTAATCTTATAGAAACTATGGGAACTGCTCATCATCACTAGAAATTAGCATCAGAGGCACTTCTTGATTTGAGGCTAATGGGTGATCCTCTGCTACAATAGCTTTTTCCACAAACTCAAATCCCATGGTTGCCTTTGCAATCAATTTGATCTTGGCATTCATCCATCTTATCTAGTCTCGGAGTTCATCCATTTGAAGGAGGACTTCCTTATGCTCATCAGCATGATCCACGAGAGCCTTTCCCAATAAAAATTTGATTTGCCAATACCGCATAACTGACTTGAAATATTTCATGTCCCTACATCGGGAAGCGATGGAGCCATTTCCTGTTGCATATCTTCCTCCTCAAAAAGTTCATTTTCTTGCTTTACCCATTTCTCAATGCGAGTAATCTCTTATTGGATGTGAGCAAGTGTATGGAAATGGTACTTAGATACTGAAGCTCTTTCTTTGTGCATGACCTGCGGAGTATGATTGAATCCTTGACCTCAATGACCTCTATGTCCCCTATTACCACGAGCCTTTCCAACCATCATGTTGTCAAAAAACCATTCCTCATCACCATAAATGGAGAAGCACAACAAGGAAAACCTGAAACTCTCCACTCTCCCCCCTCCCCCACCTAGATCAAGAGTTAGCAAAACATGGTCTCGGTGCGAGTAATCTCTTATTGGATGCGAGCAAGTGTATGGAAATGGTACCTAGCTACTGAAGCTTTTTCTTTGTGCATGACCTGCGGAGTATGATTGAATCCTTGACCTCAATGACCTCTATGTCCCCTATTACCACGAGCCTTTCCAACCATGTTGTTGTCAAAAAACCATTCCTCATCACCATAAATGAAGAAGCACAACAAGGAAAACCTGAAACTCTCCACTCTCCCCCCTCCCCCACCCAGATCAAGAGTTAGCAAAACATGGAGAGGAACCTTTCACCAAGAGCCTCCTCGATGGGATCTAGGCCCCATCTTACTTAGAAGAATGGTAATTGTAGTCTTGGAAAGTGTCTCCTAGATGCACCTTTGACTCTTGCTATGGATAGACCAAAGCTTCCATCTATGAATCACCACATACAAAGTAGAGTGAGGCTTCTCTTTCCCTTTATAACCTCAGTCATCATCATGCTTAACCCCACATAGGGCCATTAACTTCTACACATCCTTCATCGACATGCGATGGGTTGAGCTTGTCTTATCATAGTGAAACCTTGTCGTGACCATAACCCTACACAAATCACCAATGAAATCTGCTTGCATGTGCTCCATCTTCGCTACATCATGGGAACACATAGTGTTCATCATATCTCCCAATTGTCAAAGCATGTTCATGATACACGGTGGTAGTGGGAGGGACCACAGCGTCATTATGTTGAGGCCCTTTCAACGCTCATTCTCCATTCCTTTACACTCGAATCAGGAGAAAAAGTAAATAATTAATGAACATAGATTACAAATTTCATTATTTTTGTTAACAATAACATTCTTGTTATCCTTGTAATTAATATCCAATATAATTATAGTTTGAAATTTATGTATAAATACAACATGTAAATAATATTTCAATATAAATTTGACAGTTGATTAAATGTGTAGCAAACTTCCTTCCATTCCTCTAAATTCAACATTTACAATGTGACAATACAATTAAAATAAAGTTTCACTCTGCCTAAAACTTAAATCATAATGTAATTTTAACTTTGCTTAAAAGTTCTACCTTATTTAATTCAAATTTTTAACTTTTTGTCTTAGAACTCATTTTGTTTTAACTTTTATTTATTTATTAAATATTTAACTTATAAATTTATATATAAAATAAAATGATCAAATGGTCAAACTCACACTCACATGTGAAACTATATTTTATAAACTTTATATATCATTATCTACCACAAAACTATCTATTATTAAATTTTAAATTTATGATTAAAAATAATAAAGTTGTCAAATTAACAATCATTCTTATTGATTTCCTATTCAATCTCTTTCTATATTCTATGAAAGTGATTTTATAAAATTATTTTAAATTTATGATTAAAAATAATAAAGTTTGTCAAATTAGCAATTATTTTTATTGATTTCCTATTCAATCTCTTCCTATATTCTATGAAAGTGATTTTATAAAATTGAGAGATAAGGGAATGCGCATTTTATAATTATAAAAAATATATATCTAACAAAATATCACTTATGCTATATTCTCTTTACAATAAATAAATCACTATATAATAAGAATATGATAAAAAAAGTCTACTAACATTTACAAGAAAAAGTAGAGAAAAGCCAAGCACGTAAGCATATCCACTTTATAACGCAAGATGGAGCAATTGAATCCTCTGGGTTGTACTTGTTCACTTCTTAGTTACCAATTTTAACTAAAAAGATTATAAAGATCATTTTTATGAGTTGTATTTATGATTTTTTTGTGAAGATATGGGTTGATTTTTCTTTGTAAAATGTAAAATTAGCAAATTGTATTTGAAAATATAAAAAGTATATCTTAATAAGGGTTAGTTGAAAGTGATGTAATTATAAAAGAACTTGAGAAATAGAAGACGTGAAGTTATTGGAAGTTAAAAAAAAACAAAAAACAAATGTGTGAAAAGTACTATGGAATGAAGTAAATGTGTGAAAAGTACTATGGAATGAAGTAAACGTGTGAAGAATATTAAGTATAAAAGGAAGTGGTGTATGAGAAGATGTAAATGTATTTATAATTGATGTTGGAAATATTTGGTATATGTTTTTTGTTTTTTTTGGCAAATAGGGAAAAAGACAATAATGGCAATGAATATAAGTCAATGAAAATAGCAATAAAAAATACAAAAAATGTGGTTTTTTGGTAATGGCAAAATTGAATTTTCTTGTGCATGGTAGGCCTTTCTTCTTTGTATGTTGGTTGGCAACATCATTTGTTGGTTCAACAATTAATATGGTTTATGTGGTTATATTAGAATTAGTGTGGATTCATTAAATTATTAGTATAATTTAACCTCTTATTTTTGAAGATTGGATACATAGATAATTATGTTTGCAAGAAAGACATCACTAATTAACTTTATTAGAATTATATATCCATATTTTCCTTGTCGATTTCTTCAAGTTCAACCTTACTTATAATGGGAACATAGCTGTAAAAGGTGAAAAAAATATGCCGTTATAAGATGAAAATATTGACACATTTTATTTTTAAATTCAATTAATGCTTGGAATTGTGTAATCTTAAAAATTTCATGGTGGGATGGTAAATGTTGTTGTTTGTTAAGCCTCCAATGCATTTTATTTTTAAATTCAATTAATGATTGGAATTGTGTAATCTTAAAAATTTCATGGTGGGATGGTAAACATTGTTGTTTGTTAAACCTCCAAAGAATAAAAATATTTTTCATATATTACACTTTCTTCAATTTATATTAGTCCCATCTCCTTGTGCTTTTAATTTCTCAACCTTTGTCAACAATATGGTATTATAAGCATCGTAATATTATGTTGGTTTTGTTTATCTCGGCTAGGGTTTCCATGGAGTTTAGGGTTTCTTGGTTTTTTGGTCTATTCAATAATGTTGCATAGGGTTCCTTGATTTATGGGATAATTCGTCACTTCGTTAGCTCAGTGATGGTAATCATTGGGTCTTGGTTCTATCTTCTTGTGGTTTTTTATTTCTCTTGTGGTACTATCTGACCGGATATGCATTTTTCTTGTCAGTTGTGGCTTTCTTCAGACTATGGTCTCTTTCTTCCTTTTGGAGTCTTAACCCGACCGGTCTTATCCAAGTCCTTTTCGGTTTGATGCATGATTACCTTGTGCCACTTGGATTCCACTACAGTTTTTTTAGAGTCTTTTGTTTTTTTGAGATAAGCTTAAATGTCTTTCGTGGCTCGAGGATTTATTGAAAACCGGTGCTCTGCTTTACACAATACTTTTTCTTTTTTCTCTACTCCTTGGAAAGATAATGTTACTCTCACGGGGTCTGGCCATGAGGGTTTCATCGAGGGTCTTATCCTAAGGGGAGCAATTGCATCCGTATTTGCATCTGTGTCTGGTTTTGTTATTGGGGTAGGTTTTGTTTCTGGATCACAACGGACCATCTCTGCTAGTCAGGACTTGGCGGCACATAAATTGTTTTTAGATCCTATTGGTTGAAAAGGTGATTACGAGCACCTAGCATCCACCCCAGCTAGCTCTCTCATAGATATGGTCCCTCCTGATCGACACTCACGTAAGAATAAAAAGGATAAACCCTATGTGAAGAAAGCCGCCAAGAAGTTTTTAGTGTTGGGGGAAGACATTGAATTAAATGAAGCACTTGTTATGTCTGAGCATGCACTATTCGGGTGGTTTGGGGGAAGAAGAATTTGTTTGAGCACATTCCGGAGTTGGGTTAAGACCCACTAGGTAAAGATGTTAGGTTATGAGCCAAAATTGTGCTCTCTTACTCGTGGGTGGCTTGGGGTCATACGGGAAGATGCAGAGGACACTAAGAGACTCATGAAAGGCATTTGGGAGCTGGACTCCTCAATTTTAAAACTGCTTGGGGTCATACTAGAAGATGCAGAGGACACTAAGAGACTCATGAAAGGCATTTGGGAGCTGGACTCCTCAATTTTAAAACTGAAGCGTTGGTCTCCTATTTTCAACTCTAGGATGGATAAGTTTTTCTTGCATGCTTACTGGGTAAATCTACCAAGTTTACCTTCGGAGTTATGGTCTCCCATGGTTTTCCAGCATATTGGCGATTCTTTAGGATCCTTCATCAAAGTTGACAAGGGTTTTGTTGAGACAGGTATCCTCTCTGTTGCTAGAATATTGGTAGAGTTGGATCTCATGGATGGTTTGTCAAAAGTCTTGGAGATATACCTGAAAGGAAAGTCTTGGTCACAACCTATTGACTATGAAGGCATTCCTTTCAAGTGCAATTGCCGCCATAAGTATGGACATATTGCTCGAGATTCCACACTATCCTTAAAAAAATGGCGCTGGAAAGCAGAGAGCCAGGTTAGGGAGGATTGTTCTCATAATACGGCTTCGAATTTGGTTCTGCTCACTAGAACATCTATGCAGATTGAGGATTTTGATTCGAGTTATGTGTCAAAGACTTATCAGGAGGCCTCTGAAGTGCACTACTGTCAACAGTCCAAGGCATTGGGACTATATCTCTTGGGTAAGGTTCACTTTTATTCTTTCCCTGATCCCTTATGTTGTTTTGGCTCATATGTTGACATGTTGGGGGCTTACCTTTACAATTTCTCTCAGGATAGCACTCGTTTTGGGTCTCTGGGGAATTTTTCTTCATGTCTGTACCTAGAGGTTTTTATCCCATCCCCCACAAAGATTTATCCTCCCAATTTTTTGTTTAGTTTTATGCCTACCCGGGACCTTTATCGTTCTATCTCTGTGGAGTCATCATTTCCCATCTGGCCTCATTTTTTTCCAATTTTATTTCGTCCTTCTGTATTAGACTCTCCTTCGTTGGGATTGAGTACTTCATCCTTGACTCCATCTTCCCCCACCTCTATCTCTCATAGTCCCCACCCAGTCCCTGTGGATTATCTGACTTCTCTAGAGTCCTCTGACTCGTAGGAGTCTGTTCTCACCGCTCTCTCTGTGTTTCTTTCTAGAGATAATTTTTTGAGTCCACAATCTCAGGGGGAGTCTGGTTTAGACCTAGACCCCCCTCTAGATGGTGAAATCCCTCCTAAGGATAAGGTTCCTTGTCCCCCTCGAATGTTCGACAATATAACTAATGATTATAATCTGAGATCTAAATCAGGGACCAAAACCCACAGAGGTTTCAAGTTGGGAGGGATCAGAGTCCTTTCCAAAACTTCTATTAAGCTTAGGGGTAGGAGATCTATTATCGATCCGGCTAGGGCTTAGGTAGTTTTGGACATAAATGCAAGAAGATAGAGAAGTCTTTCAAGGTCGCTTAGAGCATGTAATCCCAGGTCCAGGTTTCCCTAATGCTTTCTCTCTCCCTCAATTGAAGAGGGCTTGGGATCCCCTCCAAAAAGCTAGCCCTAAAAAGATTAATTACCACTTATGTAACTATGGTTATTATGCATAAGGAGGCACTTGCTTCAGGAGATCTCATTATTGAGGACCTGAAAAGACTTCTTCTTGGTTAGAATTTTGTATGTGCTGATGTTGTGTGTAGGTTTGGTGGACTGCTTATAGGTTGGAACTCCAGTGAATTTCTCTGTACAAATAGTTGGGATTTTCCTTCTGGTTTGGGAGAAGTTTTAGTCTTGAGAGAGATGGGATTGAATTTCTCCTTTATTAATGTTTATGGGCCTTATCGACATAGAACAACTTTTGGGACATTGTGATGAACCTGCAATAATTAATTAATGCAAATACACGAGATATCATAAATAATAGAACTCAGAATCACTTTTATATTGATCACGGGCCACTTCGAGGGGGCAACCTCCTTTGAGCAAGCTCAATACAATTAACGTCACGGTGTCTTCATAGGCCTCAACACACACTTATATACTATACTAAGTCTAGGCACCAATACCATGGGTCAATACTATGTGTCAATACAAACCATGGGCTAAGTCTAGGCACCAATACTATGAGTCAAAACCATGGGACATATAATACTATGGGACGACTTACAAAGCATATGCGTCCAATACTATGGGTCAATACTATGGGTTAATATAAACTATGGATCAACAAATACTACGGGATGACTTACAAATCATATGCGTCCAACAACAATATACTAACAAAGTAAAGACATGGGTTCCTAACATCCCCTCTCCCTTAGAAAAAGCTTTGTCCTCAAAGCTTTAGATGTGGAAATTGATGCAGAATCTGAAGGAGTGGGTCCCCTGTAGCATCCTCGGGTTGCATTCCGAGCCACTGGCACCTTTGGAGTTTTAGGGAGGATTGCATGGAAGGCTATAGACGAAGAAGAACCATATCAGAGTTGTGAAAAGTGCGCTCAGAACGGTGCTAATCGGCTTGTTGTTTCAGTCGAATTCTTGCCATGTGAAAATTGTCCTGCAGAATGAGAAGAAGTTGATCACGGTTTCCAAGAATTGAGTCAATTGCCTGAACTGGGGAGCTGTTGAAGGTGTATGGAAGAAGAACTGGTGGTGCCTGTCCAGAGACTACTTCATATGGTGTCCTTTGAGATGTGGTACTATACCATTGGAGCGCTTCTAGGAAATCCATAGAAATAGTTGTCCAAATCTGTGGAGGGATGGGCAAGGGTTCAAGCAGTCCCGAAAGGAGGGTCGTTTCACCCTTGTTGACCTGGAAAGTATCACAGTCAACCACCATCCGTTGAATTGTCCTTTTGAGTCCCTGCCAAAAGAAGTTACATTGTTCCTGGTCATACGTTTTGAGGAACCCTGAGTGCCCTACTGATGAAGAAGCATGGAGTTCATAGAAGAGATAGCCCCGTTGAACATATTGCAACCAATTTGGAACAAGCAGAGAAATAGTTGTAAGAGAAACTGGGTCATCAAATGTGCGAGGAGGAGCATCTTCCACCATATTGTCCTTACCCTTCTGGTAAGTGGTCGTATAGTCATAACCCATGTGTTGGATAACCCATTTCAGGTATGTTGGGGAGGAGACCCGTTGTTCCAGGAAAGTTTCCAGACTCTAGAGATCAGTCTTGATGCAGAAATAATTCCCCAATAGGGATGGCTGCCACTTTTGTACTGTATGCAAAATAGTCATCATTTCTTGCTGAGAGGTAGATGCGGCTAAATTCTTACCGGAAAGGGCTCTTGAAGGCAACAAGCTCATTGGTTCAGCAAAGACACCTGCATATCTATCCAAGGAAGTAGTGGAGACTGTTGATGGGTGCATCTGAATGGAATGGAGCTGAGCAAAGACACCATGTGAATTCTTCTTAAGTATTTTTTTCAGGTGATGTGAACTGATGATGCAAAGAGACCCTGGTTATAAGCCCATAAATTTGTGTTGTGCCCCATCGACTGAAAAACTGCATCCAAAGTTCAGCAAAATCCCATAAGATGGGGCCAAGTGTGTGTAACCATTGAACGCCCAAAACCACATCACAGCCGCCTAAGGACAAGGAAAACATGTGAGAGCGCAGGTTATAATCTTCCATAGAGATACGCACATTGTGACACTTCCCCTTGCAAGGTAAGGTGCCCCCATTGGCAACCATGACTTCAAAGTTGGAGCAAGGATGGACAAAACAATCAGCTTGTTTGGCAATCCGAGGATCAATGAAGTTATGATTGCTACCAGAATCAATGAGTATGGTAAGAGGGAGCTTCTTGAAGTATCCCCTGACTTGCATTGTTTGTGGGGTGGTGACGTCAGTTACAGCATGGAGAGAGATCTCGGGTGGGTCCTCCTGAGATGGGGTGTCAACAAGCGGGTGTTGAATGTCGACCTGATCATCTACTGTATCTGGAGCTTCTTCATCAAGTTCTAAGGCAGGCGGAGAATCCACATCCAAGAGATAGAGCTTTTGTTGAACACATCTATGTCCCCGAGTGAATTTCTCATCACAATTATAACAAAGCCCTTTTTCTCGGCGTGCTTGCATCTCTGTTTCAGAAAATTGCTTGATAGGAGTTGATTGAGGAGCAGGTGTGATGGGAGGTTGTTGGGAACCCATATTTCTAAATGGAACAAAGGTGGGTTTGGAGCGTTGTTGAGCTGCGATCTTGTCCTCGGCCAGCTTATCCAACCCTAGGACTTCCATCATTGTGTTGGGACAAAAGATTTTGACCTCTGAGCGGATTTCATCCTTGAGACCCTTGATAAAACAACTCCTGTAGAATTCATCAGACAATCCTTCTGTGTGATTGGCTAGTTTCTCAAATTCCATCTGATACTCTCTCACTGTGTCAGTTTGGTGAAGTTTAGTGAGTGCTCCTGTGAAGTCTTCAAAAGCACTAGGACCAAATCGTGGCAAAAGGAGTTGGCAAAAATCTGTCTAGTTTGGCTCGGGATGAGCTTTTATGTACCAACGGTACCATTGAAGGGCTTCCTGTTCCAAATGAAAGGATGCAAGTGGAACTTTCTGGACATCAAAAGTATTATGCAGACTGAAATATTGTTCTGCTCGGTATATCCATCCAGTCGGATCAGTACCATTGAAGCGAGGAAAATCAAGCTTCGACCCACGAAAATTGCTGGAAGAAGAGAACCTGGTGGCTGCAAAAGATTCTGGCTGTCGGTTATTTTTCATGGCTGAATGTTGAAGATGGAGGCTGAGAAATTTTTCATCCAGATCTTGGAGTTTGGTTTGGATGGCTACAAGTGCTTCCTCCATGGTGTTTGCTCCTATGCGAGTGACAACCATAACCAGTAATTTTTTTTTTGTGGGGGGGGCAATGGATAGAAAAACACAAACACAAGCTTATTTAGTAAGGGGAAATTTGGATTTGGGAAAAAATCGGAGCGGTAAACTAGGTTTTCGACACTTTCTGAGGGACAGGGAAGCAAAAAATGGGGATTTCAGAAGCGGGAACTCTATGGTAAAATTTGAAGGCAATCGGGTGAAAATTGAAGAAGTTATGGCAAACCCTAAAAATAGACAAATGTGGGATTTCTGGTCTTGGGAAGTGAAATTTGGGATAGGGTCTTCAGGAATGAAATATGCAAAATGGGATTGCAGGGATGTCAATGAAGTTTCAGGGAGAACAGAGTTGAAACAAGGGAGATATGGCCGAAAAACAGTTTTTTTTTTTTTTTGCATAAATGGATCGGCAACAGCGGCGCAGAAGGGATCCGCAATAGATGGATTTGCAACGGCGCGGAAGGGATCGAAAATGGCTGGATCTGGAACGACTTTTAGAATAGATCGGAAATGGCTGGATCTGGAGCGGAAGTGATCGGCAACAGTTCAACTGAAAATAGATATGGACCCCAGGTGTGTACGGCTTCCTAACAGTTAAGGTGTTTCACTCGACCACCCATGCTGTCTGACGACTTGTGTATTGGGGTAGTACCCCTCACTTCACAGCTCAGGTAAAACTGATAACCGCTTTGCCACAAATGACATCTCTTGGTTTACCTCACGGGTGGGAACTAGTCAATCAGGTAGGGGTCATTGCCCTTTTCGTTGGCAGGTCCTCTCAATGGGCCAACTACTTTGGGGTTCCTGTGGTACTCCTCACAATGAGTTCTAGGGCTTATTCCCAAGTACTTCCCACAGTTAAACGGATAGGGATTATTCCCAAATCCGAAGCTGCAACAGATGCAAAAAAAAATTTGGCAGAAATTCCACCCAACGAGCCCAAGAAAGTGCTCTGATACTAGATGTGATGAACCTGCAATAATTAATTAATGCAAATACACGAGATATCATAAATAATAGAACTCAGAATCACTTTTATATTGATCACAGTCCACTTCGAGGGGGCAACCTCCTTTGAGCAAGCTCAATACAATTAACTTCACGGTGCCTTCATTGGCCTCAACACACACTTATATACTAAGTCTAGGTGCCAATACCATGGGTCAATACTATGTGTCAATACAAACCATGGGCTAAGTCTAGGCACCAATACTATGAGTCAAAACCATGGGACATATAATACTATGGGACGACTTACAAAGCATATGCGTCCAATACTATGGGTCAATACTATGGGCTAATATAAACTATGGATCAACAAATACTACGGGACGACTTACAAAGCATATGCGTCCAACAACAATATACTAACAAAGTAAAGACATGGGTTCCTAACAGACATATTATTTGGTGCTAACTTTCTGAATGTGGAGAGATTGATTATGGGTGGAGACTTGAACTTTACTACTGGGGAGGCATAAATTTGGGATCTCCAGGTACAAAGAGACCCTCTTGCTGAATATTTTAGCAGACAATTGGAGACTCATTCTCTTTTAGACATCCCACAGATCACTCTCAGGCTGACATGGAGAAATATGAGGATGGGAGATGCATATATTGCCAAGAGACTTGATAGATTTATTGTAAATGAAGGTACTCTATGATCTACTTCTTTAGTTCACCGGTGGTGGGAGTGGGAGAAGATTCAGATCGACACCCTATCTTTCTTGAGATTGCTCAAAGAACCAAAAATCCACAGATTCCATTTAAATTCAATGTTCGATGGCTGGAGGACATTGAATTTCAAGAGATGACCCACGGGGCATGGTCTCCTTACAACAATGATAGCCCTGTTTCAACCGTCGTTCAATTTCATGCAAATATCTAGAAAATTAAAGGTTTAGCTATTCCATGGATTGCACATAAGAGATTGGAATAATCTCTAGATTTAAAAATATTGAAGATACTCTTGAAGATTTTCACTCTAGAAATCCGGAGGGATATTCATCTGCTGATCAAAGATAGGCTATTGTCAATCTAGAAAATAAATAAAGGCAGATTCTACTGGATGATGAGGCAACTGTCAAGCTAAAAAGCAAAGCAATATGGCTCAATTTGGGTGATAACAATACAAAATCTTTTCACAACTATATCCAACATAGGACAAAATGTAATTCCATTTGGCAACTCAATGATGAGGATGGAATTGAACACATGGGATTTCAGGATTTGGACATATTAGGTGTTAAGCATTTAAAAAATGTTTATTCGGAAGCACGGGACTTATCTTTGATGCAGATGACAAGTCTATCAACAACCATTCCAAATTTAATATCTGAGGAACAAAATGAAAATCTTTAGCTACCTGTATCTATGGATGAACTAAAAGAAGCCATTAGTGCATTACAGAGTTATAAGATCCCTGGCCCTGATGGATGGCCAATGGAATTTTTTTATAGTTTTATGGAGCTCTTTGATAAGGATATCCCGATTGTAGTTGAGGAATCGAGGATTAAGGGGAGAATCTTGGTAGTATTCAACTCAACCTACTCAACCTTCATTTCACTAATTCCTAAGAAGGATAAAGGCCATACTTTTGATTATTATAAGCCAATTTCATTATGTAACTATATCTACAAACTCACTGCAAAGGTCATTGCCAAGAGAATCAAAGGGATTTTGTCAAAGGCCATTTTTATAGAGCAGTTTTATTTCCTAAAAGGGTGATAGATCCACGATGCAGTGGGTACTACACAAGAAGTGCTACACTCAACAAAGTTAAATAAATTTCCCGCTTCCATAGTAGAGGTTGATCTCAAAAGGGATTTTGATCAAGTAAACTAGACTTACTTGAGGCTTGTTTTATTACAAATAGGATTCCACCTCTCTTTAGTTAATTGGATGATGTCATGTGTTCAGACAATCACTTATGCAGTTATGATTACTGTATCTACTACTACGTTCTTTATACTAGCTAGAGAGCTTAGACATGGTTGCCCATTAGCCCCTATTATTTTCATCTTGATAGTGGAAGGTATTAGTAGGTGCTTACGCAAAGCGAAGATCAATGGCACATTCAAAGGATTATTAATTGCAGTTAATATAAGAATATCTCATCTACTTTTCATTGATGACATATTAATCTTTTCAAATGGCTCTAGAAGGGATATAACCAACCTGAAAAAAGATCCTAGAGAGTTTCACTGATGCTACTGGTATGTCCATTAATGCCACAAAATCATCTGTATCCTTTATGACTTTAGACTTGGACTCAAAACAGTGGATTAGATCACAGTTTAATTACTATGTGGTGAATGTTGATTCTGGCATAGAATATCTGGGATTTTCTATTAAACCCAATGATTATGGAAAAAAGGGTTGGACCTGGCTGATTAGCATAGTTGAGAATAGAATACATCCATGGTGCAATATATGGCTTTCTAAAGGAGGAAGATTGGTATTATTTAAATCTATCATTGAATCCATCCCTGTATATTGGGTGATTATAGCACATATCCCTAGGGGCACACTAGATATCATCAGGAAAATATGTTTTAACTTTCTCTGGAATGGTCATAAGGTGAAAAATCCATTTCACTGGGTTGCATGGGATAGTATCACTTTGCCAAAGACTATGGCAGGATGGGGTTTGAAGCATCACCTACTTTTTACGAGAGCCCTCTCTGCAAAAAATGTTTGGAGGATCCTCATTGAGAACACTGTATGGACCTAGGTGGTATATAAAATATATATCCCCCCCTTACCATTGAAGATTGGTTTAGAAGCAGGGACAAAAGTTACAGGAATGTTTCCACTATGCGGAAAGCTTCTCTCAATGCATTTGAATTGGTGGTTGACTAGTTACAATAGAGAATTAGTGATGGAAGTAAAGTTAGGTTGGGTATTGACCCTTGGATAGGGAGTTTGGAAGGGCATGTTCTTCCAGACCATATGATTGACCACTTACAAGAACAAGGTCTTTACTTTATCCCGTAAATTAATGATGCATTGAACACAAATCATCATAGACAAGCTTGGCTTAAAGTTGAATAGTTGGGTTTTCACCCGAGAGATAGGGTTTCTTGCAAAAATTTCATCACCTGTTTACAAGATTCCCATATCATATTGACAAGCTGCAAATATGAAATCTTATGGTGTAGAAATCCACTTGGAGGAAAATATACACCAAATTTGGGTTATAAAGTTTCGAGGGAACATTTGGATATCCCTGATACCTCCCAGTGGCGTACTAAGATTTGGAAAATGAATTGGCCATTAAAGACCAAATTGTTCACATGGTCTGCTATGTCAAATCGAAATCCTGTATGGGATTTCATCTGCAAGAAAATATATGAAGGACCCGAGAGATGTCCTCTTTTCCTATCAAACAATGAATCCATTGATCATTTATTTATCACATGTTCTTATATGCACCATATGTGGGAGATTGCACAACATATAAAGGAAATTATTTTTTACTAGTCCAGGTCCGATTTGCAGGAGACTTTAAAGTCTTGGGTGGTGGATCCCCTCTCTTCTAATTACCTATCTCTCCCTTTCTTCTTTATATGGAATACTTTGCTGGCACGAAATAAGGCAATTTTTGAGGATCGACTTATTCCTACAGGAGTCTATGCATACAAAAGTCTAGCTACCATGGATTCAATGCCTCCGGTGAAGAAGAAAAATCATATAATATCCATCACTGAGGAACAAGTGGACAAAGCTTATCCTTGGTGCTATTTCAATGGGTCATCTCAAGGCGACCCAAGGATGGGAGGAGTTGGGGGCATCATCTTCTCCTCACCAAAAGACTAGACCAGATTTGTAACAGCCTTGGGTCCTTGTATAAACAACCAAGCTGAGTTGTTAGCATTGAAGATCGCTCTCCAATTGGCTCTATCCAAAGGTATTCAGAGACTACAAGTCATTGGAGTCTCTATAATGGTTATAAATTCGATGACATACATGAGACCTCCACAAAATATTTAATTGAAGCCTATATATGAGGAATTGATCCACATTGCAGCAAAATTCATATATATCAGTTTCCAACACGTGTACAAAGAAAGGTATAAATTTGTAGATGGCTTATAAAAATTTTGTGTCTGAAAGTAGAGAGCCAGGTTAGGGGGATTATTCTCATAATACAAATTCAACTTTGGTTCTACTCACTGGAACATCTATGCAGATTAAGGATTTTGATTTGAGTTATGTGTCAAAAACTTCTCAGGTGGCCTCTGAAGTGCACTACTGTCAAAATTCCAAGGCATTATGACTATCTCTCCTCGGTAAGGTTCACTTTTATTCTTACCCTGATCCCTTCTGTTGTTTTGGTTCTTCTGTTGACATGTTGGGGGCTTCCCTTTACAGTTTCTCTTGGGATAACACTCGTTTTGGGTCTCTGAGGAATTTTTCTTCATGTTTGTACCTATAGGTTTTTATCCCATCCCCCACAAAGATTTATCCTCCTGATTTTTTGTTTAGTTTTATGCCTACCCGAGACCTTTACCGTTCTATCTCTGTGGAGTCATCATTGCCCACGTGGTCTCATTTTTTTCCAACTTTTTTTCCTCCTTCTGTATTGGACTCTCCCTCATTGGGATTAAGTACTTCAGCCTTGACTCCATATTCCCCCACCTCTATCTCTCATGGTCCCCACCCAGTCCCTGTGTATTATCCGACTTCTCCAGAGTCCTTTGACTTGCAGGAGTCTATTCTCACCCCTCTCTCTTTGTTTCTTCTCGGAGATACTTTTTTGAGTCCACGGTATCAGGGGATTCTGGTTTATACCTAGACCCCCTTCTGGATGGTGAAATCCCTCCTAAGGATAAGGTTCCTTGTCCCCCTCGAATGTTCAACAAAATAACTAATGATTATAATCTAGATATAAACGGGGACCAAAAACGACAAAGGTTTCGAGTTGGGAGGGATCAAAGTCCTTTCCAAAACTTCTACTAGGCTGAGGGGCAAGATATCTATTATGGATTCTTCTAGGTCTTAGGTAGTTTTGTAGATAAATGCAAGCTGATAGAGAATTCTTTCAAGGTCGCTTATAACATGAAATCCCAGGTCTAGGTTTCCCTAATGCTTTCTCTCTCCCTCAACTGGAGAGGGCTTAGGCTTCCCTCCAAAAAGTTATCCTTGAAAAGATTAATTAGCACTTTGTATCTATGGATATTATGCTTAAGGAGGCACTTGGTTTAGGAGATATCATTATTGAGGACCTGCAAAGACTTTTCCTGGTTGGAATTTTGTTTGTGTTGATGTTGTTTGTAGGTTTGGTGGATTGCTTACAGGTTGGAACTCCAGTGAATTTATCTGTACAAATAGTTGGGATTTTCCTTCCGGTTTGGGAGAAGTTTTATTCTTGAGAGAGATGGGATTGGATTTCTCCTTTATTAATGTTTATGGGCCTTATCAACATAGAACAAATTTTTGGGACAAATTATTTGGTGCTAGCTTTCTGAATGTGGAGAGATTGATTATGGGTGGAGACTTAAACTTTACTATTGGGGAGGCATAAATTTGGGGTCTCCAAGCATAAAGAGGCCCTCTTGCTGAATATTTTAGCAGACAGTTGGAGACTCATTCTCTTTTAGACATCCCACATGTCACTCTCATGCCCACATGGAGAAATATGAGGATGGGAGATGCATATATTGCCAAGAGACTTGATAGATTTATTGGAAATGAAGGTACTCTATGATCTACTTCTTTAGTTCATCTATGGGTGGGAGGGGGTGAGGATTCAGATCATCACCCTATCTTTCTTGAGATTGCTCAAAGAACCAAAAAGCCACCTAGTCCATTTAAATTCAATGTTCGATGGTTGAAGGACATTTAATTTCAAGAGATGGCCCATGGGCATGGTATCCTTACAACAGTGATAGCCATGTTTCAGCAACCATTCAATTTCATGAAAATATCAAGAAAACTAAAGGTTTGGCTATTCGATGGATTGCACAAAAGAGATTAGAATAATCTCTAGATTTAAAAAATATTGAAGATACTCTTGAAGATTTTCACTCTAGAAATCCATAGGGATATTCATTTGTTGATCAGAGATAGGCTATTGTCAATCTAGAAAATAAATAAAGGCAGATTCTACTGGATGATAAGGCAACTGCCAGGCTAAAAAGCAAAGCAATATGGCTCAATTTGGGTGATAACAATACAAATTATTTTCACAACTATATCCAACATAGGAAAAATTGTAATTCCATTTGACAACTCAATGATGGGGATGGAACTGAACACATGGGCTTTCAGGATTTGGCTAGATTAGGTGTTAAGCATTTCCAAAATGTTTATTCAGAAGCACAGGACTTATCTTTGATGCAGATGACGAGTCTATCAACAACCATTCCAAATTTAATATCCGAGGAATAAAATGAAAATCTTTAGCTACATGTCTCTATGGATGAACTAAAAGAATCCATTAGTGCATTACAAAATTATAAGATCCCTGGCCTTGATGGATGGCCAGTGGAATTTTTTGATAGTTTTATGGAGCTCTTTGATAAGGATATCCCGATTGTAGTTGAGGAATCAAGGATTAAGGGGAGAATCTTGGCAGTATTCAGCTCAACCTTTATTTCACTCATTCCTAAGAAGGATAAAGGCCATACTTTCGATTATTATAAGCCAATTTCATTATGTAACTATATCTACAAACTCACTGCAAAGGTCATTGCTAAGAGAATCAAAGGGATTTTGTCAAAGGCCATTTTTATAGAGCGGTTTCATTTCCTAAAGGGGCGATAGATCCACGAAGCAGTGGGTACTGCACAAGAAGTGTTACACTCAACAAAGTTAAATAAATTTCCTGCTTCCATATTAAAGGTTGATCTCAGAAGGGCTTATGATCAGGTAAACTAGACTTACTTGAGGCTTGTTTGATTACAAATAGGATTCCACCTCTCTTTAGTTAATTGGATGATGTCATGTGTTCAGACAATCACTTATGAAGTTTTGATTAATGCATATGCTACTACCTTCTTTAGACTAGCTAGGGGGCTTAGACAGGGTTTCCCATTAGCTCCTATTCTTTTCATCTTGATAGTGGAAGGTCTCAGTAGGTGGTTACACAAAGCAAAGATCAATGGCACATTCAAAGGATTATTGATTGCAGGTAATATAAGAGTATCTCATCTAATTTTTGTTGATGACATATTAATCTTTTCAGATGGCTCTAGAAGAGATATAACCAAGTTGAAAAAGATCCTAGAGACTTTCATTGATGCTACTGGTATGTCCATTAATGCCACCAAATCATTTGTATCCTTTATGAATTTAGACTTGGACTCGGAACAGTGGATCAAATCACAATTTAATTACTCTGTGGTGAATGTTGAGTCTCGCATCAAATATCTAGGATTTTCTATTAAACCCAATGATTATGGAAAAAAAGGACTAGACCCGGATGATTAGCATGGTTGAGAATAGAATACATCTATGGTTCAATATCTGGCTTTCTAAAGGAGTAAGATTAGTATTATTGAAAGCTATCCTTGAATCCATCCTTGTATATTGGGTGATTATATCACATATCCCTAGGGGCACACTAGATATCATCAGGAAAATATGTCTTAACTTTCTCTAGAATGGTCATAAGGTGAAAAATCCATTTCACTGGGTTGCATGGGATAGGATCAATTTGCCAAAGAATATGGGAGGATGGGATCTGGAGCATCCCCTACTTTTTATGAGAGCGCTCTTTGCAAAAAATGTTTGGAGGATCCTCATTGAGAACACCGTATGGACCTAGGTGGTATATCAAAAATATATTCCCCCCTTACCATTGAAGGTTGGTTTAGAAGTAGGGACAAAAGTTATAGGAATGTTTCCACTATGTGGAAAGCTTCTCTCGATGCATTTGAATTGGTGGATGACTGGTTACAATGGAGAATTGGTGATGGAAGGAAAGTTATGTTGGGTATTGACCCTTGGATAGGGAGTTTGGAAGGGCATGTTCTTCAAGACCATATGTTGATCAGTTACAAGAACAATGTATTTACTTTCTCTCACAAATTAATGATGCATTGAACACAAATCACCACCGACAAGCTTGGATTAAGGCTGAATAGTTAGGTTTTTACCTGGCAGATGGGGTTTCTCGGAAAAATTCCATCGCCTCTTTACAGGATTCCCATATCATATTGACAAGTTGCGAAGATGAAATCTTATGGTGTAGAAATCCAGTTGGAGGACAATATACTCCAAATCTGGGTTATAAAGTTTCGAGGGAACATTTGGATATCCCTGATACTTCCCAGTGGCATACTGAGATTTGGAAAATGAACTGCCCATTAAAGATCAAATTGTTCACATGGTCTGCTCTGTCAAATCGAATTCTTGTATGGGATTTCCTCTGCAAGAGAATATATGAAGGACCCAGGACATGTCCTCTTTGCCGATCAAACAATGAATCCATTGATCATTTATTTATCACATGTTCTTATATGCACCATATGTGGGAGATTGCACATCATATAAAGGGATTTATTTTTTACTAGTCCGGGTTTGATTTGTAGGAGGCTTTAAAGTCTTGGATGGAGGATCCCCTCTCTTCTAATTACCTATCTCTCCCTTTCTTCTTTATACAGAATACTTTGCTGGCATGAAATAAGGCAATTTTTGAGGACCGACTTATTCCTCCAGGAGTCTATGCATACAAAAGTTTAGCTACCATGGATTCAATGCCTCCAGTTAAGAAGAAAAATCATATCATATCCATCACCGAGGAACAAGTGGACAAAGCTTATCTTTGGTGCTATTTCGATGGGGCATCTCAAGGTGACCCAAGGATGGGAGGAGCTGGGGGCGTCATCTTCTCCTTGGCAAAGGACCGGACCAAATTTGCAGCAGCTTTGGGTCCTTGTAGAAACAACCGAGTTGAGTTGTTAGCATTGAATATCACTCTACAATTGGCTCTATCCAAAGGTATTCAGAGACTACAAGTCATTGGAGACTCTATAATGGTTATAAATTGGATGACATACATGAGACCTCCACAAAATATTTATTTGAAGCCTATATACGAGGAATTGATCCACATTGCAACAAACTTCATACATATTAGTTTCCAGCATGTGTACAAAGACAGGAATATAGTTGCAGATGGCTTTTAAAAACCGGGCTCCAATTTGGGGATGGTGTAACGCCCCATATTTTGAGTAGGCATGTTTATCAGTCAACCATACTAACATAGTCACTTACTATCTATTGGACTCAGCTCGATTGAGTAAATTTTATTACAATATGATGGACCTCGTTATATGATGTTACTCTGTTTTATGATTTCACCATGATTATGATGTTACTATGTTATGCGATTATGATGTCATGATTATCATATGATTTCCTTATTTTACGATTGTAGTATATGTTTATATGTTTTCATTAATGAAATGTGAAATATATGATTCGGTACGTGGATACCATCTTCTTATATGAATTATTGAAATGTTATATGTATCTATGATGAGCTAAAAGGTTACATGAAATGAAATGATAACATGGATCAATTGGCGATCAATGGAAAATGCTTTCTATAAATTGTATTTTGCAAAACACTAACCTACAGGACACAAGGGCTATGGGATAGCCAGTTACTTGATCTGATATATATTGGAAAGGAAAAACATGTTCATACAGCAAACCTTAGCAGCCAAAATGAGGATACGATAACACAAACTGATAATCCCGATAGCAGCAAGTATGAGTTGATAAGGGCGTAGGCCCAGTATGTTGAGAGGGATGGATGTGTTTCCCACCCTATGTTTCCATGAGACCCGAGGTCGTGGGAGGGCCGTGCTGAGACACGCTCCCCATGTTGTTGTGATGACGATGGTCGGATGCCTGCTAGGGGAGGATAGGTCCGCTGTTCAGCCGACGCTATCGCTCTCAAGTTCTATGTGGTCAGATCGGTGAGTCCGACATCCACTGTTGTACTAGCAGAGGAAGGATAGGGAGGATGCTGGACGTAGGTTATGATGGGAGGATGTGTTAGTTAGTACTGTTGGGGGTTTAGTATTCCTTGATTCCGAGTTAGTGGAAGTAGGCACCCTTCCTTGTACATGATTGATTAAACTAATGTAAAGATAAAGAGAATGATGTTAAATCGTAAAGGGTTAACTGTTAAATAACCGAGGATGTTAAAGTAATTATACTATATATTATGCTTGCTCTTCTGCATGGGGGTAGATACTATTATTAGTTAGCAAGTATGCATAGGCGGAATGGGGTTTGTTTATAGTACATATCCGACATGTGCATACACTGGCCATGCATGCACACCTTGTACGTGTACAATATTACTGGTGTATAACATACTTGTCATGCTTCAATAGTAGTATAAATGTCATAGATAACTCAGTTAAGGATACATCAATCAACTTAGGTAATGAATGGTTAGGTTGTCAATGTGTAAATAAGTGAATTAGTAATTATATGAAAACATTGTAATAATAAACTAAGACAAGTGTCGTCAATTAACATTGTCATAGGGGAACTGTTGTGAATAGGGTAATGATAGTGTCTAATTAATTAGTAAAATTGTTTAAGCCCTCACAAGTGCTTTGTTTATAAGAACAAGGATGCTATGTTGATGATAGGGTACTCATGTGATAAACAAATAATTAAGAATACTATGATTAATTCACCTTTTATTATTGTTAAATGGTGATTTAATTATTATTATTAATTAATAAATGGTGATCTAATTATTATTATTACTTAATTAATAATATTCCAGCAACATTTATATATCCCTATCGTAACAATTGCAATATAAGTAAGATTTGAAATATTGATTTATAAATTAATATTGTGTGATTATTTCCATTTCAAAAGTTAGCCATAATAGGATAATCATTTTTGGAATGAACGTGATGTGATGGAAAATGGTTATTTAATTATTCAATGTTAATCTTGGAATTTAAACCTCAAGCTAAGTAGTCTCGACGGATAAGGTGGACCATTAAGACACATCATGTCCAAGTTGAAAAGGGGCAACTAATTATATAATATTTTATTAATTACATTAATAACATTAAATACCAAGGATAGCGAATAGACTTGTATTTAATGAAGCTTGTCCCGAATGGATAACCTTTGGGTGATAATCCCCACCGTAATAAATACTTACGACCGTCAATCCAAAACCAACTAATTTTTCCATGAGAGTAATTAATTATACATTTTTATAAAGAACCGTGTATGAATGAACTGGTGATAGGAGTAAATGTTGAGGGGCTCGAGAGGGGGATTTTGGGGCGGTGGAGTAAGCCCAAGATATTCTCGAGGAAGGGAAATTATATAGAGGGGGAGAGCTTGGAGAAAGGGGAGGTTTTTTTTTTGTTTTGGGAAGAAAGAAGTTTGGACAACAGAAAGTTGGGAGAACAGAAAGGTTTTGAGAACCGAAGAAAACACTGCTCTCGGGATTATCAGATTGTGGGCTCGGGGGCTTGGAAATCCTTTGATTTCCAAGGGCCAGCAGGATAATAGCTGGTCGGTAGGGTGGACACTTCATTTTGGCTGTCTAAGAGGTTATACAACCTGCTACAACCTACGGTTAGCATCAGCATCAGGTAATTTTCTTGTTATTTACGTTATTTGATTATTATGCTAAAACGTACTCTAAACATGCATATAGCTTGTTATTTACTGATTTACTACTGTGAAATAGATTCTTATGCTGGAACAAATTGTTGAAAAGGAAATATTGATATGTTAGTTATTCTTTTAAATACGAATGTTTGGTTGACAAAGACAAGACAGTACACTAAATATCATTTAAAAGCATAGTAATTGTTAGAAATTTACTCCCATACACCTAATAAAGTTTAAAACATAGAAAGTTAACTCTGAAATTTTATTTAGTGCTCTGCTGTAAAAACTAGAGCACTACAGATGGCATCTGGTAGAAATAGGAGTGCATTAATGATACCATTACAGAAGATGATACGGGACCCATATCTCTTTTAACAAAAAGCCTCGGGATTATACAAAAGAGGATATAAAATACCTGCTAAGATTCATTAATCTACGTTTTAGTTTTTTATTGGTTGTGAGAGGATTTAAATTATGCTTTTTGAAAATCTCCTGCTAAGGAGAAGATGAGGTAATCTTGGTATATCTTAGTCTGGATTGTTATATTTTTGTGAGGAGTTTGAATTTGTATATGCTAGACATTGGTTGGAATGATCTCATTTTGGTGAAATGTTACCATCTCTAGGTGACTGAGAAAGAGGATTGTTTATTTTGTATACGAGGCCCACTGGCCATGATGAATGCAATTCATTTTATTTTAGTAAATGAATTACAATTTTTTTTCCTTGGAAAAAATAAAATATTATGTTGGATGTTTATGCATTGATTATGAATATGGGCTTCCTTTACTTGTCGACCATGGGAATCTTGTTTGATTGTAGTGATCATGCATTATTCTTGTTTTTGTTATTTTTCTTTTCTAAACTCTTACAAGTTTGATATCAATTTAATATCATAAACCTTATAAATTGAAACATAACTATATTAAACTTTGTAATTGAAAATTGAGATATAACATGTAAACTGAGATGTAACCATTCAAGTTTGTTAAAAAAATAATATCTATGCATGCAATCAACATTGCTTCATTGAAAGCTTGTACAAGCATAATAGTCCTTTTTCCATCTTGTTGCTACTTGTTTTGTGTGTCGAAAGAGCATCACTTCCTTTCCTCTCGTATGTGTACTATCATCTTTTGGTTTACTTCCTAAGCAAAGCTAGCGAGTCAGTGATTAATCTCCTTGAGAAATGAAAAGCAACGACATACAATGAATCTTTAATTATCTATAGACTAAATAAAAATATTATCTTTTAAGAAGACAACTTCATAATTTATGCTAAAATATGTCTATAAAAACTGTAAAGTCTAAATTCTCCAAAATATAATAATTTTGTCTTTGGCCAATGTTGAGATAATAATAACTAGTTCTATCCTGGCATGACTAAGGAGGTTACACTATTCATCTTCTCTTAAATTGCTTTGAAATGCTGCACATCACCAAATCTTCTCTATTTATAAAATAGAAAATTTGATCATTAAAAAATTGCAAGTGATTAGAGTGGAGGTCCCAAACATTTGAGAAAAATGAGCGAGGAAGAAAACTTCTAACTATGCATTTATTAGCTATGATTTTGATAAAATTAGGGCTCATGGAGTTTCCCTTATGTGAATTTGTGTCATGTGTCAACCAACTCAATAACTTTTAATTGCTATCAACTTACATACAATTGTTTTATTTCATGATATCATTAAATACAAAATCAAGCCGTGGCTGTAAAGTGCAGTTGGACTTTGCACAACCAGATTCTAATTTATAATTTCAGCACAAATATCGATTATGCCATTAATGTTGCTAGATATAAATTTGTGTGTTACCACTTCACTTTTTATGTGTTTTTTGGTATGTATAGATTGCATTTGGAGGATTAAGTGAATAGTTATGCTTTGCATATACTCCCACATGTGGTTGCCTTTGCCTTTTGCTCCAGAGGGCATAGTCACTAGCTCAAATCAATAAAAAATGTTTTGAATTAAATTGTGTGCCAGTATTTGGTTGACAAGGAATAGATATATTAAAAGCTATATTGAAGCATTATTGAAGATCTCAAAAGATATATTAAAAACTATATTAAAACATTGTTGAAGAAATTACGTCATAATGTTTACAAGAGTCCAGTTCATAGCTAACCACATATATACTCACCATAAGGCAACTGTTAATTCTTATAGCTGCCTCATTCTAAAGATCAATGGAGAAGTGCCCTTGGCTGCTGAAATTTATTTATTCAAAGTAATGCCCCAATCTATTACTTTTGTCGATGCTCTGCTCTTGGAGGAAAAGATTTCTACAAGGTATAGCTTGTAATATACCCCATCTATGCATCATGTTATTAATTCATCCTCGTTAATATGGGAATTATGAGTGTAATGCTATTGATACATAACCAATTCTCTTTGCGGAAATTTTTTCTAAAATGGATGGCTTGCAATATACCTGATCTATGCATCATGTTATCAATTTGTACTTGCTAATATGGGAATTATGATTGTAATGCTATTTATATATAACCAAATATTTGCCACAAATTTGTCCAACTTTGAAGTTATCGATTTCTTCCTACATTTGGACTGGGAGCATTCTTTGTAACATCTTTAATTTGGCTAAAATAATTTGCATCGTGTGTGCATACTTCCTTAACATAAGAATTTTTTACAAATAATATACATTTCTTTCTAACTTGCTAAGTAAAATTCAAACAATACATCTAAATTTACATGGTTTGTTGTCTCAAACAATTACACAATCAAGACATTTACCCATATAAAAACTGGGTCAAATGAAGAAAACCCATAAACAGTAGTTCCAATACATTTTGTTGCAGACAATTTGTATACACAATAAATACATATTGCAGCTCTATACGTTTTTTTTCTTTACCAAAATATAAACTCCAAGACCTACACTTAGTAATTATAGACTTCAACTCTTTAGGCTTTTTTTCTTTACCGAAAAATAAACTCTAAGCCCAGTATCTCTATGAGCCTACCTACAAATTTGTGTGAGAACATACCATTGATGAACTTATTAAAAAATAAGACGTTATATTGTGCACCAAGGGGCAAATAGTGATGTGCATCACTCGAAAGACATGCATTAGTGATAGACTTTTCAATCTCTTCCTGCTTTGCTAAAAGTGAAAGTGGTGAACTTCCATTGTGTGTCGAGGGAAAATTCCAATCTGAGATTCTCCTAGCATGTTGAGATAGTGTAGGTATTGCCATGCTTGTATGAAGAAAACAGAACAATAAAATTAACAAAGCATTCATATGAGGTGTGTTTGCCAAACAAGGTTTAGAAGGTTTAGAGGGTACACAGGAAGTAGTTAGCTTTAGAAGTAGAGATAGGAGTTGGTTTATAATCCACAATTATTTTTCACTATTTGTCTCATATTATGTCGAGCTTTTGGATATGGATGAGAAATACAATCCACCAAAACTAAATCTCAAGGAGACCTATCCGGCTCAGTAGGTCTTACACAAGATACTTCAAGCAATAACACACACCAATGATCATTGTCACCTTACCGGTACATGTATGTTCTAGTAGAAGGCATACAAGAATTCCAACTACACATGGGCCATGCGAGAATTTGAGCCATTCATATAAGTGCCCAAGCCTAGATCCCACCATTAAAATCCACACCTAGTAACAGATTGCTTGCATTGACATTCTATGTGCACTACTATTTGCTCCCAATTGTGTAAGATAAAGAAAGTTGAAGCAACCCCTTTCAAAATTCTATACCCATGTGCCCAACTCATCATCACCATGGTTGAGCAATCGCTTAGAAGTATATAATTATGTGCCCAACTCAACATCACTCTCAAATCATGAACTTGTCAAGGCTAGCATTTGGCATGTAATCATAAACAATCAAAAGTTCTTCTAATGCCAAACACCAATCTTGAAGCTGGACTAAGTTACTGTACCACGACCAATATGTTCACAATATTTGGAACAAATTCCCTCACTTCACCACAACCTCTAGCCCAATATATTGGAAATAACACCCTTATAAACCCTTCCAAAGCCTTTGAACCCCAACAACTCGTTGTCCCCAAAACCCTTTTTGGTTACCTTATGTTATGGGAATCTAGGAGGCCCATATTCACACTCCCATTCTTCAATGACCTCATGTCTACATCTTGTTCTAATAAGGTGAACCATTTCCATAATTGCAACCATGATAGTCACAACAACTACATATAACCCCAACCATGGATCTTATTGCCTTATAAAATTTGCATATATGATCCAGGGAAGCTATGGGAATTCAAAGTCCAGTGCAGGACCACTAATCCTAAAACTCCATTCAAGAACACATTGATTAACACTATGGATGATGGAAATCCCACATAACTATAATCAAAGGCATTTACATACATAATCTTAGGAAGTTTTGAGACCTCGAAGGTGAAATTATCTTATATTAATTTGTAGGACCATTCATTTTGACACTCCATACGAGAATGTAACAAGGACTAGAAAGCAGACTCAACACCCCCATCGGAATATCATTAAGGACAACCAATAACTTACCAGAAGAGAGAGATCAATGAACGATTGGGTACAACAATTACATCAAGCCTAATATTTACACCATCAAAATCTATCTAGTTTTGAATGCTCTCCAGCTTTGAGATCAATGCGTAAGCTCTTCCATTACCAGTCTTGCACCTAACCCTTGCAACCTCACTCAATATCAAATTGTTGATATGACATCCATAGTTATATTTAATGTCCTCCAAACTGAAAATCCTTAATGGCATCAAGATTCCCCCCAAAAGTATATGATTATAATATTTTCCATCTCTAAAGGGCTTGAATTGTTAAAATATTTCACACTATTGGAATCATTGAACAAGCCGAGGTATATAGACTAGGCAAATGCTCTCTATAATCACTAAACAAATGTTCAACAAAGAGTCCACACACATGATCTCTAAGAATCTACCTTTGCATAACAATGGATATAACGAAGGTGGTACAAATAGGTGGAACCTGAAACTAAAGCATTTAATTACTTTTGTGAATATATTACTTGCAGAGGTGGAATGGGACAATCAATGAGAACGAGAAGAAATTGCCCTGCTTTATGCATGGAGAGATCGAAGGCTTGGCTTCTATCATATCTGTTGAAATATTGTAACTTCAAAGAATATTATATTTGTACTTTATTATTCCGGAGATGTTTCATTCCTCTGTGAAGATCTTATTGTATATCCGGAGATGTTTATTCCTCCGTCAGAATGTGGTAACTTGGTTTATTAGACTTCCCTAGCGGGGGTCGACCCTGTATGTGTTATGTGGGTCAAAGGGTTGTTAGACCACCCTAGTGGGGTCGGCCCAGTCAGTTTTAATGGGGTGCTTAACCCAGTGGTAAATTTGGGGCCGACCTAGTTAATATAAAGTACAAGTCGGAGATGTGTATATATAGAGGAGGTGTGTTCCTCATTTGACACACTTCCCTCACTCAGAATATAACGCACTTGTGGAGGAGAGGTCTGCTGTGGTGGAGGAGGAGATCATGTCTTTGGTTTGCATCTTTGTATATTGCTGGTCATCTATATTGAGGAAGCTTTGCTGGGTTTTCTACCCCATGAGGGTTTCCCAGGATAAATCTGTGTCTCTTGTGTTTATGCTGTGCTTGTTGTTTCTTCAGTGATCCTGTATATGCTATTATTGTGAAATGGAATGTAATGCTGATATTTTCTGTCTTAGCATATTGAATCTTAACATGGTATCAGAGCTAACCTGAAGGAAGGCAATGTATGCCACTTACGACACTTGCTTCACTTGCGACAATTTGAAGGTTTGGGTTTTACATAGCAAAAACCAGTCATCGTGGAACTTTCGTTATAAATCCATTTCTGCGAAGGTTCAGGATCTGAAAAGTTTACAGGTCATAGATAACATCCGCAGGTACCTTGTGTCCAAAGAAAACCCTCAGATTCGTTGTACTTTGTGAGTTATGATCAATACAAGTTAGGGTTTCTGCCTCTTCCAAATCTCAGTCAAAATTAGGTGACCTAGGAAAAAAGGTCATAACTTGGGCTAGGAAGCTCCAAATGAAATTTCATAAAAAGTTTCAGGTAGTACACAGACTGTACTATCTCAGGAAAAATTTTCAGAGGCCGGAGTTGAACCAGTGATACGAGGCACGCCGTACAAGTTCGCTCTCCTGTTTTATCCCATAAACAGGTCACGTTGCGACACTTGGCATAACTCTCTCTCAGAAAATCCAAATGAGGTCAAACCTATCAGGATGGAAAGATGACAGGTCAGGCTACCACATAAATGTTTTTTAGACCCTGTGGATCGAAAAGTTCGGAGTTACAGCAGAAACAATCAGGTACATATTTCTGTCAAAACATAATTATTTTTGGAGCACCTTCATTCATGGCTTCCGGAATTTAGGGTTTCGGAGAGACTTAGAATTTTTGGAATCAGAGTCCACGGCTGAATGCTACTCAGGAAAATCGAAATTTAGAGACCAAGATCAAATTTTTTGGTTGGGTAGAAGATCGGGCTTGATCAAACCCCAGTTCGGGATTTTGATCGGAAAGATGGAAAATTAGGGCTTCAACAAAAGTTGGAATTTTTGAAGTCTGTGACCATGGCTGGAAGCTCCTCAGGAAAATAAGAGTTTAGAGCCTTGGATCAAACCTTTTGATTGGGCAGAAGGGTGGGCTTCGTCAAACCCTAGTTCGGGATCCTGTCCAGAAGATCCAGAAGTTTCGAAGGCAATTTTGAGGGGTCAAATTTTGGAGATTTCAAAATTGAAGTATGCTAGTTTGATCAGCTCAGCAAGACACATCCTTCCATCCATTCAGAAGTGTGAAAGTCAAAGATTGAATTTTTGGGGTTTCTCTAGCAAACCCTAATCAAGCTCCAGATCAAGTTTCAGGGGGAGTTGAGGCTAAGGCCTTACATAAGAAGACTACAAGAAGTCTTGATAGGTATGACTTAAGAAGATACAGGTATGTCTTGAAATCTGATTCTTGATTAAGTTCATAATATGGTTGTCTTCATATTATTTATTAGTACAATCTTGATTAATGTTAGAATTGTCTTATCACCCTAGTAAAAGTATGTGAATGATAGAAGACATTCATTGATTAGGGCTATATGATTGTACTAATGCACTGTGGTGTTGTATGAGGTTGATGTTATCTGCTAACAAGATACAGGTACATCACGAAAGACAAATCAAGTTCCATGACCATGACAACATGAAAACAAAGACTCATCCATAATCTTTGATCACATAGAAGTTCTACTTACGAGGTATGTATGATTTTGTTCTATTATGCTTAACCTATGAGTTATGCAGGTTCTAGCACAGGATCTATAAATCATTGAAGAGAACAAAGAAGATATTGTTTAGGTATGTTAGCCATAACTAAGCAGGTATACTAATCCAGGTATGTTTTCCTAGAATCTTACCTCGTGTTAGGATCCCTTATATAAGTGTACTTGGTATGATTGGTTATGCTTATTCATAAAGTTAGAAATGTAAGTAAACAAGGGTTTATGCATATTATGTCTCTTATCTTGATTGATGATTTAACTAACCAGAAGAGTCCTATGATCAAATAAGAATATGCATGAGTAAAAGAAGACTTCCCTGAAACCTTGAATACTAATGTTTATTATCTATGATCATGACTATACATATTCAATATTATTTAGAATTATAATGTTTTGATAATATTGAGATTATACTAATGAATGTATGTTTGTGTATGAGATCATGAGGATGACACTAGTGCACACTTGAGCATGCACAGTGGTACATAATGAATAGAAGTTCAAAAGTCATATAGAAGATCAAGCGGGAGGCAACCACACAAACATAAAAGATAAGTTTTTGAGTTGTTATTTGAAATAGTAAATGATATTGCTTGTAATAGTTGTATGCATATTTGTATTCCTAGAATATATCATGCTGAGTGTAGACATTCATATAACATTGAATCGTATACTTCTAATATGCATATGATTGGTAAGTTGGACAAACATTCCATTGTTGCTTGTCTAGAATGAAGCCTCTTTGCTGACATGCTGAGAGTTGTGCACACTCTCGATAGTATGTTCTGGTAGAGATGGATGGCATATAGATAGCCACTGTATGCATACAGGATATGGAAAAGTGTTGTGCCAAAGTATTGGTCAAGATAGTTGCATAACTATGTAAATGATATCTGTATGCATAATAGGTTATCATGTCAACATGATTTCATGATTATGAAGTATTACTAATCAAGTACTTAATTTTGATTTGTAGGAAAGATCATGAAGAATGATGAACACCAAACAAGTGATGGATGTTCAACAAGAAGATTTATAAATCAAACAAAATATAGAAGGCTCGTGGCTAGAAGATTCTCTTAGAAAGAGGAAGAGAATCATGATGAGAGTGGCTAGATAAGACCATTCTCTTAATGGTGTAATTAAAGAAGAAGTGTGAATCAGGTTCTGTATGGGTACCCAGGATCGATAGTCAATTGATGAGCTTAATGATCACCATGGGTGATGTGGATCTCAACCTTTGCTACAAGGTTGAATATGGTTTCTATACACAGATGACATGGATGCAAGAAGGAACTCACCACAGAGTTCAAATGATATTGAGGCTTATATCAGTAGACCCATCTGACGAAAGATGGCACGGACAGATATGTAGAAGATCACTCAATGCAGAGTGTGAATGATGTTCAGTCACAAAGGGAGAATTGAAAGCTTCTTGACAAAGCTTGGGCTTTACCAAAAGTAAAGTTGTTCCTAACCTTTACCTTAAGGTTATGGATCATACTATTATTGTATATAGATGATCTCTTTCTTACAGGGAATGAGAAACAAATCATGGAAAGCAAGAAGAAGCTAGCTATAGAGTTCGAGATGAATGATATCAGATTGATACATTACCTCCTAGGACTGGAAGCATGAAAAGGCTCAGAACGAATCTTTCTCAACCAGGGAAAATATGCTGAGAAATATTAAAAGGACTTGATGTGTTGGAATGGCCACTCTCATGGATTCCAACTTGAAGTTGTTAGCGGATGACTCATTAGAGTTAGTGGATATAACTCTGTACATACAAATTATTGGGTCATTGATGTATCTAACGAATACTAGGTCAGCTATATGCTTTGCTGTGAACACCTTGAGTCAGTATCTATTGGAAACTAGATGTGTTCACCTAATAGTTGCAAAGCATGTGATGAGGTACCTAAAAGATACGATAGACTTTGATCTATGCTATTTTGGAGATCATGACTTCAGATGGCTACATAGATGTTGATTGAGCAGAAAGTGTATCAGACAGGAAGAGCACATCAAGAGGATGTTATTGTCTGGGATCAACCATGATCTTGTGGTTTAGCAGGAAGCAGTCTAGTGTGGCTCTCAGCACAAGCGGAATACATGGCTGCTTGCTCTGCTAGTTGTGAAGAAGTATGGCTTCAGGATTGTTTGACTTAGAGATAGACCCAACTATGATCCTATGTGACAAACAAAGTTGTATCAAGATGGCAGAGAATCCAGTGTTCCATGATAAGTCAAAGCACATAGAGATCTGACAAGATATGGTGCAGAAAGGAACTATAAAGTTCGAATTTGTAACAAGTTACCAATGTACTAACCAAACCTCTACCGATCCGATGTACTAAAAAAACCTCTACCTCAAGTAAAGTTTTCCAAGACAAACTTAATATAGTTCAGAAGGACCCTCCTCGAAAGGGGGAGTGATGTGATCACTTATGATGAGATTGCCTGCATCGACAATGAGGTCGATGATGTGGATACCTATATTGGTGATGCCAACAGAGAGGTTGGTGGATGGTCCTTAGACAGGGTCTAAGGTGACAAGGGGATTGCATCATCCTTGAACATATGTTCTAAAAAGATCCGTAGATAGATGTCTCCGAGAAAGAAGAGGGATTGCCTCATCCTTGAACACATGTTCTAAAAGGAGCCGTAGACAGGTGTCTCCAAGAAAGAAGAGGGATTACATCATCCTTGAACACATGTTCCAGAAGTGAGCCGTAGACATATGTCTTCGAAAAAATAAAGTCCTGAATGAACAGGTGGGGAATTGTATTGTCCCCGAACTTCGGTACCAGAATTGAGCCGTAGACTGGGTCTTCGAGAATAAAGTCCTGAATGAACAGGTGGGGGATTGTATCGTCCCCGGACTTTGGTCCCATAATTGAGCCGTAGACTGGGTCTTCGAGAATAAAGTCCTGAATGAACAGGTGGGGGATTGTATCATCCCCGGACTTCGGTCCCAGAATTGAGCCGTAGACTGGGTCTTCGAGAATAAAGTCCTGAATGAACAGGTGGGGGATTGTATCGTCCCCGGACTTCGGTCCCAGAATTGAGCCGTAGACTGGGTCTTTGAGAATAAAGTCCTGAATGAACAGGTGGGGGATTGTATCGTCCCCGAACGTCGGTCCCATAATTGAGCCGTAGACTGGGTCTTCGAGAATAAAGTCCTGAATGAACAGGTGGGGGATTGTATCATCCCCGGACTTCGGTCCCAGAATTGAGCTGTAGACTGGGTCTTCGAGAATAAAGTCCTGAATGAATAGGTGGGGGATTGTATCATCCCCGGACTTCGGTCCCAGAATTGAGCCGTAGACTGGGTCTCTGAGAATGTAGTCCTGAATGAATAGGTAGGGGATTGTATCTTCCCCGGACTTTGGTCCCATAATTGATCCGTAGACATTTGTCTTTGAGAATTGATGATAGGACTGTATTGTCCCTGGACTCTTGGTTCAAAATGTACGAGATGGGATTGCATCGTCCCTAGACATGAGACTTGTCTTAAAGTGATAAGGATTGATCATCCTGGAACTTGATCTGGATTGTATCATCCATGGACCTATGTCCTAAAGAGAGCGGGATTGATCATCCTGTAATATGATCGTGTGTGTTGCAGGGTATGCTGCTATGTATTGATACTTGTATTGATAATGTGTATTGATGATGATACTTGTATTGATGATATGTATTGATGAGGATACTTGTATTGATGAGGATACTTGTATTGATGAGGATACTTGTATTGATGTTGTGTATACTTGTATTGGTGTGGATACTAATATTGATGATCTAGATGATGATGTTGCTGATCGTGTTGATCTAGATGACAATGTTGCTGATCGAGTTGATCTAGATGACGATGCTGCTGATCGTGTTGATCTAGATGACGATGTTGCTGATCATGTAGATCGAGATAATGATCCAGATGTTGTAGATTGAGATGATCTAGATGTTGTGGATCGAGATGATGTGATGACGATGCTGATGATTGTATGACGACGATGTTGATGATCGTGTGATGACGATGCTGATGATCGTGTGATGATGATGCTGATGATCGTGTGACGACGATGCTGATGATCGTGTGAAGACGATGATGATGATCGTGTGATGACGATACTGATGATCGTGTGATGACGATACTGATGATCGTGAGGATCCAGATGTTGATGTTGCTGTAGTTGTTCGAGTGCTGCAGAAGATAAAGAATCAATACTGAAGATGTTGATGTTCCAGTATTGAAGATGTTCCAATAACTGCTTGAGTTACTGATGATGTTGAGAAAGATTCCAATGATTTATAGATGTATCATGTATGATGTTGATGACTCCTTGCTCGTGCAAATGTTGTTATAATATCCTTCTCGTTAAGGGGGAGTGTTGAAATATTGTAACTTCAAAGAATATTATATTTGTACTTTATTATTCCGGAGATGTTTCGTTCCTCCATGAAGATCTTATTGTATATCCGGAGATGTTTATTCCTCCGTCGGAATGTGGTAACTTGGGTTATTAGACTTCCCTAGTGGGGGTCGGCCCTGTATGTGTTATGTGGGTCAAAGGGTTGTTAGACCACATAGTGAGGTCGGCCCAGTCAGTTGTAATGGGGTGCTTAACCCAGTGGTAAAGTTGGGGCCGACCTAGTTAATATAAAGTACAAGTCGGAGATGTGTATATATAGAGGAGGTGTGTTCCTCATTTGACACACTTCCCTCACTCATAATATAGCACACT
Organism: Larix kaempferi; assembly: GCA_027924585.1. Taxonomy (NCBI): domain Eukaryota; kingdom Viridiplantae; phylum Streptophyta; class Pinopsida; order Pinales; family Pinaceae; genus Larix; species Larix kaempferi. The sequence goes on along the minus strand of BSBM01001409.1, from coordinate 4,650,349 downwards.
TGTGGAGGAGAGGTCTGCTATGGTGGAGGAGGAGATCATGTCTTTGGTTTGCATCTTTGTATATTGCTGGTCATCTATATTGAGGAAGCTTTGCTGGGTTTTCTACCCCATGAGGGTTTCCCAGGATAAATCTGTGTCTCTTGTGTTTATGTTGTGCTTGTTGTTTCTTCAGTGATCCTGTATATGCCATTATTGTGAAATGGAATGTAATGCTGATATTTTCTGTCTTAGCATATTGAATCTTAACAATATCAACCTTCTCAGGTAGTTGGCCATATGGAGTGAAAAATTGAAGGAATGGAGTAATGTGTTAAGAATAATTTGAGCCATGTGGATCTCCAATATTATGCCACCACACATCCACTTGTCAATGCTAAATGGGATTCTTGTAAGGAAATTCCCCACATGTTGATAATGCTACAAACAAAACTGTCAAGGTTGAACTCACAGTGGCCTTTTGCACACCATTAGGGTGTGTTGCATCCCTAATGCATTCACCATGAGACAAGTGTTTTTAAGTTTACAATAGCCCTTTATCTTAAACATCTCTATTGTCATCCGAGGCATGAGGAAGGAAGCGACTGTTCGATTGTAGCTTGAATGTTTCCTACACCACTAGCTCCATGTACAAGAGTTTTTGGAGGTTTGACACCTTCAACCTCTTTTGCTCCCCTCGCACCAAATACATACAAAATTCACACAAAATGACTCAACATAACAATTTTCCCACAAGATTTTGCTTTAAATTAAGTAAGCATGTAGATTTTAGAGGTTTACGTTATTTTAAAGCTAGTCACTCAACGATGCAAGAACCCTTTGTAAATTGCAAGTTAATTGATGCTCAGGGGTGTCGAGAATCAAGTGTTCCATTAACAACGACTAAACATTTCTTGTAGATATAGTTATGCTGTTACTTATTGTAAAATATGCAGTTCAATTTTGTGAGAGTATAATCGTGCATTTAACAAGGAAATGATCTTTCACATACCTATTTTCCTTTGAAAACAATTATCTTTATATAACGCAGGTTATAATTACCTTAAAGGTGAGCAAATTGATCTTCATGCAATAAAGATTTGCGACATAGAAATGCCTATCTACAACTATATGTGGGCTAATGAGAGGAAGTAGGGAACCACAACTAATTGTAAGTACGTAGACTTATGAAGCAAGAACATTATCTATAGCTGCACCAGATCTTTGTGTTGATTGACGGGCATTGATCTCTTCATTGCGTGTAGTGGTAGCGGGGCAACAGGGGAACAATGAGGCCCTCTGTGCCGTGGATTGACATGTCAAACAAGCAACACGTGAAACATGATCTGGAAAATTACTTGTACCGTTGCTCATTAATTGCGAATGCCTACTTATCTTACCATAACTGACACCTGCCTTTGCCACTAATCATTCCCATAAATGGCAGGAATGCTCTCAATGGTCGTCTAATAAGAATAGATGACTAAGAATTAATTTAAAGAGATATCAAAGAATACATTTTAGAAAAAGGAAAATGACTTATAATGTTATACAAAATCATCATATTAAATAAAAGAAGGAAAACAATTTTCAATTTATTCTCACTTATCAACTTGAAATTTATTATTATTATTATTATTATTATTATTAATGTAATAGTAATACAAAACAAAATAATGGTAAAACTCCATAGATGTACGGTGTTGAGATATATTCTATTGAAGCGAGATCAAGAAAATCTACATTTAAGTGAAGCCAACAACCCCCCCACTTATGGAGATTATATATGCCCAATTAAGTGGAAAAGGTTAAAATAAGGACCAATTAAGTGGAAAAAGTTAAAAACAAATGAGGCGAGGCTTATCCAGTTAGCGGCATCTTCAAGGAAAAAGGTTAAATGGAATAAAATCTTATCTTTTTATGGTGGGGGAGAATCTTTTTATTGGGGGGCTTAAATTTTACGCTACTCATTCCCTATTTACAATTAAATCTATAGCTATACGTTCGTATGCATCTTGTCCGCCCACGTGTTCAGATCCACTTGGCCGCCTAAACCGGGCACTGGGGCACTGAGTTCGAACCCCAGGTCAAATACTCGCGAGGGTTCGGACTGTAGGGTTTGAAGTCTCCATCGGGAGTGCTTAATTGTAGAAGGCCCGGAGGGTGGGGGTAGTCTGTGCTTCTGTTCTGTTCGGTGTGTGGCAGTTGCGTCTGGTCTGGTGTTGGGTGAGAATTGCGTCTGTTGTTATTGTAAAGAGGAAGAGGAACAATGTCGGACGATGATCACCAGTTCGAATCCAAGGCCGATGCAGGAGCCTCCAAAACATTCCCTCAGCAGGCCGGTACCATCCGCAAGAACGGTTACATCGTGATCAAGGCTAGGCCCTGCAAGGTAACACATGGCAATGTTCTTCAGCCCATTTTAATGATGGGTTTATTGAGAAATTGACATTCAAGGGTTTGCATAATGTTTACTTGATGGGAGTGTTTGAGTGTCAATGTCAAGTCACGGGGATTTCTGCCAATGTGAGGGTTTCTACGGATTTCGGTCACTTGACGATCGAAATCAGCAGAAACCCTTTGAAAGAAGCAATCTGTAGGCGTCCCCATGATATAGAACGTTATTGCAGAAAAAAACGTTGCTGTGTGTCTATGTTCTTCGTGGGATTTAGTTTCGCAGGCTTAGGGTGATAATTGATCCTTGCTGTCACTTTTCGGAAAACTCAGTTCTTTTTCTTTTTCTTTTAATTAAAGATGATAAAAACCATCTGTACTGTGAACGGTTATTATTGTAGCTTTGATGATGTGTTAGTTCCCTGCAAACATGTGGAGGCAGAGAGGGTTTTCTCTTCTGACTTTTGAGCAAGCCTTGTGTGTGTATGTGTGAGTGTGTATAGCCACAATCAGAGTCTGGTAGGATGAGTGCATATCCGTAGCACTATGAACGCAATCTCTAAGTTATGAGTCAGTAGCCACATGTTTAAAGGTTTCTTCTTCTATCTGAATTTTTGATGTTGTAATCGAACCAATTTCGCGTGGTGTTGATTGTTTATCTGCTTGTTTATTTGTTATATGCGATACTCCTAGGGCTGCTATCTGTAAGTTCAAAAATTGATCCCTGTTTACTTATCTTTATCGCATCCTTTTTCCGTTCCTGAAGTTCTCTGTTTCGTAGATGTGCTAATCATTATTTATGAAACTAGGATTCTTATTTAGTCGTATCATATCAAGTTTTGTGCTAGTTCCTGCAATCAAACGTTCTCTGCCACAATATTTTTGATGTCGCACTGTTTCTTTGGGATGAAAGCATGTATCTTTCTTGTTAGCAAAACTTATGATTGGGTCCGCACTGTTGGTGGTATAGTTCTTTCTTTACTGGTATTCTGGATGTTTCATCCATGCATGCTGTGTTTCTGCGTTTTCTAATCCTTCTGTAAAGGCTTTGTAGATAGCTGAATCCTTTCATATTCTAGGGATTCGTAGATACTGCAATGGTGTGCTTTGTTGCATATGCCTCTGAACTTGTTTTTCTTGAATGTTTTATGTTGGGAAGCCTAAGAGAAGGTATGCCTTTATTGGCATCTAAGTGGGCTTGCCATTAATTTACGTTCTCACTGGATCTGCATAGATCACAATGCTTTTTATTCTTTTAGGTACTGTTGGTAATGTATGTGTGTACAAATTCAACTTTGTTTTGTTGACAGTGGTCCCGGTATTAGTCTCAGCCTTGACATTATTTGCGTGCAATTTCATCGTTTTGAGTGCTTTATATTTTTCTCTTGCTCAATGGGTTTTGTTTGTTTGTTGGGATGTAGCATATTGAGATATTTCTTTGTATTTTTATTGATTTTCTATATTCTTGAAGGCGGCAATACTTGAGTTTTCATCAGTTTATCTTATTTTTCAATAATTCTCTGTGCTAATATTTTAAAGAGTTTTAGAATACGTATGTAAACTTGCTGAGGCAGGGTTAGAGTTTTCTGTAAAGATGCAATTCTAAGTGGATATTAAACTATACGCTGAATGCATAGGATGTCAAACTATATTAAAGACTGATTTGTTAATATGTAATGTTAAATAAGGGTTGCAAACAATATTCTTACAAGGCTTGTTGTTTTTAGGTGGTTGAAGTATCTACTTCAAAGACCGGAAAGCATGGGCATGCCAAATGTCACTTTGTAGGAATTGATATCTTCAGTGGTAAAAAGCTTGAAGATATTGTGCCATCCTCACACAACTGCGATGTAAGTGGCCATCTTTTTTATTATCTTTTGTCAATATAATAAACCATTAATCATCAATTTTCGGTGGCAAACAGGACAACTAGATATGTTGACTTCACTGGTTATATTCCTACTGTTTGTGTTTTGAGACAGCATTTACAAGGTTGATATATGCATTTGGAAGATGATGGCCCTTATCTTTTAGGCTAATAGCCACCCTTGTAGACATGTATTTGTGCAAAAAAATCACTACATCTCCACCTTTGTGCCAGACAGGCTTGCCTGTGGGGTAAAGATACATAATATATTTGACCTCCACTTGTATGAATTAGGTAAATTTACTATAATCACTATAGATTGGCAGATGGGGATAGACTAGTAATTGTTCTTTTTTTGATTTTGCAGGTCCCCCATGTTACTCGTACTGATTATCAGCTAATTGATATTTCTGAGGATGGTTTTGTAAGTTTCTTATCACATCAGTTTTACGTTATTTTTGTTTGTATACTATTTACCGATCAATTTGAACAGAAGATTTTTACGTTACCAGGTTGTATTTTGCACATAAAGCAGTGATTATTAATTCTATGGGTTTGGAGATGGTAAAACCATTGGACTTGCCCTTGGTTAGATAACATATTTTAGTGTTATGTTTGGCAGATAATTTTTTATTGACATGCTTAATATGCAATATTGCTGCAAAATATTCAGAGTTATTTAAAAAAAATCATTAGATGCACTACCTGCCTATCAACCTATTGCCTATTCTCGACTATTATCCTGATGTGCCCCTGCCCCTCATTTCTGAGTATTACGTAAATATCCTTGATTCCTTAGATATTTTTTTTGTGAAGCTTTGTGAAATGTTTCCCCTATGGGTCAACAAAACATGCCTTCATGTTTGTTTTTATTCTTGATTTGCTCAAAGGAAAAGTCCTACTAAAGAATATCAGTAGGGAGGTCAATTATTGCCCTATGCAATACCAAACATGTCCCTAATTTTTTGCTAAGCAGTATTGAGCAACATAGATGCAAGCCAGCTGTAGAAAGGATATATTTCTCCCACAACGGCTCAACATTTTCATGCTGCATTTGCAGCAGTCTTTCTGTTCAACAACTGCCAGTACCTGCTGGCATGGAACTAGCCAAATGCTTGATAACATTGGTGACAATATGCATACATAATGCAATGTTCCCCCAAGTTTCCGGGACGCGGGAGCACAGGAGTGGGAAAGCACACATTGGGGATGTGTGGAGACCACCCCCTTCTGGAGTTGTTATCCACAATTATGCTTGATTTTAAGGTTGGGTATGCTAGCTTGACTGTTGTTCTAGATGGAGTACAATGACATTCTCTCATGATGGACAAAATAAATGTGCCTTGCTTTAAATTTGTCGAGAACATCCCAAACATCAGCATAGTGCAGTGTACAGCTTATAGGAATTTTATTGCACAACAGAAATTGTTAATGAAAGGGATGAGATTTTGTGATTGCTACACATGAATGGAAGAAATTGAAGCTGATGTTGATTTTTCTTTTATAATTGTCATGAGATTTTGTTGCACAGCAGAAAATTGATAATGAAAGGGATGTGAATTTGTGATTGCTACATCCCAATAGAGGAAATTGAAGTTGATGTTGATTTTTCTTTTATAATTGTAACAAGATTTTCATAAGATAAACTTGCTATACAAAATATTCCACATGCTATGTTTATTTTCTCAGAATAAAATTGTAATTATATTATAAACCACATGCCATATACATAAGTTCATAAAACTTTTTGGTGCTGGTCACATTTGACAAACATTTTCAACTTGGGTAATAGGCTAATCTGCTTATGTTGCATGGTAGAGATTGCTCAGAAAAAACATTCACACTTCTCTGAATGATGCACAATGGGAGGAGAAATTAGTTGATGCTGTTTGGCCTTCTGAAAACTTGTTACAGAACTTTCCACAAAGTTAATTTTGATATTGTAAATGTGCCAAGTTATTAGGGAATGCAGAGGAGACAAACTCCAGGTTTAGACATTGTTGATACAATGTGGCTGGAAACACCTTATATATAAATAGATACTACATTTTCTTTCAGATTCTGTGGAGATGCAAACCTGTCAAATAACCATATTTAACCTGTGAAAAGGTGTTTTGATGCTTGAACCTTTATAGATCCCATACAGATCCATGTTGTAACCCTTTATGGATATGGATCCATAAAGTGTTGAATATGTATACGAGAAGGATTGCATTCTGATATTTATATGGGCATATCAATGGAGGGGGAAGGATCCAGTAACATCCCATTTGCAAGTATGATATATTAAAGTTCTAAGAAAATATTTTGGCACTGAAAACTGACTGAAGGATTTTGAACTTATTGCAGCTGAGTTCTTTCCAAGGTATGTGCATACTATTCTTTTTAGGGGTTTTTTGTATGTTGAAACCATTTGAGTGCTCGACAGACCAACTAAAATTGAATAAGCTTCTAATTGAAGTGGTGGCCAAGGAGGTCAGCTAGCAGTGTAGCTTACCAAAGAAGATGGGAGTCGGGACAATTCGTGAGAGCCCCCACCCTCTGGCCTTCCCTCCCAACCCCCCCTGAAAGAAATTGTTACAGTTTTACTGTGTATTCGAGTAGGTTGTCACTGTGTGTACTTGTACAGCCCTGATGCATTAAGGCTGAGAATGGAAATGGGAAAAGTTGTTGAGAACCTGAAACTCAGCAGTGAAAAGTTGCCATGGACAATTTGTGTGCTTTGAGCACAGCAGCAGGAATTACACAAAATATTGAAAGTGAAGATCCAACGTGTCTGTTTCCATAAATGTGCCCTTCAATTAATGACTTCAGATTTTATTGGCAGAGGCAGAAATGTCAAACAGGCTAAACCTGCCAAAGAGACGTTATGAAAGAAATTGGTACAGAATCCACTAGGCAGGGATAAGATCATTGGAATATTATTAGAGAAGATCATTGGAATATTATTAGAGGATATAATTGAAGTAGACTGAACAGATGCCAATTGAAGATTTTAATGCAACTTGATTGAAATTATACCAACCAAAGGCCTTAAAACTAATTAACTGAATATCGATTCAGTCAATGCTAATTGACTGAATACCAACGGAGAATATCGATTCCAAATTAGCTTTAGGATCAACAGAAGCTTCCACAGAACATTACCCTAGAAGATGCTCAAACTTACACAATGTCTTTCAGAAAATAAGATTTTCAGTTCTCAATGTAAAATGATCAATCGATGACAATGAGGATTGTCAAAGTTTAACACATCTGCATGTTCCCTATCTCTTTGTGAATGCATGGATGCATTTGAGATTGGGTGTGTTGGCCCGGCAATATATTAAGTTTGTCCTTTTAATCTAGATGGAGGCATTCATGCACATTTTTATGTGCAATTGGTTGCTATCTATTTTCTCCAATTAGGTACAAGCATATTTCTTTGTGACCAGATACGTAAGACACACAGCATAAAGATTTTGGGTGGCATATGTTTTTTATACAAGTATTCTATCAACCAAGCATATTGCTTTGTGACCAGATACGTAAGACACAACATAAAGATTTTGGGTGCCATATGTTGTTTATACTAGTATTCTATCACCTTACATTGGGAGGTGTTTATGGTTCTCTATGTTGCCTTGTGCTACTTCGAAATGTTTGCTTGTTGGCTGATAATGTTTTATATGAACTAATGTGGCAGGTTAGCCTGCTGACTGAATCTGGACAGACCAAGGATGATCTCAAGCTCCCTACTGATGACCAGCTGCTGGCCCAGGTAATGAGATCAAGTGTCTTTTATTTTGTCAGATTGCAAATTACCATTTGACTTTTATATTAAATTTGATTATTTCTATTTACTCCTATTTTCACTTGATTCAGATCAAGGCTGGATTTGACGAGGGGAAAGATCTCGTTGTAACTGTTATGTCTGCAATGGGAGAGGAACAGATTTGTTCCCTGAAAGATATTGGTCCAAAATAGTGATACACTCATGTGTCTGGACTGCAGAACCTCTTGGGCAACTCTCCACCTGTTGGATTTTCTTTCTTTTACAATATCCAATATTCTAAAAAAATATTTCTATATCCTTATGCACATATGCTTTAGAGGCAGGTGGAGTGATTTCCGTGGTATTGGTTTACTAAGCAATCTGAAATAATGATATAATTCCGTTTATGTAGCATTTGCCAGTATCTCTATGTGAAGACAGGTAACTTAAGACCCTCTTTTTTAATGTACCTGTGCGGGTATACTTGAGATGCTGTCTTATTATTGATTATTGGTTTGAGGAATTATATTTTTACCAATTGAAATACTATTGCAGTGATTATGTTTTCTTGTCACTTTTCTATTTGTATCTGAATAGAGTGCAATAGTTATGTTTGAAGATAGGCCAACAGATAGATAAATTGGGGTATGATGAATAAATTGAGTAAGTGGTATAATGAATAAATTAAGTTGATGAATAAATTGATTAAGTGGTATAATGAATAAATTAAGTGCGTGCCTTCTTGCCTTCGTGTTTGAAAGTTTTGCAATTCATTGGAACGATGGGTCGAGGGGGAGCAGAGTTGTATGCCCTATGTACCCATTATTTTCTATGTGAGAAGGAATTTGTAGTATAAAACATGGTTGGCGTCACTCCATTCCAGTACAAGGGTTTTAGGATAAACTATTTGGGCAGGAGGTTTGAGATGAGGTTTTAAATTTGAAGCAAGATAATTTATTTCATCATTGTTATGGCAATTGCTGCACAGTTGCTTTTGCAGGGGGTACTTATATATTCCACGGGATGTTATTGTGCCTTCTGTACCTCATACTCACATCCTGATTATAAAAATGAACATTGCTGTTTTCCCAAACTTATGACTCGATTTCTTTGGTCTGTATGTTACCCATATTCGGAGGTGTTAGAGATCTAGCTGCATATCTTGTCTTGTTACTGGTGGGCTACATTCATCAATGGTACTGGTAGGATACATTAATCAATGGTAAATATATACAGATATATCGATCGACCGTTTTGCTAAGGAATATGAAGATTTGTGATGGTGTACTTGCATCTAGTAGATTACGAGTTAAAAGTAGATTATGGTGGACTTGCATTGTGGTTGTCATTAAATCTCCATCTCAATTCTATCTATCTGTTAAATGGATGGATATTTTTGAAATGTGTTTATAGGGCAGCTAGCCAATTAAATTAGATTTACAAGTACTTTTCTATGTGATTTTACTTAATATTTTAACTATTAAAGTAGATTTGCAAGTACTTTTCTACTTTAAAACTTGATGTTGGAATGTATTAATCTGATGACCTCAAACATGTTTTTTCTACATAATTTTAGATGCTAGAACTTGATGGAATGTATTAATCTGATGTCCTCAAACATGTTTTTAAAGTTTAAATAGTTAAGGTAATGTTCCATGTAATCAGCAATAGTAAATTGGGTTGATTACATTTACGGTAAGAGTTAATTTTTGATTCCATTTCATGACTTAAAACGCAGTGTAGTCCATGGGCTGTAGATGCATGGAGTCATTCACTATATTCTCTCCTTCGTAAATGATGTAAAATGGTAATCCTGGGCTGTAGATGCATGGAGTCATTCCAGTATATTCTCTTCCTCGTAAATGATATAAAATGTTTTATGAGAGCTGCACAATTTTCACTTCCTCGTAAATGATGTAAAATGTTCGATGAAAGTTGCAAAATGTTAACTTTTCCTTGAAGTACCGGAGGCTTTTGGTTGATTGATGCTCGATTTAACTGGTTTTAATAACAAAGCGATGGTCTTTTCATGCCCTCACTTTCTCAAATAATAATATTTATAAACACCTGGATTTGACTTTCTTCTCCATTTTTTGAGCTTTAAAAATATTATTTTATTTAAAGAAATGGTTATTATTTGATTTGAAAGTGACAACTTATTTTAACTCGGTTCTTAGACTAGGACAATTATTTTTGGTTGCTATTCATGAATTGGCATTGATCACAATTATTATTGGTTGCTGTTCATGAATTAGAATTTACTCATCACAATATTCAAGAAGAATCATGTCATTTGGACAATTATTTTTGGTTGTTATTCATGAATTGGTAACAAAAACAATTATTATTAGTTGCTATTCACGAATTATTAGAATACACTCATCACAATACTCAAGAAGAATCTCAAGAAGAATCATGTCATTTGAAATAACTCGATAGTGATTTATAAGGAGGAAGGTTTTCACTCATGCTAGATGTTCTTGGATCGTGGTGTGTACGAGGTTGAGGAGTGTTTAACCAATCAAAATTAATTTAGATGTTATTGTAAAATTTAAAGGTTGGTTATAGTCACTTGTAATATTCCCAAGATATTCAATATATTTTGTTCTCCATCATTAAAGCTAGGTAGAGGCATTGTGGTATTAAGTGGTCATCAAAATTTAGCTTCATACGTTAAAGCCAAAATACTATACCTTTCCTTGAAGCTGCTCTATCAACAAGATGTAAAGAGATATATCTGAATATGCTTGTTTTATTTTAAACAGGTTTGATCAATTGTCTATATCATTATAGAGTTGCTTAATTTTGAAGTGCTTTATCAAGTGGGGTGCTATGATTTTCCATCACCATTGCCATATTGGCATCACCATTGCCATATTGGCATGAGAGAACATTTTTTGGAATCAACTATTTGCTAGTCTTGTGGTAAGAACTTTCGAATTAGTTGAATGTCTCCTTTTAGCTTTTGTTGATGGATGGTGATGTGGAAATTTATATAATTAGATTTATGTTTGCTTTCATATATATATATATTTTTAGAAAGTTAAAACCTAAATTAAATTCGTTTTCAAATTATTTTTGTGGCTTTTACCATTTCATTTCAAACTTAATATAGTTTGGGAACAATTTTAGGTATAGGATCACTATATAGAATTTTTTTAGAAAGGATTTGTTTAGTGAGATGTGAGATTAATGGTTTGATTATGTCTTCCTTGAGATAAGAGAGTCACTTAATCTTTGAAATATTTGGTTAGTGTGTGTAAGTAGTAACAAAAGACATGGTATTTTGCTTTAGTGAATCAATTACATCTCATCCTACATGAGCTTAATGAAGTGCTCCTCGAGGTGATTCCCCTCTTATACTATACCACTTAAGAGTTAACATGCTTTGTTCTATTACACCATTTAATAGTTAATGCTCAATTTTTGTACAAGAATGATTCAAGTATTTATATTTAAAGGGTTGAGGAAATATTTGAAGTGAAAAATATACAATTTGTAAACAATCCCCAAAACACTCCATTCTAAAAAGTAGTAGCTCCAAAATTTTCCGGTGTTGAATACATTGTTTTCACAAAACACTTGTAACCATATTGCTTAATAAAACGTCTTAGCAAAATGGTACAAGTGAAAAACATATAGCCTTATAAAACTAGGAGAAAACATGGCCATTGCGGCCCTCCTTCATTGATTGGTCATCTTAAGTAGGTCCTTGAACACTTTGTGCTTTTATGGTTTCCATAGTTGTTTGTTGAATTGCTTATTCTTCATTGGATTTGAATCATTAGAGTGGCCAATTCGAGTCTAAGTTCTTTGTGCAAACCTGAAGATTATATTGAACTGCATTTTAGAACCACATGCTAGCTTGTTAATTTTTCAAATCATCTTGCTTGATATCTTGTTGCATCATGCGGGAGGAAAGCTAGTCCATGGATTGTTTCATATCATCCATATGCTTAATGAGCCTTTGCAACGTTATTTTGATGTCTCTTACTTCACTAAGGCCTTAAGGCCTTACCCCTTGATTGAGTACTAATTCGAGGGGTTGGCCCTCTCAAATCTAGGTTAAGACCTTAACAAATGAGAACCACTAGCTTGTAGAAGCAAGGAATCACCTAGAGTAGAATTGTAACTACACATTGAAGGGAAAAACAATCGAAGGCTCATGGCCTCACATTCATAAAACAACAAGGACAAATAACCCTCGAGTCATAGCCATTGGAAACATAGAGGAGAATCACAATTGGAGTTTTTACCTTTGTGAGAGATTGAAATTCTCTAGGGAGCACCATCAGTTGCACATAAGCCAGCTAGAGCACACACATCGCTATTAGATCCATCCACATCCTTGGTTGCTCCAACCAAAGTTATCCCATTGGCCTTGTAGGAAACCAAACTAAGAGCCATAAAAATTGTAACAAACTTGAGAGAGAGTAAGAGGATGAGTGACCAAGAGCATGCAAGAGTGCAACAACACCCTCACTTGAAATAAATGGGACATGACCTCTTGTTCATTAGCGAGGATGGAAGTGCAATGCGAAGCACATGCCATTACTACCACAATCCACCATTGAATTATTGAGAGGCCCCTTAAACAAATCCATGCTAATGACATTAGCAGGGTCACCTTATTTTTGGGAGGTTCCCATTATGAACGGGAACTCCCTTGTTAAACCTAATTGTTTCATTAGCACAATGATCCACTACTAAGTTGTGTTATTGGATATGCAGAAGATTTGCATCATTTAGGCATTGAAGGTTCCACTCGATTTGATCATTGGTCCTACTTTGAATATTCTCTTCTTTAGCGACTTTCTTCTTCACCTTAACAAGAAGAGAGTCTTTAAGAATTAGAAACTGTTAAATCTGAAGATTTTAGGTAATTTTTGTGCCCAAAAATAAGACATAAATTTTAGCTTGATTAGTAGTTGCCACATCAACACCCCATTAGATTCTAGAAAGACCCCCTTGCAAATGCAACCCTAGGGTTCCCTTTAGATGCTCTGTCAAATAATAATTTGTGACATCTTTGGGACCTCATCCACTCTTGAAATTTTGTGACAATGTACTCCAGATGCCAAGGGGGTGGGTTTTTTAATCTAGATAAGAAGGATTTGGATTGAGGGGTGCTCCCAAGGAGAAATTCTCAAATCCATTGGCTGCATGCATTTTATGAGGCTCATGGGCTAATCCAACTATTCCACGAGAGGTTGTAGCTTCTAGCGTAAGTGCCGTGTCCTTGATTATTGTTCTAGTTGGGGAAATGGATTATGAGCTGAGAATTTCTTTGTTCAATGCTATCCATATTTTTGACATATATACTTGATGTTGTTTTGGTTGGGGGAATGGATTTTGAGTTGAGAATTGCTTTGTTTCGAGCTACCCATATTTTGACATATACTTGGGCATGGCCATCCATATTTTTCTTAGTATAGGTTTGTGCAACAAGGAATCAGGGTAAAAACCTTTCCAATGAAGGAAGAAATTGCCCCAAAGAGTAGGCATGTCTATTATCATCGTCTCAAGATCCATAAGAGCTTCATACCAAACTACCTTAGCATAGACAAATTCCATAAATAAATGTTTCGTTGTCTCTTCTTTTTCAGACAAAAAACATCATGATGGCTCGAACATACGACACCCCTTTAAATTTTGGCAATGAGAATTTTATCATGTGCTAGCACCCAGCTGAAGGCATTTATTTTTGGGAAGGCCATTGGAATGCTAGATTTTTCGCTATAGTTTAGGAGGGGGTGAAGGAAGATTTCAAGGGAGATTATAGCCCTTGTGTGAATAGAGTAATTCAAATGGATACTAGAAATGTTCCAAAGCATTAAATTGTTTGTAGTTACAACATCTTTCGAAGGAATCCCATTGCAGTATGTCAAAGAGTGTTTTAATATCTTTATTGGACAACCATTCCTTAAGATCTATCAATTCATTTTTAAGGGCTAGAGGGGGTCATTCGAGAATTTTATATTCCCAATGATTGATTCCCTTGCCATTCTTAGGTTTCCAATAAAGACCATCTTGAATTATTTTACTAGCTACTTTACACAAGCACCAATTGCTCGATCCATTTTCTTCCCATATGTGCTTATCCAAATAATATAACTTGAAGCCTCAAATAAATTTCTTTTGAAGAATCTCCTTCCACCACTTAGCTTTAATTGAAAATATTCTCCATAAATATTTTACACCAATGGAAAGGTTCATCAATTTAGGGTTCCTAATGCCAACTCCTCCTTGAAGCATTGGACCCCTAACTATTTCCTATTTCACTAAATGGAACTTCATTTGATTGGAATTTCCACCCTACTAGAGAAATTGCTGGATTTTACTACCAACTCTGAGCACAACATGAGCAAGGGCAAGAAGAGAGGAGCACTGAATAATAGGAAGAGAGGAGAGGACAAACCTTATTAAAATGATCTTACTAGCTAGTTTAAGCCATTGAGCTCCCCAAGTGTGGATTTTAGATTTGATCTTATGAATATTATGAACTTAGTCGACAACCTTTGGATGATTTAGCGAGAGGGAGTGCTAATATATTGAAAAGAAGACCATTTGGACTATCTAACAAACCCCCCCAAAATGAGATGTGTTGTCATAATCTTGGAGAGATGTTCAAGCCATAAATTCATTTTTTCCCTACATTTAGCATTACACTTGAAACCTCTATGAAAGAATCCATGATCTATTTAGAATGTTGAGCATTAATTGAGGAGGCTCCACCTATAAAGATGGTGTCATCCCACAATTTGAGCATGGTTGACTATTTTTACCCCCATAGTGATAATAACACTAGAAAAATCCCCCTCTTTCTTTATTCAATTTTCTATTTAGGGTTTTTTCAAAAATAATATATAAAGAGAAGATAGGAAATCCTAGTTGAATCCCTTGGGAAGCTTGAAAAAAGGTGGTTGGCCTTCCATTAACCAAGGGGGAAATCCAAGGTCTCCTAATACAAAATTTGATCCATTTGATAAATATAGGGAATCCAAACTTTTCTAAAATTGCATATATAAATCTAAGTCCAACTCTATCATAGGCATTTTCTAAATCTAATTTTATTGCCATACCCTGATCTCCTCAAATGCGGATAACTTCTTGTATCAACACAATATTTTTAGTGATTTGCCTTTTGGCAAGGAACTCCTCCTGTTTTTTAGAGATAATTTTGGGGAGGAAAATCTTGATTTTGGATGTCAATGTTTTTGATAGGATCTTGTATGCAACATTACAAATTGAGATTGGCTTGAACCAAGCCAAAGATGGATTTGACTCCTTCATAATCGACACAACAAAGGAGGTATTTGGTGATCCCCTAAGATTTTTCCTTCCTCTTGTCCAATTTAACATTCAGCATAAATATGTTTTTATGATATGCCAACTTGTGTTAATTTTTGAGCATTAATTCAAAATACTCTAGGATCTTTACTGAGAGAATAACATGTACAGTATATCAATGCATATCAATCATAGCAAGTATATAAATCATCACAAGATGCAAACATAAGAGACAATAGACACACAGAGTTTCCGTGGGGAAAACCCTAAGGTGAAAAACCCCACAACTTCCTCAGAGATAGATAGAGCAATGATACAACCAAAGTACAACCCAAGTACACAGAGATAGACTCCTCCTAGCAGCTGATCCTCCTCCTCACATGTGCGCCACTTTCCGAGTGATGTAGAGTGAGATAATGAGATGATCAAAATAGAGATCGGAAGATCTCTATTTATACTTGTCCTGACTTCCCAATAAATTTATGGGGCCGACTTGTCTAGCTTAGCACAATGACATCAGGGCCGACCCCACACATGGTGGTCTAATAACCAATCGGCAAGTTACGACACTTCCGACATTTGTCAATACAAATGACGACACTTCCTTATAGAGGAATAACACATCTCTATAGGAGTACAATATACATAAATGAAATACATAGATGAAATACATTCCGAAGTTACATATACATCAACAACTTGCTCTAAAAAAGTTGATAGTAAAGCCATTATGACTTATCCAGGATGACGTTCAATGTATAGCTTTTAAAAGTGACTACGAGCTTCCTCTTTAAGAACTGTAAAATGTCATCCTCTTCCCATTCAAATCATAGATTTTCCTTTATTGCATTTTTTTACCATTCTTCCTTTGGCCTCTTTATGGAAGAAAGAGATGTTTCTATCACCGGTTTTTAACCAAAGCCTTCTAGATTTAATGTTGATGTATTTGTAACTTCGGAAGATATTCACTTGTATATTGTATTTGTACTTTATTGTATCCCCAACGGAGATGTATTATTCCTCCGATTAGAAGTGTCGCAAGTTATATTGTAAGTGTCGTAACTTATACTTGATGGGTTATTAGACCACCTTGATGGGGTCGGCCTAGTTAGTATTATGTTAAGTGGTTAAGTTGGGGCCGACCTAGTTAGAGTTAAAAGGCAAGTCAAGTTAGTGTATAAATAGAGAGTGTGTCTCTCATTTTATACATTCTATTATTCACTCACTTCGCATTAGTGAGAGAGAAGAGGAGTGCGCACAAGTGGAGGTGGAGCATGCTGCTGAAGATATCTATCTCTTGGGTTTGATCATTGTGATCCTTATATTGATGCTTATTCTATCTCTGAGGAAGTTGCGGGGTTTTTCACCTTCTTGGTTTTCTCCGGTGAAATGTTTTGTGTCTCTTATGCTTGATATGCTGTACATGTTATTCTTTCAGTTAAGATCCTAGATCTATTGAATTAAATGATGAAAAACTAACATTTAAGACACAAGGTCTCTTTTTCTTGCTTATAGGTTGCATGTATTGCTTGATTCAAATCCTTTTCCCTTTGCAAAATTTCTCTAGTAATCTCTACTTTTCCATCTCATATTGTGAATCCTCCAATTCCACTTGTAATTCAAGCCACCTCTTGTTTGGGGGTTGACACTGAAATTTTTCCCAACTCTTCAAGCGACACATTTGACAAACAAAACCATTGTTTCTCAAATGGAAGTTGGCGATCACTTGACAAAGGTATTCCACATGTCTTGTATGATCTGAGGAGCTTCCTCCTCTTCGAGCCATAAGGGGTTAAAATGAAAAGGAATAAGACCTAGAACCTCCTAATCTTCAAGGGAAAGAGAAATGGGCTTATGATTGTAAGTTTCCAATGGAAGAATTTTTGATTGAAAGATAAAACCCTTAACATAAATGAGTTGTGGATTAGAAAATGATCCAACTTGGCTATTATGTGCCCAGGTCCTATTCTATGATTTGACCATGTGAAAATGCTCGTTCTTGTGGGAGTATCCATCAAATATTTTCGAACTATTAGATCCTCCAACCGTTCTCCAAAGGGATCCTTGACCAAAATCCCCCCTCTCCTTTCCTTGTGGGAGATTGTTACATTAAAGTTGCCAGCTTCAACAATATTCTGAGTTAAACGCCTCTCATGTAGAATAGCCTATGACTTTAAGAAGTTAATTTTTTCTCCATAGAACAAAACCATATACATTACATACCCTTATCACTTTTTTGGTTTATGAGTCTTCCAACTCTACCATGAGCCAATGGTGAGTCTCCATCCAAGCTATTTTCCCTAAACTTCTTTGAATCCCAAAGAGTGGTTATTCATATAAATTCTCCTCTCACACTAACCACACTTCCTTCACTTGTCCTCCAAACCTTTGACAATGTTCCCAAAGCATTTGCTACATCCATCTTGGTTCCTTAGATGAACACGACATAAAGGTTTTCCCCTTTGATTAAATCCTTTATTAATTTTGTTTTATGCTTTCCTCCCATGCCTCTACAATTCTAGGGGACCAATTACATTATTGAATAATGGGGGAAAGGTTCTACTCTTGCATTTATTCTCCAATCTACACCTTGCTAGGGCTTGCGGAGAATACTTATTGGAGAGACTTTTCTATAGAAGTTTGCTTTCCTAAATATTTTCCCTTTGCCATAGTTTCTTATGCTTTTCCTTAGCCATTTTTTGCCCTTTTTTGGGGGGAGGTCGATCTTCTTCCATTTTTTCAATAGTTTCTCTTGGCTTTGTCATGTTTTAGTTCTAGTCAGGATACCACTTGGAGTGGCCACATTTTTAACTTGAGAAACTTGTATCTCTTGGATCAGCTTAGAGGGAAAAGGGAGATATACATTTATTTAGATCCGATTTCTTCAAGAATTGATTGTTCTAACATAGCCTTCTATTTTGAAGTTGGGCTAGATCTAATCTCAGGAGGCCTCTCCTCCCTTTATTTCTTCCAATCGTGAAAATACGTGAAACTAATTTGGTGAGGAGGGTGCATGAGGAGCAGAGGGAGGTGTATAAGGGTTTTTTGAAGCTAGACCAACAACTACAAATGAAGCTTGACCCATTTTCATTTTCATTATTGACTAAAGGAGATGGGGCCTTAGGGTGCTTTTGAGAAAAATGGCCATACTCATGACATATTTTCATTTAAAAGGGAGCTATTTGTAATCCAAATTTTGTAGATGTGTCCGACCATCCATTGAAAATTGATTGCTTCAAACAGTCCTTTATCTAGTTTGACCTCTACACAAATATGAGCATATGCAAACATGGTGCTTTTGGTTAAGATCTATCAATATACCAACCTAGTGAGTTGCCAATGGCTACTAAATCCTCATCATTCCATCGATGAAGAAGCAAATGGGGAAGCTTCACCCATATAGGAACAACAAATGAGACATCTTTCTCATGATCAAAGGCTAAGCTCCACTGATTCAAGTACACTCCTCTTGGCCTCATAAAATAAGGCCCTCTTCTAAAGGTAAGGTCTCAATCTTCTTTTTTCACAGAGAAACATATTACCCTCGTTCGCAGAAACTGTGTTGTAGATCTATTGAAATAAGTGACTTCTAGTTTTTATCCAACCAAACTTCCATTGCTTTGGGGGATGACCAAAGTATGGTGAATTGACCACCAAGCCACAATTTGAGAGAGCTAATGCCTTATGACAAGCAATAATGGAAAATAGTTTAACTTCTGGTATAGATGCCATCTTGACAAACTTTGAAGGTTGAGAAACACCTTAAGAGAACAACCAAATAGAGACTGCTAAAAAATGAAATGCCTCTATTCCTGATCAAGCAATCCTCTTGAACCACCAGGATTTGGGAGAGGATCCATGGAACTAAAAACAACCAACTTAAACTAATTTAAGATTTGCATCCTAACATAAAAAAATCTCTTAGTCAACTTACAAATTTTAAAATTAATACCAATGTTATGATAAGTCAATTTTTATTATTAAAAATAACCTTCGATAATGTTTTAAAAATATAAGACATCATTAATTTCATGTTCTCTATGAAACTTTTTAGAATGTAGTTCTTCATTAGTTTCATTATTAAAGGCTCGAACTGTGTCCACCCATTAGACTACCACTTTTAAATATTTTTTATTTGATTGTAATTTAAGATCATGCATTTTCTAAACTTTTTTCTTTGTTTCTCCTCTTCCTTGCGATTCCTTTAAATGCTTAATAATATTATAGGTTTAATCTATAGGGTCCACACTAAGTCACCTTTTTTTCATATGTATTTCTTATTTGCTTTTCGGTCTTCCATATAATTTCTGGTCACTATTCTTTAATGTTTTTTATTTGCTTCATCTTCCTTGATTTCATTTGATGCTCTCTAAAATTTAAATGTTTCGTAATCCTTTAGGGTAATATTATGACAATTTGAGAATAGTATTAGTGACAATTTGAGAATAGTATTAGTGACAATAAAACTTTGATAGCATGATAAAATATAAATATAATATAATTTACAATTTTTTTAATAGACATTTAAAATTTATAATAGACATAAAAACATTGTAATGAGGTGTTGCAAAGGATGGAAGAGAAGATATTTTGTTTAATCATAATAAAATTATTTGATATTTTTTTTTATAGTGATGTAAAATATACAATTCATTTGTTTCACTTGTAAAATTAAGGATTATGACATGGTATGTTGTGGTTTAATTTGGATAGGATGAGAAATATTAAGATTGTAAAATTGGTTATGGTTATGGTTATTATAAAAAAATATTAATATTTTATTTTGATTACATAATCATAGTATTATAATTATAATTGGTAATGTTATTTTTTATTTACAAGGAAAATATAACTATTTTGTTTAATTTTTTTCAAAAAGAACCACAATTTTTATTCATAGTTTGAATTGAAATTAGTGACTTTTTTTAATCCCCTCTTCACAAAAAAGAGGGAACTAGTCCAAAGGCCAAGTCTTATTTATCAACTATTACCTAAAGTTGAAAGAGGGATCTCTATGTAAATTTTATTAAGCTTCTAGATTTACATACAAATCCAAAAAAATTAAGTGTTCATTGCACCTAAAGCATTTCCAAAAAGAAATAAGTGCATCAATTATTTTTAAAACAATAATTGCAAAAGATTGTATTAAAAACCCCTTTATGGGAACATAAACATACATTTATACATCATTTGCACTTATATTAGCTCAACCTATATGTAGATATCATATATGAGCCTCCTCTGAGCTCTTATGGAACCAAAGAATCCTCTACTAGTGGAGCAACATGCTTGGACAAAACCTCCGCCTCCTTGTTCACTTCCCTACAGATATGAGTGAAAAGCACCCCATCAAAATGTGCGCCACCATTTTCAGTTGATCCCTAAGAGGCCTAAGAATTTTTTTGATAGGTGGATGTTACCATTCAACTAGCGAATAATCAAACTTAAATCACCACAACTATGTATTTTATTTAATCTTTTCCTATGCACATTTTAAAAGACAACAAAGAGCCAATAATTTAGCTTGATTGCAAGAACCATTCCACAAACTTGCTTTGAGCCTCACATAATGATCATCATGAAGATATACAAATACCTTAGTGCCATAAACGCTTGCAAGGCCTTGGTTGGTTCCGATCAAAGAAGCCCCACCCTTTGGATTTGCCGATACCCTAATTTCCAATAATCCTAGGGTTTTTTGATATGACAAAATTGGTTCTTATAGTACTCATAGGTCTCACTTGAGATGTTGCTTAGAAGGAATGTATATGTTTTCTCTTCAAAAGTTTAGAAGTTTTTGGCTAACTAGATAACCCATATAAAAAGCATTGCGATGCCTTGAATTTCGTCAATTCTTTTGGTCAAACCACTTCTTCAAGCATGACTCTATTGAATCCCCTAACTTTACATTTTTGGATCCCGTGACTTGTGATTTTTTTACCTCATCCACACTTGTTGAGTAAATTGTCATTTTATAAACAATTTTTTATTTTTGTCTCCCCTACATAGCATACATATCTATGGCCCATTTTTGTTTCTCCTTTTCAGTGCTTCTTAGGTCATAATCTTATCCTATATAAAAAAGTGATAGGAATACTTTGGTTTTCTTGGGAGCTTGTAACTTCTAGATCTTTCTCCACCACCACTCTACTCCTTGGAAAAGTGTATGTTTCTATTCAAAAGTTTGGGATTTTTTTGGCTAACTATATAACCCATATTATAAAGCATGGTAATGCTTTGAATTTGTTCAATTCTTTTGGTTAAATCACACTTCTTCAAGCATGACTGTCAAATACCCTAACCTTACATTTTTGAATCTTGTGATTTGCGATTTGTTTTGCCTCATACACACTTGAGTAAATTGGCATTTTATAAACAAATTAATTATTGGTTTTTTTGTCTCCCCTACATAGCATACATATCCATGGACCATTTTTGTTTTTTCATTTCCATGATTCCCAAGTCATAACCTTATCCTTAATAGAAAGTGATAGGAAAAATATGTTTTTTGGGATCTTTTAATTTGTATATCTTTCTCCATCAGCACTCCACTCCTTGATTCTTTGAGCAGAACAAGATTTGTATCCCAATGATGCTATGTATTCCCCTTTTGTTTTTAGACAAAGCCAAAGTATCATACTTTCCTTGAGCCTGATGTAGATTCCTTTTAATCTATTTACATAATCATTCCATATGACAACACATTCCTCATCTAGTCTCTTAGATTGAACACATTTCCATCCTTGCTGCCATACACTGATTGAGTCAATCATATGCTACTTGGTGCAAAATATAATAATCTCATTCTTGAAGAAGTTCAATTATATCTACAGGAATTTAAACCATATTTGTTCACCCAATCCATGGATCTGAACCTATCTCACTTATCCCTCATTGCCCACTCTCCATGCTAGCTAGTTCCTAATTAATGGATAAGATTGAACTAGAGTCCTCCAACAAGAAGCAATTGTTATAGATTTATTTGGGTTCTGTAATGTCCCCATTCAAATAAGTGCATAGTAAGACAATCCCATCAATCCTACTAGTTTCCTAGGTTGGATGGGCACATGTGGGATGGTAATAAGGAAGCTAATAAATGATATTTAGACATTAGAGGGGTTCAAGCATTTAATAAATATGGTGAATAAATAAATTCAAGATAAATTCTAAGTGGCAAGTGGTTTTGGAGACATATGGAGGTGGTGGGATCCACACTAGCTTGATTTTTCACAATACATGGTATCTCTCTTTTGCAAATTCGAATTAATGGGAATGTGAACACTCTTGGGTGAGTTGGTAAGTCATAACACATGTCATTGAGCATCTTAGGTCGAATTGGGAAGGATTGGTAACCTCCATGGAAGATAAAGAGTCAAAGTAGAAGTTTGTGGACACTTGGGCTAGATTCCCTAGCCCCTATGACACCAATGATGGAGCATCTATGACAACTATGACAAATTGCAGACCTGACCTCTGACATCTGACCACTATGACATGTCAGCACCAAAAATAGGCTCAAGGAAGGTGAATTTGGGAGTTGGAGAAGCCAAAGAGACTAGAAATCGAATTTGGGAGAAGATGGAAGGTTGGAACTAGGAGACAAGTGGCAAATGTGGAATATTTCCTAAATGGAAATCTATTGAATCTATTGAGAGGATTTCGAACCTTAGAAGACTAATGTTGGTTATAAAATGTAGAAATGAAGAATGAGAATGGCTTTTGATGATTTGAGAAAAATTGCATTTGTGAAAAGAGAGCTAGTGGATGACTAGTTTCTTGCCTTAGCCAATTTCGAGGGTGAAAGATTCCCATCCAAGTTGGTGTTTGGAGAGGCCACTCAGGTCTTTCATGGTGCTTTAATGGAGTTTTTATTTTCAGGTGGCAGCTATAGGAAGTTTCATGGTTTGGTTTAGTGCAGCACTTTCTCTCCACCGTTTCCAGTTTTGAAGGCATATTCATGCTCCTTGAGGGAGGGCGTTTTTGGTGAGCACTTGTGCTTCTTGAGAGAGATTCTCATTATATATTTATGATTTTAATAGCTTCATATCCTCTGTTATTAATATTCAGAAAGTCTCAGGTCGAAATACCCACTGGTTGTATGCAAAACTATTGATTAATGAGCAAACAATGTCCATTTCCCCAATGCATTGATGTATGACACTATAATGTTGATTATTTCGAATGGATGGATGATTATATGATATATTTGTGATCAATATACTTCCATGGATGTATTATACAAGTTTAATTTACTTTACTTGAGCATTTGAAGCATTTTTACTCAGTTTAGTTGTATTGGGAGGTGAAATAGTGCCATTTCCCCAAGGGTCGAATTGAGGGTTTTTGCTGTTGAATGTGAGAGAGTTAGAACAGTAGTAAAAATCAATTAATGGTGCATATGATACCTTAATCACATAATTAACACATTATATACCTCTGTTCATAAATTTGTGGTATTTTGGAGGCATTTGGAAGGCCATTTTCAGTGTTACCCGGGGGGGATTTGATGCACAAATTACTAGTCAAAATTACCTATATTGATCAGAATACAAATCAAGTTTGCAGCAGTATTTGGAGGGCCATAAAACATCCTTGAACCTGATATTCAAGTCTAAATACCATTCATACACTCATACAGAATATTTGGGAGCATTTGGGTTGATTTGGAGGTCAAAATAGTTAAACTAGTCAAAGGTCGAAATTGGGGAAAAAGTGGAAAAATTGGCATTTTAATAGAATTTTGAAAAAGGGTCATTACAAGTGGTATCAGAACATGGTAATGGCACCTGATGGTATTAAAAAGAAGCCAAACAAATAAAACACCACCCTTTGAATCAGTAGTTGAAGAAGTTTTGGTTGAAGAAGAGATAGTAGCAGAAAAACAGTTTTTTCTAAAACAATGGGTAGAGAGGAGGAGGAAAAATTAAGACATAAGGAGGAATTTATTGAAGCCTTAAAACCATGTTTTGAAGGAATTACCATGGTTATGCTAGATATGAATAAACAAATGATGAAAGGTTTCGAATTGTTGGGTAGCCAACTTTCAGGCAAAGGGATGATAGGAGATAATAGTGGTTCACACTCAGGGGAAAATATGAAAGGGAATGAGCATATTTTCTCAAGTACAGGACCTCATAATAGACCTGATGAATTTCAAAGCACACAAAGGCATACTGCACCTAAATTTCTCACACCCAAAGAAGAGCCCAATCTTGAATTGGATTACAAGAAACTAGTAAATGATTGGAATGATTTGAATGAAGAGTGTAAAAGAGGTGTACCACTTAGTGACTACATTGATGCTATGCAAAAGATTAAAATGAAGGGAGACAATAGGGGTCCATTCCAAAACAAAGAATTGAATAGTGCTATTGGAAAAATGTCACTTCCTACTTTTGATGGTTCTTCTCAAAATTCTGCTAACACTTGGGTGCAAAAATTGGATGTATATTTTCAGCTCAATCCTATGTTGGAAGAGGATGCATTAAAAATGGCCATTTTGCATTTGGAAGGAGATGCCAATGAATGGTGGTTTCATGGGATGAAAAACTTGGGTCATAATCAGGTTAAAACATATGGAGAATTTGTTGATAGGGTACTATAAAGATTTGAACAAAAAGATCCAGAATTGCCTTTCAAAGAACTAGCTCAATTGAAGCAAACTGGGCCCCCTACCGAATATATGTCGGACTTTCAAAAATTATCAGTCAAGGTGGCTGATGTATCTATGGGAAGATTAGTATTGCTGTTCACTGAAGGTTTGGCTGAACCCTTAAGAGGTTTGGTCAAATCCCACAAGCCAACTACATTAAAAGATGCAATGAGCTTGACTAGGGATCTCCAAAATGTGCTTCCTAGAACGAGATTTCCTCCCAAGCCTAGCTACAAATTTGAAAAGAAACCTTGGCAAAGGGATGGATATGATAAGAAACCTTGGCAAAGAGAGTAATTTGAGAGGAATAAAAAAGAGGGACTAAACAAGGATGAACTTAGAAAAAATAAATTGTGCTTCACATGCTTCCAACCATGGACACCGGGGCACAAATGTACCAAAGGAAAGGCTCAATACATAGAAGTATTTTCTGACAATGAGGGGTATGATGGGGGCATGGATGAAGATAGACATATTTCAGATCAAGAAGAGGCATATGAGACATCAGTAGAAGAGGAAAGACAAGAAGAAAATCAGCCTTCACCGGACAAAGCAAGAATGGCAGTGCTTTCAGCAGTACCTTGCTATCATACTATCCGATGCAAAGGTGTGGTACAAGGACAAAGAACTTCAGTTTTGGTAGATGGAGGAGCCACTCATAACTTCATTGATGCAGAGATGGTAGAGAAAAGAAAGATACCTATTGAACCATTTGATGGCTTCACAGTTGTCATTCCCGGTCACAACACAATGCAATGCAAAACATGGGTTCCAAAGCTACAAGTCACCGTAGGTAACTATACTTTTGTTGATAGTTTTTATGTGGTTGATGTTGCTGATACTAATGTGGTTTTGGGAGTGCAATGACTGTATTCAATAGGATAGCATATAGTAAATTATCAAATTCCCGAAATGAATTTCCAAGATTCAAAAGGAGTACAAAGAATTGTGAGAGGGCAACACACTTATCCAAATCAAGTAGTAACTTGCAATAGTATGAGATCTATATTGAGGCATGGGGATATAGAATGGGCTGCTAAATGTCATATTACATCTCCCAAGCCAACTATAAATATTGTCAAACACCCAAAGGAGATAGAGAGACTTTTGCAAAAATATGAAAAGGTTTTTAGAGACCTTCCACATGGTAGGCCACCAAATAGGGGGGTTGAGCACAATATTATTTTGGAGGAGGGAACTTCACCCATTCAGATACCACCTTATAGACATCCTAAAAAGTTTAGAGATGAGATTGAAAAAGCTATCCAAGAATTCCTAGAGTTGGGACTCATTAGACCAAGCTCTAGCCCTTATGCTTCTTCAGTAATGCTAGTGAAGAAAAAAGATGGAACATTGAGAATGTGCATAGATTTTAGAGCCTTGAACAAAAAGAATATCAAGAATAGGTATCCTATTCCTAGGATTGATGAGCTCATGGATGAGTTACATGGGGCCAAATACTTCTCAAAAATTGACCTTAGATCAGGGTATCACCAAATTCGAATGAAAGATGAAGATGTGCAAAAGACCGCTTTTCGATGTCATTTTGGCCACTTTGAATTTCTTGTCATGCCTTTTGGGTTAACTAATGCTCCAGCCACCTTTCAAGCATGTATGAATAGGATATTTTGCAAGCAACTAAGAAGGTTTGTTTTGGTTTTCTTTGATGATATTCTCATTTACAGTAAAACATGGGAAGAGCATTTGCAACAATTAGAGATTGTGTTGAAAATCTTGCAAGAAGAGTCCTTATTTGCTAAATTATCAAAATGTGAGTTTGGGATGAAAGAACTACTGTATCTTGGGCACATTATTGGTCAAGGAGTGAAGGTACACATGGAAAAAATCAGGGCTATCTTGGAATGGCCATCACCAACAAATATTACCGAATTGAGAGGCTTTATTGGCATATGCACCTACTACAGAAAATTTGTGAAAGGGTTCTCCAAGTTGACTTCTACACTCACTGATTTGACTAAGAAGGATGCTTTCAAGTGGGATGAAGAGGCTGAAAAGGCCTTCCAAAAAATGAAATAGGTAATGAGTAGTTGTCCCATACTTGCACTTCCTGATTTTACTAAACCTTTTGTTGTGGAATGTGATGCTTCAGGTGGAGGAATAGGGGCTGTCATAAAGCAAGGCCAACACCCCATAGCCTTTGAGAGCAGAAAGTTGCAGCCTCATGAAAAACTTTACTCCATATATGATAAAGAAATGCTGGCCATTATGCATGCATTGGCCAAATTCAGACAATACTTGGTGGGCAGCAAGTTTGTGGTGAAAACTGACCACAATAGTCTAAGACACTTTCTCACCCAAAAAGATCTAAATGAAAGGCAACAAAAGTGGGTAAGAAAGATTCAAGCTTTTGATTTTGATATTGAATATGTCAAAGGAAAGAATAATATAGTAGCAGATGCTTTGTCAAGAAGGCCTTCTTTTTCTCTCATGGATATTGCCAAGGATTGGAAAAACATGCTACTAGTTGAATATGCCAAAGACAAATTTGCTTGTGATGTGTTGGATGGAATCAAAGGGGATGATAATTATAAGATTTTGAATGGGTTAATATATTATAAGGGAAGAATTTATTTAGTTCATAACTCCAAGCTCAAGTACCGAATTTTGCAAGAAGCACATGATTCCCCACTAGCGGGCCATCCGGGGATCTTCAAAACTTATAGACAGTTGAGGCAAAGATTTTTTTGGAAGGGGCTGAAGGAAGATGTTCAGAAGTATGTGAATGAATGTAAAGCATGTCAACAAAACAAATCAGAACTTACATGTCCAGCCGGCCTATTACAACCATTGCCCATTCCGGAGCAAAAATGGGACAGTATTTCCATGGATTTCATCACCGGATTGCCTAAATCCTTGGGTAAGGATTGCATCTATGTGGTAGTTGATAGGTTGACAAAATTTGCTCATTTCTTTGCTGTTACATCATCTTTTAGTGCTGCACAAGTGGCTGATATTTTTTTCAAAGAAATCTTTAGATTGCATGGGCTCCCCAAGAGCATTGTCAGTGATAGAGATAGTAGATTCATGGGTGATTTTTGGCAAGAAATTTTTAGATTGGTAGGCACTCAATTGACTCCAAGTACCAGCTATCATCCACAAACTGATGGACAAACAGAGAGGGTAAACCAATGGTTGGAAGGATACCTAAGAAACTATGTGGGAGGGCAGCAAAAAGCATGGGCAAAATGGCTACACTTGGGTGAGTTTTGCTACAACACCACTTATCATATGTCAATAGGAATGTCTCCTTTCAAAGCATTATATGGTTATGATGCACTTACATTTGCTGACATTATATTTGGGGATAGTAGAGCCCCAAAGGCTAAATATTGGGTGGAAGAGAGCCAAGAAATTTTAAAGCTCTTGAAAGACAATTTGTAGGTTGCTCAAAATCAGCAAAAACAATATGCTGATAGGCATAGAGAAGAAAGAACCTTTCAAGTCAATGATTTAGTATATTTAAGGTTGCAGCCTTATAAACAAACATCTCTAAAAAAGAATGGAGTAGAAAAATTAAAACCAAGGTACTATGGGCCATACAAGGTAGTGCGAAAGGTTGGTGAAGTAGCATATGAACTAGAACTTCCGGAAGGGAGTAAAATCCACAATGTATTTCATGTTTCTTGTCTCAAGAAAGCTCTTGGTCAACAAATCATCACTTCAGAAATATTTCCTCCTTTGGATGATGAAGGTCAGCTCACACTTGTTCCGGAAAAGATTTTGAAGACACGAGAAAGAAGGTTGAGGAGTGGAATCATCAAAGAATATTTAGTGCAATGGAAGGACTTACCAAATGAAGATGCCACATGGGAAGAGGAGAATATTTTGCAGCATCCAAATCTGAAATTGCTTGAGGACAAACAATCTTGTGTGGGGAGGACTGTAATGTCCCCATTCAAATAAGTGCATAGTAAGACAATCCCATCAATCCTACTAGTTTCCTAGGTTGGATGGGCACATGTGGGATGGTAATAAGGAAGCTAATAAATGATATTTAGACATTAGAGGGGTTCAAACATTTAATAAATATGGTGAATAAATAAATTCAAGATAAATTCTAAGTGGCAAGTGGTTTTGGAGACATATGGAGGTGGTGGGACCCACACTAGCTTGATTTTTCACAATACATGGTATCTCTCTTTTGCAAATTCGAATTAATGGGAATGTGAACACTCTTGGGTGAGTTGGTAAGTCATAACACATGTCATTGATCATCTTAGGTCGAATTGGGAAGGATTGGTAACCTCCATGGAAGATAAAGAGTCAAAGTAGAAGTTTGTGGACACTTGGGTTAGATTCCCTAGCCCTTATGACACCAATGATGGAGCATCTATGACAACTATGACAAATTGCAGACTTGACCTTTGAAATCTGACCACTATGACATGTCAGCACCAAAAATAGGCTCAAGGAAGGCGAATTTGGGAGTTGGAGAAGCCAAAGAGACTCAAAATCGAATTTGGGAGAAGATGGAAGGTTGGAACTAGGAGACAAGTGGCAAATGTGGAATATTTCCTAAATGGAAATCTATTGAATCTATTGAGAGGATTTAGACCCTTAGAAGGCTAATGTTGGTTATAAAATGTAGAAATGAAGAATGAGAATGGCTTTTGATGATTTGAGAAAAATTGCATTTGTGAAGAGAGAGCTAGTGGATGACTAGTTTCTTGCCTTAGCCAATTTCGAGGGTGAAAGATTCCCATCCAAGTTGGTGTTTGGAGAGGCCACTCAGGTCTTTCATGGTGCTTTAATGGAGTTTTTATTTGCAGGTAGCAGCTACAAGAAGTTTCATGGTTTGGTTTAGTGCAGCACTTTCTCTCCACTGTTTCCAGTTTTGAAGGCATATTCATGCTCCTTGAGGGAGGACGTTTTTGGTGAGCACTTGTGCTTCTTGAGAGAGATTCTCATTATATATTTCTGATTGTAATAGATTCATATCCTCTGTTATTAATATTCAGAAAGTCTCAGGTCGAAATACCCACTGGTTGTATGCAAAACTATTGATTAATGAGCAAACAATGTCCATTTCCCCAATGCATTGATGTATGACACTATAATGTTGATTATTTCGAATGGATGGATGATTATCTGATATATTTGTGATCAATATACTGCCATGGATTTCTTCTACAGGTTTCATGTACTCTACTTGAGCATTTGAAGCATTTTTACTCAGTTTAGTTGTATTGGGAGGTGAAATAGTGCCATTTCCCCAAGGGTCGAATTGGGGGTTTTTGCTGTTGAATGTGAGAGAGTTAGAACAGTAGTAAAAATCAATTAATGGTGCATATGAGACCTTAATCACATACTTAACACATTATATACCTCTGTTCATAAATTTGTGGTATTTTGGAGGCATTTGGAAAGCCATTTTCAGTGTTACCCGGGGGCGATTTGATGCACAAATTACTAGTCAAAATTACCTATATTGATCAGAATACAAATAAAGTTTGCAGCAGTATTTGGAGGGCCATAAAACATCCTTGAACCTGATATTCAAGTCTAAATACCATTCATACACTCATACAGAATATTTGGGAGCATTTGGGTTGATTTGGAGGTCAAAACAGTTAAACTAGTCAAAGGTCGAAATTGGGGAAAAAGTGAAAAAATTGGCATTTTAATAGAATTTTGAAAAAGGGTCATTACAGGTTCCATATCCAGGTTGAGTGAGCTAGACTTGATCTATTTATTCTCAATTATATTCTTCCATAAACCTTTATATTTTATAATCCTCCAAATATTTTTCAGTACCAAATACTTCCCCCAAAAAATGGATATATTTATACCCCACATTTATTCCTCTTTAGGCTTTTCAATAGTCCTCCATTTGACTAAAGGAACCCCTTCATTATCCTTTTTCCATGACCACAAGAATTGAAAGCATTTTTTCTTGATAGTCCAAAGGCACATTTAAGCCTTGGATGCAAAATAATGCCAACATATAGGCATGGCTTCCAACATTGATTTGACCAAATTTAGCGTTCCACCTCTTAACAACTACCTATTGCAGGAGAGTTTTATTCTCCCTTCTATATTTTTTAGGAGCGAATTCCACTCTCACTTCCCATACCCATTATATTTTAAAAATAAACCAAGGTACTTACTTTTTTTTGACAGAAACAGATAAGAAGCTTTCTTTTATAAAAAAGTGGCAGGGATTACAAAAAAAAGGGAGAAGGATTGCTCCCATCGTAGGACTGAGTCCATGACTCCTTGTTCATCCTTTTCTATTCTGTAATAGTCATGAAACTTCCCTAGTCTGTGCAAACTATAAAACCTAACAAACTGACCGAGTAGAAAACAATAAAAACAAAACATATATGTGTAATATAGGACATCTTCAGAATACAGTGCACAGTGCCTTCCAAGAGGAAAATTACAACATTGCTTAACAAAACAAATAGCTCCTGCATAAACGAGACGACGGAAGAGAGCCCCAAAACCTAGGGGTTACTGGCCAAAATACTTCTGCGGGTGAAGTCGCTGTTGATAACCAAAATAGGCGAAAAACCAAGGTTATGTATGGAATTGGACCTCCGAATGCCTGGGGAGGTTGCTAATCACAGGTTCTCAGGAATTTCCTTTCACTGTGCCACCTCCAGCTTTCCAGCTCGTGAAGAAATGCCCAATGTCATCCCTCAGAAGATCCATTTTTTTTTCCACAGATTTGATGCCATTGTTAATGTTTTCGAAGCTGATATCCGTGTTGATGCTTGAGACAATGTTCATTTTATCACCCATGTTCAAAGTCCTGTCCTAACCATGGAGAACTTCTGAGAGCGTGGTATGAATGAGGGAGAAGAGGCTAGTAAGGGCCCTCTTCGTCTCCGAATTTTTATAACACAACATTCTAAGCTGCTCTTGCATTTCTTTAAGGATTTTTGAACCCTCCTTCATATTTGAGCCTCCATCCAGACCCATGGGAGAGCCAGGGCCGCAGAGTTCTTGTTGTGCCGAGGAGGGATACCATTTCCCCTTAATGCCAAGAAAATCAAGGTTACATGAAACATGACCATAAGGGCTTAATGCAATGTGAGTGAGGATCCTAAGATAGTTGGTAGGATTGTGGTCCATCAAAGTGATCGAATTCAAATTGCTACAATCCACCTTGTTTCTACAATGGTTCTTAAGCCTGGAACCCATGTTCATCAATGAATTTAAGACTAAGGTACCCATACTTTGTTGTAAGCTTTTCGATCACACAGCAAAGTGCCACAATTGAGACTTTTTCCCTCATTAGCCAAATTGTCCGCCTGCTTGTTGAGTGCATGCAGCACATGCTTGAAATCAATAGTTTTGAATACTTTAATGATGCAATTTAGAAGGTAATGAGTCTTGTTTGATGGATTCTCCCGGTTCTTTTTAAGCTTTCTTGATTCACTGGTGACCAGAATCGAGTCTTCGAAGACCATCAATTCTTCAATACCAATGAGCCTAACTAGTTCCAATCCCTTGATTAGAGCTAACCATTCAACGCCATTGTTTGTTTTTCTTCCAATTCCCTAGGCATACTCAATTTTATTGTTTCCCTTGGAGTAAAAAATGACTCCTCCCACACCTACCAGCCCAGGGTTTCCTTTCGAGGCACCATAAAAAAACATAGAGCTGCAGCCAATGCTCATCCTGCAAGTTTGGAAGTCCGAAGGGCTCATTCTAATTTTCCAATTTTGAGTGTTTGGTCTTTTTACAGGTTTGATCCAGTTGAGGGATGGGGTAGGAGTCAAAAAATAAGAGGCCCATGTTTTCTCCTCCACCGTAAGAGGTTCATTGCTTCTGTTAAACATTCCTCTCGTGAAGAGAGCTTCCAACCATAGGGCTTTTGCAGAAGAAAGCACTCTACTCGGGGTTGTGGTTTTCCCTTCGAATATTTCTTTGTTTCTCGCTGTCCATATGTTCCAACAAATGTATTTCGGGAGAGCTTCCCAAGCTCTAGAGAAGTTTGGCTTCTGAATGAGAGAACCTTGATAGTAATCCTTCCATCAAGCAAAGAGGTCGTTCCAATCTGTTGGCATTGTCAGGTGGAAATGTAGGCCTTGGGTAGCATGAGACCAAACCTCTTGAGTGAAGTTACATTCCAAAAAAATGTGTTCAAGTGTTTCTTCCGAATCTTTGCATAGAATACAACACAAAGTCCCTTCTATTCCTCTCTTCCTTAGGTTCTATGCAGTAAGGGTTTTGCGATGAGACAAGATCCAGAAGAAGGCATTAATTTTTTGCAAACCATCTTTACACCAAACTTTTTTCCACTTTCTATCTTTGATTTTATTATGTTTTGAGCCATAAAGGATTCGATAACCTTCATTTACCGAGTAGAAACAAGAATTCCCCCAGCCTCTTCTGTCTTTTAGGTGTTTATGCACAGGAGCAGAGCCTTGCAGCGTGTAGAGAAAGGTGTCATAGTCGGCCTTGAGATGATCCAGGATTTCTAAGTCCTTCCAGCTAGCCCATCTTCTGCTGAGAGACCAGGAGGACAGATCATAAAGAGTGGAGATATTGAATTGGTCTAGCCATTGCTTAATATCAGAGAACGCCGACATAAATCTAGAGGGGGAGGAAGGTCCTAAAGTGTCTTACGATATATTTATCCTCCTCCTATTTCTAGGAATCCAGTAAAGGTTGTCGTGTATGATGAAAGTGACCTTTTTGCATAAATCCCAAATTGGGGAACCACCTCTGCTATGATTAATATCATCCAGACATCTTCGTCTTGAACCTTTCAGATATTTTCTTTGCAGAATCTCTTTCCACCATGCTTTGCTACCAGAGACTAGTCTCTATAGAATTTTTTCTCCCAGAGCAAGGTTCATATAATTCAGATCTCTTAGTCCTGCTCCACCACAATCTTTCAGGCTACAGACAGTATCCCAATTGACCAAATGAATTTTTTTAGCGCTGGTAGATTTGCCTCCCTGCCACAGGAAGTTTATTATTTCTTTAGTGATGTCTTGCATAATTCTTTTAGGATCTAAGGAAATCGAGCAAACGTACGTTGGGTAGGCCGAGAGGATTGCATTGATAAGTACAAGTTTTCCAGTTGAATTGAGCCATCTTGCTCCCCAGGAGTTGATTTTGGCCTTGATTTTATCAACAAGCCCTTTCCAATCTGACATCTTTTTTTCCCTCTGAAGATGGGAGTCTCGAGACAGTTAAAGGAAATCCAAGCTGATTTTCCCTCAAAACCAAGGTTCCTGGCTATTCTAGCCAAAATCCCAGGCAGGTAGTTCCAGCCATAGACCTTTTACTTAGTTGAATTCACTTTGCCGTCGGAGGCTTTTAGGAAGGTGGATAGTGCCCCTTTGAACCTTTCGGCTATGATCGTGGAGGCACCCCCCAAAAAAATAGTGTTGTTGGGCCCAAGTTGGGACAAAGTTTTGATAACATTTTTGATAAGCAGGAAAAGCTAAGCTGGGCGCAGCTCAGAAAAAGATGTAATTTTGTCTAAGTGTTGAGGATGCTGTGAAGTTGTGCGCAACATCTGAATTTTGGAAGCACCATGAAGACCAGCACTGCGAGGAAGCAGTACTGCGAAGCAGGCAGGCCATGTGGAACCAGCAAAGCGGAGTGCTGGACAAGGATCAGGTGCAGGTATTGGATGGACCAGTAGTGGTCTAATTTTGGAAAGATGCTCCAGGAGTGCCGAGCGGCAAGCACGAGCAAATCAGGAAGGCGGCCAATGCACGAGTTTGTTAAGGGAAGGACAGATCAAGGAAAGCGATGGCTTGGCACGTGTGGTGGGAAAAACCGTTAGAGATGAATGGTTCAGTGAAAGAGACCTGTTGGCACGCGTGTGACAGGAAGGCTGATAGCGATAGAGTGAAGACGTGGAGAACCGCCACGATGAAGCAGATGCTACCAGATGCCAGCAAGACGGTTTAGGGAAACCGACACAGTTTTGTAAACCCTAAGGGTTTTCGGGTTTAGGTCTTCGGCATTGTAAAGACATGACCTTTGGGCATGGTCTATTTAAGAAGACAATTTTGTATGGGATGGGGTTACTGTGTGGTTACTTTTTGTTGTGACCATTTTGGGTTCTGGATGTTATAGTGTAAAATCTCTTTTGAGCTGAGAAGATTGTAAAGGCTCTGCAGCTGTGTGCGCAGAGACCTATCTGAGAGGAAGGAGAATCTGCAGCTGAGTGCGCAGACTAAGAATGGTTGTCCCCATCCCCTTTTTAAAGATATATATTACCAAACGTTCTTGTGGACGTAGCTTCCCACCTGGGGGAGTGAACCACGTTAAATATTGCATTGTACGATTGTGTTTTATGAGTGAATGATTATTTGTGTTTTCTGTAAATGAATGTCTAGATGTTTCCTTGCATGCTGTTATGAGAGAACTTTGATATGCATTTTCCTTCAGAAGAAGTATGGAAATGATATGTTAAGTTCTGTATGAACATATGAATGATGAACATTTAGTGTTGTGTTTGAAGACAACGAATCAGTCATTTAGTTAGACACTTTCTTATACGCAATAAAAGAATGTATAACAGTTCGATTGTACATTCATATATGTTCAAATCGCAACATTCCAACTTAACGAATGAATGTTAGAAGAATAGTCAGTTAAGTGCCTAAACGAGTGGATGAGTGATATTCATTTCAGTGCCTTAAGTGTTTTCAAGATAATCCAAGTATGGAGTAAAGCTGCATTGTTCGCAGCTTCAGGAGAAGTCCCGTGGTAGAAGAACATAGTGGTGCAGACCACAGTGTTTCCCATCGCTGTGCAGTCTCACCTCGCAGCACATACCCCCTGTTGTGCTGTGCAGTACATCCGTCCAAGCAACTTATCACTTACTGTGGAAACTTGATTCCGTAGTACCCCATAGATACACTGGGGTGAGACCTCAACCTGCTCACAGGTTGTTGCCGAAAGGGCCGGTGCGAAGGGGTTTTGTTGGTCAAGGGTAAACCGTGAAGAACCTGGGTCTTATAGAAAACCTCTGGGTCAGTTATAGCCAACAATTGTCATCTGTGAACTGTGCATGGTTGGCCTCCTTAAGTCCTCTAGCGATCCTTAAGCCTTTTAACTCACCCGAGCTTTGCAGAGAATGAAGTTTCCTACTCATGGAATACGCAACCAAGAGATATAAAAAAGGAGAGAAGGGGCAGCCTTGTCTAAGTCCCCTGGTGGCTTGGAATAAGTCGGTAGGCTTGCCATTCACAAGTGGAGCAATCCAGGGACTACCTATATAGGTCTTGATCCATCTTACAAATCTTCTAGAAAATCCAAATTTGTACATGATTTCAAAAAGAAAAAAATGGTTAACTGTATCAAAAGCGTTATCCATATCTAGCTTAATGGCCATACCTTGTTGTTTTCTTTCCATGTTGGAGTGGATGGCTTCTTGAACGATGATAATGTTGTCTAGAAATTTATGCCCAACTACAAAACCTCCTCGGGAATCCTAGATGAGGGAATCCATAATTTTCTTCATTCTAGTGGCCAAAATTTTCGATAGAATCTTATAGGAGGTGTTACAAAGAAAGATTGGCCGAAATATATCAATCGATTGAGGGCTTCTATCCTTAGGGATCAGGGCTAAAAAAGCGGAATTGGTTGCACCACCAATCTTATCTTCTTCCTGGTCCAATTTAACATTCTTTTTAAATCCTCTTTGATGATATCCCAAGCGGCTCTGTAAAAGTTGATGGTGAAGCCATCTAGTCCAGGGGCCTTGTCTGCATGTGGAGTCCAGACAACATCCTTTATTTTAGATTCCATAATAGGATTTGAAAGATCTCTATTCTCACAATTAGAAATAAGAGAAGGGATACCAACTAAAAGATCGACTTGCGCAATGGAATCAATGTCTTCAGAATCAGAGTAGAGCTCTCTAAAGTGCTGAAAAAAGTGATTTTTTATTTCTTCTTGCCTTGTGATCATAGTCCAGTTCTTGTCTTTCAATTATTTTATAGTGTTGTAGCTGAGCCTGGCCTTGGTTTTCTTATGAAAGTAATCCGTATTGCTGTCTCCTCCTTTCATCCACAACTGCCTGGATTTCTGCCTCCACACTTCCTCTTCTTGCCTAATAGTAGTTATTATTTTCATATTCAGCTCCCTTTCCCTAGTAAGGACCGAGTTGGTTATCTCTTCCTTCTCCATGTTGGAGTGAAGAGCAGCTAGGTACTTCTGAAATTGATTTTTAAGAAAACTTCAGTTCTGAAAGCTACTTTCACCCAACTCTTAAGAGCATACCTTACTGATTTGAGTTTTGATTCCCAGATGAAACTTGGGGAGCCATAACATTGGTGATTCCAAGCATTTTGAATGAGATCCAAATTTTTTCCATCATGAAGCCAAATAGGATTAAAACGAAACGGAATGGGACCAAGATTAGCCGGAGTAGACAAGGACAAATAAATGGGCTTGTGATCAGAGACAACGGAGGGCAAAGCAAAAGAGGCAAGTAGAATATCTTTTTGGGGAAAGAGGAACTTACGAGGAATCTATCGAGTCGTGCCGTTATGTAACCGACACCCAACCTTCTGTTTCTCCATGTAAATTTTCCATTCTTAAGCGGTGGATCCAACAAGTCCAAATCAGAGATTAAGTCTTCCATCATCTCACCAAAGGGGTCCCAGAATTTAGTGCCGCCCCGTTTCTCCTCCGGTGATTTAATGGTATTGAAGTCTCCAACAAAGATGAGATCTTTCCCTCTCAGCTCCTCCTTAAGAAAGGAAAGATTGCTTGTCCCTGTAATGAGCAGGTCCATAAACGTTACATATGTAGAGGGATTCAAGGTCATCCTTTCCTTGTACTTCCATCAGCAACCAATGGGAGTTGTCTTTGACCGATTTTAAGATGAAATTGTTAGAAAAAAGAGGCTATAACTCCAGAAGCTCCTTTAGATCTCACGAATTTTCCTTGGTAGTTTTTCTAAAACAAACGTGAGAGTGCCAAAACCTCCACATCCGTCATTTTGGTCTCTTGGATTAACAGGATATCTGGTCTTTCGGATTTGATGAATTCTTTTAAAGCCTCCACTTTGGTCTGTCCACTAAGAGCCCTGCAATTCCAAGAGATGGCTTTCATTATTTCTTGAGAAATTGAGATCCTGCTCGGGATCTTCCTTCCACTCTTGATCCTCCTAGATTTTTAGGGTTTTGTAGAAGATTAGTTTCCTCTAGGATCCTTTTCATTCCAAGATCTAAATCCATTTCCACTTCCTGTTCCCTATGATACCTTTGAGATTTTCTTCCTCTAGTATTCAAGGGTGGTCCTACCTCCTGCAGATCTAGGGATTGGGAGGAAGAGCATTCAGGAATGAAGCTCTGCGGGGAGGCTTTATTGTGCTTAACCAGATCTTCCCAAGAGCCTCCTGGCGTTAAGGAGCCTTCTACGACATGTTCAGACCATTCCTCTCTTAGAGAGGAGACAATAATGCTTGTCATTTCAGGGGCCTCTTGATTTTATTCGTTTGAGAGATTTTCTAATGATGAGATTTCTCCTTCTTCCACATTCAGAGCCTGGAATTGATTACTAGTTGAAGCTTCCTTCCCTTCCTTAGATTGTTTTATTTTATTTTATTTTATTTTTTTTTTTTTTTTTTTTTTTCTGGTTGAGACCCATTTGCTAACGGAGCTTGAGGGGGCATTTTTAACCTACTTCCATCCTTCTTCCTGGGTTTTCATGAGAGGTTTTTGGACAGTTTTTGACAAAATGACCGTACTCATGGAATTTTTTTTCACTTAAACGGGAGTTGTTCGTAGTCTACCTTTTGCAGATGTTCCCATCCATCCATACACAAGCTCACAAAATCAGGCATACCTTTTTCTAGATCTACCTCCACACAGATCTTGGCGCATGAGAACAGAGTCCCTTTTGGTTCCGCCTTATCATTGTACTTTCCTAGAGAATTTCTGATTGCTTGAAGAGATTCATCATTCCAACAGTGAAACAGAAGGTGTGGGAGGCGAACCCAAACCGGAACCACTGAGGGCACATCCTTTTCTGGATCAAAGGCTAAACTCCAGCAATTTAAAAATAGTCCGCGAGGGCCCATGAAGTAAGGGCCACTCTGAAAAATAAGATCTCTATCTTCCTTATTTTTGAATAGGAAGGTGAAAAACCCCTTCCCATAGAAACAATGCTGAAGACCTCCGGAGCTCAAAGGCATCAAATTTTTGTTGATCCAAGAGTCCATGGTTTTTGGAGAAGGACAAATCCCAGTGAACTTCCCAATCAGGCCTTTCTCACTCAAAGCGAGGGATTTCAATATTGAAGCGGCAGCCATGATCTAAATGGGAGGAGTAGCAGCTCTCTTGATAAAACCATTGCTAGAATCAAGGGCGGGAGAGGGAGGAGAAGGCGAAGAAGCCACTAAGGTCCTGAAAGCCTCATCCAGGATGCGCCGCCGGTCCTCCGGATTCAAAGGAGGATCCATGCGCCCAGGCTCAGGAGGAGCTAAGCAGGCTCACGGTAGCTCATTGCAAGTCGTGGCCAGTCAAACCCTAGCCGTCACTCGTTCATTGCTATGACCTCCCAAAAATTGGAAAGAAATCAATTAACTGGCTACTTGGAGAGTCAGCTCCTCCCAACCATAGGAGAGAGAAACTTGACTTTTATCAGCTCCAAGCTGGATCACCACCATGCACTAGAATGCAAGCAATTTGTTTCCTTGTGGCACTCTCTTACAGAGTCCGTAACAAGCATATGGACTTATGAAAAGAGAGAACACTCAACTCGTTCCTCTGTGCACAACACGGCGTAAAATAAACCAAGGTACTTAAAGCTACCATGGAAGTCAATTAGCTTGAAATGGAAATATTTGTTTCAACTAGACATCTAAATCTTTTTATATGCCATTGAAAGCTATATCAAATTTTTGTATGTTTACTTCCATACATGTTGGCAGACTATACAATTCTAACACTTCCTTTAGTGTTTTAGCTTCCCTTAGATATCGATTATTGATATGAG
Organism: Larix kaempferi; assembly: GCA_027924585.1. NCBI lineage: Eukaryota > Viridiplantae > Streptophyta > Pinopsida > Pinales > Pinaceae > Larix > Larix kaempferi. Next base: position 4,610,470 of record BSBM01001409.1, on the reverse strand, counting down.
AACACCATCACCAAACAAAATATGGGTTTGGAATATATTCCTTCCAATGTTTATTCCCCAGATAGCCCCAATTTTTTTTCTTCCATTATGTCCCTTCTCAAACCTTCAACGACTTAAAAACAACAAAAGAAATAAAGGGAACCCCTGCCTCAACCTTCCCGACGGAGTAAAAATATTTTATGCTAACCCTTAAATAAGAGTTGCATAAGAAGTTGATGTAATACACCTTATAATCCATTTTACTATAGGAAAACTAAACCTAACATACATGAGCATAACACTCACGTAAATATAGATAGGTTATAAGATTTGGACAAGTCCAACTTCAAATTAATCACTGTATGGTGTAATGCCTCTTAAGTTTCCCATGACAATATCATGGATCTATCTACTAGCAAGAAATCCAAACTACTCTTGAGAGATTGTCTTCGATGGCATTTTCTTGACCCCCACTTCTAGAATTTTTGTCATGATTTTGTATACAAATTTACATATGGATATTGGTTTGAAGTCATCATATGACCTTAGCTTGTCCTTTTTTGGAATAAGTGCTAGAAAGGTGAAATTGAAATATCCTGAAACCTTCCCCAAAACCCCGACTTCTTCAACCACCCTAATTAAATCATCTTCCAAGGGGTCATAGAACCCTATGAAAAATTCAATAGGCAATCCATCTAGCTTTGGGATTTGATCCTTTTTCAAGGATGCTAACATAAATTTTAGTCCCCCCTTCAAGACCTCCCCTATGAAAAATAGAGTCTCATCCATGATAAAGCTTGCATTTGAAATAAAAAGAAATCTTCAAAATTTCTGCTATATTAGCTCTATTTGGTTCTTTGTAGATGCCTTGAAAATGTAAAACCTCCATTTCAACTATGTATTGAAACATTGTGATTTTACCACTATCCTATTTCTCTACCTTCCAAATATCATGGATCTATCTACTAGCAAGAAATCCAAACTACTCTTGAGAGATTGTCTTCGATGGCATTTTCTTGACCCCCACTTCTAGAATTTTTGTCATGATTTTGTATACAAATTTACATATGGATATTGGTTTGAAGTCATCATATGACCTTAGCTTGTCCTTTTTTGGAATAAGTGCTAGAAAGGTGAAATTGAAATATCCTGAAACCTTCCCCAAAACCCCGACTTCTTCAACCACCCTAATTAAATCATCTTCCAAGGGGTCATAGAACCCTATGAAAAATTCAATAGGCAATCCATCTAGCTTTGGGATTTGATCCTTTTTCAAGGATGCTAACATAAATTTTAGTCCCCCCTTCAAGACCTCCCCTATGAAAAATAGAGTCTCATCCATGATAAAGCTTGCATTTGAAATAAAAAGAAATCTTCAAAATTTCTGCTATATTAGCTCTATTTGGTTCTTTGTAGATGCCTTGAAAATGTAAAACCTCCATTTCAACTATGTATTGAAACATTGTGATTTTACCACTATCCTATTTCTCTACCTTCCAAATTATTTTGACTCTTTTTTATAGTTAGCAAAATTATGAGAGAATTTTTGGCTTCACCACCTTTCTCTAACTATACAATACTACTCTTTATCCTCCATTCAACACCTCTTATCCAACTTCTTTTGTTCCTTAATTTCCCAAGCTACCACCATGACCTTAACCTTTTCCAAGGTTGTGACAAACTAGATGCTTCCTAAGTCTCCTAGATTTCCATCATAAGCCACCATCTCATGCTTTATCATATTTATACCTTCCTCTTCTTCCAACCAAGCAAGGTTAAACTTAAAGGGGCTGCTGATATTAGTATTTTCTCTCAATTTGAAAAGTAATGGGTGGATGATTTGATCCTCCTACGACCTCTATCTATGTCCTTCCCTTCTCCAAAGAATTCATTAAATTCTTAAATACTAAAATCTTGTCTAATTTATTGGAGGACCCTTTTGGACATGATCTATTGTTCCTCCATGTAGTTCTATGCCCACAAAGCATACTTCTTCTATCTTATGTTTGAAGAACTTTGCAAGCCTATGAATGCTTGTTGTTTCTCCCCACACTTAATTCCAATTGAGGGTGAGATTTAAGTCTCTCCATATAATCACTTGGTCCCCATGTACACAATATCCTGAGAAAAATTATTCCCATAAAACCTTCCTCTCCTCATATGGTCTATAACAGTTAACCACATTGATATTTTTCCTATGTCTTGAGAAATTTTTTTTTTGCAGACAATTAAAGCAAGACAATATGAATTTAGAAAAGGAATGGATTTCTTCCACCCAGTATTGAGACCACCATAATTCCCCTAAGCATCTATAAATAGAAAATCCCACTCCATAATCATTCTTAGAAAACTATGAGTTTTTGTCCTTCTCCCATGATATCCTATAACAATATCATGTTAGGTTTATGCTTCTTCATCACCTAACTAGATCAAGTATTTTGGAGGGACTGCCCAACCTTTGAACCTAATATTAAGGGAGAGTATGATACATTTTTAAACCTAGGAGGGGTTATGCCTATCTAACCCCTTTAATGGACTTTTGTCTTCCTTGTTTAATCTCCTTTAAAGCCTTCTCTTGAGCATGAAGGATTCCATTCCTATATTTGAGGTAATAGGGTTTTTTTATTAGGTATAATCCCAACCCTCCCTCGATACCTTCTTCTCCTTGAGCTATTTTCCTTCTCCTTGGTCTTATGTGATATTTATAAGTGGAAGGCTTACCTAAGGATTCCTACCTAGAGGATTCTAAATGGATTGAAATGGGTTTCAAAACTTCCCCACTCTCTATACTACCTTCAAAAGCTGAAATATGGTCATTTTCTTTCCTGTTGTTCAAAGCTTGAAAAACCTTCCCAACCTTGGGCTTATCAATTTTCTCAACATTCTTAGAACCCTATAAAGGACCTCTACTTGATTAAATTGGAGTATGCCAACTAAACCTATCCCCAAAATCCAAATTAACCTTCTTTAAATGGCTAGATATGTTTGTTTTTGATAGAGAGACTTGTGATAACCTTGAAAGTTGTTCTTTAACCATATCCTTTACCTCATCACCATCGCCTCCTATCCTATCAAGGATGCTTATTGAGGGATCGGGGTTCTAATTGTCAATATTATCCATAGATACTTTTGGCGGCTCCACAATATTTTCATATTGGGTCCTCCCAACATTCTCTTTGGATTCCTTAGGATCCCAAGGGATTTGGAAAACCTCTCTCTTTCATTCACTTATTTTCCTCTTCTTCCTTCTCTAAGTTGAAACTACTATTTTGAATCTCTTTCCACTGCCATATTTTTGAAACAAAAGGACACATGCAACCCTCAAGGACGTGGCCATAAATATGACATTGAGAACACCTGAATGGAATGTAAATATGATCAAGAACTTAGATATATGATTTTTACCGCCAACAAATAAATTTCCACCAAAACTCTGTCTACCCTTCTATTGGAATTAGACTTGTATGATTGGTCAACTCCCAATATTTTCCTTAAATGGTTCCCAATCTCCGTAAGGGACTTATTTGACCACATGTTGATGGGTAGATCTAGGAGCTTAAACTAGACTAGTTGCCTTCAAGCAACCTCTATTATAGGGTCAAACATGCACTCCACTTTTGTAAAAACAAAGCTGATGATCCCTAGAACCATACTCCATCCATAATTTTTTGACATCTTCAATAGACCTAAATCCCCGACGACCCTCTTACCATTAGGTTGAACCTTTGGACATATCCTATAATAAGCCTCCATTTGTGTTGTATCCAATCTTTTTGGCTTTTCCTTGAAATGATTCAAACATAAAACTTTCCAATCAACATTTTTCCATGATATTTAAGCAATGGGCCCATACAAATATTATCTCCTGATCATCCTTGCTCGATCCATTAACACACTTTCTTGATTTCTTAGTTATCTCATTCAAAACCACTGATTTCTAGTGTGAAAACCCTATGAATCCACTCTATTCTTCCCATTCCAACCAAATACATATCATTCCTACTCGTGTTGCTAACACCAACTTATGTGGGATACATTATGTTTCCTTCTTTAGGTTAGAATGCCCCTAGACATTTCCAACATAGTTTGGCGTCTACATAAAAGGTTTCGGCTCGTTTTCCTTCACATTACGGTGAATAAGGTGTCACTCACTACTTTTTCTCTCCTCTAGAGTTTTCCCCATATGATTTGTGGCCCAAATCCTCACTAGATGTGCCTATCCTTGTGCTTGTAAGGTCCGAACTTACTAACCGAAAAAACAATAGAAGTGGAGGTCCCATTGGACATTTAAACTAATAATAGAAATTTTATGTCAAATACATGTTTTTTTGTTAATTATTATTTAAACATTATATGAGGATACAATGGTTTATGGTTGAGAAAAAATAAAACCAAAATTACAATTCTATGCTTTCTATGAGTTACAAAAAATTAAGTACCATTCATTTTTAAAATTTAAGTTATGTTATTTTCATAAAAATTCACAACAATAGAGAAGTCAAGATACTTTGTTTATGGGAAATTATATGACAGTAGCATCTCAAAACTCATTCCTTTTGTATAGTTCTAAGCTTATGACATGAGTGTATCACATAATTGTGTGCTTACACCTCAAAAGGTTATCAGTAAACGTAAATCATACATAGTTATTTGCTAACTTCTATTGATCAAGAAAATTCATTAGTATAACTAGATGATTGATTCTTCAAATATCAACAAGCACTCATATGTACTCAATTCAAGATATTTTTTTTGTAAGTAAGCTTCATACTATATTTTGTTAATCATAAAAAGAGAGTACATCATACATTACAAAATCGACTGGGGGTCTTATAGACCAACTGGGATAGATGCCAATAGAAACCAGATACAAAATTCCATAGGAACATATGACAGTTACAACATAGAGTGACCTCTAGTCTTCGTCTTCACACTAGAACTAACATACTGACTTGTAAAACAATAGACCAATACTAAATCTAAATACAAATCCGTATTACATATATAAGCGTAAACCATGACCAAAAAGACCTAGACTTTGAAACCACGAGACAACATATGGAGCCTCGCTTCAACATCCTAGGAGAGACATGCATCATCGCCATATGCCATAGACTGCATTTACGACATGTGAATACCTAGCATTTTGGAAATAACGGTGCATCATTCGAGCCTCATAATGGTTCTCCTTCCAATTTTCCACCGGAATATCTGCTCCCTCCTCCTCCGCCCGACGTTCGCATAGTGCTTGATCGAGAATATTTTTCATTACTCAGTATAATTCCATAGTCCTTTCATATATACCCATCCTACTAGACGAGTTTTTCGGGTCGAGGACCCAATCCTCAATCGTCTTAGTTTCCGGCTTCAGTTTCTCAGAATCCAACTCCGCCCATAGACGAGATTCCATCTCCTCATTTCTCTCTGAACCTATGTGGGGATTCCCAATTGGAAGAAACAAGCCTCTTGAGCAGCGCACATTTGTGATCTCGTCACCCTCCTTCCACTCACATGATTTTTACCCTTTGAGGCCTTTCTATTCCTCGAATTCCCTCCCTCCATGTTTACACTTGAGTTTTTTTTCATGCTTAGACTTATGCACACCAACCTCTCAAGCTCCTTAATACCCTCTTCGTTGTCCCTCACTAAAGCAATATGCCAGTGACGACGAATGCAGACTCCCTTCATGGCATTATATAGAAGCTTACAAATAATGGAAATGATGAGGAAATCCCCCCGGATGGTACTCGATTTGATCGAATCCATCTCCGTCGTATCAGGGCTAGAAGCATAAAGAAATCCTCGCACAAGCCGCAAGTAAATACACACGTGGGTTTGCAGATCCAAAACCCTATGAAATGACTGGCTTTCCATACCTTTATTTCTTTTGTACAAACCATTTAAATAACAGTCCACCTGCGAGTTCAAGCATTGATCGCTAAGTACGTGGCCATATGTATGCATCATGAAAGATTCAACAAGTCCGGGTAGTGGCATTCTCCTCATGGGACACATCCGAGGCACATGATGCCTCACACAGTGCACAGATTGTCTCATATGTCGGGTCACTTAATACTCCTTCCTTAAACATTGTACGGTCACGAATCCCCATATTTTCCAGGATGTTAACTACCTTATTCCCTTTCCTTTTGACATTGGTGAATGACAAATTGGAAATATGCTTGCCACGTTGGAGACTAATTTCCATGTCAATGACCACTCTGGTGTCCCCCACCACAATGAGTAAAAAGTAGTCCTTCCTCTACACTAGAAGGAGTCCATGAATGAGCCCTTCCAACTCCACCACATTGTTAGATTCCTAGACAATAAACCCTGAGAAAATTCCTTTGATAGACCCATCAATATTTCTACACAGATACCCAAAGCTTGTCGAATCGAGGTTCCCCTTTGAAGCCCCATTGAAGTTCAACTTGAAAAACCCATTTGGAGGAGGATGCCAAAAGTCAGGGCTATAACTTGAAGGATTTCGAGGGTGAATGGATCCAAATCAATGCAAGGGACCCTTGATACCGCATGCAAGAAGGATGGAGGCCTCCATACCCTGGTCATTCCAAGCATCTCCCGACCAGGAAGAGAGATTAATCGTTTCAAGCATGTGACTCTGGATGACAAACTAGACACCATTCACCGACCTATATTTTCCTTGAAAGATACGGCTGTTCCACTCTCGCCAAATTTCCCACAGAACAAACCCAGGGAAGAGCTGCCAAATCCTTTTAACTACATGATTCTGATAAGGGTTGTCCGACCATTCAACAACCGTGGAGTCAGGTCTTCCACATACATGATTCGACCCGCAGAAGGAAACAACTCTTTTGTCCTAGATTTGAGAAGCAAATAGACAGGAATCGAGTAGATGGTTCATAGATTCTTCTGCCTCTTCACAAAGAAAACAACGGAAAGGTCCGCTCAGTCCCCTTTTCATTAAATTCTCTCTAGTTAATATTCTTCGTTTACTTAGGACCCATAGGAAAGTGGAAATATTCGTTCAAATATGGGATATCCAATTTTTTTTCCAGACAGGATCTTTAGGTAGGATATGATGACCATTCAAAATCCTGTAAGCCTCCTTAATTGAGAAGACCCCTTTAGATAAAAAACCCCAGCATAATTTTTCTGGACCCTGGTGGAAACAAATGAGCCGCTCCTGGAGGATATCCCCGACTTGATTTCCTTATTCCATTCCGTCCCGCTGCCACCATTCAAGTGGTTTCCATTCCCTAATTTCCTGGGCCTCAGTTGATGATTTCCAAAAATCCTTAACCTTTTGTCTATTCTATGCATCCCATAACCTATGGATGTTTGAAAAATACTACATGCTTTGGATCTTCGGTTGTTCTTGCCACGCATCACTCCAGAAATTAGCCATCTCCCCATTCTTGATTTCCTAGAAACTGAAATCCTATACTAGAGTCCTCCCTCTAAGTGTAGATAGCCAAATGTGAGATCCAAAACATGTATTAGAAAACTAGACTCAAGGTCCTGTTTGTTCCAGTTTGGGGCATACTTGTGCATCCATAATTTTTCCTAGGGCTCCGAATCATGGGACAACCACCACCACCACACTTTAGCACCACAAACCTCATTAATTTTTTCCACATCCCGCATCCCCATACCACCTTGAATTTTCAGCTTACATATGTCCTCCCATTTAACTAACGCCCATTTGGAATTTTCATTGGCCCCACTCCATAGAAATTTCCTCTAGATGTTTAAGTTTTCCTTCATAACAGTTTTGGGAGTCGCTAACACCGAGAAGAGAGAGAGAGGCATAGACTGCATAACTGCTTTAACCAACACCATTATGCTATCCAAATTTAGGGGATTAAAGGCCCACTTCGCAAGCCTCTTCTTCATTCTATCCAGTAGCTCCACTCATGAACCCTTCCTGAAAACTGAGTCGAACAGCGGGGCTCCGAGGTATTTAGATGGAAGGGATCTCCCTTGGAAGGCAAGAATACAACATATATTATGCCTGGTAATCTTGGGGTGTTAAAGAAGAAGACTTGAGATTTTCTGTCTTTCACTTCGAGCCCCGAAGCAATGACAAACAAATTAAGGTACTTTTTGATAGTCCTTGCTTCCTGGAATGAAGGATGCCCCATCATAATCATGTCATCCAGAAACTGTTGGTGATATTGTGAGTCCACCCGGGGATGAACATTTAAACCCCTTAATACTTGTGAATATTTCATGGCTTTGATTAGTCTTCCCAGTCCTTCTGCCATCAGAACAAAGAGGAAAGGGGAGATAGGCCCCCCCTACCTAATACCCCGAGACAACCTTAAAGTTTCAGTAGGAGACCCATTCAAAAGAATAGCAAAGAAGGATGAAGAGACCAAACTCATGACCCACTAGATCCAATCATCTCTAAACCCTAACACCTCAACATCTCATGCATGTATTTTCAACTGATCTTGTCATAGGATTTTGCAATGTGTAATTTTAGCATCATTTTAGGGGACTTCATCATTTTTAGAGAATGGAGAACTTCATGGACTAAAATGATTCCATCCAAAATATGCCCGCCCTCAACAAAACCCAATTGTTCTAGGGATATGAGACTTGGGAGAGTGGGCTTAATCCCATTATCTATAACCTTCATTACAATCTTATAAATGACAATAAATAAAGCAATCGATTGAAACATTCCAGGTGATTCATCCCTCTGAGATTTAGGGATGAGAGTCAGAAATGTGGCATTGAAAGCATTGAGAATACCATGCATTTGATGAGAGTCCTCCATAATTTTCCAGACTTAATTTTTGATAAGATCCCAAAAGAAATAATTTTTTTTTTATTGTAAACCCATTGGTACCAGGGGGCTTCCCATCTTCCATATACTGAACAACATCCTAGAGTTTCTCCAAAGAGATAGGCCACATCAAGAGATCATTCTTTGAATCGGAGACTAAGGAGGGAATGTGCTGAGTAACCTTTGCAATGTCATTCCTCCTATCGAGGCAAGAATCCTCCATGATGTCCCTGAAAAAATGAAGGAGATCCCCTTCGATTTCTTCCCTCGTCTCCAAAATGTTCCCCGTTTCACTCTTAAGTATGGGGATTTTGTTAGTCTGGTGACGTTGTATGGACCAATGATGGAAAAAATTTGTATTTCGCTCCCCTTCCTTAAGCCAATTAACCTTGAATGTTATGTTTCCACAAAATTTCCTCTTGTCTTTCTATATCCAGTAATTGTGTAGTCACAAAGGTTTCTTCTTCCTTCAGGTCATGGGAATACCCATCCCTAATTCCTTTCTCCTGGATCAATACAAGTATCTATTCCAGTAGCCTCTTATTTATGAATATATTTCTAAACTCCTCTTTGTTCCACTTTTTGATTCTGCCTTTGATAGCCTTGAGTTTTTGCTGGAAGTGATACATACTATGTGTGTTTGAATGTCCTAGTTCCACCCACCATTTCTCCACCTTTCCCTTGAAATCCAGATGGCTTAACCAAAATTGCTCAAAAAGGAAAGGTTTATTGAATTGAGTTCCTATACCACTCCAAAATAGGTTGATAGGCCAATGGTCCAAACCTACCGAAGGGAGACTGAGAGCTGAAATCTTGCTTCCCATGTCCAACAGTGATTTCGATAAAAGAAATCTGTCCATATGTGAGGCAATGTGATGATCCCCCTCCTCTTTTTATTCCAGGTAAAGGATCCATTCCTAGTTTTAATATCAACCAGTTGCAGGTCCGCTATAATTTCCCCAAACCTTCTGCACTCTCCATCCAGGTATCAACATCCCCCTTTTTTCTCATCTAGGGAGGTTATCATGTTAAAATATCCTCCCACTATCCAATGCTTCCCTTCCATCCACTGATGCAACATGATAAGGGAGTCCAAAAATTCCATCTTTAGATGTGCTGAATTTGGGCCATAAACATTAGTTAGCACTCCCCTTACTTGGAGTCCAATAATTTGAAATTCTGCTATTAATGATCGAGGAGTCACTAGAAAATTTCCAAGGCCTACTAGAGTTGGGTCGCAAAGGATCCCCAAACCACTTGTAGCACTTACAACATCGATTCCTGATGCTTCACATCCCTTCCACACCTTCCTTCCAATATGCTTGGGTTGAAAACCTGAGCATTTGGTTTCTTGGAGAAAGACAATGGCAGGATTTTCCTTCTTTATCTTTCTTCTTAACATTCGAACTTTTTGAGGGTTGTTCGATCCCCTTATATTCCAGGTTTTGATATTCAGTAATGAACCACGTGGTTAGAGACCCAGAGAAGCTTAGATAATGGGATATTGACCAGACTTAATCAGTTTAAGGCCCGCCTCAACGATACTCTTCCTGTTTGAATTTCTTCCCGGTTTATTTCCCCATTCATCATACTTATGTTTGTTGTCCTTTTACTAGCTAGGTTCAATCCCTAGGGGAGATATAGCATGGGCCTTGAGAATAGACTCCTGGATCATAGAGATTTGATGATAGGGAACACAATCGTCCTTTTTATCTTCGCAGGCCTTTTCAATAGTGTCCATATCTAGCTCTCCAATGTCCATATCTTCCATTTCTTCCTCCACCTGCTGCACGATCTGTGGGGGTAGCTCCTCCCCCACTTCCCTCCCCTTATTGGGGGATGATACATCCTTTTTCTCTTCTCCCTTGTTGTTTTTCACCATTTCCATAGCCACCTGAACTTTGTTGGGAACCATATGGACATCACCCGATTCCAGTCCTGCTACATATCCTGATGCTGTTGGGAACTTAGGATCTCGAACTGATTAGATATCGTGGGTTTTGTTATGAATATATGGGGATCCCTGTTTTCTCCCAGCCCTCTTCTTGGACAGGTTCTTGGATAAACCCTCATCATTCGTTTTAACAATTGGATTAGGAGGGATCATGGGTTTGTTCATTGGGAAATCCCGGAAAAGATGGCCGTAAACATGGCATCGACAACATCTAAAGGGGATTTGTTCATAATCTAATGGATACCTCCAATCCTTGTCTTCCCAAGTAATATCTTTGGATTTAGGGATATCTTTCATGATGTCCATATGCACACATATACGCGTGTAAGAGGTGTAATGCCTGCCTTTGGTCTGTTCCGAGATCTTAATAAAATATCCAAGTGTGTTACCAATATCTTCGAGGATCTCAGGTTCCCAATACTCCCTTGGAAGAGAGCATAGTCTGATCCACACAGGGGAAATCCTCATATCCTCTTTCTCAGGGCATAAATGCTCCTTCCACGGCTTGAGAAACAAACATGCCGAGTAAAATAAATAGGGTCCTCCATCTATCGCTCTATTGTGATCTTATAGACTTATAAAAGCCACTATAAAAAATCCCTTGGAACCCAGTTGTAGATCATAGTGGCCCCTGGGATTCTAGGTTGAATTGATCCACCAGATTAGGGCCTTTTTAGAGGGGGATAACCCCACAAATTTACTAATCAAAGCATGGTCCTTCATACACTGCATGTGATCCCGAAGCTTTTCAAATCTGATTTGCATAGCAAGAATCCGATCCAATGTGGGATGAATTAGCCTGGGTGCCTTCCCCTCTCGCTTGTTTCCTGAGGCACATTATTCCGCCCTGAACCCTATCCTCCCATTTCATCCATCGATAATTGGACGCTCCCAATCTTGATACCTCATCCAAGCTCCTATGGGAGGGGATCCTCTACCCCCCCCTATTCACAAGCATTCGCTTCCATCAAACACCCCTCCTTCTGATCTCTCCGCTAGCTAGGAAACGGAAATCCGAAAGAAAATTGCAGACCAAAACCCTCGCATCCACTCCTTCTTCTCCAAACTTCAGTATCACTCAATTCAAGATGTTAGGCATCGATAAATTAAATAATTACTACCGATATACATATAATCACTTCATCATATCAATACACGTTGAGGGTTACTACAACTGTATATAGTATGTATACAACTAAACGACAATTCCTTATACCAATAAATACCCAAGGCTACCACACACACACACACACATTATTCATACCAATTACGATTACTTGCATGTAAACATTTCAACAAACACTTGACATTCAAGCATTTAGACAAACACTCAACATTCAAAGTTTTATACCATCAATATACACATAGAAACCTACAACGCCTATGATTGAAGTACTTAGCTTCATTTTTAGAGAAAACTTAATAATATTTTAGGCAGAAAGCATCCATAGGGTGATCAACACTTCTCAAAATCACCTAGATTTCGAAATTGGGCTAAGCGAACCTTTTTTCTAGACTCAAATTAGGGGTTCCAAGGTCATATGGTACATATTCCCTCTATAGTCAATCTAATTCGAAAGAGAAATACCTATATAGTCATTTTTCTAAAAACAAAACCTAGAATTTTCTTTTCTAGGATCCCATCCTTCAAGTGAATAATAATTCTATCAATTTCATCAATCAAAATTAATTTGAAGAGAAAGTCATTCAGGCATTTCATTCAAGTATTTAATTCAGGTATTTCATCAAACAATTAGTTAGAAACCTCATTTACAGTCATTTTCAATAAATAATACCAAAGAATTGTTAAGTGTTAAAGGCTTGGATTCACCATATAAGAAAAATAAACTTATTGGTAAAGAAACAACACTCACTCTCAACAAATCACAAATTTTCCATATAAATTTTAGTTCGACAATTTTGGCAAACACATGGCTTATAATATCCAAACCACAACTATGAGGAGAAGGACAACCTAGACCTATCCATAATCAATGTAATCAATTATCATAACCATGGAGAGCAAGAGAATTATCAAATAGATAATATTTCTCAGAAGTCATTTATAGCCATAGCAACAAACTTAACTCATTTTTACTATGAATTGTTAACTACCAGCATAGATCCATCTAAAACCCATATCTATCAAGCACCGAGAGGGATCCAATTTCTTGAGGTGTATTTTTTGTTTTTAAATTTAAACTCAAGAAATTTGATCTCTCTTGATTGATAGATCCAGGTTTAAGTTTTAAGTTTTTATTTTATAAACGAACATCGATTTTTTAATTACTTTTCATAATATTTTATTTTATGAGCCAACATGGATTTTTTTAAAATACTTTCCATAATTTTTTATTTTATGATCCGACATGATTTTTTTTAATTATTTTGTTAGGAATAAACGTTACAACATCTCCCCCATACTGGACTGTACAGCATCGAGACTCGGTGCAAAAAACTCATGACTGCTTTCTACATGCCAATATATTATAAAGAGACATTTGTAGTATAAAACCGAGTGCCGACAAAATTACAGATGTAACTAATGTTGCAACAAAGAGATAATTTCATTCCCTTTTCAAAACTATGGCACCCAAGCACCCCTTCAACTATACACAATTAACATAGTTAAATTGACTAAAAACGATCAAGAACAAATGAACAACTGTTGCCGGAAAGTAATTTCCGTATTCACAGAAAATTTACCATTACATTCTAGCTTTTGTAGTTGAACACATATGCCCAACTACTTCTGTACACTGATGTAGCTTTTCATACCTTGCATCCAACATACAATTATCCAATTTTACTTTATATATTTATAGTTGGGAGAAGGGATAACATTATAGTCTCAAAAATTAAAAATAAATAAATACATTCCACCACATCATCCAATTAATATCAATTCGAGTGTCAATGAAAACAATGTTATCTCATACTATATATAAAAGAAAAATAAAACATGGGAAATCACAATTATACTTGACTGTAGATCTCAAGCTCCAATTTTTTTGAGTAGTGTGTCTCCAATTCTTCAACCTTGCCAACTAGAATAGAGCAATTGGTTTCCACCCAACCTTATGTAGGAAGAAACCCCCCCTGGAATCCTCGAGCTATAAGAGCTCACAAACAATACATGAATGCAACAAGAGAAGTGACACACGAAAATTAAGGAAGAATCCTCTCTTCCTTCTAACACCACTCAGATATCACTTAACCAAACAAGCTAGCCTAGATGACTAATTGAGAAATCCTAGAGCCATTTCAACAACATCTTGGTACTCTCCAGGTATCCCCCCCAAAACCCATGGGGTACTTCTCTATTTATAACCTTTGAGAGGATTGACACCTCATCCCTTCATGCAATTATAAATTAATTAATTAAATCCAAAATTATGGATTATTCACCACCTCTCTTGAGGTGTCGCCTTTTCCATTTTCCCCTGATTATTTATTTTCTTAATTAGTTAATAATATTCACCCTACCCACGTGTCACCCTAAAATAATTTCATATTTTTAATAATCCATAGTTAAATATTTCACCTAGGATTCCACGCCCTAGTAGATTCAAGACTCTACGCCCTAATATATCCCATAGATCCAAGACTCCATGCTTTGATCTTCCATGGATTCAAGACTCCACGTCCTAATCTCCATGACTTCTCATCTATTATGCCTCGAAACTCCACATTTCACTCAATGCACTGATTGTGAGCGTGTTGTGAGCTCATACCCATCTAATGGTCCATTGGCAAGGTCTTGTTCCCAAGACTTGCACACATCACAACCTCATATATTAAGAGCATCAAATAAAATTCACAATGAATTTAACTTAAACAGATTTTACCCAAATGCAGTATACATGACCTCCACGATCATTTATGGTAATGAGCATCCTTGTCAGCAAGTATCTACGTTCCTTGCCATCTTGCTCATTACAAGGTTAAGCATACATAATCGTGTAAAACATGCATCATCGACAAGATCACAATCACAATCTATTCTACACAGTAATGATAATCCATGTCACAGTCATATATCCTAATCCATCTCATTAACTGGATGCAGAAAAAGAAACATTCATATAACATATACTTAATCAAAATTAGTCTAGTACACACACATTAATGTTCACCAGTCACGTGACCTAACCAGGTCCATAACATATGTCTGATATACATAATCTATCAAAATTCACGCTGATCAGTTGCCACAAAACTATACTCGTCAAGATGGGACACTACAGTTCTTCTATATCATGAGTACATATAAGATCCTTAAGGTTGCTACCAACCATATTTTATCCACTTTGATCAATTCTTCTAAAGTTATTCTCTGCCCTACCAAATCGATCAAGGGGGTATTCAATGTTTTGGAGCTCCTAGGTTAACTTGCACTAGAGACAAAAACGTCTCATTCTCATAAGGTCATTTGAGTACTCAATGAATTGTCTCCTCCATATCTATGAATAATTTCCAATTATTTTGATTATAATTTTGCTTCTAAGATCAAATAACTTACAAATAAGATTACCAAGTTTACTTTGGTTCTAATGATTAGTTTCACAATTCTCTTTTTTAAAAGATTTAATAAAATAATACTCGTGAATGTGATTTTATTGTAAATTTATAATACGAGTCCTTAATATTATTATCAATAGAAAAATATCAAAAAGAGAGGTCGATTTTCTTTTTAAAATTTTAAAAACCGTTTTGATTTTATAAAAAAATACGTTTTATTATTCATATAAAAATTATTTAACTAAATAATTTTAAGAAATGACGGTAAGCAAACAATACTTGTGCATGAAAGTGGTTCTCGAGATCCAATATACAGATAACATGTTGCTATCGATATCGACGAGGACTTACCTTACCATTCTTTGTCGAGGTCAATCATGTATCCACTTTGTTGTCTATGTCTACGATCCCACTATTGAAGTGTCATTGAGAACTAAAACAACCTCAAGAGGGCTGTACATCATGCTTTATAAATTTATTGATTATATGGAACATTGGATGGATTCAAAGGATTGTTGCTCATTACATATTGAACAAATTCTGCATCTTAAATCTTGGTCCAAGGTTAGCTTTGATATCTAGAATAAAAAATAGATTCCATGGAAGACAATGGTGGATGCAAAAAGAAGAAGGTGACAATATTTTGATCTCATTGTAGGAGTAGGGTTGTGGAGATAGTCAAAACCAAGGGGAAGAGAATGGGTAAAGGATAGTGAAGGATGTTGTTGCTCAAGGTTAAGAAACATTGAATAAATGAGCTGGGGGATGTGGAGGTTTTCATATCACATAGTATAATCCAATAGTTGGAGGAGGTATATATCACCAAAAGGACACATGGGGTCCACTCTAGGAAGGCAATGGCATAAATGAGAAGAATGTGGGGAAATGAAGGCCCTTAGGATAAGGAGATCCTTATTAAGGGTGGAGAGGGGGGTTGTCACGAAGGCAAGGGTAAATAACCTTAAATAATCCATCCTTCCAATTCATTCATTCCTCCATGGAGGGAAACACAAATGCCATGGTTTTTGTCTAATCCATGATTTGATTAGTGTTTCTTCCAACATGGTTGAATTTGTATTCCTCAACATTAGCTAGAGAGATCAATCCTTACAATATATCTAGTGATCTCTTAGTATGGGTTAATGCTAAGGTAGTGTCAACAATGAGGATTGGTGTACTGTGTTCTAAAATATGTCTTCCTCTTCTTCTTGTCCTACCTATAGTGATGTTTCTTCAATGTCAATATAAGGTTTTAAAGAGGGATAATGAGTAAGTATTTTATGCGATTAACCATTTCTGATAGTTATATCCCTTGTTTTACACCCTATATATGCATATGTTCTAGCTAACCATGGTTTACCAAGTATGAGTGGATATCCATTGAGTTTTTCCTTAGTCTTCATAACTATAAATCTTGTTGGATATTCCCATGAATCAATTAAAGCTATGGCATCTTCTAACACTCTCTCTCAAATAATAGTAGATCTATCCACAAGTTGAAAGACAATGGGTGTGTGTCTTAAAAACTCTCTCAAGTTTAACTTATGCATTGTGTCATTGGTCATTACATTGATTGCTACCCCTAAATCTATGAAGGTATTATGGATCAAGCTCATTAGAGGAAATTTGAGGTCTAAAATGGGCCTCCTAAGGAAAATAATAAAATAACAGTTAAAAAAATGAAATAATATTTATTAATTTTGGAGGAAGAAACAAAAAAAACTACTTTTTTGTTCGTTTTTGCAACATATCTCCCTGTGTTTTTAATCAAATTTTGAGTGGGGAGCACTCGTTGGATGCAGAATTAAATTCCGCATCCAACGAGTGCTCCCACTCAAAATTTCAGTAAACACACAGGGATATATGTTGAAAATACGAACAAAAAAAGTAGTTTTTTTTTATGACAAATATCTCAAGTCAACCATTATGGTTGACTCATTTTATTGAAATTCTGTTGGTTCTTGAATTCCAACTCATAAGAAATTATGGTTGGATTCTTGGATTAGAGTACAAGAGAGTGAATATTTCACCTCACATAAGATCAACAAGTTGTCTTACAACATTGATGGTAGTGGGGTCTCTTTTCTTTCTCCCAAGTCTCTTTATGTAGAGTTCCTTGATGATTTTGTTGTAAATATGGTCATCTTTAATAGCTTGAAGAAAAAATGAATTTTTACACAAATTTTGAACTCTTAGAAATTCAGTTTCTGAGTGAGTGTAGGTCTTCTTTTGTTCTAGTCTCTTAGGATAAGGAAAGGTTTTCTATTGAGAAGGATGTTGGTTGTTTCTTGGATTTATTGCTCTTCAAGGGTTTTTATCTTTTATAGGTTCAATGATAAGAGGAGGTAAATGAGTTGTTATCATCTTTCCTAAAAAATATTTATCTCATTTAATTCTAATGAATTTAATAAGTAGGTTGGATACTTTATCATTTCATTGTTATAAACTGGTTGGACCTGTCTATTGTTGGGGTTTGGTGCTAGTTGGGAAAGCATTTTTTTACTATTTAGGGGTCTTACAGGAAGTGGTAGGAGGTGTAGGAGATACCAACAAAAATAGTTTCTATTATCCTTGAGGTCTCCAAGATTGTGGAAGAATCCACTGGCCTTGAGATTGTTGCAAATTGTCTTCATGTTCCTTGCCTCCTTTGATTAATGAAGCACAATTGATCCATATTATCCTCTGCTCCTTGGTACACAAACATTAAGCCATGTAAAGATGGGAATTTACTTATTTGATGATTCTCCACAAATATTCCACATATTTCCATTGTGTTTAATGGACATTCATTCATGGCATGTTTCCTTTTGAATTTAGGGTAGAAAACAACTAGACCCCTTCTTGCCTTCTCTTATTTTCTCTTAATTTGCATAATATCTAATTACAAAGATAATGAATGTAGTATGTCAATCTTCATGTCCTCCAATAAGGTCCCAATTGCAATTTTTGTGAGACTTGTGGGATGATTGTGGGATAGCATTTCTACAGCCTCTATTCTTTTCTCTCGTAGATCTAGAGTAATTCTTGAACACTTGTTTTATATTATCACATGATAGCCAAAAGATGTCACCATTTGCAAGGAGGTTCAATATTTCCATCAAGTCTTATGTTACACCTCCGAGGAGTTATAATTTAAGATATTTTCATCTAATGTGCAACTATGAGGTCTCTTATAGCTAAGCTGAAATCTCTCTCCATAATTTTCTAAGGATTTATTCTCTCCTTGTAACATTCCAAATATTTCATCCTTGGTACCCCTATATTTACAATAATATATGTATTTTTCAATGAAGTTCTACTTCATTTGATCCAAATTGCTAATATTCCCACCAGGATCATGAAACATCTCAAAGTAGTTTCCTTTAGTGTAGAAGGAATGTCTAATATTTTGGGCATTTGTTTTGTAGTCATAAGTTCTATAGAGAACTTCAACCTTAAAAAGAAAAGCATTTGAGTCCTTCATAGTTATCTCATGGAAACGAGGAAGGGAAGAAGGGCTTATGTTTTCCATTCTTGTTTCCTCATCAGTTGCCTGAATTGAAAATTGAAAGACATCGGAATTGTCTTCCCTTACTTTTTCCCATACATAGTATTCATAATTGGAGATTCCTCTCTAAATTCACCTCTTAGCTAAAAAAGGAATTTATAAAATACTTGTAGTGATGTGTTTTCCTTCTTCAATATGTTCAATAAACTCTTCAATAATTTGTTCGACGTTTGTTGGATTTTCTAGAAGGTTATTTCAAAAAGTATTCAAAATTCTCTTGTTGTTGTGCTTATCCATTAATTCCTACAACTACACCACAAATATGGGTTTTAGTAGAAAGCTTCCATATTTATCTCTAGGTTGATGCATTCAATTTAGTGAATATTGATATGCATTTTGTTTTTTTCTTTTCCAAAATTTCAAGATTGTCCTAATGTGATTTTTAGAAACCTCCCCCACAATGATGCAAAAAAGTGTTGGGACACAAAATTGTAGAAATATATACTAAAATCCAGAACTTCACCTCAAATTATCAACCTAGGGAGCACGCAAACTTATGAGGTGCTATGCACCATATATTTTTTTCTTCAGAAAAAAATTGTAATCTCAATAATATAGAAAATGAATTACACTCTACAAATCCCAAAAGGCATTCGAAAAATCCCATCTATTGATTCCAACAAAAGGATTCCTGTATCTACCTATCCTATCTAGTTACATCATCCACTTGTAAGTACCATATTATCAACACCATTCATTTTAAAATTCTATTGTGTTGCCCCACATGTAAACTGTCACTTGAAAATGGCCATGATTTTACATAAACACTACATCGAAAATAAAATTCGTTAAACTGATGATCACTCTTTTGGGACCATATGCTTTAATGGCTACTGCTACAGAGACATAGCCTTCATATAGAGCAAAAACATTGATATCACATAAAAGGGTCAGTATCATATTCTATGAGAACTCCTTCTTGGTGCTCCCATATATGCCATGTTCCTGCATCCATCTGCACACATATACATGGAAAATTTTAGGGGCTAATCTTATCCCATGGGCTAAATTTAGGGATTTTTAATTTTTAATGGGCTATTTTTTTTATTAAACACACATTAGGTATGATGAGCCCACATTTTATTTATTTATTTTTAATGAATAGGAAGTTATCCCCATCGAATTTAAAAAGGGAAGCGGAAATAAAACAATTTCGCCCCTCTAAAAATATATTAAAATATTTGTTCGCCCACAAAAATCTCTAGGCAGCTCCCATTCGCTACCAATATCCAGAAATGGTAGTTGTTAGGGGCTCTTTCGGCTTCTACCGATCATGGAAATAGAAGTCAAAGTTGCATTCATCTAGATTTTATGTGTTGAATCTCATTTTGCAAGTTGCTTAATGTCCACCTTAGAATGGCAATTGATATTTACTATCAGGTCTTATGGTGACAAATTTTCATCTAGGAGAGTTCTAAATCCGATCACTTTAGATCCAAAGTTTCCCCAAGAAACATGAGGATTGTGAATCTTGAGATTGGTGATGTAGAAATAACATTTTTGTGGGTATTTGGGGTCTCGTGCTTAAGGGATGGGACTTCATTCACAGACGCATATTTGGGCATGCAAGGGGCCATGACTTTCCAAGGAGAAACTTGCCAAAAAAATTTCCAAGACTTCACAAGGTTTTATAATTTAGTGAAAGATTTGCCAAAATTTTACAAGGTTTTATAATTTAATGAAAGATCCGCCAATATTTTACAAGATTATATAATTCAACGAGATATTCTCCAAAAAATTATATATACATAATAGAACATTGATAAAATAGCCTTCATGTTTTCCTATATATCATGGGGATTTTCCCATTTATTATACATAGAAATTTAGGGGGGGTTCTTAAAATTTTGCCTGCACATAAATAGGACAAAAAAAAAATTAGTATTTCTTTCCATATATATGACGAAATGAAATAGAGGAGAAAACATTTTTAATAACTTTTATGTCATAAAAAATGGGTCTCAAATGAAAGTTTCTTAACTCAACTATGCAAGACATCTATAAGCTATCCCAATTTTTGAATCCCCCATCACCTAAATATTCTTGATACGTTTTTCCACCGCCAGCCTCAAAACTAGCTTTGGAGCAATCAATTCTTCCCTTTGTTTGAGCTCTCTCCAAATCCAAATTTGAACTTCCGAAAGGTAGTATTTGAACTATATAGAATACCTCCAAATCCTACTATAGAAGGATGCCCTTGGTCAACACCATAAAAGTATTCCCACCCACTTATCAATCACTATTTGTCTTATAACTCTTATAGGTTTGGAAGCCTGAAATTGATTGAAGTTTTTGGGAATAATTAAATTCTATGATAAATGGATGTGAGAATAACTAAAGGGCACCTACTTTGGCCATTCTAGTCCCTTTTATGCTAAAGTCCCATGTAGGATCTTTTTGATTGAGAGACGATTACATGAAGATTCTCGATTTCAAGGGGCACTTAAATTTCATCATGTTTTTGAACCACCAAGGTTAATTCTCGAAACCCTTCTTCCTCTCTCAAGAATTTATATCCTAATTTTGGAGTATACTTATTTATAGGGCTCTTAGACCACAATAGTTCATCCTCTTCATCTTTTGTTTTGACATGAATTTTATTTAAAGTGACAATAGTTTTCCCAAAATTTCCCTTCTTCATCCCTAAACTCCAAAATTTGAAAAGGAAACCATTCATGGGAGAAATAGTGGTATGTATAGTATCCACTACTTGATTTAAGAAATCTGTTCCTTTTCCTTTGGGAGGTTCTACCATATTTCTTGTCTTAGGAATACAATCATGGAGTAATAAAAATAAAATGAATGCGGAAATAAAACACATAAGAGTAAAAGACAAGAGAGACAACAATATACATTGTTCACTCAATATGGTCTAATCCACAAATAACAACTAGTACTTCCTTTATTCCATCAACCAAAATGAAGGGATAAAACCTATATCACATCCGTTGTAACCTCCTATTCACTCTCTCATAGTCTCTCACACTCTACAAATTGTACTACAATGTGTTCTTAGAAAGAGGGTTTCCTTACAGGAAAAAAACACCAACATAACATCTACCGTACGATCTATGACCTAATGATCAACATTCCATATTGACTACGAAATTACAATATTTTACAAGGCACATTTTCCAAAAAATTCTCTTTAGGGGCGCTGCTCTTGTCACCACCTGTAACATCCTAAGAGTTTACCCCTATGTAAATAAGTTAGAGGACTTGGATATAATTATGTTTTGGGACTTGGACCTATGTATGATGCGAAGCATTATGGACAAATAACACATTCTGTGACTAAAGTGATAGTTTATTTATAAAATGTTTCTACCTACTTGCTATGGGACAACTTGTTGAAAAGAGAGACCAAGCTTACTATGGAATTATGACTTGAGTGAGTAATTAAATTTAAATAAGGGAAAGATAAATAAGATGAGAAGAATAATAATTATGGATTTCAAGAAATGTGAGGAATTAAAATAAACCCTAACTGATACTCTAAACCAAGAAAAGATAAAAAGGAAAAGGAAGAAAAGAGGGAGGCTGCTCTTAATTCTTTTTTTCCCTCAAGATTTTCTAATTTTGCTAACTTTTCTTGAAGTTAAAAGAGAGAGAAAAGCCATTATGTAAAATGGATAAATAAGTTAAGAATGAAAATTATATAAGGGAGATTGCATAGGAAAGTCTTCCTGGTTTCCTTTCTGAGCGCTCAGTGTATTTGGTCCAAGACCATGAGATTTGGAATGTGAAATCTTTAAAGGAGAAGAATTTTTTTACATGAACCATGGAACTGATTAAGGATTAAGGTGATCCTATTAACAAGTCTACTTAAGAAAGAATTCATATCAAACATCCCTAAGTCTTAGTTTTCTAGTAAGCTGGTTTGGCTTGGGGGTGATCTTTGCAAAAGTTGATAGGTTATGAACCGCTGCAGAAATATATGGTAGGGAAGAACGAGATTGTTCCATAGCAATTTGGCATAAAGTACATATAAGTTATTTAAGTTTTCTGTTATTAATTTCATTTTCATTATTATTCTTCTGGTCGAACGCATGCGCAAATTATAAAAGTTGTTATGACGTAGAATGCGCATACTTAGTCAATTCCATTTATTAAATAAATGACATTATTTTAAAATCTCATGTTTTTAAACAAATCATCTAAACCTTCTAGAAGCATAGGATCAATGGATTTATACAGAACTGATAATCAGTTCTCTCTCTTGAAGAAAGTAGTTATAGTTTAATTGTAATGTAATTACAGAAGTATGCAATTGTTCTTCGATTAAAAATTAGATGTAATAATAATATTAGTTCATAATTTCTTTATTGAAAGTCTTCTTCTAAATAGCCTAAGATTGTTGACAAATAAACCTAAACAAATTAGGAAACAAGCTATTTATGTATATTTGTTTATATAGAAATTTTGAACTATAATGATAAACCAGCTGTGTAAACTTTGTATTTTTGAAAGCTCCTGTATAAAATCCTAACCACAACCACGATAGGGTAAGGGATATACCCTTGGAATAGCCATAAAACCCTATATGCACGGGAAGGATAGACGATCCTAAATAACATAAATGTCAATCAAATAACACGTTAAACTTATCAGAAGATCCCTGCTAGGGATTTGCTAGAATAAGTTCACATAGTATTCTCACCATAACAATAAATAACGAGTGTTACAGGTCCATCATAATAATTGCTAAAAAAAAAGCTTAAGAAGAACGACTTGACATAGTCATCAAAACTATATTAAACAAGTTTCCTCAACAGAGAAACTTTAAACAAATGTGATCATAAGATCAAGACCGCTTTCAAGGCCACAACTATCATGAATAAACACAAATAAAAAAATCCAATACATAGTCACATGCAAAAGCAGATTAAATATTAAAATTTGTTAAGCATAGATTGACAATCAACTGCTTGTTGCGAATTTCCCTAAATAATGAAAGACTCGGCCTGTAAGATGAAGGTGAGGTTACGAGCTCAGGAAACACATCATAATTCAAATAATATGCAAAATGAATTATCGAGATATCAAATAACATTGATATCCTAATATCAATGTTAGGATATCCAATAGATTGGGATTTACTCCACCATATATTTAACAAACACCAACTTGCCTCCTCTAGAGATACACTTATTTGACCACATAGTTAATTTTTTCTTGACCTTGGATACCATCCACCCCAATTAAGGTTTTGTATAGTCATTTGGTTTTATATAAGGTTTTGTATAGTCATTTGGTTTTATATCGAACCCTAAATGATTTATCCCTATTTCCATATTAAATAGCTTTAAAAGAAAAAATATTTAAATATCCACTTGAATCCCCTCATCAACTCCCATGAAAGAAATAATGTAATTATCGAAATTTATCATCATCTCCATTGCCCTGCAATACAATTCCAATATTTGTTTAAATTTGAAGCATCCCTTCTAGAACTATTATAGAAGAGTAGTATGTCATCAATATATAATAGATGGGTGATTTAAAAGTCTCTACTTATTCTAATACCTTGCAATTCCCTTGAGTTATTTTCCACTATCATTTCCCCATCTAATCCTTCAACCACTAGAAGGAAAATTAATGGGGAAAGAGGACATCCCTATCTTAACTCCCTATCAAGTTTGAAAAACTCTAAACAAGAGCCATTCAACAATATTATAAAGGAGAAAAAGATAATGCAGTTCATCACCCAATTTACAAAGTTTAATGTTAAACCAAAATTAAATAACATCATTCTCAAATATAACCAACCCACCCTGTCATTAGCTTTTGAGAGGTCTACTTTTAAAACCATCGCAAGTAACTCCTTAACATTTATAGTTATAGAATGTTTCTTAGTCCACCCCTATAACCTCATGTATTTATCTCCCTATAATAAATCCAAATTGTTATAAATAAATAAATTTGGACAAAATAATCTTCAACGTTCTAGCTATGATCTTTGAAATGATTCAATAAATACAATTACACAATATATTGATCGTAATCTTCAAAACTAGCTGGGTTATCTAATTTGGGGATTAAGGCTATAAAAATTGCGTTAGTGAAATATGATAAAACTCTATTAAACACACTATATTCTTCTATGAATCTAAATAATTCCTCCTCGAGAAGGTCATAAAATCCCCCAAAAAAAGTTAATAGGTCACTCATCAAGCCTAGGACTTTCATCTTTTTGGAAAGAATGCAAAACCTCATGTAGTTCATTTTTGGACACTTCCACCATCAACTCTATATTTTCTTCTTCTATAATAAATCTAGGGAAGAATGGAGATATTTTTACTATGTTTCCTAAAGTTACTTTGATTTCCTCCTAAAAAATACCTTTGAAGTAGCTTTTCCTTACAATTATGATATCCTTAAAACTTGAGATCCACTCTCCATCGTTATTCTTCAACTTCCATATAGTATTAACATTTTTCCCATGATTGGCGAACTAGTGAATATTTTGTGTGTTCTCATCTCCCTTCTCCAACCATAAAGCTCTTCTTTTCATCCCCCAGAAATATTCATTGTTCTCTAAACATATTCTCTTCCTTTACTCTAGCTCCAATATTTATTTTTATGTTCTTTTGATGAAAGTTCAACCAGATGTTTGAATAATACCTCTTCTAGTTTTTGGCATTGACCCTATTCTGGGGAACATATGCAATATTATTGTTGGCATTGACCCTATTCTGGGCGTCAATGAGGACTATATTTTATGTAGGGATCTACGAAATCATTTTACAAGTTTTGTCCTGTTCACGTTGAATCAATTTAAAAGAACTACTAAACAAGTCCATGACTGCTCTTATTGGCTCACGGCATCGAACCTTGGTTTGGCAGGCTGCTGGGAAGTTGAATGGAACTTCTCATTTGCTAAAACTAAACATGGCAGGGATTCGGCTCTCAGCAGAAAAGGATAGGTTGGCATGGGAAAAAAACACTGTAAATGGACAAGTTACAGCCATATCCGCATATCTGGCTATTGTTGATAGTCAAATAAATGAGCAGAAGAAGTGGTAGTGTAAGGCGATCTGGAAGTGGAAAGTCCCTGAAAAAATTAAATGTTTTCTTTGTCTTCTTTTTAACAAAAGAATTCTTACCTGGGATAATCTCATGCGTAGAGGCAAACGCGGTCCAAGCATATGCCTTATGTGCAGGAAAAACGATGACTCTATTGCTCTTTTATTCATGCAATGTAAATTTTCTTTGAGTTTGTGGAAGTCAATATGTGCTTCACTTAAGTTAGTTGATGACTGGCCTGTCATGGATTTCGATTCTGCATATCAGGGTAGATTCAAAGAAATAGAGGTTTTACAAATGTTCCAGGTTTGATGGCTTGGTGTATTTGGAACTCCAGGAATTTTGCTATTTTTCAGAATAGAGAACCTTCTTTGAAGCAAACTTTAATATCCTTATGGAATTTATATCACTCAGTGATGTAAAAAACACTAAAAATGTGCAGAGAAGAATTTTTTTGACAGTGGATGAATATGAGGAAGTCATTGCTTTCTTTGATGGTGCTTCAGCAGATAACAAATGTGGGGCATGTTTTACAATCATTTGTGGGAAGAACTACACTCTAAATTTCGGCTGGCATGTGGTTCTGGATCAAATACGAAGGTTGAGCTTCTTTGTTTATGGGGAGTCTTAAACGTTGCTCTTTTAGGTGGCATTGATTCAGTCAAAATTTTTGGTGACTCCTTGGTTATAGTCAAATGGGCCAACAAGAAATCTCAGCTTGAAAATGTTTTCATCCATAACTGGTGTCAAAGAATTTCAGAAATGATGGACATGTTTATTGATCTTACTATTGAACATACATACAGAGAAAACAACGAAATTGCTGATGTCTTATCCAAGGAAGCATTAGATGGTGATCCAGAGGTCCTCTACTGGGAAGAGGTGATAGATGAACAACTACCTTTTTTTGGTTCTTTGGATAGTTTTTTTTAGAAGTGAACTGAATGTTTTTAGTTGCTTCAGCTTAGTTGGCCATGCTTGGTTTTTTTTGTAAACTAGCAGGATGCAGGTTTATCTTGCAGTTTTTGATAAGCGGTTTTTATTGATCATAAAATCGATATGTAATTGTGATGAAAGGCTCACAAGGATCCAGGTTTACTCGGTATATGATATGTACTTTTTGATTTCCTGGAAATAACAAAAGTACGATTTTTTTTCTCTGAAAAAAATAGGTCTTCTAGTTTTTCCTCCACCTCCTTTAACTCCTTTTCTTCATTGATCCTTTTTTCATATACCCACTTGGAAGTTGCTCTTTTTATATTCTTTAAATTTAATTCAAATTGAATTGTTGCTGACTTTGTTAGGTCCCCATTAAAAGGAACCCATTGAGTCGTTATTAACTCCACAAAAGCAGGGTCCTCCAACCACCGGGGATTGAATTTCAGAGGGTTGGGAGGTTTTTCCCCTATTCTTGCAATTTCTAGAAAGATAGACTCAAATGATCTAGCTCCCCATCACTCCCCAACCCATTTCCTTAGACTCCATAAATCATTCATGAACCCTTCTGATACCAAGAAACTGTCCAACCTTTTAGAAATTGTATCCATACCTACTCTTTTGTTTCTTTGAGTCAATTTGAGATTTATTGGCGCCACATCAGTTAACTTAGCCTCCTTAGTCTTCTATACAAAATAATGTGAGAATTGATTCGCCAAATCATTTTCTCCACATACCTCTAAATACCCTTGAAAAATTCATATTACCTCATACAAAAATATGCTGACACGACACTGACATTCTGGGATTTTACAAAAACTCAGCCCCATTCATCAGATTCATACAAATAAAAACACATGTGTGTGCAGATTTATAAATCAATTAAACACAGCGGAAGTAAAATTCTTCTACACACACATATATCATGCAATTTCCAACATATTGATAACATGCATCAAATAAAAACATTACGTAATGAAATACAAGATAATACTTATCTTGAAACAATGTTGTGCCGAGCAAGTAGCTATGCAGCTGCAACGTTCCACCCAGCCATAGGCCAACTTTACTCATCAATCTCTCAGCACAGTTGCCACCCCCGAGTTGGGCATGATTTCTACAAGGAATGGGAACCTACAACTGATGCACAACAAGATGAACACCTCATCTAAGCCAAGCCAATCCATATTTGTGTTTACCAATCCAAATGTGAACCCTTTTCTATTTTTGGATGCTTGCACTCAAACACAAGCCAAAGTAATGGATACCCATAACTCATGCCCCAACATATTCTTTCTACACACAACAGGCACAATTGTTTCCATAGCAAAACGTTTTTAACTGTGGGTTGTACAAAATAAAATGTCCATGGATTTTCTCCAAATCGTAGAACGCAAATCGAGTTGCGGGAAGGGAAATCGACCACAGGGAGCAAAAACGATTTCTCCCACAGGTATATACACATTTAAATGGAAAAAACGACCTCCCAGGATCCCCAAATCAGATTCCTCTTCTTCCCCACTGTTCTATATGACAAAAACGCCCTTCTCCCTGCCGAGAATGAAGAAACACAGGGAAAACCATGG
This sequence comes from Larix kaempferi, assembly GCA_027924585.1. Classification (NCBI taxonomy): domain Eukaryota; kingdom Viridiplantae; phylum Streptophyta; class Pinopsida; order Pinales; family Pinaceae; genus Larix; species Larix kaempferi. The sequence goes on along the minus strand of BSBM01001409.1, from coordinate 4,582,145 downwards.
AGAAAAATGCCCAGCAAGCTCAAACTGCGTGAGGGAGAAAATACAATGGGTGAAGAATGGCTTGGGGAGCAGATTTGTGGCTCTTTTCTTGCCCAATAAACCAAACATGAATTTCTAAAATGGTAGCTTGCCCATACACGAAAATGGGGACAACCATACCTCTCCATTTCCCCCCCAAAAAACTATTTCAACCAACTCTTGGGAGAAATAAATGATTGGGTACAAAAGTCAACATGGGTAGTTGATGGTTTGTGGGTTCTCTCAATGGCACTTGGCTTGAATCTATTGGCTCCAAGGGTTTGAATATTTCCCTCCCAATTCCTTGTAAAATTCATGCCCCCATACTCTTGTTGCATAGCTAGTTGTGGGTATTTTTATTAAAATGCATATTTACATGATATTTATGATTTCTATTGCACCTGGCTAGCACACAAACCATATGCATCAATTTTAACATTGAATCGATTGCGGGGCCTTGGCCTTGATATCCTCACCATGATTATAACAATATTGCATCATTTACATGTTAAATGAAATGGGGTCAAAATCGGGATATTACAACTTCCATGATTTCATATGGCCAACTACAAGTATGCTAAAACTCCCTTTCTTTCTAGCATCAAACTCGAGGCTCATTACTCTTCACCCTTGGTTGACAACACCTTATATCAAAAGTAGTTGGGAGCCTCCTTTATCTTAGTCACACTAGGCCCAACATATCATATGTTGCAGGTATAGTCTCTCAGTTGATGTCATAACCCCATGAGTTGCACTGGACGACAACCATTGTGGATTGTTAATTTGTGACATTCAGGGAACACCCAAGTTTGGGATTCATTATGTGGCTGGTGGAAGCCTTGATTTAGAAGGGTATACATATTATGATTAAGCATGTGATCTATATAGCACAAATCCACTTTCGACTACCTCTTCTCTCTTACTTCTGGTCTGATTTTTTGGTTGAGCAAGCAACGATATGCTATTTCTCTATCTACACATTGTCAATTTCGCCACTAGGATCATATGGATTCAACACATTGTCACTGATTTTGGCATCCAATACCTCGAACCATCTTTCGATTTTTATGACAATTAGAGTACCATTTAGATCTCACAAGATTTGGTCACTGGCAGCGAACCAAGCACATGAGATTCATATGCACTTCATTTGGGAGCTCATCCATGGATGTGTTATTGATTGGAGATACCATGCAACTACATAACAGATAACCAACATCTTCATCAAACCATTTATAGAGAGCAACTTTCTTCATCTAGGAGCTTTGTTGGGGGCCATGAGGCTTCATCTCCAGAGCAAGCTACTTAGTCTTCTCTTCTCTTTCATCTGTGTGGGTTTTTTTCTTCCCCATTGGGTTTTCCCCATCCTCATTTCTCTGGAGGAATAATTTTCTACATGGATACCTAATATGAATTCATATTTGTCGAGACTTATCTCTCCATTGCCACATGCCCACCTAAGTTGTGCTTATGAAGGGTGTCAATGAATATGATGCATGCTTATGTTTACTTCAACGTATTTGATGTTTCTGACCAACACTTCCATGCCCCTAAATAAGTTAAGCTTACTTATCTTGACTTGCTTGCTTTTCATTGCTTTATGGAAGGATTCATGGCATGGACAACTTTTGTTGATGTTTTCCAAATCCATAAAAGCAAACTCATTGTATTTGTATTGAATTGATTATTTTCTTACGGAATATTGTAATAAAAAGCTAAGGGATACAAATTATAATATTATGCTCTTTTCTTTAGATTCTAAATCTTAAGTGGGTTCGTAACCAAAGGTAATCATGTTTCGTAACAATATTTCAAAACATTTTATAGCTTGGCTATACAACCATTCAAGATTTACAACCTCAAACATATATAATTCAATATTTAATATATGTATAATTCCTTTGATTGTAATAAAATCAACAAGGCAAAAGGAAGTCATGCTTCCCTCCCTTCCACCTTTGGTGTTTGAATAAAGGATAATGGATGGTTAAGTAGATACATTCAATCAAACCAACCACATCACCTACGTTTACTAGAGCCCTTTCCCACATCGCTTTGTTGTTTCGGACTTAGTTGCTAAACTCCACCATACAACATGGTTTGGAGTCTCTCGAAAGGCCACTCAATGACTCAATATCAAAAAAGAAACAAAGCTCGTATTTTTTTAACATGGGCATTTAAAAAAAATCATAAAAGAGAAGAAAACCCTTAAATTTGTTTCAATATAAACGTTAAGTAAATATGACTCAATAAAGTAAGGATTGCTTCAACAAGAGCGCCTGTAGCTCAGTGGATAGAGCGTCTGTTTCCTAAGCAGAAAGTCGTAGGTTCGACCCCTACCTGGCGCGAAATGTTAGTAGGGTTGACCCCTAAATGTTGGTATGTTTCTTTTGCTGGTTTATTTACGGTAACCTTGCGTAGAATTTGAAATACGGCCATGATAATCCTTATAAGAGTCGATATAAATTGACTCATTATTATTGAAAAATCATATACCTAAAAATTTAAACTTTTTAAATTGATTTTAAAATACAATTTAATAAAAAATATAATACAAATATTATGTTAATGCAAGAATATCTACTCTTTCAAATATATATATATATATATAGAAAATAATAATTAAAATGAATTATCATAAGTGGGGTGAAAAAATGTAGCACTTTCTTTACTTCCACATTGATTGGATTGTTTAACGCATAGTTTTCAATTAGAGCAGGCCAGGCCTTGTTATATTTAAAATTTTCAATTAGAGCAGGCCAGGCCTTGTTATATTTAAAATTGGTTACCAATTTGGTACTATAAGGATTTAACATCAATATTTTTGTTTTAATTTTAGTAGAGGTATCTGAAGGGGTAATTCCTTTTGTTTAATTTTAGTAAGGGATGTTTTTTTTCCCGCGAAAAAAGCATACTATTGCTATTCAATTAACTGAATCAAATAGTACAAAAATATCCACAATGATAAAGTATGGTAATTGGTATCCCCAAATACAACAACTGACATATGACAAAGTCCAAAAAGCCCAACAATGACTTAAAACCGGATGTCCCTAGCCCAGAAAATATAAAAAACCAGAGTCTAGAACCAAGTTCTCACAGATCTCTTCCCAGAATAAGACACCTTCTTCTCCCTCCAAAGCCTGCTTCAAAAGCAGATCGACCTGTGTGTTGTGCTCTCTATAAATATGCTCAAGTGTAGCAGATCTGAAAATTCTTAACTCAGTCTGAATCTTGTTGCACCAATTTGCCAGATGTATGACCTTTAGTGCATATTCCCCCTTTGCTCACTTAATAGTCACCCTTGAGTTGCCAAATTTTTTTACATGTGCCAGTCCAAAGAGATTTGCAGCCCGAAGAACACACTAGAGAGCTAATAGCTCTGCTTTCATATTGGTCCCTTTCCCACAGTTCATACGAAGAGTATAAAAGTGTTCCAGATTGAGAAAGATAACCCCACCTGCACCACAATTCCCCAGGTTTGCAGCTCCATAAAAAAATAGTACTGGGTCGTCAATAGTAAGGTGGCACTGCCCTATATTGTGTCCAATAGGTTCAACTTCTTGCATTTGAAATTTCAAATAATGACACAAGGCAGAGTTGTATACGGTATCAAGATGATGACAAATATTCTCAAAAATTGCTTTGTTCCTCGCCCACCAAATGACCCAGCAAATGAAAACCGGTAGTGTGGAGTGAGATTTTTCAGTGCTGATCCAAGAATGTAAACATGCTCCCACATTGATGCCAGTCCATTTCATAGAGAAGCAAAAATTCAGAGCGAACTTCTCCCACAGGCTAATTGAAAATGTGCACTCAATAAAGAGGTGTGAAACAGATTCCGAGTCATTCTTACAGAAAGCACACTGACTTGTACCTAAACTATTTTAACATAATAATAATGCACTTTAATATCACATCCACATAACAATTAAAAAGCATTTTTTTAACACTAAATTTTTGTAAAATATAAACGTCATAAAGTGTGGAAAAAACATATAAAAGAATTTATAATTATTAGTAAATATAATATATCAATGTATCGTGTAACAAGTTGCATTGATTCTAGATCGGGTGGTTGGGAGGAATGCTGTTATCCTCCCCATTCGGGTTCAAATCTTGCTTTGTGACACTTGCTCCTTGGAAGCCAACTTTCTATGTAATGATTGTAAATCTGGCCATACCTTGATTCTTTCAGAATAGCAGGTGTTGGCATTTTCCACGGAAAAAAGAAAAAAAAAATTGCATTGATTCTAGTTTCAAATAAAAACCTGAATTTTGTAAAAAACTAATTAGAAAATAAACAATAATGATTACGTCACTTATAAATACATTGATGTATACAATACAATATAAAATGTGTTAAAGCTAACATTAATATGAAATGTGTTAAAGCTAACATTAAAAATAAATGAATCTCGTTGGTATGAAAAATAGATTTAATCACACTAGTGTGGAGTGCTATATTGTGTATAACAATAGGTTATGAAAAAAAAGATTAATCGTTTGTAGGAAACATACCATCACATTGGTATGCAACCCTAACACATACAATGGGGATAGGTTAAGATATTTTATAAAAAAGTTGTGTGATGCATCTAGTACTTATAAGCACATCAATGCATTGGGATATGATGTGCACTGTTGTTAAACAAAAAGTATCAAACTAAATGTTCATTTCAACTTGCATTTAGTACTTCACACACATATAAGCATTGGTGTGCTTTATCCCCCCATGATCACCTCATTGTTTGGTGCTACTAGATTCTCGAATTTTGCTATTTGTCCTCTTCCATTGCTGATTTGTGTTCATTTTAGATTTTTTCAAATTGTATTATATCTACACTTTGATATATATGTAACCATTCTTCCTTGGCGAAGAAGAGGCCATTTAAATTGATTGTTATCCCTTAATTTACATTTTAACTAGTTTAAATTTTAAAATTAGCCTTTCGGCTTTTGTTTTCATTTTAAAATTGCCCCCAATGCAACCTTGGGTTTTTGTACGCACTAACATTCAATGCAATATACATGTCACATAAGTGAGTACTAGGCTATCAAGAAGGGGGGAGGATTTTCCCCATTTTCTTGATCTACCACCTGGTGTTGTATGAGATAACCAACTGACATATGTGTAGATATATGCTAGTAGATGTTAATGACCTCAATGAATTCTATGTTACTTGGGCCATATGGGATTATTTATTTTGGATTGAAGAAGGCTATGTGCTTCTACTTTATCATCGCAACACTAGCACACCATACCACTAGTGGGAAGTGCCTTAGTTTCCCTATAATGTACTATTTAGATAGTCTTTTTTATAGGTCTAGATTGATTAGATGGTTGCAACTAGTTTTTTACGATAATTTTGTATTAATCTATATTATTGTCATAACATGTTGGAGGGGATACATGAACATCCCTTGTAGCTCAATGGATAGAGCATTTGTTTCCTAATAAGAAAGTCATAGGTTCGATTCCTACTTGACGTGCTATTGAGGTTTCTGTGTGGCAGATGACAAACATGAATAACATTTCATGGGTTTTTGTTATACTGTGTATTGAATAATAGTTTCCATGTGTTGAGTGCCATGAATAACCTTCCATGGATTTTTAACGTACCAAATAATTACCTTATTAACTCTTTTAACATATATTTGAAATATTTTACTTATTTTAAATTGAGCGGCCTCCACTATGAACCAACTCTTATATATATATATATATATATACTCTTAACTTGGACCTATATATATTCTCCTCAATTTTTGGCTTATGGATAAAAGTCCAAGTTAAGAATATATATATATATATATATATATATATATATATATATTGAATAAACACTATATGGATAGGAAGAAAGAGAGGTTGAAACTTTAAATATTGGGGTTCTAGGTAGTGTGTATATATATTCCAAAGAATAATTTTGCGGAAAATCCTTCGAGTACTTCCCCATGATTCATAGATGGTAAACATGGTAAACTATCGACCCTGATTACAGAGGCTAACCCCAAGGAGATTAAGAAGAGTTGAACCTGTTACCTCCCCAACTTTAGAGGCTCTCTCTCTCTCTCTCTCTCTCTCTCTATATATATATATATATATATATATATTGGAAAAACCCTATATGGACATGAAGAAGGAGAAGTTGGAACTTCAAATATTGGGGTTCTAGGCACTATATATAAAAGGAATTATTTAAATTTCAAAGTGTATTGTATTGCTCCATTAGAATGTACAAAATTCCATATGCAATAAATTAGATGGAGCAAAGCGTGTTTGATATGTAGTGGTGAAGAGCTTTTAGAGTGAAAAGATCAAATAGAAGAACAACAATTTTGAGGTAATTTTCTATGAATCTCTTTTCTTATGAATGGTTTGATCAATTTTGAAAATAAAATCATCTTATAAATACTTTTATAGGTAAGATTTTTTCAAATTGTAAATGTGAGATAAATATTTCTTAAACAATATCAAATACATGTGGGTAGGAAGGAGAAGTTGAAACTTCAAATATTGGGGTTCTAGGTACTAGGTATATAAAGGTTTGGTTAAATTTCTGGTTGCATTGCATTATTCCATTGGCATGCCCAAAATTCCAAATGCAAAAAAGTTGATGGAACAAAATGTGTTTGATGTGTAGTAGTGAAGAGCTTATCTAGTGCAAAGATAAAATAAAAGAATAACAATTTCAAGGTAATTTTCTATAGATCTCTTTTATTATGAATGACTTGATTTATTTTAAAATATCAAATTATCTTGTAAACACTTTTATAGGTAAGATTTTTGAAATTGTAAATGTGAAGTAACAAATTTTTAAACAATATTAAATCCAAATTCTCTTAGCAAACTATATTGGTTAATTAAGATAGTATTGAAACTTTGTACACTTTACAAATTTGTAGGACTTAGATAATGTATCATGATATAATCTCTTAGGAGAAATTTGGCTAAATCAAAGTAATTTTTTTTCAATTTTTGTTTATTATTAAGTTAAACATTGTTTTCTCTAATATGTCTGGAAGGTCGAAATTTAAACTCCTTTAATTTGATAGTATTTTATAATCATTATCTTTTAAATTAAAAACAACATACTATTAGTTTATATAGATGTAAATTGAAAAACAATAAAAATATTAAAATGCCATATTTTTTATTTTTTATTTTATTTTTATAAACAAAGATCAACATCAAATTTCAACACTAAACTACAAGATAGTTATCAAGTCTCTCAAATTTCATATCAACCTGATTAAAAATTTGTTTTTTATTTTTAAATTTGATTGTTTCATTCTTTCAAAAAAGTAATTTATTGATTCTATAGGGGTTTCTAGAACCCCTAGAATCTGATGTAATTATTACTATTAATCTCAATGCATTATTTATTTATTTCCTATTAAGATTTAAAATAAATTCAGAAAAAATAAAAGATTTCATAATTACCTTCAACCCTTGTGACCCTTGCCTTGTTGTTATTTTCTTTTGTTTTATGTGGCTACAAAATTTCACACTAGGGTTTATCTCCCTTTATTATTTCACAATTATGATTTTTCTTTTTAGGCATTTTAGATTTAATGAGTTTTTGTTTTTATATATAATGAACTGGGTGTAATAGGACCACTTATTGCGTTTGATCCAAAACCTTGTTGGCCTTGTTAGTTTTTTTTTTAATTTTTTCTTTAAAAAATGTTTTCATAGTTTTCAGTGCAGTCATTTTCGTATAACACATCAATCCGTTTGTAATAAAAGCGCGCTGGTAATCAATAATGATTTATATTATATATACTGCACCGAAAAAGGCGTAGGTCAAATGGTTAATTTATTTTTCATTAATGGTGTGTTCCGATTTGATGCACTGGTGCATTCATGATGTCAACGCACTAGTGTATTTTAATTCTTGAAGCGTACCAATATGGAAGACTACTTTTTAATCTAGAAGTTATATGATTTATTTGTATAATATATTTAATAGATTATCTATTTAATGGTCCGAGATTTTTATTGATAAAAAATGCATGATAAGATTTCAATACGTAATAATTCTAATCAACATGATGAGAGCACATCCAAACATGCAAAGAAGGATAGTTCTTTGTAATTTCAATATTAAATCAATATGTTTGAATTATATGTAAGTTTAACTTATATGTATTGGTAAATGTGTGTCATGCATAACCAAAAAATGAGGAAGCTCAATAAAATTCTTTGCAACCTAAGTGTAGAAGAGCGTAAAACCTTGATGGAAAAGTTGCAAATGGATGAATCAAGTGAATAAAAAAGCAATCAATATGATTTTTTTCTTGAATTTTCAGTGATATTATACTTAAGAATATTGACTAACATGTTTCAAACAATTTATTTAACATATGTTGAATGTTCTGCAGGGACTAATAAGAAAAAAACAAATTAGGAAGATGTAAATGATTATGAATTGGTCCTTAGCTCATCTGGAATGATGCTGGAAGTTAATGAAAGAGGGGAATTTTTTTATAAAATTATGAAGGATATAGTGGAAATAATATATATACATACTTTCCACTTACAATACAAAAATCAATCAAATGATTCAAAGAACCATGTTATATCTAAACTACATGAGGTGTTTCCATAGCAATGTTTAGTGAGACCTATCAGACTTGCAATAGCGAAAACATACAACAACAAAAAAGAATCATTTAAAATTAATATTCTTAAACACGTTTTTATAGAATATGTATTTACTACTACAAAGCATTCCTTTAATAATATCAATTCTTCTATATTTAATTTTAATATCATTATAAAAATAATTTAAGTTCATTTTAAATTTTCAAGAATATTATGAAAATCCCAAAGGATGAATGAAGTGACATAAAAAATATGCCAGTAGGGATATCTAAAAACGTATACAAGGAGATGGTCAAGTAAATGGACATATTTGCATCACAGGATGAACCATTTCAACAACAACAACGTGCTTCAAATGTATGAAATTATTGAATATTTCTATTATGTACATATAATTAATTAATTTAGCATTAAATATTAATTTTCAATTGTTTTGTTGCAAAAAAGAAAACAAAATGAAACCCATTCAACACATAAGACAATACGACAAGGAAAAAAAGGGTTGATAGCAAATTTTGTGAGTAGTTGTGATTTCCTTATAAGAACTTAAGATTTCATATTGGTTGTGATATTTATAATTTTTTTTTATGTGCCGACCATCCTTGAATGTCTTTAAATATGTGTTAACATACAAAGAAGAACCATCAGAAGAATTGATTGACATTGGGTTAAGTATGGGTTGTGAGTGTATGTTGGCGTATCAAAACTTAATTGTGGAATTTGTAAGAATCTACATTTTTTACTTATTTCATTTTATAATTAATGGAACAACAAAATACTTTATATTAAATCTATGATTTGTTATGGGGTAAAAAAACTTACAAGAAACAAAGTATAGAGTGGAGCCAATAGAAGAGTTGTTGAGAGAAGGCATGCGATTTGGTTTTGAAAGAATGTGTATCATTCACGACTCAATTCTTTCTATGGTACGCCACTTTTCAATTTACATTCATGTATATTATCTATTTTAAATTTTAATATTACCACCAATGTAGATACACTCATTACACTTTATTTTTGTGTTCGTAGATGGAAGTTGTAGAGGAGGAAAACAATCGAGGCAATCGACAAAACATTCAACCAAATAACCCAAGTCATGCAAGTGGCTCGAGCACTGACAAAAGTTCCAATGAATAATGATGATCAGTATATGGATGTTAATACAAGATGTTGTATATTTTGAAATAATCGTCTGTGAAAATCATACATTTTGTATAATGTAATAGACATAGTGTCCCAATTGAAAGACACTGGGTTACCAATAAGTGTAACAATTACAATTTTATTGTCATTTTGATTATCGTGGACCTTTATGTTGTCCCATTTAGCATGACAAAGGTCATCTTATTCATATATAATAAAATAAAGTTTCTTATTCTATTTCATTCTCCAATGTCATTGTGAAATTTTACATCACTAATTATATATATGGACGATTAAATATTACAATAAATGCAAAAATTTATGATATAACAAATTAATCCAAACATCATATCCAAACACAATAATTAAAATTAAAATTATATGAATACTTTTGTACAAAATATTTCAATTTCTGATGAATAATGGAATTAAACAAAATAAAAATAAAATATAGATATTCTAGTGCAATGTCAGTAGTCAATGTTCACTAAACGGGAAATGATTATCGGTGCTTTTGATCGTTTGCAACTAGCACCGATGCACTTCAAACAATAGAGCCTCGGTGCAACAGAATACTCATTGCATGACCCGGTTCCCTTTTTATTATTACACCCTGGTGCACAATTGTATTGTAACTGCACCATTAAATTTTTAAAAAGTAGCGAAATTCAATGTCTCATTCAACTTTATCGATGTGTTTTCCTCCACTCATCACATCGATGCTTTGTAATAGTTAGTAAGTAATGGTTCTTTTTAATAGTTCGTAAGAACCAATGCTACATTAAGTATAAATCACTGGTTTTGTTTAAAATTTTGGTGTGCATTGGTGCTATATGTATTATCAAGCACATGTGTATATATTGCATTCAAATTTTGGTGTGCACTGATGCATATATTGTTTTTAAAATCATTAGCGCACTTGTGGCACTAAAGCACAACAATAAAAAAACCTTCGCTAAAGCCTTTGACTGCCAAATTTTTTTAAGTTATAATTAATTCCTATAAAATCCTCCACTAAAAATGATCTGGTACCATTGGTGGAGGTTGTAGCGGAGGTTTTTTTTGTCAATTTTGACCAATCTTGTAACACTAAAAAAACCTTTGTTATAGGGCCTTTTCCTTGTAGTGACATATTCCCCTAGCTAATTCAATTAACCATCATTCACCTGATACTTGAAAATACAACTACACTAGACCGATTAGTCATTCTACCTCCGTCTCTACCACCAACTTCTAAATTGTTAAAGCAAACACTTAAGTTTTCTTCCATTAAATCCCTTCTAAAAAGTTTGTCTCCTTCGAATCCCCTTATAACATTGACCATTCCTTCTTCCATTCTAATTGTTGTTGTGACTGTAATTACAACTCCATTACCAACAAGTTCAGTTTCTTGGCATACTAGATTCAAAATGTTCATTCGTTAGATTGACCCAGTTCTTACCCCATCGACTCCTCCACCCACCAGTTCTATATCAACTCCACTGACCACCACAGTCCCAATCATTTGATCGACCCCTGTCTCAGCTATTAGTATAACCAAAATCCCACTCGTCATTCCCACGAACAATACCATCCCAATAACCGTGTCCCTACCTATCATTACTGTTACAAGATCGACAATAGTTACAATAGTTTCGACTTAGATTACCTCAATTGCTCAGCAAATAAGTACGACTAGCGAAGCAAGCCGACAGAAGAGTTCCAGAAAATCATAAAAAAGTAAAAAAATGAAAACAAAGACCAACATAATGATTTCAGTATCAGTATAGCATATGAATGGGTGACTTTATATATAATATGAATTTTTCTATCAACCAAAGCATCAAACCAGGAGCTACATGAATTCATCAAAATTGTCAATAAGGAGCGCAAAAAAAGATGGTGTGATGCCAATAAAAAGCTTAGAACCATAAAGGTAGAGCAGGACGAAACTTAGAAGTCCCACTCATCAAAAGTCATACAAATTATCAATCCAATAGAATCCCCCCAGCCAAAGAGAACACTTGATAAAATCCAAATCCTACTCGGGTTTGCATTAACTTGTTTGCAACAAATACTCGAACAACAGACACAACAACAATAGTATGAAAATAGTCTACTCATGGTTGATGAGTTTAAAAAGTTTGAAGATTGGTACAGGAAGTTAAAAGAATACGAGGTCCAGGAGACTATATCAACCTTATTTTTGAACAATTGGTATTCCTATTATGGGAAAGTATGTTTTTGAAATTCAGCTCCTGCAAACCACCATTTTTGACTTATACACAAGACAGGCTATAATTGACCCAAACACCACTAGAATATTAGAGGATCAATTTCAAATGGAAAAAAGTGTGTGGTCAAATTATAGAAGAAGGAGCATAAATGGTTACATGAACAAAGAATGCGTAGGGAGAAGTCATTCGTATGACTGGCTGTATACACATACTTAAGTGAGCTACATAGATTTAGTACCAATATTTCGAGACTAATCTTCATAACATGTAGGACAAGCCAATGACAATAAAGTTGTTACGACTATCTTAGCTCATCATAGTTAGTACAAACATTTAGTCTATCCTAGATAACCAAGAATATTTTATGCGATGCCTCACCCTCTATGTCGATGCCATAGTTGAAGTGTGTGATGAAGTGACTCCAACTAGTGAAACATCCAATTCTCAACAACCTTGAATTTTGTAAATTTTTTGTAAAATTCACACCTCCTTGTTCTCTTTAGGATAAAGAAAATTTTGGGGGTGGGGGAGATGTTGGAGGAGCCTACTCGACAAATTGACTAGGTCTTACCAACCAACCACTGACCGGTCGGCCCAATCGAGTCAAGTCAATTAGGTTGACTAACATATAGTTATACAGTTACAATTGTCTAATCGATTGTATGATCCATATATATATATATATATCACACACACAATTCACGTCATTTTTTGAAAGTTTTCATAACCCCAACCCGGTTTATAAGCTTAGAAGCTTCTCTGCATAGTTTAATGTCCAAACCCTTACATGCAAAATTTTTCATAAAAATTGACTTCAGCTTAAAACAAATGAGATTCTTTTCATCATTCAAATTCAGAAATTTAATTTTCAGCCAACAATTTCAAACTCAAAAATTTTATGACAGCCATTCAACCATAAAAAATAACACAAGAATTTTTGACCAAACTAGTCTAGGATAAAACCCCGAAGGGAAAACCTGTATATGAGAGAGAGATTTTATTTCTTCAGTAAAATTATACAAGTATAACAGTAGTACTTATCTTTACTTTTATTCTCGAAAAGTGTGCCAACAACCCACTGAAAGTTTGTTGTATGGAACCTTGAAAAACGTGCCAAATCTGCTCACATGTGTGACTGTACGGATTCCTGTTTCTTGAATTTTGTGCCCATAAAACAACCTTGAATTATGTGCCTACTGTATGGCCAAAACGTCAATTTAATGCTGTACTTGTTCCTTGATTTTCGTGCCCAAATCGACCTTGAAAACCACGCTGTACGGATCTGTCATAAACCGTACTGTACGGCTTGTACATATTACCTTCTCAAAAACAGTGCTGCTGTACGGTCAACCTACTGTATTGTTTTGCATTGGGAAATGTGCCTAGTCTCTCCTTCTCGAAATTCGAGCCACCTTCCTTCTCTGAAAATTTTTGGTTTGGAATCTCTCCAAAACCCTCTCTCTTTCTCTCTCACTTGCTCTTCTTCTTCTCTCCAAAAATTCTCTCTTGGATGTGAATAATGAATTAGAAATGCCTTGCCCTATCCCTTTTTGTTCATCATAACTTCCTCTTCCAAACCAATGGTCAAAATTAAATTAGATGAGAGGTTCGACTCATTAAATGCTCATTTAATTAATTAATAAATGACATTTAGTGCACCTCATGTCATTTAATAAAGTATGATCCTCTCTTCTAATTAATTACTCACTTGAATTTAATTTAAATATGAACTTAGGATATCATGACTTTTTAAATTTTAATGAAGTCACTTTAAAAATATAAAGTGCATCTCACTTCATTAATTAAAGATGACTAGGGGTCACAACTTAACGTGTCCTTGTCCACCCCAAGGCACTACTAGGTGAACAAACACTTCCTAGGTACTTTTTCAACACTCCCTCTTACCGAGGAAGGTGTTCTTCACCACTCCCAACTTGTCTTTGAAATATACATGCTTCCCTCTTCCCAAAGACTTTGTGAGAATGCCAACCACCTGCTCATCAGTAGAAATGTACTGCAACTGCACTGCTCCTCTCTAAACATAATCCCTGATAAAGTGATACCTGATCTCAATGTGTTTAGACCTGTCATGAAATACTAGATTCTCAGAGAGCCTGAAGCAACTCTGATTATCACAATGTATCACAGTGGGTCCCATCTCTTGACCAAATAAATCAACCATCAACTTGCAAAGCCACAAGGCTTCACAACTGGCCTGACTGGCAGCCATATACTCAGCCTCTGTAGAACTCAATGATACAGAATTTTGTTTTCGACTGAACCAAGGCACAACTGCTGAGCCTAAACTAAAACAACAACCAGAAGTGCTCTTCCAGTCCAAAACATTACATGCCCAATCTGAATCTGTAAATACAACCAGTCCCACTCCATCAGATCTCCTGTAGTCTGGACCAAAATCTACTGTACCTGCAAGGTATCTCAACACATGTTTTGCAGCTATCTAGTGCACTCTCCTGGGCTCTACCATGGACCGACTGAGAGTGTTAACTGCAAAACTCATATCTGGCCCGTTGTTGACCAAATACATCAATGAACCAATAAACTGACAATATATATTAGGATCCACCAACTCTCCCTCAGAAGCATGAAGCTTCGTCCAGTTGGTGACCATAGGTGTTGACATGGGCTTGCAATCCTCCATCTGAAATCTCCTCAGAATATCTGCAGCATATTTTCCCTGACTCAGGAAAACATGTCCATCATCTTGCCATATCTCCATCCCAAAATAGTAATGCATCAATCCAAGGTTGGTCATCTCAAACTCTGAAGGAAGATCCTTCTTGCATGCTTCAATCAATGCTCTCCTCCTGTAATGAACAAGTCATCAACATATAGCAGAAGAATGAGTGGAACACCACCAACCACAATGTAGTATAGGTTGGGATCTGCCTCAATCTTCCGAAACCCAATCGATAGCAAGTAAGTGTCAATCCCAGAATACCAAGCCAAAGGGGCTTGCTTTAGACCATACAAAGCCTTTTTCAGCCTGCAAACATGCGAATCTCTCCCATGAATCTCAAATCCCTGAGGTTGCTCTAGATATAACTCCTCCTGTAGAAAACCATTCAGAAAAGCGATTTTCACATCCATTTGATGAATCCTCCAACCCATCTCTTCCACAATGGAGATCACTACTCTGATCGAAGAAAATATAGAAACCGATGCAAAGGTCTCATAGTAATCAACTCCCTCTACCTGTGAGAACCCTCGTGCAACAAACCGAGCTTTGTACTTGTCGATGCTTCCATCCGCAACACGCTTGATTTTATAGAGCCACTTGGAAGTCACTACTGAATTCCCCTCTGGTCTCGGAACAACCTCCCACACTCCATTCTTCACAATGGATTTGTACTCTTCCATCATGGCATATATCCATACTTGGTGTGGGGTAACCTCCTCAAATGTAGTAGGCTTAGAATCACTCAAGCTAGTCACCATCGCCATATAACTGAAAAATCTCTCTGGTGCTTTTCTCTCCTCGACCTCCCTCTTAGGAGGTCCCATAGACTACTCGGTTTCCTTCACAAGATCCTTAAGCCAACTTGGATTACATTTCTTGGAAGTAGCTTCCTCTTGTAGGTGCTCCTCCATAACCTCCTCATCAGACAACTATCTACCTAAAGAAGTACTTGTTGTCTGATATCCTGTGCCGAGTGATCCTGAACCTGTACCACCCGAATCACATGAAGGTGAAACCTGTGAACCTGTCCCTCTACCAGAAGTCTCTATAGACCGAGTCCCTGAAATTGATGTACCTGTAACCTGTGACCCAGTCACTCCTGAAACCTGTGACCCTGTACTCTGACTCTGTGAACCTGTCACCTGTGGAGACAAAATCTGCTGCTCCTCAATCTCTGAATCATAATACTTCCTGAAGGATTTCTCCTCCTCAAATCTAACCTCCCTCTTAACCACAACTTTCCTCTGTGTACGAAGGTATATGTGAAAAGATTTTGAAGTCTCGTCATATCCAACAAAAATTCCTCTCTTTGCTGTAGGCTCTAACTTTGTCCTCTTCTTAGAAGGGACATGAGAGTATGTGAGGCATCCAAATATACGAAAGTGACCTATCTCAGGTCTCTTCCCAGTGAACATCTCCTCAGGAGTTTTACACCCCAATGCTCGATGTGGACTCCTGTTCTGAACATAAACAACAGTACTATAGGCCTCAACCCATAGAAAGAAAGGAAGTCTCTGATCATGCAGCATGGCTCTAGCTGCTCCCACTATCGCTCTGTTCTTCCTTTCCGCAACTCCATTCTGTTGTGGAGTGTATGGAACTGTCAACTGCCTCCTGATTCCCTCATGTCTACAAAACTCATCAAACTCCTTGGAGGTATACTCACCCCCATTGTCTGAACTGAGTGCCCAAATCCTCCTCCCTATTTGGTTCTCCACAAGAGCGTTGAACTCTTGGAACCTCTACAAGACTTCCTGAGATTGTTTACTTCTAAGAAAGTAGATCCAGGTCTTCTTGGAGTGGTCATCAATGAAACTGATATAGTACTCAAACCCTGTCAACGATGCAGAAGACATAGGTCCACACAAGTCTGAATAAATCAAGTCCAATATGCCACCTGATCTCGTGTCACTGCTTGGAAAAACAATCTTGGTGTACTTTCCCAAAGCACACCCTTTGCACACACCACCCTGCTTTGTGCCGAACTGAGGAAAACCTGTAGACATCTCCCTCAACAATCTCAAAACCGAATGATGAATGTGACCCATCCTCCTATGCCAAAATTCACATATCTCAGTACTACTGCTCGCATGGGCTAATGCATGATGAGGTTGGAAGAGAATCTTGTACAATTTCCCGCATCTAACTCCAATGGCACATGAAGTAGATGGTCCTGCTGCTCTAGGAAACACATACACTTTCCCACCTAGGACATATACTCCAAATCCCTTGTCTTCAATGGCAGAAACTGAAACAAGTTTCTTCTTCAGCCCAGGGACATACAAAACATCCCTTAACAACATAGGTTGCATGGACTCCCTCTCAAAGGTGACAGTCCCTCAACCCAACTGCTCTCACAACAGTATCATCACCCAACACTACCTCGAGACTCAAGCCAGTCTCGGTCATCTCGGACAACATATCACGAGTACCTGTCATATGGCTTGAATCCTCACTGTCAATATACCATGTAGAAGTAGTGGCAGAAGCACTCAAAGAGTGGCCAACCAATAAGGAACACTGACCCCGATCATCCATGTCTCCCTCCATATCACTGCTGGTGAAAGATATACTCTCTGTACACCCAACATAGAGAGAAAACTCTCCCTCAAAACGAGAAGCAAAATCATCAACATCTGCTGCTGCTGCTGTCTGTTGTCCTTTATTCTTCTTGTTTGGGAACTATCCAGCATAGTGTCCAAACTTCTGATATGAAAAACACTTGACTTTACTCAATTCTTTCTCCTGCTCACTTGTATGTTGCTTGTCCCCACCCTTGGGACCTTTCTTGAACTTCTTCTTCTTCTTACCTTTTGTTGCCAATGCTACATCCTCCTCATCATTCCTATGATGTGATGAAATGCCCTATAGTTATCCTCTACGTGTCTCCTCCCGTGTGAGATCATCCCAAAGACGATCCCATGTAGGCATGTTCTCTCGACCAATGCTAGTCTACATGAACACACTCCACTGTTGAGTCACGCCATTTAAGGCGGTGCACACCATCTCAGTGCCCTGTATAACCTCTCTTACAGCTGCAAGCTCATCCCTTACCTATGTAATCTTGGTAAGATAGGAAGCCATGCCTTCCCATTTACTCATGTGTACATTCTTCAACTTCTCCTTGAACACCATATTCCTGTTCTCATTTGAAC
The DNA here is from genome assembly GCA_027924585.1 of Larix kaempferi. Lineage (NCBI taxonomy): Eukaryota > Viridiplantae > Streptophyta > Pinopsida > Pinales > Pinaceae > Larix > Larix kaempferi. Next base: position 4,564,301 of record BSBM01001409.1, on the reverse strand, counting down.
TATGGTAAAGGTTGGTCAAAGAAGTCCACATCTGAAAAGCATATGTCTTTGTTGATATGTGGGGGATTACATGATCCTTCACAGCATCAAGTATAATCTTCCTTTCCTTTAAATCTTTCTTCATGAAAGCTTCCTTATCAATAGCATCGGTAGGTACAGTCACAAGATTTGTTGTTGTACTGTTGACTATATCCCATAGCTCATTCTCTTCCAGTATCAACATAATTCTAGCCTTCCATGGGATAAAAGTTGTAGCCCCGTCCAACCTGTCTTCTACTCTAAGCCCAAACACCATGGATACAACCTATATGACCCAAGCAACCTGTTCAAGAATTCTTTCCCAAATCTGGAAATTTCTGTCAAAACCCTAACTTTTTCAAATTTGAAATTTTTTCCTCAAACCCTTGTTTTCTTCAATTTTTTTTTTTTTTTTTTTTTTTTGTAAACCCCTATTTTTCTGAATTTTTAAATTCTGAACTTTAAATGCGCTCTGATACAATGAAATTTTTTCATAACCCCAACCTGGTTTATAAGCTTAGAAGCTTCTCTACATAGTTTAATGCCCAAACCCTTACATGCACAATTTTTCATAAAAAATGACTTCAACTTAAAACACATGAGATTCTTTTCATCATTAAAATTCAGAAATTTAATTTTCAGCCAGCAATTTTAAACTTAGAAATTTTATGACAACCATTCAACCATAAAACATAACACAAGAATTTTTGACCAAACTGGTCCAGGATAAAACCCCAAAGGGAAAACCTGTATATGAGAGATATATTTTATTTCTTTAGTAAAATTATACAAGTATAACAACAATACTTATCTTTACTTTTCTTCTCGAAAAGTGTGCCAACAACCCACCGAAATTTTGTTGTGCGGAACCTTGAAAAACATGCCAAATCTGCTCACACGTGTGACTGTACGGATTCCTGTTTCTTGAATTTTGTGCCTAGAAAACAACCTTGAATTTTGTGCCTGCTGTACGGGCATAACAACAATTTAATGCTGTACTTGTTGCTTGATTTCCGTTCCCAACACGACCTTGAAAACCATGCAACTTTCATAACCCCAACCTGGTTTATAAGCTTAGAAGCTTCTTTGTATAGTTTAATACCCAAACCCTTACATGCAGAATTTTTCATAAAAGTTGACTTCAGCTTAAAACACATGAGATTCTTTTCATCATTAAAATTCATAAATTTAATTTTTAGTCAACAATTTCAAACTCATAAATTTTATGACAACCATTCAACCATAAAAAATAACACAGGAATTTTTGACCAAACTGGTCCAGGATAAAACCCCGAAGGGAAAACTTGTATATGAGAGAGAGATTTTATTTCTTCAATAAAATTATACAAGTATAACAACAATACTTATCTTTACTTTTCTTCTCAAAAAGTGTGCCAACAACCCAATGAAAGTTTGCTGTATTGAACCTTGAAAAACGTGCCAAATCTGCTCACACGTGTGACTATATGGATTCCTATTTCTTGAATTCTGTGCCCATAAAACAACCTTGAATTATGTTCCTGCTGTAGGGCCAGAACATCAATTTAATGTTGTACTTGTTCCTCGATTTTCATGCGCAACTCGACCTTGAAAAACACACTGTATGGATCTGTCAGAAACCGTACTGTACGACCTATACGAATTACCTTCTCGAAAACAGTGCTACTGTTCAATCAACCTGCTGTACGGTTTTGCATTGGGAAATGTGCGCAGTATCTCCTTCTCGAAAATTGATCCATCTTCCTTCTCTGAAATTTTCTGGTTTGGAATCTCTCCAAAACCCTCTCTCTGTCTCTCTCACTTGCTCTTCTTCTCCTCTCCAAAAATTCTCTCTTGGATGTGAATAATGAATTAGAAATGCCTTGCCCTATCCCTTTTTGTTCATCATAACTTCCTCTTCCAAACCAATGGTCAAGATTAAATTAGATGAGAGGTTCTCATTAAATGCTCATTTAATTAATTAATAAATGACATTTAGTGCACCTCATGTCATTTAATAAAGTATGATCCTCTCTTCTAATTAATTACTCACTTGACTTTAATTTAAATATGAACTTAGGATATCATGACTTTTTAACTTTTAATGAAGTTACTTTAAAAATATAAAGTGCAACTCACTTCATTAATTAAATATGACTAGGGGTCACAACTTAACGTGTCCTTGTCCACCCCAAGGCACTACTAGGTGAACAAACACTTCCTAGGCATGGTATTTTTTAAGGATCCTAATACTATACCTTAGTATAGTATTCTAGGCGATTATTTTTGGTTGAAAAAATCATATATATAGATAGTTAGGCAAATGTTAAATATGAAACATACAATTTACTACTAAAATTTGTAAATTTTGGCGAATATTACAATAAAAAAACATATTTTATGTAAGTCGATATTAGAGAGTAAAAATGACCAAACAGCGAATTTATTTTTTGAAAAAATGCCCGAAAAATAGCCAATTGGCAAAATTTCGGCCCTAAAAATTTCCGTGTTCCTAGGTACTTTTTCAAAATTTTTCAATAATTGCTTTGTACAATAATATTAACACAATTCTACATATTGTAGGTCTTCAAACAAAGGGTAAAACTTCTAAAAAAATATAAAAATTGATCTCTAATACACAATAACTATATTGAATCTATATAAACTTGGTTACCATCATCATAATGCTAGGAAAGTGAAATAATTTTCAATAGGTGATAAAAGCGGTCCAAGAGTGATAATTAAAAATTTCAAGCATAGATATTTGGATATTCATCACACACCCTAGTCCCTTAATAGAGTAGGGGATTGTAACTAAATGAAATGTGAATGTATTTTTATGAGGTACTTAACCTTTAATAATTGAGATGATCCACTACTACCCTCCTTGCCCTCACCCCTTACCTCTATCAACCCTAATCCCTAACCCATAACCCCTATATACTTAAGCCCCTAACCTTTAGAAAAAATAAATCCTAACATATAATCCAAAATATACAATGATACTTACAACAATAAAGGGAATACAAGAGATTGATGCTTTATAATAAAACAATGGTTGATTGGTTTTATGGTATCCCTTTCACATTCTTTCTCACATTCTAGTTAATTTTTTATTTGGTTGATTAGTATGTAACTTCAAATTGTTTCTAAGGCATAAAGAAACCCATCCTAAATATTAATCCCTGAAACAAGTAATACTTATCTATTAACTCATGTAGCTTATATAATCCCTAACTCCTATCATCTATAAACCCACTTATAAAACCCCTAACCCCATATACCCTATCACATAAATTATATGGATTTTGTTCCACAACCATTTATCCCCTAACAAATAACATGTAAAACCCAAACCCCTTTATTTTTTTTTTTATGATTATATAAAAAATCCTAAAAATATTAAATCCTAACCTCTAATACCAAACAACTATAACATATGTATTCTATTATTTGTGTGTGTGTGTGTTTGTGTTATGAACCAAATTCCAACAATACCATAAAAATAGAAAGAAAGAGTAACCCAATACCATACAAATGAAATAAAGATATGAATAAGAGGCCTCTTTAAGGGGAAACATCCTTTTACAATGTATCAGATGCACAAGATGAGATGGTATCCTTACTGAAACTAGGCCCTTCCTTGGTATATATAGGAGACAAAGCTTACAATTACAATTAAGGTCCTAGATAAACCAATAAAAACAATACTAATATAATAATAAAAATGTAACATTACAATATATAGGGATTAACATGAGCCCCCGTCCCCCTCCCTCTCTTTAAAAAAGTGTTGTCCCCAACACTTGATTAACTGTGGATGTTTCTGCATCAAGATATTATCTTCCCATGTTGCTTCTTATATTGGAAAGTTCTTCCACTTGATGGGGTACTCAACAATTGTTCAATTTCACAACTTCTTGATCTATGTGTCAAAGATTTCAAGTCATTATATCATTTTCCCTTCTTCATCAAATTATGGTAAAATAGTTTGGACTGGAATCTGCTCACCAATTATCTTTTTTATGCAAGCAACATGGAAGTCTGAATGTACATGTGAATATGGAAGCAACTCCGATTTGTAATCCATACTTATAGTTCTCTGCAACACCTTATATGGACCATAGTACTTTGGTGCTAATTAATTTTCCTTCTTTTGTTACTTGAAGAATATCTGTTTGTATGGTTGTAGCCTCAAAAATACCCAATCCACTACTTCAAATTTCCTTTCAATATGATGCTGATCTTCTTATTGTTTCATCATATTTTGTGCTATTTCTGAGTTGTCTTTCAGTAGTTGGAGAACCTCTTATTGGTTCTCCATGTTATCCTCCACTACTTGAACCTTAGGTTTTTCTTTCAAGGATGATGTGATGGATGAAGGATGATAACCATAAAGTTCCATAAATGGTGATTTTTTTATGAAGTGTGGAAATATGTGTTATACCACCACTCTACCAAGGAAAACCAATTGAACCATTGCATTTGTTTATTAGATGCAAATCAATTAAGATACCATTCTAGGCATTTATTCACAATATCAACTTTCCCGTTGAATGGGGATGGTAAGAGGAGTTGTGAGCCAATTGACTAGACCCAAACAAGAAAATATTTTCTTCCAAAAATTACTTGTGAAAATTGGATCTCTATCACTTACAATAATCTTGGGGAATCCATGTAGCTTTTGAATTGTTCCCCATGAATGTTGTAGCCATTGTACTTTATTTAAAGGGATGGGAAAGAGAGAAAAATGAGAGTACTTTTTGAGTCAATCCACTACTACCATGGATTCTTTCCTTTAGACTTTGGTATACTTGTGATAAAATCCATTGAGACTTATTCCCAATGCTAACTCGGTATCGCTAATGGTTATAGAAGACATGGAGTCTTGATTATCTATCCCTTATTCTATTGGTAAACCAAACATTCTACCACACATTTTTGGACATCAATTTTAAGACCTTTCCCAAAAAAATCCTTCTTTATCCTATGGTATTTTTTCAAGAACTCCTAATGTACTCCTATATGAGAAGTGTGCAATTCCAAAAGGACCTTTTGTTTGAGCTTTAAATTCTTACATAAATATAGGTGCCATAGTGAATCACTCCTACATAAAAATATATGTAATGCACTAGGGCTCTCTTGTAGCCATTGAATTAACTTGCATTCCTTTTGATCCTACTTCTATTCTATCCTTTCTTCTTCCACCAAATATGTTGGAATGTATAATGATATGTAATGTTTTCTAGTGAGATGTTGTAAGATGTTATGATGTCCTAACTAGCAAATAAAGAGTATTTCTCTTCATAAATATCTATCTTATGTAAAAGGAGTTATCATGCATGCATCATGGAGTAAAATTCTCCTATTATCATCTTTATATAAGAAGGGTGGAAAATCATTTATCCCACTTGTGTTATGGAATGTAAATCTTCCATAAGTCTAGCTATATAATAGAGGTGAAGGAGACATTTTAGGAATACATTGTGCTACATGAAAAAGCTATTGTGAATATTGTTAAGATGTGATATAAGCATATGAGTTGGAGTTTCCTGAAGAATAAATAAGAGCTCAATCCTTCCCATGGATGTTTCCCCATTTGGGGTTTTATAGTACTATTTTCTCTCCTATTTCCTCTCTTATTATTGTTTCTTTGATGCTTGTGTAGATTAGAGATTAGACTAGTTGATTTTGATTTACATGTTAGCCATCTATTGTTCTATGTTAATACATGTTTCTCAATAGTCCAACATGGTATCAGAGCAAAGAGCAGGTTACTATTGAAAATGTGACCTAACCATTGTGTCTAAAGCAATGTTTTTAGTCCAGATACAATATTGGTTCATCAAATTTGGCATTTGTTTTCTCATTATTGAATTAGTTTGTGTATGCTAGCTTAGGGGTGTTTTTTTTTCATAACCTAAACTTTTTTTTTTGGCAATTTTAGGTTTAGTAATTTACCAAACCTTTTTTTTTACCAGGCCTATTCTTTCTCCCGAAGCTAATATCTCTTGATCCAGAGGCCGTTTATACAGAAATGTTTTTTGCTGAGATCGATTTTTCATGATCTAGCTTTTGGGCCACTTGTCTCGCCTCCTCACGCCTTGTATGGATATGTACGCCCTTGTTTCTCTGCCTTTTTTTTTTTCCTTTTTCCGGGCGTATTTGAGGTTTTGTTCATTTTTTTCATGTCTAAGGCATTTCCAGTCTCTGTAAGGGAAATGTTTTTTGTTGTTTTTTTGCAGGTTCAATATTTTCTCCCCTCTTGTGTATCATACAACCATATTTCTCTCATATCTACTTTTTTCTTTGTTTTGGCTCTGCGTACAACCCTCCTGTGTCTTTCCTTTCCCATCGTCAGTTGCATCTATACATTGTATGACTCCTTCTACATGCCTATCTCTCTACATGACTGCATTTGTAGTTAGGGTTTTGTCATTGCATTGGGGTTTGCATTTGGGCATGGAGGTTTCATTTCATTTGTTATATATTTTAACATATTTCAATATTTTAATTTTAGATTGTTTTACTTTAGTATATTTCAATTGTTTAAATATTTATATTTTTGAAACGTTTGTTATATGTTTTAAATTTTAAAATATTTAACTTTTAATATATATATATATATATAATTTAAATTTTAAATATTTTATTTTTTAAAATATATTTAAAAAATTCTTTTTGGTAATTCTAAGGTTTTAAATATATTTATTTTTTAAGTGTTTTTTTTTATATTTATATTTACTTAACCATAGTTGGTGTTTCTCTATTATTAACATATTAATCACTTTTTGCCTTAGTTTACTAGTTTCTAAGATGTAATCGTCATGACATCAAAGGTTGTTTCAGGTCCTCATTTAATTGGTATTAACTATCTTACTTGGAAGAGAAAGATGATTGATACTCTCAGGAGCAAGAACCTCTGGAGCTTAGTCAAGGGTGAACATCACAAACCAACGAATGCCAAAGACTTAGCTATATGGGAAGAGCGTTATGATAAAGTAAGTGGACTCATTGGTCAAATTGTTTCCGATGGTTTACAGGTACATATTGAGGCTGGATATAACCGCGTTGAGGCATGGAACATTTTAAATTATTTGTATAATAAATTTGATGATGTTTCAACTTATTATCTTGAGAAGAAGATTCGTGAGCTAGATCCTAAATATTTTGATAGAATTGAGTCATTTCTTGTTGAATTAAAAAATTAAAATGAAAAATTAAATAATTGTTGGTGCAAAATTAGGGACTGGGTTCTTGCACATGGGCCAAAAAAGGGCATTGTTGTAGTCTAGTGTGCTGGCATTTTCAATCCCCTGAAGGAGAAGGTCTCACATGAATCACAACCAAGACCTATGTGTGCTAAAGAATACTAACTATAGGGATACATTTGCGAGTTTTATTGTTATTCATATCACAATAGCTTTCATCATATATTATTGAAATAATAATCTATTAACCATAATAAATAAATAAAGAACAAGCACACAGTCGATCCATTAAATAATAAACATACTACAACTTAACCATACACATAAAATTGAAGGGGCCCAAAATTTATTCATTCTTATTCTAGATAAATTTCATTGCATCAAATTCACGGCTTTGCGGCCTTACAACAACCACAAAATTACCTATCGTGGCATCATATAGAACAAAGAACCCTTTTCCCAATTACATTTCCTAAAAACCTAGATACAATAGGTTAAGATTTGCTCGACGTCTTCTTTGTTGTTGTTCTACTTCTCTTCTTCTATATTTATTTTCTTCTATTATGTTTCATCTCCTTTTTTTCTTTCTTTATGCTTCTCTTTATACTTACGGGGGTGGGTCCATAACCGTTGCGGCCGTTAGGCACTTCTGCAACTCTTGCTCCTTTAGTACTCTGCGCTTCCTTCCCCCTTTTCGGGTCCTTTCCAGAAAAGAAGGAGCCAACATGACCCAACCACAAGTGTTGACTTGCCCTCGATTCAACTCTATTGCGTTCTTGAACCTTGTGCATCATCTACTAAAGGATCTTCAAATGAAGGATCCAACTTTGGTACTTCTATGAATGCTATAGTGAACCAAACTAGTTCACACGCACACAAACTACTATCCGTAAGAATAGTCAAAATAATCCATAATGGATAAGATAAGAAAATATATTGAATAATATGAATAAGATTATTTACAATGAGCAAATAGCCTAACTTATATAGGCTTGAGGTGACTCTTTTTTTTCCGCGAAAAAAAGCATACTATTGCTATTCAATTAACTGAATCAAATAGTACAGATTATCATCAAAGATATACCAAATATCCCAAAATACCATAAAATATGGTTTTCAGAATCTCAAAAGTTCAAAATAGACTAAAACCATTGTCCATGAGCCCAAAAACATAGATCCAAGTGTCACTAGTCCAAAAAATATAAAGAACCAGAATCTAATACCACATCTTCACAGACTTCTTCCCAAAATAAATATCCTTCTTCTCCCTCGAATGCCTGCTTCGACAACAGATCAGCCTGAGTGTTGTTCTCTCGATAAATATGTTCCAATGATAATGAGCTGAAAGATATTAATTCATGCTGAATTCTATTACACCAGTAGACCAAATTCAAAACCTGTAGATCAAATTCATCCCTTTCCCATTTGATAGTGACCCTGGAGTCACCAAAGATTTTGAACTTCGCCAGACCAAAGCAGTTTGCGACCTGAATGACACACCAAAGAGCTAAAAGCCCAACTTTCATATTGGTCCCTTTGCCACAGTACATACATAGAGTAAAAAAGTGGTCCAAATTGAGGAAGATAACTCCACCAATTCCACAATTCCCAAGATTTGTAGCCCCATAAAAAAACAGAACTGGATCATCAATAGTAAGGTGAAATTGTCCAATGTTGCACCCAACAGGTTCAAAGACATCCTTCTGAAATTTTAAGTATTGAATTAAGGCTGCATTATAAAAATGATCAAGATTCAGACTAATATTTTCAAAAGTAGCCTTATTCCGAGCCCACCAAATGGCCCAACAGATGAAAACTGGAAGAGTGGAGTGAGTTTTTCCAATTTGAATCCATGAATGTAAACAGGACTCCACATTTGTCCCAGCCCATTTCATAGTAAAATCAAAGTTCAGATATAACTTCTCTCACAGACACAAAGTAAAAGTACAATTAATGAACAAATGTGTAGATGATTCAGGACCATTCTTACACAATACACATTGGCTCGGTCCAATCCACCCTAGCAATGACAGGTTATCCCAAGTTTTAAGCCTGTTCATCAATACAAACCATAAGAAACACTTCAGTTTTAGAGGGAGATACCAATGCCAGATTACCTTATACCACCAATGTATTGGGAAAATGCATCTCCGTTTAATAATATAGTCATATACCGAGAGCACAGCGATTCTACCGGTAGCCACGTTTCCAACCCAAAGTACCTCATCTTTCATAGAACAACATTGAATTCCTGCTCCATTTAATGCACAGGTATATTTCTCCCATTCAGAGACAACATGTCGCGGAAGATGAAGCTCATCAGCCCCGATCCAATATCCCTGAGCACTGTTTTTAACAATAGAATTCAGGGTAATGTAACCCACACTCCTCAAAATATGTAATAGCTCTGAAGACAAAGTGAAGTTATCAATCAAACTAGCAATCGGATCGACGCCAACAGTAAATTCAGATCCATTACCTACTTTCCAACAAAGCCCATCAGCAAGCCAACAATACACTTTTAAGAAACCGTTCCAGATAGGAGAAACTCCTCTTACCACTTTCCTGGGTGTCCTCAACCAGTAAGAAATTTTAGTTTTTACATACTTTTGATAAATCACTCTAGACCAGAGAGTATTGCAAAATAATGCCCTCCAAAAACTCTTCAACCATAGTGTAGCACTAAAGATAGCTAGGTCTTTGATCCCCCATCCACCAGCATCAATAGGAATAGAAATTTTCTCCCAATCGATCATTGACAGATAAGATTTCTTCAAACCCCCAGACCATAAGAAATTAAAAGGCAATTTTCTCAAAGTGTTGATCACAGAGCAAGGAGCAGGAAGGAGCGAGAACTAATACACCGGAGTCCCTGTCAGTACCGACTTTACTAATGTAAGTTTCCCACCAATAGATAAAAGACGATATGTCCAATGTGAGATCCGGGACTCAAACTTTTTTATGAGCCACTGCCAGTCGTTGACAAGGTAACCATTCGGTTTAAGCTGAAAGCCCAGGTATGTAAATCCATCAACTATATCAGAGCACATGTATGGAAACAAGGTTTTAAGAAGTCTCAATCTGTATTCACTCACCAAATTTTCATATATGCTTGACTTCTTTAGACTAACCTTCATACTAGACGCTTTACAAAAAAGTTCAATAATCCCCTGATATTCCTTCCATTCCTCCAACGAGTCGTTACCAGCTAATAATACATCGTCAACAAACAGTGCATGTGACACATTTAAATCCTTTGATATTTTCAATCCTTTTATCTTACCTTCTCTCAAATCCTGCTTGATCATCCTACTAAGACCATCAATCACCAGTAGGAATAATAAAGGAGACATCGAGAAACCTTGGCGGAGCCCCCTTGTGCATCTGAAAAAGGATGTCAGAGCACCATTTACAAGAACAACAATATTCATGGTATTTACACAAGCCATGATCCACTGAATAGCAAGTGCTGGAACACCTATATGAATCAAAAAAATCCCGAGAAAATCCCAGCTGACACGGTCATATGCCTTTTCTAAATCCATTTTAAGAATGATAGCTCTCTGCTTCTTACATTTGATAGTATGTAGTAGTTCCTGAGTAATACCAACATCATCATGGATTTGACGATCCTGTAAAAACCCGAATTGCTCCGGTGTGATAAATATGGAAAATACAGGTTTAAGGCGTCTTGCAATAATCTTTGATACAACCTTATAAATAAGATTGCATAATGCAATAAGTCGAAAATCCCCAAATGACTTCGGGTCATTGAATTTTGGAATAAGAGTAATAAAAGTTGCATTCAATGCCCCGGAGACACAGCCTTGCAACCTAGTAAACTCGACCATCTGCAGTATCTCCCCTCCCATGATGTCAAAGAAATGCAAAAACAGCTCCACAGTCCAGCCATCAGGCCCATGACTCTTCTCTTTAGAAAAATATTTGAGAGTACTTTCCACCTCCTCCAATGTAATCTCCTTGCAAAGGTCTGCAACCTCCCTATCATTAAAATATTTAGGGTAAAATATAGCCACCTGTAACTGAGAAATCAAATCACATCCATGATCATCAGAATATATGCTGCAAAAATGTCTTTTTTCCAAAGTTTGAAGGTCCTGTTCACCTGAAACCTCATTTCCACCCTCATCAGTGATTTTCCATATAGTATTATTATTTCTCCTGGCCAATGCAAATGAATGAAAAAATCTAGTGTTCTTATCACCAGATTTCATCCACAGTGCACGACTTTTCAGCCGCTACTCCTTTTCCTCCTTTAAATAAATGCATTCTCTTTCAGCTTCCAATTTTTTCAGGAGATCAAAGTTTGAACAGCCTAACGGAGCCTCCAAATTTTGCGAATATAAGTTCTGTAGCAGAGATTCCACCATCAATAAGTTCTGCCTGTCTAACTGTTTCCTTCTATGGATCCATTGAGTAACTTTCCCTTTTAACTCCCTCAACTTTAAGCAGAACTGGTCCACATGATTTAAATCCTCATCAATATTTAAATGTAGCCAAACATCAGAAACAAACAGAACAAATTCCTCATTTGTAATCCAGGAGCAATCAAATTTGAAGGGAAAATTACGTTGAAGTACACAATCATCCAGCTGCAGAAATATAAGACAGTGATCCGATATCTTGACCTTACCAACCCAAGTTCGATACCTGCAATAGGACTCCGGAAGTGTACTCTTAATGAGGAACTTATCTAGTCTTTTAAGAATAGAATCATGTCCCCCTCTTCCATTTGATCAGGTAGGAGAAATGACACTTGTGAACACATAAATCAAGTCATTATTAATCAAGAAATCAAAGAAATAATCAGCCAAAACATCCAACTTTGCATTTGTTCCCCAAATCTCCTGAGATAACCGAGTAAAATTTAAGTCACCAGCCACAATAATGTTTTCTCTGTCCAAAATCCCAGTAGATTGTAGACCATTCCAAAACAGTTCTCTGTTCTTATATGGGGCATACCAGTTTAAAATAGATAAAGATGTATCATCAGATCTGCGAGTACCCTCCATCAGAATACCATAGCATGATTTATACACCAGAAAAGAGTAGACCTTGGGGTCCCAAGCCATTAACAACCCTCCCGACATGCCATTTGAACTAATATCGGAGATCTCCCATCCCCCAAGGAGCCCAAAAAACTTTGAAATAACAACCATATCCTCGCACATGGTTTCTTGTAATAGGATAATACTAGGACGAGTAGTATATATTAGATCGGCAAGGGCCCTAAATCGTACATCCCCACCCAACCCCCGGATATTCAACGAGAAAATGGACATTAAGTCACCCTATTTTAAGGGGATAAATCTCTAAGGCCCTTGATATGAACTGAATTACCCAAACCATCTTCCACCAAGTCAATACAATCAGAGATATGAATATGACCCTGAAGGGTATCAGCGCACGGATCACCCACCGTTCTATCTTTCTTCCGAGATTTCCGAATGGTTACATTATGAAATCTCGTCGAGTGCATAGACTGCACTAAAGGGTTAGAAGTAGGTTTTTTGGAAAAAATGGAGATAGGAGTGAAAGATCCCTCCCCCACAGAGGCCACATAACCGGCTTCCCCTAATAAACTAGCATCATCAAGATTTAAAGAATCGTTCTTCGTCTCCTTGTGGCACAACAATCCCCCCCCCCTCATCCGCACCATCCAAACAAATAACACTCTGTCCTATAACAGGAAAATAATTATTACCAGTAACATCCTCCACCATGACAGGGTCCTCCCCAAACAAGTCCCGACAAGATTTAACTTTGGCAGAATGGATATCCTCCCTAAGTAATGGGTTAAACCCCCCAGATGTATCAAAATTATTCTTATTAAAAGAGGCATTTGTATAAAAAATTACATCAATTTCGGCACCAGTAATATCAGGTAAAGTAGAATTAGGAGAAACGAAAGACTTACTCAGATCCTCATGCCCTTCCATAGAACCCATAGGCTGTAACTTCAAATGAAAATCCTGGACTTTTGAGGACCACCATTTCCTTTCAGAAGAAGCAAATGAAGGAGTATCCAGACATTGAGCACGAATATGACTAGTCCTTTGACATTGATAGCATCGAAATGGCACCTGAAAGTAATCTAGTCGTTGTCTCCAAATCTTTGAACCCCAAACCAGTTTGATCTCCTCCGGCAGTCCCTTCGCCATCTCAAAAGAAACCATAACTTTCGCAGACCTCCGGTCATACCCAAATAGAGAACGATTATCCAGTCTCACAAACTTTCCCATAGTATTAGCAATGCCCATCAGAATATTATCTGTCCAGAGTTCTATCAGCAACCCCGGAATAAGGAGCCAAAGATGGAGAAAACTCTGTTTTTCCCTCAAAGGGTCAAAGGCCAGGTGCCATTTCTTCAAATAGAGCGAGCCTTCCTTGAAGCATCAAAAACATTTAAGAATAAACCCTACATGCTTGGGTTTGGAAAAGATAAACATGAGCCACCCATTAATAAACTGAAGAACCTGAGGCAAATCCCCAACAATAGGCATCCACTATCTTTTGACCCATTCAACAAGTTCCTTTTGATCGCCTGTCGTGAATTCCAGCCGATCCACGATATCTCTAGATGACAACATTTCAATGCGTTCGAGGTTATTTTCCTGAGGGAAGTTGAAACGGTCTAATCCCTCTCGCACCTTAAGTACCTTAGCCTGCCTCTGTTTCCTTTCTTTTGCACCCTTGAACCTATTCGACCATCCATTAACAGTGTTAGGGAAACCCTCATCAGAGTTAGGATTCAAAACCCTAGCATGAGTATCCAGAAACTCATTAGGGACAAACCCTCCCTGAACCGAACCATAATAGGGGAAATGATCTCTGTCACCAGTGCCCAGTGAAACAAAATCGGAACCATCGATTTGGTAACCCCCACGATCCATCAGAACCAGCACCTGTCCCGTCCAACTACCACCAAAAGAACGTATCCTAATCACATGTGCAAAGGGAATGAAGGACAGTTGTCTTCCAGATAGAAAGCCAAGAAATGTAGCCCCAAAATGTCAAATCGCCCTACAAAAAACCCCGACAAAACAACCTGGAGCCCACCCTTGCCAAATAGGAAATGCCAACCCAAAAATAGAAAGATGCTAAGAATAAGTAAAACACCACAAATACTATAACTGAAAACACATAGCATCAGCAGACATTCCAATAGCAACCATCGTAAACCAAGATTCCCACTTTTTTTATACTTGGCTGGTACTAGGATGGTTCACCTGAACCATCTTGACTCCAAGTTGATGCTTACTCAAGAATATGCCCCTCCTACCAGTGTTTTCAGCCCTTTCCTGCGTATAGTCAAGTAAAGAAACACCCAAACCCTAACCAGAGACATTACACCTCAAACCCTAGGCTTGAGGTGACTCTTTACAATGCAGTTGTGTCTCTTGAAACACCTATTCCTAATTATAATAATGATAATATTAATTATTATTAAATATGATATTGAACATTTTATGTTCACAACATTGCCTTCCTCTTCAGAAATGCTTTGTCCTCAAAGCATATTGATGAAGAAGCTTTTACGTCTTTACTCTTTACTTGTAATGTCGTCGCATCATTCTATGTTCTACCGTAGTGGACAATTCAAGATGATTGTAACCTCTAAATGCTGAACACAATGTCAAAACGTAAAAGGATCAGTCCATCCTAATTCAATTCTTTGCAGAATGTTGCACTTCCATAATGAATTGTTATCATGAGATTTATTTGCACTGGTATCAATATTTTTCGTTAGTTGTTCCCGACCTAAGGAATATTGGTACGTTGATTGTTTAAAATATCTTCTTTTATGATTTGGATGTCGATAAGGAGTTCTTATAATGTTATTTCCCTTATCACGCTAGTAGTGTCTTCATGGTTTAGTTTCAATATATGATTTTCTTCACGTCTTGATGTTACTGGGTGACTTGATGAACATCTATTAGTGTGTACAGTTGGAGTTTCCATTGTTTGTACTCCAACATCACTATATGTTTGTTCTTCAACTAGATTGACATCTTTTTGAGCTATGATGTGGATTGGATTTTTTTTTATTCCTTTTTCCACGACTTGTATTTTTACTCCTGAAAATTTTGATTCTTCTTTCTGGATCTACTCTAACTTTTTTTCCAACAACTTGTTATCATGCTTAAGCTTCTTGAATGTTTCTTCTTGTGACTTTTGGTCATCATTTAATTTTTTAATTTGTTATGTTAGATCTTGATTATGATTTCTAAGGTGGCAATTCTCTTCTTCCTTTTCTAACGATTTCCCTTCGATATCTTCATTAGCTTATTTCTTCTTCTGAATATTCTTTAACTTATTGATTTTTGTGACTAGACTTTTATTATAATCTCTCAATTGAAAGATCTCATCATTATTGTTTGATATCGATTTATTGATTTTTGCAATCTCTGATTTGTGGGCATTTTTAAGGTTGTTTTTTTGTTGTTGTATATATTTAATTTGTTGTTGAAGATGGTACAACTCTGAATCTTGGCACTCTAATTTATTTTGGGATTGCATAATTACTTTATCCTTGTCGATAAGGAGTTTTTTCAATTGTGCTATTCCTCCTATTTTACTCTCGTCAAATTTCCCCTTGATATCTTGATTTTGTAATTTCTGATTGAGTTTCTTTACATCCCTTAATTAATCAATTTGTGCGAACAACTATTCTATGACATTTTTTTGGTTAGAAATATGCTTTTCTTCGAATTCCATTTGAAGTTTTTGTAATCACCATTTGTAATTTTTTATTTTCCTTTCAATAACGAACTAGTTCGTCTTCTAAATTTTTTATTTGTAATCTAGATTCCATGCTTGACAACTTCAAATTTTATTCTTTAATTTGCTTCTTCGACAATAAATGGATACAAAAGTGCAAAGAACCCCAATGTGGTTCTTATGTGAGATCTTAAATCTTCCTTACTTTTTTTTCTTTGTTTTTTTGTAATCAATAATTGTAATAATAACAATTATTAAATACTAATAATAATTATTACTACTATTAAGAGTTTAAAAATAATAATAATATTAATAAATATAATATAATCGTAATAATTATTAAATATAATAATAATAATAATAATAATAATATGTTATAATATATATTTTTGAAATGAGTCCAAATAGGGTTTTGAAGTTATAATAATAAATATTATTGGATAGAATTATGGTTTTTTTTGAGATGAAAATAGAGAAGGGAGATGGAGGTGAGGAGGGTGAGCGCTAGTGGAACGGTGAGGCGAGTGCAACAACAAATGGAGAAGGAGCTATTGCTGGAGGAAGAGTGGAGTAGAGATAGGGTAGAGTTAGGGTGCAAGGGAGTGGGCGTGAATGATGTGTAGTGAGGTGCGCGGGGGAGTTAATATGGTGTGGGAGGGAGATTATCCGTTGGAACTACAGGTGTGGTGTGGAAGAGAGTATGTGTGGGAGTATGCAGTGCGTGGTAACAACTTAAACGTATGGGAGGAGTGGAGGGATGAGAAGGTGGATGAAGGTGGTGTGACAGAGGTAGAAGGAGCGGTGTGTTGTGTGCAAGGGATGGTGTTGGCGTGGTAGAGTGAAAGGGTTGATGCGTGAGATTGGGAGCAAGCATGGGAGAGATGATATGTGTGTTGATTGAGTGTTGGGCCATGTCTAGTTGCAAGATATTGGGACGCACACAGGGGTGGTAATGAGGGTTGAAAGTGGGTGGTTGGTCATAGGAGGTGAGGAATGAGTGCGTAGGGCAGAGGGGAGTAGAGCGTAGAGGCAAGTGGGATTGTGGAGTAGGGATGTGTGTAAGCGTGGGAATGAGTGCATGGGGGGAAGAGTGGGAAATGTGGGGATGAGTGTAGATGAGCGAGATCGTGAGGGAGAAAATGAGTGGCTAACATGTGGATCAAGTGTGCAGAGAGGGGTGTAGTGGTGGAGTGTAGAGGTGGTGATTGGGCACAAAGTGCAACGTAGGAAGAAGGTTGAAATGGAGGGGGTTACAGTAGTGGAGAGTGTGGGAAAATGTAAATGGAGCTGCGTTGGAGAATGAAGAAGATTGTGTGGGGAAGAAAAAACGTGGGGAATTTGGGGAGTGAAGAGGGATGAGGGATATTGGTAGCGTGAGGCAGTGAATGCGTGAGGGAGGTCAAAGACTTGATTCAAAGAAGTCCTGATATTTATGGCTAAAGTCCAAGATATGACTAAAGGATAGATTAGACTTGCTCTGATACCAAATGTAGTGAACCAACTCGATTCACACATACACGAACTACTATTCCTAAGAATAGTCAAAATAATGCATAATGGATAAGATAAGAAAATATATTGAATAAGATGAAAATAAGATGAATAAGATGATTTACAATGAATGAATAGCCTAAATTATACTACGCTTGATGGTGACTCTTTACAATGTAGTTGTGTCTCTTGAAACACCTATTCCTAATTATACTAATGTTAATATTAATTATTATTAAATATAATATGAACATTTTATGTTCACAATAAATGCATGCTTTCTAACGTTGTCGAACAATTCCAACTTATTCTTCCATTTACCAAGCAAATGTTTGCGCCAACCAAATGTTTTGATCTTTCTCTGTATCTGGGAGGGTGGGATTTCACTACTGCAACTGTTGAGTCTCTTTGTCGACAAACTGGTCTATTTGTTGTAGGTTAGAATATGCGACTTGGGCTATAGAATTTAACTCTTGCAAAATATTATTGTAGGTATAGAATTTGTCATAAACTGTAGCCATCTCATTATCAACTTGTTGTGCTTATTTATACTTGCAGTCACATTCAAGAGGGTTAGATGTGAGCTAGGATTCTTTGTTCAATTGATTAACTCTTTCTCGTAAAGCATCCATTGGTTTTTGCTTCTTTTCGAGGACGTCAACCCAATCATTAACTGCTGCAAAGATATCCCGACTTTATTGTGTTGTCTACTGTAGCTAGTTGTGGACATTTGTAACCTCTCTGCTAATTTTCGGTACCTAAGCCATCAATATTATATACTATTCATTCCCCTGATTTTGAATGTTATGGACTTGCTATTGTAACTATGCGTACTCCAACTCAAGTTGGTGGCACACGGTGCAAAAGAGATGGAGACTCTCTTATGGTGTGACGACTAAAATTTCTTCTAGCACAGAGGGTAAGTGTTAGCATACTTGGGGCCACATTGTGCATGTTTGGTCATAAAGGGAGGCGATGGTGTCTTCCACGATTTCTCTACATTTCTATTCTTTTGACTTGGTATAAAGTGCATCTTCCAACTGTATGTGGATGTCATCATAAGCATGCTTGGTGGTGTTATCTGTCTTGGCATATACTAGGTTTCCCTCTGTTTTGCTACGATACTACTAATCTATTCAAACATTTTTTTTGCAGAGAATGTAGTGTAATAAGGGATTCTTTCACCTGGGGGTAAAGATCACAATGATTGATCATTGGAAACGGATCACGCTGACTGGTCCCTTGGTTGAGTTTCTATCTCCTAGTGAAATTTTCTACTTTGAATGTGCTTGACAAATATGAAGAATCTCTTGGAAATTATCTGGGTCCTGGGCGAACTGTACAAGTTGGTCCCAAAGGAAGAACTATTCAATGAATGGAGGGGGTTGAGGAAGTTCTAACATCTCTGCCTATTTTTCGTCTTGTACTTTGTGCATGGGAATATCCTCTAGTTGTGGTATCTCTTGGACATCTTCCGATTGTTTCAAATCAAATTGTTTTGATTTAGGATTGCTTTAGGGATCTGTCTACTGATTAATATGAGGAAACACTGGGTCAACTATGGTGGATTTTGAATATACTAGTGATTCTTCAACTTTATCAATCTCGTGAGAGGCCTACTTTTGCTGGTGAAGTTCTTGGTGAATTGAGACTCCTGACATCAGAATTGGTTTCCAGAGGAGTATCAATGATGTCGACAATGGTGGGTTTCACTGTACTGGTTTGGAGGGATGAGAAATAAAATTATGGTGGGAGGGGGAGCATGATGGGTGGAGTGATGGGGAATGTTTGGGTAGCTCAGGGAACAAATGTGTAAGCATGTATAGGGATGGTGGAGGAGATGAGAAAAGGTGTTGCAGCAGGGGGTTTACTGACATGGGCTCGCTTGGATCAACACAGATAAGAAATCGTATCCTTTACAAACAATGTAGGTACCATGGTATTAGCGTTAAGGGGTGATATCAATGGGGAAAGGGGATGATGTGGGAATTCAGTTACAACAGGTGGGGATGTTTCTTCTAAGGATTTCTCTTGGACCACTGTTGCTTTTCATCTTTGGTTATCATTCGTTGAACAAGGGGGGAACATGTAGGTAGTACCAATTAGAGAAAATTTGGGGTCTAAAATGGGCCTCCTAAGGAAAATAATAAAATAATAGTTAAAATAATAAAGTAATATTTATGAATTTTTGAGGAGGAGAGAAAAAGACTACTTTTTTTTCTTCGTATCTTCAAAATATCTCCCTATGGTTTTTACTTAAATTTCGAGCAGGAGCACTTGTTGGGTGCATAAGTAAATTACACATAAAACGAGTGCTCCCGCTCGAAATTTGAGTAAAACCATAGGGAGATATGTTGAAAATAAGAATAAAAACAGTAGTTTTTTTAATGACAAATATGATAATTCAACCATTATGATTGACACTTTTCCTTGAAATTATATTGGCTCTGGAATCCCAACTCATCAAGAAATTATGGTTGCTCTTTTTCTTATGAGGCCCATGTTAGACCCCAAATTTTCTCTAATGTTTGTCTATGGACATGGCTGTTACTCTATGACAACTCTTGATCTTCTTGTGAAATGTCCCAGGAAGCAGACAAAATGTCAAAGTGCGTGCCTTGAATACTTCAAGGTCAGATTCTTATGGATGTATGTAGGTGTTTTTGTGATCGATCTCAAACCATTATTTGGAAGTGTAGTTTCTTAATTGTTTCTCTTGAACTTGGTCTAGTGCCACTTTTTTAAGGTCCAGGTACCATTCTCCAAAAGTTTTACTGTTGAATGTTGCATTAGTAGCATCATGTTGGGTCCTCCATTGAGAAAAATTATGGGTGATACCTTGTTGCAATGTGACATGTGAAAACGGCCTACCTGTGGTGTTCTGTTGGAGGAGCCTAGGTCAGCCGCTCGACTAGGTCCTCTGTTCGACCACTTCGTAGAACATGTCGAACCTTCGTGTCAGTCACTGCATTTCTATTTGGTTAGTGAACCGACATGTAGTTATGTAACTGTTAGTAAACCATATATATAGGCTGGAGAGCTGGACACATAGGGAATGCATGCATTGTAACGCATATATGTACTCGTTCTGAGTAATAAAAACTTGTTTGCTCTACCTCCATTACTTATCTCTGTTCTATCTATATAATTGCTTATTCTATATCATGTATCGCTGGTAACTATGCAATCACTTAACTACAACATTGGTTCCATTGCCGGTGATACATGCATAGGACGAAAATGAGCACGATTAAATGATAACAAAACATGATATAAAGGAATGGTGGGAGAGAAAGATAACAAATTATCTGCAAAATTATGCCAGAAGAAACAAGTTGACTATCGCTCGAGCAAGAGAGAAATTATTTTATGAAACACATGAAAAGTTTGTTGAGTCCATGCCATTTGCATTGGAGAAGCTCCTAGATGAAAAGGCTAGTAGATGAAAAAGATCGACAGCTACTCGACAAATTAACCAGTGGAGGTTGTACAAATTTATCTGAGTTCTATGAGAGAATTGCCAACGAATTTTGCGAAGAGTGTGCAATTGAGGAACGGGTATTAGTCGATAACATAAGGGAAATATTTTATAATGACATCACCAAGCAATTCCTTTGTTCCTTACCAATGATTCTGTTTAAATTCTTGATCGACAAGGGAGAAACACATATCGTCGAACCTCAACCAATATTGTTTTTTTTGTAATAGTTACAAATTCTATTAAGCTAAAAGTAGTAAAATTATAGAGGAAAATACAAACTGAGGTGGTCTTATCAAATGCCAACCTTGAGAACCATATACATCATTGTTAAGGCCATACAGACCCAAAAGGATAAAAAAAACCCTGATATCAGGGTGCGGATTCAGTGCCATGAAGGCTGAAGATAAGAAAACAGTCTGATAATTAAAAAAACCAGAAATAGAGATGGACCACAGAAGAACCTTGCTAGCCAGCAGTTCCAGGAGCCTCAGCATTGAAAGGAATTTATTCAAGAATGGGGCAGCTGTAATAGGTGTCGCCATCCTCGTTTCAAGCAGGTGGCGGGGTGCTTTTCATAGGAGGAAGGGAACTCTTCGCAGAAGTCCGGATGTCGCACACATGAAGCTTGGTGGGTAGAGGAGATGTCTTTTTGACTGCAGAGAAGCCACCATCAGGCTCATTCCTTGTGTGTTTGGCCAAGATTGGCCTAAGAGTGGAAGGGATGGGGAATGACACGCAGGGAGGTTCCTTTCCCTTCTATGAGTTGCTACTGCAAAGCTGAACCGGGTTCAAACCAACAGAAAATTTTTGAGCATTGCCAAGTGTAGAAACCAAAATAACATGTTGAGTGGCTTTACCAGGAGAGGTGGCGAGGTTTACAAGTGGGGTGTCCCTACAGCTCCTTGTGTTGGCCAGAGTGCCCAGGCCAAGAGAAATGGCCAAATTACTAAAGCCATGAGTGGTGCCAAAGGTAGGGGCCATGGGCCAAATACAGTCGTGTCTGGATGCAGAGGGCGATGGAGAGGAACCAGGAGTAGTGCTTATAGGACCAAGATCACAGCTAAGGTGGCGAGCTGGTGCGTAGGAGTCCCATCCGAATGTGCTTTCCAAATTATGCAGAATAGCTGCCATATTGGGAAGGGTATCACTGAGAGACTGAGTTGCATGCCTGGCAGAGGCCCAATTTGAGAGAATGTCCTCCATTAAATATCCCAACATATTTTTATCTAGCCAATATGGATCCCATTGTTGCTCCAGGTCCCTGCCATTGAGAGTATCTGCAATGAGACAAGCTTCCCAATTATTAGTTAGAAGACGGACATGGATGGAGATTTTGGCCTTGTAACCAATCCTACCTTGGTTGCTTTCAGGGGTTTCCTTCGTCTTACCAGACTTGGAGCCTTTGGGTCTGCCCATGGTGTGAGAATCGCAGGAAATTTCAAGGGAAGAGCGACGAGAGCATAGGAGCAAAGCGATGAGAGCACAAATGATGGATGAAGAAGGCCGAGACAGGAGTTTGAGCGAGGGATGGTGAGGCCAGCTAACAGACTGGCAGGGATTCACACGCCTGATGGCCATGAGCTGGTGCTGGACATGCAGCATGAGGGGACGTTGAGAGTCGAGGAGTTAATGCTGCCAGTGACTTGACGTCGCTTCATAGTCACGAGGGTCCCCCACTGTATCTTTGGCGCCTCCGGTGAGCTCAACAATGCCACATGGGGTGGGTACCTGGCCTCCAGTGCCATGGGGGATGGGTGCGTGGCCACCAGTGTCACTCACACCCATTTGAGCTCTGCTAGGTCTGCTTATTTCATCCGAATCCGGGGGGGGGGGTGGAGTCCAAATTGGCTAGAGTTTGGAATTGATGAGCAATGGTTCTGGAGGTTGTAGAAGTGAGAGTGTCCTCATAATAGGCATTGTTGCAGTTTACCCCTTCATTGGAAAGGTAGTCCGCAGGCACATTCCATTTTCTCTTGACATGCTAGAAGGAGATGGAGCTAGCAAGAGTGATGGCAGTGGCAAGTTCTTGTAGTTTATGAGCTAGTCTCTAGATGGAGGAGAGTTTTTTCGCCTTGGCCCCATTGTGAAGACGACTGGCCAAGGAGAGGATGATCTTCGAGTCTCCTTCAATGATGAGGGGGAGAACGTGATGTCTGTTGGTGCAGTTGAGGCCTTCCAGCAGATCAGTGATTTCAGTTGCATTATTAGTGTCATGACCGATGGAGCCCATAAAAAATAACTTGATGGTTCCAGTCTCATCGTGTATTGCTCCTCCACAACCAGTCGGACCAGGATTACCTTTAGAAGCTCCATCAAAGTTGAGTTTGACGAAGGCGAGTGGGGGCTTGCTCCAAAGTTTCGGGCTAGGAGAGGAGGCAGAGTTGAAGCTGGGAGTGCAGGGAGCGAGGTGGAGAAGGAGATTCCAATTCGCAAAGATGGATTTTTCAGTGGGGAGAGTGGGAAAATCGGAGTGGATCCAGGCCTTGAGGGAAAGATTCTCTTGAAGGTTTAAGATGAGGGTGGCCCAGATTTCCTGAGGTTGATTCTTCTTGGATTCAAATATTCTCCTGTTGCGTTCCTTCCAAATGTTCCACATGACAATTCCAAGGATAAGCTCCCAAATACGATTAAGGATGGGGATATGAAAGGGATTGGGAAACCAAGTAGAGATGGTTTTCACCGCGTCTTCTTTGACTTTGTTAGTGCGGTTGTAGAGATGTTCAACTTTGTCCCAAATGTCAATGGCGACTTCATAGGAACTGAGTAGGTGATCAATATTTTCAGGATGAGTTTCACACATGGGGCACCACGAGGGATTTTGAATGCCTCTTCGTTGGATGTTGTCCCATGTTAGGATGCGCCTGTGGCCAAGGAGCCAAAGGAAGGACGAAAATTTCGGCCAAAGATGGGAATCCTGCATTTTTTTCCAAATGAGGTTAGGCTGCTCTTCAGGGGTTCCCGTGAGGATGTGGTAAGCCTCTTTGGTGGAGAAGGTTCCTGCTGGTAGATGACCCCATTGAAGAATATACGAATCATGATTAAGTCTGATTTGTCTGGACAGAAGATCTTGCAAGAGTTGCTCAGTGTTGATTGTAGGGACAGGTGGGTTCCAGAGGCTGAGCGGTTTCCAAGTGCGAATTTTGGTGGATTCAGAGGGAATCCAATAATCCTGAATGGGTATATGGTTATTGTGTGCACAATGGACCTATAGATCTGGAGAGAGGGCTAGAGTCCGAAAACAAGGGAGTTGCTGCTAGGAATCGTGCCAAAAGTTGGCTTGAATTCCATTTTTGACTTCCCAGAAACAATGTTGTTGGATGATGTTTCTTTGACAATTGGCAGCTCTACAGATTGGGGCATATTTTCTATTCCAAAGAAGGCTCCAACGGGAGTCAGAATCAGTGACCCATTTCCACCAAATTTAAGCAGAGAAGACTTGATTGTTGATTTTCGGGTCTCTAAGCCCAAGGCCTCCTTGTCATTTAGGCATGCTGAGAGTGTCCCATTTTACAAGGGCCCACTTGTGATTATTGTGGTTACCGCCCCAAAGGAAATATTTTTGGATATTTCTCAGTGACTTTAGGACCCACTTGGGGGCAGCAAGGACAGAGAAGAGATAAAACGACATAGATTGAAGGGAATATTTGAGGAGGACAATTCTGCTGGGTAGGTTGAGGGAGTGGAAAGTCCAGGAAGAGATTTTACTTTCGAGCTTGTCAAGGAGTTCTATCCAAGAGGAGTGCTTAATGGCAGAGTCAAAGAGAGGAGTGCCTAGATATTTGGAGGGGAGGGAGGCCATGGAGTAGGCTAGGATGCGAGAGATATTTCTTTGCGTGACCAGATCCGTGTGGAAGAAGAAAATCTGATATTTTTGAAGATTCAACGTGGTGCCAGAGGCTTCCGAGTAGGTCTGCAGAATACGCTTGAGAGACGAAGCCTCTTAGAAAGAGGCATGGCCAAAGAGTAGGTTGTCATCCACAAATTACTGATAGGCTATGGGAGGGTTTTCATGAAGGGCGATACCCCTGAGGGAACCATCCAAGATCTCAGCTTTGAGAATTCTTCCCTGTCCCTTGGCGATGAGAATGAAAAGGAAGGGGGAGAGGGGGTCCCCTTGACGGATGCCTTTGGAGGGGGAGAAGGTTGAGGAGGGATACCCATTGACAAGAATGGAGAAGAAGGATGAGGAGGTGAGAGAAAGAACCCAGTTGGTCCATTCTTGACAAAAGCCAAAAGCCAGGAGCATTTTTTCTATGTAGTTCCAGCTGAGTTTATCAAAGGCCTTTGAGAGATCAAGTTTGACCAACATCCCAGGGGTTTTGGTGGTTTTAAGGGAGTGGATCATTTCGTGAGAAAGAATGATTCCATCCAGGATTTGACGCCCTTCCACATATCCAGTTTGCTCAGGGGAAATTAGGATAGGAAGGCGGACTTTGAGACGGTTGGCCACCACTTTGGTTAGGATTTTGTAGACCGCGTTACAGAGGGAGATGGGAGCACCCACTGGTATGAGGGTGAGAAAAGTGTCATTGAGTGCAGGGAGCACCCACTGTTTAGTTCTGGATTCTTCAACCAGTTCGAGAACCTCCTACTTGAGGATGTCCCAACAATAGTGGAAGAAATTGATCGTGAAGCCGTCCGGACTCGGGGCTGTGCCTTATTCCAACTGATTGACCGCCATTTCAAGTTCTTCCATAGATATTTCCTTCATAAGAGTGACATTGTGCTCAGGTGTGAGGATAGAGGGGATGTGGCTTGTTACCCTATTGATGGCTTGGGATCTGTCATCATTGTCCTCAGTAAGAAAGGTCTTGAAGTGGCTGACAAGTTCTTGCTCAATTTCCTCCTGATCTTTAATTTCTCCCACTGTTGTGGATCTCAATGTGTTGATCCTATTGTGCCTCATGTGCTTCATAGTGGTGCAGTGGAAGAAAGTGGTGTTTTTTCCCCTTCTTTGAGCCAGTTGATTCTGGATTTCTGCCTCCATAATATTTCTTCTTGCTCACATAGGATGTCCAGCGAAGTGATTTTTTCTTTTTGTTGTTGTTTGAGCTCTTCAGTCTGACCCTGATCCATGATGGCCTTTTGGATACTTTCCACACTTTTTTCCATCTCACTCTTGGCTGTGAAAATGTTGCTGAAGGTATTTTTGTTCCAAGTACACAGTTGGGATCGAAGGAGCTTGATATTTTTGTGAAAAATGGCCATTTTGGAGTGGCCAGTTATATTCATATTTTGCCACCAGGCACAAATAGTGTCCTAGAAAGAAGGGCGAGTTAACAAAAATTTTTCAAAACGAAAGGGACGAAATTTTTTGTTACCTGAGTGTAGCCAGTTGAGAGAGATCAAGCCTCCTGTATTCATGGCTTGTTTAGAGATCAGGAACCGGTCGAGACAGGAAGCGATTTGATGGATCCCTCCTCTACGGTTGTTCCAGGTGAGAAATCCGTCCGAGGGTCGAGGATCAATGAGATCACAGTCATTGATACAAGATTTGAAAAGAGTATCCTCAGGCGTGAGAAAGCGTCATCCCCCTTTTTTGTCTTGTAGAGATGTGATCGTGTTGAAATCGCCCCCAATAATGAGAATGGAGTCGGGGTGCTGCGAGGTAAACCAGGAGATTGAATCAAGAAGCTTAAGTTTGGTGTTAGGGGCTTGGGGCCCATAACAATTCATAAGGTGACCGGTGAGGTTGGTGCCTAGAATGTGAAAAGAGGTGGAAAGGGAGTGTGCAGTGGCAACGAAATTATTCAGGGTAAGCAGGGTGGGGTTCCAGGCGATTGTAATACCCCCGGAGGCACCCAGGGCATCAGTAGCAATGACATGGTATCCCTTCCAGAGTTTGGACAAAAGGGAATGGGATTTATCATGAGTGGTTTTAGTTTCTTGAAGGAAAATAACAGAGGGTAGGTCTTGCATGATTTTGCGCTTTAGCATTTGGTGTTTGGTAGGTCCATTAAGGCCCCTCACGTTCTAGGAGATTAGCTGCATTGGGAACCTTGTAGAGCAGAGGGGAAGAACTCCGTTAGCTGGGCATATTGCCTTGATTCAACCAATTTGGTACCTAGCTAACTGATTCTTTGAAGATCAATTTTTCTTCCTCTCTTTTTGGCGTCCCGTTGAGTCTTGAAATTCTCTTTTTGGGGGAGATTGTGAACCCCTAGCTTGAGGTGTTTGACCTTATTCAGAGCGTTTTTTAGAAGTTGGATTTGCTTGGGTGGGATGGAATTAAAGGCTTTTTTGGTGCAAGCGTCTTCAAATCCCAGGATATCAAGCTCTCCTAGGTCCAGATCAACCATTTCATCATCCATGAGTGAATCGGGTCTTTGGGTGCAAGTTGGCTGTTCTGGCTCCTCTGCATGGATTTCTTGCTCTTTCCTGGCTTGTCCTTCACAGGGTGTCTCTTTGTTAATGGGGTTGTTGTGCTTCTCAGAAGTTTCAGTGTGGATCTGATTAATAGCCATCTGGGTGAGGATTGGAACTTCAGATTGAGGGATCTAAGCTGTGGGTTCATCCTGATGTTCTTCCAGAATGGAAAAGCTATTACTGGTGGCTGGATCAGATGGTTTTTTTTCCTCTTCAGTGGATTTTTTCTCTTTTGTTGGTGCTTTGCGTTGATGTCTTCTCTTTCTCCCATATTTTTGGAAACCCTCATTATATTTGTTAGCCTCCTGAGGGTTGGTGTTGTTAAGGTGGAAATCACGGTACATATGTCCATGTTCATGACATTTTATCCATTTGAAAGGAACATGCTCTTAATATAGAGGTTGCACCCATTCCGAATCTTTATGGTTGAGGCAAATCGAGTCGGGCAGAGACTTAGGTATGTGCATATAGACGCATATACGAGTGCAAGAGGTGTACTTATTGTTCTTAGTTTGTTCTGCTGCTTTGACATAGGTTCCAAGGGTGTTGCCAATGTCCCGGAGTGTGTCTTCATCCCAGTATTCTTGGGGTAGAGAGTACATTTTGATCCAAACTGGTGCCCATGTGAATTCCTCCTTGTCAGGATTGAATCTTTTAGTCCAGTGCTGGAGGTATAGACCTGCGGAGTTGAAGAATTAGGGGCTGCCATCTTCAACTCTAGATTTATCATCCAGCTGGTGGAAGATTATGGTGAAGAGGCATTTCGATCCAAGTTGTAGATCAAAGTGAGCCTTGAGTTTCCATTTGGCCATTATCTAGTCGTGGAGATCTTACCCAGTTGGCCAAAATCCAATGAATTTACCAACGAGGGCATGATCCTTGAGTTTTTGCAATCAGGCATTGATGCAATCTGCTAGGAGCATTAGCTGGGGTCTCTTAGAGGCTTTTGCAATGCAGGTTTTTGTTCCAGAAGCTTGATTAGGGGTTGTCGGATTCAAGATTTCATGAAATGTCAGGGGTACCTCTTCCATGCCGATCTGAACAGAGGTGGCAGGGTTTGAGGATGAGGGGGCCATTCCAGAGGGGCCCATGGCCCCTCCCAATGAATCTGCCCTAAGTCATACTAGGTACAGAGGAATAGAGAAGGAGGGGGGCGTGATAGGGTGAGGTAGAAGGGGTGGCTCAAAACCCTAGGGTTTGCATACAATAGGGAAGCATGCAGAGCTCACATCCTCATCAACCTCGACCACTATTGTTACCACCTCTCTAAAATACGAATTGGGAAGAAAATCAAAGACAGTGGGAAAAATTCGTGAAAGAACGAGAATGGGAACACTTCCTCAACAAATGAATTGCTACATCACCCGATTTCCCTAAAGAATTTGAAGGTGGAAATGGGGGGTAGCTGACCATTGTATGACGGAGTAGATGAATAACGATCGATAGAAGAAAACACAATATGGCCAGTAGTGAAAAATCCCCAAAATTTGACAAAGATAGACCAATGATCCACAAAAGAACTCCATATATCTAGAAGATAGAACGAGAAAAGAGGAGGAAGAGGTGCAAGGAGTAAAGGGAGAAAGCTAGTGCACTCCAAAAAAAATGAAAGTCAGGTATAGTGATAGATGCAGAAGGAAATCCGTCGGATTCGAGTCAAGCTCGACAAACCGAGGGCGTTGATGAAGACTTGTCATCGATGGATGAAGATCTATGTATGGAGCATGGCAGCGCTCTCCAGGTGAGTATACCTTAAGTTATCACTCTGCATTCCCCATTACATCTAACTCGTAGTGCCCAAGTACAAGAAATTGTCGAAGAAGACTTATGAATTCATGCTGGCCAAAATGGTATTTGGAGTCGACAGAACGATGAAGGTAATGAGGTTGATAGATTATTGATCCATCGACCGCAATAAGGGAATTGGGTTACTTTTCAACCCGAGTTCTCCAGACGAAGTTTTTATCTACTCTATTCAGATCATGAGAAAGTGCCCCCAAACCACTTCCATCATTAAGTGTTTCGTCGAGTAAATCGAGATCTTCGAAAAGAAATACAACACATATAGAACAAAACTTTACCTAGGTATCGACATAAGCTATATAAGAAAGTCGACACACTACAACCAATGAAGAACCAACTAAATCCAGTGATATTATTGTCAGAAGCGAAGAACGAGCAGTAACTCCTACACAACAAGATCTAGTACCCATCGAAAACAACTGCAAGAACATTTATGTCACCGGAAGGGATCCACCATCACCACCAGTTAACTTGGAAGTCAAGATTTTAGCAGATATGGCACACGGTACTACGACACACCTTCCCTTCTATGAAGGTGACGAAGACCCAAGAAGACATTGGTTTGTCTGTGAGTCAATATGGGAAGCCAATGCCATTGTCAACGAAGATCGACAAATTGCACAATTTTCTAGATCTCTTTGGAAAAGAGCGCTCACATGGTACATCAGGTATAAAGAAAAAACACCTACTACGTCAAAGGATCAGATAAAGCAACACTTTCTGTCTTTCTTCAAGACCCCAGATGAAATATTTCTAGTTGCTAAGAAATTTAAAACTACATCTCAAAATCCAACCAAGACTGTCAGGGATTCTGAAAAAAGATTTAAAGCCTTGCTGAGCTAGATTGAGTATGATATTGAAGAACCTCTACTGATCCAATGGTTCATAGCCGGTCTACTACAGAAGGTTAGAATGCACATTCGTTTACATGAATTTAATAAGTATGAAGATGCATTGACAAATGAAATACAAATAGAAATGGATGATGACTATCCTATAGTCCATGTCGATCGACGAATAGATGAGCAACTGGAGAATATGAAAAAATCTATTTGTGAAATCACTCTGCGAGGAGCCGATTTATGGTGTACAAAATGTTCCACAGTAGGCCATACAAAATATTATTGTCGACAAGATGACCACCGATAGGATGTCCATTTCGTACAAACAAACTTTTTTCTGTGACATCTTCCAAGAACACGACACACATTTGAAAAAATATTGTCCCTACAACATGAAGAATGACCAAGCTCATTGGTGCGCCATATGTGACGTAAGAACTCATTCCATGACAGAATGTAGCTTAAATTTAAAGAATAAAAATAATTATCACGCAGTTTACCAGACCAATACTGTTGACCAAAGAAATAATAGAAACAATGGGAACGCAAGATACCAAAGGAACGATGACCGACGTAACGAAAACTTCAATTGCCGAGGAGGATTTCAAGGTCGTGGGCGCAACACTGGAAATGAGGACCTTCGACCACGTCAATCATTGCAGTGATTTACATACCTAAGTGAAGATCATCTTTTTGCAGGATGTCCCTTTAAGGATCAAACAGATGTCAAATTTTGTACGAAGTGTGGGGTGGGTGATAACTTCTTGGAGGATTTCCCCATCATACTTGAAAAAATTACTAATAAAAAGAACGTTAACATCTTGTCTAGTGTTCCAAAATCTAATGTTGTTAGAACTAAGAATATTTAGATCGTAACTCGTCAAGGAACTAAAATTGGTGTTGATAATCCACAAATTATTAAATTAAAAAGTAAAGATGACTATCCTAATCCAATTGAGCATAAGCACTTATATAATAATGTAGCAAAAATATTTCAGGAATTAGCATCTCAAGAAGACAATGATGAACCTCGACAAAGAAATATTAATGAAATCATCAATTTAATAACTAAAGACAAAATTATCGCAAAGTTTATAGATCTAATGCATAACATTAGAAGTAATTCTGTCGAAGAAAAACATACTAAAAATATCCGTCAACTAATTCAGAGAGAAAAATATTATGCAGACCCACTTGTCGACTTAGAAATTGAAGGATACTCTGTTCGACAATTCGTTCTCAACTTCGGATCACAAGAAAATATCATGACTCGAGATAATTTGGAACAACTTGGTCGACCACAACTACACGAGTCAAGCATCTATCTAAAATTAGCCGACCAAGGACTAATTGAACCAATTGGGGTATGGAAAAATTTCGCCACATCCATCAAAGGTATAATAAAACGAATCGACTTTGAAATTATCAATCCAAAGGAAGGTTCCAGTTCCTTTCCTTCCCTAGTTGGCCGGCCATGGGGAATAAAGATGAAAGCTTCAATATCTCTTGACAAAGATATAATAAAACTTAAAGTAAATGGGAAGAAAGTGATTATTCCCATTCACCCATCATAAGGACAACCTTGGATAGAGCCTATTGATGATGACGTCGACATTCGAGAGTTATACCAAGTAACAAACAATGAATACTAAACTGAACCTAATGCAAAAGGAGAGATCCACCTCGGGAACCCTGCATCAGTTGGATATAATTCAGATGCTTAACTCTGCGATTGGAAAATGGAGAACTATGAATTACAAGCACGATAATTTCAGACGATTGAAGTTATCCCCAAGAAGAAAACTCAATATTGTTTTTCTATCTCCATCATTCCAAAATTTTTTGAAAGAAAAATCAAAGAACATCTGACAGTCGCACCAGTGAGAAACAAGTCATTGGGTATTCCACCATTGCGATATAAAGAACAAGAATCACCTTCATTCCATGATGAGAAAGTATCAAATAATATAGGATAACAAGGTCGAATTCAGAGTTTGGCCGAAACGTTCACAAGTCAAGCTACAAGATGGTGGGATACACAAATAAAGAGGAGAGAAAACTATGACAAGAGTAGTACAAAAATCTACACAAGTAGAAGATCATCTGAAACCAAACGAAAACACACAAAACATGAAACCCGACACAAAAATTATAGTCAAAGTGAAACAAGTCAACAATAAATTGTCGAACAAAATGATTGACAAATCTGACATGCATCCGACCAACATAACACCAACGAACGAGAAAAGTTAAGTCATCAAAACCAACATAAGGAACAAAAGAGTCGTTATGTTGCAGATGAAGTACCAACGAACTATCAATCGAATTTATTGCCACCATTAAGATCATAATTAATACAACAAACTTCTATGCGCTCACCCGTGCCTCACAATTTTTCTATAAATACTGAACTGGAAGAGACTTTGATGTTATTCTGCCAAGAAATCGTGCAAGAGAGCACCGATACTCCCGAAAATACGGAATTGAACATTGAAATAGAAAACCCTACAAACAAAATGCTCCCCAAGAAATCTCAAGCAACCACAAGATCCATAGCTTCGAAAGTTCGACAACTGGAAGAAGCAGACACACCATTGAAATTTCGACTCCAAAACGTTCGCAATGCAAAAATGGTGGAACAACAATGGAAGAGAATTTGGAACAAAATTTTGGAATGGGGAAAGGATCCCGATGGCGGATGGCGAGAGGAAGCTCAAAAAATCCGAACAAGCACCATATTGAACTATATCCACACACCCTTGGTCGATAGCTTTGCAGAACTCAAGGAGGTAATAACACAATTCATTGTGATCAGATACGACAATGGAAAATTCTACTTCGAAAAACCAATCGAGATCAATGGTGACCTGATCTCTCAGATCACCAGATTATCAAATAAATGGGATAGAGTACCTATTCGACCAAACCCTGCTTTGATTAAAGATTTCATATGTACCAGAGGGTTATTTATCAACCAAATAATCTATGGCACACATAAAATAGTGGTGAGAATCGTTTTAGCTGCATTAACAAGTATCGGTCGAGGATCCAACCTCAAAATTGACATGCTTGAAGCCATGCAAAATGTGGAAACAAAAGAAAAAATATACTGATGGGCCGATCACTTGGCGGAGATTGTCTGACATATCTGCCATAAATTCCAAGAGGAGGGATCCAACATCCGATATCCCTCACTGATCATTCGGATTGCAATGGCTCACCTTCGACCCATAGGTGACAAAGAGTTCATTGCATCCAAAGGACCAATAATATGGAACTTCCGTTCATTCTCACAAGGCAGATGTCGACTCGGTGCGGTGACATCCAAAATTTGGCTTGAAAATTGGTTCCAGGCATTAAAAGTACAAACAATTAGATGGAGAGTCCCACAAAATGTTCGTCGAAGTTTGCCTCAGACCACACACATCTAGCTAGAACTTGACCACACGTCAGTATGGTATCTAGAGGGAGCATTTGAAGCAGCAGAGGAACTCGAATTTTATCCTATGGTTGAAATAATATTTCAAGAACTACGCTGACAGTCCAATACTACCATTAAAATACCACCACAAGCAAAATTGGTCGACCAACCAATAGTCGAACCTTTGACAGATGCCAAGAAAGAAGAAGACTATGAAGTCCGACTTTACCTCAACACATTTACAATAAAGCCTGAGCAGATTGTTGACATCAATCCTCTAGGGATTGTGATGACCCCTCATCAGGAGCCATTGAATGCATCTGACTAGTCAGATGATAGTACTTAGTCGGATACCCCACTCCCAGAATATTCCCTAACAAAAGAAAACATATGTCGAGTAGCCGATGAGATATTTAGAGCACGACATAACATAAATAACACAACACATGGGAAAGGGAAGCATAAGCTTTTACTCTAGGAACTAACAAAAGAAGATAACACTGAAATTTTCGACTGTGCATCACAAGTATTGGAAGATGCTTCCAAAAACAAAATATTTGTAGCCGAGAAGCTAGGGAAATTCCTTACAGAAGAAAATCAACAATAGGTACAGGCACAACCAAGAAAGAAATTTAAATTCGAAGACATGCCACATGTTGACCTCACTAATAGTCCACCACCACCTTCCCTAATTGCTATTATGGAAGAAGACATACCAGCTTCTTCGACTGTTGTCATCCCACCACTCACTGCTACTTCAGTTTTTAGACCCAGTTTTGTATAGCAGCTCCCCGCTCCCCTAAGAAAAAAATTTGGACAGACTTTGACCTACAAGAATTCATTGGCCAGCTACCGACAATTCTCCCTGACTAGAAATGACTTATCATAAAGAAACCAGTCGTAGAAAACCCCAACTTTCCACCCGACTTACCTCCATTAGATGTCCATATACCTGAACAAATGCCACAACCATCAACCTCCATTCCAACCATCATCGAATATAATAAAACCATCATAGAGAAAAAACCCAATCCTACAAGTGAGGTTTAATCACAACAAACATCCACCTTTACACCCTTACTAGTCGACCAACCCACTACACTTCCATCACCAATCCCCTTAGTTCAGGAATTCGTCGACCAGTTGGATGCCACCAAGATACCATTGGACAATTTTAAAACTCCCCAACCTCCTGCTGAACCTATCACGACAAGTAACCAAGAATTACCTTCCTCGTAGGAAAACCCGACCTCGACTGGAAATTATGATCTACCTCCCTCTCCATCGCCAAAACTCGACACAACTGACCTACCAAATTCACCACTGACCGCTTCCACACTACCGACTACTTCCCTACCACCAACTGGACCAACTACAGTCGACTCCCCAACTCCAGACGATGCACACGAAATACCACTCCCCCCTACTATCCACTCAACTTCTGCAACACTGAAAAAAAAATGAAGAAACACAATCGACACTAGATAAACAGGTGGCTGAAAAAAGAAAAACCGCAAAAAAGCAGACAAAACCTTGAAAGCTGACAAAGGAAAAAGAGTTAGAAAGGAAAAAGAAAAAGCAAATAAGAGAAAAGAAGAAGAAAGAAAAAGAATAATAGAAACAACAACAACATCTGGAACACCTTCAGCAGCAACCTTTACTCATTGTCC
This sequence comes from Larix kaempferi, assembly GCA_027924585.1. Taxonomy (NCBI): domain Eukaryota; kingdom Viridiplantae; phylum Streptophyta; class Pinopsida; order Pinales; family Pinaceae; genus Larix; species Larix kaempferi. The sequence goes on along the minus strand of BSBM01001409.1, from coordinate 4,529,277 downwards.
ATCTAGATCAGCTGGCCTATTGCCACTTTTGACTCCCAACAAGCAAAAGAAGAAGAACTAGATCTACTTACAGACGCTATCGACCAATAGCGCAGGAAAAGAAGAAATGAAAACAAAACACATTGAAACACTTCAAGCAGATCAATCTTCAGTTCTGGATAAGTGTGCAAACTTAGTCCAACAAGTAGTTCCAAAATTAATACCACTCTCATTGAGATCCGCCATAGAAAACCCGCTAGACAAAGCGTATGCATTATTTGAAAATGTCGTATCGACTCTCCAAGAACAGTTGACTAAGGAATGATAGGATTAAGCAAAAGAAACCTCTATCATAAACCAGTATACGGCCTTTATAGAAACACATGGTCTATTAGCACAATATGCCATAGAAGCTACTACGACCACAAAATTATTGCGCAACTGGTATACACATTATGGCAATGTGTTTGTTGAAATGTAGAGAACCAGTGATCTTATTAACAACCTCCAATAACAACGGCAGGTTGCTGATGAAGCTTTCACACAAATACTTGATGACCAAATGAGTATGGAGCATAAGAAGCTAGAAAAGATGGAGAAGAAAGAAGATCAATGGATAACACAAGATCAAGTAAGCTTGACAAAAGTTGAGAAGATCATACCATAGATTCAGCCACTGCTCTCCACTGCCAACAATGAAACACTTATATTAGGGAAAGACATGATCAATATTCGAGACCGACTGGTTCACAAAAAAATGGAGAACCTGTATATACTTACTACCCTTACTATCGATATTCAGAATGCACTCCATAGGTGGGAATATTTTCAACATCACCTGCCAATATCTACAGAAGCCATTGTCAAAACCTATGTCCAACAACAATTGTCTACAAGTGTTAAATTTTGAGCATTAATTAACAATACTCTAGGATCTTTGCTGAGAGAATAACATATACAGTATATCAATGCATGACAATCACAATATGACAAGCATAACAAGAATGAAAAGCATAAGAGACAAGAGACACAGAGTTTCCGTGGGGAAAACCCTAAGGTGAAAAACCCCACAACTTCCTCATAGATAGAGAGAGCAATGGCTCAACCGAAGTACAACCAAATAACACTGAGATAGTCTCCTGATAGCAGATGATCCTCCTCCTCACTAGTGCGCCACTTTCTAAGTGAGAGTGAGTTACTTTTCCAAGTGATTAAAATAGAGATCTTCGATCTCTATTTATACTAACCTTTTTGCCCAGTGACCTTATGGGGCCGACTTGTCTATCTAGATACATCCACATTATATTATATATAATTCAGGGTCGACCCCACATGGTGGTCTAATAACCCATCGGAAAGTACACACACTTGCGACACTTGTAAATCCACATGAAGACACTTCCTTATAGAGGAATAACACATCTCTTATAAGGGTACAATAAATATATATAAAATACATAGATGAAATACATTCCGAAGTTACATATACATCAAAAACAAGCACCAATCAGTCCTAGCAGTAACAATTTTTTTTTCTCATTACTCAGTTGTGTTCAGTTTTTTCATATTAATCCAATTTAGTTTGCATCTCCCTATCTCTTCAGGATGAAGAAAGGTTTTTGTTTGTGGCGGAGATGTTGGAGGAGCCTAGGTCGGTCACCTGACTAGGTCCTTCGTTCGACCACTTCGTAGAACATGCCGAACCGTCATGTCGGTCACTACATGTTGATTCGGTTAGTGAACCAACATGTAGTTATGTATATGTTTGTAAACCATATATATAGGATGGAGAGCCAGATACATAGGGCACGAAGGAATTGTAACACATCTTTGTACTTGTTCTAAGTAATAAAGACTTGTTTGATATACCTCCATTGCTTATCTCTATTCTATCTATATAATTGATTATTCTATATCATGTATCATTGGTAACTATGCAATCCACTTAACTACAACATGGTCTCCATTTCCACATAGCTAGTTCTATGAGCAACTAGTCGAAGATAAAGTAACCTCCAAGTTTTGTGCATCTGTGCATGCTTGGAAAAGCTCATCTATCAAAAAATTGCACCAATTTAGTTGAACACCCTAAACACAATAGTATGTGACAGAGATGGTGTCTAGGGTGCATTCTCCTTTTGTGTATTTTTCTCATGACTTGGCCGACAATAATATGACATGCGAACCTTGTTGGTGAATGATTTATTTCAGCAATTATGGCACCTTTTCCTCCACACCTTGTGCCGTATTTTTCATACATATTCAGCTCTGAGTGGTTTATTCCTCGCTTGTGGTCTCCCTGAAAGGCTATGGCCACATCCTCCCCTGTCATTAATAGGCCTATTAGTTTGTGGGTATCTTTGACATGTATTGAATATTGTCAATCAATCCATAGGGAATATCCATGCATGTGACTGATTAAGAACTTGGTACAATTTTAAGCCTCTATTGTAGTGCCGAAAACTGGGATGTCTTTTAAGCTCATTAATGCTGAATCCTGTAATGGTACAAAATCAGGTTTCCATTCTGATACAACCTATCCATTTTGAGATAATTGGAAATCCATATATTCTCTGGGTCTCATATCTGAATACAAACTCTGTCAAAAAAATCAAAATCCACGAGTTGTGTCTATTCTACCTTCCCCTGTAAATCGCACAAAATGTCGATCCTTGGATCAACAAGGTCAGGTTTGGATACTTATTTTTGTTTGACATGTGTCCTACTAGATGTATCCCGCATTTCTAGTACCTTCCCCATTGTAGATTCTCCACATTGGTATACGAATTGGATATCTGATCCTTCAAAGGTTATGGGCTTATTGTGTGATGATAACTCCAGATCGATTGTTCTGCACTTAACCAATTTTTCACAATGTGGAATGTGTTCCAAATAACCCTTCTTTAATAAGTAAATAAAATAAGGAAGGTGCATTAATGTAGGGGGTAGTGTACGATCAACATGATTACTTTCCTAAATGCATGAATCGAATGAAATTCCACATGAGCGAGCTTTTATTTAGTGGATTTGGGCATTAATATATCTTTAATGCGGAAAAGACAATTGTACTAATGTGACGTGGCCATGGAGACATACGAACTTGGAATGGTGGGTCCCCCTGACCACAATTGTTTGAACTAACTGAAAACCAAGTGATAACCAATTGAATTGAGACAAACAATTGAAAACTGAGAAATGGAAGAATCACCAGACTGAAAAACAACCTAACTTCTAACTAACTCACTCCCAATGATAGGAGTGGCATCTTGCATAATCATTAAGCATAAACATAGGGCTTCAGACGTGCGTCATTCACCCAAATTAGATGGAGAATACCATTGAGTTGCGCAAGATTAATAACTCTCAAGTATTTTATTTCAACAACAATAAAAGGTCCCAACCAATGCATTTGGATTTTTCCTGGATGTTTCATGAACTTGTTGTCGTAAAGTAGAACTTGGTCGCATTTGTTAAATTGTTTTTGCTTTATATTTATGTCATGTTTGTCACTAATTTTCAATTGTTGTTTGATAATCAACCAAGAATCGTGATTCTTCAATTTCCATAAGTTCCACAAGTCATTCCATAACAGAGTCTTCCTCTGTCATGTGTGTTATGTGTGCAATATAGAGGCTTGGAACCACACATTCTACTAGAACAACTGCTTCTATGCTATATACCAATTGAAATGGAGTTTGTTTATGGAGTTTATTTATAGTGGTATGATAGGCCCATAATACGGCTGGTATCCGAGCATCCCAATCATCCTAATTTGTGCAACATACTTTTGTCAACCTGTCACCTACCCAAATTTCTGAACATTATTATTTATTTGCAAAATTACTTTATGTTAAATTTAATTACAAGTTTTGTAATTATGATCAGTTTTGATCATGGATGAATGTAATTACTGAATATTATTATTTAAATAAATTAATTAGGAGACAAACACTCAAGAGTATGGTTGAATGAGTGTTCATTGACCCACTAGGAGGAATGGAAGTTGTTGGAAGGTATGGGACACATGGCAGCAGTTACATCACACCACTAACTGTTGGTTATGGGACAACTTCCCCTTAAATAGGGAATTATCCCCCAGGTGGAGGGAGTGAGCAGGCAGCTCATTTAATGACCCAGTAACATCTAAAAAGGCTTAGGCAGCCTATAAAGGCAAATTCGAATTGGGCAGGCAACCCTTAATCAACATTTCTGCAGAATGTTTTCCTCTTGCAAATCAGGTGATTTCAAGAGATATTTTGGGAGATTAGTGGTGATTGAAAACTGAGTTTTTGTTTATTATTGAAGAGAAACAGAGTTGTAGGAGCAAGTATTTTTGACTGCTACCTATTGAATATTTAAAAGATTACTGCTACAACAAGAATAAGTCCTATTTCCTGAAGCTTCTTCCTCTTGGTGGTTCAGCGAACAGGATCGGGGGTCCTAAGACAATATTTGACTGTTTTCAGGAGTTTGGTTGGGTGGAATGGTCTTCCTGAGTTGTTTGTTTCCCTACAGGTTTTATTCAGGTTCTACAATTTCTTACTTATTTAATTTCTGTCATGTTTAAACAGTATTTTCTGTGTTTCTGTTTTTGAAAGAAAAATCTAATCCTAGAATTGTTCTAAGTCTGAATGTTTAAGTTTAATGTCGAAGATGAATTGATAAACCAATACCTCCATTTTTCCACATGCTATTTGGAAACATCGTACTCTAGTAGAGATATGTAAATTAAAATAGATTAGAAGATAGGAAAAATTTGCCATTGAATTCGATAGCTAGATAATAATCTTGTATGCATCAGTTTTTTGTTCTTAAGTTAAATAATTGTAGGTCTTTATAATATTTAGTATATATAATATTTCCTCATTTATATAATAATCAGTCGATTAAATAATTCTTATGCAATCATCTTGCAAAATACATAAATTATGTCCATGAAAGGTAGATGAATTTCATACTGTACATTGTTTTAAGACTGCTAACATTGAATAAAATATTCTTTACAATAAGCTGGAAAACAATAGTTTTTCACACAGACTTCATATGCTTATATTCCACTCACACACAGTTTCATTACAATTATTACACCAACATTATATGTATAGGAAATTAAATTATAGATAGAATTATAGTTTATACAGTCTTCACGAATTTCTGCGCTATGCACTCACATTGCTTTCTTTTTCTATAGTACTGTTATATTATCTAGAAATTTAACAAATGATAAGAATTTACTAAACACAACTATTATTACCATGTATTTATTCTTTCTTTGGATCTGCTAACTTTGGTTGCGATTATTGTAACTTTGAGTTTCGTATCAAAAGGAAAACCCTAGCTAGTTTCATATTGTTTCATAACAAAACTTTACACTCTTTTCAAACCTGAGATTGAAACCAATCTAGTATCTTAAACAAATGATCAGATTATCATTTCAACAAAACACGAATTAGGGTTTGACCCTATTCGTTTTCCTTGCGAAATATTATTGAGTTATCAGTTCAACCTTCTACTCTATTGTTCAAACATCAACAAATAAGAATACACATTATCAACCTACAGTTTTAAGACAAACCACACAAACTTATACGAAGGGTTCAACATATTTTTTCCATCTTAACGTTGAATTTTATTTACACAGAACCCTTATCATCAACGAATTATCCAAACCCTAAACTAGCTCAATAAACATTGTAGTAACCTTCAACAAGAAGCCGACTTACACAGACTTTTAACCATTATAATTTAACATGAAAATTTATTTTTTCCCGAGGAAAGAAGTATCATTAAACAGTGATTGAGCCCACGGCTCATTTCAAGCTTAAACCCTTGAAATCGTGGTTTCTCGGAATGAAAACTTCATTATAGATTCCAAACAGAATTAAAATAAGGGTTTAACCCAAGTTTACAACATTTCCAAAAGAACCCATCATACCAGAACCTTGACGAACCATAGCTCCAGTCGGTCTCACAAATTTACACTTTATAGAAACCAAAATCTAGACAAACGAAAACAAAGGTCGCAAGCATGTTTCAAGTTTTTCTTCAACTATCAACATAGACAGAGAAAATGACGAGCACTGATAAGCCTGATAAACATCCTTTGAATAACGTCAACCACCGTCCAAGAGCACTATGAGGGTATGGAAGTCCCGAAACTTACCAGTATGAGAGTATGCGATTTCTCCATTCGTCAACCCTCGACAAACCCTCCCAAAAACTTGTACCTAACAATGACAGCTCGGGTTAGATAAATGTTACATTTAAAATTGGAAACGAAATGCATCAAAGAAATATATATATCCTCAGAAGGATGCTTACCTTCGTAAAACCCTGGCCAAGGCTTGAAGTTCTCAGGAAAATAATGAGATTGGTGCTGTGAACGATTCCAGAAAACTTTCAACCATGTTTTCATTAACTCTTCGAACTAGAGACTTAGGTTCCTATTAACCAAACACCATTGTAGAGGTTTAATACCTGTAACTTCCACCTGTTTATAAAGTCTCAAGGTTGAATCTCTCCCCAGGATTCAACAGAAATTTCGGCAGCCTGTCGGCCACCTCCAATGAAGACAATAACACAACGAACCACTTTTCCAAGTTCTTAACTCATTCCACGGTAGATGTTAGGGTTTCCATCCGACGGTTTAGATTCATCACCATCTACGGTCTCCACATTGCCAGCAAACTGAGCTTTGGTACAAACGACGTCCACAATAAATGCCAAACCTACCTTACAGGTTGACAACACCACCATGGCACGCAGTGGAGCATGCACAACCTATGCGTGGTGTATTATTCTTACACCTTGACAAGTTTGGAGGCGTTCACGTCTACATGGATCAATGGACATTCAACTCGGCAAGGTTATGGCCTCAAGCTTTTAATGCAAGATCAATGCATGATCTCTACCACAGCTCGAGACCGACGCCATTTATTAAACCAGCAGCCTGTCAAGCTTCTAATTAAATGCTTGTCAGCATCCTCGACGTGACTTCAAACCCTGCTTTATCCATGTTAATATAACTTCTTAAATTCTCCATAGTATTAGTAACAATATGCAAATATTTCACTTCATTGTTGCCCTATAATATTATAGTCTCGACGTAACACAACATGATAACAATTACAAACTATTTATATAGTTTAAGTGATAATCTAATGTTTGCATCTTAATACAATGAGTTTCAATATGAATTTATAATAAGGATAATAAACCAAAAATCGACATCGTCACACCACTATGTACATAGGACTTGAATATATCACGATATGGGATATTAGTTAAATAGTTCAAATCTTTTTGCAACATAGTTAATCTATGTGTTGTATTTGATTATTATCCAATTGCTACAAATGTCTAATCTTTGGGAAAGACTAATTTTGCTTATATAAAACTCAAATAATTATAGTGATGAATATGAATGGTGAACCATAAAACTTATATAGCCAATCAATAGTGTTGTATAAAACCCACATACATATTTATGCTATCACATATAGTTGGTAATTTGGGAATAATAAGTTCTCCAAGTTTTCCACCCACTTTATTCATGCAATATAATGGTACTGTACCATCTTGGTACTACCAATTAACTGGCGATGACAAGACAGCTAATACAATGACGACGACAGAACTAGCCAGCATAATGGAGACTACAGTGACAATGTTTACTTAAGTTGAGACAAGACGAACCTTGGAAAGTTGAAGAGTACGCACGTAAATAGTACCTATATGCTTTTACATTTGTAATAGTCTCTAATTATTCTTGAACTCACACAAACTGGAATTTATTATATCATGAAACTTCTCACCTGTTGTCTTCACATAGAACAGGTCCAATGTTTTAGCATTACAGCTAAGTTTGCTTCGGGGTCCCTCATAGGACTCCCTTGGACAACAAAGAAGCAAACTGTCAGTATCGTCTCAAAGAAAAAGTACCATATCATATCTCTAACATGGCATTTCATTATTAAATCATTCGTATATTTCACTGTCTTAAAAAGTGTCGCATCCAAAGTCTAATCTAACCATGCATTTGACTATCTTAATGATAGATGTTACAAATGTAATTAAGTTATCACTGTCACATTAGTTAATCAGAAATATATTTATGTTTAGTACAAACAGCTGATTAGTTAACATTGTTCTTTCAAAAATTATATTTTCCGCAACTATAAATTATCATAAATTAAGCTATTATTACCTTTAACAATTTTTTTTAAAATTTTTACGAAAATATGGGATGTTACACAACCCGATCTCCAAAATCTTATTGGAAGCTTCTATGGTGACGTTACCTTACGGGTGATACACACTGATTTTGTGATGTTGTATCAAGGTTTCTCTTGTTAATGCCTCCACGATGGTGTTCAATAAGTGCTTACCCTGGTCACTTTTGAGTATTTTGGGACATCCAAACCAAGTGTTGATGTTTTCATAGATGAATTGAGCTACTTGTTCTATGGAGTAGTCGTGGGCAGGTGCTACTTCATCCCACTTTTTATGTAGTATTTTGTGGTATTGATATAGAAAGATTTAGAATGTTTTGACAATGGATTAATAGGTACCACAAAGTCAATTTCCCATTTTTCAAATGGTTGTAAGGCCCATACTAGTTGGAGTGGAAGTTCATCTATTTGAGATGGAATACCAACTCGTTGAAAGACATCACATTTCCTAGCATATTCCTTAGCATACTTGAACATCGTGGGCCACCATAGTACTACATGGAGTATCTTCCTTCCTATATATTTTCTGATAAGATGTCCATCTGTAGCACTAACATGACGTTCCAACAAAATTATCTATCACTCATGATCCAATGCACAGGGTTGTAAAATCCCACTAGTTCCCAATTTGTAGAGTTGTCCTGCAATCAACTGATATTTCATAGCTCACACAACCAAGTGGTGTTTTTGTGCCACGAAGTAATCGTTAGGTTCTTTCCTTGATGTGACAAATAATGCGATCTCTTCTAAATCGTTTGGAATGTCTTCCACTCAGAAGAGTATTGCATTCAGTAACTGATCATCAACAAGTCTGCCAACTTCTCCAGATTCTATTCTAGATAGGTGATCAGGTCCATAGTTATGTTTTCCGGGCTTGAATATTAGTTCGAAGGATAAATATTGAAATAAGAGTAACCATTTGAATATTTTTCCTTCTAGGACGGGCTTGTTCACCAAGTACTTGATAGTTGATTGATCAGTAAAGAATTTGAATCGTTCTCCCAGTTAATAGTGGTAGAACTTTTGCAAGGTGTAAATCATGTCTAATCCCTCTCTCTATGTCATTATGTAATTACGTTCCGCTTGTGATAATTTTATTCTATAAAAATATATTGGATGGTCCCATTAAATTTTCAGAATTTACTTCAATCTGATCTAGGATATTAACTGAGAGAACAACATGTACAGAAAATCTACGGCATATCATTCATGGATACAATAATGCAAGCACACAAGAGACACAAATATTTACTTGGGGAAAACCATAAAGGTGAAAAACCCCAATAACTTCCTCAGAGATAGATAGAGCAATGATACAACCCAACCATAAGAGATAGACATATCCTAGCAGCAGATCCTCCTCCTCCATAAGTGCGCCACTCCTCCTTGAGTGCATGAGTGAGAAGTGAGTGATCAAATAGAGTGCCTCCCGCACTCTATTTATACTTGACTTGACTTTCCTTTTACATAAATCATGTAGGCTCGAACTTAACCACATAACATAATGCTGACTGGGCCGACCCCCAATAGGGTGGTCTAATAACCCTTCGACCCACATGGCCGACCCCCAGTAGGGTGGTCTAATAACCCTTTTACCCACATGACTTATACAGGGCCGACCCCAACAAGGTGGTCTAATAACCCATCGAGTATAAGTTACGACATTTACAATATAAATGACGACACTTCCGTATAGAGGAATAATACCATCTCTATAGGAGTACATACAACATACATATATGAAATACATTCCGAAGTTACATATACATCAACACTCCCTCTTAACTAGGAAGGTATTTCTCAGCACAGGTCTTCTAGCACAAGTCTTCTTCTCTGGATCATCGTCATTGGATAATCGTCATCGAGACATAATCATCGTCACTGCTGCTGCTATCTCAATCAATCTCTGAATCTACTCGTCATAGGAAGTTCTACAGAGCCAGTCCTTTTTCATACTGGATGTAGGCCCACCACCTGCAGGTCTTCATCATCACTGGCCATACTGTGGAAACCTCAGGACTTATTACATGCGTCACAAAACCTGGATGCAACATCCCAGGCTATTACGAGCACACAACTCTACCTGTAGGGCTCTCCCAGGAGCAAATTACATGTGACCCATCACAAAACTTGGCCGAAGCATCCCAGGCTGTTACGAGCACACGGCTCTACCTGTTGGATCTCCCAGGAGCACATTACATGTGATCTCACCACAAAACCTGGTCGAAGCATCCCAGGCTATTACGAGCACACGACTCTACCTATCGGATCTCCCAGGAGCACATTACATGTGGTCCACCACAAAACCTGGCTGAAGCATCTGAGGCCTTTTTCATCCTGTCCAGATCTCCTAGGAGAAAATTACATGTGGTCATGGAAAAACCTTGCTGAAGCATCTGAGGCCTTTTTCATCCTGTCTGGATCTCCTAGGAGCAAATTACATGCCATAGGACAAAACCTTGAAAGAGCATCTGCCATATATCCCAGGGAAACGAATTACATGCCATAGGAAAGACCTTGAAAGACTATCTGTAGATCTCCCAGGGCACAAATTATATGTCCTCCCAAGCAAAACCTCGAAAGAGCATTTTCCAGATGTCCCAGGGCACCGAATTACATGCCATAGGAAAAACCTCGAAAGACCATCTGCAAATCTCCCAGGGAACAAATTACATGCTTACCTGCACAACCTGATCCACGGCCACAAAGTATCATCTGATACTCATCATACATCATCCTAATGTACACATGATCACCCTAATCATCATCACTGCAACATCCTGTTGCATGTCATCTGGAGAAGCTCGTCATCCACGATCATGCTGATCATACAATGCATCCAACTGATGCACACCATGTATCTACCTGATACATATCATCATACATAGTGTATCCACCTGATACATAGATACATGATCCACACAATGTATCCATCAACATACATGATCTACCTGATCATACAATGTATCCACCTGATACATATATAGATACATGGTCCAAGCATCCAACATGATGCATATACAAAATACATACACATGATCCAACCGATCATATCCAACATCCAAGATGATGCGTACATACATACAAATGATCCAACTGATCATATCCGACATCCAACATGATGCGTATATACATATAAATGATCCAACTGATCATATCTAGCATCCAACTTGATGCATACATACATACAAATGATCCAACTGATCATATCCGGCATCCAACATGATGCGTATATACATATAAATGATCCAACTGATCATATCCAGCATCCAACATGATGCATACATACATACATAAAAATGATCCAACTGACCATATCCAGCAGAAACCAGAACATCATCTTGATGTTCATCATCCAGTGCTTACATCCATAGCCATGTGAAGGATCCTCCTTCCAACATGCTTGGAATGGCTTCAGCAAATGTGTCCATCATTTCTTCCTCGAAGTGTCCTCGATTTGAAAAATGCCAAGCCTCTCTCTGAAGCACTCGAACTTCACTTTGGCTAGTGGCTTCGTCAGCACATCTGGAATCTGCTCGTCCGTCGCAACATACGGGAGCTTCACAGCTCCTCTCTGCACCATATCCCTGATATAGTGATATTTGATCTCTATGTGTTTCGACCTGTCATGAAACGCTGGGTTCTCGGACATCTTCACACAATTCTGGTTATCACAGAAGATACCAATAGCATCCAACGGGAGATCAAATAACTCAGACAGTAGCTTCCGTAGCCATACTGCCTCACAACTAGCTGAATAGGCTGCAACATACTCTACCTCAGCTGTACTTAGTGCTACGCAGGACTGCTTCCTGCTAAACCAAGAGATCACACCTGATCCCATACTAAAGCAACAACCAGATGTGCTCTTCCTATCTGCAGCACTGCCTGTCCAATCTGAATCAACATAACCCTGCAGGTTAAACTTTTGATTCGCTTCATACTTGAGCCCATAATCCATTGTACCCTTCAGGTACCTCAGAACATGCTTTACAACAACCAGGTGAACACTCCTCGGATCTGTTAGGAATTGGCTCAATGTGTTCACCGCAAAGCAAATATCTGGTCTCGTGTTCGTCAGGTACATCAAGGACCCAATCATCTGACGATGCATAGAGACATCAACCGGCTCAGATGAAGCATCACAAAGAAGCTTCAGATTCGATGCCATAGGTGTGGCCATAGACTTGCAGTCCATCATCCCGAACCTCTTCAGGATCTCTACTGCATACTTCCGTTGTCCAAGGAAGATTCCATCACTCTTCCACACCTCCATGCCAAAAAAAAATAGTGCATCATCGCCAAGTTCTTCATCTCAAACTCGGAAACAAGCTTCCGCTGTGTGTCGGCAATCAATCTATCTTCACCTGTAACAAACAGGTTATCCTCATACAAAAGTAGTATCACCAGATTGCCTTCCTCAACCTCGTAGAAAAGGTTGGAATCCGCTTTATTCTTGGTAAATCCCAACTTGGATAGAAATCTGTCTATCCTACCATACCAAGTTCTACACACATATATGACTACACCATGCTGTCTTGAAATCCATCTGGTGCATCTTCTATTTCATCACTTTTATATTTCTTAATGCTGCCATCTGCAACATGCTTGATCTGATAGTTCCATTTGTAAGTCATAACAAACTTCCCTTCAGGTCTTGGGACTACATCCCAAACATCATTCTTCATGATCGACGGATCATGTCATTCCATTTCTTCATCCCAGATCCTGGGAACTTCAATATCTTCAATAGATATCTTTGTTGCTGGAACAAATGTTGTAGTCCTTTTGTAGGTGAAGATATACGGTCTTTCCTACAAAACAGGTTAAATTGCATGATTAGAAACATCTCATAATTTTCAGAACAAATTCTTACACATAAAGAAATATGTCATATAGTCATGCAATTATCTTAGCCAATGCTTCAATACAACATTTATCCATATCCCGTAACTTTCTAGATGCCTTCCAATCTCTACCAGAACATTGTTAAGAGTGTGCACAACTCCCAACATGTCAGCAAAGAGGTTTCATTCTAGATAAGTAGCAATGGAATGTTGTACAGTGCCATAGGCCACTTACCCATGCATATTAGTAGTATACTGTTCATCAATGCAACTATTCTAATATGCATAATACACAACCTAATTCTAGGAACATCAGTATATACATTATTGAACAGTATTATTTAAACAATAAAATATGCAAGTAATGACAATTCAGATACTTATCTTTGTTTATTCGTTGGGTGGACTCCCTATGAGTCTTCGCTTCCTTGCAGGAGCTACTGGAGTCCTAATATGAAGTAGCTTCTTCTACACCTTTTTGTTGTGGAATGTAGAGAGATGGCCAACTCCCTCTGAATATCTGCATCCTTGCAGAAACTACTGAAGTGTGTTCCTTTGCTTTCTTGCAGGAACAACTGGAGTATGCTCCCTCTTGATCTTTGCTTCCTGGATTACCTGTTCTTGAACTCATATTCATCCTTGGTCCCTATGCATGCTTTTTAGTATCATGAATGTGTTATCCTTGTGATCTCATATAAAATCATACATTCATTAGTATACTATTAAAACACAATAATCTCAAGCATGTATAGTCATGATCATTTCAAACAGAAATAATAAGCATTAGCATTCAAGGTTTATGTAGGATTCTTATGGTTAGTCAAATCATAAGAAACATAACATGTCTAAACCTATAATTACTCAAACCTATGACTCTTTGGGTTAGTCATATCATTAATTAAGGTAAGACACATAATATGCATATACCCATGATTATTCAAACTTATGACTTCATGAATAGTCATTATCAACACAACAATATAAGATCCTAACCCAAGGTAGGATTCTATCTTGATATAGGAAAAACATACCTGGATTAGCATGCTAGCTAGTTATGTCTAACATACTCACATGATGTCTTCTTGTTCTTCTTCAATGACTTGTGCTAGTAACCTGTATATCTCATAGGTTAACCATTATAAAACCAAGTTATACATACCTCGTAAATGGATCTTCTATGAGATCCATGACAATGGATGAATTTTTGTCCTCATGTCATCATGATCATATGTTCTTGAACCAGAACATGATTTGTCTTTCTTGGTGTACCTTTCATGTTAGTAGACAACATAAACCTCATACAACACCATAATGCATTAGTACAATCATAAGTGTCAACACCCTAATCAATGAATATCTTCTATCATGCATTCATAAATTTGTTAAGGTGATACGACAAATCTAAAATCAAGATTGTACTAACCATAATAACATGAAGACAATCATACCATAAACTTAATCATGAACAAATATCGAAACATACCTCAATGAGTCATACCTGTCGAGATCACTTGTAATATTCTTATGTAAGGCCTTAGCCTCATCTCCCTCTGAAACATGAACTTCTTTACTTATGCAGGTGACCAATCCTTCTTCTTCTAGGACTAACCCAATCCACTTGATTTGCAAGAACTGGACCTGGAGCTGGATATGGGTTTGTCAGAGAAACTCCAAAAATTCAAACTTTGAATTTCAAACTTCCGAAAGGATAGAAATATGCGCCTTGATGAACTGATCAAGCTGGTATATTCAGAATTTGAAAACTGCAAAGTTTCACTCCTCAATTTTGCCTTTGAAACTTCTGGATTCACTGGACGTGACCTTGAACTGGGGTTTGATGAAGCCCACTCTTCTGCCCAATCAAAAGGTTTGATCCAAAGCTCTAAGCTTCTATTTTTCTGAGCAGCTTCCAGCCGTGGTCACAGATTTCAAAAATTCCCATTTTTATAGAAGCCCTAATTTTCCACTTTTTTGATCAAAGTCCCGAACTACGGTCTGATCAAGCCCGGCCTTCTACCCAACCAAAAATTCTGATCTTGGTCTCTAAAATTCCAACTTTCTCCGAAGCCCTAAATTTCGGAAGCCATGAATGAAGGTACTCAAAAATAATTCTGTTTTGACAGAAATATGTACCTTATTGTTTCTGGTGTAACTCCGAACTTTTTGATCCAAAGGGTCTAAAAAAGTTTCTTGAGATAGCCCGACCTGTTATCTTTCCATTCTGATAGGTTTGATCTCAATTGGATTCTCTGAGAGAGAGTTATGCAAAGTGTCGCAACATGACCTGTTTATGGGATAATACAAGAGAGTGAACTTGTACGGCGTGCCACGTGTCACTGTTTCAACTTCGGCCTCTGAATTTTTTTTTTTGAGATAGCCCAACCTGTTATCTTTCCATCCTGATAGGTCTAATCTCAATTGGACTCTCTGAGAGAGATTTATGCCAAGTGTCGCAACGTGACCTGTTTATGGGATAATACAGGAGAGCGAACTTGTACGGTGTGCCACGTGTCACTGGTTCAACTTCGGCCTCTGTAAAATTTTTCCGAGATAGTAAATTCTGTGTACTACTGGTAAATTTTTATGAAATGTCATTTTGAGCTTCCTAGCCCAAGTTATGACATTTTCCCCAAGGTCACTTGATTATGACTCAGATCTGGAAGAGGCAGAAACCCTATATTGTACAGATCATAAATCACAAAGTACAACGAATTAGAGGTTTTCCTTTGGACACAAGGTACATGGGGATTTAATCTTCGACCTGTAAAGATTTCAGATCCAAAAACGTCGCCAAATCGGATTTATAGCGAAAGTGCTACGATGATTGGTTTTTGCTATATCAAGCCCTAGCACCGTAAGTGCAACAAGTGTCATACATGCCATATCATGCCTTCTTTCAGGCTAGCTCTGATACCATGTTAAATTTTCAGAATTTACTTCAATCTGATCTAGGATCTTAACTAAGAGAACAACATGTACAACAAATCTACAACATATCATTCATGGAGACAATAATGCAAGCACACAAGAGACACAAAGATTTACTTGGGGAAAACCATAAAGGTGAAAAACCCCAATAACTTCCTCAGAGATAGATAGAGCAATGATACAACCCAACCATAAGAGATAGACATATCCTAGCAGCAGATCCTCCTCCTCCATAAGTGCGCCACTCCTCCTTGAGTGCATGAGTGAGAAGTGAGTGATGAAATAGAGTGCCTCCCGCACTCTATTTATACTTGACTTGACTTGCCTTTTACATAAATCATGTAGGCTCGAACTTAACCACATAACATAATGCTGACTGGGCCGACCCCCAATAGGGTGGTCTAATAACCCTTCGACCCACATGGCCGACCCCCAGTAGGGTGGTCTAATAACCCTTTTAACCACATGACTTATACAGGGCCGACCCCAACAAGGTGGTCTAATAACCCATCGAGTATAAGTTACGACATTTACAATATAAATGACGACACTTCCGTATAGAGGAATAATACCATCTCTATAGGAGTACATACAACATACATATATGAAATACATTCCGAAGTTACATATACATCAACAGGTCCATGTTGCCTTCTCTTGGATAAGCTAAGATAACACCAAGGGAAATACTTGATGCATCAACATGTATGTAGAATTCCTTTTTCCACTCAAGGAATGCTAATATCAAGGCGTTTACCATTTTTTATTTTAGTGTTGCGAAGTCTTTTTCACAATATTCAATCCACTTGAAAGCTTTGGATTTCTTTAACAGTTGTTCCAATGGTGCTATGATTGAGGCATAGTTGCAAATAAATCGCATATAACAACCTGCATGTCCCAAAGTGGGGCGGAATTGCTTGACCGATTTAGGCACATGTAGGTTGACAATTGCCACAATTTTTGTAGGGTCTACTAGAACTCCATCACAATAGACAATATGTTCTAATAGGTTTCCAAAAGGAACACAAAAATACATTTACGCAAGTTCAAATATATCCCGATTTGTTGGAAGAGATCCAACATTAGTTGGTGTAACGCAACATGATCTTTAAGAAGATGGTAAACTGTCCATTCATTCAATTAAACTTCCAAAACAATTGTGGATAAATTCTCAGAAAGCTACGATTACTGTTCTGGAGAAAATATCAAGTGTGTTTTTCAATCCAAATGGCGTGATGTTATAGGAAAATTATCATCATTTTGTTGTGATAGTTGTCTTCTATTTATCTTCTTTCGTAATTCTAACTTGGTGATAGCCCAAGAACCCGTCTGTGAAAGAATATGTTTTATTCCCTACTACTTGATATAATACTTCATCACTGAATTGGATTGGAAACGAATCATGGTCACATGCAACTGTAATGTCCCCATTCAAATAAATTAATGACAAGAAAATTCCATCAATCCTACTAGTTCCCTAGGTTGGATGGAGACATTGGGATTTGCAATAAGGGAGCTAATAAATGATGTTTAGACATTAGGATTGCATAAATATTTAATAAAGGAGCTAAATAAATAAATACAAGAGAAAATCAAAGTGGCAATTTATCATGAAGACACATGGAGGGTGTGGGACCCACACAAGCTAGATTCTCTATGCCACATGGCAACCTCCTCTTGTCAATTCGAATCCCTAAGAAGCCCAACGTTCTTGGGATGAGTTGGAAGGATCATACACTTGGAAATATGCATCATAGGTGGAATTGGGATGGATGTGTGACTCCCATGGAAGAGGAAGAGTCAAATGAGGAGTTATTGGACACTTGGACTAGATTCCCTAACCACTATGACAACAATGATGAAGACGCTATGACACCCATGAGAAATTGCAGACCTGATTGTTGACATCTGGCCATTATGAAACTTCAGGCCTAAAAATATCTTCCAAGAGAGAGATCATGGGATTTAGGGGATCTCAAGAGGTCCCTACTCGAATTGGTAGAAGGTGGAAGGCTAGGAAGTGGAAGACACATGGCAACTCATGAACCTCTCCCTAATTCGAATTGGCTTGGAGTCTATGGATGGAATTGGAACCTTAGAAGGATAAGGATGTTTATGAAATACAGAGATAAAGTAAGATAAGGTATTTTGATCATTTTCAGAATTTTCATTTGTGATGAGAGCTAGTGGAGTGTTACTCTACTTGCCTTAGAGCCAATTTTGAGGGTGAAAGATTCCCATCCTAGTTGGTGATCGGAAAGGCCATTCAGACCTTTAATTTGGAGATTTAATGGAGTCATATGTTGCATTTAAAAGATACAAGGCACCTCATGGTAACTTATAGTTCATCTTTCTTTCTCCAACCATTTCAAGCTTTTTCGGCATATTCTTGTTCCTTGAGGGATTGCGCACTTGGTGAGCTATTGTACTCTTTGGGGGATAGCTATTGTACTCTTTGGGGGATATTATAATGCCCCATTATGTTATCATATGATTTAAATGCTCTATTCTTAATATTCATAACAACTTCATGTCTATATTCCAAGTGGAAATATGTAAATCTGATTATTAATGATCAAATGGTGCCAATTTCCCCAATATGTTGATGTATGCCAATGATATGTGGATGAATTCAAATGGACTAGTGAAATAATGATGATTTAATGATGCATGGAATGTTAATAAAATTTTATACAAGTTTCATTTTCAGTTCATAAGCTTTTGGAGTCATATTGTTCATTTTCATAGCATTTGGAGAAGATTGCCTATCATTTCCCCCATGGTCGAAACTAGTATTTTTGTACTTGATTGGAGAGGGTTGTAGAAGACTTAATAAATTGAATGGAGATGTATATGAGCCTATATTTAGTTCCCATACATTCACCCTTCCTCTTTTCAGAAATTCGAGAGGTTCCCATAGCATTTGGATATCCATTTCCATCATCTACCCAAGGGGGATTTGAACCTCAAATTGCTAGTCAAACTCCCTACTTTGGACAGAACTTAAAGGATAGTTTCAGAAGCCTTTTGAAGACTCTAAATAATCCATAAAATGCATATTCATGTTCTAATATCATCCATACACATTCTATAACAATTTGGGAGAATTTGGAGGTCAAGAAACCAATACTAGTCAAAGGTCGAACTAGTGAAAAAAGTTGAAAATTTCGCCATTTAAAAAAAATTAAACAAAGGGGCATTAAAAGTGGTATCAGAGCATGATATTGGCACCTGATGTGGTCTGATATTCATGAGGACAATAATTCAAGGACCACCATTAGATATTGAAACCAAAAGTGTTGTTGTTGAAGAGGAAAAAGTAGGAGAAGGAGAGAAATTCTTTTGGTACACTATGACTAGTGATGAAAAGGGAAACTTAGATGATGGTGAGGAGATCATGAAAATCATGAAACCCTCTTTGAATACCTGACCAAGAATATGATGAAAGGATTCGAATTGTTGGCTAGCCAACTTGGAAGCAAAGGAGAAAGAGGAGGCAACAATAGTTCTCATCATGAGGAAAATAAGGTAATGGGTGAGCATATTTTCTCAAGCACAGGACCTCATAATAGAGCTAATGAATTTCAGAATGCAACAAGGAATACCACACCTAAATTTCTTGATTCCAAAGAAAGTGTTAACACTCCAATTGATGTGCAATCACTTCTAATCGAATGTAAAAAATTGAGTGAAGATTGCAGAAACACCCTACCATTTGATCAATACCTCATTGTCTCAAACAAGCTCAAGATGAAGGAAGGTAATAAGAATCCATTTCAAAATATAGAATTGGATTATGCAGTAAGTAAATGCCACTTCCTACCTTTGATGTCTCATCTCAAAGTTCTGCACATACTTGGGTACAAAAACTAGATGTGTATTTTCAGCTGAATCCAATGGTGGAAGAGGATGCTCTAAAAATGACCATTTTGCATCTTGATGGGGAAGCCAATGATTGGTGGTTACATGGTATGAAAACCTTGGTACATTATCAGGTTAAAACATATGGAAACTGTGTTGACAGGGTATTAGAAATATTTGAGCAAAAAGACCTATAATTGCCTTTCAAAGAACTAGCCCAATTGAAGCAAGTTGGAACCCCTGCTGAATATATGTTGGCATTCCAAATATTATCAGTTAAGGTGGGTGATATATCTATGGTGAGGTTAGTATTACTCTTTATTGAAGGTTTGGATGAACCCTTAAAAGTTTTAGTTAAGGTCCACAAGCCAAATTCATTGAAGGATGCCATGAACTTGATAAGAGATCTACAAAATGTGCTACCTAGGACAAGGCATCCTCCCAAGCCTAACTTCCCTTCCAAATTCAAATTTGACAAGAAGCCTTGAAAAAGAGATGCATTTGAAAAGAATAAGAAAGAGGGACTAAACAGGGAAGAACTTAGAAGAAATAAATTGTGCTACACATGATTCCAACCATGGGCACTGGGGCATAACTATACTAAGGGAAAAGCTCAATACATTGAAGTATTTTCTGATAATGATGAGTATGAGGGGGGAATGGAGGAAGAAGGAAAATTTTCAGATAAAGAAGAGGGATATGATATAATAGAAGAATGGAAAAAAGAAGAAAATCATCCTTCACCTGACAAAGCAAGGATGGCAGTACTTTCAGCAGTGCTTCGTTATCACACTATTCGATGCAAGGGTGTGGTACTAGGACAAAGGGCCTAAGTTTTGGTAGATGGAGGAGCCACACATAAATTCATTGATGCAGACATGGTGGAGAGAAGTAAGATACCTAATGAACCATTCAATGGCTTCAAAATTGTCATTCTAGGCCACACCACTATGGAGTGCAAAACATGGCTTCCAAAGCTGCAAATAACCATAGGTAATTACACTTTTTCTAATAGCTTTTATGTGGTTGATGTTGCTGATAATAATGTGGTTTTGGGAGTGAAATGGTTGTATTCTATAGGGGAGCATACAATAAATTATAAAATTCCTGAAATGAAATTCCAAGATTCAGAAGGAATACTAAGGTTTGTGATAGGGCAGCACACCTATTCGATTCAAGTAGTGACCTCCCATAGTATGAGATCCATATTGAGGCATGGAGACATAGAATGGGATGCTGAATGTTTCATCACTTCTCCCAAGCCAAACATAAAGGTTGTTGAACACCCAAAAGAGATAGATAAACTCCTAAAAAAATATGAAAAAAATTTGGAGACCTTCCACATGGCAGACCACCTGATAGGTGGGTTGAGCACAACATTGTTTTGGAGGAGGGTACTTCACCCATCCAAATACCACCCTATAGACATCCAAAAAAATTCAGAGATGAAATTGAAAAGGTCATCTAAGAACTCCTAGATTTGGTACTCATTAGACCAAGATCTAGCCCTTATGCCTCTTCAGTAGTGTTGGTGAAGAAAAAAGATGGAACCTTGAGGATGTGTATGGAATTTAG
Source organism: Larix kaempferi (assembly GCA_027924585.1). Taxonomy (NCBI): domain Eukaryota; kingdom Viridiplantae; phylum Streptophyta; class Pinopsida; order Pinales; family Pinaceae; genus Larix; species Larix kaempferi. The sequence continues at coordinate 4,507,856 of BSBM01001409.1, read as the reverse complement.
AGTTTTGAACAAGAAGACAATCAAGAATGGTATCCTATTCCTAAAATTGATGAGCTCATGGATGATATATTTGGGGCAAAATATTTCTCAAAAATTGATCTTAGATCAGGTTATCATCAAATTCGAATGAAGGAAGAAGATGTGCAAAAGAATGCTTTTAGATGTATCTATGGCCACTTTGAGTTTCTTGTTATGCCTTTTGGATTAACTAATGCTCCAACCACATTCCAAGCATGCATGAATAGGATATTTTGCAAGCATCATAGGAATTTTGTTTTGGTCTTCTTTGATGATATTCTCATTTATAGCAAAACTTGGGAAGAACATTTACATCATTTAGAGGTTGTTTTGAAAATTTTGCAAGAGCAGTCCTTGTTTGAGAAGATGTCTAAATGTGAATTTGGGATGAAGGAACTTTTATATATTGGGTACATTGTTGGACAAGAAGGAGTGAAAGTGCACATGGAAAAAATAAGGGCTATCCTTGAATGGCCAACACCAAAAAACATCACAGAATTAAGAGGCTTTATTGGAATATGCACCTATTATAGGAAGTTTGTGAAAGGGCTCTCCAAATTGACTTCTCCACTCACTGATTTGAGAAAGAAATATGCTTTCAAGTGGGATGAAGAGGCTGAAAAGGCCTTCCAAAAAATGAAAGAGGTAATGAGTAGTTGTCCAATACTTGCATTATCTGATTTTACTAAACCTTTTGTTATGGAATGTGATGCTTTAGGTGAAGGGATAGGGGCTGTCCTAAAGAAAAATCAACACCCTATAGCCTTTGATAGAAGAAATTTGTAGCCACATGAAAATATTTACTCCATATATGACAAAGAAATGTCGGCCATCATGCATGCCTTGGGAAAGTTTAGGCAATACTTGGTGGGAGACAAGTTTGTGGTGAAAACTGATCACAATAGTCTCAAGCACTTTCTCACCCAAAATGATATTAATGAAAGGAAACAAAAGTGGGTAAGAAAGATCCAAGCCTTTGATTTTGATATTGAATATGTAAAATGGAAGAATAACATTGTAGCAGATGCATTATCTAGAAGACCTTCCTTGTCTCTCATGGACATTGCAAAAGATTGGAAAAACATGCTAATGATTGAATATGCCAAAGATAGTTTTGCTTGTGCGTGTTATATGGGGTCAAAGGGGATGATAAATACATTATTTTGGATGGGATGATATATTATAAGGGAATAATTTATTTGGTTCAAAATTCAAAACTTAAGTATAAGATTTTGCAAGAAGCGCATGATTCCCCACTCGCTAGCCATCTGGGGATCTACAAAACTTATAGGAAATTAAGGCAAAGGTTTTTTTGGAGAGGGATGAAGGAATATGTTCTCAAATATGTAAATGAATGTAAGTTATGCCATCAAAAAAAATTTGAACTTACATGCCCAGCTGGTTTGTTGCAACCATTTCCCATTCCAGAACAAAAATGGGAGAGTATCTCAATGGACTTCATCACAGGTTTGCCCAAATATTTGTGAAAGGATTGCATATATGTGGTAACGGATAGGATGACCAAATTTGCTCATTTATTTTTTGTTACATCATATTTTAGTGCTGCAAAAGTGGCTGATATTTTTTTTAAAGAAATATTCAGATTGCATAGGGTCCCCAAGAGCATTGTAAGTGATAGAGATAGTAGATTCATAGGTGCTTTTTGGCAAGAACGTTTCAGATTGGCGGGATCTCATTTGAATCCAAGCACAAGATATCATCCACAAAATGATGTCCAAACAAAGAGAGTGAATCAATGGTTGGAAGGGTGCCTAAGGAACTATGTGGGAGAACAGCAAAAAGCATGGGTAAAATGGCTACACTTTGGTGAGTTTTGCTAAAACACCACTTTTCATATGTCAATAGGAATGTCTCCTTTCAAAGCATTATATGGTTATGAAGCACACACTTTTGTTGAGCATATATTTGGTGATAGTAGAGCCCCAAAATCTAAAGATTGGGTGGAAGAGAGCCAAGAAATTTTAAAGCTTTTGAAAGACAACTTGCAGGTTGCTAAAAATCAACAGAAAAAATATGCAGATAAATATAGGGAAGAAAGGACCTTTCAAATCAATGATTTGGTATATTTGTGGTTGCATCCATATAAATAAACATCTTTGAAAAAGAAGGGAGCAGAGAAGCTAAAACCAAGGTACTATGGCCCATACAAGGCAGTTCAGAAGGTTGGGGAGGTAGCATATGAGTTAGAACTTCCAGAAGGAAGTAAAATCCACAATGTATTTCATGTTTCATGTCTCAAGAAATATTTTTGTCAGAAAATTGTCATTTCAGAAACACTTCCTCCTTTGGATGATGAAGTTCAGATCATACTTGTTCCAGAAATTTTTTTGAAGACTAGGGAAAGAAGATTAAGGAGCAGAACTATCAAAGAGTACTTGGTACAATGGAAGGATCTCCCAAGTGAAGATGCCACATGGGAGGAGGAGCAAATTTTGCAGCATCCAAATCTGAAATTGCTTGATGACAAGAAATCTTGGGTGGGGAGGACTGTAATGTCCCCATTCAAATAAATTCATGACAGGAAAATTCCATCAATCCTACCAGTTCCCTAAGTTGGATGGAGACATTGGGATTTGCAATAAGGGAGCAATAAATGATGTTTAGACATTAGAATGACATAAATATTTAATAAAGGATATAAATAAATAAATACAAGAGAAAATCAAAGTGGCAATTGATCATGAAGACACATGGAGAGTGTGGGACCCACACAAGCTAGATTCTCTATGCCACATGACAACCTCCTGTTGTCAATTCGAATATCTAAGAATCCTGACGTTCTTGGGATGATTTGGAAGGCTCATACACTTGGAAGTATGCATCATAGGTCTAATTTGGATGGATGTGTAACTCCCATGGAAGAGGAAGAGTCAAATGAGGAGTTATTGGACACTTGGACTAGATTCCCTAACCACTATGAAAACAATGATGAAGATGCTATGACACCTATGACAAATTGCAGACCTGATTTCTGACATCTGACCATTATGACATGTCAGGCCTAAAAATATCCTCCAAGAGAGCGCTAATGGGAGTTAGGGAATCTCAAGAGGTCCCTACTCGAATTGGTGGAAGGTGGAAGGCTAGGAAGTGGAAGACACATGGCAACTCATGAACCTCTCCCTAATTCGAATTGGCTTGGAGTCCATGGATGGAATTGGAACCTTAGAAGGCTAAGGATGTTTATAAAATACAAGGATCAAGTAATATAAGGTATTTTTATCATTTTCAGAATTTGCATTTGTGAGTATAGCTAGTGGAGTGCTTCTCTACTTGCCTTAGAGCCAATTTCGAGGGTGAAAGATTCCCATCCTAGTTGGTGATTGGAAAGGCCATTCAGAAATTTCATTTGGATATTTAATGGAGTCATATGTTGCAGGTGCAAGGTACAAGGAAGCTCATGATCACTTCTAGTTCAGCTTGTTTCTCCAACCATTTCAAGCTTTCTCAGCATATTCTTATTCCTTGAGGGATTGCGCACTCGGTGAGTTGTTGTACTCTTTGGGGGAGATTATAATGCCCCATTATTTTATCATATGATGTAAATTATTTTTTATTAATATTCATAAAGCTTTGGGTCGATATTCCAAGTGGAAATATGTAAATCTGATTATTAATGAGCAAATGGTGCCAATTTCCCCAATATGTTGATGTATGCCAATGATATGTGGATGAATTCAAATGGAACAATTGAATACTAATTATGTAATGATGTATGGACTGTTAATAACCTTTTATACAAGTTTCATGTTCAGTGCATAAGCTTTTGGAGTCATATTGTTCATTTTCTTAGCATTTGGAGAAGATTGCCTATCATTTCCCCCAAGGTCGAAACTAGTCTTTTTGTACCTGACTGGAGAGGGTTGTAGCATAATTAATAACTTGAATGGAGATGTATATGAGCCTATATTTATGTCCCCTATATTTCCCCTTCCTCTATTCAGAAATTCGAGAGGGTCCCATAGCATTTGGAGAGCCATTTCCAGCATCTACCCAAGGGGGATTTGAACCCCAAATTGCTAGTCAAACTCCCTATTTTGGCCATAAATTAAAGGAGAGTTGAAAAATCCATTTGAATACTTTAAATCATCCATAAAACTCATATTCATGTCCTAATATCATCCATACACCTTCTATAACAATTTGGGAGCATTTGGAGGTCAAGAAACCAATATTAGTCAAAGGTGAAACTAGTGGAAAAAGTTGAAAATTTCACCATTTTAATAAAATTAAAAAAAGGAACATTAAAACAACTTTCATACTGCGGTAGTCAACACCGACTTAAATATCCTCCGTTTATTTCTTGTTTTTTATTACTATAGGGATGATCCATTATGATTCATCTATTGGGAAAATGAATCCAACACTTAACATACATTTATTTGTTCACCTGCTGCTTCACTCAAGGATTCGGTTTGTATGGTTAATGCTTTATAGGATTGGTGTTCGATTTCAACACAATATTTCACCCGAATATCCTTGAATCCCCTTGATTTTTGTAAAGTTTGATGGAAACAAGTCATCATATGCGCCCTTCAACAATGATGATATCTCAAATATAGTTTGTTCATCCAAATAATATCCTATAGCTGCCATCTTTGGTTTATCTTCTATGCCAATATTGATTTTCCGTAGTTTCAAAGGTTGTGTATAAAGTGCCCTAGTCTCTTCTAGTTTTGTCTATTACACTTCTTTGGATCCTTTAGACTCCTTGAAAATTAAATGCCACATGTGCTCCAATTCATCTAGATATGAGTTTTCATGTTCTACTTTGGCGCAACAGAGAGGAGACACCATTGTAGGAATCACAAAGGTGAGGTCCGACAAATCTTGATGGGCGGGACATATATATATATATATATAAGTGTCCCACATTCTACAACTAATATGTGAATATTCTTCTTATGATTGTTGTTAATGCTTCAGTCATTGAATCATTGGTTGCGGAAAAGGAAAAGTAATGACAAAACATTTGGCACATTTTCTTCTAACACATGGTATGTCGTATTGTCTCCTCATGAAAGTACCAAGCCTTAGGAATAGGTCCTATCATGTGGAAAAAATGATGATCCCAAAATTTTTGCTACGGTCTATCTGATTCCCACTGATGTTCACACAACTCAACGTGGGTATAGGGATTGGTCTCGCCCATGGAGATATTCGTCTCTATGTTGGTGTGTATGGATGACTTAAAATTGGTCATTAATTCTAATTGGGTTGTATCCTAGTCTGGAATATCATCCTTGTGTACCTCCCACCATCTTGTAAGATCTCCTTTGAGCACCGTGTCTAGTACGTCCATGCTATATTCTTCTGCAACTGAGGAGTCCATTTTTTGTAAAAACTTGCCTAATCCATTAGTGTTGTCATATACTAGTGGATCCTTCACTTCAACCCCAATCCATTGGACTAATTTAATCATTGTGCAATGTGTAGAGGACAGTTCATATCTCGTGTTCTACTAATTATCCCAATATTCTTTAGATTTGATATCAAATGAGTGGATGCTTCTCTAGCTTATTGAGCCTTATGCTATTGGGTTCACATAATCTTCTCTCCTTCCTGTTGTCTGGGAGTATGTGTTATCCAAAACATCTCTTTCCATATTCCCTTGCACTAGATCAATATATCGATGTCCTTGGTGTGGGACTAAAGGTTGTGTAACTTTCATACCTTCAGCTTCGAAGGTCATCATTTTGTTCTTCAAGTCTATCACTCCATATTTTTATACGCCCACTCTATGCCTAATAGATGTTAAGTTTAGCCTAATTTCACAAGAAAGATCACTGAAAGAAACACAATCACAAGATAGACAAAGATTTACCCTGGGAAACCCTCATGGGTAGAAAAACTAGCAAAGCTTTCCTCAATATAGATAATCAACCAATACAAGATGTAGTACCCAAACAAGAGCTCCTTCTCCTACTATGTAGATCTCTCTCTCTCCTATGCGCCAATCACAAGTGAGTGAATGAATGAGATAAATGAGGAACATGCCTCCTCTATTTATACCCATGTTCTGACTAACTTTTCACCCTAATGGGGCCGACCTCTCCTAAGAGAGTCTAATAACCCCTAAACAACAAACTTAGGGCCGACCTGACATGGGATATCTAATAACCCTAGCTACCACACTTTCTTGGAGGAATAAACATCCCCGGATATACAATAAGGTATCTTCGGAGGAATGCAACATCTCCGGAATAATAAAGTACAAATATAATATTCTTAGAAGTTACAATATTTCAACACTCCCCCTTAATGAGAAGGATATTATAACAACATCCGCAGGAGCAAGGAGTCATCAACTACATAGCATATGATACATCTATAAATCATTGGAAGCTTTCTTCATACATCATCAGTAACTCAAACAGTTACTGGAATATCTTCAAGATATTCAATATTGGATCTTCATCTTTTGCAGCACTCGAACAACTACAACAACATCATCATTTGGATCTCTCGATCAACATCATCAACATCTGGACCCTCTCGATCAACATCCGGATCCTCTCGATCAGCATCTGAATCCTCTCGATCAACATCATCATCATAGAAGCATACTCTGCAATACACATGATCCTTCCTTTCGGAATTGCGGGATAAATCTCTGTTAGAACATTTTTCCAGCTATGTACATTAATTATTTATTAATGATGATTAATTAGCCCAAGTGATTAATGATTACATCCCTAAGTTGATTAGCTACTAAATGGTCAATTATCATGAACTAGATAGCAAATGTGAACAAGTGCTGAGTCAAACCAGTTATGTGGAGCGCTCCCCAGGGCAATTAATGCACTCAGCATGCCTAGAGCGCCCTCCTCAGGTCATTTAATGCACTCAGCATGCTTCTCTTCTACCTAGGGCGCATTTGCTCTCCTTGTGGACAATCTTGCCTTGTTTTGTCACATTTTTGACCAATTTTAGACTCCAAACCTCTAACCAACCAGTTTCTTCACATGTGTGAGGTCACATGGGCCTGTCCAGTCATTCCCAGCATTCACACTGCAGATTCGAACCAGTTTGGGATGGTTTGGGATATTTTGGTCAACCTAGGGGGGTTTGAGCTTTTTCTAAGCTAGATCAGTGTGAACACTCCAGATGGATTCGAATTCTTCCAGATTTGTATATATGGGTGTTCTTAACCTTTGTTAAGGTTGGACAGTTAATAATATTGACATTATTCACCATTTCATGTGTATTGTTCTTCATTCATTTAAAATTTTTATGCTAATTCTTGCAAATGTTGTGCAATCTTTCACCAGTGAGGAATCCACAGTAGCTAGATTCATCTGTGCTTGAGATTTTACATGGTATCAGAGCTCTTGGAGCTAGAATTCAAACCAGCAGACTGTTGTAGTGGATTGCCAGAAACAGTGGAGAAACCACATAATTCCTGAGGCCATTGCCTTGAGCTTACTGGAGAAATCTAGTGGCTCCTCTCAGGTGTGATGCTCTCCCGAATGCACCCACTATCCATACAGGGTTCGAATCTGTGAGTGTAGATCCCTCCAGAGTGATTTGAGAGTTGTTTGCAGGTATTGGAGTTCAGCATTGTCAGCAAGTGCGAATTGCAGCAGAGGAGAATGGAGCCATCTCACCCAAACGTGCTCACACCCTTCAACTATTTCGATTGGAAGGCAGAAATGGTGATTTTGCTGAGATCTAAGGGTCTCTACAGAATCACGATGGGCACTGAGGTTGAGCCAAACTCAGCTGTGGAGAAATCCAAGTTTTTTAACAGAATGGATGAGGCATTTGGCCTCCTTTGTCTCAGCATTTCGAGAGACCTCCTGTTTCATGTAGAAAGTCTAGCAACTCCAAATGAAGTGTGGCTCAAGCTTGAGACACTGTTTGGAAAGACTGATGAGATGAGAGGCCACCAGCTCGAAAATGAGCTTGTCTCACTGAGCCCAGGGAATTTCGATTCCATCCAGGACTTCTTCACCAAGTTCAAGAACTTGGTCTTGCAGATCAGACAATGTGGCATAGAGAAGAAAGAAGAATAGTTGGTGTTGTCCATTCTCTCAAAATTGGGTTCTGAATACTCAGTTTTTGTGTCTTCGTTCAACTCCACAAGGCTCACAGTTAGAGGTTGGAAGATGCCATCCTTGGCTGACTTCATGGAGATGCTAACTCAAGAGCAAGACAAGCTGGTCTTGATGGGATCCATCAAGCAAAAAGATCAAGTTCTTGCAGCTGGAGATTCGAAATGTGGAAGAGGCAAGCAAAAACCCAAGGGTTCGAAACCTCAAGAGAAGAAGAGAAAGGATGAGAGGCCCAAATCCTCTGAGGGGGTTTCGAATCCTGTCAAGAACAAGGGAAAGAAGGATGAGAAGACAAAATGTAGCTACTGTCAAAGAGGTTTTCATCCAGAGAGCTCATGCATGAAGAAAACCATAGACACCATGACCCATCTCCTACAAAAAAATAACATTCCTCTTCCTGAAAGTTCCAAGAAGAAGGAGTGCGTTTCTGAAGACAAGGAGAGCTGCCATGCTTTGGTGGCTAGCTCATCTCATTCACCTTTGTTCATCATTGATTCAGGTGCCTCAAGGCACATGGCTTCCTCAAGAGACTCGTTTTCTGAACTTGCTCCCTACAGTGGTCTCTCAATTCGAATGGGAGATGACTCAGAAATCCCTGCTCATGGCATTGGGAAAATCTCTATGGAGAATGGCTTCTTCTCCAATGTGCTGTATGTGCCAAATCTTGCAGCAAACTTGCTCTCTGTGTATCAAATGACACATACTGGAGCAGCAAAGAAGGTGGTCTTCACTCAGGATGAAGTGGAGATATCAGAAGTTTCCACCGGGAAAATTGTTGCAAAGGGTGTTGCAGACCATGACATGAAGATGTACATGTTCTCCCACTTCCTCGAATTTTCTTCACCAAGTGTGCTGCTGTCACATGGGAATGAGACCAGCAAGCTATGGCATCAAAGGTATGGGCACCTAAACTACAGATATCTTCAAGTTTTAAGCAAAGAAAATATGGTAGAAGGGCTGCCCCAAATCAGATTTTCGAGTGGAACATGCAAGGGTTGCATGATTGGGAAACATCCTGAAAGGAAGTATGACAAAGGGAAGGCTAGGAGGGCTGATCAACCTCTTGGGATAGTACATTCTGATCTCATAGGGCCACTCCCCACACCCTCCTATGGCTGCAGCAAATATGTGCTCACCTTCATCGATGACTACTCAAGGTACTGCTGGTTATTTTTCCTTAAGCAAAAATCTGAAGTCTTTGATTGTTTCAAGATTTTTAAGAGCATGGTTGAGAACTTCAGTGGGAAGGCCATGAAGGTTTTGAGGACTGATAATGGCAGAGAGTATGTCAACAACAATTTGCAGCAGCTCTGTCAAGAGCATGGCATTCAGATGCAACACTCAGTGCCCTACACACCTCAGCAAAATGGTGTTGCAGAGCGCAAAAATAGAGCACTGAAAGAGATGGCAACTTGCATGTTGCAAGCAAGGGATTTGTCTCCTAAATTATGGGCTGAAGCTATGAATTGTGCAGCATATGTTCAGAACAGAGCACCACACAAAGCATTGCAAGGAATCACTCCATTTGAAGCTTGGATGGGCCACAAGCCAAATGTCTCACATTTCAGAATTTTTGGCTCAAGGGCTTGGGCCAGAATTCCACCGGAGAAGAGAAAGGAATTGCAGCCCCAAAGCAAGGAGTCAATCATGGTTGGGTATGCAGAGGATTCCAAGGGCTACAAGCTCTTTGATCCATCCACTCACAAAACTTTCATTGAAAGAAGTGTCAAATTCGAAGAGGAAGAATTTTTGCAAGCTAGTGAACAAGGTGATGGGGAATGCTCATTCCCTCGTCTTGATGATGAAGTAAGTAGTGATTCATTCTCTGATATTTCTGATTCTGATATTGCTGAAGATGATTTTGATATGGATTCTGAACATATCCCTCCCTCAAGGCCCAAGTGGGTAGAGAAAACAATTCAAAGTGCCGGAGAGCTAGTGGGAGATCCCCGAGATGCTAGGAAAACTAGATCTCAATTTCACAATTCCTTTGCATATAATAATTCTGATCTGAGTGAGGCCTGTTATTTGATGGTTGGATCTGATCCAATGTCATATTCAGAAGCATGTACAGACCCAAGGTGGCAATCAGCCATGCAAGAGGAGATGAACTCACTCCATGAGAACAAAACTTGGGATTTGGTCCCTCTTCCTCCCAAGAGGAAACTAGTGCAATGCAAGTGGATTTATAGAACCAAAATTGGATCTGATTGCTCTGATCTGAAGTATAAGGCCAGGTTGGTGGCTAAGGGTTACTCTCAGGTCCAAGGAGTGGACTATACAGAAACATTTGCACCGGTGGCAAAGATGGACTCCATAAGACTAGTTTTGGCCATTGGGGCTTCCAAGCGCTGGGAGATTCATCACATGGATGTAAAAAGTGCCTTTCTTCATGGGGATCTGAATGAGGAGATTTATATGCAGCAGCCTGAAGGTTTTATTTCTGATCATACACTTGTTTGCAGGTTGAACAAATCACTCTATGGGCTCAAGCAAGCTCCTAGAGCATGGTATGCAAAAATGGACAATTTTCTGCTATCTTTGGGGTTTGAGAGGTGTAAGTCTGATCCAAATGTGTATATGCAGCATGTTAGTGATCTGATATTGATTATTGTACTGTATGTTGATGATCTTTTGATCACTGGTAGCTGCACCAAAGAACTTGACTCAGTTAAGAGAGCATTGCACAGTGCATTCTCCATGACCGATCTAGGATTGCTAAAACAATTTCTGGGTTTGGAGATTGATCAATCTGTGAATGGAATTTCTGTATGTCAGTCAAGGTATGCTTCAGATTTGCTGCAGAAATTTAAGATGGCTGAATGTAAGTCTGCAAAATTTCCATTTCTTTCAGGAGTTAAGCTTACAGAATGGGGTTCTTCACCACTAGTTGACAGTTCGTTGTATAGACAACTAGTTGGGAGTTTGTTGTATCTTACACACTCTCGACCAGATTTGTCTTATGCTGTTGGGGCTGTTGCAAGGCACATGCAAGAGCCTCATGAGATCCATTGGAAGGCAGCCAAGAGGATCCTTCATTATGTTCAGGGTACTAAGTCTTTTGGTATCCATTATGCTGCTGGTTCATCCCTTGAACTAGTAGGATTTACAGATTCTGATTGGGCCGGTGATTGTATTGATCGGAAGTCAACTTCCGGTTATGTCTTTATGCTTGCACATGGACCTATATGCTGGTCAAGCAAGAAACAGAGCACTATTTCCTTATCTTCAGCTGAGGCCGAGTACAGGGGAGCAGTCAATGCAGCCACACAATGTGTTTGGTTGCAAGGTATTCTTGCAGAGTTCGGGATTGTCTTTGATTCACCCACTATTCTTTGGTGTGATAATCAAAGTACAATCAAGATTTCTACCGATCCAGTACAGAGACAGAGGACCAAGCACATAGAGATACACATGCATTACATTCGGGGTTTGGTGCATGACCGGATCATAGCATTGCAGTATTGCCCATCCAGTGAGCAAACTGCTGATATCTTCACCAAGTGTTTTACCGAGAAGACCTTCACTCACCTTAGATCTTTGCTTGGGGTGAGTGATGCATGGTGATGATTGGTGTATTTTGATATATGCCACATGTCCATTTTAGAGGGGAGGTTTTATTTCCCATGTGGTTTTCCTCCTTACCTTGGTTACATGGACAAATAAATTTTCATGATGTAAAAGGTGACTTGAGCCTAGTTGCCAAGGCCTTAATTTTTGATATTTCACTAAGTCTAGCTTAAGGGGGGGTGTTAGAACATTTTTTCAGCTATGTACATTAATCATTTATTAATGATGATTAATTAGCCCAAGTGATTAATGATTACATCCCTAAGTTGATTAGCTACTAAATGGTCAATTATCATGAACTAGATAGCAAATGTGAACAAGTGCTGAGTCAAACCAGTTATGTGGAGCGCTCCCCAGGGAAATTAATGCACTCAGCATGCCTAGAGCGCCCTCCTCAGGTCATTTAATGCACTCAGCATGCTTCTCTTCTACCTAGGGCGCATTTGCTCTCCTTGTGGACAATCTTGCCTTGTTTTGTCACATTTTTGACCAATTTTAGACTCCAAACCTCTAACCAACCAGTTTCTTCACATGTGTGAGGTCACATGGGCCTGTCCAGTCATTCCCAGCATTCACACTGCAGATTCGAACCAGTTTGGGATGGTTTGGGATATTTTGGTCAACCTAGGGGGGTTTGAGCTTTTTCTAAGCTAGATCAGTGTGAACACTCCAGATGGATTCGAATTCTTCCAGATTTGTATATATGGGTGTTCTTAACCTTTGTTAAGGTTGGACAGTTAATAATATTGACATTATTCACCATTTCATGTGTATTGTTCTTCATTCATTTAAATTTTTTATGCTAATTCTTGCAAATGTTGTGCAATCTTTCACCAGTGAGGAATCCACAGTAGCTAGATTCATCTGTGCTTGAGATTTTACAATCTCATCACAACCAATATTTAAGACTATCCTTCCTTTTAGAATTACTGGATTTACTGTATAAGGATGATCATTCCAATCACAATTAACATTTAAGACTATCCTTCCTTTCGAAATTACTGGATTTACTATCTAAGGATGATTAATCCAATCACAATCATATTTAAGACTATCCTTCCTTTCGGAATTACTAGATTTATTGTCTAAGGATGATTAGTTCAATCACAATCACATTTAATACTATCCTTCCTTTCAAAATTACTAGATTTACTGTCTAAGGATAATTAGTCCAATCACAATCACATTTAAGACTATCCTTCCTTTCAGAATTACTGGATTTACTGTCTAAGGATGATTAGTCCAATCACAATCACATTTAAGACTATCCTTCCTTTCGGAATTACTGTATTTACTGTCTAAGGATGATTAGTCCAATCACATACATTTTGAACCAAGTGCTCAGGGACGATGTAGTCCTATCATGTACATTTTGAACCAAATGTTAGGGACGATGCAGTCCTATCATGTACATTTTGAACCAAACGTTCAGGGACGATGCAGTCCTATCATGTACATTTTGAACCAAATGTTCAGGGACGATGCAATCCTATCATGTACATTTTGAACCAAATGTTCAGGGACGATTCAGTCCTATCACATCCATAAATTCTAAGGACCATTCATCGACCTCATCATCGGTATCATTGACCTCAACATCAATATCATCAATACAGGTATCCACATCATTGACCTTACTGTCGATGCAGGCAATTTCATCATCACCGACCATATCATGCCCCCTTTCGAGGAGGGTCCTTTTGAGCTACACCAAGATTGTCTCGAAAATACTCAAACTTTACTCGAGACAGAGATTTGGTCAATATATCAGCAACTTGTTCATCAGTGCTCACATATTCGGGCTTGATAGCTCCTTTCTACACCATATCTCGTATATATAAATATCGGATCTCTATGTGCTTTGACTTATCATGGAACACTGGATTCTCTGTCATCTTGATATAACTCTGGTTGTTACACAGGATCACAGTGGGGTCCATCTCTACGTCAAACAATCCTGATAATAACTTCCGAAGCCATATCACTTCACAAATAGCAGAGCAAGCAGCTATATATTCTACCTCAGCTGTGCTGAGAGCCACATTAGACTGCTTCTTTTTGAACCATGATATCATGGCAGATCCCAAACAATAACATCCACCCGATGTGCTCTTCTTGTCTGATACACTTCCTTCCCAATCAGCATCTGTGTAGCCATACAATCTGAAGTCATGATCTCCAAGATAACATAGACCAAAATCTATCATACCCTTTAGGTACCTCATCACATGCTTTGCAACTATAAGGTGAACTCGTCTAGGCTCCACTAGATACTGACTCAAGGTGTTCACCACAAAGCATATATTTGGCCTGGTATTCATCAGATACATTAATGACCCAATAATTTGTCTGTATAGAGTCACATCCACTAACTCTGAGGAGTCATCATCTAACAACTTCAAGTTGTAATCCATGGGAGTGGCCATGGATTTACATTCCAATATATCAAATCTTTTCAATATTCCACAACATACTTTCCCTGGTTGAGAAAGATTCCTTCTGGGCTTTGCCATACTTCCAGACCTAGGAAGTAATGCATCAATCCGAGATCTTTCATCTCAAATTCTGATGAGAGCTTCTTCTTGTTGATGTATATGTAACTTCGGAATGTATTTCATCTGTGTATTATATATATATTTATTGTACCCTTATAAGAGATGTGTTATTCCTCTATAAGGAAGTGTCGTCATGTGGATTGACAAGTGTCACAAGTGTGTGTACTTGCCGATGGGTTATTAGACCACCTTATGGGGTCGGCCCTAATTAATATATAATATAATGTGGATGTATCCAAGTAGACAAGTCGGCCCCAGTAGGTCACTGGGCAAAAAGGTGAGTATAAATAGAGATAGGAGATCTCTATTTTACTCACTCGGAAAAGTAACTATCTCTCTCTCTGAAAAGTGGCGCACTAGTGAGGAGGAGGAGGATCATCTGCTAGGAGACTATCTCAGTATTATTTGGTTGTATTTTGGTTGAGCCATTGCTCTCTCTATCTCTGAGGAAGTTGTGGGGTTTTTCACCTTAGGGTTTTCCCCACGGAAACTCTGTGTCTCTTGTCTCTATGCTTTTGATTCTTGTGATGCTTGTGATGCTTGTCATATTATGATTGTCATGCATTGATATAATGTAGATGTTATTCTCTCAGCAAAGATCCTATAGTATTGTGATTTAATACTGAAAATTTAACATGGTATCAGAGCTTAACTGAGAAGAAGACATTTTGCAGTGACGGAAGCTTGTATTCCTTGTTTATTGGGTTTCTCTCCACAGATTTTTGAAATTCAGTATAGTAGATTGGATCTACTCATCAAGGCGCATCTATCTGTCCAATCAGAATTCAGTTCCGAGCATTTTCAGATTTGGCCCTAAAAATTAGGGTTTCCACAAAAATAGGAATTTCTAGAAACTGAAGGCACAGCTGGAAGCTCCTTGCAAAAATTGAAGGTTAGAGCTTTGGATCGAGATTTTTGGCTGAGTAGATCTCCGGGAAACTCAAACCCTAATTCAGGGCTCTCCCTAGTGAACCCGGGAGGACAAAAAGGCAATTTTGAAGGGCAAGACTTTGCTGATCTCAATTTCTGAATGTACTAGGCTGATCAGCTCTCCAAGGCGCATCTTTCTATCCTTTCGGAATTTTGAAATTCACATTTTTAATTTTTAGGGTTTCTTTGACAAACCCTAATCCGGGACCAGATCCAGTTTTCAGCACTTCAAGTGGTAAGTCCTAAATCTTTTCTATTTCCATTTGAAGTACTCTTAAAGATGTCTCTCCACACCAAGATTGAGGAGAAGCTTGAAGGGGCTGATAACTTCCGAGCCTGGAAGTATAGGATTGGGCTAATCCTGGAAGAGAATGAGTTGGACTCATATGTGAAAGAAGACATCCCTATCCCAGAGGATGAAGAGGCCAAGGCATTGCACAAGAATAACTTGGTCAAGGCAAAGAGAATCATTGCTGATTCTATTAAAGACCATCTCATACCCCATGTGTCTTCTCTCAAGACACCCAAGGAGATGTTTGAATCCTTGACCAAGCTATTTGAAGGAAAGAACATAAATCGGAAGATGACCCTGCGGAACCAATTAAAAGCAGTAAAGTTTCAGAATGGAGAAACCATTCAATCTTACTTTTCAAGGGTCTCTCAGATCAAGGAACAATTAGAAGCAGTAGATGAAATGGTGGAGAATGGTGAGGTGGTGATGACTACTCTAAATGGCCTTCCCAGGTCATGGGATTCCTTTATTCAAGGAATTTGTGCAAGGAAGAAGTTGATCTCCTTCAGTAGACTTCGGGAAGAATGTTCTCAAGAAGAAGCTAGACTTATAGCTCGTGAGGAAAAGATGGGAGGAGAAGATCAAGCCCTTGCAGCTCACACCAAAAGAAGCAAAACCAAGAAGGATCACTCTCACCACAAAAGAACTCATCAAAGGAATAAGAAGGACCTAAGATGCTTTACATGCAATGAGAAGGGTCACTATGCTTCAGATTGTCCCAAGAACAAAAGAGATAATAACAACAACTTCAGTAAGAAGAAGAAGGGCAGCAAAAGAAGATTTCATGCTCATGCTGCCGAAGATGATGAACCCCCAAAGAAGAAGGCTGATAGTGATGATGTCTCATCAAGTGAAGAAGAGTATGTTCTGATATCTGCTCTTACAGGTACCATCTCCCATGGATGTAATGATTGGTTGATTGATAGTGGGGCTTCCAAACACATGACTGGGTTTAAAGAATCCTTTGTGAACCTATCTGAACATGAGTCACCCCATAAGGTGAAACTTGGGGATGATTATCAATACCCAATCAAAGGAAGTGGTGAAGCCTCTTACAACCTAGATTCTGGAAAATCTCTGAAGATGAAGGAAGTCCTCTATGTACCTGGGCTCAAGAAGAACTTACTCTCCATCTCTGCTTTAGATGCAAAAGGTATGAGGGTTGCATTTGTTGATGGCCAAGTACTAATGTGGCCAAAGGGAAAGACCATAGATGATGCAGTAGTGATTGGAGAGCAAGAGGGAGGACTGTATAAATTAAAGGGTCAACCTGAACATGCCATGGTACATGAATCCATGGAGCCAAGTGAACTTTGGCATAGAAGACTTGCTCACATGCACTATAGAGCACTTCCAATTGCAAGCAAGGCTGTAGAGGGTCTTCCTGAAATCAAGACCAAACATGAAGGTGTTTGCAAAGGATGTGCAAAAGGTAAGAACATTAAGAAGGCTTTCCCAAGCAGTGAAAGCAAGGCAAAAGACATCCTGGAAATCATCCACTCAGATGTATGTGGCCCTATGTCATCCAGCTCCCTGAGTGGGTATGTTTACTATGTATCATTTATTGATGACTTCTCCAGGAATACTTGGGTATACTTCTTGAAGGGAAAAGATGAGGTGCTTGATAAATTCAAGGAATTCAAAACCTTGATGGAGAATCAAACTGACAAGAAAATCAAGACATTCAGATCTGACAATGGTGGAGAATTCACCTCAAATGACTTCAAGAAGCTTTGCAGTGATTCAGGGATTAAGAGGGAGTTGACTGCTCCTTATAATCCTCAACAGAATGGAGTTGCAGAAAGGAAGAACAGAACTATCATGGAAGCAGCAAGGGCAATGTTGCATGACCAGGATCTTCCTATGCATCTATGGGCAGAAGCAGCTAGAACAGCTGTATATGTGCAGAACAGAACACCCCACAAGATATTGGACAACAAGACACCAGAAGAGGTCTTTTCTGGTAAGAAACCTGAAGTCAGCCATCTCAGAATATTCGGTTGTCCAGTATATACTCATGTCCCAAAAGAGAAGAGGACTAAACTAGATCCTTCAGGAAAGAAGGGCATCTTTGTGGGTTATAGTGAAAACTCGAAGGCTTACAGAATATACTTTCCAGGGTTCAAGAAAATTGATGTCAGCAGGGATGTAACATTTGATGAAAACTCAGCATTCATCAAATCAAGGAAGGCACCTACCAAAGTTTATGAAGAACCTAAGGAAACAAGATTTCAGGACACTACCATGACTGAAGCAGTTCTAGAAGTTGTTCGTGAGTTTGAAGATCCACAAGAACCTGTAGATCCACCCCGTGAGGATAACTCTCACAAGAGGAAACCTGTATGGGCTAGAGAGCTCATTCATGATGCAGAAAGATTTGTCATTCCAGAAGAAGAACACAGAGCAAAGAAGAGAACCAGATCACACACCAGTTATGTTGCTTTACTCTGTGACATCATGAACAAAGAGCCTTCCAGTTATGAAGAGGCAGCGGAAAAGAAAGAATGGAAGGATGATATGATCGAGGAATACCAATCAATAATGAAGAATGATGTTTGGGATGTTGTCCCAAGACCTAAAGAGAATTCTGTTGTGACTTCAAAATGGATCTACAAAATCAAGCATGCTGCAGATGGCAGCGTGGAGAAGTACAAAGCAAGATTCGTAGCTCGAGGATTCTCTCAGAAAGAGGGAATAGATTATGAAGAAACCTTTGCACCTGTAGCCAGATATACTTCCATCAGAACAGTACTTGCCCTGGCTGCAGCAATGAAATGGAAAATACACCAGATGGATGTCAAGACTGCCTTCCTAAATGGTGTAGTAGAAGAGGAAGTATATGTGGAACAACCACTCGGCTTTGAAATACATGACAGGGAGTCATATGTGTACAGATTGAAGAAAGCCTTGTATGGCTTGAAGCAAGCTCCCAGAACTTGGTATGGTAGGATGGACAACTTTCTATCTAGCTTGGGCTTTACCAAGAGTAAAGCAGATTCCAACCTTTACTATAAGGTTGAGGAAGGGAATCCAGTGATTTTACTTCTGTATGTTGATGACCTATTTGTGACATGAGATGACAGACTGATTGCAGATACTAAGAGGAAGCTTGCAGCTGAATTCAATATGAAAGATTTGGGAATGATGCACTATTTCCTAGGTATGGAGGTGTGGCAGAATGCAGGTGGGATCTTCCTTGGTCAAGGGAACTACACAGTAGATATCCTGAAGAGATTCGGGATGATGGATTGCAAGGCCATGGCCACACCGATGGCATCGAATCTGAAGCTTCTATGTGATGCTTCATCTGAGCCAGTTGATGTCTCTATGTATCGTCAGATGATTGGGTCCTTGATGTACCTGACGAACACGAGACCAGACATTTGCTTTGCTGTGAACACACTGAGCCAGTTCCTGACGGATCCAAGAAGTGTTCACCTGGTTGCTGTAAAGCATGTTCTGAGGTACCTAAAGGGTACAGTGGATTATGGGCTCAGGTATGAGGCGAATCAAAAGTTTAACCTGCAGGGTTATGTTGATTCAGATTGGGCTGGCAGTGCTGCAGATAGGAAGAGCACATCTGGGTGTTTCTTCAGTATGGGATCAGGTGTGATCTCTTGGTTTAGCAGGAAGCAGTCCCGCGTAGCACTGAGTACAGCTGAGGCAGAGTATGTTGCAACCTGTTTAGCTAGTTGTGAGGTAGTATGGCTACGGAAGCTACTATCTGAGTTATTTGATCTCCCGTTGGAGGCTACTGGCATCTTCTGTGATAACCAGAGTTGTGTGAAGCTGTCCGAGAACCCAGTGTTTCATGACAGGTCGAAACACATAGATATCAAATATCACTATATCAGAGATATGGTGCAGAGAGGAGCTGTGAAGCTCCTGTATGTTGTGACGGATGAGCAGATTGCAGATGTGCTGACGAAGCCACTAGCCAGGGTGAAGTTCGAGTACTTCAGAGAGAGGCTTGGCGTCCTTCAGATCGAGGACACTTCGAGGAAGAAGTGATGGACACATTTGCTGAAGCCATTCCAAGCATGTTGGAAGGAGGATCCTTCACATGGCTGTGGATGTAAGCGCTGGATGATGAGCATCAGGATGATGTTCTAGTTTCTGCCTGGATATGATCAGTTGGATCATTTTTATGTATGTATGTACGCATCATGTTGGATGTTGGATATGATCAGGTGGATCATTTTTATGTATGTATGTACGCATCATGTGGATGCTGGATATGATCAGTTGGATCATTTATGTATGTATGTACGCATCATGTTGGATGCTGGATATGATCAGTTGGATCATTTATGTATGTATGTACGCATCATGTTGGATGCTGGATATGATCAGTTGGATCATGTGTATGTATTTTGTATGTGCATCTTGTTGGATGATTGGACCTTGTATCTGTATATGTATCAGGTGGATACATTGTATGATCAGGTGGATCATGTATGGTGATATGTATCATGTATTTGTATTTGTATCAGATGGATACATTGTATGATCAGGAGGATCATGTATGATGATATGTATCAGGTAGATACTTGGTATGCAGCAGGATGTTGCAGTGATGATCAGGATGATCATGGATGACGAGCTTCAGGATGTTGCTCCAGATGACATGCAGCAGGATGTTGCAGTGATGATCAGGATGATCATGGACGACGAGCTTCAGGATGTTGCTCCAGATGACATGCAGCCGGACGTTGCAGTGATGATGATCAGGATGATCATGGATACATCAGGATGATGTATGGTGAGTATCAGGTTGATACTCTATGGCCGTGGATCAGGTTGTGCAGATGAGCATGTAATAGTGCCCTGGGAGATTTGCAGATGGTATTTCGAGGTTTTTCCTATGGCATGTAATATCGGTGCCCTGGGACATATGGCAAATGCTCTTTCGAGGTTTTGCTCTGGGAGGACATGTAATAGCGCCCTGAGAGATCTGCAGATAGTCTTTCGAGGTTTTTCCTATGGCATGTAATAGCGCCCTGGGATATCTGGCAGATGCTCTTGCGAGGTTTTGTCCTATGGCATGTAATAGCGCCCTGGGAGATCCGATAGGTTGGGCTGTGTGCCCGTAATCAGTCCTGGGATGCTCTTGCGAGGTTTTGCCATGACCACATGTAATAGCGCCCTGGGATATTTCAGGTCGGAGTTGTGTACCCGTAACATCCTGAGATGCTCTTGCGAGGTTTTGTGGTGGACCACATATAATAGCGCCCTGGGAGATTTCAGGTCGGAGTTGTGTACCCGTAACATCCTGAGATGCTCTTGCGAGGTTTTGTGGTGGGGTCACATGTAATAGCGCCCTGGGAGATCCTATAGGTAGAGCTGTGTGCTCGTAACAACCTGGGATGCTCTTTCGAGGTTTTGTGATGCACGTAATAAGTCCTAAGGATTCCACAGTATGGCCAGTGATGACGAAGACCTGCAGGTGGTGGGCCTACATCCAGTATGAAAAAGGACTGGCTCTGTAGAACTTCCTATGACGAGTAGAGACAGAGATTGGTTGAGATAGCAGCAGCAGTGACGATGATGATGACGATGCATCGATGATGATGATCCAGAGAAGAAGACTTGTCTAGCAGATCTGTGTCGAGAAATACCTTCCTAGTTAAGAGGGAGTGTTGATGTATATGTAACTTCGGAATATATTTCATCTGTGTATTATATATATATTTATTGTACCCTTATAAGAGATGTGTTATTCCTCTATAAGGAAGTGTCGTCATGTGGATTGACAAGTGTCGCAAGTGTGTGTACTTGCCGATGGGTTATTAGACCACCTTATGGGGTCGGCCCTAATTAATATATAATATAATGTGGATGTATCCAAGTAGACAAGTCGGCCCCAGTAGGTCACTAGGAAAAAAGGTGAGTATAAATAGAGATAGGAGATCTCTATTTTACTCACTCGGAAAAGTAACTATCTCTCTCTCTGAAAAGTGGCGCACTAGTGAGGAGGAGGAGGATCATCTGCTAGGAGACTATCTCAGTATTATTTGGTTGTATTTTGGTTGAGCCATTGCTCTCTCTATCTCTGAGGAAGTTGTGGGGTTTTTCACCTTAGGGTTTTCCCCACGGAAACTCTGTGTCTCTTGTCTCTATGCTTTTGATTCTTGTGATGCTTGTGATGCTTGTCATATTATGATTGTCATGCATTGATATACTGTAGATGTTATTCTCTCAGCAAATATCCTATAGTATTGTGATTTAATACTGAAAATTTAACACTTCTTGCATTCGATAATCTGTTTCCCATTTCCAGTCAGAAATAGATCATCCACATACAACAGTAGTATGATAGGTTCATCATCCATAACCTTGAGATAAAGATTAGGATCAACTTTACTTTTGGTAAAGCCCAAGCTTGTAAAAAAACTGTCAATTCTTCCATACCAAGCTCTGGGATCTTGTTTCAACCCATACAAGGCCTTCTTTAGTTTGCATATGTGGGTTCTTCTATCTTCAATCTCAAATCCTTGTGGTTGTTCTATGTACACTTCTTCTTCAATCACACCATTCAGGAAGGCTGTCTTCACATCCATCTGGTGCAATTCCCACTTCATCATGGATGCAAGTGCCATGATGGTTCTAATGGAAGTGTACCTTGCAACTGGTGCAAATGTCTCTTCATAGTCAATTCCCTCTTTATGATAGAATCCTCTAGCTACAAATCTTGCCTTATACTTTTCAATGCTACCATCCGCAACATGCTTTATTTTGTATAGCCATTTGGAGGATACTACAATTTTTTCCTTTGGCTTGGGAACTATATCCCAAACATCATTCTTCATTATTGACTGGTATTCCTCTGTCATTGCCTCTACACACTCTTTCTTATGAACTGCCTCTTCATAACTAGTAGGTTCTTAGTCTACAAGATCACACATCAAAGCCACATAGTTGGTGAATGGCTTTGGTTTCTTTCTCACTATGGTGGAGCCTTCAGGAGCTCCATACTTTTCTGCTGCTAGTATACTGTCTCTTGCCCATGCTGGATTTCTCTTTCTTGATAAGTTTGTGATAGGGGGTTCTTGTGGTTATATCATGTCATGGTCTTCAGGTGTTACATCTTCAGGGATGGGTACAACCTCTGCAATTCCGGGAGGTGCATCTTCTTCATATACTTATTCATACTGGAACTTCCTATATTTCTTGAGAGCTGCCTCTTCATCAAATGTCACATCCCTACTTATCTCCATATGATGGAATCCTGGGATGTATATTCTGAATGCTTTGGATGCTTCACAATATCCAACAAATATTACCTTCTTCCCAGAAGGATCTCGCTTGGTTATCTTTTCTTTTGGAACATGAATATATACTGGGCATCCAAATATCTTGAGATGAATTACCTCAGGCTTCTTCCCTATGAACACTTCTTCTGGGGTCTTGAATTCAAGAGCACTATGAGATAGTCTATTCTGCACATAGACTACAGTACTAGCTGCTTCATCCCATAAATACATAGGTAGGTCTTGATCATGTATCATTGTCTTCACTGCTTCCATAATGGTTCTATTCTTTCTCTCCGCAACACCATTTTGTTGAGGATTGTAGGGAGTGGTTAGTTCCCTCTTGATCCCAACTTCTTTACAAAAGTCTTCAAAATAATTTGAAGTATATTCTCCGCCATTTTTGATCTTCTTTTCTAAATGATTTTCTATCAAGGTTTTGAACTCCTTGAACTTTCCAAAGACTTCATTCTTTCCTTTTAGAAATTATATCCAAGTCTTTCTTGAAGAGTCATCAAAAAATGTAAGGTAGTATTCATATCCACTCAAGGATGTGGAGGGCATTGGTCCACATACATCTAAATGAATCAATTCCAAAATACTCTTAGTCTTTGTTTCACTCTTTGGAAATGGATTCTTGATATTCTTCCCTTTTTAACATCCTTTGCATGTGCCATCATGATCAATCTTCAAATCTGGTAGTCCTATAACCACCTTGCTCACATGAGGTAGCGATTTGTAGATAATGTGAGCAAGTCTCCTATTCCATATCTCACATGGGCTAGTGGATTCATGAACAAGGGCAGCTTCTGGATGGCCCTTGAGTTTGTATAGACCTCCTTCCTCTTCACCAATAACAATTGCATCCTCAATTGATTTTCCTTTGGACCACATGAGTACTTGTCCATCTATGAATGCAACCCTATAGCCTTTATTATCTAAAGCTGAGATAGAAAGTAAGTTCTTCTTCAAACCTGGTACATATAATATTTCCTTCATATTCAATGGAGTTCCAGAATCAAGCTTGTAGCTTGCTTCACCAATTCCCTTGATGGTATATTGACATGTGTCTTCTCCAGGTGTTAGCCCCAGAGAGTGTAGAGAATAGAACATACTCTTCTGCATCCACTTCTTCTACTTTATATATTTTCTTTTGAGGTCTTTCTTCTTCTTCATCTTCACTATCATCTTCTGCTATATGTGCTTGATGTCTTTTTTGATGCAAACCCTTTTTCTTCTTCGAAGGACAATACTTAGCAATGTGTCCTATTTTGTGACAAATGAAACATTGGAATTGTGAGTAATATCTTCTTTGATTGATTCCTCTTCTCTTTTGAAATATTTGTGGAGGTTGAGACTCCTTGTGATTATCCTTCTTGGAGTTGGATTGACTCCTTCTTCTCTTGGTGTGGGTGGCCAAGGCTTGGTCATCTTCTTTGAGCAAAGATTCTCTATTGGAAACCCTAGCTTCTTCTTGAATGCAATCCTCCCATACCACATCAAACTTCATGCTTTCTTTTCTGGCACACATGGTTTGAATAAATGATTCCCAAGGTCTAGAGAGACCATTGAGAGCAGTCATAACTAGGTCATCTTCATCAAGTTTGTCTCCAATAGCTTCTAGTTGTTCTTTGAACTTGGAGACCCTTGTGAAGTAATCTTGAATAGATTCTCCTTGATTCATCTTAGTGCTCTTCAACTGAGATCTTAGGTTCATCTTCCTATTGATGTTCCTTCCTTCATACATTCTGGACAGGGAATCATACATCTCCTTTGGGGTCTTCTTGGATTCCACTTGGGGAATCAAGTGGTCTTTGATAGAATCAACAGTGATTCTCTTTGCCCTAATTAAGTCCTTCTTATACTTCTCTTTGGCTTCATCTTCCACAGGTTCTGCAACCTCATCTTTGATATATTGGACAAGATCATTCTCTTCAAGAATGAGACCAATCCTATATTTCCATGCCCGGAAATTCTCTATACCCTCTAGCTTGTCTTCAAGCTTAGTGCTTGGAGCCATCTTATCCAGGAGGTTATAGAGATTGAAGTTTCTCAAAAGATAGAAAAATACTTACTAGGAGATGAGCTTGATTGAATTGAGATTACTGGTGTACTCTGCTTCTGGAAACTTCAACTTTTCACCTTCCGGATCTGCAACAGAATTTCTGGTCTTCTGGTCTTCACTTTTCTGATTTATTGGTGCACAGGTTCGCAGCTTTTCTGGTTCATTGGTGCATAGGTGCGCAGTTTTTCTGGTTCACTGGTTTTCTAGTCCAGAAGTCAAACTAGGGTTTGAAAAAGGCCAAGGTTATACCCACTCAAAAAGTTCGATCTAGGGCTCAAAACTTCGATTTTGAGGAGGGCTATACAGCCATGCAATCAGATTCCAAAAATTCCAACTTTTGCAGAAACCCTAATTTTCACCGGAGGAGGAGAGAGAGGTATTTTCACCTTGTGAAATATGTCCTATTCAAGCTAGCTCTGATACCATGTTAAGTTTAGCCTAATTTCACAAGCAAGATCACTGAAAGAAACACAATCACAAGATAGACAAATATTTACCCTGGGAAACCCTCATGGGGTAGAAAACCCAGCAAAGGTTTCCTCAATATAGATAATCAACCAATACAAGATGTAGTACCGAAACAAGAGATCCTTCTCCTCCTATGCAGATCTCTCTCTCTCCTATGCTCCAATCACAAGTGAGTGAATGAATGAGACAAATGAGGAACACACCTCCTCTATTTATACTCATGTTCAAATTGAATTTTCACCCTAATGTAGGCCGACCTCTCCTAAGAGAGTCTAATAACCCCTAAACAGTTAACTTAGGGCCAACCTCACATGGGAGATCTAATAAGCCTAGTTACCACACTTTCTTGGAGGAATAAACATCTCCGGATATACAATAAGGTCTCTTTGGAGGAATGAAACATCTCCGGAATAATAAAGTACAAATATAATATTCTTAGAAGTTACAATATTTCAACAGTAGGGATGGGTAGGGATCAATTCCACCCATAATCTCAATTATTTCGAATTCGATGATAGTCTTGATGCCTTCTATATCAACTTCAAGATTCTCCAATCGGCCAATCGGGAATATGTAGTAATGATTCTCCAATCTCAGCTGAATGGGAGAGTATACAAGAGGTGGACAACCCATTAATTCCCAAGACTTATTTGGGAGTATATTCACATCAGATTCCAAATATAGCATCACATTCTTGATATCATAGCCATGTACTTATGCGTCTAACTGAAATTCTTGACCAATACTCTTATTTTCTTCTGCACCACCTGATTATTTCTCTCAGGTAGCGAGTCACATGTCTCTTCATCAAATTCTGCAAATTTATGTACTTCATGGAATGTTTTGTGCAACTAATAGGTGGCACTTTCATCGTCTAAAATATCTTTCAACTGAGAAAACCACATAGAAACATCATCCATTAGCTTCTCAATATCTATCGTTCATCCATCAAATCCTATCATATCATCTCTTATGTATTGATGGGATAGTCTTTCCCGGGATAGTAAAAATATTAATCTTGTTTAGGGCTTGTTTATGAAACAAGAGGTGGCTCGATGCATCTATAGAGTACTTTAAAGAGGGGGAAGGTAATCATGGGGATAGCCACCGATTTTTGAAGCAACCTGGATGTCCTCGAAGCCAAATTAGTAAGAGTTTGGACTTTGGAGAAAAGAGACAAGTCTAACAATGGCCTTTAGGTGGAGAGGATATGCCTCAAACTCTACTTGGATGATGGACTAGGGGATCTTCTGCATTCATTGAATGATGTGTTGTAACATAAGGGATTGTACTCTCCCTTGGGACCAACATGGTGTTTCTCAAGGTTAAAGCTTCCCATGTTAGTAGGAGGGTTGCTTCAATCAATCTTTTAAGGTACAATTCTAGTTCAAGAGAAGGGTAGGATTCAGTTTCATTATGACTCTTGCCCCACCAAAGAGTACTAGTGGGTCAGATTCAATGAATAAGGAAAGGTTCATAATGACATGTCAAAGCCGTAAGGAGTATCAATGAGCAGTTGTTGAGTCACTAAGTCAGGGTTAAAGACAATTACAGTGGTTGTATTTCACGTTGGTTAAGTCCGGTATATTGAATTTAGGATGGTAAATCTAAATGGTTGTCATGTTTAATTATTTTATAGCATCCGATCACCTTTTCAGACATATGTAGAACAACCATTAGGGCCACAATGTTTGGCTAAGCCTTGTTGGTTTTCGGTTAAGTGGAACTCAACTTCATCTAGATTGTTTCAGACACCCTTATTTAGAGGTATTGGACATGCCACCTCAGGGTTAATTGTGAGTTATATAACTCTCCCATTTCTTCAATCTATGTGTTTGGGATATTTGTGTCAGATTTCAAGAGATACAAGCGCAGTTTGTAAAAATTTCAGCGTTGGCCCCTTTCATTGGTCAATTAATGGGGTCAATTGAATCCATGTCTCCCGTTGGATATAAGAGTTACCCTATACAAATTTAAAGAAAATAAATGGATGTGTATTATAGGGATCTTAATAATATTTCTATCGATCCCTATTATGCCCAATTTTGACTTCGGGTGACTAGTCTACAAAGGTCACAAGTTGTCCATCTCTAAAGAAACCAAAATCCACAGCTGGTTCATCATAGTCAGTTGATGTTCAAATTTAAAGTTTGCATCAAACTAGGGTCTAGTTTCAGCATGGTTCTTTGAATAAGTTTTCCAATGGTATATTATATGCCTAGTTTTGACCTCCGGTTGGTGAGAACAATCTTTAACAATTTTGTGACTAGTTTTTAGTCTAAGTTTTGGGGTCAGAGGTTCAAGGTAAAAAATGTACTATCAGAAACTCATTATTTCATATTTATATAGTTCCATGTTGTAGCCTTCTTTAATATGTTTCCAACGCTACATTATTTGTCTCAAATAGACATTTGATGCCTCATTTAGGTCATTTGCAAGTTCAAGGACTAATTCCCAAGGCATGGTCTTGATAGCTAGCAGGGGAGGTTTTCTATCTAGGTAAATTAGTGGGAAACACACTTAGATATTATTTATGAGTTTCCCATGCAAAAGTGCACATCGATGCCTTCTTAAAAGTATCTTTTTTCCCCCAAATGGACACCGTATGATGATTTGGAAGGTTTTGCAAAATAAGTGCCTTGTAGGCCCCATAAGCATGACAATGTTTTAATGCAGAACTTCCAGGGAAGATTTGAGGGCTTAGTTAACATCTGACTGATTTTGTGATGGCATCGTTGTGATGGACTTTCGCGAGCTTTCTGATAGTATGTTCAATTTTCCATTTTGACTACGGCCAATCCGAGGCTCACCTTGGCCTTATCTCATCAAAGTCAACTATGGTACACAAATCTAGACAAAAGTGAAAAAAAATAAAAAATAAAAAATAAAAAATAAAAAATAAATATAAATATAAATATATATATATATATATATATATATATATATATATATATAATACAAAAGAGGAAGAAAAATCAGGGAGGAGTCACGCCTCCTTCACATGAAAAGAAAAAGTGGGGTAAGAAAAACAAAACCCCTTTTGTTGCTTACCTCTTATATATATAATACAAAAGAGGAAAAAAAATCAGGGAGGAGCCAGGCCTCCTTCACATGCAAAAATAAAAGGGTTAGGAAAACAAAACCCCTTTTGCTAAGTATGTTGGGAAGGACCATCTTTGGAACGAAAGTTTTTGGATCATGGGAAATAGTAAAACATCAGTGAATATGACCGGTTCCCCATAAAGAGTGGTGACTTTCTAATCGTGCACTGATCATCAAACAATGTAAATAAATTATATAGCTTCATTTTCCAACAAGGGTCTACAATGAAACCTCATATTATTTTCCATATGTAACCAAAGCTTTAATCACATGCATACATTCTGGTAGGCAGCCGATTGTTGAAGATGTTGTATAAATTATATTAAACCAAGGTTTAAATAAGGGCCGGTGACAGTACAATGGTATTATGGTAGTTTTGTTCATACCAAAGTTTCATGTTTATACCGTCCCACATTAGTTTTTACCAAGTTTTGGTTAAACCAATGGTGCTGGCCCCTTTGAAAAATTAATATTTTAAGGTTTTTATTATTATATGGTATATGGATGGGGTGGGTTATATTTAATCATTGATTTTATTATATAGCTTTTAGTATGTGCTTAAAAAAGGTTCATTTGATTTTATTTTTTATATTATATAGATTTGATTTATATATTATATACAATATATTCATATATATTATAAAAATAAATAATCAATAGCACATGTTTTAAACTTTATTTTAATTCATTTTAATTTTATTACCCTAAGGTTACTCATGAAACTAATACCATATCTCCTTCATCTGGAGGTGGAATGTCGCCCAGAAATAGTCAAAATGACCAGAACAAAGGGCACTCAAATGCTACAGTAGCCAAACTTCCGAATTTAGCACAACATTTTCCATAAATTCCCAAAAAGCACAATGACCTCTTTTAGTCCCATAGACAAGCGCTGAGGATGTGCTTGAGTGGGGGCCTTTCGGGTTGAATTTCTCAGATCTGGAAGAAACCCATTTGAGTTGTGACATAAGGGCTCAATTCCAAACAATCAATTCATAATTTTAGTCTTGTATTGAATGAAATTTGACTCCAATTGTTGTTTTAGTGCCCCGGGTGCAACCCTTTTCTTTTAATCGTCAGGAGGCCAAATTCGCTCAATTTGAGCCAAACAAAAAGTGGATGAATCATGTCACTGGAATATGTATTTTGAGGGCTGCAAATCCTGTTTTCAAATATATTTAAACAAGTGAGGTCACTAAAAAAACAACCCAACTGTTATGCTACATATTTTGGGGCATTGTTTGGTGCCATTTTTGAAGTTGATTAGGGGTTATCAGTTACGCAACAAGGGGGTAATATTGATGTCTGAAAAGTGCTTGAACAACGAGCATTTCATCTCATTTCAGCCACTGAATCCAAGATCCCCCTATCCTTTGAAGCAAGGCTAAATGTCCCTCGACTCCTTTTCTCCAATGCCTTAACATTTCTAAGATATATTATAATGTTTTATTTCATGAAAAGGACAAATATTTATTTTTGAAATTAATTTTTGGAAATTCAAAAGTGATTTGACTTCTCACACTTGTCACTTTTTAGAAAGTGACATGTGTCATGTAAACCCTAACCATAGCCTCAATTCCTATATAATGAGGAGGGTCTTTTGTAAATATTCAGAACTTGAAGGAATATAACTAAGTGTTATTGGTTTTCATTCAGGCATCTTAGGATACACTTGCTTGTTCTCACTTGTAGCTATTAGGATAATTTTGTATGCATGATAAGGGTTGAGAGACAATTATTTTAACTTATTTTTAGCTATCTATTATGGGATTGGCTAACTAGGATTTTTTTGTCGTTTTCTTGGGTTTATTTGCTAGTTCTTAACTCTTAACAGTTGTAGATTTTGTTGTATGAATCTTTGCGCAACTTTTTTGAATCAAGAGGAGCACTTGTCCGCTTGATGTTGGTAGTTTATGATATCCCTTAAGCCACCCTATCCCTGCTGGTTCAAGTGGTCAACCTCTTTCTCTTTCACTTGTTTATTTGCATGTATACCTTATGTTCATTTTATGAATGCCATGAAATAACAAGTTGACCATTCTTGGTTAGTTTTCCTTCTCAGGGACAACCATAGGATTTACGGTGTGTTTCTTTCATGTATATAAAAATTTATTTATTTTCCCTTTCATAGTACTGAAAAATACAAAAGTTGTTGCCTAGTTAAAGCCCCTTTACTTGTTTCCCTTGGATGCTCTTCTTGAGCGTTAGGGAACCATTCCAAGACTTGTTTGAGGCATTAGGCCAAACAGGGAAGCAAACAAAAAGTGTTAGCTTACCCCATAAAATCATTTCAGTTTTCTTTTTTACCTACTGGTTGCTAATATAGTCCCACACACCTTACAGTTATTTTGGTTATCAAGATGCAAAATTTCAAATACTGTTTATGTTTCATTTTAGTATCTTTATCTTAGATTATTTCCATTGACATATATCATTTCAATTTTATTTCGATCAAGATTTAAATTCCATCCCACTAATCTAGGAACTAGTTGATGTTCCTCTTGCACATGGCGGCTCTGCTATCCCACAAAGGACTTCAACCCCATTCCTTTGGCTGTTGTGAATATATTAGTTGTAATAGTATTTCAGTTTTCATTTACTAGTGCTACGACATCTATAACCCATAGTCCAAGGCTAAAGGTGCATAACCCAAAGATTGGGTGACGGTTGGGTCCCCCTACCATCATATATGCTAGGATTAGCGTCAAGTTTAGTAGGGAGGGTGAATCGACATTATATTATTCACTTGTATGTATTTTACTTTTCAGGAGGATTCCCCTAAAGGGGCCTGTTATAGCTTGAAATGACACCTCTCCGTCCGTGACGACACTTGCTTCCCTTGGTCGCATGACGACACTTCTTGAGATCAAGTTCAGTCACACAACAGGACAATTGTGGATGGAGGAGTCATTTGGGACACTAAAAATGGTTGAAATTACCTCATTCTTGACCCATTTGATGTATATGACCATTAGGAACATTTTTCCAGACCAAACTATCTCCTGAAAATGAGCAGAAAAGCCTGTTTTTGGCCATTTTTCACTATGAGCGCGACTCTACTGTTATAATAGTAGCGTGTGTACGCGACTTTGTCTCATTTAAAGTAGCGCCCATTGCCATATGTACGCGACTTTGTATACTGTAGAGTAGGGTACACTCTTGTTTTGGTCAAAATCTCGAAATTCGAGTAAGTTAAGTTGGTTGGGAAACCTCTTGAGTGGTTATAACTTCTTTTCCTCTTCCTCATTGATTATATAAGGAGGGTAGAAGGGTCATGTGGGAGGAGCAAGCCTAATTGCAAAGTTATGCTGGAGGAATGGAGACCCTCATCCCCCTCTCTTGTGCTTCAGTTTTGGTAAACCCTAGTACAATTGCTTAGAGGCTGGGATCCTTGGAGAACGGAAGCAGGAGACCTTGAATCTAGGTTTCGTGAAGTGCCAAGCTTGAAGGAAGGTATAATTGTATGTACTTGCTTTCATTCATTAATAAAGATCAGATGTTCTTCTCTTTCCAAATATGACCTATTAATGTGTCTTAAGATTTGATCACTGTTTGATTATAGTTTGATGTCTCTTTCCATTATAGATATCAGTATTATATATGTAGTCAAATGTATTTGAGAAAGGTATCAAGTTGTTTTGCAGGTCTGGGCATTGCGACACTGGATAAGCATTGAAGAGCGAGGGAGGAAAAGCTAGGATCAACCTTCTGAATAAGGTGCCTACATCTCTAAACCCTAATCTATTCATTTATTAGTTATACTTGCAGAATGCTTGTAAGTCTATCTTTATCACCGTAAGTTGGTAGTTTCTCCCCTGAACTATAGGTGCATTTTCCCCACAACAGAATGGCGACTCCGCTGGGGAAAGCCTAACTGCTTAGGGGTATCCAAGGTCATTTCTTCAGTCTTGTTTGATGGTATTTGTTCATTTTCTTGATTAGGATCAGTTAGTAGGCTCTGTTTGACCCTCCTGGGCTTTTTACAGACCCTTCCCAACCCTTGCAAACCTTTGTGGACCCAGTTTGGGGGTTTTAACCCCGTTTTTTAGACTTTTTTTTCTTGTACGCTATTGTTTGTACCACACAGTAGCGCCCATACTACTATGAGCGCTAGTTTCCTTCATACACAGTAGCGCCCATACTGCTATGAGCGCTAGTTTCCTTCATACACAGTAGCGCTCAAAATCTGGGTTTGAAATTTTTGAGTTTTTGGGTTGTGGACCCAAATCTGGGGGCTGTGGCTGCATTTTTGGGGGTCCCTGATGACCTTAGGTATGTGTTAAACCCCTGTAGGTGGTCTCCCATCCTTGTATTGATCTTACATTCATGATTTGAACCTCTTTTGATCAATTTGGGCTTGTTTGGAAAGTTTTGGGGTTTGTTGACTTAAGTTGGGGGGTTGTGGACCTGTTTGGTGTTTTGTACCCTAATTTGAGTCTGATTGAACTTGCTTGCCCCATTTCCACTGGATTTGAAACCTCTTGAGTCTTTTTGACCCTGTTTGTATCTATTTGAGTGAAATTTCTCTTTTAGGTTGGTTTCTTGTCCTCCCTTATGCTTTTAGTTTTTCTTTTGTAGTGAAAGCTCAAGTGTTTTGGCTGTTGTTCAAGACCTTGTTTGCATTGTTTACGTGCAGACCTGACTTTACCAAACCATACTTCTTCGTAGGTTATTTGCTTCATTTGGGTCTAAAAGTAGTTTTTGTACTTTTTTCCCAATGTTTGGCATGCTTACATCAATAAGAATTTGAAAGTCATATTTGGTAGCTTTTACTATTTCATAAAGAGAACCTGAAAGTTTCTTTGCTTTGCTTTGATAGTAGGTTAGTTTCAGTTTTTGTTTCTTACCTTTGAAAAGCATAAAGAATTTTGATTCATTTTCTAAATAGAGTACCTTGCAAGTGGCTTAAAAGATTTTAGAGTGCTTTGCATCAAAAAGAACAAGTTTTCTTTTGCATACCTAGTTGCTTGAGTAGCTGCATTCTTAGGTTTTGAGTTTAATTTTTTACATTTAGACTTTATTTTTACCTTTTTTGCATTCAAAAGATTAAAAAATTGCATTTGCACATGCATTCTAGATCAGAATTTTAAGACTTGCATTGAAAAGAAAAAGATTTGTTTGGTGGTAAATATTTCATTTTCAGTACTTTATTTCTATTATAACCACTCTCACACACCCACTACCTTTTTGAGTAATCAAGTAACCTTTAAAATGAACCCTAATAAAATGAACTAGCAACATTTTCTTTTCTAGGTTACACTACACCAACTAGTCTTGGTTAGGATCTTGGGTTTAAAACACCTTAAACCACCCAAGATCACACATTGCGCAAAAATCGTAGTGAGACTATCATTAGGCAAACCCACCTCACTCAAAATTTGCCTGGGAGCATATGCAGTAGGTCAATGTGAGATCAGTTTGTGGGAATACCTCTCCTACTTTCTGTTCGAGCATACGCCAGGATCGGATTGCGTATTGGGGACTCTTTCGAGTTTCGGGCTTAGCTACCCTGCCCACGCTTTCTGATTCGACCGGTGACTGTTCCCCCAGGAGTTTTCGGTGTTGTGGTATCCTTAGTATCAGACTCTAGGTTCATACACAGGTGACAGCGGAGGGTATATCTGCTGTACCTAGGACAGACGTGGGAGGAAATCCCTTGCAGGTCTTTGGGAGGGCGGTTGGGTGATTCCAGCGCTTGCACCCTTAGTCATTGTATTGTGGACCCCGGGTAACTGTCCTTCATCCTTCGTTGATCTGTTCTGGGCCCTCATCATCCCAGACTCTTCTCCGGAAGGCATCTGTTTGCCTGGTTTGATTTACTTAGGACCTTTTTTTTTAGTGGTGTGCTCTTTGTGCTACTTTTTTTTTTTAGTTTGCCTTAGAGAACTTCTTGTTCATTTGAGTAGGACACTATGTCTAGCATTCCGGCGAGTGCCAATCAAGGTACCCCTGTTCCGGGGGATCCTTGTGCTGTTCCATTCATTGGAAACATTGGTACTCCCTTAATGGCTACTCTGAATCTTCCTGGATTCACTATTGGGCTGCCGGTTTGGTTGTTTTCCACTCCGAATGCCTTGCATGCTCCTGACACTTCTTTTGTGAGCACCTCAAATCAAGAGCATCAGAACCCTGGGCCTTCTTTGCCAGTAACATCTTCTCCTCCTCCTTCTACCTCATGTGGCGAAAGTAGCAATACTAGTAACCAACAGTCTAAAAGGAATAGACGGGGGAAGAATAGGAAGAAGATGCCAAAACAAGGGGGCAAGCACCCTGCCTCTGCAAATCATGCAGGGGGCACCCACCCAGCCTCTGGAGGTCATGCTGGGAGAAAACTTTTAGTCACTGAAAATCATACTGAAAGTTTGTCTTCAACCACTGTCAGTCATGTTGAGGACACGTCATTGATCACTGCTAGCCATATTAATGACAAGTCACCAGTTCCTGTGAGTCATACTGGAGACACCAGATCAGCCACTGCAAGTCATGCTGAGGGAGTTGACATTGTCGACAAACCCAACAAACAGAAGCTTAAGTTCCCTTGTAAGTTTTGCGAGGGAGACCACCTTACTTACTTGTGCCTTGTACTTCCAGAAGTGCAAAAAGTGTGGTCCTTAGTTCAAAAGTCTTCTGCTTCTGAGCAACCAGCCTCTGTGAGTCATGCTGGGGGCAAGCTGTCAGCCAATGCTAGTCATGTTGAGAGTACTGATGTTGTAAAGGAGTCTAAACCGATAGGACGGAAACCAAAGTTCCCTTGTAAACTTTGTAAGGGAGATCACCTTACTCACCGATGCCCTGCCATTCCAGAGGTACGAAGAGTGTGGTCCATGTCTGAAGGAACCTCTGTTCCTGAGTTGTCTATAGATTCCCTGCAGTCAGATCAACCTTTGGTTGATAAAGTGGTTGAACCAATGCAATCTTTGGTCGACCCCACTCTTCCTTCGGAGAGTGAAGTGATTGAATCGATGCAATATTCGACCAATCCCATCAGTCCTTCAGAGATTGATGCACCTACTACTGAAGTCTTCTGCATTACCAGTTTGGATATTCCTGAAAAAGGGGGCACTTCATCGGTGCCATGTGAACCCCTACCAAGCCCTAGGATTGTTTCCTTTGATTGGAATAGTCTAGCCGAGCCTCGTCTTCCTTCTTCGACACCTTTCCAAATAAAGGTTGATATCGGGAACCATACGGTTGATCGATGCATCATTGATGAAGGTGCTTCTGTTAGTATCTTATCCGCTTATGCTTGGAGAGATTTGGGTTTCCCTAATGTTTTTCCAGCTGCTAATTGGCCGTTGACCTTTGATAGAAGACCTAGTGAACCGATCGGATTCCTCCGTCAGGCACCTGTTACCTTGGGTGGAAAAACAGTCTTAGTTGATTTTATGGTTCTAAAGGACCCTATGGACTTTGATATGATCCTCGGACGTGATTACGTTTATGCTATGCATGCTGTGGTGTCTACGCTTTTTCGTGTGATGCATTTCCCTCATAACGAAAACATTGTCACCATCGACCAGCTTGCATTCGTTGATCCTCCTTATTACCCAACTGTAGACCAGTCTGATCCCTCGTCATTAGGCACTACTATGTCACATGCGCCTCATGTGGCATATTGTTCCTTGAGTTCAACTGCTACTGAGAAGAAGTCTCTGAGTTCATGCTTACCTTCTCGGGACTTGGTCCCAGCTTTTGACCAAGTGACATCTCCATCTGAATGTTTAGATATTTATTCTATCTGGGATGATATACTTCCTTCCGATGAAGTTTTCCTAGAGTCTATGGTACAGTCTGCCATTCACTTGGATGTTGATCCAGTCACAGTTATGTCCAGCCCCGGTTTGACCTTAAAGTCTGATCTTCCTACTGTTAAGTCTTTGGACTCTCCTATAGATCAGCAAATCGGTGTTCCTGCTGAGTTTGATTATGCTTCTAGAATTTTCAACTCCCGTGATGATGAATTTGTTTCTGCAGATTCCATCATGTCCTTCAACTTTGATCTTCATCCTGAATTTGATCTTGTTGATTGTAAGTCCTCGGGCTTGGGTACCATAGAGTCTTCATTCAAAGACTCTGCCTTGTTTATGCCTGCTGTTGATGATAGCAAAGTTGAAAGTATTTCTACCACAGTGACTTGTATCGGGTCTTTCTTTACATATGTTTTAGATATGATCCTGGTACTAATGTTTCTTGGAGACAGGATTCTTAGCTGGATGTATACTTGCTTACTGGTCATTTTCGATACCTTGTGCGACCATGTCAGGTATATTCGGAACCTTGCATATAGGTTTAGGCTTCCCCACTGTTATGTTGCATTTGAACCTTTTGCCATCCGAATTCGCCATAGGGTCGAACCTGTTGGATATTGGTGTGTTAGCCATCTCTTTATGCATTGTGCACCAGTCCGACAGCAGAGCCTACCTAACATGGGTCACCCTAGTCAGCACCCTTATGCCATTCTGGTGCCCATGCTGAGTTTTTCTCATAGGTTCGGGAGCCTTTTTAGATTCACCATGACTTTGAGAAGAAGCCTCATATCTTTCTTCCTCATATATTTCTGGCCATCCCTGATAAGGCTCCCATCTTTGTGTTCAAATTGCATATGCATATGTTATGATCCCGCTTGCGCTAATGAGCCTGAAGCCGGCTTCCATGCTTTTATCCCATTGTATAAGCCTCCATCTCTGATCTCATTTCCGCTAAGCCCTGTATCATTTTGCCTTTTCAATTTGACACCTTTTATCTGGAGGAGACACACCCTGAGTGTCCTTATCTTGCTCATGTTCCTTGCATTAGGCATAGCTTTGTTCCATGCGCTTGGAGCTAGTTTTGCATGTTCCTGACACTCGTCTCCTCCCATTTCGAGCATTCTTCTGCCTTCACTTCGAGCTCATTAAAAATAGTAAGTAGGTTACGAGCAGTCTTCCACCTTTCCTTCGAGCTCGTTAAAAACAGTAAGGAGGCTACGAGCATTCTTCTACCTTCACTTCGAGCTCGTTAAAAACAGTAAGTAGGTTATGAGCATTTCTTTCATCTTCACTTCGAGCTCGTTAAAAACAGTAAGGAAGTTGTGAGCATTTTCCTATCTCCTTTGAGCTCATTAAAAACAGTAAGGAGGTCATGAGTTTACTTTTCCGGACTCATTAAACCTTTACGGAAAAGATCCCTATGGAGTTCTTTTAAGCCCTTTTCAGACTCCTTAAATAGGAAAAGTTTGCCGAGCATAGTTGTCTTTTCGGGCTCGTTAAAATAACTGAACCGACATCCACTTAGGTATAGAATTACCCCTTTTCCGGGCCTTGGTGGATAATTTATGGAAAAGGTATACTCTAGGTATACTCTTGTATGCGCTAGAAGAGTTCTTCTTCCATCATTTTACACTTTTTCGGGGAAGGAGACTAACTTTACGAAAAAGGACCTTTGGAGTCGTCTTTAGGGTTTTCAGACTCTCGAAATGTGAAAACACCAAGCGAGCACATACCAATCCGGGCTCGATATAAAATCCACGGATAAGTGTATAGAGGACTGTTTAAGTTTTTCAACTCTATAAGCAAGAAAACACCGCCGAGCACAGACCAATCCGGGCTCGATATAAAATCCACGGATAGGTGTATGGAGTTTTCTTCTAGGTTTTTCAGACTCCTTAAATATGAAAATACCGTCGAGCATGCTTTAGTTCTTTGTCAAGCTCGTTAAAAAATGAAAAAGGAAAGGGAAGGGAAGAATGTTAAAATATCTTTCAATATGATGGCAGCAAGTCAACTATCTCCTTGAACAAAGCACCTGTTTTGAGTCTATCAAACAAGTTGGGTTCTAGTATTGACCTTAGGGTAAACTTGATCTCAGAGTTCTTACTCCTCCGTTTGGTTAATCTTACAATCATATGGAGAATCTGTTAATGTCTCCTACATTGCAGACTTGCATCGTGGTCCCTTTGTGTTCAAAGCTACCTAAGTCACTCTTGTGTCGTGCTCACTGTTCAAGGATGTAACCTGTGTCGGCCATTCTGCAGTTGCCTTGACCTCATTTTGTCGACCATTCCTTGGTGTCAGTATGTTTCATCCTGTGTTTCGTCCTACTCCAAATCAGCTCATACCTTTTGAGTGTCCCTCGTGTTGGATGATGGAGGATGCATTAAGGCCTCCCTTCCAACGAACTTCTTCCCATCGACTTCAGCTCATTGTGCTCTGGGAATGAAGTTTAGAGTTTCGGTTAGTACCTTGGGGATTGCAGTCATTAGTGGCAGTTTCCCTCGCTATTGGATAGATGGGAATACATCAATGTCTCCTATCCGATGGATTCTTCAAGTGTTCGACGGCAAGACCACTTATTCGCACTTGTTTGAATGTACTAGGTACCTTGGGTTCCATTTTCATTATTGGTGGACACCCTCGCGTTTGTTAACGGTATACATCAATGACCGGTAATCAAACGATACCTCCCATGTTCGACAACAGCTCATTTATTCGCATGGATAGGTTTGTACCTTGGGTTGTTTTTGGATGAAGACCTTGGGATCCTCGATAGCATCACCTCATTTATGTTATCGCCCAAGTTGCGCAAGACTGAGCCCCACTCCTTTTGGCTCTTGATGAGACATAGATCCAGCTTGTTCTCTATGGCTATGTTCTCCAGTTTTGACATAGATCCACCTTGTATTTATGTGGCTATGTTTCGACTTATGTTCCTCATGGATCCACGCTTGTATTTTAGTGGCCATGATATATGCATCAGTATTTTGGATCATTATTGTATCCTCTTGGAGATCATGTTCCACCATTTGAACATGGACAGTTACCCCATGGATAAGTTTGTCTGACTTTGCCTTTGCTTTCAGGTACTTCATTTGAGCCTATGATTCTTGGTTTCTCCGTTCCTCCACGATTCAACTCTTTTTTATTTTTTATAATGTATTTCGGCCATCGTTTCCCGTACTCCCTCTGACCTCATACATTAGGGGGCATCTGTTATAGCTTGAAATGACACCTCTCCGTCCGTGACGACACTTGCTTCCCTTGGTCGCATGACGACACTTCTTGAGATCAAGTTCAGTCACACAACAGGACAATTGTGGATGGAGGAGTCATTTGGGACACTAAAAATGGTTGAAATTACCTCATTCTTGACCCATTTGATGTATATGACCATTAGGAACATTTTTCCAGACCAAACTATCTCCTGAAAATGAGCAAAAAAGCCTGTTTTTGGCCATTTTTCACTATGAGCGCGACTCTACTGTTATAATAGTAGCGTGTGTACGCGACTTTGTCTCATTTAAAGTAGCGCCCATTGCCATATGTACGCGACTTTGTATACTGTAGAGTAGGGTACACTCTTGTTTTGGTCAAAATCTCGAAATTCGAGTAAGTTAAGTTGGTTGGGAAACCTCTTGAGTGGTTATAACTTCTTTTCCTCTTCCTCATTGATTATATAAGGAGGGTAGAAGGGTCATGTGGGAGGAGCAAGCCTAATTGCAAAGTTATGCTGGAGGAATGGAGACCCTCATCCCCCTCTCTTGTGCTTCAGTTTTGGTAAACCCTAGTACAATTGCTTAGAGGCTGGGATCCTTGGAGAACGGAAGCAGGAGACCTTGAATCTAGGTTTCGTGAAGTGCCAAGCTTGAAGGAAGGTATAATTGTATGTACTTGCTTTCATTCATTAATAAAGATCAGATGTTCTTCTCTTTCCAAATATGACCTATTAATGTGTCTTAAGATTTGATCACTGTTTGATTATAGTTTGATGTCTCTTTCCATTATAGATATTAGTATTATATATGTAGTCAAATGTATTTGAGAAAGGTATCAAGTTGTTTTGCAGGTCTGGGCATTGCGACACTGGATAAGCATTGAAGAGCGAGGGAGGAAAAGCTAGGATCAACCTTCTGAATAAGGTGCCTACATCTCTAAACCCTAATCTCTTCATTTATTAGTTATACTTGCAGAATGCTTGTAAGTCTATCTTTATCACCGTAAGTTGGTAGTTTCTCCCCTGAACTATAGGTGCATTTCCCCCACAACAGGGCCCACTCAAAAAAAAAAAAAAAAAACATGATATAAAACCCAAAACAAACATAGAAAAGTAGGAATTCATCCCACAAACAAAACTATCATCGCAATAGGGAAAACACTATATATTTATTTATATAAATAAGTATTATTAGTATTTATTATATATACATATATATCATTAGATAGTTTCAATTTGTTTGACTAAGGGACACACTTGTGAAAGCAAGACATGATCTTTCCATGTGGATGGCTTGGTACGTTTAATTTTAATCAAATTTCAATTAATAGAATACTAAGAGTCACAACCAAGAAATCCTTAACCAAGGGACCCTTTTTGTAGGTCCTTTAAGTGTCAAAGGAGTGGGCCTTCAATTGTCGGTAATTGTTCTCAAATTGACGGTCTCAGAATGGTGACTAGCTTGACCTCACCGAGATACTTCTCCGCTTGAGTAATCCCAACCAAAATCCCTCCGGGGGGGGGGGGACCTCTTATTGTTCGCGAGAATCCTTATCTCTTTGGGGAAAAATTCAAGAACCTGAAAGTGCTAGTGATGAGGGAGTGCCAATTACTATTCCTCTAAACTACATGGGGTACTCTAAGTTCTAATCATTTGGTTGTGTGCCAACTTACTGGACTCTTACAGTTAGTAGGGACATCAACGAGATAAAAGTTGTATGTTTGTTTTAGATGAATTCAAAATGGTATGGTTGTCCTTTTATATGGTCGATTAATTAACTTAAGAATTTGATAAAATTCATTAATTGAGTCATCCTTTCATCAGTCCTCACTTCCCCACACCTTGAACCATTTTGAATTATTACAGGTGCTTGGTTTTCAAGAATTAACTTGCATAGCGCAATGGACATGCCATGGGTTTTATACAACTAAATTAACAATTTTTCCATGGTTGTAGCAATGTCTTGTAAGGATGAAAATCAAAATTCCTTAAACATATTTTGTGACCAACCTTATTACCACTCACTTGGCCCACTTCATGATGACAGTTATACTTCCTAGGATCTATTTTTAAGGCAAACCACTAATACATTTTAGTTTTCTTTCTCATTGTCCATATGTAACAACCTTTAAAACACAAAATATTGTAGATGTTATAGGTGACTTTAGGCATTTACCGATAAGTATATAACTCAAATATTCACTCTAGTAAGTTTCCTAGGCCTCGATTGACCTGGGAATCAAACCTTGCTTACTTTCTTGCACTTATAGTGGGTTTTCTGTTCAATGTTCACTCTTTTTCTCTCTAGTCCAAAAAACCAACAAGCTATTTTTCCACTTATCCTACCCATTTTCACATTTTCTTGGCCTCTATGCCATCCCATAAATTGTTAGAGGTTAAAACCTATTCATAGTGATTTGAAGAGGGATTGTTTCCAAGTCTCTCACCTCTCTTTCTTTTCCCTTTTACCTCCTCATACGTAGGATCATCTTAGGTGTAGGTAAAATTTTCCTCATGCATAAATACCAAAGAGGATTGTAACTGGCTCGACCGTCGAATAGGTTGGATTCATCCTCATAGACATATTTTTCTTATAATAAGTTTGTTGTTGCAACTTGCATAACAGTTTCACTTGGATCATTTCCAAATGGTTTTCTTAGCTACATTGTTCCTCCCCTCATTCTAGGACACTCCAATACATGATGACCCTCTAACATACACTCAATACACCAGACTTGCAGTCGATTGGTTTTTGGTATATTCATCTCTTGAATATTTTCAGTTAGTTCCACCAACTTACTATGTACCCGTTCCAATTTCCCAGAAGATGAGGAAGTCTCTACTGGAGTGGAGTTTGGGTAATTAGCCATGGATTTGATCTTCATAGCCTGTTCTAATGCAGTTTTGGGTGAGTCTATCACTTGTTGTGATAGGGGAATTATGGTTAGAGGTGAT
Source organism: Larix kaempferi (assembly GCA_027924585.1). Classification (NCBI taxonomy): domain Eukaryota; kingdom Viridiplantae; phylum Streptophyta; class Pinopsida; order Pinales; family Pinaceae; genus Larix; species Larix kaempferi. Next base: position 4,465,607 of record BSBM01001409.1, on the reverse strand, counting down.
AATCCTTGGATAAACCATTCCTTATGATGGGAATCATGCACCAAAAATGACATCTTTGTTCGGAAATCTTTGAAGCATCACTCATAATCCCAGGAGGATTCTCTCTGCATCTACCAAATTTATGAGTCAGTTTTGCAATACCTTGCGGTTCTAAATTATGTTGTGAAAATGCATCCATGAATAATTTCTTTGTCTTTGCCAAGGTAGGGTCTGCTGCATTTGGGTCTCATCTTTCAATCAATTTCATGTACCACTGTAGATTCTTCCTAGTAAAGTTGTCTGAAACTCAACCAGTTCAGATGCCACCGGAGTCGCTCTAGCATTCCATATTGCTTCATAAAGGAACCAATGTTGTGTCGCTTCATCTTCTCCTCCTCTACCCCAAATATTTGGCCATTTTAGGGGAAGAAATTCTTGTACTCCAACCCTAGCAATAACTGGGGATCCTACTAACACAAATACTTGGGGTCTCAATTGTGCTACAATGTTACCACTATTTTGTTGAGAACTACTACTACTTCCTCCTACTAATGAACTGTTCTGTAAAATATTCACATTACTTCTCATATGATTGTACCAAGGTCATTGTAAAATAAAGTGTTAGGATAATTAATACTCCATCCTTTTCCACCTTAGTATTATTAGTCTTTTCCTAGTACTAGATGATTTCATTGGCCTCCTAGTGTTGTGCAGATGTAATCTATGACCAATTAGCCACTTGATGCACCCTGCATGCATGATTTTCGGCCCACTAGATTCAATTACCTACATTTTAGGATCTAACTCAGTGATCCAGTTCAGTTCACCTTAGTTCCTGACTCTAGTGGGGGGTTTGAGATCCGATCACCATTGATTGTGATCTAATGCACCCTCTCTAGCAATATTTGCATGTAGAACTCACTAATGCGGCCTTCTTTATCAGTTAACTGACTATGACTTCACTTCACTGACAATCAGTTGAGTTTGGGACTTTCGGAGCACTATAGTGGTGATATTTCCTAGGCTAGACTGACATGGATTCGAGTTCTCTTTGGGTATTTTAATTTCCTCTATTGTAACAAATATGTTGACTATACTGATTAATGGAATATGACACACCTTTTTGTGTACATATGAGTTTCAATGCATGTTTAATTTTACTGCTCAATTTACTGCAATTTTCAATGTAATTCTTCCTCATTGCTAATCCTATCACTATGAGGTATTCTCAGGATCTATGATTTGCTATGTTCCAGAATTTCACATGGTATCAGATCCCAGTAGGGATAGTTTATATTCAATTTGAGAGTTTTTGTAGGATTTTGAGAAGTTTGCAGTGCAGCAGTAGCAACTTGCATTCACTCCAGTAGTTACAGATGGAGAATTTGAATGCTCTTTTGACACCAAGAATCCTGACACCCTTCAATTATTTGGATTGGAGGGATGACATGTAGATTTTGTTGCACAACAAGAGTCTGTATAGGGTCAAAATGGGAAAGGAGGTCGAACCTCAAGTAGTTGTCGAGAAAGCAAAGTACCTGAACATATTAGATGAGGCTTTTGGTTTCATGTGTATTCACATATCCAGATATTTTATATTCCATCTTGATGGATTGAATATCCAAAGAGAGGTTTGGAAGAAGCTTGAAACTCTCTTTGGAAAGTAAGATGAGCTGAGAGGCCACTTTTTGGAGAATGAATTAATTGCTCTTCAACCTAGCAGTTTCAAAACCATACAACACTTCTTTTCAAAGTTCAAGTCCTTGGTTATGCAGTGCAAGCAATGTGGAATTGAGAAGAAGGATGAGTAGTTGGTGCTATCCATCTTAAGCAAGCTTGGTCCTAAATTTTCAATATTTGTGTCTACCTTTCACTCTAGGATATTGTCAATCCCCAATTGGAAAATTCCTTCTTTAGATGATTCATTGAATCCCTCATCAAAGAACAAGACAAACTGATTCAAATGGGAACCCTCAAGGCCTCCAAAAATCAAGCTCTTGTGGAAGGGGAGTCAAAAAGTGCAAATGCAATAGGGAGGAAGAAAGGAAAAGACAATAATCAATTTGAATCTAAGACAAAGGAGAAGCCCAATCCATCAAAAGGAGCCTCCAGCTCCAAGAAGGATAATCAAAAGAGGTTTGAGAAGACCAAGTGTTCCTATTGCAAGAAAGGAAACCCTACAGAGAGTTCATGCATGAAGAAGAAGATAAATCAAATGACCAAACTTATTGAACAACATAACATTTCCCTCCCAGAAGGCGCAAGGAAGACTGATTCTGGAAGTGAGATAGATGATCATGAGAGATTCCATACACTAAAGGCTATATTCTCACAATAACAAGCCTTCCTCATTGATTCTGGAGCCTCCAACCACATGGTTTCCTCCAAAGAATCATTTTATTCTCTAGATCTCACTTATGGTACTAGTATTCACATGGGAGATGATTCACAGATCTCTGCTGAAGGGAATGGAACAATACAACTGGAGCATGGAAAGTTCAGTAATGTTTTGTATGTGCCTTATTTAGAAACAAACTTATTGTTTGTTTACCAGATGAAACACACATGTTCACCGAAGAAAGTTTTTTTTGGACGTGACACAGTTGAGATTTTAGAGGCATATGAGTTCTCCAAATTCTTTCCATATTCACGTCAAAGTGATCTCTTGACTCATGCAATGATTCTAGCAGACTTTGGCTTGAAATATTCATACATTTAAATTTCCAGTGCTTGCAACAGTTGCACAAGGAATAGATGGTTGAAGGATTTCTTGACATAAAATTCTCTCAAGGAATTTGCAAAAGTTGCTTGGTAGGGAAGCATCCATATTGAAATTATGATGTTGGGAAGGAGAAGAGAGATTCCTCCACACTTGATCTTATACATAATGATGTCTCAGGACCGATGCCCACAACTTCTATGAATGGATCCAAATACCTTTTGACCTTCATAAATGACTTCTCTAGGTTCTGTTGGATCTATTTTCTTAAGCAGAAGTCTTAGGTATTCGAGACTTTCAAAATATTCAAGGCCTTAGTTGAGAACACTGATGGGAATAAGATCAAAGCACTCAGATTGAAAAATGGAGGGGATTATATCAAGAAGGACTTGCAGCAGTTTTGTGCTTCTGATGACAATCAAATGCAACATTCAGTACTATACACACCACAACAAAATGGTGTGGATGAGAGAAATAATAGGTCATTGAAATAAATGGCTACCTGTTTGCTCGAACAGAGGAATATTCCACCATATATCTGGGAAGAAGAAATGAATTGTTCTACATACATTGAGAATAGGGTACCCCACAAATATGTGGATAGGGTCACTCCATTTGAAGCACTGAAGGGACACAATCCTGATGTCTATCACCTGAGGGTTTTTAGATGCAAGGCATGGGCCAGAATCCCATCTGACAAAAGGAAGGCTCTTCAAACCCAAATTATCGAATGCATTCTACTTGGATATGCATAAGATGCGAAGGCATACAAGCTGATGGATATTGCAACCAAAATATGCTTCATTGAAAGAAGTGTCCAATTCAATGAAGATCCATTGCAATATCTACAGTCAGTTGGAAAAGAAGTTAGATCTGATCTTCCTACTCCATTTGCACCTGATGAATATTAGAATGATGTCTCTTCTGATGAGGACCAAGTTGAATTAGATTTTTATGTTGAGAATGAAGATCAAGCAGATCCAAATCCATATCCAACATCTGCTCCCAATCCATGGACAAGGCCAAAATGGGCCCACAAAGACCTTGAAGCTGTTGGGAGCATATCTGGGGATCCATATGACCATAGAAGAACCGGATGTCAACATCGAGATGCAAAAATTTCTCTATTTCATATAGATCCACTTCCCCCATAGATATACTACTTGATGGTAGGGTCTAATCTACAGTATTTCAAAGAGGTTTTCCATGATCCAAGATGGAAAACTGAGGTTCACATGCATTACATTAGGGAACTAGTGCAGAATAGGACCAACGCAATGCATTATTATTATACATAGGAGATGATTGCTGACATTTTTACTAAGTTTTTCACTCATGAGAGATTTGCATATCTCATATCTCTACTTGGTGTGAAGGATGCTTGAGTTCCCTACTGCTCATTTTTTAGGGGGGTTTTTTTCCCATGAGGTTTTCCCCATTTACTTAGTTTCATGGACAATTATTTTTTATTATTTGATTGTATGGGTGACCTTTGGTCTTAGTAACTAGGGCCCGTGATGTCTAAGTTTGGATTAAGGGGGGTTGTTAGGATAATTAATACTCCAATCCTTGTCCACATTAGTATTATTAGTCTTTTCCTAGTATTGGATGATGTCATTATCCCCCTAGTGGTGTGGATATGTCATCTAGGACCCATTAGCTACTTGATGCGCCATGCATGCATGAGTTTAGGCCCACCAGAGTCATTTCCCTACATTTTAGGATCTGACTTAGTGATCTAGTTCAATTCACTTGAGTTCCTAACTCTGGTGGGGGGTTTGAGCTTCGAACACCACTGATTATGATCCAGTTCGCCCTCTCTAGCATGATTTTCATGCATAAATCACTAATCCCCCCTTCTTGATTAGTTAATTGTCTGTGACTTCAGTTCATTGATTGAGTTTGGTTGAGTTTGAGACTTCCGGAGCACTGCAGTGGTGATATTTCCTAGGATATAATGACATGGATTGAAATTATCTCTGGGTATTATAATTTCCTCTATTGTAACATATCCATTGCATATACTGATTAATGGAATACGTCACACCTTTCTGTGCACATCTGGGTTTCAATGCATGTTTAATTTTACTGCTCAATTCACTACAATTTTCATTGTAATTCTTCCTCCTTGCTAATCCTATCACTATGAGGTATTCTCAGGCTTTATGATCTATTGTGTTCTATAATTTCACATAGATTTCTGAGATTTTGTTACCAAATTATGTGGGGGAACTTGGGGGTTGATCAAATGAGTGTTACTTCCATTGCTTTGGGTATCTACTTCTGCAACAACAGAGGGTTCTCTTTCTGGGGTGTTTCCATCTTCTGCAAGTCCTGACGGTTTGATTGTTCCATGACTGTGTCGAGGGTTGGTTTAGGTGACTGATCCGACACTTCGTTACTTGGAACCTGGATTTCATAGTCTTGTTTCTTGCTTGTTAATTCTCCCCATCTTCCTCTTACTGGGTTGTACAATACTTCTATCCCAATTTCTCTTATCCTTGAGCTAGTCATTTCCTCTCTCTGCTTCATTTGATGGAGCTGGTTTTCACTTTCTTCATTTATTTCCCCATTCCATATCTCTTTTTCCAGTTGCACACTTTGTCTCTATGCCTTTCTCATCTGCGCTCTCCACCATTATTCATGTATTTCCACTCTTCTTTCTGCGCACTCATCTATGGCATCACTACTAGATTCCCCCTCCATTGACTATAGTTCCTACCTTCTACAATGTAGTAGAATCACTTTGACTGTTCCCCCTATGCTCTAGGGATTTAATCCTCCATTATAATCCAGTTAAGCGACTTGAATCTGAATTTGACCATCCAAGTATTAATCCACAATGGAAATTCCTTCAGTAGTCTTTCCCTAGCTCCCCTTCTGAGTTCTTCTTCGGCCTTGGATGTTGATTGGTTATTATCAGCTTTAAATTCCATACTATAACAAGTGAGGGTTATTTCTACCTATAAATCAACATTTCTGGTTAGAGGTGAATCCATATGGTTCAATTCAAGCAGATCCCTTTGAGTCCACTAGACAATCCTCCTTTGTCGGTTGCGATATTCAAGATATTCTGCAAGTCTTTATAACCACTCTGTAAGTAGTATAGGTATTTCAATCCACAAAATTTTGTATTGATCTAGTGGTGTTCCTCCGTAAAAAATATATTATATGAGTCTTAATGCTTCCCACCCTCGTGATTCAGCTTCCTGTATTATGAAGTATTCAGTCTTCTTGTCCCACCAATATAGTTGAATATGGTTCATCGTCACATGCATATCCATACAGTTAATAGTGTCCTATTAAAAACCAGGTCCCGAAAATGAAACCATTTTTTGGTGCAAAATAAGAGATTGGGTTCTTGTGCATGGGCCAATAAAGGGCATCGTTGTACTCTAGTGTGCTGGCATTTTCAATCCCTTGAAGGAGAAAGTATCACCCCAAGCACAACCAAGACCTGTTGTGATTTGGAATTCTAACTGTAGGGATACATTTGTGAGGTTTACTATTATATATATCGCAACAACATTCATCATTTATTATCATAATAATAATCTATTAACCATAATACGTAGATAAATGAAAAACATGTAGTCAATCCATTAAATAATACACAGACTACAACTTTACCATACACGAAAAATTGAAGGGTCCCAAAATTCATTCATTGTTATCACATATAACTTTCATTACATCTAATTCATGGATCAACGACCTTACAACAACCACATAATTACCCATTGCGACATTGTATAGAACATAGAATGTTTTTCCCAATTACATTTCCTAAAAATCTAGATACAATAGGTCAAGATTTTCCCGGTGTATTCTCTAGTGTTGTTCTGCTTCTCTTCTTTTGTCTTTCTTTGTTTCCACTATGGTGCTTCTCCTCTTCTACTTTCCTCATGCTTCTTTTAATATTTGCGGGTCCAAAACCGTTGCGGCCATTATGGTATTCCGCAATTCCTACTCCTTTACCCCATGCTTCCTTCTACCTTTTTGGGTCCTTTCCAAAAAAAAGGAGCCAACAATAATTGTGGTAAAGTTTACAAGAAAATGGATACTTCCCTTATCATTATTGCAAAACAAAAGTTATCTTCCGCGTTTGATTTGTTCATCCGAACTAGGAATAGGGCTATTGAAATGTCTAAGGGATATATGAAACCCTCATTTTAAGAAGTTTGTAAAGGTTTTATTTGTGAGCAAGATGGATTGATTGCATCAGGTCAATCAACTATTGGTAAATATCACCAAGGTCAATTCAATTGTTGGAGGGTAGCAATGACTTCTCTTTTCCTATCCATTTGTAAAGTAAATACCAAAAATATTACAACCACACTTTGTATGGTGCTTGATTGTTTTCCATGTCAGTGCCTGATGTTGGAAATGAATTATGCTTTTGTGATGATTTCCAAGTCTAAAATAGATGTCAAAAATATTGGGTTGTTTATCCTTTAACATGTATTTGTTTATCCCAAATAGTCAGTAGCACTTATACCATTTTATGGTCATCTTTATTATTGGTTTGACTACTATAATATTGTTAAATACAAACATAACATTTCCATGTATATTACGTGCATGAATGGTTATGCATCTTGAATTGTTAACAAAAATAACATATTATATATCGATGGTCATCCACACACTCAAGGGAACATTGCAAGGTTGATAAATAGGTATAGGTGTTCATTATTTAGTTAAAATTGTTCATTCGAGGAACACTCTAATGACAAGGAGTTGTTTATGAACATGAAAGAGTCCAGATTTGTAGTTGTGCATGCAATACATAGTTTGTCTTCTAGTGATGAGTTGTTAATGAACTATAGCTTTCGTAGACCACCAACCACTCATCACCAATTCCTTGCCTTGGGAATACCTTTATACGTACCCTTGGGGCATAAGAAAAAGATCATTGATTAATTGTATTTTTTTTTCAATAGATTTAATGTAAACGTATTTCTCAAATTGACATTTTTGTTTTATAAAGTGGTTGGTTGCACATGTACTATCGGAAAAAATGCTAATTCTAATAATTGTTTGGTATGATGTTTGAACAAACTAATTGCATTATATTTACTAATATCATCGATATATTATTCAATATTTCAGTATTTTGATGACGAGCCTGTATATCATCTTTCATTGCACCCGACTACGATGTCAAATCGAGAAAGGTTGAAAAACAAGCACATATTGGAGAGGAAACATACCGAGAATGGATGAATTAGCCACCTATTCGATTCCCACTACATCCTGGGTCACCAATTCATAATGTCTACAGTAACATGGAATCTTCACATGTTGGCAATGAAGACAATGAAATAGAGGTTGGTATGGATGATTTCTTATGGGAAACAAGTGCCATGTAGGGAATGTTGTTAGATGAAATCTAGCAAGATCAGCTAGGGGATGATGCTCATATATACCGATGCCTTCTTCAAAATAATATCCACCACCCCTCTCTTTGATCATGGCCAATCAAAGTCTACACAACTAGGGACAACAATATTGCTATAGAACTTGAAGGCAATGTTTGGTATGTTAGACTCATGTTACTCATCACTTTTGAGGTAACTAACCTTTAAGTCCCCTATATTTTGAGGATTCTTTTCACACAATCAACATTGAAAATGGTCAATTTTAAGAATGATTGATGACATAGTACATTTGTATTTCCCACTAACTGTAGGTTATTGAAAGATAAGGTACTTTCGAGTGATAAAGTATTACCTAGAATTTGTGAAGAGGCAAAACAAATGTTGAAAAGTTTGGGTGTTGAGTACATATTTATCATTCATGTTTTAATGATTGTATTCTATATAGAGGCGATGTAATGTCCCCTCCTACCATACCAGCAGGATAGAGAGGACGTGGTGTTCAATCCGGGCAATTAGCCCCATGTCCATTAATTAAATTTATTGATACAAAGACATGTATATGTGCATGCTATGGAACACGACGGTAATTAAATAAATACTGTTGATATCTTAACACATATTCAAGATTTCTGTGACAGCCATTAAATAAAGACCATTGCATAATTATAAAAGATCCTATGGAAATGCATATACTTTTAAAAACACAGCGGAAGTAAATTCATTTAACACATCCACATACATTCATAATATTCATCAAATGGTAATTGCAAATTTAACACAAGAGAATACTTATCTCAATACGGTAGTCCCAAGCAACTGGCTATGCAACTGCAACGTTCCACCAAACCATAGGCCAGTTGTGCTTATCAACCTCTTGATACAACTGCCACCCTCGAGCTGGGCATGATCTCTACAAAGAACCAGGGAACAACAGACTCACACATAGCCAAGCATACACCAAGATGAGCCAAGCTAATCTGCAATTGGGTTTATCAGGCTGCTAGGACATGGAAGGGAAGAATTGCTAAGCTAGTGAGCTCAACCACAGAGCTATGGGTACCCCTCCCAGATCTATTCATCTTGGCACTCACAATGCCTACACACCCAATCACAAGGAAGTATTCTCTTCACTGCCACACAGTCCCTCAAGCCATACCTTCCTTTCTAGTGCTCTCAGGGTGTGCATAGAAAAGTAGCCAGCCCTCTTGATCTTCTTGAGAGGTTACTCCCTACACTAGGTTTATCAAGCCCATTCTCTCCACTACCATTCCAGTTTCTTGCTTACAGGTTCAAATCAAACAAGGATGCTCATAACAACAAAACTACACTTGTTGAGCATGAGAAAAACGTTTCCAATAGTGGGATGCATGAGATGGGGTTTCTTGAGCTTCAGAAAAACGTGGGTAGACTCAAAACATATGGGCACTTGGAAAATTCGACTGGGAGAGAAAAAACCATTCCAGAAAAATGCCCCAGGGGAAAAAATGACCTCTCCCTCAGTCCCAATTAGCGTCCCTCCTTCCCCAGCTATGGAACAACACCAAAAACGAGTTCCTGGGCATGGAAAAACGCAGGGTTATGGTGAAAAAAGTGAGGATAAATTCCAGTGAGCTCTGTCTGCGTGAGAGGAAGAACCTAATGGATGAAGAATTGCCTTAGGCAGCATTTCATGGGGGTTTTCTTGCCCAGCAAGCCAAAAATATGATTTCCAGGTTGATGGCTTGCCCATGCACGAAAATCTGACTGCCATACTTCTCCAATCCCAAGAAATTAACTACCCCAACCAATCTTTGGAAGAATTAAATGATTGGGTGCATGGGAGAAAATGGGTAGTTAAGAGTTTCATGGGTTTTCTTATTGACACATGGGCTGACCCTAGGGGCTCAAGGGTTTGGATAATTCCCCCCTTTTCCTTGTAGAATCATGCCCCATCTCTTTTGTTGCATTGCATAGCTAGTTGGGGTTTTTTCATTAAAATTCGTATTTACATGATGTCTTATTTACATTGTGCCCATCTCGTACAAGAACCATAGGCATCTATTTTTAATTTCTGATACATGAAACACTAAATCAATGGTGGGGCCTTGGCCTTGAGCTCCTCACCATGATTAAATTACAATATTTATATCATTTACGATTTAATACAAAGGGGGTCAAAATGGGGACATTACATTCCCCTCCCCTTACATTAGCACTGTCCTCAGTGCTCATCAAAATTGAACAAAAATGGATATGCCACCCTCATGGCATCCTCCAGCTCCCATGTAGCCTCATCGGGACCATAGTGCTTCCATTGCACCTTTACCTGTCTAATGGCTTGGTTCCAGAGCAATGTTACTTTCTTGTCTAGGATGCACAATGGATCGGTTTGGAATCCTCCCTCGGGTTCCACCTGGATCACATCCCAATTAATCACATGGTTAGGATCATGTCAATATTTCTTAAGCAAAGAGACATGAAATACATTATGATCTTTAGTGTTAGCAGGAAATGCAATTCTATATGCAACTGGTCCTATTCTTTCGAGCACTTCAAATGGCCCACAATATCTAGGTGATAGCTTGGCACAACTCCCAAGCTTCAAGGAACTCTTCCTTGATCTCACTCTAATATATACATGATCCCTAACATTGAATTCCCTATGCACTCTATGTTTATCTGCATAGCTTTTCTATCTATCCTCGGCTACTTTTAAATTTTGTTTGATCTTGGCAACTTCTTGCTTCATTTCCTTAAGCAATTCTGGCCCAAGTACAATTCTGTTCACTGGATTGTCCCAAGTCACTGGTGTTCTACACCTTCTTCCATACAAAGCCTCATATGGACTCATTCCCAATGATGCTTGTTGCCCATTGTTTTATGCAAATTCTACCAAGTGTAGATAATCCTCCCACTTGGATGGTTTGTCCATTACATACATGCGGAGCATGCCTTCAAGCACCCGATTTACTCTTTCGGTTTGACCATCTATTTGAGGATGGTATGTGGTACTAAAGCTTAGTTGTGTACCCAAATCTGCAAAGAGCCTTTTCCAAAAATTGGAAGTGAACTTGGTATCCCTGTCAGAAATGATTGCCTTAGGCAACCCATGTAATCTGAAAATTTCCTTCATGAAAATATTTGCAATGGCATCAGCTTTATGTGTGGATTTAACCGGTATGAAATGTTCTACCTTTGTTAACTTGTCCACCACAACCATGATGGAATCATGTTGTCTCTTAGTCATTGGCAATCCTGTAATAAAATCCATGGATATTACTTCCCATTTCCATTTTGGAATTGGCACTGGAAGCAATAAACCTGTTGGATGTTGGTGTTCACTCTTCACCTGTTGACATTCCATGCACTTAGAAATGTATTCAGCGACATCCTTCTTCATGCCCGGCCAGAAATAATATTTCCTTGCGGTAGCAATTGTTTCTGATATCCTGGGTGACCAGAGCATGGAGCTTTATGGATTTCATCCATAACAATTCTCCTTAAATTTGCCGCATTTGGAACATAGACTCTATTCTTATAAGTAAGAAGTCCGCCTTCTTCCAAATGATAGCCCTCATACTTCTTTTCAAGGTTTTGCTGTTGCAATTTTCCCTTTATCTACTCATACACTTCATCCTCAACCATATGGTTAACAATCTGCTGCCTAAAATCTGGTTGGAAAGTACTAAGCGCTGCCACATGCATTTCACGTACCTTCCTGCTGAGTGCATCAGCCAACTTGTTTTCTTTCCCTTTTATGTGTTTGATTTCGAAATCAAATTCACACAAAAATTCCAACCATCTAGCTTGCCTAGCATTTAAAGTTGGCTGATCAAACAAGTATTTTAGACCACAATGGTTTGTCCTTAACTCAAATTTTCTTCCTATTAAGTAATGCCTCCACATCTTCAACGCATGTACTATGGCTGCAAGTTCTATATCATGAGTAGCATAGTTCTTCTCATTCTCCTTCAACTTTCTTAACTCATAGCATATCACGTGGTTGTCTTGCATAAGAACTCCTCCAAGTCCTTGATTGCATGCATCGGTACACACCACAAAGTCTTTTTCCGGGTCTGCAATCTTCAAAATTGGTGCACTTGTAAGAAGATTCTTCAACCGTTGAAAACTTTCCTCACATCTTGGTGACCATTCAAACTTTATCCCCTTCTTTTGCAAAGAAGTGATCGGGTTTGCAACCTTGGAGAATCCTTCGATAAACCTCCTGTAGTAACCAGCAAGGCCCATAAAATATCTCACATCAGTCACATTCCTTGGAGTTGGCCAATTCATAATGGTTTCAATCTTCTCAGGGTCTACAGATATCCCTTCGTTGGAGATGATGTGACCCAAATAATGAATTCTATCTTTATAAAAGTCACATTTACTCAACTTTGCATACAACTTATGCTCCCTTAGTAATTGCATTGTCATTCTCAAATTTTCTTCATGCTCTTCTTCATTCTTAGAATAGATGAGAATGTCGTCTAGGAATACAAGAACAAACTTGTCCAAATATTTGCTAAAAACATTATTCATGAGACACATGAATGTAGCTGGTGCATTTGTGAGACCGAATGGTACCACTACAAACTCATAGTGTCCATACCTTGTTCTAAAGGTTGTTTTATGAATATCTTCTTCTTTGATTCTTACCTGATGGTAACCAGACCTCAAGTCAGTCTTTGAAAATACCTTTGCTTCTCTCATTTGGTCAAAAAGGTCATCAATTTGGGGCAATGGGTATTTGTTCTTCACCATGACTTTGTTCAACTGCCTGTAGTCGATACATAACCTGAGTGTTCCATCTTTCTTTTTCACAAATAGAACAGGTGCTCCCCACGGGGACACACTTGGCCTAATATATTTATTTTCTAGCAACTCTTGTAATTGCATTTTCAATTCTAGCAATTCTGGTGTACTCATCCTGTAGGGTGTCTTAGACACTGATGTCGCTCCTAGCACAAGTTCAATTGTAAATTCAATGTCTCTCTTTGGAGGAAGTCCTGGAATCTCATCCGGAAAGACATCCCTAAATTCTTGCAATACAAGATAGTCCTCCAGTTTAAGAGTTTCGTTCTCTGCTGCCTCTAAAATGTGGGTTGCATACAATTGACATCCCTTCCTACAGAACTTCTTCAATTGCATGGCTGAAACTTGTCTAACAGAAGTCACCTTTGGAATGCCTTTTACAACCCTCAGGTTTCCTTCTTCGTCCATGCATTCAAATGTCTTATTGTAGCAGTCAAGTTTAATCCTGTGTGCTTCTAACCAATCCATTCCAATGAGAATATCATAGGGACCAAGTGGCAAAATATTCAGATCTGCATAAGTGAATAGCCCATCCATCTCTAATGGACATTTCTCTACTATTTCACTAACTTTTCTCTTGGTTCCAGTGGCTAGTTGAACTAACCATGATTTACTATGCTTTAATTTCTTGAAAGCACAAATCTCAACAATTCTAGGAGTGACATAACTATGAGTAGATCCAGGATCAATCAAAATAGAAACAGATTGCTTAGCAATCTTACCTTCAACTTCAACCACAGTTGATTGATGATCTTCCTGGCGGTCTTCTACTGCTGCATAGATTCTAGGGATTGTCCTCGCCACTTGACCCACAGTTCCAACTCCTTGGATGTTGTGAACTTGATTTGCATTCCCATTCCGATGTGGACAGTTCCTAAGCATGTGGTCTCCTCCACAACCCCAACATTGAAATGGTTCTCTTGGCTCCTTTGGATCTCTCGGCTTGTCTCCCATCATCCTAGTTGGCTTAGTCACAACCTGTGATGGCTGCCTTTGCTGATTCCTGAATTGAGGAGGCTTGAACTCTTTCTTCCTTTGATCAAACTTTTCATTTTTCCTATCTTTCCATGCCTTATGGAATTCTGGTTTGCTTCTGTTCTGATCAAAGCAATACTTGGCCTTTCTTATGGCCTCCTCTAGAGTTTGAGGTTCATCAAACTCAATTCCATCTTTATATGACTGGGGTAGTCCACTTAGAAAATGTTGAATTTTCACCTTATCATCTCAAATGTACTTGACATACCTCAACAACTCCAAGAACTTGTTTGCATATTCCTCCATAGTCAATTGTTCCAATCTCAGCTCATGGAACTCTTTGATCTTATCATCATAGTACCTATCAGAGAGGTACTTCTGCTTGAAGTATTTCTTGAACTGCTTCCACACGATCTTCCTTTCGTTGATCTTCTTCACTTGCCTGGTGTGTTCCCACCATATAGAGGCTCTTCTGTTCAAGTTGAAGATGGCTACCCTTGCCTTCATATTTCCTGAGTAATCTTGGACTTGAAAATATTTTCTCATCCCAAGAAGCCAAGCTTCAGCTTCTTGACCAGACTTTACTTCTCCATCAAATGTAGGAGGTTTTGCCTTCTTAAATTCCCCATGTGAATTGTTCTTGTAGTGCTTCTTTCTCTTACTCATGTGGGATGAAGAGTTGGAAACCTCAATGGATTCTTCAAAGTCAGATGATTCATTAGAAGAGATTTCTGGAGTATATGTCCTGTCTGTAGAAACTCTTCTTGGGCTATTGGCCCTCTTGCGGGAATTCCTTCTAGAGCTACTCCCACCCCTTTCTAGATTTGATATCTGATGCCCAGAGTTTATTTTCCTTTGGATGTCTGTCAAACTCTGTAGCATAGCTGCATTCAGCTGATTTTGTTCTTCCTGAGATTTAATCATCCTTTCATTATCTTCTTTGCAACTTTGCAACTCCACCCTGAGGCTTCTCATGGTGGCTGCAATACGTGGAGGAGTCTCTTGATTTCTTCTCCCATTAGATTCTGTTTCAGCATTTTCAACATGTATGTTCTCCCCCATGGCATCTGTCTCGGGATCATAGGAATCCTGTGCATCATCCATAATGTTGATTTTCTTGGCCCAACCAAGATTCAAAACTTTCCAACTGTACTATCTAGAGTGCTGCTCTGATGTAACTGTGATTCTGTAAAATGTGTTCATCAACACAATTGTTAGCTGCATTATATTCTCGGAAATTCATAATTTACCTTCATGCACGTGGAAAGAATGTTATATTGACAATTTGTCAAATCATAGAATTCTCTTACAACCAACGGCATATGAGGGGAAAACAAAAGGGGGTCAAGGGGGATTTCCCCCTTGCAGTGGTGGGTCGAGGGAAGCGCCCTTGTTTTTTTCTTTTTTTTTACAAATTGTGTTGTCGTCGCGGGGCAGTTCGGCGACGGCTTCCGCAATTGCGGAGCAGTTCGCCGAACGCTTCCGCAATTGCGGAGCAGTTTGCCGAACGCTTCCGCAATGGCGGGGCGATTTGCCGAACGCTCCCACAATTGCGGAGCCATTCGGCGAAGGCTTCCGCAGTTGCGGAGCCATTCAGCGAATGCTCCCGCAATTGCGGAGCCATTCGGCGAAGGCTTCCGCAGTTACGGAGCCATTCAGCGAATGCTCCTGCAATTGCGGAGCCATTCGACGAAGGCTTCCGCAATTTCAGAGCCGTTCGCGGAATGCTTCCGCCGTTGTGTGGTATGCTTCTCTGGTTTTCGGGTGATTTTTTGGAATGCCTTTTGCAGAACGACTTGCGGAATGCTTCCGCAATTTCGGAACGATTCGCCGAAGTCTTCCGCAATTGTGGAAGGATTCGCCGAAGTCTTCCGCAGTTGCGGAACGATTAGCCGAAGTCTTCCGCAAACTTCCTTTTCACGTCGACACTTAGAAAATTTTTCACTTTAAAATTTTTTCTCCGCTGTTTCGGAGCAGTTTGTTGAATTCTTCCGCAATTGCGGGAAGGTTCGCGGAACTCTTCCGCAATGGGAAGGTTCGCCGAACTCTTCTACAATTGCGGGAAGGTTCGCGGAACTCTTTCGCAACGAGAAGGTTTGCCGAACCTTTCCGTAGTTTCGGGATGAATTCCCGAAACAGACTTAAAACCAAAATTTCCAGAAATAGACTTAAAACAAAAAAAAATTCCAAAAATTCTTAAGAATTTTTTTGAAAACTTCCCTTGTAATTGCTATCAGATTTGGGCCATAGAGGTCCAATGCTGCAACTAGCAGCTCTGATACCAAAATGTAATGTACCCTCCTACCATACCAACAGGATAGAGAGGACGTGGTGCTCAATCCGAGCAATTAGCCCCATGTCCATTAATTAAATTTATTGATACAAAGACATGTATATGTGCATGCTATGGAACACGACGGTATTTAAATAAATACTGTTGATATCTTAACACACATTCAAGATTTCTGTGATAGCCATTAAATAAAGACCATTGCAGAATTATAAAAGATCCTATGGAAATGCATATACTTTTAAAAACACAGCGGAAGTAAATTCATTTAACACATCCACATACATTCATAATATTCATCAAATGATAATTGCAAATTTAACACAAGAGAATACTTATCTCAATAAGGTAGTCCCAAGCAACTGGCTATGCAACTGCAACGTTCCACTTAACCATAAGCCAGTTGTGCTTATCAACCTCTTGATACAACTGCCACCCCCGAGCTGGGCATGATCTCTACAAGGAACCAGGGAACAACAGACTCACACATAGCCAAGCATACACCAAGATGAGCCAAGCCAATCTGCAATTGGGTTTATCAGGCTGCTAGGACATGGAAGGGAAGAATTGCTAAGCTAGTGAGCTCAACCACAGAGCTATGGGTACCCCTACCAAATCTATTCATCTTGGCACTCACAATGCCTACACACCCAATCACAAGGAAGTATTCTCTTCGCTGCCACACAGTCCCTCAAGCCATACCTTCCTTTCTAGTGCTCTCAGGGTGTGCATAGAAAAGTAGCCAGCCCTCTTGATCTTCTTGAGAGGTTACTCCCTACACTAGGTTTATCAAGCCCATTCTGTCCACTACCATTCCAGTTTCTTGCTTACAGGTTCAAATAAAACAAGGATGCTCATAACAACAAAACTACACTTGCTGAGCATGAGAAAAACGTTTCCAACAGTGGGATGCATGAGATGGGGTTTCTTGAGCTTCAGAAAAACGTGGGTAGACTCAAAACGTATGGGCACTTGGAAAATTCGACTGGGAGAGCAAAACCCATTCCAGAAAAATTCCCCAGGGGCAAAAACGACCTCTCCCTTAGTCCCAATTCACGTCCCTCCTTCCCCAGCTATGGCACAACACCAAAAACGAGTTCCTGGGCATGGAAAAACGTAGGGTTATGGTGAAAAACGTGAGGATAAATTCCAGTGAGCTCTGTCTGCGTGAGAGGAAGAACGTAATGGATGAAGAATTGCCGTAGGAAGCATTTCGTGGGGGTTTTCTTGCCCAGCAAGCCAAAAATACGATTTCCAGGTTGATGGCTTGCCCATGCACGAAAATCTGACTGCCATACTTCTCCAATCCCAAGACATTAACTGCCCCAACCAATCTTTGGAAGAATTAAATGATTGGGTGCATGGGACAAAATGGGTAGTTAAGAGTTTCATGGGTTTTCTTATTGACACATGGGCTGACCCTAGTGGCTCAAGGGTTTGGATAATTCCCCCCCCCTTTTCCTTGTAGAATCATGCCCCATCTCTTTTGTTGCATTGCATAGCTAGTTGGGGTTTTTCCATTAAAATTCGTATTTACATGATGTCTTATTTACATTGTGCCCATCTCACACAAGAACCATAGGCATCTATTTTTAATTGCCGATACATGAAACGCTAAATCAATGGTGGGGCCTTGGCCTTGAGCTCCTCACCATGATTAAATTACAATATTTACATCATTTACGATTTAATACAAAGGGGGTCAAAATGGGGACATTACAGGAAAATATTTAGACAAAGAGATATATCCTAAGTGTGGGCATGACATGTACCATAAATAAATAAAAAAGGGTAAAGCACATGGTCCTATTTATAAAATATTGAGGAACATGCATATAATCCCAAGGACTCAAAGGCTCTTTTGTTGCAAAGAATTAGTTGTGTTGCAAGGGTGGCATGCCTCAAATAGTAGTGCACCAAGAGTTATGTGGATCCTAATGGATTCAATGGCCATGAATCATATAGAGGCCGATACATGGACATATAAATTCAAGGATGAGATATAGAACCTTTGATTGAATATAGACATGGACAGAGTTAACCCACATTCCCTCCAAAATACCAACTATTCTATTTGGCGAGTAGTAGTGACTAATAACAAATACTCCCACAATTATCTGTGAGTAATGAACATCCTATGTTGGCTCTTATAGTCCTTGGTAGAAGGAAAGTTAAGAATATGAATGTATACCTACAACCATTTATAGATGAATTGAAGGAATTATGGGAAGGGATACATGTATACGATGTATCAAGATCCATCCCAACATAGAGGCCTTTTACGTTGTATGGAATATGTGTGTACACCACAGATAATTATCCCGAGTTAGGCGTTTTCTATAGTAAGCATGTTGTTTGATTTGTTTATATTCGTAACAATACTATTTGTCATAGTTAATTTGATGAAATTATCTTCTTCAATGCTATCATGTTATGTATACAATAACATCATAGGTATTGTAACAAGAGGCTATCTCGGATGTAAATGTTGTGAACCTTCTATAAAATCTAGTTGGTCTAACCACCTATGAAATTCGGTGTAGAACTGCTTGAGGGTATTCCTCCTCGATGGCCACCCTTATAGAAGAACAACATCTTCTTTCAATGGTAAACCAAAGAGAGCCCATAGACTTGAAGTAATGACATCAAGGGACTGGATTAGGGCATATGAAAAAGAGAAATATCATGAAATTGTAGAATTGTTTGATTCAAATGGGGAACCTATATTCGATGGTCCTGAATTTTTTGACACCTATGTTGATAAGATTCCCATTGGGATGAAAATTAAATCTATATTTTATGAGCTTCCATATTGGGATCATCTTAAGATTTACCACTTACTGGATCACGTGCATATATTTAAAAAATTTCCATCTTCTTTATGAAGGCACATATCATAAAAAAAATGACACAATGGGTGTTAGGTGATATCTTATCATTGTCCAAGAAAAAAAAAGTAGAGGAGAGGTTGGTCCCTCTTTATATTTTAAAGAAGGTGATGTCCCATAGAGAAGAAACATGATCTTTATCTAGAAAATGAAGTTATATTGGGTGTGAAGGTGCCTTATTTATATGTCCACTCTACAACAATGATTCACTGAAGAAGGACATTTGTCATGGTTGAAATCACATGACCATTTGAAATTTCTAAGGGTGTGTATGTAGAAAACTTGTTTTTTTTTCCCACTATAGGTTAACATGAAATTAATTTTGTATGTGTTTATTTTGTAGTTCCATTATCCTTTTCTCATGCATGGGTGTGTAACCATGAATTTCCCCAAGATCCATAGCATTCCATATCTAAATTATATGCATTTGTATGTTGGATCACATCAAATGATATTCATATGAATATCACTCCATGATGGCATGAAGAGATATATGATATTATTTGTATGTTTGAGAGGGAACTACCCACGAGTTTCATGGAATTACTGGTTCATCTTCTAATTTAGCTAGTTGATGAGATTGAATTATTCATAGTAGTCTCATGTCGTTGGATGTTCTTCTTAAAGAGGTACATGAAAAAATTGAAGGGGTTCATTTGAAAAAGGGAAAAACATGAGGGGTCTATGGCGGAGAGGTGCATAGTATATGAGTCATTATGTTATGCCAGTGAATACATCAAGAAAATCGATAACACACCTGGCCCAATGGTTTGGGATGATTGATAGGATGAGGGAAAATGGAAGGGGAGCTACTCCAAATAAATGGAAAATGCACATGATAAATAGTAAGTCACTTTTATTTTGTCAAATTTATACAGAGTAACTCTTTACATTGAACTTGATAATATGTGTTTAATCTCATACTATTTTTTTATTTCATGGATACACCAGTGAATTCAGAAATTGATGCCATCAATAAATTCATTATTTACAACGTGGAGGAAACACAATTATGGATCAGATTGTATGAAGAGAAGAGATGGAAATGGGATAGCGACATGAAAGAATTCAGACAATTGACGGGTAGAAGCAAGCCTTATCTTTATCATTTAAAAGATGATATTCCAATGAACTGTCCCAACATTTGGGTTGATAACTAGATCAGAGAGAAATGTAGTGCATCTGTTCATTACCCGCATGGTGAAGAGGATGAACTAAACATATGAATCTGGCTCCACAACTTGTTAATAATCTATTTGTGTAAATTTTTAACTTTATAATGCACATTTAAATCACTAGTACATTTGGAGCAAATTCTGACGATCGTTTCGTCTCATTTCCGACCTCACACTGTCAATCTTTCGACAAACCGTGGTTGGCCCAAACTTCGTTTCACATACCATCGCAATGCCGACGTCTCAAACATCATCACATGACTAATGTCTAGATTGTCGACATTGCGACTAAACCTAAGCACTATTCTCAGCCAAAAATATACTTGTTAGTGTTGCTGTTGCGACGACCGTAAGTCATAATTGCGACGGATGGTAGTCTTAGTTGAGATAGATTAACATTGTCATTCTGACGAAAGTAAGCGAAATATTTTAAAAAAATACATCGTGTCGTCACAGTCACGACGTACGTACATCGCAATTCCGACGGAATATAGTCGTTAGGTCGACGAAAATACGTTACCTCTCCACTAAAAATATGTGTTTGGTTGTCGCATTTGCGACGGACTTCCTTCATAGTACCGACATACTAAAGATGCTACTGCAACGCTTTTGCGTCGCAATTGCAACAACAGTAGTCAGCATTTCCGACGGTATTTCTATACCACCGACGGTTTGGATCGTCAGAATTGCGACGATGTGAATCTAAAACAAATTATAAATCTGGGCCTGTGTCTTCCAATTAGTGCTTTCACCAAAGTAAAAATCCAAATATCTATGCATCAAAAAGAAAATATCAAAATTCAAAGATACAAAGAAAAGACAAGATATTAGAATGGCAGAAGAAACAAATGACATAGCTAAATGGGAGTGTCTTTCGATACTGTGGCCTAAGGAAAGGTATCTCTAAACACACCCCTTGCTAAAGGAACCTTTTTTTCCCATTTTTCGGTGTACTGGTTGATTTCATCTAAGGTTGTTCCCATTTCCCGTATAACTATTCTAAATCCATTATCACCTAGAGAAGAACCAGTCCTTTAGTAAGCATTGTAATGCTACATGTATTGGTCATGTTTTTGATAACATGTAGTACTTTAAAAATGTGGTCCCGAGGAACTCGTCTGAAGATACTTATGGGTACATTATTCATATTTTAATGAATAACCATATGATGAATTCAAATGAATAAATTGCATGGTATATCTCTTATGTACATGTTTACTATTGTGTACATCTACTACTGGTCTAGGGGAGAAAACCCCCCCAATAGGGTGTGGGGGAAATGCAACAACCCGTCCATAAAGCCTCTTAAACACTTAGTACAACAAGTTCCAATTGTGCACGACAAGTTATAGTCTGCACAATTCAAGTCTATTATGCAATCCCAACTACTTCTATAATCAATTCTTGGCACATTTGCATAAATATTTTATAAAAATTATTAGCTCTCTTAGATATTTTAGTCACCTAGCATTTAACATTCGGCCTCATAATTCTTCTCCAAACTTTGGTATACAAGGTTTCTCAATTTCTCAATCCTTTCCAATTGTATTATTTGTATTTCCCCATTTTGGTAAGTGATTGAAGATCTTTCTTATGATATATTTTTATCTCAATCATGAATGTGTATGTAATAAAATAGCACAACTAGTTTTCTTCGTATCCATGATTGTTTTATAATTTTGTACTATGTCGGGTTTGGAGTTGTCCTATGCATTGTAATTCATGGGATCTTGGTGTTAATCATGCAAAATAACTCAAAGAAGATTTGAATGAAGGACTTGCTTGCTACTCAATAGTTCTATTATATGAAAAATCATTTTTTTTCTTATAGACTTGTCAACTCATCAAGTCATCTATGATGCATATATAAGGTTGTTTTGTCATGAATAACTGGTTGTTCTCTTCAATCCAATAGTGTGCATTTGAGCAAAAGTGACAAATACGTAAGAGACATATGAAATTGCATACCAATTTTACGTTGAGAGAATTGACCCTCTACAACAAGAGATCTTCAGAAGTATGTGCCTGAAATATGGAAGTATAGATTTAATAATCAATGCAGTGACCATCTTTTGCTAACAACAAGAGAGATACAATTCAAAATGACTCAAACTTTAAAATTAACTATGGTTAGAAAAGGAATTACCTCTTCTAGATGTTTTTGTAGTTTTTATTTCACGTCCCTAGATGCTGCCAATTCATCTTGCATAGAGACCTAGACATGGATGTTCAAAATTAAAAACATGAAAAACTTTCAAAACAAGAATGTAGTGAATTCTGACCATATAGTTGAATAAGAAATATAAGGAATAGAAACATGATTCTTTTGCAACAAACAAATATGATGGTCAAGAACAAAGAACATTCCCTGGAAAATAGTATTCAATATAACATGTATGATTTTTGGCTAAGTTCAACCCCCTTTATGTCTTGTATTAAATATCATTTATCTACCAACACCAACAAAATCAGATTATACAATATGAGGGGGATGGAGATTTATAATCATCCATGTGGCAAATCTGAAATATGTCACTAGACTATAACAATGACAAAAATGCATGACATTTCAAAGTTACATGCAAACTCGAATACCAAAGGAATATACTGGGTTATATATAGTCACATTGGAAACTAGGTCTTTCATCTTGGATTATCAAGCTCTTCAAGATCATATTTCCAGATGCCTAATTGGTCTTTGATCTAGAGAATGCTCCCATCTAGAAATAAATAATTTAAGTTTGGTTTACACTAGCAACTACCCTTGCATTTATAGTTTGTGAATAACTATGTATTTCATGTAATTTGCATATGGTCTGCTTTGTATGTTTCGCTTATCTTATTCAATATAATTCATCTCACAGATCTCTAAAAATATTGCTTTGTTTGGAAGATTTGCCACTTTCAGAGTGAGTTGCAAGTGTTCCTTAGTTTGGTCCCATCTAGAAACATTCTTTTATGGATTTATATAATGGAATTCTTGGCATGCTACAATAAATAAAATGCAATTGCATATTTATTGGTAATTATAATTCATTGTATGGATTACTTCCATTATTTCTATTCTAAAAAATTCTTGTATAATTTCCACTTTCATAATAAGTTGCATGTTTCCAGGCTTTGGTTCTGATAGACTGATCTACATAAGGAAGTCCTCATTATTGGATGCAAGTCCCAGAGGTGACGATGATGCTATGTGATTAATTTTTCTAGTTTTAAAATTCGATCCCACTTTTTCATCCCTTGGTGAGCATCACTTAATGTAGTGAGTGCCAAGTGGACTATTCATTCTCATGAGAAATTGGTCATTATGACTAATGCTCATGGAAGAAAGGTCATTCATGAATGACTTATTCTATGTAGTTAATCCTAAAAAATGATTTTTATAGTTATTCTGTTATTATTTGGATTTTTTCAAATGTTGCAAAAAATAACATGAAAATGGTATATTTCTTAGCTTGGCATTGTTATAATTATTTGTTGCAGGATTGAGATAAATGAGTCTTCTAGTCAGGTTGTAGATAACTCATTAATGACTATTGGCATGCTTTCTAGATAGTTTGTTGAGAAAAGGAGAAACAATTTTCCTCATTTTTATTGCATCCCTTTGCATTAATTTTCCTCATTTTTATTGCATCCATTTGCATTAATTTTCCTTTGTACTCTTAGTTGTGAGAGTGGAATGCAATTAAAATTCCCAACATTTCCCTTGAGTTTTTGAGACCAACCATTCAGGAAAGTGGATTGCATTTTTTATTGGCATTATTGCACCTCTTTGATTTATTTCTCATAAAACACTAGAATGGGAGAGATTGTTGTCCATATCCATTCTATTCTTACTACAATATAGGCATATGTAGGGGTAGCTAGGAGTTTTGAGTAGTAGTTTGGTGTCCTAAATTTGGGACAAATCTCTCTATTGTTTTTTAGCTGGGTTAACATATTTCCTTTCTTGGTCAATTAATGTTTTTTCATTAGAGAGGTTTAAATAACTCTTTAAAGAATCATCTTTATATCAAGATTACCTTAAGCTAAGAAGTTTCAACCTAGGGGTATATATTCTATCATTTAGATAGGACTTGCACCTTGACTCATCTACAAAAAATAAAATGCATTATCATGGGGATCAACATTGTCAACATATCCACATTAACATGGAACCAATGTTGCTTCACTAATGCATCCCACACTTGAAGATGAATAGGTCAAATGATTTATCAAAGGGAGTGTGCTTGCTGGGTTTTGAACTTGGGTCATTATTGCAGAAAGTGCTCCAACTTGCTACTAAACTACAACCCAATGCAATTAATTGACTATTGAAAATTTTGATCTATTGCAAGTGATCCCTAGAACACCATTCAATGCATCAATGAACTAGTGCTCCCACTTGGAGCTTTCCAACAAGTAGTCCATGTTAATAGTTTTGGTCTCAAGATTTGCAAGAATAAGAAGAGCCTCAACCTTAATGAAGAAGAAGAAGAATTTCTATTATTAATTGCCCCCATTGAATGCTATATTCAATTATGTTCCTATCATGTTTTCAATATATTTGTCTATGGTGAATGAGATTATAACATTGAGACCTTCTTTGGCTAGTTCTCTTTTCAAGGTTACAATGCTCCTATAGAGCTTGGACATGAGAAGAGAGTAGGAGACAATGCAATTGATAACATGATATGGGTGTCTCTTCCCTACATGTAACATAGTTGGTTGTCATGGGGGAAAGGGATAATTGAATTCCATAGCTGCACATGAATATCACACCACCATCCTTTGATGATACCTAATAATATACCATTGTTAGTGGTGGTAGTGGTGGTGAAGGGTAAAGTACTCAAAATTAACAATCCGTTTAGATGGATCTCATTTAGGTGAAGGTCTGTAAGCAGATACAACCAAGGAAAATACCATCCATCAACCTACTTTTGGAAAGTTGGTATTTGGAAGGAATCCCTTGATAAAAAATTATCCATGCAAAAAATCAGAGCTTATAATTGAGTTGGAGTGACCAAATACCATGGAATTGATGAACAACCATGACCTCTAGTTAAAAATATTTCCACATAGCATTCAAAATATGAGATAAAGGGTTCTTTTGATGCAAAAGAGAGGAAATATTTTTGGTTTTATAATGATGAATTGACATCTTGAATCTCCAACCCCTATCTCAGTGGAAAAATAATCTCACCAAAAAGAGCTCTACGTATTTGTAGTCAATTTATATTGCTCTATAGGTGGTGTTGGCACGGGATAGATCTGCAGGAAGTGCGGAAGACGACAGGCGCAAAAGCCAAATCCCGCAGAAGAAGGAATAATCGTGAAGTCCAAGAAAGAGCAAGAATAGTTTAGAATACTTAATTGCTAAGTTAGTCAAGTGGACCATTTTGTAATAGGATAGAAGCATATAATAGAAGTAAATTGCAAGACTAAGAGCATAAAAGTTTTGGATGACAATCCTAACTTTGACTTACTTAGTATTCGCGGTGTGATGTTTTGATTGTTTCTGCAACGGGTTTTCCGCGGTGTTTAATGAATGCATGGAGATGTTCGGTTATGATTTGATATCTACCTTCTGTCTTCTAAAATGATGAATGATTATGTATGTTTATGATGCCGCATATTTGATGATGCTTAATGCGATTAAGTAGGATGAGTTTGTTAATGTGAGTGGTTTATGTTAAATATGCGAATTGATTCTGATGCGAATGATAAATTAATAGTTTATTATAGAGTTAGCCATCTCTGGTTCATGCGACAGTGTGAATTCGATGTGTAAAAGTATATCCTCCTTGCCACTGTGGAAGCTTGGTTCCTGCAACACCCTTATCCACCTCGAGTGAGACCTCACCTGCTTCGCAGGTGTTGTTGGGAAGGGTAACTCCTTTTCGGGCCGATGAATAAGGGGTTGTTGGTGTTGTTGATGACAGTGTGAACCCCTGTCGAAAGGCCCTGTGTCAACAAATGGTTCCGTTGTCATCCAAAATTTTTATGCCCTTAGGCTTACAATTCACTTCTATTTATATGCTTCCATCCTATTACAAAATGGTCCACTTGACCGACTTATCAATTAAGTATTCTAAACTATTCTTGCGCTTTCTTGGACTTCGTGATTATTCCTTCTTCTGCAGGATTTGGCTTTCATGCCTGTCGGCTTCTGCACTTCTTGCGGATCTAT
This sequence comes from Larix kaempferi, assembly GCA_027924585.1. Taxonomy (NCBI): domain Eukaryota; kingdom Viridiplantae; phylum Streptophyta; class Pinopsida; order Pinales; family Pinaceae; genus Larix; species Larix kaempferi. Next base: position 4,439,234 of record BSBM01001409.1, on the reverse strand, counting down.
CCCATGCCAACAGGTGGAAGAAATCCCATTATATATTTGATAGCCATCTTATTAGAGAATATGAGTTCCTTGTAACCATTTTAACTTCTTACTTTACAGGTTTTTTTCAACTTTCATAATTTTCATATAAATTTTGTCAACAACAAAGTACGTAATTAACAATATAGTGAATATTAAAGGCATGCCTATATCCCAAAATGCAAACATATCTCAGATATTTAGAGATGATTCATTCCTTTGTACCTCCAAGTTTATACCATTGACCCTTTAGGCATTTTGCCTTAGTATCAATACCAAATTCCTATTTGTTTTGACTGTGATAAATATGCCATTATGTGAAGGATCGATGATAGATAGGGCCATGGTGGGTTAAGGGACCAAGGATAATGACACCACACTAAAAATATTTAAAGAGTACAATAACATCACACTAACAATGTGTATCCCATGATATATATTCTTAAATACAACAATACAAAGTGCTTATTGCTTTTTGTCCTTGAATTGATTAACTTGCCAAATGTATGTCTCAAGGTTCATCGTATAGTAATTGTTAATCCTATTAATTATCACATGGATTTCACTACAACTGTTATATGATATGTTTCTGATCAATATTGAGTGCACTACAACCGTTATAAAATCATGTCCTCAAACCATCACATAATTGAAGAATGGAAATGTAATCAAGCCATCTAACCTTTTGTAGTGATGTGGCTGATTTTTTGGATGTGGATGGATCTATATATTTGGCTCCACCTAGCTATGTTAGGAAACACCATTCTCAATTATCTTATAGGTATTGTGCTCAGGTATCTTCAATGGGGTTTCAACATGTGCACTTTGACATGGAACTTGGGTTTATGAATGAACTCCTTGGATTACTTTAGTATGACAGTTAGTATTTTCACATGGGACACTAGCTTCTTCAACATTGCGATTAGAACTCGTACATGGTCCCTAAGCTTAGGGTGGAGCTTCTTGGACTACTTCAACATTGTGATTAACAGTTGTACATGGGACTCTAGTTCTTTGGATTAATTCAACATTGTGGTCAAAACTCATCCATGGGGCCTTGGTTTATGGTTGTACCTCCTCATATCAAGCAATATTTTTCTAAGGAAGGTGGAGTGCTAGGGTCCTACACTAACCCCCTTAAGTAGAACTTACTGTGAAATGTGTTGACTGAACTGGAATGAAATACATAACATGAACATGATTTGGAATGAAATACATAAAATGTACATGATCTGAAATGAAATACATAACATGAACATAATATGTCATGAAATACATAACATGAACAAAATATGGAATGAAATTGGGAACAACATACCTCCCCTCATCACAACTCGTCCATCTGGAATGTTTGTCTATTACCTGCAGTGAAAAATCATTCAACCTCCATAAATATATACAAAATCAATACAAGTCATATATAACTAACTAACACTCGTGAATAAGCTCCTCTTGGTTTCAAGACTGATTATTGAATCCGTCTAATATTTGGAGCAAACCTCCCTCGATCCGGAGCAATAGCAATGTCAATATTGCTTTGATTCTGTTGTGTTTGATCTAGGGAGGTTTTCTCAAATATTAAATAGCTCCAATAAATTATTTTTTACTGAACAGGGCCATCCACGTGAAAGTGGATGCTCGTATGTCCCCTACCTCCCCTCACATCTCTCTCAATTCCCCAATACCCAATCTATATTCTACTAGAAAATATGCATTAAATTGATACAAAATTGATAAAATGTAATAGTAAAGCTAAGCAAGAACGTTGAGATAAAATCAGGTAAAATTTTTTTTGATTTCCTTTTTCTTTTAACATAATTAAGAACTAACCATCTATATTTCATATTTTACCTTAATCAATACAAAAAAGTATGCAATAACTCATTCAAAAGGAATGCAACAAAAAGTATGCACGAATTCATTCAAAGGAAAATGTAAAAAAAAACTAGTTTTTGTAAATGAGGTGTATCATCCAAAATATGTTCAAGTACAGTACATTTGTCTATATAATTTCAATAATAATATAATTCATCAAACATTCTTTGTCTTCTTCCTATAATTAATTAATTCATCATCTTCAATGTCGTCTTGATTTTCTGGGTGCTCGTCAGAAGTTGTTTCTACTTGCGGCCTCTGGCGCAATGTGTGCCTAGTATGATACTTGCGGCATGGAAGCCGTTGTGATGAGGCATTGCCTAGAAAAACTAAAAAATGTTACATTTATAAGGCCAATTATTAAATATCAATGTAGTAGTTTAGTAATGTTAAAAAAATACTACGATGTAATTATTTACCTGGTGCACTGTTCGACATCATTGCAATTACTTCCCTATGCACCTCTTCAGTTGTAGGACCCTCGATTACAACATTCTTTGATATTGAAACCACAAAATTTTTATGGACACAATGCTAGATGTAAAATTTAAAAAAAAGTACAAAATCAATAACTAAGAAATTATCAAGTATATGATTAAGTTCCAGACATATTACCGTCATGGAGATCAGTCACCATAGCACCAATGTGGGGTTTCACGGGAGAAGCATCTTGTGGCGGAACTCCACTATCAGTGCACTTCTCTGCACTACTTACAGGCTCGTTCATAGTGTCGCTCCCCTGATTAAAAGCAAGATGTAACATTTTAAATTTCATATGGACAATGTGAAACATGAATGTTTTTTTTATAAGTGATGAAAGGTTAATGTGGATTGGTTTTTATTTACCTTATCTTGCACACTAGATCTTGGGATCTGCCCCAATGTTTTCCGCCTTTCAAAAACAACTTTATAGCCGAAACTATAACCAAGCTTGAGGTCTTCCTTTCTGTTTTTCGTTCCGAATTCGTCGCCTTGCATTGCATAAGAGTCTGTATTGTTTATGTTATTGGCTGCAATTACCCAAAAGTTGCAAGATGATACAAATGATATTGTTAAGGTATTTTGGTAATTACATTCATGATTGTAACTTCAAGTATCCGGCCTGGCCTAGCTTGTGCTATCCATGTTTGGAAATCCTTTCTTTTTTTTCCTTCGAAGTGTCAAGAAACCTATCATCAAAATTTTTGAGTATGTTATGCACCACATTTTTTTTAGATATAAATAAAATTGAAGGTAATGAATTCAAGATTTATTTTACCTTGTGGGACCATGTGGTGTCTTTCCTTCTTTTCTTAATTTCTTCTCTGTTGCATCCTCAATAAGTTCCTTCCACTCCCTCTTTGGAATCATGAGAGGCCACTCGTACCTAGGGTTATTCTCCAAGTGAACCCTATAAGTGTCGCAGGTATATTTTAAATGTTGGCCAACTACAGAGTTGACCGTGTCTCTATTAAATGTGTCCACCCCAAATATACCTTCCAGATAATCCAAAATTTCTTTCTTGAGTTTATAATTTTGTGAATTCCACCTCGTGCATATGGTGGGCCCAAAAATAAACAACGCCCTAGTATCCAAGTGCCTATAAAAATCATTGTTTCCTACACAAGAAATATATCATCATTAATTTAAAAATAATAATCTAGATGATTTATGTTTGAGATGGACAGCATGAAATAGGTAAATTATTAAAAATTACCTAGCAGATTTACTTGCTATAATGGAATTCCTTCATCATTAACCATAAATGTCCCTGAAAGGGTCCCCGTGGAGGTAACACATCTCGCTCTAGGAAATGAAACCATATAATCGTCCAAATCACCAACCTCATCTCTATTAGCACCTCTAGTGATTGGCTGTGTGGATCTCTGGGTGTCCGTGTCATGGCTACCCACTACAGGTGTGGAAGGTGGAGAACTGAATAGCCTGGAAGTTATACGAGTTCCTGTGTCCATATATGTGGCATTTGCATATCCCCACTACTACCGACACCGTGCATGTCGGGTTCCACAGGTTGCAAAAATATCTGTATAAGAAAGGAAAATATTTCTTCGTTTAGATAATGTAATTTTTTTTTTAAATATCACAATTGTTATTCAAAATAAAAATATCTCTTTAAATTATGGTTATTACCTTATATGTGTTAAGTTGTGTCATAATTACAAATACACTTCGCCAAGCGAATCATGGGCATCATGGCTCGCAGAATACATATTTCAAAAACATAAGTGTTATTTCAGTTTTCTAAGAAATTAAAATAACTGATTGGCATAGAAATAAGATTATATAACCAAATAATATACTTCACGGTAAATGTAAGTCGAAATTGGCACTGGTTTACATTTTATACGGCTGGCCCTTTTCCACGATCATCCGGCCACATTATAATATAATTAGAACTGCGAAATATTTAAAAAATTGTTGAAGATAAAAAAAAACTCATTGCCAAACAAGTAACTTTATACATACTAATGATAAATTTCATATTAAATATAAATTAAAATTGTTGATTGCTTATCGGTTCTGAGACTTTTTCTTTTCCTCGATCATCCTGCCACATTATAACATAATTACAACCGCATAATTACAACTGCAAAATATATAAAAATTAGTAAAGACAACAAAAAAACTGATCGCCATAAATATAAAATTATATAGACAAATAATAAAATCCATGTTAAATGAAAAAAAAAATTGTTAATTGTTTACTTGTTCCGAGGAAATTCCTTTCCCACAATCAACCTACCACAATACAATGAAATTAGAACCACGAAATATTTAATACATTATTTAAGAAAAACAAATATAAATAGGTGTTGCATAAATAGGTGTGGCATAAGTAGCTGTTGCTTAAATAGGTGTTGCATAAGTACCCGCACAGTATTATTTGATGTATCTACTCGATTCAAATGTTAATCCACTAGTAAATCTTCCCTGGGATCTATATTTTTTATTGCGCACAAAACTACCCATTTTCCTTCTCCTACCTCAAATAGGCAATTTGGTTGCTTGTTTGTTGTTCTGGGTCATGTGCTTTTTTATAAACCCTGTGATATTTCCGAAAGCTTTAGGCCTTCCATAAATATATATAGTCTCCCCCTTATTATTATTATTTTTTTACATGTATATACTTTGCGGTGAGTGCATATCTCCACATACTTCTCATGTACTGAACCAACACAATCCAATCATTGTAGTCATAACATGGTCCGACATAGTCCATCAATTCAATCACTGCATTGTATTTTAAAGTTATTCCATCCATAGAAAATAGCCCTAGGCCATGTAGTGAGGATGGTGCAATGCGATACATCCGATTGTCGACACTGACGTTAATGTTCAACGAAGGCAATTCCTTAGGTACCCATTGTTTCAAAAAATGTTGATACCTGAGTGGCACCTCGATGTCTCCTATTCTCTCATCATCGTAGGAGAATGATCCTCCTTCGGCAAGAAAAAATTCCGTACGTCTATGGAATTTTCTTTTGAACTTTTCACCTCAGGCCGTTCTTTGCATATCAGATCTACTAGATGCAGACGCATTTCCTTATGTTTGTCCTGGGCTTCCCTCACTCGATGAATAAATATATGATAGGTACCTATTTGGTTCCACCTTCAGTCGATCAAATCAAATATATAGTTAGCTAAAATTCAAATAAGGGCATATCAATGACATATAATTCAACATCAAGAAAAATAAGCATTAGGTTAAGAGGTAGAGTTCCTTGCATGCGAGCTACATTTTCTCTATGGGGGGTGCATTCTTATCTTGTTGGTAGTGTTAGAGTATGGGGGCCATAACATTACCAAAGGAGAGTGTAAAATTATATAGAGATCATGTTGATGAGGATAGGGACTGAACATTTGCTGCGAGGATTTTCCTAGGAACGTGTCATATTAAAGTACTAGCTACCATCATTCTAATCTACTAAATAAGACTATTTAGCTATCACATGATTTCCAACTTTTCCAGAACCCACACATCTATAAACTTCACTATATATGTGTGTTATCTAATTTACTTGATGTTGTAAAAGTTGTGAGTAATTTACTAGCATTAAATTCTTGAAACATGGGAATGTCGGTTAAGTTCTTGGTTTCTTCAAGACATTTCCCGAGTCAGATTTAGATTTGAATCCCCATCCAATTTCATTCTGTTAGTACTAATTACATGACTCATTTCATGAGGATATATGGTGTTAAGTTGTTCTATTTGATAGGTTAGTATTTTAAGAATATCCCAACGATTTTCAGAAAATAAGGACTTCTAATTTTAGGGGTTTCATTGCTATTTTTGGAAATATCTATCTATGGAGCTATTTGAACTATGAAGCTTTAGGATCACATGTAATAAGACCTACCATAAATGAGAAGGTAAGTGTACATGTTGCAGTCTCATAAGAGAACTTGGGAAGGTTCATCTCATAAGATCTTGTGGAAATAAGTTCATCTAAGAAACACCTCTACAAACAAATAACATTTGTATCCATATCATGTATGCATAGTGCATCCTTATCCAATTCATGATCTTATCTGATAATCTTGTCTCATAATGATGGTGAGATCCTTACCACCATAATATTGTCTTATAATGATTGTGAGTTCATTACCATCATAATATTGTATTTTGTATACTCAAGGTCATACATGCTCACACATTCATATTATGTGAAACTTTAAATAGATTCACTTGAAAATATTGCATGTGTATTCGATCATTTAGCGGTTTAATTTATTTAAATTTATTAAATTATTATAAATGAAATTATAAATAATATTAAATAAAATTGAAAATTGGAAAAAAATTAATATTTTTTTTTTAAATTATCATTATCGATTATGAATTTAAGTAATTAATTAATACAAAGTTGTTTTAAGGGTGGTTGGTGTGAGATGTGGGAATCCAAAGGAAATCAAGAAAATTTGTTTACTTGGGTGGTGAGACCTTAGATAACTAGGATGAAGGATTAACACTATGGAAAGAAATACTAATAATGAAGAATTGAAGCATTAAAAATATGATAGTGGTTGGAGACTTGGTGGTGGAAATACACCCTTTGGTCTCTAAAACCTTAATCAAACACCAACACTTGAATATGATTCTTTCTTGAATTCAAAATCCCATACAAGGTTTCAAAATTGTCGATTTTTTTCATATTCTAAGAGGATTAAATACAAAGGTTGATGCAATGGCTAATATGGCTTTCAATTGTAAATATGCAATAGTTTGGAAAAATAGGAGGGACAGGGAATTTTGTAGCCCTGCTCAAAGTTTTAAACCACTCGATGTTACTAAATAACTCCATCGATATCACAATACAAGTGGTAAACCCACAATTGCATGCATTTGAACTAATGCTTATGAGGATGTATCAATATTCTATTTATTCAAGATCACATGACTTCACCTCAATTAGCTCTATTAGGATGGGATGGAAAAAAGCATGTGGGTTTTCTTCTTATTTTGCAACAGAAATTTGGAATTTTCTTTGATGTGTTGGGTAAGAGGTTCATGGAATTTCCTCCTCTTGTTTTGTTGGAGTGTAATTCTACTAGATGGAGGGCTATGGTATTTGAATTCATCCTTTGTCTTTGAGAAGATCTTAGGTGGGTGTTTTCTTTATTTGTATAGTTCTGGGGAAGTGATATCTAGAACCATTCACTGAGAGGACATTAAAATTGGGTATAGTTTGATAACGACATTTATTCTATTTTGCCAAATTTGAATAATTTTATTTTCTTTCTTTTAGGAATCCTTTAGGGAATAGAGGTAACAATATCTAGTTGTAAGTCTTGGTGATGTCTTTGGAGGGTTTTCAAAATTCATTAAAGGAAGTATCTCTAGACATTCTTTGGGAATAAACAAGGCATGCCTTAATATCTTAACGCCAATTTCATTAAAATTGTACTTATTCCAGTCCAAGTCACTTTGAAGACGGGTAAAAAACAACCTTTCTTAACTCCAAAATCAAGCAAAATCCGGTTCCAGTGCCAAATCTAGGTTCCAAAAGTGCCAAAACCGGTTCCAAAAGTGCCAAAACCGGTTCCGAAAGTGCCAAAACCGATTCCAAAATTGCCAAATCCAATTCCGAAAGTGCCAAATCAAGGTTACAAAAGTGACAATACCGGTTCCGAAAGAGCCAAAACTGGTTCCAAAAGCGCCAAATCCGGTTCCGAAAGTGACCAAACCGGTCCCGAAAATGCCAAATCCGTTTCCAAAAGATTCAAAATCCAAGTTCCAAAACCATACTTTTTCTTTTGATATTTGTGTCTGTATAATATGACGGTCATTTGAAGTTGAATGTCATTAACCAACACCCCATTTTTGAATGAGGCTCAAGATAAATGAATGAAGGGGTGATCGACCCTTCTTCTACCCACTATTATTTTCATAATAGTTCTAGATTGCAAGAAGGGTGGTTCGATCCTTATTGTGTTTACCAATCTGGATATAGGTGAATTGTCGGATATTGGTGTTCAGAATTATCTACTAAATGAAGGGGCGGCCGATCCTTCTTTTCGTTAGTAGGAAGTCGGTAATATTGTTTACATGTTATAACATAGGCAATGTCCCCATCCCTACCATATACTACGGAAGTCGGTAGTGGGGAAATGTTGTCCCAACCTTCGTAGATTAATTGTTTCTCATTTCTCTTTTAAATGAAGGGTCGACTGACCCTTCTTGTGCTTAGTATTTTTGTAGTCTTCGCCATTCAGGATATACATGAATTGACAGTGTATACTTTGTTGGTTGAATATTTGCACAATTCCGTCATAAATGAAGGGGCGGTTGACCCTTCGTGTGCCTAATAAAGAAAGGTCAGCCGATCCTTCTTGTGATTTATATTTTTCTAGTCTTGACCATTCTGGTTATACATGATTTGATCTCTATTTTGGAAGGCCAAAATCTCACACGTGTGAGCCTGAAAGAGAGAACTTACGCCATAGGAAGTGATGACATGGCATGTATGATGACATGGAATTAATGATGACATGGCATGAATGATGACATGGCATCTATGATGACATGGAATGTGTGATGAGGCTGGAAAGACACATGATGGTTTTCTGGTGTATCATTTAGTCAGTGTTGCAATCTGACACCATTCTCAAAAAGTATGGCAAATTTGTGAAACTTTCGAAATTGACAAAGTATGGAAAAAGTAGTCAAAACTGCTTTGATAGAATGCCTGCCATAATTCATGGTTTCAGAAAAATTTATGCACCATCATATCATGCTATAGCTTGTTGAAGTGGCTATCTAGTTATACATGATTGTGGATTGCGGGAACTGTTTGAATAATGAATTTGCGACATGTGTTTCCACAACCCGCAAGGCAGATTGCGGATTGCGGAAACTTTGGTTTGTTTTTATTTCGAGTTGTAGTCCCGCAACTTGAAATTGAGGATTGCGGGAACGTGGTATATATTTCCAAACCATTAAACCCTCATAAATTGTTGAAGCCTTCCCCAGATTAGATCTCAACTGCCCCTTGTCTTAATGTTACGGCCCAGATTTAACCCGACGAAATTAATAAATATGTGGATTTTGTTTTTGTTTCCTTTTGTTATTTTTTATCTTCGAAAATTACCTACTGTGTGGATTTTACTGCAAGTTTTTAACAGGGATCGTTTTCACCATTTTTTCCAACTTGAATTAATGGTCGGCCGACCCTTCTTCTGCCCAATCCCCTCATAAATGAAGGGGAGGCCGACCCTTCTTTTGCCCATTATTATTTTCATACTAGTTCTAGACTACCAGAAGAGTCGTGCGATCCTTCTTGTGTTCACCAGTATGGATACAGGTGAATTGGTGGATTTTGGTGTTCACAATTATCTACTAAACGAAGGGGTGACCGACCCTTCTTCTGATTTATATTTTTCGAGTCTTGGCCATTCTCGTTATACATGAATTGATATCTATTTTGGTAGGCCAAAATCTCACACGATAGGAAGTGATGACATGGAATGTTTGATGAGGCTAGAAAGACAAATGCTAGTGCTCTGGTGCTATCTGACATCATTCTGGAAAAGTATGGCAAGTTTGTGAAACTTTGGAAATTAACAAAGTATGGAAAAAGTAGTCAAAACTGCTCTCAGAGAATGCCTACCATAATTCATGGTTTCAGGAAAATGCACACACCATCATATCATGCTATAGATTGTTGAAGTGGCTATATAGTTTTACATGATTGCAGATTGTGGGAATGTTGTATATATTTCATAACAATTAAACCCCCACAACTCGTCTTCTGCATTCCCCAGATTAGATCTCAGCCGTCGACTTGTCTTAATCTTACGGCCTAGAATTAAGCCGACGGAATTAATAAATATGTTGATTTTGTTTCTGTTTCCTTTTATTATTTTTCATCCTCTAAAATTACCTGCTGTGTGGATTTTACTGCCAAATCCATTTCAAAAATTGCCAAATCCAGGTTCCAAAACCATACTTTTTCTTTTGATATTGCCACTTTTGAAATTGGTTTTTGGTGTGTTCCGATATGATAATTATGACGGTCATTTGAAGTAGTAAAAAATATACAAATTATCAAATGAATCAGTGTCTGCATAATATGACGGTCATTTGAAGTTGTATTTCATTAACCGACACCCCATTTCAAATGAGGCTCGAGATAAATGAATGAAGAGTCAGCCGAGCCTTCTTCTGCCCACTATTATTTTCATAATAGTTCTAGACTTGCAAGAAGGGACCGTGGTTCAATCCTTCCTGTGTTCACCATTCTGGATACAGGTGAATTGACGGATATTGGTGTTCACAATTATCTACTAAAAGAAGGGGTGGCCAGTCCTTCTTGTCGGCAGTTGGAAGTCCCGAGAAATATTTTTTAAGTGTTATAACTTAGGCAATGTCCCGATCCCTACCATATACTGCGGAAGTCGGCTGTGGGGAATTATCGTGCCAACCTTCTTAGATTTAATATTTTTTTATTTCTCTTTTAAATGAAGGATTAGCTGACCCTTCTTGTGGTTAGTATTTTTCAGTCTTCACTATTCAGGATATTGATAAATTGACAGCCTATACTTCATAGGTTGAATATTTGGACAACTCCCTCATAAATGAAGGGGCGGTCGACCCTTCTTCTGCCAAATATTGTCTTCATACTAGATACGAGTGAATTACTGGATATTCGTGTTAACAATTATCTACTAAGCGAAGGGTCGGCCGACCCTTCTTATGATTTGTGTTTTTCCATCCTTGATCATTCTGGTTATACATAATTGATCTCTATTTTGACAGGACAAAATCTCACACGTGTGAACCTCAAAAAGAGAATTGACACCATAGGAAGTGATGATGTGGCATATATGATGACATGGAATGTGTGATGAGGCTGTAAAGACACATGATGGTGCTCTGGTGCTATCATTAAATCAGTGTCTCAATCCGACATGTTGTATGAAAAGTACAAAAAACTGGTCTGAGAGAATGCCCGCCATAATTCATAGTTTGAGAAAAATGCACGCACTATCATATCATGCTATAGCTTGTTGAAGTGGCTATCTAGTCATGGTCTTAGTTTGCCTTAATCATTTCTGAAGAGAAAGTTATAAGTCTGCCAAAATAGGCTCTCAGGATCAACCAAGTTGGAGAAATTCTTGGAAATGACCAAGTGTTGGAAAACAGGTTCAGGTGGCCTTGGGAAAATGCCCACTGTACTCATGGGAGAATGATAAAAGGGCGGTTAGATCAACGACTATTCAATAAAGGAAGGTTACATCGACGACCGATAATATTTCCGCGTCGCCAACATGCACGACGTAATGGAGGTCTGAGCGGTTGCGAAATACCATACCACTGTACGCGTGTCGTCTCCACATAGTTCCACCATCAGAGAAAGAGGTAAGGAAAACTGCCATCCTGCGTTGTCAAACCACCTTTGGTGGTGTATAAAAGAGAAGGGAACATCAAAATTTGACTTTTGTGTTGCGAAAGGTGGAGGATTGGAACATGTTTGTGCTGCTCGAAAGTGACAGAGCATAGTTTATTCAACCTATCCGTGCTAGGTAGGTCTTCTTAACTCGTGAAAGTAATTAGAATTGTTTACATAATGGAAGGAAGTAGTGAAACCGTCTATCAGAACATTTAAACTATGAGGATAGGAGAAACCCTAATGGACAGAGATAGTGACATTCGTGACCCCATAATGGTTAAATTCTCAATTTCATAAATCAAAAGCAAGTTGGAGGGTTTATATAAATAAGATTTGGATGTGCACAATGTTTATAAGTCTCATTTTATCCATTTCTGTCCCGAACAACCTTCAGGGTTTCCGGAATTCATTTCGTGGTGTGCAGTAAATTATTCTCAGAGTTGAAGAGTCATTATGAATTCATCACGAATGAAAATTCTTTGCCGTGTAAATGCGTCTACCGTTAGGAAAGATCTAAGAGTACCCCTATTTTCCTCCCACGACCAGGAATATTTTGCCAAAGAAGCCCTAGTTAGCCAGTACAAAGAGTCATCCCCTGAGAGAAAACAAAACTTCATGACCAGTTGTCTGAAAGTTGGCCTTGCCATTGATAACACCCCCTATCCACTTGACATTAATTTCTTTGATGAAAATTCACAGTTAGTTTTGTCACTCATTTCACAGTTTTTAGGGTTTGATGATGATTCCATGGTCATAGAGGTCCAGTTAAGTTTGATTTTTAGATTGAGCATTGCTAAACTAGAAATGGATTATAGTCAAGTACCCTACCTTAAATTTGATGTATTCTTGGCTCGGAACATCCACTCTCAGTTAGTGAATTTCCACACTTTGAGACATTTCAGATTCCAGACACACCTGATAAAAATGCTCCTGTTTAGTAGTTGAAAAGATTTACAATTCCAACAGTCTATGTTTTCAGAAACAGTGGAAGATAGTATGTTTAATTTTATTTTATCAGAAGTATACAGATTTATGTTTGGAGAAAAATTTCCTAGAGTATTATTAGAGATGAAGACCCTGATGCAATTAAGCCCAAGAAAAGCAATTGGAGACTGGTTTTTAGGGAAGCAAGATACAATAATCAGACTTTATGGATTTGTTAAGGAGCCCTTTATTCTACCAGCCTTTTTGACTCCGAGAGTTTTTTCTTTGGAGTTTATCAGACAAAAATTGATAGTAGAAAATGACCATTTTCTACTTTTCAAGAACGCTACAGATATAAAGTTCCCTTTAAAAATTGGTCCTTTTATCATCAAGAACAAGAATGCTCTCCCTTTTCCACAAAAACATTTAGAAGCAATGAGTTTTAGGAAAGCGACAACTATTAATTATGATCCTTGTCATGTTATTTATGACAGAAGGAAAGAGAACAAAAATAAAGCCTTTGATCACCAAGAGGTTGAAGGATTGGTGAATATGGAAAATTTACTACAATATGAATTAGACATGGAAGTTTCGGGAATTTCACACGCTAATCCTTCTACCTTGGATAAAGTTTCAGCTGAGTTTGTCCCTGAGATGGTACCTACCCCAGGAAAGCTTGACGCAACAAGTAAAAGACGTTTTTGTGAAAGTACTGATATGCAGGTGGAGGAAGAAAGAGAAGCCAAAAGATTAAAATGAAGCCAGCAAGATGAATTAGTTGTATCTAGCAAAGAAAAGGGAATGAAGAAAGAAAAATACCAAGGGCCAGGTATTCAAGTACAGGAATACGAATTTGATGAGGCAAGAGCTGCAGGTGATTCTAGCAAATTTCATTCAAGAGATGAAATATGTGTAAAATATGGCAAAGATAGACAAATGGCATCAGAAGCAATGCATAAGTTGTTTCCAGAAGTCAACAATGTTGTTGATTCAGAAATTACTCTAATGACTAGCAGAGATCCATACAAAAATACTTTGAATTTGGCCGTATCGTCTGATGATAAGGTCACAGAAATGAAATTGAATTTGCAGAAGATAACAGTGCCTGGTAAAATTCACCTACAAAAATAGACTGGAGAGGTGATTTACGCTGATATGATGAATGCTGCTTTAACAGTGGAAAAATTACAGAAAACAGTGAACGGGTTGCAAATCCAGTTGAGACAAGAGAAAATAGAGAACAAAGCTCATCAGCTGCAAATAAAAAGATTGCAAGATGACCTGGTGAAGAGAAATGATGAACCAAATAGAGGGGAGGCAATTAAAAAGCTTTTAGTTGAGAAAGAAAAGAATATCCAATTACTTCAGCAAATGGTTAGAATTCCAACAACACGGATAATTAAAGCCTCTGAATTATCTGAGTTGGAACAAGAAAAAGAAACTTTATCTCGAGAATTGGATGACTGTCTTGCTAAATTTCTCGAGTTTGAGGAAAAAGAGGAAAGTTGGGAGAAAGATAGATCGATTCTTAAGACTGGAATTGAAGATCTAAAGGCGAAATTGGAAAATACAACACAAGAGAAGCAAGGAACAGATCAAGGCAACAAAGAAGCAAGCACATATGATATAGTTCAAGCTATGTCCCAAGTTAGCTTGAAAGAGGTGGAGATCATAGAACTAAAAGAAGAAAAACAAAGACTAGAAGAGGAAAATCAGAAAAAGGAAAATGAAATAAAAGAGTTGACAAAAAAAAAAGATTTGGTAGGCATAAATCAGAGGATGATAGGCCAAGTGATAGGACAATTAGCATTGCAAGGTGCAAAGCGTTTGATTTGGGATTCAATCATCGATGAGGCTGCAAAATTGAAGCCTTATTTAGATTTTTTGAAGACAAAGGAAGCCATAGAAAATGATAGCTTACAAAGCTGTAAAGCAATGAGAGAAGTTTTAGATAAGATACCAAAAGATACAGCCCAGGGTACCATAAATTTATTAAATACTCTGACAGAAGGTGATCTGAAAGCAATGGCTATCGAAAACAGGGTAACAATCATAACTTGGGCTAGGAGAGTCCTTAACAAACATTCTCACATTGAGAATGTTCAAGCTAGTGCAGAATAGATGAAGGAACAGGTTGAAGCGTCCAAAAAGGGATTTGAGAAGGTAATACAAAAGGGACTACCTTCTTTTTGGGATGAAAATAATGAGTTAATTTCCTAGGACAATTATAAGGATTTACTATATAACATTTGGAGGAACCATGAGCAATTTCAAGGTTTGAATCATGTTCTAATAGGGAAAATTCTATTGAAGAAACTCTCCCTTGATTTTGAAATTCTAAACCAGCTGGCCATGATAGCTGAAAATATTCCTCCTACTTCTATTGCAGAGCACATAGAGATGAAAGTACTGGTCGAGGAGATGGACTAGTTATGAGGTACCTTATACAGAGCAATGGAATACAATGGAGAGATATGGGAAAATGAATTACACCTTGCACACTTGAAGACTACTGTTCGAGAAAGAAGCCCTGTCGGCAGCTACAGCCAATAGAAAGGCATCAAATGTTATATTCTGAGAAATTTTTGAAATTGTATAAATTTTGACCGAAATGGAATGTAATAGTTAGTTTATAATTTTCTATTTTTAGTTATGAAGCAGTTAGGGTTTTACCTCGAGAGGTTTTACAATGTATACAAATTCCGGTGTTATTTTATTCAAAGGATTAGATGTTTATTTTTGGAAATTTAGTAAGTGTTGGAACCCGTGAAGAGATACTCGTTTTGTATTGAGCCCTCCAATTTTGAATACATATTCGCGAGTAGAGTTGATGCATATTTTCGAGAGTAAATATTCCTGTGTTATTTTACTCAAAGGATTAAAAAGAATGTGACTGTCCTGTCAATGATGAGCTAACCAGCATAGATCCATCTTAAACTCGTATCTATCAAGCACTGAGAGGGATCCCATTTGTTGAGGTGTATTTCTTTTTTAAAATTTAAACTCAAGAAATTTGATCTTATTTGATTGATAGATCCGGGTTTAAGTTTTAAGTATTTATTTTATAAACGAACATCTTTTTTTAATTACTTTTCATAATATTTTATTTTATGAACCAACATGGATTTTTTTTTATAAATATTTTCCATAATTTTTTATTTTATGAGCCGACATGAATTTTTTTAATTATTTTGTTACTAATGTTATAACGTTATATCACGTTAGAGGATCTCTCCCATACTGGTATATAGAGCACCTCGTTTCACTCAGTGCAATTAACAAATTAAAGTATGACCATATGGACTGCGTTGTTATTAGAGAATGTGAAACTATATGAATCAAGTAAATAAATTGACTGATGCATAACCTGCATAAAAATCGTATGAATGATAAATTCTGCCGCTGAACTGAGGTAGACTCAGCAATTCTCATGTCCACAGAGGGGGATTCCTGGTAGTGGCTACACTGTGACATCCTGGCCATCTTCAAAATTTCATCTTTTATAAAATCCACTGTCCCCATAAGTTCAATCTGAGAGCATTTCAAATCATCAATTATGGAGTCGTAACAGGTTAATTGCTGAGAGATATGCCGCATAAGGTTGGCTAGTCGACTCTCTATGCACTTTGATTCCCAAAATAGACCTTAGGAACATCATTCCGTAAGCAGGGCCCGCCATTGAACTGAGAGAAGAGGTCAAACACGGGACTGACCACAGTTTCAATTTTTTAATCCACCAAACCTCCTATGAGCACGGGAGACTTTGTGACGACCACAGGTTATATTCTCCTCTTGCTCCTTGGTGGTCCCTAATGCTCGTCGTATTGAAGTTTACTTTTTCAATTAATTGTAAATAAGTAACATTACACATTTACATTAGTATCATTATAGTAGCATTATATGAAAACTATTGTATTTTTTTAAATAAAATCATTCTTATTTTGTTTTTTAATAGAAACATTCTTTCTTTTTGTTTTATTTTAAATAGAAACATTCTTTCTTTTTGTTCTTTTTAAATCAAAGCATTATTTATTTTTTCGTTTTTTAAATAGAATGAAATATCATAAAAGGGAGAACACAAGAAGGATCGACCGACCTTTCTTGCAGTGTCAAACTATTATGAAAATAATATTGGGATTAAGAAGGGTTACTCGACCCTTTTGTAGTGTCGATCTGTTATAAAAATAATATTGGGAATAAGATGGGTCGGCCGACCCATCAATTATGAGGGAATTGTAAAAATATCACACCTTGTAAGTTATAACATATAAAAATGGTTTCTGAGTAATTTTGTTTTCGATCCTTGTTTTTCGATAAGAAGGATCAACCGCCCCTTCTTTTCGCAGTTATTTGTGAAAACCTTTATCAAGAAATTAAGCTATATTGGGAATAAGAATGGTAAAAATAGAATTCCTCGGAGAAAGAGCGGCCGCTCTTTCTCTGAGAGTATTTCTACTTGCCAGCAAAGTCTTTGAAGCAAAAATTCTATAAATTTGGCTACACGTGGAATGCTTATATTGTGACACATGGCATATCTGATTTTTAAAATTATTTCAAATATTTTTTAAACGAATATTACGGATATTAATGGTACCGGGCATGTTGGCCGTAGGATTTTCAAGGAATCGATTGGAGTGATAAGTGTAAGATTACTCCAGCAAAATCTATAGTTGCTACAGATGATATCTATGATCCGACCATACTGTGATAATTACCATCGACCCCATCGAGAGACTTTTTTGGTGACAAGACATAAACATTATGTGGACTGAAAGCATGATGAGATTATTCACACGAGGGATACAATCCATCCTTTACGGCGAATATTATTCAGCCCGCGGTAGGCCATTTAATGCGCTGGTAGCAGGCATGTTGGCTGTTGGATTTTTAAGGAATCGATTGGAGTGAGGTGAGCCCTAAGAATTGAGCTGCAGAGCATTTAATGCTATAGCTTAGTGAGCTTAGGGTTCATTGTATTTGAAGATTCTCCAAATACAACGGAACCTAAGAACTGAGCTGCAACATTAAATGTTTTGTAACTCAATGCCTAGGGCTTTCCTGCCTTGGAATGATACGTGCACAATTACTCTCCAGCAAAATCTGTAGTCACTACATATGATATCTTTGACCAGCACGATCCTGCCATACTGTCATAATTACCATTCCCCATCCATCCCATACTCCCATCCCATTCAATCCATTAACATAGTGGCCACTCACTATATATAGGCTAATCCATCAACATAGTGGCCACTCACAGCAAACTGAAATGGAATTTTTCAGTTTGTTCACCTTGAGTCTTCTGATCACTCCCCAGTTCTGCTCATGATATATGAGCATATCGAAGTCCGCTCCCTTGATAATCCTTGGGTATGTATGGATTTATCATTAAGTTCCTGCAACGAGGAGGGTACATAGGGAGATTAACACTGTCGAAGTCCCAATACATGGACTTGTCATTATGTTCCTGGCTTTCTTTTCATAGACAACATGTGCTGTTGCAATCGTTAACACTTGCAACAGTCGTCGAATGTTGTTTTAGTACTAGACCATGCTGTCAGCTTCTTCTTACTCTTATTTGAATTCATGAAAATGGTGTAAGAGTCAATGGGGTGTTGTTAGCTCGCTTTGATGGATGACTCTTTAGCTCGCTTTATTTCTCATTGCCCTCTTCTTCAAAATCTTGAGCTAATATATTGTTATGGATTGCGGAAGCCTATTATTTCCTCTCCCAACATTGCACACTTAATACGTGTAGAGGCTTTAATTGTGAACTGCCAGAATATTATATCTATGAAGAAACATTCTCATATAATGGATCTAATGCACCATTTTCCTGCAGAGAAATTTGTGGAGATACTAGGTAGCTTGAAATCATTGAAGAATCTTGATATCCATATTCCTAGGCCTCTTCCTCTTCTCAACTTATTGGAGCAACTTCCTAACCTTGAAAGACTACATATCCGCAAATTTTTTTTCTCGGTAAGAAAGAATTTTTGTAGTCATTATTATACACACGTCTAATTTAAGTGTTTGCTTATCATTTGCAAAGTATATTTCATTGGTTGAATGCCTTTGCTTCCAATAACTATGCTGTTAGGAGCTAACCCATCCAAGCGGGATGCCCAGACCAACTGTCTGGCCATCCCCTATTATGGTGCACTTGGCAATTTAGGAATAGTTTCTCTGTTTTTATTGTGCATGATGATATGTGTGCTCACGCATTGGCATTTGTTGGAAATGGTTTCTTTTTACGGCAACGTGATAAACAGTTATTTGTTTGCTATGAAGGTATTCGAGAGAGATGCAATATTGCCATGTCTAGGCTATCCGCTTGCTAATATTTGAATGTTTGTGCCTCTAGATCATGCTGTCATCTTCTTCTAACTACACCAAGTGGTTGAATCAGCATCCTATCTGAAAGTTTCTTGAGTGACTCTCAGATGATGTAGTATCAGACTTAATAGACAGTAAACTTGTTATCACCATCGCACATGTTTTGCACTATTCATCAACAAATAACTACATCTAGCTCGTAGAGCTTACCAATTTTTGCAAGAATATTCCCTTTGTAGCTGAAGTTGGGAAAATCATCAGGGTAGGAGGCTTTCTAAAGTTTCTCCATCCTGCATCCACGAGTAACTAGTCCAAGTTAATGGGATGGAAATTGGAATCCTTGGATGAATATGGGATTTTCAAAACTTTTTAAAGTTTAACTTACATTACAACCTTGTGCAGGAGGTATGATGTATTCAATGAATGATTTGGTTTCATTCTTTCAAAGACACTTGCAGGAGTCGTCAAATGTTGATTTAGTCTGGAATGAGTCTAGTGCTTCTAAGTCTACAAGTCGAAGCTCCAATAAAAGTTTAGTCTTTTATTGCTCCTTCAAAGGAGATGATTTGATTAAGGATAAGGAGAATCTAAAATGTTCAAAGACTTTAAATTATTGTGAAGTTAAATTTAAAATAAAAAAATGCAATTTCTGATTTGAAAAGTGAATTTCAAATAAAAAAATGCAATTGTATATTTGAAGATTGCAGTTTTCATTTGTAAATGTTCAAAATTTTAAGGTGAAAAAATCAATGTCTAAAATATTCAGTCATTGTTTGAATATCAAGTCAATTGGCTATGTTATAACATAAAAAATCAATTTCTAAAATATTCAATCATTGTTTGAATATCAAGTCAATTGTACTTCCATTTTTCGACATGAAGAATCAGTCGTCCCTTCTTTTTGTAGTTAATTGTGAAAACATTTATCCATCAATTTAACTATATCCATAATGGAGAACACAAGAAGGATCGACCGACCCTTCTTGCAGTGCTAAACTATTATGAAAATAATATTGGGAATAAGAACAGTCGGTCGACCCTTCAATTTGGAGGGAATTATAAAAATAGAACACCTTGGAAGTTATACAATATAAAAATAGTTTGTCCCGACTTCCATTTTACGAAAAGAAGGATCGTCTGAACCATATTTTCGAAGTTAAATGTGAAAACATTTATCCAACAATTCAGCTATATCCATAATGGAGAACACAAGAAGGATCGACCAACCCTTCTTGCAGTGTCAAAATATTATGAAAAGAATATTGGTAATAAGAAGGGTCGAGCGACCCATTCTTGCAGTGTCGAACTATTATAAAAATAATATGGGAATAAGAAGGGTTGGCCGACCCTTCAATTATGAGGGAATTGTAAAAATATAACACCTTGGAAGTTATATCATATAAAAAGGGATTTTCCCAACTTTCGTTTTACGGCAAGAAGGATCGGCTTCCCCTTCTTTTAGTAGTTAATTGTCAAAACCTTTATCCAGTAATTCAGCTATAGCCATAATGGATAATACAGGAAGGATCGACTGACCCTTCTTGCAGTTTCGAACTATTATGAAAATAATATTAAGAATAAGAAGGGTCCGCAGACCGTTCTTTTAGGAGGGAAGTTTAACAATAGAACACCTTGGAGAAATGAGAATATTTTCACTTGCCAACAAAGTCTTTAAAGCAAAACGTCTATAAATTTTGTTGTTAAAATGTTGATATCTAGTATCCTAGGGTGACACATGGAATGATCATATCGTGACACGTGGCATATTTGATTTGGCACTTTAATATCACCCTCTAGCTGGAATGCCAATTGAAAAATTAACATGAATTTATTAATTTAATATGTTAATCATTTGCAGAAATAGATAAATGTTTTAATTATATAAATTCACTTAAAACGTAAAAGACACAAAGATCATGAGTAAAGGCAAATCCAAACTATAGATCAATGTATGGATTATTGATTACAAATATGATTAAACATGACAGTGCTTTGCAAAGAAAACCAATCAGAGGCAGGATAGCCACCCAATCACAGTCAAAGAGCTTTTGTTTGGTGATTAAAGAAGAAGATATGAACAACACATCAATATAGAAATGAATTCTATACTGAATTTAGCAGAAAATGGTAGTGGATGCTTGAAATGAAAGCAATAGAGCATAATATTTATGAATTCTATCCCGATACAACACTTATCAAGGCATGAAAAAACATAACAGTATGAATTCAACAGTGAGAGACACATTCACATAAGAGAAAAATAACAATAATGGGCACCAAGTTACAGATGAATACACTATCAATTTTAAGAAGAGAAAAATACACTCGACTGTAAACAGATCAACACATGAATCTCTGATTCTGTAAAGATGAGTTATTTCCTGTGTGGCTCTTTATATTCAAATATATCAACTCGATACAAAATTATTGTCTCTCCAAAAAGTTTCCAACCCTTTCAAATTAATTCATAATGTCTTTTATACAAAATGTCTTTTAACTAAAAACTGAAATAACTTATTTAAACTTTCCAAATGTCATTTGAGTCAAAGTCACAAACAATATTACGAATTTCTTTTGAAAAAAAATACTTCAAAATCCTTTGCTATCTCCTGCGATGTGGAAGCTTCCTTGGCCTTCTATTTTCTTGATCCGTTTTGGGCCGTAGTTCGCCATTGGTTTCTATCTCTATGATCCCTGGTGGCCTCGAATCCTGCCACATGTCGCCTTTTCTGCCAGTTAAAAACACAGGAAGTCAACCACTGTTGATCTAGATCTTGCATGAATCCTGGCCATGAAACGGTGTGACTTTTAACAAATTCGTGGATTTGGCTTGCGTTGATGTTTCGTGCAAGTTAGATCCGCGAAAAAAACCTCGGCCATAGATCTCGGCTTCCTGATATCTGCACCGTCCATACCCGTGGACCTCTACCAAAATTTCATGGATTCAAAAATTTGTTTGATCCGCACATTTCGTATCAGAGAAGTAGTTCCAGACTGTCGATCTGCTCCATTGGCCATTGATCTTCTACTTAAGATTCTCCTTGGCTAAACATCGCCCTCCACCTAAAACACCTTACCCTTTTTTCGTGAATCCTGCTCATGTCTGTAGATCTTCACCACTGAAGATCTAGACCGTTTGTTTGCACAGATATGTAACAGGAGGTGGACCTATGCAATTTAATTCTCCTTGCAAAGTTTCGGGCTTGGAATTTTGATCATTTCACCCTTGAGGCCATGAATACCTACCCAAATGATTCTCCATTATTATTAGAAATTGAACCTCCCAGTTTCACCCATGACAACGATGTTGATGTATATGTAACTTTGGAATGTATTTCACATATATGTATATTGTGTTCCTATAGAGATGTTATTATTCCTCTATATGGAAGTGGTTGTATTCCTCTAGAGATGTTATTATTCCTCTATACAGAAGTGTCGTCATTTATATTGTAAGTGTCGTAACTTATACTTGATGGGTTATTAGACCACCTTGTTGGGGTCGGCCCTGTATAAGTCATGTGGGTCAAAGGGTTATTATACCACCCTATTGGGGGTCGGCCATGTGGGTCAAAGGGTTATTAGACCACCCTAGTGGGGGTTGGCCCAGTCAGCATTATGTTAAGTGGTTAAGTTGAGGGCGACCTAATTGAGTAATGGTCAAGTCAAGTTAGTGTATAAATAGAGAGTGTGTCTCTCTCATTTTACACATTCTATTCTCTCACTCACACTTTGGAGAGTGGCGCACTTGTGGAGGAGGAGGCTTTGCTGCTAGGAGAAGACTATCTCTTGTATTCTGGTTGTATCATTGCTATATCTATCTCTGAGGAAGTTATTGGGGTTTTTCACCTTTATGGTTTTCCCCAAGTAAACTCTGTGTCTCTTGTGTGCTTGCATTATTGTGACCATGATTGATATGCTGTAGATTTGCTGTACATGTAGTTATCTCAGTTAAGATCCCAGATTAGATTGAAGTAAATTCTGAAAATTTAACATGGTATCAGAGCTAGCCTGAAAGAAAGCATGATATGGCATGTATGACACTTGTTGCACTTACGATGATAGGGCTTGATATAGCAAAACCCAGTCATCGTAGCACTTTCGCTATAAATCCATTTTGGAAAAGTTTTCAGATCTGAAACTTTTACAGGTCAAATATAAGATCCTCATGTACCTTGTGTCCAAAGGAAAACCTCTAATTCGTTGTACTTTGTGATTTGTGATCTATACAATATAGGGTTTCGGCCTCTTCCAGATCTGAGTCAAAATCAGGTGACCTTGGGAAAAAGGTCATAACTTGGGATAGGAAGCTCCAAATGAAATTTCGTAACAAGTGACAGGTAGTACACAAACTGTACTATATCAAAAAAAAATTTAGAGGCTGAAGTTGAACAAGTGACACGTGGCACGCCATACAAGTTATCTCTCCTATATTATCCCATAAACAGGTCACGTTACGACACTTGGCATAAATCTCTCTCAGAGAATCCAATTGAGGTAAAACCTATCGAGATGGAAATATGACAGGTCGGGCTATCTTAAGAAACTTTTTCAGAGGCCGAAGTTGAACCAGTGACACGTGGCACGCCATACAAGTTTGATCTGTTGTATTTTCCCATAAATAGGTCACATTGCGACACTTGGCATAACTCTCCGTCAGAGAATCCAATTGAGGTCAGACCTGTTGGAATGGAAAGATAACTGGTCGGGCTATCTCAAGAAAAATTTTCAGACCCTGTGGATCGAAAAGTACGGAGTTACACCAGAAACAATCAGGTACATATTTCTGTCAAAACAGAATTATTTTTGAGCACCTTCATTCATGGCTTCCGGAATTTAGGGCTTCGAAGAAAGTTGGAATTTTTGTAATCAGAGACCACGTCTGGATGCTACTCATCAAAATAGAAATTTAGAGACCAGGATCAGATTTTTTTGTTGGGTAGAAGGCCGGGCTTGATCAAACCCCAGTTTGGGACTTTGATCATAAAGTTGGAAAATTAGGGCTTCTGCAAAAATTGGAATTTTGGAAATCTGTGATCACGGCTGGAAGTTCCTCAGAAAAATCGAAGCTTAGAGCTTTGAATAAAATATTTTGGTTGGGTGAAGCTCCGGGAAACTCAAACCCTAATTTAGGGTCCTCCCTAGTGAATCCGAAAATCTAAAAGGCAATTTCGAGGGGTGAAACTTTGTAGTTTTCAAATTCTGAATATACCAACTTGATCAACTCATCAAGGCACATATTTCTATCATTTCAGAAGTTTGAAATTCAAAGTTTGAATTTTTGGGGTTTCTCTAACAAACCCTAATACAGCTCCATATCTAGTTCCTGCAAATCAAGTGGATTGGTTTAATCCTAGAAGAGGATGGATTGGTCACTTGCATAAGTGAAGAAGTTCCTATTTCAGAGGGAGATGAGGCTAAGGCCTTACATAAGAAGATTTCAAGCAATCTTGACAGGTATGACTCATCCAGGTATGTCTCAATATTTGTTCATGATTAAGTTTATGATGTGTTTGTCTTCATGTTATTACGGTTAAAACAATCTTGATTTTAGACTTGTCGTATCACCTTAACAAAATTATAAATGCATTCATTAGGGTGTTGACACTTATGATTGTACTAATGCATTATAGTGTTGTATGAGGTTTATGTTGTCTGCTAACATGAAAGGTACACCAAGAAAGACAAATACTGTTCTAGTTGAAGATCATGATGACATGAAGACAAAGATTCATCCATTGTCATGGATCACATAGAAGATCCATTTACGAGGTATGTATAACTTGGTTCTATAATGGTTAACCTATGAGATATGCAGGTTACTAGCACAAGTCACTGAAGAGAACCGAAGACATTATGCGGGTATGTTAGACATAACTATCTAGCATGCTAATCTAGGTATGTTTTTCCTATATCAAACTAGAATCCTACCTTGTGTTAGGATCTTATGCTTTTGTGTTGTTGATAATGATTATTCATGAAGTCATAGGTTTGAATAGTCATGGTTGTATGCATATTATGTTTCTTAACATAATTGATGATATGACTAACCAGAAGAATCATGAAGGTATAGGTTTGAGTAATCACGGGTTTTATGCATATTATATCTCTTATCTTGATTGATGATTTAACTAACCAAAAGAGTCCTATGATCAAATAAGAATATGTATGAATAAAAGAAGACTTCCTTGAAACCTTGAATACTAATGTTTATTATCTGTGTTTGAATTGATCCTGACTATACATGCTTGAGATTATTGTGTTTTGATAATATTAAGATTATACTAATGAATGTTTGATTATGTATGAGACCTAGAGGATAACACAATGATGATACTAACAAGCATGCATAGGGATCGAGAATGAATATAAGTTCAAGGACAAGTAATCCAGGAAGCAAAGATCAAGAGGGAGTAAACTCCAGTGGTTTATGCAAGGATGCAGATATTAAGAGGGAGTTGACCATCTCTCTACATTCCACAATAGAAAGGTGTATAAGAATCTACTTCAGATTAGGACTCCAGTAGCTCCTGCAAGGAAGCGAAGACTCAGAGGGAGTCCACCAAACGAACAAACAAATATAAGTATTTTAATTATCATTTCTTGGATATTTGTTTGTTTAAATAAAATTGTTCAATGATGTATATGCTCATATTCCTAGACTTGGGATATGTATTGTGCATATTAGAATGATTGCATTAATGAACAATATACTACTAATATGCATGCGATGGGTAAGTGGCCTATGGCACTGTACAACATTCCATTGCTACTTATCTAGAATGAAACCTCTTTGCTGACATGTTGGGAGTTGTGCACACTCTTAACAATGTTCTGGTAGAGGTTGGAAGGCATCTAGAAAGTTATGGAATATGGATAAATGTTGTATTGAAGCATTGGCTAAGATAATTGCATGACTGTATGACACATTTCTTTATGTGTAAGAATTTGTTTGAAAATTATGAGATGTTTCTAATCATGCAATTTAACTTGTTTTGTAGGAAAGATAGTATATCTTCACGTACAAAAGAAGGATTACAACATTTGTTCAAGCAACAAAATTATCTATTGAAGATATTGAAGTTCCCAGGATACGGGAAGAATTCCATGATCCGTCGATCATGAAGAACGATGTTTGGGATGCGGTCCCAAGAGCTAAAGGGAATTCTGTTGTGAATTCCAAATGGAACTATCAGATCAAGCATGCTGCAGATGGCAGCATAGAGAAATATAAAAGTGATGAAATAGAAGATACACCAGATGGATTTCAAGACAGCCTTCTTGAATGGTGTAGTCATATATATGTGCAGAACTTGGTATGGTAGGATAGACATCTTTATATCCAGTTTGGGATTTACCAAGAGTAAAGCGGATTCCAACCTTTACTACAAGGTTGAGGAAGGAAATCCAGTGATACTACTTTTGTATATGAATGACCTGTTTATTACAGGTGAAGATAGATTGATTGCCAACACGTAGCGGAAGCTTGCTGCCAAGTTAGAGTTGAAGAACTTGGGGATGATGCACTGTTTGTTTTTGGCATGGAGGTGTGGTAGAGTGCAGATGGAATCTTCCTTGGACAAGGGAAGTATGCAGTAGAGATCCTGAAGAGGCTCGGGATGATGGACTGCAAGGGTATGGCCACACCTATGGCATCGAACCTGAAGATTTTGTGTGATGCTCCATCTGATCCGGTTGATGTCACGATGTATCATCAGATGATTGGGAAGGCAGTGCTGCTTCAGTATGGGATCAGGTGTGATCTCTTGGTTTAGCAGGAAGCAGTCCTACGTAGCACTGAGTACAGCAGAGGCAGAGTATGTTGTAGCCTGTTTAGCTAGTTGTGAGGCAGTATGGCTACGGAAGCTATTGTCTGAGTTATTTGATCTCCCATTGGATGCTACTGGTATCTTTTGTGATAACCAGAGTTGTGTGAAGCTGTCCGAGAACCCAATGTTTCATGACAGGTCGAAACACATAGAGATCAAATATCACTATATCAAGGATATGGTGCAGAGAGGAGCTGTGAAGCTCCTATACATTGCGACGGACGAGCAGATTGCAGATGTGCTGACGAAGCCACTAGCCAGGGTGAAGTTTGAGTACTTTAGGGAGAGGCTTGGTGCTCTTCAGATTGATGACACTTCAAGGAAGAAGTGATGGAAACATTTGCAGAAGCCATTCCAAGCATGTTGGAAGGAGGATCCTTCACATGGCTGTGGATATAAGCGCTGGATGATGACCATCAGGACGTTGCTCCAGTCACTACTCTGTATATGCATCATGTTGGATGCTCGATATGATCAGTTGGATCATTTTTATATGTATGTATGTATGCATCATGTTGGATGCTGGATATGATCAGTTGGATCATTTATATGTATGCACTTATCATGTTGGATGCTGGATATGATTAGTTGGATCATTTATATGTATGTATGCATCATGTTGGATGCTGGATATGATCAGTTGGATCATTTGTATGTATTTTGTATAAGCATCATGTTGGATGCTTGGACCATGTATCTGTATATGTATCAGGTGGATACATTGTATGATCAGGTAGATCATGTATGTTGATATGTATCATGTATGATCAGGTGGATCATGTATTTGTATTTGTATCAGGTGGATACATTGTATGATCAGGTGGATCATGTATGATGATATGTATCAGGTAGATACTTGGTATGCATCAGGTAGATGCATTGTATGATCAGGATGATCATGGATGACGAGCTTTAGGATGTTGCTCCAGAAGACATGCAACAGGATGTTGCAGTGATGATGATTAGGATGATCATGTGTACATCAATATGATGTATGGTGAGTATCAGGTTGATACTCTATGGCCGTGGAACAGGTTGTGCAGATAAGCATATAATTTGTGCCCTGGGAGATTTGCAGATAGTCTTTCGAGGTTTTTCTTGGGAGGACATATAATTTGTGCCCTGGGAGATCTGCAAATAGTCTTTTGAGGTTTTTCCTATGGCATGTAATTTGTGCCCTGGGATATCTGACAGATGCTCTTTCGAGGTTTTGTCCTATGGCATGTAATTTATGCCCTGGGAGATCTGATAGGTTGAGCCATGTGCTCATAATCAATCCTGGGATGCTCTTTAGAGTTTTTTCCATGACCACATGTAATTTGTGCCCTGGGAGATCCGATAGGTTGAGCCTTGTGCTCGTAATTAGTCCTGGGATGCTCTTTTGAGGTTTTGTGGTGACCACATGTAATTTGTGCCTTGGGAGATCCGATAGGTTGAGCCTTGTGCTCGTAATCAGTCCTGGGATTCTCTTTCAAGGTTTTGTGGTGGGATCACATGTAATCGCCCTGGAGATCTGGACAGGATGAAAAAGGCCTTAGATGCTCTTTAGAGTTCTTGCTAGTCAAGAGACTCTTTTAAGGTTTTGTGACGCACGTAATAAGTCCTGAGATTTCCACAGTATGGCCAGTGATGATGAAGACCTACAGGTGGTGAGCCTACATCCAGTATGAAAAAGGACTGGCTCTGTAGAACTTCCTATGATGAGTAGATTCAGAGATTGATTGAGATAGCAGCAATAGTGTTGATGATGATGACTCGATGACGATTATCCAGTGATGATGATCCAGAGAAGAAGACTTGTGCTAGAAGACCTGTGTCGAGAAATAACTTCCTAGTTAAGAGGGAGTGTTGATGTATATGTAACTTCGGAATGTATTTCACATATATGTATATTGTATTCCTATAGAGATGTTATTATTCCTCTATACGGAAGTGGTTTTATTCCTATAGAGATGTTATTATTCCTCTATACGGAAGTGTCGTAACTTATACTTGATGGCTTATTAGACCACCTTGTTGGGGTCGGCTCTGTATAAGTCATGTGGGTCAAAGGGTTATTAGACCACCCTATTGGGGGTCGGCCATGTGGGTCAAAGGGTTATTAGACCACCCTAGTGGGGGTCGGCCCAATCAGCATTATGTTAAGTGGTTAAGTTGAGGCCGACCTAATTGAGTAAAGGTCAAGTCAAGTTAGTGTATAAATAGAGAGTATCTCTCTCTCATTTTACACATTCTATTCTCTCACTCACACTTTGGAGAGTGGCGCACTTGTGGAGGAGGAGGCTCTGCTGCTAGGAGAAGACTATCTCTTGTATTTTGGTTGTATCATTGCTCTATCTATCTCTGAGGAAGTTGTTGGGGTTTTTTCACCTTTATGGTTTTCCCCATGTTAACTCTGTGTCTCTTGTGTGCTCGCATTATTGTGTCCATGATTGATATGCTGTAGATTTGATGTACATGTTGTTCTCTCAGTTAAGATCCTAGATCAGATTGAAGTAAATTCTGAAAATTTAACAAACGCTAGTGCTAACACCGACAAGCTAAATGGGAAAGCTAAACTTTAGTGGCGAACTATTATGAAAATAATATTTGGAATAAGAAGGGGCCGAGTGACCCTTCTTGCAGTGTCCAACTATTATGAAAATAATATTGAGAATAAGAAGGGTCATCCGTCCTCTCAATTACGATGCAATTTTAAAAATAGAACACCTTGGAAGTTTTAACATATAAAAATGGTTTCTCCATACTTTCGTTTCTCGACAAGAAGGATCGGCTACCCCTTCTTTTTGTAGTTATTTGTGAAAACCTTTATCCAACAATTCGGCCATATCCATAATGGAGAACACAAGAAGGATCGACTGACCCTTCTTGTAGTGGCGAACTATTATGAAAAGAATATTTGGAATAAGAAGGGTCGAGTGGCCCTTCTTGCAGTGTCGAACTATTATGAAAATAATATTAGGGATAGGAAGGGTCGGCCGAAATTTCAATTACGGGGAAATTTTAAAAATATAACACTTTGGAAGTTTTAACATATAAAAATGGTTTTTCCCGACTTCCGTTTTCCGACAAGAAGGATCGATCGCCCCTTCTTTTCGTAGTTAATTGTGAAAACCTTTATCCAACAATTCAGCTATATCCATAATAGAGAACACAAGAAGGATCGACCGAGCCTTCTTGCAGTGTCAAACTATTATGAAAAGAATATTTGGAATAAGAAGGGTCGGCCGACCCTTCATTTACGAGGGAATTGCAACAATAGAACACCTTTGGGAAAGAGCGGCTGCTCTTTCTCTGAGAATACTTCCACTTGCCAGCATAGTCTTTGAAGCAAGACGTCTATAAATTTTGTTGTTTAAATGTTGATATCCAGTATCCCAGGGTGACATGTGGAATGATCTTATTGTGACAAGTGGCATATTTGATATAGTACATTGAGTATTAGAAATATATTTTAATTATAATATTGGCTCGTATAGAATATTTTCTCCTATGAGCACCGTTGAATTTGGCAGTTTGAGTATATTGGATCATATTTTAGTATTTCGGTATTTAATCTGAGGACAATTACTTGATTTTAAGTGCAGCGGATAAACCACTTCTAAGGCTAATTATTCTTAAGCACAATTAACTAGTAATTAAGGTGTTAATTACAACACTTAACGACAGTTAGTGCGCAAATGACTACACTTATCACAAATTCAATTTTGTAATTATCAATCCCAATGGCTATAGGTTGTATCTTTCCTTTTATAAAACTTTTATTGATGAAAATGAAAAAATACAACTTTTTGTTGACCAAGTGGAAATTTAGAAACACAACAATCTTGTTGCTTAAAACTGCCACATAGGGAAATTTAGAAACAAATTTTGTCTACTATCAACCCTTGAGGACATCCATAATTTTGAACACTATTCCCCATGTTTACTCCTTGTGCCTTGACTGCTGCAAGGCCCTTCTTGTTTATTCTAATTCTTTCTCCTGTCCATCCTTGCCTTGGTGACCATGCCCATATGATGCTATTTACATCGATATTCATATTTGTTTTTGCACCTACAACCCATTGTTGCTGTCTATCTAAGCATTTTCTGTACAAGACCTTCAGATTCTTCGATGGTCCTGTTGGCTTCCACCATTGCACCTCTACTTTGTAAGACCCGACAATACTAGCATCTGACTCTTGATAAACATCACCAATCACTTTACCTAACCAGATTGCACAATATGGGTCTGGTGATTGCACAATGACCATTTGTCCCTTTACAACATCCACTCTTGGAATGAATTCATCTCTAGGCTTGTTGCGTAGAGGTCCAACATAGCAATCCTGCAAAGAAGGAACATTTTCCTTCAAATAGGAATCCATAATTTCATGTTCATATCTTGTAGGTTCACTATGAATATCATGGCTTGTCGATGGCCAAAAGTTAGTTGATGACTGGTCAACACTCTCGAAGGGACTGTCCAAAGCTTTAAGTACAACCTCCCAATAATTTAACTTGGGACGCCAAAATTGTTCACCTCCCTTCTCAATCCCTCCATTCCAGAATGAAATATATGTTTCTAGTATTTTTTTTATTTCGTCAATGTCCGAAGGATTTTTTGATTGAAAATTTAATAACCTAGGCTGTCCCACCGACAAGTCTTCTCTACCATCTGGCAATGACCACCAGAGTTTAAGAGGAGACGACCAATCTTCATCCCAAAGTGATTCCTTCCATTACATGACTGGAATGTCATCTATGAGCTGAAATTTAAAAAAACTAGCATTTTTTGATACCAACGATCTTGGCATTTCCATCCAAAAGGTGGGGTATCACAAAACTCTTAAAATCGTAAAGTTCATCAATTAGATAAGGGACAAAGGAATTTTTATCTTCACATGTCCTATACGTATCCATAATTTTTGGGAGAGAAAATATATCCTTGCGCATTAGCTTTGCTGATAACCTACCAAAAGTTCCATCTATGTCTTCATGGGTGTGTACGACTGGGAGGAATCCAACTTCAACTTTCTCGAACACACTCCTTGCTGTTAAAAGAGATAAAAATGCAAATACAATGCGGTTTTTGTTATTTCTTGAAAAATGATCCATTTGCAACAACAATATGCATGGTAGTTTTCTATAAGGCACACATTGATTAATACCATCAACACACATTACATCATCTTGCATTACAGCTTGTCTGTATACCGAACACTTTTCATATGAGTCTAATTGCAATAGAGAATCATGCAATTGGTGCTTAGATGTTCCGCCTTTGTAGAGAAAATCACCATACTTATCACCCACTGGTTCTTCAAGACACTTCAAGCATTTAGCCAGGGATGTCATAGTGAAATTCGATCCCATCTCTAAAAATGAGAGGCTGAAATGACCAAAACCCCCAGTCTTGTGCCCATGAGTCAACATTCCTATCAATGATATGGGAAGATTCATAACATTACTAATTTCCTCTTACCCATCCTTGGAATGGAAGTCTTTGACTTGTCCATTTGTCATGAATAATACTGACATAAGTCTTCGGATGTGGCAGGGAAGCCAACCTGTGAGCATAATAGATCTGGCAACAACTTGAGACATATTTATTATGAGCATCTTGATTTGCTCGCAACTTTTCCACCTCAACTGGATTAGTGGTCCCTTTAAGCCTATCCTGTATTGTAATGCACTCATTACACCTTGCAAAGTTGTTTGATGTAGAAATTTTAACATCTGGAAAATATTCTCTCATCACCTTGCTAAAGGAGGATTGTGACACTGGAGGCAAACCGATTCTTGTGATTTCATCATTAGCCATTTTTCGCAGTAAACCATGGGACATATTAGCGGGCAATAATTTCAAGGTTGTCCTTGTTCCATCTTTATTGATTATTCATGTAAGATGTGGAGATTTGTCTGAATTCTCTGCTACAATTTTATTAATAGTAGCTACCAATGCAATAGTGTTCGGCCTGAATTTTTCCAAGCCACTGTTACTGTGCACAGCTCTCACATCACCATTCATGTACATCCTTTTATAATTGAATAAAGTGCTTTTTTTATCCGATGGCATTTATACCATGCATTTTGATCAGATGTCTACTGTGTCTAATCTCATTGTAAACAAGCTTCTTTTTTCTGTCATATCCTTCTTTGGCCACAGGAGCATTTGATCCCAAAGAATTCATAACAAACTGTCTTTTTGAATTTCCATTCATACTATAAATTTCTTCGCACATTCAACTATCGATCCATGTAGAATTTTTGATATACAAAGATTTGCGCAACAATGTTTGAAAGGAATGAACCCAAATTTATTGCAGGCCTGTAAGGTACCGATATTGAATTTCTTTCAGAAATTTTAGTTCCAGCTTGACACTATACGGAATTGTATGGCCTTGTTCCATTACCTTTCACATCTGTATATTCAGAACGAGGAGTACCTGGAAGGACCATCCGTAAAGGACATTCTTCAAAAAAATTCCAAAAGTTGACCATTTCTTCCTCTGCTTTCTTTTTTAGTATAACATCCAAAGGAACATTATCGAGGTCAAGCAAATTGTTTGCAGGCCATCTTATAAGCGATCCTTCAAATACACCACAATCCTCGCAATTGCAAAAGACCTTATGAACTAAAAGACCAAACTCACTAGCATCTAGTGCTTTGAATTGTACAATGTCTCCCTCAAAAACATTTGACACTATTCCCCGAGCAACATACTATGGCTTTAAAGAACATTGATGTATCAAATTAACTGTTCGTCTCAACAACCTTTCATTGTGATTTTCTCTTAATACTTTCAAAGTAGATTCAGATTGATTATCATTGAAACTTTTTGCAAAAGAAAGCAATGTTTGTTGAGATATTGTAACTTCAAAGAATATTATATTTGTACTTTATTATTCCGGAGATGATTCATTCCTCCGTGAAGATCTTATTGTATATCCGGAGATGTTTATTCCTCCGTCGGAATGTGGTAACTCGGGTTATTAGACTTCCCTAGTGGGGGTCGGCCCTAAATGTGTTATGTGGGTCAAAGGGTTATTAGACCACCCTAGAGGGGTCAGCCCAGTCAGTTATAATGGGGTATTTAACCTAATGGTTAAATACGAGCCTACATGTACTTGTGTAAAATACATATCAGAGAAGTGTATAAATAGAGGAGGTGTGTTCCTCATTATACACACATTCACTCACTTGAGGATAGCGCATTTGTGGAGGAGAGGTATGCTATGGTGGAGAAGGAGATCATGTCTCAGGGTTTCATCTTTGTATATTTCTCGTCATCTATATTGAGGAAGCTTTACTGGGTTTTCTACCCCATGAGGGTTTCCCAGGATAAATCTCTGTCTCTTGTGTTTATGCTGTGCTTGTTGTTTCTTCAGTGATCCTGTATATGCTATTATTGTGAAATGGAATGTAATGCTGCTATTTTATGTCTTAGCATATTAAATCTTAACATGGTATCAGAGCTAACCTGAAGGAAGACAAGGTATGGCACTAACGACACTTGCTTTACATACGACAATTTGAAGGTTAGGGTTTTACATAGCAAACACCAGTCATCGTAGCACTTTCGCTATAAATCCGTTTTGGCGAAGTTTTCGGATCTGAAAAGTTTACAGATCTAAGATAACATCCCCAGGTACCTTGTGTCCAAAGGGAACCCTCAGATTCGTTGTACTTTATGAGTTATGATCAGTACAAGTTAGGGTTTCTGCCTCTTCCAGATCTCAGTCAAAATCAGGTGACCTTGGAAAAAAGGTCATAACTTGGGCTAGGAAGCTCCAAATGAAATTTAGTAAAAAGTGACAGGTAGTAAACAGACTGTACTATCTCAGAAAATTTTTTCAGAGGCTGAAGGTGAACCAGTGACACGTGGCACTCTGTACAAGTGCGCTCTCCTGTTTTATCCCATAAACAGGTCACGTTACGACACTTGGAATAACTCTCTCTCAGAGAGTCCAATTGAGGTCAGACCTGTCAGGATGGAAAGATAACAGGTCAAGATATATCAGGAAAAGTTTTCAGAGGCCGAATCTCAAACAGTGACACGTGGCATGCTGTACAAGTTCGCTCTCCTGTTTTATCCCATAAACAGGTCACGTTGCGACACTTGGCATAACTTTCTCTCAGAAAACCCAATTGAGGTCAGACCTGTCAGGATGGAAAGATGAAAGGTCAGGCTACTGCAGAAAAAGGGTTTCAGACCCTGTGGAGCAAAAATTTCAGATTTATAGCAGAAACAATCAGGTGCATATTTCTGTCAAAACATAATTATTTTTGGAGCACCTTTATTCATGGCTTCTGAAATTTAGGGTTTCGAAGAAAGTTAGAATTTTTGGAATCGGAGTCCACGGCTGAATGATACTCAGGAAAATCGAAATTTATAGACCAAGATCGAATTTTTTGGTTGGGTGGAAGACCGGGCTTGATCAAACCCCAGTTCGGGATTTTGATCGGAAAGATGGAAAATTAGGACTTCAGCAAAAGTTGGAATTTTTGAAGTCTGTAACCACGGCTGGAAGCTCCTAAGAAAAATAAGAGTTTAGAGCCTTGGATTGAACCTTTTGTTTGGGCAGAAGGGTGGGCTTCATCAAACCCTAGTTCGGGATCCTGTCCAGAAGATCCAGAAGTTTCAAAGGCAATTTTGAGGGGTCAAATTTTGGAGATTCCAAAATTGAAGTATGCCAGTTTGATCAGCTCAGCAAGACATATTCTTTCATCCATTCAGAAGTGTGAACGTCAAAGTTTAAATCTTTAGGGTTTCTCTAGAAAACCCTAATCAAGCTCCAGATCAAGTTTCAGGGGGAGTTGAGGCTAAGGCCTTACATAAGAAGACTACAAGAAGTCTCGACAGGTATGACTTAAGGAGGTTCAGGTATGTCTTGAA
Organism: Larix kaempferi; assembly: GCA_027924585.1. Lineage (NCBI taxonomy): Eukaryota > Viridiplantae > Streptophyta > Pinopsida > Pinales > Pinaceae > Larix > Larix kaempferi. The sequence continues at coordinate 4,403,483 of BSBM01001409.1, read as the reverse complement.
ATATAATTCTTGATTAAGTTCATGATGTGTTTGTCTTCATATTATTTACTAGTACAATCTTGATTAATGTTAGAATTGTGTTATCACCCTAGTAACAATATGAATGCATGTGAATGATCAAAGACATTCATTGATTAGGGCTATATGATTGTACTAATGCATTATGGTGTTGTGTGAGGTTGATGCTGTCTGCTAACAAGATATAGGTACATCACAAAAGACAAATCAAGTTCCATGACCATGACATCATGAAGACAAAGACTCACCCATAATCTTTGTTCTACTTACAAGGTATGTATGACTTTATTATATTATGCTTAACCTATGAGACATGCAGGTTCTAGCTCAGGATCTCTAAATCATTGAAGAGATTGTTTAGGTATGTTGTACATAACTAAGCAGGTATACTAATCCAGGTATGTTTTCCTATGTCATGTTAAGAATCTTACCTTGTATTGGGATCCCTTATATAAGTATACTTGGTATGATTGGTTATGCTTATTCATAAAGTTAGTAATCAAGGGATTATGCATATTATGTTTTTTTTTATCTTGATTGATGATATGCATGAGTAAAATAAGACTTCCCTAAAATCTTGAATACTAATGTTTATTAACTATAATCATGACTATACATTTTCAAGATTATTTAGAACATACTAATGGGTGTATGTTTGTGTATGAGATCATGAGGATGACACTTGAACATGCACAGTGGTACAGAATGAATAGAAGTTCAAAAGACATACAGAAGATCAAGCGTGTAATGTCCCTTGTTAGGAATTTTATTAAAATGGCAATTTTTCACTTTTTTTCCCTAGTTTGACCTTTGACTAGTTTTGATCTCTAGGTCCCAAATTTGCCCCAAATGATCCCAAATCTTCTGAGAAGGTATATGAATGATATTAGAACATAAATATGTGTTTTAGGGATGCCTTTGGACCTTTTAAATACTTCTGAAAATCCTCTTTCAATTCTGATCTATGTAGGTAACTTTACTAGTGATTTCCCTTTGACTAGTATTGGTCTCTAGGTCTCAAACTGACTCCAAATTCCTTCAAATCTTCAAGGAAGGTGTATGAATGATATTAGAACTTTAATATGATGTTTATGGATGCAATATGGCCACAAAAATATCTCTGCAAACTCTCTTAAGATTCTGGACCAATTATGCAATTTTACTAGTAATTTGGGGTTCAAATCCCCCTAGGGTAAGTACTGAAAATGGCTTCCCAAATGCCTCCAAACCCACTCAAATTTATGAACAGAGGTATGTAATGTGTTAAGTATGTTATTAAAGTCTCATATGCACCATTAATGGATTATTACAATTGTTCTCACCCTCTCCCATTCAACTGCAAAAATCCCCAATTCGACCCTTGGGGAAATGGCACTATTTCACCTCCCAATATAACTAAACTGAGTAAAATTGCTTCAAATGCTCAAGTACAGTACATGAAACTTGTAGAAGACATACATGGAAGTATATTTATCACAAATATATCAGAGAATCATCCATTCATTCGAAATTATCATCAATACATTGGCTCACAACAAGGTAGTGGGGAAATGGCATTGTTCTTCCATTAAAAATGAGATTTATACATTTCTACTCGGAATTTCGACCTGAAACTTTTTGGAGATTAAGAACAGAGTATTTAATTCATATTACAAAAGAAATGGGGCATTAAAAGCTTCCTCAAAGAGTACAATAGCTCACCAAAAACGCCCTCCCTCAAGGATCAAGAATATGCCATCAAAAATGGAAATGGTTGAAGGAGTGAGCTGCAATAGAAGAAACCATGAGCTGCCCTGTAGCTTACACCTGAAAATAAAGACTCCATTAAAGCTCCAAATGAAAGGTCTGAATGGCCTTTCCAATTACCAACTTGGATGGGAATCTTTCACCCTCGAAATTGGCTAAGGCAAGAAACTAGTCATCCACTAGCTCTCCCTCTTCACAAATGCAATTGCAAATTCTACAAATGATCAAAATCTGGTTTCATTCTTTGTTATTGACATTTATAAACTTCTAATGTCCTCCATGGGTCGAATTCCTTCCAAGAGACTCATGCCAACTCAAGTTGGGAAGAGATTCCAAAGAACGCCACTTGTACAACAATTCCTAATCTCCCACTTCCACCAAATCACATGTGGAAGCATCTTAGCTGCCCTAACACCCTTGAGCGCCCTCTTGGAGTCTATTTTTATCCCCGACATGTCATATATGTCATATGTCAGCCTTCAGGTCTGATTTTTGTCATAGGTGTCATAGCATCTTCATCATTGTTGTCATAGAGCTAGGGAATCTAGCCCAAGTGTCTCACTAGCTCCAAATTGCCTCTTCCGCTTCCATGGGAGTTACTCTTCCTCTATATTTCGACCTTGAATGAGTCATGCAATGAATAATACCTTTTGGACTCCCCCAAGTATGTTACCATTCACCTTGAATTCGAATTGGTGAGAGAATGATGCCAAATGTAGTGGGGAAATCTAGCCATATGTGGGTCCCACTTCCTCCATGTGTCTTCATCATGAAATGCCACTTTGATTTTCACTTGTATATATTTATTTAGATCCTTTATTAAATATTTATTCCATTCTAATGTTCAAACATCATTTATTATCCCCATTATTCCAAATCCCAAAGCTTCCACCCCAAACCTAGGAAACTAGTAATTTTCCTCCTTGGCAATTATTTGACCTTTAGCATCAATTTGACAAACTCTAATGAATAGGGATAATGTGATTAGGCCATTGTGACCCAATGCCAAATTTTGGACATGACAAATCCTCCCTTCCCAATATTGCTTGTCCTCAAGCAATTTTAAACATGGGTGTTGAAGAACCTGCTTTCTGTATAATTCTTTGAAGTTGCCATTGAATTGCCCAACCTTGAGTCTTTGAGTTTCCATGAAGATTTTAGAGAGGAACCACCATGCTTGCTGCTGCACTACTCTGATAAAAATCACTTTATTAAGTGGGGAAATCCATCTCCCATACTGCTTGTTTCCCCCAAAAAAATTTGAAACCAATGAGATAAAAATGATTCCAGGGTCCCATTGCTTGTATTGCACCCCAACAATTAAAAGTGCTCTCCAACCCATACCATCAGATAAGAGGATTCCTGGATCCCATTTTCTTGTATGCATTCTTCCAAACATCACGAGTACAAAATATATATCATCAAAGTACATAACAACATAATGAAAATGTACATAAAGGAGATGCTTCATCAAAGAGTCATGAAAGTGCTTATACCTCCAAGCATGTAGACCACCATTTTCCAAGTGCATACAATCTTCAAGTGACCCATCAAATCTGCTCCAATGACATAGGTGAGGATCCCATGTCCAATAGTGCTGCTCCAAGAGAATGTGATATGCATAAAAATATTCAGCCATGCATTCTTTCATCCAAGAAGTGAATGAAGAATCTCCACTAAAATCTGAACCAAATAATGAGCAGGAAAAACAAGGAGAATTCAAAGGACTCAAAGAAGTCTCATCCATACATCCATGAGGATATGTATCATCATAAGGTAAAGCAATATGCTGTTGCAATTCTAAATAATGAGGTGCTCTATTCATGTCATCATCAAAAGGAGAGGTAGGAGTTTCATACCCCTCATGTGGCACCACTAGGAAAAAACCTTTCACCCAATTTTCATCCCAAAGTGATGTGGCTGGAAAAGAAGTGTGGGGTGAGGAATTATGAACCAACTTTAATTCTTTACAATGCTTACCCATTGAAATATTTAATTCATCTTCTCCATAATTGGCTGGTCCAACTATTGTGAGATCATGTACCTCTTCCAAGGCTTTGCAACTCTCTCCATGAGGCAACTCATAATCCCTTTGAACAAGGACAAGTGTTTGTCCTTCTTCTTGTTTTAGTGTAGTATCTTCAAGAACCTGCATATCAACATGTACCTCATGTTCCACAATTACATTAGGTTCCTCTTTTGTGGCATAAATTGTTTCATCCTTTTCCTTGAAAAGAGAACCATTGCTCATTACTTTTTCCGAGTTGCTTCCAATTTCACTAAGCAACAATCTGAACTCTTGAAAGTATTGTATCCACTTGTATTCAAAGGATGGTTCAAGTAGTTTCCTAAAATCCTCATTCTCCTTTAAGGTTCCTTTCTCATCCTTACTCATGGTGACCAATGAATGCACTTCTTCTCCTACTTCTTCCCTTTCACCAAAGTACATCCAGTTTCAGTTTCTAAGGGTGGTGGCTTATTTCTTTGACTCCTGGTATTCATTAATGTTCTACCACATCAGGTGCCAAGACCATGCTCTGATACCACTGTAATGTCCCTTGTTAGGAATTTTATTAAAATGGCAATTTTTCACTTTTTTTCCCTAGTTTGACCTTTGACTAGTTTTGATCTCTAGGTCCCAAATTTGCCCCAAATCTTCTGAGAAGGTATATGAATGATATTAGAACATAAATATGTGTTTTAGGGATGCATTTGGACCTTTTAAATACTTCTGAAAATCCTCTTTCAATTCTGATCTATGTAGGTAACTTTACTAGTGATTTCCCTTTGACTAGTATTGGTCTCTAGGTCTCAAACTGACTCCAAATTCCTTCAAATCTTCAAGGAAGGTGTATGAATGATATTAGAACTTGAATATGATGTTTATGGATGCAATATGGCCACAAAAATACCTCTGCAAACTCTCTTAAGATTCTGGACCAATTATGCAATTTTACTAGTAATTTGGGGTTCAAATCCCCCTAGGGTAAGTACTGAAAATGGCTTCCCAAATGCCTCCAAACCCACTCAAATTTATGAACAGAGGTATGTAATGTGTTAAGTATGTTATTAAAGTCTCATATGCACCATTAATGGATTATTACAACTGTTCTCACCCTCTCCCATTCAACTGCAAATATCCCCAATTCGACCCTTGGGGAAATGGCACTATTTCACCTCCCAATATAACTAAACTGAGTAAAATTGCTTCAAATGCTCAAGTACAGTACATGAAACTTGTATAAGACATACATGGAAGTATATTGATCACAAATATATCAGAGAATCATCCATTCATTCGAAATTATCATCAATACATTGGCTCACAACAAGGTAGTGGGGAAATGGCATTGTTCTTCCATTAAAAATGAGATTTATACATTTCTACTCGGAATTTCGACCTGAAACTTTTTGGAGATTAAGAACAGAGTATTTAATTCATATTACAAAAGAAATGGGGCATTAAAAGCTTCCTCAAAGAGTACAATAGCTCACCAAAAACGCCCTCCCTCAAGGATCAAGAATATGCCATCAAAACTGGAAATGGTTGAAGGAGTGAGCTGCAATAGAAGAAACCATGAGCTGCCCTGTAGCTTACACCTGAAAATAAAGACTCCATTAAAGCTCCAAATGAAAGGTCTGAATGGCCTTTCCAATTACCAACTTGGATGGGAATCTTTCACCCTCGAAATTGGCTAAGGCAAGAAACTAGTCATCCACTAGCTCTCCCTCTTCACAAATGCAATTGCAAATTCTACAAATGATCAAAATCTGGTTTCATTCTTTGTTATTGACATTTATAAACTTCTAATGTCCTCCATGGGTCGAATTCCTTCCAAGAGACTCATGCCAACTCAAGTTGGGAAGAGATTCCAAAGAACGCCACTTGTACAACAATTCCTAATCTCCCACTTCCACCAAATCACATGTGGAAGCATCTTAGCTGCCCTAACACCCTTGAGCGCCCTCTTGGAGTCTAGTTTTATCCCCGACATGTCATATATGTCATATGTCAGCCTTCAGTTCTGATTTGTGTCATAGGTGTCATAGCATCTTCATCATTGTTGTCATAGAGCTAGGGAATCTAGCCCAAGTGTCTCACTAGCTCCAAATTGCCTCTTCCGCTTCCATGGGAGTTACTCTTCCTCTATATTTCGACCTTGAATGAGTCATGCAATGAATAATACCTTTTGGACTCCCCCAAGTATGTTACCATTCACCTTGAATTCGAATTGGTGAGAGAATGATGCCAAATGTAGTGGGGAAATCTAGCCATATGTGGGTCCCACTTCCTCCATGTGTCTTCATCATGAAATGCCACTTTGATTTTCACTTGTATATATTTATTTAGATCCTTTATTAAATATTTATTCCATTCTAATGTTCAAAACATCATTTATTATCCCCATTATTCCAAATCCCAAAGCTTCCACCCCAAACCTAGGAAACTAGTAATTTTCCTCCTTGGCAATTATTTGACCTTTAGCATCAATTTGACAAACTCTAATGAATAGGGATAATGTGATTAGGCCATTGTGACCCAATGCCAAATTTTGGACATGACAAATCCTCCCTTCCCAATATTGCTTGTCCTCAAGCAATTTTAAACATGGGTGTTGAAGAACCTGCTTTCTGTATAATTCTTTGAAGTTGCCATTGAATTGCCCAACCTTGAGTCTTTGAGTTTCCATGAAGATTTTAGAGAGGAACCACCATGCTTGCTGCTGCACTACTCTGATAAAAATCACTTTATTAAGTGGGGAAATCCATCTCCCATACTGCTTTTTTCCCCCAAAAAAATTTGAAACCAATGAGATAAAAATGATTCCAGGGTCCCATTGCTTGTATTGCACCCCAACAATTAAAAGTGCTCTCCAACCCATACCATCAGATAAGAGGATTCCTGGATCCCATTTTCTTGTATGCATTCTTCCAAACATCACGAGTACAAAATATATATCATCAAAGTACATAACAACATAATGAAAATGTACATAAAGGAGATGCTTCATCAAAGAGTCATGAAAGTGCTTATACCTCCAAGCATGTAGACCACCATTTTCCAAGTGCATACAATCTTCAAGTGACCCATCAAATCTGCTCCAATGACATAGGTGAGGATCCCATGTCCAATAGTGCTGCTCCAAGAGAATGTGATATGCATAAAAATATTCAGCCATGCATTCTTTCATCCAAGAAGTGAATGAAGAATCTCCACTAAAATCTGAACCAAATAATGAGCAGGAAAAACAAGGAGAATTCAAAGGACTCAAAGAAGTCTCATCCATACATCCATGAGGATATGTATCATCATAAGGTAAAGCAATATGCTGTTGCAATTCTAAATAATGAGGTGCTCTATTCATGTCATCATCAAAAGGAGAGGTAGGAGTTTCATACCCCTCATGTGGCACCACTAGGAAAAAACCTTTCACCCAATTTTCATCCCAAAGTGATGTGGCTGGAAAAGAAGTGTGGGGTGAGGAATTATGAACCAACTTTAATTCTTTACAATGCTTACCCATTGAAATATTTAATTCATCTTCTCCATAATTGGCTGGTCCAACTATTGTGAGATCATGTACCTCTTCCAAGGCTTTGCAACTCTCTCCATGAGGCAACTCATAATCCCCTTTGAACAAGGACAAGTGTTTGTCCTTCTTCTTGTTTTAGTGTAGTATCTTCAAGAACCTGCATATCAACATGTACCTCATGTTCCACAATTACATTAGGTTCCTCTTTTGTGGCATAAATTGTTTCATCCTTTTCCTTGAAAAGAGAACCATTGCTCATTACTTTTTCTGAGTTGCTTCCAATTTCACTAAGCAACAATCTGAACTCTTGAAAGTATTGTATCCACTTGTATTCAAAGGATGGTTCAAGTAGTTTCCTAAAATCCTCATTCTCCTTTAAGGTTCCTTTCTCATCCTTACTCATGGTGACCAATGAATGCACTTCTTCTCCTACTTCTTCCCTTTCACCAAAGTACATCCAGTTTCAGTTTCTAAGGGTGGTGGCTTATTTCTTTGACTCCTGGTATTCATTAATGTTCTACCACATCAGGTGCCAAGACCATGCTCTGATACCACTGTAATGTCCCTTGTTAGGAATTTTATTAAAATGGCAATTTTTCACTTTTTTTCCCTAGTTTGACCTTTGACTAGTTTTGATCTCTAGGTCCCAAATTTGCCCCAAATCTTCTGAGAAGGTATATGAATGATATTAGAACATAAATATGTGTTTTAGGGATGCATTTGGACCTTTTAAATACTTCTGAAAATCCTCTTTCAATTCTGATCTATGTAGGTAACTTTACTAGTGATTTCCCTTTGACTAGTATTGGTCTCTAGGTCTCAAACTGACTCCAAATTCCTTCAAATCTTCAAGGAAGGTGTATGAATGATATTAGAACTTGAATATGATGTTTATGGATGCAATATGGCCACAAAAATACCTCTGCAAACTCTCTTAAGATTCTGGACCAATTATGCAATTTTACTAGTAATTTGGGGTTCAAATCCCCCTAGGGTAAGTACTGAAAATGGCTTCCCAAATGCCTCCAAACCCACTCAAATTTATGAACAGAGGTATGTAATGTGTTAAGTATGTTATTAAAGTCTCATATGCACCATTAATGGATTATTACAACTGTTCTCACCCTCTCCCATTCAACTGCAAAAATCCCCAATTCGACCCTTGGGGAAATGGCACTATTTCACCTCCCAATATAACTAAACTGAGTAAAATTGCTTCAAATGCTCAAGTACAGTACATGAAACTTGTATAAGACATACATGGAAGTATATTTATCACAAATATATCAGAGAATCATCCATTCATTCGAAATTATCATCAATACATTGGCTCACAACAAGGTAGTGGGGAAATGGCATTGTTCTTCCATTAAAAATGAGATTTATACATTTCTACTCGGAATTTCGACCTGAAACTTTTTGGAGATTAAGAACAGAGTATTTAATTCATATTACAAAAGAAATGGGGCATTAAAAGCTTCCTCAAAGAGTACAATAGCTCACCAAAAACGCCCTCCCTCAAGGATCAAGAATATGCCATCAAAACTGGAAATGGTTGAAGGAGTGAGCTGCAATAGAAGAAACCATGAGCTGCCCTGTAGCTTACACCTGAAAATAAAGACTCCATTAAAGCTCCAAATGAAAGGTCTGAATGGCCTTTCCAATTACCAACTTGGATGGGAATCTTTCACCCTCGAAATTGGCTAAGGCAAGAAACTAGTCATCCACTAGCTCTCCCTCTTCACAAATGCAATTGCAAATTCTACAAATGATCAAAATCTGGTTTCATTCTTTGTTATTGACATTTATAAACTTCTAATGTCCTCCATGGGTCGAATTCCTTCCAAGAGACTCATGCCAACTCAAGTTGGGAAGAGATTCCAAAGAACGCCACTTGTACAACAATTCCTAATCTCCCACTTCCACCAAATCACATGTGGAAGCATCTTAGCTGCCCTAACACCCTTGAGCGCCCTCTTGGAGTCTAGTTTTATCCCTGACATGTCATATATGTCATATGTCAGCCTTCAGGTCTGATTTGTGTCATAGGTGTCATAGCATCTTCATCATTGTTGTCATAGAGCTAGGGAATCTAGCCCAAGTGTCTCACTAGCTCCAAATTGCCTCTTCCGCTTCCATGGGAGTTACTCTTCCTCTATATTTCGACCTTGAATGAGTCATGCAATGAATAATACCTTTTGGACTCCCCCAAGTATGTTACCATTCACCTTGAATTCGAATTGGTGAGAGAATGATGCCAAATGTAGTGGGGAAATCTAGCCATATGTGGGTCCCACTTCCTCCATGTGTCTTCATCATGAAATGCCACTTTGATTTTCACTTGTATATATTTATTTAGATCCTTTATTAAATATTTATTCCATTCTAATATTCAAACATCATTTATTATCCCCATTATTCCAAATCCCAAAGCTTCCACCCCAAACCTAGGAAACTAGTAATTTTCCTCCTTGGCAATTATTTGACCTTTAGCATCAATTTGACAAACTCTAATGAATAGGGATAATGTGATTAGGCCATTGTGACCCAATGCCAAATTTTGGACATGACAAATCCTCCCTTCCCAATATTGCTTGTCCTCAAGCAATTTTAAACATGGGTGTTGAAGAACCTGCTTTCTGTATAATTCTTTGAAGTTGCCATTGAATTGCCCAACCTTGAGTCTTTGAGTTTCCATGAAGATTTTAGAGAGGAACCACCATGCTTGCTGCTGCACTACTCTGATAAAAATCACTTTATTAAGTGGGGAAATCCATCTCCCATACTGCTTGTTTCCCCCAAAAAAATTTGAAACCAATGAGATAAAAATGATTCCAGGGTCCCATTGCTTGTATTGCACCCCAACAATTAAAAGTGCTCTCCAACCCATACCATCAGATAAGAGGATTCCTGGATCCCATTTTCTTGTATGCATTCTTCCAAACATCACGAGTACAAAATATATATCATCAAAGTACATAACAACATAATGAAAATGTACATAAAGGAGATGCTTCATCAAAGAGTCATGAAAGTGCTTATACCTCCAAGCATGTATACCACCATTTTCCAAGTGCATACAATCTTCAAGTGACCCATCAAATCTGCTCCAATGACATAGGTGAGGATCCCATGTCCAATAGTGCTGCTCCAAGAGAATGTGATATGCATAAAAATATTCATCCATGCATTCTTTCATCCAAGAAGTGAATGAAGAATCTCCACTAAAATCTGAACCAAATAATGAGCAGGAAAAACAAGGAGAATTCAAAGGACTCAAAGAAGTCTCATCCATACATCCATGAGGATATGTATCATCATAAGGTAAAGCAATATGCTGTTGCAATTCTAAATAATGAGGTGCTCTATTCATGTCATCATCAAAAGGAGAGGTAGGAGTTTCATACCCCTCATGTGGCACCACTAGGAAAAAACCTTTCACCCAATTTTCATCCCAAAGTGATGTGGCTGGAAAAGAAGTGTGGGGTGAGGAATTATGAACCAACTTTAATTCTTTACAATGCTTACCCATTGAAATATTTAATTCATCTTCTCCATAATTGGCTGGTCCAACTATTGTGAGATCATGTACCTCTTCCAAGGCTTTGCAACTCTCTCCATGAGGCAACTCATAATCCCTTTGAACAAGGACAAGTGTTTGTCCTTCTTCTTGTTTTAGTGTAGTATCTTCAAGAACCTGCATATCAACATGTACCTCATGTTCCACAATTACATTAGGTTCCTCTTTTGTGGCATAAATTGTTTCATCCTTTTCCTTGAAAAGAGAACCATTGCTCATTACTTTTTCCGAGTTGCTTCCAATTTCACTAAGCAACAATCTGAACTCTTGAAAGTATTGTATCCACTTGTATTCAAAGGATGGTTCAAGTAGTTTCCTAAAATCCTCATTCTCCTTTAAGGTTCCTTTCTCATCCTTACTCATGGTGACCAATGAATGCACTTCTTCTCCTACTTCTTCCCTTTCACCAAAGTACATCCAGTTTCAGTTTCTAAGGGTGGTGGCTTATTTCTTTGACTCCTGGTATTCATTAATGTTCTACCACATCAGGTGCCAAGACCATGCTCTGATACCACTGTAATGTCCCTTGTTAGGAATTTTATTAAAATGGCAATTTTTCACTTTTTTTCCCTAGTTTGACCTTTGACTAGTTTTGATCTCTAGGTCCCAAATTTGCCCCAAATGATCCCAAATCTTCTGAGAAGGTATATGAATGATATTAGAACATAAATATGTGTTTTAGGGATGCATTTGGACCTTTTAAATACTTCTGAAAATCCTCTTTCAATTCTGATCTATGTAGGTAACTTTACTAGTGATTTCCCTTTGACTAGTATTGGTCTCTAGGTCTCAAACTGACTCCAAATTCCTTCAAATCTTCAAGGAAGGTGTATGAATGATATTAGAAATTGAATATGATGTTTATGGATGCAATATGGCCACAAAAATACCTCTGCAAACTCTCTTAAGATTCTGGACCAATTATGCAATTTTACTAGTAATTTGGGGTTCAAATCCCCCTAGGGTAAGTACTGAAAATGGCTTCCCAAATGCCTCCAAACCCACTCAAATTTATGAACAGAGGTATGTAATGTGTTAAGTATGTTATTAAAGTCTCATATGCACCATTAATGTATTATTACAACTGTTCTCACCCTCTCCCATTCAACTGCAAAAATCCCCAATTCGACCCTTGGGGAAATGGCACTATTTCACCTCCCAATATAACTAAACTGAGTAAAATTGCTTCAAATGCTCAAGTACAGTACATGAAACTTGTAGAAGACATACATGGAAGTATATTGATCACAAATATATCAGAGAATCATCCATTCATTCGAAATTATCATCAATACATTGGCTCACAACAAGGTAGTGGGGAAATGGCATTGTTCTTCCATTAAAAATGAGATTTATACATTTCTACTCGGAATTTCGACCTGAAACTTTTTGGAGATTAAGAACAGAGTATTTAATTCATATTACAAAAGAAATGGGGCATTAAAAGCTTCCTCAAAGAGTACAATAGCTCACCAAAAACGCCCTCCCTCAAGGATCAAGAATATGCCATCAAAACTGGAAATGGTTGAAGGAGTGAGCTGCAATAGAAGAAACCATGAGCTGCCCTGTAGCTTACACCTGAAAATAAAGACTCCATTAAAGCTCCAAATGAAAGGTCTGAATGGCCTTTCCAATTACCAACTTGGATGGGAATCTTTCACCCTCGAAATTGGCTAAGGCAAGAAACTAGTCATCCACTAGCTCTCCCTCTTCACAAATGCAATTGCAAATTCTACAAATGATCAAAATCTGGTTTCATTCTTTGTTATTGACATTTATAAACTTCTAATGTCCTCCATGGGTCGAATTCCTTCCAAGAGACTCATGCCAACTCAAGTTGGGAAGAGATTCCAAAGAACGCCACTTGTACAACAATTCCTAATCTCCCACTTCCACCAAATCACATGTGGAAGCATCTTAGCTGCCCTAACACCCTTGAGCGCCCTCTTGGAGTCTAGTTTTATCCCCGACATGTCATATATGTCATATGTCAGCCTTCAGGTATGATTTGTGTCATAGGTGTCATAGCATCTTCATCATTGTTGTCATAGAGCTAGGGAATCTAGCCCAAGTGTCTCACTAGCTCCAAATTGCCTCTTCCGCTTCATGGGAGTTACTCTTCCTCTATATTTCGACCTTGAATGAGTCATGCAATGAATAATACCTTTTGGACTCCCCCAAGTATGTTACCATTCACCTTGAATTCGAATTGGTGAGAGAATGATGCCAAATGTAGTGGGGAAATCTAGCCATATGTGGGTCCCACTTCCTCCATGTGTCTTCATCATGAAATGCCACTTTGATTTTCACTTGTATATATTTATTTAGATCCTTTATTAAATATTTATTCCATTCTAATGTTCAAACATCATTTATTATCCCCATTATTCCAAATCCCAAAGCTTCCACCCCAAACCTAGGAAACTAGTAATTTTCCTCCTTGGCAATTATTTGACCTTTAGCATCAATTTGACAAACTCTAATGAATAGGGATAATGTGATTAGGCCATTGTGACCCAATGCCAAATTTTGGACATGACAAATCCTCCCTTCCCAATATTGCTTGTCCTCAAGCAATTTTAAACATGGGTGTTGAAGAACCTGCTTTCTGTATAATTCTTTGAAGTTGCCATTGAATTGCCCAACCTTGAGTCTTTGAGTTTCCATGAAGATTTTAGAGAGGAACCACCATGCTTGCTGCTGCACTACTCTGATAAAAATCACTTTATTAAGTGGGGAAATCCATCTCCCATACTGCTTGTTTCCCCCAAAAAAATTTGAAACCAATGAGATAAAAATGATTCCAGGGTCCCATTGCTTGTATTGCACCCCAACAATTAAAAGTGCTCTCCAACCCATACCATCAGATAAGAGGATTCCTGGATCCCATTTTCTTGTATGCATTCTTCCAAACATCACGAGTACAAAATATATATCATCAAAGTACATAACAACATAATGAAAATGTACATAAAGGAGATGCTTCATCAAAGAGTCATGAAAGTGCTTATACCTCCAAGCATGTAGACCACCATTTTCCAAGTGCATACAATCTTCAAGTGACCCATCAAATCTGCTCCAATGACATAGGTGAGGATCCCATGTCCAATAGTGCTGCTCCAAGAGAATGTGATATGCATAAAAATATTCAGCCATGCATTCTTTCATCCAAGAAGTGAATGAAGAATCTCCACTAAAATCTGAACCAAATAATGAGCAGGAAAAACAAGGAGAATTCAAAGGACTCAAAGAAGTCTCATCCATACATCCATGAGGATATGTATCATCATAAGGTAAAGCAATATGCTGTTGCAATTCTAAATAATGAGGTGCTCTATTCATGTCATCATCAAAAGGAGAGGTAGGAGTTTCATACCCCTCATGTGGCACCACTAGGAAAAAACCTTTCACCCAATTTTCATCCCAAAGTGATGTGGCTGGAAAAGAAGTGTGGGGTGAGGAATTATGAACCAACTTTAATTCTTTACAATGCTTACCCATTGAAATATTTAATTCATCTTCTCCATAATTGGCTGGTCCAACTATTGTGAGATCATGTACCTCTTCCAAGGCTTTGCAACTCTCTCCATGAGGCAACTCATAATCCCTTTGAACAAGGACAAGTGTTTGTCCTTCTTCTTGTTTTAGTGTAGTATCTTCAAGAACCTGCATATCAACATGTACCTCATGTTCCACAATTACATTAGGTTCCTCTTTTGTGCATAAATTGTTTCATCCTTTTCCTTGAAAAGAGAACCATTGCTCATTACTTTTTCCGAGTTGCTTCCAATTTCACTAAGCAACAATCTGAACTCTTGAAAGTATTGTATCCACTTGTATTCAAAGGATGGTTCAAGTAGTTTCCTAAAATCCTCATTCTCCTTTAAGGTTCCTTTCTCATCCTTACTCATGGTGACCAATGAATGCACTTCTTCTCCTACTTCTTCCCTTTCACCAAAGTACATCCAGTTTTCAGTTTCTAAGGGTGGTGGCTTATTTCTTTGACTCCTGGTATTCATTAATGTTCTACCACATCAGGTGCCAAGACCATGCTCTGATACCACTGTAATGTCCCTTGTTAGGAATTTTATTAAATGGCAATTTTTCACTTTTTTTCCCTAGTTTGACCTTTGACTAGTTTTGATCTCTAGATCCCAAATTTGCCCCAAATGATCCCAAATCTTCTGAGAAGGTATATGAATGATATTAGAACATAAATATGTGTTTTAGGGATGCCTTTGGACCTTTTAAATACTTCTGAAAATCCTCTTTCAATTCTGATCTATGTAGGTAACTTTACTAGTGATTTCCCTTTGACTAGTATTGGTCTCTAGGTCTCAAACTGACTCCAAATTCCTTCAAATCTTCAAGGAAGGTGTATGAATGATATTAGAACTTGAATATGATGTTTATGGATGCATATATGGCCACAAAAATAACCTCTGAAACTCTCTTAAGATTCTGGACCAATTATGCAATTTTACTAGTAATTTGGGGTTCAAATCCCCCTGGGGTAAGTACTGAAAATGGCTTCCCAAATGCCTCCAAACCCACTCAAATTTATGAACAGAGGTATGTAATGTGTTAAGTATGTTATTAAAGTCTCATATGCACCATTAATGGATTATTACAATTGTTCTCACCCTCTCCCATTCAACTGCAAAAATCCTCAATTCGACCCTTGGGGAAATGGCACTATTTCACCTCCCAATATAACTAAACTGAGTAAAATTGCTTCAAATTCTCAAGTACAGTACATGAAACTTGTATAAGACATCCATGGCAGTATATTGATCACAAATATATCAGAGAATCATCCATTCATTCGAAATTATCATCAATACATTGGCTCACAACAAGGTAGTGGGGAAATGGCATTGTTCTTCCATTAAAAATGAGATTTATACATTTCTACTCGGAATTTCGACCTGAAAATTTTTGGAGATTAAGAAAAGAGTATTTAATTCATATTACAAAAGAAATGGGGCATTAAAAGCTTCCTCAAAGAGTACAATAGCTCACCAAAAACGACCTCCCTCAAGGATCAAGAATATGCCATCAAAACTGGAAATGGTTGAAGGAGTGAGCTGCAATAGAAGAAACCATGAGCTGCCCTGTAGCTTACACCTGAAAATAAAGACTCCATTAAAGCTCCAAATGAAAGGTCTGAATGGCCTTTCCAATTACCAACTTGGATGGGAATCTTTCACCCTCGAAATTGGCTAAGGCAAGAAACTAGTCATCCACTAGCTCTCCCTCTTCACAAATGCAATTGCAAATTTTACAAATGATCAAAAGCTGGTTTCATTCTTTGTTATTGACATTTATAAACTTCTAATGTCCTCCATGGGTCAAATTCCTTCCAAGAGACTCATGCCAACTCAAGTTGGGAAGAGATTCCAAAGAACGCCACTTGTACAACAATTCCTAATCTCCCACTTCCACCAAATCACATGTGGAAGCATCTTAGCTGACCTAACACCCTTGAGCGCCCTCTTGGAGTCTAGTTTTTAGCCCCGACATGTCATATATGTCATATGTCAGCCTTCAGGTATGATTTGTGTCATAGGTGTCATATCATCTTCATCATTGTTGTCATAGAGCTAGGGAATCTAGCCCAAGTGTCTCACTAGCTCCAAATTGCCTCTTCCTCTTCCATGGGAGTTACTCTTCCTCTATATTTCGACCTTGAATGAGTCATGCAATGAATAATACCTTTTGGACTCCCCCAAGTATGTTACCATTCACCTTGAATTCGAATTGGTGAGAGAATGATGCCAAATGTAGTGGGGAAATCTAGCCATATGTGGGTCCCACTTCCTCCATGTGTCTTCATCATGAAATGCCACTTTGATTTTCACTTGTATATATTTATTTAGATCCTTTATTAAATATTTATTCCATTCTAATGTTCAAACATCATTTATTATCCCCATTATTCCAAATCCCAAAGCTTCCACCCCAAACCTAGGAAACTAGTAATTTTCCTCCTTGGCAATTATTTGACCTTTAGCATCAATTTGACAAACTCTAATGAATAGGGCTAATGTGATTAGGCCATTGTGACCCAATGCCAAATTTTGGACATGACAAAGCGGGAGGCAACCACACAAACATAAAAGATAAGTATTTGAGTTGTTATTTGAAATAGTAAATGATATTGCCTGTAATAGGTTGTATGCATATTTGTATTCCTATAATGTATCATGCTGAGTGTAAATATTCATAGAACATTGAACAGTATACTACTAATATGGATATGATTGGTAAGTTGGACAAACATTCCATTGTTGCTTGTCTAGAATGAAACCTCTTTGCTGACATGCTGAGAGTTGTGCACACTCTCGATAGTATGTTCTGGTGGAGATGGAAGGCATCTAGATAGCCACTGTATGCATACATGATATGGGAAAGTGTTGTGCCAAAGTATTGGACAAGATAGTTGCATAACTATGTAAATGATATCTGTATGCATAATAGGTTATCATGTCAATATGATTTGATGATTATGAAGTATTACTAATCCTGTACTTAATTTTGATTTGTAGGAAAGATCATGATGAATGATGAACACTGAACAAGCAATGGATGTTCAACAAAAGATTTACAAATCAAATGATAGAAGGCTTGTGGCTAGAAGATTCTCTTAGAAAAGAGAAAGAGAATCATGATGAGATGTTTGTTCCAATTGGATAGATAAAACCATTCTCTTAATGGTGTAATCAAAGAAGAAGTGTGATTTAGGTTCTGTATGGGTACCCAGGATCGATAATCAATTGATGAGCTTAATGATCACCACGAGTGATGTGGATCTCAACCTTTGCTACAAGGTTGAATATGGTTTTTATACATAGATGACATGGATGCAAGAAGGACATCACCACATAGTTCGAATAATATTGAGGCTCATATCAGTAGACCCATCTATCAAGAGATGGCACAGATAGATATGCAGAAAAATCATTCAATGCAGAGTGTGAATGATGTTCAGTCCCAAAGGGAGAATTGACAGTTTCTTAATAAGCTTGGGATTTACCAAAAGTAAAGTTGTTCCTAACCTTTACCTTAAGGCTATGGATCATACTATTATTATGATATCTTTCTTATAGGGAATGAGAAACAGATCATGAAAAGAAAGAAGAAGATGGCTGCAGAAATGAAAAATGAAAGATCTCAGATTGATGCATTACTTCCTAAGTCTGGAAATATGGCAAGGCTTAGAAGGAATCTTTCTCAACCAGGGAAAGTGTGCTGAGAAATATTAAAAGGAATTGATGTGTTGGAATGGCCACTCTCATGAATTCCAACTTGAAGTTCTTAGCAGATGACTCATTAGAGTTAGTGGATATAACTCTGAACAGACAAATTATTGGGTCTTTGATATATCTAACATATACTAGGTTAGATATATGCTTTGTTATGAACACCTTGAGTCAGTATCTAGTGGAAACTAGAGGTGTTTACCTGATAGTTGCAAAGAATGTGATGAGGCACATAAAGGACACGATAGAATTTGATCTATGCTATCTTGAATATCATGACTTCAGATGGCTATTCAGATTCTGATTGGGCAGGAAGTGTATCAGACAGGAAGAACACATCGAGAGGATGTTATTGTCTGGGATTAGCCATGATCTCGTGGTTTAGCTGGAAGCAGTCTAGTATGGCTCTCAGCACAAGCGGAATATATGGCTGCTTGCTCTGCTAGTTGTGAAGAAGTTTGGCTTTAGGATTGTTTGACTTAGAGATAGAACCAACTGAGATCCTATGTGATAATTAGAGTTGTATCAAGATGACGTAGAATCTAGTGTTCCATGATAAGTCAAAGAACATGGGGAACTAACAAGATATGACGCAGAAAGGAACTCTAAAGTTTGAATTTGTAACAAGTTACCGTTGTACTAACCAAACCTCTACGTCAAGTGAAGAAGTTACCAACCAAACCTCTGTCTCGAGTGAAATTTGAATACTTCCGAGACAAGCTTGGTGTAGTTCAAAAGGACCCTCCTCGAAAGGGGGAGTAGTATAGTCACTGCTGATGAGATTGTCTCATCGAACATCAAGGTCGATGATGAGGTAACCTGTTCTCTACACCCAGTTACTTAGAAATATTTAGATTTAGGACTCTTATACTTAGAATACTTAGTTTTACTTATACATGCTTTTGATGATAGATGTATTGATGAGAATACATGCTTTTGATGATGAGATGTATTAATGAGAATACATGTAGGGATTGTATCATCCTTGAACACTTGTTCTAAAGCGATCCGTAGACGTGAGGTCTCTGAAAATGAAGTCCTTAGTGGAAAGTTGAGGGGATTGGATCATCCCTGGACTTTTAGTCCTAAAGAGAGCCGTAGACGTGAGGTCTCCGAGAATGAAGTCCTTAGTGGACATTTGAGGGGATTGGATCATCCCTGGACTTTCAGTCCTAAAGAGAGCCGTAGACGTGAGGTCTCCGAGAATGAAGTCCTTAGTGGACAGTTGAGGGGATTGGATCATCCCTGGACTTTCAGTCCTAAAGAGAGCCGTAGACGTGAGGTCTCCGAGAATGAAGTCCTTAGTGGACAGTTGAAGGGATTGGATCATCCCTGGACTTTCAGTCCTAAAGAGAGCCGTAGACGTGAGGTCTCCGAGAATGAAGTCCTTAGTGGACAGTTGAGGGGATTGGATCATCCCTGGACTTTCAGTCCTAAAGAGAGCCGTAGACGTGAGGTCTCCGAGAATGAAGTCCTTAGTGGACAGTTGAGGGGATTGGATCATCCCTGGACTTTCAGTCCTAAAGAGAGCCGTAGACGTGAGGTCTCCGAGAATGAAGTCCTTAGAGGACAGTTGTGGGGAT
The DNA here is from genome assembly GCA_027924585.1 of Larix kaempferi. Lineage (NCBI taxonomy): Eukaryota > Viridiplantae > Streptophyta > Pinopsida > Pinales > Pinaceae > Larix > Larix kaempferi. The sequence goes on along the minus strand of BSBM01001409.1, from coordinate 4,383,760 downwards.
TGCATCATCCCGGAACTGCTAGTTCAAAATGTACGTGATGGGGATTGCATCATCCCGGAACTGCTAGTTCAAAATGTACGTGATGGGGATTGCATCATCCCGGAACTGCTAGTTCAAAATGTACGTGATGGGGATTGCATCATCCCGAAACTGTTAGTTCAAAATGTACGTGATGGGGATTGCATCATCCCGGAACTGCTAGTTCAAAATGTACGTGATGGGGATTGCATCATCCCGAAACTGCTAGTTCAAAATGTACGTGATGGGGATTGCATCATCCCGGAACTACTAGTTCAAAATGTACGTGATGGGGATTGCATCATCCCGGAACTGCTAGTTCAAAATGTACGTGATGGGGATTGCATCATCCCGGAACTGTTAGTTCAAAATGTACGTGATGGGGATTGCATCATCCCGGAACTGCTAGTTCAAAATGTACGTGATGGGGATTGCATCATCCCGGAACTGCTAGTTCAAAATGTACGTGATGGGGATTGCATCATCCCGGAACTGCTAGTTCAAAATGTACGTGATGGGGATTGCATCATCCCGGAACTGCTAGTTCAAAATGTACGTGATGGGGATTGCATCATCCCGGAACTGCTAGTTCAAAATGTACGTGATGGGGATTGTATCATCCCCGGACTTCGGTCCCTGAATTGATCCGTAGACGAATGGTCTTCGAGAAAGTGATTGTATGGTTACTTGTATCGGTAGGATACTTTTATTGATGATATGGTTACTTGTATCGGTAGGATACTTGTATTGATGATGTGGTTACTTGTATCGGTAGGATACTTGTATTGATGATGTGATTACTTGTATCGGTATGGATACTTGTATTGATGATGTGGTTACTTGTATCGGTAGGATACTTGTATTGATGATGTGGTTACTTGTATCGGTAGGATACTTGTATTGATGATGTGGTTACTTGTATCGGTAGGATACTTGTATTGATGATGTGGTTACTTGTATCGGTAGGATACTTGTATTGATGATGTGATTACTTGTATCGGTATGGATACTTGTATTGATGATGTGGTTACTTGTATTGGCATGAATACTTGTACTGCTGATCGTGTGATGAAGATGCCGATGATCGTGTGATGACGATGTTGATGATCGTAAGATGACGATGCTGATGATCGTGTGATGACGATGCTGATGATCGTGTGATGACGATGCTGATGATCGTGAAATGACGATGCTGATGATCGTGTGATGACAATGCTGATGATCGTGTGATGACGATGTTGATGATCGTGAGATGATGATGCTGATATGACGATGCTGATGATCGTGTGATGACGATGCTGATGATCGTGAGATGATGATGCTGATGATCGTGTATCGTGAGGATCCAGATGATGATATTGTTGTAGCTGTTCAAGTGCTACAGAAGATAAAGACTCAATACTGAAGATGTCGATGTTCCAGTATTGAAGATGTTCCAGTAACTGCTTGAGTTACTAATGATGTTGAGAAAGCTTCCAATGATTTATAGATGTATCATATATGATGTTGATGACTCCTTGCTCGGGCAGATGCTGTTATAATATCCTTCTCGTTAAGGGGGAGTGTTGAGATATTGTAACTTCAAAGAATATTATATTTGTACTTTATTATTCCGGAGATGATTCATTCCTCCGTGAAGATCTTATTGTATATCCGGAGATGTTTATTCCTCCGTCGGAATGTGGTAACTCGGGTTATTAGACTTCCCTAGTGGGGGTTGGCCCTAAATGTGTTATGTGGGTCAAAGGGTTATTAGACCACCCTAGAGGGGTCGGCCCAGTCAGTTATAATGGGGTATTTAACCTAATGGTTAAATACGAGCCTACATGTACTTGTGTAAAATACATATCAGAGAAGTGTATAAATAGAGGAGGTGTGTTCCTCATTATACACACATTCACTCACTTGAGGATAGCGCATTTGTGGAGGAGAGGTCTGCTATGGTGGAGAAGGAGATCATGTCTCAGGGTTTCATCTTTGTATATTTCTGGTCATCTATATTGAGGAAGCTTTACTGGGTTTTCTACCCCATGAGGGTTTCCCAGGATAAATCTCTGTCTCTTGTGTTTATGCTGTGCTTGTTGTTTCTTCAGTGATCTTGTATATGCTATTATTGTGAAATGGAATGTAATGCTGCTATTTTCTGTCTTAGCATATTAAATCTTAACAATGTTTATGTATTAAAATCGATGATTCTCTTACTTGGCCAAACAACAAAAGCTCCATTTCTCAACCCTGGACAACATGCCATATAAGAAAACAACACTTCATCCACCAGAATACCAAAGTTGAAGTCACCCAAAAATGTTCCTCCAACAAAATCACTCCCACTCACATTTGTTACAACACCTATGGAAATGCAATCCTTTCTTTCTGAACACTTATGTAACAACTTAACTTTTCTCATAATAAAAGAGGATTTATTCTCAGTTGTTATGATATGTGCTACACTTGTCGAAGTAGAAGTTGGTATATCATTGACCTCATTCTCAGTTGTTATGATATGTGCTACACTTGTCGAAGTAGAAGCTGGTATATCATTCACCTCATTCTCGTGACGAGCAGACCCAATCTGGTTAACGATCTCAAATACAGGTCATTGAATATAACCACCAACTACCTCTGACAATGTATCTGCACCTTCTGATCAATAGGGAAATGGAAGACTTGCATTTAAAGACTTGGTAACATTTACAATGATACATCTGTCCTTAATTATGATATTATGCAAAAATTTTCTTTTTGGAAAAGAGATTCCTTCAACAACTTTCAATCCATTCAAAAGTAGGTCCACACATGTTGAGTACCAAAATCCATTTCATAAACGATATATGAAATATAAAATAATAGGACACATTGTTCAGAACCAAAATCCAGTTCAGAAGCGTTTTATGAAATATAAAATAACAGGAGCACATTAACAATTATATTTATTTTAAACAAAGATATAACATAAATTATAATATATAAAAAAATGTCTGTTTGGACTTGCAATTTTCCAAATGGTAGGATCGGCTGCCCCTTCTTGTAGAAGAAGCGAACACAAGATGGATCGAAAGACCCTTCTTGCAGTCATGAAAGATTACAAAAATAATACTGGGTAGAAGAAGCTTCTCCTGCCCGTTCATTTATGAGGAAAAATTTAAAATATTCAACCTACAAATGCTAGGCTGTCAATTCATGTATTTCCAAAATTGTTAACAAGGGAAGAATACTGAGCACAACAAGGGTCGGCCGACCCTTCATTTACGATAAAAAATTAAATATATTTAATCTACAAATGCTAGGCCGTCAATACATGTATTTCCAAAATTGTGAACAAGGGAAGAATACTGAGAACAACAAGGGTCGGCCGACCCTTCATTTACTATATAAATTTAAATATATTTAATCTACGAAGGCTATGTCGACAATTCCTGACTTCCAACTTCCACTGTAAATAGTAGGGAGTTGACTTGGACATCATCTAAGTTCTAACATATAAAAATGTTTGTCCCGACTTCCATTTTCCAAAGAGAAGGATTGGCCGCCCCTTTGTTTTGGAGAGAATTTTGAACAACTATATCCAGCAAGTCACCAATATCCAGAATGGAGAAATAAAGAAGGATTGACCGACCCTTCTTGCATTCTAGAACTATTATGAATACGATACTGGGCAAAAGAAGGGTCAGCCGTCCCTTCTTTTTTTTGCAAGTAAGAAGTTTTTGTATTAAATCAAATAGGAGTTACAGAAGGAACAAGTTGTCCCAGAGTCAGACTTGTTCATCAAAACAGACCATCTAACTACTAACCCATAAACTCCAGCATCATTAACCTTGCGATAGACAATTATCACCAAAACAGATAAGATGCTTTCATTTAACTAGCCATCCCTATCCTCAGAAGCTTTGGAATAACAAAAATCACTACCTATCCAAAACGTTGCTGAACCGGAGATATTCTTAGCATAGGCACGCAGGCCCGAAATCAAAAAGCACAGCAAAATGCTACTACACCTGTTAGGAAAGATATACATTTAGGAAAAGACAATCTAGCTTAATAGCCGACCCTCCCTTAATAAAAAGACTTGCAGTTTGGAAAAATGATTCCAGATCAAGCGTTAATGGATAACGACTAAGTTATAACATATAAAATTGTTTGTTCGAACTTCTGTTTTCCGAGAAGAAGGATCGTTTAGTAGATAATTGTGAAAACCTTTATCTAGAAATTGAATGATATCCAGAATCGTGAAGATGAAGATGGATCGACCGACCCTTCTTTTAGTCTCAAGCTATAATGAAAAGAATATTGGGAAGAAGAAGGATCGTCCGCCCCTTCTTTTATGAGGGAATTGGAAAAATAGAACTTGGAGAAAGAGCATCCGATCTTTCCTTGTGAATTGTAAAAAAAAGAACTTGGAGAAAGAGCGGTCGATCTTTCTCTGTGGATATTTCTCCATGAAATATGTATTTGGAGTGCGGATATCTACTTTAGCCACTCCAAAAAACTTATCCCTGGAAGAAGGAGTGAACGCTCTTTCTCCTCAGCATCTACTTCCGAAAACCACGAAATGGAACAACCTGACGAAAGAGCGACCTTGCTTTCTCTAACAAAATTTCGACTTGATAGCAAACTCTTTGTAGCAAAAATTCTGTAAATTTTTTCGTTCAAATGTCGAAATCTAGTCTCCAGGGTGACACATGGAACGGTTAGATTGTGCTGCATGGCTTTGATTATTCATTAATGACAGTCTGTAAATTTCCTTCCTTTCTCTGTTAATTGTTATTTCTAGTAATGACAGTCTGTAAATTTCCTTCCTTTCTCTGTTAATTGTTGTTTCCAGTAAATATTTTCCATTGTGTTATTCTTCATGCTTGGATGAAAGTAATCTTAAATCAGAATTCATATGTTTATGCTCTGGTTTATCACATCTAAGTATTCACCAATTTATGCTAAAATTGATATTGGATTCATTTATGACCAATGCCCAATATTAATGGACTGTTTTCTTTTCTTCATTATCAACCTGCAAACTAAGACAAAGAAGGGTATTCACCAATTTTATGATAAAATTCACTTAATTTTAAGAACATTTTTATCAACTTTATCTCTTCAAATAAATTCCTTGGTATCGTATGCAAGACTCAAATGTTTTCTCATTGCATCCAACAATTTGAGTCATAAACCATGTCCAACTACTTAATACATGGGACTTTTCTATAGTGAATATTAACTGCAAAATGATATTAAAAAGAAGAAACATGTTTCAATTTTCCAAGTTCATTTGTCGTTATCTTTTTCCAACAAACCTAGCCAAATGCTAGAGGATTTGTAGAAAACAATATGGAATATATGAAAATACTACGCTACACCACCAGACAGAAAACGTATGCACGATGGCGGCAATTCTGTAATGCACGATTTTGCAAATATAATGATGTGAAATCATATTAATGGACTGTAAGAAGATAACTACCCAGAATTGAAGGAAATAAATTTTGGAAATCTGAAGAAGACAGACAATGGTGGAAGGAAATCTGAAGAATCTAAAACATTCAGCGACTTTAAATTACTGTGAACTTGAAACTGTTATTGCATTGATTTTTGACAACCATGGAAGATATGGATTTTTAGTCCAGAGGCTCAATAAGCATGCTGTGTTATAGATCTAGATTTATGGTTTGAATAATATAAATACCTGCCAATTGAAAAACTAGCAGTCGATTCTTCAAACCAATCTTACTGCTCTACCCGCCCAACACTCTTCTCGGTTCCACCTCAGCAAAATAAAACCTTGGTCCTTAGAGAAAATAGAGCTCCAAAATCGCAACCACAGATTTAGATTTATGGTTTGAATAATATAAATACCTGCCAATTGAAAAACTAGCAGTGGATTATTCAAACCAATCTTACTGCTCTACCCACCCAACACTCTTCTCGGTTCCACCTCAGCAAAAGAAAACCTCGGTCCTCAGATAAAACAGAGCTCCAAAATTGCAACCACGGAGAGTTTGAACTTTAAGTTTCAATGTTCTATGGCAGGATATCATCACACAGTATCAATGCAGAAAATTTTGTGACATTAATTATCACAGTGTGGCAGGATATCATTTGTACATCGTGACACATAAACACAATCCATCATAAATGTGATGAGATTATTCACACGAGTGATATAGTCCATCATTTACCATTAGCGCCGTATAAACCATTTTAAACGGTGGAAAAGATTACCCCCATGCCAATGTACACACCATTTTAAATGGCGGAAAAGATCACCTTCGCCAACATACAAGCCATTTTAAATGGCAGAAAAGATCACCTCCTCCAATGTACAAACCATTTTAAATGGCGGAAAAGATCACCTCCACCAACGTACAAACCATTTTAAATGGAGGAAAAGATCAATTCCGCATCCACAACATGCACGCTAGGACAAAGGGATGGATGGTTGCGGAATCTGAAACCGCTCTCCACGTGGCAGCACGACATGATTTCGCAAGTTGGAAGGGCAGTAAGGAAAACCACCTTCCTCCATTTGCGAAAACACATACGCCCATCCTTCACAGTCGCTGGCACGTGTGGATATGATGTGGCCGGATATAACAGTTGTAACCAAAACCAAAGAGTCTGCCTTACATATGATTATATAAGGCAGAATCTTTCTAAAGTGGAGCCTTTTAGAATTTATAGTCCCTATAGTTGTGGCTATATGTATAAAGTTTTCAGTTTCGTGCCAACTATGATTAAAATGTATTAGAATATAAATACATTCTATGCTAGGGTATTTGCAAAGGTGTATAAATAATTAAATTTAAATTATTATAAAATAAAAATCAAGATAATTGTTATTTAAATGTAATATATGAATTTAGTTTTAAAGTAAGATTTAAAACTATTTCCAATTAGTTAAAAGTTTATTTTTTTATTCATAAAGTAAATAGTAAAATATATAAATTTACATTCTTTTATTTAATATATAAAAGTCAAAATAGATTTTCATTTATTATTGTTTACGGTAATTGCAATTCAACATAGGGACAAGTGAATACTCTAGAATGGGTGGTAGATAGAGATTAGTGCACCAACTCGACAAGGTAGCACGAAATAGACTTTTACTGCAGCTTAGTTTTCTATAGATTTTGTTTTGATTCAACCATGTATATGTATGGGTGTGAGGCAATAGGAATGTTGTTAACAACCCACATGGAAATCATGAATGCATGTAAGCGCCCAGTGAAGGGAAAACGCAAGAAAAAGTCCCAAAGTTCCCAATTTTAGAGGGTAGAAGTTCCCAACCATACGGAACGGTTCCCATCGGATTTGGAAAGTTTCCTACAAGTTCCCAAGTTCCCTGGAACGTCGGAACTTCGGGAACGAGTTTCTTAAAAGTTGGGAGCGGTTCCTGTGTTACATAGTATCTTTATCCAACGCAGATCCAAGCAACTGGCGTTGTAAGAGCACTTTTCCACTTAGATAAAATGGCGTTGTGGCTGTCTATCAGTTGCAGAAAATTAATAGATAAAATGAGTTAAACGAAGAAATTCAGTTGTAGAAAATTAATAGATAAAATGAGTTAAACGAAGAAATTCAGTTGCAGAAAATTAATAGATAAAATGAGTTAAACGAAGAAATTCATTTAAGACATAATAACACATGAATCGTATATTTATAGAAATCCAACAGATCGATGCATTAATTAATTAATTAATTAAGAAATCCAAAAAAATGGCCGAAACCGACTGAATTTCATTAATTATGCAAAAAAATACACTGACTCATGGTGCCATCCTCCTCCCAAAAGAGAGGAAGTCCCTTCTTGAATAATGGATCAAGCATTCTTTTACAGAGTTTTACTTGATGTGCTAAAATGTCTATCCTTTCCTGAATTGTGTTCTTTGTAGAAATTCTATGGCCTTTTCTGCACACTCCATGGGCTTCTTGTTCAACTTTCCCTTGACTGTTGTTATGCTTTGTCTGGCTAACTTTATTACAGCCTCTTTGTCCAGAATGAAATCGAGACATGGCCTCAATTTCTCTGTGGCCCTCCCTTGCTTTGCTTCCATCAAGGAGGTCTCACCTCTAAGCTGCTTTATTAATTCATCATATTTCACTTGTAGCCCTAGGTATTTACCTCCCAAGCCTTTCCCTCTTGCTCTTCTTCTGGGACTCTGCTCCTCACCTCTGTGTTCTGCTTTGAAACCTTTCCACTTATTAGTCTTTTAGGCTTGCCATGTTCTCCAACTCTTTGCTCTTCTCCTGCGTTTTCCTTTCAAGGTCTTCAGACTTAGCTCTCCACTTCTTTTCAATTTCCACCATGAGAGCTATATTAGTCAGCCACAAATTCTCTTCAAACTTCAACGACCTAGAATTGTAGTCTGTTGGTTCCTCTCGAAGATCTTTGCCAATTCATAAGATTATACCAGCTAGAGGGTATCTTTAGCTTCCTTTTTAATGACTGAATGATGTTTCCTTTGTCATCCAACATCTTTTTTATACTACCCTTATTGTCTTCTTGGCTTTCAGTATCCAACAATGAATTTTGTAGCTTTTTTATTTGTGTCTTGTGGGCTTTGTTTTGACTTGCAATTTTGACAGTTCTAGGGAAGCCTTTAGCAGTTTGGCATAGATAACCTCCCCAGTCTCCTTGTGCAAGTTGATCATATCTACCAGAAACAATATTATCTTCCAAGTTCACTTTCACTTCAGTGGCTTTGGTTTTTCAATCCGTCCAACTGTAAGATCTACTTTGGGCCATGGATCTATATCCTTGTTTAACTCCCATGAGGTTATCCATGCAACATCAAGTAGTTGGGCTCTTTAATTCCCCTACAAACGACATCGCCTCATCCTGCCTAGAAACAATTCACATGGATCTCTAACGTGCGAAGATCAGGCTGCCAAGTTCACTCTACTATGTTTTATCATGGCCCTCTGCGCTGCGCATTTGCACTCACCTGGTTCTGCTCCAGGATTTTCCTGCTCCGGTTCTCCTCACGCTCTCGGTTACTTGCACCTGTAACATCTTCTCATTAGCTCCCATGGGCAGGCCAAAGGGTGCTAAAGTATCAATTCCATTCCATTTACTGATTGGTAACTCGGAGGCTAGGATAATTGTGGACATTATGGCTAACAGGAATCAGGAACGGACCTGGGACCCCTATTGGATTGTAAATAACGTGTTAAGCCAGCTTATGGAATACATGCAGACTAATTGGACCTCTGCTCGCCATGCCACCCAAACTATGTTGGCTACTCCACCAAACATGGCGGCCACCCTCGTCGTCGCCACCCTAGAACACATGCTCAGTTGGGACTCCTATTCAGCCACTCGTTCCTTCGGCCGCGACGATCATCCTAGGAACAAGACACGTGGTGCCACCACATCTGTTGTCAGACCTGAAGCCACCCTTGGAACACTCTGGCCACTCCTCTTGGCATGGATAAGTCCAACCCAGGGGGTAGCATGTCAGTTTTGACATGCAGTATGGATCCCATCCCCTCCACCTTGGGCCCAATATTGGCCAAGCGTACACACAGTGAGCCGACTGGTTTCGTTCATTTCATGCCCCGGAAGACGATGTCGTTTCCGGTCAAGCTCCCTACTCCTTCTGTGAAAACTACTCTTCCTACCGTGAGAGCTACGTCGACACTTGGAATTGCTGCTTCGACACCTGGGAATGCTGCTCCAAAACTTGCAAACGATTGGAAGAACACAGATTACTACAGCTGCCCAATTTTGGAGGAGACACCTTCGGATGCAGAAGGCCCCTCTGCAACTGGTTGAGGAGGTTCTTCTGATGTCTCTCTCTTACTTTTTGTCTATTTTGGTTCTGCCTATGACTGCCAGTTTTTTGTATAGTTTGATTTTGAATCGCCACAACTCTGCTGATATCTATGGCTGGCTCCTATGGATAAGACCACTGCTGATTGTAATCTCTACTGTATTTTTATTACCTTAATATAAGTCTGCATCTTTACAAAAATTTCTCCCCCATCAGCAATGTTAAAGCTTAGGATCTTTGATTATTTTATTCGCGTGCTACAAATTCACATCCAGAGATACATTAGACATCCCTTGGGTCTTCTGATTCTACAACCGAGGCCTTACCCCTCGTTTTGTGGACCTGAAACCCTCAAATCGTCTTCATATAAAATGCTATTTGGAAAATTGGCATTGATTTAATAACATATGTTGATCATTTGCATAAATAAATAAATGATTTAAATAAACAAATTCATTTAAAACATGAAAACATAGATCATAAGTCAAGACACATCTAAACTACAGAACAATGTATTAATTGTGACTGCAAACTAAATCAATGTATTTCAACATAGATCAAACAAATTTGATAAATTAAAAAAACAGATATCAAGAGACAACTAATTGTATTTCTTCAAGGCTGCAAAAAATTACAATAGTCCTCTTTCTGTGATTTCCCCCCCCCCCCTTAAATAATAATAACCAAATAGATACAAAGGGTAAACTTCCCAAACATCGTCCACCTCAGGATGACGGGTTGCAGAAAGAAAAAATTTTCAAATCCAACTAACCAAGCTTCCGCATTGCGGATTGCGGGTGGCGGAAAGCACAAAATTTGGAGAAAATTTGTGCTTTCCGCAAATCACAAAAGCAAAAAAAAATCAGTGAATTCTAAAGGGAAAATTATTAACTGGACATAACAAAGAGATCATCAATGGGCCTCTGGAGTGGGATCATCAATCACAATGCTATCAAGCAAATCAGCAATTGCCTGAGAGACTTCAATGACCTCTTGTGTTATAGACACAGCATGGAAAATAGATCAATCGCAATTGTGGGTTGCGGAATAACAAAATATCAAAACAAAATGACTAAGAAATCCACAATCCTCATTGCAAGACGATTGTGGGGAGAAAATCTATGTTTTCCGTAACACACAAAAATCTATTAAATTTGGAAGGGAAATTATTAATTTGGTTGCGGAATTGGGGATGTGAGAATTTAAACTTGAGCGGTTTAATGTTTTCGCCATCTGCAGTCGGGATAAAAGATAACTTGGAGAAAGAAGACAAAGCCGCTCTTTCTCTAAGAATATTTCCACTTACTAGAAAATCATTCGAAGCAATGTAAATTTATTCAACCTATGTAGGCTAGACCATCAATTCATTTATATCCAAAATAGTGAGCACTACGAAGGAAGTGTTAACATATTTAATCTACGAAGGCCAGGCTAAGAATTTTGGACTGTATCCGCCTATTCGCTTAGTGGATTATGAATAGAGAAGAAGGGTTGGATGCCCCATCTGTTATGAGGGATTTACAAAAATGGACAACTTGGAGAAAGAGCGCCGCCCTTTCTTTGAGAATATTTCCATTTGCAAGCAAATTGTGCAAATCAATGTAAACTTATTCAACCTACGAAGGCTAGATCGTCAATTGATTTATATCCAAAACGGTGAGCTCATCAATTCACCTATATCCATATTGGCCAACACAGGAAGGATCAACCCACCCTCCTCGCATCAAATAACTATTATGAATAGAGTTACGGGCAGATGAAGGGTTGGCTGCCCCTTCCATTATGAAGGATTTGTAAAAATAGACAACTTGGAGAAAGAGAAACCGCTCTTTCTTTGAGAATATTTCAATTTGCAAGAAAATTGTGCAAAGCAATGTAAACTTATTCAACCTACGAAGGCTAGACCATCAATTCATTTATATCAAAATCGGTGAGCTCAACAATTCACCTATATCCAGATTGGCCAACCCAGGAAGGATCAACCCATCCTTCTTGCATCCTATAACTATTATGAATAGAGTTACGGGCAAAATAAGGGTTGGATTCCCCTTCTGTTATGAAGGATTTGTAAAAATAGACAACTTGGAGAAAGAGCGGCCGCTCTTTCTTTGAGAATATTTCCATTTGCAAGCAAATTATGCAAAGCAATGTAAACTTATTCAACCTACGAAGGCTAGAACGTCAATTCATTTATATCCAAAACGATGAGCTCAACAATTCACCTATATCCAGATTGGCCAACACAGGAAGGATCTGTTGATGTATATGTAACTTCAGAATGTATTTCACATATATGTATATTGTATTTCTATAGAGATGTTATTATTCCTCTATACGGAAGTGTCGTCATTTATATTGTAAGTATCGTAACTTATACTTGATGGGTTATTAGACCACCTTGTTGGGGTCGGCCCTGTATAAGTCATGTGGGTCAAAGGGTTATTAGACCACCCTATTGAGGGTCGGCCATGTGGGTCAAAGGGTTATTAGATCACCCTCTTGGGGGTCGGCCCAGTCAGCATTATGTTATGTGGTTAAGTTAAGGCCGACCTAGTAAAGGTTATTAGGCAAGTCAAGTGAAGTATAAATAGAGTGCGAAAGGCACTCTATTTGATCATTCTATTCTCTCTCACACTCTTTGGAGAGTGGCGCACTTGTGGAGGAGGAGAAGTTGCTACTAGGACATGTCTATCTCCTATGCTTGGGTTGTATCATTGCTCTATCTATCTCTGAGGAAGTTATTGGGGTTTTTCACCTTTATGGTTTTCCCCAAGTAAACTCTGTGTCTGTTGTGTACTTGCATTATTGTCCATGATTGATATACTGTAGATATGCTGTACATGTTGTTCTCTCAGTTAAGATACTAGATCATATTGAAGTAAATTCTGAAAAACTAACATGGTATTAGAGCTAGCCTGAAAGAAGGCATGGTATGGCATATATGACACTTGTTGCACTTGCAATGCTAGGGCTTGATATAGCAAAAACAAGTCATCGTAGCACTTTCGCTATAAATCTATTTTGGTGAACTTTTTGGATATGAAACTTTTACAAGTTGAATATCAGATCACCATGTACCTTGTATCCAAAGGAAAACTTCTAATTCATTGTACTTTGTGTTTTATGATCTGTACAATCTAGGGTTTCTGCCTCTTCCAGATCTGAGTCATAAACAGGTGACCTAGGAAAAAAGGTCATAACTTGGGATAAGAAGATCCAAATGAAATTTCGTAAAAAGTGATAGGTAGGGAACGGACTGAAATTTCACAAGTCAAAGGTTTAGAGGCCAAAAGTGAACCAGTGACACGTGGAACTCTGTACAAGTTTGCTCTCCTGTTTTATCCCATAAACAGGTCACGTTGTGACACTTGGTATAACTCTCTCTCAGAGAATCCAATTGAGGCCAGAACTGTGGGGTTGGAAAGATGACAGTTCGGGACACCACAGGTAGATGTTTTAGATCTTGTGGATTCGTAATTTTGGAGTTACACTAGAAACAATCAGGTGCATATTTCTGCCAAAACATAATTGGATTTTGAGCACCTTCATTCATGGCTCCGGGAATTAGAGTTTCAGAGAAAGTTCGTATTTTTGTAATCAGAGACCACGGATGAATGCTACTCATCAAAATCGAAATTTAGAAACCAAGACCAAATTTTTTGGTTGGGTAGAAGGTTGGGCTTTCTCAAACCCTAGTTCGGGACTTTGATTGGAAAAAATAGAAAATTAGGGCTTCTGCAAAAGTTGGAATTTTTGAAGTCTATGACCACGATTGGAACCTCCTTAGAAAAATTGAAGTTTAGAGCTTTGGATCGAACCTTTTGGTTGGGCAGAAGGGTGGGCTTTATCAAACCCTAGTTTAGGATCTTGTCTAGAAGATCTGGAAGTTTCAAAAGGCAATTTTGAGGGGTGAAACTTTGCAGTTTTCAAATTCTAAGTATACCGGCTTGATCAGCTCATCAAGGCACATCTTTTTATCCTTTCAGAAGTTTGAAATTGAAAGTTTGAATTTTTAGGGTTTCTCTGACAAACCCTAAGCCAGCTCCAGATCCAGTTCCTGCAAATCAAGTGGATTAGGTTAATCCTAGAAGAGAATGGATTGGTCACCTGCATAAGTGAAGAAGTTCATGTTTCAGAGGGAGATGAGGCTAAGGCCTTACATAAGAAGATTACAAAGCAATCTCAACAGGTATGACTCATACATGTATGTTTCGAATTTTGTTCATAATTAAGTTTATGATATGTTTGTCTTCATATTATTACGGTTAGTACAATCTTGGTTATTTTTAGACTTGTCGTATCACCTTAATAAAATTATGAATGCATGATAGAAGATATTCATTGATTAGGGTTTTTGACACTTATGATTGTACTAATGCATTGTGATGTTGTATGATGTTGATGTTGGTTGATGTTGTCCACTAACATGAAAGGTACATCAAGAAAGACAAATCATGTTCTAGTTCAAGAACATATGACCATGGTGACATGAAGACAAAGGTTCATCCATTTCCATGGATCACGTAGAAGATATACTTACGAGGCATGTATAACTTGGTTCTATAATGGTTAACCTATGAGATATGGCACAAGTCATTGAAGAAAACAATAAGACAATATGCGGGTATGTTAGACATAAATAGCTAGCATGCTAATCTAGGTATGTTTTTCCTATATCAAGTTAGAATCCTACCTTGTGTTAGGATCTCTTATATAAGTATACATGGCATGATTGATAATGATTATTTATGAAGTTAGAAATTTAAGTAATCCAGGGTTTATGCATATTATGTCTCTTACCCTGATTGATGATATGACTAACCAGAAAAGTCTTTTGGTCAAATATGAATATGCACGAGTAAGAGAAGTCTTCCTTAACACATTCAATGGTAATGCTTATTATCTGTGTTTGAAATGATCATGACTATACATGTTTAAGATTATTATAGTATTGAGAATGTATGATTATGTATGAGATCTTGAGGATATCACAATAATGATACTTGTAAGCATGCATAGTGATCGAGGATGGATATAAGTTCAAGGACAGGTAATCCAGGAAGCAAATAACAAGAGGGAGCACACTCCAGTAGTTTCTACAAGGATGCAGATATTCAGAGGGAGTCGACCACTTCTCACAATCCACATCATAATGGAGTTGCAAAGATTCAGAGGGAGTCCACCCAACAACCAAACAAAGATAAGTATTTGAATTGGCATTTCTTACATATTTGTTTGTTTAAATAATGTTGTTCAATGATGTATATGCTTATGTTCCTAGACTTAGGTTGTGTATTATGCATATTATAATAATTGCATTAATGAACAGTATAATACTAATATGCATGTGATGGGTACATGGCTTGTGGCACTGTACAACATTCCATTGCTACTTATCTAGAATGAAACCTCTTTGCTGACATGTTGGGAGTAGTGCAAACTATTAACAATGTTCTGGTAGAGATTGGAAGGCATCTAGAAAGTTACAGGATATGGATGAATGTTGTATTGAAGCATTGGCTAAAATAATTGGATGACTACATGACATATTTCTTTATGTGTAAGAATTTTTTTCTGAAAACTATGAAATGTTTCTAATCATGCAATTTAACTTGTTTTGTAGGGAAGATCATATACGTTCACCTACAAAAGAAGGACTACAACATTTGTTCCAACAACAAAGATATCTATTGAAGATATTGAAGTTCCCAGGATCTGGGATGAAGTAATGGAATAATTCCATGATCAGTCGATCATGAAGAATGATGTCTAGGATGCAGTCCCAAGACCTAAAGGGAAGTCTGCTATGACTTGAAAATAAATGTATAAGATCAAGCATGCTGCAGATGGTAGCATGGAGAAATACAAAACAAGGTTTGTAGCTCGTGGCTTCTCCTAGAAAAAGGGATTGAGTATGAAGAGACTTATACACCTATAGCCAGGCACACTTCCATCAGATCAGTACTTGCTCTGGCTGCAGTGATGAAATGGAAGATACACCAGATGGATGTCAAGACAACTTTCTTGAATGGTGTAGTGGAGGAGGAAGTGTATGTGGAGCAGCCACTTGGTTTGAGACACATGATGAGAAGTCGTATATGTGCAGAACTTGGTATGTTAGGATAGACAACTTTCTATCCAGTTTGGGCTTTACCAAGAGTAAAGCAGATTCCAACCTTTACTACAAGGTTGAGGAAGGCAATCCAGTGATACTACTTTTGTATGCAGATAACCTGTTTGTTATAGGTGAGGATAGATTGATTGCCGACACGAAGAGGAAGCTTGCTACCGAGTTCGAGATGAAGGACTTGGGTATGATGCACTACTTTCTTGGTATGGAGGTGTGGTAGAGTGCGGATGGAATCTTCCTTGGACAAGGGAAGTATGCAGTAGAGATCCTGAAGAGGTTCGGGATGATGGATTGCAAGGCCATGGCTACATCTATGGCATCAAACCTGAAGCTTCTGTGTGATGCTTCATCTGAGCCGATTGATGTATCGTTAGATGATTGGGTCCTTGATGTACCTGATGAATACGAGACCATATATTTGCTTTACGGTGAACACATTAAGCCAGTTCCTGACGGATCCCAGAGGTGTTCACCTGGTTGCTGTAAAGCATATTCTGAGGTACTTGAAGGGTACAGTTGATTATGGGCTCAAGTATGATGCGAATCAAAAGTTTAACCTGCAGGGTTATGTTGATTCAGATTGGGCAATGCTGTAGATAGGAAGAGCACATCTGGTTGCTGCTTCAGTATGGGATCAGGTGTGATCTCTTGGTTTAGCAGGAAGCAGTCATGCATAGCACTGAGTACAGCTGAAGCAGAGTATGTTGCAGCTTGTTCGGCTAGTTGCGAGGAAGTATGGCTCCGGAAGCTACTGTCTGAGTTATTTGATCTCCCACTAGATGCTATTGGTATATTTTGTGATAACCAGAGTTGTGTGAAGCTGTTTGAGAATCCAGTGTTCCACGACAGGTCGAAGCACATTGAGATCAAATATCACTATATCAGGGATATGGTGTAGAGAGGAGTAGTGAAGCTCCTGTATGTTGCGATAGATGAGCAGATTGTGGATGTGCTAATGAAACCACTAGCCAGAGTGAAGTTCGAATACTTTAGAGAGAGGCATGGTGTTCTTCATATTGATGACACTTCGAGGAAGAAGTGATGTACACATTTGCTAGAGCCATTCCAAGCATGGTGAGAGGAGGATCCTTCCCATGGCTGTGGATGTAAGTGTTGGATGATGGGCATCAGGACGATGCTCCAATTACTACACTATATATGCATCATGTTGGATGCTTGTGATGATCAGTTGGATCATGTATATGTATATGCATCATGTTGGATGCTTGTGATGATCAGTTGGATCATGTATATGTATATGCATCATGTTGGATGCTTGTGATGATCAGTTGGATCATGTATTTGTATATGTATCAGGTGGATACATTATGTGATCAGGTAGATCATAGATGAGGATATATATCAGATATGCATCAGGTGGATGCATTGTATGATCAGGATGATCATGGTTGATGAGCTTCAGGATGTTGCTCCAGATGATATGTATCAGATATGCATCAGGTGGATGCATTGTATGATCAGGACGATCATAGATGATGAGCTTTAGGATGTTGCTTTAGATGACATGCATCAGGATGATGCAGTGATGATGATCAGGATGATCATGTGTACATCAGGATGATGTATGGTGAGTATCAGGATGATACTCTGTGGCCATGGAACAGGTTGTGCAAATAAGCATATAATAGCGCCCTGGGAGATTTGTAGATGCTCTTGCTAGGTTTTTTCGCTGGCATATAATAGCTCCCAGGGAGATCTGGCAAATGATCTTTCGAGGTTTTGCTTTGGGAGGACATATAATAGCGCCCTGAGAGGTTTGCAGATTCTCTTGCTAGGTTTTTCCGTTGGCATATATTAGCTCCCTGGAGGATCTGGCAAATGCTCTTTCAAGGTTTTGTGCTATGGCATATAATAGCGCCCTGGGAGATCCGATAGGTTGGGATGTGTTCCCGTAATAAGTTCTGGGATGCTCTTTCTAGGTCTTGCCTTGACCACATGTAATATTTCCCTAGGAGATCCGATAGGTTGGGATGTGTTCCCATAATAAGTCCTGGGATTCTCTTGCGAGGTTTTGTGGTGACCACATATAACAATGCCCTGAAAGATCTGATAGGTTGAGCTGTGTGCTCGTAATCAGTCATGGGATTCTCTTTCCAGGTTTTGTGGTGGGGTCACATGTAATAGATCCCTGGGAGATATGATAGGTTGGGCTATGTGCCCGTAATAAGTCCTCGGATGCTCTTGCGAGGTTTTGTGACGCACATAATAAGTCTTGAGGATTCCACAGTATGGCCAGTGATGATGAAGACCTGCAGGTGGTGGGCCTACATCCAGTATGAAAAAGGACTGGCTCTGTAGAACTTCCTATGACGAGTAGATTCAGAGATTGATTGAGATAGCAGCAGCAGTGATGATGATGATGATTCGATGACGATGATCTAGAGAAGAAGACTTGTGCTAGAAGACCTGTGTTGAGAAATACCTTCCTATTTAAGAGGGAGTGTTGATGTATATGTAACTTCAGAATGTATTTCACATATATGTATATTGTATTCCTATAGAGATGTTATTATTCCTCTATACAAAAGTGTCGTCATTTATATTGTAAGTATCGTAACTTATACTTGATGGGTTATTAGACCACCTTGTTGGGGTCGGCCCTGTATAAGCCATGTGGGTCAAAGGGTTATAAGTCATGTGGGTCAAAGGGTTATTAGACCACCCTATTGGGGGTCGGCCATATGGGTCAAAGGGTTATTAGACCACCCTATTGGGGGTCGTCCCAGTCAACATTATGTTATGTGGTTAAGTTAAGGCCAACCTAGTAAAGGTTATTAGGCAAGTCAAGTCAAGTATAACTAGAGTGTGAGAGGCACTCTATTTGATCATTCTATTCTCTCTCACACTCTTTGGAGAGTGGTGCACTTGTGTAGGAGGAGAAGCTGCTGCTAGGAGATGTCTATCTCTGGTGCTTAAGGTTGTATCATTGCTCTATCTATCTCTAAGGAAGTTATTGGGGTTTTTCACCTTTATGGTTTTCCCCAAGTAAAATCTGTGTCTCTTGTGTGCTTGCATTATTGTCCATGATTGATATGCTGTAGATATGTTGTACATGTTGTTCTCTCAAGTAATATCCTAGATCAGATTGAAGTAAATTCTGAAAAACTAATAGGATCAACCCACCCTTCTTGCATCCTAGAACTATTATGAGTAGAGTTACGGGCAAAAGAAGGGTTGGCTTCCCCTTCCGTTATGAAGGATTTGTAAAAATAGACAACTTGGAGAAAGAGTGGCCACTCTTTCTTTGAGAATATTTCCATTTGATTGCAAATTGTGCAAAGCAATGTAAACTTATTCAACCTACGAAGGCTAGACCATCAATTCATTTATATCCAAAATGGTTAGCACTGGCAGAATACTTACCACAAGAAGGATCGACCGAGCCTTCTTGCATCCTAGAAGTTTTATGAATGGTTATGGGAAAAAGAAGTGTCAGCAGCCCCTTCCTTTATGTGGGATTTTAAAAATAGACAACTTCGAGAAAGAGAAAGAGCGACCACTCTTTCTCTGAGAATACTTCCACTAAAAAATGTAAAATTATTAAACCTACGAAGGCTATACCATCAATTCATTTATATCCTTAATGGTGAACACTGGAAGAATTCTTACCACAACAAGGGTTTGGCCGACCCGTCATTTACGAGACTACTGTAAAAAAATTTAATATGCAAAGGCCAGTCTGAGAATTCTTGGCTTTCAACTTCCGTTGTAAATAGTAGGGATCCGCCACTTCGATTAGTAGATAATTGTGAACACCCATATCCATCAATTCACCTATATCCATAATGGCGAACACAAGAAGGATTGAGCGACCCTTCTTGCATTCTTAAAACTATTATGAATAGAGTTATGGGCAGAAGAAGGGTCGGCCGCCCCTTCCTTTATGAGGGATTTGTAAAAATAGACAACTTGGAGAAAGAGCGACCGCTCTTTCTCTGAGAATATTTCCAATTGAAATCAAGTTGTGCAATGTTCCATGAAATTTTTTTTTAGAGTGATGAAATTTCCAATTGCTACAAAACATCTATGAAGGAAGGAGCGATCGCTCTTTCTCCTTAGCATCTAATTCCAACACCCTTTCACTAAACATAAGTTTTAGCTTGGCACCATCAAACTCTTTCGAGGAATATTTCTATAAATTTTGTTGTTAAAATGTCGAGATCTAGCTTCCACGGTTTGAGGTCTAGCTTCCACAGTTCGAGATCTAGCTTCCACGGTTCCAAGGTGACACGTGGAATGCTCAGATTGTGACACGTGGAATGCTCAGATTGTGACATGTGGCATATTTGATTTTTACAGTACTTTTTCTATTTTTAAAAGAATATTACAGATCTTAAAGGTAACATTTCAATATAAACCTTAGAATACGGATTTAAGTTATAGTAATTCCAATGCAAGAGCAGAAACATTGAGGGAAAAATCAAGAGATACATGACCTTCAAACATAAAATTTAAGCCATATTTAGATATTAACCAACAAACATTATGCAAAGCAAAGTAAGCTAATTTACAAACATTAGTACTTTGAAAATAGCTAAAATTCACTTCCAAGATAAATATGATTCATCGCTCAATGTGTCTCTGGAGTTCTACATTCAAAGAGTTTTTCTTGAGTAAATAATCACTATGTCAAATTGATGGCCTAGATTTTTTGTTTTCCGTTATTTAACCTATCATTCAAAACAAATTCAAAACTTAGTTGATCTAAATTGAAAAAGAATAGATAAATCCAAACATAATCGATAAATAAGAGAGGGTACGAATTTAGAGAAGACCGAAAAATTAGAAAATTAATTAAAATTAATATTCAAAAAACTGCATATATTTCATTCAAGGAGGATCCGGACATATCACAAAGTTTAAAATTTTCAAAATGTAGGGCCGAGGACAAAATCCCTCCCCTGAACCAACACAAAAGTAAACCTAAAATAGCTACCGATACAAACTGAATAGAAGGTCCTTGGAAAAAATCCCTCAACTAAACTAACAAAAAAGTAAACCTAAAATATTAAAGTTTTTAGTAAAATAACATGAGACCCTGGTGGGTGCGTCGCGTGATTCTCTCGGGATGAGTCAATATCCATTGGTTTCACCCCGTCAGATTATCTTGAGAGAGTTGATGAGGGAGTTGCGACAGTTGATGGAGTTCCGGCAGTTGCGTGAGTTGATGAGGGAGTTCTGGCAATTGGACGGGACTGTCCAGAACCTACCGAACTAATTGGGCTCTCCTCGGCATTACCTTGAGGTCTGGCGGGTTGATTTTGAATGGCTTCGTCGTGCTCACGAAGGAGGACTCAGATTGTCTCCATCATTTCGGTTTGGTTGCTTTCCATTCTTTGCTCCATCGATTTTATCCTGGTTTCCATGGTCTGTTGAATCTTGTCGATCCACCTTTCCAGATTCTCCACTGTGATGCGGGTGGCTTCATCGGTGAATCTGGTCGTGATCTGGTCCTTTCGCGTGTGCTACTATCCACCATTATAAAATAATGAGACTTTCTTGAAGAACTGCTGTAAGAAATATTTCCTAAAGAACTGCTGTAAGAAATCTTTCTTGAAGAGCGGCCGCTATGCAGAGCAATGGTCGAAATATGGAGACTTTCCTTTTCACCAACTTTAACAACCAGCCGTTGAGGAGGGCTAGTGGACGGAGAAAGAGTCGAACACAGAGCTAATTTTGAAAACATTTTCGGCAAGCTAGATCGAACAGGAGTAGATCATATTTAAACAAGTGGAAATGATAAAAAAAACCAGAACACGATCCAAAACCAGAAGTTGGATCGTAGGAAATCTCCAAAGCCGTCGGAATGAAAGATCAAAGCGATTGAAAGACTGTTACAGCGGGTTATAGGACATTAAGGGTCAAAGGTGTTACCCGAGAACTGGCAGACTTTACCCTTTGATTTAACTGATGGGACATATTGACAGCAAGGATCTCAACTTCTTGGAACGGCTAACCGACCTACTACACCCACATTAAATGGCCTGCAACAGGTTGGATAGTGCTCACCTTCATAATTCGCATAGGATAAAAGCTAACTTCCTGGAAATTAAAACTGATTGGACTTTACCATTTACCCTTTGATTTAACTGATGGGACATTGAAACACCTCGCTTTTCCAGCGAAATTTGGATGGAAACTGGTCAAATTTCTTCCTGGAAATTGTTATTTCCGCAATACTGCAATTTCAACAATTGTAATTGCCATTCCTAGACTAAATTCCCTATTTTAAAACTACCTAGATCGCCGAACTTGTGATTTGAGCAGTCAAAATTTCCATTTCAGCTATTTCCACATTGCCAGATTCTGGCGAGTCGGGGGCGTTTTGGTTAGGCCTTATACTGCTCCTTCATAATTGGGCTCATAAAATTTTGAAGTCCACCATCGATCTTGGATGGGGCGATCCAACGCTACAAGATAGTTATGCTGGGTTAAGCTGTGTAGCTTTTAAAGCAAAAGATATGATGCAAATTCTTTATGAAATCTAGCTAAGCACATGTTAAAACAAGATTGAAAGACTATGAAGATCAATGATGAATCGATGCCATTATAAGGATCCAATATTATTTTTATGAAGATGCATGATTTTACTTGATAAAGTTCTCAAATAATAAAGTTCTTTGAAAATATATATAACCATGTATGAAGAGGACCATAGGTATCTATGAAGTAATTGCATATCCGAAGCAAGATCTGAAAAGCTGAAGTTAAAACTATTATAAAATAGAGGGTTGTTGGGTGGTTCTTCGGGTAGGTTGAGACCTTCTAAGGGAATTTTTGCCTCCTTCTAGCTGTGGGTAGAGATTTAGGGTGGTGGGGCATCCTTGTCTATTTAGCAGGTATAAAACCAGGGGTGTAGGAGTATCCTTGTCTGTTTAGTAGGTAGAAAACCAGGGGTGTAGGAGCATCCTTTCTGTAGTGGTAGAAGAATCCATGGGATTAAGTTCTCTATCAAGTTGGTGTTTGTAGAACAATTTTGTATACGATTTGTATCAGTGTGTTCAAATTTTTAATTGTCCTATTCACATTGGGAATGATTATTTAACATGTGCTTAATACTAACTTTATATAAAAAGGGTAGAAAAATGCAATACGGATTCCCCCCCGCCCACCTCTTAATGTTGTTGGATGAACCAATAACCTGCCGCATAGCCCTCATCGTCGCCTAACGTCTTGTTTAGTTGATGCTCTAGCGCCTCTGCTTAATATTTTAAGTGCTTGGGCCTATTGGCATAAGTTTGTAGGCCCCCTAAGGTAAGCTTACTTCCCTTATACTTTTTAATCCTTCTTTGGACTCCAAAGCTCATGAAATTTCCCCAATCTTTTTATGTACTTGGGACAAAAATAATGCTAATAATGGGGTCCCTTTGTGCAAATATTTTGTACCTTGTCCCACCTCATGAACACCTTTCAAATTTATCTTTCACATGATCCTGCCACCCTAATCTGAATAAGAAGAATAATATTCCACTGCCATTGTATCATAGTTTTCATCAACCTATACGTGTATATATGTCCTTGTACCTGTATCATTGTCCATGTATCATTGTATTGATGTCACTATCGCAATCCATGTTTGTCACAAGGACACAATCATTGTCTCTGTCACAAGGCCACAAAAATATCGATCTCACAATGCCAACTTGTACATGCCCCAAACTTGTCGTCCAAGAATGGAAGCAACTTCTTCCAAGATATACTTCAGATGTATAGCAAATCCCAGAGTGTAATCAAAGCTTAGAGGGTTCTCATGCCAATATCATTACCATGGTATACAATCACCAATAATATCTATGCCATTGGAGAGTGGTTTTTGATCATTTCTCATTTTCCATATTGGAGAGCATGGCTTGTCCATAATTACTCTACTTGCCTTAGTACCAATTTCGAGGGTGAGATTTCCTAATTGGGAATTGGAGAGGCCATTGTGCATTGGACCATGAGGACACATATCAAGAGGTTGTGGGACCCACTACACTTGGCATGATTCTCTCACCAATTCGAGTTCAAGATGAAGGGTAACATAGTTAGCATGATTCTCTCACCAATTCGAGTTCAAGATGAAGGGTAACATACTTGGGGTAGTTTAAGAGGCATTATTCATGGCATGAGTCATGTAAGGTCAAATTGGAGTGGAAGAATAAGTCCCATGGAAGAGGAAAGGCATCTTAGAAGAATTGTGACACTTGGGGTAAATTCCTTAGGCTGCCTTTAGTATGACACAAATCGGACTTGAATGCTGACATCTGAAATATATGACATGTTAGGGATAAAAATAACATCCAAGAAGGTGCACAAGGGAGTTAGGGAAGCCATTCGAAATGAGGGAATAAGGAGACTAGGAATTGTTGGACAAGTCGCACGCATTGGAAACTCTTCCCAAATTGAGTTGGAATGAATCCTTTGGAAGGAATTCGACCGAATTCGACCCAAGGATAGTAGCTTTTGATCATTTTTATTTGCATATTTGCAATTTGGAGAGCTTGTACCTTTTCCATGCTAGTGGAGTGTTTACTCTACTTGCCTTAGTACCAATTTCGAGGGTGAAAGATTCCCATCCTAATTGGGAATTGGAGAGGCCATTGTGCATTGGACATAAATTGGAGAGGCCATTGTGCATTGGACAGAAAACCAGAATTTGAAAGAAATTGCAGATCCGAAATTCGCAGGTCACTTTTGAGGGGTAAATTTTTGAAGTTTTCAAAATCTGAGCACACTGGCTTGCTCACCTCAGTCAATTGCATCTCCTTGTTTAGTGAAAAGTTTGAAATTCCAAGTTTGGATTTTTAGGGTTTCTCTGTCAAATGCTAAGCTCCAAATCCAATGGTAAGTTTCTCATTAAGATGTCTCACCACATCAAGCTTGAAGGGGCTGATAACTTCAGAACATGAAAGTAAGGATTGTGTTTAAATCCTATCCTAGAAGTCTAGAATGAATTGGATACCTACATAAGTGAAGAGGTTTTAGTCCTAGAGGGAGATGATGCCTTAAGGCCTTACATAAGAAGAACTTGGTCAAGACCAAGAACTTGGATCATTGCAAATTCTATCAAGGACCATCTCATACCACATGTGTCATCCATAAAGAGATGTTTGACTCCTTGACCAAGCTGTTTGAAGGAAAGAACATAAATCGGAAGATGAATTTGAGGAGTCAATTAAAGAATGTCAATATACAAAATGCAGAGACCATGCAGTCACACTTTACAAGGGTCTCTCGAATAAAAGAGCAACTTGAATCCATTGAATAAGATATAAATAATGGATAAATAGTGATGACCACCTTGAATGGTCATGAGATTCCTTCATCCGAGTAATTTGTGCTAGGAAGTAGGCTGTGGGAGGAATGCTCACAGAAAGAAGCTCGAATTGTAGCTCGAAAAGAAAACATGGGTAGTGAAGAGCAGGAACAACACACACCAAGAAGAATTACAACAAGAGGGAGCATCCTCATCACAAGGAGATTGTCCCAGGAACAAAAGCAACTCCCACAAGAAGAAGAACACTCTATTAGAGACTCCAGTAGCCTGCAAGGAAGAAAATATTGAGAGGGAGTCCACCCAACTGCTTATATGCAAGTAAGTGGTCTATGGTAGTAGTACAACATTCGATTGCTACTTATATAGAAACCTCTTTGCTGACATGTTGGAGCTAAGTGCACACTCTAGAAAGTTACGGGATATGTGGACAACATTCTTGAATGGTGTAGTGGAAGATGAAGTATATGTGGAGAAACCACTCAGGTTTGAGACACATGACATGGAGACTCATGTGTGTAAACAGAAGAAAGCCTTGTACGATTCGAAACAGGGACCTAGGACATGGTAAGACAAAATTGACAGCTTCTGACTAGTTTGGGATTTACCAAGAGTAAAGCGGATTCCAACCTTCACTACAAGTTGAGGAAGGAAATCCAATGATACTTCTACTGTATGTGGATGACTTGGTTGTGATAGGTGAGGATGGGAAGAGAAAGCTTACTGCCGAGCTCGAGATATTGGGTACGTTGCACTATTTTCTACGCATGTGGCAGAGTGCAGGTAGAATCTTCCCTGGACAAAGAAAGTAGATATCCTGAAGCGGATTGGGATGATGGAATGCAAGGCCATGGCCACACCTATGGCCTTGCTATAAACACATTGAGTCACCTGATTGCGTCAAAACATGTGATGAGATATCTGAAGGGTACATTGGATTATGGACTCAAATATGCCTCAGATAAGGAGTTTAGACTATATGGGGCTACAGACTCAGATTGGGTTGCTGACAGCAGAAGATATTACAGCTGATGGTGCTGCTGATGAGGATGTTCCAATAGATGGTGTTCCAGCTAACAAGGTTGCTGATAGCAGAAGATGTTCTAGCTGATGTTGTTGCTGATGAGGATATTCCAGTAGACGGTGTTCCAGTCACGAGGTTGCTGACAATAGAAGATGTTCCAGAAGATATTAGTCAACAATAACCAATGAGGTTCCTTTTTATGTCTTAATACCATTCATATACCTTCAGACCCAATTCGAAATCCTTTAAAGAGTCTTTTGGAGCCATCTACCCTTGGGGGCTTCTAAAATTTCCTCTATATGGGTTCTTGGTTTATCTCGGTTAGACATTGCTTATTAAAAGCTGTATAGAGGAACGTTGCAAATTTTGTCGCTTTTTATGTCCTAATACCTTTTAAACACGTTCAGACCCAAATTTGGAAGCATTTGAGTCATTAATAGTCTAAGGGTCGAATTAGCCAACAATTGTAATTTTTGAAGTTTAACAAATTTATTAAAAAGGGACACTACATGAACAATTATGCAGCTAATATGAAATGGGTTGTGTACAAAAACAATGCCAACCTTAGATGTTATTTCTATAGCATGTGATCTTTGACTCCTTCTTTTCCTAATTTAATGTTTCATCTCACTGCCATCTGGGAAGATTGATCGTGTTGTTTAGACTTCTCTTATCTCTTATGGTCATCTCTCCCTCTTCTTCATCGACTTCTTCCCATGTTGCACTAGATCTTCTACAAACCCATTACAAACAAATTATGTCAAATATTTATTAATGTTTATAGAGAGGAACAATGCAAATATTGTTACTATTCTAAGGCCAAGGGTGGAGGTGGAACAGACGGAATAATGATCTAGATTCACCCAGAATCAAATCGACGGTGGAAATGGGTTCCCACGCTAGAAAGTGCACGGTGGTTAAACCTGGATAAGGTGGAGCGGAAATTAAGCCACTTACCACATGGAAAGCGTTGGTGGAGTTCGCTATGAAAAGCGGTTAAATTTAAATCGCTCGTCGCAAGTTCCGGAACCACCTAAGCATATGTTCTATAAAAGGTTTGTTCAAAGTTTTAAAAAATGTTTTTGCCGCTTATTTCCTGGAGGAAAAGAACCCACGGGAAACACATCGTTGTCTTTGTCAACTGGAATAGCACCCAAGAAGCTCACTTCACAGGTAGCTCGAAACCCTATGTGTTTAGATTTTGTGTCCCAAATGGAGAAAATTCAAGACCTCTTTCCCTTCAATGAAAGTTTAGATGAAAATGAGAAGCTTGTATTTGACATGGAAAGGAATATTTTCAACCTTGTTTTGTCTGTGTGTAGTATTTCGCAGTCTAAGGAGAAATTAATGGATTTTAAGTCGCAGGGAAAGGATGTATTTAATGTTTTTGGTTCTTTCCTGTACTAATTTTGTGTCAAACAAACCCCACACTTCCCCAAATTTGTTTTTTGGTGTGTGGTGAATTATTCGTAGGGCCAAAGGTTAATCATTAATGTAAAAATGACCAAAATTCTATGCCCATTAAATGCGCAGACTGTCCGTGAGGTTCTAGGTTTACCTGAAACATTTCCCAAAATCCCTGAGTCATTTAACGAAGAAAATTTGCCAAAGCTTTATACAAACTGTAGTCCTACAGAAAAAGACAAGTTTTTATTACAAGTCTTGAAAGATGGTCAGTCACATGAAAACCTATCGTTCCCTTTGAGTATTGATGTCTTTCAGCGAGATACCCAGTTAGTTTTGTCCTTGTTGAGTCAAGTTTTAGGTCTAGATAATGATAAGTCAATCACGGAAGTTATGTTAGGTTTCCTTCTCCAAGTAATTTCACCAGAGTCAATATGTTTGAGTTCACCCATAAAATCATGGCATAAGTTTACAGAATTATTTTTAATGCTGAAATGCCCCGAGTGTTAGAAGGAATGAAAGAAACTTTGCAGACTACACCAGAAGGCCAAACATCTGATTGGTTCTTAGAGCATACTGTAATTAGGGTGTATGGTTTTACTGGAGCACCATATCTGTTGCCAGCATTTTTAACACTGAGGGCCTTTGCCTTGGAATTTATTAGACAAAGGTTGTAGTCAGAAGAAGAACATTTTGGTGCTTTCAAAAAAGCATCTAATGTGAAATTCCCTCTTAAAGTTGGTCCATTCATCATTAAGAATAAGGCAGCCCTCTCTGTAGTAGAAAAATTACTGAAGATTATGGATTTCCAAGAGGCCAAAAGGATTAATTATGATCCTCATCAAATTATATTGCAAAGGAGACATCAAAATGGAAACAAGGCTTTTGATCATCAAACAGTAGAAGGATTGAATGAAATGGAAAATTTATTCAAATTTGAACAAGATAATAAAGAGGTGAATATGGAACAAACATGCAATTTGGCAATGTTGGTTCAGACACCAGCTAAATCTGATATCACCAGTAAGAGAAGTATTCTAGAAGTTGATAGTATGGAATTCGATCAAGAAGTTTCAAGGAAGAAATCAAAAGTGGAACGACAGAAGGAAATGATTAGTATGGAGGAACAAGATTAAATTGTCCAGAAAAAAAACTAGTTTGATTTTGCTGCCATCTGCAAATATTATGCAGCAATATTATTTTTCAGAATCTGGAAGTAACTCTCAGTATAAGTCCAGATTTGATTTGCTTTCACAATATACATCAAAGAGGAAGCAGTCTTCCAAAGAAACTGAAAAATTGTACCCTCAGGTAAGAACGCCGGTAGAACAAAAAGTTTCCCTCCTTACAACTATGGATCCAGGAAGAAACTCTATAAGGTTTGCAGTGGTGAACGATGAGAAAGTTTATGAAATGGAAGTTAAGCTTGATGCGATTAATATACCAGATAAGATTTAATTGCATAAACAAACAGGAGATGTCTTGTATTCTGATTTATTGCAATTCACTTTAAAAATTTCTAAATTGCAGTCTGTGATAGCAAAGCTGGAGAGTCAACTGAGGCAAGAGAAGGTAGAAAACAAAGCAAATTCTATCCATATCAAAATACTACAAGTGGACCTTGTGACCATGGGAGTTGAGCCAAGGAACAACCAGTGTACCAAAAGGCCCATTGATGAAAAAGAAAATGCCATTCAAATTCTCAAGAAAAAATTGAAGGTGCCAAATAATCAACATGTGCAGTCTCCAGAGTTGACAACATTACAACAAGAAAAGGAATCCATATATCAATAAATGATGGATCACAAAGATAAAATGTTAAAGCTACAAGATGAAAAGAATGCTTGGGAAAAACAAAGGATTGAATTGTTGTCAAAAATTTCATTGTTGAATACCAATCATATTGAAACTGTGCAAGTGCCAGAGAAGCGAGGGGATCAATCTCTATGTACAGGTGAAGGACAAATGCAAAACTCCTCCATAGAGGAACTGACCAGTGCTATGTTACAAATTAGTCTAAAAGATGTAGAGATAGAAGAGTTGAAAGCAGAAAACTTGAAGTTGAAAGAGGAAGTAATTCGGAATTCTGGAGCAAAGATAAAGGTTTTGAGTGATAGAAATCAACTACAAAAGAAAGTTGATGAATTAAAAGATAAATTGACATGTTGCCTTCCATTACATGGATCTAAACACCTTATATGGGATGCGATATCAGTGGAATTCACCAAATTCTAGTCTTATTTGAATTTTATAGCAGATAAAGATTCTATAGCAAACATAGCTCTCCAGAGTTGTAAAGTGGCAAACGAGACATTACGCAAAAGGCCTTTGGAAACAGCTCGGAATATAGTTAGTTTGTTAAAAAATCTGACCCAATTAGATATGCATAGTTTTGGAATCAAAGACAGACCATCAATCATCATTTCGGCAAGAAGAGTTATTGGCAAGCATGATCGTGTTAAAGAAGTAGAAGACATGGCGCAACAGATGGTCCTTGAAGTTCAAAATTTTAAGGAATTATTTCTGGGGCCTTTTGAATGTGGTCTACCTTCTTTATGGAGTGTCGATGGAAAATTAATGGCTCAAGAAAATCATTACAGTTTGATAGTATAGGCTCGTATGGATCACTTGAAATTTGAAGGTTTGGTCAAAGGATTATCTGGAAAGACAATAATTGATAAATTGACCGATGATTTTGAAATACTTAAACAATTTGTAATGATTAAGAAGGGTCTGCCAGATGTATGTTACATAGAATGCATAGAATTGGAGGTGATGGTGAAAGAAATTATGGATTATGAGATCCCAACTGAAGAGAAATGGAAAATTGTTGAAAGATTTGGGAAACCAAAACACGGGTTATGTTGGGAATAAATATTCATGTGTGTTAATTTTAAATGACATAATATTTTTTGAATTCTTTAAAGAAGAAAAAAAGTACAAGTACATCCGAAACATAGATTCATATGTTGTTATTTTCTTCAGTCTTTTAATTTCTATTTTGTGAATGTATTTCGTGTTACACCATCTTATCACTTTGCCTCATAGTTGACTGTAATATCTGAGTTATAATTCATTTTATATGCTCTGATCCACACATTTAAATATTGTCAATGTTCTTTCTTCCAAATTAATGCAAAATTCATCATAGAACGGAGATTGGCTAAGTTATGACATATAAACAATATTTATCCTGACTTCCAACCTCCGACAAGAAGGATTGGCCGCCTTTTCGTTTATTATAAAATTGTGAACAACTATATCCAACCATTCACCTTTACTGTATCGAGAATGGTGAACACAGGAAGGATCAACCAACCCTTCTTGCAGTCTAGAACTATTTTGAACAGAATACTAGGAAGAAGAAAGGCCGGCCAACACTTCATTTATGAGTGAATGGTAAAACTATTCAACCCGCCTAGGTTGCGACAACAATTCCAGACTTCCGACTTCCATGATGAATAGTTGGGATCAGTATATTGGATAAGTTATAACATATCAACAATATTTATCCCGACTGGGGACAAGAAGAATCGACCACCCCTTCATTTAGTAGAGAACTGTAGACACCTATATGTTACAATTCACCTATATCCAGAATGGTGAACACAAGAAGGATCGACCGAACCTTCTTGCAGCCTAGAACTATTTTGAACAGAATACTTGGCACAAGAAAGGTCGGCCGACCCTTCTTGCACCCCACATGAGGTTTCATCGCCTTTTCCGAAGATGCAAATATATTGCGGATACCTAATTTTCTTAAAATGTTCCATCAATTCCACTATCCCGCAACCCGCAATGCAGATTGCAGGATGGGAAAACAATTCCTGACTCCTGACTTCCGCAGTAAATAGTGGGGAATGGAGATTGGCTAAGTTATAACATATAAACAATATTTATCCTGACTTTCGACCTCTTACAAGAAGGATCGGCCGCCCCTTTGTTTAATATAAAATTGTGAACACGTATATCCAGGATTTCACCTACAACTATTATCAGTCGACCCTTCTTTCAATCTAGAACTTAATGAAAAGAATAGTTGGTACAAGAAGGGTTGGCTGCCCCTTCATTGCATGGTCATTTTTAACAAAGGAAAGGTATCCATTTAGTTACAATCAAAATGCTTTGGTCTCGTGGAAAAGAAGAGATAAGAAACAATCCAATCAATACTCTCTAATAAGTTTTATTTGTTATCTCTGTATGATTTGTCGAGCTTGTTGTCCAATAATTGTCCGATATTAATTAAGGTTTCCATCTATTCAATGCATGTAAATTCGATTTTTAATACGAGAAATCTTTTCAAATTATCGGGTAGCTTGCATATACTTTTGTCCAATTTTAAGTCTTAGCTCATTTCTCATGGACGAAGAATATAGCTTTGGAAGTGGGAATTTTTCTTGCATGCATGGGAGCAAGCCTAAACCCCTAGATTTGCTTATATATCAAAGATTCAAAATGATTATAACTATGTTCCATTTGTATGATCTGACATTCCATTGTATCTCTCTTACCCGATTCTTTTAAGTTTTCTTTGAGCTAGTTGTTTAGTTATTGCATCAGTTTTGTTGGACTTGGTCCCAAATAGAATGTGCATTCGCCAAGGTGCTAGAGTCTATTTGAGTCTATCTATATTAACTTGCCCCTTGACCTCGACCAAGGGGGAAAGGGGTCAACCTCTAGCGATAAAGGATTTTCTCTGAGCCATCCATCATGCATGATCGATCTGGTACCGTTGATCTCCTTACATGCTTAGCCCCACGGCCTTCCAAGTTCTGAAACGTCCATTTCCCCACACATCTCAAATCACCGAAGTACCTATCGTCCCTATCTTACTTTTGCGAACAGCACTTGTGGTCGTCGATCTCCGTCAAGCTTCTGTAATCGTGGTGCTGGAGACATTAGCTAAGTTACAACATATAAAAAAAATCCCGACTCCCAAAATATGGCAAGAAGTATTGGCTGCCCCTTCCTTTAGTAGAGAATGTTGATGTATATGTAACTTCAGAATGTATTTCACATATATGTATATTGTATTCCTATAGAGATGTTATTATTCCTCTATATGGAAGTGTCGTCATTTATATTGTAAGTGTCGTAACTTATACTTGATGGGTTATTAGACCACCCTATTGGGGGTCGGCCATGTGGGTCAAAGGGTTATTAGACCACCCTAGTGGGGGTCGGCCCAGTCAGCATTATGTTAAGTGGTTAAGTTGAGGCCGACCTAGTTGAGTAAAGGTCAAGTCAAGTTAGTGTATAAATAGAGAGTGTGTCTCTCTCATTTTACACATTCTATTCTCTCACTCACACTGTGGAGAGTGGCGCACTTGTGGAGGAGGAGGCTCTGCTGCTAGGAGAAGACTATCTCTTGTATTCTGGTTGTATCATTGCTCTATCTATATCTGAGGAAGTTATTGGGGTTTTTCACCTTTATGGTTTTCCCCAAGTAAACTCTTTGTCTCTTGTGTGCTTGCATTATTGTGTCCATGATTGATATGCTATAGATTTGTTGTACATGTTGTTCTCTTAGTTAAGATCCTAGATCAGATTGAAGTAAATTCTGAAAATTTAACATGGTATTAGAGCTAGCCTGAAAGAAGGCATGATATGGCATGTATGACACTTGTTGCACTTACGATGCTAGGGCTTGATATAGCAAAAACCAGTCATCGTAGCACTTTCGCTATAAATCCATTTTGGTGAAGTTTTCGGGTTTGAAACTTTTACAGGTCGAATATCTGTCCAAAGGAAAACCTCTAATTCGTTGTAATTTGTGATTTATGATATGTACAATATATGGTTTCTGCCTCTTCCAGATCTGAGTCAAAAAAAGGTGACCTTGGAAAAAAGGTCATAACTTGGGCTAGGAAGCTCCAAATGAAATTTCGTAAAACGTGACAGGTAGTACACAGACTATACTATTGCAAGAAACTTTTTCAGATGCCGAAGATGAACCAGTGACATGTGGAACACCGTACAAGTTCACTCTCCTTTTTTATCCCATAAACAGGTCACGTTGCGACAATTGGCATAAATATCTCTCAGAGAATCCAATTGAGGTCAAACCTATCAGGATGGAAAGATGACAGGTCAAGCTATCTCAAGAAAAATTTCCAGACCCTGTGGATCTAAAAGTTTGGCGTTACACCAGAAACAATCAGGTACATATTTCTGTCAAAACATAATTATTTTTGAGCACCTT
This sequence comes from Larix kaempferi, assembly GCA_027924585.1. Lineage (NCBI taxonomy): Eukaryota > Viridiplantae > Streptophyta > Pinopsida > Pinales > Pinaceae > Larix > Larix kaempferi. The sequence goes on along the minus strand of BSBM01001409.1, from coordinate 4,349,941 downwards.
CATTCATGGCTTCCAGAATTTAGGGTTTCGGAGAAAGTTGGCATTTTTGTAATTGGAAACTACGGCTGAATGCCACTCATCAAAATCGAAATTTAGAGACCAAAATCAGAATTTTTGGTTGGGTAGAAGCTGGGCTTGATTAGACCCTAGTTCGGGACTTTGATCGGAAAAGTGGAAAATTAGGGCTTCTGCAAAAATGGGAATTTTTGAAATCTGTGACCACAGCTGGAAGCTCCCTAGAAAAATAGAAGCTTAGAGCTTTGGATCGAACCTTTTGATTGGGCATAAGGGTGGGCTTTATCAAACCCTAGTTTGGGGTCATGTCCAGTGAATCCAGAAGTTTCAAAGGCAAATTTGAGGGGTGAAACTTTGCAGTTTTCAAATTATGAGTATACCAGCTTGATCAGCTCATCAAGGCGCATATTTCTATCCTTTCTAAAGTTTGAAATTCAAAGTTTAAATTTTTAGGGTTTCTCTGACAAACCCTAATCCAACTCCAGATCCAGTTCTTGCAAATCAAGTGGATTGGGTTAATCCTAGAAGAGAATGGATTGGTCACCTGCATAAGTGAATAAGTTCATGTTTCAGAGGGAGATGAGGCTAAGGCCTTACATAAGAAGATTACAAGCAATCTCGATAGGCATGTTTCGAGATTTGTTCATGATTAAGCTTATGGTATGTTTGTCTTCATGTTATTACGCTTAGTACAATCTTGATTAAAATTTAGACTTGTCGTATCACCTTAATAAAATTATGAATGCATGATAGAAGATATTCATTGATTAGGGTGTTGACACTTATGATTGTACAAATGCATTATGGTGTTGTATGAGGTTTATATTTTCCGCTAACATGAAAGGTACACCAAGAAAGACAAATCATGTTCTAGTTCAAGAACATATGATCATGATGACATGAGGACAAAGATTCATCCATTGTCATGAATCACTTAGAAGATCTATTTGCGAGGTATGTATAACTTGGTTCTATAATGGTTAACCTATGAGATATGCAGGTTACTAGCACAAGATATTGAAGAGAACAAGAAGACATCATGTGGGTATGTTAGACATAACTAGCTAACATACCAATCCAGGTATGTTTTTCCTATATTAGGTTAGAATCCTACCTTGTGTTAGGATCCCTTATATAAGTATACTTGGTATGATTAGTTATGTTTATTCATAAAGTAAGAAATGTAAGTAATCAAGGGTTTATGCTTTTTATGTCTCTTATCTTGATTGATGATTTAACCAACCAGAATATTCCTATGATCAAATAAGAATATGCATGAGTAAAAGAAGACTTCCCTGAAACCTTGAATACTAATGTTTATTATCTGTGTTTGAAATGATCATGACTATACATGTTTAAGATTATTGTGTTTTGATAGTATTAATATTATACTGATGAATGTGTGATTATGTATGAGACCTCGAGGATAACAAAATGATGATACTAATAAGCATGCATAGTGATGGATATAAGTTCAAGGACACGTAATCCAGGAAGCAAAGATAAAGAGGGAGCACACTCCAGTTGTTCTTGCAAGGAAGCAAAGATCAAGAAGGAGCACACTTCAGTAGTTTTTGCAAGGATGCAGATATTCAGAGGGAGTTGACCACTTCTCACAATCCACATCAGAATGAAGTTGCAAAAAAGAAGCAAAGACTGAGAGGGAGTCAACCCAACAAACAAACAAAGATAAGTATTTGAATTATCATTCCTTACATATTTTATTGTTTAAATAATATTGTTCAATAATGTACATACTCATGTTCCTAGAATTAGGTTGTGTATTATGCATATTAGAATAGTTGCATTGATGAACAGTATACTACTAATATACATGGGTAAGTGGACTATGGCACTATACAACATTCCATTGATACTTATCTAGTATGAAACCTCTTTGCTGACATGTTGGGAGTTGTGCACACTCTTAACAATGTTCTGGTAGAGATTGGAAGGCATTTAGAAAGTTACGGTATATCGATAAATGTTGTATTGAAGCATTGGCTAAGATAATTGCATAAATGTATGACATATTTATTTATGTGTAAGAATTTGTTCTGAAAACTATGAGATGTTTTCTAATCATGCAATTTAACTTGTTGTGTAGGAAAGATCGTATACCATCACCTACAAAAGAAGGACTACAACATTTGTTTAGCAACAAAGTTATCTATTGAAAATATTGAAGTTCCCAGGATTTGGGAAGAATGCCATGATTGAGGAGTACCAGTCGATCATGAAGATGTTTGGGATGCAATCCCAAGACCTGAAGGGGAGTCTGTAGTGACTTCCAAGAGGATCTACAAGATCAAGCATGTTGCAGGTGGTAGCTTAGAGACTTTTGCTCCTGTAGCCAGATACACTTCCATTAAATCAGTACTTGCTCTGGCTGCAGTGATGAAGAGGAAGATACACTTTCTTGAATGGTGTAGTTGAAGAAGAAGTGTATGTGGTGCAGCTACTTGGTTCTGAGACACATGACAAGGACTCATATATGTGCAGAACTTGGTATGGTAGGATAGACAGCTTTCTATCCAGTTTGGGATTTACCAAGAGTAAAGCGGATTCCAACCTTTACTACAAGGTTGAGGAAGGCAATCCAATGATACTACTTTTGTATATGGATGACCTGTTTGTAATAGGTGACGATAGATTGATTCCCGACATGCAGTGGAAGCTTGCTGCTGAGTTTGAGTTGAAGAACTTGGGGATGATGCACTATTTGTTTTTGGCATGGAGGTGTGGCAGAGTGCATATGGAATCTTCCTTGGAAAAGGGAAGTATGTAGTAGAGATCCTAAAGAGGTTCGGGATGATGGACTGCAAGGCTATGGCCACACCTATGGCATCGAACCTGAAGCTTTTGTGTGATGCTTCATCTGATCTGGTTGATATCACTATGTATCGTGAGATGATTGGGTCCTTGATGTACCTGACGAACACAAGACTAGATATTTGCTTTGCGGTGAACACATTGAGACAGTTCCTGACGGATCCGAGGAGTGTTCACCTCGTTGTTGTAAAGCATATTCTGAGGTACCTAAAGGGTACAGTTGATTATGGTCTCAAGTATGATGCGAATCAAAAGTTTAACCTGCAGGGTTATGTTGATTTAGATTGGGCAGGCAGTGCTGCAGATAGGGATCAGGTGTGATATCTTGGTTTAGCAGGAAGCAATCCTGCGTAGCACTAAGTACAGCCGAAGTAGAGTATGTTGCGATGGATGAGCAGGTTGCAGATGTATTGACCAAGCCGTTGGCCAGAGCACAGTTTGAGTACTTCAGAGAGAGGCTTGGTGCACTTCAGATCGAGCTTCCTTCCAAAGGGAAGTGATGAGTCTAGAAGATGCAGATGCACATGAGCTTTTTTGACATGGTTGATGTGTTCTCCCTTGGTCGTGATGTAATTGCTAAGCCATTTTTCACATGGTGGTAGATGTGTTCTCCCACGGTGAAAAACTAAGGACTGCAGCCTTCCCCGAATGGTGGTAGGTGTGTTCTCCCATGTCGTTGGTGTAAGTGCTGGATGATGTGCATCTGAGTTGTGCTTCGAGGATGATGAGATGATCTGAAGAGGACGATGCTATGATGATCAAGAGGATCATGGATGATGAGCATCAGTACGATGCTCCAGTTACTACTCTGTATATGTATATGCATCATGTTGGATGCTGGATATGATCAGTTGAATCATTTATGTATGTATGCATCATGTTGGATGCTTGGACCCTGTATTTGTATATGTATCAGGTGGATACTAAGATCATGTATGTTGATATGTATCAGGTGGATACATTGTATGATCAGGTAGATCATGTATGATGATATGTATCAGGTAGATACTTGGTATGCATTAGGTGGATGCATTGTATGATCAGGATGATCGTGGATGACGAGCTTCTCCAGATGACATGCAGTAGGATGTTGCAGTGATGATGATCAGGATGATCATGTGTACGTCAAGATGATGTATGGTGAGTATCAGGATGATACTTTGTGGCCGTGGATTAGGTTGTGCAGATGAGCATGTCTGGGAGATCCTATAGGTCGGAGTTTTGTACCCATAACAACCTGGGATGCTATTTTGAGACATTGCTCTGGGAGGACATGTAATTTGTGCCCCGGGAGATCTTTAGGTCAGAGTTGTGTACCCGTAACATCCTGAGATGCTCTTGCGAGGTTTTTTCCCATGGCATGTAATTTGCTCCTGGGAGATCTAGACAGGATGAAAACGGACTCAGATGCTTCAGCTAGGTTTTTCCATGACCACATGTAATTTTCTCCTGGGATATCTGGACAGGATGAAAAAGACCTCAGATGCTTCAGCCAGGTTTTGTGGTGAGATCACATGTAATGTGCTCCTGGGAGATCCGATAGGTAGAGCTATGTGCTCATAATAGCCTAGGATGCTTCAGCCAGTTTTTGTGGTGAGATCACATGTAATGTGCTCCTGAGAGATCTGACAGGTAGAGCTGTGTGCTCGTAACAACCTAGGATGCTTCAGCCAGGTTTTTTGATGGGTCACATGTAATGTGCTCCTAGGAGATCCGACAGGTAGAGTTGTGTTCTCGTAATAGCCTGGGATGCTGCAACCAGGATTTGTGACGCACTTAATAAGTCCTGAGGATTCCATAGTATGGACAGTGATGATGAAGACCTGCAGGTGGTGGTCCTACATCCAATATGAAAAAGGACTGGCTCTGTAGAACTTCCTATGACAAGTAGATTCAAAGATTGATTGAGATAGCAGCAGCAGTGACGATGACGATGATTTGAGGATGATGATTCGCTGATGATGATCCAGAGAAGAAGACTTGTGCTAGCAGGCCTGTGTCGAGAAATACCTTCCTAGTTAAGAGGGAGTGTTGATGTATATGTAAATTCGGAATGTATTTCACATATATGTATATTGTATTCCTATAGAGATGTTATTATTCCTCTATATGGAAGTGTCGTCATTTATATTGTAAGAGTCGTAACTTATACTTGATGGGTTATTAGACCACCTTGTTGGGGTCAGTCCTGTATAAGTCATGTGGGTCAAAGGGTTATTAGACCACCCTATTGAGGGTTGACCATGTGGGTCAAAGGGTTATTAGACCACCCTAGTGGGGGTCGGCCCAGTCAGCATTATGTTAAGTGGTTAAGTTGAGGCCGACCTAGTTGAGTAAAGGTCAAGTCAAGTTAGTGTATAAATAGAGAGTGTGTCTCTCTCATTTTACACATTCAATTCTCTCACTCACATTGTGGATATTAGCGCACTTGTGGAGGAGGAGGCTCTACTGCTAAGAGAAGACTATCTATTGTATTCTGGTTGTCTCATTGCTCTATCTATCTCTGAGGAATTTATTGGGGTTTTTCACCTTTATGGTTTTCCCCATGTAAACTCTGTGTCTCTTGTGTGCTTGCATTATTGTGTCCATGATTGATATGCTGTAGATTTGTTGTACATGTTGTTCTTTCAGTTAAGATCCTAGATCAGATTGAAGTAAATTCTGAAAATTTAACAGAGAATTGTGAATTCACCTGTATCCAGAATGGGGAACAGAAGAAGGATTGACCGACCCTTCTTGCTGTATAGAATTATTACGAAACGAATCCTCGGCACAAGAAGTGTCGGCCTACCCTTCATTTATGAGGGTATTGTAAAAATATTCAACCTCCAAAGTCGAGGGTGTTAATTCATGTATATAAAGAATGGTGAACACTGGAAGAAGACTGAGCACAATCAGTGTCGGTTGACCCTTCATTCACGAGATAAATGTATACACAACAAAACCCCTTTCACTAGAACCTTCGGCATCACCTTGTAAACAGTTTGAAGTCTAACCTGAAGCGAATATGGGGGTTGCATAATCAAGATTCTCTTAACTACAGCGATGCACATATGTGGTTACAATATTCGCATAACATTCTATTTAACATCAACTAGAACACCATATGACTTCGCAGTTGGAAGCTATCGCAGTATACAGAACTACACTGAATCTCTAATGTATTCACCAGTTAGCTACGAATTCGTCAAACTATGTGTTTCTTCTTCACAATCATGCACTTGTATTCCAATTAATCAATGTGCAATTACCATTCACATACATATAAATTAAGTACAAAACTCACATAAACTCGAATACAAAACATGTGATAAACTCATACACATAAACAAGAAGTATCGGCCGCCCCTTCTATGATGATCTCTCGTTCTATGAACTGTCCTTATCTCAAACAACTCTATAAAATGTGCATTCGATCTCTCATGGATAATGCTAGCAGATTTGTTCTTAATCAATCAATTGATTTTGAATATGACGGGTTGTTCCTATACCATCGATCATTAGCATGAACATTTGCAAGTATACATCTAATATTAAAACACTAATTTATAATTATAGATCATTGTATGCATGGCTGCGTTGTTGAGCCTCAATAACTACCAGGAAATGCCTTGCTTTGAATTGTCAAAAGATCACACATTCAGCTATTCACAAATGGATGGTATGTTAAGATAGATGGAATAACTAGATAATTTGTACCCGAATTTATATCTATTCTACTTGGATTACAATGGAGATCAGACTAGAGCTGGAATATTGACATATGCGGATCCCATTGAATCTGGTGTTTCCCTCTACAGCTTGATCTTATGGTTTGTAATTATCGACCAGATCTAATGAAAAGTGGTCCCGATCCAGATCCGATTTCCTATGCGAAACAAGGGTGGATACCTTTTGTAGCTTGAACAACAACAATTGGTCCCGATCCAGATCCGATTTCCTATGCGAAGCAAGGGTGGATACCTCTTGTCGAGCTTGTTGTCCAATAATTGTCCAAGCTTAATTAAGGTTGCCATCTATTCAATGCATGTAAATTCGATTTTTAATATGAGAAATCTTTTCAAATTATCGGGTATCCTACATATACTTTTGTCCAATTTTAAGTCTTAGCTCATTTCATCTCATGGGCGAAGAATATAGCTTTGGAAGTGGGAATTTTTCTTGCATTCATGGGAGCAAGCTTAAACCCCTAGATTTGATTATATATAAAAGATTAAAAATGATTATAACTATGTTCCATATGTATCATCTGACATTCCATTGTAGCTCTCTTACCCAATTCTTTGAAGTTTTCTTTGAGCTAGTTGTTTAGTTATTGCATCAGTTTTGTTAGACTTGGTCCCAGATAGAATGTGCATTCACCAAGGTGCTAGAGTCTATTTGAGTCTATCTAAATTAACTTTCCCCCTTGACCTCAACCAAGGGGGCAAGCGGTTAACCTCTAGCGATAAAGGAGTTTCTCTAAGCCGCCCATCATGCATGATCGATCTGGTACCGTTGATCTCTTTCCATGCTTAGCCCTATGGCCTTCCAAGTTCTAAAAATTCCATTTCCCCGCGCATCTCAAATCACCGAAGTACCTGTCATCCCTAGAACTGTCCTTCTGCTCGTTGATATAATTTCCAACTTGCTCGTGGGCTAGCAACACTCCGCCCATGCTTAAACCGTCCTATGTTACTTTTGCGAACAACGCTTGTGGTTGTCGATCTCCATCAAGCTTCTGTAACCGTGGTGCTCGGGACATTAGCTAAGTTACCATTGGGTCTAGATCTGGATCGGGACCTCTAGATTTGGATGCAGGTTGTCTTAGCTAGCGAGGATACCTCTTGTATCTAGAACAATAACAATTGATACCGCGATAGCCTTGAAGAAAGGAATTTTGTCGGTATGGAGGAAAAGAATGCTGGCTGCGAAAACTTCCTCTGTATTGCATTACATGAATATTAATAAGTATAGGTAGATAAAGGAAAGCCATGAAAGAATTCTTATGTTTCTAATTGTTCTGGAATTGATACCGTGACAACTCTGAAGAAAGGAAAGGCACAGACATGATGAACTACGAGCTGATACCCGATACTCCCTTGGCTGGAAATGGGTTGTCATGTGTGGAAGCATCTCCATGCATGAAGAAGAAGCTGACAGCATGGTCTGGTACTAAAAAACCATTCGACGACTATTGCAAACCGAACATTGAGGACCGCATCAGTACATGTTGCCTTAGAGAAGAAATCTTCTAAGATAGTTGCTTGCATACCAATCGGTCGTTGAAAGAAGACTGACAAAAAGAAGATTGACAAAAATGTGATTTGTTGGAAAGAACTTCCGCAGCATTTAGGAAGCTGCTAATTTTGGGAAGGATAACTAATTTTGGAGAGAAAGTACCAATTTTGGCGGTAAGACAAAGATATCGCCGTAGCGCAAATTCCGGCGGGAATCACGGCGATAGGTACAGAAAAGTCAAGCAGGTGGTACAAAGAAGAGGCCGAAGGGAGAGCTCAACCACCGCAATAAAGGCGCCGAAGATGAAGAGAGGGTTCAGCTACCCTCATAAAGACTAAGGACTACAGTCAGCGTTGCTTAAACCAAGAAGAAGCGACGGGCCGATGCATTAAAGACTAAGGACTGCAGGAAGCGGCGACGAGACAGAAGGCGGCCATGGAAGTACAGCCAGTTGACTGTAAGTGGTTAGGGTTGAGTCACTGTTGGGATAAGGCCCACAGTTTTGTAACTGCGATGAGACCTTCGGGCCATCTATATATAGGAGTCTGTTTATATGATAAGGGGTTGGCCACATAGTAATAGAGACATCAGGTAGAGGCTAGTCAAGCCTTTTGTTGTTGCAGAGTCTGAACATCCCTGAGAATACAAGGGCCAACCTGTTGAGAGATAGTGCAATCCGCAGGGATTGTGAGAGAAAGAGAAGTGCATTGTAAAAGAGAGAAAGAGAAAAGAGGTCTATAGAGAAGGGCTCCCACTGAGGTGGAGTTTCCCAGAAGACCCTTGTTGTAAAGAGTGGAACGGAACTGTGTTTATTCTTCAGAGTTGTAAACAAGAACCGCAGTTCCCCTGGGCGTAGTTCTCGTCCTGGGAGTAACAGCGTGCTTATCTAAGTCGCACTATTGTATTTGTGTAGCTGCTGCTCTCATTCACTTGTCCGTGTTATATATGAATGCTTCATTCTGTTATAATACCAGGATAAGGATAGCGGAGACCACCTATTAATCCAGGGAGCGGTCAAAGTTCACTTACCGCAGGAACTAGAAGGGGAAGATATCGCGCCTACGATATCTTAGGTATCGCTAGACGGTTTCACATAGGGGGAGGACTTACCGCATCCCCTGCGTAATGCGATAATTACTCCGGCACTGTATATATATAATTACTCCGGCTACGCCTCTGTCTTATCGCATTACGCAGGGGATGCGGTAAGTCCTCCCCCTATGTGAAACCGTCTAGCGATACCTAAGATATCGTAGGCGCGATATCTTCCCCTTCTAGTTCCTGCGGTAAGTGAACTTTGACCGCTCCCTGGATTAATAGGTGGTCTCCGCTATCCTTATCCTGGTATTATAACAGAATGAAGCATTCATATATAACACGGACAAGTGAATGAGAGCAGCAGCTACACAAATACAATAGTGCGACTTAGATAAGCACGCTGTTACTCCCAGGACGAGAACTACGCCCAGGGGAACTGCGGTTCTTGTTTACAACTCTGAAGAATAAACACAGTTCCGTTCCACTCTTTACAACAAGGGTCTTCTGGGAAACTCCACCTCAGTGGGAGCCCTTCTCTATAGACCTCTTTTCTCTTTCTCTCTTTTACAATGCACTTCTCTTTCTCTCACAATCCCTGCGGATTGCACTATCTCTCAACAGGTTGGCCCTTGTATTCTCAGGGATGTTCAGACTCTGCAACAACAAAAGGCTTGACTAGCCTCTACCTGATGTCTCTATTACTATGTGGCCAACCCCTTATCATATAAACAGACTCCTATATATAGATGGCCCGAAGGTCTCATCGCAGTTACAAAACTGTGGGCCTTATCCCAACAGTGACTCAACCCTAACCACTTACAGTCAACTGGCTGTACTTCCATGGCCGCCTTCTGTCTCGTCGCCGCTTCCTGCAGTCCTTAGTCTTTAATGCATCGGCCCGTCGCTTCTTCTTGGTTTAAGCAACGCTGACTGTAGTCCTTAGTCTTTATGAGGGTAGTTGAACCCTCTCTTCATCTTCGGCGCCTTTATTGCGGTGGTTGAGCTCTCCCTTCGGCCTCTTCTTTGTACCACCTGCTTGACTTTTCTGTACCTATCGCCGTGATTCCCGCCGGAATTTGCGCTACGGCGATATCTTTGTCTTACCGCCAAAATTGGTACTTTCTCTCCAAAATTAGTTATCCTTCCCAAAATTAGCAGCTTCCTAAATGCTGCGGAAGTTCTTTCCAACATGATTGGTGCCAAAAAACATAATGACAAATCCATGTATTGGGAATTTGACAGTGCTCGAAATGCCCATATATCATGGTCTAGTGAGGATTTTCAAGGGAGCCAATTTCGAAATGCTCATATATCATGAGGAGAACTGGGTAGAGATCATAAGACTCAAACATTTCTCATTAAAAAAAGGACAGAGAACATAGGCAGTAAAGAAAAATTCCATGGCTTTGATTCCCAAAGATTTCAGTTTGCTGTGATATGGGGCATGGTTAGCTTATATATAGTGAATGGCCAGTGAGTTGAAGGATTGACCGGGATGGAACGGATGGGTAATGTAATTATCACAGTGTGGTGGTATGGTGGTCATAGATATCATCTGCAGCGATAAAATATTTTGCTGGAGTAATCATAGATATTACTCGTGTGAAGAAAATAATCCCATCATGCTTCAATCGACATTATGTCTTGTCACGAACAAAATATACACCATGATACAAATGTCGCTCACGTTCCATGTTTCACAATCTGATCGTTCCACGTTTCACAATCTGAGCATTTCATGTTTCACAATCTGGGCGTTCCACGTGTCCCCCTGGAAAACTAGATATCAACATTTAAAAACAAAATTTATAGACATTTAACTTTCATCAGAGATTGTAATTTTTTGCAACTTTGAAGTAATACAGTTAGTCCTTCTCTTCATTCCTCTTTTGTTAATTGATCAAATTTATTTGATGAATTTATGAACACTCTTTAATTTTTGCAATCAATAATCCATACATTCATCTACTAACATTTTGGATTTGTGTTTACTCATGATCTGTGTGTCTTTTATATTTTAAGTGAATTTATTTAATTAAAACATTTATCTATTTCTGCAAATGATCAAATTAACATTTATCTATATGTTATAACTTCCAATTTGTTCTATTTTATAATTCCCTCAAAATTGAAGGGTCGGTCGACCCTTCTTATGTTGGCCATTAAGGGGCAGCTGATCCTTCATGTCGTAAAAAGGAAATCGTGACAAACAATTTTTTTTATGTTATAACTTAGCTGATTGACTTGTTATTCAAACAATGACTGAAATTTTAGACATTGATTTTTGCACAGAGAAAGGAAGGAAATTTACAGACTGACATAATTTACTGCAAATAACAATTGATAGAATGACATAATTTATTGCAAATAACAATTAACAAAGAAAGCAAGGAAATTTACAGACTGTCAGTACTAGAAATAACAATTAACAGAGAAAGGAAGGAAATTAACAGAAGTGTTGGTTATAAACATAAATAATTTGACATTGAAGCACCCCCGAATTCCATGCAAAAATCATTCTCTATGAAGAATTTAATACTAAGGAATCTAGCTGTTAGTTTCAGTTATTCTAATGGCCCTCAAAGGGATTTCATTGATTACATAGTCCTATAACAACAATTATCCATCAACTAATTGCAAAGCCGAGCATTTCTCATAAAAAACCAAAAAGACAGAGAACAAAGGCAGTAAAGAAAATTGCCATTGCTATCCAGAATATTTCAGTTTGCTACAATAGGAACCCAAGATAAGTAATGGTAGCAGAGTCAAGAAGTCTTCTATTTCTTGTCGGTTCACTAACTTACGAGACTAATTGACTCGACATGTGGTGATCCACACGATGGTTCGGCATGTAGTCTGAATTGGTCGAACGGAGGACTTACTTGGGCGACCGACCTAACCTCCTCCAACATCTCCCCCATGAACAATGCCTTTGTTAGACTCAAAGAAATCAGAAAATAACTAGAGTTGGATGAAGATCACGTTGATGACTATGAGCTGGTCATGTCTAGAAACGTGTCTGGAGGAACAGAGATGGTGAACTACGAGATGATCCCCGACACAAGAAACACATTCATTCCTTCCTAGACACAGCATAATGCTAATTAAAATTTAACAGTGATCGACATGATGGTTCGACATGATCTCTGAAGTAGTATAACGGAGGTAAGCTCTCTGAGAGTCATCAACAAAATTTGATATAGAATGCTATGTAATTTAAGATGTTGATTCAACTACTCACATAGTTTCTCACCTTCCCGAGGACTGAAGCCTTCTGGTACTAAAACAACCTTCGACGACTGCTCCAAGCCTAATGTTGACGACCGCAACAACACATGTTGTCTTACAGAAATCACAGTCCTTCCTTCTACTTCTGCTGCTTCTTCTCGCTATGTCCCCTCCTCGTTGCATAGCAATTAGTTATTGAAAGAACAGTGACGGAAAGAAGATGGACAAAAATGTGATTGGTGCCAAGGAATATAATGAGAAATCCATGGATTGGGACTTCGAGAGTGCTCGAAAGGCCCATATATCATGGTGAATTGGGACTTCGAGAGTGCTTGAAGCCTTCTACATGGTGTAGTTAGAAGAAGCTGACAGCATGGTCTGGTACTAAAACAACATTCCAAGACTGCTGATGGGATTTCCCTCCCATCATATCCCTTCATGTCTACTTTAAACACCCAAAGATTAGCAAATGGATAGCCTAGACATGGCGGTATTGCATCTCTCTCAAATACCTGCATTGCAAACAAATAATTGTTTATCACGCTTCTGTAAAAAGAAACCATTTCCAACAAATGCAAAAATAATCGTTTTATTGAGCACACATATCATCATGCACAATAAAAACAGAAAAAATATTCATGAATTGAAACAAGAGTAAGAAGAAGCTGACAGCATGGTTTGGTACTAAAACAACATTCCACGACTACTGCAAGTGTTGACGACTGCAACAATGCATGTTGTCTTAGAGAAGAAAGCTTACAAGACTGCTAATCTCCCTATGTCCCCTCCTCGTTGCATACCCAGGAACATAATGACAAGTCCATGTATTGGGACTTAGACAGTGCTAATCTCCCTTTGTCCCCATATAAGTTTGTTGTAATGTGGGGCATGGTTAGCCTATATATACTGAGTGGTTACTATGTTGATGGATTCAATGGGATGGGAGTCTGGGATGGATGGGGAATAGTAATTATTACAGTATGGCGGAATCATGGTGGTCATAGATACCATCTTTAACCAGTACAGATTTGCTCCTAAATAATATTCGCCGTAAATGATGGATTGTATCACTCGTGTGAATAATATCATCATGCATCAATCCACATTATGTTTATGTTTTGTCACCAACAAAGTCTCTGAATGTTTTAGATTCTCCTTAATATCCTTGAATCAGATCATCTCCTTTGCAAGAGTAATAAAAGACTAAAATTTTATTGGAGCTTTGACTTGTAGACCAATTTTATCGTGGAAGACCAATTAGGAAAACTACCAACTCTTTCTAATATTGCAAAATTATACTTACAATTAATTTGCAAGCTCCAACTTGCTGGATGCACCAACACCCAATTTTTCAGTCACAACTGAAACATTTTTCTTTTTCTTTTTATTTTTAAATAGAAACATTCTACTTTTTGAAGAGAAACATTCTTTATTATTGTTTTTTTTTAAATAGAAACATTTTAATTTTTAAAGAGAAACATTCTTTATTTTTGTTTTTTTTTAAATAGAAACACTTTACTTTTTATTTCAACAGCGTGGATAAAAAATCTTATAAAAAGAATGAAATCTCATAAAAAGAATGAATAGTATTATATAATATAGTAAATTTCCTTATCCTTCAAATGAAAAAATAGAAAATAACCATCTTGCCATACTGTGCTAATTACCATTGTAAAATTAGTCACAGCAGATCTAATGAACAAGTAAATCAATCGCAATAGATGAAACTCAGAAAAGTGGTGTAAAACTATGCAAAGTATGCATCAATGCTCAATATCCTAATGAGGGTGAATAATTACAATACAATACCGTAACCATGACTGAGTAATTCGAATTGACTAAGAAGGTCATTCGAATTACTGAATGGTGTAGCTTGACTCCAACTAGGAGTCCTCATCATCAATTAGTGGTGGTCATCAATGCACAAGAACCAGTCATCCAAGTGTCAATCTGAGTCTAACTAGTGTAACTGAAGTGTGTAGCACTGATATAGGGAAGGAGACTCAGTGGAGGGCACATGGGGGGATTAACTGAAGTTGGAACAAGTCATCTAGTCAATCTGGAGGTCCAACGGAGTGAGAAAGTCAGTCGGGAGTGAAACTAGCCTCAAATCAAGGAGAATAGGAGCTAACTTAGTGTAACTGAAGTGGTAGGTGAAGAAGTGCACCCTTCTCTGGAAGTAGGTGAGAAGTGGGCACCTTCATGACTAGGAGGGCTAAAGAAATGATGTAAGAAGCTCCTAGGTGCTAGAATAAGGTGGGTAAGGTGCTGGAGGCATCAACCTAGTGATTGGGATGCATGCAAACCCTAGAGTTTGCATGCAAGGTCCTCAAAATGATGATGTGGATATCCGAACACCCCCTCTCAGGCTAGACTATGATGTGCAAAAAATAATGTAGGGCCCTGGTAATTGAGACCAAAGGTCACCCCAATACAATAATCCAACAAATGCTGAAAATAAGCTAAGTGAGGAAAGAGGGAAAACCCAGTGGGAAGAAAGCCCCCCCTCAAGCTAAGAACATAATAATGGATCAATCTGTTTCCACCATGATGGAACTCACCCCCAACAGTGAATGGAGGTAAGAGAACTTCTTCTCAGTGAAGCTGTTGGTGAAGATGTCTACAATTTGCTCATGAGTAGGGCAATATTGCAGAATGATGGTGCGATCATGCACCAACTGTCGAATGTAGTGCATATGAATCTCAATGTGTTTGGTCCTCTGCCGATGAACTGGATTTATGGAGATCTTGATAGCACTTTGATTGTCACAAAAGAGGACAGTCGAAGTAGTGCCACCAAAACCAAACTCAAAAAGAATACCCTGAAACCAAACTGCCTGAATGCAGGCACTGACTGCCCCTTGATACTCTGCCTCTGCTGAAGAAAGCGCAATGGCTGCCTACTTTTTTCTTGACCAACAAATAGGCCCATGTCCAATCATGAAAACATAACCAGAAGTGGACTTCCGATCTATGATATCACCTGCCCAATCTGAATCAGTAAAACCAATGAAATCAAGCTCAAAATATGCAGCATAATTTATGCCAAAATGTTTTGTACCTTGCACATATTGCAAGATCCGCTTGGATGCCCACCAATGAAGCTCATGGGGCTGTTGAATATACCTTAACATGACACTCATGACATATGAAATATTAGGCCTTGAGTGTGTCAAGTAAAGTAGTGAACCAATCAACTGTCGATACATACTGCAATTTGCAAGCGGTGTAGAATTTCCCTCCTCAAGACTGATTCCTGAGAGGAATGGGAATGGGGCTGCCTTACATTCAGCCATATTAAACTTCAATAATAGGTCAGAAGCATATTTTTGCTGAGATATAGTGATCCCATCAAAATTTTGAGCTATCTCCAAGCCCAAAAAGTGACTCAGCAAGCCCAAATTGCTCATGTCAAAAGATAGATTTAAGGTAGTTTTTAGCTTGTTTATTGAAGTAAGAGTGCTACCAGTAATGAGAAGATCATCAACATAAAGTACAATAACCAACAAATTACCTTTAACTTGCTGAAGATACACATTCGGATCAGATTTGCATCTTTTGAAATTTTGAGAAAGAAGGAAGGAGTCCATCTTTGCATACCAAGCTCTTGGGGCCTATTTTAACCCATACAAAGATTTCTTCAATCTGCAAACTAATGATGGATCTGATGTGTATCCTTCTGGATGCTGCATATATACCTATTTCGCAAGGTCTCCATGTAGAAAATCACTCTTCACATCCATGTGGTGCACTTCCTAGTGCTTGGATGCGGAAATTGCCAAAACAAGGCAGATGGAATCCATCTTTGCAACCGATGCAAAGGTCTCAGTGTAGTCCACTCCTTGGACTTGGGAGAAAAATTTTTCCACCAACCTTGCTTTGTATTTGCTGATAGAGCCATCAGCAGAAACTTTCTTGTGGTAGACCCATTTACATTTGACTAATTTTCTTCCAGGTGGAAGAGAAACTAGCTCCCATGTATTGTTCTTTTGAAGAGAACTGTACTCTTCATCCATGGCACTTTGCCATCTCGGATCTCGGTGGGAATGATAGTATGTTGTGGGATCTGAATCATTCATCAAATAAAAAATCTTAGGAAGTAATGGATCAAAAATAGAAAGAGCCATAACTGCTCTTTGAAAGTCCGCTCTTGTTCATCTCGGATTAGCAGGATTTCCAAGGTTCGAACCAGTAGATTGAAGAGTGTTTTGGGCACACTTTGGTAATGGAGGAGGATAATAATGGTCGAATTCCGAACCTGATATTTCATGATCATCATGTGATGCTAAAATATCATAAATATCAGAACTCATACCTTCATTATCGCTGCACGGATCTTCTTCTGGTGAAGGCGGTGAAACAACAGTTTCTTCCTCAACTAGTTGCAAATCTTGAAGCGGTTCTTCAAATTGCACACTGCGCTCTATGAATATATTTTTGGATCTGATATCCATGAGTTTATATGCTTTTGATTCTTCCCCATATCCTATCAGTATGCACTCAATACTTTGTGGATCCAAAGCTCGTCTCTTCTTGGAGGTAATTTTAGCCCATGCAGTAGAGCCAAAAATTCTCAAATTTGACACATTCGGTTTGTGACCAAATAATGCTTCGAAAGGAGTCATACCTTTCACGGATGAATGTGGAACTTGGTTCTAAATGTATGCAGAAAAATTGATTGCTTCAGCCCAAAGATTTGCAGCCAAACCTTTTGATTCAATCATGGAAGTATCCATCTCTTTCAGTGACCGATTTTTCCTTTCCGCTACACCGTTCTACTAGGGTGTGTAGGGAATTGTATGTTGGATCTGAATTTCGCTTTGGGCACAAAGTTGCAGCAACTTGGCCTTGATATATTCTCCACCATTATCAGATCTAAGATCTTTGATCTTGTTCTTAGTGGTGGTCTCAACAGAAGCCTTAAAATCCTTGAATTTTCCAAGCACTTCTGACTTGTTTTTGAGAAAAAATACCCATGTAAAGTGGGAAAAATCATTAATAAATGTCAATACATACCTTGAACCATTTAATGACATATTGGGCAGCAGACCACTGATATCAGAATGTATCAGCCCCAAAACTATAGAAGCTCTGCTAGCTTTGCCGCGGTCTAACCTGTGCTCAGGGTGCTTCCCAATAATGCAACCAGTGCATATTCCATTCGAGGAACGGAGTTGTGGAAGACCATCTACCATGGATTTGTTTGATAACAGCAGTAAATACTTATAATTAAGATGTCCAAATATTTCATGCGAAATCCTACTAACCTCATTACCATGTGTGCGAAGAGCAGTGGGCTTTACAAGCGGAATAAAGTGTGAAAACTCATAGCATTTTGCAGTGTGGTTCGCCTTTCCGACTGCAATAAGTTTTCCACTTTTGACATCAAAAATTTCAACTGTATTAGGGATGAATGTAACTTGCTTCGGTTCACTAGTGTGTGTCAATTTATACACAGAAAGAAGATTTGTAGCCAAGGAAGGCACATAGAGATCATTTTGAAAGCTTCCATGATCAACATGGATTGTACCTTTTCCCTTTGAAGAAATTTTTGAGTCATCTCCCAAATGGATGGGAATGGAGCTGTTTGGATTGAATGAAGAAAAATAATCAATATTTTCAGCCATATGATTCAAGGCACCCGAATCTATCAAAAGAGTAGTGGGCTTCGAAACAGTTGCCATGAGTGCTTGTCCTCTTTCATGATCATCATTCCTATCCTTCTTCCTTGCATCGTCAGGAAGAGTTATGTTATTCTTTTCCAAAAGGAGGGCCATTTGATCTATAGTCTTCTTCATGCATGAACTTTCGAGATGAAAGCCATGGTTGAAATAAGTACATTTAGATTTTTCCTTACCCTCTTTGCCCTTTTTCTTGAACTTCGAACTGGATGGTGCATCCGTCTGCTTTCCTTTCTCTTTTTGCTTGTGAGGTTCGAATTTGGGCTTCTCTTTCTTTTGCTTTCCTTTACCATTCGAATTCTTGGGTCCTTGAACAAGTAGGGCTGAATCTTTGGAGTTTATGGACCGCATTTGAATCAACTTATCATGCTCTTTTGTGATGGACTCAATGAAGGCATTCAAGGTAGGCATCTTCTAAATCGGGGTAGTTAGCCGACTGAAATTGAAAGTAGAGACAAATACCGAATAGTCTTTACCAATATTGGTGAGAATAGAGAGGACCAATTGCTTATCCTCTTTGATAACTCCACTATTCTTCAACGGCAATGTCGAGTGCTTGAATTTTGTGAAAAACTCATTGATGGTCTCGAAATTCTCAGGACTAAGAGCAATCAATTCATTCTCTAATTGAAAATCCATAAGCTCGTCCTGCTTGCCAAATAATGTTTCAAGTTGCTCCCATATAGCTTTTGGAGTCTTCAATCCGCTGAGATGGAAGTGAAGATCTTTGGAGATGGAGAGACAAAGAAGACCATAAGCTTCATCAAGCTTGTTGTAGTGTTTGGTTCTTTCTGACAATGTGCTTGGCTCCAATTCAAGACCAATAGTGACTCGATAGTATCCTTTTGAACATAACATGATCTCCATATCTTCTTTCCAATCAAAATAATTGAAAGGGGTGAGGATAGGCTTTGAAGAAGAGTATTCCATTGCTAGGAGCGAGTGCACTTTGATGTAGAGAGGCTTGCAAAAGTAAGGCAGCGAATGCAATTGATAGAGACAATAACCTGCAAATCACAATAAAACCAAGAACAGTGAGGTCGAACAATCCACCCTTTTAGAGTTGCATCACACTTGGGATTGGAGATCAAGCAATGTTGACTGGGTCCAATGTATCAAATCCATGATTTATGTGGAAACTCAAGCTTCTGTAGTGGTATTGGAAGTATTTTTAAGCTTTGCATGCATAGGAGCGAATGCTCTTGAGATCTTTCATGCCAAACTTTTTGCAATTTTGAGTAAATTCACTCAAATCTCCTTGTAGAATACCTGTAGAAAAGAGATCTTGTCCCTGCAATGGCTCTAATACCATGTAAAATTAGTCACAGCAGATCTAATGAACAAGTAAATCAATTACAATAGATGAAACTCAGAAAAATGGTGTAAAACTATGCAAAGTATGCATCAATGCTCAATATCCCAATGAGGGTGAATAATTACAATACAATACAATAACCATGATTGAGCAATTCGAATTGACTAAGAAGGTCATTCAAATTACTGAATGGTGTAGCTTGACTCCAACTAGGAGTCCTCACAATCAATCAGTGGTGGTCATCAATGCACAAGAACCAGTCATCCAAGTGTCAATCTGAGTCTAACTGAGTGTAACTAGTGTAACTGAAGTGTGTAGCACTGATATAGGGAAGAAGACTCAGTGGAGGGTGCATGGGAGGCTTAACTAAAGTCAGAACAAGTCATCTAGTCAATCTGTAGTTCCAATGGAGTGAGACAGTCATTCGGGAGTGAAACTAGCCTCAAATCAAGGAGAATAGGAGCTAACTGAGTGTAATTAAAGTGGAACTGCAGTGGTAGGTGAAGAATGTGCCCTTCTCTAGTAGTAGGTGAGAAGTGGGTGCCTTCATGACTAGGAGGGATAAAGAACTGATGTAAGAATCTCCTGGGTACTAGAATAAGGTGGGTAAGATGTTGGAGGCATCAACCTGGTGATTGGGATGCATGCAAACCCTAATTGCATGCAAGGTCCTGAAAATGATGATGTGGATATCCGAACAACCATTCCCCATCCCTTCCATCCCAGTCAATTAACCAATTCACTAGCCACTCACTATATATACTAGGCTAAACCATACCCCATATCGCTGCAAAACGAAATCTTCCATAATTCATGGCACTCTTATTTACGGCCTCTGTTCTGTTTCCTTTGTTTTTTTATTAGAAATACTTGAGTCTTGTGGTCGCTCCCCAGTTCTCTTTGTGATATTTGAGCATTTCAATTCATCTTCCCTGACAAATCCTCACCACGCCATGATATATGGACATTTCGAGCACTCTCGAAGCCCCATTCCCCCTTCTTATTCCCCATATTATATTTACAATAGTTCGAAACTCCAAGAAGTGTCTGTCGACCCTTCTTATTACCAATATTCTTTTAATAATATTTCGACAGTGCAAGAGGGTCGATCGCTCCTTCTTGTGTTCTCCATTATGGATATAGATGAATTGTTGGATAAAGGTTTTCACAATTAACTACGAAAACAATAGGTGGCTCCTCCTTCTTGTCGAAAAACGGAACTCGGGACAAACTATTTTTATATGTTATAACTTCCAAGGTGTTCTATTTTATAATTCCCTAAAAATTGAAGGGTCGGCCGACCCTTCTTATTCCCCATATTATTTTCAGAATATCTTAACACTGCAAGAAGGGTCAGTCGATCCTTCTTGTGTTGACCATTAAGGGGCGGCTGATCCTTCATGTCAAAAAAAGGAAATTGGGACGAACAATTTTTTTATGTTATAACTTATCCAATTGACTTGTTATTCAAACAATGGCTGAAATTTTAGACATTGATTTTTTTACAGAGAAAGGAAGAAAATTTACAAACTGAAATAATTTAGTGCAAATAACAATTAACAGAATGACATAATTTACTGCAAATAACAATCAACAAAGAAAGCAAGGAAATTTATAGACTGTCAGTACTGGAAATAACAATTAACAGAGAAAGGAAGGAAATTTACAGACTGTCATTAATGAATAGTTTTGTCATTAGTTGTACAATTATATTCAACACATTCCATTCCATGTATAACGACGGTTCGACATGATCTATGAAGTAGTCGAATGGAGGACCTAGTCGGAATATTCTTACAAACATGGGTAAGCTCTCCAGGCCATATCTAGTTATTGAATAGTGCAAAAAATGTGCGATTGTGATAACAAGTTTACTGTCTGTTAAGTCTGATACTACATCATCCGAGATTCGTCAACAAACTTTGATGTTGATTCAACCACTCGCATAGTTTCTCACCTTCCCGAGGACCGAAGCCTTCTGGTACTAAAACAACATTCGACGATTCCTGCAATCCTAATGTTTACGACCACAACAGCGCATGTTGTCTTACAGAAAGCACATTCCTGCCTTCTACTTTCGCTGCTTCTTCTCCCTATTTCCCCTCCTCGTTGCACAGCAATCAGTTATTGAAAGAAGAGTGATGGAAAGAAGATGGACGAAAACATGATTGGTGCCAAGGAACATAATGAGAAATCCATGTATTGGGACTTCAAGAGTGCTCGAAATGCCCATATATCATGGTGTATTGGGACTTCGACAGTGCTCGAAGCCTTCTACTTGGCGTAGTTAGAAGAAGCTGACAGCATGGTCTGGTACTAAAACAACATTTGAAGACTGCTGATGGGATTTCCCTCCCATCATATCCCTTCATGTCTACTTTTAATACCCTAATATTAGCAAGCGGATAGCCTAGACATGGTAGTATTGCATCTCTCTCGAATACCTGCATAACAAACAAATAACTCTTTATCACACTTCCATTAAAAGAAACCATTTCCAACAAATGCAAAAATAATCATTTTATTGCAGCCAGGGTAGCGGGTGATCACACATATCATCATGCACAATAAAAACATAGAAACTATTCATAAATTTCTAAGTGCACCATAACAGGGGATGGCTAGATAGTTGGTCTGGGCAGCCCACTTAGATGGGTTAGCTCCTAACACCCTAGTTAGTGGAAGCAAAGGAATTCAACCAATGAAATATACTTTGCAAATGATAAGCAAATACTTAAATTAGATGTGTGTATAATAATGACTACAAAAATTATTCCACCACGGGGCGGGCAATATGCAGAATATTATGGCGGCCATTGCCGCATTGAGTCGCACCATGGTCGACATTAAGCTGTCTGTGCGTAACACCTACAATGAAGTCTGCACCAGCGTCAACCAAAACGTGGAAATGGCCAAGGATTTGAGCTACACGGTGAACCAGCTCGCTTGCCAGGACTCCAGAATTGATGACCTGGAGCGAAACCTGTTCGAATTGATGGGCAAGGTGGATAATATGCAGGAAGATATTGCAGTGCTCACCGGGAAATCGCAGGGAAGCTGCGTCCATGGCAGCCTGACAGTTAACCAGGAGATTAAGCAGGAAAAGCCAAATGCGGCTTCTGTCTACCTCAAAAAATATGGATAGTTTGCAGTTTCAGTTCAGGTTCCTCTTTTTTGATGCTTAAGACTCTATGTTTTTCTGTATATTCCTAAATCAGCAGTTCGTCAGGGTTTATCCCTACTCTATTTGGAACAGTTTTAGCCAGGTTTTGTTTAGAACTCATGCAGGTAGACAGATAGAAACTTCAGTTTTAAATTCTCAAGTACTGGTTACTCTGTCAAATTTTTGTGAAAACTTGTAATGAATGGCTGTGCACAGCCTTTATAAATATATCTATTTCCCCTGTTCTTGTTAAAAAAAAAAAATGACTACAAAAATTCTTTCTTACCGAGAAAACCCTTTTGTGGATATGTAGTCCTTCAAGGTTAGGAACTTGCTCCAATAAGTTGAGAAGAGGAAGAGGCCTCAAAATATGGATATCAATATTGCTCAATGTTTTCAGGCTAATATTATCTCCACAAATCTCTCTGCTGGAAAATGGTGCATTATAGACGAATTCCAATTCGAACGAACTGTCAATCCACTTAAATTACTTCCACATTCCATTTTGAGGTCGTGAAAAAGTACCCCGTTTACTCTTACACCATTTTCATGAATTGAAACAAGGGTAAGAAGAAGCTGACAACATGATTTGGAGGCACCGAGATTCGAATATATTGCCTAGACACTGCAGTATTGCATATCTCTCGATCACTTGCATAGCAAACAAATAACTGGTTATCACGCTGCCGGAAAAGAAACCATTTCCAGCAAATGAAAAAATAATCATTTATTGTATCCATGGTAGCGCATGAGCGCACATATCATCATGCACAATAAAAACAGAGAAACTATTCGTGAATTGAAACAAGAGTAAGAAGAAGCTAACAGCATGGTCTGGTACTAAAACAACATTCCACGACTGCTGCAAGTGTTGATGACCACAACAACACATGTTGTTTTAGAGAAGAAAGCCTCCAAGACTGATAATATCCCTATGTCCCCTCCTTGTTGCATATCCAAGAACATAATGATAAATTCATGTATTGGGACTTAGACAGTGCTAATCTCCCTAATATGTCCCCATATGAGTTTTGTTGTGATGGATTGAATGGGATGGGAGTATGGGATGGATGGGGAATGGTAATTATCATAGTATGGAAGAATCATGGTGGTCATAGATATCATTTGTAGCGAGTACAGATTTTGCTCGATTAATCGTACACGTATCACTCCAATCTGACTACAGATATTGCTGGAGTAACCGTAATTGTACACGTATCACTCCAATCTGACTACAGATATTGTTGGAGTAATCGTAATTGTACACGTATCACTCCAATACAATGGCCAATATGCATGCTACTAGTGCATTAAATGGCCTACAACAGGATGAATAATATTCGTCGTAAATTATGGATTGTATCACTCGTGTGAATACAATCCACATTATGTTTATGTCTTGTCACCAACAAAGTTTTGGATGGGGAATGGTAATTATCACAGTATGGCGGTCATAAATTCCTTACACCATCTTCATCTCAACCATAAATTCCTTACACTTTTCCTCAGCAACTCAACCATAAATTCCTTACACCATCTTCATCTCCAACTATAAGTTCTCATTTCTCCACAAACTCCAAGCTATACTTCTCATAGTAACCTCGGTATACTCAATGTGTCAAATTAAATAAAATATAGTAACCTCCCCATTCTCAATGTGCCAAATCAAATATGCCATGTGTCACAATATGATCATTCCACATGTCACCCTAGGATACTAGATATCAACATTTTAACAACAAAATTTATAGACGTTTTTCTTTAAAGACTTTGCTGGCAAGTGGAAATATTCTCAGAGAAAGAGCGACCACTCTTTCTCCAAGGTGTTCTATTGTTACAATTCCCTCCTAAATGAAGGGTTGGCCGCCCCTTCTTATTCCCAATATTCTTTTCATAATAGTTTGACACTGCAAGAAGGGTCGATCGATCCTTCTTGTGTTCTCCATTATGGCTATGGATTAATTGCTCGATAAAGGTTTTGAAAATTAACTACGAAAAGAAGGGGCGACCGATCCTTTTTGTCTTAAAACGGAAGTCGAGAAAAACCATTTTTATATGATATACCATCCAAGGTGTTCTATTTTGACAATTCCCTCCTAATTGAAGGGTCGGACGCACCTTCTTATTTCCAATATTATTTTCATAATAGTTCGACCCTGCAAGAAGGATCAGTTGAACCTTCTTATTACCGATATTCTTTTAATAATATTTCAACACTGCAAGAAGGGTCGGTTGATCCTTCTTGTGTTCTCCAATATGGATATAGATGAATTGCTGGATAAATGTTTTCACAATTAACTACGAAAAGAAGGGGCGGCTGATCCTTCTTGTCAATATTGCCACTTTCACAACTTGATTTTGCAGTTTTGAAAGGTTTGCGGATGCAGAAATATTCTTCAATAATTGTGGTCTTCTGCATCTCAAACCCTTCTTTTCCTTCTGCATGTTTACGTTTTAACCATCGATTTGTCTTGATCCTGCGGATGAGATTACACTGGGTGATTATCTTTCCCGTTTAGTTTGTTGATGGTAGCACTCGCTTTGTGGGCTGAGCAAAATAGAATGGAGGTTCAATTTTTTAAAAAGAATGGAGAAAGCCTCGGTGGCTTGAACAAAATAGAATCATCTTAGTGAGGTGTTTTAGACGGAGGCATGAGATTTAACCCACAAGCATATTAAGGAGTAGATCAACGGCCGATGGAGCAGATCGATGATCAGGAGTTACTTCTCCGATACCACATGCGTGAAGGAAACAAATTTCCGGATCCGCGAACTTTTGGTGGAGGTGTGCGGGTTTGGATGGCGTAGATATGACAAGGCTGAGATCTATGGTCGAGGTTTTGTTCATGGATCTAACTTGCACGAAACATCAATGCAAGCCAAATCCGTGAAGTTGGTAAAAGTCGCACCCTTTGACGGCCAGGATTCATGCAAGATCCAGATCAAAGGTGGGCGACTTCCCGTGGTTTTAACTGGTAGAAAAGGCGACACGTAGCGGGATTCCAGGCCACCAGGGATCATAGAGTTAGAAAGCATCGGCGATCCATGGCCCAGAACGGATCAGGAAAATAGATGCCCATGGAGGCTTCCACGCCGCAGAAGATGCAGCGGTGATAGCAAAGGATAAATAATATAAAAAATGCACCTGCATGGAGAGCTGGATTCCATCTTTCCTATTTTGCATCAGAAGGCGACAAGAGCAAGCTATGCAGAAGAAGAATGACACTCTGATTGATGTAGAGATTGTTCTCCTCTTTTGTTAATTAATCAAATAAAAAAGAGTAACCTCCCTATTAATACTCAATGTGCTTAAATATGCCATGTGTCACAATATGATCGTTCCAAATGTCACTCTAGGATAATAGATATCAACATTTTAACAACAAAATTTATAGACATTTTTCTTTAAAGACTTTACTGGCAAGTGGAAATATTCTCAAAGAATGAGAGGCCGCTCTTTGCCCAATGTGTTCTATTGTTACAATTCTGTCCTAAATGAAGGTTTAGATGACCCTTCTTATTCCCAATACTATTTTCATAATAGTTGGACATTGCAAGAAGGGTCGATCGGTCCTTCTTGTATTATTCATTAAGGCTATATCTAAATTGATGGATAAATGTTTGACAATTAACTACGAAAATAAGGGGCAGCAGATCCTTCTTGTCATAAAACGGAATTAGGGACAAACCATTTTTTATGATATAACTTCTAAGGTGTTCTATTTTTACAATTCCCTCGTAATTGAAGGGTCAGCCAACCCTTCTTATTCCCCATATTATTTTTATAATAGTTTGACAATGCAAGAAGGGTCAGTCAACCCTTCTCATTACCAATATTCTTTTCATAATATTTCGACACTGCAAGTGCGGTGAATGTATCCGTTCACTAATTTAATAGTCGAATCCGACTCTCATATTGAATAATAGATAAGAATAATATATTGATTGATGATATAAAAGATACAATAAGATCGTCTTTTATAGGGCTTGATCCAACATTGTGAAGGGTTACGCCCTTTCACTAGTAACCTAATAATCTATTAATTTATAAATAATAATATTAAATAAATATTCATAGCATTGCCTTCCCCTTTTTGAAAGCTTTGTCCTCAAAGCTTGAGTATTTTCCTAATGCCATCCTTCATTCAGATTCAGTGTCGGTATTAGAATCAGACGCAATTTCTTGTGTAGAGACTTTCACTTCCTTTCCATTGATGATTTTGCACTGTATTGTCCGATTGTTCCTACATTTATGGCCTGGGATCCAATCATCACCGCATCGACGGCATATGTTTTTCTTCTTTTTTCTATTATCAAAGTAATTGTTAGATGACTTTGATCTATTTTCCATTTCATAGGCATATGATTGAGGTTTGTGGCATTGATGACCGGGTGACCAAGTATCTGCATAGTACCTACATTGTGTCTCTTTTTCTTGTCGATAATGGTTATCACCTCTTGTTTTTATTCCTTCCAATTTGCGTTCTGTAGCTTTTGCTTTATGTCTTGCTACCTCTACATTAGGTATGTCATGTAACTTTAACTCGTTTTGGAGGTACGTTTTTAGACCTCCTAAATAGGTTTCGAGTCTTTGTTTGTCGGACAACCCAAATACTCGTGTCGATAAGGATTCCCACTGATGTGTGAATTCCTCAATGCTTCCAATCTGTTGTAATCTGGTAAGTTTACTGAAAAATTCATCTTCTTTGATACCTTGAAACCTATTAAAAAAATAATTTTTGAACAAGTTCCAGGTGTAGGCAAAATTGTCTCTCTTCCACCATAAGTACCAATTATAGGCATACCCTTCCATATGCATTGACGCATATTTCACCTTCTCCTCGTCAGATTGAATATTGTAAATGTCGAAGTATTCTTCTGCTTTGTTTATCCAAGCAACGCATTGGTCTTCACTTCCATTGTATTTCGACAACTCTATTTTTGCCTTAGGTGGGTACACTATGTAAGGGTGATATTGATTCCCTTTTGCTTTATGGTTTGATGGTGGATCGGAACTACT
The DNA here is from genome assembly GCA_027924585.1 of Larix kaempferi. Taxonomy (NCBI): domain Eukaryota; kingdom Viridiplantae; phylum Streptophyta; class Pinopsida; order Pinales; family Pinaceae; genus Larix; species Larix kaempferi. The sequence goes on along the minus strand of BSBM01001409.1, from coordinate 4,322,429 downwards.
GAATGACGTAAGTGACATATTTGAACTACTTTGTTGTTGGCGGTGATTTTTTTTTTTTTTATTCTCTACTATCTTACTGATAGCTTCTATTTGGCTATTTAATCGTGCCTCCATATCTGGTAGTACTTTTGTTTCTATCTCTTGCTTAAGCGTCGCATTGTTAATCTTTATTTCTTTTTGCAATTCTTCTTGATTCTTGGCAAGTGCTTCCTGTGTGAGAATATGAAATGAGGCATCTAGCATGTCTAGACTACTGGCTTGGTCTGTCTTAGGCGTTAGTCTTTGTAACATCTCCATTAATATATTATGGTTCTGCGTCAAGGTGCTCAAGTTCTGGGTTATGGTGTTTATGTTTTGAGTCATAACACTCATTTTGTCATCCAAGTCTTTTTGTTTTTCGTTCAGAGTGACAAATTTTTCACTCAACCTTCTTTCTAGTACCAGAACAACTTCATCTTTAATTTCTTTTTTAAGCACAGCATTGTTATTTTTCATCTCTTCCTGTAAATCTTCTTGAAACACTTTCTCAAGTTTGTCCATTCTGGAGTTTAGACCTTCGACGATTTTTAAATCTCTAATTTGGTCTTTTTCTAATTTTTCTAGTCGGTCTCGTAATTCGGCCATGATTCTTGACCTGGTGTGGGGAGGTGAATATTTGGAATCAATCATGGAGTAAGGATAAGAGTTAGGGTTAGGGATAAATAACACAATAAATATTATTAAATTATAATAATAATCTATTATATATATTAAAAATAATAATACAATAATTATTATTTAAATTATAATAATAATTTATTATGTATATAAAAAAATATAATAATTTATTATTATTAACTTTTTTTTGTTTGATTGATGCAGGTCGCTCGGAGTGGCGGGATATGATAGTGGGGAGGCGGCAGTGGAATGGGGCGATGGCGATGGGAAATGGGGGAAGGGAACGAGGCAGAGAGGGATTGTGAAGCTAGAGGGCGGGCGCAGAAATTGCAGCACAGGAGGGCGGGACGCAGTAGGGTTGAGGATGGAGGGCTCGCGCGTAGGCGAGTGGGAGGAGGTGGATTGGTGGTGGCTGCGCGGGAGTGGAGGTGCAGCAGGGTTTGTGGGGATGGGAGATGTAGGGAATGAAGAAATGATGGAGGGTGGAGGTGATGGATGCGGGGGTGGTGGCGTGTGCAGGCGCGGGGATAGTGGCGTGGAAGTGGAGGCAGCGTGCAGGAGAAGGAGGGGGGGGAACATGACCGAGGTGGTGATGGCGTGTGCAGGTGCAGAGAAGGGGGGGAGTGAATGGAGGTAATGGAAAGCGTGAGGGAAAAGGAGGCAGCGGGGAGCTGCAGAATGAGCGTGGAGGGTGGCACCAGTGAAGGCGCGGGGATTTAGAGAGCTAGGGGTGAAGGGGAGTGAGCAGGCGGCGGTGTGGAGGTGTGCAGGGCTACCGAGAGGAGACCAACGCATGGAAGATGGAGATGGTGGAGCTGTGTGCGCATGCGAATTGGATGAAGGAGTAAGCAGCGGAAAAAATCAGGAATTGATGAGCCGAGTCCGAGCTCAGGTTGAAGGAGCCAAAACTAGGCTCTGATACCAAATGTGGTGAACGTATCCGTTCACTAATTTAATAGTCGAATCCGAATCTCATATTGAATAATACATAAGAATAATATATTGATTGATGATATAAAAGATACAATAAGATCGCCTTTTATAGGGCTTGATCCAACATTGTGAAGGGTTACGCCCTTTCACTAGTAACCTAATAATCTATTAATTTATAAATAATAATATTAAATAAATATTCATAGCAGCAAGAAGGGTCAGTCGATCCTTCTTGTGTTCTCCATTATGGATATAGCTGAGTTGTTGGATCAATATTTTCATAGTTAACTACGAAAAGAAGGCGCGACCAATCCTTCTTGTCGGAAAACAGAAGTTGGGACAAACTATTTTTATATGTTATAACTTCCAAATTGTTCTATTTTTATAATTCCCTCAAAATTGAAGGGTCGACTGACCGTTCTTTTTTTTGTAAGTAAGCAGAGTCGGAAATTCTATAAATATGGTATAAAAAGGTACAAAAATGGCAGAGAGTTATAAGCAGAGTGAGCTAAAATATCACTCAGACCCTTCTCGAGTTGGGAAAACCAAGAGCCCACATAAGCTTAACAACTTATCCAGATAGCATGACACAGATCATCTTAACAACTGCACCAGATAGCATGACATAGATCGTCTTAAAAATTGGGAACACAAAACCTCTCGGACAAGAAACCACCTTCCAAGGGCCAAAAAACAGCCTAGCAGTAAAGCAAGGGAACAAGCTTCCAACTTAATCAAGAACAATAGTTCGAACAGGAATAAAACCAAAAACTAGTACTGCCATCAAAATATAACCGCAGACACAAGGAAAAGAGAGAAAATCCATCCTGATCAATGCGTGGTTCTCGGTGCCCAGCTCCGGGTTTCCTGCGGGTCATGGATGCTGAGGGCTTCCACTAAGGTCTCTAGAGTGCACGTACTCTCCATTTCGTTCTACTGATTCACTTTCATTCCCTTGATGATATCTTTAATGTCTTTGACAATTTTCTCTCACGCCTGGATTTCGCGGGCTAGAAGAATTATGCCTGCCCAGAATGGGTTGGCTGCAATCTGACAGCCCTACTGCTCCTTGACCTCCTGGTGCAGCGAGATTTCCAAATGAGAGATATGGGACTCAGTAGCCACAGGAGTTTCCTCCAAATAAAGATTCACCCAGTTGAAATCTAGATGGTGGTCATCCACCGGGACGTTCGCCTGGTTGGATGAGCCTTCACCCCTTTTCCTGCAACTCTCCCCGGAGGTTCGTTTAGAGCCAAAACGACTGCAAAGACGCATGCGAGGGGCCATAATGATTAAGAATATGGTTCCGGATGGAAAAGAAAAACCTTCGTCTATCTAAAACTATTTAATCCTGAAATGGAACAGACAAAGCATGCCTTTTCTCAAGGTAGGGCAAGCTACTTTCTCAATTCGGACCTGCCTGCACCGGTCCGCCGTTTTGGATTTATAATCCATAAGCCTTCCAATAGATATGGTCATCCTACCAGGCCTTGATTTTCCATTAATGAAAATGGTAACCGTTCCATCCCTTCCCGAGGCCTCGCATGCCTGGTAAGCCTGCGAGGCCTCGCATGCTTGGTAAGCCTTTGAGTCCAGGCCTGGAATTTCAAATTTTCACTACCTGTCAAGTCAAAATTTAGTGACGGTTACTAATTTTCATTTTCTATAATTTTACATTTCATTAAACTTTATAAAGTGTCAATTTGATTTTTGTTTATTCAAATATTACTTATATATTTACAATTTTTTTTACCATTTTAGTCTAAAATCAACCTAAGATCTACAAAATTCATGCTTTATAGAATTGTATTATCTTGTGCAAAGTACAAGTTCAAAAATACAATCGCCTCATGCATTAGTTATTCTGCTTCAATGATCAATTAATTGACCTTCACCATTAACAATGCTCCACTAATGAATACCAGTTGGTATTCACCCTTCCCGCCTACTACTCTGACACTCGACCACGTAATTACTCTGTACGTTGGTTGCATCATTTAATTGTTATATAGAATTTAATTAAACGCTTGTAAAGGTGGCAGCGTGGCCTCCTAAAATATAATGCAAAAAATGCATCGTCTTGGAAAAGGCTAACAACATAAAGGCTGACAGCATGCACCATCTTTTTGAAGAAGATAAGATCAACCAGATTGCAAGTCTTCTAGTCAAGATTTGCAACAGAAGGTTCGACTTGGAAAAGAATATGGAGAGGATTTTGGGCTGTGATTCTTTTGGTCCCTTAGGTTGATCAGCCTCATGGACATTATTAAAATATTTCATTCATTCATTCTTCTAGCCATGTGATCGCATGCACCTTCTAGCGTGCCTGCTTTGAAGGCTAAACGTGCTTCAACACCTTTGTTAGCTAGCTCATCTCTAGTTATGCAAAATCTACAGTCAGTACAGATGATATCTATGACCACTATCCCGCCATACTGTGATAATTATCCTTCCCCATCCGTAACATCCAAGTCAATTCACAAATACTGTGGTAAATACTAAATCATGATACCCGGTATCGCAGCAAAATGAAATCTTCAGGAAGTCATGGCACTCTTCTTTACCATCTCTGTTCCATTTCTTTTGTTGTTTTATCAGAAATACTTGAGTCATATGGTCGCTCTCTTCGTGATATATGAGCATTTCGACAGCAGTTCCCTGACAAATCCTCACGACACCATGATATATGGGAATTTTGAGCACTGTCGAAGCCCCGAGACCAGGATTTGTCACTAATGTGACTCATGATAGCTTCTAGTTGAAGCTTCTAGTGGAAGCAAAATATAAAGTATAGCTTCTAGTTGAAGCCAAAATAAATTCTGTAAATTCTCTGTAGTAGAAGAGCCTATTTTTGTGAGCTCAAGCTCGTAGTACTGAAATGTATTAAGAGCCCAAGCTCTGTAAAAGGTGAAAGATCGAAGTAAATTTCATCTATGTGTAATGCGGCGAAGCTACACTGTTTTAACCCGGAATAACTTCTACTGATTTTTATGTAGTCTACTTAGTAAGAAATTTTTTAATATAAATCCTGTAGTAGAAGAGTCTATGTTTGTGAGCCCAATCTCGTAGTCGTGAAATGTATTAAGAGCCCAAGCTCTGTAAAATTTGAAAGATCAAAGTAAATTCAATTGCCAGGAATATTAACTTCTACTAATTTTTATGTCTTAATAATAAATCTGTAATAGAACATTTCAATTGCCATGTATGCATATTATTCAAACCATAAATCTGTAACCATAAACCTAGTTTTTCAATTGCCAGGTATTTATATATTTATGAAATAAAACCCTTCAACCCTTCTTTTCCTTCCTGCATGTTTAAGTTTTAACCGTTGTTTTGTCTTGATCTTGTGGATGAGATTACACTGGGTGAATTAAATGAAGTTTAGCTTGTCTGTTATCCCCTCTACCATTTTTTAAAATTGCAATTAGACTCCTAACAATGATTTTCACCTTGTTCGGCCAAATTTGAAGTCATAGTCATTGATCTGACTAATCCATAATGATAAGTTGTTTAGATTTGACATCAAATCATAGTAACGTGATATAATTAAAATTTGGTTGGATGCATGCTATATGTTATTTCGTTACATATGTGATAATTGCATTTCTAAGAACGAAAGGTTTTAATCATGGCAATTCATTACAGTTAATCATTATGGGATATTTATTTCTCTTCTTAAACACAATTAATCATGGTCAATTTGTTAGTCGTCATATTCCATAGAAAAAGTCTTCTTATTCAATTTCCAGATATTTCTTGTGAACAATATGCAGAAAAGTCACAAAATTTCTTCAATCAAATTTTGTGGCGAGAAAGAACTTTAGCCTCTTCAATATCATGAACCTCTGTCGCCACCTTTTAAAGCTGTTGTTTTGGATGATAGCACTGGTAGTGAAAAAGAATATTCTGAGATTCAATCCATGTATATACGAATCCCTCGGAGTAAGAGAAGGAAGATCACTGAGAAACATGTTGATCGAGACAATACAGTCATCCGAGATTAATCAAGTGCCTGTGACTCCACCAATTCCTCTGAAGGAAGGACAAGTGGCCGATTTTTCAATTTTTTAGGACAATGTTGTCGATCATCATGAATATTTTAAGAAGCATCTTTCAACTTCTGTCACAGATAGGTAGTGGAATGCCGGTATCTTCCATAGTTTGTTACGGGTTACTTCCCAGAAACCATGTGATGAAAATATTTTGGGAATTTTGTGAAAATATTGTCGGTATCAGTCACTCCCGAGGATGCCTTTTAGTTTCGATTTGTAATCCCTATTTTATGGGAAGTCTTTCTTTTGTAACTATTTTTGAAATTATTATTTAAAGGGTAGGGGGGAGAAAATCAGCAAGAGAAGACCGGAGAAACTCTGATTGATGCAGAGATTGTAATACAGTTAGTCCTTCTCTTCATTCCTCCATACTCAATGTGCGAAATCAAATATTCCACATGTCACAATATGATCGTTCCACGTGTCACCCTAGGATACTAGATATCAACATTATAATAAAAAAAATTATAGACGTTTTGCTTTAAAGACTTTGTTGGCAAGTAGAAAAATTCTCAGAGAAAGAGCGGACGTTCTTTTTCCAAGGTGTTCTATTTTACAATTCCCTCTGAAATGAAGGGTCGGTCGACCCTTCTTAATCCACATTTGTGGATTGCGGATTGCGGATTGTGAGATCCTTTTGATTGTTTGTTTTCTAAGTTGCGATCCCACAACCCGCAACACGTAATCGCGGATTGCAGTTTGCAGGAACAATATACGTAGTTCCAAAATAAAACTCCCCCAACTTGACCCCGCATCTTGCAAGATTTAATCTCAGGCGTTGATTCGTTTTTATCCTACGGTCTAGATTTGGCCCGTCGAAAAGCACTAAATATGTGAATTTCCCTATTTTTCCTTATCATTTTTAATTTCAGAGATTACCTTACTGCTTGAATTTCACTGTGAATTTTTTTCTAGGTGTCTGTTGCCCGTTACTTTCAGCTGAAACAGGTTGTTTTTAATCATTCCTCTTATTCAGTTATTTACTGTTTCGAGATTTTGAATTATTTTTTTTTATTTTTGTTCATTCATTTATCAGAATACCTCTAGTTTCAAACATGTCGCACAATACACGTTGTAAAACTCCTCAGAAGGATTTACTGAACAAAGACCCAAATTTTGGTATTTTCTCGGACACTAGTGATAAAATCTCTGAAACCTATCAGATAGACTGGTCCAAAATCTACTCAATTTTTTATAATGATGACCTATCAGACATTCATAATGACTAGCTGGTGTATGAGAAAATTAGGGATTCCCAGCTTCATGCCATTGCTTCTAGACCCGCTATCTTGCCTTATACTGATGCGGTTAAATGGATTGTGGACCACACTAACCCTAAAGACTGATCATTTAATGACAGTGCAGGGTCACAATTGGCTACCTTCTGCCCTGAGGTTTTCATCAGAGCTTATGCTCTTAAACCGTCTATGCAACCCCTTGATGCTAAGTTCATAGAATCCTCTAACACCAGGTAAAATTTTAACGAAATGTTGAAGTCATGGATGAATCAACCTAACAATTTCATCCCTAGGGCTGATAACTTGTACCCGGTTTCCTAGTTTAGAGAACCTCATTCCCTATTGGCTGCCATGCTATGCAGACTATATGGTCTCCCAAACTGTTCTGTATTTAAAGCTGAGTGGGATCCTGTAGCCCATTATGTTCTAACAACTGGTGAGTCATTCCCTTGGGCGTCTATCTTGTCTTTTGAACTCACAAGAACCATTCAAGCATATCAGAAGGCATCGGCTGTGAGGAAGCCATGTTTCTTCTTTTCATCTTTTTTCATTGATATATTTTGTGTAAAATTCCAATATCCCAACATGGGATGGAATTGGACTCCATCTGCTCCTCCTGTCCATATTTATCATTCATCATTATGGGAGAACAATTATATGCCTTTGATATATGACATTTGTGATCACTTCCTTGGAAGTATTTACTTCAAAATCTTTAGAGAGCAAGTTCCTTCTTTCTCAGTTGATGCCAGAACCTTCATTGACACAATTGGTGACTAGTATGTGTGTGAATCCTTCTCATATGTCAGAGTTTGGTGACGCAGTACTGTACATTTGCTACCCAGGATAGGTCCTGACAGATTGGTCATTGAAGAGGTCTCCTATCAAACTGTTACCGATGGTGTGTATTTAAAGCTATCTGGTCCTAAGAGGAAGGTGTGGCCTAATTTCCCCTTGAACCTTGGGACATTGGCCATCCCAACTTCAACTTGGGCTATAGTGTTGGGTGAAAAAATTGTTGCTTTAAAATTGGGTTATGCTGCCAAAAGAAGACATGATCCTAAAGGTGTTATGGATGCCCATTTCAAGCAAAACCATGTGAAGGGTGGATATGTTCATGAAGAAGTTCATGATGACTCCATCTATCGGGGAGTAAATACCTTTTCTGAAGTCTTAACAAGGGCTAAGACTAAAGATGAACAGAACCATATCATGCAATATCAACATGAGCTTAAGATTGAGATTTTGAGCTACAGAGCAATGGAACTAAAGCTCATTGAGAAAGCAAGAAAGAATAGAGAGGAGAAAAAAGCTCATAAAGCAACTGCTCCACTAACGGTGACCTGCAGTGAAGGGGATAGAGGCAAAGGTATCATGGAAGATTCTCCAGAGGTAAAGACTGCTGAACAAATGAAGGTTTTGATGAAAGCATCACAACGATCAAAGCATAAGTTAGCTCAGATGACTTCGATGCTAAAAACTCAAGTAGTTGCAGCTGCTAAGCTTACTGTTGATATTCAAGTGACTGTTGCAGTTACTCATACTTGTGATGGTTTTTACCAAGCCAGCCAAAAGGCATAAAACTCAGACTTCTGCATCTCAAAACCCTATCTTAAATATTATTGACAGTGATGTTGAAGATGAGGTATATTCTTCTGTGCCTGTGATTGAGGAAGTAACTGAAACTTCACAACCAATTACATATTTATTGAATGCTATTTTAGTGGATGATTCTGGGGTAACACCTCCATTCCCCATATCCTAGCTTTTCCATACTCTAACTACCATCAATGCTCCATTCCCAGCCATCTCGGTTCCACTTCCTATTTTTCCATCTAGTATTGTAGAGATCCAGTCTTTGACTCTCCCTCTGCAATCATCTCCATTCATTTTATCACCACCATCTACTGATGAGAAGACTCCAGTTCCTCCTTCTTCATTACCAGCTGATGATATCCAAGTTCCACTTTTTGGAGCCTTCACTTCAATTCCTTCCCCAACTTCTGTACCAACGGTTATTCAAAATATCCCTTCCACCCCAACTACTTTCCAAATAACTATGTCTATACCTGCTCCTACTACTACTCAGACATCTTCATTGGTTTCAACAGTAAATGTTACATCATCATTTACTGAAATGGCAGCTGAGTTTGAACAAGACATTGTAGTCCCTCTTGGGGATTACTTCTACAGCAGAGCTTCCAAGGCAGTGGTAAGAAAAGGGAATAAGAGAAGCAGGGATCAAGGTGGATTGGAGGAACCTAATCCTAATCAAATAATTTGGACCAAGCAATCTGATGACATACAGTGAGAAGCATTAGATGCTACTGCAGCCATGGGTGCATTTGCAGGTGCAAACTATGATTTAGTGACAACACTGAATAGGGAGATTGATTTAAAGAAAGAAGAGCTAAAGAGGCTTGAAGAGAAATTTGCCAAAACCAATGAGGAACATGAATCTTATGTTATTGATCTCAGGAAGGTATCTGAAGTTATGTTTGAAGATCTACAGTTGAATATACCTCTCTCCGGGTTAAATTACATGATTCAGAAGTTGTAAATGCTGCCAATATACAAAGGATAGTTGTGCTAGAAAAGCAATGTGAGGATGCAACTGCAAGTGCAGCCTCCTCTGCATTCTTTGGGTTTTCCCAGCTGGAGTTTAAGGATTTGGCCATTCAGGTCAATGATGAACACTGTAAGCTGCTAGCTAAATTGTTTCACACCTTGAATGATATCCAGGAGACTCACATTGTTTTTGGGAAGATGTCTGTTACTCTTGATCAACATGTAGCTAAAAGACAGTAGGAATATTGTGCAATGGCAGAGTGACATTAAGGAGAGACCTAAGAATATTCCTACTCTCACTAGTTTCTAATTGAAGAAAATCAGAACTGCTTTGCGCGCTTGGGATGATCTAAATGATATGGTTGGAGATACTATCCAGAAATCACAAGGTGTTTGTGGAAGGAGATGGTATGTTGTGGATAGCATCATGGAGAAGTTACAGTTCCCTACCATGGACCTCATTGAAAGCACTTGTCCACCGAAGTTGATGCTAGAACAGGTTGAACGTCGATGCGAGGAAGCTAAAGAGAAGATCCAGCGCCTCGAGCATATCAAGATTGATGACGTGGATCAATTAATCAGGTAACATGTTTCCATTGAGGGAATGATCCACAATTTTTATTGGTATTTGGCATAATTTGGCTAAAAACGAGCTGGAAACTTTTACGTGTGATGCCCAGCTAGGGCTTGAGTCGGTCAATTATCCAAATATAGATGAATTGTTAGAAATTGCAGCCATGTGGCAAGATTTTCTTGGCCATTAGCCTAGTTTGATTTTTCAAATCCCTATTTTTTGGGGGAATTTATCCTTTGCAACAAAATTGTAATTATAATTTAAAGGGTAGTTCTCTCGTAGGCTAGGGATGATAGAATTTGGAGGAGAAAATCAGCAGAAGAGACTGGGAATACTCTGGTTAATGCAGGGCTTGTAATTTCTTGCAAACTTTCAGTAATACAGTTATGTTATTCTCTTGCATACTCTTTTGTCTATTAATCAAATTTGTTTGATCAATATTGATTTTTACTTTCAGGTTTTTTATCAATATTGTTTAATCTTTTGAAATCTATAATTGCATTGATCTACAGTTTTGATTTTTCTATGCTTATGATCTATGTATCCTTAATGTTTTAAAAGAATTAATTCAATTAAAACTTTTAGCTATTTCTGAAAATGTTTTTTACAGAAAATTATAACGAAGTTTCTATTTACCTGATCTGTAGTGTATCGGCTTTAAACTTCGTTAAGGAAATTATACTCAGCAAATCAACCATAAATACACCATCTTCATCTCCAACTACTCATTTCTCCACAAACTACAAGCTATACTTCTCATTTGGATCCCCGCTTATATAATATCCATGTCGTTGGTTCAAAAAACGCAGGAACTTAAAACAATCCCCAAACTTTAAATGCTACCATTAATATCCTTAATATTCATTTAAACAATCTCTAAACTAATTTTAAAAATCAAATATGACACGTGTCACAATATAAGCATTCCACGTGTCGCAAAATTTATAGAAGTTTTGCTTCAAAGACTTTGCTGGCAAGTAGAAATATTCTCAGAGAAAGAGCGGCCGCTCTTTTTCTAAGGTGTTCTATTTTTACAATTCCCTCGTAGATGAAAGGTCGGGTGACCCTTCTTAATCCTAATATTCTTTCCATAACAGTTTGACACTGCAAGAAGGGTCAGTCAATCCTTCTTGTATTATCCATTATAGCTATAGCTTTATTGATGGATAAAGATTTTGACAATTAACTACAAAAAGAAGGGGTGGTCGGTCTTGTCGTAAAACAGAAGTCTGGACAAACCATTTTTATATGATATAACTTCCAAGGTGTTCTATTTTTACAATTCCCTCGTAATTGACATTGCAGGAAAGGTCGGTCGACCCTTCTTATTACCAATATTCTTTTCTTAATATTTCGACACTTCAAGAAGGGTCGCTCGATCCTTCTTGTGTTCTCCATTATGGATATAGCTGAATTGTTGGATAAAGGTTTTCACAATTAACTACGAAAAGAAGGGGCGGCTGATCCTTCTTGTTGGAAAAGGAAGTTGAGACAAACTATTTTTATATGTTATAAGTTCCAAGGTGTTCTATTTTAACAATTCCCTCAAAATTGAAGGGTCGACTGACCCTTCTTATTCCCAATATTATTTTCATCATAGTTCGACACTACAAGAAGGGTCAGTCAATCCTTCTTGTGTTCTCCATTTATATTAGGCATTGGTCATAAATGAATCCAATATCAATTTTAGCAGAAAATTGGTGAATACTTAGACGCAGTAAACCAGAGCATAAACATATGAATTCTGATTTTATATTACTTTCATCAAAGCATGAATAATAACACAATGGAAAAGATTTAGTGGAAATAAAAATTAACAGAGAAAGAAAGGAAATTTACACACACATAATTTACAGCAAATAACAATCAACAGAGAAAGGAATGAAATTTACAAACAGTCATTGCTGGAAATAACAATTAACAGAGAAAGGAAGGAAATTTACAGACTATCATTAATAAATAGTTTTTCATCAATGGTACAAATATATTCAACACATTCCATGTATAATTTCAAAAACAAGTGACTCATGCATGCCTTCCCAGACACACTATAATGCTATATAAAATTTAACATTGATCGACACGACGGTTTGACATGTTCTCTGAAGTGGTCGAACGGAATACCTAGTCAAGTGGTTGGCCTAAGATCCTCCAACATCTCCCCCACGAACAATCCGTTTCTTCGTCCGGAAGAAATCAAAAAATAACTGGAGTTGAATGAACTATGAAAGCACAGTCCTTCTGCCTTCTACTTGGCGCAGCAAGAAGAAGTTGATAGCATAGTCTGGTACTAAAAAAACATTCAACTACTGCTGCAACTGTTGACGACCGCATGTGACGACGGCTCCATCCCATCCTTACATCCATCAATCGCATATCTATATCTCTGGTCTTGTTGTCGGGTCAGACAAAGACGACTCCATTCCGTCCATATATCCAAGGGATCCGATTTCGAAATGCTCATATATCATGAGGAGAACTGGAGAGCGATCATAAGACTCAAACATTTCTCATAAAACAACAAAGGACAGAGAACAAAGGAAGCAAAGAAAAATTCCATAGCTTCCCGGACACACAGATGGATGGATGGGGAATGGTAATTATCACAGTATGACGAGATCATGGTGGTCATAGATATCATCTGTAGCAACTACAAATTTTGCTGGAGTAATCGTACACGTATGACTCCAGTCGATTCCTTGAAAATCCAATAGCCAACATGCCTGCTGCCAGCGCTTTAAATGGCCTACAGCAGGCGTAATAATATTCGCTATAAGTTTCAGCCTAAGTGAATCAAGTATACCATATATTAAATTGTGCAATTACTTCCCATGATTGTTTTTAAGAAACAAAATTGTTTATGTGAATCAAGTATACCATATTTTAACCCCAGATGCGGGCGTCACCATTATTAAAAGGGCCACGTGTCGGATGCAGGCGTCACCATTATACAAGGGGCCACATGCCGGACACGAAGAGGGAGCATGGAGGAGGATCTTCGACCCAGGCTCTCGTAACATGACACGCGTGCCCCATGCAATATACCACCTCCTTCGCTTCCACCTGCCTGCCCTCACGTGTGTGGCTTTATGGCTCCTTCTCGATCCTTCACTCACAGAATTCACACTTTTAAGGTTGATTTGAAATTCACACTTTCCTTTGAAATTTTCTTGAATTTTTGTGAGTTGTGGAAAGCACTGAGTTTTTTCAAAAGTCAGGTTCTTTTCGCAACCCACGCGGAATCTTGGTTTTCGATTTTGAAACATTTTCTTTCCACAACCCACAATCCTCAATGTGGATTGTGGATTGTGGATGCAGAAATATTCTTCAATAATTTTACACCCGCAACTCGCTATAGTTTTGCACTTTTAATTTTCGCAACCCACAACCCACAATTTGGACTATGGCTTGCGGAAAGAATGTATATATTTATGAAATAAAACCCCGCAACCCGCAACCCTTCTTTTCCTTCCCGCATGTTTAAGTTTTAACCATCGATTTGTCTTGATCGTGCGGATGATATTACACTGGGTGATTTAAATGAAGTTTAGCTTGTCCGTTTTCCCCTCTACCATTTTTAAAAATTGCAATTAGGCTCCTAACTGCGATTTTCACCTTTGGCCAAATTTGAAGTCATAGTCATTGATCTGACTAATCCATAATGATAAGTTGTTTAGATTTGATATAATTAAAATTGTAATCCATCTTAATACAAATTTTGTGGGCGTATGCTATATGTTATTTCGTTACAGATGTGATAATTGCATCTCTCATAACCAAAGGTTTCAATCATGGCAATTCATTACAGTTTATCATTATGGGATCTTTATTGCTCTTTTTAAACACAAAGACCAATATGGGCAATTTGTTAGTCATCATATTCCATAGAAAAAGTCTTGTTATTCAATTTCCAGAGATTTCCTCCTAACATTTACATACTGTGAACAAGATGCAGAAAGAACTTAATAAATTAATAAATTAATAAATTCATGCATACTATTTCTGCAAATGAATAACATAAATTAATAAATTCATGTTAATTTTTCAATTAGCATTCCAGCTACAGGGTAATCTTACATGTGCCTAATCCTTAAAACTACTATCAGTTAATTTTCATTTCCTAGTTGTGTTGTAGTTAAACCCACATTAGTAACCTCACTATACTCAATGTGCCAAATCAAATATGCCACGTGTCACAATATGATCATTCCACGTGTCACCCTAGGATACTAGATATCAACATTTTAACAACAAAATTTATAGACATGCTGCTTTAAAGACTTTGCTGGAAAGTGGAAATATTCTCAGAGAAAGAGAGGTTGCTCTTTCTCCAAGATGTTCTATTGTTACAAGTCCCTCCTAAAAGAAGGGTCAGCTGACCCTTCTTATTCCAAATATTCTTTTCATAATAGTTCGACACTGCAATAAGGGTTAGCTGATCCTTCTTGTGTTCTCCATTATAGCTATATCTGAATTGATGGATAAAGGTTTTGACAACTAACTACGAAAAGAAGAGGTGGTCGATCCTTCTTGTCTTAAAAGGGAAGTCCAGAAGGGTCGGTCGACCCTTCTTATTTACAATATTATTTTCATAATAGTTCGACCCTGCAAGAAGGATTGGTCGACCCTTCTTATTCCCAATATTCTTTTCATAATATTTCGACACTACACGAACGGTCGGTCGATCCTTCTTGTGTTCTCCATTATGGATATAGCTGAATTGTTGGATAAAGGTGTTCACAATTAACTACGAAAAGAAGGGGCGGCTTATCCTTCCTGCAGGAAAACAGAAGTCGGAACAAATTTGTTATGTTATAACTTAGTCGATTAACTTGTTATTCAAACAATGACTGTATATTTTAGACATTGAACTTTTCTCCTTAAAATTTTGAACATTTACAAATGAAAATTGCAACTTACAAATGAAAATTGCAATTTACAAATGAAAATTGCAATTTTCAAATAAAAAATTGCTTTTTTTATAAGAAATTCACACTTTTCAAATCAGAAATTGTATTTTTTTATTTTAAATTCACACTTTTCAAATCAAAATTTGCATTTTCTGATTTAAAATTCACACATTTCAAATAAAAATTTGCATTTTTTAATTTACAATTCACACTTTTCAAATCAAAATTTGCATTTTCGGATTTGAAATTCATATATTAACCCTAGATGCGGGCGTCACCATTATACAAGGGGCCACGTGCCGGATGCGGGCGTCACCATTATACAAGGGGCCACGTGCCGGACACAAGGAGGGCATGTGGGGGAGGATCCTCGACCCAGGCGCCCATAACATGACACACGTGCCCCATGCAATATACCACCTCCCTCGCTTCCACCTCCCTGCCCTCACATGTGTGGCTTTATGGTTCCTTCTCGATCCTTTGTTCATAGAATTCACACTTTTAAGGTTGATTTGAAATTCACACTTTCCTTTGAAATTTTCTTGAATTTTTGAGTGTTTTTTGTGAGTTGCGGAAAGCACTGAGTTTTTCCAAAAGTCAGGTTCTTTCCACAACCCACGTGGAATCTTGGTTTTCGGTTTTGAAATATTTTCTTTCCGCAACCCGCAATTCTCAATGTGGATTGTGGATGCAGAAATATTCTTCAATAATTTTACACCCGCAACTCGCAATAGCGGATTGCGGGAAGAGTCTTAAACTAGTTTTGCACTTTTAATTTCCGCAACCCGCAATTCATACTATGGCTTGCGGAAAGAATGTATATATTTATGAAATAAAACCCTGCAACCCGCAACCCTTCTTTTCCTTCCCGCATGTTTAAGTTTTAATCGTTGATTTGTCTTGACCCTGCGGATGAGATTACACTGGGTGATTTAAATGAAGTTTAGCTTGTCCGTTTTCCCCTTTACCATTTTTAAAAATTGCAATTAGGCTCCTAACTACGATTTTCACCTTCGGCCAAATTTGAAGTCATATTCATTGATCCGACTAATCCATAATGATAAGTTGTTTAGATTTGATATAATTAAAATTGTACTTCGTCTTAATCCAAATTTTGTGGGCGCATGTTATATGTTATTTCATTACAGATGTGATAATTGCATCTCTCAGACCCAAAGGTTTTAATCATGGAAATTCATTACAGTTTATCATTATGGGATCTTTATTGCTCTTCCTAAACACAAAGACCAATATGGGAAATTTGTTAGTCGTCATATTCCATAGAAAAAGTCTTGTTATTCAATTTCCAGAGATTTCCTCCTAACATTTACATACTATGAACAAGATGCAGAAAGAACTTAATAAATTCATACATATTATTTCTGCAAATGACTAACATAAATTAATAAATTCATGTTAATTTTTCACTTATCATTCTAGCTACACGGTAATTTTACATGTGCCTAATCCTTAAAACTACTATCAGTTAATTTTAATTTCCTGATTGTGTTGTAGTTAAACCCACATTAGTAACCTCGCTATAATCAATGTGCCAAATCAAATAAAAATTAGTAAACTCACTATACTCAAAGTGACAAATCAAATAAAAATTAGTAACCTCGCTATACTCAATGTGCCAAATCAAATATGCCACATGTCACAATATGATCATTCCACATGTCACCCTAGGATACTAGATATCAACATTTTAACAACAAAATTTATAGACGTTCTAGTTGCATACCATTATCTGTAGGTGCATGCCATTGAGTGTTGTTTAGAGTTTTCTTGAGTCTGTGACATTCATGCATGTAATACCCCCATTTTTACCCTTATAATATTTTGGGCTATCATGTAAATATTGTATGCATATTATGTATGGTTTCTAGTGTGGAGCTCAAGGCCAAGGCCCCACTAGTGAACACTCGACCTTGAAGAGGAAAGTATTGGATATTATGTTTCCCATGTGCTAGAGAACCATGGGAATTGTAAATATGCATTTTAATATAAATACCCACAACTAGATATGCAATGCAACAAGAGATGGGGGCATGATATTACAAGGAATTGGGAGGGAAATATTCAAACCCTTGAGCCAATGAATTCAAGCCAAGTTTCAATGAGAGAACCCATCAACCATCAACTACCCATGTTGACTCTGGTTCCCAATCATTCATTTCTCCCAAGAGTTGGGTGAAGTAGTTAATGCCTTGGGGATTGGGGAGGTATGGCTATCCAAATTCGAGTATGGGAAATCCACCCTCATGGAAAATCGTGTTTTTGCTTCTTAGGCAAGAAAACAACCATGATTTGCTCCCTAAGCCATAACCCATCAAGTAGTTTTTCCTCTCTCACGTTTTTGGAGCTTGTTGGGCGTTTCCCTCATGGAGTACGATGTAGATTCACTGGTTTTCAAGCTGAGAATTTCGTTTTTGTGATGGCTGGATTGTGGGGAAAGAAGAGAATCCATTGGGAAGCTCAATAGATAAGTTTGGTAGCTTGCTATTTCGATTATTGTTGTAAAAACGTTTTTGAATTTCCAGATTTGGTTTCATTTGTAGAAAAATCGTTTTTGGTGAACCCAGCTGTTATCTCCTACCACAGAAATCGTTTTTGAATGTTTCCATCAATTGTGTGATTGTTTATATGTCAATTTTGGGTGCCAACTTGTCACGGTTTTGCCCAAAATTCGTTTTGGTTCCTTACTGCGAGTTAATTACTGTGTGAAGGTTGTTTTTGTCCCTTGAATGCCCATAAACATTTTTTTTCCTGTGTTTTCCTTCTTTTCATAGCTGGGAAGGGCGTTTTTGTATTGCAGACCTGTTGGGAGTTTCCTGGGTGTTTTTCTCCATTGATTTCCAGTGCTTCCCTCCCTTTTTGCATTGCTGGGAACTCGTTTTTGTATTACATACCTGTTGGGAAGGAGAGAGCACGATTTGGGGGTTTGTGGAGACCATTGTGGCTCTTTGAATGCCCAAGGACGTTTTCTGAAAATGAAATCCCCTTCCCAGGGAGATTGTTGGGGTTGAGATGGGTATCCATTACTTTGGGCTGTGATGAGCTTGAGAGTCCTCTTTTCCTTGTAGATATCATGCCCAGATCGGGGGTGGTCTCTGAGTGCTGAAATAATACAGGCTGGGCAGAGACCTATAGTTGGGAGGAACGTTGCAGCAACATAGCTAGTTGTGTGGGACAATTGCACAACAAAGATAAGTGTTTTCTATCTAGGTGTTTTGCCTCTGCAGTGTTTAAATTAAATGACTGTTATTGATATATTGAATGCATATGAAGTTATGTGTGTGGATGAGTTTATCTCTGCTATGCATGTTTGTTGAATTTACATCTGCACACATGGGTTTTTAATTGTATGAATCTAATGAATAGGATGAGTTTGTTTTAAAAGCCCCATAGATTGGCATCATGTTTCCTGCCAGAAATTGGATAGATGGGTGGAGACGTTACAATGCAAGAAATGAAGTCTTGTAGAGGCGGACTCATTGAAATTTATATGGATGGGTAATTTCAAATGTTTCCCTTCTTTTGAAATGTTGATTTAAGTTATGTCCTTCCTATTGGAAGGATAAAATTCATATTTTAATTTTTTTTTGAAGGGAAAATTTAACTTTACACTTCTAGTAAGGGCTAGAACCCTTTGGAAGGGACAGGAAGGGTTCAAATTTGAACGTTGAGTACAAGGCTAGGCACATCACATATTAAAATACATTTAATATATGGATTCGCAAGAAAGCCACTAAATTCAATAAATTATTAAATACATTGTTTAAGTAAATAATTATTATTCCACTTTAGAACTGAGCGGAGCAATGGAGGATGCGTCCAATACATAAGATTTTTGGGTCTCTTTAGGGTTTTTCTAGTGTTTTTTGGTGTTTTAGTGTTGATGTATATGTAACTTCGGAATGTATTTCATCTATGTATTTTATATATATTTATTGTACCCTTATTAGAGATGTGTTATTCCTCTATAAGGAAGTGTCGTCATGTGGATTGACAAGTGTCGCAAGTGTGTGTACTTGCCGATGGGTTATTAGACCACCATGTGTGGGGTCGGCCCTGAAATATATATTATATTACGGATGTATCTAGATAGACAAGTCGGCCCCATAGTGTAATTGGGCAAACAGGTTAAGTATAAATAGAGATCGGGAGATCTCTATTTGGATCAATTCGGAAAGACACACTTCTCTCACTCAGAAAGTGGCGCACTAGTGAGGAGGAGGATCATCTACTCTAGGAGACTATCTCAAGTGTATTTTGGTTGTACTTTGGTTGAGCCATTGCTCTCTCTATCTCTGAGGAAGCTATGGGGTTTTTCACCTTAGGGTTTTCCCCATGGAAACTCTGTGTCTCTTGTCTCTCATGCTTTTGATTCTTGTGATGCTTGTGATGCTTATTGTGATTGTTATGCATTGATATACTGTATATGTTATTCTCTCAGTAAAGATCCAAGAGTATTGTGAATTAATGCTCAAATTTTAACATTTAGAAGTGCATGAAGACTTTCTCCATTTTTTTGTGTATATGTGGAAGAATGGAGTATTTGTTTGATGTGGAATGGGAGGCTGAGACTTGAGTCACCCTTCACAAAAAAGGGGAAAAGAATGAGAAGAAAGGGTGATGGAATGAAAATTACTAGCATGTTGAAATTGGCGGGAAAATTTTCATTTTTGGTGTTACAGATCTAAAAATTACCAACATATACCACTTTTAGTTGAAATTAGATTCACTCTTTAGAGATGATGTGATGTCGAAGGCCTTAATCATCACTCAAGAGAAACATAGAGAATTGTTACATATAGGCTAGATATTCCATATGTTGGTCATATGTAGTAGTCTAGGTTAATATGCATGGACCATCAACCTCATAGCAAATTAATATGGTATTAGGCCCTAAAATTAGTTTATAGGCCATGGTATAGGCCACGAGAACCATCGTCAATGTTACAAATATTGAAATGGCCACAATATCTCGCTTGTAAGGTAAAGTAATTATGTGTAGGGCCCTACACATGGACCATGA
Source organism: Larix kaempferi (assembly GCA_027924585.1). Taxonomy (NCBI): domain Eukaryota; kingdom Viridiplantae; phylum Streptophyta; class Pinopsida; order Pinales; family Pinaceae; genus Larix; species Larix kaempferi. The sequence continues at coordinate 4,302,453 of BSBM01001409.1, read as the reverse complement.
ATCATATAGTAAATTTATTAACCATGGACCACTATTTAGGTTATGAGAACCACTATTGGTTTACATAAACTATAAATATTAAACCATGGTTGGTTTATTGGTTTACATAACCCTGGACAAACCTGCAACAACAACAATGACATCGACGATGGTGACAATGATGATCATGACGATCTCACATGTAGGATGGAGATTCTTATGTGGTAATCTAGGTTAACATGCATGGACCATCAACCCCATGAAAAATTAATATGGAATTAGACCCTAAATTTAGTTCACATGCCATAGTCCAAGCCACAAGAACCATCCTTTGTGTTACAAATATTGAAACGGCCACCATAAATAATGCCACTAATTAGACATTGACCTAACACAACCAACCCATGTAAATGACTCATGCACCTAGGAATCTTCAACCTCTAACCCCCTCACCTCGTACGTAACCTTAACATCTAGCCCCAAACCGAATAACATGATAACTTATAAACCACTTAACCACTAGTACCAACAAAACTAGAACCCCTTTCCCACTAACCCACTGATCCCTTAAGTTCCTCGCTTCTAATCCAGAAACTCCCCAAATCCTACCACATTATGAAATTCTAGAAAATATCCCCTTAAGCCAGTGTCCCTCTAACCCTAACCCACTACCCCCTAACCCAATCACTAGCATGCCTACTGCACCACATCAACACACTAACACAATAAACTTTGACCTTGGGTTATTTATAACCAAGGTTTTAGATCAAAGACTTTGACATCAAGGTTTGAATCATGATCACTGTATGGGATTTTATCAAACCAAAATTAGTGCAAAAATAAACACAAGAACTTAGACTATAAACAAAATATTCCCTATCTAGGGTATGTATGATGACTCAAGTCCCTATGCATGGCCCGTGAGTCTCAAAATAAAGTTTTTTCGCCCAAGAACCTACATTTTGGCCCTATACCATAACATAGGCTCCTAGAACCATCCACGACATGAAAATACTAAAAAATGACAATGTGTTACTCAAAAGCTAAATATTCCTTTCCTATGGCATATGTGGTGGTACAGCGAAACGCCCATAGGTCACAAGACCTTGAGGTAACTACCAAACATTATAAACTATATTTTGATCTAACACCATGGACACCATGGATTAGGCTTCAATAACCATCCATGATGTTGTAAATATTGAAATGGCCACCATATGCACTTGCAAGCTAAATATTCCTTGTGTAGGAATCATGTGGTGATTAGGGCCCTACACATGGCCCATTAGCCATAAACGATAATGTTATGGCACATGAGTTTGTAATTTGACCATGAATCATGGAAAGTTGGAGTGTGAGAACCATCTTTGATGTGAAAAAATTAGCATGACTGCCTCAATTGTAGACCTCTAATGGGATATGGTGTTGAATGATGATGCACACCCTTCCTAGCACTACAATAGATTGTGTATGCTTAGCTCCATTGTTTTGATGAGATGCATTGTTGAACTCATGTGACACACCTAACCCACGTACATAAATGACTTTTAGGGGGTTTTAAAAAAACTTCTTCGAAAATTTCAATTCACATGACTTTTAGGGGGGGAGTTCAACAAACTACCTCCAAAAGTTCAATTCTCATGACTTTTAAGGGGGGTCTCAACAACCCGCCTCCAAAATCTCAATTCTCATGACTTTTAAGGCGGGGTTCCAAATAACCGCCTCCAAAAGTTCAATTCTCATGACTTTTAGGGGGGGGCGCTCCAACAAACCACCTCCACAAGCTTAATTCTCATAACTTTTAAGGGGCGTGCCAAAAAATTGCCTCCAAAAGTTCAATTCTCACGACTTTTAAGGGGGGTTCCAAACAAACTAGCTCCCAAAGTTCAATTCTTATGACTTTTAGGGGGAATTTTGACAAACCGCCCCCAAAAGTTATGAGAATTGGGCTTTTAGGGAGGGTTTTCCAACAACCACCTCCAAAAGTTAAATTCTCATGACTTTTAGGGGGGGTTTGACAAACCGCCCCCAAAAGTTATGAGAATTGGGCTTTTAGGGGGGGGTTTCCAACAACCGCCTCCAAAAGTTCAATTCTCATGACTTTTAAGGGGGGTTCCAAACAAACCACCTCCAAAAGTTCAATTCTCATGACTTTTAGGAGGGGTTTTGAAAAGCAGCCTCCAAAAGTTATGAGAATTGGGCTTTTAGGGGGGGTTTCCAACAACCACCTCCAAAGTTCAATTCTCATGACTTTTAAGGGGGGTTCCCAAAAAAACCGCCTCCAAAAATTCAATTCTCATGAATTTTAGGGGGGTTTTGACAAACTACCCCCAAAAGTTATGAGAATTGGGCTTTTCCGGGGAGGGGGGGTTTACAAAAACCGCCCCCAAAATTCTAATTTCCATGATCTTTAGGGGCGATTTTAAAAGACCGCCGCTAGAGGTCTGAAAAACTTTTAGGGGGGGGGTTTACCAAGACCCCCACAAGCCAAAACCATCCCTAAAGGGCTATTTTGTTGTAGTGTGTGTTGCTTTAAAGACTTTGTTGGAAAATGGAAATATTCTCAGAGAAAGAGAGGCTGCTCTTTTTCCAAGGTGTTCTATTGTTACAAGTCCCTCCTAAATGACGGGTCAGTCGACCCTTCTTATTCCAAATATTCTTTTCATAATAGTTCGACATTGCAATAAGGGTCATCCGATCCTTCTTGTGTTCTCCATTATAGCTATAGTTGAATTGATGGATAAAGGTTTTGACAATTATAGCTAAAGCTAAAATGACTATATATTTTAGACATTGAAGTTTTCACCTTAAAATTTTGAACATTTACAAATGAAAATTGCAATTTTCAAATAAAAATTTGCTTTTTTTATTATTTGAAATTCACACTTTTCAAATCAGAAATTGCATTTTTTAATTTTAAATTCACACATTTCAAATCAAAATTTGCATTTTCTGATTTAAAATTCACACTTTTCAAATCAAAATTTGCATTTTCGGATTTGAAATTCATATTTTTTGAATTGAAATTCACACATTTTGAATTGAAATTCATAGTTTTATAACAAAAAACTGCAATTTTAAGGTTCATAAGTAGTCAAAAAACACACTATTCGAATAGAAAAACACACTTTTCAAATCAAATATTGCCACTTTCAGAACCCGTTTTTGCACTTTAGAAAGGTTGATATTGACACTTTCAAAGTCTAAATTCACACTTTCTTAGTCCAAAATTTGTCTTTTCTTGAATGTTCACAGTATTTTTAACTTTGTTTGAATTTTCGTGCAGCAACTGCTAACACGGCCATATTTTGCTACTATGATATAAACACAAAAAACACACCAACTACATGGGAGAAACAACCCCTGATCACTAGAGAGCTTAACAACATTATAGTAAAATATAAGGCAAGTCCTGGAAACGGCCTTGAGCATTTACTTCTCTCGCATTCGTGGTAGCATCAGGAATACGGAGGCCCATGGATTGCAGTAAGAAGTCCATCTTCTGGTGCAACTCCTTCGTTTCATCTTGAAGCGAGTTCTGCACGGCATCCACTTTTTGCATATGGTCTGTAAGAGAATACCCCACCAAGTTTTTCATTACCGAGTAAAGGGCAATAGTTCTCTCATACAGGGTTAAACGGCCAGTAATGTTCCCCGGTTCCATGGCCTCCTGGAATTCCAGCTCTCGGATTTCCTCCTGTAGAGTATCTTTACCAAGATGTTCTTTCGGCACAGTCGTGGTAGCATTAGGAATATGGAGGTCCATGTCTTGCAGCAAGAAGTCCATCTTCCGGTTCATCTCCCTGGTTTCATCTTGAAGCTTGTTCTGCACAGCATCCTCTTTTTGCATATGGTCCGTAAGAGCATACCCCACTAAGTTTTTCACTAACCAGTAACGGGCAACAGTTCGCTCGTACTAGGTTAAACGACCAGTAGTGCTCCAGGGGTCCTTGACCCAATTTCCCATCTTCCGACTTTCCTCCTGCAGGGTATATTTATCAAGATTTTTCCAGAGCTCTCACTCCACACCTTGGATTTCCTTCTACACTTCAGATGATAGGTCCATTTGGAAAATCCTACATTGTATCCAAACTGTCCTATGAGCCGAAGAGACTTTGCAACTATCCAAAAGGATATGTTCCCTGTTTAGCCTCCTCTTCTCCGCCTCTTCCTCCTGACGATGCTCATCCATAATGCTCGTCGATGTGAAGTTTACTTGTACAATTATGTTCCAGTTCCTCATCAATGTCACAAAAAGGGATGGAATTTCAAATTTTATGTACCTGTCAATTAAAAATTTGATGGCGGTAACATGTTTTTAGTGCCTGTTATTTTACGTTTTATGTAACAATAGTCAAACAATTCGTGTATGACACAACCTGATCATTCCAGGAAAATATGCTAAATCTTTAATATCACGATAATGACACAACAGTCTAATAATTTGGAGCTTGGAATGGAACCATGGTGGGATTTCCCAGCTCCTTGACATCATAATAAATATGTAGCAGTAAGGCATGGCATTAATAGGAAGCCTCGGTCGCCTAATCATCCCATCTTCCCAGCAAACAAGAAAATACAATAACTTAAGCAATAACTAGTAATTTGAGCATGCGTTGGCAGAGATCTCTTCTTTCTAAAAGCAATGAAATTACTTAAATTAATGTATCATGGAGCATTCTCATGAAAGCAAGCCTTTCTTTCAAAAATAAACAAAGGCACAATAGAGTTCATCTTATCCCTATTGAATGCAACATGCAAAGTCATAGAATATTGCAGCAGTTAAACACAAAGGTCTATCCCACAGGTGGTCACCATATATATATCTATATATATATATATATATATATATATATATATATATATATATATATATAAGATAACGGTGATAAAAATGGGTATATCAGCCTCGAGAGCCTCTGTCCATGGCGTCGTCATGGTAATTTCAGTTGAAGCAATGATCCCATACTTTTCTGGGTAAATAAATAAAATATATGGAGGATTTCTAGTTCGGCACGCTAAAATAAAGTGCATCTATGGTAACAAGCAATGATCCAAGCAATAATTTACTACTTTTAAAAATCATCAATATAGAACCCTTAAGCCATACGAAACTTGAAAAAATTCGACATACCTCAATCAAACCAGTACTATTTTTTTATTTACATCAAAGTTGGTACAGAATGCCACACTACACTTAGGTCACAAATGCATCTAAGAAGCACAATGCACTCAGGTCACAAGCGCATCAAACAAGTATAAATATGATGAAAATTTTCAATTCATTTAACCATGTAAATATTCCCAATCTTAATTACTAAACTTCTTAATAATTGCAACAAGTACCAATGAAACTAGTAATTTTACTACTGTACTAACTGTACTATTTGTTTACGACGGATAAGTGAATTAATTTTGGTGGACGTCGATTTGACGGGTTTAAATTATGCATGCCTATAGACACGGGTAAATTTCAAGCAGACCTGTCAAATACGTTCCAGTGAAAAAAATATGTTCTACACGTCGTCAATTTCCAGGCCTAAATAGTCTCACGAACTGTTGGATAATTGTACAATCACTCGACAAAATCTACAGATATGATATCTTACTCCAGCAAAATCTACAGAGATGATATCTTACTCGAGCAAAATCTACAGAGATGATATCTTACTCAAGCAAAATCTACTGTGATAATTACAGTTCCCCATCCATCCCATCATTCTTCATTACTAATTTTGGAAAAATAAATATTTATAAGTTTTAAATCCAGAATAAAAAATTAGTAACCGCACTATACTCAATGTGCCAAATCAAATAAAAATTAGTATCCTCGCTATACTCAATGTTCCAAATCAAATAAAAATTAGTAACCTCGCTATACCCAATGTGCCAAATCAAATATGCCACATGTCACAATATGCTCGTTCCACGTGTCACCCTAGGATATTAGATATCAACATTTTAACAAAAAAAATTATAGACGTTTTGATTTAAAGACTTTGCTGGCAAGTAGACAAATTCTCAGAGAAAGAGCAGCCACTCTTTCTCCAAGGTGTTCTATTGTTACAATTCCCTCCTAAATGAAGGGTCGGTCGACCCTTCTTATTCCAAATATTCTTTTCATAATAGTTCGACACTGCAAGAAGGGTCGATCGATCCTTCTTGCATTATCCATTATGGCTATAACTGAATTGATGGATAAAGGTTTTGAAAATTAACTACGAAAAGAAAGGGTGGACGATCCTTGTTGTCGTAAAACGGAAGTAGAGACAAACCATTTTTATATGATATAACTTCCAAGGTGTTCTATTTTTACAATTCCCTCGTAATTGAAGGGTCAGTCGACCCTTCTTATTCCCCATATTATTTTCATAATAGTTCGACAATGCAAGAAGGGTTGCTCGACCCTTTTTATTACCAAAATTCTTTTCATAATATTTCGACACTGCAAGAAGGGTCGGTCGATCCTTCTTGTGTTCTCCATTATGGATATAGATAAATTGTTGGATAAAAGTTTTCACAATTAACTATGAAAAGAAGGGGCGACCGATCATTCTTGTCGGAAAAGAGAAATCGGGACAAACCATTTTTATATGTTATAACTTAGCGGATTGAGTTGTTATTCAAACAATGACTGAATATTTTAGACATTGAACTTTTCACCTTAAAATATTGAACATTTACAAATGAAAATTGCAGTTTTTTTATTTGAAATTCACACATTTGAAATCCGAAATTGCATTTTTTGATTTTAAATTCACGCTTTTCAAATCAAAATTTGATTTTTTTTATTTGAAATTCACACTTTTCAAATCAAAATTTGCATTTTTTTATTTGAAATTCGCACATTTGAAATCAAAATTTGCATTTTGGGATTTGAAATTCACACTTTTCAAATCAAAATTTGCATTTTCGGATTTGAAATTCACACATTTTGAATTGAAATTCATGGTTTTATAACAAAAAACTGCAATTTTAAGGTTCATAAGTAGTCAAAAAACACGCTATTCGAATCAAAAAACACACTTTTCAAATCCAATATTGCCACTTTCAGAACCCATTTTTGCACTTTAGAAAGGTTGATATTTGACACTTTCAAAGTCTAAATTCACGCTTTCTTAGTCCAAAAATTGCCTAATTTGTCCAAATTTAATGAAATTGGTGTTTCTTGTTAAATAAGTACTTTACTAGCTAATATTTGTTCTTGGTTAGCAAGTGTAATTTGAGTTAGAAATTTATTGCATTCATCATTTTCAACTATCTTTTACAATGTATTGCTTGTTTATAAGCTAAAATAGGAATTGTGTTGGTTTATACCCCTTTTTTCAATGCTAACCTAGAGCCTATAACACGGGTATGCCCAAAATAAGGGCAAGGCAAGACCAAAGCCCACAACATTACCTAAAGGAACTGTCAAAAGGAAAAGGATCATGTCTAATAATTGTGTATGAGTATAGATAAAATAAGGAAACGCTATATGTGGACCTTGTGGAATGAGATAGCCCTAGAACTATTGATATCCAAATATAGATATGTTGATATCATAACACATAACATACATGGGAAATCATCAAGGTACGCAAACGATACGAAATATAATTTATCATATAACAGAAATTGTCAAGGTACGGGGATGCCCAAGGAACTGCAACCCTATCCCCAACCGAATTGAAATAATCTGCCAAACATGTGTGGAAAATTAGGGTTCTGGTCTTTGTAGAAATAAATAATGCAGTTGATGAACTTACCAAATTTCCTGACATTGTGAAGCTAGTGCATCCTCCTCTGCTAGGACGGTCTCCTCTTCTCGATTCTGAATGGAATGAGGGCTAGCATGATCTCCTTAGTCTCCTCGGCTCGATGCTCAATAGAATGATGGGTAGCATGGTCTCCCAAATATCCTCAGTCTCCTATGCTCGATTCTCGATGAAATGAGGGATATCACGGTCTCTTCTACTTGATCCTTGATGAAATGAGACTCCTATGCTCTGTTGTGATAGGGTTAGCGCGATATTCGTTGCTCCGTTGTGACATTTCTAGGGCACGGGGTATGTGCATATGGAACACGAGGTCTCAGATTTGTGCAAATCAAGCGTACAAGTTGTGACAAGTCTAGCGCGTGATTGGGGTCTGTGAATATGGAACATGGTGTCTCAGAGTCATGCAAATCGAATGAGCAAGTTGTGACAGGTCTACTAGACGATTGGGATCTTTGCATATGGAACATGAGGTCTCAAAATCCGGTTAACGATGCAAATGGAACCCGCGGTCTCTCAGGTTAACTGTGCAAATGGAACCCGCGATATCCTAGGTTAAATGCTTATAATTCTGTTTAAAAACTCTAATGGGAAACTTTATGATTGCCATATTAATCCAGTGGGTAAGTAATATGGGAGTAGTGGCCACTGAATTACTTGTATAAATTCATGCCTCCCATCATATCTTTAGTGTTGGTAGGTATTGATGGGTCCTTTAAAGCCCAAAATTTGATTGAATCTATGTGAACCCCTCTCCTCTATTATATATTGGTCAGTAAAACCCAAGTATTGGACAAAAGTTTGGCCAAAGAATGGCCTTTTAATTTTTGCTTGCCATTTGTGTTGGAAAAATAAGTACAAAACTATTTTGACATGCCATAAATTATCATAGCAATTTCTATTAGAAAACCAAAATGTCATCCAATTAAAAAACAACATAAACTTACTAAGATGTACTCAGTGGAATATGTCATTGAGGATTTGATTGAAGATAGCAAGGGAATTAATGAGTTCAAAGGAAATAATTGCCAACCACTCATAGAGATCAAACTTGGTATTAAAAACTATCTTCCATACATATGTGGGTTCTAATTAAATTTTGCGATGGCTTAAAGTTAGATTTAGCTTGATGAAGTACTTGCCCCCCTTGAGATGGTCAATATGGTCATCAATATAAAGCTACTCATGTTACACTTAGGTACTACCAAATTGGGAGCTGCATAAGGAGATGTGTTAGGCCTAATTTCACTCACATCACTCTTCCTAATGTACCACCAAATTAATATGTGTAGTAGGCCTAATTTTTCCATCCTCCAAAATTTGTATGATTCACCACTCTATTGAGTTTGTAGTCTCTGTTTGCGAGGTACAATATGCATGAAAGTTAAGGAGGAAAGACCCACAAACAAACTCGGTGGAGTGATATATGTTTCAAAGGGGAGGTCACTTCTTATGTTCTTCAAATACATTTTACTGCGTTAATAATATAATGTATATCAAAGTGAGATAATTCCTTTTATTAATTTGTCAAACAGTGCATAATAACCATAATTTGTTGGTAGTGGCCTATTTAATAATTGTTCTACTATAAAGTATAAGTAGAATAGTAGAAGGCAAAGTGTATGCGAGTATGTATGTGTATCATTGTAAAACATGTAGGTGTTCAAATAGCTATCATATTATGCATTGTTGGTAGACTTGCATGGCCTAACTAAGATTAGATAATAAAAACTAAGATCAGTGATAACCCACTTCACTATGTCATGAAATAGCCTAATGCAAAAGGTGATGGAAAACTTTGAAGTGATGGTGGTAGGTTGGTCAGGCTCCTTGACTCATCTAATATGATACAATGCAAGATGAGGTTGTCTTATTGGGAACTTTAGGTCTACAACCAACTTCAAGGATACCAAATTAATTTGTACAATATTATCCATAACGATGGAAACTAACAATCCTCGATCTTGCAATTTTGACTGAACAAATATTTTCTTCACCATATTTGTAATCTATGGCGAAAAACAATAAATACGGAGTTGTAGAGGTGGGATTATTGACTTGAACATTTGTGTCTATAGAGTTATTGTAATTCAATGGGATGGGCTTGAACCATCTTAGAAAACATGGACTAGAAAAACAATTCTTTTGTATAATACTATCCATAATGATGAGAGCTAACCGATATTCGATTTTGCAATTTTGAGTGAACAAAGATTATTCTCCATCATATATGTAATGTATGGAAAAAAATGCTAAATACAAAGTTGTAGAGGTGAGACTCTTAACTTTAACATTTGTGTCTTTGGAGAGTTATTATTCTCCAATCATAACATCTTAAGCCATCTTAGAAAGCATGGCCTAGAAAACATTTCACTCATTATCTAAATGCCCATAATTTTTTTGATTTGAGTACCATCTCCTCTTCTTTTGTGTGTCAATAATAGGTGTTGTGTTGGGAGACATCAAGTTTTTTCCACTACCGTGGGTGTGTTATGGGTTGGCCCTGGGAAGTGGTAAGGGGTTGAGAAGACAAAACCAACTTCTTTAAACTAACATGATCAGTTTTAGGTAGCTTAGCCTCTATTTTGGAAGCAAGATTAAAAGCATCCTCTAGGGAATAATATATAATAGGTCCAATTCTTTCCCAAAAATTCCACCTCAATTTTGAAACATTAAGCCATTATTTCAAAACATTAAGCCATAAAATAAAATATAATCTAAAGAAAATTGGTATCGTAATTAATATGTTGGAGATGGTAGGATTGAACGAGGCCATGAGGGCCACAAAAATATTCTAGCATCATGATTTTTGCTACTTTAGAGTATTATTACTTTAGGGACATGTGTACAATGAGTGATTCCTCTTTCTTCCTCAAATTTCTAGGAGATGGAAAGGGTGAAGTAAATTCACAGGTATTCTTGATAGTAGATGCAATAAAGTGTGAGGTTTTAGTTTTAGTTTAAATTCAAATTCAAATTTCTAGCCTAGTCACATATTCCTTTAAAATCATACTCATTTTTTATATTCCTAAGGGTTTCTTCTGAATGCCCTTGGAATTTGTTGTAGGTGACATCTTTTGACGGTATTGTATTCAAAGACTCTGAATCTCACCACATATGGTACTAATCTATTGTATTTACATAAATTTGAAGTTGGCCATATCACTGGCGTTGGCCATATCATAAGGGTTAATCTACTTGATGTCTTCTTGATGTCTACACATACACAACTAGGCATAAATCCACTACCACTTATAGACTTAGGAGAAAATTGTGTTTCCAACTCAAGCTTAGTGGATATCCTCGACATCATTTGAGAAATAATTTTCACATATATAACATAATTAGGGACAATTTCCTCTAAGCATGGGGGATTGATGGGACTTAGTCCACGTGATTAAAATACTTGTGATTCCTATGAGTCAAAATAATTGTGATTCCTATGATTAAAATATACATTGAACATAAGGTGTAGGATGTGATTTATATGATTTAAAATCATATTCAAGTTCTAACATAGACAAACCATCCTATTATGAAATATATGGTGTAAAATTTACAAAATAGGTTTGAAGGATCAAGATTACTTTAAATTAGTAATGAAATCTCAAAAATTACAAGGCCTTCAAGTCTAAACCATTTAGTATGCTTCTCAAAATCAATAAATTCGCATAAGAAATGCCAAAAAACCTCACTTAAAGATGTTGTAGAAAAGGTGTCGAAGGAAAGGTACACTTTCATCACTTTCATGCATTTATTCTATAATTCCATCATTTGATTGTCGAATATTTGTTTGTGTGAGTCATGTTTGAGTCTCAAACCCCTCCCATACCATCAACACATGTGTCTACTCTAACCATGTCAAATTCCATTCCGTACAAGCACAAATTGAAAAAAACTCAGTTTTGGACCCATTCACATGTCATCAGTGATATATAGTACTATTGGCTGGTTGAGTCATCTTTGAGTCCGGAAAGCCTCCCATGTCATGAAGGCATGCGAACAATCTTCCCAGGTCAAATTTCAGTGCATACTGAAACAATATGTGGAAATTTAAACATTGGCCATGTTCAAAGGTCATTGGCATTGGCCATATCATAAGGGTTAATCTTCTATCTATAATCCTTAAGGACATTATTCCACCTTTTCAACCTCCTTGGATGAATATAGTCTTCTTGATGTCTACACATACACAAGTAGGCATAAATCCACTACCACTTATAAACTTGGGAGAAAATTGTGTTTCCAACTCAAGCTAAGTGGGTGTCCTAGACATCATTTGAGAAATTATTTTCACATATATAACATAATTAGGGGCAATTTCCTCTAAGCATGGGGGATTGATGAGACTTATTCCATGTGATTAAAATACTTGTGATTCCTATGAGTCAAAATAATTTTGATTCCTATGATTAAAATATAAATTGATTCCTTTAGTATGCTTCTCAAAATCAAGAAATTCGCATAAGAAATTCCAAAAACATTACTTAAATATGTTGTAGAAAAGGTGCCGAAGGAAAGGCACACTTTCATTACTTTCACACATTTATTCTATAATTCCAACATTTTATTGTCAAATATTTGTTTGTGTGAGTCATGTTTGAGTCTCAAACCCCTCCCATACAATTAACACATGTGTCTACTCTAACCATGTCAAATTCCATTCCGTACAAGAACAAATTGAAAAAGACTCAACATTGGCCCCATTTGCATGTCATCAGTGATATATAGTACTATTGGTTGGGTGAGTCATCTTTGAGTCTGAAAATCATCCCATATCGTGAAGGCCTGTGAAAATTCTTCCCAGGTCAAATTTCAGTGCATACTGAAACAATTTGTGGAAAATTCAACATTGGCCCCATTCTTCAGCTATTTGAAAATGAAATGTCATCTACAACAAAGGTTCAATGGTATAAATATGAATGAGATTCTCTTGGTTTCAAGAATAATTTATTCTCTACTGAACAAGGCCAACCACGTGAAGCTGGAAGCTCATATGGCCTCTCCTGCCCCCCTCACATCGCTCTCAATTCCCCAACACCCGATCTACAAAATATAAAATAATCGAAATAAACATACGTATAATTACATTCAGGCATAGAAACTACAAAAGAACAACATATGACATAGGATATATAAAATTGCATAAAAAATTAACAATATATATTTCTACGTACCTCGTCCAACTCAATATATGTATCGTTCTTATTCTGTATCTTCTTCTTCATCCAACTCGACATCTGTATCTACAACATCCAATTCAGAAACAATGTTCAAAGGATTTTTGATATCATCATGATCGACATCACTGTCATTTTCGAGCATATCTTCATAGATATCATCATCAGGATCTGGTACTATGTCGTCTCCTACCCCTAGTTCATCTTCTCCATCTTCTTTGTCTGTCGACACATCATCCTGCTCCGGTTTATATACATCATATTGATCTTCTTCATTGTCATCTTCATCCTCTACAATGTACTTTACTGGCCTTCCTCTTGGATCATATCTAACAACAAACGACCAATCCCTCTTACCTGGATCCTTTGAGTAAAAGACTTGTTCACACTGGCTTGGAAAAACGTAGTGATCTTTTTTATTTTCAAACACTGTTGTTTTAATCATTGGAAATCCATTCACATGTTGAATAAGAGTTCTCTCCTCATCACCTACATGCAATAGTAATCTATACCATTTGACATTGAACAAAACTAATTTGAAGGAATTAAATTCACACTCAATTATATCATCCAAATACCCATAGTACTGATTTTCAGTTTCTTGAGGATGTCTGTCTCTACTAGAGGAAACATTTGTGACCTGGAATACTACAGTTATACCGCTATCAGAAGTTTTCCTGGTGTCATCCAAATTTTTGATACGAAATTTACATCCATTGCACCACATAGCCTTGTTGTGTTTCAACTGCAATATGCGAGACATGTAAAACATGGATTGGAAATTAATAAACATATTTATATAACTCGGAAAGTATATGAAAAAAAACACAACTACAGACATATTAATATAATATAAAATAACTGTATAAAATGGGTGGTTTTGCTTTCCTTTCCATATTTCAGACCATATGCTAAATCTTTTTCCCTTTGTGTAACATCAACATCTCCATGATGACCAGCTTCTCTAACCAGTTCATACAATTGTTGCCATGATAGCCTACCACCATGAAGTTCTTTACATCTGTAAATCCATACCTTCATCCAGTTGAGATTGTTTGCAATGTATAAATGTAGTGCCTCCCAATCTCGATGACCTGACTCAAATTAAAAACATAAATCAACAATATTAGAAATGTAGTGCCTCCCAATCTCAATAACCATGGTAAATATTAATAAATTATGAAATAATACATATTAAATGATTATGAGCATATATTAAAAAAACAAAGAAGTTGTATGTATCATAAATCTACACAATTTAATTACCTCTCGGTCTCTTCATTCTTCCTTTCCCCAACAACTGCTCCCCTTCAAAAAATTTGATGGAGTTCACATCCCAAATACAATCCACTACATGCATAGATCGCTCAGCTAACTTAGGAATATAGTGACTAATATACACCATGGATTGATATACCATATATCCCCTCACCATAAAACCATTTGGATGTTCTCTATGTCTAACTAAAGCCTTCAATGATTTCAAGTGCCTCTCCACCATCCACATTGACCTTGTGTGTATAGGTCCACACATTTCAATCTCCTCAACTAGGTGTATGAGGTAGTGTTCTTGTGCATTGAAAAAAGTTGGAGGTAGAAAATTTTGCATTTCACACATTAGTTGAGGGATTTCTCTCTTCCAATATTTTATATCTTGATTGATTTCTTTCAATGAAAACCATCTACAGATTATGACGCAAGAAAATAATAAGTTTCAACAAAACATAAATTGTAAAACACATGTCATTAAGTACAATAACAAATTGAAAAAATATTTTTCATATATATTAGTCACCTATATAACTTACCTCATGTATTTTCCAAGATCATATATAACTTGTTTGATGTTGTTGTCAAATTCGTCTAGAAGAGATAGAGGTAGAACATAATGTAACAATAAAAAATAAACATTATTTATTTCAAAATAGACAAAAATAAATCCAAAATCCAAAATGGTAAATACACCAAATATATAAATATGAATTAAAAAATTATTACATTAATGAATGTATGTCAGTCATGGGTTTTAACCCCACCAAATTCACCTTTCTTGGTTAAGATATTATTTATGTTTAAAGAAAAACCTGTGGGAAATTTAATACTTTGAATGACCTCTTTTACATCATTGCTTTGCTTCTATGTTAATAACCATGGAAGGTTATTTCAGTCTCCATAGTTATTTGATCGAATCACACTTCGCATTGCATGATTGGATTCCCAATGTCAGTAAAAATTTTGACAAATTTTCTTTATCCTTCTGCCCATGTATGATTCTCCATAATTTTTATGTCACATTCTTCCCAATATGCCTCGTATTAAACAAATGAGCAATTTTTAGCTGCTCATTGTAGGGCAACCTCGTGAATTGAGTGGGATAAAATTTCATTCCTCCTGGAAGCCCATTATTTCTACCTTCACGACGATGACATTGATGAAGCATAAAACAAATGACAACAATAATTATCAAACACAATAAATATACTTAATACTTAAAATATAATTTCAAAATCAAAACAATATTACATATACAATACATATAAAACAAATTGCGTACCTTTATTATTTTTGTTATACTCCAACCTCCATAGGAGAGGTGTCATTCTTCGTGGTTTTAATCCAGTCTCTTCTTTCCCATTGAAAATATGTTTTTCAATAGTACAAAACCTATGGGACTTCGACAGGAAGTGCCTATACTCATCAAACACCATCTTTCCTAAAGATTTTGAATAACGATTCTTCATCTTAGGGCCACAAATTGGACATGCAAATTTACCCTTTGTTTGAATACATGCAACATATGGATTAATGTCAATTATACGATAGATTATTAAAAAGCATGCATGATATCTTCAAAACAATTAGGAAGTAATAAAGTGCAAGGAACATTAATACATACCACAAATATGTGTTAGTCCGAGGGCATCATGAATTGTCCATACAAGAATTCCACGGAATTGAAATATCTTTTTCCCAATTGGTTTATAGATGTCATACATAGTTATACCGTTCCATAACTATATTAGCTCATTGATAAGAGGCTCAATATATACATTCATATCTTTAACTTGGTACTTTCCTAAATGTTTGAAATTACACATAATTACTACCTTGATATGTATATATAAGTAAATAAATAAATAAACTATAGTATGCAAAAAATAAGACAAATGAAAATGGCACATTCGAAAAATTAATATAGACAAATACCTGGAACAATCATTGTCAACATTATGTGATCCCTATTTATTGACATCCAAGGAGGAATGTTATTATTAATAACAAAAATAGGCCACACCAAATAAATATATCTAATCTCTCTGAATGGATTAACACCGTTGGCTTCCAATGAGAGCCTAATATTACGAGGTTCATCTTTAAAATCTATCCATTTTTCCTCAATTTCCTTAAATGCATATCCATCTACAGGAATTAGAAGAACACCATCTCCACTTCTATTCCATGCATGGTAATCCATAAACTATGCTATGATTTTGCACCTGAACAGTCGCTGCAAACGTGGAATTATGGGAATATGACGAAGAACCTTTCGAGGGACCATTTTTGTTACTTGATCGGTTTGATATCTACTAATATGACATTCTAGGCATTCAATTTTGGACGCATGTTGTTCATAATATATATGTTAGGAACCCATGTCAACCCTTCTATTTACTTTGTTAGTATATTGTTGTTGGACGCATATGCTTTGTAAGTCGTCTTGTAGTATTTGTTGATCCATAGTTTGTATTATTGTTGTTGGACACATATGCTTTGTAAGTCGTCTCGTATTAATTGTTGATCCATACTTTGTATTGGACTGTGGTTTGTATTGACACATGGTATTGACCCACGGTATTGGCTCCTAGACTTAGTATATAAGGCCAATGAAGGTACCATGAAGTTATTTGTATTGAGATTGCTCAAAGGAGGTTTCCCCCTCGAAGTGTCCTACGATCAATATAAAAGTGATTCTGAGTTCTGTTATTTCTACCATTTGGTGTATTTTCATTAATTAATTATTGCAGGTTCTTCACATCTGGTATCAGAGCACTTTCCTGGGCTCGGTGGGTGGAATTTCTGCCAAAAAAAATTTGTTTGCATCTGTTGCAAGTTCAAATCTGGGAATAATCGCTATCCGCTTAACTGTGGGAAGTACCTGGGCATAAGCCCTAAAACTCACTGTGAGGAGTACCACAGGAACCCCAAAGTAGCTGGCCCATTGAGAGGACCTTTCAGCAAAAAAGGCAACGACCCCTACATGATTGACTAGTTCCCACCCATGAGGTAAACCAAGAGCTGTCGTTTGTGGCAAAGCGGTTATCATTTTTACCTGAGCCGTGGAGTGAGGGGTACTGCCCCAATACGCAAGTCATCAGACAACATTGGTGGCCGAGTGATGTTGAGATATTGTAACTTCAAAGAATATTATATTTTTACTTTATTATTCCGGAGATGTTTCATTCCTCCATGAAGATATTATTGTATATCCGGAGATGTTTATTCCTCCGTCGGAATGTGGTAACTCGGGTTATTAGACTTCCCTAGTGGGGGTCGGCCCTATATGTGTCATGTGGGTCAAAGGGTTATTATACCACCCTAGAGGGGTCATCCCAGTCAGTTGTAGTGGGGTATTTAACCCATTGGTTAAATACGAGCCTACGTGTACTTGTGTAAAAGATATGTCAGAGTAGTGTGTAAATAAAGGAGGTGTGTTCCTCATTTGACACACACACTCACTTGAGAGAGAGGCGCACTTGTGGAGGAGAGATATGCTATGGTGGAGGAGTAGATCATGTCTTTGGTTTGCATCTTTGTATATTGTTGTTCATCTATATTGAGGAAGCTTTAATGGGTTTTCTACCCCATGAGGGTTTCCCAGGATAAATCTGTGTCTCTTATGTTTATGCTATGCTTGTTGTTTCTTCAGTGATCCTGTATATGCTATTATTATGAAATGGAATGTAATGCTACTATTTTCTATCTTAGCATATTAAATCTTAACATGGTATCAGAGCTAACCGGAAGGAAGGCAAGGTATGGCACTTATGACACTTGCTTTACTTACGACAATTTGAAGGTTAGGGTTTTACATAGCAAAAACCAGTCATCGTGGAACTTTCGCTATAAATCCATTTCTACAAAGTTTCAGGGTCTGAAAAGTTTACAGGTCGAATATAACATCCTCAGGTACCTTGTGTCCAAAGGGCACCCTCAGATTCGTTGTACTTTATGAGTTATGATCAGTACAATTTAGGGTTTCTGCCTCTTCCATATCTCAGTCAAAATCAGGTAACCTTGGAAAAAAGGTCATAACTTGGGCTAGGAAGCTCCAAATGAAATTGCGTAAAAATTGATAGGCAGTACACAGAATTTACTATCTCAAGAAACTTTTTAAGAGGCCGAAGGTGAACCAGTGACACGTGGAACACCGTACAAGTTCGCTCTCCTGTTTTATCCCATAAACAGGTCACATTGCGACACTTGGCATAACTCACTCTCGGAGAGTCCAATTGAGGTCAGACCTGTCAAGATAGAAAGATAACAGGGCAATCTATCTCAGGAAAAGTTTTCAGAGGCCGAAGTTCAAACAGTGACACGTGGCATGCCGTACAAGTTCGCTCTCCTGTTTTATCCCATAAATAGGTCACGTTGCGACACTTGGCATAACTCTCTCTTAGAAAATCCAATTGAGGTCAGACCTGTCAGGATGGAAAGATGACAGGTCAGGCTACTGCAGAAAAAAATTTCAGACCCTGTGGAGCAAAAATTTCAGAGTTATAGCAGAAACAATCAGGTGCATATTTCTGTCAAAACAGAATTATTTTTGGAGCACCTTTATTCATGGCTTCCAGAATTTAGGGTTTCGAAGAAAGTTAGAATTTTTGGAATCAGAGTCCATGGCTGAATGCTACTCAGGAAAATCAAAATTTAGAGATCAAGATCGAATTTTTTGGTTCGGTAGAAGACCGGGCTTGATCAAACCCTAGTTCGGGATTTTGATCAGAAAGATGGAAAATTAGGGCTTCAGCAAAAGTTGGAATTTTTGAAGTCTGTAACCACGGCTGGAAGCTCCTCAGAAAAATAAGAGTTTAGAGCCTTGGATCGAACCTTTTGATTGGACAGAAGAGTGGGCTTCATCAAACCCTAGTTCGGGTTCCTGTCCAGAAGATCCAGAAGTTTCGAAGGCAATTTTGAGGGGTCAAATTTTGGAGATTTGAAAAGTGAAGTATGCTAGTTTGATCAGCTCAACAAGACACATCCTTCCATCCATTCAGAAGCATGAAAGTCAAAGATTGAATTTTTAGGGTTTCTCTAGCAAGCCCTAATCAAGCTCCAAATCAAGTTTCAGGGGGAATTGAGGCTAAGGCCTTACATAAGAAGACTACAAGAAGTCTCGACAGGTATGACTTAAGGAGGTTCAGGTATGTCTTGAAATATGATTCTTGATTAAGTTCATAATGTGTTTGTCTTCATATTATTTATTAGCACAATCTTGATTATTGTTAGAATTGTCTTATCACCCTAGTAACAGTATGAATGCATGTGAATGATCGAAGACATTCATTGATTAGGGCTATATGATTGTACTAATGAATTATGGTGTTGTGTGAGGTTGATGTTGTCTGCTAACAAGATACAGGTACATCACAAAAGACAAATCAAGTTCCATGACCATGACAACATGAAGACAAAGACTCATCCATAATATTTGTTCTACTTACGAGGTATGTATGACTTTGTTATATTATTCTTAACCTATGAGACATGCAAGTTCTAGCTCAGGATCTCTAAATCATTGAAGAGATTGTTTAGGTATGTTGTACATAACTAATCCATATATGTTTTCTTATGTCAAGTTAGAATCTTACCTTGTGTTAGGATCCCTTATATAAGTATACTTGGTATGATTGGTTATGCTTATTCATAAAGTTAGTAATCAAGGGTTTATGCATATTATGTCTCTTGTCTCGATGATTTAATTAACTAGAAGAGTACTATGATCAAACAAGAATATGCATGAGTAAAAGAAGACTTCCTTGAAACCCTGAATACTAATGATCATGACTATACATATTCAAGATTATTTAGAATTAAAATGTTTGGAGAATATACTAATGAACATATGTTTGTGTATGAGATCATGAGGATGACACTAGTGCACACTTGAGCATGCACAGTGGTACAGAATGAATACAAGTTCAAAAGACATATAGAAGATCAAGCGGGAGGAAACCACACAAACATAAAAGATAAGTATTTGAGTTGTTATTTGAAATAGTAAATGATATTGCTTGTATGCATATTTGTATTCCTAGAATATATCGTGATGCGTGTAAACATTCATAGAGCATTGAACAGTATACTACTAATATGCATATGATTGGTAAGTTGGACAAACATTCTGTTGTTGCTTATCTAGAACGAAACCTCTTTGCTGACATGCTGAGAGCTGTGCACACTCTCGATAGTATGTTCTGGTAGAGATGGAAGGCATCTAGATAGCCACTGTATGCATACAGGATATGGGAAAGTGTTGTGCCAAAGTATTGGTCAAAATAGTTGCATAACTATGTAAATGATATCTGTATGCATAATAGGTTATCATGTCAATATGATTTGATGATTATGAAGTATTACTAATCATGTACTTAATTTTGATTTGTAGGAAAGATCATGATGAATGATGAACACTGAACAAGCAATGGATGTTAAACAAACAAAAAAAGATTTTCAAATCAAACACACTATAGAAGGCTTGTGGCTAGAAGATTCTCTTAGAAAGAAGAAGAGAATCATGATGAGATGTTTTCTCCAAGTGGCTAGATAAGACCATTCTCTTAATGGTGTAATTAAAGAAGAAGTGTGAATCAGGTTCTGTATGGGTTCCTAGGATCGATAGTAATTGATGAGAATACATGTGAGGATTGTGTCATCCTTGAACACTTGTTCGAAAGAAGAGTCGTAGACGTATGTCTTCGAGAATGAAGTTCTTGGTGAACATGTGAGGGGATTGGATCATCCCTGGACTTCAGTCCGAAAGAAGAGTCGTAGACGTATGTCTTCGAGAATGAAGTTCTTGGTGAACATGTGAGGGGATTGGATCATCCCTGGAATTCAGTCCGAAAGAAGAGCCATAGACGTATGTCTTCGAGAATGAAGTTCTTGGTGAACATGTGAGGGGATTGGATCACCCCTGGACTTCAGTCCGAAAGAAGATCCGTAGACGTATATCTTCGTGAATGAAGTTCTTGGTGAACATGTGAGGGGATTGGATCATCCCTGGACTTCAGTCCAAAAGAAGAGTCGTAGACGTATGTCTTCGTGAATGAAGTTCTTGGTGAACATGTGAGGGGATTAGATCATCCCTGGACTTCAGTCCGAAAGAAGAGCCGTAGACGTATGTCTTCGAGAATGAAGTCCTTGGTGGATGGTTGAGGATTAAGTCATCCTTGGACGTAGTCCTAAATGTACGGTTGAGGATTAAGTCATCCTTGGACGTGGTCCTAAATGTACGATGGAGGATTAAGTCATCCTTGGACATGGTCCTAAATGTACAGTTGAGGATTGAGTCATCCTTGGACGTGGTCCTAAATGTACAGTTGAGGATTGAGTCATCCTTGGACGTGGTCCTAAATGTACGGTTGAGGATTGAGTCATCCTTGGACGTGGTCCTAAATGTACGGTTGTGGATTAAATCATCCTTGGACAGTAAATCCAGTAATTCCGAAAGGAAGGATAGTCCTAAATGAATTGAGTGGATTAAATCATCCTTGGACAGTAAATCCAGTAATTCCGAAAGGAAGGATAGTCCTAAATGAATTGAGTGGATTAAATCATCCTTGGACAGTAAATCCAGTAATTCCGAAAGGAAGGATAGTCCTAAATGAATTGAGTGGACTAAATCATCCTTGGACAGTAAATCCAGTAATTCCGAAAGGAAGGATAGTCCTAAATGAATTGAGTGGATTAAATCATCCTTGGACAGTAAATCCAGTAATTCCAAAAGGAAGGATAGTCCTAAATGAATTGAGTGGATTAAATCATCCTTGGACAGTAAATCCAGTAATTCCGAAAGGAAGGATAGTCCTAAATGAATTGAGTGGATTAAATCATCCTTGGACAGTAAATCCAGTAATTCGAAAGGAAGGATAGTCCTAAATGAGATTGAGTGGACTAATCATCCTGTAAATAGATTGGGATTGCCTCGTCCCTAGACATGGTGAGATGTCTTAAAGTGATAAGGACTAATCATCCTGTAAATAGATTGGGATTGCCTCATCCCTAGACATGGTGAGATGTCTTAAAGTGATAAGGACTAATCATCCTGTAAATAGATTGGGATTGCCTCATCCCTAGACATGGTGAGATGTCTTAAAGTGATAAGGAATAATCATCCTGTAAATAGATTGGGATTGCCTCATCCCTATACATGGTGAGATGTCTTAAAGTGATAAGGACTAATCATCCTGTAAATAGATTGGGATTTCCTCGTCCCTAGACATGGTGAGATGTCTTAAAGTGATAAGGACTAATCATCCTGTAAATAGATTGGGATTGCCTCGTCCCTAGACATGGTGAGATGTCTTAAAGTGATAAGGACTAATCATGATGTAAATAGATTGGGATTGCCTCGTCCCCAGACATCGTGAGATGTCTTAAAGTGATAAGGACTAATCATCCTGTAAATAGATTGGGATTTCCTCGTCCCTAGACATGGTGAGGTGTCTTAAAGTGATAAGGATTGATCATCATGTAAGTTGATCTGGATTGCATCATCCATAGACATGAGAGTTGTCTTAAACCGAGAGGGACTGATCATCCCGTAAGCGGATCAGGATTGTATCATCCTTGGACCTATGTCCTAAAGTGAGAGGGATTGATCATCCCGTAATTGGATCTTGTGTGTTGCAGGGTATGCTGTTATTGTGTATACTTGTATTGATGAGGATACTTGTATTGATGATATGTATACTTGTATTGATGAGGATACTTGTATTAATGATATTTATACTTGTATTGATGATGTTGTTGATCGTGATGATCTAGATGACGATGTTGTTGATCGTGATGATCTAGATGACGATGATGTTGATCGTGATGATCTAGATGACGATGTTGCTGATCGTGATGATCTAGATGACGATGCTGTTGATCGTGTGATGACGATGCTGATGATCATGTGATGATGATGCTGATGATCATGTGATGATGATGCTGATGATCGTGTGATGACGATGTTGATGATCGTGTGATGACGATGCTGATGATCGTGTGATGACGATGCTGATGATCATGTGATGACGATGCTGATGATCGTGTGATGACAATGCTGATGATCGTGTGATGACGATGCTGATGATCGTGATGCTGATGACGATGTTGATGATCATGATGCTGATGACATTGCTGATGATCATGAGATGATGATGCTGATGATCGTGAGGATCCAAATGTTGATGTTGTTGTAGTTGTTCGAGTGCTATAGAAGATAAAGACTCAGTACTGAAGATGTTGATGTTCCAGTATTGAAGATGTTCCAGTAACTGCTTGAGTTACTGATGATGTTGAGAAAGCTTCCAACGATTTATAGATGTATCATGTATGATGTTGATGACTCCTTGCTCGTGCAGATGTTGTTATAATATCCTTCTCGTTAAGGGGGAGTGTTGAGATATTGTAACTTCAGAGAATATTATATTTGTACTTTATTATTCCGGAGATGTTTCATTCCTCCGTGAAGATCTTATTGTATATCTGGAGATGTTTATTCCTCCGTCGAAATGTGGTAACTCGGGTTATTAGACTTCCCTAGTGGGGGTCTGCCCTGTATGTGTCATGCGGGTCAAAGGGTTATTAGACCACCCTAGAGGGGTCGGCCCAGTCAGTTGTAGTGGGGTATTTAACCCATTGGTTAAATACGAGCCTACGTGTACTTGTGTAAAAGATATGTCAGAGTAGTGTATAAATAGAGAAGGTGTGTTCCTCATTTGACACACACACTCACTTGAGAGAGAGGCGCACTTGTGGAGGAGAGGTCTGCTATGGTGGAGGAGGAGATCATGTCTTTGGTTTGCATCTTTTTATATTGCTGGTCATCTATATTGAGGAAGCTTTACTGGGTTTTCTACCCCATGAGGGTTTCCCAGGATAAATCTGTCTCTTGTGTTTATGCTATGCTTGTTGTTTCTTCAGTGATCCTGTATATGATATTATTGTGAAATGGAATGTAATGCTGCTATTTTCTGTCTTAGCATATTAAATCTTAACAAGTGAAACCCCTAAACTGTTAGGAAGCCACACATACCTGAGGTCCATATCTATTTTCAGTTGAACTTTTGACGATCACTGCCACGCCATTTCAGATCCATTCTGAAAGTCGTTCAAGATCTAGTCATTTTAGATCTATTTCAAATCCAACCATTTTCAATCTAGTCGGCGCCGTTTTAGATCCCTCTATTTCCAATCACTTCCACGCTGTTGTAGATCTATCTGTTTCAAATCCCTTCTACGCCATTGCAGCTCCTTTCCTGAAAAAAAAAATTATGTTTTTTGGCCATTTCTCCCTTGTTTTCACTCTATTTCCATTGAAACTTCCCTGACACCCCGGTAATCCCATTCTGCATATTTCATTCGTGAGGACCCTGTCCCAAATTCCACTTCCCAAAGCCAGAAATCCCATATTTGTCTATTTTTAGGGTTTGCCATAACTTCTTCGGATTTCACCCAATCGCCTTCAAATTTTACCACATAGTTCCTTTCCTCATTCTGTTTCTTTGTCCCTCTTTGCCAAATTTTCTCATTCTTTCACCCCGCTTCTGAAATCCCAATTTTTTGTTTCCCTGTCCATCAAAAAGTGTCCAAAACCTAGTCAAACCCCAATTACCCCTCCAAGTTTTTCCCAAATCCGAATTTCCCTTTCCTAAATAAGCTTTTGTTTGTGTTTTTCTATCCATTCCCCCCCCCCCAAAAAAAAAAAAACTCCTGGTTATGGTTGTCACCTGCGCAGGAGCAACAACCATGGAGGAAGCACTTGCAGCCATCCAAACCAAACTCCAAGATCTTGATGAAAAATTTCTCAGCCTTCATCTCCAGCATTCAGCCATGAACAATAACGGACAGCACGAATATTCGGCAACCAATGGGTTCTCTTCTTCCAGCAATTTCCGTGGTTCGATGCTTAAATTTCCTTGCTTTAATGGTACTGATCCAACTGGATGGATCTATTGTGCAGAACAATATTTCAGTTTGCATAATACTTTTGATGTCCAAAAATTTCCACTTGCATCCTTTCATTTGGAACAGGAAGCCCTTCAATGGTACCGTTGGTACATCAAGGCTCATGACGAGCCAAAATGGACATATTTTTTCCAACTCATTTTGCAACGATTTGGTCCTAGTGCTTTTGATGACTTCACCGGAGCACTCACTAAAATTCGTCAAAGTGGCACTGTGAGAGAGTATCAGACAGCATTTGAGAAACTAGCCAATCACACAGAAGGATTGTCTGATGAATTCTACAGGAGTTGTTTTATCAATGGTATTAACAATGAAATCCGGTCAGAGGTTAAAATTTTCTATCCCAACACAATGATGGAAGTCGTAGGGTTGGTTAAGTTGGTAGAAGACAAGATTGCAACCCAACAACGCTCCAAACCCACTTTTGTTCCCTTCCGAAATATGGGTTCTCAACGACCTCCCATCCTGCCAGCTCCTCGACAACCTCCTATCAAGCATTTGTCTGAAACAAAGATGCAGGAACACAGAGAAAAAGGGCTTTGTTATAATTGTGATGAAAAATTCACTCGGGGACATAGATGTGTTCAACAAAATCTCTATCTCTTGGATATGGATTCTCCGCCTGCCTCTACAATTGGTCAAGAAACTCCAGATACAATGGATGATCAGGTTGACATTCAGGAGCCGCCTATTGACCCCCCATCTCAGGATGAACAACCAGAGATATCTCTCCATGCTTTATCTGGCGTCACCACCCCCCAAACAATGCGAGTCAGGGGTTACTTCAAGAAGCTTCCTCTTACAATACTCATTGATTCTGGTAGCACTCATAACTTCATTGACCCTCAGATCGCCAAACATGCTGATTGTTTTGTCCATCCTTTCTCCAACTTTGAATTCATTGTTGCCAATGGGGGCATCTCACCTTGCAAGGGGAAGTGTCACAATGTGCGTATCTCTCTGGAAGATTATAACCTGCGCTCTGACATCTTTGCCTTGTCCCTAGGTGGATGTGATGTGGTTTTGGGTGTTCAATGGTTATGCACACTTGGCCCCATCTTATGGGATTTTGCTGAAATTTGGATGCAGTTTTCAGTCAATGGGAAAAAACACAAATTTAAGGGCTTACAACAAGGGTATCTTCGCATCATCAGTTCACATCACCTGGAAAATATCCTTAAGAAGAATTCACATGGTGTCATCGGCAAACTCCATTCCATTCACATGCACCCATCAACAGTCTTTCCTACTTCCTTGGATAGATATGTAGGTGTTCTTGCTGAACCAGTTGGCTTGTCACCTTCAAGAGATATTTCCGGTACGAATTTAGCCGCATCTACATCTCAGTAGGAAATGATGGCTATTTTGCATGTAGTACAGAAGTGGTAGCCATACCTATTAGGGAATTATTTCTGCATCAAGACTGATCTCCAGAGTCTGGAAAATTTCCTGGAACAATGGGTCTCCCTCCCAGCACACCTGAAATGGGTTATCCAACTCATGGGTTATGCCTATGCGATCACTTACAAGAAGGGTAAGGACAATATTGTGGCAGATGCTCCTTCTTGCACATTTGATGACCCAGTTTCTCTTACAGTTATTTCTCTGCTTGTTCGAAATTGGTTGCAATCTGTTCAACAGGGCTATCTCTTCTATGAACTCCATGCTTCTTCATCAGAAGGGCACTTTGGATTCCTCAAAATGTATGACCGGAAACAATGTAACTTCTTTTGGCAGGGACTGAAAATGACAATTCAACAGATGGTCAACAAGGGTGAAACGACACTCCTTTCGGGACTGCTCGAACCCTTTCCCATCCCTACACAAATGTGGATAGCTATTTCTATGGATTTCCTAGAAGCGCTCCAGTGGTACAATACCACATATAAAAGGACACCATATCAAGCAGTTTATGGACAGGCACCACCAATTCTTCTTCCATACACGCTTAGCAGCTCCCCAGTTCAGGAAATTGACTCAGTTCTTCGAAACCGCGATCAGATTCTTCTCATTCTGCAGGACAACCTTCACATGGCAAGAATTCGACTGAAACAACAAGTCGATCAGCACTATTCTAAGCGCACTTTTCACGCAGCTGATATGGTACTTCTTCGTCTATAGCTTCCAAGCAATCCTCCCTAAAACTCAAAAGGCGTCAGTGGGCCAGAATGCAACTCGAGGATGCTCCAGGGGAACCACTCCTTCAGATTCTGCATCAATTTCCACATCTAAAGCTTTGAGGACAAATCTTTTTCTAAGGGAGATGGGATGTTAGGAACCCATGTCAACCCTTCTATTTACTTTGTTAGTATATTGTTGTTGGACGCATATGCTTTGTAAGTCGTCTCGTAGTATTTTTTGATCGATAGTTTGTATTATTGTTGTTGGACACATATGCTTTGTAAGTCATCTCGTATTAATTGTTGATCCATATTTTGTATTGGCCCATGGTTTGTATTGACACATGGTATTGACCAATGGTATTGGTTCCTAGACTTAGTATATAATTTTGTGTTGAGGCCAATGAAGGTACCATGAAGTTTTTTGTATTGAGCTTTCTCAAAGGAGGTTTCCCCCTCGAAGTGGCCTACGATCAATATAAAAGTGATTATGAGTTCTGTTATTCCTACTATCTGGTGTATTTTCATTAATTAATTGTTGCAGGTTCTTCACAATATAATATGGTCATTAAGACATGCATCTATACTTTGATACTCCATTCCAATGTCTTTCATAACAGAAAGTAAATCTTGATAGGTGCGAGGTAAAATATTTGACGATGGTAATAAAAATTCACCTAACAATCTACATCATGAAAATTAACTGGTTAATGAAAATAATATTAATCGTAAATATTATATTCTTATTTAACACATTAATTAACGTTAAAAAAAGGCGAAAAGTTCAACCTTTATGTATATATGATGAAACATATTACATACCTTAGGATCTGTCTCATACAAGTGTTTGACAAATGATTCATAACCTTTAAGTTCACCAGAAGCAATGTAGCGGAGAGAAGATTTGCTCTTGACCCTTTATAGAGCCGTTTATTTGCATTTCCCATCAATGGTTCATCATAAATACCATCACTGTCCCCATCCTCATCTAGTTGACCGAACAAGTCTTGGATCATTTGATTTGTCCCATCATCTTCAAATATGTTACAGTCATCATCTACTTCCATGGGATCATTAACTTGATCTTCATTATTCGTTTCGTGTTCATCAGCTTGTACACCATCATTTCTACTACTACTTGGGGCATTCTACAAAATGTTAGAGGGAAACTCTAACTTTATAATGACAATCAATCATGCAAAATTAGTGCATGTATAACATATACTAAAACAATATAAAATTTTACAAATACAATCAATATTAATACATATAATTAATATGTATATTGAGTTGTTACCATGGGACTATATTCCTTCAATCCCCCATCCATGTGACCATATTTCCTACAATGTTTTCAAGTTGTTGTTATTAAAATTCTCACGAGACTTCTCATAAAACAACTATTGCAAGGGAACAAATATCTACAATCACCCTTTTCACCCTCTTTATCTCTTTCCCTACCTCTTATATTTTCTGACATTCTTCCCACAAAAAGTATAGTGATGATTATAAAAAAAAAAAAATCCACTTTTCGCAAGACAATAAGAGCGTACATCCTTTCTGAACCGTCGGTCATATAGAAAAATTGTCATGACCACTACAAATGGATACGTATTTATAGATTTTAAACCGTCGGTATTCCGACAAACATTGACCAAGTCAACGTTGACTTCCCTAAACTCTGGGGAACCGTTTGGAAATTGAATGACTACTTTTGTGTTATTTTCGTCGGTATTACGACACTAGGACATTAAACGTCGCAACAATGACGAATGTAGGATAAGACGTCGCGAGAACGATGATATCGAGGAGGTAAAAAAAGGAATTTTGTCTACTTTTTTTCTTGAATTTTTTGACATTCGTCAGAACCCTATAGTTGGAATTTGTTCCAAATGTACTAGTGAATTATAACATCTATATTTTTTGTATTAATGCTCAAATTATTATACATATGACACTATCATTTGTTCACATTTTTACAAGTGCATTTGTTCTCATCTTTATGGGTATACAAGCATCATTTTTGTATTGAGGATGTCAATAATGGACATGGCACACAAGACTGTGGAGTGTAAGTAGAGTTCGACCAATCTAGTCATGCTAGCCATTGCAATAATAACATAATAACTGGGAAGTTAGGTTATGTCGAATAGATACAAGAGATCATTCAGGTGAACTTGTCATCTTTCCAATGTGTTATTTTTAGTTGCAAGTGGTGGGATACCTTCAACTAGAGTAATGTACAATAATATCTCAATAATGGGATAATATGTATCAACTCTATAAGGATGTGGGATGCAACTAAGGAGCCTTATGTTTTCCCAAAATACTACAGCCAAGTGTTTATTTACTAGGATGTATTGGAAATAGATTGGTTGTTTGTACTAAGACATAACCTTAGATCACAACATCTTTTTTAGAACATTAATGTTATAATTCCAAGCAAGCAAGATAATTAGGGTGATAGTAAAGAAAAGTGATATATTGTACATGTTTTATTTCAACATTTATATAGTGGATGTATCATTTTATTTTTGTTATCTATAATTGGTAAATCATGTCTTTTTATTAATTTTGTGATGTTGGAAATGAAACGTTATCAACATATTTTAACTATTTTAATTTGTTAAAAAACAAGTTAATGTGTAATGTATTTATATGTCTAGTAATTTATGATTGCATAGAAGGGCTGATTGAAAAATATTTTTATTTCAGTTGAATGTCTTTTTTATCCCATTACATATTTAATATGTACTTTAATTATTTTCATGATTTAATAGAAGTTTTAATCAAACAAATTGATGTAAAAATTCAATCAAATATTGGGGCATTGACTCTATATAAAAACATTGATATTGACTCTTTTAAATGTTGATGGCTAGCTACTAAGTTTATCCAACAATTATGCTTATAACAATGTATTTGATATAGAATCATTTTAGTGGCAAATAGTTGATGTCATACCAAATTGAACTAACACTTCAATTTGTTATAACTAGTGTTGTGTTTAGCTTACTTTCAAAATATATTTAGAATAACAAAATTATGTAAGGAAATTGCCAAACTCATCTATGCACCTCTTACTTGTTGTATTAAAAAAATAGTTCAAAATACAATAGTAAGTATTTTACAACATCGTTCAACCCTAATAAACTAACTATGATTTCGTACAATCAATAGTACAAAAATTATAATTGTGACTATGTGAACAAAAGGGTTAATAATGATATTTTTTATAAGCTAAATCCTTTGATTGAGGATGAAAAAGGTTGAAGTTGTAGAGTGTAGGTTCTCATGACCGACCAGCATCATGAATTTTTTGTTTTGGGGTAAACTTTGTTAAAGGATCGAAACATTCCCTACATTTCGAGTGGACACTTCACCCATAATCAAGGGATCACTTTTTGAATAGTAATGAATAATGATAGATAAGAGAGCCAAAAAAATTGAAATTGATGATGGGTGGAGTGTCCACTCAAAATGTAGGGAATGTCTCGATCCTTTAACACATTGTACTCCAAAAGAAAAAAATCCATGAAGGTTGAAGTCATTTGTAAGAATTCAAAATAACATATTTTTGTTTCATATAGTCTTATCTATGATTTCTTTGGGTAATGATGACGCATTCTATCATCATCTACAGTTTGTCTACTTTAGCCAAGAGTTTTCATTTTGTATTATGGCCATTACTTTGACATTTTATAGTCGCACTCAAGGTGTCATTATGTGTATTAGGAATAATGTGACATTTATGTAAAAAAATGTATTGTTGGGAAATTTTTGAATAAATTTGCATTGCTTTAGACATGTATGACGAATTGTTTATGGTTCAAATTTTACATATATCATGTTGCTTTTTAATTGCCTTTTATTTGATGTTGATGGTGAGTGATGCATGATTACAATGATGATTACTAGAGTTACATTGATATATTTCATTTAAATCTTTCATCAAAACTTACAAATAATTGTTTTATATATTTATAGCTAAGAATATTTTTGATGGTTTTAAAAACAATTTTAGTTGCTTGAAAATCAATTTCATGTGTAATGTGTTTATCTATCTAATATTTTGTAGTGATTGTATGGAAGGGTTTATTGAAAATTAATTTTATTTAGTTGAAGAATACCCAAATGAAAAAAATTATTTTGATGAAATCAAAATTTTAATTAAATTTAAAATATTGTTGCTAAAATAATTAAGAAAGATATTGGAATTAAAAAATATTCAGTAGTTAACATCAATCAAGAGTATGAATACAATTTTCAATAATCACAAAATTGACATAGCATTCATTATTTTCATGATCAAGCAAAGTTTAGTGATCACAACAAGAAAGTGTATGAATATAAACTTGAGTATTCACAACAATTAAACATTATATGACGCTTCTCTAATTTAATTTACTAATACATGTCAAATTTGATTTCAAAATAAAGAAATTAATAATGATGGTAATCATTAAAATACACAACACATTTTATAAACAACATCAACATCAACGTGACATGAAAATACATGATATACATGAACACTAATCTCAAAATCAATATATATGTCAAATATGTCATCTCTAATTTGAATGAGTGATACATCTAAAATTTAATTTAAAAATAGAAAAAAAACATTAAAAAAAATAATTCATTAACAAACAAACAATATAGTATTTCATAAATAAAACAACATCAAGATCAACATGATATGAAAATGGAACGTATATATATATATATATATATATATATATATATATATATATATATAAAGTAAAAAATAAAAGGGTGAAAATGTGAAGTTGGGAAACAATTTTATGACTATGGAGTGAAAAAAACACAAGTGTGCGGATGATCATGCGAAAAAAAGTCAACCTCAAACTCTAGGCCGAGAGTTTGTGAGAGTTCAACCTCCCGGCCGAGAATTTAATAAAATTCTAGGCCGAGAGTTTGAACCAATCATCGTGCTTTATTTTAAAAAAACTCTCGGATGAGATTTTGAACTAAACTCTCGGTCGAGAGTTTGGAAGATATTTTTTCGGCCAAGAGTTTATGGTCAACAAAACCTGCGAAAATATTTGGCATCTTTATGGAACCTGCAACTTCAGCAAGCCCAAACCCCTACAAATTTGAAATATTATTTGTCGGACTTGGTACAAATGGATTCATCTCTTAATCTAGTTTCCAATGATATAATAGTTGTTTCATTTCGATTTGAATTTCTATTTATTAATAAAAAATTTCTAAACCTTATCCCTTCAGAATTTTATTACTCAGAAAATCACCCGAAATAAAAATTCAATATCATAACAAAGACAACACCAAAAAATTTGAAATCTTCATAGAGATCTTCCTTGCCCCATCCTATTCAAAAGGGTACTTTTAGTTTTTTCAATAAGAGTCACACTAAAAAAAAAGTTTAAGTTTACCAACATGTGTCGATAAGGAATGACGACTTACAATGCATTTTATGCTTGTGTGTAATGCACATACACAACATTGAGAATGATCCAAGAAGTTCTTACCTCCAACGACAGCTTGCTTGCAGTCTGAAGTTCGGGCGTGTTGCAGGGGATCGAGGTTAGTGGTAGTAGGATGGTATGAGCTCAGGGGAGGGGCCCTTCCCCTCCTCCATGGCATGAGAAGGAAACGATGAAGGAGATTATGACTGTGCAACTTCAGGAGGAAGGAATCGGAGGAGAGGGTTGCAGTCCTCAAGCGGAGTTCTCTGCATCTAATCCAGGAAAAGGGGGGCAGAGGTATTGCATTCCTAAGTCACTCAGTACTCCTTCCATCTCGGTGAATCCTACACGGGTTAAGGAGCGTATTCAGCACATGAAGGACCATGCGTTAATTGGTAAATTCATGGGCATCTGGCCCTTGGAGAAAGCGATAACGTGGTGGATTCATTCTACTTGGAAACCTAAAGGACACTTTGATCTCCTACTGGGTTCGAAGGGTTTCTTTACTGTGGTTTTTTTAAATGTGGAAGACAAGGATCAGGAATTTGAAAGAGGGCCTTATTTCTACTACTTAGCAGTTTTATTCTTACGTATGTGGAAGCATCATTTTAACCCTGACAAGGAAGATCTGTCCATAGCTCTGGTTTGGATCAGAATTTATTCATTATCGACTAAATACTGGGACCCCAACATCTTGAAGGCTATTGGAGGTGCTCTAGGGCATTTTGTTAAAATATCTGATCAAACTAAGCAAGGAAGGTATGTGTCATATGACCGTCTATGTGTTTACATGAATATTTCTAAAACCCTACCAGTGGGGATCACTTTAACATGGGAAGAATCTAAGTGGTTTCAAACCCTAGATTATGAACATGTTCCTTTTTGGTGTCGATGATGTAATACCCATGGACATCTGGCTCTAGATTGTCATTTGAAACTCCCTATGGAAATACTAGGCAACAAACCTCAGGAACATCAAGATTCGGAAGGGCTTACCAAAATCTCTAATTTGCGAAGAGCAGGAAGGAGGCATAATGGTTCTGAAGCGAGGAATAAAGGACCTAGTACGAATTGTTTTGCTGCGTTAAATCTCGATTTGCCAAACCCTCCTATTCTTATGGAAGTGCAGGAAGCTCCTCATCCTGAGGCTGAAAGTCCCGCAGTGATACCTGAGATCAGTAATAAGAGTAAATATATTAAGAAAATCCCTCTGGAAGAAGAACATATGGAGGAGGAGCTAGAGGAGATGGAACTAGGAGACCTGGATCTTGATAGCATCAAAGAGGCCTACAAAAACATTGAGGTGCATTCCATTCCGAATAATCAACTTAATCTATTGAAGGATGCGATCCCTTAAACGAAACCTACCCCCATCCTGGGGATTGGTCTCCTAAAATTGAAGGAAATCAAAAGGAAGTTTAAAGAAAGAGGATCGAAGAGGGGAAGGAGATCCAACAGGGAGAGAATAGGGGAAATTGGGGCTCGATTGGTTGACTCAGGTCAGTATCCCATGATCCAGGAATCTCTTCTCTCTGTGAGATACAGTGCTTAATGAAAATTGTTTTGTGGAATATTAGAGGGACTAATGTTCCTCATAAATGAAAAACTCTGAAAAGTAAGATTATGAAGGAAAAACCTTGTTATCTCCCCAAATAATTTTGTCAAGTTGATCAATTTTAGATGATGGGAGGTCATTTGAAAATTCATTTCTAAATTTTTTAAGGCTCATTTTTTATATCTTTATGCATGTAATAAAGTTTGAAAAACATTTGATTAGGTTTTCATTTCAAAAAATTTCAAAAACAAGTTTCGGTAGCTAAGCGCTTATTTAAAACGGTCCCTAAGCTACCGAAAGCCCTACTTTCGGTAGCTTAAACGAAATTTTAAAGGCTCTCCTAGCTACCAAAAATGAAAAGACATGCAGCGTGAATCAAGGGCAGTTTTCAGTGGCTTGGGAGAATACGATGGTGTTCATTAGCCACCGAAGGGTAAGTTGTTGGCAGCTTACAAGTCGAAAGCCAAATTGTCCAAAGCTACCAAAAGTAGAGGCATTCTCAACACTTTCCGGTAGCTTACGTGGTCAAAGGAAAATCTTTCAAGCTAAGGGAAGGTCATTTTTTGCAATTTCTGTGGCTTAGGTGAACATGTCAAATTGATTCATTAGCCACCGAAACAAAGCTTTCGGTAGCTAATAGAAATCAAGCTCAGACTTACTAGCTACCGAAAGCCTAAAAATCACAGGAAATTGCCATTTTCGCACATATCCAAGTTTTATCATCCTAAAGGGAATGAGGATGGTTTCTAAGTGAAGGTTTTAATTGATAGGATTTGTTTCAATGCGTTGTTCTAGTTCTGAAGGTGCCAGCAAGATGGAAATAATGAAGAAATGTGGCTTTTTTTTACTATCCCGAGTCATCATTTTCAACTGGCGATTCTGAGGGTCTGGAGAATCTTTTTGCAAAACGCTCAGAGGTTTTTGTTTCTAACATGTCAGAGAACAATAACCTCTCCCCGTTTTCTCACAGGTGTTTTAGGTTGAGAGAATCAAATCCGTCACTGAGCACAAATTTTTGGATTCCAAAACCTGCCTGTTTGACACACGTTTTGGAAATGCAGACCTCGGGAAAAAAAAAAACAAGTTTCAAATATCTGAGAGAGGTTTTTTCTCAAAACAGGTCAATGCACAATAACCTCTTTCATTTTATACACAGGTTTCACATAAATGGATAACTGAACCCATCTCTGAGCTTCTTTTTCAGCAGTTTCAGCAGAAATGGCGTTTTTACTGTGCAGAGTCATCATTTTCAAATGATGATTCTGAGCGACTCGAGAGTCATTCTGAAAAATGCTCTGAGTTTTTTCTTCCTAACACGTCAGAGAAAAAAAACCTCTCTAATTTTTCCTACAGGTGTCACAGATCGGGAGAATCGAACCCCTCTCTGAGCCCCATTTTTCAGCAGTTTCGCCAGTTAAAAAAAAATGTTTTTCCCTGTTTTTTTTTAAAAACGGTTGGATCTTCTACCTGAGGATTTCGACCTAGCTTCTGGGGATCTGGGGGGAATACCTTTGTAATGGCTATAAATCCCAGAACTGATAGAAGAGAAAGATTCATATTTTGGGAGATTTCACACATTGTAAACTCAGACATTTTATGTTATAGCAGTAAAACCAGTTTCTTTCGCTATTAGCTGTTCAGTTTTCCATTTTCTTTATGTTCTGCACTTGTATTTGAATGTTACATTCACACTGTTATGTTTGTTTACATTTGATGACTGTCATCTTATCATTATATTCACAAGATTAACTCTACAAGTTTTTTGTGACTATTATAATCTGCCATTCATATATATGTTTTGTGTATGATTCTGCTGATATGATAGTTATTTCTCCATGCAATCACTTATTTTTAAACCCTCTGAACACTAGTGTTTGAGAGCCTCGTCTATCTAAGTGCATTAGATATGTTTTGAGTGAAAAAGAGTGTTTGAATCGTCCAACTTGATCCACCCCCTTTTATATTATTCATATTTTGGTCAAGTTACCAGGCTCTTTCGACTGCAAGCTAGAAAGACTCCTGGAGTGATAACAAACCTGTTGTTGTTCTGTTACAAGAAACTAAGTGTTCGGAAGCATATCTGGAACTAAATGCTCGTAGCATATGGAAACAGGGTAAGTGTGTGGCATTGGATGTTGTTGGTCATTATGGAGGAATGGCTATTCTGTGGGACCCTCGGCTTGTATCCCTCATTGAATTTATCTCTACCAAGTTTAGTCTCTCTGTGTTGGGAGTGGCCCAAGTAGGTACCATTTTGTTGGAACACAATTTTGAGCTGCGTAGTAGAAAAGAACGATATAGTTAAGTGCACAGCTTGCTGGGCATATTTAGTTGCACAACCATGTTGATGCATAGGACCCGCGCAGCAACAAGTTTTGGTAAGAAGATATAAGCAAAGGTCAGGTGAGGAAGTGACCTAATTTTGGCAAAGAGATGGACGAAGGAAGGAGAAAGAGACCTGTTTGGAAGAGTGGTGGTGAGCATTTAAGAAGCTAGGCCACTACGTCAACAGGGACAGGCAGGCGGAAGATGCAAAAAGAGACAAGCCACGATGCAGTTGTAACCGTTTTGAGGAATGTGGCTGTCAGAGGAGCGTGTGAGCCATGAGAGGCCGAGTAGGATGGCCTGGAGCAGGTGGAGTAAGCTGTCGAAGGCGACAGTCAGGCTGGCAGTTAGCCACGCCGGGTTTTGGAAACCTAAGGGTTTTTTCCTATGAATTGTAAAGACATGACCTATGGGCATGATCTATAAATAAGGCATTTTTGTATGGGAAAGGGTGACTCTTCATTTTTGTATTGTTCTTATTCTTGATTTGATAAACTCCTGTTGAGGAACAATTTTGTAATGGCTTTGCAAGCTAAGTGCGCAAAGGCATGTTGAGAGAGAAGAGATTCTACAGCTGAGTGCACAGACTAAGAACTATTGTACCCTTCCCAAAGACTAATTTAACAATAGTTCTTGTGGACGTAGCCTCCATCCGGGGGGTGAACCACGTTAAATCTTGTGTAGTGAGACTGTTTATGTGTTTGTAATTTGCACTATCTGTTTGCTTACTATGTATGCTTAAATTCTCAGTTATCAGTTGAGTGGTTAATGCTTTTGTATGTATTCACCATAGGAGAAGGATGGGGATAATATGTTAAGTATTTCATGAATGGATGATTGATGAATTCAAAGTGTTCTAAGTCTGTGAATGTATCAGTTTGGATAAACATATATGCGAGTAAAGAATGGTCATATAATTATGTTAATGTGTAATATTGGAAGGGCGCAGTACTGATAATTTGTTTGATTGTATTAAGTATAAGGTTAAATAGTCACTGGTAGTAATCAAAGGAATAAGTGCTAAGTAAAACCCTTAATATGATTGTCATCGAAGTGGAAGTGCATAAGTCTGTTGCACTGTCCCATCGGGCGAGAAGAGGTTGACCCGCGCAATCCATGGATGCGCTGGGTGCGCAGCTTGTCAATTGAAGAAGTATCAACCCACAACGAAGACTATCGTCACGCGGCCCTTAGTCGCAGTGCGAGTTTATAGCGCGCTGCGCAGTACGTTTGCCCCATCAACTCATCACCATGTTGTAGAAACTTGATTTTGCAGCACCCCCATAGCTTCGCCTTGGGTGAGACCTCAACTTGTGGGTAGGTTGTTGCCGAAAGGGCTGGTGAAAAGGGGTTTTGTTGGTTAAAGCTAAAACCACAATGAACCTGGATCTATAATGGAAAACCTTTAGATCAGTTACATACACCAGCAAATGTTTCCGTTTCCGCACTAAGAATCCATGATGACTTGACGAAGTAATGAACGACGATGAATATCAGTTCCCGGAAGGTTCAGACAATTGGCATCCCGAAAAGAAGAGATCTCGGACTGGTGTGATAAGACCAAGAGAGATTTCGCAAAGAAACAGAACAAACATTCGCATCTATCAGATGTGCAGTGGTTGAATAGATACTTGTGGAGAGATATTCATGAGATATTCTAGGCTTCATTCCCGAACAAGCTACATGCGTGGATATCGCAACTCGCAGAAAAGAAAACCTGTTTTCAAGGAGGAGTACCTATAGAGTGGACTCCAGAGCTCACGGCGGGGCTCAAAGCAATAGACAACCCACTATCACGAGTAGTCGACTTCTGGGTTGATAGCATACTTGAAGGATTTGTGACTGAGTTTGCTGTAGACACGCTGAAATCCTACAGTCAAGCCGAAGCATACTTTTTGAAGGATTCAGAGGTAGGTACCTGAACAATCTCAGTCTATACATTAAAATGCTTTTAGCTGATAAAGGCATTTTAAGAGTGGAGTAATATTTTTGAATCTGTCATGGTCAATAGCAGATTTAGTGATTTTGACGAAGAGACACATAATCTGAGAAGTGGAAAGAGATATATATTTTTTAAAGAAAAGAATCCTGGAGGACCTGGACTCTGCGTGGATACCGAGATCCCATGTGATCTTAACAATCAGAACGTGCCACCATCAGCCACCATCCACCCTATTACACCTCAGAACCCACCCGCTGGGAGCATAGCGCAGCCCACCCCACAGAACGTTGACACCACAGGAGTTGCTGCTCAGGCCAATCCGACCCAAACTATTTCAGTTCAGAATACCCAATCTCAGAATATTCCGCAAAGTAGTATTCCCAGCACTATCCCGAGTACCACATTTATTTTTTCCATGCAAATAGTCAGCACTACTTAGAGCGCTACATAACCAGGAAGGAGAATGATCGATAATGATATAAAACTACCTATATTCAAAGGAACGGGTCTAGAAGACCCCAATCAGCACTGCTTTCTATGTGAAGTCGTATGGAGTGTAAAGCAAGTTCAGGATGATGCTGTGAAGAGAGCGCGGCTCATCACCACTTTCAGAGACCGTGCCTTGCATTGGTTTATGAAATATTCTCAGACATAGCCAAGAACCCTAACAGAAATTAAGGCTACACTCACCGCCGAGTTTAAGAAGCCGAAATCCGAGTCGCGATGCGTAACAGAGCTAAAAGAAATTAAGTAGAAGCCTACGGAAATGGTATGGGAGTTTGACCAAAAATTTAAGACATTGTTAGACCAAGTGAGCTTTGTTATAGCTCCGCAACAGCACCAGGAATGGTTCATCGTTGCGTTGTTGCCCCACATCAGACAACCATTGATGCAGCAGAAGGTTGCGTCGCAGGCAGAGGCCTTAGAGATCGCAATGAAGCTAGAGGCTTCACCGATGGGAGAGAGTAGTTCTGGGATGTCACAGATCTAGAACTAGTTGACCACCTTGACATTAGAATTGCAAGGTATGGAGAATGGGAAAGAACAAAGATACGAACACAGACGTGAAGTTTGGTGCACAGGATGCAAAGGAGAGGGCCACACCATAGAACATTGCCCTCTATTTCAAGATTATCTTGATAGTGGTGCACCAAACCCACTAAATATGAATCACAATCAAGTGCCATGGTGTGAAATTTGCAGAAGTAGAGGACACAGGCCAGAGGACTGTTATCTCATACAAAAATACGTAAAGACACCTAAGAGCTTGTATTGTAATTTCTGTAAATCAGTTGGACATGACGAATCCAACTGCCGCACATATGAGCTCATGAATGAAAGAAAGTGAGATATGGAAATGATGCGAGGTGTTGGAATGTACTGCATCCAAGAAGAAAATCAGTCGAAACAAGAAACCGCCCACTATGATCAGGGAGGATATAGAGGTCGTGGCGGTGGATACTGCGAGAGAGGAAGAAATGTCAGTGCGGCGTAGGGAAGAGGCCGCAGATAGGTAATTTGTTATAATTGTGGCCAGCCAGGTCACGTGTCTAGAGATTGTACCAACCCATGCACTACAAGTAATTATTGTAAATCATTTGAACATGTTATTGAAGACTGTCCTGTGCTTGAGGTAGAAATGCAGAAACAAAGGAGGATAGAACCACTGAATCCCAACATTCAGTTGATTATAGCAAAGAGAAGATCTGCAGACCCAAGTGTAAATGTTGTAACGTGCAGTGGCACTGATACAGGAAGGTATGGAGGCACAGAAGCTTCGACCTCTGGAACCTGCGATCCTAAGCAGACTTCTGGTGAACCAGTATGGATTAGAAAATATCCTAGGAAAGCACTGGGTCTGAACCTTCAGAAAAATAAAGGAGCATTTACAGAAGCACGGGATATCCTTAGAGAGTCAGAACCTCAGTCAACGAGAATCCCATTGCACAGTGAAGCACCGCAAATAGTGGATATGCCAGTAGCATATGATGAGACAAGCACTGCAATAGATGCGAGGACCTCTGTTGCACAGTACCTACGGAGTTGCATGAAGTTATTGAAGAGCACAGAAGCTTTCATGAAATTTGAAAAACTACTCAGTCAGTACGAGCCACGCAATGAGAAGGGGGTTGCACAGGGCGCCGTCCATAACATCAAGAGTCCCAAAAGAACAGGGAGGGAAATGAGGTTAATTACACAGATTGGGGACTACGAGATGGATGAGATCATCCTTGATCTTGGATCCGAAGTAAATGCCTTGACCAAGCAGACTTGGCATCAGATGGGAAAACCAAAGTTACAGTGGTCACCTCTGCAGTTAAGAGTAGCTAATCAAGGGATAGTTATACCTTTGGGAAGGTTACCAAACACCATTGTTGACATTGACGGAGTGCGAAGCTACGCAGATTTCGAAGTAATTGAAATCGTGGATGACAACCGTCCTTATCCAGCATTGCTGGGTATCAATTGGGCAATGAATAACTCTGCCATTATTGATTTAAAGACTATGAAAATGATATTTGAAGGCAACGATATCAGGGTCATCGGGGTCATTGCGCCATTGGAACCCTCGCAGGGTGAACGATATGTTGAACCGATTCAAGAGGAATTATGAGCCCAAGACTTGGACCGTGTGTACAAGATGACAACTAATGTTGTTGATAATATTAATCCAACTGCGGATGGAACAC
The DNA here is from genome assembly GCA_027924585.1 of Larix kaempferi. Taxonomy (NCBI): domain Eukaryota; kingdom Viridiplantae; phylum Streptophyta; class Pinopsida; order Pinales; family Pinaceae; genus Larix; species Larix kaempferi. The sequence goes on along the minus strand of BSBM01001409.1, from coordinate 4,261,215 downwards.
TCAGCTGGTGCTGCGATAGCTCTTGCATCTCAAACTCTGATGTAGGACAGGAAAACTGGCAAAGCAGGTTGCATGAAGTATTCGCCAGGAGATGCGCGCAGATCACAAAGTCATTGTGCTGGATTGGAAAGGAGGTAAGCCCAATCCCCGACTATGATGGTTTCTCTAACGTTTATTCTTTTATCAATGAATATACTGCAGCAATTGCAGAAGAACACCGATTACAGGCATTAGACATAGCATTGCGCGATACACCTGCCAGATGGTGGGCCGCGCATAAGAAGACATTGACAACATGGGATTAGTGCATAATTAAGATGCAAATCCGGTTTTTCGATAAGGTTACCCTATCATTTGAGAAATATAATGGACAGACAGATCCAAGAGAGCATCTTCAGGTCTATTCAGAAGCATGGAGGGAAAGGCCACAAACAGAATGGGTGCATCTGTTTGTGCACACATTGGAAGAACCAATTCCAAAGAAGTGGTACCTAGAGCTGGAACTGTGCAGAGGCATAGTGGACTAGTCTAGCCTAACTGCGAACTTCCAACAATATTTCAGTTTCGAAGATGAACATCAGAGCATCAATGATGCATTGCAGGTTCTTAAGAAAAAAATATTCGGACTAGACTGTACTCAAGGAAATATGACCCTAGAATAATTCTTTGGAGAAAATAGTGTACCTGCGCACCTACAGCTAGAATGGGAGGAGCAGCTAGAACATGCTCTTGATTGTTATCACATTGATGGAAAACCTGAGGATAAAGCAGATAGTGATGAGGAGGACTCACGCAATATACAGTTACTTGAGTCAAAAGGATCGCGCGAGGTAGAAGGACCTCCATTGGAAATTCCAGATATGAGTGGACCTGTGAAAACAAGAAAAGTGAACATTGGCACTAGCAAAGAGCCATAGTTCGTAGCTATTAGAGACTATTGGGATGAAGACACAGTCAAGGAGGTCGCGGGTATATTACAGGAATATTGAGAATTATTCCCAACCAAGTTTACAGAGATGAAAGGAATATTGGGAGACTTAGGAGTGATGAAAATTCCTCTTAAGCCTGGCACGAAACCTATGAAAGAAAGACCATATAGACTGAACCCGTGCTACAAAGAACGAGTTAAGTTAGAACTCGATAAGATGCTTGATGCAGGTATCATTGAAGTAATTGAAGAATCTGAGTGGATCATCCCGATGGTTATCCAGGATAAGAAGACAGGGTGAAATCAGGATCTGTGTAGATTTGAGAAAGTTGAATGATACTTCCATGCATGACCCATTTCCTACACCTTTTACAGATGAAGTGCTAGACAATGTTGGAGGAAATGAGGCGTATTCTTTTACTGATGGATTCTCTGGCTACCATGAGATCAGGATTGATTGCGCAGATAGGCACAATATGAATTTTGCTACAGAATGGGGGTCGTTCCAATACACAGTGATGCCTTTCGGTCTGAAGAACGCACCTACCATATTTTCTAGAGTGGTCGTCGGAGCATTTAAAGACTTCATACATAATTTTTTAGATGTTTATTTTGATGATTGGACTATTTTCGGGTTACTGAAGAACCATGCTGCGAACCTCAGAATGATGCTGGAAAAATGTAGGCAGCATCAGATTTCTTTGAATTTGAAGAAATGTATCTTCTGTGTACCCTACGGAATCTTGTTGGGACACATTGTGTGCAAACAGGGCTTGATGGTAGATCCTTCCAAGATCGCATTCATTGTAAATTTGCCTACACCAAACTCAGTCAAACAGCTGCACACTACACTGGGTCATACCGGCTATTACAAGAAATTCATAAAAGGGTGTGCGCAGATAACTGCTGATATGGAGAAGCTGCTAAAGAAAGATGTGCCGTTCATCTGGAACAAAGAATGTGAACAAGGCTTTGATACATTGAAAGAAAAGATAGTCACTACTCTAATCCTAGTTTTTCTAGACTAAGAGAAGTCATTTCATGTCCATGTGGACACTTCATGTATAGCATTGGGCATTGTTCTTGCTCAGCCAGGAGAGGGAGGTATTGATCATCCCATTGCATTTTCCAGCAGAAAGTTATCACCCGCTGAGAAGAACTATACCACCACTGAGCGATAAGGACTCACCATGTTCTATGCACTGCAGAAATTTAGGCACTACTTGCTCGGTGCGCATTTTTCTATGTTCATTGACCACTCTGCTTTGAAATACCTTGTCAATAAGCCAGTGTTAGGGGGGCGCATATGCAGATGGTTACTCCTCTTTCAGGAGTATGACTTCGAAATTGTGGTTAAGCCAGGAAGGTTGAATTTGGAACCTGATCATCTATCAAGGATTGAGTCAGGAGAAGAGCCAACGAATCTAGAGGACAATCTACCCGATGCACAGTTGTTTGCTATACAGGTTGTCAATGACTATTATCAGTACATCATTGGCTTCTTGACTACCGGGTTCACACCCGCAGAGTTCACTATGCAACAAAAGAAGCAGCTAGTAGTGCGTGCAGTAGACTTCACTATAATCGCAAGTCATCTATATAAGTTGGGACCAGACGAAGTACTACGTAGATGTGTATTAGAGCATGAGAAACCATTCATATTGGCAGATGCACATTCAGGAGTCGCAGGAGTCCATTACGCAAGAAGAGCTACCGTGCTGAAAATATTGCGCGTAGGGCTATGGTGGCCTACGATTCATAAAGATTCGAAGGAACATTGCTAGAGCTACGATGTGTGTCAAAGGACGGGAAAGCCGTCACGCAAGGACGAAATGCCACTAAACCCGTAGTTAACATTGCAGGCATTTGAGAAATGGGCTATTGATTTTGTGGGTCCTATTCACCCACCAGGGAAACGAACTGGTGCGAGGTACATCATTACTGCTACGGACTACCTCACCAGATGGGCAGAAGAAAAGCCAGTAAAAGAGTGTAGCGCAGCTACAGCTGCAGAGTTTATCTACGAGAACATCCCGACAAGGTTCGGATGCCCCAAGACTTTGATGAGTGATCAGGGCACTCACTTTTTTAATAGAACTATTGAAGCTTTGACCGAGGAATTCTACATTCACCATCAACGCAACACACCATATCATCCACAGGTGAATGGAATTGTTGAAGAATTTAACAAAGTACTGGGGAATGCGCTAACCAAGATATGCAACTCCAATCGCGATGATTGGGACCCGCGCATTTCATCAGTATTATGGGCATACAGGACTACATGCAAGAAACTGACTGGCCATACACCCTTCAGGTTGGCCTATGGACAAGAATCCATAATTCCAATGGAGTACATTAGTCCCAGCTTGATAATAGCTACGTATACCATCATGGAAGACTGCACAGCGCTAGAAGAAAGGCTGCTAAAATTGGTTGGTCTGGAGGAAGATCGCTTCGTTGCAGGCTTCCACCAACAAGTACAAAAAGAACATGAAAAGGCATGGCATGACCGCCATATCAAGAACAAGTGCTTCAAGGTAGGTGATCTAGTCCTCCTGTATGATAGCAAGTTTGTGAAGTTTCCTGGAAAATTTAAGATGCATTGGCTTGGTCCATATACTGTAATGCATGTTACTAATGGTGGCGCAGCTCAGCTAGCCACTTTAGATGGAGATACCTTGCCCAATTTGATAAATGGAAGTAGACTAAAGCATTACCATGATAGCCCTGCTTCGCAGATTCCAATATGATCCAAGGAGGTGTACCGTGCAGCACTACTGAAGGTGTGCACAAAAAAAAAAAAGGAAGTCGTTTCTAGCAGGGAGAGGAATAGCTGCACAGAGATAAGTGGCACAACTGAAGTGTTAGGATATTCCTATACTCCATCCTAGTCCCACCAGTATTTTGATCATTTACATTTTCAATCATGCATGCACTTTTAGGGTTTGCATGCATTCCAATCATCAGTCCCAGCACCTAGCCCTCAGTTAGCTAGCCCCCGGAGCTTCCTTCCACTCAATTTCATCCCTCCTAGCCTATCATGCACCCTCCTTTCACCTACTGCATGAGAAGGGAACCTTTCTCACCTACCAGTCTAGTTTACTTCAATTAGCCACTAGTCTTTCCTTGATTTGAGGCCAGACTGACTCCTCACTGTTGGTATCACTCCGATTGACCTCCGATGAGACATGACTACCTGTTCTAACTCCAGTTAGATCCTCATGCCCCCTCCACCGAGCCTCCTTCATTCAGTTAGTGTCTCCATGTGACAGTTACATTTAGTTACACCTACCACACTCAGTTAGACTCAGTTTGACTGACGGTTGACAGTTACTTGTGCATTGATGACTCCACCGATGATGAGATAGACTACTAGTTGTGCTCCGATGACACTCCAGTGACCTTTTGATCACTCCATGAAGGATAATTCAAATTGCCACCTTGGAATTCGAATCCTCATGCATTGTACTACTTATTTTCCATATTGTGATTAATTAATTAGTGTGTGTGAAGTATTTTTGCTTCTATCTGAGTTCTACTGTATTATTATTTTGTTGCTCATTATACTGCATTGACCACTCTTCTTCTATTTTCCTGCATAATCATAATTACTCTTGTGAGTTATAGATCATCTCTTAGATCTTCTGTGAGGATTTTCACATGGTATCAAAGCATGTTGAGAGTATTGTTTATCTCCATTCCTGAGATTTTTTTGCAAGTTATTACCAAGATTTCGAGTGCAGCAGTTGCAACAGTTTCTGCATTTTTGCAGCAGTAGCAGTTGCAGACATTTCTATTGTTTTTGCAAGTCTTCTATAGCTTCTATGTATCCATTAGGAACTACTCCTCCTTCTCCATTCAACTATGATGAATGGAAACCAAAAATGATAGCATATTTGAAGAGTCGTGATCTCTTTGATTGTTATTTTGAAAGAGAGTTCGAATCCTCTGAAGAGAATATTGATTGGTTGAATAAAGGTGATGGAGCCTTTGGAGCAATGATGCTTTCTTTGCCTGAATACATGATTAACCAATACCTTGATGTTGTTGAAACTCCAAAAGAGCTATGGGCCCATCTGGATGAAAGATTCAGCAGACAGAATGAAGGAATTGGTCCAAACCCTTTCGAGAACAAGCAAAGTGATGCATTTTCCCTCCTTTATGATCTCATTGATCATGAACTAGTATCAAACACATCTCATATTGAAGTTTTCCACAAAGAATAAGAACTTGCAGATTCTACACTCATGCTCCAAATTTCTTCTCTTTATGTGTCATCTCACACTCTAGATATTGCAGAAGGTCCTAAATCCTCTCTTGCACCAGAGTCTATTGGTTTGCATCATGATCACATGATTATTTCGGAGGTAAATTCAGTTATTGGAGGTAATGCATTCGCTCTCCTCAAGCAATCACCTCTTATTTACTACTATATGATCATTATTCCATGCTTTCAAAAGGTTATTGAAAAATATGGCCATTTCCATTCGCTTGGGATAATTTCTCATGCATGTCATGGTTTTGATCTCACCCCTGTTGGTTCAAAGGATATCTCAAGAAACCATTGCCATCCACTTGGGATAATTTCTCATGCATCTACTGGTTTTTATCTCACCTCTTATGGTTCAAAGGAGATCTCAAGAAACCATGATTCAAGCCTAGGATCTGATTTGGATTCCAAGCAATCACCTCTCATTTACTACTGTAAGATCATTCTTTCATGTTCTCAGAAGTTTATTGAAGATAATGGCCATTGCCATTCGCTTGAGAAAATTTCTCATGCACTTACTGGTTTAGATCTCACCTCAAATGGTTCAAAGGTGATCTTAAGCCACCATGATTCAAGTCTTGGATCTGATTTGGATTCCAAGCAATCTTTATTATTTGATGGTTCTTTTTGGCATAATCTCACCCATGATGGTTCGAAGGAGAAGACAAAAGACTATCTGCACATTCATAGATTTGATCCTACCTCAGCTGATTCGAATCACAGGTTCAAGGATCATCCTCATACTTTTGGATTTGATCTCATCACATTCGATCTAAAGAGCAAGTACAAGCACATGATTTTTTAGCATGATCCACTTCTTCCCAAGAAGAATATACCTCCAGACATATGACCAAGCATCACACTTGCTTGAGTTTGGAGCATTTATTTTTTATGTGTGCCTTACAATCTGTTTTGAGGGGGGGTATTTTTCCCATGAAATTTTCCCCACTTCCTTGGTTTATTGACTGTTATTATTCATTATATTGGGTGACCTTTGGTCTTAGTTACCATGGCCCAGGATTGATTAAGGGGGGGGTGTTCGGATATTCCTATACTCCATCCTAGTCCCACCAGTATTTTGATCATTTACATTTTCAGTCATGCATGCACTTTTAGGGTTTGCATGCATCATTTAGGGTTTGCATGCATTCCAGTCATCAGTCCCAGCACCTAGCCCTCAATTAGCTAGCCCCCAGAGATTCCTTCTACTCAATTTCATCCCTCCTAGCCTGTCATGCGCCCTCCTTTCACCTACTGTATGAGAAGGGCACCTTTCTCACCTACTAGTTTACTTCAGTTAGACTCCAGTCTTTCCTTGATTTGAGGCCAGACTGACTCCTCACTGTTGTTATCACTCTGATTGACCTCCGATGAGACATGACTACCTATTCTGACTCCAATTAGCTCCTCATGCACCCTCCATTGATCCTCCTTCATTCAGTTAGTGTCTCCATGTGCCAGTTACATTCAGTTACACCTACCACACTCAGTTAGACTCAGTTTGACTGACGGTTGACAGTTACTTGTGCATTGATGACTCCACCAATGATGAGATAGACTACTAGTTGTGCTCCAATGATAGTCCAGTGATCTTTTGATCACTCCATGAAGGATAATTCGAATTGCCACCTTGGCATTCGAATCCTCATGCATTGTACTACTTATTGTCCATATTGTGATTAATTAATTAGTGTGTGTGAAGTATTTTTGCTTCTATCCGAGTTCTACTGTATTATTATTCTATTGCTCATTATACTGCATTAACCACTCTTCTTCTATTTTTATGCTTAATCATAATTACTCTTGTGAGGTATACATCATCTCTTAGATCTGCTGTGAGGATTTTCACATGAAGGTGCGCAGCAAATGCAAATCCAAGCATGAGAAATTCGCGTTGTAATCTCAGAACTGACAGCAGATCAAGACAAGAAAAGATGACTGCAATAGTTGTCACCAGGGTATTAAACCATTACTCAAAAGGAAGTCGCTAGCTAAATCATGCATTTAAGGAAAACCATATCCAGTCGTACATCGTAAAGGCTAAAGTGACCGAGGTCATAACGGGATCCTCCCGACGGATTTGGCCTTTAAATTTTAACCAGTTGTTAGACAACCTGGCATTGCCGGCCCACCCCACCAATTAAAGGAAGTTTACATGACATGACGTAAAGAATGGCGGAAAGAGATCAATGATCTGGCAGAATCCAATCCCACGGGATTGCCACTTAATGCCTAATCTAGCCGTTCCCGGTGCATTCAATATCACATTACACAGAGATCTATACAGGATTTGCAAGAGTTACTGCCACATTTACTTCCCGGGTGATTCATTAACGGCCGTAACATCAGGGCATGCCCTATAAATATCAATACATTTTCCCTTATGAAAATTTACCGTGAAATTCAAATTTTCACAATTGTGAAGAGCTTAAGAGTCGAAGTAGCGAGAGTGCTAATATCCGTTGCATTTATGTCCGACAAGGCGAACTTAGAAGATATTTTGGGTGCATTCAGATGTTCTGGCATAAGCAGTGTCATGAAGCCTCAACAGAAGAAAGCATTAGCAGAAAAGTCGGCACCATCTCAGAGCTCAAAGACGAGCCAGCTGAAACAACAACAAAAGAAGGATAAGCAGCCAATGGCAACGCCACAGAAACTAGAAGCACTGGCTATCACAAAGTAGGTTCCGCAAGGAAACCCACCTCTTCCAGTATGGGTTATTCCTGAGTATCTCAGCCCCATGAATACTGATGCCCCGGAGCTGCAACTGCAAAAGAACCCACGATATGAAGTTCCAATGCCGCCAATACCGAAGCGCCTGCAACAGAGAGATGATCAACTGGGAAGGATCATGGAATGCAAGCTGATTGATTTTAATTTGCAGGATGCCGATAGATTCCCCCATCTGCAGGTTGATAGATACATGTGCAGCGTCGACAATCCGTCCACGAACATGGAAGAAATTGTGCCTACGGATTGGGCAGTGCCGCTACACCAGGCAGGCCTGCTTAACCTGTTGTGCATCCCACATTTTGGGTGCAACAAGGAATATAAAGCCGTGGTGCATATTTTACTTTATTGCACTCACCAAGGATATATCTGGTTAGATTTCAAAGTTAATATTACTGTGGACCTCATAGCGAGAATCACGGGGTTAAGGAAGAAGGGTGACGACCCTTCCAAAGAGTTTGTGGGCAAGAAGGATGATCAAGAATTGGACGCAAACATCAAAAGCACATTTAATTTGGCCAGAGGGACCAAGGGTTATGAGACTGACCCCATTCCAAATGAACCTCTGTGGTTCACAATTCAGCTGTTGGTAGGCAGACTTCTACAGAAATCTAGACCTATGCAAGTATCAGCTTCGATTGTAGCCTTAACTGCAAAAACTATGGATGGCCATGAATACAATTGGGTCAACTTCCTGCTGAACGAGTTATAATTAGACATCGAGGATTTCCAGGATAAGGGGATCCCCTTCTATTTTAATTGGTTGCTGGTCCTCATCGCCTTTATGGGATGGAGAGAACCCAATCACTAGTGTGGCCTACCAATAGCGCAAGATGACTGCCATGTAGTGCGGTTTGCAAACATGTGGTCATCTACAAATTTGGAGAAGCAGCAAGTTAATAACCTACAATTCTTCACTTTCCTCGAGCAGTTGTGCAGCGTGATTGATAATACCCCACGAATCACGAAAGAAGTGACCACCCAATATAAATCGTTCATGATTTTTGAAGCTAGGCACCATTCAATCTTTATTCAGCCGCTCCTGAATGCAGAAAAATGGTTTGAGGGACAATATCATTTAGGCATCCCAATGATTGAGCTCATTATTGAGGAATGGCCCAATGAATGGAAAGAACATGCACCAGAATCAGTCATCACCCCATCGGATTAAGAAGATGAAGAAGACCGCAAAGAGGATGCGAAATTCCAATTTGCTTCGACCTAGAAACCTGCACAGCAAGCAGGCGAAACAGGAAAAGAGCCACAAGTTGGCGAAAAGAGAAAAGAATCGGGCACTGGAAGCCCTGAGAAGCCACCAAAGAAGAAGGTTAAGGCCAAGAAACAACCTTTGGATAGAATCTTGCATGACGATGACTATGAAATGATAGCATCTCGCACGGTTGCGCACCTAGAGGATTTTCCAGGCTTTACGGGAAAATGGGACGAGCCATATCAGGCGTAGGTCTGCGAAAGCATTGACAAATTGACCAGTTTGGTCTTGAGAATGGAGCAAGTTCACCGCAACTTTTCTCGGGAGACCGATCGACACGACCAAGTAGGGGAACCAAGTGACACAATGCACAGGACACCCGACTTCATAACCCGAGCACGCATCGTCAAGATTGCGTCTACGTCCATTCTATTCCCCACAGATGAAATGATAAAAACCATGAGACAACTGCAGCAACTAGAACAAAACATAGCCATGATTCTAGTTGAAGGGCTGCACCATTTGCACACCCATATCTCACATGAAATGCATGAGTGGGACATAGTTTCACGCAATCAGTGCCTGCAACACGAGTAGAATTACCACCAAATACAAGGAGAATGCGAGCACAAGGAAAGGGAGCTTCAACGCACTCAGGGAAATGAGCACAGGATCAGAGGAGCACTATCGACTGTCTGCATGAAGCTCCCTGCAGTTGAAGAAGAGCCCGAGATAGAGGCGGCCATCCTACAGATAGGTGCTGCTGTGAGCAGTTTACAAGAACAGATGAGGGAGCTGGAGATCTCCCACAAGGATGAAGTTGAAAAGATGAAGGTTTCCCACCAACCAGAAATAGCTAAGCTAGCAGCATGACAGCCAGTTGACACAAAGAGGCAAGAAGAATAAACAAGAGCAGAAGTAATAAGGACTTCCCTGCAAAGCAATTGTGCAGCAGTAGCACAGTGCCAGATTTTGGCAAACGACGTCTCCAATGTGATGAGCATACTACAAGAAAGTCTGAAGTTGCAGAATATCCATGAGGAGAGGAAGGAAAAGCAACAAGAGTTGGATTCCACAGATGCGTCCATGAAGGACTTGTCGATCCGCCAAAAGAGAGTGTCCTTTTAGTAGACCAAGGCATTAAGGAGGGAACTTGAGGCCTTGAGAGTGAAAGAAGCTGAAACCTCCACCAGGTTGAAGCCACTAATGGAAGAAGCACTTATCTTGACTGATGACATTGAGGAAAAACTACAAGAGCTTCAAACATCGAAAAATCATATCAAGGAAGAAACTTCAGAACCTGCTTCACAGGAAAGGCTTGACAAAGTAAAGGAGTGTGAGCATGAAGTAAAATAGGTAGTTGCACAGCTGAGCACAACAGTTGAAGAATTTACTACACGAGTAGGAATTTCAAAAGAAACACAAATGGAGAAACTGGACTAAAGTGGCTCGGGACGAGCCACAAGTAAGTGTTAGGGGCCTGTTGGGCATGGCCCAAGTAGGTACCATTTTGTTGGAACACAATTTTGAGCTGCGCAGTAGAAAAGCACGATATAGTTAAGTGAGAAACTTGTTGGGCATATTTAGTTGCGCAGCCATGCTGATGCGGAGGACCCGCGTAGAAACAAGTTTTGGTAAGAAGATATAAGCAAAGGTCAAGAAAGGAAGTGACCAATGTTTGGAAAAGAGATGGATGAAGGAAGGAGAAAGTGACCTGTTTGGAAGAGTGGCGGCAAGCAGTTGAGAAGCTAGGACACTATGTCGAGAGGGACAAGCAAGCAGAAGAGGAAGAAAGAGACAGGCCACGATGCAAATGTAACCATTTTGAGGACTGCGACTATCAAAGGAGCGTGTGAGCCACGAGTGACCGAGCAAGATGGCTTGGAGCAAGCAGAATAAGCTGTCGACGGTGACAATCAAGCTGGCAGTTAGCCACGCTGGGTTTTGGAAACCTAAGGGTTTTTTCCTATGAATTGTAAAGACATGACCTACGAGCATGATCTATAAATAAGGAATTTTTGTATGGGAAAGGGTGACTCTTCATTTTTGTATTTTTTCTTATTCCTGATTTGATAAACTCCTGTTGAGGAACAATTTTGTAAAGGCTCTGCAAGTTGAGTGCGCAAAGGCCTGTTGGGAGAGAAGAGAGTCTGCAGCTAAGTGCATAGACTAAGAACTATTGTACCCTTCCCAAAGACTAATTTAACAACAGTTCTTGTGGACATAGCCTCCATCCGAGGGTGAACCACGTTAAATTTTTTGTAGTGAGATTGTTTATGTGTTTGCAATTTGCACTATCTATTTGCTTACTATGTATGCTTGAATTCTCGGTTATCAATTGAGTGGTTAATGCTTTTGTATGTATTCACCATAGGAGAAGGATGGGGATAATATGTTAAGTATTTCATGAATGGATGATTGATGAATTCAAAGTGTTCTAAGTCTCTGAATCTATCAGTTGGGATAAACATATATGCGAGTAAAGAATGGTCATATAATTATGTTAATGTGTAACACTGGAAGGGCGTAGTACTGATAATTTGTTTGATTACATTAAGTATAAGGTTAAATAGTCACTGGTAGTAATCAAAGGAATAAGTGCTAAGTAAAACCCTTAATATGATTGTTGTCGAAGTGGAAGTGCATAAGTCTGTTGCACTATCCCATTAGGAGAGCAAAGGTCGACTCGTGCAATCCATGGATGCACTGGGTGTGCAGCTTGTCAGTTGAAGAAATATCAACCCGCGATAAAGACTATCGTTGCACGGCCCGCAGTCGCAGCGTGAGTTTATAGTGCACTGCGTAGTACGTTTTCCCCATCAACTCGTCACCTTGCTGTAGAAACTTGATTCTGCATCACCCTCGTAGCTTTGCCATAGGTGAGACCTCAACCTACGTGCAGGTTGTTTCCGAAAGGGCCGGTGAAAAGGGGTTTTGTTGGTTAAAGCTAAAAGCACAAAGAACCTGGGTCTATAATGGAAAACCTTTAGATCAGTTACCTACACCAACACTCTGCTACATTTCATCTTTTAGGCTCTAATGCATGGGGGATTATTACCAATGTGTATAGGTCGAGTAGTCATTCGGAGAAGCATAATTTCATTACCAATTTAACTAGGCTTAGGAGCTTGTTTGAAGGGACTCATTGGAGTGTAAGAGGTGATTTTAACTTGATCAGGTCACTGTCTGAGACGAAAGGGGGCAAAAGAATCCTAACTCCTGAGAACTCCCTTTTTGATGAATTCATTGAGAATAGTAATATGATTGATGTAGATATGGGAAGCAACGGGTTCACCTGGAATAACAGAAGAGGAGGGGAACATTTGGGGGCTATTAGGCTAGATAGATTCCTCATTTAGGAAACCATTATGCTTTTAGGGGGGACACTTTCATCGTGCTCGATTTCCTCTTCAGGATCTGACCATTAGTTGATTTCCCTTATCTAGAGTAATATTGAGACTAGAATGACAAGGCCTTTCAGGTTTGAGAGATTTTGGTTAACTCATACAAACTTCCAAACTCGTGTGGAGGAGTGAAGGAGGAATATGATCCCCCCTCATGGCACCAAGATGTATTGTTTTCAACAAAAACTGAAACTGTTGAAACGAAAAATCAAAAGTTGGAATAAAGATGTCTTCGGGGACATTTTGATTATTAAAGCTAAGATTGAAATACAGATGGAACTTGTCCAGGAAAGCATCGTACAGGTGGGCTTGACATCTAACCTAGATATGGAGGAAAAAAACCTTTCTGAACAGTTATATCAGAGACAGACTCAAGAAGAACTTTTGTGGAAGCAGAAATCTAGGAACTAGTGGCTGAAGGATGGGGATAAGAATACGAAGTTCTTCCACAGAGAAACCATCCAGCATAGACACCAAAATCAAATATGTAATCTCTGTACCCATGAGGGTGTACTTGTGGAATCTCATGAGGACATAGAGCAGGAACTCATTTCTCATTTTAAGGAAGTGATTATGGAACCTCAGGTGGACCGGTATGAATTTTTCTAGGAGATCAAGGATGTAATTCCTAGGATTATTACCGATGAGCAGAATGAGATGCTCATTCGCCCCATCGATTTCTAGGAGGTCGAGATCGCCATTAACCAAATGGAGGATGGTAAATCCCCAAGGCCTGATGGGTTTACAGATAATTTATTCCACCACTTCCGAGATTTGATAAAAATTGAAGTTTGGCAGGTGGTGGAAGAATCACGAATAATGAGGGGAGTTCTCCCTGCTTTAAACTCTACCTTTCTCACCCTGATTCCGAAAACTCCAGTGGCTGAGAAGTCTGACTTGTTTAGACCTATCTCTCTGTGTAACATCATTTGTAAAATCATTATGAAAGTCCTGGCTAATCGTCTCAAACCCCTTCTCCCTTATTTGATCTCTTTGGAACAGATGGGATTTTTGGAAGGACGACAAATTCTCGATGGTATTATCCTAGCGTAGGATGTCTTACACTCCCTAAAGAGAACGAAGAAAGCTGGGATGTTACTAAAGTTAGATTTATCCAAGTCTTATGATAAACTTAACTGGACCTACATGAAAGAGATTATGAGCTCCTTTGGTTTTAGTGAGGTTGTAATATCCTTGGGAATATTCAACCAAGATATTGACTCAACTTCATATTTTCATAAACTTTACTAGTTAAATTTCTGTCAATTTCTTCGAATAGTGCAGGAAGTAAGTGATGGGTACCGGGGTAAGGAATGAGGATGGTAGGATGAACATTTAATTCTGTAATTTATATGAGGAATGTGCAGTAGCATCAAATCAAAAAATAATAAGAGTCCTAAGCACAAAGCACTGGGGCCATTTATGTTTCAAACATCAGCCAGGCTGAAGTCTACTCCAAAGCTTCCTAGGCACACCAACATATGCTTACTAGACTGGGTGGGTACAAGACTGAGTTATTATGGTAAAATAGGTTCAATGGATGTTCTGGACAACAATCAGAAATATTTGGGAAGAGTAGGAGTGGTTTGGAATTTTTAGACCTTGCCGAGATGACAGAGCTAGTCAATTTTCAATCTTTACAAACAATGGGTAAATCCTTCCAAATTATTAAAGTATGAGATAATATGGATTTTATGGTGTATTAATGAACTCCTACAACTTAAAAAAAGTAGATATGACATTTAGAATAAATTTGACAGTCATTTTGGTAAAACTAGTCAATAAACAATGCTCAATGAGCTAGTCTTCGATTCTGAGTTAATTATTGACTTTATTTAAATGTAATACTCTGTTCTGAAATATTATAAGGCTCTTATATAATGTAATTAACAGTAGTAAGTCGAAATATTACTCACTGAACCAAGTTTGTACTCATTAATAGCTCCACCTCAGTACAAGGACTTGTAGACTAGAAAATCCCCTCATAGGGCCATAGAATAACTGGAAGAAGAGATGTAATGACAAAATATCTGTTCTGAAAGTGCATTTTGATCTTCAACAGGTCTGAAATAGAGTATGGATTCGTACTGGGCTTCCTAAGCTGCAATGGGCGCATTCACTTAACTGGAACTACACACGTGTGCTCCTTAACACATGAAATCTTGGCTCTGGTGAAAATGGTTGTATCTCGGTCATCCAGACACCTTTTTCAATGAAACAAAAAGTGTTTCCTACTGTAAATGGCCCTCCAAACGCAATGGAACAGGTCTCACCTCCCAAAAATTATCATAAGTGATGAACCCGAAACCTCCATTTCGTCCCTTCAATGTTGTCTCCTCCGAATGTACCCTGTATAATGATAAATCCTTGTAAGCTTGGGTTCTTCTTAGTATTGGATTATATGGACCTGCATATCATATCTCCATGGCTGCAAATCTTGAGAGAATATTAAATAAGAGAATTAGAATAGAAGAATGGGGCACATCACCCATTGATTAGCTTGGGCACATCACCAAACCTTGAGAAGCTAAAATGCTTCACTCATAAACTCACAATGACAAAAGTTGTGAAATGGAGTTGGTTGGCTTCTTTTATAAAACTTCATGATGACCTCTTGAGCAAGTTTAAGAGCTTGGTGATGTGCATGGATAAGGAGGGCCCCCCATGAAGTTATTAACCCCCAATCCAAGTGCTAAGGTGATTTATTAATTAATTGAGAAATTAATTAATTGGGAAAGTTTTGAGGCAATTACACCATAGTAGTTAATTAATTACTGGATAATTAATTACAAAATTATTTCTGAGTTATATTATTGTCATTTAAATGTTTATTACTAATAAATGTGCCAAGTGGTTGATGACTTGGATAGGAAATTCGAATTGGTAAGTGAGCCAAACTTTCCTAAGTGGTAAAGTCTAAGAAAAGCTAAGGAATCTAATGGACACAAGTTGGCAAGATGAACCCAGAAAGGAAACTGACAAAAGATGGCAAAATCAGACAAAATCAGGAAAGAGGAAAGTAAAGAAAGTGGAAATTTTCAGAAAATATTTCAGAAAGAAAATAGCAACAACCAAAAAAGCTACCTAAAGTGCACTTGCCCAAATTCAGTGAAGGAGGTGAAGGAAAGAAAGTTTTGAAAGCTCAAAAGTTGCTATTCTCCTCAAGAAATGTGCCCTCATGGCTTTGGAGTAGAATGGACAAGTGGGTAACCTACTCTCACAGGTCACCAATCCAAGAACTTGCTCAGCAAGTCATCATGAAGTCTATAAAAGAATCCAACCAACTCCATTTGACAACTTTTTTCATTTGAAATTTTGGTTTGAGAGCTCTGAGCCTCTCTGGTTGAGTGTTGTGCCTCAACAAGTTTGCTTGGGTGATGTGCCCCAAGACTTTGTGAGTTATCTAAGAGTGTTATGCAGGTCCAAAATATGTTATTTCATCCAATAACATTCATATCAGTCCAGCCATGAATATCTATAGTCAGCTTGAAGAGGAGGACAATTCTACAGTGGATTAGCAGTTAGATTTGAAGGAAAATAACCAGAAGAAGGAGCTAGTTCTCAGGAATTGCGCCCAGAATCTCCAGTAATTTCAGTATTCCATGATTTGCATCATATCATAGTGTTATATGTCCAGATATCAGATTCATATATGATCCTCACTCTCTTCTTACATTCTCTCCCATTCACAGCTAAATCTAAAGGAGCTTTCCCTGAAGGAGAGGGTGGCTCAGTGAATGCGACCCAATCAAGTCCATAAGTTCAGTATATAGCCAATGATAGTCACATGATATATATGTGACCTGATCATAGCTCAGGAGAAGATCCACAGTAATATTCTCATTCTTCTCTCCATTTCTCCCCCTATTGTAATGAAAATCTAGCCTGTGAGGCATGTACTTTGGAAGGAAATATAATAATGAGAAAGAAAGTGTTCTGAACCCATATTTTATCTTATATGTGTTGAATATCCTTTATTAGAGCATTATCTAATAGTAGAACATATTATTTGAATTTTTGGAGCAGTTAGATGAATTACAATGCAAGACTAGCTAGTTGGGTGCTTATTCTAGACTAGTTTCACCATATTTACTGCTGAATATTTTCTGAGAGTCCATTTTGCATTCTGTCAGTTGGAGGAGGTTCAAAACTTAGTATAATATCCATAACAGTCCCTGTAATAAGAATTTTGATGCTTTTAGCCACGTTTTGGAAATCTTGTAATTTGACTAGCTCAGCAGTCCACCATGTGCAATTAATCCCCAAATTACTCCAAACTCTTCCAAGTTCACCCAGTATTTATTCCAGCATACCTTATGAGTTACATGATTGATATATCTCTGTCCTAAACATTATTAACCCTCACCCAGTCTTGTTGGCATATGCTAGAAGCCTAGGAAGCCTCGAAGTAGGCAATAGATTTGTTCTATTGCTGAAAAGTGAATGGATCTAGTACTTTGTGCCAAGGAATTCAACTGAAACCATATTTTTATGCTGCACACTCTCACCTATAAATTATAGAACCTAATCTCTCTCCCATCATCCCCATTCAAAGTTTCCATCCCCGTCACTTACATCCTGCACAGTCTAGGAGTTTGCCTTAAAAATTGTTAGAAAATTTCCATTAAAACTCTGAAGTGGAAGTTACTATTTTGGTCAGATCTTGACTAGGATATTACAGTGGTATCAGAGCACTTTCCTTGGCTCAACATGTGGAAATTAATTCTCATTGGAAAAGTACCTCAACACTATATTCAAGATTGTAGATGTGGAATTAGTTCCACTTATGGAAGATTTAGACTTTGAGTTGTATGAGGAAGAAAATTATTCTTATGAGGAATATGATGAAGATTATGATGAGAAGTATGAAGAATAGTGCAGACAGTATGAGGAAGAGAATTCCCAAGAAGTACCTTCCATAAGCATCTCCCATGAGATCATGATTCACATAACAGACTATGGTTATTCTGATAGCCATATTCAGGAAAAAGTTGCATGTTCTACAGTCAAAGGTAAAACTTCTATGGAAGATATAATAAAAGATATCAAAGTTGCATTGGATGCATGTGACTTCACAAGAATTTTTGGATCCTCTTCAAGAATATCCTCCAATAATCTTCATCCTAAGACAACCAACGAGAAAAGGAACCCAAAACACAATCATGAGATTGTTGACAAAATAGAAGAAGAATCTACTACAAGATTCTATGATGAGGATCTCAAGATCATCTCAGATGAGATTGGTAC
Source organism: Larix kaempferi (assembly GCA_027924585.1). Taxonomy (NCBI): domain Eukaryota; kingdom Viridiplantae; phylum Streptophyta; class Pinopsida; order Pinales; family Pinaceae; genus Larix; species Larix kaempferi. The sequence continues at coordinate 4,243,423 of BSBM01001409.1, read as the reverse complement.
TGTTAGGGGTGTTGAACCATATTTCGGATCAGATCTAAAAGTAGAACATAAATCAAATCCAAAGACACCACATGAGCTTCACAAGGTAGTAGAAATTGACCACACATCAGTTAGATGTGAACTAGTAGAACCAGTGGTAGAACAAGGCACCATAACCCCACCCATTGAAGAGAGAAGCATGATACAAAGGAATGGACCACTTTCATATTTTTGTACTAAATTGTGTCATGATGATGTTGCCGCCACATCAGAAGACAATTACTGCACAAGGGATTCCCTGGATGTTGAGCTTCATATCCTTGGTGATAAGGGTGAATGTAGTGACCAAACTGAATCGCTAGAAGGGTGTTTGCAGGATTCCCACATGAATGGAAGAGAATCCACTAAGGAATGTTTTAAGTGTGAGGAAGCATCTAAAGATGTGTACTCTAACATATATGTGGGGGACATGGATATTCCCATTGATGAAGGTGTTGTGGGTGCAATATCCATGGAGAAAGAAGAAGGTCTTGCAACAACATAAATTGAAAATGAGAGATTGGTGGAAGACCAAACCACCAACACACCATCACAAGGAGGAGAAAACATAACACATGGGAATTTTTTCAATTCTGATTTTTATATGCCTATGTGTCAACATGATGGGGCATCCACTTCAGAGGAGAATATGAGCTTGGTTGAACCCCCAAGGGTTGAGACTCCTGAATTGGGGAGGGCTGAAAATTGGAGAGAAAGACTTACTGGTGCACCAGAGATGAATGATCACCCCAGTTGCAGCCAAAGATCTGATATTCATGATCTGAAATATGAATATCTTGCAGCCCCAAAATATGGATCAGCTTTCATAACTTCAACAAAATCAGCTGAAGTTGATCCTAGGAAGATAGAAGAAGAGAAGGTTCATATGCCAAAACCTCATTTCATTGAAGGGACAGTGAAGATGAATGAATGCAAAATTCAAGAATCCCTTCAAACCCTCAATGACACCCATGCCTTAATGAATAACCTTTGTTGGAATTTGGGGGAGCAGTCTTCCATGAGAGACATGAAAGAGTTTCAGAAAGCCATGGCAAGCATAAAAGGTAAATTCTTGAACCTGCTTTCTGATAGAGATAGTTTGTTGGAGCTTGTAGAATTGTTTCATGGTACATCCTTGAGGGATGATGAAGAGATCAGAAAGCTCAATGATGAATTAATGGCCGCCCAAGATTCTTTGAGAATCACTCAAAGTGCCCTCCAAGAATCCAAGACAGAAATATTGCAACTTCATGAAAAGTTGCAAAGATCCTCCCTACCTTCCTACACACCATTCAGTCAATTTCATTGGGGTGAAAGCATCCATGATAATAAGGAGTAAGCTCCTGATATGGTGGATCATGAGGATCATTTATATTTACATGTGCTTGAGGAGTGTGTAGAACAGTTTGATGAAAACCAAGCACCTAATCATTTCCTAAGGGAAATTGAGTTGTTCCTTGGAAACAGTCACTCTCCCATGGAAAAGTGGGATGAGAGCACCCAATTTGGGCCAGCCAATAATGAAGAAGTTGCAACCATAAGTCTCATTACTAAAGGTTGCATACATACAAAGAAGGCTCACGGTCCTTCCCCGCATGTCATGGGTTCAGCAATAACAATGGGGAATGAACAGTGGGTGAAGAAGTTTTTCTTGTTGATGCCACATGTACCACAGGTGGATCATGATCTGCTCCTATGGAAGATAGATCTTATTGCAGAAGAGATGGCTGATTATAGCTCATATAAATCAGCAATCAGGACCTTTGATTCACCCACCAGATGGATGGATAGAGGCCTCACTAGAAAAGAAAATCTGGAAGGTAAAAAGTTCACTTGTTTCTGCAATAAGTTTCTTATTATAACTGAAATTGTCTTGACTTGTGAGCAGCAGCAAAAGTATATTTTGCAGCCATTTGATGTCACTCATCCACATATGTATTGGGTGAAAGATTACCTGGCAAGCATGAAACTTCCTTGCAAAAATTTTTATGCTTATGGTCAAGGGAAGGTAGCTAAGCAGGAAAGCTGCCAAGTTAAATTAATGGAACATTTTACCTGCAGAGGTTGGCCTATGTGGATGGAATCCACATGCTGGGAGGGATGCTTGAAATGTTTCTCCAATGGCAGAGAGTTGAGCCATTGTATGTTTTCACTGGAAGAGACATTTTTCTCCCCACTTGGTTTGGTTGGAAGCAATGCCCTAGCAGTTATTCCCCGGATGAAAAGGCAAATGTTTGATGACAGATTCTTTAAAATTATTATGATGATGGGGAAAATGCAGTTGATACTTTGGGATCTTGGCATACACTTGAGTGACAGATTGCCAAAGATGACAAGAGAATTCTGCTCCTTGCAGGAGAAACAGTGGGATCCAGGAATTCTACTCAAGTTATCCTAGTTGGGTTGAAAATTTTGTTCATTGTTGGTTAATTGCAGATATAGATTACAGTGCAGTTGTTCTTCATTTTTTTTTTAAGGCCCAAGTTTAATTTTCAAACTATTCAATGGATGGGGACAAATTTAATGGATGGTGCAGCAAAAGCTTGGTGGGATCCTAAAATTGCTTGAGGACAAGCAATCTTGGGAAGGGAGGACTGTCATATCCCCAGATTTTGCTATGGTCCATGGGGTGATTTTAGCCTAAGTCACCTACGCATTAATTAAATAATTAATGGATGGATAAAGGAAGATTCCTAAGGGTGAATTTGAGGAATTAAATGGATAAGGAGGGCCCCCCATGAAGTTATTAACCCCCAATCCAAGTGCTAAGGTCATTTATTAATTAATTGAGAAATTAATTAATTGGGGAAGTTTTGATGCAATTACACCATAGTAGTTAATTAATTACTGGATAATTAATTACAAAATTATTTCTAAGTTATATTATTGTCATTTAAATGTTTATTACTAATAAATGTGCCAAGTGGTTGATGACTTGGATAGGAAATTCGAATTGGTAAGTGAGCCAAACTTTCCTAAGTGGTAAAGTCTCATAAAAGCTAAGGGGTCTAATGGAGACAAGTTGGCAAGATGAACCCAGAAAGGAAGCTGACAAAAGATGGCAAAATCAGACAAAAGCAGGAAAGAGGAAAGTAAAGAAAGTGGAAAGTTTCATAAAATCTTTCAGAAAGAAAATAGAAACAACCAAAAAAGCTACCTAAAGTGCACTTGCCGAAATTCAGTGAAGGAGGTGAAGGAAAGAAAGTTTTGAAAGCTCAAAAGTTGTTATTCTCCTCAAGAAATGTGCCCTCATGGCTTTGGAGTAGAATGGGAAAGTGGGTAGCCTACTCTCACAGGTCACCAATCCAAGAAATTGCTCAGCAGGTCATCATGAAGTCTATAAAAGAATCCAACCAACTCCATTTGACAACTTTGTCATTTGCAATTTTGGTTTGAGAGCTATGAGCCTCTCTAGTTGAGTGTTGTGCCTCAACAAGTTTGCTTGGGTGATGTGCCCCAAGACTTTGTGAGTTATCTAAGAGTGTTATGAAGGTATAGAATATGTTATTGCATCCAATAACATTCATATCAGTCCAACCATGAATATCTATAGTCAGCTTGAAGAGGAGGACAATTCTACAGTGGATTAGCAGCTAGATTTGAAGGAAAATAACCAAAAGGAGCTAGTTCTCAGGAATTGCGCCCAAAATCTCCAGGAAGTTCAGTATGCCATGATTTGCAGCATATCAAAGTGTTATATGTCCATAGATCAGATTCATATATGATCCTCACTCTCTTCTTACATTCTCTCCCATTCACAGCTAAATCTAGAGGAGATTTCCCTGAAGGAGAGGGTGGCTCAGTGAATGCGACCCAATCAAGTCCAGAAGTTCAGTATGCAGCCAATTATAGTCACATGACCTGTAGGTGACCTGATCATATCTGAGGAGCATATCCATAGTAATATTCTCATTCTTCTCTCCATTTCTCCCACTATTGTAATGAAAATCTAGCCTGTGAGGAATGTACTTTGGAAGGCAATCTAATAATGAGAAAGAAAGTGTTCTGAACCCATATTTTGTCTTGTATTTGTTGAATATCCCTTTATCAGAGAATTATCTAACAGTAGAACAGATTATTTGAAGTTTTGGAGCAGTTAGATGAATTACAATGCAAGACTAGCTAGTTGGGTGCTTATTCTAGACTAGTTTCACCATATTTACTGCTGAATATTTTCTAAGAGTCCATTTTGCATTCTTTCATTTGGAGTAGGTTTATAACTCAGTATAATATCCATATGAGTCCCTATAATAATAATTTTGATGCTTTTAGACACGTTTTGGAAAGTCTGTAATTTGACTAGCTCAGCAGTCCACCATGTGCAATTAATCCCCAAATTACTCCAAACTATTCCAAGTTCACCCAGTATTTATTCTAGCATACCTTATGAGTTACATGACTAATATATCTATGTCCTAAACATTATTAACCCTCACCCAGTATTGTTGGCATATGCTAGAATCCCAGGAAGCCTCGAAGTAGGCAATAGATTTGTTCTATTGCTGAAAAGTGAATGGCTCTAGTACTTTGTGCCAAGGACTTCTACTGAAACCATATTTTTCTGCTGCTGCACACTCTCACCTATAAATTCCAGAACCTAATCTGTTTCCCATCATCCCCATTCAAAGTTTCCATCCCTGTCACTTACATCCTGCACAGTCTGAGAGTTTTCCTTAAAAATTGTTAGAAAATTTCCATTAAAACTCTGAAGTGGAAGTTCATATTTTGGTCAGATCTTGACTAGGATATTACAGACTCCAGAGTATGCTAAGATCCAACCACCCTGATGGAAGTGTGATGCAAAACTCATTAGTTGTGAGACTTCCCCACCAAACATAGAAATTCTTGAGAGAATTCAAATCAGAGTGCATCTCTTGTGCATGTGTACTGGAGACATCTAATGGCTGCAAAATACATTTTTGTTGCTACTCACAATTCAAGAAAATTGTAGTTATAACAAAAAATTTATTGCAGAAACAAGAGAACCTTTTACCTTCCAAGGTCTTCATTGCAATGATTCATCTACCCATCCAACCAATGGATGGATAAACACCTTTATTTGTTGAATCATATGGAATGTGATCAGCCATATGTATGTCCTCCTCAAATAAAGAGATCTCATGATCTCTATGGAACTCCACAGGTGATCCCCTCTTCATCCAATGGCTCAACTCTCTGCCATTGATCCAAGGGTGAAAAACTCTATCAATTGACCCACACATTGAAGGTAAGTGTAGATCTGATGCCTCCTAGTCAAAAGTGGTTGCACACATATGCATGGTCCGCCTCAACTGCTGCGGGTTAAGGAACATGTCATAGGCCTCAGTTTTAGGATCCTCCTGCTCATCATGTGACACCAAGAGCAAGAATCCTTTTACCCAATTTTCATTCCCAAAATTTGTGGTTGGATTTGAAGTTGGGAATGAAGAATGGTGAGCCATGCTTCTGAAAATTTCATCCACTGAAGTTGTGGATGTATCCTCTCCATTGATGGATGATCCATATATGGTGTACTCATCTGGCTCTTCCTTGGAAGAGTGACTTTCTTCAATAAACCTCTCAAGTTCATTCTGGAAAAAGTCATATGCTTGTTTTTCATCAACTCTGTCTGCACATTCCTCAAGCACATACCAAACAGACTATTCCTCATGATCCACCAACTCATGAGGTTCCTCCCTAGGAACATGAAATAATTCAGCCATGTTATTGTGACTTTGTGAAAGCTGGAAGGTACAAAGTGATTCTGGCAACTTCTCATTAAGCTACTCAATCTGATTCTCTGATTCTTGACAAGCACCATGAGTACCAATCAGAGAATTCTGGGTGGTTTCCAACATATGATTGAGCTTGTTGATCTCCTCATCATTCCTTATTGCAGCATTATAGTACATATTCACAAGCTCCAACAAGTGGTCTTTATCAGAAAGCAGCTAAGAGAAATTTCCTTTTAGGCTTCCTACTGCTTCCCACATGTGCACAAAATTTTCAACAGAGGGTTGCTCCTCCATTGATGTAGTTCTCCAACAACAGTGAGAGATCAAAGCATTAAGTTCATGGAGGTTTTTCAGTGCCTCCTTGATTTTTTCCTCACTCATTTTCAATGGTCCAATCAGGGCAAGATGTTGATGTATATGTAACTTCGGAATGTATTTCATCTGTATATTTTATATATATTTATTGTACCCTTATAAGAGATGTGTTATTCCTCTATAAGGAAGTGTCGTCATGTGGATTGACAAGTGTCGCAAGTGTGTGTACTTTCCGATGGGTTATTAGACCACCATGTGGGGTCGGCCCTGATTTATATATATTATAATGTGGATGTATCTAAGTAGACAAGTCGGCCCCATAAGGTCACTGGGCAAAAAGGTGAGTATAAATAGAGATAGGAGATCTCTATTTTACTCACTCGGAAAAGTAACTCACTCTCACTCTCAAAAGTGGTGCACTAGTGAGGAGGAGGAGGATCATCTGCTAGGAGACTATCTCAATGTTATTTGGTTGTATTTTGGTTGAGCCATTGCTCTCTCTATCTCTGAGGAAGTTGTGGGGTTTTTCACCTTAGGGTTTTCCCCACGTAAACTCTGTGTCTCTTGTCTCTATGCTTTTGATTCTTGTGATGCTTGTGATGCTTTTCATATTATGATTGTCATGCATTGATATATTGTAGATGTTATTCTCTCAGCAAAGATCCTATAGTATTGTGAATTAATACTCAAAATTTAACATGGTATCAGAGCTAACCTGAGAAGAAGACATTTTGCAGTGACGGAAGCTTGTGTTCCTTGTTTATTGGGTTTCTCTCCACAGATTTTTGAAAATCAGTATAGTAGATTGACTCTACTCATCAAGGCGCATCTATCTGTCCAATCAGAATTCAGTTCCGAGCATTTTCAGATTTGCCCCTAAAAATTAGAGTTTCCACAAAAATAGGAATTTCTGGAATCTGAAGACACAGCTGGAATCTCCTTGCAAAAATCGAAGTTTAGAGCTTTGGATCGAGATTTTTGGTTGGGTAGATCTCCGGGAAACTCAAACCCTAATTCAGGGCTCTCCCTAGTGAACCCGGGAGGACAAAAAGGCAATTTTGAAGGGCAAGACTTTGCTGATCTCAAATTCTAAATGTACCAGGCTGATCAGATCTCCAAGGTTCATCTTTCTATCCTTTTGGAAATTTGAAATTCACATTTTGAATTTTTAGGGTTTCTCTGACAAACCCTAATCCGGGACCAGATCCAGTTTTCAGCACTTCAAGTGGTAAGTCCTAAATATTTTCTATTTCCATTTGAAGTACTCTTAAAGATGTCTCTCCACACCAAGCTTGAGGATAAGATTGAAGGAGCTGATAACTTTCGAGCCTGGAAGTATATGATTGGGTTAATCCTGGAAGAGAATGAGTTGGACTCATATGTAAAAGAAGACATCCCTATCCCAGAGGATGAAAAGGCCAAGGCATTGCATAAGAAGAACTTGGTCAAGGCAAAGAGAATCATTGCTGATTCTATCAAAGACCGTCTCATACCCCATGTGTCTTCTCTTAAGACACCCAAGGATATGTTTGACTCTTTGACCAAGTTGTTTGAAGGAAAGAACATAAATCGGAAGATGACCCTGCGGAACCAATTGAAAGGAGTAAAGTTTCAGAATGGAGAAACCATTCAATCCTATTTTTCAAGGGTCTCCCAGATCAAGGAACAACTAGAAGCAGTGGATGAAATGGTGGAGAATGGTGAAGCGGTGATGACCACTCTAAATGGCCTACCCAGGTCATGAGATTCCTTTATCCAAGGAATTTGTGCAAGGAAGAAGTTGATCTCTTTCAGTAGACTACGGGAAGAATGCTCACAAGAAGAAGCAAGGCTTGTGGCACGAGAAGAAAATATGGGGAATGAAGATCAAGCTCACACAGCTCACACAAGGAAAGGAAAGTCCAATAGAGAGCCATCTCACTCCAAGAGATCTTCACATCACTTCAAAGAAAGAAGAATATGCTTCACTTGTAATGAGAAAGGACATATTGCCATAAATTGTCCCAAGAACAAGAAGGACAATAACATCCCCAACAACAAGAAGAAGGGTAGCAAAAGAAGGTTTCATGCTCATGCTACCGAAGATGATGAACCCCCAAAGAAGAAGGCTAGGGCAGAAAGTGATAGTAATTATGACTCATCAAGTGAAGAAGAGTATGTTCTGATCTCTGTTCTCACAGGTACCATCTTCCATGGCTATAATGATTGGTTGATTGATGGTGGGGCTTCCAAACACATGACTGGGTTTAAGGAATCTTTTGTGAATCTATCTGAACATGAATCACCCCATAAGGTGAAACTTGGGGATGATTATCAATACCCAATCAAAGGAAGTGGTGAAGCCTCCTAAAACCTAGATTCTAGAAAATCATTGAAGATGAAAGAAGTACTTTATGTACCTGGGCTCAAGAAGAACTTACTCTCCATTTCTGCATTGGATGCAAAAGGTATGAGGGTTGCATTTTTGGATGGCCAAGTCCTAATGTGGCCAAAGGGAAAGACCATAGATGATGCAGTAGTGATTGGAGAGCAAGAGGGAGGCTTGTATAAATTGAAGGGACAACCTGAACATGCCATGGTGCATGAATCTATGGAGGCAAGTGAACTTTGGCATAGAAGACTTGTTCACATGCACTATAGAGCACTTCCGATTGCAAGCAAGGCAGTAGAGGGTCTTCCTGAAATCGAGACCAAACATGAAGGTGTTTGCAAAGGATTTGCAAAAGGTAAGAACATTAAGAAGGCTTTCCCAAGCAATGAAAGCAAGGCAAAAGACATCCTGGAAATCATCCACTCAGATGTATGTGGCCCTATGTCATCCAGTTCCCTGAGTGGGTATGTTTACTATGTCTCATTTATTGATGACTTCTCCAGGAAGACTTGGGTATACTTCTTGAAGGGAAAAGATGAGGTGCTTGATAAATTCAAGGAATTCAAAACCTTGATGGAGAATCAAACTGACAAGAAGATCAAAACATTCAGATCCGACAATGGTGAAGAATTCACCTCAAGTGACTTCAAGAAGCTTTGTAGTGATTCAGGGATTAAGAGGGAGTTGACTGCTCCTTATAATCCTCAACATAATGGTGTTGCAGAAAGGAAGAACAGAACTATCATGGAAGCATCAAGGGCAATGTTGCATGACCAGGATCTTCCTATGCATCTATGGTCAGAAGCAGCTAGAACCGCTGTATATGAGCAAAACAGAACACCCCACAAGATATTGGACAACAAGACACCAGAAGAGTTCTTTTCTAGTAAGAAACCTGAAGTCAGTCATCTCAGAATATTTGGTTGTCCAGTATACACTCATGTCCCAAAGGAAAAAAGGACTAAACTAGATCCTTCAGGAAAGAAGGGTATCTTTGTGGGTTACAGTGAAAGCTCGAAGGCTTACAGAATATACTTTCCAGGGTTCAAGAAGATTGATGTCAGCAGGGATGTAACATTTGATGAAAACTCAGCATTCATCAAATCAAGGAAGGCACCTACCGAAGTTTATGAAGAACCTAAGGAAACAAGATTTCAGGACACTACCATGACTGAAGCAGTTCCAGAAGCTGTTCGTGAGTTTGAAGATCCACAAGAACCTGTAGATCCACCCTGTGAGGATAACTCTCACAAGAGGAAACCTGCATGGGCTAGAGAGCTCATTCAAGATGCAGAAAGATTTGGTATTCCAGAAGAACACAGAGCAAAGAAGAGAACCAGATCACAGACCAGCTATGTTGCTTTACTCTGTGACATTATGAACAAAGAGCCTTCCAGTTATGAAGAGGCAGCGGAAAAGAAAGAATGGAAGGATGCCATGGTTGAGGAATACCAATCAATAATGGAGAATGATGTTTGGGATGTTGTCCCAAGACCTAAAGAGAAGTCTGTTGTGACTTCTAAATGGATCTTCAAAATCAAGCATGCTGCAGATGGCAGTGTGGAGAAATACAAAGCAAGATTTGTAGCTCATGGCTTCTCTCAGAAAGAGGGAATAGATTATGAAGAAACTTTTGCACCTGTAGCCAGGTATACTTCCATCAGAACAATACTTGCCCTAGGTGCAGCTATGAAATGGAAAATACACCAAATGGATGTCAAGACTACTTTCTTGAATGCTGTAGTTGAAGAGGAAGTATATGTGGAACAACCACTTGGTTTTGAAATACATGACAGGGAGTCATATGTGTGCAGATTGAAGAAAGCCTTGTATGGCTTGAAGCAAGCTCCCAGAACCTGGTATGGTAGGATGGACAGTTTCCTATCTAGTTTGGGCTTTACCAAGAGTAAAGCGGATTCCAACCTTTACTACAAGGTTGAGGAAGGGAATCCTGTGATTCTACTCTTGTATGTGTGTGAATGACTTATTTGTAACAGAAGATGACAAACTGATTGCAGATACTAAGAGGAAGCTTGCCGCTGAATTCGATATGAAAGATTTGGGAATGATGCACTATTTCCTAGGTATGGAGGTGTGGCAGAATGCAGGTGGGATCTTCCTTGGTCAAGGGAAGTACACAGTAGATATCCTGAAGATATTCGGGATGATGGATTGCAAGGCCATAGCCACACCTATGGCATCGAATCTGAAGCTTCTATGTGATGCTTCATCTGAGCCAATTGATGTCTCTTTGTATTGTCAGATGATTGGGTCCTTGATGTACCTGATGAACACGAGACCAGATATTTGCTTTGCTGTGAACACATTGAGCCAGTTCCTGATGGATCCGAGGAGTGTTCACCTGGTTGTTGTAAAGCATGTTATGAGGTACCTGAAGGGTACAGTGGATTATGGGCTCAAGTATGAAGCGAATCAAAAGTTTAACCTGCAGGGTTATGTTGATTCAGATTGGGCTGGCAGTGCTGCAGATAGGAAGAGCACATCTGGGTGCTGCTTCAGTATGGGATCAAGTGTGATCTCATGGTTTAGCAGGAAGAAGTCCTGCGTAGCACTGAGTATAGCTAAGGCAGAGTATGTTGCAGCCTGTTTAGCTATTTGTGAGGCAGTATGGCTACGGAAGCTACTGTCTGAGTTATTTGATCTCCCGTTGGATGCTACTGGTATCTTCTGTGATAACCAGAGTTGTGTGAAGCTGTCAGAGAACCCAGTGTTTCATGACAGGTCGAAACACATAGAGATCAAATATCACTATATCAGGGATATGGTGCAGAGAGGAGTTGTGAAGCTCTTGTATGTTGCGACGGACGAGCAGATTGCAGATGTGCTGACGAAGCCATTAGCCAGGGTGAAGTTCGAGTACTTCAGAGAGAGGCTTGGTGTGCTTTAGATCGAGGACACTTCGAGGAAGAAGTGATGGACACATTTGCTGAAGCCATTCCAAGCATGTTGGAAGGGGGATCCTTCACATGGATGTGGATGTAAGCGTTGGATGATGAGCATCAGGATGATGTTCTGGTTTCTTCTTGGATATGATCAGTTGGATCATTATATGTATGTATGTATGCATCATGTTGGATGTTGGATATGATCACTTGGATCATTATATGTATGTATGTATGCATCATGTTGGATGCTGGATATGATTGGTTGGATCATGTGTATGTATTTTGTATACGCATCATGTTGGATGCTGGATATGATCGGTTGGATCATGTGTATGTATTTTGTATGTACGCATCATGTTGGATGCTGATGGATATATTGTGTGGATCGTGTATCTTTGTATGATCAGGTAGATCATGTATGTTGATGGGTACATTGTTTGGATCATGTATCTTTGTATGATCAGGTAGATCATGTATGTTGATGGATACATTGTGTGGATCATGTATCTATGTATGTATCAGGTGGATACTTGGTGTGCATCAGATGGATGCATTGTATGATCAGGATGATCGTGGATGACGAGCTTCTCCAGATGACATGCAGCAGGATGTTGCGGTGATAATGATCAGGATGATCATGTGTACATCAGGATGATGTTTGATGAGTATCAGATGATACTTTGTGGACGTGGATCAGTTTGTGCATGTAAGCATGTAATTTGTGCCCTGGGAGATTTGCAGATGGTCTTTCGAGGTTTTTCCTATGGCATGTAATTTGGTGCCCTTGGACATCTGGCAAATGCTCTTGCGAGGTTTTGCTTGGGAGGACATGTAATTTGTGCCCTGGGAGATCTGTAGATAGTCTTTCGAGGTTTTTCCTATGGCATGTAATTCGGTGCCCTGGGATATCTAGCAGATGCTCTTGCGAGGTTTTGTCCTATGGCATGTAATTTGCTCCTGGGAGATCTGGACAGGATGAAAAAGGCCTCAGATGCTTCAACCAAGTTTTGCCATGACCACATGTAATTTGCTCCTGGGAGATCTGGACAGGATGAAAAAGGCCTCAGATGCTTCAGCCAGGTTTTGTGGTGATATCACATGTAATGTGCTCCTGGGAGATCTGACAGGTAGAGCCGCGTGCTCGTAACAGCCTGGGATGCTTCAGCCAGGTTTTGTGATGGGTCACATGTAATGTGCTCCTGGGAGATCGTACAGGTAGAGCTGTGTGCTCGTAATAGCCTGGGATGCTGCAGCCAGGTTTTGTGACCCACGTAATAAGTCCTGAGGATTCCACAGTATGGCCAGTGCTGATGAAGACCTGCAGGTGGTGGGCCTACATCCAGTATGAAAAAGGACTGGCTCTGTAGAACTTCCTATGACGAGTAGAGTCAAAGATTGGTTGAGATAGCAGCAGTAGTGACGATGATGATGACGATGCATCGATGATGATGATCTAGAGAAGAATACTTGTATAGCAGATCTGTGTCGAGAAATACCTTCCTAGTTAAGAGGGAGTGTTGATGTATATGTAACTTTGGAATGTATTTCATCTGTATATTTTATATATATTTATTGTACCCTTATAATAGATGTGTTATTCCTCTATAAGGAAGTGTCGTCATGTGGATTGACAAGTGTCGCAATTGTGTGTACTTGTCGATGGGTTATTAGAACACCATGTGGGGTCGGCCCTGATTTATATATATTATAATGTGGATGTATCTAAGTAGACAAGTCGGCCCCGTAAGGTCACTGGGCAAAAAGCTGAGTATAAATAGAGATAGGAGATCTCTATTTTACTCACTCGGAAAAGTAACTCACTCTCACTCTCAAAAGTGGCGCACTAGTGAGGAGGAGGAGGATCATCTGCTAGGAGACTATCTCAGTGTTATTTGGTTGTATTTTGGTTGAGCCATTGCTCTCTCTATCTCTGAGGAAGTTGTGGGGTTTTTCACCTTAGGGTTTTCCCCACGGAAACTCTGTGTCTCTTGTCTCTATGCTTTTGATTCTTGTGATGCTTGTGATGCTTGTCATATTATGATTGTCATGCATTGATATACTGTAGATGTTATTCTCTCAGCAAAGATCCTATAGTATTGTGAATTAATACTCAAAATTTAACACAAGAAGTTCTAGCGGGTGAACCTCCTCTTCTGCTTCTTGCAATTCAGCCTTCTCCCAATTCTTAATTATGACACTAGAAGGATCTTCTAATCCATCATTCTCACTGGAAGTGGCTGCCATCTTGGGCTGCAACAAAGGCATGAAAAAATCAAAATTGCAGCCATACCTTTGTGCCCAAATTTCCTCCTCATGTGGTGTTTTTATGGAAGCATGCTTCTTTCCCAAATTCCTTGGTTCACACCCAGCTGATTTGGGCTTGTCTTCCACCTCAATCTAAAGTTTCAATGATGATTTCAGATCTGATTGATGTTCTTCTTTTGGATATGATCCAAAAGATATCTCACCACCCTTAACCAAATCACCTTCCTTTGTAGTGATCTTAAAATCACCAACAAAGAAATCTGAATGTCTTGAAGTGAAATCTCTTTCCAAATTATCCATAACTTTGTCACTTTTTGCTTGGTATTTGGGTGCCTCTTCTTCTTTGTCATCTGCTTCTAAGTGGTTCATTGCTTCTTCAACTTCATGGCTGCCACAATCATGCTGACTTATTCCTCCTTCATGCTCTTCTGAAGTTTGATCCCCCACTGTGGATCCTTCTTTCATTCTGTCAACAATCTCATGATTGGTTTTTTGGGTCTTGCTTCTCCCTGGTTGTCTTAGGATGAATATTCTTGGAGGCTCTTCTTGAAGAGGATCCAAAAATTCTTGTGAAGTCGCATGAATCCAATAAAGCTTCCATGTATTTTATTAACTCTTCCATAGAGGGTTTCCCTTTGACAGTGGAACATGCAACTTTTTCCTGAAAATGGCTACCAGAATAACCATAGTCTCTTCTTCCAATCATGATCTCATGAGAGATGCTTGTGGAAGTTACTTCTTATGAATTCTCCTCCTCATACTGTCTACAGTATTCTTCATACTACTCATCATAATTATCATACTCTTCATAAAAGTAATCTTCCTCCTCATATAACTCAAAGTCTGAATCTTCCATGACATGGAACCGATTCCACAACTACAATTTGAAAATAGTGTTGAGCTACTTTTCCACTGAGATTTACTTTCCACGGGATGAGCCAAGGAAATTAATCGATACCACAGTAATATCCTTGGGAATATTCAACCAAGATATTAAGTAATGACCAAATATCTATTCTGAAAGTGTATTTTGATCTTCACTAGGTCTAAAACATAATATGGATTCGTACTGGGATTCCTAAGCTGCAATGGGCGCATTCACTTAACTGGAACTACACACGTGTGCTCCTTAACACATGAAATCTTGGCTCTGGTGAAAATGGTTGTATCTCGGTCATCCGGACACCTTTTTTTATGAGACAAAAAGTGTTTCCTGCTGGAAACGGCCCTCCAAATGCAATGGAATAGTTCTCACATCCCATAAATGATCAAAAGTGCTAAACCTGAAACCTCCATTTCGGCCCTTCAATGTTGTCTCCTCCGAATGTACCCTGTATGATGATAAATCCTTGTAAGCTTGGGTTCTTCTTAGTATTGGATTATATGGACCTGCATATCAGATCTCCATTGATGCAAATCCTAAAGAGAATATTAGAGAAGAGAAGTATAATTGAATAATGGGGCACATCACCCATTGATTAGCTTGGGCACATCACCAAACCTTGAGAAGCTAAAATGCTTCACTCATAAACTCACAATGACAAAAGTTGTGAAATGGAGTTGGTTGGATTCTTTTATAAACTTCATGATGACCTGCTAAGCAAGTTGAAGAGCTTGGTGACATATGAGAATAGGTCACCCATGAGTAGACATACTTTCCTTTATTTTTCCTTACAATCTTTTCTCCTTTAGAAACTGCGCCCCCCTTTGTCTCCATATGTTTCCTGCTTTGTAAAAGTTGCTTGATTTGTAAACTGGACTCCTTTTTGGAAACTGCGCCCTTCTTTTGTTTTTTCTGGTTGTTTCCATTTTCTTGCTTTTAGAAACTCTTACACCTTTCCTTCTTTTGTTCTTTTCCTAAATCCACAAATTGATTTAGCCATATTTCTAGTCCATTCACCAACCACTTGGCACATTTATTAGCAATAATCATTTAAATAAAATAGTACAACTAAGAAATAATTTAACTTAACAATTAATTAATTAATTATTATGGTGCAATGCCTCCAAAAATATCTCCATTAAGTTAATGATAACTCCATTAATTTCTTAGATCCTTAGCTTGGGCATTAATATCTTCTGGGAGCCCGCCTCATCCATTTAATACCCAAATACAACCTTAGGCATCTTCCATAAGATATTTTCCATATTTGCTCATCAATTAAATAATTATTGCCTAGGTGACTTAAGCCAAAATTACCCCACAAACCATAGCAAAAATTTGGGGATATGACAGAGGTATGGATCAAATGGATAGATAATCTTACTTCCACTTCGTTCTTTTCTATCCTGATCAATGGGCATCCATCTGTTGTCTTCAATCCATCGCGGGGCATCCTCCAAGGAGATCCTCTCTCGCCCTTTCTCTTCATGATCATGAACGAAGGTCTTGGAAGGCTCATTTGGCATTTAGTAGAACAGGGGAAAATCAAAGGTCTCAAGTTCCAAGCATATGAAAAGGCCATAACGCATCAGTAGTTTGTCAATGACACTCTCCTGATGGGACACTCCTCTGTTCAGGAAGCTATAAAAATTAAGAAGGCTTTGAATCTTTTCTTAAAGGCCTTGGGGCTTACTATTAATATAGATAAATCCTTGATTTTCTTCTTTAATACTCCTCCTTCTAGTCAAAGGAACATTGTAAGGATTTTAGGTTTCAAGAAGA
Organism: Larix kaempferi; assembly: GCA_027924585.1. Taxonomy (NCBI): domain Eukaryota; kingdom Viridiplantae; phylum Streptophyta; class Pinopsida; order Pinales; family Pinaceae; genus Larix; species Larix kaempferi. Next base: position 4,227,169 of record BSBM01001409.1, on the reverse strand, counting down.
GTTCCCTTCCAACCAAATACTTGGGTGCTCCCCTATTTGATGTTGTCCTAAAGAAGGTTTCATGGGAAGAACTCTTAAGTAAAATGCGTAAGAAACTCTCTAACTGGACGCTATGTGCTTTGAACTTTCCGGGAAGAGTGGTCCTGGTCAAAACTGTGCTACAAGCGATGCCTCTGTATCTTTTCTCTGTTTTATCGGCTCCCAAGTCGGTTCTGAAGGATATCAGAGATATCCAATGCTCATTTCTTTGGGGTGACACTACAGAGCATAGAAAATGGCCCCTGGTGGATTGGGTGACTTTGTGTAAATCGAAACCTAAAGGGGGTTTAGGTATCCGAGATCCTAAGAAGCTGAGTATTGTGTGTGGAGCTAAAATTTGGTGGCGCTAGCTCATTCATACAACTGAGAAATGGGCTAGTTTGGGGGGGAAGAAGTATGCTACGGATTTTGAAAAACAAAACTGGGTCAGGGTCGATGGACTAGAGCAAGGTTTGCATATTTGGAATATGGCTAGGAAGGTGCGTGATTTTATCAGGAAACACAGTTTTTGGGAGGGTCACCAAGGATCTTTGGCTAATCTGTGGTCTGATGCGTGGCAACAAGAACCAAATCTTCTAACTCTGGTGAATGATATCCCTCCGAACTCACCTGCTTTTAACCATAATTGGCAGACGATTGAGCATTATTGGCAGGAGGAACCGAATGACAAAGGTTTTCGTGTGTGGAAACCTCTTAACTGGTGGATGGTTAACTATGGGGAGGAGGTAGGTAAGCAAATTCATGAATTAGTGCTACAACATTAGATCAAATTTCAGTTGGTATTGGACCTTCTGCGACGGGGGCATCAACCTAAAGGTACGTTTACTATGAAGGAGGCTTACTACATCCAGGATGGTCAGGGTAATCCTATTGTCGACAATGAATGGAAGCGCCTCTGGGGAGCCAAATTATGGCCTAAAATCACTCTCTTCCTCTGGTTTGTGTTGAGAGGCAGAATTTTCACGTGGGACAATATAACTTAGCAGGGATTCAAGGGACCCTCTTGCTGCATTCTCTGTGGGACACACGAGGAAATGATTTCCCATCTTCTTGATGAGTGCAGGTTCTCTTCGGGCTTATGGGATAAGGGAGCTATGATATTTCGCTTGTCAGATAGAATTCGAACTGACCCTATGGAAACGATCAAATGATGGAGGAAGGATCCCTTATAGGGGAGAATTCTTAATAGAATATGGGAGCTTTTCCCTGGTTTTCTGGTTTGGGAAGTGTGGAAAGAACGTAATAAAAGAATTTTTACAGGAAAACGTCAGACATAAAAAGTTATATGGACTCAAATTCAGCGTGACATTATAGAGACTCTGCAATTAATTGCTTGGAAGGAGCAAGATATGAACATACCAGCGAATGAAGTGAATATTTTATATAAATGGGGCATTTGGATGCCGCCTAGCCATATCGAAAGCATTCGCCCCTGTAGAATGTCTCTGAAAAATCCGACGGTTTGGTCTCTGCCATTATCGGGCTGGCTTAAGCACAATTTCGATGGGGCGTCAAAGGGTAACCCTGGTAATGCTGGTTATGGTGGTGCCGTGCGGGATGACAAAGGGAATGTTTTGTATAGATATTATGGCCATCTGTGCAATGAAACTAATAATGTGGCCGAGTGTGAGGCACTGCTACAGGGTTTATGCATGGCAGCTCGGCGTGGCATTAGTTGTCTCCACGTGAAGGGTGACTCAAAACTTATTATACAGCTAGCCACCAGTTTGTGTAATGGGACCCGTGTGTCCAAGTTGGCCCCTTCATGGCGGTTGGCGTGGCATATGACCTGTTTGGAAAATATTATCACGTCGATGAACTCTGTCACCTTCTACCACGTAAGGAGAAGTGCAAATTTCTTGGCAGATGTGCTCGCTAACCAAGGTGCCAGCTATCATGATGAGGGATGGGATGGAGAGGCCCTCAACATGCCGATGAGCACGTGTCGGGCTAAATGTATGCAAACTGCTGAAATTGAGAGATGTGCGATGAATGATGTCGCTGACATGCATCCGAAGTAAAGTGAAGTGATGGTTTTTAAATGAAGGTTTACTACTGCTTGCAGAGGTAGTGGGAGGCCTTATGGTAATTATCTGGAGATGTTAACTGTTCTTCCTTCACTCATTTCCTCATCCACGATGGCAATAATGATCAGAGATCTGAAGCGTGGGATGGAGACTAGTAATCGAATCCCCACGTTTAGAATGAATATTGATGATCTGGGTTTTGATTTCATGATGATTTCCAAGGACGCAAGGAATTACTACAGAGATCAAATCATTATGGGGAATTTAATGGTTTCGAGTGGCGTATTTCCTTTATATTCTCTCAACAGGGTCGGTTCTTGCCATTGTTGTAATCAGTCTGAGAAGGTCTGTGTCTTGTTAAGTTTTATTGTATTTTCTTGCTAGGTTGAGTGTGGTAATTTTGTTGTTGAGAGGATGCCTCCAAGAGGTCGTCTGGCTCGTCGGGGTCATCATGGCCAAGGTGAATCGAGTGCTCTGAACAGGGGAATTGAGGCCCAGGCTAGGCCTAGGAGGGAGTAGTGGAGAGCTGCTTCGACTACGGTGTTCTTTCGTCGCCTCTTCCCTTAGACGTTACAAAGGGAGTTAGAAGAGATGTAAGTGAATTTGTGGAGAATGGTGGGGGAACAAGAGCTGTCATCGGAAGTGGTGGCTATGGTTGATTGGATTCATGACCTTGGCAACACTAGGGGTCGGATGGCTCTTTACAACAGAGCGGTGGTCATGTTTTGGGTTACTAAAACGATCATTGCCCAGACCCTGGAGGCCAGGGTGGATATTTTGGAGGATTCCTAGCATCTGAAGAAGCTTGAGGATTGTTGCAAGGAACATGCGGAGGAAACAAGCTGGATACATATGAAACTTGACGCCATTGCGGTGGAATTGGGCAGTTCATTCTTGACTCGTCCTAAGAAAGTGGATAATCCGAAATTTATTGATCTTCGTGGCCCCACTGGTAGTGAACATTGATGATGATGTGGGGCCAGCGGGATGATTCTCTGTGCATGTCGCCGGGTTGGTTCGGCTTGCTTCTGCTTCGTTGCTCTGGAACCCTTTTATTCTGATTGGTGCCTTCAGTGGCATTTGTTATGTAATGGGTTGTCGAACTTTTGTTTGTCTTGGGACTGGGGGGAACACTGTTAGTTTTTTGTTTCTAAAACGTTTACAGATAGGTCTGTATGTTCTGTTCAGTTATGTGGTGTTTTGGAACTCTGTTTTGTTTCTTTACCGTGTATGGATAGGACGGTATGTACTGCTCAGAGATGTTGTGTTTTGGAAATCCGGTACTCCTAGGAAGGGTCATACTGTGGATAGTGTTGGGATTTGGGATCTCAGGGGCTGTTGTTTAAAGCACCTTATGCATTGTAACTCTGTGACTGTAATCTTGACTTGGATGGAATAGAATGAAGTTATTTTTTTGCTTAAAAAAAAACATGTGTCGATAAGGCACCATTTTCTGAACATATGCTATTTTGATAAATAATAAAAAATAGTTCTCAAGTCCGAAAAACCTCAAAATATAGTCCATGCACAAGTGCAGTGTGTGTAGATTATGACCATACATTATTTTACCTAAAATGAATAACCATCTCTCAAAAAACTAGTGGTCACGCTAGTCACTCATTATCCATACCTAAAATTTTCAATTATGTGTCGTTGGTGACCACCAAAATTGTCCCACAATATATCCATAAAAAAAATTAAACAAAATACGATTAGAAAGCTAATTCAATTCTCTAAAACATTTGTGTTTGCTTCAAGTTTAAATTCCTAAGGGATATATGGGTTTGAAGAGGTCGAAGTTGAAAAACATAAAATTTAGCAGTTTTGTTTGTCAAAAACAAGCCAAAAGTGTTACCCAACTTCACGTTTTCACCCAAAAGTAAAATAAATATGCAAAATGTACATCGCAGTAATCAAATATATACATGTGATGAAATATAATAAGGTAGGCGGTCCACCACTAGAACCAGAGGCATCAATACCTCCACCACTAGAGCTAGAGGCATGATTAGTACCACTTCAACCAAATCCAGAGGCATCAATACCTCCGCCACCACATCCATAGGTATGATCATGCCTCTACCACCAAATACAAAGGTGTGATCATGCCTCTACCACCAAATCCAAAGATAATATCAATACCTCCAATGCTATATACAAACGTAGTATAAATCGGCCAGCATAGCTCTCCACCAAAATTCATATCACCCAATGTGACCATCCCATCTAAATCAACAATGCGTGAATTGGTTGACGTAGCTGGTGGGTCGGCTACTATAATATAAGAGGGTGGTTGGTTGGGAAGTGGAGGAGGAGATGGTGGTTGGTCAACTTGATGAGGAGGAGAGGGTGGTTATTTTCCTTTTGGATGAGGAGAGAGTGTTCAATCAACGAATGGAGGAAAGGGTGGTTAGCAGGCCTATGGAGGAGGAGGAGGAGGTGGAGGCTCATCATCTGAAGTAGATGAATCAGATAAAGAAGAAGAATGGAAATATATACCCCTCCTCCTCTTTAGTAGTCTAACCAAACTGACAACATGATGCATCAATATCGTTGTATCACATGAAAGGGTCTCCCATATAACCATGAGCTTCATGTCACTTGCAATATTACTAGCTCATATCGGGTGCACTCCATGTTGAGCCATCAATGCACATTATTGATGCACCACCTCCTAATGGAATCTATGATTTGGCCTATGTCACAAGCTTGGTCTCTGTGACTGAGGGATATCATCAACCTCATCCATCTCCTCATCAAGTTGAGGGGGATCCTCCACATCATATGTGCCAATATCTACAAAATAGTAGACAACAATAATTAGACAATTTAAATAAAATGTTACAATAAATCACATGCACATTAAATAATCTAATAAAATTCGACTAGAATAATCAAAACATAATGCTAATATTACCTATGGAATATGGTGTCTCATCTTGGGTAAATTAGATGTTCTAACATCATCGCCAATCCATTGTTGGATATATATATTTCACAAGATCCATTGCAAGATCATCCTCATTGGAGAATGTCACTATTACATCTAGAGTGATCCTACATGGGAACTCCGAATGGAACCTATTGGGAAACATCTTCCCCCACATGCGCATACACACATCAGTCCTTGACCTAGGACGGCTATGCTCAAATGAGGGTCGAGTGGTCGAACACCTCTCAAAATATAAGAAAAACAACTTTGAAGCAAATGGGAAGACTATGCTCTCATAAAAAATATCACAACAATGATCCAAGGAAAAATAAAATTGTCGCAAAAAAATGGCAAACCATCTAATACATATAGGTGTCTGCATTAAAGAATCTACATAAGAGAAAAGGGGGAAACTAATGTGCTTCCCATTAAAGTGTGGCGGGACACTATTGTGATCATAAGCGAGAGGCACATAACTTCCTCTACACCAAACATGTGTAAATTTAACTGGCCACTAGTAACTTGAAATCTAGAAAGGATAGTGATGTCTGCACTCACATATCATTGAAAATATTCTAACTGACTCTTCTCACAATGCTAGACGAGAGATTGGGGAACTGGGGAAAATACTCCCCTCTCCTAAACAGGCGAATAAATAAATATATGTCCTCATCTATGGGTTGGAACCATATATTGGGATTGAATCTAAATGTTTTCCTAGCATGATCACAATGATGGATCAATTGTGTAAGTAATGATGCGTTACCCCTGAGGGATGTTGTTGCTCATAAAACTTGAGGGGACCGACATTCCACGACTATTGACAAGTATGAGCTATAATTGGGTGAGGGTACAAATCCCTCTCCCTCTCCTTGACCTTTTAAGTACAACATTGGGTCGACCTGCCCCTGCTACTGTTATCTCTTATTAACATACAACATTCATTACACACACACACATACACAAATCATTTAAAAAATATATTAAATGACTATTTTTTATTTAAATATATTTTTTTTTCAAAAAAAATATAAAAATGCCATCGATGAACCTTAAAAATAAGAACACACCATTAACGGTGTGTAAAAATACCTAATGCACTACTAACAATGTGTACAAAAACCTAACGCACCAAACAATGCATAGAAAATACTACACTACACTACAATTGTGGTGTGTCTTTTTACTAACATTCATGCATGTTTATTACAACGCACTGATAATAATGGTGAGAATATGAGACAAATGTGCACCGTAATCGCTATGCCCTACCAAGCTGCACCAATCTAGTGTGTTTAGATTTTCTATTTTTTTTAAATCAAATGCACTTATAAAACTCTAACACATTGTTAGCGATGTGTACCAATGACTAACACACTGTTAACAGTGTATTATTTCTTTATAGGAACACCGATATTTTTGAAAAGCCAAAAATTCCACTTACAAGTGCAGACTACTAAGGACCCAATGATTACGGTGCAAGTAAATACACCCTATGCACTGTAATCGATGCTTAATAGCTAGATTTGTATCTCACCATGTATGGTGCATTGATATTAGAATGCACCACTTTAATATTTCAAAATCTCCACAACTTGGTGGTGTGGTTTATTGTATATTGTTCACCGTAGACGGTGTGTTATTGTAATATATGCATCGTTAATGGTACACAGTGGTTTCAATGGCGAAAATAGTAAAAAATCCATATGATGCATTTTATCTCCACCTATTTAATCCAACCATTTTTACCAGTCTTTCCAGTACCTACATCATACAACACTTTCCCATGCCCTTCAGTATGATCATAGAGAGTCCTAATTCTCTATAATTAGATTGAACTTGAACACTTCCCTTTTTTTCCCTTCATCCCTACTTTTAAAAACTAACTTTTCCTTATTCTATAGCTTTTTCCCCTTCCCAAATTCGAATCCTCCTTTTGGCCAAGAGTCCCCCCATTTTGGACTCGTCCTCATCCTCCCAAATAAGATGACACCTTCCCGCTCACTTCTTGGAAGACATGGCTATATTTTAGGAGAAGGTTTCAACTACTCCTCAAGTCATGGAAAAAAGAATAGGTTTAATTAATCATTTAAACTTCCAAAATCCTAGGTTGTCTTCTCCACTATTCTCCACTTATGGTATCATGGTTTCTCTTATCATAGTCGTATCTAATTCAACTTCTAATATTTTAAACAAACAAAATATTTGCAAAATTTACAATTGCATCATTAATTTAATAATGGTTTATGGTGTAATATCTATGACAGTATTAAATAAATTTTTAAAATAAAAATAATTCACTACTAATTCAAAATATTAATTTATGATCAAGGGTAATATTGGGGAATATTACATCCCCTCTCCCTTAAAATGACATTTTCCTCGATATTCATTTATTGTCCATGGTATTCATTCTTGAGATAAAAATGGATATGTCTCTCTCATGGAATCCTCCATATCCCAAGTGGCTTCATCTGGTTCAAAATGTTTCCATTGCAATGTTTCTTGAGTGATAGCTTAATTATGGAGCCATGTTTGAATCTTTCTTGTCTATTATGGATAGGGGTTCAAGATGGAAATCTCCCTCTAGTTCCACCTGAATCACATTCCAATCAAAAAAATTATTAGGCTCATTAACATATTTCTTAAATAATGAAACATGACATACTTTGTGGACTTTGATATTAGCTGGCATTGCAAGTTGATAGGTCATTGGTTCTATTTTGGCTAAAATCTCAAAAGATCCGCAATATCTAGGAGCAAATTTAGCACACTTTCTTAAATTTGGTGAACTTCCTTTTGGTTTGACCTTCAGATATACATGTTCCCCAACCTTAAATTCTTTATGTAGTCTTTTTTCAGTCTTTGTAACTCTTTTGTCCGTCTTGATCTATCTTCAAGGTTTGTTTAATGTTTTTCACCTCTTGTTCCATTTCTTTGAGCAAATCAAGACCCGACATGATTCTATTTATAATATTATTCTAGCTAATAGGGGTATTACATCTTATTCCATAAATAAATTCAAAGGGGCTCATCTTGGAAGTTACTTGGTAACCATTGTTATAGGCGAATTCTACTAAATGTAAATAATCTTCCCACTAACTTGGTTTGTCCATCACATACATGCGAAGCATGTCTTCTAAAATTTAATTTGTTCTTTCTGTTTATCCATCTGATTGAGTGTGGTAAGCATTGTTGAAAATCAACTGAGTGTTTAACCCTTAAAACAATCATTTCCAATGAACATTTATCTATTGTTTCTATTATTTTCCTCTTGGTTCCAGTAGATAATTGGACTAGACAAGCCTTTTGATGCTTACTTTTTTGTAGCATACATGTCTCAACAATTCTTGGGAAATATAACTATGACTAGAGTTAGGAACAATTAAAACATAGATTGATTGCTTAGCAATTTTACCTTCAACTTCCACAATGGATGATCGACGGTCTACTTGTCGGTCCTCCAAAGCTACATAGATTCTAAGAAAACTTCTTTCCACGCCATTTACTTTTGTGGCCTCTTGAACATTGTGAACTTTCCTAGTGTTCTCCTTCTAATGAGGACAATTTATTAATAAATGTTCTTCCCCACAACCCCAACACTTCTAGGGTCCTTGGAAAGATTCATTAGATCTCCTTTATATAAGCCCAATAGGTTTATTTCCAATTTGAGTTGGAAGGTGCTGCTGAAAAATTATTCCCAAAATTATTTGTCTAGAAACTTCTTAACTAATTCGGTATGGTTATGTCTATTTTTTATTTTCTCAAATTTCTCTTTTTTATTTCTTTCCATCCTTTAGGGATTTCTACTCTATGATTATATTGATCATAAGAATGCCATCTTTTCTTATTTTTTCATCCAAGGCCTTTGGTTCATTAAACTCAATCTTATATCTGTAAGAGTAGGGTAAACCACTTAGAAAACATTGTCTTTTCACCTTCTCATTCTTGATATAAGGGACATACCTTAATAATTCCACAAATTTACTAGCAAAGTCATCCGTAGTCATCTGTCCTAACTATAGGTCATGAAATTATTTAATTTTCCCATCATATTATCTCTCTGAAAAGTATTTACATCTAAATAACTTCTTAAATTGTTTCAAGTTTATTTTCTTTTCACTTACCTTCTTTACTGACTTAAGATATTGCCACCATATGGATTCTTTCCCATTCTAGTTATAGATTTCTACTTTAGCTTTCATGTTACTGGAATAGTCATAAACTTGAAAACATTAACTCATACTTAGAAACCATGCTTAAACCTCTTCCCTAGTCTTCACTTCTCCGCTAAAGGTAGGTGATTTTATATTCTTAAATTCCTCTTTTAAATCATCTCTAAAATATTTCTTCTTTTTTTTATATGATGATACTTGAGAACTATGACTTTTTAAGTTATATGAAGTAATCATGTCATCATTTGTAGAAGTACTAACTTCATCAGTCGAACTGATGCCTTTATATTTGTATGGCTTTTTCCTCTAAGAGCTTTTCCATATATAATTTGAATTTTTTCCTTGTTTTTTTTCTTCAATTATTTTAGATTTTGTGATAGGAAAACATTTAACTCTTCCTACAGTACTTCTTGGGCCTTAACTAGTTTCTCATTATCAACTTTAAAGCTATGAAGTTCATCCTTTAGACTTCTCATGGTTTCCATCATATCTGGAGGAGTTTCTATATTTCTTCTTTCATTTAATTATGTTTCCATATAAACTTCTAGTTGATTCTCTATTGTTGGAGGGTAGGGTACATCTTCCATAATAATAATGTTTGATTCCTTTAGTATTTTTATTTATATATTGTTATATATATAGAGGTTTCTCACTTTATGCCCATTGTTCCAACCAAAATGATAATTTGTTATTTAGATCAGTTTGCAAATCTTTTTTTGTCTTAAGCCCATAAAGGAATCTTAGTGCTATAACCTATAGCTTTGATACAAATGTAACAGATCCTATGTTAATTTTTTAAATAAAAAACTACTATACATTGGAAAAATTTAATCATCTGTCGGTGCTTTGTGTATATTTAGGCGCACCGGGTGGTTGTATTTTATAAGCGCACTGATAAAGGGTTAAAACCATAAAAAAATATTATTTATTGCTTTGGAATGAAATATGATTTGCACATCTAGTGCGCCTTATACATAAACACATAGGTGTGTTGTGTAAACTAAAACGCATTGGCTCATATTTTTAAACTTTTTTAGAAGTTGACTTTTAATTATTAAATATTTTATCGTAGATTGGTGCTTTATGTATAGTCATGTGCCCCAATGTGCTTTTGATATTTGGGCACATTGATAAATTGTTAAAAATGTAGTTATTTAAAAAAAAATGGTGCGGTGTATAGATATACACATCAAGGCATTTTTGAAACAAAATTGCACAAAAGTCCTTTTTTAATTTAAAAAATAAAATAAAATCCAACTTTTTTATTAAAACTTTGTTCTTATCATGAGTTGGTGCTTTATGTATGATGATGCATTGGGGCGCTAATATACAAAGATCGCACTGAGGAATTTATATGCTTGTGGAACACTGATATTATGCAAAATACAATTTTTTTTTGACAAGAAAATGGGGTATTTTGATATCGGTGCATTGTGTTATTTAGAGAACTAGTGCGTATTGGTGTTTAGTGCATTGGTGCGGGATAAAAATTTAATAGCAATGATAAAAGACCTCCACTAAAACCTCCAACCACCCTACTTCATTAGCAAAATCCTCTATAAAAGGATAAAGAAGATGTTTTCTAGAGAGGTTCTACAAAAACCTCTGCTAGAAGGCGTTTTCCTAGTAGTGAAGGTAATATGTTTGGTGTGGGATAATAATTTAAGAGCACTAATAAAAAACCTCTGCTAAAACCTTCAACTTCCCACCTCCACTAGAAATCTTCACTATAAACGGATAAAGGATAATTTTTTGGATAGGTTATGCGAAAACCTCTACTAGAAGGTGTTTTCCTAGTAGTGGCTCCTGGAGTTATTTATTCCACCGCCTCAATTAATTGATTGCAAAATTGCTCACTATATACTCTCTCACTTTGGATTTTGTTGCACAATCTCAACAAAACATTCATTTTATCAACATAATGATACCGAGGCTCAACCAGGGTTAATTCAAGACACTAGAAACATAGTATTTAACACTACAAGATAGGTTACAAATGGTATCTTAATATTGGCATCTTTAGAATCAAGCATTCAAAGGGTTAATAAAAGCAACACACCAATATATGTAGTAATATAGGGAGGCACTTTACTTCATCTTATGTTTTTCAATTTCATGTGATCTGATCCTCTATAAATGGGGTTGCAATCACCTTTGGGATTGCAATACCCTTAGTTCTTAATGATGTAACTAGTACAAGGCATCACTCCTTAGAAACAGGGTTTGCTTAACATTGGATTTTGTTTATGTTTTACTTCACTGACTTTAGAATATGCTAAAACCTTTTATAAAAGTAATTACACCTAATATTGTGGGGGCACATATCAGATAGAATAGACAGTGTGTCATTTTCCAATTTCATAATCCAAATTAAATTCATCTTTTCCACTAGTGTGTGTGGAATAGTTTGCTAAATCTATAGCATGTCTTTTAACAACCTATGTCCTTTGGAGATAGATCCCTGATGTAGGCCCTTTGCTGCACCTAAATGGGTTGTATCTCAGAGCATGTAACTCTGATACCAATTTCCTTATGCATGAGGGTGAAGGAATCCGTTGGTCCTACACAACAGATAAGACACACACAAATTCAAACACATAATTATTAATTTAAACAGGCTCAACTGACATTTTTTATTATGTGCAACAATTTACATACAATTAAAATGTGCCTGAACGGGCCTACTCACTCTTCATTTACAAAGGGGTTCAATGACCATTCAAGTTCTCACTTCTTTCACCTCTCAGCATGTTGGTCTAAGTCTCATCTAGGCAATACATAGAATACAAAGTTCCTATCCAAAACACATGCCTTCTAGGCCCTTTAGTTCATCGCACCTTTACCACCAGCCTTCCAAGTCTTGTGCCTTCTCAGCCACTATAATCCCCTCTATCAGATCCTTACTATCAGGCCTCCATTTATGCCCTTCTATGGGTAATCTTGATACTCGTGGTCCGATACATCGTCGGACGTTTCTCCTCGGCTCTCTAAGTTTATATTTGCTTTGTTTTATTTCATTGTTTTGCAAAAACTGCAGAAACTATGTATGTAATGAAATATGACTGCAAACATAGTCAATAGAGAAGAGTAAGTCTATGATACGATATGATCAATTAAATGATTAAAAACATTTCTATTTGCAATACCACGAATAGCCAAAGACTAATTGTAAAATCATAATCTTTCATGTTTATGCTAAACTAGAGAATCTCTACTGAGCTTATTGATTGAGTTTAGCTTGAGATCTTCTTAGAACGTATATGCATCATTGATTACTTGTATTTGTTAATTGAAATTTAACTTAGCATAGAAGTGTTTTTTCTATCGATTAGATTAAAAGCTTATTTATACATTAGGCATACACTAGAAAATCGATCAATACAAGAACCCAAATTTTGCACAAACGATACACAATATTTTGCAAGTTCTCCAAAACCTCAAGTTGATAAAGTAAATGCATGGGTAATTAACTTGTCCTCTATCATATTAGAAAGGTAATAATTTAACTGTTATTTTTTGCATTGTTGTCGAGGAAAAATAATAAAGAATAATTATGGAAACTTGTTTTACACTGATTTATAAAACAAAACACATGATAAGGGAATCAAGTTAAGGAATTGTCAGTAGTCCTTTTTATAGATATCATACCCAATGCTTGCATTAGTATTAGGGCATCTAGGATGCATGAAACGAATTATAAATCCTATAGATATTCAGGGTGTAGTAAAAAACATCCAAAGTACTGATGTACTGAAGGGAAAAACAATGAAAGGAGGAGAAAAAGGAGATATATCTAGTTCCAAACTAGTTATAAAATAAATTGTTGAGTACAACTTCAGAGGTTAAGAAATTGGTTCTATAGTTGAATCCCTCTTTGATCATCCTATTGTAAAGGCTATGCAAATAGAAGATTTGATTAGTGGGCAAGGAACACTTTCACACCAAGAGAATCCAGTGCAAGAAATGGATTTATCGATTTCATGAGAGGAATTAGTAACTTTTGGAGAACTAAGTGAGTGGAGAAATAATGCTCTAAGTAGTATGGTTGATCAAGAAGGAGAATCCACCAATGAAAGCGAGCCTACGACATTTGAGTTTCCAATTCAAGGGTTTGTTCATTCTTTGGATATTTAGTAAACCAACGTAGAGGCCACATTCACCAACTTTTGGAATTATGTTAGTGTGGGAGATCCACTATTAAGGAAGGATGTCATGTGATTTATTTTATCTATGCCCCTTAATCAACTTACATTGACTTATATTATATCACTATTATATTTGTAGAATTAGTTAAGGTTGTCCTTGTACATGTCGGCTCAAAACTCTATTGGAGGCAATGCATTATTTCTCAAGTTGTGTATTAAATACCCAACTACCATTTGTATTTAATCATTCAAGGTATTCATTCATTCTTAATATACATGATTTGTCGAAGGGAATCATCAAGTGTTGTGCTCTCTATTGTGCTTGGGTTTATTTGTGTCTCTAGTACATTTATTCTTGGGTTGTTTTCTCTCTTTAGGGTCATGCTTCTCTTGTGTGGCATATCTTCAAGTGTTGTGTTTCCATAGTGCTACCTCATGTTTGTCTTTATTGCAAAATTTGGGATTATGTTGGCTCTACTCAAAACTCTTGCTATCTCTTGTGAACCACAACAAACATGAGCCTTGGGAACATTTTCAAATAACCAATAAGAGAAAGTGAAGTTAATTGGATGTGGTGTTGCACATGCACATTTTGCATATAATAATCTGGTGAATAGGTCTACAAGAAAGATTTTGTTCCAAATTGTGAATGGGAAGTCACTAAGAGGAGGGTTAGTTTAGATCAAAGGTCATGTAAAAACCAGCTTCTGGGACAAAGCATTAAGGATGTATTATTGAAAGAAACACACACATAAATCCCCACAAGTGGGTGTTTCTTTGTGTAATCAAGGCATGCAACAACCTTTTAGATGATGAAGGAAGATTTTTTAGTAGGGTTTATCCAAGTGGGTTCCCATTTCTTCACTTTTTTTGCATTTTATTAAGTTGGGTTATACAATATTTGGGATTTTGGGATCCAAGGATTGTTGGCATTGCACTATAGTTTGTCATTATAGATTTGAAGGTGACTTACTTTGATAGATCCTTGTTGTCGCTTTCTCTTTATCTCAAGGTTCAAGAATATCGTAAACTATCGCTATTATAAGCGTTTTGAATTATAATGACCTCCTCTAGCTACTATTTATGTATTGTTACTACATTTAACTATTCTTAAACATGTTTTATATAGGATTATCATGTGTTCATTTGTTTTAGCTTTGGGTTGTGATGTCACTAAGTCCAATTGATGATTTGTAGCATAATAACATTTAAAGAGCTTTAGAGGTAGATCATGAGTATAGGTAGACACTAGAACAAGGTCATAAGGGAGAAAATACAAGAAGAAATGCATAAGGACTGCAAGTACAACAAAGGCAAGTAGAACAAGGTTGTGACAAGTATAGCAAAGGCCATGTAAAATGTGTGAAGGAGGTCATGACAAGTGTCGTGAAGGCATAAATTTCGTTAAAATATAAGTAATCAATATATTTGAAAAATATAAAAAATCAAATTATTATTATAGAAATTTATCTCGTTAATTTATTTCAATATTTTTATTTTTAATTAACCATAAACTCCTTACTTATAACTTAAATTTTCATAGAAATAAAACTCATTAAATATTAAGTCACATGGATATGATATTAAATAAGTCAAACAAAATATGTGATAAATGTAGAAAATATAGTTCTCACAAAAATAAAATATTAAAATTACATCTATTTAATGCTATCTTGCCAGGGTGGATAGCATGGCAAAGTAAAGATAGCTAAAAGGACTTGGCTGGGGCAGCCTATTATCTCCTTCTTGTTTTGGGTGTTATCATGTGACTGGGTTTGTGGTTTTTTGCTTTGGTGGGTTGGACCTGTTATATTTATTCTGTGGTGTTTGACTGTTATGTAACTTTTTATATATTTGTTTAATAAAATATAGTTATTTTATTGTGTGAAAAAGAGATAGCTAAAAGAAAGTTAAATAAAAAAGAAAAAGCTAAGTAAAATAAAGAAAAAGAAAATAAAGATAAACATACAGTGAAAGAATAAAAGAAAGAAAAACAGAGTGATGTTCTCGGATGATGTAAAGGTGAGGAATTTTTTAAAGATACAACATAATTGAAGGCAAAATGAGAAGTCTAATAAGGCTACAAACAAACAAGGGTTGTTGGATTCCAGTTTACACGGGAACCGACCCACTAAAAGTTTCACGTACACGTTCGTAACTTCATGTGAGATTCCTCCCTCGGCATGTGGCCCCGAGATTGAAAATTAGCACCATAATCGATGAATGATATTCAAGTCTATGTCCAATAAACCTCCTCTTCCATAAAACTGCTATCACCTGAGTGGTGGATGAGCCTGACAATTCATATATATTATTTTAATCTGATGCATCTTCGTCATTAAGCCCTACTTTTTCCTATCTATCATTCCCATTTTAAGCATGACCACTCTCAATTCCGCATGCCCTCTAAGACCTTTTTTAATCTATACCCCTAAATGAAACTTCTTTTCAGCACTCCTAGCAGAAAAGAAATCTGTCATATTACTCATTACTACCATCAAATCATGGGCTCTCCTGTCTGGATACATCTTTACCGTAAGGATCAAAGTGTTTGCTTTCTCAAAGGGGCAGGTTTATTTTTGCCTCTCGCATTGTCTGGTGCTATTACAGGAATTTCTACACTTTATATGATTCTAGTCAAGTTTTGCCTGCAATTATTGCATTTGTCTTTTATGATGAGACCTTTGGAACGCTTGGCTACTCGCCTGGTCTCGCACTCAACCAACAATGCATGATAACCAATTCTTTATGTTTCTGCCTTTTCACTATTGATGAAGTGAGTTGTTTGTGGGTGAGGCCGACTCCATACTTTATGCTTGATTCCCATGCCGGAAGGTCCTTAGATCCCATGAAATCATGGGATACCATGTTATTTATTCCACTTCTTTTGGTTTGATCATGCCGGTCCTCAGTGCGTCCTTGCATTTGGTATCGTGATCCACAGCAACACACAGGTAATGACAAATGCATTAGACAAAAGTGGGCCAGATCTCATCTTGTCACCAACTCCGCCACATGTTTTAAACCCAGCATTCATACGAGAGGTCCTGAAAATCATGGTTAGGTCACTCTTCATTGGGGGTAAGAAAAATATGCACGAACCCACTTAAAATATATGATCCAATAATCACAGAAAAATCACATATGATATGATCCAATAACAGGCATTGCAATTTTTCTATTTTTTCTATTTTCAGTGGATCAGAAAATCCGACATTGAGATCTGGTTAGTCCTAATATTGATTGATTATGAGTAAGAAAAATTAGTAACGTCCAAACCATAAAAGCTTTTTGTCATTAATGAAATCGTTTCTGGTTACCTGTACTGCTTCAATGCGTAATTAATTATATTGAATATATGACACATGTACTACTATATGTAATTAATCAAATCGAATATATGCGGCTTATTGCAGTGAAGTAGGTGCGGTTACAGGTGTCGAGGCAGCAGATAAAAAGTAATTGAGATTTTTCCAAGTTGAGCACGAATGCATCCCACTGCCTGGGTCCAGCACAGACCGCATAAAAAAAAGCATGTTGTGGGGCACAGGTAAGAGCTTCTCTTTTTCTGTCATTTGATTGTTGTCATGGAGATGGCGGCCTACCATGTCTCCACCATATGCAGACAAGGAAGACAGTAAGAGAAATGGAAGTCCTCACTTTTTATTATTATTCACGACCATTTTGAAGCATCAATCATCATTTTATCAACGTCGGGTTCACATTCCGATGAAATTTCATAAATTTGCATGTTTGCAATTGACTAAGCAATGATCAGGGCCGACAGAAGTGCCCATTTGCCTTTGTCTTGACATAAATATACAAATGCAGAGTCAGCCACCCCTGTTTTTTCAATGGGTTCATGCATGTGCAAATCCTTAATTTACAGACAGAACCCAAATTTGTCTCATCCATGGCATGGTTAAAGGCAAACCCAAACGCTTGAGGCCGTAAGGCTTACGACGGTAGACATGAACAAAAGGGAATAAAGATTTAAGGTGTTGGAAGACTGGACCATTTTTGGAGGCCTGCAAAGTAGATTTGACATCCATATACAGTTTAATCATTTAGATTCTGTTGTGCCTTTAAATTACAACCCTTGTGAGAGGAAATCCATAGGCTAGTAGCGGGCTGCATAGAGGGCTAACAGTGCCAGGTGTTTGTGAGAAAATAATAAGAATTTTATGCTCGTGAAAGATGCTAGAGGCGATAAAGTACCTGATTGGCGCAGCAGGGCCAAGTGGCTTTGGCTCTAAATCCACTGCTGAAGAAGTTACTTATGCTTGCAACCTTCAATCTTTTACTGCAATAATCACTGGTAATAATAAGTTTCCTGCAACAATAATAAAACGTATTGCCTGCATCATTTGATTAGCTTTATATATCAATGAATCCTAATTTAAATCTGTTTGATGTACAGGCGCCACCTCTGGTATAGGAGCAGAAACAGCAAGAGTTCTGGCTAAACGAGGGGCGAGATTGATAATTCCTGCAAGGAATCTCAAAGCCGCAGAAGATGTGAAATTTCGTATTCAGAAAGAGATTCCCACAGCAGAAATCATAGCGATGGAGCTGGATCTGAGCTCCTTTGCATCAATAAGAAGATTTGCCACAAACTTTAAATCTTGCGGCTTACCACTAAATGTTCTAATGTGAGTTTCTATTCAAATTTGGGCTAAGCTTTCTTTCCAAGTATTCAACAGGCAGATACCACATAAACATAAAAACTAATTCCGAAACCCTGAAGCAAGTAGTAACTAACGTAGCTATGTTTCTTGCAGAAACAACGCTGGAAAGTTTTGTCATGAATTCCAGGTATCTCAGGACGGCTTTGAGATGACTTTAGCTACAAATCATCTCGGTAAGCAATAAAATACTACAACTCTGAGAGTTCTTGCCTCTTCTGGCAGAACATAGTTGATGTTTTCTGTAAATTCAAAAGACTACACTGCTCTGACTTGCCGTGCTTATTTTCAGGCCACTTTCTTTTAACCAGGCTGTTGCTCAATAAAATGATCGAAACAGCTAACGAAACAGGCATTCAAGGAAGGATTGTAAATGTTTCGTCCGGTATTCACAGCTGGGTAGGCAAAGAAAGAATCCAGTTGGACCAGTTAAACGATCCCAAGAGGTTTCTTTCTACGACCTTTTATAAGTTCCATATTTCGACTCTGTGTTCGGCTACAGTTAGGTAATTTTATGCTAACTCTGTAAGCTTTCTTTACAGCTACGATGCCACGCGCGCATATGCTCAATCTAAACTGGCAAATATTCTACACACAAAAGAGCTTGCCTTGAGACTGGAGGTAATCTTGCGCTACGTTTCTTATAACCACTCAAATTATCAAAGCTTTTGCAAAGCATAAACATTTAACACAAGTTTCCGTCTGCAGAAAATGAAGGCCAATGTGACAGCAAATTCTATCCATCCGGGCATTGTAAGGACCAGGATCACTAGAGATCGCGAGGGACTTATCACAGGTAACCGATAACATGTTTATATTCTCCGCTTTATTTTTTTGTATTTTCTGCTTGGAAGCTAAACTGCAGCTTAATATCACTTTCTTGGAAAATTTGATTAAAGAATTGCATCGCCTTTGCAGATTTGGTTTTCTTCCTTGCATCAAAACTTCTAAAATCAATTCGTCAGGTAAGATCTCTCGTACAGTTCCTTTCTTTACCTTTTTTATTGAATTCTTTAGATGGTTTACCTGTAACTCGCTCCTTGTAGTTGTTATTTCTTAATTTTTCACAGAAACTATTCATTTCCGAAATAATCAAGGAAAACCAGGGTTATAAAAATGGCGTATTTTAACTGTTTATCGGAATTTTATCAGAATACTTACAGCTTGACCTTTAAATCTGTCCTGTAACAGGCCGCATCCACAACATGCTATGTTGCAGTTCATCCAAATTTGAAGAGCATCTCAGGAAAATACTTTGCAGATTGCAATGAAGCGTCTGCTTCGAGCGTTGCAAATGATCCAAATAAAGCTATGGAATTGTGGAAAGACAGCGAAGCTCTAGTAGCATCATATATGTAAACTATCATAAAATAAATAAATGAAAAAAGGAAACCTGTATATAAACCTGAGATCGAATATACACCATGTCTATGGTTTCATATTTTTATTATTTTCTTGTATAAATTTTCGAGATCTTGATTGCATGGAAGAGGATCGATTCTGAAACCCCTTCCAACGATCTAAATCAATTTTACCGTCAGATAATCAAATTAAAATTCTCCGTTAGTTGTTTTCATCTTTCCGCTAGAAAAGAAACGGAACTTCAAAGCTTCACACAAATCGTTCTCCGTGTTTAATTATCTTCAAAGCTTCACACAAATCGTTCTCCGTATTTAATTATTGCAGATACTGTTATTCGATCTTTTTTTTTTCATTTCCAAACTGTTATTCGATCTTTATACGTGTGCGGGACCCACCATTATTTATTTAATATAAGGAACATTAAATTTATTACCGTACCTTTTAATTAATTATTATAAAGCTTAAACTTTTTAAGCCCACTTTATGTGGGATGCAGAATTTGGCATTGAAACCTTCCCTGCAGGGGACATCCCACTCTATCCCTTTTGGGTTTCACTTTGAGACCATAGATAAATTATTTTTATTTATAAAAATAGCCATAAATCATCTTCCACTTTTATTTTCTTATTTGTTTTTAATTGGGGCACTAAGTTTTTTATTATTAATTAACAAAAATTACATATGGTATTAAGATAAAAAAAAAAAAAAAAAAGTTGTTTATGGAAGAGGTACTAAGGTAACTTGGAAGAAAAAGGTATAGTGTATTATCAAGATCTTAAAGAGGAGTGACAGATCTCAAAGAAAAGGAAAGGAATAAATGTAGTATGTTGATGTTGGAGGGAGGGAATAGTTTGCATGTCTCAAGAAACAAATTTAGTGATGGGAATGGTCAAATATGATAAATAGGAACACCTAGTGTAGATTAGTAGGCATACTTAGTGTAGAAGGGGGTTTGTCTCTGAATTGTAGCATGACTAATAACAACCATGTTGGAATCATTATGAATAAGAATGCTTGCTCCTTATATCTCTTCTCATAAGAACCTAGTAATCATGAGGGGATAAGGGTTTTACTTAAGAGGACTTGAGAGAAATCATAACTCTTCCATTGGATCTTGAAGATAAGTTAGTGTTGGTCAAATGTTAAAGTTTGAGGGTAATTTATGTGGTTGGATGAATTCTTGGTGATTGGTAAGTCTAACCCACAAACCTCATTGTTCCAACAAACATTTATTGCAAATCGTGGGAGCTTAGATTTTTATGAATACATTTAAGGTCCAGTGAGAAGAAATATGCCTAGGGAAACGTACTTGAAAGGAGAAAGGGATACATCTTCTTGAATAATGGCTAGTAGACAAAGAAAGAGCGCTACATGTGTGAAGCTAAGGAATGAAAGGATGAAGTTATCTAGTAACCTTGAGGTTGTAAATGAAAAACCCTGCTTTATTAAAAAACATCCTTCACATGTAGATTCCACAAGAGGAAAGAAATTGAAAAGACTATAAATCAATGCATGGAGAAGGTAAGGAAGAATAGGTTGGATTACATCCCCACCTTTAATGCAAGTAGTTTCATACCTTTCCTTTTAAGATGCAAGGAATGTAGAGACAAGATTGGAGGAGGTTTATGGTCTTCAAATATTGATGCCCTAACACTAAACTATTGAACCCCATGCTTTAACCCTTTGAAGGAGAAGACAAACAATGTTCCTAAACTAGAAGAATGGAGAGCACTTACATGGGCTAGAACTTGGTGGAATTGGATTTGGAAAATGGCCTTTCATATGGTGGGATTGATCTAGAGGTGGAAGATCAATCTTTTATACAAGCCCTAAAATGTGTAAACAAGCCTTTAGTGTGGATGGTGAAAACAATATGAGCATTTAAAACACTCATGCCCAGAACAATTTGAGGAGGATTATCTAGATGACATGCATACAATACTTAGCTCAACAAGTCATGGAAAGAACACTCAAGGAAAAAATATGTGGATTCATATTCTATAAGAGGTAGGGCAATGGACCATTTTGATAGATTAAAATGAAAAAACTACAAAAAGAATTAGAATTAGTTATACAACACAAGAATGAGGTATTAGATAGATCAAAATGCTATCTATATGAAATTCAAGAACTTGAATGATCTAAAATGTGTGAGAAAGAGGATGTGATTATGGAGGTAGTACAAAACATAACTCTAGGTTCACCCCAAATTAGGATTAATCTTGGGTTTTAGGAAAATCAATTGGTAACCATTCACCAATTCAAGATAAAGGGGAAATGAAACAACACTTTGTCACTTTGGTGGACAAAGATGATAGCCAGTACTAAAAGGGCAATTCTATACTAATCCTATGCCACCCATGCTACAAAGTATTAGCATCTCAAGGTGCCTCTTTTGGAACCTTGGCTCAACGAGGTGGTTTGTCTCGGGAATTCCTTCCTACACATCAGCGTCAAACATATTTTCCAGGAAGCTAACATGGAAGCGGATCGCCTCTCAAACGCTGCTATTGGGTCTATGAATGGTATGCTTCACTTTGAAGAGCTCCTGGACAATGAGGTCATTGATCAGGGTATGCGTCGTGCTTTTTGAGGATATGTCTGGTTTCAGTGACCACTGAACGTTTATGGTCTTTTGGCTTGCCCGCTACTGTGGATTGTTAGTCGTAGTCTTTCTGCTCATTAATAAGCTTTTTGTGATATGATCACTTGTTTTATGTAATCTAGAATGGACACAATCTATATTTGATAAATGGTCTTATAATGACTATAACCAAACTGTAACTTTAATTTTATACTTAAAATAACAAGTTACTTTCTTTCTTAATAAGAAAAAAAAAAGTATTAACATCTCAAGTGAGAAAAGAAGGTAGGACACAAACCAAAAGGAATCTTTGGGAAGAGGTATGATGAAAAATCGTGAGCTTAGACAAGTCAAAGGAGAATGAAATCGTTGACTGCATCAAATGAACGACGCTGAAACTGTAGTTCAGCTACAAACATGCATATGCGGGGATAGCTCAGTTGGGAGAGCGTCAGACTGAAGATCTGAAGGTCGCGTGTTCGATCCACGCTCACCGCATCTATTTCGATTTATTTCCGGGATCTTTGGAGTAAATCTCAAGGTTATCACGGGAGCTTCGGAGTAACTGTTTTGCTCTTCTCTTCATTGTTTCCGGTCAGATCGGTCTGTGAAATTATAAATTGGTAGGTGGTTACCTCACAGGGAGATTTGCACTACTGATATCGGTTTTCACTTTTCTTATCACAACAGGATCCGTGGCGCAATGGTAGCGCGTCTGACTCCAGATCAGAAGGTTGCGTGTTCGATTCACGTCGGGTTCAAATTTCAAGTACATTTAATTTGGTAATTGAAAATTTTGAATTTTTTGATAAAGTGATTTTGTTATTTTCATATCAAGAAGGACCGATGCGCACCCGAGGTGAATAAAGGCCCAAATTGCCATGAAGCCATGGGATTAGTAAAACATTGTCATCGTGGGATTAGTAAAACATTGCCATGAAGCCAAGTAGGGACTATACACACCATTGCCATGAAGCCAAGTAGGGACTATACACACCATTGCCATGAAGCCAAGTAAGGATTTGTAAAACTAAATCTTCCTACTGTATCATGGATACCTAGTGCTAATCCAAGCAGTCTTAGTTACAAAGGATTATATTCATGTATGAGATTAAATAAAAAAAAGGATGATCCCAATAACTGGAAAAAAAAAAGCTTAAACCCAAAAATTGTCTAACATAAAGAAAAAAGAAGACACTTTAAGTTTAAAAAGGGACTTTGACTTCTAACTAAAGTCTTCCATCCATGTATTCTAACTCGATCAAAGTACCCTCATTTAACAACAAAGCATTCTTGTATAAGTCATTTGAGTCTCTATTTAGTTCCTCGTACACATGGGTATAAGTGATCCATTCAAAGGTTGCCATCTCTTCCTCGATCAATTGTAGAAGTGGACACAAACCAATGATCTCAATTTTTTCTTCTTGTTGGCCCAATCGATAACAATCTGAGAGTCCCCCATTACCTACAATTTTTTATAACCTTGTTGTTGGCATTTCGAAGAAGCACCCATAATGCACAAAGCTTTGCCCAGGTATTTGAACCTCATCCTGCTACAAATCTAATGTGTAAAAAACTATTGGAATTCTTGTGTAAAATGTTACCCACCCCACATATTGTGGGATGCCCTTGGCTGGCACCATCGAAGTAACCCCCAGGAAATCTCGTAATTCAAACTCAACATAACCAGAACTCCTCTTTTGTGACCCTTGGTGTTGGTCTTGTACTCCTTTACCATTTTGATCATCATTTGAGTAAGCACATCAACAGAAAAAAGCTTACCTTTGAAGATTAGCAAATTGTTCACCCACTAGATCCAATACACCAATAAGCTTGGCAAAGCTTTGTAATAGATGACAACACCATCCAAAATCCATTCTCGAACACATCCTTCCAAAGAGTCTAGATTCCAGCTAGATTTGGATTTCAAGATAGGCTTATCTTGCTCCAAACCTCTTTGGCGTAACCACATCTCCAACCTTGCTTCATTCTATTGTCCCAAGTCAAGATTTTATTAGCTAGAGACAACCACAAGAGAATATATGTTTTCAATGGGCCTGGTAATTTCCATGACACCACCCACCACACCATTGCTTTTCCTCGACAAACTCTTCCTCCACTTTTGCACCATAACCTAATTTTACCATGAAATCACCTGAAGATGAATTCTTTGTCCAAGAAAACTTGTTATGTTGTTAATTTGACTGCCCCATGAGACAAATTTTAATTTACTGTCTCCATTCCTCAACCTGTAAACCTTCCAAACCTAGTACCTTTGTTGAATTCCAATTATGAGCCCATTCTCCTATTCCATTTAAATGATAAATTCCAATTTCATAAAACTTACAAATCAAGTCATCTCAGAGTCTATAAGGTACCTCCACTCCCAACCAGGGATATTTTCCCTACACATAACTTTCGACCATCTATGATCCTCCTCATTATCCAAGAACCAACTAGAGGAAAGGCATCGACCAATGCCTTCCAAACAATAGAACCTAATTTATGCACTTCCCCAAACCAATTCGCAATTGTAGTATACATTAATGTGTTGATAACACAATGTAATTACCTTGGCAAGAGTGAGTGGTGGATTCTTCTCGGTGGATATGATCATGGACATGTTGTACGAGCCATTAAATTTGCAACATAGATAAGTCGAGATGATGAAGGGATTGGTGATCACTAGGTTAAGAGTTGAACCGAGATTGCAATCCTGCGACTCTGATCAATTAAAGTCGTGAAGAAAGGTCGCAGGGTCAAGTCTTGGCAGTGTTGCGGCTGTTGAATGAGGTCGTAACTTCGTAAGGGGATCGAGTGGACTTCCACGGGATAGGCTATGGTGTTTATGAAATCTGTGCCATAATATTGATGGAGACAAAAGAGACCTGTGCGAAATGGGTAAGGCCAAGATTCGTGCCCTAGTCACCTATTATTGTAAGTCTCTTTTATAAACAAAGGAAAGAAAGTGGGCACGTAAAAAAAGCTGGTGAAGAATTATGTCATCAAGGTATTCATGAGATTGCAGGGCTTGGTTTACTCAATGAGCAAAGTGACTACTTGTGTCACATTCGTGGGAGTTGAGTCTTGGTTGCTTCTAGTCAAACTCGAGGAGAAGATGTTTCTGCAAAGGATCCCTGCAAGGACGCAGTCTACAATGTTGTCGGACTCCATGAAAAGCTTGAAGAAATCAGGTGGCCTGATAACCTTGATTGGATGGAAAATATTCACATTAATGATTTCTTTGTATATCTGATGATTCGTGGATTTATGAATCATGGTACATACGAGCAATGAAAAGGAGCATGACAGAAACAAGTAAGAAAGCAGGCATGGAAAAGCGAGAGGATGAAGCAATGGATGGTGATGGTGTAGTCACCATGAAGATACATGAATTTTTTTTTAATGGAGCGGTTTGCATGTAAAAGGGTAAGACCTGGTAAGGCATGCATACCCCTGGTAACTCACCGCTAAAGTCGGGAGAAAGACCTAGGTGATAGGGGGTATATGTGAGATTCCTTGGTTAAAAATTTGAGGGGAGTTGGTCATTACTCCAAGTCAAGTTTAAAGGGGGGATTGTTAGGGTTAACCTTGACTCGGGATTGAGTCAAAGGTGGTTAGGTCCAGCCCATGGTTTTGGACACATGGTTTCTTGTGTCCCAAGGTATTGCATGTAATGAAACCTATAAAAGGCTTGACACACTCCATTGTAATGTGACCTGGAGGTGAGCGGTGGCTAGCTCACTTGGCCCGATGGCTAGTTTTGGCCATGTAATGAAGATCTTCATTGGGTGTTGGTTTTCCCTGCATGGGGTTTCAAGGGTAAATTATATGTCTCTATTATATGATTACTTGATTGTGTTTATTTCTCTTGAAGGTTAAATTATGTATCCTTGTGTAATTCCTAACACAACCTTCACCTTTTAACCAGGGAAATTCCTTTTGTAGTCCTTGTCCTAGTCCACAGGGAAATTCCTTTTGTAGTCCTTGTCCTTGATAAAGAAAACATGCATTGATAGGGATAGGATTTAGAGGTTGGGAAAAAAAAGTATGCTTCCTTATACATCATTGTCAATGATCATAAGATTTAACAAAGGCAAAAGTGTCTTACCAATAAAACCATATTACATAATTTTATGAGCAGTTGATTTGGCTAAAATGTATTCACAATTATGAAATTGAAAATGATAACCATTATGAAATTTCTAAACAATTTCTTTGTCTTTGGCATTCCCTACACACTTGAAGAGCATATCACTAGAAATATGGAAGAATCAATTGTTAAGCCTGCCAAACTTGGTAACTTCCAACCTCAACCTCCTCTTTTCATTAGGCCACAAATGAGAAGGACATTGCTAATATGTAGACGATACATAATAGCTTTGTACATAGCTTTGTACCATGGGTCAACAACTACATTAAAATCAAGGAGGAGAATTAAGCACAGCTATGGGAGATCAATCAAGACCTCATCAAGGAACTTGACCCAGGACCACTTTTTGGTTACATATGTCCATATGACAGGTTATTTTGGTATGTATTTTCATGACTGGCTACATAATAGAAATTTATAGACTGTTTCTAGATAAAGATGTAAGACATAAGTAATGATCCAATAGTTTTGAGGATGTTTTATTTGAAGATGACTATGTATGGATTTTTCTGCCAATGGAATACTATGGTTCATGTTTTTTAATAAAAACAAGGACTGTGATCTTTTTTCCAAGAAAAAAAACAACTACATTAAAATCAACATCAAAACATTTTGGCTTAAAGCTCATAAATAAAGTAGGATCATCTTCAAAGCTATTTGAATATTTCTCATTAGAATTTTAGCCAACAAAAGGGCCAAGTATCTACCATAAATAGTCTTGGCAATTCCAATCCGAATATTAAATTCTTAAATCTTGCCTAACTAGTTTGCCAACTTACCTTGTAAATAGGTTTGGGATAACAAACAATTAACATTGCCTAACTAGTTTGCCAACTTACCTTGTAAATAGGTTTGGGATAACAAACAATTAACAATTGGGACAAGAAATAATTAACAATGGGCAATGGCACTTTTACCGTACTATGCTTGCCTAAAATGTAACACACAAACTTACTTAGAGCTATGACAAGTGAAAAACATGATTTTCAACTATAGAATATTTTACCTCATTTTAATTAAGACGGTGGCTCATATATGTCGTAGTTTTTTCAACATTTTTAGCATCTAATCACACAAGAATACCTAAAAACCTCATCCATACCAATAGTATAGTTCTAAACCTCTTTAAAAAGTTTGGCTCAACTCAGATCAATGTAGATGTGATAAACCTTAATTGTATAAAAATATTTATGAGTGTCCTTATCTCATTAGAAATCAATATCTTTTCTTAATAGCTTGTGGATAGGTTTGATCGTTTCCACAAAATTGGGTAACAATTTGCATATGAAATTGATTTTGTGCATGAATGGTTTTAATAGAGGTAGGTAGGGGTAATCTCTAAATTCTAGAAATTATCTTGGGATCAATACTTATATCATCTTTATAAATGACGTGTCTTAGTTAAAATCAAATTTGAACTTATTTTAATTTTTTTAAACGGTTTTGACTCATATCATAAAGGTGTTAAGTAAAAATTGTCCTTCAAAAAAATTTGAAATCTTAATTTTACTTTGCTAACTAAGAGTGAAAGAGTACATCTTAATTTTAATTTTTTTTAGTTG
This sequence comes from Larix kaempferi, assembly GCA_027924585.1. Lineage (NCBI taxonomy): Eukaryota > Viridiplantae > Streptophyta > Pinopsida > Pinales > Pinaceae > Larix > Larix kaempferi. The sequence goes on along the minus strand of BSBM01001409.1, from coordinate 4,199,505 downwards.
ATAAACTGTCCCTATCAAAACCAAACATTTAGACATTTACTAAGCTACATTTAAATATTTACTAAGTTTCCCGATGACAGGTCCTTGTACTGCGCTCCAAGGAGTGTCCTTAATTCATAATTATTACACATGTTGCAACAAGATAAATTAAAATTGTCAGATAAACTTAAACAATAACTAAGCTTCCAAGTAATGGGTCCTTGTACTATGCCCCAAGGAGGGTCCTTATTTCAAAGTTATTACACATGTTATATCATGATAAATGAAAATTGTCAGAAAAATCAATGTGGATTAGCTCAAAAATGATGGTTGTTGAAACCTTTATGCACCTCATTAACTTTTGACATGTAAGTGTAATAATGGTATAAAAAATGGGAGTTGATGTGTGCATAGCTTTGCTAAAAGTACAACATTTTCAATTCCTTGCAGTTGCTAGCACAATCTTTGTCAGGTTGGATTTAAGAATTTCAGTGGTTTCGTAAAATACATAATTAGACACAACAAGCAAAATACATTGATTTCCATAATGTATAATAACATTAATTTGCATATTCTTAACAATAATAAAATGCTTTTCTTTTTAATAGAAGATATAGTCCAAAACATTGGTTGTATATGAGCAATCTTCCACCTAACCATAGCTATCCATTGTATATACCACCCCGAAGCCAAGCTATGAGGCCATGAGGGTGAAGGAACCAAGCCACAAGATTCTATTGCTCACAACCCGACCCATTTACTCTTATGTTTATCCAGTCTACTCCATATAGAGCATTCAAGTCATCTCATCCAACTATCAAATAGCCATGGCACTTTCTTCCACTGATCCATACAACTCAAGGAAGATCTTCCTTTCTTTGCTCAACAATCCCTTAGGGATATTCTTTCCTTCCATGCACATATAGAGCATGTTAACTACACAATTGGTCACAGATTCCAAACATCTCCAATCTCCATTCACCTACAACCATCTATCTTTGATATAAGGTTTTCAATTTTCTCTTTACAATGTTGATTTGATTAGTTTCTCTATTAGTTAATGATTAGCAATGGAGAATACAACATGAAAAAATGTGGAGCATGAACATGAGAACATTAGAATCAATAGAGTGAATTGAAATAAGAGAATTGAGGAGATTGATTGCTAACATTACTTTTGACAAGAATATTTTCGGACTCTTATAGTTCCCCATGATGATTTACTTAGTGCATGCTTCCATAACTACATGAGGAGACTTCCCCACCAAACTTTTATATGCTTTCAATGATTAATTTTATAAATCAATGAAGGTGGATGGATCCTTTTAAGTAAATGATGGAAACAATATGAGCTCTTACTGGAACACTTGACATTAGAGGATTTACTTTCCCATAGCTCCCCCCTCTTTCCTTTTTCCCTCTAGTGGAATCTAACCCTTCTCATGCTCTTTGCAACCATCTCGAACCATTACATATTGTATTTTCAACATTAATATTTACATAGTTTGAGTTCATTGTGGCAAACCTATCACATGGTCAATATAAAATATATTTACATAATCTACTTGCCTATCCATCTGTTGGTCAACGTTTGGCTAGCTTGAACTTCACCTTGAGGATCCATACTAGCATATTTACAACATTTACAAACATGGCCATTTAGTTAAATTCACATGGATTAAGTCCCTTCATTATAACCACACATTTACAATTTATACGTAATATGATCCAATACATTCCAATAGTCAAAGCCAAGGTATTACTAAAGAACACAAAAACATTGTAGAAGAGAAGGAATGATGAAACTTGACAATTTGGCAGCATCGGACAATGAGGTGCTTATAGGGGCATAGGGATCACCGATATTTATATGTATTTAAAACATTGGATGAAAATTGAAATAAAAATTCAGATTGGTATTTTTTTTTTAATCTTATTGTGGTACGCCTTGTATCCTAGTGCATCAATGCATTTATATGGAATACACTACACACACATTTACAATTTATACATAATATGATCCAATACATTCCAATAGTCAAAATCAAGGTAGTACTAAAGAACACAAAAACATTGCAGAAGAGAAGGAATGATGAAACTTGACAATTTGGCAGCATCGGACAATGAGGTGCTTATAGAGGCATAGGAAACACCGATATTTATATGTATTTAAAACATTGAATGAAATTTGAAATAAAATTTTGGATTCATATTTTTTTTTAATCTTATTGTAATACGCCTTGTATCCTAGTGCGTCGATGCATTTATAAGCATGAACTACACTACACATTTTTTTTATAAAATATTTAACCGATCTTGGTGCACATAATAGAATTATGCACTAATGTGATGATATTTTTTTTACACATTAGTAATCAATCTGATCAAAACCTACTACGATGCACATTGTAGCACTTGGTATGAGTGCAATTAAATCTATTTAATATATCAATAAAATTTAAAAAAAAATGTAAACTTTAATACATTAAACATGATATTGCATATGTGTTTATAGGTTACAAAATTCAAGTTTTTTATTTGAAACTAAAATGGATGCATCTTCTAACATGATACACATACCTTTTAATTATTAATAACCACCAATAGAATTAAATGTGACATTTTCAACAGAAATTAATAACTAATTCATACAGAAATTAATAACCGGAATTCAATTATTCTATTTTCAACATATTGTAGGTTCCATTGACAACCAAGGATGACACGATACATATGCTTTTATTCTTTTGAAAATCCGAGTATTTTTATTTTCGATGTTTTTATTCTTCTCAAAGTCCATTGTAGGCATTGGAAGGGTTTTGAAAACCCGCTCTATGCATTTATTTTTATTATTTTTTAATGTTTTTTTATTCTTCTTAAAATTGGCCATATGAAAGGTTTTATCATTGTTAATAGTGGTTTTTTTTTCCATGTGCATTAAAGATGGAAAAGAGGTATATTTATAAGTATTTGGACTTTATATCATATGAATTTTTTTTTTTTTTTTTTTTTTTCCAACGGAAAAATCACCTTCCTGCTATTCCGAAGAATCAAGGAAAGCTTGAAATACAATCATTACAATAGGGCTCAACAAGAGTATCATGTCACTTACAAGAATTGAACCTGGGTGGGGAGGGTAACAATCTTTCCTCCCAACCACCCAACCTACAACCAATGGACAAATTTTTTTTTTTTTATATAATCTTTGATTATATTGTAATTTTATTGTGTTATTTAAATAATTGATATTTACAATTTTGATAATTCTTCTGAATTTTTAGCACGTCTAAGTTAAAATTAGAAGAGCCTAAGGAAAACACATTTCAAAGCATTCAACTGAAGAATGATGCTTCCCAAGCAATTGACTTCGTTGATGAAGATGCCCTCCATGGAAACTAACAAGAAAGATTGAACAATGTAGCATTTTTGCTCAACCACTTTGTTGGCAGGCAGTTGGATGAGTCACCATCACAACACTGCAAGTGCTACGATACCGCGGAAGGCGGAAAGTCAAGCGCGAATGTTGATATTTTATGTAATTTTTGGTCAGTTGAACTGCGGTATGCAGGTTTTTGGGTTATTTGGACCACGATAGATAGTTGTTGGGTCATTTGTTTTGAAGTGTCGATTAGAAAGTAGTTAGAAAGTGGACAAATATTGTAAAGGCACAAGCCTATAAATAGAGATAGGTTTGTAAGTGTTAAAGCATCTGATCTTATCTTTTGGGAGTTGTTGGGATACCGGTTTGGAGAGCATAATTGTTATCTGAGAGATCTGTTCCGATGCTGAGACTGAATATTTGTTGTATCTGGGTTTTTGTGGAGTTAATATGATGTGGAGCTTTTGAGCAAAATCCCTGTGTTGTCTTGTTTATTCTGGTAATGCATTTCGTGACATAATTGTATGAATGATGCGATGTCTACTTGCTGCGATTAATGCATTACTGTTGCAATTATGATTTGTCCCTGTTAAATGATGTTGCTAGTATGATCAATGCCTACGTTAAATGTTTAGATCTTTTTCTGAAATGTTGCAATAAGTTGAATGTTTGATGCACCATATCCTCCTACATTCGGCGGAAACATGGTTCCATCAACTCTCCCTTGAACATCTCGGGTAAGACCTCATCTGCTCCGCAGGTGTTGCTGGACAGGGTAAAACTTGTCTGGGCCGGTGCTCAGGGAGATCACGGTGGGTTGGTGTCGACAGTGATGGGAACCCCTGTCGACTGGGTTTGAGTCAACAAATGGTTCCGTTGCTGGGACCGTGTGCGAAGTGACTGGAGGATATGTGGCATCCGACAAAACTAGAGATCCAAGATTGGTTCGACCTGAAATTGCAAGAATGTGCTAAAAAAGAAAACAAGAACCTTGGGTTGAAAAACAACTGGTGGTTAGCAAAGTACATCCACGACGGTCTGCATGAATATTTTTTTTGTGAGTTCCCAATCATCCTGTATGAGTGGTTAACAAAGTTGACTTTCCAGAAGAGGAACTTCCAAGGTGGTGAACCAACAACCTGGACTCCAGAGCTAATTTAGGATCTGCGAGAAGTTGACAACAAAGCGTCGCGGGCTGATGAAGTTTGGCTCGATAGCATACTGGAAGGCTATATCACGGAATTTGCAGTTGATACGAATAAATCCTATAGTGAAGTTGAAAGATATTTCTTCCGCGGACCGCGAGGTCGGTTTATGTTGTCTCTACAATTTTCTATTAAGATGCTTATTTGTGAAAAAGGCATATTGAAGATGCATCTTGATCAGTAAAAAGCTTGGTGGGAGGAGGCCGTGGATATCGCGACGGTGGGGGGGGCGGTACATGGAATGGTAAGGGGTAGATGGGTGTAGGTCATGACGAGACTATGAGTGAAGCTGAGGAAGAGAGTGGTCTTACAAGGGGAGGAGCAAGGTTCTGACAGGAAAAGAGGCAGAGGACAAGAGAAAGTCCTGCTGCGATTAGAACACAAGACTGCGAAGGAAGACCACACGAAACGAAGCGACCTCACAGCCCGAACAAGGACAACCAAGCTACGCCCAGGATAGAGGCAGGACCAAACCCCAGCAGCCACATGCCCACACCTCCCTTCACTATCTGTCAACCAACAAGAAACACAACTTCGACACCACACTGTCAACAAAACTTGATTACTAATAGTTCAGCAACTGGAGGAAGGAAGCCCAGGATGGCGGGCGAAGATACAAAGTTACCGTTGTTCCATAGGAATGGAACAGATAATCCTGAGCAATATTGGTTCCTATGTGAGGCAGTATGGACAGTGAGACAGATTACTGATGACAATGCCAAGAAAGGATAGTTGGATACCACCCTTCGGGGTCGTGCCTTAGACTGGTTTATGAAATTTGTGCAGGTTCCTATAGGTACCCTAGAGAAGACGCTGGATTAAATTCATGTAGGATTGATCGCAGAGTTCCTATCAACACATTTAATGCTCCTTGATTTAATCATTACATGTAAAAAAAAATATTAAATGTTACTGACTAGTTATTGACTGCTTGTTTTCCTCTAAGAAACCTGTGATCTCATACAAAATGACATATAAACAAATATGCAAAATCGCAATCTCTAATTGTTTTAACTTCATTTCACCATATAAATGGAGGTTTATGACTTGGGTAAGAGCAAGTCCCTTTACCCCCACGACGGGTTCCCAATGTTAACCCTCAATCTCGTATGACAATTGTTATACTTCTCATTGGTTTGAATGGGAAGCCACTTGGTGCTAACCCTGATCCCATGTACCATGTAGTACATCCAACTGCATCAAAGGTTATGATGGTTGAGAAAGTCAAGTCCTTTCCCCTCACATGTATGCATTCCTCCTGGATTTATCCATCGCTGCACTCATTTTCCATTATGTCTACCATTATGGCCCTGGGCGTTGCTACCCTTCCCCGTACCAGTCATGACCGGAAGATTCCTTGGTTTCCAATTATGGATGGTCGTCGAGGACGCCCCTTTAGCTCCAATATCTTCGGCATCTTCCTCCACGTTCGTTGCCTCCTCACTCAAATCAGTATTCAACCTTAGCTCACCTTCCATAATCCCCTTGGAAATTTGCCTCTTGCTTGGATTGCTCCCTACATAGTTCTCACCATGGTCTGCACCAAGAAGATTGAACAAAAAACCTCAGTTGGCCCTCGTCGCTCGCATATGCCTCACATTTTACGAGAACATGAGAATGTTCCAGCCTATTATTCAGGCATGGTTTCCTCTTCTGCAAGATGCCACATTCAAGGTCTAGAGGAACAAATTCATGACAGTCTAGACCGCCCAACTCCGAACAAGCTTTTGGAGGAAATGAGGCATCTGGTGGAGGACCGTCTTGATTGACCTGCACTTCGGAAATGAGTTACAATAAGGCCCTAACCCTCCCCTGGTATACCAAGACTATGCTCGGCCAAGCTCTCATGAACTGTCTCGAGGGAAATTTGTTGGACAACACTCAAGGTCCTAACCTGGCTGCCTGCATGGAACGTGTTGAAGGGTGGCTACACTGTATGGCTAAATCCCAAATAACAAATATTTCACTAAATTTGGAATAAAATAATGAATCTAGAATTCCAAAATAACCAAAAAACTTAATTCTAGGGTTGTTCTTGTAATAAAATCTTTCCAATTTTATGAAATATGTGTTAAGTGGATTTTAATGCTAAGCTTAATGCCCTAATCCATGAGCTCACTAGAAAGGTTTTAAGAAGACAAATGGTGTCTCAGGAAGATCCTTAGCTCATATTTCTCCAACATCCTAACCCGTCTCATCTAAGAGAGTCCTCCGGACTGCAAGAAGATGATCAAAAGATGAAGCAACACGCCTTTCCCCTCATTGTTTCGACCTAGCTATGTTCCTAGGTTTTTCAGTTCTTGTTTGTTTTCATCTGTTCTTTTATGGTCAACTGGTTCTTTTTGTCTTTGCTCATTACCGGTGTAGGCTATAAATCCCGACATTTGTGAGTCATTTTGGACTTTTAGAATCTCTTGCCTTCTTTTCAGCTTCCATGGAATTCCATTGATAGGTAGAAATATTGGTTTCCTAGTTGTGTTTACAGACTAAGTGATTATGTCTAGTTCATGACCCGTTTCTTTTCTCTATGTACTTCTTGTTTATATTTCAACAAAATTCGAACTTGTAAAAAAAAGAACAAGTCCCTATATGTTTGAGTAAACAAACTATGTTCTACCAAATGGTCCATGTGTTTTTAGTGCTACTCATTTTTGCATTTTCATTTTGTTGGGAACCTTGATCTCATGTATACAATCCATGTTTGTGTGAATGTTGAATACTTGATTTATTTCCATTATATAAAGATTGTACATGTATAAGGTTGAAGGACCACAACCTCAAGTGAAGAAGGCAATATTATCTCAAATTCCAAAGGCATATATTTTCTTGTAGTACTTTTTATGATGAATTAATAGATAGTGATAATAAATTCTTTGAATTAAATTGTTAATATACCAAAATAAATCTAAAAAAAGGATTAGTTGTCTTATTGTGTGTAGATAGGATGGTGTGTTGGTTTTAAATATTGTTCTGATATGGCTTGTGAAGAGGGAGAATGGACACACTACAAAATAACCATTGTTTTTTCCTCTTACCTCACCTACTACTTATTTTTGATAATTTGATTCATAAAATATGAAAAGTTTAGTTTTTGCTTGTTTGCTTAATATCTATTGGTGAAGACACAACCCCTTCATTGGGACCTCTCTATCATAGTGGATTGATATTCTTGTTAAAAACACTAGTGTTTTCTTAGTGTGTATCAATTATTAGTGCATGTATGCATATTATTAGTGTATGAAAAAAAAACTCTCCCATAATCTTCATTTGTCCGAAGTTTTTATTTCTAGTAAAAATATGTTAAAACCTCCACCAAAACCTTGGTTACCAATAATGGAATATTTAGCAAAAGTATTTTTTGATAATTATATCAAATTTTGTAGCAATAATAAACTCCATAAAAAATATCACTAAATGGTGTTTTCCTTTTAGTGCCCCCCTCCTTTAATTTCCCTCTCCTCTTTTTTTTTCTTCTCTTTTGTACCTCATCCCTTTCTTTATTTTTACGTTTCTCTTATCCCTCACATCCCTCTTGTTTTTCTCTTCATCTCCTACTATAGTCCCTAATTTCCCTAAGTTCTAATGGAGAATGATCTACCACTATAGTCAAATCAATTTTAAATGGAAATTCCTGATGGTTCTTTCATTGAGTAAAAAGAGCATGTTAGAGATGAAATAATTGCATGTTTGTGGCATTATGATAGATATATTTTCATTTATATTTATTCAACAGCATATTATTCATTTACTCAAGTTTAAAAAGTACATCTAAGAGGAGCATCATGTTTTCACATTTTTATTTCACCTCATATTTTAGGTCAAAATTGAAGACAAATGAGTATGTAGAAATTTCATATTCGTGACCCCCTCCCCCAATAATCTAAACTCCCCTATTGATGAAAATATGTAATGAATGTGAGATGGAAGGCATGGGGGGGGGTTTACAACCCTAATGGATTGTATGAATTGACTTATGCTTGGGGTCAGAGTTAACCACCAATAATCACGTAGAAGCATGAAATTTATATCAAGGGATACAAATTCTCAAAGCTAGGTATATAAATAAGCTTATCAGAATTAGAGAATTTTTTATCATCATTCATACACCCCCCACAATGGGGTGTTTTCTAGACCATGCTCATAGATTCAAAATAAAACATTCCTTCGTCAATTGACAACATCTTGATCAAACAAGAATTTATTTTATCAACCTTACTTGTGCTCCCATATTGATATCTTACTTTGCCTTTGAAAATCATTTATTGGATTCTAAAGAAAACTCCATTATATACCCTTATACAATATTTTTCACCCAAAAATAAATTGTGAGGGTGCTTCTTCAAGTTGCTTAACCTATTTCAATGTTCCATTCTACTACCTTCCTTTATTTTCAAGGGTGTTTTCTGGTGCTTCTTCAAGTTGCTTAAACTATTTGAAAAGGTGTTGATGGATTTCCATGCTCGCCTAGGTTTACCCAAAACCTTCAAGTGACCCATGAAAGACAAAATATTTATTTTTTTCCTAAGTTTACAGCTCATTGGTGAAGGGGGGATCATTATTGGTTGTTCCTTATTCTTCTATTTGATGTCCCGCCATTTTATCTCACTCCCTAAGGTGAAAATATCAAGGTGGAAGACACTAGTTCTAATCCATCATTTATCCATTCACCTACTCTTATGTCTAGTCATACCATGTTTCTACTGCATCCATTTTCCCCCCTCTACGTTTTCATTGCACCACCTTCACTCTCTCTACCATCCATTCCAACCCTTATGGTTTCCCCATTGTCCCATATTTTTACCACTCCACCATCAATCTCCTGATTGGAATGCAAAGAAGATTTACTTACCATCTCCCCAGATGCGGGTGTCATACGAGACCACGTGCCATGAGAGGAAGGTTGTGTGGTGAGTGGAGGACGACCGCATGGGATGTGCGTACATGCGGAGGTGTCAAAAGGAGAAGGACCAAATGGAGATAGGAGGAGGGATTAAATGGGAGGTGTGAGAATGAGGGGGAGTTATGAGGGGAAGAAGGAAGGAGAACATGGACAGTTAGATGGAATGGATAGCCAGAGGAATGACAACAACAAATTTATGGGCAGATTAAGGTGGAATGACTAGTCTATAAAAGAAAGGTACCAGGAAAGTATGCGGGATAGTGGAAGTGAGGTAGCTGAGAGATGAAGCCTTAGTGAAGAAATTAAACTGGGTTTTAATGTTGGCTTGAGCGATAAGATGCAACAATTGATTGCAGGTAATGGCATAGGGGTTATAAGAGGGAAGGGCAGGAATGGCCCCATGAAGGGTGAGGTGAGGTGACACATTGGATCTTTGTTTTTAAGAAATAGGCTTGATGCTTTGACAATTTGTGAATTGGTTATGGATCCTATTTAGTGGATGAGGAGCTGGTGTGGGGGGTGAATTCGGAGGGAGAAGAGAGTGGAAGAAGACGACTAGGAGCAAAAAACATTGAAGGAATTCCTTCGCATGTTGATGAGTGTATTTCGGCAATGGAGGACGAGGATATGTATTCAAGAATGGAGGATCAAGGAGCATCGACAGTGTTGAGTTTGTATTGTGTCATGCGGATATTACTGGCCAAAACCATGATGGAGAGGGAGATTTTTGGGGACTTGGTAATGCAGGTCTTAAACAACCTGAAAGAGGACATGTTGAGAAATCTAGTGGACATGGAGGATAGTATGGACCTCGCAAAGGCTCTATTTGGTTGACGCTCGATGCAGGAGTAGTATTCTCTGACTGTTCCAAAGCATTATTTGTCAGTTTGTGTGGACAATTTGCATGAGGTAGTATTGCAACCAGCTGAAAACGAAGGGTAAAATCATTCGATGCCTTCTAGTCTCTTTTTTTTGTTTGTCGGTTTAGGGGAATGCTTCTTATTTCTGATGGGTGTTGTAAGGGCCAAGGGCCCAAAACATTGGGGAACACTATTATGGCCACGAGTTTCATTTGTTAAAAGAAAAGTTTTGATACTTATCCCATATAACCAGGCGTACCATGTAATGGGATGTGAAGTTTTGTTGAAAAGGGGGGATTTGTTTTGCTTCAGACTGTGGGAAGGAAATTGTGAAATTCTAAGTAATGTTTTGTAATTGGAAGGGCAGTCTAGTAGACAAGGGGGGGACTCTAGTTAGCTCCAAACTTTGGCATGGCTAATTTTGTATCACCGTGTACAGTTTATTTTGATTAGTAATTAAAGATTTCAGCTTCTTACACACAAAAAAATATTTACTTACCATATATCAATCCATCATCCCACCATGCCATCATGTCATTGTCACTCTCTGAGGCGGAAGGAGGAAGGCACTAGTACCATTCCATCACCCCGCCATTCTATCATTTTTCTAGCTACAATCCTCCACCCCATGTTGTGACTTGATTCATCTCCAAGTTTATTGTCACCTCATGACCACCACACATTATAATATTTTTATGTGAGGTAATAAATTTCATTGGTGGAAATTTTTTTGCATTCTTTTTGACATCACTTACGAAAGATATCCCTTACAATAATCATGATGGCACTCCATATGTGATTAATAGCCATCAATAATTAAACATATCACTTTTAAGTACTTCATTCAATGTTGATTTTGGTAAAAGGAGGAAGAAAACAATATGAATCCTAAGAAAAGGCTTGATCCTTAATATGGAGATATTGTTAATTCTTTTGCATAGGGAGATAGAGATTTCCATTAGTCTGTGGAATATTTATGGTATTTTAAAAATAACACATGCAACGAGAACAAACTTTGGACAACTATCTTGGCAAAGGTAGGGTGCATCCGTGAAGATTTTGATTTTTGAGAATTGGTGCAGTGATGGTTGAAGAATTTCAACCCTAAATACAAGATCATGAACTTGGAAGAGTTAGGTAAGGAAAATGAGTTACTTTTTCTTGTTTCATCTAGGGACATGTTGAGATTACCAACACCAACTAAGGTTTTTAGGGCCTCCAAGACTAATTCATTCTTGGGTGCTCATAGTGGTGGCACTCCACTCCTAAGAAGATGGTTGATGCACTTGAGTGATGAAAAAATCAATGTAATAGCTAGATCTCAACCCTTTTAAATTGATCTTGTTTATATTGTAACTATGCTTTCATTTACTATGTGTTTCTTGACACCATGAGTTAGTTTCCAAGGTGATTATGAACAATTACAAACATTATCATGGTAATATTTATTAAATGTTCCAAGGTTGACTAATGGGGAGGACACCAATGGACCTATGAGTCCACCAGAGTGAAAAGTAAGGGTATAATGGGAAAATAACCTATGAATTATGATTTTTCATTTCCCTATCCATAAAACTCCTTCATTTGATTGTCCTATAGAAATTTATTCTAAAATATTTGATAAACAACATTTGAGAGCCTAATTAGGCAATTCAAAGGGGAAATATGAATATGAGAACTTAGTAATCATATACAAAAGTGCCTAACTCCTATTTTATTGTAACTACCTCCTATATTTTGGGAGCAAGAAAGGGGTGGAGGAAAGACTCCTCCCTCACACTCATTCAACCAATTCATTCATGCAATTTCGAATGGGGAGAGAGGAGCTTGGATAAAAGAGGGTTCCTAAGGAGAAAAGAAGGGTTTGGAGGAAGAAAAATTGGCCCAAATCTCATATAAACCATGTAGAGATGAAAGAAAGGTTGTTGGATGAGATCAAACACCATCAGAGAACAATTATACCCCATTTAAAATTATTGAAGGTTGTAGGCCTATTAGGTTTTCCAAAGAACCATAAAATATTTTACCAAGAAGCTTCACGATGTTGGAAATGAAATATGGAAGTAGGTAGTGTATTGGGCTCACATTGGCTATACTAAAGAGAATAGAGAAGAGGGGAATGCTTGAGGGACACAAGATTAGATAAAGGATTACTTCATTGTTTCAAGGAGGAATGGATGAGTGCCAAGAGTTGTGCCATCTGAGTGATTGAACAAAGAGCCAGTAGTGACTTGCTTGGTTAGTATCTTGGAAGATTTTGGTGAAAAGAAGAGTGGTTTGAGAAACCCTAAAAATATTCTTCACCCTACTGTTCCCATAGCCCAAAACATGGTGGCATTCTATAGTGGAATATCCTATGGTTGGGAGGAAATAAATCCCCCCATAGTCAATTTCCTTGGAGCTTCATATTTGGAAATATAAGTGTATGTCACATTCCCATCTTGACCCTATCACATTAAAATTGTAAATGATGTAACATTGTTATGAAATCATTGTGAGGAGCTCAAGGCCAAGGCCCCGCCATCGATTTAGTGATACATACGGCTTGTGTGCTAGCCAGACATTGGAATTTCAACATCATGTAATATGCATTTTAATAAAAATACCCACAACTAGCTATGCAATGCAACAAAGAGATGGGGGCATGATTTTATAAGGAATTGGGAGGGAAAACATTCAAACCCTTGAGCCAACCAAGTCAATCCAAGTGTTAATGAGAGAACCCATCAAACCCTCAACTACCCATGTTGACTTTTGTACCCAATCATTGATTTTCTCCCAAGAGTTGGTTGAGGTAGTTAATGCCTTGGGGAATGAGAGGTATGGCTGTCCAAATTCGAGTATGGGCAAGCCACCCTGCATGGGAAATCGCGTTTTTCTTCTTGGGCAAGAAATGAACCATGATTTTCTCTCCCAAGCCATTATCCATCAACCAGTCTTCCTCCCTCACGAGTTTAGAGCTACCTGGGTGCTTTGTAGCCACGTTTTTCTGTTTATCCTTGTTTCCTCAGTCAGGAGAAGGGCATTTTTGTGTTGTCTACCAGTGGGGAAGAAGAGGAATTGACTTGGAGTTCCATAGAGGTCATTTTGGGCCGTTGAATGCCTGATTAGCTGGGGAAGAATTCGTTTTCCCCTGTGATTGTTTTGCCCATCCCTTAATCCAATTTTGACTGGAAACGATTTGGGAAAACCCATGGCCAACCTGTTGGTAAATCCATTGCTTTGGCTTGAACTTGAGTGTAAGACTCCAGGGTTCAATGTAGCCTGTTAAACCTAGCTGTGGACTGGCTTGGCTTAGATGAAATGACCAATTGGTTGTGAAAGAGTGAATGTCCCCCTTTCCTTGTAAGAATCAAGCCCAGCTCGGGGGTGGCAGTTGTGTTGAGAGATTGATGAACACAACTGACCTATGGTTGGGTGGAACGTTGCAGCGACATAGCTGGTTGTTTGGGACAATTGCACAATGAAGATGAGTATATTCTTATGTGTACTTAATTCTGCAATGTCATTTCATTATTGACTGTTATGTTTATGAAGAGCAGTGCATGTAGTGGATCTTGCTTCTACTGTGCTTATTTGGATTATACACCTACACATGTGTTTTTTGGTTTTATGAATCTAATCAATTAGCTAAGTTTTTATGTGAAAGCCCCAGAGATTGGCATCATGTTCCCTCCCTTGCCTTGGATGGATGGGTGGGTACGTGACAGATGGTATCAGAGCTGCTGGTTGCAGCATTGGGCCTTCATGGGCTACCTATCACAGCTTGTAGAGGTAAGTATGTTTCCTGCTTAACTGTGGTCATTAAGAAAATTTGAAAATTTGAAAAATTATCTAAGTGTTTATAGCGGAAAAGAACTCGTAAGTTTCTGCTGAAACGACGGAAAGAACTGGTGAGTTTGCGCCGAAATCGGCGTCAAGACTCGGCGAGTTCATCCGCAACGACGGAAGGAACTTGCGAGTGTCTGCCGAAACTGCGGAAGAGCTCGACAAGTTGGCCCGAAGCTGCGGAAGGACTTGGCAAAGTTGTTCCGCAACGCCGCAGAAAGTCAATAAGTTCGGCGGAAAGATGGAAAATTTTCGGAAGCAAAAGCTGAGTTTCGGTCGGAAGAACTCAGCGAGTTCGTACGCAATGGCAGAAGAACTCAGCGAGTTCGTCTGCAATGGCGGAGAAACTCAGCGAGTCCGTCCGCAACGGCGAGTTGCACCGACAAAAATTGAAGAAGTGCCCGACGAAAAGAAGAAGAAAATTTTCTAAGTATTTTCAGTGTCCAATAGAAAATTTTGGAAGAACTCGGTGAGTTGGTTCGAAACATCGGAAGGACTTGGCAAGTTGGTCTGAAATTTTTTTTTCAAAAATTTTCTAAGTGATTTTCAGCATCGAAGAAGAAATTTCGGAAGAACTTGGCGAGTTGCTCCGAAACAAGCGGGAGAACTTGGCGAGTTCATCTGCAATGTTGGAAGAGAACGACGAGTTCATCCGCAACACAGAAAGAGATGAACGAGTCCGTAACACCGGAAGGAACTGGCGAGTTTCTGCCGCTGCACCGGAAGGAACTGGCGAGTTTTCACCACAGCGCCGGAGGGACCCGATGAATTCGTTCGCAGCGTCGGAGGAAGTTCTGGAAGAAACTCGGTGAATCCATCCGCGAAACCGGAAGAACTCGGTGAGTTCATCCGCAATGGTCGGAAGAGAATTGCCAAGTCTGCTAAAACAGGAAAATTCAATGGCTTTCCAGGGTGAAATTTAGGCGCTAAAAGCTGAAAATGGCCGTGAACTTATGCGTCAGATTGCGCGAAATTGAAGGATTTACAAAAAAAAAAAAAAAAAAAAAACGAGGGCACTGCCCTCGACCCGCCTTGCAGTGGCGAGCCACAAGGGGGCAAGCCCCCTTGACCCTCGTCATCCTCCGGAGACAGTCGTTGAAAGTGTGAAATGCACTCTTGGGATGAGGAGAACGGATTGCATAAAGGGTGGTGGAATTCTCAACAAGAGTAATGGGTTGTGATATCCATTATGGAAGATGAAAGGGAAATTCCTCACCTTAAACTATTTCTGTTTATAGCATAAGAATTGCATATTTGGAAAAATAGCAAGGATGAATGTTATACACGTATGTATATGTGGAATTGCTGATTCATGAGAAGATCATAGCTAATGATGGTTTGTATGCTTGGTAGGGAAGCCAAGAAAAAGATCAGCTATGATGTGGAGGAGGAACTCCATGTCATGATGGGAAATTGGAAATTGACAAGGGATAATTCCTTAACCCCTCTCTTGCTATTGTACTCATATTTCCTAAGTTTCATAAGTTGAAAATTATGGCATAGGGATGTTGGAAATGCAAGAGAGTAATGCATATGAATTAATGGGCATGATTAAGGAGTCATTGCATAGTGCATGTGAATCAGACCATGATTATAAGGCATGATGTTGCATATGGGTAAAGGTAGTGAATTCACGCATGCAATAGCCCATTAATGGTATTGTCTATGGTTGATGACAATTCATGTAGTTGATAATGGTTGTATGAATCAGACCATAGAAGCATGAATGAAATGCAAGGGACTAGATAGATGATATGAATATGCACTGGATGGCATATTAATAAACATTGCACAATGCATATGAAAATGTTTTTGCATGTATATGATATTGCATAGTGGTAAAATAGTGAGGTTTTACATATGCAATGAGCCACTTAAGATAATGATTGTGGTTGCTAATAATTAGTTGTGTTCGCACTGGTTATAAGACCAAAGACAACCGAAGCATGGCTAAGGATGTGGATGATGATTGTTGCATACAACCTTAGGAAGAAAGGATGGTGCAACAAATCTGTGATCATGAGGTTGGCAAAAGGACTGTGAAGCCTTGGTAAGAGGCCAATTGATCATGTAACATCAAGCGATGTTAATGATAGCCATGCAGGTAATGGATGTTGAAGGAGGATTTGGTAAGATCCCTTCAACTACAGTTAAACTATGTTGATTTGGTTTGCACGTGGTATTGAGTGCCTAAATGTGAATGTCAACCTACCAAGTATGGTGAGGTATGGGGTAGTAAGGGCAAGGAACCCTCTACCATATGACTGTTTTAAATACTAGAATGCATTCATAGGGGATTGTATCATGCCATTGTGTATGTTGGTTGTGAGTTAAGAAACCAAAGCAAGTGAGGACTTATGGTCCTATCATGGTTATGAATGCTATTTGGGGAAGACATGGTTAGGCCATAATATGTTTGAAGGCATAATATTCATGAATTAATGCAAGGTTGCATTGAGGGGATGTGCATTAAAAATATTTTGTACAATCTCGTGGTTAGGCATGAAATGGTGATCTATTTAATGAGTTGCTATGAATGCAGGAGAATGATTGAATATAGAAGGTAGACATGTTGATGGGATACCAAGAGTGCTATGTTGGAAGGACAGAATTGCATGAAATGTGAAGTAATGAGTATTTACTGTTTATTTAAATTGCATGGATAGCGTGACTGTGTCTTGCAATTTTTAATGCATATATAGAGATATATATATTTCATTGCATTTAAAATGTTAATAGCTGAAAGTGTTTGAATTATTGAGCGTTATAATTCTGAGATCACTTCAGTGACTGTTGTAGCAATGAAGTGAGTATATGCATACATACTCACAATGTGTTTGGCTGATTGAAATTTCAGTTTTCAAGTAGAAAAGTCTTACGTATGGCAATGAGGATAAGTCCATAGTAAAGACCAGGATCTACCATGTTTAGAAGCCAAAGGTTATGAGAAGGTTCTCATGGTTGTAAGTTATGCATGAAACAAATCTGAAAATTGTCTAGTTTAAGTTTATGAGAATAGTCTCATGGTTGCAAATCTAATTTCTGTAGGAAAACAGATTTACAAATTTCAGATTTGAGAATTTGCTTATAATTGCTAATGACTGTTTGGCTTATATAGAACTGTGTCAGGAAGACATGTTGTAGGTGGATGTTCATGTATGGTAGCAAGGGTGAAACCATAATGGACAGAGTGATACCACTTACAAGATCCAAACAATATGAGGATAGCCTCATTGCTAAGCAAATCAATTTCTGTAGGGGACATAATTGTAAATTCATGTTGAATTTAATTATTGATGTTATTGATTGGTTATGGAACAATCATATTTGAAGTTATTGTTAAATGTTGCTGATTGTTTGGCTATTTGATAAGTGTGCTAGGATGACACATTGCAGGAAGACCATGTGTGATGGCCTGCAGAAGCCAAACTAGATGGGAATGACCCCATCCTTTGGAAATGGGTTTCGGGTGAAACGCCATTGTAAATGTGACAATGTCTCAGCCAAACCGCATGTCGGTAAACCATGAGAGTGAGATGGTAAAGCTATGCCAAGAAGGCATGTGAGACACATCTGCAAAATGAATGAGTATTCTGAGACCCTAGATTAGAACATGCATGTCTAAATTATTAGGGTTAATATGCAGAGCATGCTCTATCATATTTATATCATTGTAGACTACTTGAGTATGATTAGGGCCTACATGGCACACGTCGGAAAGGGGGTGCACACCTTTTTTGGTGCTGGGTCATGATAGGGTTTTCAATATTGACTACACCCTAAGGGAATGGACGCATTCCTAGTGTTTCAATACTTGATAGTGAATGTTATGAAATGTGGTTAAGAATTTGAACGACAATACTGATAAGCTTGCTTATCCTTCTTGTGTTGTCAGCCTACACAGATGCAGATTGATACTGCACATTAAGAGGTGAAGTAAAGAAGGGTACGTAAAAGGACTGTAGGGGAATTGGAAACCTTTCTATGCTCATGTGAAATATTACCAGAAGGGATGGACAAACCCGAAGAGCTGTGTAATAAGAAGGGGTATCACCCTTGTGTGAGTGGGACCATGTTAACCTGCAGTCAAGAAAGTCACCTACAAAGTTCCTAAAAGGAACCACCGATTTGCATAAGAAAAGGAGTGGCGTCCTTGTATGAATGAAGAGTGGATGTGTGTTAAAGGTTATGGTGCAAGAAGGTGTGGTGACATTGGTAAAGGCATAAAATCTCTATTGGGTCAGCAGTGGGAGGGCGGGCGCCGAAGACTGACTGAAAACCCTGAGATCTCTATTGGGTCAGCAGTGGGAGGGTAGGTGCCGAAGATTGACTGAAAACCCTGAGATGCCTATGGCTCCATAGTAGAGCCTTGACCTATAATGGTTAGGTGGTGCAGTTTCCTTCCATTGGTCGATGACCCAGACGAATGTGCTGGCTCGGCAATGGAGAGGGCCAACTAGGTATGAGACTGGTTGGGCACCACCAAATGCTGGGTAAATCCAGTCGGCGTGAAGGTGTACTGGTGAAGCATTAACTACATCCAAGTCCATAGGCGATTCCAAGGCTTGCAAAGTGAAGCAAGATCCTGTGGACCAGAGGGGAAATGCACAATACATATAAGTATTTAGTTTCATTTATGTCTTGTTTGAAATAATGAAGATTTCAGGTATAAATCTTTTGACAGCTAAGCTGATACACTATTGTTTTCCTTGTTGGAAACCTTGGTCATTGCAGGAAGGCAAGACCCTGAAAGACTATAAATTGCTGGTAAAGCCAGAGAGTAACTGGTTGTGCACTATGAAACCCTTGATAAATCCAGAGAGTAACTGGTTGTGCACTATGAAACCCTTGATAAATCCAGAGAGTAACTGGTTGGGCATTCACTACTTAATATTGTGAAACAGTGTGTATGCTGGCCTAATACCCCTTAAACAATTGATAAAACCAGTCAGCGTACTGGCCTGGCATTGCCTATTCGAATGGTTGTGGAGTAGCCTGCGTGCTGGCCCAACATTCATTGTTGTATCCATGGGAAATCCAATGGTTGGAAGGCAAAGAAGGATATTGTGGAGTAAAGTGAAGACATCCAATACAGATAAGTATTTGGTTATCTTGTAACTCTCGCTTATGAATATACATGTGTATATGATTTAATTATGATTTCTTAAACTCTTGTTTAGAGATAAACCTTATAAAAATACACTAAGCATGTGAATTGATTCAATGTTTGAGTGTAGGTACTGCTGGAAGCAAGGACTATGAAAGCATCTGGAGGATGCATGTGGACATGTGACTGTCCTAAAGAGAGCTCAGTATGAGCAGTAATGAAAGATGGTGCTAGTGGACATGTGTGGGTCCTAGCAGCCAAAGGTTCTGTAAGTAGCAACGGGGAAGGGTTCCCTAGCTGAAAAGCATTAGACAGACCCTAGACACTATGTGTCATAGCCAAGAAAGGGCAAGTCAAGCGTTCACATTGAAGTGAAAGAGGCTAAGGAGAATAGAACTACAAGTGATGGTGTGGCTCTAGATTGGAACAAGACTAAGAGGGGGAAACTCTTACTCTTCTCTTTCCTTTTTGACTGATGCATCTTAAAAACAAAGGATTGTTGAGTGCATGTCATAGCTGAAAATAGATTGTGTTTAATTGCTTGAAATGAATTGTGAATGTTGAATTAGTTATTTCCCTGTGAAAGGATGAACATGGATGAATTCATGTATATGTTGGAAAAGCATGAAATGTGTGGAAGTCTCATGAGTAAAGCATGGACGTTCCAAGTCAATTGGGAAAATAATTGACAAATTTTGATATTGTGTTATGCTTGTCCTAACATGAATTGCCATAATGAGTCTCACAGGTGAGACATTGAAAGCCATTGGTTGCAGTTGTTACTAGCCAAGTGTTGATAGTGAGCAAAGTGAGAACCAGTTGTGCACATTGAACATGGCAGCAGACCAAAAGCTATTTGTTTTGGCTAAAGATATTCCTCAAATAGTTGCAAGGACAGCAAGGAAGATGAAATCCATGAAATTCCAGACTTGTAGATCAGCTGGAAGATAAACAAATGGAAGGGATTTTTGTGGAGTGATTCCCACCTACAGAGATGGAAGATCAAAGCCAGTAGGAGCAATTTGTGAAGACCAAAGGACTTGGTCCTGAAAACCCAAGTAAAGAGGTGAAATGCAGGATAGACCTGCCACCATTTGTGAATTTTGAAGCATGTGTAAAGTGGGTATATACTCTGAAGTATTGGAACACCGAGGACAGTGTTATTCCAAGGGGAGGGGAATGTCACGTCCCCATCTTGACTCTATCACATTAAAATTGTAAATGATGTAATATTGTTATGAAATCATGGTGACGAGCTCAAGGCCAAGGCCCTGCCATCGATTTAGTGATGCATATGGCTTGTGTGCTAGCCAAACATTGGAATTTCAACATCATGTAATATGCATTTTAATAAAAATACCCACAATTAGCTATGCAATGCAACAAAGAGATGGGGGCATGATTTTATAAGGAATTGGGAGGGAAAACATTCAAACCCTTGAACCAACCAAGTCAAGCCAAGTGTCAATGAGAGAACCCATCAAACCCTCAACTACCCATGTTGACTTTTGTATCCAATCTTTGATTTTCTCCCAAGAGTTGGTTGAGGTAGTTAATGCCTTGGGGAATGAGAGGTATGGCTGTCCAAATTCGAGTATGGGCAAGCCACCCTGCATGGGAAATCGTGTTTTGCTTCTTGGGCAAGAAATGAACCATGATTTTCTCTCCCAAGCCATTATCCATCAACCAGTCTTCCTCCCTCACGAGTTTAGAGATACCTGGGTGCTTTGCAGCCACGTTTTTATGTTTATCCTTGTTTTCTCAGTCAGGAGAAGGGCATTTTTGTGTTTTCTACCAGTGGGGAAGAAGAGGAATTGACTTGGGGTTCCATAGAGGTCGTTTTGGGCCGTTGAATGCCTGATTAGCCGGGGAAGAATTCGTTTTCCCCTGTGATTGTTTTGCTCATCCCTTAATCCAATTTTGACTGGAAACGATTTGGGAAAACCCATGGCCAACCTATTGGTAAATCCATTGCTTTGGCTTGAACTTGAGTGTAAGCCCCCAGGGTTCAATGTAGCCTATTAAACCCAGTTGTGGACTGGCTTGGCTTAGATGAAATGACCAATTGGCTGTGAAAGAGTGAATGTCCCCTTTTCCTTGTAAGATTCAAGCCTAGCTCGGGGGTGGTAGTTGTGTTGAGAGATTGATGAACGCAACTGGCCTATGGTTGGGTGGATGTTGCAGCGACATAGCTAGTTGTTTGGGACAATTGCACAATGAAGATGAGTATATTCTTATGTGTATTTAATTCTGCAATGTCATTTCATTATTGACTGTTATGTTTATGAAGAGCAGTGCATGTAGTGGATCTTGCTTCTTCTGTGCTTATTGGGATTATACACCTACACATGTGTTTTTTGGTTTTATGAATCTAATCAATTGGCTGAGTTTTTATGTGAAAGCCCCAGAGATTGGCATCATGTTCCCTCCCTTGCCTTGGATGGATGGGTGGGTACGTGACATTGTACTTTCTCTACTTTTTGTTTATGAAATTGATATTGTTGAATTATGAGTACTAAGATGTCATTATTGATCATGAGATTGTGAACCTAAAGAATTTACCTGTTGGGTTATTAAGATGTTTCCATTTGAAAAGTTAAAATTTGGAATATTTTCCCATCACTTTTCCAAAACACAGTTCTTGATTTTTGCATCCATGTAAATTTGAGAACGTGATTATTTGGTTGAATCTCTAAATATGCAATCTAGGTGAATGAAATTTTTGGTAGAGAGAATTCACATATTAGGATGGATATACTCACCAAAACACCCAATGCCTATATTGTACTTTGAGACTCTGGGTATTTTTTAAGGATTATAAAAGTATACTTAAGTGTAGTATTCTAGGCGATTATTTTGGATTGAAAAAAAAAATATATATATATATAGATTGGTAGGAAAAACATACAATTTACTACTGAAACTTGTACATTTTGGTGAATATTATGATAAAAAGACACATTTTATGTAAATCTAGGCGATATTAGAGAGTAAAAATGACCAAATAGCGAATTTATTTTTTGAAAACAAAGCCCAAAAAATAGCCAATTGGCGAAATTTCGCCCTCTAAATTTTTTTTCTATTTGAGAGTGGATATTAACAGGATTTTCTACAAATCCATTAGGTCTTTGTGGATCCTCTTTGTGGATCCCCTATACCTACTATTTTGTCCATAAATAAAAAAAAAATTGAATTTGGGTCATTATAATTTTTGGTATAGGGAATCATACTTGCCTTGGATTGGACACACCCACCAAAATTCTTAAATACTTGGATCTTATTTGAAGAAATAGGTTATTTTCCAGACCTATAGAATTTGTAAAGGATCCATTAGGTCATTATGGATTGCATGTATCTAATGTTTTCTCTATAGTTTAATATTTGCGATATAATGAAATGTGAGTGTTTGTAGGGGTAAGATGTATATTAGGATGGACATATTCCCTAAAAATATCAAATACCAAAATTATGATCCAAGAGATATGTGCACTTTGGTAGAATTGTAGAAGTTTTTATGGATCGCTTGTAGTTTCTACTATAGATGGGTTTTAATGGCTTATTTGACTTGTTTAATTCCTTGTTGTATAAGTGGGTGGAAGCTACAAGCTCAACGTAACCATATAAAATTTTCCTAAATATGATTTGTAAGAACAATTATGGGTAGTCGCTTGAAATCTTTGAAGTATGGAGCAATTGCTTGGCTTAGTTGTGAGCATGAAAATAAATCATATGAACTACTCTTGCAAGGTGAGTCAGTTTGCTTGGCATTGAACATTATTGTAGGGTATGTTTTGGGAACGTCTATATAGGTGGTTTGCAATGACCATGCTTGTTTGCTAGATTGATATATAATACTTTTCATATGGTTGCATGCCAAATTTGTTTTGTAGTTATGGTTAAGGCATGAAACTTGCCATATGGTTATATTTCCAAGTCGATTGGATTGTTATGTATCTGACATTGTTGTGTTGATGTATATGTAACTTCGGACTGTATTTCACCTATGTATATTGTACTCCTATAGAGATGTTATTATTCCTCTATACGGAAGTGTCGTCATTTGTATTGACAAGTGTCGCAAGTGTCGTAACTTGCTGTGATGGGTTATTAGACCACCAAGTGTGGGGTCGGCTCGGATTAATGTAACCATGGGTTATTAGACTGAGTTAGACAAGTCGGCCCCGTTAGTTTATTGGGCAGGACAGGAGAAGTATAAATAGAGATCGGGAGATCTCTATTTGATTATCTCATTACTCACTCTTACATCACTCGGAAAGTGGCGCACTAGTTGAGGAGGAGGAGTAGCTGCTAGTAGAAGACTATCTCTTGTATTTGGTTGCATCATTGCTCTTTCTATCTTTGAGGAAGTTGTGGGGTTTTTCACCTTTATGGTTTTCCCTAACGAAACTCTGTGTCTCTATTGTCTCATGTGATTGCTTGGTGTGATTAATATGCATTGTTATACTTGATATTCTTTACATGTTATTCTCTCAGTAAAGATCCTAGAGTATATTGAATTAATGCTAAAAAATTAACATGGTATCATAGCTAACCTGAGAAGAAGACATTGTGCAGTGGCAGAAATTAGGGTTTCTTGTTTATTGGGTTTCTCTCCACAGATTTTGGAAAAGCAGCAAGGTAGATTGACTCTACTCATCAAGGAGAATCTTTCTGTCCAATCAGAATTCAATTCTGAGCACTTTCAGTTTTGGCCCTAAAAATTAGGGTTTCCACAAAAATATGAATTTATGAAATCTGAAGACATAGATGGAAGCTCCTTGGAAAAATCGAAGCTTAGAGCTTTGGATCGAGATTTTTGGTTGGGTGAATCTCCGGGAAACTCAAACCCTAATTTAGGGTCCTCCCGAGTGAATCCGAGAGATTGAAAAGCATTTCTGAAGGGTGAAACTTTGCAGATCTCAAATTCTGAGCATACCAGGATGATCAGATCATCAAGGCGATTCTTTCTATCCTTTCAGAAAATTGAAATTCACATTTTGATTTTTTAGGGTTTCTCTGACAAACCCTAATCCGGGACCAGATCCAGTTTTCAGCAAATCAAGTGGTAAGACCTAAATATTTTCTATTTTCATTTGAAGTACTCTTTAAGATGTCTCACCACACCAAGCTTGAAGATAAGCTTGAAGGGGCTGATAACTTCCGAGCATGGAAGTATAGGATTGGGTTAATCCTGGAAGAAAATGAGTTGGACTCTTACATAAGCTCTGAGGTCCTTGTCCCAGAAGGAGAAGAGGCTAAAGCTCTTCACAAGAAGAACTTGGTCAAGGCAAAGAGGATCATTGTTGATTCTATCAAGGATCATCTCATCCCACATGTGTCATCTCTGAAGACACCCAAGGAGATGTTTGATTCCCTAACCAAGCTATTTGAAGGGAAGAACATAAATCGGAAGATGACCCTGCAGAACCAATTGAAAGGGGTAAAGCTTCAGAATGGAGAGACCATTCAATCCTATTTCTCTAAGGTCTCTCAGATCAAGGAACAACTCGAAGCTGTGGATGAAATTGTGGATAATGGTGAAGTTGTTACAACCACACTAAATGGCCTACCTAGGTCATGGGATTCCTTTATCCAAAGAATATGTGCAAGAAAGAAACTGGTCTCCTTTAGTAGACTGTGGGAGGAATGTTCACAAGAAGAGGCTAGGCTTGTAGCCCAAGAAGAGAAGATGGGAAATGAAGATCAAGATCTCATAGCAAACACCAAGAAAGGAGAGTCCAAGAGGGAGCATTCTCATGCCAATAAATCTTCACACTACCATCAACATAAAGATAAGAAAGATCTCAGATGCTTCACATGCAATGAGAAGGGACACTTTGCTACAAATTGTCCCAAGAAGAAGAAAGACAACAACTTCAACAAAAAGAAGAAGAACAACAAAAGGAGATATCATGCTCATGCTGCTGAGGATGATGAACCTCCCAGGAAGAAGGCTAGAGTAGAAAGTGATGACTCATATAGTGAAGATGAATATGTTCTAATCTCATCCCTCACAGGTACTATCTCTCATGGATGTAATGACTGGCTTATTGACAATGGGGCTTCCAAACACATGACAGGATTCAAGGAATCCTTTATGAATCTATCTTAACATGAATCACCCCACAAGGTGAAACTTGGGGATGACTACCAGTATCCCATAAAAGGAAGTGGTGAATCCTCTTACAAGCTACACTCTGTAAAGTCTATGAAGATGAAAGATGTACTATATGTTCCAGGTCTCAAGAAGAATCTACTCTCCATATCTGCATTAGATGCAAAAGGCATGAGGGTTGTATTTGTAGATGGCCAAGTCCTAATGTGGCCAAGGGGTAAGACTATAGATGATGCAGTGGTGATTGAAGAGCAAGAGGGAGGATTGTACAAATTGAAGGGCCAACCAGAACAAGCCATGGTCCATGATTCAGTAGAGCCAAGTGAACTTTGGCATAAAAGGCTTGCACACATGCACTATAGGGCACTACCTATTGCAAGTAAAGCAGTTGAAGGTCTTCCTGAAATCCAGTCAAAGTATGAAGATGTTTGCAAAGGATTTGCAAAAGGAAAGAACACAAAGAAGGAAATCACAAGAAAGTAAGGAAAAAGGAATTATCCACTCCGATGTATGCAGTCCGATGTCATCTAGTTCTCTGAGTGGGTATGTATACTATGGTTCTTTCATTGATGATTTCTATAGGAAGACTTGGGATTTATTTCTTGAAGAACAAAGATGAAGTATTCAGCAAATTCAAGGAATTCAAGGACTTGATAGAAAACCACACTGAAAAGAAGTTCAAGATCTTTATATCCGACAATGGTGGAGAATTCACTTCAGCAGACTTCAATTGCTATGCAGTGATTCAGGGATTAAGAGGGAGTTCACCACTCCTTACAATTCACAACAGAAAGGAGTAGAAGAAGTTACTTCAGAATAGGACTCCAGCAGCTCCTGCAAGGAAGCAAAGATTCAGAGGGAGTCCACCCAACAAAAAAACAAAGATAAGTATTTGAATTGTCATTTCTTGTATATTTGATTGTTTAAATAATACTGTTCAATAATGTATATACTTATGTTCCTAGACTTAGGTTGTGTATTATGCATATTAGAATAATTTCATTAATGAACAGTATACTACTAATACGCATGTAATGGGTAAGTGGCCTATGGCACTGTACAACATTCCATTGCTACTTATCTAGAATGAAACCTCTTTGCTGACATGTTGGGAGTTGTGCACACTCTTAACAATGTTCTGGTAGAGATTGGAAGGCATCTAGAAAGTTACAGGATATGGATAAATGTTGTATTGAAGCATTGGCTAAAATAATTGCATGACTATATGACATATTTCTTTGTGTAAGAATTTGTTCTGAAAACTATGAGATGTTTCTAATCATGCAATTTAACTTACTTTGTAGGAAAGATCGTATACCATCACCTACAAAAGAAGGACTACAACATTTGTTCAACAACAAAGTTATCTATTGAAGATATTGAAGTTCCCAGGATTTGGGAAGAATGCCATGATCGAGGAGTACCAGTCGATCATGAAGAATGATGTTTGGGATGTGGTCCCAAGACCAGACAGGAAGTCTGTGGTGACTTCCAAGTGGATTTATAAGATCAAGCATGCTGCAGATGGCAACATAGAAAAATATAAGGCAAGGTTTGTAGCTCGTGGCTTCTCCCAGAAAGAGGGGATAGACTATGAAGAAACTTTTGCTCCTGTAGCCAGGTACACTTCCATTAGATCAGTACTTGCTCTAGCTTCAGTGATGAAATGGAAGATACACCAGATGGATGTCAAGACAACTTTCTTGAATGGTGTAGTCGAAGAGGAAGTGTATGTGGAGCAGCCACTTGGTTTTGAGACACATGAAAGGGAGTCATATGTGTGTCGATTGAAGAAAGCCTTGTATGGCTTGAATCAAGCTCCTAGGACTTGGTATGGTAGGATGGACAACTTTCTATACAGTTTAGGCTTTACCAAAAGTAAAGCAGGTTCCAACCTTTACTACAAGGTTGAGGAAGGAAATCCAGTGATACTACTTTTGTATGTGGATGACCTGTTTATTACAAGAGAAGATAGTTTGATTGCTGATACCAAGAGGAAGCTTGCTATCGAGTTTGAGATGAAGGACTTGGGGATGATGCACTATTTTCCAGGCATGGAGGTGTGGCAGAGTGTAGATGGGATCTTCCTTGGACAAGGGAAGTATGCAGTAGAGATCCTGAAGAGATTCAGGATGATGGACTGCAAGTCCATGGCCACACCTATGGAATCGAACCTAAAGCTTCTATGTGATGCTTCATCTGATCCGGTTGATGTCACTATGTATCGTCAGATGATTGGGTCCTTGATGTACCTGACGAACACGAGACCAGATATTTTCTTTGCGGTGAACACATTGAGCCAGTTCCTGACATATCCGAGGAGTGTTCACCTGGTTGCTGTAAAGCATATTCTGAGGTACATGAAGGGTACAGTTGATTATGGGCTCAAGTATGATGCGAATCAAAAGCTTAACTTGTAGGGTTATGTTGATTCAGACTGGACAGGTAGTGCTGCAGATAGGAAGAGCACTTTTGGGTGTTGCTTCAGTATGGGATCAGGTGTGATCTCTTGGTTTAGCAAGAAGCAATCCTGCGTAGCACTGAGTACAACCGAAGTAGAGTATGTTGCAGCTTGTTTAGCTAATTGTGAGGCAGTATGGCTCAGGAAGCTACTGTCTGAGTTATTTGATCTCTCGCTGGAGGCTACTGGTATCTTTTGTGATAACCAGAGTTGTGTGAAGTTGTCTGAGAACTCGGTGTTCCATGATAGGTTGAAGCACATTGAGATCAAATATCACTATATTAGGGATATGGTGCAGAGAGGAGCAGTGAAGCTCCTGTATGTTGCGACGGATGAGCATATTGCAGATGTGTTGACGAAACCACTAGCCAGAGTGAAGTTTGAAAACTTCAGAGAGAGGCTTGGTGTTCTTCAGATTGATGACACTTTGAGGAAGAAGTGATGAACACATTTGCTGGAGCCATTCCAAGCATGATGAGGGGAGGATCCATCACATGGATGTGGATATAAGTGCTAGATGATGAGCATCAGGACGATGCTCTAGTTACTGCTATGTATATGCATCATGTTGGATGCTTGGTATGATTAGTTGGATCATGTATATGTATATGCATCATGTTGGATGCTTGGTATTATCAGTTGGATCATGTATATGTATATTCATAATGTTGGATGCTTGTTATGATCAGTTGGATCATGTATTTGTGTATGTATCAGTTGGATACATTATCATGATCAGGTAGATCATTTATGATGATATGTATCAGGTAGATACATGACATGCATCAGGAGGATTCCTTGACATGATCAGGTGGATCATGAATGATGAGTCCAAAGAAATAGATGCATACAACCTTTCCGACATGGTGGTAGATGTGTTCTCCCATGTGTGTTGATGTAAGTGTAGAGCCTTTGAGACATGGTGGTAGATGTGTTCTCCCATGTGAGTTGATGTAAGTGCAGAGCCTTTCCGACATGGTGGTAGATGTGTTCTCCCATGTGCGTTGATGTAAGTGCAGAGCCTTTCCGACATGGTGGTAGATGTGTTCTCCCATGTGCGTTGATGTAAGTGCAGAGCCTTTCCAACATGGTGGTAGATGTGTTCTCCCATGTGTGTTGATGTAAGTGCAGAGCCTTTCCGACATGGTGGTAGATGTGTTCTCCCATGTGCATTGATGTAAGTGCAGAGCCTTTCCGAATTGGTGGTAGATGTGTTCTCCCATGTGCATTGATGTGAGTGCTGAGCCTTTCCTGGATGGTCAGAGGAAAGTCCTTCCATGCCGGTGAGTGTAAGTGTTGTGTTGTGTGCATCTGGACTGTGCTTCGTGGATGATGATCAGTATGATTATGAGTATCAGGATGATACTTCGTGGCTGTGGACAGGTTGTGCAGTTACATGTAAAAGATCCTGGGAGATCCGATAGGTAGAGTAGTATGCTCGTAATCAGCAACGATGATTTTAGGGGCGAAATATAGCCCATGGGCGATTTTAGAGGGGTTCAAAATTTTTAATGGGCGAATTAGGTATATTACACAGTTTTTTTTTTAATATTAAAATCGCCCATAAATTATTAATAAAATAATTATTAAATATTAAATAGCCTCGTTAAATATACTATGAACACAACCCAAACTAAAAATTCGTCCCTAATCTTCACTCAAATTGGTGGAAAACAGTTAGCTCGCCCTCGATTTCTACCAAATTTTCACGAGGATCCTGGTTTGCCCCCTTTTCCAGTCAAAATCAACCAAATTTGACTGGCTCGCCCTCGATTTCCAACAAAAATTGGTTTTTTTCTTAGCTCGCCCCGATTTCGTGCAATGTGGATTACGAAATTGGTCCCTTCGCCCCAATTTAGAGCAATTTCGATCATGAATGCAGTTGAATTCGTCCCTATAAATTGTGTTGCTTGCTCACTGGATCACCTACTCAAAAAATCGATACCCATCAGCAAAAATCGCAGGGATTTGAGGTTCGGTGTTCAGGGGCCGGGGTTTAGCATATTTTTGTTTGTTTGCAGACTTGTTGCTTGCTCACTGGATCACCTACTCAAAAAATCGATACCCATCAACAAAAATTGCAGGGATTTCAGGTTCGGTGTTCAGGGACTGGGGTTTAGCATATTTTTGTTTGTTTGCAGACTTGCAATTCAAGTACCACGTTCCTGGGCTTGCATTGTGTACAAAGAATCATGATTCCAGATTGCAAGTATGGTCACACTCATCTAGATTGATTCCTTTGCTAGGGTTCACTTCAATTACCAGGTTCACTTCAAATATTAGATTGATTTCTTAATCTTTACCAGGTTCACTTCTTAGCTCCGGTACCCTTTAATTTTTTATTCTAACAATTATTGTGATGGTGATGGTCCATGGATCGTGGTACCAGACCATACTCCAGAGTATGCCCACGCGGTTTTCTTTATACCATGTTTGGTGTCTTGATTTCTATGAATCTATACCTCTGACAAGTCTCCTAAACCAGTAGATGTTGCAATAATTTTGGGTAAGTGAATCTGGAATATGTTGCAATCCCAGATCTCTAAATATAAGCACAACCTGCTAAGATACATTCCGAGTTAGGGCTCTCAGCTGCCAGAATAATATCCTATGCATCATTTCCCCAGGCCTCTCTGAGAGTCTAAGCCAAAAGACCTTAGGAACCTTAGGAATGGTAGGTAGAGGCTTAGGAACGGTAGGATCCTAACATTGGTGGTCTACCCATGAGGGCATATCCAGGGAGGTCAATACACAACATCGAAGAACATATAATGCCTCACTCTTTGTGAGGATTTACCAGCAGAAAGCCCATATTCTGAGCTTTGTTAATCTTTATGTCACGCATTAAAAATTTATACTTCAAGAAATTTGATCTCTCTGGGTGCTTGGTATGTATAGGTTTATGGTGATTTATTTTTTTAGAAATTGTCAAGAGCTTACTTATTGACAACATCTATGTCTGTATAACACCTCACTACTCTCAATACAATTATTTCTGATATTCTAACCCATTTCCCTATTCAATTGCCTTGTTACATGCTACTTCCTTGATTCTCAACTGTCTTATTACTCACTACTTCCTCGATATCAGTTCATAGATGAATTTCTATCACACTTTACTTCTCATTGTCCATTTCTTAGAAGCCTTGAAATATGCTCTTATGTTGGCTTGCTGAACCTTGACATCTCAACCCCCAACATTACAACTTTAGTTGTATAAAGTGAAGCAATAGAGACGAGTACATAGAGGTTAAACTAACCATAAAATGTTCCAAACTTATGACTTTGGAGGCAACTATGATTAAATATTTGAGAGTGAATGGGGTATTATTTCATGGCTTTTCCTATGCAGTCCGTGATAACAAAATGCAATGTGGAATTTTGATTGAATTGTGGAGGTACACATGTTTGGATTTGGATTTTTTTTCCACAGAAAAAAGTCACAGTCCATTATATTAGAAATGAACCATATTGTTCATGGGATACATGATCCATCACACAAAAAGTTTTGATCTATCATTATGTCCCTACATTCCTCCTTGATTTTCATACAAAGAAGGATTCTCATCAAATTATGTGCTCATATGATAACATATACATCAGTTACATACCTGAATTATACCAAGATCATCATGTTCAAATTGTATCCCATGAGGCTTTATTTAACAGATGAATCCATATATCATGTATTTGTTCACAGGTTGTTCTTTTTACCCCTCATGATCTTTTTTCAACCTGGGTGAGGTCTAGCTAGGATCATGTTCAGAAAACAAGTCATTTGCCATTTCCCATAGATGTTATATCCCCTCACCTAGCTGTAAACCTTGTTTTGAGAGAAAATCAACCATGTTGTTCCTTTCTCTATATATGTGCTGATAAGAAATTACCTGAAAAGTGCTTGAGATCCTCAAGAGTTCCTTATATATAGGCTTAAGCATAATATTTTTTGGTGGTCGCTTCTTTCTCACCCATTCAGTAGCTAGCATAGAGTCACCAAATACCTGTATCTTCTACACACCTTTAGTTCTAGCCAAGATCAAAACAAGTTTTATCACCATCAATTCCACTCTGTTGTTTGTGCTTCTACCTAAGCTTGCAGAAAACTTGATCCAATGAGTGTCTGTAAAGAATAAAATGCCACCAAATCCCCCCATGGAAAGATAACCTTGCGAAGCTCCATAAAAATAACACTAGCATAATGATATATCGATGACTTCCTCAACAATCCTTCTCACCCTTTGGTTCCCATCTTCTTGTGGAAAGTGGGACATAATTTCCAAAATTTTAGATGCATAAGTCTTAGGTGGAATGTTCACATCGCTAAAAATGGCCTTAATTCTTGCTAACCAAGTGCCCCGGATAATAAGAGAAGGAAGAGCCCTATAACCACCATAATCTTTGTTGTTTAACCAAACCTGAAGGCATCTTGTAAATCTAAACCTTTCCAAACAAATTTGATGCTTGTAACCTGGAAGACAAAAGACCACATTCTGTCAATGTATGAGCATTTAATAAAAAAATGAACAATATTCTCACAAATTTCATTGTAGAGACCCCATTTTCCAAGGCCTATGCCAAATTTGATGACCATTAGATCCCAAACATGGACTTTGTTTGATATAGCCAACCATAGAAAAATAAAATTCTTTAATGGGCAGTTAAGCTTTCACATAATAGAGCACCGCCAAGGGGGTTCCGGTATGTCCTCTTCTTCATGAACAACACTGTATCTAAGGCTGAGATCATATTGTCCTTCTTTAGTTTTCTGAACTCATATAATCTCATCCTCTCTATCTGTCAAACAGATATGGCTTTCATGTAGAGCTTTTACATAATTATCCCACAAAACTCTTTCATCCTCCACAAACCCCAGATCATTTGCTTCAAGCCAAGCTTGTTGAAACGATGTAGAATTCATACCATCTGCAATTTGAGCAAGAAATAGATATCCCCATTCCAACAATTTATCAGTCATAGCCACTAGAAGTTTGTGTAAATCCATGTTGGCGATCCAAGGATCGAAACCCAATCTGATGCTTCTACCATTTACCAGATTCCAAACAAGCCATTCACCAATAACACCAAAATCCAAAATAATAGATTTCCACATGGTAGAGACATTCCTTACAGACTTCTTATTGGACCTAAACCATTCCTCAATGGTGAGGGGGTGAATATATATTTTATAGAAGTACTTGTACCCACATGCCACCCCCCTTTAAAATATGCTACACCCCCTTTTTCCGCAAGATATTTTGTAGAGAATAGTGGATGCTTGAGATCCCATCCACCTAATTCCTTTGGCAGGTCAAGCTTGTGCCACGAAACCCAATGATGAGCCTTCGTTTTTGAACTTCCCCTCCATAAAAATTGGTAAATCAACTTGTTGATATGATCCAGAATGCTTGTAGGAACATGTGCCAAGGAGATCCTAACATAGCTGAATAATTTTGATCTCTTGGATATATTAGGATGACCTACTAGACTTCAAAATCATTGAGGATCCTCTGCCCCACCATAAAATTGCTCGAGTCATCAATATTATCCTGCAGTCAACTTTACTTTGATTCCCATTCACAATTAGAACTCAAGTGGCCATAATGTATGTCTTCCATCCATTGAAGTAATTGGTTTACAAAATATCTCAGTTTATCAGAGAATTTTGAATTGTAAGTACCCACAAATATATGTATAGAGATTTCAGATTTCAGCAGTATGCTTATTTTTCATGTTGAATATTTTTATTTTTAATAACTTGGGGGACAAGCATTGTACAATATAGCATCATGAATGAATTTTTTATGGTGCTAGTGGGATAAAAAGCCTACATTTATTGAAATTCTGCCCATAATTGACATTTCAATGCAGTTCAGGAATTTCACCTTCAACCTTGAAAGCTTGTTGGCTAGATTTTCCACAAGATTCTGTTTGTGTTTGCTTGTTGGCTAGATTTTCCACAAGATAAATCTTTCCATGCTTGTGATGTGGCAACATGGATAGCCAATATTTGATGTCTTTTTATCCACCATATGAATAGATAAACAAGAATTCATCTCCCAGGTTTGTGCTTAGTTCAAATTCATTTGGATTGTTTTACTAGTAGCTTTCAGCTTTTGGATTCCACTTCATCTTTCCATGCCTTCAATTGTGGCAACATTCAGTTTCTACAAGTTCATAGTGATGTGGATACCAAATGGCATCATACTCCACAAAATTATGAGGTTCACAAAAAACGTATTCATTGTACATACCTATCCCAAATCCATTTTAGGAACAAATTTATTCAACGCATGTATGTTTCCCAGTTGATTTCTGTCTGTACCAAGAGCTGATACATCCCAGGAAATCAAGTAAGCCTGACAATATAATGCTGGGCATATTTTGAAATCCTAATGTGTAGTCGTCCACTATTACTTGTATGTTCAATATTTAAAGTTAGTATTTGATCATGTATGTGACTTGTCGAGATGAAAGAGTGCTTACTAACTTGGGCAAATAATTTTCACCGCAATAGTTTTTGTCTCCTAGTAAGATGGGCCTTCCATTCCACGTTCTTTTTTCCATTCCCCATACTTGTTTTCACTGCAAGTAAACAATGCACAAAACTGTAGTGTTGCACTTAACAGAGTAGGCTTCTATTTCTCCACTATTGCATGTATGTACCATAAATGTTTCTCAGCCACATACATGTTTCTCAGCCACATACATCCTAACATAGCTAAATAATTTTGATCTCTTGGATATATTAGGATGACCTACTAGACTTCAAAATCATTGAGGATCCTCTGCCCCACCATAAAATTGTTCAAGCCATCAATATTATCCTGCAGTCAACTTTACTTTGATGCCCATTCACAATTAGAACTCAAGTGGCCATAATGTATGTCTTCCATCCATTGAAGTAACTGGGTTACAAAATATCTCAGTTTATCAGAGAATTTTGAATTGTAAGTACCCACAAATTTGCAAATATATGTATAGAGATTTCCGATTTCAGCAGTATGCTTATTTTTCATGTTGAATATTTTTATTTTTAATAATTTTGGGGACAAGCATTGTATAATATAGCATCATGAATGAATTTTTTATCGGTTGCATAGATAAGCCTTGTGATTTTGAATTATAAGTACCCACAATTTCTAGCTTAGATCACAACACTTGCATAGATAAGCCTTGCAATTTTAATAACATCACATATAGCATAGAGCATGCTGAAATCTTATGATATGCTTTTTTCTTTTTATTTTAAATGTCCTTGTGTACATCCAATTTAATGCATGTGTGTTTTTTATTATAGGTGCCAGTATAGTTATTAGGATGTTGTTTTCAAAATCTAGGTTGAGTATTGTATCACATATTATATACATACATAATAAATGTTTCTACATATACATTTATGACCAATTCCTATAGATCTAAACTATATGATACATTTCTTCAATTGGAACAATTTTTCTGTAGTTTTTTTTGAGATAGCTATCATTTATTTCATCCATGCCATCACATACTCAACTTATTTCCATGTTTATACATAGGAAGCTTGGGTATCTTGTGACTTTAAATACGCATCTCAACATGTGTATTGGTTTTCCATTTGTTCATCCTTATCTGTATATTTCCCAGGGCTATTCCCTTTGGCTTGAAGGGTTAGATCATTGTAGTGGATTAATGGAATATGTGGCAACCTTACCCAAACAGGAGTCAAGGTTGGGACATCACAAGAAAGTGAAATTAGAGGGGAAGCATTTTAATTCTTAAATTTACCCTTTCCAAATACCCTCTTTGCATTTGCTCCTCTTGTTTGTTGTGGTAGTTATTAATAAAAAGAACAATCCTATTAAACTTTGGTAAATCCCAATCTTCTTACAATCATCTCTGCGTGGTGCTAGGTTGAATATATCTTGTCCCTAGTTATCCTTATGTTGAAACCTTTTAGATTATTAAGATGCATGTTTGCTAGAAAATTAGAATATATGCTTGATGGCATTGTTGTTACACCGGTAGGTAGCTGCATTATCTATCCATGTTGGCACACTTGGTTTGTTATTGTATAGAAACATACGGCCCCAAATTCTTATAAGGCCCCTTAATTGAAAGATAGGTGAGGGATTATGCCCTTAGTTCAATACTCACATTCTCGGGCTTGTGTTAGCTCTTTTCCATGTCTAACTCAAAATCAATGAACTTTTTATATTGGGTTTATTCTTCTTTGGTAATGTTGTAAGTATTGTGACACAACCTTATAACTTTTAATGAAATTGTTCTTGATTTCCTACTTAATTGTCTTGGCTCATTATATTTTCTTGCAATATAATGTGCTATTGTACTAATTTTATATCATTTTTCTCATGTAGGCTTCACTTCTGGTTTATATATTGATTTGGAATTTCAATTGTGGAATATTGAGTAAGATGTCAAAGATGGATCGTGGAAAGACAAATAAAATATCAAAACAAAAGGATGTATTATCATATTTTCAAAAGCCTCAATCCAACAATCCAGATCCTATTCATGCTTCAAGCTCTCTTGAGCAAGGCATCGATGAGAGAAATGTCAAAATTTTTGAGAATGCATCTGGAACCCATACAATGGATGGTAGAATACATTCCTCTAGTGATCAAAGTGAGACAAATGCATTTTCATCAGAAATTGGTGGTTCAAATGTTGAAGATTTTACCTTGCAAGGTGACACAGTCCATTCACGAAAAAGGAAAAAGGGTCAATGGGACATAGGGAGGCGATTCCAATTTGAATGGGTCTCAAGATTCCCATTTATTGAACCGATACCTCCAACAAATGAGAATGAGACCTCACGAGAAGTTAAGTGCATTTCATGTAGTTGGAAACTTGGAAAGCTAGTGAAATTGTAGATGAAGATAGACACAATAGAGAAGCATGTTGGAAAGGTGTATGATAAGAAAATTGTAAATGGAGCGGAGGAATCTACTGCTAGATGGAAATCTGTTAGCGAACGTCGACATCTCCAATATGGAGAGGAATATAATAAATTCTTAATAAATAATAGGAAACTCGAGGTAAGTGGAGGAACCATCACATCTCAATTTGGAAAGATGATGGAAACAAATTTGTTATCAAAGACGATACAATTAAGCATTGTATTTCACATCCTATCCAATGGTCGTCCTATGACAGATTATCCAAAAATGACGAAATATCTATCTTTCATTCAAGTGCCAAATTTTCCATCTTCTCATTGGTATTTAACGAGTGGTTGGGAATGGGGAAAATATCTAGCTCAAGTAGAAAAGGATGATATGAAAGAGAAGATTGCAAATGCTACATTTTTGTCATTGTCTTTGTATGAGGTTACAACTATCGATAATACTTCATGGATTTGCATGAGCATTTATATGGTCATTGACCATATCAGGCATTCCTATCTACTTGGAATTCATAAAATGAGCAAAAGTTCTACAGCAGAAAATATTTATGAACTTGTTATTAATAGTTTGAAGGAAATTGGTGGAATGGATCATTCAATGATTGCAAAAAAGTTGGTATGCGTTGGAGCAGATGGAGCATCAGTAATGCAGGGACAAAGGAACGGCCTTTGTGCTAGACTACAATTGGCAGCTTCACCGTATATGCTTAGTATTCATTGTATGGCTCACAAGATGAATCTTGCATTTAAAATAGTAAGCAACTTTCCATTGGTTTCAAAAGTTGAATATCTTGTACACGAGGTTCATGCATACTTTTGTCGGAGTCCCAAACGATTTTTAGAGTTTAAAACTTTTGCTAACGGTATTACAAATGGAAAAAAATTATTAAAAGATGTTGATACAAGATGGATCTCGTTGAAGGGACTAGCTGAAAGATGATTCGATGAATATGCATCCTTGGTAGGGGTGATGTTTGAACATCGTTTAAGTGTAGAAAAAGCTCAAACTCTTCTCTTTCTATTAACTGATATAGAGACATTATTGACATTGGCTGGAATTCTTCCTATGCTTCATGAAATGAATAACCTTGTGAAGATGGCTCAGATTCGCACAATGTATATTGTTGAATACACAAATGCAAGAAAATTAGCATGCCTTGCATTGGATAATTTGTATATGAGAGCAGAGTCTTTTACAGGTCTAGCATTTACAAATTGGACTAAGATAATCAATGTAGAAAATGATGAAATTTTTTTGAAGTTTGATGAAAAATGGATTCTATGTATGGCAGTGCGTGGGCATATGGTTCCCTTTTATTATAATGATAAGATAAGAAGAACCACCAAAGAGTGCCCTGTGTCAAGAGAACGATTTGATAGTGTTGTGATTTCAGTCCAGCGCAACTTGATAGAAATTGCAAAATCACTATAATCAAAGATAAGAGAACGATTTCCTCGGGATGAATTGTTGGAGGCCATGTCTGTGGTATACCCTAGATATTGGAACCATCTTCAATGTTCAGACACTTTAAAGGTTGACTTTATAGCAAAATGTAAGACTTTGCAAAGCCATTTTTGTCGAGAGGATGAGATACAAGGAGATCATATTCAAGGTATTTTAGATTGGAAAAAAATGTCAGACCAAGCCGAATGCTTTGCTGAAACAATGTGGGAGGAATTTTCTAAGTTGGAGAATCCTCTAGAATGTGGTGCAATTACAAAATTATGGACTAAACTTAGTGGCAGTGAAATCCTACTACAAAGAATGTCAGAATATTTCAAATTAGTGGATTTATGTCAAACCATGATTTTGGGATCAGTGGAGGATGAGAGAATGTTTAGTGCACTATCATTCTTGAAGTCAAAGTTGAGGAACAAGCTTGATAAAAATGTGGATACATGCTTAAGATTATATGTAACAAGTTACAAGGTTGACAATTTTCCATATGAAAGAGCAGTAGCTCTTTGGCGATCAGATCGTGAAAGAAGGGGAGAAAACAATATAACAAATTTCTCTAATGAACTTGATATTGAGAATCAGAATGATGGTTCATCTAGAGAAGATTATGCTCAGAATGTTGTAAATGAGGACCAAGGCCCAAATGTGAATTGGGAAATGGATTTGATTGTATATGATCCAATGTACATGAGGGAATCTTGAGTCTTATTTTGGTCTAGGTGTTCCATGGACCCTTTCTGGTGATCACGATATTTGAATTTGAGGTTGCATCTCGGGTAAAAGAATATTCTACATTCTATTTTTTTGTTGTAACATTGATGATTTGAGCCACATTTCCTTTATGCAAATTATTTTAAGATTGATGTTTTGATGTTTATATCTTACATTGTCTCTTTCTGGTATGCAACAGGAAATGATGCTGGAATTTGACAAAGCTAGGAGCTATCTCTTCACATGGATAGTGTCCTAGCATTAAAGGATAAATAACTGATTTTACAACACTTTCGCTAAGCAAGAGTGGGCTCATTAAAGTACATGAAACTATGTTGGTGTTTATCTCTAATATCTTGACAAGTTTTTATGGTTTTTTAATTGCTTTTATTTGAAGCATTTTGTCGATTTTTGAAGTTTGAGTGTATTGTGGTTAAGTATTGTGTTAGTCCCTTGAATGCTTGTAGTTCTCTTTCGATGCTTGATTCAACCCTTTGTTGTAGTTTGGTTTGGTTTTAGTTGATTTACATTGATTCAGGGTTGAGGAAATATGTTTTTATTTCCTTTTAGTTGCATGAATTAATTATCTTCACTTTTCTAAATCTATTATGTTCATTGTATATTTTCTTTGTAAATACTTATCATTAGTCAGAAAAATAAATGAGTTCTACATAGCTAAGTGAAGAGAAAAATGGTCAATGTACTAGGTTCCTATCCATTGATTGTAGGAGACCTATTGGCACAAGACCAACATTCCTCTGGCTCTAATGCAATTGGCATAGTTACAATGCATAATTATCTTAGCCTCCATGGGCATAATTGGTTAGTGTAGGACAAAATGCCCGATTCTATCGGTTTGTCGATTTGACAAGATTCAGGTCCCCACATGTCCGTTGGACCATTAAGGGACGAGATAACAAGTGGAGTCCCCACTTGC
Organism: Larix kaempferi; assembly: GCA_027924585.1. NCBI lineage: Eukaryota > Viridiplantae > Streptophyta > Pinopsida > Pinales > Pinaceae > Larix > Larix kaempferi. The sequence goes on along the minus strand of BSBM01001409.1, from coordinate 4,159,662 downwards.
CCTGAATCTAGTTAGTGCAATTGTGTTTCACTGACACTTTCTGGATGTGATTCCAGGACCTAGGTGTTCTATTTTTTATGATGTGATTCATGTTATTTGACTAACTTTGTTGTTCCTCTATTTTTGAAGTAGGTTGGAAAATCTTTATGGTAACAAGATCACTATATGTCAATTTGAGGTTGCATTTTAGGTGAAGATATATTCTATATTTTGTGTTTTTCATTGTAACATTGATGATTGGGACTACATTTCCTTGATATAAGTTATTTAAGATTGATGTTTTGATATTTAACTATTACATTCTCTCTCTTGTTTGTGACATGAAATGAAGCTGGAATGTGAATGAAGCTGGAGCCTATCTCTTCACATAGATAGTGTCCTAGTATCAAGGGATAAATAAATAATTTAACAAGACTTTCGCTAAGCAGGAATGGGCTCATTCTAGTACATGAAATCGTGTTAATGTCTAGCTCTGATACCTTGGAAAATTTCTATGGATTGTTTATTGCTTATGTTTTTAGTATTTTGTCGATTGTGAAAGTTTGGGTTTATTTTGTTTAAAGATTGTGTTAGTCCCTTGAATGTTTCTAGTTATTATTTGATGCTTGACTTAACCATTTGTTGTAGCTTCATTGGTTTCTTTTGATTTTCTTTGATTCAACAGTTTGAGGAAAGATGTTTGTATTTCCTTTCACTTGTATGAATTAAGCATCTTCACTTTTTTGCATGTATTTACTTATTTCATATTTTCTTTGAAAATATCAGTATTTAGAAAGGGAAATGAGCTCTGCATAGCTAAGCTGTAACGTCCCCTCCCAGGGGAGAGAACATTACCAAATCATACGGGGCTTTTGGCAGACTTAGCCCCAATTTTCTTTCTTTACTCATAAATTCATAACAATTAAAAACTTCTGTGTGCAAAATCAACTCAATATAAACACAGCGAAATTAAACATAATAGTAAGCACGCAGACAGTAATGCCTAACATATATACATATATCACAGTAGAGGATGATTCGGCATATAGAGACTCAATATCGTTCCAATGCCATGCATGGATTCCAAATTAAGATAATCAACTCATTTCATTAAACATTGACAATTTAACATATTGCAGAACACAAAATGCAAATAATTTATAATACATAGAACACTTATCTTGAAGATGAAGCTGTCCAAACAACTGGCTATGTGAGGGAAACGTTCCACCCAACCATAGATCTCTGTCCAGCCTATATTCTTTCAGCTGAGAGATCACCCCCGAGCTGGGTTGTGTATCCACTAAGGAAGAACTAGCTGGGCTCACTCATAGCCATGGTTTCGGTCATCAGCTATGCTAAGCCAACACACCGTTGGGTTTATCAAGCATACAAATGACAAATGAGGAGGATGCTAAGCCAGTGAGCTCAACCACAAAGCTACAGGCATCTCAAATGAACTCAGCAGTCATGGCACCCACAATACCTACCGCACCCAACACAAGGAAGGTCCCCTTCTCTGCTGCACAGTCCCTCAGGCGTCCCTTCCCTCCAGTGCTCTTCAGGGTGGGCATAGAAAGGTCCAGTTGCTAATTTATTGAGATTCTAGCCTTCACTAGGTTTATCAAGCAAACCAAACCTCTGCTCAGTCATTCACACTTGGATTTCTCACAGTTTTGTTATCCAATAACTCAATCCCGTCACTTCATTTCTGGGCTGTAAAAACTGGGTATTCCTATGGATTTCGGGATAGCTAATGCTCCCAAATTCACCCCAAGGTTCATATCTATGGATCCCCCATTGGATTCCACTTTCCAATGCCAAATCTGGGCGTTTATGGCTCTTCAAACGTGGGTCCTTTCAATGTTGCGATTTCTGGTTCCGTCACTGGTTTTTTGGGCTGCAAAAACTGGGTATTCCTATGGATTTCGGGATAGCTAATGCTCCCAAATTCACCCCAAGGTTCATATCTATGGATCCCCCATTGGATTCCACTGTCCAATGCCAAATCTGGGCGTTTATGGCTCTTCAAAACGTGGGTTCTCTCACAGTCGCGATTTCTGGTTTTTGCTCTCTGCCGGGAACTCGTACTGGATGAAAAATGAATGCTCGTTCGTTTCACAATGGAATGGGGATGAGGAAGAACCAATTCCCATGAGGTAGAGTGACTTGTGGTACAAGAAAAACAGAGCCCATACCTGCCATACGAATTTCTGGGTTGCCCATGCTCCATTGAAGCCATGGACTGAATTCTTCACCCACTTCCTTACAGCAAAATTAAATGTCAGCAAGGAAAGTCAAATGGGTTCCCACAATGACATTTGGAAGCATATGGTTCATCCCCACAACCCCCTCACCACTCCCTAGTGGATACACATGGCCCCTTCTCATTCGTTGCCTCCATAGCCAGTCTTGGAATTTTATTTCAATATTAAATATTTACATCAATTTACAATATCCCATGGCTTAATAGCACATGGGTAATAACATATCAAATACTTGTCCATTTTAAATAAAATACGAACATATACTAGAGGGGCCTTGGCCTTGAGCTCCACGCTAGGAAAACATACATTACATGTATACAATATTTACATGAAAGCCAATATTTCCTAAGGGTCAAAATTGGGGTATTACATAAGCGAAGAGAAAAATGGTCTATGTAAAGGTTCCTACGCATTCATCGTAGGATACCTATTGGCACGACACCGACATTTCTCTAATGTAATTGGCATAATTTTCATATGTCCACAGATTGTCAATACAATATTCACTTGAATCTCAGCACCTACAGGGCAACATACTGTAAAAGGAGCATTCCAAACCTTGCTACTATACAGGTTAGCATGTTTATTGTCTTATTTGGTGGTGTGTAGCAGTCATCTTGTTTTGGCCACTAGTAGTTAGATTGTTTTGAGTATATCCGAAATTGAATGAATTTATTGCATGTTGCATGTCTTTACATCTTTAGAGTTTTGATTTTTGAATATAATGAATTAGTTCTGCTACTATTCTTAAGAGATTGGATTTACTCCTCCCAAAAGGCTCAAATATACTCCTCCCATGATCAGGATTTACAGTTTATGAAACTTCTTATGGACACAATGGAATTGAAATATGGTTTTATGACTTGATTCAACCAAGTGGTAGGTGTTGCTCCAATAGAAATTGGGGATCTATTCATTGATTTGCAGGACACTAGCTTGGAGCTTGTAGCTCTGGATGAAACTACATCAAATGATAAAAAAAATTGTTATCTTAGGTCAAGACTAGAAAGTGTCTTGGAAAGAATAGGTAAAAATGGTGATCTATGGCACTCTAAATTTCAGTACTTCTTAGAGGCATTGATAGAGAGATGCCATGATCGTGTTCAAAAGTGGCTTTCCAACAACACTGCCGAATTTTATAGCAGTAATGATGTACAAAAGTTGCAACTCGAGGCAGTTTTAGCCCTAGCAGAATTGAAGCAGGGACTTTCTGTATGTGGTTGTAAGTGTTTTGTATGTTTTTGGCGATGTGTTCTAGAGAAATTCCATTCCTCTCATTACTCTTGTATGAGTAACCATGTTTGTGTTAGGAAGTGCACATATTGTTCTATTGAATTAGATCAAGGAAATGAAGTGGAGGGATGCCAAAATTTGGCAGGTCATGATTGGAATCATGATGGAAAAAACAAAAATTAGAGTAAGGAATGAGATAGTACAAGAGCTACAACAGACTAAGAATACATTAAAAACAGAGCTTTATAAGTTTGCTAAGAGATATGTAGGAAAACATGCACTGAAAGGGACCAAACATATAGTATGGGATGACATCACTGTGGATATTACTAAGAATTGGAATCAGTTGGTACTAGTACAGGATGAGCAGGAACTGGCAAGGACCGCCTTTCCAGATTGTAAAACAATAACCAATTAACTGGATAAGAAGCCAGAGATTGCCCATAATGTAATTAGTTTACTAAATGTTAAGTCTAAAACTAAGTTGGATGTTCTAGGTGTACTAGATAGAACTAATTTAATAATGGAGGCCAATAGAGTCATCACCAAGAATAATATAGTGCATGCCAACTTATTATTTGGACCTAAAACCCACTGATTGGTCATTTGACAAGTTAGCACTGTGCTGTTGCTCCTATTTGGCAGGGAGGGCAGGAAGAATAATACATTTTTCCTAAATGTTAAGTCTAAAACTGAGTTGGACGTTCTAGGACTACTCAAAGCTGAAGTTGCTAGCCTTAATTGATCAATATCTTCCATTTGTTGCAGCATTTGATAACGTCTGTGATAACATTGCAGGTTAGCATTCAAAAAGGCTTAGGGATCAACTCAAGCAAGATGTCAAGTAGTTGTAAACGAAGATCATTGCCAAATCTAGGCCTCTCTATAAGAATGGAAATCAAGGTAGAAATATCACTCGATGAGGGTTAGATGAACACCTTGTGACTTGATAATTGCTTGATGCAGTTAGATTCTTTTTATGGTGTACAACAATTCACAAATGAAGATAGTGTTGCCTTTTTGAAGTTGTGCATGCATGAAGAATTTTTGTTGTGGAAGGGGAAATAATTTGAGGCTTGAACACAAACAAAATCTTTGCACCACACAAGCCTTGATGCGGGGCAAATTCAAAGTCACCATCAAGGACAAATCCTATATTGTTAACTATTGGAAGGAATAATAACATTGACAGTACCTGCAATAGAATTCCAATTAGATAGTAGATGCCTGCATCCAATACAACAACTACATGATTAGTCTTAGAGTGATAGATGAAGAGGTGAAGTTGATCACGGAGTTCATTGGTTAATGGATCAAATGAATTAAGAAAGCGCTTGAGATGTTTGACATCTGCACTATAAAAGAGTCTTTTCAAAAGGCTAAGTTAGCTGATGCTAAGAATAGTTAGAGGAATCCTATTGATGTTGGTGCAAATTATTGGAATATCTCAGCCTGCATGATTTAGAAAAGTACTATATATATGTTGTATTTGAATTCTGTGGTCGAACGAGAAACTGAGGTAACTGGGGTGTTTTGAACAAAATCTGCTAAATAAAATCTACTAAATAAAATCTGCAATGGTTGTGGCAAACTGTTTACAGAACAAGGATGGCTATATTTACAGGTAAGCTCATTACTTTGATTATATTTTTCATTTTAACATTTATCCTCAGTTTTAAGTGTAAAAATGACAAGTATTTTCAACAAAATAGGTGACATGGCCCTAGTATGATGGCATATTTACAATCTGATATTTATATGATCCTAGGATTGTTTTGATAGTTGAAAGTTGTCAAGAACTATTGCAATTTGTTGATTAATTTTCCTACACTGAATTGATTTATCAACCCTAGAGCTCTAGAGCAACTTTTGTGGCCTCTCAAATCCATTGTCCCCTGCTCAAAACTGTGAAGAGAGTTGCGGTTTACCCCTATCTCTCAACTCAGATTTACTACACACCTTCCATTTGTCCTCGTGCAGCAAACATGCTTTGATCACAATCATACATTTATTCTTCTTGTTGGCATTCCAGTCCATTGTTCTCATCAAATGGATAAGGCGGACGAGCATACTGAGAAATGTGAAACCTCAAAATCCATTCCACATATGTGTTGCAATGATACATACTATTTTGGGTGCGATCTGTCACTCCGTCAGTTTTCTGGGCTTTAGTTTGTTGTCACTGGAAAAATCTAGGGAGGACTGGGTTCTATGCCTTTCTCAAAATACTTACCCTGTCTTATGGACCACTTGTTCTGAATTCCTTTATTGGATTTTCAGAAGTTAGACAATCATTCAAATATGAAGGTTTTGTTTTGGTAGAAGCACTCTTTATTGCCAAGGTCATGGAATCCTTATCTCAAAGGCAATGGTATTTTGGCACTAGATGGATTAGTCTACAAATGCGCTCTTCACTCATTGCAGCAATCTATCAAAAACAACTAAAGCTATCCAATGAAACTAAACAAGTGCATACAACAGGAGAAATCATGAATTATATGGCAGTATATGCTTATCGTATTGAGGAATTTCCCTTCTGGTTTCATCAGACTTGGACAACAGTACTCCAACTCATATTTGCTTTAGGCATCCTCTTCCATGCAATTGGATGGGCCACACTTTCAGCCTTGGCAGTTACATCAGCAAAATGCTTTGTAACACTCCATTAGCAAAATTACAACATAAGTTTCAAACTGAACTAATGTCAGCCCAAGATCAGCGGTTAAGGGCCACCACAGAAGCTCTGGTGCATATATGGAGGTTAAACATGGCCCAAAATTGGCAATTTGTGGAGAAGTTGGATCAGGAAAATCAACTCTTTTAGTTGCAATACTTGGAGAAGTACCAAATTTAAGGGGCAGTGTAAGTAAGAATTATTTACCCCCTTACCCTAACATTGTCAACCTTTTAAATTGATGGATTCTCTTTCTCATGTTCGCAACCCTGCCTCTATAGTTGTAAGTCTATGGCACTCTTGCATATGTTTCTCAGACTGCATGGATTCAAACTGGAACAATACGAGACAACATACTATTTGGGCATCCCATGGACACGCATATATATGAGGAAGTTATCCTAAAGTCTTCGCTGGATAAAGACCTCTAGAATATTCCCTTTGGTGATCAGACTGAACTAGGAGAAATAGATGTCAATCTCAATCATGGCAAAAAATAACGTATATAGCTTGCTTGTGCTTTATATCAATATTCTAATATTTATCTTTTGGATGATCCTTTCAGTGATGTTGATGCTGATACTGCTGGTAGATTTTTTAAGGTTAATATCATGATTTCCTTTTGATATAAAGGTTTTCAAATTATTATGTGCATAGCACTTTTGTATGTTGCCCCTTTCTATAGCAATGATTTTTTCGTTTTGTCTTAGCTTTCTGATATCCTATTAATCAGAAATTTTGATGTGTAGGAATACATAATGGGAGCACTGTCGAAAAAGACAGTAATCCTTGTAACACACCAAGTTGATTTTCTCCCTGCATTTGATGATATTTTGGTTAGTAAACAGTTGTCCTAGTCATTGAAATCTGTTTGTTTACTTGTATACAACTTTTTGACAAAGTTTTTCAATGGATGGCACATGATTATAATTCCTGTAATTTTGACATATTTACTGTTGATAGTTTTGGGAAATTGTCTTTGAATTTCTACACTAAAATCTCTCTTTTGCAGTTGATGTTGGATGGGGAGATTCATCAAGCTGGGAAATATCAGGAACTATTGGTCTCAAGTGAGGCACCTATGGAGCTTGTGAATGCATACAACACTGTTTCTCAGCAAATGAGTAGCTGATTCAACTTCTAAAGGTATTGAGTGCAACTGTTCTTTGCTCCTCTATTCTTTCCCTGCTTCTGCTCCAAAGGGTACTGTCAATCATGGTGTGTACAATAAAACTAAAGTTTAACTGTGGGAGATTTCTGCTATTACTGGGTGTTTATTTGTATAAGATGATCATGCATAACAATTTGAACTGGTGCAACTTTTGTTGGGATAGCCATATCTTATTGTGTCTCATTGGACATATCAATTGTATTTAGTATTTAAAACCAAGGTACACTAACAAACTACATTGTGTATGTAGAATGCATCAAATAGTACATGCACATTCCTAGTGAGGAGCCAGTAGTTATAGGAGATCTTAGACCACCAGCTAATTGGCCCTCACATGGGAAGGTGGAATTACAAGAGTTGAAGGTGCCTAGGTTGTTCTTTATGACCAGATAACTGTGTTAATGTTTTTTTTTTTAATTAAAATTTGCATGGTTATTGATGATTGCAGTCAAATATATTTGTTATGTGTGCAGATTAGATATAGATCCAACAATTCCCTTGGTCTTGGGCATTACATGTACATTTGAAGGAGGGAAAAATATTGGCATTGTCGGCTGAACAAGAAGTGCAAAGACCACTCTCATTAGTGCTATACTCTAATTAGAACAAGAATTGGGAAGACCACGTTGCAGGCCAACCATACTTACTGATAAGCATATATGTGGAAAGGAACCTTTCCACAAGCAAGCTGGAGAAGAGGATGCAAGTCAAATGAAATATTTCCATGAGATCTCCAGTACTGATCAGGTATACGCTGCTTTGCAATTTTTCATCCAGCCTTTAGTTTTGAATTCATTTGTTTTGCAACGTTTGTACTGTTTTCAATCAAAATTTTATTTTGGATATTTTAAAGTTCTAATGATGCCCATATTTTCAGATATCAACATCCCCATTGACAATTGAGGATTTCAACCTTTTTTCTTCACCAAGTCTTCCTCTGAATCTTCAAGTGTGAAAGGGCATGCTAGAAAACAATGTGAAAATGATAAGTTGGACACTTCAAGTGACGAAGACTTGAGTGAAGTAGATGGACTGACTTCCAACCATACTAATTATGAACTAAGGAAGAGAATGCAAGGGAAGCTGAGTGTCTCTATGAAAGATGGGGCATTGCCTCTGGAAGGTGGTTGCCAACTGTCCAAAGAACTGAATGTATGTAATCAATGTTTTCTAGTCATCTTTGCATGGATGACATCCCAGAACCACAATTAGAAAACTTCATGCCAGCACATGCCTTTGAAAGAAGTGTTAGGCAAAGAGATGCCAACCTGAAAGCAAAGAGCCTTATGTTTATTTCAAGATCCATCTTTGTTGTGCTATTTTTTCTGCACTTCTGATGATTGTAAAGCACTTGAAAATGCAAGAGGAACACCATCTTTTGGTTCCTACATATAAGAATGCATGAAGATTTTCGGACAAATTCTCTGTATTAGCAGATTCAAAGGCTGTTTTAGTCTTTGTTTCTGTGCAATTGGTTAGGACACATTGTACCTTATTGATGTTCTTCTCATCTCTAATGAGAAGCTAATAGAAAAGGTTTATTGCATGCTTGTGATTTCATTGATATAATTTATCCATGATTTTCATTATTTCTAAAATACTCCTTTCAAATTTCTATCTAATAATCATTAATGTATAAATCACATCACAGAAAATGGCAGCAAAGGCACATCACCAAGAAATTACAAAACCTTCAGAATTGGTGGTGTGTACTACAAAGTCCAAAATGCTATAAAAACAGTTGTAACCCCTATTAATGGAGGAATGACACAAACAATATTAAACATAAAGCATTATCCCTTGGTCAGCTAGGAAGCTCATTGCAAAAATTCCACTTGTGCATTGTAATGGTGGAATGCAAAATAGTTACTTAATTCAATCAGTCAATATTGAATCATGAAATATGGTTTATAGTTTAGATGTCTTGGACTTAATGACTAGCATATATGTTATTTTCTTTTTTAAATGGGGAGCGATTTCTGAGATTGTCTTATCAAGATTTCATGTTCATTACTGCATGACTAGATGAGGAAAGCCTGCTAGTAAATGTTGATTATTTAAAAGAATTAAGAGTTAGGACACTTCGTCATCTTCTGCAATATGGTGGAAATGGCAATGAAGTACATTTGAGTTTAGCATTAGATATGAATAACACAGATTATACAATTATATAAAATTATACAAATTATATTGGGACTTTTATTTCACATATGTACTCCATGCTAAAAATCCCAATTAAGTTCCTGGAGTAAAAGAAAATGTTGTATTATAGTTCACAATAGCCAACCATATATGCATGTGTGATGCAGGATCAAAATATCTAGGAGTTTGTTGCAGAGATATCACAATCTATTTTAGTGAGTCATTAAGGAGATAGACTTGAGTTTCCATATTTAGAAATCAGTTGCAAAATTGCAGCAGTTTGTTAGTGAGATGGAAGTAACATTGCCAAGCTGAAGTTTGTAAGCCAGTGGGCATTTCAAGGTTCATCTCATTAAGTTAGTTAGTCTGAGGGTCAATTGACCACACACATAGTAGAAGTAGGTCAAGGTTTCAAAAGTATGTACAGTTTTGTGTATGAATGAGAAAAAGATAAATTCCCGCTATCTCTGGTGTTGGTGATTCCTTGTGCTTACTTATGTGTTATGAATGCATGAGAATCAAATGGTAATCTATTTGAATTCTATACATAGCCTGATAAAAATGCATAGTAGTTTTGTAATTGTGCGACTGTATATTGATTGATTGTGTGACTTGGTTGTGGCAAATAAAGTTAAACTTAAAATGTTGCGGGGATTACAATCTCACCATAGTTTCATAGACAATGTTGTTAGCACTTGGTCCATCAACATAAGGAGATTAAAGGCACCGTTAGAATAGGTTTTATAGAACATCCAATAACCAATAGAGCTTAGAGGAGTTGCAAAAAAAAAATGGTACTCACATTAATAGCAGCTAAAGCATATATAAAAGGATGCCTCAAGTATGATCACTATGTAAATGCAAGTATTATGATGATAAATTAAATTTTGAAAGTATCCTTAATCTAGAGTATTGCCTTCATACATGATAATTGTTGTTGGATGAAATGGTTGGACATAGCTAATCTTGATGATCTATTTCCTTGTAATACTTGGGAATTGTGATATCACCTCTCATCCAGACTAGTGGCTAATGGGAACTGTGACAAATATTTTCACATAATTGAACATATACAATAGGGCTTCCATGTATCGACTATAAATTCACCTTTTAAAATTTGATATGGGTTTCATCCTTTCACAGCATGCCAAATTTTGGTGGCATTTGTAGTTGTATACATGCCATGAAGAAAGGAGCAAGACAAAGAGACTAACTCTGCAGAGTGATTAAATCTCACACATGGAAATGTTCAGAGATTCTCCTCAACACTCTAGCTTAAATAAAATAATTTTCAAGTTAGATATCGGATACCATATCATCGTTAGGTTGGAGATAAAGACTAGTTACATCTAGATAGGTGGGTGGTTTCAAAAGAAATAATATCACAATCTAAATCCTATATTTTATGTCTTGTACACCATTTTAGAGGCTATTGGACCAGGTGCTTTTTGAATAGGTTTTCTAGAACATCCAATAGCCAATAGAGCTCATAGGAGTTGCAAAACAAAAATATGGTACTCACATTAATAGCAACTAAAGCACATATAAAAGGATGCCTCAAGGATGATCACTATATAAATGCAAGTATTATGATGATACATTAAATTTTGAAAGTCTCCTTAATATAGAGTATTGCCTTCATACATGATAATTGTTATTGGATGAAACAGTTGGACATAGCTAATCTTGATGATCTACTTCCTCATAATACTTGGGAATTGTGATATCGCCAAACATTCCCATATATGCATAATGAAAATGTAGGCTATAATGAATAGATATAATTCTTCCTTGCAACCAAATGATCAACGGGTAATTCTTCACATGAGAAGATGTTGTGCTAATGAAACACATTTCCAGGAGAAAGTTGCAAGAATTCAAGAATATTTAAAGAGAATTCCTTTGAAATATTTTGCTCTCCAAATTGTTGTTGAGTAAGTGGATTTTGCTCTCCTTAGAATTTTATGAAATATTCGCTAAGACTTTACAAGGTTTTATAATTCAATGAAAGATTCGCCAATATTTTACAAGATTTTATAATTTTATGAAACATTCGCCAATATTTTACAAGGTTTTATAATTCAATGAAAGATTCGCCAAAATTTTACAAGATTTTATCATTTTATGAAAGATTCGCCAATATTTTACAAGATTACATAATTTTATGAAAAAAATCGCCAAAAAATTATATATACATATAATATTCTTGATAAAATAGCCTGCAATGTTTCCTTTGTATCATGGGGATTCGCCCAATTTTTATACATATAAATATAGGGGGGGTTCTTAAAATCACCCATGGTAATCAGTCCTGGGATGCTCTTTCGAGGTTTTGTTGATGCACGTAATCAGTCTTGAGGATTCCACAGTATGGCCAGTGATGATGAAGGCTTGCAGATGGTGGGCCTACATCCAGTATGAAAAAGGACTGGCTCTGTAGAACTTCCTATGATGAGTAGATTGGATATTGATTGAGATAGCAGCAGTAGTGACGATGACGATGATTCGATGATGATGATCCAGTGACAATGATCCAGAGAAGAAGACTTGTGCTAGAAGATCTATGTCGATAAATACCTTCCTAGTTAAGAGGGAGTGTTGATGTATATGTAGCTTCAGAATGTATTTCACCTATGTATATTGTACTCCTATAGAGATGTTATTATTCCTCTATACGGAAGTGTCGTCATTTGTATTGACAAGTGTCGCAAGTGTCGTAACTTGCTGTGATGGGTTATTAGACCACCAAGTGTGGGGTCGGCCTAGATTAATGTAACCATGGGTTATTAGACTGAGTTAGACAAGTCGACCCTGTTAGTTTATTGGGCAGGACAGGACAAGTATAAATAGAGATCGGGAGATCTCTATTTGATTATCTCATTACTCACTCTTACATCACTCGAAAAGTGGCGCACTAGTTGAGGAGGAGGAGTAGTTGCTAGTAGAAGACTATCTCTTGTATTTGGTTGTACGTTTCTCTTTCTAGCTCTGAGGAAGTTGTGGGGTTTTTCACCTTTATGGTTTTCCCCAGTGAAACTCTGTGTGTCTATTGTCTCATGTGATTGCTTGGTGTGATTGATATGCATTGTTATACTTGATATGCTGTACATGTTATTCTCTCAGTAAAGATCCTAGAGTATATTGAATTAATGCTCAAAAATTAACATGTTGTATCATGAGGTTGCTTATATGTCCAAATCATTGTGCTTGTTTCATATGGCATATCTCAATCCGTTTCATTGTCAATGGCATAGGCATGAAGCATTTTTGTGATTTGTATTGTCAAATGTTTTGCTTAAAGGAACATTATAAACTTTTAGTTTGAATATTGTAAATTCAAGATCTTATTCATTTCAACCACATTTTCCAATCATCTTTTCAAGAGTGATTTTCAGCAAGATTGAAAAGTGCATTTACAATTGTATTTTTAAAGCTTGTGTTGAGTGGTTGTTGTAATCTATGGGATTACATGAGGTTAATAGTAATGCATTTTAAACATACAAACATATACGAGAACATACATACATAAAGAGATTGAAGAAGCAGTGGTCACACCAACAACATGTATTATATTATATTGGAAGGTCATACTATACAATGGGGGATAATAATCTATGCTATTATCATGGATCAACAACTTATGTATATGAAATGTACAATCAGTTAGATAGTTACAACTGTTAACTTCTTGATAGTCGGATTAACCGAATTGACTAAATTGGGTTGACCATTAGGTGGTCAGTCGGGAGGACCTAATCGAATTGTAGACTAGGCTCCACCAACATCTCCCTCACCCCAAAAATCTTCTTCGCTCTGGAGAGGCCAAGGAGATGTAAGATTAAAAAAAAAAATTACAAAAAAATATTAATATTTTATAGTTGTTGAGATGTGGATGCACCAGGACGAGTGGCATTAAAACAATCTTAGACTATGGAAGGAGCAGAGACAACAAGACACTGTTGAAAATTCTCCTAGTTGGCTCAAATAGCTCGTATGTTTGTACTGACTAAGATTAATTTTGATAGTCACAAATTTTTTTCTGGCGGTTGATTGTTCCTAATTCATTGGAGGCCAAGTCCAAGATTCTGGTATTGAAGCTCTACGACATGCATCATCTTGTATATATGATTAGTGAGACATATGAATTCACCCTGTTTAGTCTTGGCTTCATGCAGTCACAAGTGTTCCTTCTTTTGTATATCTAAAGTGTGTTATTTCTCCATGATGATTTGCTTGTCCAAGACTTTGATACACATCGGGTCTATTGTGGTATTTCTTGCATATAGGTCCCATAGATTGATCTATGTGTTCTATTATTCTATGCGAATTTTTCCATAATATCCATACCAATTGTTTTTTTTAATAGGAACGATTGAGAGTCATTATATTAAAATAAAAAGGATTACATAGTTGAAAAGAGACTGCTCTCTGATAGAGCTAATGTCTGTGCTATCATGCTTCTCTTTTACAAAATTGGAGTTGTTTCTGTAGAGTCCTATTCTATGGAGACTGTAACTCACAAATTGCCCTAGTAAGAGGATTACAAAGAAAAACATACAGTAAATACAAAATTTAAGAGTCTGGAGCTGCGTAGTTGTGGCAAAAAAAAAAGATGAAGTAGTTTCTTCCCTATAGGCAGTACTGTAAACAAAATAGATTATTCCCATTGGCTAGATAGAGTAGATAGATAAGCAAAAACCAGAGTTCTGAAAATCCTCAACGGCGTCCATGGTGCTGAGCAGGAGGTCCTGGGACACTTTTGGTCGAATGTTCATGCTGTTTGCCATAATCTGATTTAGTGTTGTCCTGCATGGATGGAAGGCAACGACTGATCTCGTCTCGCAGCTTGTTTATTTTCCCTTCCACGTTAGTGATATTCCTATGGTTTTCATCTTTCTTGGAATCTATATTCGAAATGATGAGAACTGCATAGTCCAGAGTTTCAGAGATTGTGGCAATCCTTCCATTCATTAGGGTATTCCCATTTTAGACTTTTGTGATAGTAGAAGAGAGCAAAGTGTAGATCCTTCCAATGGATTGCTTCAGCTCTACGTTCTTGCCCCTAATGTGACGAAGTTGCTCCTTAGTGTCTTCCATTTCAATGTCTTCAACTACGACGAGGTTAAGGGCGTGGGATAAAAGGGCTTTCCTTGAGAATTCCAGGGATAGGGAGGTGGGATTCAGGAGTGCAGATGGAATCGTGTTTGAGAAAGGCAGTGAGGTATGGTAGAGAAGGCAGTTTGCAGGGGGAAGCCCAGTGTTAGAGGAAGCACCCACAGAGGATGCTGAGTGAAACACAAAGGGAGAGTTTCCCATTACACAAGAGAAATGGAATCGGAGACAAGAAGGGCAGACAAGGTTTAATCTTGAGCAGGAAGAATGGCTTGAGTGATACGAAAGGGGGGGAGTTAATTCGAGGTCAGGGTGGATGTAAGGTGGCAGGGATGAAGCGCCACGTGTAGGGCAGGAGTTAATGCTCAAGAGGGGGGTGGGGGTAATGTGAAGCATGGAGAAAATTTGGTGACTTAGGGGGGTAAGTAAGGGATTAGGGGATCCAACTTTTTTCAAAACCATTGTCATTAAGGGAGATATATCCATGATCAATTTGCACCCCTTTATTTGCCATGATATCCACTGCCTGGTTATTTTCTCGGAGGATATGGAGGAGCTTGATGATGGTGAAGTTGGGGAGAAGCTTTTTGAGAATGTGATGATATTTAGAAATAGGCTGATTGTAACTTAGAGTGAGTTTCCTAGCCTCCTTGATTATGAGGAGGGAGTCTCCGAAGATTATGAGTTCCTTCAGTCCTAGATTGGTAGCTATTTCCAAACATTTGAGTAAAGCTAGCCATTCCGCGCTGTTGTTTGTGGTTTTCCCTAGTCCCCAAGCGAACTCTACCTGTCTGTTTCCACCAGGGTCGAAAATGACCCCTCCCACACTTGCCAACCCGGGGTTACCTTTAGAGGCACCATCAAAAAACAAAGAATGACATCCAAGATTCTTCCACCAGCTGTTGAAATCATCCAGTTTCTTCTGGATTTTCCAGCCCAGAGAATTAGGTTTATTTTTTGGGAGGGTTCCAACGAGAGTTGTAGAGTGAGTGATAAAGTCAGAGGACCAATTTCTCTCTTCAGTGGTGAGAGATTCCAGGTGGAGATGCTTTAAACCTTTTGAGAGAATGGTTTCAATCCAAAGGGATTTAGCAGAGGAGGCGATTTTGTAGGGAGAGAGCAGGGTGTCATAAAAAATTCCTTTATTTCTGTTGGTCCAAATCTTCCAGCAAATGTACTTAGGCAAGGCGATCCAAATTTTCTTGAAATCTGGTTTTTTGTGAAGAGAACCTTGATAATAGTCTTTCCAACAGGTGAAGAAGTCTCTCCAATTAGTGGGAAGAGTGAGGTTCATGCAGATTTCACTGAGGGAACTGCGCCAGACCTCCTGGGAAAAGGGACATTCCAGGAAAAGATGTGCTAAGGTTTCTTCAGAGACTTTGTAGAGAATGCATCTGGAGGGTCCAGCAATGCCACGTTTTTTTAAATTTTCAACAGTCAGGATTTTATGATGAGCTAAGAGCCAACAAAAGGAATTGACTTTAGGCATGTCATTTCCCCCCCATATGTTTATCCACATAGTTTCTTTTTTGTTTTTCTCAGTGATGCTCCTGTATCCCACTTTGACAGTATAATGACCTTGTTTTCCCCACACACGGAAGTCTGGAAGATTGATATGTATCGGGGTCGATCCGTGGGGAAGGGATTGGAAATCCGTGAATTCAGAGCAGAGGTGATCGAGGACTACAAGGTATTTCCAACCAGCCCATCTTCCATTAGAGTGCCAGGATGAGATATCATAAATAGTGTGAATATTATGTTGTTCCATCCAATGCTTGATATTTGCTAAGCTTTCAGTATGAGAGGCTGGGGAGGCCCCAAAATTGTCTGTCCATATCTTCATTTGATTTCCATTGCATGGAGACTAGTGGAGATTGTCTTTAATAACATAGGCAGCTTTCTTGCATAGATTCCAAATTGTGGAGTTGTTTTCAACCGGTGGGAGATCGTCAATGCAACGTTTTTTGGTTCCTTGCATATATTTTTTCCTGATAATCTCCTTCCACCATGCATTTTCCCCAGATATGATTCTCCAAATAATTTTGGCACCCAAGGCGAGGTCCATCTTTCCTATATCACAGTCTCCCAGTTGATTAAGTGGAATTTTTTAGTACCACTGTTTTTTCCACCTTGCCAAATAAAACTTCTGAGTTCCTTAGTGATGTCTAGACGGATAGATTTAGGAGCTAAAGAGATGGAGCAGGAAAAGATAGGAAAAGAAACTAGGATAGAGTTTATAAGGACAATTTTACCAGCAATATTTAGCCATCTAGATCCCCATGATTGAATTTTTATTTGTATTTTTTGAACCATCCCATGCCAGTCATAAGCTTTTTTTTCCCTTGTTGAATAGGTACACCAAGATAGCTAAAGGAGTTCCATTTTAACTTCCCTTCGTATCCAAGAGTTCTGGAGATCCTTGCCATAGTTCTTTCAGTAGAGTTCCAACCATATATTTTGGATTTTAAGGTGTTAATTTTTCCTTCAGAGGCCTGAAGAAAGATGGTGAGGGCTTCTTTGAATCTATTGGAAATAATGGTGGAGGCTCCCCCGAGGAGAATAGTTTCATCTGCGAACTGAGCATGATTTGCTGCTCTTACACCTCTAGCAATTTTTAAGCCTTGAAGCTGTCCATTGCTTTGTAAAGCTTGTAATTTCTTGCTCAACGATTCTGCAATAATGAGATATAGAAAGGGGGGGAGAGGATAGCCCTGCTGGAGCCCTCTAGATGCTTGGAAGAAGCCAGCAGGTCTACCATTGACAAGAGGGGATATCCAGGGGCTGCTAATACAGGTTTGACCCACTTGATGAATCTTGGGGAGAATCCAAGTCTTTGCATGATCTCAAAGAGAGAAAAGTGATTTACTCTATCAAAAGCATTTGCCATATCTAATTTGATTGCCATACCTTGTTGATTTCGTTCAATACTGGAATGAATGGATTCTTGGACTATGATGATGTTGTCCATGATTTGTCTTCCAACAATGAATCCTCCTTGAGTGTCCGCGATGATATGAACCATAATCTTCTTCATTCTTGTAGCTATAATTTTGGTGAGGATCTTGTATGAAGTATTGCATAGAGAGATGGGCCAAAATCTGTCAATTGAAAGAGAGTTTCTATCTTTGGGAATCAGAGTTAGAAAGGTGGAGTTTGTGGCTCATCCAATTTTCTCTTTTTTCCTTGTCCAGTTAAGCACTTTTTTGAGGTCTTCTTTTATGATTTCCCATGCAGCTCTGTAGAAGTTTATCGTAAAGCCATCTGGCCCCAGAGCTTTATCAGTTTTAAGGGACCAGATTGCTTCAATGATTTCTTGCTCTAAGATAGGTTTGTCGAGTTCTTTAATTTCAAGATGAGAGATGGAAGACTGAATACCTACCAGAATCTCAACTTGACTATTTGGATCTGTGTCCTCGCTGTCCGAGTATAGATGAAGAAAATGTTGGAAGGCAATTTTTTTAATTTCGCTATGTTCAGTGACTCTTTGATTGTTGGTATCTTTGAGTTCCTTGATGAAGTTGTGACTCTTCCTGGCCTTGGTTTTCTTATGGAAGTAGGTGGTGTTTCTATCGCCTCCTTTGAGCCAGAGTTGATGATATTTTAATCTCCAAGTCTCTTCTTCAAGTCTGGAAGCTTTTGGAATCTCAAAATTTAGAGTTTTTTCATGGAAAAGGGAGGAGCTAGTAATTTCTGTGTTCTCCATCTTGGATTGGAGTGTAGCTAGGTCTGCTTGGAGATTCATCCTTTGAGTAGTAGGTTCCAAGAAGGAGGAGGCAGCCCACCGTTTTAAAGCAGAGAGGGTAGCCCTAAGTTTTGATTCCCAAATAAAGCTGGGTGATCTGAAAAAGGGAGTGTTCCAGGCCAAGCGAATGATCTCTAGGGATTTTGCATTGTTGAGCCAGAGAGGATTAAACTTGAAAGGGATAGGGCCGAGGTTGTAAGGGGGAATGATCGAAAGAGAAATGGGTTTATGGTCTGAAGTAGCTGAGGGGATGATAGAATAAAGCAAAAAGAGGTTTTTTTGAAGAAAAAGTAGAACTTACCAAGAAGCGATCAAGTCTTGAAGCTATGTGTCCCGGACCAACTCTTTTGTTGCTCCAAGTATAAGTTCCATTTTTCGATGGGGGGTCTAGCAGGTCCATTTGAGCCATAATGTCTTCCAGATTTTCACCAAAGGGGTCTCTGACAATAAATCCTCCTCTTTTTTCAGTTCTTTCTTTTGTAGTGTTGAAGTCCCCTGCCATGATTACATCCTTCCCATGAAGGTTATCCTTTAGAGATAACAGAGAGTCCCAAAATGTGATTTTATCTATGTAATGCGTAGGTACATATACATTATAGATGAAAAGGTGATCTTGATCATTATTGTTTTGAATTTCTAATAACGTCTAATGGTTATTTTCAATGACTGAGATGATTTTGAAATTATCCATTTTGCAGAAAAGAGCCAAACCTCCAGAAGCCCCTCTGGAGCTATCGGATTTTCCTATGATATTTTTCCAGAAGAGGCGAGAGAGACTTAGTACCTCTTCTTTTGCCATTTTTGTCTCTTGAAGTAGTAGAAAGTCTGGTTTCTCAGATATTATGATATTTTTGAGGGATTCGACCTTAATTGTTCCCACCATACCTCTGCAATTCCAAGAGACGAGCTTCATTATTTTTTTGATGCAATAGATCCTGCTCAGGATCTGGTATCTTTGAGACGGCCATAGTTCTTAGTATTCTGAAGTAGTTTGGTATCCTCAATGCTCAGTTTCCTTCCTAGCTCCATTTCTCTTTCCGCCTCCTATTCTCTGTGCTGTCTATTGGATCTTCTGCCCCGGGTAGACATGGATGGCCCTAGCTCTGAGAATTCCTGAGTTCCTTGTGAGGATGTATTACCTGGAGATGAGAATGTTGGATTAATTCTGCTTTGCTTAACCATTTCTACCCAAGTGCCCTCAGTGATTATTGCTTCTTCATTTATTTTGTCTATAATGAGTTCATTGACTGTATCTGCAGGGGGGGATTTGGATTCCTTTTTTCTTTTGTTTCAGGATTGGGATCAGGGGTTTCAAGGTTGGAGATTTGTCCTTCCTCAGAGGTTAGAGAGTCAAATTGATTGTTCCCATATTTTCTTTGCTTTTCTCCTTGTTTTTTCTTGCTTGTGCTCAATTGTTGTTGTTAGTAGGGTTAAGGTTTTTTTCCCCCCTTTTTTTGTCTTTTTCCAAGTTTCTTCTTGATTTTTTTCGTTGGATTATTGCATTGCTTTAGGGCAATTTTTAATGAAGTGTCCATACTCATGGAATTTCTTACATTTAAAAGGAAACTGCTCGTAATCCACTTTTTGATAGAATTTCCAGCCGTCCATAACCAAATTTATTCCTTCTAATAACCCTTTTTCTAAATCTACTTCAACACAAATCCTAGTGCAGGAGAAGAGGGGACCTTTTGGTTTAGCTTTATCAATAAATTTACCAAGAGAGTTTCCGATTACCTATAATGTTTCGTCATTCCAGCAGTGTAGAGGAAGATGTGGAAGGAAGAACCAAAATGGAACTGTTGAAGGGATGTCTTTTTTCGAGTCGAAAGAGAGACTCCAGTGATTGAGATAGAGCCCTCTTGGCTCCAAGAAATAAGGGCCTCTACGAAAGATAAGATCTCTTTCTTCGTTGAATTCGAACAAGAAAGTGAAGAACCCTTTTCCACAAAAACAATGCTGAAGACCTCCCGGAATAAGGGGCATCCAGCTCTTGGAGATCCAAGTTTCCATGGTTTTAGGAGAGGGCCAGAGACTAGTGAACTATCCAATGAGGCCCCATTCGCTAAAGGAAAGGGCCTTCATTCTTGAAGCTGCGGACGTGATCTGGATCCTTGGGGTAGCGACACATTTAATGAAAGAAGAGCTGGAGAAGTCCGAGGTAGGGGGAGGGGGGGAGGCATCGACTAGGGCTTGGAAAGAAAGGTCCAAACAGAGGAGGATCTCCTCTGGAGAAGGATCAGCGGGCATCACATCCATGCGAGCCTAGAGGGTAGCGGAGCAAACCCTAGGAGAGCGCAACATGGGTCAGGATCATCAAGAAAAAAAAAATGTTGTCAATATGTTTTGTTGTTTTTTTTTTTTATCCATACCAATTGTTTCACACCATGGTTGACCTAGTTTCAAGGACCTCACATTCTTGAAGTTTCTTCTGCCTCTCTTCAAAATATTTGAATTGGTTGGTCATGAGAACACTAGTTTCATATTCATGTTGTTGATTTTTTTGGTCAAGGACTTGTTGGAAGTAGGACAAAAATGACCTAAGGAGACTTTGGAACTTGTTGAGGAATCATTCTAGTTGAGGTCATTCTAGGGAGGAAATTACTTGCTCAAATTCTATTGTGCATGATTTTCATGCATCTTCTTTCTTATTATTCAATGTCTTGAGTCTTCTATTAGCGTCACTCCAAAATTTATTCCTTTCTTTATTGATTACTTTGAAGAAATCATCTATTTATTCATCTAAAGCTTTAGCATGTGTGAATATGCATGTGGTCATCGCAGTTTTGGTCGTCTGTTGGACTGGTACTATGATCCTCGATTTTGATTTGTTTTTCTTTTGCTTTCCCTTTTCTATTTTTCTTGCATTCTATGTTCGACTTGCTTTACTGGTTGAAGTTGTTTGATGAGTAGATGTTGTGGACTAAGTTAGAGCAGTTGTTGTTATGGTTGATGTTGTGGTAGTCGAAAGTGGAAGATTCGATGAAACTAATGTGCCACTAGTCGGGGGAGTAGAAGTGATGGTCGAGACAAGGGTCAAACTAGAAATCAAGATGGGGGTTGATGAGATGGTCAAGGTTGTGTTCGATGATGTGGCAGATATTGCAGCAGTCTACGATGAAGTCATCAGGGTGGGTAATGGTTTATTCGATGAGATGAATGTCTCAATTGTTGTATGTGAGAATGAAGACTTGATTGATTCCGGTGAAAGTAAACTTTGTAATAGAAATGTAGAGTTGGTTGTGGTGGTGGTTAGAATGGTGGGTGGGATGGTTGACGACGGAAACAATGTAATGGATGGTAATATTATTGTAGGCGATTAAATTTTAGGCTTGAGGATGGATTCGATTGATTGAAGCTGGAATGTTTTCTTAGCTTGAGGTGACTTAGAAGTGTACGGCATGGGAGGAGGAAAAATGGCCAATTGTCTTGGCGAAGTTGCTCCTTCAAGGACAGGTCATACTGGGGTTAACTGTTGTAACTAGGGAAATAAAATTGATAAGGTACTAGTAAGTTTACTAACATCAAGGCTCATGGTAAAGGTTGGTGAAGGAAATATTACTATATAAGGGATTTCATTCTCTAAATCAGTTGAGAATGGAGGCGATGTTTCATTGGATATGTCAATTGCTTCCTTTGTGTTAGGATTTTGTGTTAACCACATATTTTTATGTGGGGGTGATAGCGGAAAAGAAGTTTCCTTTGATGCTACAATTGGTGATAGCCTTCATTATTCTGAAAAGAAATTCTGCATCTGCAACTCAATGGTAACTTTGTTCTTTCATGCCTCAATAATCATGGCCTTAACATGTTCTCGGAATTTCTCTAGGTCCTCCTTAGCCATTGCGTTCAATAATAGCTTCCTCTTCTTGGAATATTGTCATGTGGCTTTCCTCTGATGTTTTGTTGGTAAGTAAAAATCTTCTTGATGACCTGGTCAAGCTTCTCTTTTAGGTGTGGTTCCTCAAAGTATGGTTCCACTCCTCCTTTTATAAATCACTTTTCTTCTTCATCCTTAGTTGACTTGTTGACTGCTTCCTCAATTGGATCTTCCCTTGACTTCCAAACAAAATAATAGTTAATTATTGGTTTGGTTTTTCTTTCAAACCAAACATTTTAATGTAGAGCACAATCTCATATTGGTCTTCCATTTCCCCATCCATAAGGGGAAAAAGTAGCTCTGACTATGATGACTAGGCCAAATTCAGCACAGGGATCATAGTGTTCGACTGCTTCACTAAATCAGTGATCAACTCCTGTACATATGGGTAATAGTCGAGCTCCTATGCGTCTCCACCCATTCCTTGCACATACCATACCTTGGTATGGTCAAGGTCCAACTAAATGTGGGTCGTTTGTGGTAAGTTGTGATAGATTGGTTGGTGAACCCTCCATCTTTCACATTGTTTACAACTTGAAACTAGTTTTCCAGCATCATTCTCACCTTCATCGAGTTGGATAGAGTGCCCTTGGGTAAAAAAATATTGAAGTTATTCATCATCGGTACATTTGTGCTAGTGAATGTTGCTTTACTGACTGTAGGAATCCTCATCATCACTATCCATATAATCAATGAGGGTAACTAGATTGCATGCTTATTCTCCTGACATTTTTCATAGTTTGTTCTTACTATGTTGGCCAAGTTGTCGGCCCAGTTGAACATCTTGGCTTCATTTGCAATGCATTTCACTACCTCTATCATTTCCAATTTCCAGTTTGATGATTGACCAAAACTTGTTATACACAACAACACTGTTACTGTCGTTGATTTTATCAATTGATAGATGACCTTGCTGATGATCAACCCTTTTGAATTCTTCCCTATCGGTGTTCCTATGAATTCCTCGACTAGCTCCAGAGGCTTGGTCGTTATGGGGAGTGGTTCACCTTTTTTCAGTAGACTATTGATATGATGAATTGAGGATTTGTTTATCACTATGGGCTCATCCAACCATATTTTTCCATCATGGTATTTTTTCACGACAAATTTTGCAGCTAATTATTTCAGGTTCCCATGGTTAGATAGAAAGGGCGCACTAAGGTAATGTCAGATTTTGGAAATGGCTAGTATATTTGCTTCTTCGCTCCATATGTTGTCTCTGATAGCTTATTCCCATAATTCCTTCCACTGATTTGCCCAATTGTATTCGTGCACATTCACTTTATTTATTCTATTAAGGTGGGCCTACAAAGGTGTTAAAATTAATTCTTCTTACTACACCTTCAATATTTCTTCTGAAATTTTTGGTTTGGTTGACATTCTTGCTTTCCTGGGTTCCATGTTTGTCTATTGGGTACCAATGATCTGGAGGTCTGGTTTCCAATTGGTAATATTTGGAATGGAATGTGCTCACTCCAATTAACATTATAAACCTTTCCAATAATCTTCTAGTGCTGGACTATTTATAGGCACAAAAATCAACAAGCATTTATTGCACGTAGGTAAAGAGATTAATTGCATTTCTTGTGCGGGAAAACTATTTTGCACGCTTGATGAAAATTGTGTTGGAAGTTTGTTTTGTGATCTAGTCATCTTGCTTGATAGACGATGGGTGTTGGAATGCATCTGTCCATGGTTCTCCTTGTGGTCGGTCATCTCGTACGTCGATTGGTGTGGTGTGGTCATTTTGCAAAAAATCTCATCTCTTTAGTTAGTCTTTCCAGTCGCCATCCTGGTGGTTTTTGTTTTCCTTTTATCAGTGTGGGGGGAGGTTATGCTACTTCTTGGTCACTACATGCTTGCACTCTGTCGTAATGATTCCTCTACCCAATCGACTGTCATTTTGGTGAAGCTCTTTTCACCTACCAAGGTCCATGTCTTAGTTCCATTTTTATATTTGACCTATTCTAATTTAGTTAAATAATAGTTTTTCAATGAATTAGTTACAACTTTTAACTAACAAAATCAAACCTGGAGGCACAACAATTGACTAGTGGTGATACCGCCACTAGTCGATAGGGTGCCTCTTACATACAATATATTTTTAGTCAAGCTCCAATAACAAATTTGGTGAAGACTCGACGCTGAAGTGTTTTTAGTCAAACAAATCCATTGTGGTTCATTTCTTCAACTATATATGGACCCATCCATGCAGTCTCTAACTTTATTGGTTTCCCTTTTATCTTGCTATCATACGTGAGTACCAGATCACCGACGAAAATGTCTTGTCTCCTGATATTTCTGTCATTATAGTATTTCTATTGTTGTTTTTGTACTTCTTGGTGATGTATGGCCATTAATCTCTACTCTTCTAGTTTCTATAGCTCAAATAACCTGTCTTGAGTAGCTTGTACATTATCCAAGTGTATGACTTGTGCAATTATTGGGGCTTGTTGTTTGAAATGTAAAGGCACAACTAATTATTTCCCATAGACTAACTTGAATGGTCTATCCTATCAATCCCTTATATGTTGTTCTGTAAGCCCATAAAATGGTCGGAATTTTTTCATCCCAGTTGTCCTTGTCGATGTTACATATTTTTGTTAATCCTTTAGTAAGTGTCTTATTAAATGATTTTATAACACCATTCGACTAGGGATGGTATGTTGAACTCTTATGATGATCTATCATGAATTCCTTGAGTAGTATTGATATGGTTTAATTAATAAAATGTGTTCCTCAATTGCTAAATATTAAACCAGTGGGACATCCAAATCTAGTGACAATGTTTTCATAAATAAAATTTGATGCTACTTCACTTGTACATGATTCAAATGGATCCTCTTATACCCATTCACCACCTACCCATTTGGTGACATATTCAAATCCGGTGAAGATGTATCGAGCACCCATTCATTTTCCAAGCATTGGGAATGGACCGACAAAGTTGATGGACCATAGTTCAAATGTGAGACTTGAGTTAACCGATATTAATGGAATTTCATTTTGTCATAGTGGTTGACCAATTCTTTGGAACTTATCACATTTACCAATAAAAGTATTAGAGTCTTTCTTGAGCGTTGGCCACCATATTCTAGCTTGATGTGTCTTTTTGACAATCATATCGGTTTGAAAATGTCCCCCAATTGGTCATGAATCTGCTTCGTCGATGATGGCATCTTTCTCATGGTCAAGCACAAAACAAATAAGTATGTCATCTTCTCTTAATTTCCATAGGAACCCATTGATTAAAGTATATGGTGTAGCTCTCATAGCTAATATCACTACAAGATTTTAACCCAAAATCCGACGAGGAAATCTGACGACCTCCGACGAAAAGTACTGTGTCGTCGGCTTTCACCTTAAAAATTATGAAATTTGATGATTAATTTTTAAATTGATAGAAGGTGCCATTAGATATCCGATGGCTACTGGATATCCGGTGAGGTCTCTGGAATAGTTACCAACGTTGTTCGATATCCGACCGAATATTAAGCCCGAGATGTCGGATATCTGACCGAATATTAACCTCGAGGATGTCAGATATCTGATGACAAGTGATACCCGAAGATGTCAGATATCCGATGACAAGCGCTACCCTAGGATGTCGGATATCCGACTGCTTATGATTCCCTATCTCGTCAGATAGCCGACATATACTCTCTAACGATAACTAAGTCCAGGGCGTCGGATATCCGACGGAAGGAAGACTTTTAAAAACTATAAATATCGAAACATTTTGACATGTTTGCTATACAAGCGACGATTTGCAGAAGTTTTTTTAATTGGCGGGCTGTGTTTCGGCGGATTATTTTTCATTATTTCCATTGTTTTTGTGATTAAAGCGAGCAAAGTGTGGAGCTTCATTTTCTAAGATCGATAATCTCTTTACGAGAAAATGTCAACTAGCAATATTCCTAATCCAGACGAACAAAATCGACAATTGCTTGCTAGATTGTGGGAAGGAGTTGAAAGAAGGGGTGATGGGAAATGCTATTGTCCATGTAGTCAATGCAGGGGCTTTAAGAGGAGAAGAATTTTGATCACAACAGCCACAAAACATTGTAGGGAGCATGGGCACGCTGAGGGGGGCCATTAATATCATCCATTTGTAAGTTTTGCATTCTATATGTTTTTATTTTGATTTCTTTTGTAAATGTATGTATTATTTTAATATTTCTTATATTAACTTATATCTATTGATCGTGGTTTCAATAGATGGGGACTAACATGGACAATAAATATTATTTTAATATTTAATATTTATTATAATAATTTTTTCTTTTGTGCATGTTGAATCTAGGGTATAGTAGAATAACTCATTTATTTGTTCGTTAGTGAGACTAACCCACTCACCGGGGAAAGCACTTAGCTCTCTAGATTTGTGACACTTTCCATCATGATAATAGAAATAATGACTATATTGGCATGTTGTAATTTCTCTTATATTTTCTCTATAGAAACCATAGCATCGTTTATCTTACCTTAGGGGATAGTATGAGAAATTTTGAGTTATATTTGAGTAGCTTTGCTTAGTAATTGGATCAATTATTATGTCTCTTGGATAGTTTGGATGCACCTATTTGACCAACAGTACAATTGGCCGTTGTTCTTTTCATCCCAACAGTACAAAATTTGCTACATTTTAAATACATCACATAAATGTTTACATTTTGCGTTTGAAATTTTTACATTTTGCGTTTGAATTTCTTATATTAACTTTTATCTATTGATGGTTTCATGTAATTATAAAGGAAATACATCCTACGGCATATCGTCCAGAGGAAGTGCTTCCAGAACAAGTACCAGAGGAACATGGAGCTATGAATATCAATGAAGAACAAGTTAATGATCACATTGAAGAAGATGATCATGCTGATAACATAGTTGAAGATGATGTTACAAATACTTTGATCCATGATTCATTGAATGTTAGAATGGATGATGATGATCATGAACATTTTGATGATATTCATGATATACCTATTCTTGAGAAGGCATACGAACCCCTTTATGAGGGCTCTAAGACAAATCTTCTCTCTGCTATATTGTTGATAATGAACTTGAAGGTTATGAATGGTCTTTCAAACATATCAGTCACACGGATGTTAAGGTATGTAATATATTCCATCACAAAATATATATGATCGTGTATTTTATTGTTAATTCATATAAAAGTCAAATTATTACAGATGAAATGTGTTTCATTAATATTATTTCTATATTATATTAACTAGATTTTTATTTTAATTTGTTGTAGCATGATAGGTGAATATTTGTTACCACCATCAAATATTTTACCTCGCACATATTGAGATTTATCTTCCATCATGAAAGAAATTGGAATGCAGTATGAAGCAATTCATGCATGCCCTGATGACCATGTTCTATATTAAAATCAACATGAATTTGCAACAGAATGTCCTAAATGTCATATCAGTAGATATCGAACAGATCAAGTAACAAAAAAGGTGCCTCGCAAGGTTCTACGTTATATTCCCATTATTCCACGTTTGCAACGACTGTTCAGGTGCAAAAACATAGCGCAGTTTATGGATTACCATGCATGGAACAGAAGTAAAGACGACATTATTCGGATGCCTGCAGATGGGTCTGCATTTAGAGATATGGACGAAAAATGGCCTCACTTTAAAGAAGAACCTCGTAATCTTAGGATTTATTTGGCAACAGATGATGTCAATCCATTTGCAGAGATGAGATCCGTTTACTTGGTGTGGCCTATTTTTGTTATAGACAACAACATTCCTCCATGGTTAACAATAAAGAGGGAGCACTTAATGTTGTCGATGATTGTTCTAGGTACGAATCCTGCATTTTTTTAATGTAGTGGTATCTCATTTGTCGTATTTTTGTCGCATAATGTCATATATATATTTAATGTTTTTATATTGTGCAATATGGTTTAATATATATCTAAATGGTATGTCTCATAATTATATTTTTTATATGTTCAAATCAATCAGATAAGTACCAAGTCAAATATATGAATGTATATATCGAACCTCTTATTGACGAGCTACTGAAGTTATGGAATGACATCACTATGTATGACTTATCTAAACCAATATGACAAAGGCAATTTCAATTCCATGCAATGCTTGTATGGACAATACATGATGCCCCAGGGTTAACCCATTTTTGTGGTATGTAATTATAAGTTCCACTTTATTTGCATTTAATTTTATGAACTACTAGTTAATATACTACGCACGCATGCTTTTCTAAACAATCCAGTCATTTTGTATATAATTATAATTGACATAGATATTCCATCTCTTTATGTAGGTCTTCAGACAAAGGGGAAATTTTCATGTCTAGTTTGTGGTCCTAAGATCAAATCTCGTCATTCAAAAAGCTTAGGAAATTAGGTGTTTGATGAGTATAGGCACTTCCTCTCTAAGAATCATAGGTATCGAACTACTGAAAAACATTTGTTCAATGGAAAGCAAAAGACTGCATTTAAACCGCGGAGAATGACACCTCACGTATGGAAGTTGCAATATAATAAAAATCATCAAGGTACGTATGTCAAATCATCGTATATGAAATGTTATATTGTATTTTTTTATTGTGTGTTATTTTCTGTTATTGACATTGATTTATGTCATTTCATGATTGTCGTTGATGTGATCATGAAGGCATTAATGGGCTTCCACGAGGAATGAAAAGTTATCCTAGACAATTTAGTAGGTTTCCCTACTATGAGCACCTACAAATTGCTCATCTATTTGATACAATGCATATCGGAAAGAATGTGACTGAAACATTATGGTGAATATTGGATGGAAGGAGTGACAATGAAAAAATTGTCAAAATTTGCAAAGACATTCAAGATAGCAACCATGCAATGAAAGACGTCATTCAATTTCATAGCAGCAGAGAGAAAATTAATATAAACTCACTTCCATGGATGTTAACGGACCAACAAAGTAATGTTGCAAAATAAATCATTCGAAAAATTAAATTTCCCACTGGATTTTGTGCGAACATGAAGAATATCATCACAAATAAAGGTGATTTCGCAAGGGTGAAAACACAGGATTGGCATGTCTTCATGAGGGTAATTATTATGGTATGCATTTAATTATTATTTGTTTTCCTATTCTAGTGAATATGGTTGGTATTTTTGTTTGTCTACTCTTTGTTGATAAAATGAAACGATTTGTATATTATTGTTACAGTATGTTCTACCTCTCTCTATCCAGGACAACTTCGACAACAATGTCAAGCAAATAATATATAGTCTCAGGAAATACATGAGGTAAGTGGTGATTTTTTCCATGCGCTTAGTGTTTGTTTAATTCAACATAGAACTTATATTTGATTTTCATTCTCTAATTCATGTTACGTAATATAATGTTTTTTTCCTTTAATCTCTTGATTGGGTTATCATGTCACTTGTAGATGGTTGTCATCTAAAGAATTCCATAAAGAAGACATAAAGTATTGGGGGAGAGAAATTCCTCGTCTCATGTGTGAAATGCTGAAGCATATACCTTCGGCATTTTTCAATGCATAAGAACACTACCTCATACACCAAGTTGAGGAGATTGAACTGTGTGGACCTGAGCATTCAAGGTCGATGTGGATGGTTGAGAGGCACTTGAAATTTATGAAGGGTTTGGTCAGACAACGAGCATATGCTGAGGGTTCTATGATGGAGGGATATATAGTATACCAAAACATGTTGTAATTTACATCGCATTTGTCATCTAGACTCCAATAAAGATTTCGAAGGGGAGTACCCGAAGGGGAAAGATAGATCAAGGAAGGTCAAAGGTAATATAACACATTTGACTGGTGATTTTTATGTATATATATCATACATATTCTATTTTTATATTCAGTAATTTGCATCAATTTAGAGTGTAATATACTTTGTTAAGTGACTATACATTTGTATTGAATTTTAATTTTATTGTCATCAAGCAGTTGGTCGAGAGTGGGATGCAATTCATTTATGCATTGGAAACAATCTTAAGTAGATGAAGGTATGGATCGAAAGATGTGAACAATCTGGTCATGGAATATCATGGGAAGGTGTGGCTTCATTGGTTAAAGCTACACATTGCAATGGAGACACCAATCTAACACAAAGGGAAATCGATTTAGCAAGAGGTTTAAAAGACAAGCAGGTAAGCATATTAATCAACCACACTATTTATTTTTTTGTAAAAAATATTGTCGTTGTACGTCACGCTGATTTTTTTCCTTGTATGGCATTATAAACATGCACTAGTTAATCATAAATATTGGATCATTATGTAATCTTTTCCTGTATGGATTGTTGTATGTAAAACATAATAAGGCTATGTGGTGCAATGGATGTAGATATCGCATCAAAAAGTTGGATGAAACGAAGAAAACATCAGATTGTGGGATATCTGCAGTCTTTGAGGTGACCAATGTTTCTTCTAGAAGTGACAGACATCCAGAACTCTCTGAAAATCGATACTATGGGTATCTGGAAGACATTCTTCAGTGTGACTTTAACTCCTTCAAGGTATTTCTGTTCATTTTCAAATGGTACAGGTGTCGATTAAATCAACGTGATCCCAATAAAACAATTATTGAACATGATAATGGATTTACCATGGTAAATACAAGGTTGTTTGAGCCAGGAACGGAGCCCTATGTTCTTCCAACCCAATGCGAACAAGTATTTTACTCTAAGGTTCCAGGTAGAGCGGGTTGGTCATTTGTTGTGAGACACGATCCAAGGGGAAGGCCAGTAAAGTATAACGTAGATGAAGGTAATGAAGACATTCTCTAAGAAGAAGACGTCATTGAAGATGATGATTAACATGAGTTAGATGATCATGCTATAGTACAATATGTCGAAGAATTTCTTGAATCAGATGATGTATCAGACAATGTCCATGAAGATGATATCGATGATGACATGATGGTCATAACTAACATCGACGACGATGATGATATGGCCAATCCTTACAATGTTGAATTTTGATCATTAGATGATACAGATGATGACTCGGATGGAGAAGAGTGATGAATTCCATTGAAGTGTATGAGGTATGCAGTAATATATCTACTATATATATTTTGATTTAATATTGCGATAGAAATATTGAATTTTATTGCCAATACATATAATAAATTAACTGTTTCTTAGTTTTTTTTTCCATTTTCCTGTATGTTATAATTAGAAACATTGCTTGTTATACAGTATGACAGAAAACACATTTAATGTTTTTGTACATAGATATTTTTGTCGGGTTATGGGGAATTGAGAGTGATGTGAGGGGGGGGAGGGGCCATAAGAGCTTCCACCTTCACGTGGTTGGCCCTGTTTAGTAGAGAATATTAAATGATTCTCGAAATAGGGAGAAGCTTATAATTAAGGAAATGCACAATTATCATGCTAAGCCAAATGGCGTGCTTGATCATGACCATAATCTTCATCATGATCTTCATCGTTGTATGAAATCCAGTGCAGCTACCTAGAAATACCAACGACGTTTTTCGTCAGTGGTTTAGCAAGCTCGTTGGATTCTTTTGAAGTCATAAGTCTGATATCCAACGCCTCTTGCTGTCGGTGGTATGGAGAGGTCATCGGATTCATCATCATCATCATCTTCATATTCATCGTAATCATCTTCATCATCGTCATCATCATTATCATCATCATCATCATCATCATCATCATCATCATCCTCCTCCTCCTCATCATCATAATCATCATCATCATCATCATCATCATTTCTTCATTTCTATCTTCGAGGATAATCTATTTTCCCATGTTGTTTCCCATCAAAAGTTTTTTCATGGGGCCAACGCTGGATTTTTTTAAATATGTGCTAGCTTGTACTAAAATTTGGCATGGTTAGACTGGATGCATGCATTGACATTGTGGAAGGGTTTCCGGACTCAAACATTATTGACACCAACCATTGGAGCATCAAAAACCATACCTATAGATTAATTAATGTGCTACATGGGGCCAATGTTGAATTTTTTTAAATATGTGTTGGATTGGATTGAAATTTGGCATGGTTAGACTAGATGCATGCATTGACATTGTGGAAGGGTTTCCGGACTCAAACATGACTGACACCAACCATTGGAGCATCAAAAACCATACCTATAGATTAATTAATGTGCTACATGGGGCCAACGTCGAATTTTTTTAAATATGTGCTAGCTTGGACTGAAATTTGGCATGGTTAGACTAGATGCATCCTTTGACGTTGTGGAAGGGTTTCCAGACTCAAACATGACTGACACCAACCATTGGAGCATCAAAAACCATACCTATAGATTAATTAATGTGCTACATGGGGCCAACATTGAATTTTTTTAAATATGTGTTGGCTTGGACTGAAATTTGGCATGGTTAGACTAGACACATGCATTGGCGTTGTGGAAGGGTTTCCAAACTCAAACATGACTGACACCAACCATTGTAGAATCAAAAACCATAACTATAGTTTAATTAATGTGCTACATGGGGCCAATGTTGAATTTTTTTAAATATGTGCTGGCTTGGACTGAAATTTGGCATGGTTAGACTAGACGCATGCATTGACGTTGTGAAAGGGTTTTTGGACTCAAACATGACATCATCATCATCATCATCAATCCTCCTCCTCCTTCTCCTCCTCCTCCTCATCATCATAATCATCTGGACGTTGCCGTCGTCAGATTCTTTTAAAGTCATAAGTATGATATCCGACACCTGTTGTCATCGATCGTATGGCAAGGTCATCGGATCCATCATCATCATCATTGACTTTGTCATTGCCATCACCACCACCACCACCACCACCATCATCATCATCATCATCATCATCATCATCATCATCATCTTTATCATCCTCATCCTCCTCCTCTTCATCATCATATTCTTCTTCTTCCTCCTCCTCCTCCTCCTCATCATCATCCTCATCATCCTCCTCCTCCTCCTCCTCCTCCTCCTCCTCATCGTCATCATCATCATCATCATCATTGTCATCTTCATCATCATCCTCATCATCATCCTCATCATCATCATAATCATCATCATCATCATCATCATCGTTGTCGTCATCATCATCATCATCATCTTCATCATCATCATCATCATCATCACCATCATCATCATTTTCATCATCATCATCATCCTCATCCTCATCATCATCATCGTCGTCGTCGTCATCATCATCATCATCATCATCTTCATCATCATCATCATCATCGTCATCGCCATCTTCATCGTCATCATCATCATTTTCATCATCATCATCTTCATCATCATCATCATCCTCCTCCTCCTCATCATCATCCTCATCATCATCCTCATCATCCTCCTCCTCCTCCTCCTCATCATCATCCTCATCCTCATCATCATCTTCATCATATTCATCATCATCATCCTCATCATCATGATTTTCATCATCATCATCCTCATCATCATCATCATTGTAGGATATCCAATGCAGATACCTAGAAAGACCAACGACATTTGGTGTTAGTGGTTTAGCGAGATCGTCGGATTCTTTTGAATTCAGATTACAAATATCTGACTCCTCTTGCTGTCGGTGGTATGGCGAGGTCATCAGATTCATCACCATCATCACCATCATCATCATCATCATCGTCGTCGTCGTCGTCATCGTCATCTTCATCGTCATTGTCATCTTCTTCGTCATCATCATCATCATCACCATCATCATGCATTAACATTGTGGGAGGGTTTCCAAACTCAAACATGACTGACACTAACCAATGGAGCATCAAAAACCATACCTATAGATTAATTAATGTGCTACATGGGGCCAACGTTGAAATTTTTTAAATATGTGTTGGCTTGTGATGAAATTTGGCATGGTTAGACTAGACACATGCATTGACATTGTGGGAGGGTTTCCATACTCAAACATGACTGAAACTAACCATTGGAGCATAAAAAACCATACATATATATTAATTAATGTGGTACGTGGGGCCAACATTGAAAATTTTCAAATATGTGTAAAAAAATTAAAATAAGCATATGATTATCTTAGCCCTAAATCCATGATCATAAATCTTATTGAATCCATGAACATGTCACATTAGAGGACATGTACTATACATTGGGAGCTCACATGTAGAGTTCCAAGGTATCATTCATGGCCATGGGTGCCTCAAATATTCCTTTAGGTAACAAGGCATGGGATTCCTCGCTCTATAATATTCAATACCCTAAAACCCATACCTAGTACTCCTTAAAACCACTTGATGTCTCCAAAACCCACTCACAAGACAAGGATACTCTCGAGAGGCCCCATGTGTGGTTGTTAGATATACACATCTTAAGCTTAGATGTCTGAACACTTTCTCTAGGTCCTAAGATCTCTATTTCTTACCCTAACCATGTCTAAAACTTGAGGCCTATCCCTAGTGCTAAAAAATGTAATGATGGCACCTATATCCCCATATAGAAGCAAATGACTCCCTTAATAGTTCATGTTTTATGGTTTGAATAATCATTCTTGGTCTAAGATGGGTAGAGTTTATAATTGAATTTATAATTTAAGAATATAGTAAAATGGTTTTAACTTATAAAGGTGATAATAGAATATGTGTTGATTTTAAAGTGGTAGATAAAAATAATAGAAACTATATATTAAAAAAATAGTTATAGATTTTAAAGTGGTAGATAAAAATAATAGAAACTATATATTAAAAAAATAGTTATATAATGATGGAATTTTTAAATTAATAATATTATAAATATTATTGATTTTATGATATTATGAATATAATTAAGATTATATATATGATCATCAAATTTTAACGAATTTGTAATATGTAATATAAATATTATGTGGTTAGTTTATATTGGAGGGTTTAAAATTCTAAAAAATGGCATATGGTCATGATTCTTTATATAGTATTTATGGGGAAGACTTAGTTTATAAATGCTACATGGTCATCACTTATCTGAAAACTTATCTACCACCACGTCATAAAACAACTAAAGTTCTAAAACAACGATGATTAGGCCAAAGACAGTTTCTTTAGAACAATCTAGTATGAGATTCCTATTTTGATTATGAGTGGGAGAAGTTCAGGTCTCAAAAGTAACTCTTTGTTTATTGCACTGAGGTTCACGGGGTAGCTTGAGAAGTTGGCACAGGGAAATTAGGAATTGCTAATCATTACAATTCACTACATACAATTTCAAATTTTAATCATGAAAATTCACCACAAACTTTCAGGTAGCCCTAGTGATCCAAATACTCTCCTTGTGATCTCAACCTCAGGGGGGTGAAAATTGTCCCTATCTTTAAAAAAAAAAAAACCCTTTATAAACTCATGCTTACATTACTAATAGATAGAATCATGAGATAGAAAATAGGGAATCACTACTAGATAGAATCCATTTCCTCGTTGTTCATGAAGGGTTCAAACATGGGAAGTGTTTCATTCCTAGGTCCTAATTGTTGTAAAAATTAGATTGCAATCCTTGAACAAGAACATGATATTTACATGATCATTCATCCTCACATGAAGATGTCATTCAAATTTAAAGGTATTGAAATATTTGGAACAACATTTCATTTAGATAAGGAACGCGTATTTCATGTACACAGAATCTTCGTAATTTCGAGTGAGTACAAGATGCCAATTGAGCATTGAACATGGAGGAAGCATTCACTTCACTCAATGATGATTTTTCTTTGTTAGTGAGTAGTTATATGATCATTACTTCACTCAATGATTCTATTGTGTGTTTGGTGTCACATCTACATGGACATGTTTGAAGATGAAGCACGCCCTCTTCTTATGGGCCCTGGTATTTTAAAGAAATTGCTAAAAAAAATTCACTTCCACTTCAAATTCCTTCATTAGAGAATTCATTGTGGGCAAGTTGGGAATTACTCTAATTTTATAGCTACGAATTCTAGATATGAACAAATTCATTGATATTTACAACCATTATGGACTAAGTCTACAAAGTCTACATGGAACACATATTTCTCAAACTCTTGTCATTCCAAGGCCCTTATTATGTTTTTTCAACAATCTTGATAATCACATGAATGTATTAGAAGAGGGGCCATGGTTTTAAGGCCTAGATATATTCTTCATTAGACATTGGTTTCCAACACTCAATCCTATAACCATGTCTAATACCACCAACCTATTTTGGGTGCACATGTAGAATATCCCCCTATTTATGTGGGGTTTTCCAATATTAGAATAATTGGAAATTATCTAGGGAGATTTCCAAAGTTTGACATCAACCAAGTCCAAAAAAGAATCATTATTTGTCCATGCATTTGTTTATAAAGTATTAGGTTGGAATTTTATTAAAAAAATGAATCAATTCAAATTAAAAAACAATACATTAAAACAAACCAACAAAACAAAATCATTTGAGATCAGACGGTAATTTGTGATTGTGGCAAGGGAGAGGGAGTGACCTGATGAGATAGTAGTGGGAGTGACCAGATGCGCAAGCAGCGGGACAAGCGGGATAGACCAATGGATAGTTGGATTTTTTCGAGACCACGTGCCCATTTCAGAGGAGACTTCTATTCCTGGAGGATATCGAGACCTCTGCAGAGAGAAACCCCACTCCCATAGGATAATAGAGGGGATCTATTCGCCCAGCGAAGGCCACATTGTAGATCAAGATATTGGCGCACCAGCTGGAGGAGGAAGTCTAGAGGATATTGACGTGCCCATAGGAGGAATTCTGGTGGAGACCACATTCGACTAAGAGACTGACAATGGAAAAAAAGGGCTCAATGTATTCGGTAAGTACATTAACCATTCTTCCCTGCAACCCCCTTGAATTTTTGCATTGAAAGAGGGTTTTATTACTCCACTGCTTGAGACCACCCCATAGTTGGTTTTATTGATGCAAATTCATGAATAACGGGGTGCTTGTTTTCCTAATCAATAAGATGTTACCCTAACTATGTAAAAAATGAATCCCCTGATCGATATGACCAACAATAAGAAAACCAACAATGTCTAAAAGTGTGTAAAAGTGTGGATATGACCCACTTGTATACCTTGAACTGGCTAGAGGCATAAGCGTTGGATCAAAGTGGTCAATAAAGAAGTCTTCTTCAACATCATTGAACTACTTAGCCTAGAGGAGTGATGGAAGGAACATCCAGTATAGGAGAAAGAGTTCCATAAAATTAGTATTGGACAAACCCTAAATAAGGCCCTCAGCATCATCTATCTACCTAGTAATTAATATATAATTTTTAGGTTCCATTTTGCTTCACTATTCACTGAGAACACGAGCCCATGAATTTGATCCAATACTTCTGAAATACAAAACTAAGATTTTGTTTCCATACCATATCTCATATTGTGTCATACCTTGAACAACACAAGTATGTGTCTTTAATTGATGACGTGGGTTTCACAAACAACTGCTTCTCCCCATGATTTAATCTCAATTTGCTTCAAGAGAAGCATGCATTGAGCCATATCCATAATAAATCTATTCTCCACTAAGAGTTTGTTTCCATAACATTTTTCATATGGTGTCATACCTTGAAGATCATGAGTATGCGTCTAATTGATGTTGTGGGTTGCACAAACAACTGCTTCTCCCCATGATTTAAGCTCAAT
The DNA here is from genome assembly GCA_027924585.1 of Larix kaempferi. Lineage (NCBI taxonomy): Eukaryota > Viridiplantae > Streptophyta > Pinopsida > Pinales > Pinaceae > Larix > Larix kaempferi. Next base: position 4,121,862 of record BSBM01001409.1, on the reverse strand, counting down.
TCGATACAAGAGAACCATTCATCAAACCATCTCAATAATAAATCTATTATTTTTTTCAACTACTCCACTCTATTGTGTAGTGTAGGAAAGAGTCCTCTACCAAGAGATGCCATGAGAAATGTTAAAATCATAGTTGGGATTTTCTCCTCTATCATCAATCCTAACATACTTAATCCTTTCCATGTTTTGATTTTCCACTAATGAATTGAATTCTTTGAATTTCCCAAATGCTTCATCCTTGGGTTGAAGTGTGTATATCTAAAGGACTCTTGATAGTGTTTCCCCAACACCCACCATTCATAGAAACCACTAGGGAAATCAATTTGTGAATATTAGCAATGTGCAAATGTCTCATATGCTGCAAACCAATATTTGTATGCCCCAAACGTTCATCCCATAACATGCCAATGTCGCCAACATTGGCTAACATATCAAAAAATCCTTTCATTTCAAACACAAAGTATTTCCCAAATTGTACATTTGAATAGATTCATCACAAATCCCTGAAGCAACCACTTTAAATCCATCATTCACATCCTTTTCAACCAATTGATTCAGCTTAAAGGTGACCTTCGTGTTGGTGTGTGTGATTAAAAAATAGAAGAAATATTTGACCCAACACCTGGAAAATACCCTAACTTGGTTTTATTGATGAGACTTCTGCAATACAAGTCACTCGCAATTACAACACAACAAAGGGGAGTGGATTGAAAACAAATCGAGTTGGATCATGTAGTCGGAATTGAGGCAGTCGCTCAATACACATCATCTCCTTCCTAAACTGACATGCCCTATGGGTTAAGATTCTCACATTTTTAATGAATGCACTGTGGGGAGAGCTATTACTCCAGTAAAATTAAGGGAAACCAGAGCAGTGAGGAAGCACATGTCAATCCAAAAACAATTAAAACAACACACAAGTACCATTGATGAGATGTGTAGTTGATTCGGTATTTAGAATTGTATGATGGGTTAATACTAAAGCAAGACCTTAGGGCCTTACTCCACAGACTCAATATTTAACTCTATGGCCTTACTAAGGCAAGACCTTCATATTCTTCCCCGAAGGGGATCTCATGGCAGTGATGTTTTTTTTTCAACTTGGACCTCTATTGTTTTTATCCCAAAACCATAAGTGATTTAACTATGTGTACCCACGCCTTCTGTCTAAGGAGTGTTTCCAGCGGTCTTGAGTTTTAGCTTGGCAACAAGCCTTGGACGGCGGGAGTGGGTCATAGATTTCCAAGCATGGGATATCACACAAGAGGAACTGAGCTTAGTTGATAGTAGTCTTCCTGCAATCAAAATTTGAGCTTAGTTGATAGTACTTTATCTGCAATAAAATTTAGAGGAACTGAGGAAAATGAACATGACCATAAACTGATTGATGGGAGTTCTAGTATAAGGTAATTTTTGCCAATTTAATTATTTGATATTTGAAATTCCAATTCAACTAATGTGTGGGATAGATGTGCCATATATGAAAGTTTCAACATCTCAAGGAATTAGATCTTTGACCAAACACTAGGAATGAAAAACTTGGGTACTAAGAAAGAAATAACAACAACAAATCATTATCATCTATATGGTTGTAGGAGGGAAGTTTCGATTCCCATAAGCAAGAGCTTGGGGGCATTGATGTCAAGGTACTCAATGCAAGCTAAAGGGGAAATGATTAGTATTGCTCGTGATGTCAAAGTAAAGGATGTATTGCTCATGATTAGGATACTCTTGTATTTAATGTCATAAAAAAAAAGTTGTGGTATAGCTTCCCCTATTGTGGTTATTATTTTTGTATTAAGCTCATGAACATTTATATGTAGTTTATTGTTTCTACTATCACTATTTTTTTGTGATGAATGATTGAAGAATGTTATAAGTGTGCCTAAAGAATTATGAACATGGATATATATAATTCCTTATATTTATTATCACTTTGTTTTTATGTGATGAATTCATTTGCATGACTTGAGTATATCTGAAGCTCTCCTTGAGGTCCCATGAATGAACTTGAACACTTGTTGCAATCCGCAATTGAACATTTCCATCTTAACCCTTTCATTTTGCAATTTAGAGAGAGAACACTTGCATCATTTTTCTGTACCTGCATGGGTGTATAAACATGCTTGAAATTAATGGCTTCCAAACTTCTTCTTGCTGACAATAAAACATAGGACTATATTGTTTGGAAATGAACATTGAAGACATCTTTGGGAATTTGATCATGGTTTGTTGTGTATGATGTGTTCCTAGATTTCCTTGATTTTGTACGGAAATAATTGTCTAGGCCATGAATCATTCAATCTAGATAGGAAACCCATTGAATCATCAATCCAGAAAATGAAAATTAAAGGTGACAGGAGGTCAATTTATTTGACAAACTGCTAATTTCCGTGCTCACTTGAAAAACTGGTGATTTCCTTTTTCATTGTCTAATAATATGCAAAATTCCCATTATAGTGATGTCACTAGGATGCCAATATCTAAAGAAACCTCAACATTAATCTTGAGATATAGATTCTTCCTTTGCTTTTCAAATTGTCTATTAGATGGGATTATCCATACATGGGATATATGAAGGATGAGAGGACCACAACCAAATACATTGAAAACAATAGGAGGACAAAACTTTGCCATTTCTAAATTCTGATATTGGCCTTACATCCTCCCTTTATTTATATTGTCCCCTTTGGAAGCTTTAGAAAATTTCTCTTCCTTTGGTTAGAAACCATGAGAAGTAACTAAAAAAATGCATATCTAGTACTCAACATCCGAACATGACATAATCTCCAACACTTCGTATAGATAAGGCACAACTGCATGGGAGTGAATATCTTGATTCTTTTGTAGTTAACCAAGTTATTCAGTGTGCAGTGGATAGGAGACAACAACAACAAAATTTGAAGTCCTAGGCTACTGACACTCCCAACCAAAAACATAAGATATCCATTTCATCATGAATTTTTGCCTCAAGAAACACTTTCTACACCATCATTTGGTGCATTGAAAATTGTGCCTATGGTGTCGTTTCTCACTTAAGAGGACACTAGAGACACTTTCAATCTCAAACTACGATTCGATACAACTTTCTTAAGACAATCCACATTTATTATATATATTATTATATTTCATTATTTCATAACACATTGAATTAATAGCTAGATATTAATTACTAGGTGTTTCCTTATCTTATGTGCATTAAAGAATTAGATAGAAGTTTGATACTTTTTATATAACCATTTGACCTTCTCTTTAAAATATTTACATTATAAACACAAAATTGAAGCACAAATTGTAGGTGCTCATTAAACCAATCTTAGTGTTGTTTTGTTTTCTTTTTATTTTAGGTTTTTTTTTAGTTCAACAACATCTCTTCTAAAAACATATCAAAATCTTATTGTAGAAGAGTGCATGAACTTCAATCTTCTTCCATGTATCAAGAACCATTTTTTGGGTGTGTGAAGGTTTAGCTTAAATGGGTTTTGTAGGATATGCGTGGAAATTTGGTAAACTTAAAGATGTCGGTAGCATTAATTTGGTAAAATAGGACTACTATAATAAATCTAGTTTTGAGTGATCCCTTTTGGCACTTGATAGATCTAGAGTTAAAATGGATATGTATTAGTGTCATTCTTTACTTTAATCTATCATTGAGTTGATCACACAATGATAGAAAATCATTTTCTCACAAATATCTTGGAAAAACTTCTTGATTACCTTTCATTTTATCAAGTTTTGAATGCATAATGATTCATTAGGAAAATCTTCAAAGTCTTCAAATCCTAATTTTTTAATCCTTGTCATCTCATCAAAGTAGTACCCCTTATCTTTAGATACAATATTTTCTTGAATTATGCTCACATGCCTTATTTTGATTATATGGGTTTTAAATTGAAATAATGTTTCCTAGCATACATGATTATGCACAATATCACAATGTCATGCTTATGCTTGCTAAGGTTTAAACATTGTCATGCATTTTACTCATTAGAAGTAGAAGAAAGTTATTGTTGGATTCATTTAATTTGAAAGAGTAGTTATAGTTTGAAAGAAATCTCTCCTTACCTTAGCTAGCATTCATTGAAAGGAAAGGCATTTTTGATTCATATGCATTTGCATGGTTTGAGTCAGTCATCACACCACGAGTTGCACTTCCATCACCTGACTGAGTAATACAACCATTGAAATTTAACTCGTTAACTCAACAAACTTTAACCTCGCTTGAATATAAAAATAATTTGGTAGTTAGGTAGGACACTGGGGATAGGCATCCAAATAATTCCTCCTTGTCATTTTCATCCGAGACATAGATGTTGTCCTCTAGGGTACTAAAATCCTCTAGTATTTATTGACACAGTCATAGACCAGTTTGTGGAGGGGCCTTCCATTTTTTCGAGGGTTAAGCCGTGAGGATTGATTCCGAATGGAATTTATGGAATGTCGCACTCCACTTAGCACCTAAGGCATATCGATCCAATGTCTTCCTTGTACTCTACCATATTGGTGATACAAGGGAGATAAGACAGAAGTGCCGAAAACCTTCTCCGACGTGTCATGAACGAGGTATCCTAGTAACTTTTCTTCTAGGGCTCTTTTACCCAGGATCCCTTTCGGTAGAGGGATATCCTTGAAATTCGGTCTCTCACTTCATATTGTTCGACTTGGATTTCATCACCTTGAGAAGGATACGATTTGTCGAGGTCTCTAGCTCCTAGTTAGGAGGTTTGCTTGCTATTTCACCTTTCTAGAGGGTCTTTTTCTTTTTAGTGCTACTTGTTAGCATTCTGGCCACTTTTGTTTCAGCTCGCTTACTCTGACACTGGTCCCAGTACAGTTTTTTGAGCTTTCTTTTTTGGCCTACGAGCCTTGTCTTTTCTTAGCTCCCCTTCTACACGCTCGGTTGCTTTAGGGTTTTTGAATTTTTACACGGCCAGTTAACAATTATATGATGATGTGTGATGTCCTCTTCTCCTAAGTCTTCGAGATGGTTGAGTTAGATGGTATTCTCAAGGGACTGAACACCCCTTTATGGAGCCACTAACGTTTGACCTTAGGAGTAGTCTAGAGGACCACGTGATCACATCATTTGTGTGGACTTTTCCATTTACTATGATGATGGTCTTTCAGGTTATATGGAACAATGGTACATTTGAGAGAGAGATGATTGGTTGTACCCCACCTTGGTTGATTGTCTTATGGTCCTTTCATTTTGTCGATAATATTTTTGTGGTACCTTTCCTTTTACCTTTTGGGTCTTTTACTCATCTTGGGATATCTTTTGATTTGTACCACCTTTTATGTTTTTGGTCTTGTGGGTACTATGGTAGTTTGTCCACATTTGAGGTACACCCCCTTTGTCCAAGTTGTTATGAGTCTTTATACCCACTTCGTACCACCCTCCAGACCTTAGTTAGGAAGATTGCTTGCTATCATACCTTTTGGTGGTCCTATTTGAGTTACAAGAGGTAGTTACAAGGAGCTATTGCATATAAGAGGTAGTTACAAGGAGCTATTGCATATATTTGACCTTCCATCTCTTTGGCATGTCAAATAACGGGTAGTTACAAGGAGCTATTGCAATATATATTTGACCTTATTTGTACCTTCCCCACAATGGTTTATTTACTTTTGGTCCTTACACCCTGTTGTTTATTGGTCTTGTGGTAGTTTGTCCTTTAATTTTGGTTGTTTCATTTTTTTGTGGTACCTTGCCTCTCACCTTTTGGGTCTTTTACTGATCTTGAGTTATCTTTTTATTTGTACTGCCTTTTATGTTTTTGGTCTTGTGGGTATAACTATGGTGGTTTGTCCCCATTTGAGGTAGTACACCCCCTTAGTCCCAAGGGTTATGAGTCTAATTTATACCCACTCTTTTCTTTTTTACTTGTACCTTACTGGTTGGTTTTTTTACCCTTTGGTTGGTCCTTGTACCTTACTGGAGGCCGTGAGTCTCTTTGGCCTCAGTCTGCTGGCTGTCAGCTCATCTTTATTGTGATTGTACTGATCCTTTTGACTGTCATTGACTTTCTTTGATTAAACGTACCATAGCCCAGTCATCTCTCTCTCTCTGTTTTATACTAACCCTATAATAGGGTCACTGTTAAATTTTTAGAATTTACTTCAATCTGATCTAGGATCTTAACTGAGAGAACAACATGTACAGCAAATCTACAGCATATCAATCATGGACACAATAATGCAAGCACACAAGAGACACAGAGTTTACTTGGGGAAAACCATAAAGGTGAAAAACCCCAATAACTTCCTCAGAGATAGATAGAGCAATGATACAACCAGAATACAAGAGATAGTCTGTTCATAGCAGCAGATCCTCCTCCTCATAAGTGCACCACTTTCCGAACGAGAGAAGTGTGTGAATGAATGATCAAATAGAGATCTCCCGATCTCTATTTATGCTTGTTCTGTCTTTCCCAATAAACTAATAGGGCCTACATGTGTAGCTTAACCCATGGTTAACTTAATCCAGGTTAACCCCACACTTGGTGGTCTAATAACCCTTTGACCCACATGGCCGACCCCCAATAGGGTGGTCTAATAACCCTTCGACCCACATGACTTATACAGGGCCGACCCCAACAAGGTGGTCTAATAACCCATCAAGTATAAGTTACGACACTTACAATATAAATGACAACACTTCTGCATAGAGGAATAATAACATCTCTATAGGAATACAACCACTTCCGTATAGAGGAATAATACCATCTCTATAGGAGTACAATATACATATATGAAATACATGGGTGAAATACATTCCGAAGTTACATATACATCAACACTCCCTCTTAAATAGGAAGGTATTTCTCGACACAGATCTGCTAGCACAAGTCTTCTTCTCTGGATCATCATCAACGAATCATCGTCATCGTCACTGCTGCTGCTATCTCAATCAATCTCTGAATCTACTCGTCATAGGAATTTCTACAGAGCCAGTCCTTTTTCATACTGGATGTAGGCCCACCACCTGTAAGTCTTCATCATCACTGGCCATATTGCGGAATCCTCAGGACTTATTACGTGCATCACAAAACCTTGCAAGAGCATCCCAGGACTTATTACGGGCACACAGCCCAACCTATCGGATCTCCCACGGAGCTATTACATGTGACCCTACCACAAAACCTCGAAAGAGAATCCCAGGACTGATTACGAGCACACAGCTCAACCTATCGGATCTCCTAGGGCGCTATTATATGTGGTCACCACAAAACCTTGCAAGATCATCGCAGGACTTATTACGGGAACACATCCCAACCTATCGGATCTCCCAGGGCGATATTGTATGTGGTCACGGCAAAACCTTGCAAGAGCATCCCAGGACTTATTACTGTTGATGTATATGTAACTTCGGAATGTATTTCACATATATGTATATTGTATTCCTATAGAGATGGTATTATTCCTCTATAAGGAAGTGTCGTCATTTATATTGTAAGTGTCGTAACTTATAATTGATGGGTTATTAGACCACCTTATTTGGGGTCGGCCCTGTATAAGTCATGTGGGTCAAAGGGTTATTAGACCACCCTATTGGGAGTCGGCCATGTGGGTCAAAGGGTTATTAGACCACCCTATTGGGGGTCGGCCCACTCAGCATTATGTTATGTGGTTAAGTTCGAGCCGACATGAGTTAGGTAAAAAGGCAAGTCAAGTCAAGTATAAATAGAGTGCGGGAGGCACTCTATTTGCTCACTCACTTCTCACACATGCTCTCAAGGAGGAGAGGCGCACTTATGGAGGAGGAGGATTGCTGCTAGGTTATGGCTATCTCTATTGGTTGGTTGTATCATTGCTCTATCTATCTCTGAGGAAGTTATTGGGGTTTTTCACCTTTATGGTTTTCCCCAAGTAAATCTTTGTGTCTCTTGTGTGCTTGCATTATTGTCTCCATGATTGATATGCTGTAGATATGCTGTACATGTTGTTCTCTCAGTTAAGATCCTAGATCAGATTGAAGAAAATTCTGAAAATTTAACATGGTATCAGAGCTAGCCTGAAAGAAGGCATGATATGGCATGTATGACACTTGTTGCACTTACGATGCTAGGGCTTGATATAGCAAAAACCAGTCATCGTAGCACTTTCGCTATAAATCCGTTTTGGCGAAGTTTTCGGATCTAAAATTGTTACAGGCCGAAGCTAAAATCTCCAGGTACCTTGTGTCCAAAGGACAACCTCTAATTCGTTTCACTTTGTGATTAATGATCTGTACAATATAGGGTTTCTGCCTCTTCCAGATCTGAGTCAAAATCAGGTGACCTTGGGAAAAAGGTCATAACTTGGGCTAGGAAGCTCCAAATGAAATTTAGTGAAAAGTGACAGGTAGTACACAGGCCTAGCTATCTCAGAAAACTTTTTCAGAGTCCGAAGGTCAAACAGTGACACGTGGCACGCCGTACAAGTTCGCTCTCCTGTATTATCCCATAAACAGGTCACGTTGCGACACTTGGAATATCTCTCTCTCAGAGAATCCAATTGAGGTCAGACCTGTCAGGATGGAAATATAACAGGCCGAGCTATCTCAGAAAAAAATTTCAGAGGCCGAAGGTCAAACAGTGACACGTGGCATGCCGTACAAGTTCGCTCTCCTGTATTTTTCCAAAACAGGTCACATTGCGACATTTGGCATAACTCTCTCTCAGAACATCCAATTAAGGTCAGACCTGTCAGGATGGAAAGCTAACAGGTCAGGCTATCTCAAGAAACTTTTTCAGACCCTGTGGATCAAAAATTTTGGAGTTACACCAGAAACAATCAGGTACATATTTCTGTCAAAACAGAATTATTTTTTGGTACCTTCATTCATGGCTTCCGGAATTTAGGGCTTTGGAGAAAGTTGGAATTTTTGTAATCGGAGACCACGGCTGGATGCTACTCATCAAAATAGAAATTTAGAGACCAAGATCAGAATTTTTGGTTGGGCAGAAGACCGGGCTTGATTAGACCCTAGTTCGGGACTTTGATCAGAAAAGTGGAAAATTAGGGCTTCTGTAAAAATGGGAATTTTTGAAATCTGTGACCACGGCTGGAAGCTCCTCAGAAAAATAGAAGCTTAGAGCTTTGGATCAAACATTTTGATTGGGCAGAAGAGTGGGCTTCATCAAACCCCATTTCAGGGTCACGTCCAGTGAACCCAGAAGTCTCAAAGGCAAAATTGAGGAGTGAAACTTTGTAGTTTTCAAATTCTGAATATACCAGTTTGATCAGCTCATCAAGGCGCATATTTCTATCCTTTCGAAAGTTTGAAATTCAAAGTTTGAATTTTTGGGGTTTCTCTGACAACCCATATCCAGCTCCAAGTCCAGTTCTTGCAAATCAAGTGGATTGGGTTAATCCTAGAAGAAGATGGATTGATCATCTACATGAGTGAAGAAGTTCCTGTTTCAGAGGGAGATGAGGCTAACGCCTTACATAAGAAGATTACAAGCGATCTCGACAGGTATGACTCATCGAGGTATGTTTCAATATTTGTCCATGATTAAGTTTATGGTATGTTTGTCTTCATGTTATTACGGTTAGTACAATCTTGATTTTAGACTTGTCATATCACCTTAATAAAACTATGAATGCACGATAGAAAATATTCATTGATTAGGGTGTTGACACTTATGATTGTACTAATGCATTATGGTGTTGTATGAGGTTTATGTTGTCTACTAACATGAAAGGTACACCAAGAAAGACAAATCATGTTCTGGTCCAAGAACATATGATCATGATAACATGAGGACAAAGATTCATCCACTGTCATGGATCTCATAGAAGATCCATTTACGAGGTATGTATGACTTGGTTTTGTAATGGCTAACCTATGAGATATACAGGTTACTAGCACAAGTCATTGAAGAAGAACAAGAAGACATCTTGTGAGTATGTTAGACATAACTAACTAGCATGCTAATCCAGGTATTTTTTTCCTATATCAAGATAGAATCCTACCTTGGGATAGGATCTTATACTGTTGTTGATAATTCATGAAGTCATAGGTTTAAATAATCATGGTTGTATGCATATTATGTTTCTTACCATAATTGATGATATGACTAACCAGAAGAATCATGAAGGTATAGGTTTGAATAATCACAGGTTTTATGCATTTTATATCTCTTATCTTGATTAATGATTCAACGAACCTGAAGAGTCATAGGTTTGAGTAATTACAGGTTTAGACATGTTATGTTTATTATGATTTGACTAACCATAAGAATCCTACATAAACCTTGAATGCTAATGCTTATTATTTATGTTTGAAATGATCATGACTATACATGCTTGAGATTATTGTGTTTTAATAGTATATTAATGAATGTATGATTTTATATGAGATCACAAGGATAACACAATCATGATACTAATAAGCATGCATAGGAACCAAGGATGAATATGAGTTCAAGAACAGGTAATCCAGGAAGCAAAGATCAAGAGGGAGCACACTCCAATTGTTCCTGCAAAGAAAGCAAAGGAGCACACTTCAGTAGCTTCTGCAAGGAGCATATATTCAGAGGGAGTTGAACATCTTTCTACAAAGGTGTAGAAGAAGCTACTTCAGATTATGACTCCAGTATCTCCCGCAAAGAAGCAAAGACTCAGAGGGAGTCCACCCAATGAACAAACAAAGATAAGTATTTTAATTATCATTTCTTACATATGTGTTTGTTTAATTAAAATTGTTCAATGATGTATATGCTCATGTTCCTAGACTTAGGATATGTATTGTGCATATTAGAATAGTTGCATTAATGAACAGTATACTACTAATATACATGGGTAAGTGGCCTATGGCACTGTACAACATTCCATTGCTACTTATCTAGAATGAAACCTCTTTGCTGACATGTTGGGAGTTGTGCACACTCTTAACAATGTTCTGGTAGAGATTGGAAGGCATCTAGAAAGTTACGGAATATGGATAAATGTTGTATTGAAGCATTGGCTAAGATAATTGCATGACTGTATGACATATTTATTTAAGTGTAAGAATTTGTTCTGAAAACTATGAGATGTTTTCTAATCATGCAATTTAACTTGTTGTGTAGGAAAGATCATATGCCATCTCCTACAAAAGAAGAACTACAACATTTGTTCAGCAAAAAATTATCTATTGAAGATATTGAAGTTCCCAGGATCTGGGATGAAGAAATAGAATGCCATGATCCGTCGATCATGAAGAATGATGTTTGGGTTGCAGTCCCAAGACGTAAAGGGAAGTTTGTTATGACTTCCAAATAGAACTATCAGATCAAGCATATTGCAGATAGTAGCATTGAGAAATATAAAAGTGATGAAATAGAAGATGCACCAGATGGATTTCAAGATAGCACGGTGTAGTCATATATGTGTGCAGAACTTGATATGGTAGGATAGACAGCTTTCTATCCAGTTTGGGCTTTACCAAGAGTAAAGCGGATTCCAACCTTTACTACAAGGTTGAGGAAGGCAATCCAGTGATACTACTTTTGTATGCGGATAACCTGTTTGTTACAGGTGAAGATAGATTGATTGCCGACATGCAGCGGAAGCTTACTGCCGAGTTCGAGATGAAGAACTTGGGGATGATGCACTATTTTTTTTTGGCATGGAGGTGTGGTAGAGTGATGGAATCTTCCTTGGACAAGGGAAGTATGCAGTAGAGATCCTGAAGAGGTTCGGAATGATGGACTGCAAGGCTATGGCCACACCTATGGCATCGAACCTGAAGCGTCTGTGTGATGCTTCATCTGATCTGGGTGATGTCACGATGTACTGTCAGATTATTGGGTCCTCTATGTACCTGACGAACACGAGACCAGATATTTGATTTGCGGTGAACACATTGAGCCATTTCCTGACGGATCCGAGGATTGTTCACCTGGTTGCTGTAAAGCATATTCTGAGGTACCTGAAGGGTACAGTGGATTATGGGCTCAGGTATGAGGCGAATCAAAAGTTTAACCTGCAGGGTTATGTTGATTCAGATTGGGCTGGCAGTGCTGCAGATAGGAAGAGCACATCTGGGTGCTGCTTCAGTATGGGATCAGGTGTAATCTCTTGGTTTAGCAGGAAGCAGTCCTGCGTAGCACTGAGTACAGTTGAGGCAGAGTATGTTGCAGCATGTTCAGCTAGTTGTGAGGCAGTATGGCTACGGAAGCTACTGTCTGAGTTATTTGATCTCCCGTTGGAGGCTACTGGTATCTTCTGTGATAACCAGAGTTGTGTGAAGCTGTTCAAGAACCCAGTGTTTCATGACAGGTCGAAACACATAGAGATCAAATATCACTATATCAGGGATATGGTGCAGAGAGGAGCTGTGAAGCTTCTGTATGTTGTGACGGACGAGCAGATTGCAGATGTGCTGGCGAAGCCACTAGCCAGAGTGAAGTTCGATTACTTCAGAGAGAGGCTTGGCGTTCTTCAGATCGAGGACACTTCGAGGAAGAAGTGATGGACACATTTGCTGAAGCCATTCCAAGCATGTTGGAAGGAGGATCCTTCACATGGCTGTGGATGTTAGCGCCGGATAATGGGCATCAGGATTATGTTCTAGTTTCTGCTTGGATATGATCAGTTGGATCATTTATGTATGTACGCATCATGTTGGATGCTGGATATGATCAGTTGGATCATTTATGTATGTACGCATCATGTTGGATGCTGGATATGATCGGTTGGATCATGTGTATGTATTTTGTATGAACGCATCATGTTGGATGCTGTTGGATACATTGTGTGGATCATGTATCTTTGTATGATCAGGTAGATCATGGATGCTGTTGGATACATTGTGTGGATCATCTATCTTTGTATGATCAGGTAGATCATGTATGTTGATGGGTACATTGTGTGGATCATGTATCTTTGTATGATCAGGTAGATCATGTATGATTGATGGATACATTGTGTGGATCATGTATCTATGTGTGCATCAGATGGATGCATTGTATGATCAGGATGATCGTGGATGACGAGCTTCTCCAGATGACATGCAGCAGGATGTTGCAGTGATGATGATGAGTATCAGATGATACTTTGTGGCCGTGGATCAGGTTGTGCAGGAAAGCATGTAATTTGTGCCCTGGGAGATTTGCAGATGGTCTTTCGAGGTTTTGCCTATGGCATGTAATTCGGTGCCCTGGGACATCTGGCAAATGCTCTTGCGAGGTTTTGCTTGGGAGGACATGTAATTTGTGCCCTGGGAGATCTGCAGATAGTCTTTCGAGGTTTTTCCTATGGCATGTAATTCGGTGCCCTGGCATATCTGGCAGATGCTCTTGCGAGGTTTTGTCCTATGGCATGTAATTTGCTCCTGGGAGATCTGGACAGGATGAAAAAGGCCTCAGATGCTTCAGCCAGGTTTTGCCATGACCACATGTAATTTGCTCCTGGGAGATCTGGACAGGATGAAAAAGGCCTCAGATGCTTCAGCCAGGTTTTGTGGTTGACCACATATAATGTGCTCCTGGGAGATCCGACAGGTAGAGCTGTGTGCTCGTAACAGCCTGGGATGCTTCAGCCAGGTTTTGTGGTGAGATCACATGTAATGTGCTCCTGGGAGATCCGACAGGTAGAGCCGCGTGCTCGTAACAGCCTGGGATGCTTCAGCTAGGTTTTGTGATGGGTCACATGTAATGTGCTCCTGGGAGATCCTACAGGTAGAGCTGTGTGCTCGTAATAGCCTGGGATGCTGCAGCCAGGTTTTGTGACGCACGTAATAAGTCCTGAGGATTCCACAGTATGGCCAGTGATGATGAAGACCTGCAGGTGGTGGGCCTACATCCAGTATGAAAAAGGACTGGCTCTGTAGAACTTCCTATGACGAGTAGATTCAGAGATTGATTGAGATAGCAGCAGCAGTGACGATGATGATGACTCGATGACGATTATCCAGTGACGATGATCCAGAGAAGATGACTTGTGCTAGAAGAACTGTGCTGAGAAATACCTTCCTAGTTAAGAGGGAGTGTTGATGTATATGTAACTTCGGAATGTATTTCACATATATGTATATTGTATTCCTATAGAGATGGTATTATTCCTCTATAAGGAAGTGTCGTCATTTATATTGTAAGTGTCGTAACTTATAATTGATGGGTTATTAGACCACCTTATTTGGGGTCGGCCCTGTATAAGTCATGTGGGTCAAAGGGTTATTAGACCACCCTATTGGGAGTCGGCCATGTGGGTCAAAGGGTTATTAGACCACCCTATTGGGGGTCGGCCCACTCAGCATTATGTTATGTGGTTAAGTTCGAGCCGACATGAGTTAGGTAAAAAGGCAAGTCAAGTCAAGTATAAATAGAGTGCGGGAGGCACTCTATTTGCTCACTCACTTCTCACACATGCTCTCAAGGAGGAGAGGCGCACTTATGGAGGAGGAGGATTGCTGCTAGGTTATGGCTATCTCTATTGGTTGGTTGTATCATTGCTCTATCTATCTCTGAGGAAGTTATTGGGGTTTTTCACCTTTATAGTTTTCCCCAAGTAAATCTTTGTGTCTCTTGTGTGCTTGCATTATTGTCTCCATGATTGATATGCTGTAGATATGCTGTACATGTTGTTCTCTCAGTTAAGATCCTAGATCATATTGAAGAAAATTCTGAAAATTTAACAATTACGAGCACACAGCTCATCCTATTGGATCTCCCAGGGCGCTATTATATTCCATAGGATAAAACCTCGAAAGAGCATCTGCGAGATATCCCAGGGCCAAATTATATGCCATAGTAAAATCCTTGCAAGACTATCTGCAAATCTCCCAAGGTGCTATTATATGTCCTCCCAAAGCAAAACCTCGAAAGAGCGTTTGCCAAATCTCCTAGGGAGCTATTATATGCCAACGGCAAAACCTAGCAAGAGAATCTGCAAACCTCCCAGGGCGCTATTATATGCTTATCTGCACAACCTGTTCCACGGCCAAAAAGTATCAACCTGATACTCACAATACATCATCATGATGTACACATGATCATCCTGATCATCATCATTGCATCATCCTGATGCATGTCACCTGGAGCAACATCCTGAAGCTTGTAATCTATGATCATCCTGATCATACATTGCATCTACCTGATGCATACCAAGTATCTACCTGATACATATCATCATACATGATCCACCTGATACAAATACAAATACATGATCCACCTGATCATACCTGATACATGTCAACATACATGATCTACCTGATCATACAATGTATCCACCTAATACATATACAGATACATGGTCCAAGCATCCAACATGATGCATATACAAAATACATACAAATGATCCAACTGATCATATCCAGCATCCAACATGATGCATACATACATAAACATATAAATGATCCAACTGATCATATCCAGCATCCAACATGATGCATATATACATAAATGATCCAATTGATCATAACAAACATCCAACATGATGCAATGATCCAACTGATCATAACAAGCATCCAACATGATGCATATATACAGAGTAGTAACTGGAGCATCATCCTGATGCTCATCATCCATGATCCTCCTGATCATCATAGCATCGTCCTCTTTAGATCATCTCATCGTCCACGAAGCACAACCCAGATGCACATTGTTGAGCACTCTATATGCAGATAAATTATTACCAACCCACAGAGCATACGAGATTTATTGTCAACCCGGGAAAGTCTTTTATTTCAAAGGATAAATGCACAATCTATGCTTAAACACCAAATCACTATAATTGAATACTATTATGCTCTAACAACTATGTTCATCCCAAGGAGATGTGCAATCCCAGTTGCTGTCTAATTACTATTTTACCATGCATCAACAAGAAATAAAATAAGATTCAAAGATAATTGCAGATACAAAGAAATCCTATTCACATCCTAGAACAAGTAACTCATTTCTTCAATCTGATCACTCTTAAAAACCAAAAACAGAAACTGAATGTTAATCTAGAAATTCAATTGCAAAGGATTGAGTTTAGCTGTTCTAAGAAATCGAATTGCAGGAATAAAAATCAACAATCATAACAGGAAAGATAAATTGTAAAAGGGATCATGGGATCACAACTTAATCTGTAAGATGAACAAAGCTGTGTACAGTTTCCAAATGAAACACATAAAGAAAGCCCTACTCAGTCGACTATTACTTTGCACCATTTACCAATCTCAAGGAAATATAATCTTAACTATACTGAAAATCCACGTCACACTTACTACTGCTGCGTACAAGGAAAATATCATAAATAAAACATCACACAACAACAAATTCCAAATCCTATTTTAACTTAGCAATATCTGTGGAAGACGGGCCCAGCCTTCACACAGAGACGCTGGCTGAACAACACGAATTCCTTTAACTCAGAAGTAACCCCTTATATTAACAGAAGAATAATTACACAGTTTGCCTTGGCTGCTAATACAATGAATTAATTATCTGTTGTTCAACCCCTGGGTCGAGGCAGCTCCCCATATTTATACATATAAATCATAACATCTAATCCTGTAATCGGGCAGCCATGAAGATCTATGATCTTCAGGCGCCCTAAATAGTACAAACTGTTACAAACGTGGCATAGGAAGGACATAGAAAAATATGACAAGGATGTTGATTGGACCAGGAGTGGTGATCTTTTGAGATCACACTTAACTCGAGCAACAAATAACTAAAAGATCTCCAATTGTGGCGCATTCTGTTACAACTACCCTGTCACAGCTCCATCTAGAATGTTGCATTAAAAACCATGTGCCTTACTTGATAATCTGAGCCCCAAGGATCCTTTCTAAGCAGCGAACACCTTTCAAGACTTGTTCAGCCCCACCTTCCTGCAATCCGCTTATCTCAACTACCTTCATAAATCATAATATGTTAGCACAATTGAGAGATAAACAGCCTTAATTATCACAATCATAAGCATTAATAAGATAAAACAATGATCAGTCATACCTTGGCAACTTGGGGGAATAAAGTAAGGACAACAGGTCTGATTATCATGATAAGTGGTGTAAGACAGGGGCAGGAAAGATGATTAAAGATGATTAAAAAGGGCCAATTCTGGGCTCAACATCTCCCCCCAACTACCCTGTTTCATGTCCTCATGCAACAACCTACATCATTCAGAATCTGAGTCCTGTACTGAGCTCTATCCATGGAGAGAGGAAGAATTGTAGGAAACTCAGGCACCCCATCTATCTTTTGAAAAGCCTCTGTGAGAAACCCAATATCTTCCTTCATCACTGTTCCCCTTCCACTGCTACTTGCTGGTGTCTGGAAATGCAGTTGGTGTAGTGGGAATCTTCCTGCAGTCTCATTATGCTGTGCCTGGGGGCTTGAAAGGAAATCTTTAATCTGAATCTAAATCAATGACATTTCTAGGAGGTAGAAGCACTGGTTCTTGTGGGGCAGTGTCTTCTAGCACATCTAAATTTAATAAGAGAGTTGTTGGTTCTTGTGTAACAACAACATCCCTTAGACTCTCTTCAGCAGCTACCCTTATTGCTTTTAGAGACACTGGTTCTTGTGTAACAGTGTCTTCCTTGTCCTTCTGCTGCTGAGATTGGATCACTTTCTCATTGTGTAGCTCCTCCTCCAAGATTTCGGTGTCACCTGAGCATGGTGTCTGTACCTGTTCATCTTCACTCCACTATGTATAGGGAATGATATCCACTCCAGGGTTATCTTTTAAATGAAATTCAGGAGTTCCTGCTGCAGCTTCCAAGGATGTTGGTTCTTGTGTGGCAACATCTTGGCTTGCCTCTTCATCCTCCTATTGTTGCAACTCTTCTCCTATGAGCTCTGTGTCACGGGAGTCCTCTGGGGTTACAACCCAGAGTTCATCATTAAACTCCAGAGTGTCCTCTATCCCAGGTTCTTCTTCCATTTGTTTGGCCGATTGGACAAGTATACTCAGGTTTACTGGTTCTTGTGTTACAGCATCCTGTTCCAATTTACCAATGTCCTGCCTTTGTGGCTCTTCTCTAAGATTTATGTGTCATGGGAGAATTCTGGGGTTACAGTATAGAATTCTTCATTGGCCTCCAGAGTGTCCTCCATTCCAGGTTCTTCTCCCATCTGCTCTATAATCTCTGTATCATGGGAACATTATGGAGTTACAGTATATTCCTTATTAAGCTCCAGAGTGTCCTCCACCCCATGTTCTTCTCCTATCTGTTCTCTAATCTCTGTGTCATGGGAAGTGGTAGCTTCAGCAAGGATATTCAGAGATGCTGGTTCTTGTGTGACAGCACCTTCTTTTTCTGCTGCTTCCTCTATTGTGGCCGCGGGCTATTGTGTTGAGTAAGTGCTAAGTATAATTTTATGGCCTACTTACTTGAATATTTCTCCACAGGTGGGACAGAGTATTCGTTCATCCTCCTGCCTAGCTTCAGCAGAATCTGATCCCTCCAGTTGGTCTGCAACCTCTATCAATGTATACATTTTTCTTTCACCCTGTTTTCTGCAGGTTTCCTTTCAGATTTCCAACTCCCTTCTAAGTACTTGGAGGTCCTCTTTTAACATTGCATTCTTAGCCAGAAGTCCTTCAATTCCAAGTTCTTCCTCCACTGGCCTTTGTGGAGCATCCTTTAGTCTTGGTACAAGGACCGGGGGCTCAACCTGTGCTTCTAGGGTTGCCCATCTTTTTCTGGCTGCCTTTGTTGTTGTAGCTGACCTAGTTCTTTTCTTTTTGATAGGTGTGGTTATGTTGAATTCATTGATTGCTCTCTTTCTTTTCTTTTGTGGTGTTTTCTTTTGTGGGGCTGGGACATAGGGAGTCACAGCTGAGGTCGAAGGAATGTTTTCTTGCCTCTCCTGCTATTCTTCTTCAATTAAAGCTCCTCCTTCCCACTCAGGTGAGGATTCAATAGTTACCAACTCAATGTTTTCTTCTATTGCTCTGGCTCTGTCACCTTCAGGTTCACTTGTCGCAGCATTTAATGCTGCTCCAAGCTCACCTTCTGGTGTCAGAGCTACCCTATTGTCTGGATTTTCCACAAGGTTTTTATCTATATCCTCCCCCAATGGCTCTGCCTGTGATGGAGTTTCATCCCCCAATTGTTCTTCGTCTAATGGAGTTTCATCCCCCCCAAATGGCTCTGCCTGTGCCCCCGGTTGCTCTTCTTCTAATATAGTTTCATCTACCCTGGATGGTCCTGCTTATGCCCCCGGTTGCTGTTCTTCTACTGTGGTTTCATCCACCCCGGATGGTCCTGCTTGTGCCCCCAGTTGCTGTTCTTCTACTGTAATTTCATCCACCCCGGATGGTCCTGCTTGTGCCCCCGATTGCTGTTCTTCTTCCATTTCATCCCCCCCCCCAACTTTAATGGAGGAACTCCGGTCCTCCTGTTGTGGTGGAACCCGTATCTGCTGTAATGGGACCACCCGCAAAGGAACGGGTTGCTGAGCTCGGGTTATGAATTGGTCCCAGGTTATATGATGTTGGGCAAGGGTTCTTACAATTATTAGTTTGATAAGGCCATGGTGGGTGAGGGAGGAAAGTGGATGCTTAGCCGATTGGACAAATGCCGCCATATGACGCAAGTCATGTAGTAGATAATATGGAATGTTTAATAAAATGCCATGGCGGAGATGAGAAAGTAAAGGGAGTTCAGAATTGTACACAGTTTGATATCTACCTTCACAAGTGATGTATTTCTTGAGGAAGACAGCAACCTGGTCCCATGGCCGCGGCAATGAATGCAATGCAATCCCTCTTCTTGACGCTTCTACTTGCTCCCCCTCCATTAAAAATGCTTCCTGTGCAGTCGTTGCAGGGACTTGTCGGTTAAACCATGGCTTCCCCACCAGCGGGATGGCCGTAACCTTAGATATAATGGTATCAGAGACCTCTATGCGCAGCCCCCACACCGTAGAGTGAGTTTTGGTGAGGTTTAGAGCGAATTGCATGGCTGCGTCCTTATTGAATCCATCTAGCCGCTCAAAGAACTCGAGCCAGCCGATGGCTTGAAAAATGGCAAGAACTTGAAGATTTTTTCTGAGTTCTTGTGTATTCACAGGTTCATGACGAACTGGAATCCCCATGGTCTTGGCTACAGGCTGAAGTTGCTATCCCACAGATGGCAGAATCTGAGAATGGAAGTTGCAGCACAGAGGATGCATGAATAGCTGAGCGAAGACGTTGAGAGAATAGGAAAATGTGGAAAGTTGAGCACAGAAAAACGTTCGAAGTTTCCATGCCGAATTGGGGAAGGTGGCAGTTATTAGTGTTTACGTCGTACGAGGGAAAGGTTCAATCAGGTATAATGGTAATACGAGTAAAGGTACGACTGATATTGTTTAAATGATATCAACACTTAATCACGTGATAAATGAAAGCCATACCTCATGAGACTGTGCGTCGGATAACCTACGAAGAATGGTGGAGCGTGCAGTTGGTGACGTTGCGGAACCAGACTCGTGCACAGTCATAAATAATGCAATAATTTCGTCCACCAATGAAAGATGAACCATCGCGTTCTTGGGGTCGGAATCATGAATTCGCCGGCAGGACTGGGATGAACTGGAGCCATAGTTTTAGCTGGTTTGGAGCAATTCTTCCGTTAACACAGGAGTTACCACTGCAAGTTGCCAGAAATGCTATCACAGCCGACGAAAAAGATGTTGCAGCCGTCAGGAAAGATTCACGGCCACCGGGAAAAAGATTTACGGGATTGGGAGAAATTGCGGCTGTCAGGGAAAAGTTTTACGGCGGCGGGAAATATGTCACAGTCGCCAGGAAATATGTTGCAGCCGCCGGAAAAAAGGTTGCAGCCACCGGAAAACGGTTGCAGCCACCGGAAAACGGTTCATGGCAGCCGGGAAAGAGGTTTTACGACTGTCAAAAAAATGATATTGCAGCCGCTGGAAAATGGTTCGCGGCTGCCAGGAAAGATGTTGCACCCGCTGGGACATGATGTTGCAGGCGCTGGGAATGGTTCACAGCTGCCGGGAAAAAGGGTTTACAGCTGCCGGGAAAGGGATTTTAGGGTCGACGGAAAACGATAATGCGGCCGCTAGAAAATGATGTTGCAGCCGCTGTGACATGATGTTGTAGCTGCTGGGAAAGGTTGTTGCAGCTGCCGGGAAAAAGGGTTTACGACTGCTGGGAAGAAGGGTTTACGGCCGCCGGGAAGACTATTTTAGGGTCGACGGGAAATGATATTGCAGCCACTGGGAAATGATGTTGCAGCCGCTGTGACATGATGTTGCAGCTACGGGGAAATATTGTTGCAGCTACTGGGAAAAAGGGTTTACGGCTGCCGGGAAAGGGATTTTAGGGTCGACAGAAAACGATAATGCGGTCGCTGGAAAATGATGTTGCAGCCATTGCGACATGATGTTACAGCTGCTGGGAAAGTTGTTGCAGCTACCAAAAACGTTATTCATGGCTACTGGGAGAAAGGATTTTTACGTATGCCAGGAAATCTATCGCGGTTGCCGGAAAGGAGATTACAGCTGTCGGAAAAGATGTTGCAGCTGCCGGAAAAGATGTTGCAGCTGTCGAAAAATATGTCGCAGCTGCCGGATTTTTTTTTTTTTTTTTTTTTTTAAGGGAAAAAGGGAGATACAGCACAGGGCGCTCTATTTTGACAGGCCCAATCTGGTCGTTCTCCTGGCGCTTCCCTGTAAATTTTTGAGAAAAACAACAGCAAACGAAAAGATCAAATGCAAAAGGAAAACACTATAGCAGAAAAGAAAGAAGATTATTTATGTACAGTAATTCAAAATGCGATTTTCAATTTAAAGATTGGCAAAAGCAGAGAGAAATTCCTGCTCTGGTGCCAGTTGATAGTCTGGATCGGCGGCAGTCGCAGTCTGTGGCCATTAGCAAGTAATGGTATGCGGTTTTCATCGATGGTCACCAGGCGAACAGTGCCGTTGTCAAATACCCTGTCGACCAAATATGGACCCAGCCATCTTGTACGTAATTTACCTTTAAAATCCTTCTTGAATCTGGAGTCGTATAATAGCACCCAGTCTCCCTCACAGAAAATTTTCTTTTTAATAAATCGGTCATGCCAGTTGGATCTCTGTTGCTGAAGCAACACAGTCTGATCTACTGCAGCTAACCGTTTCTCATCTAATTCGTTTAATTGATTCAATCTTCTCCTCCGGGCTTCTGTTACATCCAGACTCATTTCTGTGGCTGTTTTCAGGGTTTTGATCTCAAACTCAATTGGAAAGATGGCACTCTTTCCATACACCAGATCATAGGGAGAAAACCCTGTGGTGTTGCGCCAAGTTGTGCGATATGCCCACAGTGCTTCTGGAAGCCTGTCAGCCCAATCCTTTCGATGGCTTTTAACTGTTTTAGTAAGGATTGCTTCAATAACTTTATTAGTACTTTCCACCTGACCATTGGCCTGGGGGTGGTAAGGTGAAGCTATCCTATGCTGCACATGATACTTCCGGAGCAAGGATTCAAATTGGTGTGAGATGAATTGCGGTCCCCCATCGGTAACTACTTCCTTTGGTACCACAAAGCGGGTAAAGATTTCACTGTACAGAAAATCAATCACTGCCTGGTCATTAGCCTTAGCCAAAGCTACAGCCTCTACCCACTTGGTCATGTAATCAGTACAAACCAAAATGTAAACCTTTTGTCTGGAAGGAGGGATGATAGGGCCAACAAAATCCAATGCCCATCTATCAAACGGTTCAAGTACCACTTGGGGCTATAAAGGCATCTGGTCTGTTTTATTAGGTTGGCCCATCCTTTGGCAACTGTCACAGGACTGAACATATCTTTTAGTGTCCCTGAATAGAGTCGGCCAATAGTAGCCCATCCACAGCGCTTTATGCCCTGTTCTTTTGTCTGCAAAGTGTCCTCCACAAGGTTCATCATGACAGGCCTTCAGTATATGAAAGATCTCATCTTCCCTTACACATCTCCTAATCTCAAGATCGGGTCCTGTGTAAAAGAGATGACCATTGAGCCAACAATACCTGGCACTTTGCTGGATAATTTTTCTCTTCTCTCGTTTAGACATGTGTGGCAGGAGATTCCCTGTGACCAAATAATTAGCAACGTCTGCATACCAGGGGGAATGAGCTGAGAGTGCGAATAAATGTTCATTTGGAAAAGAATCCTCAACAGGCGAACTGTCATCACTGTTAGTAAAACGTGATAAAAAATCAGCAACAACATTTTCTTTTCCAGGTTTATCTATAATGGTAATATCAAATTCCTGCAATAATAAGAGCCACCTAGTCACTCTGGCATTGGTGACAGGTTTATTCATTAAATATTTAATGGCAGAGTGATCAGTGTGTACAAACGTAGGATACCCAGTAATGTAATGCCGAAATTTATTAATAGAGTAAACAATAGCAAGGAATTCTTTTTCAGTAACAGTATAATTAAGTTCAGCAGGGGCTAAGTTTTTACTAACATAGTAGATGGCATAAGGTACTTGACCATCCTGCTATCCTAATACTCCTCCAATGGCGGCATTAGAGGCATCTGAAGAAATGTGGAAGGGTAGGGTCCAATTAGGTCCCCTTAAGATAGGAGTTGTGGACAGCTTCTCTTTAAGCTTGTCAAACGCTGTCTGGCACGTTTCACTCCACACAAACTGTGCATCCTTCATTAACAAAGAAAACAAAGGAGAAGCAAGTTTGGAGAAGTTTTCTATAAACCTTCGATAATATCCAGCATGTCCCAAAAAACTTCGCACCTCTTTCTGAGTTGAAGGAGTCGGTATATTTTTTATCACCTTAATTTTTGAAGGATCCACCTGAATGCCATCAATAGAGATGAAATGTCCTAATACCACTCCCTCACTCATCATCATATGGAATTTTTTAGTACTTAATGAGAGGCGAGCTTGTTCGCAACGAATTAAAACCTTCTTTAAATTTTCCAGTGCTTCCTCAAAGTCCTTGCCATAGGGAGTAAAATCATCCATAAAAACTTCCATACTATCATTAACTAATTCAGAGAATATGCCAATTACAGCTCTTTGGAACGTTGCTGGTGCATTACATAAACCAAAGGGAAGCACTCTGTAAGCGAACGTTCCCCAGGGGCAAGTGAAGGTGGTCTTATCCTGGTCCTCAGGAGCAATCTGAATTTGGTTGTACCCGCTGAACCCATCTAAGAAGGAGAAGAACCTCTTCCCTGATAGGGTATCAAGTACCTGGTCAATAAAGAGCAAAGGGAAATGATCCTTTTGCGTAGCTTTGTTCAGCTCCCTATAATCAACACAGACTCTCCATTTACCATTTTTCTTGGGCACAATTATGAGTGGGGAAACCCATTCAATATCTGAAATAGGATATATAAATCCTGCTTCCAAAAGTTTTTGGATTTCCTCCTTCACTATATCCCTCAGATTGGGGTTCATGCGTCGTTGGGGTTGACAGACAGGCCGGGAATCATTTTTAATATAAATATGGTGGGTGCACAGATTAGAGGGAATACCCCTCATGTCTGTATACTCCCAGGCGAATGCTCCCTTATGTTCCTTCAAGAGACTGATTAGGCACGTCTGTTCTTCTGAGGAGAGACCAGGGTTGATGTTCAAAGTCCTTCCAGGCTCTACCTCAATAGGAATACTTCTCGAATTTTTCAAAACTGGGATTATGTTTGCGTCACCGACTAGTGCTTCTTCCGTAAGATTTTCTTGTTCTTCCTTACCAAGGGTAATGTTCAGGATTTGATAGACTTCTTTATCCATTGAAGCAGGTTCGCTAATGAAATTACTGATGGCATCGTCTTCTGTTTCATTTTTAAAAGTTAAGGCCTTCCCTATTGTTAATAGTGGCTGAACATCCTCCTCCTCCTCCTGCTCTATCCAAAGAGAAGTTTCAGCCTCTAAACTTGGCCGAGCTGGAGGATATAGGGTGAGGTTTTTAATCTCTGTACCATCAGATATAGTCATGGACCCAGATCGACAGCTGATGCAAGCATCAGCTGTGGCCAACCAAGGCTTTCCCAGGATCAATGGATGTCCTTCGAGCTGTGATTTTGGTTGCAATATCAAAAAGTCAGCAGGGTATTCCCATGAATCTACTGAGATGACAAGGTCGTCCAGAATCCCTTCAGGTCTAATGGTGGATCTGTCTGCCAATTCTAAAATGGTAGGGGTCGGCCTAAAATTAGTGAGTCCAAGCTTCCTTACAGTCTCAATTGTTATGACATTGATCGCTGCTTCTAAGTCAACTAACACGTTGGGTATCTGTGTTTGTCCTATATGTATAGTGACAGTAGGATTGCCAGGGTCGTCATACTTGGTCACAGGGGTCTTTCCTGTTATTAAAGCAGATAAATTCCCTATGATGTGAACAGTGGGAGGGTCTCTAGGTTTCCTCCCTGGTTTCTTAGTGCACAGGTCCTGAACGGTTTTAGCATAAATAGGCACGTCTTGAAGGGCTTGCAGAAGGGGGATTTTAACGTAAAGATTCTTCAACTCTCCTAGGAGGTTGAACTAAGGTTGCCCCCCGATTTTTGGTAGCATTAGTCTCTTGGGGTATGGTGGTTGCCTTACCGGCTGGGTAGGCTGTGTATTATATGATTTCTCATTAAATGTTTCAGCCGTCCCATCTAAAGGATGCTCAGCACCTTCAGTGATAAGAACCGGATCGGATGGATGCTGTGAACTCTCTCCTTTTTCATGCACAAAAGGTGGAATATCTTCTGTAATTACAGGTTCTATTATCTTCCCAAATCGTAGACGAATATCATTACAAGGTACAAGGGAGAGAGAGTAGGCCGGCATATTGACAGTTTCCAATTGATGGACTGTTTTATTATTCGGGTTAGGATTAGGTTGGGCAGGCAGTTGAGGCCGTATTGGTATATTAGGAATAGGATTATTCTGCAACTGCAGCTGCGACTGCTGAGGTGGGTATTAAGGATATTGAGGAAATTGAGGGTATGGAGGCGAATATGGTGACTGTTGAGGTGGGGGTGGTTGAGGGAACTGGTTCCCGAGAGGAAAGTTCCTCCATCCAGGAGACCACGACGTAGGTTGATGTGGTGGCTGTGTCCAAGGACCCCATGAATTAAAATTTTGCATTGCAGGTTGGGGAGGATTCCATTGAGCATAATTTGAAGGGAATTGTGTATTCACATTCTGCATGTTATTATTCCAATTGCTCATATTATTCAAAAATGGAAACGAGTCCAGAGGCATACCTTGATTTCGAGGCTGCCAAGGTTTCTTTTGTGCAATGAAATAGGCTAATTCCACTTCTGGAGTTGATGCCTGCAGAACAGCCTTCACTTGGGGAAGTGTGGGACACTCTTTCATGTCATGGTTCAGCTCACACAGCTGACATACTTCTACTTTTTCAAGAGAGCATTCTTTCAGTGGATGATTCTTTTGACATCGGGGACAGAACACACCTAATGTGAGATCCTCCACTACCTGTTTTTGTTTGGCCTTCAGGACATCAATCTCCGAAGAGATGGAGCTCATCATTTCTGTTTTAAAATTTTCAAGGAGATTGCCTATCTCTGCACGTGTAGCTCCTCCATTGGATGAATTCTGAGTTCTGTCAAAGACATCACGTTCCAGCTTATCCCGTTTATCCCGCTTATTATTCCTGGAAGATCCCCTGGAGTATCTCTTACATAATTCCACAATCGTCTCAAAAGGTTCTTTGGAGATATATCCCTTTCCTAACAAATTTAACATGTCTAAACAATCATCCCTGATCCCTCGAAGAAATATTATCTTGAGCACGTCCAACCCCATGTTCGTCTGCCCGGCTCTTTGCACATTGTA
This sequence comes from Larix kaempferi, assembly GCA_027924585.1. Classification (NCBI taxonomy): domain Eukaryota; kingdom Viridiplantae; phylum Streptophyta; class Pinopsida; order Pinales; family Pinaceae; genus Larix; species Larix kaempferi. The sequence continues at coordinate 4,095,167 of BSBM01001409.1, read as the reverse complement.
CAGCAGCCTTTCTACAAAATCCTCCAGACTTTCATCCTCCTTCTGCACCATCTTGAATAATTCCTCTCTTTTGTCCCTGGTGTTGCAATATTCTTGATATTTTTCCAGGAATACTTGCTTCATCTTATTCCAATTAGCAACAGTTCCTCCCCCAAGGCTCATGAACCATCGTAATGCATTGTCCTTCAGGGTGGCGGGAAAAAGTTTCATCTTTTTGGCATCTGTGACATAATCATAGCTGCGACAGAGGATATCAAATTCAAAAAGGAATTAGTCTGGATCTTCTGCCACCCTGCCATGGAAGCGAGGCAACACCGATGGTGAGATGTTCTTCATAGGAGCTGTCCCTTGTGGCTGCTGAATTGGAAATTGTAATGTAGCCGTAGTTCCTTCTGGCAGGGAGTAATTTTCATGATGGTATTCTACCACTGCCTCTTCCTCTTCGGTCTCATTTATGTTACTCATCTTCTCTTCTGTATCCTCTTCTTCGTTCGTTCATGCGTTCTTTTCCTTGTTTGTAACAGCTGCGCCTTCTTCAATTATAACAGCTGCGTATTCTTCAGTTGTAACAGCTGCGTATTCTTCAGTTGTAACAACTGCATACTCCTCAGTTGTAACAGCTGCGTCTCCCTCAGTTGTAACAGCTGCGTCTTCCTTAGTTGTAACAGCTGCATCTCCCTCAGTTGTAACAGCTGCGTCTCCCTCAGTTGTAACAGCTGCGTCTTCCTTAGTTGTAACAGCTGCGTCTTCCTCAGTTGTAACAGCTGCATCTTCCTTAGTTGTAACAGCTGCATCTTCCTTAGTTGTAATAGCTGCGTTTCTTCTGATAAGAGTTTCTTGATGACGAGCCTTGGTGGATGAATCAGTTCTGTCAACAAAATCGTCAATGAATGTCCTTCTGCCCAATGGTGGCCCTCGACCACGACCCGAACCACCTGCACTGTTAGTATTTTGTGGGGTTTTGGGAGTTTGGAGGTGATCGCGTTTTACCCTCCTCGTATTCATGCGAACCGAATCATTTTAGCAAAAGAAAAAAAAACTGACTAGAAACAATTACCAGATGCAACTAATGATTAGTGTTTAATTTTTATCCTTCCCTGGCAACGGCGCCAAAATGTCGAGCACTCTATATGCAGATAAATTATTACCAACCCACAGAGCATACGAGATTTATTGTCAACCCGGGAAAGTCTTTTATTTCAAAGGATAAATGCACAATCTATGCTTAAACACCAAATCACTATAATTGAATACTGTTATGCTCTAACAACTATGTTCATCCCAAGGAGCTGTGCAATCCTAGTTGTTGTCTAATTACTATTTTACCATGCATCAACAAGAAATAAAATAAGATTCAAAGATAATTGCACATACAAAGAAATCCTATTCACATCCTAGAACAAGTAACTCACTTCTTCAATCTGATCACTCTTAAAAACCAGAAACAGAAACTGAATGTTAATCTAGAAATTCAATTGCAAAGGATTGAGTTTAGCTGTTCTAAGAAATTGAATTGCAGGAATAAAAATCAACAATCATAGCAGGAAATATAAATTGTAAAAGGGCTCATGGGATCACAACTTAATCTGTAAGATGAACAAAGCTGTGTACAGCTGCCAAATGAAACACATAAAGAAATCCCTACTCAGTCGACTGTTACTCTGCACCATTTACCAATCTCAAGGAAATAGAATCTTAACTATACTGAAAATCCACGTCACACTTACTACTGCTGCGTACAAGGAAAATATCATAAATAAAACATCACACAACAACAAATTCCAAATCCTATTTTAACTCAGCAATCTCTGTGGAAGACGGGCCCAGCCTTCACACAGAGACGCTGGCTGAACAACACGAATTCCTTTAACTCAGAAGTAACCCCTTATATTAACAGAAGAATAATTACACAGTTTGCCTTGGCTGCTAATACAATGAATTAATTATCTGTTGTTCAACCCCTGGGTCGAGGCAGCTCCCCATATTTATACATATAAATCATAACATCTAATCCTGTAATCGAGCAGCCATGAAGATCTCTGATCTTCAGGCGCACTAAATAGTACAAACTGTTACAAACGTGGCATAGGAAGGACATAGAAGAATATGAGAAGGCTGTTGATTGGACCAGGAGTGGCGATCTTTCAAGATCACACTTAACTCGAGCAGCAAATAACTAAAATATGTCCAATTGTGGCGCATTCTGTTACAGCTACCCTGTCACAGCTCCATCTAGAATGTTGCATTAAAAACCATGTGCCTTACTTGATAATTCGAGCCCCAAGGATCCTTTCTAAGCAGCGAACACCTTTCAAGACTTGTTTAGCCCCACCTTCCTGCAATCCGCTTATCTCAACTACCTTCATAAATCATAATATGTTAGCACAATTGAGAGATAAACAACCTTAATTATCACAATCATAAGCATTAATAAGATAAAACAATGATCAGTCATACCTTGGCAACTTGGGGGAATAAAGTAAGGACAACAGGTCTAATTATCATGATAAGTGGTGTAAGATAGGGGCAGGAAAGATGATTAAAGATGATTAAAAAGGGCCAATTATGGGCTCAACACACATCATCCAGCACTTACACCACCGACATGGGAGAACACACCTACCACCATTTAGGGAAGGCTCCAGCCCTTACTTTTTCACCATGGGAGAACACATCTACCACCATGTGAAAAATGGCTCAGCAATTACATCACGACCAAGGGAGAACACATCAACCATGTCATAAAATCTCATGTGCATCTGCATCTTCTAGAATCATCACTTCCCTTTGGAAGGAACCTCGATCTGAAGTGCACCAAGCCTCTCTCTGAAGTACTCAAACTACACTCTGGCCAATGGCTTGGTGAATACATCTGCAACCTACTCATATGTCGCAACATACTCTGCTTCAGATGTACTCAGTGCTACGCAGGACTGCTTCCTGCTAAACCAAGAGATCACACATGATCCCTATCTGTAGCATTTCCTGCCCAATCTGAATCAACATAACCCTGCAGGTTAAACTTTTGATTCGCATCATACTTGAGCCCATAATCAACTGTACCCTTCAGGTACCTCAAAATATGCTTTACAAGAACCAGGTGAACAATCCTCGGATCCATCAGGAACTGGCTCAATGTGTTCACTGCAAAGCAAATATCTGGTCTCGTGTTCGTTAGGTACATTAAGGACCCAATCATTTGACAATACATAGTGATATCAACTGGCTCAGATGAAGCATCACACAGAAGCTTCAGGTTCAATGCCATAGGTGTGGCCATGGCCTTGCTGTCCATCATCCCGAACCTCTTCAGGATCTCTACTACATACTTCTCTTGTCCAAGGAAGATTCCATCTACACTTTGCCACACCTCCATATCTAGAAAGTGGCGCATCATACCCGATTTCTTCATCTCGAACTTGACAGCAAGCTTCCACTGCGTGTCAGCAATCAATATATCTTCACCTGTGATAAACAAGTCATTCGCATACAAAAGTAGTGTCACTGGATTGCCTTCCTCAACCTTGTAGTAAAGGTTGGAATCCGCTTTACTCTTGGTAAAGCCCAAACTGGATAGAAAGCTGTCTATCCTACCATACCAAGTTCTGCACATATATGACTCCCTGTCATGTGTCTTAGAACCAAGTGGCTGCTCCACATACACTTCTTCTTCAACTACACCATTCAAGAAGGCTATCTTGAAATCCATCTGGTGTATCTTCCACTTCATCACTGTAGCCAGAGCAAGTACTGATCTGATGGAAGTGTATTTGGCTACAGGAGCAAAAGTCTCTATGCTACCACCTGCAGCATGCTTGATCTTGTAGATCCTCTTGGAAGTCACTACAGACTACCCTTCAGGTCTTGGGACTGCATCCCAAACATCTTTATGATCAACTTGTACTCCTCGATCATGGCATTCTTCCCAGATCCTAGGAACTTCAATATCTTCAATATTTTCAATAGATAATTTTGTTGCTGAACAAATGTTGTAGTCCTTCTTTTGTAGGTGATGGTATACGATCTTTCCTACACAACAAGTTAAATTGCATGATTAGAAAACATCTCATAGTTTTCAAAACAAATTCTTACACATATAGAAATATGTCATACAGTCATGCAATTATCTTAATGCCTCAATACAACATTTATCCATATCCTGTAACTTTCTAGATTCCTTCCAATCTCTACCAAAACATTGTTAAGAGTTTGCACTACTCCCAACATGTCAGAAAAGAGGTTTCATTCTAGATAAGTAGCAATGGAATGTTGCATAGTGCCATAGGCCACTTACCCATCAAATTCATATTAGTAGTAAGCTGTTCATTAATGCAATCATTCTAATATGCATAAGACACATCCTAAATCTAGGAACATAAGCATATACATCATTGATCAATATTATTTAAACAAAAATATGCAAGAAATAACAATTAAAATACTTATCTTTGTTTGTTTGTTGGGTGGACTCCCTCTGAGTCTTTGCTTCCTTGCAGGAGCTAATCTGAAGTAGCTTCTTCTACACCTTTCTATTGTGGAATGTAGAGAGATGGTCAACTCCCTCTGAATATCTGCATCCTTGCAGAAATCACTGGAGTGTGCTCCCTCTTGATTTTTTTGCTTCCTGGATTACCTGTTCTGAACTTATATTCATTCTAGATCCCTATGCATGCTTATTAGTATCATCATTGTGTTATCCTTGAGGTCTCATACATAATCACACATTTATTAGTATAATCTTAATACTATAAAAACACAATAATCTTAAACATGTATAGTCATGATCATTCACAGATAATAAACATTAGTATTCAAGGTTTCAAGGAAGTCTTCTTTTACTCATGCATATTCTTATTTGATCATAGGACTCTTCTGATTAGTTAAATCATCAATACATAAACCCGTTATTACTCCAACCTATACCTTCATGATTCTTCTGGTTAGTCATATCATCAATTATGGTAGGAAACATAATATGCATACAACCATGACTATTCAAACCTATGACTTCATGAATAATCATTATCAACAACACAACAGTATAAGATCCTAACACAAGGTAGGATTCTAGCTTGATATAGGAAAAACATACCTGGATTAGCATGCTAGCTAGTTATGTCTAACATACCCGCATAATGTCTTATGGTTCTCTTCAATGACTTGTGCTAGTAACCTGCATGTCTCATAAGTTAACCATTGTATAACCAAGTTATACATACCTCGTAAGTAGATATTCTATGTGATCCATAACAATGGATGAATCTTTGTCTTCATGTCATCATGATCATATGTTCTTGAACTCGAACATGATTTTTCTTTCTTGGTGTACCTTTTAGGTTAGCGAACAACATAAACCTCATACAACATCACAATGCATTAGTACAATCATAAGTGTCAAAACCTTAATCAATGAATATCTTCTATTAAGGTGATACGACAAGTCTAGTAATTAATCAAGATTGTACTGTGATGATATGAAGACAAACATATCATAAACTTAACCATGAACAGAATTTGAAACATACTTGTAAGCCATACCTGTCAAGATTGCTTGTAATCTTCTTATGGAAGCCTTCGCCTCATCTCCCTCTGAAACAGGAACTTCTTCACTTATGCAGGTGACCAATCCATCTTCTTCTAGGATTAACCCAATCCACTTGATTTGCAAGAACTGGATCTGGAGCTGGATTACGGTTTGTCAAAGAAACCCCAAAAATTCAAACTTTGAATTTCAAACTTCCGAAAGGATAGAAATATGCGCCTTAATGAGCTGATCAAGCTGGTATGTTCAGAATTTGAAAACTGTAAAGTTTCACTCCTCTTTTTTGCCTTTGAAACTTCTGGATTCACTGGACGTGACCCCGAAATGGGGTTTGAAGAAGCCCACTCTTCTTCCCAATCAAAAAGTTTGATCCAAAGCTCTAAGCTTCTATTTTTATGACGAGCTTTCAGCCGTGGTCACAGATTTCAAAAATTCCCATTTTTGCAGAAGCCCTAATTTTCCACTTTTCTGATCAAAGTCCCGAACTAGGGTTTGATCAAGCCCGACCTTCTGCCCAACCAAAAATTCTGATCTTGGTCTCTAAATTTAGATTTTGATGAGTAGCATTCAGCCATGGTCTCTGATTACAAAAATTCCAACTTTATCCGAAACCCTAAATTCCGGAAGCCATGAATGAAGGTGCTCAAAAAATAATTCTGTTTTGACAGAAATATGTACCTGATTGTTTCTGGTGTAACTCCTCACTTTTCGATCCAAAGGGTCTAAAATTTTTTCTTGATATAGCCCGACCTGTCATCTTTCCATCCCAATAGGTTTGACCTCAATTGGATTCTTTGAGAGAGATTTATTCCAAGTGTCGCAACATGACCTGTTTATGGGATAAAACATGAGAGAAAACTTGTATGTCGTGCCACGTGTCACTGGTTCAACTTCGACCTCTGACAAAATTTCCTGAGATAGTACAATATGTGTACTACCTATCACATTTTACAAAATTTCATTTGGTGCTTCCTAGCCCAAGTTATGACCTTTTTTCCAAGGTCACCTGTTTTTGACTCAGATCTAGAAGAGGCAGAAACCCTATATTGTACAGATCATAAATCACAAAGTACAAAGAATTAGAGGTTTTCCTTTGGACACAAGGTACATGGGGATCTTATATTAGACTTGTGAGAGTTTCAAATCCTAAAATATTTCCAAAATGGATTTATAGCGAAAGTTCTACGATGACTGGGTTTTTCTATATCAAGCCCTAGCATCGTAAGTGCAACAAGTGTCATACATGCCATATCATGCCTTATTTCAGGCTAGCTCTGATACCATGTTAAATTTTCAGAATTTAATTCAATATGATCTAGGATATTAACTGAGAGAACACCATGTACAACAAATCCACAGCATATCAATCATGGACACAATAATGCAAGCACACAAGAGACACAGAGTTTACTTGGGGAAAAGCATAAAGGTGAAAAACCCCAATAACTTCCTCAGAGATAGATAGAGCAATGATACAACCAGAATACAAGAGATATTCTTCTCCTAGCAGTAGAGCCTCCTCCTCATAAGTGCGCCACTTTCCGAATGAGAGAAGTGTGTGAATGAATGATCAAATAGAGATCTCCCGATCTCTATTAATACTTGTTCTGTCCTGCCCAATAAACTAATGGGGCTTACATGTCTATCTTAACCCATGGTTAACTTAATCCGGGCCAACCCCACACTTGGTGGTCTAATAACCCTTTGAACCACATGGCCGAACCCCAATAGGGTGGTCTAATAACCCTTCGACCCACATGACTTATACAGGGCCGACCCCAACAAGGTGGTCTAATAACCCATCAAGTATAAGTTACGACACTTACAATATAAATGACGACACTTCTGTATAGAGGAATAATAACATCTCTATAGGAATACAACCACTTCCGTATAGAGGAATAATACCATCTCTATAGGAGTACAATATACATATATGAAATACATGGGTGAAATACATTCCGAAGTTACATATACATCAACAGTCACTTGGTTCCTAGAGTTGACTGGCCTCTAAGAGGCACAGTCATTTCTGAAAGTAACTCTTCTGAGTTTATTACAGGAAACGTCTACACCCAGGTAATCAAATATGTGTTGGTTATAAGACTTAAGTAATCAAATTTTTGGTAATCAAATATGTGGTAAATAATTTGAATTAAGTAGTTAAGACTTTTCCTGTCATACAATATTGTTGGTAATCAAATTATATTTGTTGGTACATAATTTTAAGAGTGGTGGAACTCCTCGATTGAACTTGTGAGGAAAATTATCTTGGAGAATAAGTGTCCTGACATAAAACTGAGCAGAACTATGCCACTGTTGATAAAGAAATCCTTGTAGCACTAAGATGCATAGAGAAGTTCTAGATTCATTTGTTGAACCATGACTTTATCATAAGAACAGATTGCTCCAGTCTTCCATTTGTGCTAAACAACACAATAAAATTTGCAACAGCAAAAGGAAAGTTAGCAAGATGGCAAGCATTGTTTTGATGTTATAACTGTATTGTTCATGAGTACATTTTTGGAAAATCAAAAAGCATTCCTGACTTTTTAACAAGAGAATATTTGACACACAAGTATGCTGTTAATTTTTAACAAGCGAGCCTGACACAAGCAAGCCTAGTGCAAGCAAGCCTGGGGAAAGCGAGTGTAGAAGGTCAATGTGAAATCCAGTGGTCCCATAACCCACAAGTAAACATGGAAATATCTACTTGGACCGAAGGAAAACATCAGATCTATAAAATTAATGATAATATGAGTTGGTTGGATTATATGCAAACATGGAAACCTAGGTGGGAGTTGAGACATACTGAAGTATTAGATGCTAACTTAATGGATATGATGCTTTTATTAGACTAATTCTAGAACTCAGAAGAATGCCTATGGGATCCAGTATTGTACTAGAGATTATTTACAACAACTCCCTGAGAAAAGCAGCTGATGCAAGCAATTGGTTAACAAACCTCTACCATAATATTAACTTAATCTCGAAAGAGGTCTCTACACATCAGCCCAGGCTACAACTAGACCATCAATACTACTGTATTAACCGGATACCTTATTTGGAAGCATGGCCACATCAAGATGCTAGTCTCTGGTTTCCAAGTACTACACACACTTATGAAAAATATAAAAAAGTATGGTGGAAATTCTTGAGAAAATAAAATACAGATAGAACATATTATACCATGCTAAAGTTTGGACTTCAAATTACACATATCCATGAGGATCCTGCATTCTACGTCCCTGATTGGATGAGAGACTAGTGGCAGTCATTTGGCATCAACCTGACAGCATTAGAACTAGCTGTTATTTATAATCTAAAACGGGAAGTTGGAGAATCTCTCAAACAGGTCAAAGATATTTTGCAGACAAAGATATTGAGGATCAAATCCTTGGGTACTACATTAAATACAAAGAACAATGGCTTGTCAAAACCCGCATAGACATCCACATGCATCATAATAGACATGTGGTTCAGAGGTCTATTTATTCAAAGGCATGGCGCACTGAACCCAACGTCTTTCGAGAAATATATGGTCCCCCATACTTTGATGATTTGTAAATATCTCAAAAGTATTTGGCTATGAGTGGCGCCTGTCCATTCAGATTGTCATAAATATTGAAAAGAAAGTCTTTGTAACTATGTCGTGATAAGATAAAGAAAGCCCTACTTTTCTCTGTGTTAATATGATTGAAAATCTATGTTATGCAACAAATACCCTAAGTCAAGATTACAAGTAATTGTCCAAAGGCAGCATTAGTTGGGAGTATGACTAAAAGCTACCATTTTTCAAAACAACTTACATGTTTACGGTTCCATTTTTGCTTGATTCAATTACTTGCAGTCATCTAAGAAGACCATGCTTGAATAATATTATACAAGTTCCACAACATTATATAAAATATTGTTTTTGAAGATTTGTGAACACTTATTAACCACCTAAAAGATCTTACTTTTGAAAGTCATAAAAACTTTTAGAAGTTTTCCATAATGGTTAGTTATTTTTATTTTATATTATTATTGTTGAATATAAATATCTTACTAAATGTGACTGAACTTCAATTACCGAGGTGATGAACCCAAACTGATGGGATGAGAGAGACTTTAGGGCCATGATGACAAAGCTGATAGTTGGATGGTTTGATATGGGACTCAAGACCTAAAGTAGCAATAAAATAAAGCTCATAATTGCGTGAATTTATACTCATAATAAAGATAAAGTGATGATCTTCCTCATCGCTTGAATGCCTACATGTTGAGAAAGGGAATGAGGATCAAGTAACATTATAAAAGGTGCTACACATCCCCTTTTAAGAGGCTCTATGCCTTGCGGTCGTATCTAAAAAAATTTCCCATGGTGCAGGTAGAACCAAACAGGTATTTGTCAGATTTGTCTTCCTCGAGCGAGAGGAGCTTAGGAAGGCTAGACGAAAGTGAGACATCCAGTAGGTGTAGAAGAGTTGTATCAACTAGATGTCAAAAGACCAAAATAAAATTCCATAAACGCAATGAATTTTTTCACGGTCAAGGGGGGTCATGTTCCTATGATGATGAGACAATAGACGACGTCGAGGTTCCCTTGAGGTACATACATTTAGTGAAACATGTTAATTTTTGAGCATTAATTCACAATACTCTAGGATCTTTACTGAGAGAATAACATGTACAGTATATCAATGCATATCAATCATAGCAAGCATATCAATCATCACAAGATGCAATCATAAGAGACAATAGACACACAGAGTTTCCGTGGGGAAAACCCTAAGGTGAAAAACCCCACAACTTCCTCAGAGATAGATAGAGCAATAGCACAACCAAAGTACAACCCAAGTACATAGAGATAGACTCCTCCTAGCAGCTAATCCTCCTCCTCACATGTGCGCCACTTTTTGAGTGATGGATAAGTGAGTAAGTGAAGTGATCAAATAGAGAGATCCCGCTCTCTATTTATACTTGTTCTGAGCAGCCTAATAAACCTATGGGGCCGACTTGTCTAACTCAGCCTAATAACCCCAGGTTAACTTAATCAGGGCCGACCCCACACACGGTGGTCTAATAACCCATCGGCAAGTTACAACACTTTTCAATACAAATGATGGCACTTCCGTATAGAGGAATAATACATCTCTATAGGAGTACAATAAAATACATAGATGAAATGCATTCCAAAGTTACATATACATCAACACTCCCTCTTAACTAGGAAGGTATTTCTCGACACAGATCTGCTAACACAGGTCTTCTTCTCTAGATCATCATCAGCGAATCATCGTCCTCAAATCATCGTCATCATCACTGCTGCTGCTATCTCAATCAATCTCTGATCTACTTGTCATAGGAAGTTATACAGAGCCAGTCCTTTTTCATACTGGATGTAGGCCCACCACCTGTAGGTCTTCATCATCACTGGCCATACTGTGGAATACTCAGGACTGATTATGTGCCTCAACAAAACCTCGAAAGAGCATCCCAGGACTGATTACGAGCACCCTGCTCAACCTATCGGATCTCCTAGGATCTTTTACATGTTGACCTTCACAAAACCTACTCAGAGCATCCCAGGATGTTACAAGCAAACCTCTCTACCTATCTGGATCTCGATAGAGCATCCCAGGTTGTTACGAGCACACTGATCTACCTGTTCGGATTTTAAAGGATCTTTTCTATGTGAACTTTCGCAAAACCTACTCAGAGCATCCCATGATGTTACGAGCAAACCGCTCTACCTATCTGGATCTCGATAGAGCATCCCAGGATGTTACGAGCACACCACTCTACCTGTCTAGTTGTTAAAGGATCTTTTCTATGCTACCTGCACAACCTGTCCATGGCCACAGAGTATCAAACCGATACTCACCATACATCATCCTAATGTACATCATCACATGATCAACCTGATCATCATAGCATCAACCTAGTGCATATCATCTGGAGCAACATCCTGAAGCTCGTCATCTGTGATCATCCTGATCATCATCATAGCATCAACCTAATGCATATCATCTAGAGCAACATCTTGAAGCTCATCATCTGTGATCATCCTGATCAATATCATAGCATCAACCTGATGCATATCATCTGGAGCAACATCCTAAAGCTCGTCATCTGTGATAATACTGATCAAAAAATATATCCATCTGATGCATACAAAGTATCTACCTGATACATATCATCATACATGATCTACCTGATCATATAATGCATCCACCTAATATAAATAATGCATCCAACTGATACATACATAAGGCATCCACCTGATACATATATAAGTACATGATCTACCTGATCATACAATTATCCACCTGATACATACATAAGTACATGATCTACTTGATCATAAAAGTATCCACCTGATACATATCCATGATCCAACTAATCATATCAAGCATCCAACATGATGCATATACAAATACATGATCACACCGATCAAAGCATCCAACATGATGCGTAAATACATATACATATAAATGATCCAGTTGATCATATCCAGCATCTAATAGGATGCATATATAGAGCAGTAACTGGAGCATCATCCTGATACTCATCATCCAGTGCTTACATCCATAGCCATGTGAAGGATCCTCCTTCCACCATGCTTGGAATGGCTTCAGCAAATATCTCCATCACTTCTTCCTTGAAGTGTCATTGATCTGAAGGACACCAAGCCTCTCTCTGAAGTACTCGAACTTCACTCTGGCTAGTGGCTTCATTAGCACATCTGCAATCTGCTCATCTATCGCAACATACAGGAGTTTCACTGCTCCTCTTTGCACCATATCCCTGATATAGTGATATTTGATCTCAATGTGTTTCGACCTATCTTGGAACACCAGGTTCTCAGACAACTTCACACAACTCTGGTTGTCACAAAAGATACTAGTAGCCTCCAACGGGAGATTAAATAACTCAGACAGTAGCTTCCGGAGCCATACTACCTCACAACTAGCCGAACATGCTACAACATACTCTGCTTCGGCTATACTCAGTGCTACACAGGATTGATTCCTTCTAAACCAAGAGATCACACCTGATCCCATACTGAAGCAGCACCCAGATGTGCTCTTCCTATCTGCAGCACTGCTTGCCCAATCTGAATCAACATAACCCTGCAGGTTAAACTTTTGGTTCGCATCATACTTGATCCCATAGTCAACTGTACCCTTCAGGTACCTCAAAATATGCTTTACAGCAACCAGGTGAATACCTCTGGGATCCGTTAGGAACTGGCTCAATGTGTTCACTGCAAAGCAAATATCTGGTCTAGTGTTCGTCAGGTACATCAAAGACCCAATCATCTGACGATACATAGTGACATCAACCGGATGAGATGAAGCATCACATAGAAGCTTCAGGTTCGATGCCATAGGTGTGGCCATGGCCTTGCAGTCCATCATCCCGAACCTCTTTAGGATCTCTACTGCATACTTCCCTTGTCCAAGGAAGATACCATCTGCACTCTTCCACATCTCCATTCCTAGAAAATAGTGCATCATCCCCAATTCCTTCATCTCGAACTTGGCTGCAAGCTTCCTCTTGGTATCGGCAATCAAACTATCATTACCTGTTACAAACAGATCATCCACGTATAGAAGTAGTATCACTGGATTTCCTTCCTCAACCTTGTAATAAAGGTTGGAATCTACTTTACTCTTGGTAAGGCATAAACTGGATAGGAAACCGTCCATCCTACCATACCAAGTCCTGGGAGCTTGCTTCAAGCCATACAAGGCTTTCTTCAGTCTGCACACATATGACTCCCTATCATGTGTCTCAAAACCGAGTGGCTGCTCCACATACACTTCCTCCTCGAATACAACATTCAAGAAAGCTATCTTGACATCCATCTAGTGTATCTTCCATTTCATCACTACAGCCAGGGCAAGTACTGATCTGATGGAAGTGTACCTGGCTACAGGAGCAAAAGTTTCTTCATAATCTATTCCCTCTTTCTGAGAGAAGCCACAAGCTATGAATCTTGCCTTGTATTTCTCTATTCTTCCATCTACAGCATGCTTGATCTTGTAGATCCATTTGGAAGTCACAACAGACTTCCCTTCAGGTCTTGGGACTGCATCCCAAACATCATTCTACATGATTGATACTCCTCGATCATGGCATTCTTCCCGAATCCTGGGAACTTCAATATCTTCAATAGATAATCTTTGTTGCTAAACAAATGTTGTAATCCTTCTTTTGTAGGTGATGGTATATGATCTTTCCTACAAAACAAGTTAAATTGCATGATCAGAAAACATCTCATAGTTTTTAGAACAAATTCTTACACATAAATAAATATGTCATACAGTCATGCAATTATCTTACCCAATGCTTCAATACAACATTTATCCATATCCCGTAACTTTCTAGATGCCTTCCAATCTCTACCAGAACATTGTTAAGAGTGTACACAACTCCCAACATGTCAGCAAAGAGGTTTCATTCTAGATAAGTAGCAATGGAATGTCGTATAGTGCCATAGGCCACTTACCCATTACTTGCATATTAGTAGTATCTTGTTCATTAATGCCATTATTCTAATATGCATAATACACAGCCTGAGTCTAGGAACATAAGCATATACATCACTGAATAACATTATTTTAAACAAAAGATATGTAAGAAATGACAATTCAAATACTTATCTTTGTTTGGTTGTTGGGTGGACTCCCTCTGAATCTTTGCAACTCCATTCTGATGTGGATTGTGAGAAGTGGTCTACTCCCTCTGAATATCTGCATCCTTGCAGAAACTACTGGAGTGTGCTCCCTCTTGATCGTTGCTTCCTGGATTACATGTCCTTGAACTTATATCCATCCTTGATCACTATGCATGCTTACAAGTATCATTATTGTGATATCCTCGAGATCTCATACATAATCATACATTTATTAGTATACTATCAAAACACAATAATCTTAAGCATGTATAGTCATGATTATTTCAAACAGAAATAATAAGCACTAGTAATCAAGGACTCTTATGGTTAGTCATATCATCAATTAAGGTAAGAAACATAATATGCATAAGCCCTAGATTACTCAAACTTGTAACTTCATGAGTAATCATTATCAATCATACAAAAGTATAAGATCCTTTGATATAAGAAAAACATATCTGGTCATCATATTTGCTAGTTATGTCTAGCAATGTTTTCTTGTTCTCTTCAATGACCTGCATAACTCATAGGTTAACCTTTGTAAAACCAAATTATACATACCTCTATGTGATCCATGACTATGGATGAATATTTGTCTTCATGTCACCATAGCATGTTCAGGTTGTCCCTTCAATTTGTGCAATCCTCCCTCTTGCTCTCCAATCACTACTACATCATCTATAGTTTTACCCTTTGGCCACATTAGGACTTGGCCATCTACAAATGCAACCCTCATGCCTTTGGAATCCAATGCAGATATGGAGAGTAGGTTCTTCCTGATCCTAGGTACAAATAACACATCTTTCATCTTCAAGGACTTTCTAGATTCTAGGTTGTAGGAGGCTTCCCCACTTCCTTTGATAGGGTTTTGATAATCATCCCCAAGTTTCACTTTATGGGGTGATTCATGTTCAGACAGATTTACAAAAGATTCTTTAAACCCAGTCATGTGTTTAGAAGCCCCATTATCAATTAACCAATCATTACAACCATGAGAAATAGTACCTGTGAGAGCAGAGATTAGAACATACTCTTCTTCGCTTGATGAGTCATCATCACTTTCTGCTCTAGCTTTCTTCCTGGGAGGTTCATCATCCTCAGCAGCATGAGCATGATATATTCTTTTGTTATTCTTCTTCTTCTTGTTGGAGTTGTTGCCTTTCTTCTTCTTGGGGCAATTTGAAGCAAAGTGTCCCATTTCATTACATTCGTAACATCGAACATGAGATAGATCTTTCTTCTTGTGATGAGAGTGAGAGTGTTTCTTGTTATGATATTTCTCCCTCTTAAAGTTGCTTCCCTTGGTGTGAGCTGTGAGAGCTTGATCTTCATTCCCCATTTTTTTTTCTCGTGCCACAAGCCTAGCTTCTTCTTGTGAGCATTCGTCCCTCAGTCTGTTGAAGGATACCAACTTCTTTCTTGCACAGATTCCTTGGATAAAGGAATCCCATGACCTGGGTAGGCCATTCAAAGTGGTCATAACAACTTCACCATTCTCCACCATTTCATCCACTGTTTCTAGTTGTTCCTTGATCTGAGAGACCCTAGAAAAATAAGATTGAATGGATTCTCCATTCTGAAGCTTTACCCCTTTCAATTGGTTCCGCAGGGTCATCTTCCGATTTATGTTCTTCCCTTCAAATAGCTTGGATAGGGAATCAAACATCTCTTTGGGTGTCTTCAGAGATGAAACATGGGGGATGAGATGGTCCTTGATAGAATCAGCAATGATTCTCTTTTCCTTGACCAAGTTCTTCTTGTGGAGGGCTTTAGCCTCTTCTCCCTCTGGGATAGGGACCTCTTCCCTTATGTAAGTATCCAATTCATTTTCTTCCAGGATTAACCCAATCCTATACTTCCATGCTCAGAAGTTATCATCCCCTTCAAGCTTATCCTCAAGCTTAGTGTGGTGAGACATCTTAAAGAGTATTTCAAATGGAAATAGAAAAGATTTAGGTCTTACCACTTGATTTGCTGAAAACTGGATCTGATCCTGGATTAGGGTTTGTCAGAGAAACCCTAAAAATTCAAAATGTGAATTTCAACTTTCTGAAAGGATAAAAAGATGCACCTTGATGAGCTGATCAGCCTGGTGTATTCAGAATTTGAGATCTGCAAAGCTTCACCCTTCAGAAATGCCTTTTAGTCTTCTTGGGTTCACTCGGGAGGACCCTGAATTAGGGTTTGAGTTTCCCTGATATTTGCCTAGCCAAAAATCTCGATCGAAATCTCTAAACTTCGATTTTTCCAAGGATCTTCCAGCTATATCTTCAGATTTCAGAAATTCCTATTTTTGTGGAAACCCTAATTTTTAGGGCCAAAACTGAAAGTGCTCAGAACAAAATTATGATTGGATAGAAAGATTCAGCTTGCTGAGAAGAGTCAATCTATCATATTGCTTTTCCAAAATCTATGGAGAGAAACCCAAAAACAAGAATCCCTAGCTTCTGCAACTGCACATTGTCTTCTTCTCAGGTTAGCTCTGATACCATGTTAATTTTCGAGCATTAATTCACAATACTCTAGGATCTTTACTGAGAGAATAACATGTACAGTATATCAATGCATATCAATCATAGCAAGCATATCAATCATCACAAGATGCAATCATAAAAGACAATAGACACATAGAGTTTCCGTGGGGAAAACCCTAAGGTGAAAAACCCCACAACTTCCTCAGAGATAGATAGAGCAATAGCACAACCAAAGTACAACCCAAGTACACAGAGATATACTCCTCCTAGCATTTGATCCTCATCCTCACATGTGCGCCACTTTTCAAGTGATGGATAAGTGAGTAAGTGAAGTGATCAAATAGAGAGATCCCGCTCTCTATTTATACTTGTTCTGAGCAACCTAATAAACTTATGGGGCCGACTTGTCTAACTCATCCTAATAACCCCAGTTTAACTTAATCAGGGCCGACCCCACACATGGTGGTCTGATAACCCATCGGCAAGTTACGACACTTGCGACACTTGTCAATACAAATGACGACACTTCCGTATAGAGGAATAATACATCTCTATAGGAGTACAATAAAATACATAGATGAAATACATTCCGAAGTTACATATACATCAACAATGGGTACCCAAGGATCTTCCTCAACCGAACACAGATTTTTTTGTGAACGAGAGAATATATCAAATTGCGCCGTCGTCAATACATGGTTTCTTGTTGTTTTGCATGGATGACATAAAGGTCCCTTACAACACATGTACATAATTGATGGAGTATGTTGGACCCTATTACAACTACATAGATTGGATGCGCCTGGTCCAATATACAAAAAGTATGTGTAGATATGGATTGTCAGCAAACTATTTACAGTTGAAAGACAAAAATCAAAATAAAGGAGCAACGTTGTACATGGACGGAAGGCCAAAGGCCACAGGGAATATTGTGGGGTTTATAAATAGTACACAACCATGGTCTACAATTAAGTAACCAAACTGCAAATTTGAGAGGCGTGAAGGAAACCGTGTTTTTGTAGTTGCCATTAAATCAATATCTGCAGGGGAAGAGTTGCTTATTAATTACAATTTGAACCGAGTAGATACAAACAAGGTTACTATGGGAGTGGTACATATAACATTTTACCCAACCTTTTATTAATTAATTTAACATATTAAGGATTTTTTCGTTAGTTTATTTCATTTAAATTTTCCATATTTACTTCGCAAGCTAGTGATCAGGATAAATCCCCGCCAGCATATGGTCGGAGGAGTACATCTTCCTCGAGGGAGCAAGTATACATCTTTGTAATAGTACAAATATAATAAGAAAAAATAGTTTTTTTTTGCTTTGTTTTTTCATTAATAGTATATTGGTTTCATTTATATATTGTTATCTATATTTGATGTAGAACGTTGATCGGGAAAGCCACCCAAATGTTCATCAGACGACAACAGCCTCGGGGCAACAGGTAAACTTGATTGTAATTGTACAATTTAAATATGTCAAAATATTTTCTCATTATATTAATGTTTCAATGAATATTTTGGTTTCGTTTACGTAATTTTCTCTATGTTTTTGATGCAGTCCGGTTCTGCAAGGGTCACAGTAACCTCGACGCAACAGGTATACATCTTTGTAATAGTAAAAATATAATACTTAATAATAGTTTTTAATCGATGTGTTTTTTCATGATTAGTTTTGGATTCGTTTAGGTGACTTTCACTATGTTTTTGATTTAGGTATCTGTAAGGGGAAGCTTCCAGATATTAGCAGATCGGGGGAAGTCACCTTTGACCATCGATCCGATGAGTGGATCACGATCCTCTAGGTTGTAGGTATAATCCATTTGAATTGTACCAATATAAAACGTAGCATAATGTTTATTTTGTTATGTATTTTTCATTTGTATACTGGTTTTGTTGTGATAATGTTTTCTACTTCTTTTTTGCAGGGGCCTGATGATCAGGGCAAGTCCACAGTTGTGGATCATATGACACCATCTTCTAGGCACCAAGTAAACCTAGTTGTAATTTTAGGAATCTATCATGATAGATATGTTTTGTTAATATAATTTTACGAATCTATCATGATAGAACTCAATAGTGTTTTATATATTTTTGTTGCAGCCCAGTGAATCGATGCTTGAAACAGCATCGCAAAAATATTCAGTAGATCCTGAAGTGGCTGAGATGCTTAAATATTTTAACATAATTGGTGAAGCCACAAACCCGTTTAAGATGATAGACAAAATGTTGGAAAAATATAGTGCAGAAATCATTTCTCTGCTAATCAAGGTTCCGCAGACAAGCCAGATTATGGCAAGGATTGAATTGTTGGAACGAAAATCTAAATCCTTGCGAGTAAGTTGAGGAATCTTGAATCATAAAATAATTCATTTATAACTTTATAATTTTCTCTTTTATATGATAGTACTAAACGTATAAGACATGGTTTGTATTTATAGAATTATCAAAGACCACACAACAGTGGTCAAGGCGGTGTTGGCCCCAGCGAGGCTCATGGAGAGACGTGGCATCATGAGCAAATGACTCCACGTGCATCGACTCCTTCACCAATGTTGTCGACTGAATAGTCGGCAACACATTCTGACACACCACGGACCCCAAATGTGAGCACACCGGCCGCTAGTGACCGACGCACACCGGATTGTCTAGAAGAAGCGGTCGACACCAAGAATCCTGGTAATATTGATATCGACCTAGCTACATTTCTAGGATCTTCCCGTGTCACTAGAACGGGAACAATAGAGGAAAAAATTTTGTTCGATGAAGATCTCGTCCCAATAAAGATCGAGAAGATCCCAGGTAATTAATATACGTTGATCAAGTTAGTGTTTATAATTTCATTGTAATATACCGATAAAACATTTTTTTTCAACTAATTATGATCATGGCATGATTGTTTTGCAGGAAATGATGTTTTCTCTAAACAAATGAATGGCACGTCCTTGGAGATCTTCGGGCCCACCATCCAAACAAGGTGGGATAGACAACCGAAATTTTTAAAAGATGAACTCACTAATCGGTTGGTTGGCCTGTTTAGCAACAAGACCTTCAATCAAGCCAAGGTCCTGAAAAAGGATGGACAACATATGAAGGTTGTCCGAGACCAATATAGGACCCACCTGGAAAAAAACCATAGGTATGAGCGCCCTCCAATGATTCCAGCAATGGAGTGGAAATTTCTAGTGGGTGATGGAAAGGAGAGGGCTCAAAGAAGAGAATGAAAGATACCACCAGGCACAGGGAGGTATGCAATACTTTCCGCAATGTAATTCTAAACCTTATTATTATTGATTTCTATATCGAACTTGGAACATCTAACATATTTCAGCACTTGCATAGGCTGTCAAACACATCAAAGGCCACAAAGGAAAGACTGGAAAAAATAGGTCAACATAAGCTTGGGCCTGGTGTTTATTCAAATTTGGCGGCACGAATTGTAAGTTTCGAAAAACCAGTAATGCACACAAATAATAAATTGCAAATTATTTTTCGTTTTATTGCACCACAAAATGTTAATTAACGACGTTATGCAAATATGCAGGCCGAACGATTCAATGAAGTGGCCACTGAGGAAGAAATGAAGCTTGGCTTCCAGCAAGGCTTTGGAGCCATTGTTGAACTCCGAAAAAGCTTCTCTGGGCAAACACAGTCCTCTGGTACCAATCCATCTGGTGCACAGGTAAATAGAATCTATATACTTTAACGAAGATTTATTGCTTGTGCAATCTATTCGTTATAAATACTTGACAAAAAATATTTACTCTGTTTTGAGTAGGAAAGCAATGATCTCCCTAATGTCGAGGAGGGACAACAACAAATCGAAGATCATGCTTCGAATCTTGGTAATGAATTTATTCATATGCTACAATTTTATGTATAGCATTGAAAATGGTGAACATTAATTGTAGTTCGCCATATTTCAACTGCAGAGCATGTAGAGGGTGAAACTGTACAGGTTGATCCTGGACAAGAACATGAACAACATGATGTGGCCACACCAGGTAAAAAAATACCTTTGTAATTTTTTTTTAAAATGAAATACTTGTCATTACAATAGAAAAATACAAAGATGTAACATTTTCACATTGTTGTGCCAGCAAATCCGAACCCCTTGCCGCAAAATACACGTCTAGATCAGCACTCTAGGATGCAGACATCACCACAAGTGCCTGATGAAGAACCAAGAACCTGAGGAGAAATTCCAGATGTAGATGCTCTTCTTAGAGATTATGTACCACTAAAGAGAAGAAAAACTAAAAAGAAGTGACTAGAAAAATGTCGTCTAATTTTTTTTTATAATAATATATCGTCCATGATTTTTGGCCTAATGAATGAATGAATGGTTTAATGGTTTAATGATTCAGTGTACTAAACTGTTACCTTTATTGACTGTCAGTTTTTGTTGAACGAATGTGTTGACTAAATGAATGAATCGTTTATTGAATGAATGTGTTGACTGAATGAAACAATGGTTTAATGATTGTTAGCCTTTATTGAATGAATGGTAGATGAAAGTTCATGATGAAATATGGATGAATTTACACATATTTGTTTTTTTCAAGTACATGCATTGGGTATGGGGAATTGAGAATGATGTGAGGGGGGGGGGGGGAGGGGACATAAGAGCTTCCACCTTCACGCGGTTGGCCCTGCTCAGTAGAGAATATTAAATTATTCTCGAAACAGAGAGGAGCTCAATGAATGGCTACGATGCTGGCTTTCTACAACCCACTCACGTGTCATCTAAATTTTGACAATTTATTGGAGCTTGTTGTGATGTTTGGTTGCTCCTCATAACCAATTTCAGGTTTCCAGATGATGAAAGATCACTTGAGTAACTATTTTCGGAGTAGAGTGAGATCGTGTTTGTAATGGGTTTGTTGATTCGACATGAAACTCTTAATGAAGATGAAGTGGCTAGTACTAGAATAATATCAATGCTAATTAATGTCCTTCAAGATAAGCAAGAAAAAGTGAGAATGTTTTTCATGACAACACTAAGTGCTTTTAACTGCCAGTATACCATGTCCTATTAATTGTACACTTGCATGATCCACATTATTCTATTTCTTATCTTATTTCGAATCACTGGAAGGATTCAAAATCAGAATTTGTGCAAGTCACCTATGTCCATGATTGTTTGCATTACCTCATCCAAATTTCCATTATCATTTTGTGATTGACGTAACAAATATCTCAAGCTTTGGCTTCACAACATGAAGAATAGAATGGCTAGAAACTTAAATAATACACTCAATGCTTCAAGGTTAGATTAAATAGCCAAGGTAGCAATATTTCATTTGATCCTAGAGAAGAATCCTCTTTGCATGAGGACTTGAAAAACTTTAGGCTTGGGGGAGTGTTGGGTCTGATTTTTGAAATCTTTTCATCCATTCTATTGGTTTTTCTTATCACTCCTATGTTTTTGTATATTTGCATCCCCATACCCTTTGAAACCCTAGATGGGCATAATGAGATCTAACTGCTTATTTATATTTATTCCTTTGTTTTAATAAGTTTTAAGGGTTTTTAATGATCAATTTAGCTAATAGTGAATGTTGAGTCTTCATGATTGTTTCCAATACCAATTTTTGCAATAAATCATTAAATCCAATACTTGTGGCCTACAAATGGGAGATTGAGCATATGGTTTTTCTTCAACATGGTTCTATGTTCTGTACACAATATCCAAGCTAATTACATGCAACTCCAGCCGTCAATCAACTTGTGGTTAATGCCTTCAGAAAGATGGTTAATACAAGTTAGATTTACATAAAGGATGAAAATGTTGAAATTTATGTGTGCATGGGGAAGAGATCCAATATCATTCTCTAATCTACCTTCACTTGGCATACAAATTATGAATTCCAAAGAAGGATGGCACATTGTCACAACCTGATTTTAGCATGCAATTCTAAAATGGGAAGGAACGCACTATACATCAACTCCAATACATTTGGGAAGGATATCAAGACACATGTAGAACATAGATTCTCCAATCATCTTCAACTAAATCGATATCATAGAAGAATGATGCATTTCAATAAATTATACTATGTTTTTAGCAATTCCCGTCAAGAATTATAAATTATAAATTATACTTTCAGTAGTATGAGACTTCTTTCAAGCAAGTGTGACCTCCCTTTTCGCAGTGTGAGATTTCATTTCAAGCATGTGTGATTTTATTTCAGCAGTATAATTTTTTTTTGAAGATGGTGTGTTGATTTAGCTTTGCAGTTGTGTGACTTTAGTGGTGTGAATTTTCCATATTTAGGACAAGGATTTTTCAATTGGTGTGATTTGCAAAGTTTTCAATATAGTACAACCCCTATCATCCATGTTCTATTGGTTTTTTTATCACTCCTATGTGTTTGTATATTTGCATCCCCATACCCTTTGAATCTTTAGATGGGCATAATGAGACCTAACTATGTTGAGTGGAAAGCCAACATGGCTCTCTTCATGAGATCCAAGAATAATAGTATATCTATTGATTTCCAAATAATAGTGTATTTTTTTATATAAATATCATAAGGTAGTCGGATATCCGACAACGATGCGAAGGTAACCGATGTTCTTGCCATACCTACGATGGCAAGCAACGTTGGATTCCAGGTATTTTCTCATGTAAGAGTCGTCGGATATCCGATGCCCACACTAAAGAAATCCGACGTTCGTGCCATACCTCTGACGGCAAGGAATGTCGGATTCCATCCCTTTCCATGTGTAATGGTCTTCAAATATCCGACACCCACACCGAATATATCCGATGTTCGTTCCATACCTCCGACGGCAAGGAACGTCGGATTCCAGCCCTTTCCATGTGTAATGGTCGTCGGATATCCGATGTGCACACCGAAGGTATCCAACCTTCTTGCCATACCTCCGACAGCAAGGAACATCGGATTCCAGCCCTTTCCATGTGTAATGGTCATCGGATATCCGATTCCCACACTGAAGGTATCTGACGTTCTTGCCATACATACGACGGCAAGGAACGTCGGATTCCAGCCCTTTCCATGTGTAATGGTCGTCGGATATCCGACACCCACACTGAATATATCCGACTTCCTATGAAGTGCCCAAAGTCGGTTATCTGACTTCCTTATGGTCGGTTATCCGACTTGCAAGTGGCGTCAAATAACCGACGAAGTTCCAGTCGGATTTCAGCCAACTTTGGACCGACGTTAAAAAAATATGGAGGTTGTCGGATGATCGACCACAAGATGTAGAAAATCTGACTTTTTGGCCATCGAATTTTGGGTCCAAAAAACCTAGTGTATTTTCTTCTTTTTCTCAGAAGTCCCTTTTGGAGCTTGTCCTTCCTACATAAATTGTGTTATATAGGTTATTTAAGTTGATACATCTTCGAGTTTGAAGAGGTGTGCATTAGGTAATTTGTCATCTATTTCAATAGATTCATCCCTTGCTTCTATATGCAACAGATGATGACGTCTGATAGTGGAATTTCCAAGTTGGACTATTATCTCAAATTCAAATTCTTGGAATAGTAGAAGCCATCAACATATTCTTTTATGATGTAGAGTTTTATTGACTAAATATTTCAAATATTGATGATTTGTGAAAAATACAAGTGCGGTTAGATAATAAATAATGCGATATTTTTGTAGGGCCAAAATTATACCTAGCCCTTCCTGCTTTGTAGTTGAGTAGTTACGCTCATCTTTATTTAACTTCCGACTAGCAAAATCATTTGGATAGTCGATCCCATCATCAAATGGTTGGATCGGTATTGTACCGACTACAATACTTGATGCATTGATGTGCGCATGAAATTTTTTAGACCAATTTGGAAATCAGAGGATAGGGGCTTCGACCAGTTTGCATTTAAGAAACTTAAACGATTATTCACATTCTTGTTTCCATATAAACTTGACATTTATTTTAAGCAACTCTTCTAGTGGGAATGTCATGTTTGAATAATGTCGAATAAATTTATGACATATCCTGTATGTCCTAGAAGTATTTTGACTTGCTTGGTATTCACATGGGGATTTAAGTCGAGGATAACTTTTATCTTTGCCATGTCAACCTTGATTCCTTCTTTGCATACAACATGCCCCGAAACTATTCCAATGGGTGTGGAAAAAATACACTTCTTAATATTTAAGGATATTTGAATCTGTCTACATATTTCTAACGTCATTCGGAGTGACTTAACATTCTCTTTTAACAAGGTGTATATAGTCCAGTCGTCGAAGTAGACAACCATAGTTTTATACAAGTATTACTGAAAATATTTGATCACTATTCTATAGAATACTATTGGTGCATTTTTTAAACCAAAAGGAATAACTTTGTAGGCAAATGATCCAAATTCACAAACAAATGTAGTCTCATATTGGTATTCTTTAGCTACGGGTACTTGATTATAACCTGAAAATATTCCATATGTGAAAGAATAACATCCATGTCCTGCAACTTCATTGATAATTTTGTCTGTGAATGATGTAAGAAAGGGATCTATCGGGGTCACTCTATTTAATCCTTGAAAATAAACAAAAATGTGAATCCTTTTGGGGTCGTGCTTCTTGGGTTGGATGACCATTGAACTAGCCCATTTTGACTAGTCAACTAGAAATATGATTCCTATAGCTAACCTATTTTCTATTTCTTTCTTAACTATATCTTTATATTTGTGGACTAATTTATACGATCCCTTCTTGGAAGGATTTGCATCAGGCATAATGTCTATGTTGATTTCTCCCATTTCTTGAACTAAGCCTTTTATATATTTATAATATCTAGAAAACACATATTGATATTCTTTAAGAAGATTCACTATGTTATTTTCTTCCCCAACAAGTAATCTACTATTTTTTCCAACTTAGGTCTATTGCTAGTGGAGATGTCTACTTATTTTGTCTTGATTTCTGCATCCATCCATTCAAGTGCTTTTGATTCATTGATGTGTCGTTCACCTTATTTAAAATATATAAATGATGGGGGGGTATTTTTCTCTAGGATCTCCATATTCTTCCTTATCTTCAGTAGACACTTTCATGACAAACTTGATTGGGTAGACTATGTTGGGGTGATCTTTCATCCATCTAAACTCTTCCTCGGTATGTTGTCATTTTCTAAGTCCAGACGAGTTGGAATGCAAAGTCATTTATTTTGGTCAGTCATTACATTATTACAAATCAAGCTCAGTTGATGATTGCAGTTTTGACTATACTGACTAGTTGTTCTAATCGTTTAGTGAAATTTTGAATTTTCTTAGTAGATACTTTAAGATGATTTACAATAGGAGTAAATGAAAAATATTTAATAAAATTTTCTTTAAAAGACTATCAATTAAATGTTGCTCCCCTTGCTTCTTCTATTTTGTACCATTTGCTAGGAAGGTCATCCAATTTATTTGGAAACATATGTGTCCAAGCTCGCTCATCACGGTAGCCACTTGTATTTTCCATTCTTTCTCGCAGGTGTTGATATGATCGACCGGATTTTGTCATTGTGTAAATCTAGGAATTTCTGCTTGTTCTATTAATTTATTTCCTCTAAAATATTCGAAAAAGTAAGTGGATGATGTCTTTCGAGTTTGAAGATGAGACTAATGAGTGTCCCACCATATATTGAAGTGACAAATGAAGGTTTTGACTATACTTTCTAATTGTTGTTTCTCTCCCACATTCTTGGAAACTTCATCGATGTGACTAGATGGTGACTTGTGTGATTTATACTGAAGCGGTGGTAGATTGGCCAGTTCTTTTCTAGTTGGCACCAAAGTTGGATATTCCCTAGATTTCTTTTCAATTACTTTCGAGATGACTTAAATAGAAAAAAAAATTCATGCAGTGTGTCGGGGAATAGTTTCTATCGTCCAATATTTTCATGATCGTCCTTCATCATTTTCAATCTACCATTCATATAAATCTAAATATGATCTTTTTCCAGTAGACACAGCGGTTAGATGGAGTTCCCAATTTTCGTTAGGCTTGACTGAGTCTACGTTATTCTGCATTACTTGATATAAGTATCTTATATTTCCATCATTATCATCAGGCTCAGCCCAAGGTTTACCTTAGGATGGGTAGATATGTACAATGACCATTTTCCATTCTCCTTTTAATTTTATTCTATCTTTTTCTAATGATATAGAATCCTTCATTTTCCTTCCCCATGGTCAAAACAATAGAGCATGAAAGGATTTGGAGACTTCCTTTGGATCAATTAATTCAAATTTGAATTGCATTGAGATACCCATTATTGCAATATTGACATTTTTCCAAACTCTGTTGGTTCAATTAAGCCTTGGTTAGCGAGCTTAAGGTAAATTCCCGAATCAAACAGTTGTGGTCATCCCAATATTTCCTAAGTATTTCTTGTAATTATGTTTGCTTAAGACCCAAATTAGAGGATTACTTGCAAGATACAATATCCTTCGAATTCAAGGTTGACCAACGGGTCGTTATCAATTTTAGCTTTCTCATTTAGTCAGCAGATATTTTTAGCTATATTATCATTCACTGAATTACTTCTTATCATATACATCAAATCAATAACATGAACCAAAACATCTTCTTTTGTGAGAAGTTGCAATAATTCATTAAATGTTTTGTTTCTGGTCCCTTGAGTATCTTCTTATAATGCTAATTCTTCAAATAATCTTGCAACATTATTAAAAATCTATTTTTGCTTGTTAGGATTAGGATAATTATTTTCTTTGCTTTGAATTTTGGTGATGTGCGTATTGTCACCTACAATATCCATACCTCTGGTTATGATATGCATATTTTTGGTATTGAAAATCTCATGCTTGGGAACACTAGAAAAAATATTAACATTTTTTCTTATTCATAATTTTCTCAAGTATTATGGGGAAGTATTCTAGTGAATGATCAACCACACCAAATTTTATACAAAACTTGAGATCAGTCTTATCCTTCCAAGGACAGTTTGGACTCAAGTGTTCTTTGTTGAAGGATATGAAACATCTAGAATTTCTTTGACCACCATGATGATTACCTCAATTATTATTGAATATTCCTCAACCATTGTATCCTCCTTGTCAATTGTAGCCATTGTTTATGAAGTCTTAACCATTCTAGTCATTTTGGTCGACGATTTGATCTTAATATACTGGCTAGTACTTTTGTTTATTCTTCATATTTAGCGCACATTCTGCAGTATTATGTGAATTGTCCCAACAAATACCACACCATTTAGGTTTGGCATTCTTTACATTGTATGGGAAATCTATTGTAAAGTGGGGCTCCAATCCTTTTCATATATCGCAATAATAAATAGTGTGGAAAACTCAACAGTTATTTGGTCTTCTATCATCTTGCAATCGACGGTGATATTTAGTGTGTCCCTCCATCGAACAAGTCATACACCACAAGTAGTTATTTCGCATAGTAAGCTCTCAAACAGATCTTTCTATGGTTTCTATATTTTATTCTAATCTTATTTCGATAGGTGTGACTGTAAAGTCATCATCAGAATCAATTTGTTGATATTTATTTAAAGCATCTTCATATATCGTGAATTCATGCAGGCTCAATGGTGCTCTATTTTTGTACAGGAGGCCCGCGATGAACCATTGGATCAACAAATTTTCATCAATCTGGTATGATATTTGGCTGAGCAAATTTTTAAACTTTCTCTCCGAATTTGCATGATTTCTTTTAATGGCTAAGTGCCTACTATTTTGAGTTTGAAAAAATGCAAGAAAATTATGCTTTATCTTGTTCTTTGTTCAGGCGTGATTTTCAATAAAGTTCATATACCAGGTAAGCACTCTTTTACGGAGGGCACAAGCAAACTATGCCTTATGTCAACCTTCATCAATGACAAGTTAAGATTCCCAAATAGTCTCATAGACGAGCCAGTTTCTTTTGGGGTCTTCATCACCCTCATTTATTGGAATATGCACCAAATGATGATAATCCATATTGGAAAATTTTGGGTTATTAGATGGAAGGAGATTACTAGTCTTAAAGTGTACTTACTTCTTTCTGTCGAGTTGTATAACACAATAGTCAAACTAATTGCAGTTGAATTTCTTCGTCGAGTGGATCCTCCGATGGACTATGCACTTCAACCAATATTATTGTTGGCAGGGGATTTCTTCCATGTGA
Source organism: Larix kaempferi (assembly GCA_027924585.1). Lineage (NCBI taxonomy): Eukaryota > Viridiplantae > Streptophyta > Pinopsida > Pinales > Pinaceae > Larix > Larix kaempferi. The sequence continues at coordinate 4,066,367 of BSBM01001409.1, read as the reverse complement.
TTTGAATAAAATAGATGAAAATGGTTTCTTCCAAACTCAGGTGTAAATGTGATCCAATTACCATTCATTGGTTTATGAATCATAAGTTGATTCATGATTCATCCATAATTGTATAGTCGATTCCATATTCTTCCCTTTCCAGCTCTAATACCCAAGTCATGCTCAACTACATGTCTTACATTTGAGCCATGGGTTGACAAAATTGGAAATGGGTCTATAGAACTCATAGTTCAGGGAACTGTAACTATTTGTAGGGCTCCCATGCTTTCCTCTACCGACTATAGTTCCTTGATTGGATTCAATGCCTCATCCTTTATTTCATATGGTTGAATCTCCCTCGACTTAGGTAGGCCTTTTGGTTGCACAACCTTCTTGATCGGTTTGTTCATATTTCTCTTGTTCCAAAGCAGACTTAGGATGTCCTTAAGCTCTTCCCATGTTTTTTGTTGTTTCTCTCTTTCAAGTATTTGGATATCAGTTTTATGCCTATGACTATCCATTTTATTTCACTACTGGATTCATTCTATTTTCATTGGTCGATTAGCACTGACTATTTATTCATGTCACATGATCCGAGATCCCCCATTTCCGACCTGAATTACTGATGGGAGACAAAGTTGAGTTCAACAATGATGCTCATTTGCTGAGAAAATATTCCCGCTCTCTTTCACTAACAAAGCATTCCCGGTTTCTTTGTTTATTTTCCGAATTTGAACAACTAGGGGCCAACGGGTTGTGGTTTGACTATGTGACCAACACCTCTTTCAATTAAAAAATTATAAAGCAAAGAATGAATTGTACGGAAAAATATATCACACAAGTCATTATAGAACTTGATTCTCACATTGTCCAAAACAGTTCTTTCTTCTATGGATTTTTCTTCATGGGATTCATCGGCTATTTTCTTGACCCACTCATATGAATTTGTTCATCCATAATTCTGAATCTTTTGCATCAACAATGCTTCATTTTGACCTTCCAATCTGGTCATGAATGTTATAGAGGAATTTCTTTATTTATTTAGGAATGGTCTCTATAAATCACTTGTGAGATTCTGTAAAGAAGTTTTCTATGGCCTTTGCAAGGCTTAACTTGTTTCTTCTGGCATAGTTCTGAATGTAATTGGAAACTTTTATGTTCCACCACTCATGTATTTCCTCCTCTCTCACCATTTATGTATGAATGCTCGTGCATTTTCCCAGTTCAGTACTATCAGAAATGAAACCAATGCTGTAATATGTGGGATTACATGAGGTTACCTGTAGTGCATTATAAACATGTAAACAAATACAAGAACATACATACATAAAGAGAGTGAACAAGAATTAGTGCTCACATCAGCAACAAGTATTATATTATATCGTAAGGCCATAGCGTACAATGGGGGATAATCATCTATGTATTATAATGGCTCAACATACTATGTATATGCAATGTATAATCATTCAGATAGTTACAATTGTTAACATCCTGACAATCAGCTTAACCAACTCGATTGGATTGGACTAACCATCAGGTGGTTGATCGAGAGGACCTAGTCAACTCTTCGACTAGGCTCCTCCAACAATGGTCTAGTGAAATGTTAGTTACTATGATGCCAAACATTTTCACAATAAATAAGAGGGAGGGTTTCATTTGTAATAGTATTAGATGATTGACATTGGCTCTACATTCCACTTCCATGAATAAATTATTAAACCAAAAATCCTTACCTTTGTTGATTTATATGAAGGTACATTATAAATGGTATTAGAGCTATTAGTTGTAGCACTATGGGTTGTATCATATCAATGAAAATGAATGATGTTTTTTTATATTATATTAAGGTAACATACATTTCATCTTTGAGACAAAGTGACTGGTTATTTTCTCCATACTTATAACTGTGTGGGATTGTTATGTTGAGTTATTTTATGAATTGAAGAATGATTTGTGAGCATTGTGAATATGTCTAAATGTTGATGTAAATGTTTACATATGATCATGCATTGATATTACCAACAAGACTTAATTATGTCCACCCTTTAGAATCTCTAACATGTTTGAATGTTATGCATTATGATTGGTGATTTTAGCGACATGTTGTCTAACGAACTCAACACCTAGAAGGATAAGAACCCTATTGATTTATGATCGTTATCCTTATTTAGTGTATATGGTGTTTAATTCATGGGCTTGAAGGAATTGAACTTGTCCTTGGGACGATCATTCTTAAAAGTTAAGATACCTTTGATCCATGATGTTATAGATGATTGTTGAAATGAAATTGCTAATGAGACTTAGCGGTAACACCCTCGAGGGTCATGTATGCATTTGAATGACTAAGTCTCTTATGCATTAAATGAGTAGTTATCTTATGCTCATATGTATGTAGAGTGAAGTTATTAGTCATGAAGAGGACTATATATGAATATTAATTTGAATGGATGGACTTGTATACTTGTGAAACAATAAATTGTACTTGTTATGTTTTGGGTAATGCCATTGTTACCTAGGTGTATTAATATTGAAGGTTTTTTTATGTTGTACTTTGAATGCTACTTTTGAGTGGACTAGTACCACTCTTCATAATGAACAAGTATGAAATTCTCATACAACAAGTACAAAAATGTGTTATGTATGACATGATATAAGACATATTTTCTCTCGTTGTTGATTACCGTATGAAAGAGAGAAACAAAGTTTAATTATGCCTTTGAAACTTTATTAGGAATAATAATAATAATAATAATGCACAAAAACAAGCACATAATATGAACACGTGTTTTTACCATGGAAACCCTATATAGAGAAAACCATCATCAATTAGATATCTATTAATTTTGGCCATTCTAGCCAACATAGGACACTTTAGGCATTTTACAATGGATTTACTTAAGCCTTTAAATAGACTTCATCACTTGCTAAAACCATTGGAAAATACCATAGGACACCCAAAAGCATGGGCTCATAAACCACCAATGGTAAATCCATCTTTGACGCTTTTACTGAGTCAAGTTTAACCTAAAAGTTTCCCCTTTAAACTTGAATTGGGGTGATCACCAACAACCCTCAAAGTTTTAACAGAGTATCTCAAAATACAACATGCCCCCCTTCTTCAATCTACCTAAATCTACCTATCCTCCATGTGAGTTAGGAGATTGATATGTAAATTGTCTTGCCTTGATAATATTCAGTTATTACATACATATGCCCTTGGTTAATGGCTCTCATTGAAAGGTGAAAGAGTACCAAAATTTAATTGACATTATTCCATTAGACCTTGGATTGGGCAGGTTGGTAAAGGCTTAAGCTTGTAAATAATTGAATGAACATGTGAATGATATGAGTGTTCCTTTTAGAAATGATATGATTATGAAATTTTGTGCTTCCTAAAATGTTGTAGATGTTGTAATCAAGTATTGTTATGAAACTAGAGATTTGTGACTTTGTTGATTGGGGAAACTATATGAAAAAAAAAATTTGAGTATGATCTGTAATCGAGGGACTTATAGCCCACTCAACTCACCAACACAGAATCTGTGTGTAAAATTACTCTTGTTCATTGTTTTGAGTCTTATACCATACTTAGAACAAAGTTATTTTAGCAATTTCCCGTTTGTCTACTTCTTTGAAGCATGGATCTCTATTTGGATCTTCGCTATAAATCTAACTTGGGCTATGGTTTAGGTTTAAGTATCTAGTGTTGGTTTTTACTTCATTTTTTCTAATAACTATAGAGGGCCACTCTTTTTTATTGTTGATTATATTATCTCCACTATATGCTTCGATTCATCAACAACTAGCTCTGTATGTAATCAACAAAATAATGGCTTGCTCCATTTGGTGCTAATGGCCAACAACATCAATTGCTTACTTACTGTGTATTGAGGTTATCACGAGCATACCTCAAGTGGACATTACTGTTTACCGAAAAAACAACTAGCATGTGAATGAATCATCATACAAGGTTGTTCTCATCAACTCGATGGCAGTATAATTAATCTTCTCATTGGAATCTAACAGAATGAATTTGCTCATTTGAAAACATTGGGACTCCCATAAATATTCCAAAGAGGAAAATGTTCTTATGCAAATGGAATTCTCCCAGCAATGATAAAAAATGCCCAAGGCACTTCTAGAATTTCCCAACAATGATAAAAATCCCCTAGGCACTTCTAAATTCACCCAGCTATAATAGAAAATGCCCCGAGCACTTCTAAATTCACCCATATATGATTAAAAACAAATCTGAGGCACTTCTAAATTCGCCCAACTATGATAAAAAAAATCTCCAGGAAGTCACATAACAACTTAAGTAATGTAAGAATGCCTCGGTTAATGACAAAAAATCCTAAGCAAGAGAGTAATTCCCCTAAGTTGTTGAGAAAACCACCCAACATTCAAATACATTTAAAAAAAAAATCAATTTAGAAACTACCTAAAGAATTGTAACAAATTTTAGATGAGAGCCATTGATCTCAGGATTCAAATTAGAATGGACAATGGTAGTTTAAGAGTTGTTGGAATTTTTTATTTTGCAAGGAAAATAATGAAAACATGAAAGGAAACCTCATATAACCACTGAGAGTGAATGTTTAAACCATCCCATGGACCAGAGAAGCATTAAAATACAGAGGAATGCCCATTAAAATACTAGCATCAATCAAAATAAATGAACAAGAGAAATTAATCAAACACATAATGGAAACCATAAAGTTACCCTAGAAACCCAACTGGGAAAACCAACATGCAATGGCTTCTTAGTCTTTCATTTAAGCAATCTTTGGATTACAATGCAGTTCTTAGCTCTTTAGGAACTCTCCTCTCTTGGCTCACACATGCCAAAATCTCTTCAACCAACAAGAGTGTTTCCCTGACCAAAATCCTTTTGAGAGTGTAAATACAATAAGATATAGGAGAGCTGGGGGTAATGGGAAACCCAACAACCATGGCTTTTCATTTACCATTCCCTCTCTCTTTTTTATCCTAATTTATATTTTCATTCGATAAATTAAATGCACAATAATTTTTTGTCTTATTCTATAGTATAATTGCATTATATTTTCCCTCCTTCCTACATTGGAATATTACTTTTAAGTATTGAGGATTACAACCATTGTTTTTGTTCAAATCCATTTTCGAATCACACCTCCCAATTGAGAGGATTTTTGGTCTCCAAAATCTTAAGGAAATCAAACTGGACCAATGTGCATTCTATCAACTTCTCTAAAATGTGCGGCTCTAACTTTGGCTCTTGGCTACATCTCTAACTCTAGATATGGATATGGCATTGTGGCTTTGGATACTAGCTTTGGTCTTGGCTATGGCTCGACTCTTGGGTCTGGCTCACTTGTTTCCGCTGCAAAATTCTGCTCATTGACCCTCAACTCTATGCAATCCTTTGATCTGAACTCTAGACTCAACATCCATTCCCATATCCCTCTTAGACTTTGAGATAGCCCATCTTGGTAGTTCAATGAAACCAAGTCGAATCATGGTGTATGATTGTTCTTGCAGTGCAAAGGTCTACTAAATTACTCTGTTTGACTAATCTCTAAACCCAAAATATTTAATCAGAATTCACTCACATTCTTAGCATGTAAGTCTCTTGCATTCTCTTGCTTTGAGAATGGATTCATCTTGGTAGTCGATGAATCCAAGTCAAATTTTGGTCTTTTTGGTTCACTATTGAATGTATGCAGAACTCATTCGACGGTGAGATCCTAGTGAGCATATTCCATCAAAAAGGAAAGAGTGGATTTCCCTCTTATTCTAGGATCAATTGCTTCCCATGATGGAAACTATTCTCTATTGTAAATTCATTATTTAACTAGTCTTCAATGAGTAAGACATCAACCTGGGCATGGGATCTTCTTTTGTTGTCCCATTTCACTAAAATTCTACTTTCTTAATTGGTGAGGCTGACCTCTTGTTCCACTGCAAATTTGTGGACACTTTCTACTCCTTGGGTTGCCAAGGCAATGAGTTCTTCATTGCTAAAATCATTTTCTTCTTATCATGGTAGAAACTCTATTCTATTAGGATGAATTACTTCTCATCATGGAATAAATTCGCTATTGTTTGTAGGTGTTAATCAACACTTTGTCTCTTCAACAACGTCGAATGTATGACCTCATTGGTGTGAAATCATAACAACCTGTATGACATTCTTCATGTACCAATACCTACACATGTATGGTTGTAGGTGACAACATCATTAGGCTATGGTGGTGGCCTTACCCACAATTCAATCAGAAACAATGAATGTCAAACCCAACAATATCCACCATTGTCGCATATGTTCCTCCACACAATTCTCAAGAATGTAATCAATTATTCACCAAAACAACCAAAAATATTGAGCAATGGTTGCTTCATCTATTTTCATGGGGTTCAAAGGAACCCCAAAGGTCATTAACCTTCAGGTACCAACCTATGAAACATCCCTAAGAAAGGAACATTCTTCTACGAGATGGAAGGAAACAATGATCGAAATGGGTTTGCTCTTGATGTCCGCATCAATATGCTATCCTCATCGATGGTGATGCAAACCTACTCTGTTGCTTTAGAACCTTAGACAACTATTTATACTTAAACTATAGATGCAGGAAACTCTTCATCTCCCTCATGCTTCAGTCTCTGCACTCTTCTCTTCTCTATGTGATTTTACAAGTTCGAGCCTTAACCCGCTCTCCACACTCTGGGATTGTCCCATTTGGTGGTAATGGCCAACAACAAAAAATGTTTAGTTATTGTGTATTGAGGTTATCACTAGAAAAACCCAAGTAGATGTTATTTTTTACCAATAACACAAGTAGCATGTGAATTACTTATCATACAAGGTTGTTCTCATCAACTCAACGGCAGTCCAATTACTCTTCCCACCGACATCTAACAAAATGAATTCGCTCATTTGAAAACATTGGGACTATCATAAATATTCCAAAGAGGAAAATGTTCTTAGGAAAATGGAATTTTCCCAACAGTGATAAAAAACGCCCCGGGCACTTCTAGATTCACCCAACGATGATAAAAATACCCCGGACACTTATAAATTCACTCAACTATGATATAAAATGCCCCAGGCACTCCTAAATTTGCCTAGCTATGATAAAAAAATGCCCAAGGAAATTCTAAATTTGAACAACTATGATAAAAAACACCAAATACAATCACATAACAACTTAGGTAATGTAAGAATGCCCCAGGTAATGAAAAAAATGCCCAAGAAAGAGAGTAATTTTCCCGGCTAGTGAAAATAACGACCAACAATCACATACATTTAAAAAAAAATCAATTTAGAAACTACCTAAAGAATTGCAACAACTCTTAGATGAGAGCCACTGATCTCAGGATTCATATTATAATGGATAGTGGTAGTGTAAGAGTTGTTGGCATTTGTATTTTGCTAGTAAAAAATTGAAAACATGAAAGAGAACCTCATGTAACAGTTGAGAGTGAATGTTTAAACCATCCCATGAACTGGAGAAGCATTATGTGAAGAACCTACAATAATTAATTAATGAAAACACATGAGATAGCAAAAATAATAGAACTCAAAATCACTTTTATATTGATCGCAGGCCACTTCGAGGGGGCAACCTCTTTTGAGCAAGCTCAATACAAATAACTTCACGGTACCTTAATTGGCCTCAACACAAACTTATATACTAAGTCTAGGCACCAATACCATGGGTCAATACCATGTGTCAATACAAACCATGGGCCAATACAAAATATGGATCAACAATTACTACAGGAGGACTTACAAAGCATATGCATCCAACAACAATAATACAAACTATGGATCAACAAATACTACAGGACGACTTACAAAGCATATGCGTCCAACAACAATACACTAACAAAGTAAATAGAAGGGTTGACATGGGTTCCTAACATCCCCTCTCCCTTAGAAAAAGCTTTGTACTCAAAGCTTTAGATGTGGAAATTGATGCAGAATCTGAAGGAGTGGTTCCCCTGTAGCATCCTCGGGTTGCATTCCGGCCCATGGACGCCTTTTGAGTTTCAAGGAGGATTGCTTGGAAGGCTGTAGACGAAGAAGGACCATATCAGCTGTGTGAAAAGTGCGCTTAGAACGGTGTTGATCGGCTTGTTGTTTCAGTCGAATTCTTCCCATGTGAAGATTGTCCTGCAGAATGAGAAGAATCTGATCGCGGTTTCAAAGAACCAAGTCAATTTCCTGAACTGGGGAGCTGTTGAGCGTGTATGGAAGAAGAATTGGCAGTGCCTGTCCATAAACTGCTTCATATGGTGTCCTTTTAGATGTGGTATTGTACCACTGGAGTGCTTCTAGGAAATCCATAGAAATAGCTGTCCACATCTGTGTAGGGATGGGAAAGCGTTCGAGCAGTCCCGAAAGGAGTTTCATTTCACCCTTGTTGACCATCTGTTGAATTGTCATTTTCAGTCCCTGCCAAAAGAAGTTACATTGTTCCCGGTCATACATTTTGAGGAACCCAGAGTGCCCTGCTGATGAAGAAGCATGGAGTTCATAGAAGAGATAGCCCTGTTGAACAGAATGCAACCAATTTGGAACAAGCATAGAAATAACTGTAAGAGAAACTGAGTCATCAAATGTGCGAGAAGGAGCATCTGCCACAATATTGTCCTTACCCTTCTTGTAAGTGATCGCATAGGCATAACCCATGAGTTGGAAAACCCATTTCAGGTGTGCTGGTAAGGAGACCCATTGTTCCAGGAAATTTTCCAAACTCTGGAGATCAGTCTTGATGCAGAAATAATTCCCTAATAGGTAGGGCTGCCACTTCTGTACGGCATGCAAAATAGCCATCATTTACTTCTGAGATGTAGATACGGCTAAATTCGTACCGGAAAGATCTCTTGAAGGTGACAAGCCCACTGGTTCAGCAAGTACACCTGCATATCTATCCAAGGAAGTAGGGGAGACAGTTGATGGGTGCATCTGAATGGAATGGAGTTGAGCGATGACACCATGTGAATTCTTCTTAAGGATCTTTTCCAGGCGATGTGAACTGATGATGTGGAGAGACCCTTGTTGTAATCCCTTATATTTTTGTTATTTTCCATTGACTGAAAACTGCATCCAAAGTTCAGCAAAATCCCATAAGATGGGGCCAAGTGTGCGTAACCATTGAACACCCAAAACCACATCACATCTACCTAGGGACAAGGCAAACATGTCAGAGCGCAGGTTACAATCTTCTAGAGAGATACGCACATCACGACACTTCCCCTTGAAAGGTATGGTGCCCCCATTGGCAACCATGACTTCAAAGTTGGAGCAAGGATGGACAAAACAATCAGCATGTTTGGCGATCCGAGGGTCAATGAAGTTATGAGTGCTACCAGAATCAATGAGTATTGTAAGAGGAAGCTTCTTGAAGTAACCCCTGACTCGCATTGTTTGGGGGGTGGTGACGCCGGATAAAGCATGGAGAGATATCTCTGGTTGTTCATCCTGAGATGGGGGGTCAATAGGTGGCTCTTAAATGTTGACCTGATCATCCATTGTATCTGGAGTTTCTTGAACAATTGTAGAGGCAGGCGGAGAATCCATATCCAAGAGATAGAGCTTTTGTTGAACACATCTATGTCCCTGAGTCAATTTCTCATCACAATTATAACAAATCCCTTTTTCTCTGCGTGCCTGCATCTCTATTTCAGACAAATGCTTGATAGGAGTTGGTCGAGGAGCTGGCAAGATGGGAGTTCATTGAGAACCCATATTTCGGAAGGGAACAAAAGTGGGTTTGGAGCGTTGTTGGGCTGTAATCTTGTCTTCTGCCAACTTAGCCAACCCTAGGACTTCCATCATTGTGTTGGGACAGAACATTTTAACCTCTGACCAGATTTCATCCTTAAGACCACTGATAAAACAACTCCTTTAGAATTCATCAGACAATCCTTCTGTGTGATTGGCTAGTTTCTCAAATGTTGTCTGATACTCTCTCACAGTGCCACTTTGACGAAGTTTAGTGAGTGCTCTGGTGAAATCATCAAAAGCACTAGGACCAAATCGTTGCAAAAGGAGTTGGCAAAAATTTGTCCATTTTGGCTTGTCATGAGCCTTGATGTACCAACGGTACCATTGAAGGGATTCCTGTTCCAAATGAAAGGATGCAAGTGGAACTTTTTGGACATCAAAAGTATTATGCAGACTGAAATATTGTTCTACACGATAGATCCATCTAGTTGGATCAGTACCATTAAAGCAAGGAAATTCAAGCTTCGGACCATGGAAATTGCTGGAAGAAGAGAACCCATTGGCTGCCAAAGATTCGTGTTGTCGGTTATTGTTCATGGTTGAATGCTGAAGATGGAGGCTGAGAAATTTTTCATCTAGATCTTGGAGTTTGGTTTGGATGGCTGCAAGTGCTTCCTCCATGGTTGTTGCTCCTGCGCAGGTGACAACCATAAGCAGGATTTTTATTTTTATTTTGGGGGGGGGGGATGGATAGAAAAACACAAACAAACGCTGATTTAGTAAAGGGAAATTTGGATTTGGGAAAAAATCGGAGGGGTAATTGGGGTTTGATTAGGTTTTGGACACTTTCTGATGGACAGGGAAGCAAAAAATGGGGATTTCAGAAGCGGGGTGAAAGAATGAGAAAATTTGGCAAAGAGGGACAAAGAAGCAGAATGAGGAAAGGAACTCTATGGTAAAATTTGAAGGTGATTGGGTGAAATCCGAAGAAGTTATGGAAAACCCTAAAAATAGACAAATATGGGATTTCGGGCTTTGGGAAGCGGAATTTGGGATAGGGTCCTTAGGAATGAAATATGCAGAATGGGATTACCAAGGTGTCAGGGAAGTTTCAAAGGAAATAGAGTGAAAATAAGGGAGATATGGCCAATATATATATATATATATATATTATTTTATTTTATTTTTTATTTTTTTTCAGGAATGGATCTGCAACGGTGCGGAAGGGATCTGAAACAGATAGATCTGCAACGGCGTGGAAGTGATCAGAAACAGAGGGATCTGAAACGGCACCGACTAGATTGAAAAAAAATAAATATGAAATAGATCTGAAATGGCTGGATCTGGAACGGCTTTCAGAATGGATCTGAAATGGCCCGGCAGTGATCGACAACAGTTCAGCTGAAAATAGATATGGACCCCAGGTATGTGCGGCTTCCTAACAGTTTAGGGGTTTCACTCGACCAGCAATGTTGTCTAACGGCTTGCGTATTGGGGCAGTACCCCTCACTCCACGGTTCAAGTAAAACTGATAACTGCTTTGCCACAAACGACAGCTCTTGGTTTACCTCACAGGTGGGAACTAGTCAATCAGGTAGGGTTTGTTGCCATTTTCGCTGGCAAGTCCTCTCAATGGGCCAGCTACTTTGGGGTCCTCACAGTGATTTTTAGGGATTATGCCCAAGTACTTGCCACAGTTAAGCGGATAGGGATTATTCCCAGATCCGAAGTTGCAACAAATGCGAAAAAAAAAAAAATTGGTAGAAATTTCACCCAGCGAGCCCAAGAAAGTGCTTTGATACCAGATGTGAAGAACCTGCAATAATTAATTAATGAAAACACACGAGATAGCAGAAATAATAGAACTCAGAATCACTTTTATATTGATCGCAGGCCACTTCGAGGGGGCAAACTCCTTTGAGCAAGCTCAATACAAATAACTTCACGGTACCTTCACTGACCTAAACACAAACTTATAAACTAAGTCTAGGTGCCAATACCATGGGTCAATACAAATCATGGGCCAATACAAAATATGGATCAACAATTACTACGGGGCGACTTACAAAGCATATGCAACCAACAACAATAATACAAACTATGGATCAAAAAATACTACGGGACGATTTACAAAGCATATGCGTCCAACAACAATATACTAACAAAGTAAATAGAAGGGTTGACATGGGTTCCTAACACATTAAAATACAGAGAAACACTCATTAAAACAATGGCATCAATAAAAATAAATGAACAAGAGAAATCAATCAAGCACATTATGGACACCATAAAGTTACCCTGGAAACCCAAATGGGAAAACCAACATGCAATGGTTGCTTAGTCTTTCTTTTCAACAAACTTTGAATTACAATGCAGTTCTCAACTCTGTAAACACACTCCTCTCTCATCTCTCACACATACCAAAAGCTCTTCCCCCAACAAAAGTGTTTCCCCAACCAAAATCCCTTTGAGAGTGTAAATACAATAATATATAGGAGAGATGGGGGTAATGGGAAAGCCAACAACCATGGCTTTTAATTGCCCATTCCCTCTCTCTTTTTTTCTCCTAATTTATTTTTCCATTCAATTAATTAAATGCTCATTATTTTTTTTGTCTTATTTTGCAGTATAATTGCATTGTATTTTCCCTAGCCTATAACCTTCTTACATTACCAAATTACTTTTAAGTACTAAGGATTACAACCATTGTTTTTGTTTAGATCCATTTTCATATCACACCTCCCAATGGAGAAGCTTTTTGGTCTCCAAAATATTAAGGAAAGCAAACTTGATCAATGTGCATTCTATCAACTTATCAAAAAACATGTGACTCTAACTTTGGCTCTTGGCTACAACTCTAAATTTGGCTCTTTATATGGAATCATGGCTCTGGCTACTAGCTATAGTCCTGGATATGGCTCAACTCTTGGTTCTATATCACATGTTTCCGTTGTACAAGTCTTCTCATTGAATCCCAGTTATGTGTAATCCTCTGATATGAACTCTAGACTCAAATTCCATTCCCATCTACCCCTCAGACTTTGAGATGGTCCATCTTGGCAGTTTAATGAATCCAAGTTGAATGTTATTTTCTACTTGTTCTTGCATTGCGAAGGTATGCTCATTGACTTTGATCTAACCAATCCCACATCCTTAATAAAAATTCACTCACATCCTTAGCATGCAAGTCTCTTGCATTCTCTTGCTTTGAGAATGGTCCATCTTTGCAGTCAATGAAGCCAAGTTGAATTTTGGTCTTCTTTGGTTCACTATTGATTGTATGCATCACTCATTCGATAGTGAGATCCTAGTGAGAATATTCCATCATGAAGTGAAGTGTCGATTGCCCTCTTCTTCTAGGATCAATTGCTTCCTAGGATGGAAACAATTCTCTACTAGCAATTCATTCTTTAAATAGTCTTCAATGAGTAATACAACAACCCAAGCATGGTATATTCTTATGTTATCTCCTTTCACAAAACTTCTACTTGCTTAATTGGTTATCTTGACCTCTCGTGCCACTACAAATTTGTGGACACTTTATACTCATTGGGATGCCAAGGCAATGAGCTCTTCACTTCTAGAATCATTTTCTTATTTTCATGGTATAAACTCTATGTTGTTAGGATGCATTACTTGTCATCATGGAATAAATTATATGATGTTTGTAGGTGCTAATCAACACTTTGTCTCTGCAAAAACGTCAAATGTATGACCTCCTTATGTGAAATCATAACCACCTATATGAAATTCTTCATGTGCCAACCCCTACTCGTGTATGGTTGTAGGTGACAACATCATTAGGCTATGGTGGTGGCCTTGCCCACAATTCGAACAGAAACAATGAATTCCAAACCCAACATTCTCCACCATTATCATAGTTGTTGCTCCACATAGTTCTCAACAATGCAATCAACTATTCACCGAAACAACCAAACATATTGAGCAATGGTTGTTTCATCCATTTTCATGGAGTTCCAAGGAACCCACAAGGTCATTGACCTCTATGCACCAACCTCTAAAACATCCCCAAGAAAATAATATTCTTCTACAAGATGGAAGGCAACAATGATCGAAATGGGGCTACTCTTGATGTTTGCATCAATCTAATATCCTCATCGATGGTGATGCAAACCTCCTCTAATGCTTTAGCACCTTGGACAAGTATTTCTCCTTGGACTACATATGCAAGAAACTCTTCATCTCCCCCATTCTTCACTCTCGACACTCTTCTCTTCACATTTTGGTTTTACATGGCAACACACTGCTAATGAAATGTGTCACCTGGTCACTAGTAATAATTCCATGGATTCCAAATTGAAAAATAATATTCTCATATATAAACCGAGTTGTGGTGTAAGTGGAGCAATCATTTACAGGTTTGGTCACATACCAATCCATTTTCTCTTGCATTCATCCCCTCACCCACTAATCTTCTATAATCTCAACCCTAGGATTTTCATGATCTTTAATACAAAGTATGGTGGTTAGGTCTAATCATGTCAAGATGGTTACAACTCAACTACTTTTCCCCAAACATATTTAATATCCATATTATCTTTTGCCGCGTCCTTTTGTACAACTCCTTCTTGGGCGAATTCCCATCTATCTTTTGTGACCAGGGCTTCAAAAATGAAGCAACTAGCAACAACTAACACCAAAGTCTCTCTATCTCAACCTATTCTTTGTGTTAATATAAATCATCATTCTTTATATGTATTACTCTGTCATATTTTAGTTGGTTTTCTTCTCATTTACAATGTATGCATGTTAAATAATCTTGTTAGTTGAGTTTATTTTACATTTTCCATTTGATCTAGTAATAATATTACATTGTAACCCTCAAGTAGGTACATTTGATACATGTTGGTGAGAAAACATCAACATCATATTTGATGACTCTAGTGGGGATGAATCATTTCATTCATCTTTGGTTGTGTTACTAGCATTTCCAACCCCATCCGTAGGTGATTAGTGTAGTTTCCTTGTTTTTTGTTTCTTGTTGTGTGTTGTCATCTTCTCGTAGGTAGTTAACCAAGGTAGGTACCTCAAAATTGGCCATTAAGATACTTCTTCACATGTACATGCAATAGGTTATGTCGCCTTCAAGTTAAAATCAAACAATTTGGGATATTCAATATGAAAGAGATAGGACTGTCAATCAAACCTCTAGTCACAACCTTGGCATTATCTACTTCAAAGAGCACACCTATTGTTGAACGAGTTTTGAACCGAACCTGATAGAAAGGATTTTAAAGTTCCCTAAAATACCAACAAATGGATAGCAAGTTCCCTACAAAAATATTTTCCCCTTAAGGGTTAGTAATTTCTCATTCAACAATGTCTCCCCGTAATCAATTGTCTATGTCATCTAATCCTAGTGATCCTTCCTTTCATAACATCTTCAATGATGACCTCCGATGATGTAAATATTCAAACTCGATGTAATAAACATGGTATGCTAGTTGAACTTGTTAATTCTAATAAGGAAGGGGATTCACCTTTACCAAAATTACCTCTACATCCCCCACGACACAATGTCGACCCTACTCCAAAGGTATCTAAAATTCCCTTGCATCATGTAGCCCATAATCCGAATGCCAGAGATTCACACAACTATATTGTTGTGTAGGACTTTCTCCATCCCTTTGTGGCCATGTCTACCTTAGAAGTTCTACAGAATTATCCTATGCAATGTAAGTCCATTCTATCTACATTGGGTATGCTTGATCTTCTAATGCTCATCTGATCATTTTTTATTTAGATAAATTTGAACCCTACATGTCTTCTTCAATAACCCTTGAGGTTCTTGTCATCATAAATAATTTCACTATCCATCGATGTATTATTGACAAAGTCCCCTCCACATGTGTCATGTCGACACATTTATAGAAGAAGGTAAGATCCCCATTCCATCCTTAAGGACGTTACATGAGTATGATGCTCGACCTTCCTAGCCATAAGGCCTCCTCCAAGTTGTTATCATTAAACTTGCAGGAAAAAATTCCTTGGTAGATACTAAATGTGTAAATGCCTAATTAGATTGAAACATCCTTCTTGATCATAACTATATGTATGTTATGAAACTATTTGCTTCCATTGTGATTCAACTTATTATATTCTCTCATAACAAGAAGATTGTTAGGCATGGTTAAATCGCATACATGATCCTAATTCTATCTCTAGCTTAGAGAATTTTTTCCTATTTTCAAGGGTAGCCTCTCTATTCCCTTATTCACTTGAGTCAATCACAAAAATCTAACACTCAACATTAATTAGAAAAAATTTAGGACCTCCCCCTCTTCAACCAATATGGAATTTCAAATTTGTACATCGTCACCACTAAATCTCCTACTCAATAGTAAAATCCATCAATTCCCACCTCAACAACAATACACCTGTGGGGGAGATCCCCTATTCCTCAAGTACATTTCCAATTTACCCATATATGGATTGTTGGAACCCTTATTATGGCTACTCTAAACCTTCCAAGACTCACCTTACTAATCCATGTTTGGTACCTCACACAACCAAACCCCCAACCTAATCTTCAAGTAGTTTCAACCCTCGTCCAATCAATCAATACTTATAATGCCCCACCTCCCATGGTTAGTAAGTAATCCACCTCTTCCACCTATCTTACCATGAAGAAGGTTGAGGAAAAAACTAAGAATCCAATAGTTCAACCTATCCTAGACACAACCATCACCATCACCTCTACAACCCCAAAGAAGGCACCTACACCTTGTTCCATTTATGATATCTTTAGTCACACCACCCATCAATGTTTGGAGTTTCCTATATTGTATTTTCATATCCACATTCATGAGGAAGTAATGGATCAACCATTTATCTAATCCATATTATTCTCTCCAATGTTACAAAACAATGTAACAAGGCATTACATACCAACCACCTCTATGTATTATGCGGCATCTACAACCACTATGCGTGCCATTTCATGTACCTCCAAAAGTTTCATGCTACATTGGTTGAAAACCACTCATTGTCCTTAGAGCCATAGGTCACCGCCATTTAAGAGATACCACCACCTAACCAACCAAGTGAAGGAAGCATATCTATTTACTATGTTTCTTCCTCACATAAGCCACTCTCTTCAACACTATCATCGTGTTCATCAACTTCAATTGTGGAAGATCTCCCTGATCTTTCCACCCCTAATTTTTGAAGTGATGAATATATTCTCAAATCCTTCACCAACCTAAATTATTATTTGGAAGATATGAACCAGTGTGCATATTATGTTTCTCGGGATGTTGCAGCATCCACATAAATTCTCAATTGAGTCGAAAGAATCCATCCCCCTGGGGCATGTTAACTAGTTTAAAATCCTAATTCCTGCTCTAGATTCCTTTGAGGAGGGGAATACAGACAACTTATCACCCACTATCAAAGTGGAAATTTTGGTTAAAATTGGTGTCATTTAAAACAGTTTACATGGCACTTCCTACACCTCTAAAGAAGGTGTAGCCTACAAGTCCTTCTTCCAAGGTTGTTTGATGTCTTTTCCTAGTCTTACATTGAAATTTCTAGACTCAACCTTGCCCTCATGGAGCATTGTATTGACACAAGCCTAATATTGACCTTGTGCATAAAAAACAATGGCATATCCATCCTTTCAAAGCTTCGACTGTCAAAGCCAAAATCAATAAGCTTCGAAATGCAAGATTCATCTATTCGATTGTGTATACCACATGGGTATATAACCTAGTCCCTATCAACAAGAAGAAAGACACCATTTGTGTTTGTATTGATTTTTGAAATCTCAACAAATATTTTCCCAAAGACAACTACTTAAACTCCTTCATCGATTAGATTATCGATGCCTATGAGGACCATGAAGTCTTATATTTTATAGAATGCTTCTCATATTATAATTAGATCCAATTTCATCCTCGGGACTGGTACAAAACCACCTTCAACATTGCTTGGGGAACTTTTTCCTATTGATTCATGCCTTTCAAACTAAAAAACACTAAAGCCATTTTCCAAAGTGCCATGTCATACTACTTTCATGACATGATTGATATTTTCATTGCATATTTGGATGATCTCATTGATCATTCAAATAAATTGTTGTGGCACCTCAAACATCTCCAAAAAAGTATTTATTTGTATATGGGATGTTTGGTATCTATAGTAATGAAACCACTTATTGCATTGGATACAAAAGCCCGTCGTTTTCAATTTAAAAAAAATGATTTTAACGGTTATTAGTGCGCATTGTACAATAAAATGCATTGGAGCCCTTTTTTAGGGAAGCACCCTATTATAGTTCATATTTCAAATAGTTTACAATTTTGGTGGTGCAAAGTATACAAAAATTACACACCCATGTGTGTATTACTATATAACACGCCACCTAAGTTTATTTTATTATTTTAAATTTTTATTAAGGGTTGGCGAAATAGATATTGGGGAGTATGTATGTTTGTGACACACTAGTGCATATTACTATGTCATGTGCACTAATTAACCCTAAGACATTTATAGCCTTAATTCTTCGCTTTATTTTTAAAATTTATTTCATAGTTTGTATATTTCATGATTCAAGTTGATAGAATATGTCTCATAAAAGTTCAAGAAAAAAATTGTTGCAACGAGAACGATGAGAGCACATACCAAAAAGATAACACTACAAGTTTTTCATAATTCTAATATAAAATTAATGTATTTGAATTATATGTAGGTTTGAATGATGTGTACTGGTTAATGCGTGTTATGCATAGAAAAAATTTGAAAAAACTTAATAAAATTGTTTGCTATTTGAGTGCAAAAGAGATTAAAATGGTTATGGAAATCTTGAAAAGAGAGGAATTAGGTGAATCAAAAGGTAATCAAGATTAAGTTTTTCTTTGAAATTTTAGTAATAATGTACTTCTTAAGAATAGTTGCTAACATGTTGCAAACACTATATTTCACATTTGTTGAATGTTATGCAGGGACCAACAACGCGGAGGGAAGGGAATGTCATCCTAAGAAGAAGAAAATTATGAAAGCTTGGTCATCAATTCATCTAGAGTGATGATAGAAGTTAATTAAAGGGGGGGTGTATTTTTCATAAAACCATGAGGGATATAGTGGAAAGAACATATAGACATATTTTCCACTTATAGCAAAAAATAAATTCAATGACTCCAAGGCCCAAGTTATATAAACTACAACAAAAATTTCAAAAGCAATGCTCAATAAGTCCTACTATAAGACTAGCAATAGCAAAAACATACAATAACAAAGTAGAATCCTAAACATGTTTTTCTATAATATGTATATGCTACTCCAAAAAATACAAAATTTATATTTTGACTATAATTTTACTTCCATATAAATATTAAAAGTTCTATTTTTGTGTTTCTTTGTTTTTTGGGAAGATTATGAAAAATCTAAAAGATGAACGAGGTGATATATGAAACATGCCGATAGGGGTGTCCAAAAAAGTGTACAAGGAGATGGTTAAATAAATAAACATAATTGCATCACAAGAGAAGCGGTCCCAAAAACAATGTGCATCAATCGTGTGTAATCATTGATTTTTCCTTCTATGTATAGAGAGTTTAATTATCACACGAAATACTAAATTCAAAAATTGTTTTGTTGGAGAAAAGAAAGTATAATGGAACTGATTCATCACACAAGATAAGACGACAAGGAAGAAAAGGGTTGATCACATAATTTGTGAGTACTTGTGTTTTCTTTAAGGTTTCATAGTTGATGTGGTCTATATATTTTAGTTAGTTTACACTCATGCATAGATGTATTATAACGAGTGCTAACTTATAAAGAAGATCCATTGAAAGAATCTAATGGGTACTAACATACAAACAAGAACCATTGGAAGAATTGATTGACATTGAGTAAAATACAGGCTATGACTATATGTTGGAGTATCAAAAATTCATTGTTTACTTGGTAAGTAGCTATGTTGTTTTAGTTCCCTTATTTTATAATTAATGGAACAACAAGAAACCTTTATATTAATTATTTCAATATTTTTTCATGGTGTATAAAACTTGCTGGAAAGAGAGTAGGGAGTGGATCCAGCATAAGAGTTGTTGAGAAATGGCACAAGGAATGGCTTTGAAATAATGTGTATTGTTTATGAAACACTTCTTTCTATGGTATGTTTTTTTATTTACACAATAATGTATATTATATTATAAATGTAGATATACTCATCACATTTTACTTCTATGTTTGTAGATGGAAAATAAGGAACAAAATTAGGTCAATCAACAAAACATTCAGTCAAATAACACAAGTACAATATTTCCTACAAGTAATGAAGAAATTAGGCATGCAAGCAGCTCAAGCAATGACAATAGTCCTAGTGAAGAATGATGATTAATATAATTGAACATTACTGCAAGTTGTATGTTTTGAAATGTTTGTATATGAAACTAAGATGTTTTATTTAATATAATGGACATATTGTCCAAATTATATGATGATAGATTACCAATAAGTGTAACAATT
This sequence comes from Larix kaempferi, assembly GCA_027924585.1. Lineage (NCBI taxonomy): Eukaryota > Viridiplantae > Streptophyta > Pinopsida > Pinales > Pinaceae > Larix > Larix kaempferi. The sequence goes on along the minus strand of BSBM01001409.1, from coordinate 4,046,182 downwards.
GCGTATTGACATTTTGATTATTGTGCATCTTTATGTTGTCTCATTTTATATGACAAAGTTTCTCTTATTCATGTATAATAAAATGAGTTTCTTATTCTATTGCATTGACCAATGTTGTAACGTTCTGCATTGTTGATTAAATATATGAATGATTACAATATTATAATGAAAAAATGAGTAACCAAATGGTATAACACATTAATACAATTATTATATCCAATCATATTAATTAAAATTCAAAAATCAATATTATATAATAAAAAAATATTTAATTTTTTTATGATTAATTGAAATTTAAAAAAAAAAAAAATTAATATATAGACATATCCACGCATTGTATTTTTTGAACTCATAGAATGGTGTGGGGGCATTCATATATAGTAAATGGTGCATTTAAATTCATATTATACACGGGTGCTTTTTTATTATATAACCGCACCAGTGCTCACATATGTTATAAATGAACCATTTATGTTAACGATGACAACAATGTTTCAATTAATGATATTTTCAATGTTACTATTACAATATATTCCTATGTGCAAAGTAGTATATGCACCAATTCTTTTGTCAAATTTTAAGAATTAGTGCATTTTAAAATTAAATGCATTGGTGTTGATACATATAAGAACAACACCATTACCATTAACACTATAGAACAATTTGGTGTGTATGGTAATATAGATATTGGTGCTTTTGACAAATTTTTTTAAAAAAATAAACTAAATGTATTGGTGTTCATACATATAACTGCAACATCGTTGTCATTAACATTGGCAATGTACTAAACAATTTTATGCATATGGTAGTATAGGCATTGATGCTTATTCATACAATATGCACCAAATAGTTTTTGATAAACTATGTGCACTTGGGCATACAAGATATACAGACACATCAATGCATTTGTGGATATAACTAGGATCAAGATGTTGAATACATAATATATGCATTGGATCGATGATGATATATTTCAAGCATTGGTGCATTTTGGTTTAATGTTATGCACTGGTGTGTTGTATCTCTAGCACACTTATGTTATGTTAGAAATATGTGCACCACGTAATAAACCTCCGTTATAGCCTCTACCCACTTATATTTTGTTGATATATTTGTAATTTCAGAATATATTCACTTGTATATTGTATTTGTACTTTATTGTATCCCCAACAGAGATGTAGTATTCCTCTGATTGGAAGTGTCGTCAGTTGTACTTGCATGTGTCGCAAGTTATATTGTAAGTGTCGTAACTTATACTTGATGGGTTATTAGACCACCTTGATGGGGTCGGCCCTGTATGAGTCATGTGGGTTAAAGAGTTATTAGACCACCCTAGTGGGGGTCGGCCCAGTCAACATTATGTTAAGTGGTTAAGTTGGGGCCGACCTAGCTAAAGTTAAAAGACAAGTGAAGTAGTGTATAAATAGAGAGTGTGTCTCTCTTTTTTTGTACACATTCTATTATTCACTCACTTCGCATTAGTGAGAGAAAGGAGGAGTGCGAAAAAGTGGAGGAGGATCATGTTGCTGAAGATATCTATCTCTTGGGTTTGATCATAGTGATCCTTGTATTGATGCTTATTCTATCTTTGAAGAAGTTGCGGGGTTTTTCACCTTCTTGGTTTTCCTCGGTGAAATGTTTTGTGTCTCTTGTCTCTTGTCTCTTATGCTTGATATACTGTACATGTTATTCTTTCAGTTAAGATCCTAGATATATTGAATTAAATGATGAAAAAATAACATGGTATCAGAGCTATCCTGAAGGAAGGCATGGTATGGCATTTATGACACTTGTTGCACTTGCGACAAATTGAAGGCTAGGGCTTGATATAGCAAAAACCAGTCATCGTGGCACTTTCACTATAAATCCATTTTGGCGAAGGTTCAGGTTTGGAAACATCTAAAAATCGTAGATAACATCCCGTGTACCTTGTGTCCGAAGTACATCATCTAATTCTTTGTACTTTCTGTTTTATGACCTGTACAATCTAAGGTTTCTACCTCTTCCAGATCTCAGTCATAAACAGGTGACCTAGGAAAAAAGGTCACAACTTGGGCTTGGAAGCTCCAAATGAAATTTTGTAAAAAGTGACAAGTAGGGAACGAAATGTAATTTCACAGGTCCGCTTTTCAGAGGCCGAAGTTAAACCAGTAACACGTGGCACGCCATACAAGTTCCCTATCCTGTTTTATCCCATAAATAGGTCACGTTGCGACACTTGGCATAACTCTCTCTTAGAGAATACAATTGAGGTCAGACCTATGGGATTGGAAAAATGACAGGTCAGGCTACCACAGGACAAAGTTTCAGACCCTGTGGATTCGTAATTTCATAGATGCACCAGAAACAATCAGGTGCATATTTCTGTCAAAATAGAGTTGGATTCTGAGCACCTTCATTCTTGGCTTGTCACTGCTGCAGGAGTTTAGGGCTTCAAAGAAAGTTGTAATTTTTGGAATCAAAGTCCACGGCTGAATGCTCCTCATCAAAATCGAAATTTAGAGACCAAGATCGAATTTTTTGGCTGGGCATAAGGCTGGGCTTGATCAAACCCTAGTTCGGGATTTTGATAAGAAAGGTGGAAAATTAGGGCTTCTGCAAAAGTTGAAATTTTTGAAATCTGTGACCACGGCTGGAAGCTCCTTAGAAAAATCGAAGTTTTGAACACAATATCGAACCTTTTGGATGGGCAGAAGACCGGGCTTCATCAAACCCTAGTTCGGGATCTTGTCCAGAAGATCCAGAAGTTTCAAAGGAATTTTTGAGGGGTCAAATTTTGCAGATTTCAAAATTGAAGTATACCAGCTTGATCAGCTCAGCAAGCCACATCTTTCCATCCATTCAGAAGTTTGAAATTCAAAGTTTGAATTTTAGGGTTTCTCTTACAAACCCTAATCCAGCTCCAGATCCAGTTTCAGCAAATCAAAGTGGATTGGGTTAATCCTAGAAGAGGATGAATTGGACACCTACATAAGTGAAGAGATTCCAATTCCAAAGGGAGATGAGGCTAAGGCCTTACATAAGAAGACTACAAGAAATCTCAACAGGTATGACTTGAGGAGATACATGTATGTGTTGAAATGTGTTCATGATTAAGTTTATGATATGTTTGTCTTCATATTATTGAGGTTAGTACAATCTTGATTAATCTTAGAATTTTCTTATCACCCTAGTAAAAGTATGAATGCATGTGAATGATAGAAGACATTCATTAATTAGGATTATATGATTGTACTAATGCACAGTGGTATTGTATGAGGATGATGTTGTCCGCCAACATGAAAGGTAAAAATCAAGTTCTAGATCAAGAACATATGGCCATGGTGACATGAAGACAAAGACTCATGGATCACATAGAAGCTCTACTTATGAGGTATGTATAATTTGGTTCTACAATGGTTAACTTATGAGTTATGCAGGTTACTAAGCACAAGTCATTGAAGAGAACAAGAAGACATTGTTTGGGTATGTTAGACATAACTAGCAAACACGATAACCAAGTATGTTTTTCCTATATCAATTTAGAATCCTACCTTGTGTTAGGATCTTATACTTTGTATGAATGATAATGATTATTCTTGAAGTTAGAAGTTTAAGTAATAAAGGGTATATGCATATTATGTTTCTTACTTTGATTGATGATATGACTAACCAGAAGAGTCATATGGTCAAATAAGAATATGCATGAGTAAAAGAAGTTTTCCCTGAAACCTTGAATACTAACGCTTATTACCTATGTATGAAATGATCATGACCATAGATATTTAAGATTATTTAGAATCATAATGTTTTGATAGTATTGATATTATACTAATGATTGAATGACTATGTATGATATCTTGAGGATGACACAATCATGACACTAGTGCACACTTAAGCATGCATAGTGGTCCAGGATGGATATAAATTCAAAGACAAATAATCCAGATTAAGAGGGAGAACTCCAGGAAGTAAAGATCAAGAGGGAGTCCACCCAACAACTAAACAAAGATAAGTAATTGAATTAATTATGTTGTTCATTCATGTACATACTTATGTTCCTAGATTTAGGATGTACATTATGCATTAATGAACAAGATACTACTAATATGCAAGTAATGGGTAAGTAGCCTATGGTACTATACAACATTCCATTGCTACTTATCTAGAATGAAACCTCTTTGCTAACATGTTGAGAGTTGTGCACACTCTTAACAAATGTTCTGGTAGAGATGGAAGGCATCTAGAAAGTTACCGTGTGAATAAGGGATATGGATAAATGTTGTATTGAAGCATTGGCTAAGATAATTGCATGACTGTATGACATATATTTTTATGTGTAAGATTTTGTTCTGAAAACTATAAGAAGTTTCTAATCATGCAACTGAATTTGAATTGTAGGAAAGATCATATACAATCACCTACAAAAGAAGGATTACAACATTTGTTCCAAGCAACAAAGTTCAAGAAAACTATTTATTGAATATATTGAAGAATTTGAAGTTCCCAAGATCAGGGATGCAGTGATAGAAGGATTCCATGATCAAGGAGTACCAGTTGATCATGAAGAATGTTGTCTGGGATGTGGTCCCGAGACCAGAAGGGAAGTCTGTTATGACTTCCAAGTGGATCTATAAGATCAAGCATGTTGCAGACGGCAGCATAGAGAGATACAAGGCGAGGTTTGTAGCTTGTGGCTTCTCCCAAAAAGAGGGAATAGACTATGAAGAGACATTTTCTCCTGTAGCCAGATACACTTCCATCAGAACAGTACTTGCTCTGGCTGCAGTGATGAAATGGAAGATACACCAGATGGATGTCAAGACAGCTTTCTTGAATGGTGTAGTCGAAGAGGAAGTGTATGTGGAGCAGCCACTTGGTTTTGAGACACATGACAGGGAGTCATATGTGTGCAGGTTGAAGAAAGCCTTGTATGTCTTGAAGCAAGATCCTAGAACTTGGTATGGTAGGATAGACAGCTTCCTATCCAGTTTGGGCTTTACTAAGGGTAAAGCGGATTCCAACCTTTACTACAAGGTTGAGGAAGGCAATCTAGTGATACTACTACTATATGTGGATGACCTATTTGTTACAAGTGAGGATGGGTTAATTGTCGACACCAAGAGGAAGCTTGCTGCTGAGTTTGAGTTGAAGGACTTAGGTATGATGCATTACTTTCTAGGCATGGAGGTGTGGCAGAGTGCAGATGGAATCTTCCTTGGACAAGGGAAGTATGCAGTAGAGATCCTGAAGCGGTTCAGGATGATGGACTGCAAGGCCATGGCCACACCTATGGCATCGAACCTGAAGCTTCTGTGTGATGCTTCATCTGAGCCGGTTGATGTAACGGTGTATCGTCGGATGATTGGGTCCTTGATGTACCTGAAAAACATGAGACCAAATATTTGCTTTGCGGTGAACACATTGAGCCAGTTCCTGATGGATCCGAGAAGTGTTCACCTGGTTGCTGTAAAGCATATTCTGAGGTACCTAAAGGGTACAATTGACTATGGGCTCAAATATGATGCGAATCAAAAGTTTAACCTAGAGGGTTATATTGATTCAGATTGGGCAGGTAGTGCCATTGATCGAAAGAGCACTTCGGGGTGCTGCTTTAGTATGGGATCTAGTATGATCTCTTGGTTTAGCAAGAAGCAGTCCTATGTGGCACTGAGTACAGCTGAAACAGAATATGTTGCAACTTGTTCGGCTAGTTGTGAGGCAGTATAGATTAGGAAGCTACTGTCTGATTTATTTGATATCCAGTTGGATGCTACTTGTATATATTGCAACAACCAGATTTGTGTGAAGTTGTCGGAGAACCCAGTGTTCCATATAAAGTCGAAGCTCATTGAGATCAAGTATCACTATATCAGGGATATGGTGCAGAGAGGAGCAGTGAAGCTCCTGTATGTTGCAACGGACGAGCAGATAGCCGATGTGTTGACCAAGCCGCTGGCCAAAGTGAAGTTTGAGTACTTCAGAGAGAGACTTGGTGTACTTCAGATCGAGATTCCTTCCAAGGGGAAGTGATGAGTCCGGAGACACAGATGCACATGAGTCATTCTCACATAGTGCTAGGAAAGTCCTCCTATGGTGTAGATGTAAGGGCTGAGGCCATTCTCACATGGTGGTAGGGAAGTCCTCCCATGGTGCAGATGTAAGGGCTGGGCCATTCTCACATGGTTAGAGGAAAGTCCTTCCATGGTGAGATGTAAGGGCCGAGCGTGGATTTTTCGACATGGTTAGAGGAAAATCCTTCCATGGTCGTTGATTTAATTGCCGGGGTTTTTTCGACATGGTCAGAGGAAAGTCCTTCCATGGTCGTGATGTAATTGCCGAGATTTTTCGACATGGTCAGAGGAAAGTCCTTCCATGGTCGTGATGTAATTGTTGTAGCCTTTCCAACATGGTCAGAGGAAATTCCTTCCATGGTCGTTGATGTAAGTGTTGAGCCTTTCCTGGATGGTCAGAGGAAAGTCCTTCCATGTCGGTGAGTGTAAGTGTTGTGTTATGTGTGCATATGGGTTGTGCTCTGTGGACTATGAGGTGAATTTGAAGACGATGATGTGACAGTAGGGTACACAAGTTTTACAAAGGCATATAATCAGTCCTGAGATGCTCTTGCAGGTTTTGCAGAGGCAGTGTAATTAGTCCTAGGATATCTTGCAATTTTTGCAGAGGCAGTGTAATCATTCCTCAGGTGTACTTACTTGATGGCTTGCTCATAGAGATGATGAATACCTACATGGAGGCTAGGCCTACATCCAGCATGAAAAAGGGTTGTCTCTGTAGAACTTCCTATGATGAGAAGAATTGAGAGATAGCACCAGAGATCAAGATGACAAGTACAACAGCAGTGACGATGATGCTCCATGATCCAGTGACGATGATCCAGCTTTAGAATTGAAGACTTATGCCTATATGTATTGATGACTTGTGTCAAGAGAATACCTTTCTAGTTAAGAGGGAGTGTTGATGTATTTGTAACTTCGGAAGATATTCACTTGTATATTGTATTTGTACTTTATTGTATCCCCAATGGAGATGTATTATTCCTTCGATTGGAAGTGTTGTCAGTTGTACTTGCATGTGTCGCAAGTTATATTGTAAGTGTCGTAACTTATACTTAATGGGTTATTAGACCACCTTGATGGGGTCGGCCCTGTATGAGTCATGTGGGTTAAAGGGTTATTAGACCACCCTGGTGGGGGTCAGCCCAGTCAACATTATGTTAAGTGGTTAAGTTGGGGCCGACCTAGCTAAAGTTAAAAGACAAGTGAAGTAGTGTATAAATAGAGAGTGTGTCTCTCTCATTTTACACATTCTATTATTCACTCACTTCGCATTAGTGAGAGAAAGGAGGAGTGTGCACAAGTGGAGGAGGAGCATGCTGCTAAAGATATCTATCTCTTGGGTTTGATCATAGAGATCCTTGTATTGATGCTTATTCTATCTCTGAAGAAGTTGCGGTGTTTTTCACCTTCTTGGTTTTCCCCAGTGAAATGTTTTGTGTCTCTTGTCTCTTGTCTCTTATGCTTGATATGCTGTACATGTTATTCTTTCAGTTAATATCCTAGATCAATTGAGTTAAATGATGAAAAACTAACATATTTTCTAACTATAATGAACACCCATTACAAGCTCTACCAAAACCTCCACCATCAATGGCAGAGGTTTTAGCATAGGCTTTTTTATAATTTGTCTCAATCTTATCACTAAAAGTCTCTACAAAAACCTCCTCTATAAGGTGTTTTCTTTGTAGTGAACCATATGGATGAGGAAAAAGGTAAATTTTAGCTACTCCAAACCAATGGAAAAAGGAACATGTAAAGAGTAATCTTCTTAGCTTTTGTCAATTTTCTATAAATTTATTTACTGTTTACACTAGACTTCATCATATTTATTTGATGCCATACTGTTTGTTTTTATTTTATGAATACACCAACAAATTTAGAAATTGATGTCATTAATAAATCTATTATTTACAATGTGAAGGTGACATAACCATGGGTCGTATTGTATGAAGAGAAGAGAAGTAAATAGGATAATGACATGAAATTATTTAAACAATTGAACAATAGAAGCATGCTTTATCCTGATCATTTATAATTAAAAAACATGCCAATTATTTGTCTTAACATTTGGGTGGCTAACTACATCAAAGAGGAATGTATCATGTCCACTTGTTTGTCAAATGTGCACTAAACATTGGATAAATTATTTATCTCTATAATAATCACTCTATGTCAATTGATCATTAATAAACATTTCAATTATAACACATATTATGTTTTTATTAAAGTTCGAGTAATTAGACATATGACATCGTCGTTTGTTTGTAATTTTATAAGTGGATTTGTTACCATCTATGTAGGCATATGAAAATCATTTTCACACCAAGGATTTCATTGATGGACATTTCACACTTAACACTAGAGTGGAGGTCAAGTTCAACCAATCTAGTTGTGTCAGCCATTGTGATTAAACCCTAATATATGGAAAGTTACATTGCATTGAAAAGGCACGAGATCATGCAAGTGGGCTTCTCATCTTTCTAATGTGTTATTTTTAGGTGAAAGTGGTGGATACATTTCACCAAAGTAAATAAAGGAAGATTGTGATACTGGGCTCACTAAAAACATGTGGGATGAAAAGAAAGAGGCTTATGTTCACGGGGGCTTCACTCAATAAACCGCTATCATGGAACGTTCGTTCGTGGCATATGAAACAATACCCCTAATTTCACTAAATATTGGAAAATACCTTCCAAAATCGTTTTTTTAACCCCCTCCCAATATGCCTTCCTAATTTCAAAAAACCCCTATTTTCACTAGATATTGTATGTATCAATTTTTTCATTAACATTTTTTATACCCCTTTATATTTCTACCTAGTATATTGATATGATACCCCTCTTATGACCCCACATCCATTCTACAATGCACCTTGCTTCTTTCGATGTATATCGTGGATGCACATTACTTCACCCACAATGCAATTACTCAACGACATATCATTATGATTGGCAACATATAATGGTCTAATGAAGAGATAGGAGATCACTTCTTGTATGTCACTAGAGTCAATGCACATAGTACAACATTTAGATTGCATGTTGCAGTTCCCCAATCACTGACTAAGCCTGTTGTGGGCTAGGTATATAAGCCCCCAGGGCCTGTAACAAGCTCTTGGAGGCTGACTAAACCTCCCAAGGCCTGTAATAGGCATGAGTGGTTGGGTATTCAAACCCCCAAGGCCTATCGAGGTCCTATAACAGGCCCTAGAGGCGATCCTCCCAAGGCTATTGGTAACAACTGGTTGAGTGCTATTGGTAACAATTGGCTGTCAATGAACACTATCTCTCGACTATGATCGACTGGAAACCCACTTCACCATGAAACCCCTGGCCTCAAGCATGCCTCAAGATGCGATTTCCCTACGTACTGGTAAGCCCGAGCCTTGCCTCAACCCGATTTCTCATCCGGTCGTGATCCCGCCATCTCCATTTGGCAGATATTTGTTAGCCCGCCCAAATAAAAAAGACCCCAAAGTATTTTTGTATTGTTACATTAAATAAAAAAAACCTTTTCCCCTTAATATATAAGCAATATATTTTTTAGGTTTTCATGAATATTTAATATCGCAATATGAATGAACGTGATATTATATTTCATTCTAGTGAAGCCCCCATGCTTATGTTTCACCAAATGCACCCAAGAGTCTTTTTATTAGGATTTGATGGATATGGGTCGATGGTTTATACTAAGATACGACCCAAGATCAAAACATGATTTTCATAATAATAATTTCATCAAGTGAAACAAGGAAGATAATCAAGGTAAAGGCAACAAAGAGTGACATTTACATCTTTTACTTCAACAGTTATTTTGTGGATTTGTCATTTTATTAAGGTTTTATAGCATTGACCAATTGTATATGTATTCTTAGGTATCATAGTTTGAATTCATTTTTGTAGTTATTTAATGTAAGTATTTAGAGAAATGGTTCACCTAAATAACGATAGAGAATAAAAGTATAAGTAATGGTGATTTCACAAACATGTTTAATGAGTATATTTAGGCATTATTAGTTGTCGCCAAGTTTCAATCATTTCAAAAGTTAATACAATATCAAAGTCATTTTTTTCATTTTATGATGTTCAATATAAACAGTTAATAATCATTTCAATCATCATCTTGAAAAAAAAAGTTTTGGAAGTTCAACATCTTTAATGAATTATGAATCATTTTTATGTGTAATATCTACACGTCTCTTTTTGTAAAATTAATATTAACAATTATTCTTGTAAATATCACTTTATTTGAACCCCTTTTTTACCAATAAACATTTGAAATTAATTGTATGTTTTAAGAGAAGATTTAATCAAATTTGTTATTTAAAAAATAATCAAATCTAATTATATTTTTTATAATTTAATATTCAATAGATTATCACTATATAAAATTGGACAATTGCTATTTAAAAAAAATAACTATCATAATTTTAATTTATAAATATCAATAATAAGTTTAGTGAAAAATGTTTAAGAATTAATTTTAAAAAATAATAATAATAAATATGATTTAAAAAAGTAATCAAATCATGTAATCATTGATTTAATTATCTAATCAAGTTTTTAGACATGTTTAATCAATACATTATATCTTCTTGTGCAACAAAATTCACTTCGAAAAATATTTAAAATTATATAGCATTAAATTATCATAATTTTTTGCAATCACAATTCAAAGTAAATGAATTTATGTAACTCAAGTTCAACTTCATATGGCATCTAAAGTTTAAATAATTAATACATCTTCAATTTAACTTGAAATCAAACAAATTATTAATATAAGCATAATGCATTTTATAAATCAAACAACATCAATATCAACATGATATGCAAAGATGTAGATACATGATGATAATATCAAAATCACTCTATATGTCAAGTATACATCTAAAGTAAAATATACATTGCATCAATCAATATACGTGTCAACTAATTCTAGTTCCATCACTAGAGCTAAAGGCATCAATTCCTGTACTACATAAGAATGCAACTACACTTTGATATAAATATCTAGGATCTAAATGAGCCAATAAGGTATTGTCTATAGGATCAATATATGGTGTAGTAGGTGGACCAATAGGTGCATCATTGGGTGGATTGATGGTTGATTCCATAGGATTAACCAATATCATGGATGGAGGAGGTGGAGGAGGAGTGTCCTCAAACGTCTATTCATTTGAAGATGAAGTAAATGGAAAAGACGTATGAGGTTGTATCATAGATCATTGCTCTTCATCCGTCGCCATTTAGAGTAGGATGGGAATACTAATGATATGTTGCATCAATAATGGCATAGAGTGAGAAAGGCTCACAAATATCCCCACAATCTCAAGATCTTATGTGATCACTCTAGTGTGAAGTAGCTCCACTCTGAATCCAACCATCAATGTACACTATGAATCCATAACCTAGCGACAAAATCAATGAACTAGTCTATGTGAAATCTCAGGTTTGCACTCCTAAGGTGGATTTGTGGTCTCAACCATCTATGCATTAATCTAGGGAGGAGGTTCCTCCCAAACATATTACCAATATCTAGAAAAGATTATACAACAATAATTAGGTAATTTAAACAAAACCTTATAATCAATAACATGTGCATTAAATAAGACAAAAACATATGCAATTGTACAATAATCAAAAGATAACAATAATATTGCCTCTCTCATCTAGTTTTTTAGATGGAATAAATAGAATGTTTTGACACCCTCATCAATCCATCCCTGCATATGGATATTGTACAAGATTGAGGACATGATCCTCCTCACTATATAACATAGCCAAAACATCTACACCTATTAGTTTATGCAAGTACTATAGCTAGATACTCTTGGTAAACGTCTACCTAACATGTGTATATGGAAATCAATCATTGGCTTAGGAAAGTGGCGGTTGAATCCCATCCAATTCACCCTAAGCCTATCAAAAAATAAAGAAAACAAGTATGAATCAAAGGGGAATAAAATAAAGAAGACAACTATGAAGCAAAGGGGAATAAAATAAAGAAGACAACTATTAATCAAAGGGGAAAAGATTTCTTCCCTCCAACATGCTATGATAGTAATCCAAATAAATACAAAACCATCATTAAAAACTACCAAACCACCTTATCAATTTGGGCATTTGAAAAAGACTATCTAAATGGTACATCATAGGGCAATGAAGGTGATTTATATTAGTGGTATGGTGTGCTAGTTAGTGTATTGATGATAAAGTAGAATCACTTATAATCTCATATGGCCCTAGAAACATAGAAGGCACCTGGTTCATTAACATATACACTGACATATCTATACACATGTGCCAATGGATTGTCTCCTACAACAACAAGCGGTAAATCAAGGAAATGAGGGAAATCCTCTCCCCTCCTAAATAGCCTAGTGATGAACTAAAAAAACTCCTTTATGTGTGTTTCATATACATTTTTCCAATGTGCTTAGAATACTTGGGAGAAACACACACTCATATGAGATGTATAGGCACTAAGTGTCAATGCATGATATAACCTAAGGTTGCATTGTTGGAATTGTTTTTCAAAAAATGAAACAAAAAATCAAAGAGTTAATTTTAAAATTTATACTGGTGAAAATGTAAATTAAGGGATAACAATCAATTTGTAACTTCTTCTTTATTGTTTATGATTTAGGTGATTTGATTGTTGTGTTTTTAGAATCTAGTTTCTTCTTTATTGTTTATGATTTATGTGATTTAATTGCATATTAAAAGGATTTTGTTTAAATCATTTAAGAAACCTAGAATTTTAAATATGGAATACTTAGTTGAGGAATTTGCCATGATTTCATAGAAAAAATAAGGAAGAAAAATATATTTGAGTGTGGACTGGGAAATAATATTTTAAAGAAGAAGAAGACATCCTAGGCTAGTTTAGACTTTTTAGATCAATTTTGAGATGCAATTTTTTTTTGTAAGTTAGATCTTACATTATATCTTCACAAAATTTACATATGCATACAAGGAAACTGAGCCTCCCAGTAGGAGAAAACTTCTCAGACAAAGAGTCAAAAAACCTTCAAGAAAATACCGATGACAGTCCCCAATAAAAATTTTAATTGCCACTATTGGGCCCCATACAAAAATACTGGTAGAGTCCAACATTCTTCCATATTGACTATCCAAGACATATAAAAAAATACAAACATAAAATACTGAAATAACCCAGGAGAGATAAACCATGCTTGTCACATCCCCGATCCCCTCGGTGTCCTTTGGAGTGATGGGGGAACAACTTGATAAAAAAAAAATTCAAAACTAATCTGCAACTTTGCCTCTTTTTACACAGCCACAATATCTTTGGTCCGCAATTCCGCAATCTACGATCTGCAGGTCGGAAGTCGGAAGCGAAGAACACTCAAATCATAGCGTCAAATAAAATACGACTCCAACTTCCACATTCCGCAATGTGGGAGTCAGAAAGTCGGAATGCCCAATATACAACTTTGAATATTTACACCTCCAACTTCCGCACTCCCCATCCGCAATGCAGGAGTCGGAAAGTCGGAACACCAATTCACCATTTTGATGATTTACTCCTTCAACTTCCGCACTCTGCATCCACGATGTGGGAGTCAAAAATTTGGAACACCAAATTCACTATCTCGACAATTTACACCTCTAACTTCCGCACTCCGCATCCACAATGCGGGATTCGGAACACCAACACTATCTCGACGATTTACGCCTATGAATTCCGCACTCCACATCCATGATGCAGGAGTCAGAAATTCAGAACACCAAATTCACTATTTCGATGATTTATGCCTCCGACATCTGCACTCCGCATCCATGATGTAGGAGTCGGAAAGTCGGAGCACCAAATACAATGCATCAATAAAATGCGCCCCCAACTTCCACATTCCGCAGTGCGGGAGTCGGGAGTTCAGAATGCAAAAATACTCAAGGTTTTAAGAAAATTTGCCCCCGACTTCCGCATTCCACACTGCGGATTCGGAAATTCGGAAGCTGGCCATACCCCTATGACCACCAACTTCTTAGGATGATAACTTCTTCATCCTGAGTCCATTTTTGGAAAACTCGGTACTGTTGGAAAGATCTTGGTGATCTCTATGCAACATTGTGACCCCCTACCACACCTGAAGACTCTGACCTTTCCACTTTTCCAACCAAAAATCTTCCCCAGAGTCCATCAATGTCTCCTTACCCCACTGTCAAGAGCCTTGGGATCACCCTACCAAGGCCCCTCCCTTCATCTGACCATAGAGGGGGTATGAACACATCCAGGGGGTGTATAATTCATTCCCCATGCTCATATCATGAAGTGAAAACCTTCTAAGGATGTGTGCAATGCATAGTAATCATACATAGTGGGACTAAATCTAATGAATGCATCTACAACATATAGGGTTAAAAACATACTTAACATAAGAAAAATGATGAAGCAAACAACCAATGCACTAGCCTCATGGTTAGGATCATACACAGACTTCCTACTGATTAATTCCCTATGATCATTTCATTCAATTTGACTTGAAATAACCAATTAACAAAACATAGGAAATAACATCATTTGAGACCACAAAGAGCACTTATATTTTAAAATGAAATTGTCCAAGCAACTAGCTATGTGAGAGCAACGTTCCACCCAAACATAGTTCTATGTCCAGCCTATATTCTTTCATCTGAGAGACCATACCCTAGATGGGTTGTGTATCCACTAAGGAGGAACTAAACAGGCTCACTCACAGCCAAGGCTTCCCACAATAAGCATGCTAATCCAACACACAGTTGGGTTTATCAAGCATTTAAGGAACAATGGAAGAGGATTCTAAGCTAGTGATATCAGCCTCAGAGCTGCAGTCCTCTCAATTATTACTCAGACATTCTTGGCACCCACAATACCTACCACACCCAACACAAGGAAGGTCCCCTTCTCTGTTGCACAATCCCTCAAGTGCCCCATCCCTCCAGTGCTCTTCAAGGTGGGCATAGAAAGGTACAAGCTGTTGATTCCTTGAGACTCTAGCCTTCACTAGGTTTATCAAGCAACCCTAACTTATGTCCTATTCTTCTCTGTTATTTCCACTTCGGTTTTCTCAACTTCTATGGCCAACGTGACTCTATCCCATAGTTGAATTCTCGGCTATCAATGCATGGTATTCTCACGGGTTTCTGAGCATTTCACATGCTATAAACTTTCCCTAGGGTTCATACCTTCGGATCCCTTGCTAGATTGAACTTCCCACACCAATTTATGGGTGGATTTGGCACTCTAAATCGGGGTTTTTCATAGAATCGTGATTTTCTTCTTCTCATTCACCGCTCGGCTCTCTCTGTTTTCTTCCAACTCCGGTTTCTAGTCCCTAATGGAATGGGGATGAGGGAATATTAATTCCCAGGGGTAGAGTGACTTGTGGATCAAGGAAAATAGAGCCCCATACCTTGCCATCTGAATTTTTGGGGTTTTCCCACACTCCATCGACCTCATGAATAGTTTCTTCAACCACCTTCTACAGCAAAATTAAATGTCAGCAAGGAAGGTCAAATGGGTTTTAAAGATGACATTTGTAATTCTATGGTTCAATCCCACAACCCCTTCACCTCTCCCTAGTGGATACACATAGTGGATACACATGGCCCCCTCTTATTAGTTTCCTCCAGAGCCAATTTCTTTGGGTATTTTTATTGCAATGTTAATATTTACATCATTTACAATGCACCATGGCTTAATAGTACATGGATAATAGAATATAACTACTTGCCTTTACATAAAAACATAGCATCCACTAGTGGGGCCTTGTCCTTGAGCTCCACGCTAGGAAAACATACATCGCATGTATACAACATTTACATTGGAATCCAAATATGTCCTAAGGGTCAAAATGGGGTATTGCATTTCCCTCCCCCTTAGAACAACACCTTCCTAGGTGTTCTCAAAACTAAACAAAAATGGGAATGCCTCCCTCATGGCATCCTCCAGCTCCCATGTAGCCTCATGAGGACTAAGGTGCTTCCATTTCACCTTCACCTATCTGGAGCTCTGTTCCATAGCAATGTGACCTTCTTGTCGAGGATGCGCATAGGATCCACTTGGAACTCTCCCTCGGATTCCACCTGTATCACATTCCAATCAATTATGTGATTAGGATCATGTACATATTTCTTAAGGAAAGAAACATGGAAAACAGTATGAGATCTCATGTTAGCAGGAAATGCAATGCTCTATGCAATTGGTCTTATCCTATCAAGGACTTCAAATGGCCCAAAATATCTTGGTGCCAACTTGGCACAACTCCCCAACTTTAGGGAACTTTTCCTTGGCATCACTCTCAAATAAACATGATCCCCAATCTTAAATTCCTTATGCACTCTTTTCAAATCTGCATAACTCTTTTTCCCGTCCTAAGCTTCCTTTAAATTCTGCCCGATTTTAACAATTTCCTGTTCCATTTCCTTGATCATCTTTGGTCCAAGAACTACCCTGTTCACTGGTCTATCCCAATTCACTGGAGTCCTACATCATTTTCCATACAATACCTCAAAAGGACTCATCCCCAATGATGCTTGATGTCCATTTTTGTTACCAAGTGTAGGTAGTACTCCCACTTGGATGGTTTGTCCGTCACATACATTATCAGCATGTCTTCATGAACCTGATTCACCCTCTTAGTTTGACCATATGTTTGATGATGATATGCTGTACTAAAGTTCAGCTGTGTTCCCAATTCTTGAAATAGTCCCTTCCAAAAATTGGATGTGAACTTTACATCTCGATTTGAAATTATTGCTTTGGGAAATCCATGCAATCTGAATATCTCCTTCATGAAAATATTTTCTATGTCACTTGTCTTATGAGTGTACTTGACTGGAATAAAGTGAGCTACCTTTGATGGCTTGTCCACCACTACCATAATTGAATCATGCTTCCTCACTGTCATGGGAAAAATTGTTATAATATCCATGGAAATTACTTCCCACTTCCATTCTGAAATGGGAAAAGGCTACAATATCTTGTTCGATGTTGATGTTATGCCTTGACTTTTTGGCATTTTTGACACCTAGAAATGTACTATGCTATGTCCTTCATCCCATTCCAAAATTATTGCTGTCTTGCTGCTTTTATTTTCATTTGGTATCCTGGATGTCTAGAGTATTGAATTTGATGTATTTCATCCATCACTAGCTTCTTTAAATCTGCACAATCTGGAATATACAGTCTAGTACATTGATAAAGGAGAATATCATCTTCACCAAGCTGATATCCTGCACAGTTTTCATCTATATTTTCCTGCTGCAATATCTCTTTAATTTGAATGTAAGTTCCATCATTGATTTGGGATTCAAGAATTATTGCCTTCAAATTTGATTTGCACATACTTAATGCTACAACATGAAAAATTATACTGAGAGCATCTGCAACCTTATTCTCTTTCCCTTTTACATGCTTAATTTCAAAATCAAATTCACAGAGAAATTCCATCCACATATCTTGCCTAACATTCAAGTTTGGTTGGTCAAACAAATACTTCAAGCTCATGTGGTTTGTCTTAAGCTCAAAACTTCTTCCTAACAAATAATGTCTCCACATCTTGAGAGCATGTACTATGGATGCTAGTTCCAAATCATGTGTGGCATAATTATTTTCATGCTCTTTTAGTTTTCTTGACTCATAGAAAATCACAAATCCTTCTTTCATGAGCACTCCACCTAGCCATTCAATGAAAGCATCTATGCACACTACAAAATCCTTCCTTGGATCTGTAATCTTCAAAATAGGAGCGTTGGTAAGCAACTTCTTTAACTACTGAAAGCTTCTCTCACATTTTTCAGACCATACAAACTTAACATTCTTCCTCTGCAATGATGTAATTGGATGAGCTATATTGGAGAATCCTTCAATGAACCTTCTATAGTAGCCTGCAAGATCCATAAAAGATCTAACATCTGAAACATTCCTTGGAGTAGGCCAATCCATTATGGCTTCAATATTTTCTGGATCCACTGCAATTCCTTCTTCTAAGATGACATGACCCAAATACTGTACCTTCCTTTGATAGACATCACACTTGCTCAGCTTTTCATACAGTTGGTGTTCTCTAAGGACTTGCAACACCATTCTTAGATGCTCATCATGCTCTTCTTCATTCCTTGAATAAACAAGAATGTCATCCAAGAACACTATCACAAACTTATCCAAATACTTGTTGAAGACACTATTCATGAGACACGTGAATGTAGCTGGTGCATTGGTAAGACCAAATGGCACCATTGGGAACTCATAATGACCATATCTTGTCTGGAAATATGTCTTGTGAATGTCTTCTTCTTTTATCCTCACTTGATGATAACCAGACCTTAAGTCAATATTTGAAAACATTGTAACTTCCTTCATTTGATTAAACAAATCATCAATTCTTGGCAATGGGTACTTATTCTTGACTGTCACTTTATTTAGCTGCTTGTAATCAATACACATCCTTAAATTCCCATCCTTTTTCTTGACAAAAAACACTGGTTCTCCCCAAGGAGATACACTTGGCCTGATATATTTCTTGTCCATTAATTCCTATAGCTGCATCTTTAAGTCTATCAATTATGGTCTGCTCATTCTATAAGGAGATTTGGAAATTGGTGCTTCCCCTGGAGAAAGGTCAATGGTAAAATCAATATCTCTCTTTGGTGGCAGCCCAGGCACTTCATTTGGAAACACATATTTGAACTCTTGCAACAACTGGAAGTCTTCCATCCTTGGCCCTTTTTCCTCTGATGAATCTAATATGTGAACTGCATATAACTGGAAACCCTTCTTATAGAAAATTTTCAACCATAAGGCTTAAATCTGTCCTACTGAGACTTGTTTGGGAATTCCCTTTACCAATCTGGGTCTACCCTCTTCATCAATGCATTCAAGTACCTTTTCATAGCAATCTCTCTTGGCTCTATGCATTTCCAACCAATCCATACCAATTAGAGAATCATAAGATCCTGATGGTAGGACATTCAAATTTACATTTGTGAGGAATCCATTCAACTCCATGGGGCACTCCATCACTACTTCACTCACTTTTCTCTTGGTCCCTGTGGCTAATTGAACTAGCCAAAACTCACCGTGCTTCATTTTTCTAAGGGAACAACCTTCAACCAATTTTGGAGAAACATAACTATGAGTAGATCCTCGGTCAATCAAAATAGAAATGGATTGCTTAACAATCTTACCTTCAACTTCCACCACTGCTAACTGATGGTTTGCCTAATCATTATCCAATGCTGCATAGATTCGACGCGCTTCCCTTTCCATATCCCCCACTGTAGATGCTCCTTCAAAGTTGTGCAAACTTCGTGGATTCTCCCTCCGATGTGGAAAATATTTAATCATGTGGTTTCCACCACATCCCCAACACTGAAATGGTCCTCTTGGTCCTTTTCCTGCTGTCACTGTTGGCTTTCTTCCACATCGTTCTTGCTGGACCTGTGGAAATTTTCTTGGATGATTGTTGAATGGTGGCTTGAATCCACTTTTATTTTGATCAAACCTCCCTATAGGATTTCCTTTCCATGTTGGGTGAACCTCTGATTTTCCTTTGCTCTTCTCATAGCAATGCACCACCATCCTAATGGCTTCATCAAGGTTTGGTGGGTTAACAAACTCAATCCTATCCCTAAAATTTTGAAGTAAAACTCCAAGGAAGCATTGGATCTTTACCCTCTCATCTTTGATATAGTCCACATACCTCAATAATTCCAAAAATTTATGGACATGCTCATCCATCGATTTCTGCCCCAACCTGAGTTCATTGAATTCTTTCCTCTTGTTGTCATAATACCTAAATGATAGGTATTTTTCCTTAAAGTACCTATTAAATCTCTCCTAGTACATTGATCCTCCTTTCACTGATCCCTTTCACTTGCATGAGGTGCTCCCACCAAATTGAAGCTCTTCCATTTAGATTCTAAATGGCAATTCTGGCCCTTTCATTTCCTGAGTAGTCATGAATCCTAAAATACTTCTTTATCCCAAGAATCCATGCCTCTGCCTCTTGGCCAGTATTACCTTTTCCATCAAATGTGGGAGGCCTTGCCTTCCTAAATTCTCCCCATGGAATTCCTCTGGATCTATTTCTTCATTTAAACTTGCTATAAGTATTCCTTGGAATTCTTCGAGGGACACTTGAGTCATACGACCTGCTGGAAGAAGATATTGAGGAGGGTTTGTTGCACTTTTTTCTCACATAACTATTTCTTAGGCTTGGAGTCCTCTTCCTAGAACGACCTCTAGAGCGAATCTATGCACCCCTTCCTTCTTTATTGTTAGATTTTCAGAATTTACTTCAATCTGATCTAGGATCTTAACTGAGAGAACAACATGTACAGCAAATCTACAGCATATCAATCATGGACACAATAATGCAAGCACACAAGAGACACAGAGTTTACTTGGGGAAAACCATAAAGGTGAAAAACCCCAATAACTTCCTCAGAGATAGATAGAGAAATGATACAACCATAATACAAGAGATAGTCTTCTCCTAGCAGCAGATCCTCCTCCTCACAAGTGCGCCACTTTCCGAATGAGAGAAGTGTGTGAATGAATGACCAAATAGAGATCTCCCGATCTCTATTTATACTTGTTCTGTCCTACCCAATAAAATAATGGTGCCTACATGTCTAGCTTAACCATGGTTAACTTAATCCGGGCCGACCCCACACTTGGTGGTCTAATAACCCTTTGACCCACATGGTCGACCCCCAATAGGGTGGTCTAATAACCCTTCGACCCACATGACTTATACAGGGCCGACCCCAACAAGGTGGTCTAATAACCTATCAAGTATAAGTTACGACACTTACAATATAAATGACGACACTTCCGTATAGAGGAATAATAACATCTCTATAGGAATACCAACACTTCCATATATAGGAATAATACCATCTCTATAGGAGTACAAAATACGTATATGAAATACATGGGTGAAATACATTCTGAAGTTACATATACATCAACACTCCCTCTTAACTAGGAAGGTATTTCTCGACACAGGTCTGCTAGCACAAGTCTTCTTCTCTGGATCATCATCAACGAATCATCATCATCATCATCACTGTTGCTGCTATCTCAATCAATCTCTGAATCTACTCGTCATAGGAAGTTCTACAGAGCCAGTCCTTTTTCATACTGGATGTAGGCCCACCACCTGCAGGTCTTCATCATCTGTGCGAAGGGTCTGATAGAGGTGGTCTCTCAGGACTAATTTTATGTGCGGATGCAATACCGGAAAGAGAATCCCAAGAACATTTATGTGCCTAAGCACGACCAGAAAGATCTCCCAAGACTCATTACATGCATCTCCTCCACAATACCTTTAAAGAGAATCCCAGGAACATTTATGTGCCGCAGCACGACCAGCAAGATCTCTAAAGAGCATCCCAGGACTTATTACAAGCACATAGCTCAACCTCTCAGATCTCCAGGACTAATTACATGTGGATATACAAAACCTTTAAAGAGCATCCTAGGAACATTTATGTGCCGCAGCACGGCCGGCAAGATCTCTAAAGAGCATCCCAAGACTAATTACGAGCACACAGCTCAACCTCTCGGATCTCCAGGGTTGATTACATGTCTCCGTAGTAATACCTCATCCCAGGACTGATTACAAACACACAGCTCAACCTATCGGATATCTAAGGACTGATTACATACTACATAGCAATACCGAAAAGAGTATCCCAGGAACATTTATGTGCCGCAGCACGACCAATAAGATCTCCCAGGACTGATTACATGCTATTTGCACAACCTGCCACATATCATCTCTGACCTCCAAGTATCAACCTGATACTCATGATCCAACGGATCATCATCACACAAAGCATCATCCTAAAGCTCATGATCACATTGATCATCATCAATGTACGATCCTGGTACATATCATCTGGACCAACATCCTGAATCTTGTCATCATGATCATCCTGATCATACAATGCATCCACCTGATGCATACCAAGTATCTACCTGATACATATCATCATACAGTGTATCCACCTGATACAAATACAAATACATGATCCACTTGATCATACCTGATACATATCAACATACATGATCTACCTGATCATACAATGTATCCACCTGATACATATACAAATACATGGTCCAAGCATCCAACATGATGCATATACAAAATACTTGCAAATGATCCAACCGATCATATCCAGCATCCAACATGATGCGTACATACATATAAATGATCCAACTGATCATATCCAACATCCAACATGATGCGTACATACATATACATATAAATGATCCAACTGATCATATCCAGCATCATCCTGATGCATATACAGAGCAGTAAATGGAGCAGCGTCCTGATGCTCATCATCCATGATCCTTCTGATCATAATAGCATCGTCCTCTTCAGATCATCTCATTGTCCACGAAGCACAGCCCAGATGCACATCATCCAGCACTTACACCACCGACATGGGAGAACACATCTACCACCATTCGGGGAAGGCTCCAGCCCTTACTTTTTCACCATGGAGAACACATCTACCACCATGTGAAAAATGGATTCAACCCTTACATCTATACCATGGGAGAACACATCTACCACCATGTGAGAATGGCTCAGCAATTACATCACGACCATGGGAGAACACATCAACCATGTCAGAAAAGCTCATGTGTATCTGCATCTTCTAGACTCACCACTTCCCTTTCGAAGGAACCTCGATCTGAAGTGCACCAAGCCTCTCTCTGAAGTACTCAAACTGCACTCTGGCCAACGGCTTGGTCAATACATTTGCAACCTGCTCATCTGTCGCAACATACTCTGCTTTGGCTGTACTCAGTGCTACGCAGGACTGCTTCCTGCTAAACCAAGAGATCACACTTGATCCCATACTGAAGCAGCACTGCCTTCCCAATCTGAATCAACATAACCCTGCAGGTTAAACTTTTGATTCGCTTCATACCTGAGCCCATAGTCAACCGTACCCTTCAGGTACCTCAGAATATGATTTACAGCAACAAGGTGAACACTCCTCGGATCTGTCAGGAACTGGCTCAATGTGTTCACCACAAAGCAAATATCTAGTCTCGTGTTCATCAGGTACATCAAGGACCCAATCATCTAACAATACACAGTGACATCAACCGGATCAGATGAAGCATCACACAAAAGCTTTAGGTTCGATGCCATAGGTGTGGCCATGGGCTTGCAGTCCATCATCCCAAACCTCTTCAGGATCTCTACTGCATACTTCCCTTGTCCAAGGAAGATTCCATCTGCACTCTGCCACACCTCCATATCTAGAAAGTGGTGCATCATACCCAAGTTCTTCATCTCGAACTTGGCAGCAAGCTTCCACTGTGTATCGGCAATCAATCTATCCTCACCTGTAACAAACAGGTCATCCACATACAAAAGTAGTATCACTGGATTTCCTTCCTCAACCTGGTAGTAAAGGTTGGAATCTGCTTTACTCTTGGTAAAGCCCAAACTGGATAGAAAGTTGTCTACCATATCAAGTTCTGCACATATATGACTCTTTGTCATGTGTCTCAGAACCAAGTGGCTGCTCCACATACACTTCTTCTTCAACTACACCATTCAAGAAAGCTGTCTTGAAATCCATCTGGTGTATCTTCCACTTCATCACTGCAGCCAAAGCAAGTACTGATCTAATGGAAGTGTATCTGGCTATAGGAGCAAAAGTCTCTATGCTACCACCTGCAGCATGCTTGATCTTGTAGATCCTCTTAGAAGTCACTACAGACTCCCCTTCAGGTCTTGGGACTGCATCCCAAACATCTTCATGATAGACTGGTACTCCTCGATCATGGTATTCTTCCCAGATCCTGGGAGCTTCAATATCTTCAATATTTTCAATAGACAACTTTGCTGCTGAACAAATGTTGTAGTCCTTCTTTTGTAGGTGATGATATACGATCTTTCCTACACAACAAGTTAAATTGCATGATTAGAAAACATCTCATAGCTTTCAGAACAAATTCTTACACATAAAGAAATATGTCATACAATCATGCAATTATCTTAGCCAATGCTTCAATACAACATTTATCCATATCCCATAACTTTCTAGATGCCTTCCAATCTCTACCAGAACATTTTTAAGAGTGTGCACAACTCCCAAAATGTCAGCAAAGAGGTTTCATTCTAGATAAGTAGCAATGGAATGTTGTAGAGTGCCATAGGCCACTTACCCATGTGTATTAGTAGTATATTGTTCATCAATGCAACTATTCTAATATACAACCTAATTCTAGGAACATCAGTATATACATTATTGAACAATATTATTTAAATAATAAAATATGCAAGTAATGACAATTCAAATACTTATCTTTGTTTGTTTGTTGGGTTGACTCCCTCTCAGTCTTTGCTTCTTTTCTGCAACTCCATTCTGATGTGGATTGTGAGAAGTGGTCAACTCCCTCTGAATATCTACATCCTTGCAGAAACTACTGAAGTGTGCTCCTTCTTGATCTTTGCTTCCTTGCAGGAACAACTGGAATGTCCTCCCTCTTGATCTTTGCTTCCTGGATTACCTGTCCTTGAACTTATATCCATCCTTAATTACTATGCATGTTTTTAGTATCATCATTATGTTATCATTGAGGTCTCATACATAATCATACACTCATTAGTATATTCTTATTATTATCAAAACACAATAATCTTAAGCATGTATAGTCATGATCATTTCAAACAGAAATAATAAGCATTTCAAGGTTTATATAGGACTCTTATGGTTAGTGATATCATAAATTAAAGTAAGAAACATAATATGCCTAAACCCATGATTACTCAAACCTATACCTTCATGATATATCATCAATTATGGTAAGAAACATAATATGCACACAACCATGACTATTCAAACCTATGACTTCATGAATAATCATTATCAACAACACAATAGTATAAGATCCTAACACAAGGTAGGATTCTAGCTTGATATAGGAAAAACATACCTAGATTAGCATGCTAGCTAGTTATGTCTAACATACCCGCATAATGTCTTCTGGTTCTCTTCAATGACTTGTGCTAGTAACCTGCATGTCTCATAAGTTATCCATTGTAGGACCAAGTTATATATACCTCGTAAGTAGATCTTCTAAGTGATCCATGATAGTGGATGAATCTTTGTCCTCATGTCATCATGATCATATGTTCTTGAACTAGAACATGATTTGTCTTTCTTGGTGTACCTTTCATGTTAGCGGAAAACATAAACCTCATACAACACCATAATGCATTAGTACAATCATAAGTGTCAACACCTTAATCAATGAATATCTTCTATCATGCATTCATAATTTTATTAAGGTGATACGACAAGTCTAAATTTAATCAAGATTGTACTAACCGTAATAATATGAAGACAAATATACCATAAACTTAATCATGAACAAATCTCGAAACATACTTGGATAAGTCATACCTATCGAGATTGCTTGTAATCTTCTTATGTAAGGCCTTAGCCTCATCTCCCTTTGAAACAGGAACTTCTTCACTTATGTAGGTGACCAATCCATCTTCTTCTAGGATTAACCCAATCCACTTGATTTGCAAGAACTAGAACTGGAGCTGGATTAGGGTTTGTCAGAGAAACCCCAAAAATTCAAACTTTGAATTTCAAACTTCCGAAAGGATAGAAATATGCACCTTGATGAGCTGATCAAGCTGGTATGTTCAGAATTTGAAAACTGCAAAGTTTCACTC
This sequence comes from Larix kaempferi, assembly GCA_027924585.1. Lineage (NCBI taxonomy): Eukaryota > Viridiplantae > Streptophyta > Pinopsida > Pinales > Pinaceae > Larix > Larix kaempferi. The sequence continues at coordinate 4,020,397 of BSBM01001409.1, read as the reverse complement.
CTCAATTTTTCCTTTGAAACTTCTGAATTCACTAGACGTGACCCCGAACTAGGCTTTGATGAAGCCCACTCTTCTGCCCAATCAAAAGGTTTGATCCAAAGCTCTAAGCTTCTATTTTTCTGAGGAGCTTCCAGCTGTGGTCACATATTTCAAAAATTCATATTTTTGCAGAAGCCCTAAATTTCCACTTTTCCGATCAAAGTCCCGAACTAGGGTCTGATCAAACCCGGCCTTCTGCCCAACCAAAAATTCTGATTTTGGTCTCTAAATTTCTATTTTGATGAGTATCATTCAGCTGTAGTCTCCGATTACAAAAATTCTAACTTTCTCCGAAACCCTAAATTCCGGAAGCCATGAATGAAAGTGCTCAAAAATAATTTTGTTTTGACAGAAATATGTACCTGATTGTTTCTAGTGTAACTCCGCACTTTTCGATCCACAAGGTCTGAAAATTTTTTTTGTGGTATCCTAACCTGTCATCTTTCCATCCCAACAGGTCTGACCTCAATTGGATTCACTGAGAGAGATTTATGCCAAGTGTCACAACATAACCTTTTTATGGGATAAAACAGGAGAGAGAACTTGTACGGTGTGCTCCATGTCACTTGTTCAACTTCGGCCTCTGAAAAATTTTCCTGAGATATTATAGTCTGTGTACTACCTATCACATTTTACAAAATTTCATTTGGAGCTTCCTAGCCCAAGTTATGACCTTTTTTCCAAGGTAAACTGTTTTTGACTCAGATCTGGAAGAGGCAGAAACCCTATATGGTACAGATCATAAATCACAAAGTACAACGAATTAGAGATTTTCCTTTGGATACAAGGTACATGGGGATCTGATCTTCAACCTGTAACAGTTTTAGATCCGAAAACATTTCCAAACTAGATTTATAGAGAAAGTCCTACGATGACTGGTTTTTGCTATATCAAGCCCTAGCATCATAAGTGCAACAAGTGTCATACATGCCATATCATGCCTTCTTTCAAGCTAGCTCTGATACCATGTTAAATTTTCATAATTTACTTCAATATGATCTAGGATCTTAACTGAGATAACAACATGTACAGCAAATCTACAGCATATCAATCATGGACACAATAATGCAAACACACAAGAGACACAAAGTTTACTTGGGGAAAACCATAAAGGTGAAAAACCCCAATAACTTCCTCAGAGATAGATAGAGAAATGATACAACCATAATACAAGAGATAGTCTTCTCCTAGCAGCAGAGCCACCTCCTCACAAGTGCGCCACTTTCTGAATGAGAGAAGTGTTTGAATGAATGACCAAATAGAGATCTCCCGATCTCTATTTATACTTGTTTTGTCCTGCCCAATAAACTAATGGGGCCTACATGTCTAGATTAACCCATGGTTAACTTAATCCGGGCCGACCCCACACTTGGTGGTCTAATAACCCTTTGACCCACAGGGTCGACCCCCAATAGGGTGGTCTAATAACCCTTCGACCCACATGACTTATACAGGGCCGACCCCAACAAGGTGGTCTAATAACCCATCAAGTATAAGTTACGAAACTTACAATATAAATGACGACACTTCTGTATAGAGAAATAATAACATCTCTATAGGAATACAAACACTTCCGTATAGAGGAATAATACCATCTCTATAGGAGTACAAAATACATATATGAAATACATGGGTGAAATACATTCCGAAGTTACATATACATCAACATTTACCTACATTGCTTGAGTTGGACCCAAGGTTTACCCTCTGCTGCATATCAGTGAGGCTCTACAAAATAGTATCATTGAGTTGATTATGTTCTTCCTAAGCCTTCATCAACCTTTCATTAAAGCTTATCATGGTTTCAACCAAATTCTAAGGGGTTATTTTCTCCCTTCTCCCATTGGATTCAGTCTCTGCATGATCTTCTTGCACATTTTCTCCTAGCATATCTTCATCATGCTCATAAGGATCTTGGGGCGCATCATTCATGGTCACCATTTTCCTTTGGAGATTCCTTTCCCCTACCTGCTGCTCTCTGCTACCACTGTTCAAATGCTACTAGCTGCAACACTGTGCATTATAGATAAGTTTATTAGACATCTTAAGAACACATACAAAACATAAAACATCCATATTTAACATAAATAACTCATGGAATAATTTACAAAGCTATTATGCCTTCTAACTTGGCCCAAGAATCCCCAGTGCTGCAACCTTGGGCTCTGATACCATCTGTCACATCCTCGATTCCCTAAGTGTCCTTTAGAGTGATGGGGGAACAACCTGATAATTTTTTTTTCAAAACTAATCCGCAACTCTGCCTCTTTTTACACAACCGCAATTCCGCAATCCGCGATCCACAAGTCGAAATTCAGAAGGGAGGAACGCTCAAATCACAACATCGAATAAAATACGACTCCGACTTCCGCATTCTGCAGTGCGGGAGTTGGAAAGTCAGAATGCCCAATATACAACTTCAAATACTTACACCTCCGACTTCTGCACTCTGCATCCGCAATGCGAGAGTCGGAAAGTCGAAACACCATTTCATCATTTCGATGATTTACTCCTCCAACTTTCGCACTCCACATCCGTGATGAGGGAGTGCGAAAGTTGTAACACCAAATTCACTATCTTGACAATTTAGGCCTTCAAATTTTGTACTCTGCATCCGCGATGAGGGAGTCATAAAGTCAGAACACTAAATTCACCATCTTGACGATTTACTCCTCCAACTTCCACACTCCGCATCCATGATGTGGGAGTCGAAAAGTCGGAACACCAAATTCACTATCTCGATAATTTACGCTCTGACTTCCACACTCCGCATCCGCGATGCGGGAGTCGGAAAGTCAGAGCACCAAACACACTACGTCAAGAAAACATGCCCCCGACTTCCGCATTCTGCAGTGCAGGGGTCGGGAGGTCAGAAGGCCAAAATACCCGACGTTTGAAGAAAATGTGCCCCCAACTTCTGCATTCCGCACTGCGGATTCGGAAATTTGGAAGCTAGTCATACCCCTTTGACCACCAACTTCTCAAGCTAATAACTTCTTCATCCTGAATCCATTTTTGGAAAACTCGGTACCATTGGAAAGCTCTCGATGATCTCTATGCAACAGTGTGATGCCCTGCCACACTTGAGGACTCTGAACTTACCACTTTTCCCTAATGGAATGGGGATGAGGGAATACTAATTCCTAGGGGTAGAGTGACTTATGGATCAAGGAAAATAGAGCCCCATACCTTGCCATCCGAATTTTCGGGGTTTTCCCACACTCCATCGACCTCATGAATAGTTTATTCAACCACCTTCTGCAACATAATTAAATTTCATCAAGGAAGGTCAAGTGGGTTCTAAAGATGACATTTTTCAGTCTATGGTTCAATCCCACAACCCCCTCACCTCTCCCTAGTGGATACACATGGCCCCCTCTTATTAGTTTCCTCCATAGCTAGTTTCTTTTGGTATTTTTATTGCAATGTTAATATTTACATCATTTACAATGTCCCATGGCTTAATAGCACATGGATAACAGAATATAACTACTTTCCTTTACATAAAAACCTAACATCCACTAGTGAGGCCTTGGCCTTGAGCTCAATGCTAGGAAAACATACATCGCATGTACACAACATTTACATTGAAAGCCAAATATGTCCTAAGGGTCAAAATGGGGGTATTACAATGTTGAATTGTCTAAGTGCATGGAAGTCATTGCAGCTAAATCTACTTTGAGGATATGGGATCCAGCCATCACCGATGCTACATGGGCTCTTCACTATCCTAGATAGGGATCAGAGCTTCATTCTTTCTGATTCTAGTAGGGAGAACTATGGGCTTTAGCTCCTTCATTGTATTTCCCACTACCGTATGATTTTCTTCCTCCTTGATATTGGGCCCATCGGTTGAAAGGTTGTTCACCATAGTTTCGATAGGCTTGTCCTCCACCACTGCTTCCTGGAAAGAATTTTCCACCTCGGGCTCCACAACCACCGCAAGAAGTGCAGAGGGGAGGTGGAAGAGTTCTGCTATGTATGCACACTACTTTATCATCACTTGAACTCGATGACTGAGCTCCTGCATTCTGGCCTATGCATCTTCTTCCATGTCACGAATGTCATTTCTAATGTCCAACAACATGTTCTTCATGGAGGCCAAGTGTCGAGCTATTCCATATCCATTTGTCTCCTAGTTCTATGCTTGACGAGAACGAACTCACCAACTTGGGGCTCAGTGATGCTTACACGCCATTGTTGATTCTCCACCACCACTATTGCACCAGAACATAGGTTTCATATTAGCACTCGAGGCACTCTGAGTCAATAAAATATCACCAAAGTTTGGGTAGATGGGGCATGAAGGCCCAAATGGATCCCTTTTGTTGTTAACAAGTGGACTAGTGGTCATCACCTCAAGCTCTCTCTCCTCCATTAACACACAATGAATGGTTTAGGTGGTGTTGTACGTGCCTACACTTGAGAATGGAGGGTGTTGAATGTATCACGGAAGCGGACACCATCTCCAAATCGTCTTCCATCCCATCGTCATTAATATCTTGACTCACCTTAATTCCACCCCATCCGAGAAATTTTGGGATGCAATTTAAAAAGAGTGTAGTGCATCTATTATGTTAAAGCAAGAATATTTATTGCTAAGAGTTTATATAAAGAAAATAATGATTCAATGTATCACCATGAGTGGGGTGAAGAAATGGAGCATTTGTTTTACTTCCACATCAATTTTGATAATTTCAATTATAGTATTTAATTAAAGGAAACCTTGATATTTCTCGAAGTGGTTACAAGAACTATAAGGAAAACATCGATATTGGATATTTTAACAAAATCACCTCTTCTTACTCTAATTTTAACAAATATAGGTAGGTGGGGGTTTTATTGGTGCGCCTAAATCATTCCAGCACAACTATGCACTTTAATATTACATACACACACACACACAAATCATTCACATATAAAAATTAAAGAGCACTTCCTCTCGCACTAATTTTTTGTAAAATATGAACATTGAAAAAAATGTCACACAATATGTACAAAACATATAAATGGATCGGTGCTTGTTGATAAATATAATGAATTGGTGCATCATGTTACACAACACACCAATTTTACTTTCCAATAAAAGCCCTAAATTTGTAAAAATAATCAAAACAATAGAAGGCGATGCTTATCTCACCTATAGATGCACTGATGGATGTAGTTCAATGCAATGCACACTATGCTAGGGATAACATTTTTTATTGTTGGTGTGATGCGTGGAGTGCTATAATGTGTATCATAGTAGGTTTTGAAAGAATCAATCAAAATTTTGTACGAAATATATCACCACATTGGTACGCAACCCTAAGACATGCATCGAGGTAGGTTAAAATATTTTATTAAAAAATCTATGGGGCACACTCATAAACAGATCGGTGCATCAGGATACAAGGTGCACCGTGGCATGGTAAAAGAAAAATTTCCCGACCAAATTTTTATTTCATCTTTCATACAATTCTTCACACACATACAAGCACGTGTGCTCCCTATCCCCACTATGAACTCCATTGTCCAATGCTACTGGATTGTTGAATTTCACTATATTTCCTCTTCCGTAACCAATTTACGTTCATTTTAGAATTTTCAAAATATACCAAATATAGAATTTTATATATGAGAAACCATGCTACATTGGTGAAGAAGAAGCTTGATCCACCACTCAGTTGAGGATGACGCTTTTACAGGCCCAGAAGAAGAGGTGATCTACAAATTTCTTCTATCCATTCAAGAATTTGTCCCAAATCAAATTCAAAATTTATAAGACTTTGAGGAAATTTTCCAAAATCAAGTTCAAATTGTAGAAGACATTGGATAACTTGTCCCAAATCAATTTCTCATTGAATAAGATCTCCAGCAGGTCTCTTCGGTCTCCGAAGCTATAGCTTTTACTCCTCCACTCACCAATTTCCGCACAAAATTTTCTAGGTAGATTAAAGTCTTCTTTTCACATTCTCTTTTATGGAGGGATTTTTTCCCACTGGTATTTTTCCCTATTTCCCAATATATAGAGAATTTTTTTTTGTGCATGAGTACCTGATATGTCTGCAAATTGATGGGACTCATTTCTTTTCTTATTTCATCTATTTAGGATTATGGGGGGCTGTTAGAACTAAAAACCTCTCATAGGATCCTATACCTTAACTTCATGACTCCTAGGGACCAAACCACACTCATTTTGGACACATAAGTCATCCTAGGGCATCTAACCATCACTCATCATAAACCCTAATTACCAACTGAGCTTAACTGGACTATTTCTTCGATTGAGGGCACATTCCTCAATCTGAGGGCATGACTAGTAGCTAATATCAATTAGTAACTGGTTGATACATTTCAAATTCACTCCTAAATGATCTTACATACCCTAATTCGACTTCATGGACCTAATTACGATTTTTTCACTCCTTATTCAGTTAACTAAATATTCAATCAGTTAACTAAGAAATTAGTTAGATAACTAGTTGTTGTGAAGTCTAGAGTTAGTGTAAATCAATTTAGGATAGTTAACATGGATAATTGAGACCATTCATGCAAAAATACACCTTCATGGACCTAATTAGGTATTTTTGTTCAGTTAACTCAACATTCATTCAATTAACTGAGTTTTCACTCAGTTAACTCAACACTCCATCAGTTAACTAGTCTAGACTCATTCTAACTTAGTCTAGTAGAGTTAGCTTGGCTAACTAAGGGTTTTTTATCTCTTTTTAAGACTAACACACCTCATGCAAGCATGGTAAATTCGAATTCCCTTCAACCCTAATTCGAATTTCTTTCCTTTAAATACTATACTCCACCTCTCTTTCAATTAAATGAACTTGATCATTATTTTATCTTCCGTTCTGAGATTCTTATGTAGTCCATTTATGACATAATGTTTTGATGGATGATTCGATTCACATTTCATATATTTGTATTTTATGTACCCAGATCTATACATGTTCAAGTATTATATGGTATCAGAGCATAGGGGGTGCTAAACGAGTTAGTGTGTCAGTGATTTCTTGTCAGTTATCTGCTCTAGCAGGTTGAAAAGGGATTTTGTAGCCAATATTTTTCAGCCATCAGGAAGGATTTTGAATCCATGTATGAAGCCTTTTTCATCCACCAATGAAGGTTTTTGCAGCCACCAAAGAAGGATCTTGTGACCACTACTCTTGCATATTGAAAAAGGATTTTTGCAAGCCACTGAAGAAGGAAGCCACCAAAGAAGGATTTTGCAGCCACCAAAGAAGGATTTTTCAGCCACCGAAGAGCCCATTTATAGTACTCATTTGCAGGCATCAAAAAGTGCAATTGTAGCCATCGAAGGAGAGATCCTTTACAACCATCAAAGAAGTGTACTTTCAGCCACCAAAGAGTTCATTTGTAGCCATCAATGAGTGCTTTTGTAGCCATCAAAGAGCTCATTTGCATCCATTAGAGAGCCCATTTGCATCCATGGATCTCATATCCCCCTAGCTCAGTTGCTACATAGTTGATAAGCTCGATTCGGTTTTGTTGAAGAAGGACCCAGAAGCTTCACAACACATGTCTTACGAGGACATATTCACTTACATTGAGAAGATGAAAGAGACCCCAAAAGCTTCTCATCATATGGAATAGGAGGACATATGATCATCCATGACCCACCACTCAGTTGAGGAATACCCTTATATATTCCCAAAAGAAGAGGTGATCTACAAATTTCTTCTATTCTCCTAAATCAAGTTCAAATTTCAAAAGACTTGGAAGAAATTTTCCCAAATCAAGTTCAAGTTGAAGAGGAATTGGAGAACTTGTCCCAAATCAAGTTCTCATTGAAGAAGATCTCTAGAATGTCTCTTTAGTATCCGAAGCTATAGATTTTTCTCCTCTCACCAATTTCTGCGAAAAAAATTCTAAGTAGATTAGATTCTTCTTTTCACATTCTCTTTTATGGGGGGGATTTTTTTCTCACTGGTTTTTTCCCTATTCCCCAATTTATAGAGAATTATTTGTGTGCATGAGTACCTAGTATGGATTCCAATTATGGGACTCGTTTCTTTTCTTATTTCATCTAATTAAGCTTATGGGGGTGTGTTAGAACTAAAAACCTCTCATAGGCTCATCGGCCTTAAATTCATGACTCTTGGGGGCCAAACCACGCTCATTTTGGTCACCTAAGTCACCCTAGGGAATATAACCACCACTCATCACAAACACCAATCACCAATTGAATTTAACTAGACTATTTCTTCAATGTGAGGGTGTGTTCCTCAATCTAAGGCTGCATTCCTCAATTTGAGGGCATGACTAATAGCTAGTCTCAATTGGTAACTGGTTGATCCATTACAAACCAGTAGGTCATGATCCATTAATGGCATGACCTTACATACCCTAATTCAAATTCATGGACCTAATTAGGATTTTTCCACTTCTTAGTCAGTTAACTAAATATTCAATTAGTTAGCTAAGTAGTTAGTTAGATAACTAGTTGTTGTGAAGTCTAGAGCTAATATAACTCAATTTAGGATAGATAACATGGCTAACTGAGATCATTCATGCCCAAATTCACCTTCATGGACCTAATTAGGTACTTTTTTTCAGTTAAATCAGCATTCATTTAGTTAACTGATCTTTCACTCAGTTAACTCAGCACTCCATCAGTTAACTAGCCACTCCATCAGTTAACTAGTCTAGACTCAGTATAACTTAGTCTATTAGATAGAATGGCTAACTAAGGGTTTTTTAGCTCTTGTTAAGCCTAACAAACCTCATGCAAGCATGGGAAATTTGAATTCCATTCAAACCTAATTTGAATTGCTCGCCTTTAAATATTGTACTCCACCTCTCTTTTAATTAGATGAACTTGATCATTATTTTCTCTTTCATTCTGATTTTCTTATGCAGTAATTTATGTTATCCATTTATTACAGAATGTTTTGATGGATGATTTGAATCACATAACATATATATTTAGTTGATGTACCTAGATATATACATGTTAAAATCTTATAGTAAGCGAGCATAATCTCTACTACAACACCAGCTAGGACATCAGGGAATTGGGGGAAATCCTTCCCTCTCTTGGATAACCCAGTAATGAAATAAATGTCCTCCTCAGTGAGATGGAACCACTGATCAGAACTAATGCGAAAGGATTGTCTACATTGATCCCAATGATGGTTCAACTGCACCAACAAATATGAGTCCCCTTAAGGGATGCATCCTCCTGATAGAACTTCAATAGATCGAAAACCCTCAAGATGTCTCGTGTCTAATTGATAATGGGGAAAGGGTACAAATACCTCTCCATATCTCTCGCCTCCCACTCTTGTACATCATTGTATAGGTCAACCCACACATGATTCTACTAATGGTCCTCTCGCCACTGATGTCTCTGATTTACATATAACATTGATCAATCTCATCAATAGACATAAAAAAAACATTAAAGATTTCATTAAATGAGCATGTAATTTATTAACATCAAATAATAATTTTTTTCTCATACTACATGAATTTAACAAGTGGTGCACCTAAATTATAGTAAAGCACCGAGCTTGATGCTCTTGGAAACACAAGCAAACTGCGAACAATGCGCTACAATAACAAAATGCACCATATGGGTATTTGGTGCATTAAAATGACAAAAGCACCATAAATGGTGCGCTACGTTGACCCTAGCACACCAGGTGTCGAATTCTTTATTTAAAAACAAAAATGGTGCGCTTTTACAAAAAATGCACCGGTGCATGTGCTCTACTAAAGTGCACCTAAAATATTTTATAAATCTTAAAAATGGTGCTTCCATCAATAGGAAGAACCGGTGCAGTGAAAACACGTCAGAGCATCGTACACAGTGCTCAAACATTTTTATAGTGCATTGTAGTAAGAGCATCTTTTTTTTATAGTTATAATTACTTTTATCGGCATCATGGTGCGCCTGTTAAATGTAAGTACACCGACAAATCAATGCATACTTTTTAACAAGGTGCACCGATTCATGTAGTGAATTTTTTTAAATTTAGTATGGAGGTGTGTCTAAAAATATCACATGCAATGCAAAATAATGCTCTATGTGTTTACCAGCATTGGTGCATTACAATATTATAATGCATTGCTAATGGTGCGCTATTCTTTTTTAAACGAACCGATTATTGCCAATGTGAAAAATATTTTTTTAATTTTGGCAGTGCATTATAAAATGTATATTTCATCATGAGCACGGTGTGCTACACATTGAAAACACACCATGCATGGTGGACACTGTAAAATTATAGTGTGCACCATGCGTGGTGTGAGCCGAATGACTTGAATGCACCACGTAGGTTTTTTAATTTTAAAAATAAAAAGGCAAATAAAGCTCAATTTTAATTTTCTATCCGCTAAAAATTTAAATTATGAGCTAACAAAGAGTTTACCTGGTCACTTTCACGTTGGGGATGCATGGTTGCGATGTACACCAAATTTCAAATTTTTTCCACAATTTAGCAAAATTCAAAATCCACTCAACAAACAACAAAATAAAGCAATGCCACCACGTGGAACACCGATGGTAGGGCGCCTGAATAGGGAAAGTATGGCACCATTTCTTAGGTGGTCAAAAGCACCCTAGATAGTAAAAATGGTTTTTTTCATTTGATAATTTTTTTATTATTTTACCTTGTTTCGGTGCGCCCAAATACAGAACGCACTAGTGTGGTGATTGAGAATGACCGCACTGGAAATGAAAATTAAAAATAAAAATTTTCCCTAATATGGTGCCCTCCGATATGGATGCACTGGTGCTTTTTTGATAAATAAACGCACATGTATCAAATATAAAATTACAAAAAAGCATTTGTGTATGCCATTTTAACCCTAATTCGTTGTGGTAATTTATGTTACGCACCAGTGCGGTGGGAAAATAAAACACACCGTTGATGATTAGAAAGAGATGAAATATTTTTTGTTCCAAATTTTTTTATTTTACTCTATACCTGTTTGTTAGAACAATATCACCATCATATTCATTCCATGGACCTTCATGTTGTTCTACCTAGTGTTATTTGGCTCATTAGTGCCTAGTCTAGTGTCTTGGACCATAGTTTGTCCACATTTGACCACCTTAGACTTGTGATATATCCATGAAGCCTTTTTTTCCAGTTACCCACTCATTTCCATTATTTTAGGAGTCATGTGCCCCACTACCTTGCATTTATGTGGGAGCTATTGCATTTCCCTGTTTTAAGGAGATGGAGTGTACCCTCTTAATTATTTGGTCAACTTGTGCATTAATGGCCACTACTTAGCCAACTACTCACCCATGCACCCTCATAATGGTACCTTTCACACTATTTTGACTAGCCTAACCTCCTCATGGTCCATCTATGTTTATTGAACCTCATTATGGCCCAATCTATGAGTTACACTTGGCCTCATGTCATTGATGGGTGAATTGGTCCAATGTAAGCCTCGTTATTGTGAGCTACTCAAATTGCCACTAAGACTCTCAATTTCGTCTCTTGAGAGCATCAATATATTGTACTCATGTTGATGAATAATATCAGAGTGGAATTCTTCCCACTTGAGTGATTTTCCTCTAGTGTTATGTTCAATATTTCTTCTCTATCTTTACTATCTCTTTGTGCAAATAATTCTAAGTGAGATTTTTTTTTCTATCTAGATCTAGGTTGGATTGTCACATGTATCGGAACTTAGTGTTGTGATTGTTGAGCAATCTAAATTCTAATATGGTATGAGAGCTAGTTTGATGCAAAACAATTTCCATAGTTGCTTCCAGTTATTATCTTTGGTCATTTGGTTTCACCTTTTGGCCTTCCTCAGGCATGTTGTTGAAGTAAGAAATTTCAAAGAGTGTTTTTTGCAGGTACATGAATAAATGGCAAAAGACTCAATAAATGATCCAGTTCAACTTTCATTAAATTTTTAATTATATATTCACTCCATTTTATTTAATATTATAATGTCAAACTAATTTATAAGCATATATATATATATATATATATACACACACACACTTGTACTTTTAAAATAAATTAAATTCATGAATGAATGATATTAATATGAAAAAGGTATATTATTTATACACACACACACACACACACACACACAAATTGTCCATTTTATTTCAATAATAATACATGACAACATATTATAATATTTCTAAAAAATTCAATTTTATCACAATTTTCAAAGCTTTAAAGAAACATGTTTTACAAAATAATAATGTTCTAAAGATAATATGAATAGTTAAAATATATATATATATATACTTTTTACTACTCAATTTTTAAGAATAAATTAAGTCTCGTATTATTTTCTATGAGAGACTTAACTATAACATTTCTTTACAATAAAATAAATATCCCAAAAAAAATTATGATTTTGATATTAATTTACCAATATAGATTTCATGAATAAAGAATAATAATAAAATACAATGTGGATTATAATAATATTATTAACATTTTACATGTAAATAAATTTTCAATTAAATCACATTATATTAAATTGATGAGAAAAGTACTAAATATAAAAAGTCAACATAAATTAAAAAAATAGCTCTTAAAAAATGTTTTTTATTATTTAATTTCATTTGCAAGTTCAAGACAAAAAAATGCTAAAGGACAATAAATTTTTGAGAATTTACAATGAATCTTAGTCACATCAATGTAGAGTTATTTTATTAATTTTATTTCTAGTGAATTTTGAAAAGTAACTCAACCATGATTATTTATATTGTGCATAGAAAATAGTGTAGGAGGTGACTTGTCATATATACCTACCACATAAAACCCCTAACTCATAATATTTTAATATATATCATACTTTTTAAGTACCTCTTAGGAGGCCATTTTTTGACCTCAAAATCTCTCGAATGATTCCTCTGTGGCTTCCTCTATTTTCCATTAAGTTGTTTTTCATGAAGATAATATACGAGATGTTGCCATCAATATTGTTGAAGAGAAGTCCTTCCATCTCTCATCATTATTCTTCCATTCTTCTATTGATTCTGCTAGTGTACGAAAGAGTGATCCATTGAATGGTTTGGAACAAGGATCAAAGCTTGGAGTTGTAGCATTCTCCCTCCTTGGATCCATGATTCTTATGTATTCCTATATGATTGCTAGCACTGATTTTCAAAGTTGAACAGAAAATGGAGAAACCTTATCCATCACATTGGCAAACTTGGGACTCTTGTTCCTCTTTCTTGGAGTTGATTACAACTCTCTTGATTCGAAGTTGATGCTTCAGGAGCCTTATGATTCGCTTGGGGTCACTTATTCTCAATCATATCAAGTCTCTTTTGGACCTGGCACCCTGTTTGGTTCAAAGTTCAAGTCTAAAGAGCACATGCATTCACTCTACTATCAGTAGGTTTCAATTGTTATACATGGCTTCAGTTTCCATCATGCAGTTGTACATGTTTCTGATCTAGTTGAGCACATTCCTCTTCTTCCTGAGAAGAATATTCCTCTAGACATATTCATTTAGTTTGGAGAGTATTCAGTTTTTTCTATCTCTTTCACATCCATTTTTTAGGGAGGATTTTCCCCATGTGGTTTTGCCTCTTTCCTTGTTTCATATGGATTAATAATGTAAAGGATGACCATAAGCCTTCTTTTGCTTGGTCCCTATTTATCATGCTCACTACCTTTTTGGCTTAAGGGGGGGGTGTTAGAACAATGTCACCATCATATTCATGACATGGACCTTCATGTTCTTCTACCTACTGTTATTTGGCTCATTAATGCTTAGTCTAGTGTCTTGGACCATATTTTGTCCACATTTGACTACCTTATACTAGTGATATATCCATGAAGCCTTCTGTGTCCAGTTATCCACTAATTTCCATCATTTTAGGATTCAATGCGCCCCACTACCTTTCATTTATGTGGGAGTTATTTCATTTCCCTGTTTTAAGGAGATGGAGTGTGCCCTCTCAATTATTTGGTCAACTTGTGCATTAATGACCACTACATAGCCAACTAATCACCCATGCACCCTCATAATGCTACCTTTCACACTATTTTGACTAGCCTAAACTCCTCACGGTCCATCTATGTTTATTGAATCTCATTATGTCCCAATCTATGAGTTACACTTGACCTCATGGCATTGATGGGTGAATTGGTCCAATATAAGCCTTATTATTGTGAGATACTCAACTTGCCACTAAGCCTCTCGATTTTGTCTCTTGAGAGCATCTATATATTGTACTCATGTTGATGAATAATATCATAGTGGAATTCTTCCCACTGGAGTGATTTTCCTCTAGTGTTTTGTTCAATATTTCTTCTCTATTCTTTCTATCTCTTTGTGCAAATAATTCTAAGTGAGATTGTTTTTGCTATTTAGATCTAGGTTGGATTGTCATATGTATCAGAACCTAGTGTTTTGATTGTTTTGCAATCTAAATTCTAATACCGTTCATATATATAAACACACACCAGTGCATTTAGTTTAGGTAAACGCACCACTAGTGAATTAAAAAATATTTAAAAAAAATTCGTCCAGGTTTTTCATTTACCCTAATTTGGTGCTTTCAAATATTTTGTGCACCAGTGCGACGGAGTAAGTTAAATGCACCAACTGTAGAATTACACAAGAATTTTTTCCGCTTGACGATGTTTTCAACCGTGGTGCCACATGATTTATGTTTGCACCAATGCGTACTAGACTTAGGTGCACTGGTGCATTTGTATGTACAAAAGCACTGAAAAAAATACATCTGCTAAAACCTCTTCCCACTCACCTCTTCTAGTGACCTTCACTTTAAATGGATATTTGTGCTCTTTTTAGAGGAGCATCCATAAAACAAATCCGCTAGAGGGCCTTTTTCTTGTAGTGTGTGCAACAAAGAACCAATCAATTTAGTAAGTTTGGGGGTCATGGTTATGGAAGTGGGGTCCGATACTGTATTCAGGGGGTTCTCTTCTTCTAGATGACTTGGGGAAGGGGGAGGGGATTCATCTAATACTTCCATAAGGTCCTTCAAATGAGATATTTCCAGTAACTTTATTTTTTTCTAAGGGGGCGGCATAGATGTAGTGGCTACTCTCAAGGCAACCGACAGTGCGTTTCTTCTCTGTTCGTCAAAGTCTTTCTAGATCTGTTGCTATTTGGTTGTAGATGACAACAACTGATTTCTTTTCTTAGATTATTGTCGGGTAGCTTTACCTTTAAAATTTTGTTGAAAAGTGAGTATCGACTCGATGAAATGGTTAAGCTTCTCCTTTAGGCACAGTTCATTGAATTCTATCTCTACTCATTCTTTGATCAAAGGTTCTTCTTAATCATCTTCGGTTGTTTCTCTAGTCGGCTCAGAAATTGGTTCTTTCCTTTGGATGGATTGTGGGACAATAGATAATGGGTTCTCTGGTGGTTCATCATCTAGTTCGAATGTATTGATGTATAGAGAAGTTTCAAACTAGTCTTCAGCTTCGCCATCGCTGAAGGGTAACAACAACTCTACTTTTGAAGACCAATCCAAGGTTGGAGGAAGTATTAAGGTTGGAGGAATTATTATAGTATTTGACTAGATGGATAGATCAACAAACATGTCTAAGGCATTTGGATATTAATCCAGTTGCTAGGACACTCCCCCTGCTCCTTGTAGGTACCATACCTTGGTATGGTCAAGGTCAAGCTGGTTGTGGGCCGACAAAGGTAATTTATGAAGGATGTGCTGAGGGTACCCTCCATCTATCACACTTGGTATTTACTACATGGAGACAATGTTCCAATAGTGACTTACATTTTTCCAAACCCATTGCTAATCCCTTGAGCGCAAATATTTTGAAGTTGCTCATGAGTGGTGCTTTTGTGTTGGTGAATTCTAGTTCATTTATTGGGGATATATTTTCCATCACTATCCAGATGAGAAGCGAAGGAAACCAAATCGCTTGGTCGGTATCTTGACATTTTTCACAATTGGTCTAGACTATTACAGCTAGGTGTTTGTCCCAATTGAAAATTTTGGTGTCATGATTAATAGCCCTCACTGATTTGAGCATTTCAAGCTTCAAGTTGGATAACCAACCAAAACTTGTTAGGCACAGTGAAATTATCACTATTGTCCATTTGATGGTTTCATAAGTCACTTTGTTGATTATTAATCCCTTGGACTTTTTGGCTTGCAACGTTCTTGTAAATTCTTTGACTAACTCTAGATAATTAGTTGTGATAGGGACTGGTGCTCCTTTGCTTGGAAAACCAATTATATGGGAAATTGCGGAGTCACTTATCTCAATGGGTTCATCTAACCGTTATTTCCATCATGGTATCAGATCACTATGAATTTTTCAATGAGGTCTTTGAGGTTTCCATGGATGGATAACAATGGTGCTTTAAGATAATGTCAAAAAATTTCTACGGCAAGTTTATTGGGTTCGTTGGTCCATTTCTTATCTTGGATTCTCCATTCTTTTAGCTATACATATTTCTACGCCCAGTTATTCTCTTTGGTTTTTCATTTCTTAATTCTATGCAACCGGGCTTGCAAGAGTGTCATTGCTACTTCTTCTTAATGTGCCATGGTATTTTCTTCAGTTGATTTTGTCTTAAATGATGTTGCAGCTTTATTAGGAACCATTTTTGGTTGTTAGTATTCAACAATCAAAAAATCTAACAGGAATTATATGATTTTCAAGATAGAGTGTGCTCACTCTAATTTGGAACAGAATATTTTCCAACACTCTTCTAGTAATGGAGTATTTATAGGTGAGGAAATCAATGATATTTTAATGTGCGTAAGTCAGTGCAATAGATATGATATTGGTGTAGGATAGAAACTTTGCACACTCGATGAAACTTGAATTATAAGTGTTTTTCATGGTCCATTCGATTCACTCAATGGTCGACGGTCCCTATGATGGTCTCGTCCATGCTTTGCTTCTTGATTAGTCTCTTCATTCCTCAGTCGACATGGGATCATCTTCATTGGTCTACCTTCCTATTTTCCATCGGATGGAATAGTCATCGTATTTTTGGATTATTTGTTATTCCTATCAGTGTCAGGTGAAGGTCTATGTAATGTCCCTTTTTATGAATTTAATAAAATGGCAAATTTTCACTTTTTCCCTAGTCTGACCTTTGACTAGTTTTGATGTCTAGGTCTCCAATTTGCTCCAAATGCTCCCAAATATTCTGAGAAGGTATATGACTGATATTAGGACTTGATTATGATGTTCAGGGATGATATAGGACCAAAAAAATACTTCTGAAAACCCCTTTAAGATTCTGGCCAAAGTAGGGAGTTTGACTAGCAATTTCTCTTTGACTAGTATTGGTCCCTTGGTCTCCAAATGACTCCAAATTCTCCCAAATTGCTACAAAAGGTACTTGGATGATATTAAGACATATTTATATTTTTTATGGATTCTATGTAGTGTTCATATGACTTCTGAAACTCCTCTTTCAAATCTAGTCAAGACAGGGAATTTTACTAGTAAATTTTAGTTCAAATCCCCTAGGGGTAGATGATGAAAATGACTTTCCAAATGCACTCAATCCAACTCTAATTTCTGAATGGAATTAGGGGACATATAAAGTACATAAAAATTAACTCATATGCACCACCATTCAACTTTTAATGTCTGCTATAACTCCCTTGAATTAGATGCAAAAAGACTAGTTTCAACCTTGGGGGAAATGAAAGGAAATCTCCTCCCAAATGCTATGAAACTCAACCAAATGACTCAGCCAAATGCTTATGTACTGAACATTAAACTCATATAATACATAAATAACATTCCATTCATCAATAAACCATCATTATTTTACTTATCCATTCGAATCCATCAACATTACATTGGTTCACAACAAGGTAGTGGGGAAATGGCACTATTTCTTCATTGTTTGACATTTTTACATGAAATCTTTTGGTATTTCGACCTGATAAATTTATGAATATGAAGAAAATAGTATATGAATCTTATTAAAACATAAATGGGGCATGATAATCTCCCCCAAAGAGTACAATATCTCACCAGAAGCGCCCTCCCTCAAGGAGCAAGAATATGCAATGAAAACTAGAAATGGTTGAGTGAGTGAGCTGCACTAGAAGAAACCAAGAGCTTCCCTATAGATTACACATGAAAATAAAGACTCCATTAAATCTCCATGAAAGAATTGAATGGCCTCTCCAAACACCAACTTGGATGGGAATCTTTCACCCTCGAAATTGGTTAAGGCAAGAAACTAGTCATCCACTAGATCTTCTCTCACAAATGCAATTGCAAATTCTAAAAATGATCAAAATATGATATTCTTCTTTGTTTGTGACTTTTATAAACTTCTAATTTCCTCCATGGGTCTAATTCCTTCCAATAGATTCATGCCAACTCAAGTTGGGAAGAGATTCCCAAGTATGCCACTTGTCCATCCAATTTTAGCTCCCTCCTTCTCCAAATTCAACTTGTTGTCTCTTTGGCTGCCCTAACTCACTTCAGCTCCCTATTGGAGGCTATTTTTAGCCCTGACATGTCATATATGTCATATTTCAGCCTTCAGGTCTGATTTGTGTCATAGGTGTCATAACATCTTCATCATTGTTGTCATAGAGCTATGGAATCTAGCCCAAGTGTCCCACTAGCTCCAAATTGCCTCTTCCTCTTCCATGGGAGTTACTCTTCCTCTACATTTCGACCTCATTGACTCATGACAAGTATTACTCACTTCCAAATCATCACAATAACATTGGAATTCTCATGGATTCGAATTGACAAGAGGAGGATGCCATGTGGCATAGAAAATCTAGTTTGTGTGGGTCCCACTTCCTCCATGTGTATTCATGATCAAATGCCACTTTGATTTTCCATTATATATATTTATTTAGATCCTTTATTAAATATTTATTCTATTCTAATTTCCACACATCATTTATTATCCTCCTTATTCCAAATCCCAAAGCTTCCACCCCCAACCTAGAAAACTAGTAATGTTCCTCCTTGGCAATTATTTCACCCTTAGCATCAATTTGACAAACTCTCATGAATATGGCCAATGGGATTAGGCCATTGTGACCCAATGCAAAATTTGGGACATGAAAAATCCTCCCTTCCCAATATTGCTTGTCTTGAAGCAATTTCAAACATGGGTGTTGAAGAACCTGCTTTCTGTATAATTCTTTGATGTTACCATTGAATTGCCCAACCTTGACTCTTTGAGATTCCATGAAGATTTTAGAGAGGAACCACCATGCTTGTTGCTACACTATTCTGATTAAAATAACTTTATTAAGTGGGGAATCCATCCCCCATACTACTTGTTTCCCCAAAAAATTGAAACCAATGAGACTAAGAATTATCCCAGGGTCCCATTGCTTGTATTGCACTCCAACGATTAGGAGTTCTCCCCAACTCATACCATCAAGTAAGAGAGCTCCTAGGTCCCATTTTCTTGTATGCATTCTTCCAAACATCATGAATACAAAATATATATCATCAAAGTACATAACAACATAATGAAAATGTACATCAAGAATATGTTTCATCAAAGAATCATGAAAGTGTTTATACCTCCAAGCAAGTAGACCACCGTTTTCCAAATGCATACAAGCTTCAAGTAACCAATCAAAATATACTCCAATGACATAGGTGAGGATCCCATGTCCTATAATACTGCTCCAAAAGGATGTGAAATGCATCAAAGTATTCCACCATGTATTCTTTCATCCAAGAAGTGGATGAAGAATCTCCACTAAAATATGAACCAAATAATGAGCAAAAAAAACAAGGAGACTTCAAATGACTCAAAGAAGTATCACCCATACATCCATGAATGTGAGAATCATAAAGATATAACAAAGTATGTGGTTGCCAACAAAAATTTTCTCCAATCATAAATCTATTCACCCAAGTGTTGGATGATTTTCCTCCAACATCAAATGAACCAAGTGTTGAGCAAGAAAAACCATGAGTCTTCAAGTGACTCAAATGCATATCATAGGTGCATCCAGGTAGATTTGCATCACCATAAAGTAACAAAGGATGTTGCTGCAAATGTAAATAAGAATTTGCTCCAACCATGTCATCATAAAAAGTAAATCTAGGAGTTCCATACTCCTCATGTGGCACCATAAAAAAGAACCCTTTCACCCATACTTCATTGAGACTAATGCTGCAAAACATGTAATCGTAGGATGTAGGAGAATGAACTAACTCACCCAAATGATCAAAAATGCAGAAGTTTCATCATGGGAAGGATCCATATGGGTAGTATCATGCAGCTCCTTCAAAAGTGTGAAAACTTTGTTGTAGATTAGTTCCAATGTAGAGGAATCATGCTCTTCTTTAAAAATTGCATAACCTTCATCAAGTGACAATTCAAGTTCCTCTTCCACCATATCAAGTGTTTGGATCTCTCCAAGTTCATATTCAAACACATCAAGAACATTCAAATTTCCACATTTCTCTTGATCTACCATGTCATGAGAATCCTCCAAACAATCTAACATTTGACAATCTAAAACATAGGAGGAAAAACAAGTATCTTGCAACTTTTCAAAAAGTTGCTCATTTTGAATTGTGAGCTTATGATTATCCTCATTATTCTTCAAGTATGCATCATGTAACAATTCATTAAGCTCAAACAAATGGTTTCTATCAAAAAGAAAAGACATGAAATTACCTTTGATGTGGCACATTGCTCTTTGAATCTTCTCCATGTATTCAAGGAAGGATGTTTCCTCCAATGAAGTAGCTCTCCAACAAGAATTTGACACTAATGCTTTAGTGTCATGGATAATGCTAAGGGACTCTTGGATCTTCTCTTCATTCATATTTAAGGACCCTTCAATAAAATGAGGCTCTTGAAAATGAACCTCCTCATCTTCTTCCTTCTTCCTTGGACCAACTTCATGAAGCTCAAGTGGTGATGGAGAAGTTGATCTTGTTTCTTCTTCAACTGCTACAAGGTCTTCATTTTCATGTTTAAGGTAATTTTGACTTGCAACATTATTGTAAAAATTTATCTCTATGTCACCAACATAGATGTGTGAGCACCCATCAGTAGGTACTCCTTCATAGTTCAAGCATCCATCAGTAGATGCTCCTTGATTCATGTCCAAGGTAGAATGTGTCTCGAAATGATCTTCAATATTTTCAATAGGATCTTCTTCAATTTCATGGGATGTATCTTCATATTTATCCTTCAAGAAATCTGATGTACTTTTCCCCTTGGTTTCCTTAATATCAATACATTTGGAATCTCTTTTTGAAGAAATCCCAAAAACTCTCATCCAGTAGGAAATAGATCTATTCTTTGAAGGTTCGGATATTTCACTGCTCTTTTCACTCACACACACATGATTTTCTCTCCAAGGTCTTTTACAAGAAGGGCATAAACCTTTCTTTACTAAATCTGCATCTTCATTTTTGGATCTATTTGCAAACATACAATCAGCATAGTATTCAAAAGACATGGCATTTTGTGTGTCTTCCCTCAAAGCAAGATATGCTTGATATCTTTGATATTGTTGGGGCAAGGTTTTATATGTTGATCTCCATCTTTGTAACTCATTCATAGGATCATCCTGTGGTGGTGTGACATACTCATATTTATCATACCTAGGTTCATAATAATAATCTTCATTCCTCCTAAAATTGTAAGAAGTGTTGCATGATAGCACCTCTTCCTCATACCATTCACATTCTCCTGCATATTGTTCACAATCATCTGCATATTCCTCATAAGAATCGTACTCATAGGATTCATCATAATAGTAATATATGACTGAAAATTATTCTTCAATGTATGTATTAATCCACAGGTTCAAGGAGCATGCTCTGATACCACTGTAATGTCCCTTTTTATGAATTTAATAAAATGGCAAATATTTCACTTTTTCCCTAGTTCTACCTTTGACTAGTTTTGATGTCTAGCTCTCCAATTTGCTCCAAATGCTCCCAAATATTATGAGAATTTATATGAATGATATTAGGAATTTATTATGATGTTCAATGATGATATAGGACCAACAAAATACTTCTGCAAACCCCTTTCATATTATGGCCAAAGTAGGGAGTTTGACTAGCAATTTCTCTTTGACTAGTATTGGTCCCTTGGTCTCCAAATTCTCCCATGATTGCTATAGAAGGTACTTGGATGATATTAAGACATATTTATAATTTTTATGGATTCTATTTAGTTTTCATATGACTTCTGCAACTCCTCTTTCAAATCTATTCAAGATAGGTATTTTTACAAGTAAATTGTGGTTCAAATCCCCTAGGAGTAGATGATGAAAATGACTTTCCAAATGCACTCAATCCAACTCAAATTTATGAATGGAAGAAGGGGACATATAAATTGAATCATAATGAACTCATATGCATCACCATTCAACTTTTAATGTCTGCTATAACTCCCTTAAATCGGATGCAAAAAGACTAGTTTCAACCTTAGGGGAAATGAAAGGCAATCTCCTCCCAAATGCTATGAAACTAAAAAAAATGACTCCAAATGCTTATGTACTGAACATTAAACTCGTATAATACATCCATAACAGTCCATTCATCAATAAACCATCATTATTTTACTTATCCATTCGAATCCATCAACATTACATTGGTTCACAACAAGGTAGTGGGGAAATGGCACTGTTTCTTCATTGTTTGACATTTTTACATGAAATATTTTAGTATTTCGACCTGATACATTTATTAATATGAAGAAAAGAGTATATGAATCTTATTACAACAGAAATTGGGCATGATAATCTCCCCCAAAGAGTACAATAGCTCACCAAAAGCACCCTCCCTCAAGGAGCAAGAATATGCAATGAAAACTGGAAATGGTTGAGTGAGTGAGCTGCACTAGAAGAAACCACAAGTTGCCCTGTAGCTTACACCTGAAAATAAAGACTCCATTAAATATCCATGAAATACCTTAATGGCCTCTCCAAACACCAACTTGGATGGGAATCTTTCACCCTCGAAATTGGCTAAGGCAAGAAACTAGTCATCCACTAGCTCTTCTCTCACAAATGCCATTGCAAATTCAAAAAATGATAAAAAGGTGTTATTATTCTTTTTTTATGAATTTTATAAACTTCTAATGTCCTCCATGGGTCTAATTCCTTACAATAGCTTCATTCCAACTCAAGTTGGGAAGAGATTCCCAAGTATGCCACTTGTCCATCCAATTCTAGCTCCCTCCTTCTCCAAATTCGACTTGGTGTCTCTTTGGCTTCCCTAACTCACCTGATCGCCCTCTTGGAGGATATTTTTATCCCTGACATGTCATATATGTCAGATTTCATCCTTCAGGTCTGATTTGTGTCATAGGTGTCATAGCATCTTCATCATTGTTGTCATAGAGCTAGGGAATCTAGCCCAAGTGTCCCACTAGCTCCAAATTGCCTCTTCCTCTTCCATGGGAGTTACTCTTACTCTAAATTTAGACCTCATTGACTAATTCCAAGTATTATTCACTTCCAAATCATCCCAATAACATCGGACTTCTCATGGATTTGAATTGACAAGACGAGGATGCCATGTGGCATAGAAAATCTAGCTTGTGTGGGTCCCACTTCCTCCATGTGTCTTCATGATCAAATGCCACTTTGATTTTCCATTGTATATATTTATTTAGATCCTTTATTAAATATTTATTCTATTCTAATGTCCACACATCATTTATTATCCCCCTTATTCCAAATCCCAAAGCTTCCACCCCCAACCTAGGAAACTAGTAATTTTCCTCCTTGGCAATTATTTGACCCTTAGCATCAATTTGACAAACTCTCATGAATATGGACAATGGGCTTAGGCCATTGTGACCCAATGCAAAATTTGGTACATGATAGTCTACTACTTCTTGACTGCTGCATTCTTTCATTTTCCTCATCTTCCTCTTATGCCTAGTCAACCGTCATATGTGTTGAAGTGCTTCTCACCTGCCAAGGTCCATGTCTTAGTTCCCTTTTTATATGTGATCTATGCTAGGTTAGTTATATAATTGTTTTTAAATGAATTAGTTACTTATTCTAATTAATGAAATGCAAACCTGGAGGCACAACGATCGATTAGTGGTGATACAACAACTAGTCAACAATGTGCCTCTACATATTATGCATCATTTTAGTCGAGTTCCATTAACAAATTTTGTGTAAACTCAACCCTAAAGAATTTTTGGTTGAATGGACCCATTATAACTCAATTCTTCAACTATGTATGCACCCATCCATGTAGTTTCAAGCTTATTTGGTTTTCCTTTTATTCTGTTATCATATAGAAGTACTAAGTCACTGCCGGATATATCTTTATTCCTTATGTTCCTATTGTGCCAAGATTTATGTTGTTGTTTCTAAACTTCTTGATGATGAATAGCAACCAGCCTTTGTTCTTTCAATTTTTGTAACTCAAATAATTGGTCTTATGTAGCATGTACAGCATCCAAATGTAATATTTGTGAGATTATAGGTGTCTGTTGTTTAAAGTGTAGTGGTATGATTGCTTTCTATCCATAGACTAGTTTGAATGGTACTATTTTTCCTATTGATTTCTTATACATTTTTCTATATGCCCACATGATAGAGGGGATTTTTTTGCCCCAATCATCCTTGCCGATATTGAAAATTTTAGTTAATCCCTTCATAAGTGTTTTATTAAATGCTTCAATGGCGCCATTCGGCTAGGGGTGATATGTAGAATTCTTATGGTGGTTGATCATAAATTATTTCAATAATACTAATATAGTCTTATTGATTAAATGTGTTCCCCTATCACTAATTAATGTGAGAGGACATCCAAATCTTGTAACAATGTTTTCATATATAAAATTCACTGCAACTTCACTCAAATATGCTTCAATGGGTTTTTCTTTAGCTCATTTACTAACATATTCTACTGTAGTGATTATATATTAAGCACTTGTCCATCGTTCGTTTACTAAGAATGTTCCGACGAAGTAGATATCCCAAATCTAGATTGTTAAAATTAGGTTCACAGATATTAGCGGCCTTTTGTTCCACCGCAAAGGTTGACCTATTCATTGTCATTTGTCACATTTACTAATATAAATTTTGCAGTCAGTGTTCAATGTCAGCCACCATAACCCATATTGTAGTATCTTCCTTACATTCATTTCAACTTGAAAATGTTATCCTACTGGTCTAAAATGTGCTTCATTGATAATAGAATCCTTCTCATGGTCGAGCACACACCGACAGAGCATATCATATTGTCCTAATTTATAAAGGATCCTATTGATTAGAGTATATGGTGTTTCTTTCATGGCTAATATTTTCTTTTTCTTTTCAGATGTTCCTTCTCGAGCTTGTCCTTCTTATAAGAATCGGGCAATGTTTGTCGGCTCAATCGGTACAGCCTCAAATCTGAAAAATATGGGCATCAGGTAATTCATCGTCTATCCCGACAAATTCTTCATCAGTTTCTATACGAGACAGATGGTCGGGTCCGACATTGGTGTTTTATGGTCGAACTAATATCTCAAATTCAAATTTTTGAAATAATAAGAGGCATTGGTGTATTCGTCCATGGTGTAGTGGTTTATTGACTAAGTATATTTTTTGTCCCGATGATATGTGAAAAAGATAAATGGATTTTCCAATAAATATTGACAATATTTTTGGAGAGCGGAAATCATACCTAACCCTTCCCGTTCAGTCATTGAATAATTCTGCTCATCTTTGTTTAGTTTTCGACTCGCATATGCATTGGCATACTCGATCCCATTGTCATTGAGATGGGTTAGTATTGCATCGACTACAATACCCAACACGTCAATCTAGACATGAATCTTATTGGACCAATTTGGAAATTTGAGGATTGGGGCCTTAACTAATTTATACTTGAGCAGTTCAAATGATTCTTCACATTCTGGTGTCCACACAAATTTAGCATTTATCTTGAGTAATTTCTCGAGGGGGGATGTCATCTTTGAGTAGTGCCAGATGAACTTTCTATAGTATATTTTATATCCCACCAATATTCTAACTTTCTTAGGGTTGACTGGTGGTTTCAGGTTGAGGATGAATTTGATTTTTTCCATGCCGACTTTGATACCTTATTTGCAAATAGTATGCCCCAAAAGTATTCCGATGACCCTGGAAAAAATCAAGTGTCGATCAATTGTATTGATTATAATTTTATGAAGCTTACATATAGGTACCTAACTATCCCATTTATTGTACTTTCTATCTTTGACTAGGTTGGCCTAGTCACACTCTTGAAGGCATGTGCATGAATATAAGGATACACTCCTATTTGTATCAACTCACTCAATCAAATTCATTTAATCTTTTCCTAAAGGTACCTTAACCCTAAAGGATGTGTATGAATATAAGGATACACTTCCATTTGTATCAACTCACTTAATCAAATTCATTTAATCTTTTCCTAAAGGTACCT
Source organism: Larix kaempferi (assembly GCA_027924585.1). Classification (NCBI taxonomy): domain Eukaryota; kingdom Viridiplantae; phylum Streptophyta; class Pinopsida; order Pinales; family Pinaceae; genus Larix; species Larix kaempferi. Next base: position 3,994,013 of record BSBM01001409.1, on the reverse strand, counting down.
CTAAACAATTCGCTCAATTTGTGATATTTTGCTTTATTTGTGTGGTTCATTGTTCTTGGACAAAGATATGGTATGTGAACATATTTATTGTGATTTTATTGAGTTGTTATAAAACCACTGGACATAGATCTGTTACCTTTTTTATGATTTCAACATTGTATCAAAGCTAGTGTGGACTCTTCTTCTCTATCCAACACTTCTCAGGGTGAAAAGGAGTTTCCAATTCTTTTTTAAGGTTGTTTCGACTTTGAAACTATGGTTTTAGCACCCCTTTTCAGATAGAAACTTTGTAGGGTGTTACCATATTTTTCAGACCAATTCTCGTACCTACACCCAGATTGTCCAAGATCCTTGGATTCATGGATCTAGATTTGATTCTTCAATTTTTAGCATTTTTTTACTATATCCATTTCAAAAAAGTGGGTCCATTTCAAAATTTTGTGGGTGCAATTATAGTTTTAGGAATATTTTAGGTGGATGGGGTATTTAGTTCCATTTAGAGGATTCTAGAATTTAAGTGTTGCACTCAAATTAAAGACTCAACGTTTTTCAAATGTGCAGCTTTAAACTTGGTTCACACAACAAAAACTTCAATGCATATCAAATTTCATAATTCAAAATGGGAAATAGAAAGAGAGAAAATATTTCTTCTTAAAACTTAAATAGGAATTAAGGATGGTTAAAGTTTACACTATAGAGAGATTTTGATAATGGGCGATCAATAAGAATCCTATTGCGCAACATTGAAAGCTTTGACAATTGTTTTACTTGCCATTGGAACTCAAGCAACTTGAGATCCAATGACGAGAAAAACAGTCACTGAAGCATTCAATGCTGCGTAGCAGGTTGCTTATTGTTCACCTTGATAATGGCCTTCCAATATTCATATTGCAGTTTATTTGAAAAAAAGGCATTCCATAAGACAAGGTAGCACCACAACTGTTTCACCAAAATTGACAGCAAACAGTAAGCAAAATAGACAAAAGTTCACAAAGCATGAGACTGGTCACCGGTTAGACTAACAACTGGAGAGCATAGGAAGTTGAGAGACAAAATTTTAATATTAATGCCATATATCTTTTTAATTAAAAGTACAAATGGAACTCCTGCTTGGTTTTTTATCTTGATGGTCTTCAAAATTGTCAACTTTAAGTGTAATTATCATGCTATACATGAGGAAAATAAGGACAAAGCTATTAGGACAATTGAAAATCACTACTAAATCGAGAGAAAACACCATAATCATCCTTCTTACCCAACAAAGGTGCCATTAGAAATCACAAAATTAGTTACAGGAGGTTGATTTAGTGTTCCACCCTCTATAATCAATCTTGCTACATGAAGTAATATAAGATGCATTTCTCAAAATACGATGGTTACAAGAAACAACAGTGGCATATTGATCTTGGCCACCCCTTAGTGAACAAAATAGTATGAAGGAAACTAAAAACAAATCTATGCAAGTCATTCATCTCCCGTTCAAGCTTTAGGTTCTCTCAAATTAGTTAGACTAAACATCACAAGGCAACCATGGAAAGAATCTTAAATGATTTAAAAGATGCTTCTTATATATACAAAAATTATTTACATCAGTAGTTTCAAATAAAGGGAAAAGGGAAAGGTATATAATGAACCTCATATCCTCTTCTTAAGAGTAACTAAAACATATATAAAGTCTGAATAAGAGTTACAATCTAACAACTTGGAAACAAAGCTCCTTTGTCTATGAGTTACTTGCATTTATTAATGAGAATGAAGGAATCTGATCCCAAAGTTACACAGTGAATTGAAAGAAAAGATAAAGATGCGGAAAAACAAGAAGGAAAAGACTAAAAATATAGGAGAACAAGGCTTTGCAACAGATCAATGAATCTAATTTCTATATTTTGGTTTCCATAAATACAATAGCCCCCTAGGGCTCATAGAAAACCCAACCTCGGGGTTGCTAAATTCCCCCCCTTTTGAAAATCAACTGCTACCCTTTTTATATTTTCTTGAATGTTAACTTCCTTCATATCTTCATGCAATTGAATCCCTAAAATAGGAGTAGAGGTTAAGGTGGCTCAACAAGGTAAACTTAAAATTGAACAATATTTATCAATAAACAAGGACAGCTGGTGCTATCCTATTCAGCTTCCACTAAACTATTCACTTCTTTACTATGAACCTTTTGTATACTACAAACAATATCCCACAAGAATTTTTCCACTCTACCCATCAGTTTTTAGGTTCATACCAGGGCATGACCTTGGAGTAAAAAACTACATGCAACCCTTGATGCGAATCAGGTCGTGCATTACATAGTAAGAAGTTATCTTTCTTAGAGTGATTCTTTTTTACGGTCAGTTAAGCAACATTTGTGACCTTTTAACAGAACTTGAGCAATGCCCCTTGTAATGATTCTCTACTAAGAGTGTCAAGATCTCCAGTTGCTTCATCGAAAATATCATAGAAACAACAACATTATGTAATGGGATTACTTACTTATTATGTCATTGCATCTCATCCATGAATCTATATTTGTGAAGCTCTGCCATCAATTGCAAAGATGCATGCGTTCTAATTTTTACCATGGGAATTTTATCCCACATTCAATGAAGACGAAAATAATTTCAATTTTATATGCACAAATGTCTCGAATGCACACTTATTCTTCCCATGGGTGCACTTAGTACTTGGTTATGCGTTGACTTGATTTATACCTTTGGCTAAGACTCTTGGCTTGACATTTTACTACAAGACTTTGGTTGAATGAAATAACCCTTTATTTGTGTTTCATAAAATGGTGACTGGCTTTTCTACTCGATACTTTGGCTTAAAGAAATAATAATAAACTTTACAAAGTGAACGATGGATATAGGTATAGAATGACGAATGGATCTATTAGATTTTGAATGATTTTGAGAAATGAGCGAATAGGCCAGACATTTGTGAAAGCTAACCAATTTTGACTGGGTCATTTAATGTTATAACACACTCCATGACCTTCCTAATTGAAAACATTGTATCCGAAATAAACCATTCCTGCACAAATCATGTTTGCTCTAGATTAACAATTTTCCAGGCCACATCATGAACTCTCATAGCTAAACCATTATTTTGTAAGTGACACTCAACAAGGTAATCAGGAACCACCCACCAATAGTGTCTTTGGAAAAAAATTGGAATAAGCTTGATGAGGCAATGATTACGAGATTCTAAAAGTTTCTAGTAGAAAAAACTTCATGCACAAGATTGCAAGAATCCTCCCCTACCGTGTCCACATCATCTTGTAAAAATCACAAGGTAAACCATCAATACCTAGAGACTTCCCATTCTGAATGGAAGATAAGGTATCAAACAATTCCTCTTTTGTGAATGCTCCATCCAACTTGTCCCAATCTTCAACCAAGACCTTGTGTAGAACCACTCTATAGTAGGCATCCCTAGCGACGATAACCGAATCCAATTGAAGGTAAGTGGAGAAAATAGTTTGAAAAATATCAGTAAACATACCTTAGATCTCATTTGGGGTCTTTTCAAGATTCTTATCCGCACAGCATAGACCTAGAACCATGCCAACTATCGCTTTCTTCTTTAGGAAGTCGAAGAATAAATTGGACTCCTCATTTCCCTCATGAATCCACTACAATTTAGCATGGACCCAAGCCCCTCCGATAATAAACTCCTTCTTATGCACCACCATCTCACACTGGGTTGCATCCTCTTGAGGGAAATTTTATGTAGGTACTCCTTCAAAAGAATACATACCTTCTTTAGTTGCTTTCGGGCCTCCTAAATTTTCCTCATACACTTTTGAGTAATTGTGAGACCCCACCCCCTCATGAACTTCACATATCAATGAATAGTCACTTCCCACCACCATATCCGACCTATGTTTCCCTGAGGTCAAGGAACAAGATGCCAAACACAATACACCGAAACACAGAAGTCTAGAGACTCCAGGTGGGAGACATAATGCTTGAACAAAGATGGAGGTTTGGATTCTACCACATGCCCTACCAAAATAGAGGTCTTAAAGGGTAGGTGATATGAACCTATAGTTGCAATCAAAACATCAATTAGATGCATAGTACTAGAAAAGAAAATTTTGTCCTTTGGGCCATAAATATGATCCAATATAGCCTAAAATCTAATAGAGTCATGTCTAAAATTGGTCCAAGTAAACCATCCATTGTAGTCTAAACCTTTCCCCCCTCCAATTCGTGTCCAAATGATGAAGAGAGGCCTTACACTTGGAACATGCATGCTTATTTGAACCACTGATAACAAAACCAACACCTCCTCCCCTGTCACCATCCCATTTGACCATGTTAAAGTCTTCCAAGAATCCATTCTGCATCTGAAAGAGAGGCCTCCATCCATGTCTAGATATGAGTATGTTCAAAGCTAATGTTTGGTGAATATACATAACAAAACCCAAGTAATCTCTCTTGAAACATAATAGTGATCCACACACATATGTTACTCAAGTCACTCCTAGAGGCCATGAGAAAAATCTGCAAAGAAGGTGAAATATCTAACACTGCCCCTTCTCCTCCTCCCTAATCATGATTTGTGGCCCAGAAGGGTCCATTCCAAACATAACTCATGCGATTGTGAAGCTCTAATCTTTCTCATTTGACCTCCTATAATAAAACTAGCTCTAGATTAACCTTCTGAGGAACTCCTTGAACAACCCACTTCCTACTTGGTAGCGTCATCCCTCTAACATTCCATGAAAAAAGAGAGAGCTTCATTCAAGGAATAGTGGATTGGCCTAAGAGATAAGCTTATTGGTCATCACCAAGGATAATGGCCCCCTCTCAAGAGAGTGGGTTACAGATTCCTTGAAGGATTTCCCTTTGAAAACAGGGCTCACAACACTACCAGATCTTTCCAAAGCATTTGGAAACAAATCCCCCTTACATTTGTTATATATGACCTTCCATCCTATATCCACCTCCATTTTATGGATACAAACAATACTACTCACTGAATTTGTCTGCATGATCTAGCCCTAGGGGTTGACTAAAGGACCACTAGAGTTACTAGGAACCAACTATTGCGTCAAACCTTTGGCACCTTTGTGTGTCTACTGAACCAATACTCCATCTTCCCTTGTATCGGATCCAAGTGCCAAAGGGGAAACAAACCCTCTAGTAGAAACCTTAGGAGTTCCTTCCTTGGTGACCAAGACTGAACCAACTGACAAACCAACCTTATTGAGTTGAGCCTTTGCTGCTAAAACACATACATCCCATGTATATTGGGAAGCTCCTACAGGGGGATTTCAGTGAGGATAGACACGGATGAGATGATTGTGTGCTTAGCAAGCAAAACAGGCATTCAACAAATTCAAATACTACACATTCTGTTGGAAGACACCATCTATAGTCATCAATGAAATCAATGGAGGTAGTTTTTTTTTTCAAATCAACCTACCACAAATACTCTTAGATTATATCAAAATGAGTTACTTTTGTCGGCGGGGATCAATACCTTGCCAAATCGTTAAGCAAACAAATCTACTAAGGAAATCAAATCGGCAGGGGGCGCAGAAAATTCAATCCACAAAGGTTAGTTGGCTTTCCCTCTATCATCTGGATTGAAATATGCTCTCCAGGATTGCACACAAGCCAAGGAGCCCGCAATATTCCATGCACCATATTGAAAAACTTGTTGAGCTACCGCTTTAGTGTTAAATAGAAGGAAATCACATTTATATCCCAAGCCCCAATATGATATCAATAAGGCTCATTTCACCTCCCAGTTCAACAAACACCACTTGTTTAATGCTTCCTCATCTAGCATGCGACGAAGGAAATATAATAACATTCCTCGACATTCCAAGATTTGTCTTCCTTCTGCATACTCTTTTTTATTAGCCAAAAAAAATTGAAATCCCCTTCACTGGATTTAGCCTTAGTATGAGGAGTATGGGTTTCATCATTTTCAACCACCAAGGAAGACGAATCAGGTTGATTCGAACCAGGAGCCTCATCATTTTCAATTAAAATATTCCCATTTATTTTAATCGCATTTGGATTAGCTTCAAAAATCTAAATAGCTAATTGAAAAAATTATGCAGGGAGTCAACCCTAAGGCGGATCCATCATTCAACAAATAACGGTTTTCTTCAATCATTTTCATATCATAATCATCTAGGGTTTACCACCAAATCAAGCTCAAGAGAAATGGAACCAAATAAATTGAGTTGAGTAAGTGGTAGCCATTCTTCATTTTGGATGGCTCGTGGGACCTCAGTTGCAATAGTAGCAACAACAAACTTATGATCAACAGAAACAACATATCTCGAGTATCGACCTTTAAATTGAAACAATCCAAAGGCACATATTCCAAAGGTGACCTTTCTCTTAAGTGATTTCTTCTCACATATACATGTCCATCAATTTGTATGGTCGAGCGATCATGTGATGAATAACAACCCTGTTATTTATGCCTATTGGATCCAGCCCTTTCCACAGTGAAGAATGGATTAGATCCTTACGACTCAATCCCCTGCAGGAATTCCAAAACCCTCAAGCAAAATTTCCCTCATGCGCGACCAAGGCTCTCCAAAGGTCAAAATCAACTTGTGAATGATCTATTTCTTTGAATGTGGGGCTATTCCTATCAGTAAAAATACTAGGATAAAAATTTGTACTCTCGGATACAATATCTATACTCTCTATCTATGGTAGACTTGAGCTAGGTCATGGGGGCACATACAAGTTATTGTGATGGACCTCTCTCAAACTCCTTAAATGATTTGCAACAAGACAATGTGATAACCTCTCATGTAATCAACATGCCTTAGACATGGTTATGCCAAACATAATTTGTGATTGTTATATACTTGAAAGGTATCCAATAAAAATTGTGTAACCCTAGCTATCCACTGTGACCATCTAACCAACCTCTCAATTAGTTTAAGTTGTAGCTAATAGTTTATCCTTAACCTTCTTCACTACACATAACCAGTTAGCAACTTAGCTCAGACTCTAAGATTATAACCTACCTCTAATACCTTGTTGTACCAACAATACCAAATTTCTAGAATTCAATGATTCTATGATTTTAGAATATGTGATGCTATGACGTATGAATCGAAAACTTGAATCATGTTGTTACTACTCACTAATTTTACTTCTACTAATTTAGTATTTACTACATAATATGTTTTAACATTTTGAACTCACATTTGTCATTTGAGATTTCATTTATTTATTTTTCAATATGAAATTATAATTCTAAATAAATATATTAGTAAAAAATTAGGGTTAGAGTTATGATTCATGTTCCTAATTTTGGGAAGAGTGTCGCACCAACACCAGATTCTTTTGTTGATTCCATTGCATCCATTGTTTGCATAACCTTGGTGTTTACCCTTTCTTCACCAGTGACATCATTTCTTGTACAAATTTTTTATCTTTTCAACATATTTGAGGGATTTTTCACATATTTGTGTATATTGTCTAGAGCAACACAATCCCTTTTTTACTCTTTAGTGAAAAATATCGTTGTTTTTTCCAAGTGCTAGAATCATGGTTTGTTATCCCAATGCATAAAAACAACATAGCCCGATGGACCATCATAGTGCATATTGGTCCTACACTTTTGCACAAGAATGGGTTGTCGACTCTAACTAGGGATATGACAAAACACCAGTGCTTACTCTCCAACTATTAATAAAAATATAATGGAGAGGAATTTGTTATTGGTGATAAATCACCCTTATTAGTGTCTAGATGTTATTATCCTTAATGGAAACACCAATTTTGGAGAAGCTCTTCATGTTCTAGGATTGGTACCAATCTTCTTTTTGTTCATATGATCCATCTAAGTATGATAGATGACATTCCACTGATTGAACCACCCAATGGTATCTATGAAGGATGAATGCTAGGAAAACATGATCATAATTCATTTCCTAAGGATTTAACGAGGCAAGCCTCTCACCCTCTTTAGTTGGTTCATAGTGATATCTAGACATATGACCACTCTCACTGGGTGGTGTAAAATATCTCCTCAACTTCATTGATGATTTATCTCGCTTCGTTTTTTAAATAAGTGTAGAAACATTTCATCAAGAAAGATCCAATTAAAATACAAGTGCAAAAATACTAAAATCAAGCACTGTTGGGTTTATTTCCTTGGCCAACATGTCATAAATCATAGGTTTCTACCTTATCTCCTTGGCTTGGGTTTCTTGGATCTCTTTTTAGGAAATCCACTATGAGCTCATAGAATTTTCATGCTAAGAGATAACAAAGAGAAAACACAACCCAAAAAGATCATCTTCCTCACCTTATCCCAAGAGTGCATTTAAGCTATAAATTAAATGTAGAGGAAGAGTTCGTAGGAGAGAGAAATAGGATGTTTAGGTAAAGTTTGCATAAGCGAGACAACATTCAACCCTACCTCACTATAGTATTCAATCCAAAAGTAAAACCTTTAATACATTCAAGGAATTTAATGTTCCTTTTGTTGCTCCAACGCTATCAAATAAGTATAGAAGTATCTCTGGATCACTAAAAAGGATTCTAATTATTTTCCTACTTGAAAGTAGCAAGCGAAAAAGAGGCCATTCATAAGGTCATTCATTGATACAAAACCAAATTTGTATTCAATCAGGTAGGTTTCTCACTAGGGAAAGGAAACCAAAGGATCAAACCATCATTTCTTCTCGTGCTATTCTTCTAAACCAAATCTACGACACATACATCAAACATTTTCACAAATATTATGATTAACTAAAATAGCATGAAAATTTTCCCACTGAGTGAGTCGAATTCCAACTAAACCTTTTAACTACACTAGCCAACTAAAAATCCCAAGTGGAAAATCACAAGGATCATAGGAACAAATCTATCAAAGTTTGATCATGAAAATGAACATTTTGATGCCAACTTCACCCATTTCTTACATCTAATGGAATTTTTTTCCAGAAGCTAGTGCTTTATCAAGCTTAAGTATTGCTTTTGAGGAGTAGATATATTAGGAAATGGCTCGATGTATGTTGCATTATCAACATACAATGCTTAAATTCTAGAGGGAATCAATGTTTATGCCTACTCAAAATGTTTGTCATATGACTTCCCTTGAGAAATGATATAGTTAAAAGGATTTAGTTTTTCATTTTGAAAAATTTGAATCACATTCATGGGCCCATGTTCCCAAAGAAAAGAAAAACAAGTTGCAACTTACAAGTCAACATTGCATTTTGGTGGCTTACGGTGAAACATCCAACGCATATCGCCTATATGGTCCTTCCACCAACTAGGTGATTGAATTAATGGATGTTATATTTCATGAGACCATTTCCTATGGTCTGCAAGGACCCTATCCCACACTTGTTGTATTATATTCATCTCCAATTATCTCAATTGATCTCTCCTTTTTATGACCTAAGGATGACTCTCCTATGTTGAGTGCTTCTTCTAGCACCACCTCCACAATGATGGAAGTCAACTACCCATGATTAAGTCCATTTTGATGACACGTCCAATACTACTTACCCTGAAGTCTCTTCTACTCCAATTTCTCAATCCAACCCTTCACCAGTTGAGCAACCCCATAACAATTTTACTACAAATCCCATTACTTTTTCACTTCCTACAAATAGGTCATGACCAATGCCTAAGTTGGATATATCCACTCTTTAGGATGGTATTCTACTCCTTCCTCGTGAAGCAGAATTGGTATGAAAATGGAAGCCTCTTGTTTCACAAGCTCTTGTCTCTCTTGTCAATGTAAATCCTACCACTTACATCGAGCAAAGGACTCCAAAATGGAAGGAAATTATGGCTTCTAAATAGGATGTCCTATTGGAAAATCACACTTGGGACCTATTTATGCACATCCTAGTGACCAACTAATTGGAAAAAAATAAACCACCAACCCAACACAACTATGGAATTTCCTCCCAGCGTGTCACTACCAAAAGAAACTCATCTTTTAAGTTTCATAAGCCTACGATGAGCAATCCTAGACCAACCAAGGGAGAGACCTAACCAGAATTTCTCAAGGCCAACTGCAAGGGTTTGGTTAACCTAATATAATAATCTAGATACTTATTGGAAAGAGGTGCATAATCAAGGTAAATAAATAGGATCAAGAAACACTCTAAAATATTATTCAAGGCAACTCTAAAGATGTAACTGAAGTACTTACCCTATTAAAAAAGCATGATACAAAAGTGAAATAATATTTGAGCATTAGCAAACTATGATTTATCTTTAGTAATCTATCATGTTGGCATTGAGACAAATCACGACACTAACAACTTAAGCAAGATAATACAATGAGAAATCAAATTCCTAGTAAGCTATCATCCATGAATAATTATGTCAATTAAATGAGGCATTCACATGTAATTATGACATTAACCACCAAAGTTCCAAAGAGAGTGAATTTGTTATTGAACTCTTAGATCATTAGAAAGTGTAGCATGTGAAGATTAATACATGCGAATCAAATTAACCATTGCATAATCAGCAAGACAACATTAATCATAATCAAGATTTCAAGAGGAGTGAATAGCCGATGTTAGCAAAATGATTGAAAAATACTATTAAGATATGTTATTAAATAGGCCAACTAAAGGTTATTAAAGACAAGCATGAGTAACTAGTTGATCGAAGAAAAGAAAGCAAATTTGAACGTTTTAGTGTTGATTACTAATTAGATAACTAACAATAGTGAGCATGCATACAAATATTAGATTTGTAAACAAAGACTTAAATGCACAATGTTAGTAATCTTTGCAATGAGTTAATCAACATAATATTGCTTGTTGTAACTTTTAGATCTGAAAATGAGTAAACATAACAAGAAATAAAGGTTAATAGGAATTAAATTTCAAGAGATTAGAGCAACCTACTAGCTAGGTCCCTGAATTACTTAATCGAAATCAAAATTTGAGACTTAAAACACTACAATAATCAATTATATGTTGTTAGTTTATTAGATCTTATAGTGTTGTTGGCAGGAGGTTTGGTAAGGAAGAATCGCAGCATCGCCTATGCTACGACACGTCAGAAGAGGTCGCGGAAGGCAGAAGAATAGACTATTTTATGTATTTTTTAGTCGATTGTACCGCAGAATGCGGATTTTTGGGTCATTGGACCATATGAGATGTAATTTTGAGCTAATTGTACCGCAGTAGGCGGGTTTTTGGGTCATTTGGACCATGTCAGTTAGATTTTGGGTTATTTGTCCAGGAGTCAGTTAGGAAGTTGTTAGTAAGTGGACAAGCATTGTAAAGGTGGAAGCCTATTTATAGTCAAAGAGTCGTATGTGTTGGATAACCTTTTGGGGGAAAACTTTTGAGCTGATCAGAGCACGATCTTTGGATGTTGTTTAGGCGCATCTTTGAGTCTGTATGTGAGATCAAGTGATATTGCTGAGATTTGGTTTTGCGGAGATGTTGTATTAGGGTTTTTCTGAAGTAATATGACATGACGGAACCATTTGGTGAAATTCCCTATGTACCTTTTATGTTAATGCAGGTTGCGATGATTTCTTACTACAGTTAATACTTTAATGTTATACTTGTTACGATGAATGTTTCTGTTGAATAATGCTATGAATATGAATGATGTTAATCTTGATTGCATAGATCTGTTTTGAATGCTGCGACAATTAAGTTAAGTAAGTAGTGCCGCAATCATCATCCTTCATTCGGCGGAAACATGGTTCCGTCCACTCTCCCTTGATCGCCTCGAGTGAGACCTCATTTGCTCTGCAGGTGTTGCTGGATAGGGTAAAACCTGTCTGGGCCGGTGCTCAGGGATATTGCAGTGGGTTGGTGTCGACAGTGATGGGAACCCCTATCGACTAGGTTTGAGTCAACAAATGGTTCAGTTGTTGGGACATGTGTGTGAAGTGAAAGGAGGATATGTTGTGGCACCCGATGAAACCCGAGATCCGGGAATGGTTTGATCGGAAGCTACAGGAATTCGTTGAAGAAGAAAGTCGGAACACTCGACTGACAGTAGATCAGTGGGTAGATAGATATATTCACGACGGACCGCATGAATGGTTCTTCTATGAATTCCCAGTCCTATTGTTCAAGTGGTTGGAGAAGTTGACCTTTCAGAAGAGGAACTTTCAGGGTGGTGAGCCAACGACTTGGACCCCGAAACTGATCCAAGAACTGCAGGAAGTCGACAATAAAAAATCGCGGGCTATCGAAGTGTGGCTTGATAGCATCTTGGAAGGGTATATCACTGAATTCACAGTTGATACACATAAATATTATAGTGAAGCTGAAATCTATTTCTTCCGTGAACCCCGAGGAAGGTTTCTGCTGTCGCTCCAACTGTCCATTAACATGCTTATTTGTGAAAAGGGTATATTGAAGATGCATATAGATCAGTAAGAAAACTGGTGGGTGGAGGTCGTGGGTATCACGACAGTGGGGGGGCGATGCATGGAATGATCAGGGGTAGATGGGTGTGGGTCACGATGAGACTGTGAGTGAAGTCGAGGAAGTGGTCTTACAAGAGGAGGAGCGAGGTTTCGATAGGAAAAGAGGCAAAGGATAGGAGAAGGTCCTGCTGCAATCGAACCGTGAGTTCGCGAAGGAATACCAAATGGGACAAAGTGACCTCACAGCCCAGAAAAGGATGCCCAGGATAGAGATAGGACCTAACCCCAGCAGCAACGTACCCACACCTCCGCTCACTATCTGTCAACCAATGAGAAACACCACTTCGACCCCACCAGGTCAACAAAATGTGATTGCTAGTAGTTCAGTACCTGCAGGAAGGAAGCCCAGGATGGCAGGTGATGATGCTAAGCTACCATTGTTCCAAGGGAGTGGGACAGATAACCCAGAATAGTATTGGTTTCTGTGTGAAGCGGTCTGGACCATAAAACATATCACTGATGATGATGCCAAGAAAGGACAGTTGGCGACGACTCTGCGAGGATGTGCCTTAGATTGGTTTAAGAAATTTGTTCTAGTCCCTACAGGAACTCCATCCAAAACACTAGATGAGATCAGGGATGGGTTGATTGCAAAATTCAGAAAGCCCAAGTCTGAAGCACAATATATCACAGAATTGAAAGAAATTAAGCAGTATCCCAACGAGACGGTGTGGGATTTTGATCAGCGGTTCAAGACATTGATGGCAAGGGTTAGTTTCAACATGAGCGTTGTCCAACATAAAGAGTGGTTTATCGCGACACTGCTACCACACATTTGGCTACCATTGATGCAACAAAACATCTCAACGCCCAGTGAAGCTCTGTAGATTGCAATGCGGTTGGAGGCATCGCCGATTGGAGAAAATGCAACTGGGATGTCACAGATACAGACACAGCTCGCCAACTTGACCATACAGCTGTAAGATTTGAAGAAGGGCGAGGAGCAGCGTGAAGAGGTATGGTGTACGCGATGTCGAGGAGAAGGGCATACGAAGGACAATTGCCCTGACTTCCGCAACTATTTGGTTTCAGGAGCGCCAAACCCGTTAAATGGTGTTGGCATGCCGTATTGTCACGTTTGTTGGGTATTTGGGCACCACCATGAAGAATGTCCATATATGCAGAAGATGGTCACCAAGCCGATGAATCTATATTGCACTTTCTGCAAATTGGTGGGACATGATGACAAAGATTGTCGGGCATATGGGTTGCTTCATGAGAGAACGTACGATGCATTCTATGTAAAGGATGACCAGCGTGTCGTACAACAACCGCCACTGCAATCACAGGTAGCCTAGCCGCTACCTCAACTACAGGTGCAGTTTGTACCGCAGCAACAGCAGAAGCAATTTGTGCCGTAATATGCTCTGATTCAAATGGCTCCATAGCAGCCATAGTATGTTCAGCAACCGCAGTATGCGCAGCAAGGGAAAGGCATGTAACCAGCTCCGATGCAGCAATAGTACAATCAACAACAATACCAACAGCAAGGCGGATTCCGTGGAGGATACCGGGGTGGACGTGGTGGAGGATTTGGTCACGGAGGAGGACAAGGAGGTCGCGGACCTATGCAATGCTATCACTGTGCGGTATGGGGACACTATCAACGCGATTTCCCACTATTGCAGATGCAGTGTACATTTTGCTTTGTTACAGACCATACAGTGGAGAACTTCCCATAGCTAATTGCACGATGGCAGGAAGGGAATGTCCCACAGTTGCAGAATCAAAACCCGGCATAGTAGCCAGTGCAAAATTTAGTGCAGCAACCAGTCCAGAACCAGAACCAGCGACCAATTCAGAATGCTAATCAAAATGTGAACCAGCCGGGGAATCCACCGTTGAACCAAAATCAGGGTGCAAATGTTTCAACAATCTCAGCAAATCCCAGGCCACATGATGCAGCCATTGCGGTGATCACTCGGGGAGGTGCAAAAACAGGAGAAGACACCTCACATCCGCTGATCTGGTTGGCTGGGCAGAAGAAGGTGTCATTTGACATTAATTCAGAGCATGATACGTTCCACCACGCACAATGGGCGTTGGAGAAATTTAAGGCTATTATCTGTGACATGCCCCCTGTCTTTGATGACACATCAGATGCTGGTCCATCGACGCAGTCTAGAACTCTACAGAAATTCCTGGAAAGTTGTTTGTTGCTGGAAAGAGATCCTGTTGTGCTTGCCGATATTGAGGGGTTGTTGCAGCGATTTCCAAGGGGACTCCAGGAATCCATGGTGAATTCCTTACAATGGAGGAAGACTAGCAAGGAGATGCGGATGAATATTCAAATTGGAGATTATGATGTCGACTCAGTTATTCTAGATCTTGGTTTGGATGTCAACATCTTAACCAAGCAAGCATGGAAGAAAATGGGGAGCCCCCCATTGAGTTGGTCTCCTATACAGCTCTGGTTAGCTAATCATGCTAAAATGACACTGATTGGGAGAGTTCCCCGATTGGTGGTGGACATTGAGGGCATGAAGACCTACGCTGAATTTGATGTCATCAAAGTGGTTGAAGGAGGAAGCTCTTATCCCGCGTTGCTGGGGATCGGATGGGCCAACAACAGTGGAGCGGTAATCAACTTCAAGTGACAGATGATGACTTTTGAAAATCGCGATCTCAAGTTATCGCCCCGTTGGATCTGGCTGAAGGATGCAGATACCTTGAACCAATGAAAGATGAATATCCCAGCGGATGGGACCATGCATTCAATATTTCAGAAGATTGCATTCATCCAACTGACAACGCTGAGCTTGGATGGTGCAGTGATAGCTCTGCGTCTTTCGAATCTGATGATGCACTAGAACACTGGCAGAACCGCTTGCACGAGGTGTCACTCCGTAAGTGTGGATTGATCACGCAGTCACTATGCCGTGTCGCGACTGAAACGATCACACTACCAATATATGAAGGACTTCCTGGCTTGTCTTCCTTTCTGACGGAGTTTGAGGAAAGAGTTTCAGAACCATAGCGATTGCTGGCATTGGACGAAGCACTGAAGGTTGCTCCAATGCGCTGGTGGGAGACACATAAGGCATCAATTGATGGATGGTCAACATGCAGAAGATTGATGATGGTCCGTTTCGGCGATACCGAGGTCTATCACGTAGGGAAGTATGATGGTTGAAACAATCCTGGAGGCCATTTGATGGAGTGTTAGGCATTATGGGCATCACGACCAAGAGATGAGTGGGTCCACACATTTATCCATACTTTGGATGAACTGTCGTGGTCATGGTATACGGCAGCTGAATTACGGGGAGAAATCACTACTTGGTTGGAGTTTACCATCTATTTTACTCATACATTCAGTTTTGTTGATCCCAACCCGGATGTCCATAACGCTCTGCGGATCATTCGCGATGTGGTTCTAAAGGTTGTTCCTGTGGCGTACCCAGTGGATCTGCATACACACGGCCAGATGCAATCCATTATGGAATGTTACAATATCACTGGTGGGCCTAAAGATGGTGACAATCCACTAAATTTCAACATTCCGAAGTCTGAAGGAAGTCGCGATGTGGTACCACCTGGTGTGCCAAGTGATCCGTTCAATCAGCCCTTGAAGCTTCGCAAGATCAATATTGGGATGGAGGCCACTCCCAAGTTCACAAATGTTGGATATTATTGGGATGATGAGATGATGGGAAAGGTCACTGAGTTGTTACATGAGTTTCAAGACCTTTTTCCTACTAAGTTCTCTGAAATGAAAGGTATTTTGGGTGATTTAGGAGAGATGAAGATTCACTTGAAACCAGATGCGAAACCAATCAGGAAGCAACCTTATCGGCTCAATCCGCGACACAAGGAGAAGGTCAAGGCAGAACTTGATTTCATGTTGGATGTTGGTATCATTGAACCAGTCGAAGAGTCAGAATGGATCAGTCCTATGGTAGTGCAGGACAAGAAGACTGGCAAGGTGCACATCTGTGTTGATCTGCGGAAGTTGAATGACACCTGCTTGCATGACCCCTTTCTGACCTCATTTACTGATGAAGTGCTTGACGGGGTAGGTGGCCAGGAGATGTATTCTTTCACGGATGGGTTCTCAGGCTATCATCAAATCCGTATTTCCAAGGAAGACCGCCACAAGACAACTTTTGTGACAGAATGGGGATGTTTTCAATATACTGTCATGTCATTCGGACTGAAGAATGCACCTACGATATTTTTGCGGGTTGTTGTTGCTGCATTCAAGGATTTCATCCAGAATTTCTTGCAGGTATACATGGACGATTGGATAGTTTATGGTTTGATCTGCGATCATCTGGCCAATCTGTGGTTGATGCTGGAGCGCTGTCGCCAGCACCAGATATCGCTGAATTTGAAAAAGTGCATTTTTTGCACGCCGTTTGGGATATTGATGGGTCCAATTGTGTGCAACCAGGGGTTGTTAGTCGATCCAGCAAATATTGCGCTCATTTTGAGCTTGACACCGCCAACCATCATTAAGTAGTTGAGGGCGACATTGGGGCATACCGGGTATTATCGCAAGTTCATCAAGGGATATGCAGCGATCACCGCCCCTATGGAGAAGTTATTGAAGAAAGATGTTGTATTTCAATGGAGCCCTGAATGTCAGGATAGTTTTGAGCAGCTCAATGCTAAGATGGCTTCAACACCGATACTAGTATTCCCAGACTGAAGTAAGGAATTCCATGTCCATGTTGATGCATCGTCAGTTTCACTCGGTGTGGTGCTAGTGCAACCAGGAAAGGGGGATCTTGATCACCCTATTGCTTTCGCCAATCAAAAGTGGGAAGGATTGGCAATGGTCTATGCGCTACAGAAGGTTCGACACTACTTATTGGGAGGACATTTTAAGATGTTCACATACCATTCTGCCTTAAAGTACCTGATCAATAAGCCTGTGTTGGGGGGGAATATATGTCGCTGGTTACTTCTCTTTCAGGAGTTCGATTTTGAAGTAATTGTGAAACCAGGGCGGTTGAATTCCGGCCCTGATCATCTCTCACGGATTGAAACAGGAGAGGAGCCAACTAACATTGAAGACGGGTTGCCGGATGCACAACTATTTCGGGTTGAAGTAGCTGATAGCTATTTCAAAGAAATCATTCAGTTTCTGGCAATAGGTACCGCACCAGAAGAGCTCACCACTAGTTAGAAGAAGCAGTTGGTGGTTAAAGCTGTCGACTTCCAGCTCATCGCAGGATAGTTATACAAGATGGGTGCCGACGAGATATTACGACGATGTGTCTTGCCACTCGAGCAAGCGCAGATATTGGCAGAAGCACATGGAGGAGTAGCTGGAGGACACAACGATGGTCGAGCGACTGCCAGGAAGGTGCTTCGGGTGGGGCTCTGGTGGCCCACGCTCCATAATGATGCGACCGACTATGCGCGGTCCTGCAACGTCTGTCAAAGAACTGGGAATCCATCCAGGAGGGATGGGATTCCGTTGATGCCTCAGTTAACACTGCAGCCATTTGACAAATGGGCAGTAGATTTTGTGGGACCCATCAATCCATCGGGTAAGCACACTGGTGCCAGATATATCATCATGGCGACAAATTACTTGATAAGATGGGAGGAAGCTACACCAGTCGTTGATTGTTCCACAGCCACAGCTGTGCGGTTTTTGTTTGACAACATTATCACTCGCTTCGGCTGCCCCAAGATATTGCTGAGCGATCAAGGTAGCCACTTTCTCAATTGCGCCATCAGTGCACTGATGGAGGAGTTGCAGATTCAGCATAAGAAGAGTACACAATATCATCCGCAGGCAAATGGCACAATGGAAGCTTTCAACAAGATATTGGAACATGCGCTGACAAAGGTGTGCAATGCGAACCGCGATGATTGGGATCTCAAAATCCAAGCAGTATTGTGGGCCTATCGCACCACATGTAAAAGGTTGACGAGTCAGACACCCTTTAAGCTGGTGTATGGACAAGAAGTAATCATGCCAATGGAGTACATTGTTCTAGGTCTACGCGTAGCAGCAATGACAGGAATGGATTCTGCAGCAGAATTGGAGGAACGTCTAGCGCAGTTAGTGCAACTGGAGGGAGATCACTTTATCGCCAGTTTCCATCAGGGTGTGGAGAAGGATCGCCAAAAGGCTTGGCATGATCGCCACATCAAGAACAAACAGGTTCAACAGGGCGACTTGGTGCTGTTGTATGATAGCAAGTTTATGAAACATCCAGGAAAATTACAGATGCATTGGCTTGGTCCGTATCGCATCAGTAGCACAACTTCAGGAGGAGCAATACAGTTGCAGCAGTTGGATGGAGCGATGCTCCCCAAGTTGATTAATGGTAGCAGGTTGAAGCCTTATTGTTCGGGATTGGAAAATCACGATGCCTAAGTCGCATCGGGGAAGAAAAAAAAAGTGTATATTGATCGGTGGCAGGATGGAACACCAACAGGAACGAAATGCGGAAGCAGGGAGGCTTGTGCCACAATTTAGGAGCAGTCCGCGACAAGTGGCAACGTTGCGACTAGGTCAAATCAGAAATCATTATGCAGACAGAACTTTTTCCTTTTGGGTAAATATGATCGTTAGTCGATTCAGATTGTGCCAGAAGCACGCATGTTTGGAATAAGGAGTACACTGAGGCAGCATGACCGACGGCACTTGGAATGATGGTTTGCATGGTTGGCACAAGGAATCCACCATGGAAGCATGGCCAAAGGGTCCAGGGGATGATGATTCGCACACTTTGGCACGCGGGGAAACAAGTGGAAGTATGATTGCTATGCACACATCAGAAGTCCGGCTAATACTCACACAGAGCAGCGGAATGTTATGAGTAACCTCAAGCGTGAGCAGGTGGTGTAAATGATTGTGGAGGCAGATGACCAGCTGACTGCGATGTATAAATATAGGAATCAGCAGATAGCAAGAGCACAGAGGTTGTTCTGATTAAGAGGGGTTATGTTACGAGAGGGCCAGGCATCTAGCTAAGTTAGGAATTCGAAGGAGGTTGTGGAAATGATCCATTTCATTTCATGTCGTAGCACACCAGGTGCGCTGAGGGCCCGAACGACAAGTGTACATGAGCGCCTGGAGAAATCCGTGCCTCGGACACTCAGGGGTTACAAGCATGAAGTCTCATCTGAGATGTCTAGGGAGTTGGTGATGGTTCGAAGTCTCGTGGTCCCTACGACCACACAAAGGATGGGGGTGGTAGCCCCCGGGTCCCTGTAACATGTGCTTACTGGTGCGAAACAGATGTGCCAGAACTGCTGGCCTGTTTTACACCCCGGCGTTGCTCATAAAATTCCTCTCTGTATGCAATCGGTCTCTCGAGACTGGAGGATGAGTTTATAAGGTCCATGACAGCAAGTCGGGAAATGACCACTTTTGGGAGAGAAGTACATGACAGCAAGAAGATGATCAGTATAGCAGAAGGAGCAGGACAACACTGCGCGATCCAGACAGCAAGAACAATTGCAGAAATATAATTCAGCTATAGTAGAGTCAAGACCAGAGAATACACCACGTCCAGTTGACGTGGCTCAAGGGCGAGCCACAAGATTGTGTTGGGGGCCTGTTGGCAGGCGGTTTGTTAAGGAAGAATCGCAGCATCGCCTATGCTGTGACACATCAGAAGAGGTCGCGGAAGGCAGAAGAATAGACTATTTTATTTATTTTTGAGTCGATTGTACCGCAAAATGCGGGTTTTTGGGTCATTGGACCATATGAGATGTAATTTTGAGCTAATTGTACCGCAGTAGGCGGGTTTTTGGGTCATTTGGACCGTGTCAGTTAGATTTTGGGTTATTTGTCCAGGAGTCGGTTAGGAAGTTGTTAGTAAGTGGACAAGCATTGTAAAGGCGGAAGCCTATTTATAGTCAAAGAGTCGTATGTGTTGGATAACCTTTTGAGGGAAAACTTTTGAGTTGATCAGAGCATGATCTTTGGATGTTGTTTATGCGCATCTTTGAGTCTGTATGTGAGATCTAGTGATATTGCTAAGATTTGGTTTTGTGGAGATGTTGTATCGGGTTTTTTCTAAAGTAATATGACATGACGGAACCGTTTGGTGAAATTCCCTATGTACCTTTTATGTTAATGCAGGTTGCGATGATTTCTTACTGCAGTTAATACTTTAATGTTATACTTGTTGCGATGAATGTTTCTGTTAAATAATGCTATGAATATGAATGATGTTAATCTTGATTGCATAGATATGTTTTGAATGTTGCGACAATTAAGTTAAGTAAGTAGTGCCGCAATCATCCTCCTTCATTCGGCGGAAACATGGCTCCGTCCACTCTCCCTTGATTGCCTCGGGTGAGACCTCATCTGCTCTGCAGGTGTTGCTGGATAGGGTAAAACCTGTCTGGGCCGGTGCTCAGGGAGATCGCGGTGGGTTGGTGTCGACAGTGATGGGAACCCCTGTCGACTAGGTTTGAGTCAACAAGTGTGTTAAGCGTTTATCTCTTTAATGTTTTAGTAATTATGATAATTTAAACCAAGGATGGGGAGTGAATGGGATCCCCTAAAATTTTATTAATTCTAATCTTGAAATGAATAGATCCAAGCACGTAAAAAGTTCAAAAACTATTAGTGAATATAAAATTGGAAGAACAACTTGAAAAGAAAGGAAACTACAGAAAATAAAGATCTAGTGCCTTAAAGGGAAACAATGTTGGGAAATGGAGTCATTACAAATATCAAAGAATGGATATTAATATTCAATGGAGAATGGAGGCGAGAAATCCCTCTCCTTTGCTAGCCAAATGCAATATCGCTTTCTCACTCCAACTTTGAGGGATTCTTGAAAATATTCAAGAGACAAAACAATCTAATCTTTAAACTATCATCCACCAAATGTTAGTAAATTTCGTAAGTGATTGAATCTACTATAAATTGAAAAGAAGTTGCAGCAATCTAATCAATCAAATAGAGAACTATTCATAAGAAATGAGGTTGCAACAATCATTTACATATTTTACTAAAAACAACATGAAAAACAAAATGTTACCTAAGACCTATGTGAAGAGCCTCCTTCCACCAATGAGACAAGCTTGCAACAACATACACCAACACTAGAGCCTAAGAATCACTAAAGCAAAATTTCAGCAGAGTATTTTTATTCCAAGAGAATTCAACCCTTACAAAAGAACAAGAGGCTCCCTTTTATAGCATAAGGGGGGAAATGGACTCAAGATGTAGTAAAAAATTTAGTTATAGCGAGTGATGGTATCAAGAAGATGATGTGTTAGATCAGTGGTCTAGATCACACCTTTGCAAAAAGCAGTTATGCCAACAAACCAAGTCGATTTGCCTTAGTGGGGAAAATTCACTTCTTGACTTGTAAATAATACTAAAATATCACTATACCATGGGTCTTCTCCAAATCCATGTGTAAAAACCATGGAATGAGTTGAAATGGTGTGCCAATACCATGGGTGGTTTCCCTTGGGCAAATCATTGGTCAAAATAGCCATGATGAGCAAGTCGTTGGAGCCACATGATCCAAGTATTAGAGAGGTTGATCCATGTGAAAAGTAGCAATGAATGGCTATGATATAATATTGAAGTGAGATAGAAGCTAGACGATCCCCATAAGCTTCAACATATGTTGCTTGTCACATCACCAAATTTGTCTCCACATGTGTACCAAGGAAAATTTTTAAAACCCTCCATAAATTTATATGTATAATAATTGGGTGAATCCTCTTGGTAAGTGGGAAAATTTGAAGGCTAATTGATCAATAATATATATATATATATATATATTGTCCGATGTTTCATTAAATTATAAAATCTTTGTAAAATCATGGCAATAAGTTTTTAAAACATTTGGAGCAGCAAACAGATTTTGGAGAACAAGTTATGATCAAGGCGGATCGTATTTAAGCCTAGTCAAAGCATGGATAGACAAGGCTTGTGAGAAAAAAAATTCTCCGTGGAAAGAGTCTGAAGGATTCCAAGCCCATGATCTCTTCTACCATTATAGCTCCATTCTAATGAAGGTAATGGACTTTTACTCAATTTATCATAGACGTGGTTTTGTCTTGGATTATTACCGAAGACAAAGGAAGAAGTCCTAGCATGAATGATATACTAAGTTGGATTCATCGGTGGTATGATTTCACTTGACCTATTTATTTTATCATGCTTAGAGTAGGTAGGTAGGTTGCATAATCTATTGTGTAAGCATTTGATTCTATCATTTACTTTTACCCATACATTGCACTTGTTATTTACTGCATTTCATTTTTATTTGAATAAAGCAAGACAAAAGTGTTTTCCTCTAATGCATTTGATGAAATTGTTGTTTGAAGTGTGTGTAGGTCTATAGGTCCCAAAAGATTCAGAGGTTCTCACGCACTTCTGAGAGAAGTGCATGTCTCACAGTTGGAACCAGTTGTTACCCTTCAAATACTCTACAATGTGCCATACCTAGATTGTCACAGAGGAGGGGACCTTTTTTCTATGTAAAGGCCAAGTCTGGGATTGATTTATGTAGAGTGTTGGTATAGGGGGGTTCAAGACCCATGGTTTGGTCATGGCAGGTCCTCTTGGTTTTCATTCCAGGAAGTGTTGGCTTAGTGGCATTGCTGACTTCCCCTTTTATTGGTGAAGGTCCCCTATCATGTTGGGCCATTTGTGCCTTGGGTTGGTTTGGGATGACTCCATTTGAACACATAGCTTAGGGGCTCCCAGTCACACTCATGTTTATGTTTTGTAGAAGGTGATTATGCGTGTAAGGGTTGTCACCGACCCGTTTTAGCACACCTCATTATGCCCACTTGGACCTACTTTTATCGTGTATTGACCCTCCTCTTGGCTCAAGAAAGCCAAATTGATGATGATATCTTCTTTTGAAAAAGCCATACCACCTAAAGGAGGAGGTTGTTGAGGGAAAAAGAACAATGTTGGGGCTAGTTGGGGCATGACATCCTCCTCCCATGTTCAACATTTCATCCAAGTTGCACAATTCATCATATGAGGTTTAGTCCCCACATTGTAGGTGACAAACCCTAAAAAAAATCATGAAAAATAGTTTTAAGTTATTTTAGACATTTTAGGTTGGTTGGCTTGTAAAGGAAGTTAGGTTCGCCTAGGTAACATATAAATAAGGCAACTCCTTATTTTAACTCAAGATCATGGGATCAAATAAAGTTCTCTTTTTATTTCTTCTTTTCTACTTGGGATAGTGGTGCACACCCTCTTCTTGGCAATCTTGAAGCTTCAATGTGGTATTTTCTTGGTGTTTGAGGTTGATACTTAATCTTGCAAGGCTTGTTTATGGAAAGGGATTATTAGGAGGTTACTCTTTTATCCATTTTTCTTCATTTATGGTAAGATCTTTGGTTCTCTTTCTCTTACATTGTCGGAGACATCCAAGGTAAAAGTAAATTAGGGTTTGGTATTCATAAAAATATTCCTTGTAAGTGAGGCATCCCTCTCTGGAGGGTCTCCCTTGTTAGGCCTTCGACACCTCTTTTTTCCCTAACTAGGTCAAGACCAACACAACCTAGGGTTTCTTGGTTTTGCCCCTAATTTATCAAAATAGGATTGTCAAGTCTTAAGAAAAACGTTAACCACAATTCCTTAGTGACCTTGAAGGGAAAATACTCGAGTTTGTATTTCCCTCATCTTCACTTGGAATCTATTTATCAAATTTTTGTACTGAATATTGTTAAGACTCCAAAAAATCATATATTGTGAAAAACACTAAAAATTATATATTTTTGTAAAAATTCCAAAAACATTTATTTTGTGTTGTAGATTTTACTTTAATTGTGGTTTTCTGAAGTATTCAATTGCAACAATAAATTTCAGATTTAGATTAGATATTGAAAAAATCCAAAAAAGTTGAAAATATTGGGGAAATCCCTAAAGGAGGTGTCATCATCCTAAGGTTAAGTGATGACAGTCCTAAGGAGGTGTGTAACAATAAAATAATATTAATAGTCATGCCCTTTGGTGAAAAGGTGCAAGACAGGCTTATTTAATCCCAACCATTGTATTCATTTATCATCTTCTACACTATTATTATACATTTTTCTACATTTTATGCTTCTATATACGTCTCTTCTCTCTCCATTGGTATTAGAGCCTCTCGGTTCTATGCACTAGCCCACCACATTGCATCCTTCACCACTCCCACCTCTGCTACACCCACCTCCTCCTTACCTTCACCTCCCTCCACCACTAGCTGCCACCTCCCTCACGCGCTCACACCGCCCCCCCCCACCACTAGCTTCCACCTCCCTCCCTGCGACTTCCCCACTTCGTCGCTCTCCATCCTCCTACTTCATCCCCCATCCTCCCCTTCCCCATCTGCTCCTCTGTCGCCCACCATCCAGCATCACTAGCCTTGCTCCCACACCAATCCATTACCTGCTACAATGTCCCCGTCACTCCCCTCGCTCCCTCCCTGTCGTCCTCCTTCATGCTGCATCCTCCCACATCACTCCAGTCACGCTGCAATGTCCCCCCTTCACGCTGCAACTTCCCCCACTCCCCTAATGCTCCCCATGACCTCCTCCTCCACGCCACCTTGCCCCTCCACACACCCTTCACCATCAACCTCCACGCCAACCATCCCAAGCGGCCTCCGCCTCCGCCTTGGATTGTTTTTTTTTTAATATTAATACTTTCATATTAATGATATTTATTAATATTATTATTAATTTAAAAAAAAAACTATATTATAATTATTATTATTATTATAATTACTTTTAAAAAAAAAAGAGAATCGTGGCGGGCTGGCTTCGTACAGCAAATAAGAATAAATCCACGTTCAGCGCTGAGAAGATTCCACCAATCACTAGATCACCATTAAACGCCCGGTTCGATTCAATCAATGAGAAGGTTAACAAGAACTATGAGGAACTCCAGGCAAAGATCAAACAAACCAATGACAATTTTGCAGCGACTTGGACACAAATCACGTCATGAATAGAGAACACCATTCTCACTCTAAAAGACGACCAAAAGAAAAATCAGGCAATTTTAAACACCATCTTGGACAGATTACCATTACCAAAAGATCCGCATCCAAACTCTCCCAGAACACCGGAGCAGTCGGATCCCTTCAACATGTCGTCATCATACTCATATACACAAGAACGCCAAATACGGGTGAAAGTCGAGCTACCCAAATACGACAGGGATGAACGACAATGCATAGCGTGGATTAACAAAGCCGAGGAATACCTAGACATCCACAATATCCATTACGAAGAGGAGAAAGTTAAATATGCCTCCATGAATCTAGAAGGCAACGCTTACAACTGGTACTTATGGTGGAAGAAAACTGCAAGAATCTATTCTCACAATTGGGTTAGTTTCAAGAACGAGCTCATTAAAAGATTCCAAGGCGTTGAAGAAAAAGACTTCTTTGCCAAAATCACAAGGTTACAACAGAAAAGCAGTGTCGATGAGTACACCTGTGAGTGGGAAGTGTTGTCGACTCGAGTTCCAGAGTTAACCGATGACCAACGACTACAGACCTACATGCACGGCCTAAAACAACACATCCGTGATGAACTAGAGTTACATAACATCGCTACCATGGAGGAAGCACGACGTAAAGCCAGGATTATTGAAAGCAAATCCGTTCATACAAATTTTGACCAAGACGACTCCAAAAAGAACCCCCTCCAATCAGCATACACAGGAAATCCAAGATATACACCGCCTCAACTTAGAGAAGGAGCGAAGCCCAGTTTAGAGGCCCAAAGAATAAAAGAAGGGAAATGTAAGTTCTGTGGAGATAAATGGGATCCTAAGCACAGATGCTTACAAAAGAAATTGTATGCCTGCGAAGCAGAGTTGGAAGTCAAGGAACCAATTGGGAATGATGCAAAGAGTCAACAAGACTACCACACAGAAATCGAGGATGACACCCCAAAAATCTGATTACCGCTATTACCGGAATCTCCCAACTGCAAACATTGAAGCTTAGAGGACATATAAAAAAGAATAGAGTCACAGTTCTCATCGACTCTGGCAGCACCCATAACTTCATTAATGTCAACCTTCCTAAGGTATTTAATCTATTTGTTTTTCTAGTTCCTAACATGAAGGTTATGGTAGTAGATGGAAAGAAGATTGATAACGTAGGGAAATGTCACCAAGTCAAGTTACAAATACAAGAGTATGACTTAGAATCAGATTTCTTTGCGGTGCCACTGGGAGGAGTTGACGTAGTATTAGGAATACAATGGTTACAAACCTTGGGTAAATACTTCGCAAATCACTAAGAACATTTTATTGAATTCCATGCGTTCGGGAAACACACAAATTATATGGGTTCCAACCACCTCCGACACAGCTGGTTACATCACATCAGATAGGAAAGCTACTTCGGAAGGACGCACCAATGTACATACTTCAATGTCAAGAAATGAAGCTTCTAACAAGTAAAGGAAATAGGGACAAACAACCAAAGATACAAAAGCTGATTCAGAAACATCGCAAGGTGTTTCAAGAGCTACCTATGGAGCTCCCACCAAACAGAAAAATCGAACGCATATTCGAAATAGAACTAGGGACAAAACCCACCAGTAGCAAACCATATAGGTGTCCACATCAGAGATGATGCAACAGTTCACGTAATCATTGTCGTCAAATAAGCTTTGAGGAAAAAGCTTCCCTTAAGGGGAAGGCAATGTAACAATAAAATAATATTAAATATAATTAATATTAATAGTCGTGCCCTTTGGTGAAAAGGTGCAAGACGGGATTATTTAAGCCCAACCATTGTATTCATTTATCATCTTCTACACTATTATTATAAATTTTCTGCTTCTATATACGTTTCTTCTCTCTCCAGGGTGTTTCAGATCTGATTATTGAGTTATTTCAGGTCCATATCGAAAGAAGAGTCAAACCCATTCTAGGTCACCTGGGAGGACCCTAGGGGAATTTGAGTCTAAGGAATTTTTTTATTTATTTAACTACGATAAGCTGCAAACATGTAGCTTAAATCAACTCCAAATCATACATTTTATCCACCAAATCAAGTGCGCCCTAGGGGGAATAAGTGTGCCCCTCTATGTTGATCATTGGGAGGTAAATTTGAGTAATTTTGACGGCTGGTTTGAGAGATATCTTAGATTTTCTATGATGGTTTGTAATGCAAAAAACTGGAGCAGAAAGTTGCGAACCTATAGGGTAAATCAATGCTAAATCAGGTGTTTCATCCATCAAAACATGTGCGCCCTAGGAGGAATAGGTGCACCCCCCCACTGTTGATCATCGAGAGATAAAGTTTGCATGTTTTCGATGATTGGTTTGAGGGATATCTCTTGTTTTCTATCACTAATTTTTACTGCAAAAAAAATGCAGCACTGAGTTACATCTTCATTATTTCTCCTAAAGGTTCATTCAATGACTCCATTAGGCATTGGTCTAGTGACGATGGGAAATTTTTGTAGGGATAGAATTGCCTTTTGTCGTGCTATTATAGGACTATCCTTAACTCATTTAGGGATCCTCCTGTGGCCCAAGGAGCGGGGTCTATAAAGGAAGGGAGTTACATCGAAATGACAATGGGTGTACTTCTTTGAAGAGTTTTCGATCATAGTACCGAGTCCACATATCCAAATTGGGTCCACATATCCAAGTTGGGTCCACTTATCGTCAATTGTGAAAGAGTACTAGTTTTTGAGGTAACACAATCTACCTAAATCTATGTCTAGATTTTCATAGGTGACCCAATAAATTAGGGGTACGCATTCCTAAACAAGTCTTACAACTACATGCCCATTTATATTGTGGTTAAATCAATCTCCATAAAAAAATTCTTACAATACAATGAGTCGATTACATCTTTCGCTTGTGTGTGCTTCTTATGATAATGCTTCACATAAATCCATAGCATGCGTTTTTTTCATGTGCCATTATGACTATGTGTACTTTCCTAGCTCAAGAGTTCATCCCAAATTCTCTCTCCATGGATTGAAGCATCATACCACTCTTTTCAGCTATGATACTAGTTGTTAGGAAATAATAAAACACATAATACATAAAACAAGCAAGCACACACAATGAAAAAGAGGACTTTTACTCTGTAAACCCAGACTGGGAAACAAAAAACAATAGATCTATTAAACCCTTAACCAAGCCAACCATCATCAGCTACTCTCAAACAATCTACAATGGAGTTACTCAAGCCTTTAAGTAGGATTCCTCACATGCAATACCATGGGTTACCAAAAATCATGGTCCGTAAACCACCAACAGTAAACCCACCTTTGTCTCTTTAATCAAGATTAACCTAACAAATGATTATCTATATCATTGTTTCATTGATTAGGAAAGTTCAACAAATGGATGTCAAGAGTGTTTTTTCTCCATGGACACCTCCAAGAATTATATACAACAACCAACAAGGTTTGTATGGAATGGCCATGTTGTTTTGGTTCATAGACTCAAGAAATCTCTATATGATCTTAAGAAAGCACCTCATACTTGGTATGAGAAGATTCACAATTTATTTATCAAAGGTGAGTTTAGTCTCTACAAGGTTAAGCATGATCTCTGTATTAACCATCAAGATGGTAAAACCCTCATCATTGTGCTATATGTGCGTAATCTCCATTTCATTAGTCATTCCACATCCATGATTAATGACATGTAACAACACAACTAAGCACTCTTTTGAGACGATTGATTTAGGGTTGCTTAGTTCTTTTCTAGGACCTGAGGTTTCTCATAAATTTGTTGAGATTTCCCTTTTTTAGCTTGAATACATCGAGATCTCTTGTAGCACTTTCAAATGGAATATTGCAAGCTAATGCATACACCTATTGCTTCGGGGATGAAGTTTAAGGCCAAACGCCCTTCACCAATATTTGATGCATCATTTTATCAATCTATAATCCAAATTCTACTTTACCTTACACATTCTCAGCCATATATCTCCTTTGCAGTGAGTATGTGTTCCTACTACAAGCATGAGACTCGTGAGAGTCATTAGCAAGCTACTAAGCATAGTTTACGCTATCTTAAGGGCACCCTTCACGTAGGCACCGTCTACTCAACAAGCACCAACATTTACCTCTTCATTTTTCCAATATCAACTAGGTAAATGATCTTGAGAAGCAACGGTCTACCTCAAGATACTTGTTTTCTCTTAGTTCTGGACCAGTTTGTTGGTGTTCCAAGAGGCAACAAGGTGTGAGCTCTTCTCCACTTAATCCAAATATGTTAGTGTAGCTCATTGCAAAAAGCATATTGCATAAATATGAATGAAACTTGATAAACTAAGTCTCGCTCAATGGCCTCCTTTCACTTTATTTTGTGATAATTAGCTTATTTTGCAATCCAGAGAATCATCAAAAGTTCAAACACATTGGTATTTGAATGCATTAGATTCGACATCTCCATGCTCAATGACAACTTGTGCAAATTTTTATTCCTTTTGCAAATCAACGTGTTGATATCTTCACCAAATCTCTTTCAAAGCCCACTTTCATCAATCTCTGAACATATCTCAATATAAGGAGGGGATACATGATGTATTGTAATGTCTTCTCTCCATGGTTCCATGTTTAAATTTAAAGGGGTGTTGAAATCATGTGGTTACTCTTTACTTGATGTCACATTTCAATCCATTACATCAATTAGAGTTTTATGGAACCTACATATGGGTACCTAACTAAGCCATTTATTGTGCCTTCTATATTTGACAGATTATCCTAGTCATTCTTCGGGCTAGCACCCTAATCCTAGAGGGATGTGTATAAATACAAAGATTTACACTCCTCATTTGCATGATCTCATTCAAGCGAAATCATTCATTCTTTACCTAAAAGCACCTCTAAACAATTCGCCCTACTTGTGGTATTCCACTCTATTTGTGTAATTGATTCTTCCTATATTCCACTCTATTTGTGTAATTGACTCTTCTTTAAAGAAGAATGGTATGTGAACATTTTTCCTATGATCTTTATTAAAGGCTGTTATAAATTTTATAATTTGATGATATGATCTTTATTAAATTCTATAATAAATTTTATGATTTGATTAGGGTTTGTTGGTGTTATGTTTAGCCTAATTTCACAAGCAAGATCACTGAAAGAAACACAATCACAAGATAGACAAATATTTACCCTCAAAATCCCTCATGGGGTAGAAAACCCAACAAAGCTTTCATCAATATAGATAATCAACCCAATACAAGATGTAGTCCTCAACAAGAGCTCCTTCTCCTCCTATGCGGACCTCTCTCTCTCCTATGCGCCAATCACAAGTGAGTGAATGAATGAGATAAATGAGGAACACACCTCCTCTATTTATACGTATGTTCTAACTGACTTTTCACCCTAATGGGGCCAACCTCTCCCAGGAGAGTCTAATAACCCCTAAACAGTAAACTCAGGGCCGACCTCACATGGGAGATCTAATAACCCTAGTTACCACACTCTCTCGGAGGAATAAACATCTCTGGATATACTATAGGGTCACCATGGAGGAATGTACCATCTCCAAAATAATAAAATACAAATATAATATTCTTAGAAGTTACAATATTTCAACAGTTGGATCTACTACCTTCTTATGATTTCATGTGTAACACAGTGTGTTCCCTAGACAAGGCAGGTCAATCAAGTATATTATTATTTAAGCTCAACATTTTGGTTATAACACAGAAAACACTTCCTTAATCCAGTTTCAATTGTTGTTGAACAAAATAACCTATTCATCATTCATTGTGGAATGATAAATTGTTGTAAGATAAAATAACCTATTGTTGGAAGAGTTGAAATAACACCAGTGATGAGTTATTCATTATGGAATGATAAATTGTTGTCAGACAAAATAACCTATTGTTGAAAGAGTTGAAACATTGGAGAAATTTTGAGATCAAAAATGGGCCTCAAAACAAAGAAAATGTACTATAAAAATCAACCAATCACATTGTAGTAGATGACATCATCCATCATGGTTGAGGTGGCATTGCATGAGTTTAAGAATGTTTATTTGTCAAATTTTCTATGGTGAATGAAAACCCATAGTTAACATTTTTTCATGTTTTTCATAAAATAATATTATCGGTCATTTTCAAGTAAAGTATTCATAATGAATGTATTTTCACACTTTTTTTTCTCTTTCTCATAAAATAATATTATTGTCATTTTCAAGTAAAGTACTCATAATGAATGTATTTTCACATTTTCTCATAAAATAATATTATTGTCATTTTCAAGTACTCATAATTCATAGAAAAAATATTATTTCACATTTTTTATAAAATAATATATTGTCATTTTCATGTTTTTAATTTTAAATTATATATTCAATCCATTCTATTTAATATCATAATGCCAAACTAATTTATTATATATATATATATATTCCTTTCACATTTTTTCATAAAATAATATTTTTATCATTTTCATATTTTTAATTTTTAATTATATAATGAAACTAATATATATATATATATATATATATATATATATCTTTGTACTTTTAAAATAAATTAAATTCATGAATAATATTAATATGAAAAAAGTATGTTAATTCTGCATATAAATTAAATTCATGAATGATAGTAACATGAAAGAGGTATGTTAATTATGCATGAATTATAGTGTCATTGTTACACACACACACACACATATATATATATATATATACATACACACTTTTAAAATAAGTTAAATTTATGAATGATATGAATATGAAAGATGTATGTTAGTTATGTATGAGATATAGTGTCATATATATAAAAGTTGAATTACACATTCATTTATATTTAGTTTGAATATATAAAATAACATGTTAATGCGATAAATGATCATATTGAATTTTTATATGTATATTTTGTATTTATAATTTTTTTAGTTGTAAAGAATGAAAATAATTTCTTAGATAAGTATTATATTAAAAAATTATTTTCAAAATGTATAAATATTTTTTATTAATAATGTTTTGTATTATATAAAAAATTATTAGTTAGTAAAATCATTTATGCTTCAACTAATAAATTAAAAGAATTTATGCACCACCATTGACTTAGTTAATACTACTCACTTTTACTACTTAATTTGTAAGAATAAATTAAGTTTATATTATTTTTAATGCAAGGCTCAACTATAACATTCAATTACAATCAAATAAATATCCCAAAAACATTTATAATTTTGATATTAATTTACCAATATAGATTTAAAGAATAAAGAATAATAATAATAATGCAATGTGGATTATAATAATATTATTAACATTTTATTAAGTTGATGAGAAAAGTATTAAATATAAAAAATTAACCTAAATTAAAAAAATAGATCTTAAAAAATGTTTTTTATTATTTAATTACATTTGCAAATTCAAGACAAATAAATGTTAAAGAACAATAAATTTTTGGGAATTTACAATGAATATTAGTCACATCAATGTAGAGTTATTTTATTAATTTTATTTCTAGTAAATTTTTAAAAGTAACTCTACCATATAAAGGTATTTTATTAATTTTATTTCTAATTTTGAAAAATAATTCAACCATTGTTATTTATATTTGCATAGAAAATAGTGTAGGAGGTGACTTGTCATATATACCTACCCCATAAAACCCCTAACTCATAATGTTTTAATATATTTCATATTCTTTTAGTGCATTATGAGGCCATTTTTTGACCTCAAAATCTTTCTACTGTGAATTGTTTGTTTTATAAATAAAAGGCAACTATCCTCTTTATCATCAGTCAACCTACATGTGTTAGTCATGAATATGGGAAACACTTTGCTATTTTCCTGGCTGTGGGAGAAACAACACAATTCATTCATCAAAGGATAAAAATATGAGTGACTTACATGATTAAAATGGCGGAAGATCCAGTATCATATATAAGATGACTGGAAAAGTTAAAATAAGACCAATTAAAAATAGTTAATTACGGGCAAATTGCAGATGCAGCCGCCATGGTAAGACAGTCATCTAGACTCAGAAACTTATTAGATTCTTACGATTAGTTGGTGTTCCTTTTGATTATAGTATCATAAGGCAATAACGTTATAGCAAAGAATTCAGAAATTTTTTCTGGGTCATTAAATATCTCGCTGGGCAGTTAGTTCGAATAATATTTTAAATACTAATATCAGCAGCAAAGAGTACAAAAACTACAGCTAGAAGAAAATGGGTTATTTAATTCCTTGCTGGCTAGAAGAAAATGGGTTATTTAATTCCTTGCTGACCAGTTCTTCTGAAGCATACTTAAAATACCATCTAGCTCAACAAAGACTTTAATTCCTCGTCAGAATCAATGCTTAAAGACATTCAATTTAACCACACAAATTATATTGTTCTTCAGAAATCTCTCTATAACTTCTCGCTTCAAGTGCTTTTGGAGCATATTTAAAATACCATCTACATTTACCAAGGACTACAATCTTAGCCACTGCATTCGGCTTTAACATGAGGTTATAACAATTTTCTTTAAATTCTCTTCGCACAAACAAATTCATGTTTTTCAATCTTTTTTTCATCGTCCCCAAATCTAAACATTACTTCGATAATAATCCCTCGCCATAACCCATGCTCAATAGTTCTACTTAACCATACAGTTTATTCAGTTCTTCAGCAAAGGTCTTCTTTATAACTTCTCGCTTCAACTTAAGTGCTG
This sequence comes from Larix kaempferi, assembly GCA_027924585.1. Classification (NCBI taxonomy): domain Eukaryota; kingdom Viridiplantae; phylum Streptophyta; class Pinopsida; order Pinales; family Pinaceae; genus Larix; species Larix kaempferi. The sequence continues at coordinate 3,960,026 of BSBM01001409.1, read as the reverse complement.
CGGTCACAAGACCAGTTTCTGGTGTCCATGGATCAGGAAGCAACTTGATCTTTGAAGGAATTTCAAATTTATCAAGCTTTGCACTCTTTGCAACCTGTTCATGGCCACAGCACGAAAAATATCAATTCCTGATATGGAATACAATGTATTTGCAATTAACCATGTCTATGATAGAGTTCTTAAATCCAACAAAAACCTACTAATCTTGTTGACACACGGGTTCAAGCATATTTCCTTTCAATCCCAAGAACTTTAAAACTCGAAAAACGAACTCAGATTTTAGCAATTTTAAAAAATCGTGACAGTAATATGATTTATCTGTCAAATCCAAATCCTACGCCCACCCTCAGTCAAGCACATCCATACGTATACCTTGGATGATGGGACCCTGCAGAACTGACTCTTGTCCATTCTGTCAACTTCAGCACTAATACAAACTTCCAAACCTACTGCATATAAAATACAAATTAACTTCGCTGTTTGGGCAGCTGATTCACTGTCAGACTGCCAGCTACCTTTATCTATTCAAACATACAGTAGGCCTTTTCAGACAGCAAGACAAACCTACCCACACAATGGAGACCGAGATGCAAAGAGAGATCGTACAAAGTGCTCTACAGCCCAGTATGGAGGGCTGTAGAAGATGTTACCAAAAGTAAAAAGTAATTAAAAATTCACGTAGGCTTATAAAATTTATAAAAAAATTTAAATCAAATAAAAAGTAATTAAAAAATCCACTCATAAAATAAAAAATAAGACTCATAAAATTTATAGAAAAAAATTAAATCAAATAAAAAGTAATTAAAAAATCATGTTGACTCATAAAATAAAAAAATAAAACCAACATGAATCCATCTTAACAATTGTAGATTAAATACATAGCAACAATTGTAGATTAAATACATAGCAGGTAAGCATTCTTGAAATTTCAGATCGAGAGTAATTAATGCAAATCTGAAATTCATCCTCTCTTACTAGAGGTTTCCCTTGACTCACCTGTAGGTTTGTAGATATGTCATATTATTCAGATTAGGAACTGTAAGAGAAGCAGATAATTACAAGGAGATATTATAACTATACTGCAAAACAATAAAACAATAAGGGATGGAGGTAAATCAAATCAAATCCAATATCCTTTATAACAAAATAGATGAAGCTCGCAAAGGTAGCATCCTTCGAACTCCACCCTTTAAGGTTACCATTTTTTATAATGGAGTCAAGTACCTTGGTTTCTGGTTAAAGCCAAATGACTACAGATTTAAGGGTTGACTTCATATTTATGAAAAAGTGGAAAATATATTTAACAAATTGGTGCAATAGAAGGCTATCCAGAGGAGGAAGACATACCTTGGTGAAGTCAGTGTTAAAGGCAGTTTTTGTGTATTGGCATTTATAGCTCACATCCCTAAAGGTATTTTAGAAAAAATAAGAAAGTGCCTTAGCCTTTTATGGACAGTGAAAAGAAAGAAAGAAGGCATTCCCTGTGAAAAAATGGAAAAGATAGCTAAACCCAAAGAAACTCCAGGATGGGGGCTGAAAAACAATCACTTTGGCCAAGCTTTGGCAGGAAAAAGAAAAGAAGTGAATCTCTCGAAATATATTGCACCATAATCCATTGAAGATTGGATAAGAAATCAAAACAAAAAATACAGGAGGGTCTATTATATGGAAGGCATTGGTAAGAGCTTTTCCAACAGTAGGCAACTGGATGACACAGAGTTGGAAATGGGTAAGTTAAGGGTAGAGGAGGACCCTTGGGTGGGGTGGGCTGTATAGGTTTGTATAGACTTCCAGACCCCTTGATTATCTTCCTACACTCAAATGGGTTTCGTTATTTGGAGAGAATGGTGGAAAGAAGCAAATATGTTGGGGACTGCGAGGAGAGGAAGCAGAGGTATGGACATGGTCAATGTTCACAGAAAGTGCTATATGGGTATGGTATGTTCACACTCGAACTCTGCAAAGACTCTAGTGCTATATGATTATGGTATGTTCACACTCGAACTCTGCAAAGACTCTAGCCTGGGACTCAACAAGACTAGGCAACTTAGTAAAGACTTGGCAAATATATAAATAAAACAAGAGAGCCACGAGGTGGCAATGTCCCGCACGATTGCTAAAAAAAATTTGATAAGAACAATAGAAAGAAGCTTTAATTTTAATAAGAATAAATTTATTTATTTTTAAGTTTTTTAACAGTTTTTTCTCCTCAAATACAAGTTTAAATCCCAAAAAAAAATGCACACATGGGATGTTGAAAATTGGATCATCTAGCAGTCAGCATAAATGGTTGAATTTAAATTTAATGGTCTACTACGTCAATATAGCACATGCAAATATTTAGAGATATCAATACTAGATTCTTACTATACTCTTACGTGAGCGTGATTCGTATATATTAGACTCTTACGACTATGGCTTCTAGTTTGGTTCAATAGGTATCAAAACCTATAATTTTGTCACATAAATCTAAAAGCCCCACAACTTAATAATAATAGGTGATTAAGGAAAGTTTATAAATCTTAATTTGAAAACCTATCAAGTTATTACTAATTAAGAAATAGATCTCCCGTGCAAAATTAGGTGATTAAGGAAAGTTTATAAATCTTAATTTGAATACATATCAAGTTATCACTCATTAAGAAATAGATCTCCCGTGCAAAATTAGGTGATTAAGGAAAGTTTATAAATCTTAATTTGAATACATATCAAGTTATCACTCATTAAGAAATAGATCTCCCGAGCAAATAATTAAGAAATAGATCTCCCGTGCAAAATTAGGTGATAATTGGTAAGTGGATTTACAAATTTCAATGTACAAGAATGTCTAAAATATAATAAATTAATGTCTTAAAATATAATAAATTAAACAAGTGGCAAATATCAATGTCAACATGATTTTTTGCATGGTCTAACATCCTTGACCAATCTCTTTGTTTTTCAACAAAAAAGTTACTTGTGAACACTTCCTCCTCAACGTTCACAACGTACGATGTAAAAGGTTGTAGGATAACCCACACAACTAGAAGAAAGGAGCAGTTGCGAAATGGCTTAATGACGAGTTCAAACTAAGGACATAACCACCAACTAGCCAAACTAAAGTGAATTCATCTCGCTCATATTCAAGTGTGAAATGAAGATCTCAACACAGTTGTAAAATTTCAACTCTGTATTTAGAATTAGACGGTGTAACCCGTGCCGTATATCTACCACTTTCAGTTTGGAATGGGAAAAGTGCGATGAGGACAATGAGGCTCTATTACGTTAATCAAAAACACAAGCCGATAGAAGGCAACAACTCTATTACAGGAAAAGAAAGCAAATCGGTGGGTTCCTTATATACATTCTATTACGTATGTATGTGGGATGTGGTTAGCTATTAATTAACAGGCAGAAGAATTCCATAATAGTAGGGCGGCCTACTTATAAATTAATGGATTAATAGGGGCCTGCCCTCTCCCATAAATGCCAACACTAGGATCGGACGGAAATGAGCAAATCTATATATGTTTTCGAGGGCCGTGTAGCCGGACTTAGAGCGCCATGAAGGATAGCAGACAAGCCTATTTCCAGATAGCCTTATTCGCGTCTCGTAAAGGCAATTAATATTCACATACAGATATTGGAAAGCGAAACGACATTTCCGAATAAGGATCCCAACGAAAGATCAGTTAACCGGCAGTCAGCATAACCGAAAATTGGGAGTCCGATCTATCTATCTGGTGTGAAGGTGTCGGAGACGGAGGGGTTTGTAAATTGCATGTCAAGGACAGCGCGCCGTCAAGGAGGGATAGAACGAAGTGACGGTGAAATCCTCATTTACAGTACGAGATATGGCACATGAGAACTGAGAACCAGGCATTCTATCCAGGAGCGACGTATGCCGCGGAACGTGAGAAGAATTGCAGGAGAGAGTGACGTATGCGTGCAGCCGCGTCTACTGGCATGCAAATCCATGTAGACGTTATCCTCTGCCCTCCAATAACATATTTTTCAAAATTAATCAAAAATAAAATAAATCCAAGTTATAGTTAAACTTTGACACTGACAAAAAATTTAAACCGTACCGAAGGGATAATCGCTCAAGCGATTGCTATATATCCCTGCTACCGCAGGGACATAACAAAATATGTAAATTGTATGCACAAAAGATATACTAATAACATTTCCAAACCATGCAAAAAAAGTTTTTGCAGAAAAGATCATCTCATAAAATATGATAATCCAATATTTGACACTCAATAGAGGGACCAACTTAGTCATTGATAGAGGAACCTATCAAATATTAAAAAGTTATCCATGTTTCGATCACCATGATGAGTAATCGATTGTGATTCAGGAGGAATCTCCGAGGCTTGTTCGTATTTTATTTAAAAAGTTCCGTAGGTCTTCTCATACTATCTATATTTTGCCCTTTCTTGAGTGTCCTGTCGTGCATAGATCGATTCAGCATGATTGTCTTTGATGGTATGTAGTCCACGGGATACTCACATCCCATGTGGCTCATCCACGAAGCTCTCTAATGGTGTATGAAATATTTTCTAGAATGCGCAGGAAGTTGAGTTTCAATCAATTTGGAATCAATCCAATCTTTTATACCATCAGTCAGAATGGGATCACCCTACCATATACAATATCAATTATAATCAAATTCTATCAAACCAAAAAAGTCTTTGGCTACAAATAACTTACGCACATGTGATTGTTTTTCTGGTCTGAGACTAACGAGTCTGGGCGAGTCTTCCCGGCGAGTACTCGGCCCAGTCATGATTCAGCAAGACTCGACCAGACTAGCGAGTCTTGGACAACAATGGTTATAGGAGATAGATGATGAGTTAGTATGGTCAAAAATAGTTCAGGAGGTAGATTCACAGCTAAGCTAGGGTCTCAAGCCAAGTTTGATAACGAGGAAGAAGAAAAACTATGGTGGTGGACGCCTGTTTGGAAAACAAAGGTTCTTTAAAAACAAGAATCTGTCTTTGGCTGGTAACTGAAATCTTTTCTGCAAGAAAGAAGAGGAAACAGTCTCCCATATGTTGATAGAATGCCCCTTTACAACAGCGGTCTGGAAAGAAACCTTGAAAATGATAGGAAATGTAGGGAAGTCACTGGAAGCTACAATGGAGGCAAGCGTGGGTAGCTGGTTCAAAGATAAGGCAGTAAAAGACAACACAGCTATATCCTGAACAGTGATTAGGGCCTTGTAGCTGGCAAGAAACAACATGATATTTCAAAATAAGGAGAAGTTGTCAATTCCAGTAGTGCAGAAAATAAAATATGTTTATGAAGGAATATGGAAGCCTGGAAAAGTAAAACCCCCTAGGGTTATCATAGGCCTAGTCATAGATAAATCTTATGCAAGAGGATATTTTGATGGAACATGTGCATGTGGCATACCGTTCTTTGGGGAGGATCATAAATTAGTTCTCGAGGCAGGAATGGGAGAAGGAACAAACGATGAGGCACAATTAAGCAACTCTCTTTTGGCATGAAGCCTTTTCTTTCTGATGCTTGGAAAAGAGTTTTTACGCAGTGCATTGGACACTTTTGATGTACAACATACATTTCTCAATGAGATTGTAATTGTATGATTTTTTCCTCGGAAAATAAAATATGAAAGTATATGAGAAATATTATACAAAAAAAAAATCATTTTTTAAAGATTGATATTGCAAATTATACACAATTTTAACGTTTCTGTTCGTTCTTATTGTAATTTTCACTCAATCCATCACATAGTACTACAGTAGACAAGATAAAATTAACCAATATCATTGATATCGTCATTCTCACTCAATCCATCACAACAGAGTATATCAATAGACAAGATACATCATACAATTAATCAATATGAAAAACAGGGTAGGACACAATAACAGTCCTTATTTTTCTAAAAATCTTACATTCCCATTTCAGTAAGGCATATACATATAGATATTTGTGGGGTTAAGGGAACGTTTTGTCAAATCTAACTTTACATGACATAGATATACAAAGCATCATTCTTTATGTACTTACTAAAGGAGATTGGTAAATCACGTTCACTTTGAAAATCTAATCACCTCCACCCTCGTCTTGCTCAACTTCATCAGATTTTTCTTCTAGTCCTGCCTCAATTAGGATTTCTTCATTTTCAAATTGCTCCCTATCTCAAATTTTCTTTGGAGATTCTTCTTATCTACTTCCTATCCTGGCTTTCATTTTAGATTGCATTTTTATACAGAGGCATCCTCCATATTCCATCTTTACATTTAAATTTTAAATTTAGTTGGTCCCTGTTACTGCCTGAAAATACACAGTTCATTTTTCATGTTTCAAAGTAGTCATTGGTCATTTTTTCTACCTTAGGAAGACTCCAAAGGTTATCAAGAAGTGCCTGAACAAGTGAACCCTTGTAAAAAGTTGAAGATCAATCACAGTTGCAGCTGATGAGCAATGACTTGGAGGACGCTTTTAGTATGATCGTGGCATGGATAAATTTGCACTCATCTTTCAAGGTTAGATCAAGTCAAGGAAGGTCCTGTGGGATGCATAGATGAGGAGAGCTAGCATGAATAAGAGTGAGAATTCATTTAAGACTCATTCACATGACAAATCAAGGTATTTCTACATGGTGTTGGAGATATCACATGACAAATCAAGGTATTTCTACATAGTTGGTGTTGGAGGTATTCATTGGTCATTTTTTCTACCTTAGGAAGACTCCGAAGGTTATCAAGAAGTGCCTGAACAAGTGAACCCTTGTACAAAGTTGAAGATCAATCACAGTTGCAGATGATGAGCAGTGACTTGGAGGACGCTTTTAGTATGATCGTGGCATGGATAAATTTGCACTCATCTTTCAGGGTTAGATCAAGTCAAGGAAGGTCCTGTGGGATGCATAGATGAGGAGAGCTAGCATGAATAAGAGTGAGAATTCATTTAAGACCCATTCACAAGACAAATCAAGGTATTTCTACATAGTTGGTGTTGGAGATAATGGTCATATTTAGAAGTTGGATGTATTAGGACTTACACAAATAATAAATGTTCACTAATAAAGTGATGTAATAATGGGACATATTATGTAGTGGTTAATAGTTAGATATTTGGGAGTTATGTAACATAATCCTCCTCTCTCCTACTATGTATTGGGACATTGCACCATCTAATGAATGAATAGACTCTCTCTCATTATTATGTATGTTCCTGTTCATGTTTGTGTGTAAAAATATCGTATCAAAAGTCATGGTGAGCAAAAGCGGGTGAAGGAGCTGAAGGATAGTTGTGATCAGAGAAAGCACCAAGAAACTGTTCACACACATCAGATAGAAGATAAAAAGGGCAAGCCAGCAAAAGGATCGTAGAAGTGTTTTCAGGGAGTCCACATGATAGTTGAATGTGGGTCCGTATAATATAGCATTACTAGGCATAGTTTTAAAAATCAAAATCGGACTCAGAATCAGTCAAGGGTCAACTCGGAATCGGAATCGATAATGAATTGGTCATGACTCGACTGATTTAAGTTTAATGACTCGGTTTACTCAAAAATACATAAAATATTTAAACTTTAAAGAAAAACAATATTTTCAAGCTTCTAATCCATGATTCCAAAGCATTAGAGACAAAATATCCAAAGTCTGCTCATGTATATACCATATAAGAGTGAATATATCAAAATGGCACAAAGTGTACTGTGTAATACATATCTAGGAGACTAGGACTGGAACAAAATACATAATCTATGACGCCTATAGGCTATATGGCTTGAAATTGAATGCTTGTTACTTGTATGTTTTCTTCTCCTACTCTTTCCCATTCCTTCTCCCTCATTCTATTGCAGGGAAAGGGTTATTCTTTGAACTTAAAAAGTTTGAAACTTTGAAGGTTTGAACCTCTACAAGCATGATGATCATGGGTATTCCAATATGGCTTCTCTTTTTGGTTCCATTGTTTTTTACGATGGTGTTGATTGGAAACCGGAGGAGAAATGATGAAGAGGATGAAGAAGTGGGTAGTGGTGCATATCATGGAGAGGAGGAAGAGGAGGGAGAGGGAGAGGGAGAGGATAGTGATGATGATGGAAGGAAAAACAGAGAGAACCACACACCCTTGTGGAAATATGTCACAAAGCTTGGAGGAGGGAAAGGGGGTGGAACCACAAAATCTTTCATACCCCCATTGTAGAGTAACATTCACAGGTTCATATACCCGTGTGAGAAAGCATTTATGTTGGGTTATGCCATGGGGATGAAAATAAGACTATAGGAGTCAAAACTTGTTCTGTAGTGCCATCAAAAGATAGAACCAAATATAAGAGGGAAGAGGAGGAAGCACAATACCAAACCAAAAAATCAAACGTTGAACAGGAGACCTCAAGCTCACATAGAGGATTCAGTGCTCAAACCCCATCCACCCATGGTAGTGGATTCTCGGCCATGCCTACAAGTTCAAGGCGTAGAACAATATCAGATTTCCTTGACCAAGGTGGTAGGGATGACGTGGATGCAAAAGTGTTCCGGTTTCTCTATGCATGTGGCATACCATTCAATGTTCTTCGCTCCCCCTATTGGCATGAAATGATAGAAGCCATCCGTTCTACCCCTAAAGGATATAGGAGCCCCGGGTATGACAAAGCTAGAACCATAGGTCTTGACAAGGAAAAAGCCAAGATCCAAAATGCTTTGGGGCAATTCACAAATGCTTGGAATGAATATGGGGTTGTCATTGTATCTGATGGTTGGACAAATATAAAGGAAAAGCCATTGATAAATATTCTTGGGGTGTCTGCTAGTGGTGCAATCTTCCTTTCATCCCATGACTACTCTAATCGCTTCAAGACCGGCCTCAATATTGCAGAAGCCTTAATTAAAACCATTGAATCTATTGGGCCATACAATGTCATACAAGTCATTACCGATAATGCTGCTAATTGTACGGCAACGGGAGCAATCATTGAGGATAGATACCCCAACATATTTTGGTCTGGGTGTTTGGTTCACACATTGAACCTTTTGATGCATGACTTTATCAAGATGAAGGAACATGATTATAAATGGATTGGTTCACTGTACAAGAAAGGCAAGTTCATGATAAGATTCATTACCGATCGTAGTAATGCCCACCACATTTTCCGCAGTCACTCAAAGTTGGAGCTATGGAAGATTGCGAAGACTAAATTTGCTAGCTATTACCTCACCTTTAGGCGCCTTTTGAAGGAAAGAGAGGCATTGGCTAGTATGGCATCAAGTGACTCATGGCAAGTTTTGAAAGACAGGGCTACATCTGCATCTGACAGGCAAAATTTTCAGGAGGTGGAGACCAACGTTCTTGATGGTTAGTTTTGGGCAAGTGTAAGGTATGTTTTGAATTTCACCAAGCCCATTTTTCACATGATTTGGTTTGCAGATACTAATGAGCCGGTAATTGGGGAGGTGTATGAGCAAATGGATAGCATGCTAGGCCAAATAAAAGATATTGTTGAGCCAGAAGATGCCATCTTGTATGATCATATTCACAAACATGTGGTCAAAAGGTGGGATAATCTTAATGTTCCACGTCATGCCTTAGCCTACGTCCTTACACCCAAATATTATTCTCCATCTTGGTTGGCCAAACCAGCACCTGGGGGTGGGATCAGAAAAAACCCCACACAAATCCAGAGGTATAGAATGGGTACATGCAAGCATTAGATAAGTTGGTCCCTGATGAAGAGGAAAGTGCCATATTGCGTGCTCAATTGAGCAAATATCTTAGTCAAAATGGGGTGTTTGGTACTTTGCATGCAAACAAAGATCGAGAAAGGATTCCTCCTATCGAGTGGTGGAATATGTATGGCTACGCTGCCACACAGTTGCATAAATTGGCCATTAAAGTGCTTTCACAGGTGGTTAATAGTTCTTCTGCAGAGAGGTGTTGGAGCACCTATAGCTATATCCACAATGGGAAAAGAAACAACCTAAATGATAACCGGGCAGAAAGCTTGGTTTTTGTACACTACAACTTGAGGTTGTTGTCTCATTATTGTGAGCGGGCCAAAAGTGATAGAACATTTGTCACTTGGGACAACAACCCAGAGGAGGATAATTTGGAGGGTGGAGCCATGGTTTTAGAGCACTTGCAAGTTGAACTTTTGGACAATGATGATGTTATTGTTGACCGTGCAGTAGCAGTGATGCCACCTCCCTCCAGTAGTAGTTTTCCACGTCCACTTCCACTTCCAGCGACAATCCCAGATGTACCAGTTTTCCCTCTAGCTTCACAACCTCCATTGTTTCGTGGGGGTTGTGTAGCTGTTGGACGTGGTTGACGACCACTTTCAGTTCCACCTACTGAGGATGAGGATCCTGATACTACTACTAGCAATGCTCATAGATCACGAGAAAAGAAATTAGAAGTTTCCAGTGGCAAAAGTAAATATTAGTACTTGTCTTTTTCTAGTTTTTCAATACTTTGCATTTTGCAAATTGAACCTATTGAGTCATTGAAGACATTATATGGCAATTTAAGTTTGATGTTTGAAGTTTTGAACTTTGAAGTTCATTGCTTTGTGAAATTGAATCGTTTCATTTCATGGTTGAACACTTGAACTTGATCATTTTATGTTCTCCGTTATAGTTTGGTAACTTGGTTACAAGAATTATGAGTTTGATGATTGATGATTGATCATTTGATGAGTCATGCCAAAATTACAAATGTTATATATTGAAAATGGTTGATGCTACGGTTGATGATTTGATCATGATGACAATGTTATAAGCTATAGGTTATAACTTATAACTACTAGATGATTGATGTTATATAGTTTAATCCATGTTTTTATGTATTTTGTAACTAATTCAACATTTTGCATAGTTTTGTTCAAATATATGCATCAAAATATTAAAAAATATATATATTATATAAAAAACGCTCCCAACCCGGAAGCTTTTGAAAATTTCGCTTTTCGCTTCGCTCCCACTTCCCGCTCCCGATGGCGTAGTAGCATCAATGAGCATACTACATACCACATAGACAACTGTCATCAATGATCACTCACACTGTTTGCTACCGTTGCAGCGCTGCTCCACAATGAGAATAGGAAATAGTTGTAGGGGAATAGAGAGAAGGGAGGTTCATTAAATAGATTTAGGCCCTAGGGTTTGGTTAAATAAGGAAAAAAAAATGGTTGAGTGTTTTCAAGTCCGTGGTCCCCGCGTGCCAAAGAGGAAAAAATCAGCCAATTGTTTAAGTGGATCGGCCAATCTAACCGGTTCGGTACCGAACCAGTTGACCGAATCAATTTGAGGGCCTATTTAGATCGGTTTGGTGTCAACTTGATGAATCGGTCGATTCAGAAACCGATTTTTCTGATTTTTAAAACTATGTTACCAGGAGAAAGTGTCCATCATCCACGATTCCACCAAGCCACTAGAGAAATGAGATGCAATCGTTGTAGCTGTCGAATAGACAGTGAAGCCACTTCCATAAGAGAATGAAGCAAATCAAGTGAGAGAAGTGAGCAAATAGAGTGAAACCAAGTGAATAAAAGTCTATCATCAAGACAACAAAGAAACCTTTATGTCAAGGCCACCATTAGGGTGGACAATACAGGTAGCCATGAAGATTAAAGGCACTGTAGGGATAAGTGGAAAGCTATAATAGACACAAATAAAAATAAATAAGCATCAATTAATAATAATAATAATAATAAACAATAAATAATGAAAAGACACATTTAAATTTTTAACTAAAAGACACGACTTAATGAAAAGGCGGGTCTATTCAACCATGGTGACCAGTCAATGCTTATTTAAGCACGCCATCCCATTGCATTGTATCATCTCATATCTCTTATTCACTATTTAGTATTTATATATTTGTCCTTATGGATGATAACTTTCTATCCTACTTAAATTGGATATTCAGCAATTGAACTATTGTTTGTATTCAGGAATGAATTCTGTTCGTTTTATTTGGTATCAAAGCTTCAGTTTTTTATATTCCAGCCTCCGGCCACATCTTTTATCAAACATTCTCTGATCTGGCTATTGGCCAGCCACCCACTTTCATTTTTTTCAGAGTTTCGTTGAGTTACAGGGTCTTTGACCACCAACAGGTCTTTGGCCATTGAAAATTCAGAATATGTTGAAGAAGTACTGTTATCACGCAACTTGTAGTTGCCCCTAGTGGTATCCCATCCGGGACGATAGAGGAGACAGGCAACTAAAGAGGTGACCCAAGAGATGCCATGGTTCCCAATGCAAGGTGGGAGTCACGTCAACCGAGGCACTCTTCGCTTTAGGTCAAGGTGAAACAAGACCTAGGGGGAGACCCTATAACCAATCACAGTTGATTGGACCCAAACAAAGGTTTCTAAGGGGAAGTAAATGATGAGTTACGGAAACCAATGCAAGGCTAAATGGACCTAGAAGTTGAGGTATGGTTGAAGGTGGTTTGAGAAATTGTTAGTGTTTCAACCTATGTATGAATTAGGCCACATAATTGGGTATGATGACAAGATGTAGTACCAAATGTTTACACAAAGCAAGTCGCACTCCTTGGGAATTGTGTCAAACCCTAGATCTAGTACATGGGTACTCCTAAAATTAACTTAGATCCATAGATCTATTCATTACCTAACCTCTAGTACCAATTTCACACCCTAGCTTCACCTTGTGGGTAGTGTACAGGCAAAATTGTAGGCTTCCAATCAACCTTCAAATTCCTGTGTATGAGTTGTTACAACAGTGCTCCTCTAATCAAGAGGCCTTGCAAGCAAGAATTGACAGGCTAGTAGAACTAGATGAGACTAGAAGGGAAGCCTGGAATAAAATGGTTTTAGAGCAAGAAAGAATAAAGGGAACCTTTGACCAAAAGAGTAGAGACGTGATATTTGGAATTGGGGATATAGTTTTGTTATGGGATAAACATAAAGAAAAACCAGGAAATCATGAAAAATTCGAGAAGATATGGATAGGGCCCTTATCGGGTGAGTAAGATGGCTGGCAAAGGAACAGTGTATTTAGAGACTTTAGATGGAGATGAGTTGGAATTACCTGTAAATGGGAGGTTACTTAAACACTACTTCCCACCTATAAGCCTAGAATGATCTTCCTCACGTTGCCTTGCCTTGCCTGTTTAGAGTAGGTATCTTCTGAATAAGCTCACTTGAGCAGTAGGATTGGTGCGATTTTTCTGTGTGCTGAGTATTGTCCCTTTTTCCTTCTTTTGCTTGGAGTGTCTGCTTATTTTTCTTCTTTATTGGGTTGAGCCTCGCTCCTTCCTAAGCTTGTCTCTTCTCCTGCATGCAAGTAAGAAATTTTTAGTTGTCATTTATATGTCTGGCTGCCTGTGCAAGTTGATATTGCCTGTTTAAAAGGAATTCTCTTTTCTCCTGCACAGTAATAAAAAAATAATAAATGATATATGCCATGTCAGTTTATATTTTTCTTTTACGCATTTCAGTTTCTGCTTTAGAATAGATTTCAGCTTCAGTTTTATTTTATATTTTTCCCATACATGCTCCATGAGGTATTCTAGTGTTTGTGAGAGCAGGAACAGGTGCAAAATAAAAGCTGAAAATAAGGATGATGCGGTGCTGGATTGAAGATTGATGCAGAGCAGATCGAGACTAGAGATTCTGAGGTTCTCAAGCGCTCTCTCCCTTAGAGCACTTGTCCCAGCTGGAGCCAGATGTTATCACACTATAGTAGCAGGGCTACTATCCTTGTTCAGCAGATATCTGCACATTCCAGAGCCTTCATTATTCCAAAGCATGGCTATATATTTTGGATCACTCATGATCAGAGCAGTATATTATTTAGACCTTGTGTCAAGGCTGAGCCTTGAGAGTTCAGATTTGATGACTGATGTGACCCTTTATCCCATACAGTTTCAGTTCAGTGCTTAGAGATGTATTGCAGCAGTGTTTCAGATGGTACATGATGATTATTATTATGATGATGTTGTATGATCTATGGATGCTTTATCACTGACTGTGGATTATTATCTTGTTGATTTAGTCATGTTCATAGCATCTGCTTGGTATATTATTCCTGATGTGGCAAACTGTTTAAAATGAACTATATAAAATGGACAATTGCTTGCACATTTAGGTCATTTAACAAAACCCACTGGTTTTCCACCTTACATAGATATGGTCTTTCCTAACACCAGTTGTCTGCTAGTGTAGGCTTCATATTCACTTGACACCATCCATACATGACCTTCCTATTTGACTTTAAACCTTGACCAGTCTCATTTGACTTTCTGATACCGAGGACTTCCCCATATTTCTACCTCTGTGTTTGGACCGCATCCCTGTATATTCAATGTCCCGGCTCTAAGTTGGTGACAAAACTTGCCTTTGGTGAGTTGGATTGTAGGCCTAAATCATTCTGGTCGGTTGTCCCGATGTTTGGCATTGGCTCGAACTCCCCCTAGTCACTTGAGATGTTGTTGGCTAAAACTGAAAGCTCATGTTCTACCTATGGAAACTTATAAATTTGCCCATGGAAACAAAAAAAAAAGGGGCAAGAGCGATGAACAGCTAAAAATACTCCTCGAAGAGTATAAGAAAGGTCCAAAAAGCAATGGTTCTTAAAAGCTATATCTAAACAATTGCTGACCTTATGTGTATTGGAAAAACATGCCCTGGATGAAAGCTGCAACTAGTTGTGCTTATCAGCACACCTGAGATCCGAAGGGTTATGTAGGCCAAAAAGGCCATGAAATAAAATTGAATGATCCTAATGAACCTGGATCAACTTGATGTAGAGATGATGCCTAAGTTGAATAAGCACTCTCTGAACAACTTATCCATTTGTGAGGCACAGCCATCCCCCGTGTTATTTTGTCCAGCACAGAGTTTGTAGCTTTCCCCTTTCTCCCAATCCAAAGTATTTTTGAGTTGAGTTAGACAGGTCAACCCCTTTGCCCAACCTTGTTCCTAGCCTTCATCCTTCACTAGCAGTTTGACCATGTCCAATGGGTGAGTTTGTCATTTGAACTATGGTGCAAGTAATTTTATATAACAAAGGAATATGCTAACTTGATTAATGCCACTGAATGGATGTTATACTTTGAGCTTGGCTGTGAGAATGATTAAAGAAGCATGTCTTAATCTACTGATGTGATTTATCCTTGGTTGTATATTATTGGGATCTGTGATGATGTGGGCCATATATATATGCTTATTGATGATGATTCATGGTCCCACATACTTGATGATGAGGTCATATGATGGACATATGATGCAGATGATGATTGATGCAGTTCAGCAGTTTTATTTATTACTTCAGATCAGCAGTTTATGCATTGCCCATATATGGTGGACCCTACAGCTGGCCCATTAGGGCAACCCACGGTGTATGAGTACACATTTCTAGTGGATTTGGGTCTTCTGGATCCAATGAGACACTTATCTTTTAGTTCTGGGCACTTCTGACAGTGATTGATTCAGTTTTACACTTGTTGACCAGATTTGGGGCTGATTTCCCAGCCTGAGCAACAGGGGCCCTGAGAGGCCAGTTCACCTAGGGAGCTGATAATGAAGGGGGTGGTCCAGCCACTTGTTTTTACCATTTACCCCCCCTTCTGGAGAGCCTGGTGGGCTCAAATGGACAGCACAGATGCCCTAGGAGGCAGTTTTGGCACTTTCACAGTTACCGAGGCAGTTAAAAAATGGGATAAAGTGGTCACTGAGGAAATCGATTTGGGCAATTGAGGCAAGGTTTTGGCATTTGGTTTTCACAGAGGTCTTCCAGGGTGATCTCACTATCTTCCAGCCAGTTTTCACCAGGTGGGTATGCCCACATTGATCACAGGAGGTCTCTTACTGCTAGTCTGTCACAGATTTTGAGGACAGATTTGATCATTGATATTATCTTGGACATATTTTATTATTTTATTGTGCCTTGGGGATGAGCTAGTAAGGATTGATGCCTCCTAGCCCCACCATGTGCTTATATTGTCATGTCCTAGTCACTATGAGGTGGATTTTGGTACTTATACTTCTCTAGTGGATGACGTCACCCTCTTTTTGTACCATTTAGTGGGGGCACTATCATTATATTGGGTGATCCATGTGATGTATTGTTATGATTTATTGTTAGCTGTTGATTAGATCTTTTGATCTTTTAATCTTAGCCACTCATGTAAAAAGTGGTTAGGATTGTACTCTCTCCCCATCCTATTTAAGGAGGGAGCCTCTCATTGTAAAATTCATCTAGAGATTTTTGGCTCTTGGCTCTTGGAATAAAATTTCTATCTTTTTGAAGTACATGCTTGGATTGGAGTGGATGTTGGTTGTTTCGATTGTAAATGCTTTTGTCCATTGCACTGGAGGATCTATTGTAGCTATCTTGCATATTTGCCATATCTTATTTACAGGTTAAGAGGATGTTTTTGGACAAGTGCAAATTGGTGGGGAGGCTTGCCCTTCAAGCTTGGAGGAAGACGTTTTGGTTTGACAGGGAGTGGTTTTGCCTTTGTTTCAACTATTCTTTGTTTATCTCTCTCTTGCTTGTATCTACCTTCAACATGTTAAACTGATTGATGCTTTGCTCCTTGGTTTGACAGGTTAGAGGGAATCACATGTGGCTTGGGAAAATCGATTTGGCAAGAGGGCTTCAAGAATTCTCCATTTGATCTTTGGCAAAGTAATCCTCGTCTCAACTAGCATTCATCTCTTCATCCAGGTATGCTCCAAGAGGTATGATCTTCTTCTTCCTTGAATCATCCATAATTTCTAGATCATAAAAACCCTAATTGATTAAAACCCTTGTTTTTTGGTTTTTCTTAGATCTACTTAGATCTAGCCTTGCTTTTGAAGAGATATTGAAAACCCACCTCTATAGCATCCACCCCTAGTTGGATCTATAGTTTGGTGGTGATTGGCTTAGAATTGACACACTTTTCAAGGCAAAAAGCCCTCTTGAACCCAAATCGCACTTCCTAGAGAGAGGCTTGTTTGGTTAGATCTAGCACATGGGTAGGTGAGATCCCACTTGATTGGTAATCTACACACTTGATAACCTCCCCCCAGATTCTTACTTTGGTGAATTCTACCTTGTGGACATCATTCCATGTTTTAAGGGGTTACAACCCCCTTTTTAATTTTTTGGTACCTTAAAACTCAGATCTACTAAGATCTAGCCCTTGGATTGACTTGATTTTTGGGCTCTACATAGATCGGGGTACAAGCCACTTGGATCTACAGTTTGGTGGCAATCGGACTTGATTTGATCCACTTAACCCACCTTTTAACCCTCCTTGAGCAAAGTCGCACTCCCTTGGGTGAGTGAGTTTGCCCACTTTGAGAAAGTGGGTGATTGAGATTTTCGTGGATTTGGAACGGCCATACCTTGAAACCTAGGTCTAGAGCATCATTTTGTGACGATCTGGCTTGGGGGTAGCATTCCTTATTTCAAGGGATTGTGGTCCACTTAGGGTCATTTCATGAAAACCTAGATCTAGCAAGATCCAACCATTCAATCTCATCTAGCCCACTTGACTTGGCTTCTAGGTGTCCCGATCTACATTTTGACATACCTTTTGACCCCATTAGCCCACCTAACAAGGCACTAGTCCTCCTCAAAGCAAGTCACACTCCTTGGGAATTGTGTCAAACCCTAGATCTAGTACGTGGGTACTCCTAAAATTAACTTAGATCCATAGATCTATTCATTACCTAACCTCTAGTACCAATTTCACACCCTAGCTTCACCTTTTGGGCCCACTTAAAGCCATTTCACACATCCCAAGAAAGTGAGACCCACTTGTGTAAACATTTGGTACTACATCTTGTCATCATACCCAATTATGTGGCCTAATTCATACATAGGTTGAAACACTAACAATTTCTCAAACCACCTTCAACCATACCTCAACTTCTAGGTCCACTTAGCCTTGCCTTGGTTTCCGTAACTCATCATTTACTTCCCCTTAGAAACCTTTGTTTGGGTCCAATCAACTGTGATTGGTTATAGGGTCTCCCCCTAGGTCTTGTTTCACCTTGACCTAAAGCGAAGAGTGCCTCAGTTGACGTGACTCCCACCTTGCATTGGGAACCGTGGCATCTCTTGGGTCACCTCTTTAGTTGCCTGTCTCCTCTACCGTCCCGGATGGGATACCACTAGGGGCAACTACAAGTTGCGTGATAACAAGTACTCCGCTGCAAAATAAAATCAAGGAAATTAAAGAAGGTATCTCTGGAATTAGAAGCTGCCATATGCTCTGTAAAATCGCATTGTGATAAATACACAGGCTCGACTGCAGAAGCACCACAACTTTCCATCTAAATCGAGTTTCCATTACCTGGTGAATAACAAAAAAAAGCTAAGTTACCAGGATATGGATCCGGATTCGCCAGATTTTTTAAAACCCAGGATCGAGATACGGTAGGGAAACGACAAGTACAAAAAAATATAAAAATATTTATATAATAAATAAAAATATAGAGTGAAGAATCAAACTATTCATGAAACTCAAGAGTAGAACTATAAGTTATCGCCAAAAATGAGAGTTCATGTACCATAATTGATAATTTGATGAGTTGTAAGTTTGTAACCATGATTGATATTGATCATTTTAAAAACCATTTCAGCATGAACTTGAAGCAGGTCATAATAGTGTTTTTGTGAGCCACATCCACATGTCCCTATCAGCAGGGAATAAAGTGGTTTTCTTGAAGACTATGGCAAGACTACATAACAGTGTAGGTGAGTGAGCAACAACATAGCACGTAAAGATATATCAGCCCTTGATAGCAAACCTTGACCATAAAGATAAATCAAATAAAAACATTGAGAGCAGAACTTGATATTGATATATCAGAGTTCAAGAGCAGATCTTGACATAAGGATAGATCAGATCTTGAGTAGGAATTGGTTTTACACTTTTAGCCATTAGTTGTAGGGTTTTTTAAGTTTTTCATTAAAAAACAATTTTTGGGGGGATCAATGGGTCATAGAAGCACTGGAAGTTTCAGGATCCATTTGAAAATTTCAGGAAATGTTTGATTTTTCACAGGATCCGTTTCATAGGGACCAGGATACGTTTCCTTCTGTAGGGGGGGATACGTTTCCATGATGGATCCTAGGCGGATCCGCGGATCCTAGACACTGGGGTGGTGGATCCGATAACACAGCAAAAAAGCCACCTCTGTCCAAAATAAAAATTGTGACTATCTATGGCTATTTGTGAGTAATTTATGATAATTCCCACACCACTGAATAATCCGAAGCCAACACCTTATCTATCATACACAGCAAAAGTCGCTGCCTATCAGTCACATGTTTCATGCAAGGGAGAAAGGAACAAGAAGTCGTTCACTGCCACCCCAAGCTAGAGACACGTAATCTGTCATGAGGGTTATAATTCATAATCGTTGGTAAAATAAGGAGCAACGCAAATAGTATTGGGCATCACACATAATTGATCCCAACCACGATAATTGCACCACGAGTAGCAAGGTGCTCTACAGCCCAGTATGGGGGAGACGTTGTCACATTACGTTACCTGACGTAACGTTCCCAAAAATAAAGAGTAATTAAAAAAATTCATGTCCGCTCAAAACTTATCAAAAATAATTAGTAATTAAATTTTTTTCATCTTAAATTTTTTACACATCAAGAAAAAATTTACACCTCAAGAAACTGGATCCCTCTCGGTGCTTAATAGATCCGGGTTTAAGATGGATCTATGCCGGTACAGTCACACTTGACGCCAATAACCCACACTACCTATCCATAAGAGAACTTGAGCATCGGTCAACCAAGAGTTGTGACTATCACATAATCACTGGTTGGAGAACTGTGGCCACCGCTTTGTGGCAAAACAAAAGCTTTTTTTTGTTTAAAAGAATAAAAGAGGTATAAAATATTAAATTAATTGGGACAAGGGTGGAAATACAAAAGTTTACTACCCAACCGACGCCACTATATATTTTGAACTATGCATATACATTATAGCCAAAAGTCTAATTATTAAAGGAGCAGCGAGGGAACGAAAGTGTGATTTGAGATTATAAAGATTCAAAAAGTGAAAAAATTCTAAACACAAGGTTGGGAAATGGGAAGGTTCATTAATTAACCCTTGCAGTTATAGTTAAGTTATAGTTAGGGGATCCTAATTAATTATTAAAGAAGATTCTAACCCTATTCGGTATCAATTTTGTGGATACCTCACACCTTGTGTGCTTACATATTACAAGGAATAAACACATAGTTATTCAAAAATGGAATCTTTACGACATGAGATCGCATAGAAACATAATTCTTATCTAGAAAAAGAAGCATCAAGAGCTGCTCACTCAATTCATGGAATTAAAAAATGAGATTTATCATAATCAGAAATTACTAAAGAAAAATGAAGATTTCAAGAAGAAATTTCATAAAAGTTTACTAGAAAGAGATGAAGAGATCTCTAATTTAAAAGATCGTTGTCAAAAGTTAAAACTTATGGCGCAAATCAAAAAGTCAAAGGAAAAAAATTAGTGCATTCAGGTATTGAAACAAAAGAATCAAGAACTGGAGAAGGAATTCATTAAGAAGTTATCAAAAAAAGATGAAGCAACTTATAGCTTAAGGAACCTTAATCAGAGGTTGCTTGAGCAAATCAGAAAACCAAGACCTTCAGGACAAAGTCGGGTAGTCAAAGAATGATGAAGAAATTTCTCGTCTAAGAAAGCATAATCGAAATTTGCTTGCACAAATCAAGAAGTTGAAGGTTGAAAAGAAAACACAACCAAAGTTAGATCCACGTGTCAACAAAGAACCACCAGTCAACAAAGAGACAATGATTGATCCAATTGAAGTAGGAATATTGTCAAATGTTGAAGTACAAATTATGGAAATTCCAAGTATCTCTACCAATAAACATTTGATGATCAACGAAGCAACACAAGTGTGCAAGGAAGACATATGACAAAAGGTGAATCAAGAAAACTTTACAAATACAAAGAAGAAAGATAATGCTATTAAGACACCTTATCAAAATCATAATCATAAGAGTCAATTCCTTAACCAATCAGTATATCAACATCAACAAAAGCAGTTGACCTATGTTCCGAAGAATACTCATCTCGGTGCAATTCTATCTATTTGAAGAAGAATTGAGACAGTCTTTGCATGGAGATTTAAGACACAAAACTGTATTTTACAGTAATTCTGAAGAAAATTGAATTATGAAGAGATTGATGCAAATTAGATGAAAAGGATGGTGCCAGTGTGATTTTATGGGCATAGAACAAAGATTTAGAACTGTTTGGCGTATTGAAAACCTTGAAAATGGCCAATTTAGACCATATAATGTTGAATGGAAACTAAACGTTTATTGGTCAGAAATGTAAATCATGGAAACAAAAGTTGCTTGCCATATTTGAATGCAGATGTTTGGATAGATTTGTATTAGGAAAAGAAATAAGGAGTACGACTGATGTGGATGCCCAAATGGAGTATGATGTGAAGAGTCAAGTGGCTGTAATGCTAATCAAGCTTTCAGTAACAAACGAGATGCTTCCCAAAGTCTATGATGGTAATGTTGCATTTGTCATGTGGGAGAATCTATAAAAGATGCATAGAACCTCAGACAAAGGTAGAGTGTTTCCTTTAAAATATGTTATTCTCAATTAAAATGGAGTAGTTTGATTCCTTCCAAGATCATTTGTTGAAGATCAAGGATATTAGAGATCAATTGAAAGGACAAGGAAAAAGAAGATATGGTGGTTAAAAACTTAAAACCTATGTCACATGGTTTGAGTTCGGCAACATTCAGATTCGGGTTCAAATTCGGCTTTTTGGATGAGGTTCGACAATAGGTTCGCCCATATTGAGTGATAATATAAAATATAATATAATATAACCCTAAAATATTATATAATATAATATATATAATATTTTATGTTATATAAAAATATAAAAAAATCAAAATAAATAATCAATATATATATATATAAAAGTAAAATCTTCATAATGTTAATAAATACTTAATAACTTAATAAACCTAAAAAAATTATTAATCTCTACACCTAACAACCAACGCAAATATTAAAACTTAAAAAAACATATTGTACACTAGTGCCGAGCCAATATCTACCAATCGAGTCGAGCCGACACATACTCTACAGGGATTTAGAAATAAGTTTCAAGAAAGATTTGCGGTCGAGCTGATAGGCGATAAGTCGATAACCATCGAAGAAGCCGATAAACTTAAAAAAATACATGGAGAAAATGGATCGTGGTGCGGCGGAGATAGCACCGGCAAGACTCACTGCGGCAATATTTTACAAAGACAGGGCTTGGGGCATGATATAAAATCGAGAAAATGCTGACAAACTCAAGGTTAATGCGTGGTCTATTTTTTTAAACGAACTTCAACAAACCTCGATTTTTTTTTAGGTTCACCGAATTTTGAACCTCAAGGTTCAAATCTGCCGAACCCTGTGACTTAAGGTTAAAACATTGAAATGTTTGCCTCTTCCTATGCAAATTTTATGGAGACCTTGAACATTACTAGTATTAATAAAGCTCTAACATTGTACAATTGAGCACTAAGCTCTTACAGCAAGACAAATGGGAAAAAGAATTTTGGAAATAGCAATGTGAATAAGTCTTCTAAGGTAGCAATTACAGTAAAGTTTAAGAACAAGGCAATAAACAGAGCAAAGAGATTGATGGTAACTCTCCCAAGTTAGATAAAAGTAGAAAATCTATTAAACGTTTTTATTGTGGCAAGTTAGGGCATTGTTTATGCACAACCTAGTAGTCAATTGATGGGCAAGAAATAAACCACTAACCCAGCACAACTATGGACCTCCCTCCCAACGTGTCACTACCGGAGGGAGTTTCTCTTTTAGGTTTCCTAGACCCAACAACAAACGAGCCTAGACTAACCAAGAGAGAGATCCTAGCCAAGCTTTTTCTAAGGTTAACTATAAAGGATCTAGCTAACCTAAGATACTTTCCTAGCTCTAATTTTTCAGGAAGAGGTGCCTAGCTATGGATTATTAATTGAATTTAAGACACACTCTAAGCATAGCACTTCAATGATGAAATAAATATGACCATGAAAATAAAATACATGATACAATAACAAAATGGAAAATGAGCATCACATTAACAATGAACAATGATTACTTGAATAACAATAATTCCCAACCCCAAAATAGCTTTCAAATCATAAGGTGTGTCAAGCTATTGTAGCTCTTCAGTCTACGTGCAAGGTCCAACACTGACGCTCGATCTAATCTCTCAGAGCACCAACCAAGGAGGATAGACCGTACCCTCGTCCATGCCACCCAACTACCCAAGTATGTGAAGAGTAATCTTCCTGAATGTTGTTTTTGGTGCACTACAGTAACAAGACAACCAATAGGATAGTTTCAGGATACCTAAGGGGGTCCCCTATATACACAAGATACGTGGGGTCCAAGTCCATGTTCAATGTTGTCTAATGTTGTACTACTCGAAGAAGGGGACTAGATCGGAGTCAAAGGAGATGTCCAACATCTTACACCTAACAAGGATGTAAGGAGACGTGTCCCAACAATGGTCACTACTTAGTAGGATCCCTTCAACCGCAGTTTTACCCACTCAACGACAAGCTCCTGGTGTTATTTATAAACATCGAAACACATCTTCTACACAAGAATCCTCAATGCCATAATCCTCTTAGCCATATATGCTCTTTATCACAGATTCAATATAATATTCCAAAATTAAGATCTTAACCAATGTATCATGTGTATTTAACATAAATTCATGGAATTATTCAATAATAGATCAAAACATCAATAAAGTAACATCCACATGAAATGAAAGATGATAACACTTGTGACAATTAAGAAGCAAGTTCGAAATGTTTAATGAGCAATATTACCAAGCATCAATATGTTAAGGAACCAAAAAGTGCGAATTGACTTAGTGAGCCTAATATTTTTAAAGAAAAACAATATTACTCGATTCAATGACCTGTAGTGCACACAGAATTGGATCTTACCAAACTTTTTCTTTTGATGATTAGGCTATTCCATCCATTACTTTGTATTCCATAGATGTAGCACAAGGCTAAGCCAATTCTTCCTTTACCTTGACATTCATTAGGAAAGGACATTGTCTTGAAAATTTGGCTCCTCTTCTAATCCCCTATGTTGCATCCCGAGCTTGGGAAATATAACTTCCTGTGTGACTAGAAACATCCTGCATCTCTATGAACAAGGTTATTTTTTGGGTTAACAATACCACAGTTGTGTCACAATAATCCCCCATAATTATATTCTCAAGATCTCTTATGTTGCCTACGTTGATTATGTCTTTAATTCCTTAGGTGTTATGTTTTTATTATATCTTATGGTTGCATGAGCATCACTTATAAATATATCTCCAAGATCTTCTCTAATGCACTATGTTTTTATCATCATCTCTGGTGGTTGCAGGAGCTAGTCATGTTAATGGTTATCTTCGATGAGTGAATTAATAAGAGGATTCATTTGAAAACTTTCCCATTTTTCCTATTTCAAAAACTTTTGAGCACATTGGTTTCAACCACCACCAATGTTTTATGGTCTATGACTCTATACAATGTAGCCACTTTTGCTAGATAGCATCTTGCAACTGGAAACTTTCGTTGTTCCAACATAATGCACCCTCAAAAATTATTTACTTGCTCATAAGATTAAAAACATGAAATCTTTCGAAAATCAACTTTCATCTAAATGCAAGATATCTTCTTATATGTTCCTTGTTGTTTTGCTTAGGTTATTTCACCCTCTCTTAAATTTTCCTTCAACTAGATGTATGATGTTTTCCTATAACTAGTAGTACCTAGTTATACTCACACAACACCATAGTACCCCTTTCCCATGCTATCCCCACATGCCCATTAAAAGTTTGATATCCCAAATAATGGCATCTTGGAATTGTTTTTATGACTATAAAAATCAATGAAGCACCACTCGCCCAAGACTCGCGAGTACTCACGAGTCTGGGCGAGTCAACCTCCAATCCGGGTAATTGCGTAAGACTCGCCGCAAACTCGACAAACCTGCAGGGACTCGGTCAAACTCGCTGTGACTCGACAAACTCGCAGATAATCGACACCAACTTGGCAAAATCACATAAAATATCACGGGGACATCAACTCTTCTCCTGTTCGGGTTGATCGTTTTTGGAGTGGGCGAATTCATCAGGCGAAAAAAGCTCAAACTTCAAATTTTAGAATGGCTTTCAATGCAATAAGAAGCTCATCAATGCCAAGTTTAGTGTTGGGATTCAGGAATATGAAGCCATTGTTGGTATTTCCAATAAACTGTTGAATTTATTTATTATGTAAATAGATATCACGAGATAATTGTCGGGTAGTCATATCTTTGGCTTTGGTACAATATTAGAACATAAGTAGATTATTTATGCTAACTCCACACAACTTATATTTTTGATATAGATAAGCTCCCAAAAGCAAATAATACATCAAGCTCAATGCTTGTGGATGATATAATACAACGGGAAATAACCAAATTATATAGTGCAACAAGGAGAGTTTGTGAGCTTTTGGTCACACCGCTAGTATAAATTAATATAATAATAATAATAATACATATTATTATTATTATTATTATTAATATATTAGTGGTAATAAAACCTAAGTCAAAATTATACACTAATAGGTGTCTCATATATTCTCTATACACTAATTGTCGGGTAGTCATATCTTTGGCTTTGGTATAATATTAGAACATAAGTAGATTATTTATGCTAACTCCACACAACTTATATTTTTGATATAGATAAGCTCCCAAAAGCAAATAATACATCAAGCTCAATGCTTGTGGATGATATAATACAACGGGACATAACCAAATTATATAGTGCAACAAGGAGAGTTTGTGAACTTTCGGTCACACCGCTAGTATAAATTAATATAATAATAATAATAATACATATTATTATTATTATTATTATTAATAATATATTAGTGGTAATAAAACCTAAGTCAAAATTATACACTAATAGGTGTCTCATATATTCTCTATCATGTGCCTTAGAGTAAGGCAATGGTCAAAGGTAGAGTGTCTTGGTTCTTATCTCGATCTCCTCCGCCCACTCATTGATTTTTTTCTTTATGATTCTCTTGATGAATTATTGCATAGATTGTGGTTTTATAATTTATATGGATTGGAAATGTCATTAACTTATTTTTTGTACCCAAAATTTACCATATTTTAAGTTTTTTCCTATTTGCCGAGTTTGTCCCAAATCTTTCCCGAGTTGACGAGTCATATGCCAACCGAGTGTTTGCCGAGTCCAAGTCGTGCAACATTGATAAAAAGATCCTATGCTAAAAACTTGCTATCCCACATTGGTTGCAAAGATTGATACGTGGTAACATATAGGCCCCAATATGCCAAGATCCTTATGCCAATTAGAGGATCCAAATGTAGTAAGCCCCCTACTAACAAAATGATTGATTGGCTGCATCTCACCCTAGCCTCTCTTCCCTTTTGTGGCCAAAAAATATAAACATACTTAACTAGCAGTACTCTATATTTCCCCTTCCCCATGCTACCCCCGGGTACCCACTAAGTGTCAGATATGCCAAATAAATGGCTTCTTGGAATTGTTTCTATGACTATAAACACTTATTGTCTTTACCCCGCTTTCCAATTTCTCTGACCAAATGTACCCACCTGAATTCTTCTTTCATATTCATTTACATCCTGCTACAAGTTTCTGAAAAATATCCAATTCAAAAACCGAGACAGCCCCAATATCTCCAGATCGTAACACATCCATGTTTTGCCACAAACCATACAAATTGATACTCTTACAATAAAAGAGAATGCCACTGCTCACTGGCCTTACTATATATTTTTTCTTCTTTCCATTCTCAATGCAGATACCCAGGAGATCCTCTATAAGTTACCCAATGAGCTGCCATCAAAAGCGACAATCCCATCACTTTTCATGAAATGTCTCCCTGCAATTTTTCATGGCTTGCCCAGATGAAGCAACTCTTGCATTATTATATGAGAGAGCATATTTCATGATTATAAAGTAATATATGTTCTTGGATTGAGAAGTGTTAGGTCTAGCCATAAAAATCAACACCATGTGCCATGGTAAATATAATTGCAAGATATTATGAGTACTATAGACAAAACTAAACCTCAGATTACAACAAAAGCATGATGAAGCAAAAGTGGTGGATACTATAACAGACCTCTAAAATTGAACTCCGAACTTCTTTAATTGCTTCACTTTTCTGACACAGGTCTGCAAAATCCTTGAAAATGA
The DNA here is from genome assembly GCA_027924585.1 of Larix kaempferi. Taxonomy (NCBI): domain Eukaryota; kingdom Viridiplantae; phylum Streptophyta; class Pinopsida; order Pinales; family Pinaceae; genus Larix; species Larix kaempferi. The sequence goes on along the minus strand of BSBM01001409.1, from coordinate 3,932,775 downwards.
TTCCTTCTTTCTGAGCCCAACTTTCAAGAGCTTGATGGGATGGAACAACAAGAGCCACACAATAACTGTGGAATGGATCTGCGTGCATCATGACAGTGTCCAGATAATGGCTTGCTGCCAAAGCTGCTTCCACCTGCACAAAGCAAACATCATATGAGATGGCAGCTGAAAAAAAACTGGACAACTTGCAGAGTTGAAATATTTTGGTAAGAATCGCTAATACCTTGCCCAAAGAAACATATTCTCCATGTTGAAGCTTAACTATGTCTTTTTTACGGTCAATAATTTCAAGGCAGCCATCAGGATGAAATCTCCCTATGTCACCAGTATAGAACCATCGCATTCCTCTCTCATCCACCTTTTCCAGTTGAAAATAATGTAAGAGTATAACCCATAGATCTATATATAATTATATTAATTTCAAATAAGTTAAACCCCAGCATTCAATCACCTTGTAGGACTCATCAGTTTTCTCTTTGTTCTTGAAATAGCCTAGAGTTACATGGGGACCACCAATAATTATCTCTCCTCGCGGCATTGGTGAATCTGACGTCAAATAAGCACCTCCTTCCCAATCAATCAGCTGCAGATGTAAACAAGACTATTCAGCACAAAATCAACTTAGAATAATATGTGGTTCTAAGATAACTGGAATCACCACAAGTCAATTTTAAGAAATTATGAGCTTCAGAATACAAGAGGAACAAGAAAAACGGGTAGAGAAAGTTAGAACAGCCTGAAAAATTGGGATCCGATCACATTTAAACAAAGATTTTGGCTACTCTCTAATCCAGTTTTCATGTTTTAGGGTTCAATAAATCGAAGCAGTATTGTAGCCTCATATCAGGCCATATGTTTACAAATAAAAAATTATTTTAGCTCTTCAACACTGAAACAATTATTCCTTGAATACTGAAGCAGACCTCAACAATGTAATCTTTCTTCGTGAATGTGGGAAGCAGCAAATGGCTCCAAAGTCAAAATCAACAGTGATTCACAAGGACCTTCCTCAGTAATCACAAAATCAACAGTGGCTCACAAGGACCTTCCCTTGTATCTACTTGTAATAGTCTCTCGTTGAATGAAATTCCTAGGTATGTATTAGAGCTCTGTGGTAGAGCTGGAGAGATGATTAATGCAGTTGAATATTTGCATTGCCACAAGGTTGACAACATTGTAAATCCAAACATTGAAAGCCCATCTAAAGTGTGTTGCCCTATCCTTCAAAAATCCTTCTCTGTAAAGGAGTTAGACTATTCATCTAATGGGTATTAAAACAAAATCAGCATTTGTCAACAGATGTCATATTTTTAATCCATGAATAAAATGGTTTATTAGTTTTTCTGTAACTATCCCACATATAAGAATCATGTAGAAGATACCAGATCACACAGTAGTTTTATGTTTGTAACAATGACTAAAGTTTTCCAGCTTGAAACTTTCAGGTGATAAAACTTACCGTACCTTAACATAGGAACAGGGAAGTGGAGCACCAACACGACCAACAGTCAAGTCATCCCAGTCAGAAAAGGTTCCACCAGCACAAGTTTCAGTGAGACCATATCCCTGCCCAATTGGTGCCCTGGATTAAAATGAAAGATGTTAACCCAGTCTATTAGTGTCCAGTTATTCTATGAGTACAATAATGTTGTCCAGATCCAACTACAGATAAAGAATAAACAATTCTACACAGAAGTTGCTGGAGTCGAATAGTGTAGGAAAACTAAAAAAAAACACTCACAAAGAAAAGGTGTAACAAAATATAAATATGCCCAGACAACAAATTAAAAGAGAAATAAAAAATTATTGTGAACTTGTAATAACAAACTAGAACTGTATCAATAACTTCAGAATCCAAAAATATCTGACAGCGGAATATTTTACATTCAGTGTAAACAGTCCACCCACTGAAGAAGCTTGAATCATATCTGACGAAAATTTGGACATTTATTAAGCACAACAGACAGGTTTGACAAGTAAATTCTTTGTTCAAAAAGCTCAAATACTATGAAACAACCATACCTGTCTCTTACGAATTACTAAAAAATTGAAAATATATATCTAAGATGATGATGGTCAGGAGATAGGGGTAACTCTATCCCTTCCCAATTGGTGCCCTGGATTAAAATGAAATATGTTTAACACAGTCTAATGTCCAGTTATTCTGTAAGTGGGATAACGTTGATCAGATCCAACTACAGTTTTTCACAAAGCAACAGTGTAACAAAACTTAAATATGTTGTTGTAAATGTAACTTCGGAAGATATTCTTTTGTATATTATTATTGTACTTTTACTGTACCTCCATCGGAGATGTTTTTCCTCCATTCGGGGATGTCATTATTGTATTTGGTCATGCAAGAATATCAAGGTAAAACCTCCATTGCAAGTCGGGGCAATAGTTCCCCAAAAGATAAATATAAAATGTATTTTTGAGTCTCCCTAGGACAGGTCAGCCCAGTCAGCTAAGCAAGTCGGCCCCATTGGGGAATTACGTCAATCTCACTTAAAGTATAAATAGAGAGGCTCACTCTCTCATTTGTACATCACACTCACTCAAGCAAGTTCGCATCATGTGAGAGAGAAGACAAGTCCGCTGGAGGAGAAAGAGATAAACTGCAGAAGACATCTTGTATTTGGGTTTTTCTATCCTGTTTGATATTGTACTAGTGACGAATCTATTTCTGAGGAAGTTGTGAGGTTTTCTCCTTTATGGTTTCCCCGAGAAAGATTCTTGTGTCTTTTGTGTTTTGTTGTGCTTGTCTATCTTTCAGTTTAAAGATCTAACTAAATTGATTTAAAGTGCAAACCCTAACATGGTATCAGAGCCAATATGAAGAGAAGGCATTGTACAGCAACAGGAAACTAGGGCTTCCTAGTTTAAAGTCTTCTCTCCATAGATCATCAAGAAAAGAGGGCTAGGAGGGCGCATCTTTTGGAGGAAGCATAATTCAATTTGAAGAATTTTCATTTTGGACCCAGTCACTAGTACCGGGAGAAAACTAGGGCATCAAACTTTTAAGGCTTCCTTCCACCAATTCGGGAAAAGGAGTACACTGGACAACTCGCCTTGAGGAAGCGCATCTTTCTATTCAAGCAAAAGTTCAAAAATCCAAGTTTGGAATATTAGGGTTTCTCTGACAAACGCTAGGTCAGCTAGCTCCAGAACTAGGTTGGGCATCTAAAATTGGTAAGTTCTAATTCTTTACGATTTCCATTTGAAGTTCTCATATCAAAATGACAAATCACACCAAGCTTGAGGATAAGCTTGAAGGAGCTGATAACTTCCGGGCATGGAAGTATAGAATCTCTCTTGTCCAAGAAGAGAATGACTTCGATAAGTATGTCCATGAGGAGGTTCCAAAACCAGAGGAAGAAGAGGCAAAGACAATCCACAAGAAGAACTTGGTCAAGGCCAAAAGGATTATTGTAGACTCCATCAAAGATCACTTCATCCCTTATGTATCATCCTTGAAGACTCCCAAGGAGATGTTCGATGCTTTAACGAAGATATTCGAAGGGAAGAACATCAATTGGAAGATGACTCTAAGGAACCAACTCAAGAATGTAAAGGTCCAACACTCCGAGACTATGCAATCTTACTTCACAAGGGTCTCTCAAATCAAGGAGCAACTTGAAGCAATTGAAGACAAAGTAGAAGAAGAAGAGATTGTAATTACCACCTTGGATGGTCTCCCAAGATCATGGGACTCATTCATTCAAGGAATATATGCCTGAAAGAAGTTAATCATAATCAGGGAGACCATGGGACTCATTCATTCAAGGAATATATGCCTGAAAGAAGTTAATCACATTCAGCAGATTATGGGAAGAATGCACCCAAGAAAAAGCTCAACTAGTAGCAAGAGAAGAGAAGATGGAGCTGTAACATCCCCATTTTGACCCTATTGCATTAAAATTGTAAATGATGTAAATATTGTTATTTAATCATGGTGAGGAGCTCAAGGCCAAGGCCCCGCCATTGGTTTAACATTTTTATGTATCGGCAATTAAAAATAGATGCCTATGGTTCTTGTGCTGGACATGCACAATGTAAATTAATACATCATGTAAATACAAATTTTAATGAAATACCCACAACTAGCTATGCAATGCAACAAAGAGATGGGGGCATGATTTCACAAGGAATAGGGAGAGAAATTATTCAAACCCTTGAGCCCATGGTGTTAATCCATTTCATTGAGAAAACCCATAAATCCCAACTACCCATTTTGGGTTATGCACCCAATCATTTAATTCTTCCAAGAGTTGGTTGAGGCAGTTAATGCCTTGGAAGTGGAGAGGTATGGTAGTCAATTTCGAGTATGGGCAAGCCACCAACCTGGAAAATCGTATTTGGTCTCCTTGGGCAAGAAAACACCCACGAAATGGTGCCCAAAGCCATTCTGAACCCATAGCCTTTGCCCTCTCACGCAGTCTGAGCTAGTTGGGCTTTTCCCATCACGTTTTTCACCATTCTTCCCGCATTTTCCATGCCTGGGAGCTTGTTTTTGTATTGTATAGCAGCTGGGAGAGGAGGGCCACGAATTGGGACTGTGATGGAGGTTGTTTTTGCCCCAAAATTCCCATGGATGTTTTTCTGAAAACGATTTCTGCTCTCCAGGGTTGTTCCCCATTTTCCATTTTCGTTTTGGGCTTTCCCACGTTTTTCTGAACTGGTAGAAGCCCCATTTTGAACATCCCACTGAGGAAACGTTTTTCTTCATGCCCATCAATTGTGGTTTTGTTGTTATGTGCATCCCTGTTTTGGTTTGAACCTGCGAGCAAGAGATTTGGAGTGGTAGTGGACAGAATTGGCATGATAAACCTAGTGGAGAAAATAACCTCTCAAGAAGATCAAGAGGGCTGGCTACTCTTCTATGCACACCTTGGACACTCTAGATTGGAAGGTATGGCCTGAGGGAATATGCAATGGTGAAGGGAATACTTCCTTGAGTGGGGTGTGTAGGCATTGTGGGTGCCAAGCTAGATAGATCTTGTAAAGCTATCCATGGCTCTGTGCTTGAGCTCACTAGCTTAGCAATTCTTTCTTTCCATTTCTTAGCAGCCTGATAAACCCAATTGTAGATTGGCTTGGCTCATTTTGGTGTATGTTTGGCTATGTGTGAGTCTGTTGTTCCCTGGTTCCTTGTAGAAATCATGCCCAGCTCAAGGGTGGCAATTGCATCAAGAGATTGATAAGCACAACTGGCCTATGGTTGCGAGGAATGTTGCAATTGCATAACTGGTTGCTCAGGGACTACTTTGTTTCAGGATAAGTACTCTCATGTGCTAATTCTGTATTGTTTTAATTGATGAATGACATGAATACCTTGAATATATGATGGATGTGTAATAGAACTTAATTCTGCTGTGTTTTCAAATATTTATGCATTTCCATATGTCCATCTTCATTTTATATGAACCTTTGTTTACTAAGTATGGGACTAGATGTCCGGAATTAGAGTGATGTTCTCTCCCATGCTGGTAAATATGATTTTGTGTGTTGTGCATGGGGCATGTTGTTGTGTGTTGGTTATTGTTTGTTGCTAATTGCTTTGCATATGAGATAACGCATCATGTGCTTGAGGCCTTGATTAATTATGACTCTTTGTCCCTTGGATGTCCATGATGCTTTGAATGCATGAAATTGAATGTTGGGCATGGCTGGTATGAGTTTTTGTGTGTTAATTTCATGATTGAAAGCCTAAACAGTTGGTTGTTACAGCCCCATATCTTAATGATGATTGTTAATTACAATGAACCAACATTTATGTGGCCGATTGATGGTTTTCAGAAGCGAGGAAAGCTTGCGAATTATGCCCTTATGCTCATGAGTTTTCCTTGCCCATGCTTGTTGGGTGCTTGAAGATTGATTGTGAATCCATTGGTTGGATTGTTGAATTTGAAATGAAAAGAAAATCCCTTTTCAGAGATGCGAGTTCTTGGCATTCTTTTACTATTTTTATGCAAGTTTGATCTGTAGTAACTCACCTCTGTAAAGAAATGAAGGGCACATTCCAGAAAAATTTCTAACTGTCTGTGAAATTTGCAATTTTTCTAAGTAATTATGAGTTCTGCTAAAGGCTCTGTCGACGATTTTAGCATTAAGTTCTGCACGCGCAGCAGCAGAATTAACCCTAATTTTCGCGACACGGTCGGCGGCAAAATTAAGGGTAAAATTTGCGCCATGCGCGGTGCGCGACGGCAAGACCCGCGGCAAAATTAAGGGTAAAATTTGCGCCATTCGCAGTGTGCGGCGGCAGGACCTACGGCAAATTTAAGGGTAAAGTTTGCGCCATGCGCGGTGCGCAGCGGCAAACTTGGCAATAAGGCTCGCGGCAAATTTAAGGGTAAAATTTGCGCCATGCGCGGTGCATGGTGGCAAACTTGGAAAATCCTGACAATTTTAAAGATAAATCCTGCGCCAAAGCGCCCAACATGTGGTTAGTAATTGTGCCAGAGGCGGCCATTTTAACCTTAAAAATTGAGCCAAACGAGGAAAATACAGCAACTTTTCACTGAGATTTTCAGGTGCCGAGAATGGAAAATCACCATAAAAGTTATGCATCAGATTGCGCGAAATCAAAAGAATTACAAAAAAAAAAAAAAACGAGGGCGCTGCCCTCGACCTACCCTGCAGTGGTGGAAGCCACAAGGGGGCAAGCCCCCTTGACCCCCGTCGTCCCCCTGAGACCATCGTTGATTGTGAGAAAGTCTATTATTGGACAAAGTTGTCAATATAGGATTTTTCCACATACATGCAAATAAATTATGGTATTATAATGCAGCTAACAGTTGTGTTTGTAAACACATTTTGTAGAATTATAGTCACATCAAAGCAACATTCCAGATAAGTATAGTTGGAAAGTTTTGGTCTCGGTTGAGCCAAGAATATCAACATCATGGATGATGCACAGGATCCCTATGAGCCTGAGACAGATGCCATGGGGGAAAATATACATGTTGAGAATGCTGAAACAGAATCCAATGAGAGGAGAAATCGAGAGACTTCCCCAGATATTGCAGCCACCATGAGGAGCCTAAGGGTGGAGTTGCAAAGTTGCAGAGAAGATAATGAAAGGATGATTAAAGCTTAGGAAGAACAAAATCAGTTGAATGCAGCCATGCTGCAGAATTTGATAGACATCCAAAGGCAAATAAACTCTAGGCATCAGACATCAAATCCAAAAAAGAGTGGGAGTAGTTCAAGGAGAAATTCCCGTAAGAGGTCCAATATCTCAAGAAGAGTTTCTAGAGACAAAACATATACTCCAGAAATCTCTTCTAGCGGATCGTCTGACTCTGAAGGATCCATTGAGGGTTCAATCTCTTCATCTCGCAAGAATAAGAGAAAGAGGCATTACAAGAACAATTTACATGGGGAATTTAAGAAGGCAAAACCTCCTACATTTGATGGAGAGGTAAAGTCTGGTCAAGAAGCTGAAACTTGGCTTCTTAGATGAGAAAGTATTTCCAAGTCCAAGACTACTCTGGAAATATGAAGGCAAGGATCGCCATCTTCAACTTGAATGGACGAGCATCTATATGGTGGGAACACATCAAGCAAGTGAAGAAGATCAATGAAAAAAAGATTGGGTGGAAGCAGTTCAAGAAATACTTCAAGCAAAAGTACCTCTCTGATAGGTACTATGATGACAAGATCAAAGAGTTCCATGAGCTGAGATTGGGACAATTGACCATGGAAGAGTATGCAAACAAGTTCTTGGAGCTGCTGAGGTATGTAAGGTATATTCAAGATGATAAGGTGAAAATTCAGCGTTTTCTAAGTGGGCTACCTCAGTCATATAAAGATAGGATTGAATTTGATGAGCCCCGAACTCTAAAAGAGGCAATAAGGAAGGCCAAGTATTGCTATGATCAAAACAAAAGCAAACCTAATTTCCATAAGGCATGGAAAGACAAGACGAATGAGAAGTTTGACCAAAGGAAGAAAGGTTTCAAACCTCTTCATATCAGAAATCAGCAAAGGCAGCCATCCCAAGTGGTGACTAAACCAACTAGGATGATGGGAGACAAGCCAAGAGATCCAAAGGAGCCAAGAGAACCACTTCAATGTTGGGGTTGTGGAGAAGACCACATGCTTAGGAACTGCCCACATCGGAATGGGAATGCAAATCAAGTTCACAACATCCAAGGAGCTGGAACTGTGGGTCAAGTGGCGAGGACAATCCCTAGAATCTATGTAGCACTAGACGACCGCTAAGCAGATCATCAATCAACTGTTGTTGAAGTTGAAGGTAAGATTGCTAAGCAATCTGTTTCTATTTTGATTGATCCTAGATCTACTCACAGTTATATCACTCCTAAAATTGTTGAGATTTGTGCTTTTGAGAAGTCAAAACATAGTAAACCATGGTTAGTTCGACTAGCTACTGGAACCAAGAGAAAAGTCAGTGAAATTGTAGAGAAGTGTCCCTTAGAGATGGACGGGCTATTCACTTATGCAAATCTGAATGTTTTGCCACTTGATTCCTATGATATCCTCAATGGAATGGATTGGTTAGAAGCACACAGGGTTAAACTTAATTGCTACAATAAAACTTTTGAATGCATGGACTAAGAAGGAAACTCAAGGGTTGTAAAAGGCATTCCAAAGGTGACTTTTGTTAGGCAGGTTTCAGCCATGCAGTTGAAGAAGTTCTGTAGGAAAGGTTGTCAATTGTATGCAGCCCATGTTTTGGAGGCAACGGAGAATGAAACTCCTACGTTAGAGGACTATCATGTATTGCAGGAATTAAGGGATGTCTTTCCTGATGAGATTCCGGGACTTCCCCCAAAGAGAGACATTGATTTTACAATTGAACTTGTGCTAGGAGCAGCACCAGTGTCGAAGACACCCTACAGGATGAGTACACCGGAATTGCTAGAATTGAAAATGCAATTACAAGAGTTGTTGGCAAAAAAATATATCAGGCCAAGTGTGTCCCCGTGGGGAGCACCTGTTCTATTTATGAAAAAGAAAGATGGAACACTCAGGTTATGTATTGACTACAGGCAGTTGAACAAAGTTACTGTGAAGAACAAATACCCATTGCCCCGAATTGATGACCTTTTTGATCAAATGAGAGGAGCAAAGGTATTTTCAAAGATCGACTTGAGGTCTAGTTACCATCAAGTAAGAATCAAAGAGGAAGATATTCATAAGACAGCCTTTAGAACAAGGTATGGACACTATGAGTTTGTAGTGGTACCATTTGGTCTCACAAATGCACCAGCTACATTCATGTGTCTCATGAATAGTGTTTTTAGCAAGTATTTGGACAAGTTTGTTCTTGTTTTTCTAGACGACATTCTCATCTATTCTAAGAATGAAGAAGAACATGAAGAACATTTGAGAATGACATTGCAATTGCTAAGGGAGCATAAGCTGTATGCAAAGTTAAGCAAATGTGACTTTTATAAAGGTAAAATTCATTATTTGGGTCACATTATCTCAGACGAAGGAATATCTGTGGACCCTGAGAAGATTGAAGCCATTATGAATTGGCCAACTCCAAGGAATGTGACAGACATGAGATCTTTTATGGGCCTTGCTGGTTATTACAGGAGGTTTATTGAAGGATTCTCCAAGGTTGCAAACCCGATCACTTCTTTGCAAAAGGAGATAAAGTTTGAATGGTCACCAAGATGTGAGGAAAGTTTCCAACGGTTGAAGAATCTTCTTACGAGTGCACCAATTTTGAAAATTGCAGACCCAGAAAAAGACTTTGTGGTGTGTACCGATGCATGCAAGACAACCACGTGGTATGCTATGAGTCGAGAAAGTTGAAGGAGCACGAGAAAAACTATGCTACTCATGATTTAGAACTTGCAGCCATAGTACATGCTTTAAAGATGTGGAGGCATTACTTAATGGGCAGGAAATTTGAACTAAGGACAGACCATTGTGGTCTGAAATACTTATTTGATCAGCCAAATTTGAATGCTAGGCAAGCTAGATGGTTGGAATTTTTGTGTGAATTTGATTTTGAGATCAAACACATAAATTGGAAAGAGAATAAGGTAGCAGATGCACTCAGCAGGAAAGTACAGGAAATGCATGTGGCAGCGCTTAGTACTTGCCAACCAAATTTGAGACAGCAGATTGTTAACCACATTGTTGAAGACGAAGTGTATGTGCAAATAAAGGACAAACTGCAGCAGCAAGACCTTGAAAAGAAGTATGAAGGATACCATTTGGAAGAATATGGACTTCTTACTTATAAGAATAGAGCCTATATTCCAAATGTGGCGGATTTGAGGAGGATTGTTATGGATGAAATCCATAGAGCTCCATACTCTGGTCACCCAAGATATCAGAAAACAATTGCTACAACAAGAAAATATTATTTCTGGCCAAGAATGAAGAGGGACATCGCTGAATACATTTCTAGGTGCATGAAATGTCAACAGGTGAAGGTTGAACACCAACACCCAGCAGGTTTATTGCATCTATTGTCAATCCCAGAATGGAAATGGGAAGTAATTTCCATGGATTTTATTACAGGATTGCCAATGACTATGAGACAACATGATTCCATCATTGTGGTGGTGGACAAGTTAACAAAGGCAACACATTTTATATCGGTTAAGTCCACACATAAAGCCGATGCCATTGCAAATATTTTCATGAAGGAAATCGTCAGATTACATGGGTTGCCTAAGGCAATAATTTCTGACAAGGATACCAAGTTCACTTCCAATTTTTGGAAGGGTCTCTTTGCAGATTTGGGTACACAACTGAGCTTTAGTACCGCGTACAATCCTCAAACAGATGGGCAAACAAAAAGAGTAAATCAGGTGCTTGAAGACATGCTTCGCATGTATGTTATGGACAAACCATCAAAGTGGGAGGATTATCTACACTTGGTAGAGTTTGCATATAACAATGGGCAGCAAGAATCATTGGGAATGAGTCCATATGAGGCTTTGTACGGCAGAAGGTGCAGGACACCGGTGACTTGGGACAATCCAGTGAACAGAATTGTACTTGGGCCAGAATTGCTTAAGGAAATGGAACAAGAGGTTGCAAAGATCAGGCAGAATTTAAAAACAGCCCAGGATAGACAAAAAAGCTATGCAGATAAGCATAGGGTACTTAGGGAATTCAGTGTCGGGGACCATGTGTATCTTATAGTGAAGTCAAGGAAGAGTTCCTTGAATCTTGGGAGTTGCGCCAAGCTATCACCTAGATACTGTGGGCCATTTGAAGTGCTTGAAAGAATAGGGCCAGTTGCATATAGACTTGCATTGCCTGCTAGCACTAGAGCTCATAATGTGTTTCATGTCTCTTTGCTTAATAAATATGTACATGATCCTAACCATGTGATTAATTGGGATGTGATCTAGGTGGAACCCGAGGGAGAGTTCCAAACCGATCCATTGTGCATCCTAGACAAGAAGGTAACATTGCTCCGGAACCGAGCCATCGGGCAGGTAAAGGTGCAATGGAAGCACTACGGTCCCGATGAGGCTACATGAGAGCTGGAGGATGCCATGAGAGTGGCATATCCATTTTTGTTCAATTTTCATGAGCACTGAGGACAATGCTAATGTAAGGGGAGGGGAATGTAACGTCCCCATTTTGATCATATTGCATTAAAATTGTAAATGATGTAAATATTGTTATTTAATCATGGTGAGGAGCTCAAGGCCAAGGCCCCGCCATTGGTTTAGCATTTTTATGTATCGGCAATTAAAAATAGATGCCTATGGTTCTTGTGCTGGACATGCACAATGTAAATTAATACATCATGTAAATACAAATTTTAATGAAATATCCACAACTAGCTATGCAATGCAACAAAGAGATGGGGGCATGATTTCACAAAGAATAGGGAGAGAAATTATTCAAACCCTTGAGCCCATGGTGTTAATCCATTTCATTGAAAAAACCCATAAATCCCCGCTACCCATTTTGGGTTATGCACCCAATCATTTAATTCTTCCAAGAGTTGGTTGAGGCAGTTAATGCCTTGGGAGTGGAGAGGTATGGCAGTCAATTTCGAGTATGGGCAAACCACCAACCTGGAAAATCGTATTTGGTCTCTTTGGGCAAGAAAACACCCACAAAATGGTGCCCAAAGTCATTCTGAACCCATAGCCTTTGCCCTCTCACGCAGTCTGAGCGAGATGGGCTTTCCCCATCATGTTTTTCACCATTTTTCCTGCATTTTCCATGCCTGGGAGCTCGTTTTTGTATTGTACAGCAGCTAGGAGAGGAGGTCCACGAATTGGGACTGTGATGGAGGTTGTTTTTTCCCCAAAATGCCCATGGACGTTTTTCTGAAAACGATTTCTGCTCTCCAGGGTTGTTCCCCATTTTCCATTTTCGTTTTGGGCTTTCCCACGTTTTTCTGAATTGGTAGAAGCCCCATTTTGGACATCCCACTGAGGCAACGTTTTTCTTCATGCCCAGCAATTGTGGTTTTGTTGTTATGTGCATCCCTGTTTTGGTTTGAACCTGTGAGCAAGAGATTTGGAGTGGTAGTGGACAGAATTGGCTTGATAAACCTAGTGGGGAAAATAACCTCTCAAGAAGATCAAGAGGGTTGGCTACTCTTCTATGCACACTTTGGACACTCTAGATTGGAAGGTATGGCCTGAGGGACTGTGCATTGGTGAAGGGAATACTTCCTTGATTGGGGTGTGTAGGCATTGTGGGTGCCAAGCTAGATAGATCTTGTAGAGGTATCCATGGCTCTGTGCTTGAGCTCACTAGCTTAGCAATTCTTCCTTTCCATTTCTTAGCAGCCTGATAAACCCAATTGTAGATTGGCTTGGCTCATTTTGGTGTATGTTTGGCTATGTGTGAGTCTGTTGTTCCCTGGTTCCTTGTAGAAATCATGCCCAGCTCGGGGGGTGGCAGTTGCATCAAGAGATTAATAAGCACAACTGGCCTATGGTTGGGAGGAACGTTGCAGTTTCATAGCTGGTTGCTCAGGGACTACTTTGTTTCAAGATAAGTACTCTCATGTGCTAATTCTGTATTGTTTTAATTGATGAATAACATGAATACCTTGAATGTATGATGGATGTGTAATAGAACTTAATTCTGCTGTGTTTTCAAATATTTATGCATTTCCATATGTCCATCTTCATTTTATATGAACCTTTGTTTACTAAGTATGGGACTAGATATCCGGAATTAGAGTGATGTTCTCTCCCATGCTAGTATGATGGGAGGGGACGTTACAGCAGCTAATGATGATCAAACTCTCACTGGTCACACAAAGAGAAATCATAACAAGAGGGAGGACCATCATCACAAAATATCCAGAAGGCCCAATAGGAATCGTGGACCTAGAAGAGATCTCTCTAGTATCAGATGTTTCACATGTGATGAGAAGGGACATTACTCAAGAAATTGTCCCAGAAACAAAGGATCCTCCAGGAAAACCAACAAGACGAGGCATCATGCTCACACCGCTGAAGATGGTGAACCACAGAAGAAGGGATGATTCTTCAAGTGATGAAGAAAATGTCTTAATCCAGCACTCAAAGGTACCATCACTCATGGAAGCAATGATTGGCTTGTAGATAGTGGAGCATCCAAGCATATGACGGGGTACAAAGAATCTTTCATCAACCTATCAAAACATGAGTCACCTCACAAGGTGAAACTTGGGGATGATTATCAATATCCCATCAAAGGAAGTGGAGAAGCTTCTTACAAGCTAGATTCTGGCAAATCACTAAAGATGAAAGGTGTTCTCTATGTACCAGGTTTGAAGAAAAATCTTCTCTCCATCTTAGCTTTAGATGCTAAAGGAATGCGGGTTGCATTTGTCGATGGCCAAGTTCTAATGTGGCCAAAAGGAAAGACAATAAATGATGCAATAGTAATTGGAGAGCAAGAGGGAGGCTTGTACAAGTTGAAAGGACAACCAGAACAAGCATTGGTCCATGACTCCATGGAACCAAGTGAATTGTGGCACAGAAGGCTTGCACATGTGCACTATAGAGCACTACCAATTGCAAACAAAGCAGTTTCAGGTCTACCAGAAATCCAAACAAAGCATGAAGACATTTGCAAGGGATGTGCACAAGGAAAGAAAGTGAAGAAGACATTTCCTAGCAGTGAAAGCAAGGCAAAAGGAATATTGGAGATAGTCCACTCAGATGTGTGTGGTCCCATGTCTTCCAGCTCATTAAGCAGGTATATACTATATTTCTTTTATAGATGACTTTTCTCGTAAGACATGGATTTATTTCTTGAAGGGCAAAGATGAAGTATTTAGCAAATTCAAGGAATTCAAAGCCTTGGTTGAAAATCATACCGAAAGGAAAATAAAGACCTTACGATTGGACAATGGCCGAGAATTCACCTCAGAAGAATTCAAGGACCTTTGCAAAGAATCTGAGATTAAGAGGGAGTTGAGCACTCCTTACAATCCTCAGCAAAATGGCGTTGCAGAAGGAAAGAACAGAACAATAATGGAACCAGCGAAGGAAATGCTACATGATCAAGATCTTCCAATGCACTTATGGGCAGAAGCAGCAAGAACAGATGTGTATGTACAAAACCGTACACCTCACCATGTATTGAACAACAAGACTCCAGAAGAAGCTTTCTTAGGAGAGAAACCAGAAGTCATCCATCTCAGAATATTCGATTTCCCTGTGTACACAGACATCTCGAAGGAAAAGAGAACAAACTAGATTCTTCAGGAAAGAAGGGGATATTCGTGGAATACAGCAACACATCAAAAGCTTACCAAATAGACTTCTCAGGATTCAAGAAGATTGAGATCAGCAGAGACGTAACTTTTGATGAAGATTCAGCATACAACAAATCAAGAAAATTACCTATTGAAGAAACTGAAAAACCTGAAGTTCCTAGGACCAGAGACATGGTTATGGAGGAGACAATTCAAGAAGATCATGAAGACCATGACATGACAGAACCACAAGAACCTATAGATCCACCTCATAGGAAGAACTCCCACAAGAGAAGACCAACATGGGTACGTGAAGCAATACAAGATGCAGATAAGTATGGTGCTCCAGATGGGACACATAGAGAAAGCAAGAGACCCAGGCCATACTCCAATTATGTGGCCCTACTATGTGACATCATTGATAAAGAACCTTCCAACTACGAGGAAGCAGCAAAAAAGAAGGAATGGAAGGATGCCATGATCGAGGAGTACCAGTCGATTATGAAGAATGATGTATGGGAGATAGTTCCAAGACCAGTAGGGAAGTCTGTTGTGACTTCGAAATGGATCTACAAGATTAAGCATGCTGCAGATGGTAGCATCGAAAAACACAAGGCAAGATTTGTGGCACGTGGCTTCTCCTAGAAAGAAGGCATAGACTACGAGGAGACATTTGCACTTGTAGCAATAAACACTTCCATCAGATCTATACTTGCATTGGCTGCAATAATGAAATGGAAGGTACACCAGATGGACGTCAAGACAACATTCTTGAATGGTGTCGAAGAGGAAGTGTATGTGGAGCAACCACTGGGATTCGAGACACATGACAGACAACCTCATGTGTGCAAGTTGAATAAAGCCTTGTATGGTTTGAAGCAAGCACCCAGGACATGGTACGACAGGATGGACAGCTTTCTAATGAGATTAGGCTTTACCAAGAGTAAAGCAGATCTCAACCTCTATTTCAAGGTTGAGGGTGGAAGACCAGCTGTAATATCCCAAACTGATATTTTTCTTTTTTTGTTGTACTGTAGATGGCTAGTAGGCTTATGTCTCAACAGAATATGAAAGTAAACCTTGATCTCTGCATGCATGCATTTACATGCAGATCTATAACCAGCTAATACTGAAATGCTAGAAAGTAGTAGGAATTAATGCATGTACATACCAGTCTGTAGATCTGTTGATGTCGATGAGGATGATCACCGCATGCGGGAATTATGCCAGATAAATAGTAAGCTAAGGCAAGTCATCCTCTAGATGAGGAATGCGCCCTCCTCCAAGCTTAGAATGCTCCTCAATAAATAAAAGATCACTGATGAAGCTCCAGATAAGGTGCAATAGGGTTATAGTGCCCCTCTAGTGATGATAGAAGCTACACGCAGAAGAAGTGATGGCTCAACAGCCCAAAACGTGAATATCCTTCCAAGGAGATTTGCCCCCATGCATGCAAGACGTCCTTCAATCAAGAAGAATGATGATAACTAGCTGAAGACTCAAGCTGAATGGCCCTTCTTCCAGGGGAAGGGTAATACCACCGCTCTAAAGAGAGTGAGGGCTGCATGCAGAGAAACTGAACCCTGTATGCTGGAAAACGAATAGGGAGGTCCTTGGACAATGCGCCCTAGCAGGAGGATGGCTCCCTCAATATCTCACAAAATATAACTTTGCAGAAGATGAATAATAGATATACTTGATGCTGAAGCAATGCTGAATCTAGATGATCCAACCTGATGATGAACTAGGGCAGATAGATTTCGCTGTCGAAATACACCAGTTAGCTGAGCATGCACTCAACCCCAATCTAGCTCACTGAGCTCTCCACTTCGAATCATCAAATCAATAATCATATAAGCGTACTTCTCCATTCGCTTTACCTCTCTTTTATAACTTTCAACTACAAATAACCTAACTTTTGACCTAATTAGGTCACTTTACCTTCTAATTTGCAGTTGAATCGCATGCAGGTGCCTAGAGACTCAATCAAGTACATGCATCATGAAATAATGCTCAGATGCCATGCATGCAGGTGGCCTTTGGCTGTGGTGGCCCCTATCTACCTAATGATGATATAATATCAATGCCCTAGATCTTCTTATATGGCATCAATCCTCAGTTGATTCCCTGACTATCAGTGCCCGTTCGAACCTATGGGAATCATATAGGTTAGCGGGATGGTGCTCAATGCTCAAGCAAAAGAGGACATTACAATCCTCCCCGCTTGAATTTGCTTGTCCTCAAGCAACTATAAAGCTGGGTGTTGTAATACCTATTCTCCCTCCCAAGTGGCCTCCTCTATAGGCAGATCTCTCAACTAAACCAAGTAGTCTCTGATGATTCGGTTCCTCAGTTTCTGCTCTCGCACCTCTAGGATGTGCTCGGGAATCAAAATCAATTGCCCCTCATCATCAAGGGGGGGCAACTCGGAAGATGTAACAATCTACTGACCGACTGCCTTCTTGAGGTTGGAGACATGAAATACGTTGTGAATCTTGCTCTCTGGGGTAATTCTAGCTCATATGCTACCTCTCCGGCCTTCCGGATTATCTTGTATGGACCATAGAAGCGAGGTTTGAGTTTTTCCGCTCCTTTCTATTTAAGAGATGACTGTCTGTAAGGTTGGAGGCGTAAATAAACGAAGTCTCCTACCTCAAAACTGCACTCAACCCTGTGCTTGTCGGCATATATCTTCTACTGATTCTGAGCAGCCTGTATGTTCTCCCTGAGTATCTTGAGGATATCTTGACCCTCCTGAATCCACTCTTTGGCCTTGGGGGCACTGCTATCGCCGAATATCCATTCTGCGAAAGCGGAAGCATCATACCCATACAGAGCTCGGAAATGGGTCATCCCAATGGTCATATGGTGGGTGGTGTTGTAACAATGTTCACCCAAGTGTAGCCATTTGATCCATGTCCTCTACTGACCTGCTACGTAATTTCTCAAGTATCCCTCAATCCACTTGTTGACAATCTCAGTCTATCCGTCACTCTGTGGATGATAACTTGTGCTCATGGCTAACTCGGTCCCCACTAACCGGAAAATCTCTTTCCAAAAGGCTCCCGTGAATTTGCTGTCCCTGTCATTGACAATGGTCTTGGGTAACCCGTGGAGCCTAAATACCTCTCTGAAAAATAGTTCTGCTACCTGTGCTGTTGAATAATCTGAAGAAAAGGCAAAGAAGTGAATGAACTTGGTCAATCTGTCCACCACTATGTACAAGCAATCTCTGCCCTAAACCTTGGGCAGCCCCGTAATGAAGTCCATGGAGATGCTCTCCCACTTCTGCTCGGGAATAGGCAAGGGTTGTAGTAAACCAGCCGGATGGGTGTGCTCTATTTTGTTCTGTTGGCACAAGCTGCACTCTCTCACATATTGTATCACATCATTCTTGAGGCCCTTCCATGAGAACCTCTCTCTAATCTGTCTGTAGGTCTTGAGAAACCCCCGATGCCCTACTAATGGTGAATCATGCGATGCCTGCAAAATCTTCTTCTTGAGGGAAGACTCTGGAACTAAGAAGATTATGTTCTTGTAGTATATGATGTCATCAATTACTCGGTACCTGTCATCCTGAATCTGTCCATCCAATAGCTTGCAAGCAAACTTATCTTTGGAATACTCAACCAAAAGATGAGCTCTCCAATCTGATGAGATGCTCATAAGAGACAAAGCAGTTGGTCGTCTAGAAAGTGCATCGGCCACTACATTGTTCTTTCCCTTTACGTACTCAATCTCTAAGTCATAGGCCTGAATTTTGCTCACCCATTTTTGCTGCCTCTCGTTTAGCTCTTTCTGCTCTAGGAAGTATTTCAAGTTGTTGTGATCTGTCTTAACTTTGAATCTGCCACCCACTAAGTATTGCCTGAACTTGGTTAGCGCATGGAGAATGGCTAACATCTCTTTGTCATATATCGAATAGTAGCGCTCATAGTCTTTGAGCTTCCTGCTCTCAAATGCAATGGGGTGGTTGTTCTGCATCAATACTGCCCCAATTCCCTCTCCTGAAGCATCACATTCTAACACGAAGGGTTGAGAAAAGTCTGGTAGAGCTAATACTAGGCATGAACTCATTACCTTTTTCATTTTCTCGAATGTCTATCGTGCTGTCTCCGACCAACTGAATGCCCCCTTCTTGGTAAGATCGGTGAGGGGTGCAGTCATCTGTGAGAATCCACTGACATACCTCCTGTAGTAGGTGCAAAGGCCCAAAAAGCCCTTCAGTTCTATCACATGTTTAGGTGTAGGCCAATCCAATATGGCCCAAATCTTCTCTAGGTGCACCTAGATCCCGTTGGCCCCTATCGCATGCCCTAAATATAACATCTCCTGCATGTCGAACTCACACTCGGACATGTTGGCATATAGTGACTGCTCCTGTAAAATGCCAAGTACCTCGTTGAGATGTCTCAAATGTTCTTCGCAAGTTCTACTGTATATCAATATGTCGTCGAAGAATACCAGAAGATGCTTACGTAACTGAGCTTCGAAGATGTTCATGCATAACTGGAAAGTAGCTAGTGCATTAGTGAGCCCAAATGGCATCACTAGAAACTCATAATGTCCGTAGTGGCAACGGAAAGCGGTCTTTGGAACATCCTGTTCCCTAACCCGAATCTGATGATAACCTAAGCAGAGGTCAATCTTGGAAAAGTACTTTGCCCCCTGTAGTTCATCCATCAACTCATCAATCTTGGGGATGGGATATATGTTTTTTATGGTCTTCTTGTTGAGTGCCCTGTAATCGATGCACATGCATAATGTTCCATCCTTTTTCTTCACTAGCACTATTGAAGATGCAAATGGACTGGAGCTAGGTTTGATGTACCCTAGCTTGAGCAGTTCTTTAATTGTGTTCTCTATCTCATCTTTGTACCTCTTAGGATGTTTGTAAGGAGTGGTGATAACTGCTTGAGTCCCCTCCTCTAACTCAATAATATGCTCAAATCCCCTATCGGGAGGTCGACCTGCTAGAAGGTCTCCGAATACTGCTTTGTGCTTCTGCAGTAAGGCCTCTATATCTGCTGGATGTTGTGTGGCCTTATCTAGTGGTTTCCTGAAGGTAACCAAGCACTCTGTTGCCCACTCAATATCTCCCTATCGGAGTATTGCCTCCATCCTGTGTGATGTCACTGTTGTGGGAGGGTAGGTATTCATCCCTCTCAATACTACCTTCTGTCCCTCTGCCCCTGTGAACTCCATCTCCATGGTCTGGTAGTTCATGGAATACTTCCCTATGGAATACAGCCACTGAACTCCTAATACCACATTCATGTCAAGTACATCTACCACATAGAATGTCTCAATCACTGTATAATTCCCAAGTGTTACTTTTAATTTAGGAATCCTCTGACTACACTCCATGGTGTGACCTACTGCAGCTACTGAAAAACCATCAAAACTCTCAATTTGAATGCCTTTCCTTTTAACCCATGCAGCATCAATAAAGTTGTGGGATGCCCCACCATCTATCAGCACTCCCACTCTATGGCCCTGTATGGTACCTCTGATCCGGAAAGTGTGGAATCTAGGGACCCCTGTCATGGTAGCAATGGTACCTCCTGAGGGTTGTCCCTCATCAACTGTCTCTGGTGTCTCTCCCTGCTCTTGATCCTGATAATCCTCATCCTCCCCACTATCAAAATAGGCCTCTATGTAGTAGGCCTTTCCATTTCCTGAACATCTGTGACATGGTTCCCATGGTTCTTTACAGGTGAAACATAACTTTTTTCTTCTAAGATCCCAACGGACATCATTATCCATCCTTTCTTTCTTTCGGCCACTCTTTCTGGAATGGTTTCCTTTCTTTATCTTTAATAGGAAAATTAGTTCTGGGGGGAACCTATTCTTGGTTATTGCATCCTGCAAATCTCTAGTCCGACTGATGGCATCGGCTAGGGTGGTGGGTCTATAGGACTTGACCCATCCACGTAAGGGCTCCGTGAGAGCCTCTGTAAATAGCATAATCAATCTGCTCTCTGAAATATCTGTCACCATGACTGCCACCCTCTAGAACTCTGAAATGAATGTATATGCACTACCTGTCTGCTTGAGCTGTGCCAGCTCTCTAAAATGCACCTCAGGGTCCTTCCTGTCAAAATGCTCAATGAGCCTCTATGTAAAATCAAAGTATGAGGTGATGGTGTTGTGACCCAATGTCACCAACCCGTGGTACCACCACTCATGGGCCTCTCCATCCAAATGCAAGGTAGCCAATTTAATGGCATATGTCTCAATCATGGGGTTGAGTTGGAAGTATGTATCCAATTTCTGTACCCAATTCCGGGTTGGGACACCCCGGGTACCCTCAAAGGTAGGGATAGTCAGTTTCCCTACAGTGGGTTGTAACTCATAGTTTTGGGTGAAGGGCCTATTGTAAGCTCTGGGTCTATTCTTGCTTTTAAAGTGGCAAAAGTCAGTGAAGGTCATGGCTGACTGGAAGTCATCTCCTAAAGCTCTATACTCTCTCAGATAGGCACTCATGGATTCTTCTAGTTCTACTTTGCTAGAGGCACTACAGCTGGGCTATCTAAGAAGTGAGGCATGGTAGGTCGGGATGGCTTGTTGTATATATGGGGATGGCTCTGCATGTTGGTATGTAAGTGTTCCCCACTACTACTGGTGGATACCCTATCACTATTGGGAAACAAAGGGTTGTGTGGGGTGGGCCCATTTTTCTCTGTCATTTGTCTGAAGGTACTCATCATCTCTTTCTATCCAGTAGTGAGATCTTTTATAGCTGCGATGAGACTATTAAAAGTTGTTTTATCATCCTCGGCCATTGTTTCTTTGCCCTTTCCAAACTGATACACTTTATCCCCCAATTCTATATCCTCTAATTCTTCTTCTCCTCTATCACTGTTTCTAAACCTCTGTCTCCAATAAGTAATGTTGTATTGGTCTTCTGAATTCATTTACAATTTTGCAAGCCCACAGCTGGCAAGGAACATGCTCTGATACCACTGTAATATCCCAAACTGATATTTTTCTTTTTGTGTTGTACTGTAGATGGCTGGTAGGCTTATGTCTCAACTGAATATGAAAGTAAACCCTGATCTCTGCATGCATGCATTTGCAGCAGATCTGTAACAAGATAATACTGAAATGCTAGAAAGTAGGAGGAATTAATGCATGTACATACCAGTATGTAGATCTGTTGATGTCGATGAGGATGATCCCCGCATGCGGGAATTATGCCAGATAAATAGTAAGCTAAGGCAAGTCATCCTCCAGATGAGGAATGCGCCCTCCTCCAAGCTTAGAATGCTCCTCAATAAATAATAGATCACTAATGAAGCTCCAGATAAGGTGCAATAGGGTTATAGTGCCCCTCTGGTGATGATAGAAGCTACATGCAGAAGAAGTGATGGCTCAACAGCCCAAAACGTGAATATCCTTCCAAGGAGATTCGCCCCCAAGCATGCAAGACGTCCTTCAATCAGGAAGAATGATGATAACTAGTTGAAGACTCAAGCTGAATGGCCCTTCTTCCAGGGGAAGGGTAATACCACTGCTCTAAAGAGAATGAGGGATGCATGCAAAGAAACTGAACCTTGGATGCTGGAAAACGAATAGGGAGGTCCTTGGACAATGCGCCCTAGCAGGAGGATGGCTCCCTCAATATCTCATAAAATATAAATCTGCAGAAGATGAATAATAGATGTACCTGATGCTGAAGCAATGCTGAATCTGGATGATCCAACCTGATGATGAACTAGGGCAAATAGATTTCGCTGCCGAAATACACCAGTTAGCTGAGCATGCACTCAACCCCAACTTAACTCGCTGAGCTCTCCAATTCGAATCCTCGAATCAATAATCATATAAGCGTACTTCTCCATTCGCTTTACCTCTCTTTTATAACTTTCAACTGCAAATAACCTAACTTTTGACCTAATTAGGTCACTTTGCCTTCTAATTCGCAGTTGACTTGCATGCAGGTGCCTGGAGACTCAATCAGGTGCATGCATCATGAAATAATGCTCGGATGCCATGCATGCAGGTGGCCTTTGGCTGTGGTGGCGCTTGTCTACCTACTGATGATACAATATCAATGCCCTAGATCTTCTTATATGGCATCAATCCTCAGTTAATTCCCTAACTGTCAGTGCCCGCTCAAACCTATGGGAATCATATAGGTTAGCGGGATGATCATCAAAGCTTAAGAAGAAGAGGACATTACATGATATTACTACTGTATATAGATGACCTGTTTGTAACAGGGGAGGATGAGCTCATTGCAGATACAAAGAGAAGGCTTGCCGCAGAATTCGAGATGAAGGACCTGGGAATAATGCACTACTTCTTAGGCATAGAGGTGTGGCAGAGTGCGGATGGAATTTTGCTTGGTCAAGGAAAATATGCAGTGGACATTCTGAAGAGGTTCAGAATGATGGACTGCAAGGCAATGGCCACACCAATGGCATCGAACTTGAAGCTACTATGTGACGCTTCCCTAGAGACTGTTGATGCCACGATGTACAGGAAGATGCTTGGTTCATTAATGTACTTAACAAATACGAGACCAGACATAGGTTTTTTCTGTGAACACCCTGAGCCAATTCCTGACAGATCTAAGGCATGTTCACCTAATGGCTGCAAAACATATATTGAGGTGCCTGAAGGGTACAATTGAGTATGGGCTCAAATATGAGACGAATCAGAAGATTAACCTGCATGGTTATGTTGATTCGGATTGGGCAGGTAGTGCCACAGACAAGAAGAGCACTTCACAATGCTGCTTCAGTTTGGGATCCGGTATGATCTCTTGGTTTAGCAGGAAGCAGTCATGTGTGGCACTAAGTACAGCCGAAGCAGAGTATGTTGCAGCTTGTTCTGCTAGTTTTAAGCCAGTATGGATTCGAAAGCTACTATCAGATTTGTTTGATCTCGAGCTAGAGGCGACTTGTATCTTTTGTGACAACCAGAGTTTTGTGAAGTTGTCTGAGAGCCCGATGTTCCATGACAAGTCGAAGCATATTGAGATCAAGTACCACTATATCCGAGATATGGTGCAGAGAGGAGAAGTGAAGCTCCCGTATGTGGCGACAGACGAGCAGATAGCCGATGTGTTGAACAAGTTGCTAGCAAGAGTGAAGTTCGAGTAATTCAGAGAGAAGATTGGTGTTATCCAGATCAAGGTTCCTCGAAAGAGGAAGTGATGTGACCGGAAGACGCAAGTGCACCAGGGTTGTATCTTACATGGTGGAAGACACAGGTGGTCCGAAAGGACGTAATGCATCTGGGATGCTCCTAGGTTGTATCCACATGTTTGAAGACACTGGTAGGTCCACGAATCATAAAGCATCTGGGATGTGCATAGGCTATATCTTACATGGTGGAAAACGTCGGTGGTCCACAAGGACGTAATGCATCTGGGATGCTCCTGGGCTATATCCACATGTTTGAAGACACAAGTTGACCGAGAGAGTCATAATACATCTGGGTTGTATCCACGGGGTGGAAGACGCAGATGTCCCCGAGCTGTACCCACTGGGTGGGAGACGCAGGTTGATTGAGAGAAAGACGTAATACATTCGGGCAGTATCCACTAGGTGGAAGACGCAGATGTTCCTGGGTTGTATCCACTGGGTGGAAGACGCGGGTTGTCTGATGGACATGATATATGCACCTGGGTTGTTCTCCGCATGGGATGATGAGATGATCCGGTACGATGAGATGATAGTAGGAGATGTAGGTGATTGTTGTGGCAATGTAATGTGTGGTCCTGGGCTGTACCTACTTGATGGCTTGCTCATAGAGATGATGAAGACCTAGATGAGAGCTAGGCCTAAATCCAGCATGAAAAAGGGTTGGCTCAGTAGAACTTCTCATGACGGATAGATTCGAGAGATGTCACTAGTCAATGATCAACGAGATGAGGATTGCTGCAGCAGCGATGATGATGATCCAACGATGATGACGTTGTCCAGAGTTTGTGTCCAGCTATGATGATGACTGTGGCGAGAGAATACCCTCCTAGTTAAGAGGGAGTGTTGTTGTAAATGTAACTTCGGAAGATATTCTTTTGTATATTATTATTATATTATTATTGTACTTTTATTGTACCTCCATCGGAGATGTTTTTCCTCCATTCGAGGATGTCATTATTGTATTTGTTCATGCAAGAATATCGAGGTAAAACCTCCATTGTAAGTCGGGGCAATAGTTCCCCAAAAGATAAATATAAAATGTATTTTTGAGTCTCCCTATGACAGGTCGGCCCAATCAGCTATGCAAGTCGGCCCCATTGGGGAATTAGGTCAATCTCACTTAAAGTATAAATAGAGAGGCTCACTCTCTCATTTGTACATCACACTCACTCAAGCAAGTTCGCATCAAGTGAGAGAGAAGACAAGTTCAGTGGAGGATAAAGAGAGAAGCTGCAGAAGACATCTTGTATTTGATTTTTTCTATATTGTTTGATATTGTACTAGTGACGAATCTATTTCTAAGGACGTTGTGGGGTTTTCTCCTTTATGTGTCTTTTGTGTTTTGCTGTGCTTGTCTATCTTTCAGTTTACAGATCTAACTAAATTGAATTAAAGTGCAAACTCTAACAAAATATGCCCAAACAACAAATTCAAAGAGAAATAAATCACATTGCACATTTGTAATAACAAATTAAAATTAGATCAATAACTAGAGGATCCAAAAGAATCTGGCAGTTGAATACTTTAAAATTTACATCCAGAAAAAAAAGTCCCATGTCCACTGAAGAAGCTTGAACCTCTGAAGAAAATTTGGACATTTATTAAGCACAAGGACAGGTCTGACAAGACAGTTCCTTGCTCAAAAAACTAAAATATTATGAAAATCGTACCTCTGTCTCTAATGTTTATTAGAAAACCATAAACATCTATCTGAGATGATGAGAAATAGACTGGAGATAGGGTTACTGCTATCCCTGCCCAATTGTGCCTTGGATTAACAACGAAAGATGTTAACACATAATACTAGTGTCCAGTTATTATGTAAGTAAATGTTGCTCAGATCCAACTACAATTACGGAATAAACAATTCTCCACAGAAATTGCTAGAGTTGGACAGTGAAGGAAAAACTCAAAAAGTTTACTTTTAACACAAAGCAACAGTGTAATAAAATTTACATATGACCCGGCAACAAATTAAAGAGAAATAAATTATATCATTTCCAGGGAGTGGTTTGCAAGTTGGAAATAAAGAAGAGATAATGCTTCTAAAAGTTGAAGATCAAGCTTATTATCCATCAACAAAAACAAAATCCTTATTTTCTTACTTAAACTATTCTGGCATTTGTCTCGTTGTCCTGTTCTCAAAGATTAAGCTTTCCCTATGTATGCACAACTCTTACTGAAATCATAGACATCTTTTTCAAAGTGCCATAACAGGTATTTCAGGATCATGCATCTTATCTCTATCATTTTATCGTGTGCCTTTGTGAAGGTATAGTCCTTATTTATTTTACTACAGGTATTTCAAGATCATGCATCCAATCTCTATTGTTTTATCATGTTCTTCTGTGAAGGTATATTCCTTAGTTATTCTGCCATTGTCGGAGATGAGGATAACGTTTAAACACAAGATTCATAAGTTCATATCTCTGAATCAAGAGCCATTTGTTTGTCAAATAAAAATATAAAATATATAATTTCATACCCAAAGCAAACGTTGATGAATCGTTGTGTATCTCCTGAAAGAGGGGCTCCACCAGAAAGTAAACCACGGATATGGCCTCCAAGAACTGCACGTATCTTTCTAAAAACTAGTACATCCCAGAGAACCTTCTCTGGACCCCATGCCCCTAGCCAACTTCCTTCTATAGCAGCCGATCTACGGCTATATGCAATGTTAAACAATTTCTTTGCAACTCCACCAGTTGCATCAACCTGCATCAGTAAAAGCCCCATGATGAATACTGAAAAGATTCATGTCCTTATAATTCTAAAATGTTGGTTATATACCAATGTTACCAGACTCGGGATTGGCAAAAACTCGGCAAGGAAAAAGATCAAAGAGTTTGAATCAGATCTGAAATAAATCAGAAAAATAAAGACATATACATACTCCTGTATGCATCTCTGTTTGTTACTTGTAGTCAACCAGCAGAGAGAAATTTCATGAAACAGACTGAAAAATGACTGAAATTGCACTGAAAAGGGTTTTTAAAGGCATTCTGGGAAATCAGAGGAGTCAAATCAAACTCAGGACTCACGAGTTTGACTATCCCCGACTTGAATCAGATCATTTGGAGGCTCACGAGTTAAACCATGAGTCTGGTAACACTGATTATATACTCCACAAATCATAGTGAAAAGTAAAATTATAAAAATATTAGTTCTTGTACTACACAAATGTAGTGACAAGCAAAATTATAAATATTGCATCTAATATATGGATCATATACCTTATTCCTCACACCATCCCGGACACGATCTAAAATAGCTGGTACAGCAGTCATCAATGTAGGACCCAACATAGAAGCATCACCTTTGGTTCCTCTTTGAATCTTGCTTGATGTATCAGTTAGTGTCAAAGTTGAACCATAACCAATAGCAGATCCTGCAGCAACCATTACAGCCTGCAACACACCGATGAACTTGGTTAGTTACTCAGCTTAACATGACTTCATATTTTAGCTAAACAGCTGAAGTCTGCAAATCTACATGCATCATATTTATTCAATCAGGAGAACAGTCAGGTTATTGCACCTCAGCTTCCAGTTCAAGAATATGAGCTAATGGCAAGTACGCCAGATAAGTGTCCTTGTTACCAAGGCCTGGAACAATTTTCATCACAGCAGCAACTGTAGCTACAACATTCCCATGTGTCATCATGACTCCCTGGAAGGAAAAAATAAGATTAAACATTGGATTTTTCAAGGAGAGAAAAGCCAAATAAACAATTACAATCCAAAAAAATTAAAGTACAACAGTATGAAATTTCAAATGTGTTACCAATATATAATAAAGATAAAAGTATGCTGTATAAAGTTTAAATGGTTAAACCCCTTTTACATTGATCTAACTGGGAAGTTTGAGCATAATCATCAACATGAAACAAGCTAACCATACTGAGGAGAAAGTGAAACTCATAAGGAAACATTGGATGGAAATCAACAATGATAAATAAACTGGCAGTCTGGCATTAAGCATATTATGCAAACTTCAACAAAACTCTTTCCCGTGCAAAGTTCATTTGACCCTTCAATTCTTGGAAGTATTGTGCCAGGCTGTATCAATGTTTCCTTAATCCAACGAACATTGTATCCAGCAATGCATTATGAACTTTAAAATAACTGTCTAAACTCACGTGCATGAAAACATCAAACTTTTGCAAGAGCATATTCTTGTTCTTTTGTCTTGCAACTATTTCTAGGAATTGACGTCTTCTCTATACCTAGAATCAACAGAACAGAAACATGTGTCTTAGCTCCAGCCATTGCTCCCAATTATGATCAATGCGGAGCTATTTAACTCTCCTCCACAATTAGCAGTAAAGCCCCCAGTGGTGTCTGTGGGATTCTTCACTTCACTCGCTTGAAGGAACCAACGCCACTGCAACTGCTTTTAATCTTGGGCAAATCCTGGAGACTGTGGTCAACTGCCTAGCAAGCTGGTTTCTGATGTTTAAGTTTTAAATTTTGGGCTGCAATTATTATTGCACAAAATGTGAAAAGAACAAAAAAGAATAAAGGTCATATCAGATAAGAAAATACCGAATTGAAACATGAGCTAGAAAGAGACAATATAACTTGCTTAACATCATCATTATTTTTCTTTTCTCGCATTTTCTGCTATTCTTCAAACAGATTCAAGCCAATGAGAAAATACAGATAAAAAGAAAAAGCCAAAAAAATATTTTTGAAACTTTTTTGTGACTTGTTTTGAGAAGACTTGTAGCTAGTTCAGGACATTTTCTCTTGAAATGAAAATATCCCAGTGAGTTTTAGGGGCAGATTTGAAAGTTGAACTTGGGATAGTCACTGCCAATTAGATAATATTGATTGGATTTTGAACTGTTTCTATAATCAAATATAATTCACATTACACTGTTGGAGGATTTACACAATAGACTAGATTTAGCCAAGTCATCACTTTCTGGTAAGTGTTATTACAGCTGCAACTTGTTACTAAAGAAAATGTCTTTAAAGATTGTTTTGTTTATAAAACCATCAATACTAGCTTCAAACTCTAGTTCCACAGGTTTCCCATTTCATTTTCCAAAACTTGAAAGAAGGCTTGGGAGAAGAATTCCAATATTGATAATTTAAAAACAACAAAAAATCAACTACCATATAAAGATCAATACGAAGAAAACTAGGAGCAGAAAACCCCAAGGACTGACAACTTTCGAGAAATATGTGGAATCATGAAAGTATTTTTTTGCAAATTTAACAGTAAAGGATGTGCCCTGTTTGCAAGGGCCCAAAACTAGACTAACTGTATGCACTTGACAACAGTATACACACTCTAATGTAAAGAGACTTGAAAACCATATTACATTTCTATATTTACAATCATTCTATAGCAGCACGTCTGCCTGCATAAATTCTAAACTTCATTGTGTTTCAAAACCTTCCATTTAATCCCACACCTATCTGGCTTTTCCTTAGATTTCCTTATTTCCTTTTAAGGGGAGAATGATAAAAAATTCGCATCAGTATATTATGATGTTGAATCTACATCAAATCGGCAAAAGAGCATATATGACTATCCCCTACCATACATGACACCTCATGATGATGATGATGATGATGATGATGATGCTTGTTAACATCTGAGACCAACTTGCCTATCGGACCTTAAGAAAAGAAAAAGGTAAGGAATTACTTGGTTTGCTTTGGGATTCTATTTCTATGCTGAAAAAAGATTGAAAAGAAGATTTCCCAGATATCTATAGTTTTGATGTGCTAAAAGGTCAGGAGGGCCAGTATTGTAGCAAATATTTTGAAATTGATTATTGATGTCTAATGTGGGAGTACAGAGGACATTTTAAGAGAGTGCTTTTCATTCTCCATCTTATTAGTATCACCTTCTAGTATAAAATCCAACCAAAGAATCTGTACTGACCTTGGGCAAACCAGTACTGCCACTTGTATACATTATAACTGCAACATCAGCAGCTACCGGCAAATCTGGATCAGCAGGTCTCTCCCGACCCATACTCTCAACTCTGGACATAGATGACACTGTCCAGCTGCTGCTGCTTCCAGATAGAGAAGGCTCAGATGTAATGCCCTCATCTTCCATGTAAATAACATGCTTTACAGTATCCAATTGTGTGCTTATATCAATCAGCTTTTTTAACTGCTTGAGATCGCAAATCACTGTTGTCACTTCTGTCTGTCAAAAGAGAACAGTCTTAAATTAGAAACTTAAATTAGAAAACTGAAACGCAGATAAGCAATTGAAAGAAATTGTCATTCTTCTGCAACATAAACCTAAAAAAGAAACAGTAAGTAGATAGTACTTGTTGGCATTACTATCATTCATTTCATTACTATCTAATCACCAATTCTGATTTAGAATTAACAAGTAAATATCAAACATGAACTATTAGAAGAAAAAGAAATACTCAAAGAAAAAGGAAGATAAAATATTAGTTCAGGTCTAGAAAATTCAAATATTCAACAGCCTGCAGTAGCCACAAAATACCTTATAATTATTGTCAAA
Source organism: Larix kaempferi (assembly GCA_027924585.1). Classification (NCBI taxonomy): domain Eukaryota; kingdom Viridiplantae; phylum Streptophyta; class Pinopsida; order Pinales; family Pinaceae; genus Larix; species Larix kaempferi. The sequence goes on along the minus strand of BSBM01001409.1, from coordinate 3,902,457 downwards.
TTGAGTAAAAAGAGATGACACTACATGAATTTATTTCTAACAGCGTGGTCCTGAAAGAATACTTATACTAACTTGCACCCAAAACTAATTATGACTGCTAGGGCCATCCAATCTGTAGAAAAGATGATGAGAAGATTCAATCAAATTAAAAATTTTGGTCTACCTTTAGCGGTTCATATGTCATGACATTAACATTAAAACACACGTAATTGTGTCCCAATAAGCTCCCTCAACCCACAGACATCTTTTGCTTGAGACATCTGGAACCATTCATCAAGTTGCCATCACCTTCACAAATCTGTCAAGAATCCACCTACACAACACTCCATGTTGCTCTATGACATGGGGATCTGCAATAGGGGCCAGGGTAACTTTTAGGGGTGAATTTGTGCCAATTAGCTATTTTTGGGCATTCTTTTCAAAAGAAAAATTCCTCAATTGGCCATTTTTTAATTTAGAAATTTGCCTATTTTTTACATAAAATAAGATAATATTGATAATATTCACCAAAATTTACAAGTTTTAATAGATAATTGTATGTTTTTTATAAATTATAAAATATTCGCCTACATATCTATATGTATGAATTTTAAAAAATTTCAATATGAAATAATTGCCTAGAATACTATACATGGGTATAATATTTGAATCATTAAAAAATACCCTGATAGGGCTGATATCATAGTCTCCAAGTATTGCGAAGGCAATTTAGTGATTTAATGTATGTGAATGCCACATTGCTATGATTAGAGGGTAAGCTGCTTAACAATACTACTTTAGTGTCATTGTTTTCAACATTTATACCTACTCAGCACTCTTGACCCAAATAGTCCATTCAACTCATCCCAAATTTCTTTTGATGATTTCGATAAGCCAAGATGATGTGCCGCAGAGTCAGCTATACCAAGCACAGTGATAGATTTGGCTTCATTGTACCTATTCTACCTGTTATCACAGATTCTAAAGGGGGGGATTACTCCTCATTTTTGCTATAACAGACCAGATTTTGTTCAGCCCTTTACCATGAGTATCAGAGATTCTTCATGTATTTTTGATGGCTGATATCATTCTATGAACAGATTAGAGCTGGAGCAGTTTGTTGAGCAGGGCAGTGTTACATAGCAGTGATGCCTTGAGATGTCTGGGCTTGGGTATTGATTGCCACTCTTTTCACATATATGCTTATGATGTATTGTACAGCTGCAGTTGTGTATCAGTTGTTGTGTCCAGAGGGCATTTTATGGATGATTATGTTTGGTATTGATAGATTGACTGGTAGTAGGATTTATCTTATGACTTGTGATTATCTGATAAGTATGATGAGTAGAACAGTTGCATAGCATTACATTTCATGTTAGTTTGTGTGTTATATAGATGTTCTTTGGCAGGTCTCCAGAGTATTGTTTTGATCATCACCTAACCCTTGGATCCACTTCTTAACCTTATCCGCATTCCACCCATTCACCCTGCATGATGAAATCTCGTTTGATCCAGATATGGCAAAGTAACTCAAGGACATTCCCCTCTATGACCTCTTTGTTAGGATGGCCTCCATGCATACGCCTGGTGTCTCGGCTCCGGTGTGTATGACAAAACTATCCGAAGCCTTAGCTCTTCCGATAATGTTGGGTTCTGAGCCTAGGTGGTCTAGTCACCAGATTGATGTGGTGGTCTAGTCACCAAATTGATGTGGTCTCTAAGTCCTGAAGCATGAAAGGCTTCTCCTCCCTTCTTCAGTGCCTAAAAAGGGCACATACAGCAGCTCCTAGTCCCAGTCTCATTGTACCTGCATGAAGAAGAAATTGAAGACCAAAGTCAAAAATGAAGAATCAAGCAAATACAAAAATAAGCAAGTTAAAACTTGCAAGGGCCAAGAAAGCAAAATAAAGGGCCAAGGTCCCATGAAGACAAAAGAAAAGTCAAAGAGAAGCACAAGAGGGACAAAGAAATCAAATGAAAACAAGTCCAAGAGGGAGTACAAAGTCAAAGTAAAAAGGGAAAAGGGTTTGAGTCCTAGTGTCAAGGTCTAGTGGGCACCATTCAGTCTAGCATACTATCGATTTTTGAGACACTTATTCCCTATTGTTAGCCAAACTAGCAAATGTCACAGAGACCTCATTTCTCCCCTATCTCCAAGAGTAACTCAAGCCTTCCATTGATCAAACAATTCACTTGAATAGCCTATTGACTACTTGACCATCCACTCCACCCAATGAGAAAGAATGATCTTTACAATACTTTGTGATGATATTGTTAGAGGATAATATGTATATAAATCATTTATTTTTACTCTATGTTTTGTTATGTTTTTGACATTTTTGTGCTATGAGGACATGTCATGCAATGAGTCACATGTTGATCATAGATTATAGGATGGGACCGTATGCTTGGTGGTTCATCAATACTTCACATAATTAAGTGTTTGCACGACATTCACACAGACATCATTTATCATATCGCAGCCTTTGGAGGCCAATTGGACCTCTCCAAATATGATTTGCAGCATTATTGGATTAATAGGCTAAATATGGATTAATTTTCCTAAGTTTCAACATTTTAGCCAAGTCTTAATTTAATTATTTCAAGCAGCTCTACATCACATTTCAGATTGGTTTTGGGCTAAGCTGCGGGGAATCACTCTACCCCCCTCCGCTTCGCTCCCAATTCGTGATTCTGGAGGAATCGATGAGGAATCGATCCCGGAATCGATTTCTCAAATCGCGATTCCGGGGAGAAAAAAACGCTCCCTGAAATTTTAGGAATCGATCCAGAATCGACGCTTCTGGATCAATTCCTCATCGATTCCTGAGCGCTCCCAGGCAAAAATAACGCTCCCGAAAACGCTTCCTGAGCGCTCCTGGGCAAAAAAAAAGCTCCCGAAAACGCTTCCTGAGCGATTCCGCGGGCTTGGCAGACTTAAGTCCGATTTTTCTCATTTTTGCATTTTTTTTGTTTTTTAGGGATTGGCTAGGGTTAATTTGGGCAAATAAAGTCTATTGGACTCCATTTGGACTCATTCTATGGGTTCTTGGAAGAATAAAACGATCTGGCACTGAATTTGTGATCATTAATATATCTTGTGTTCTGGAATCGTTCATGTTTACGTGGTGAGGAGGCAAAATATTTGCAATGCTTGAAGTCCCCTCCATTACTTGAACCAACGGTGAATTCACATCAAGGTTCTCAGAACACTCTAGTTCAACATGTCCAAAGTAAAGGTTTTAATAGGGCAGGCCCTTTTGTTTCCTGTCCTAAATCAGAGGATATCTCTGGACGTATGACTGGAACTTGGAAGTTTGGCTTCTTCCTTTTCACCACACAATGCTTGCTGCAAAACTCAATAGTGGATATCTTTAGTACATTGACAATGTTGCCATCTCCATTTGTATATGAGAAAAAGCGAAGGATGGAACAAAATTCATCTACTTACTACATTCGACATGAACAACTACCTTACAATGCCTACAGATTAAAATTTCATCTATGATTTCATGTTATAGAACTCAAGGGAAAGGTACATGAGATTTTATAGCAGTTCAAGATATTTTTGTTGAAAAGTTTCCTATCATTGCATGGACTTAAAATAGCATTTCAAGGGAGTAATTTTCCAACCAACCATGGTGAAGACACCTAAAGGCTAGAACACTACCACATACGCTATGGCATAGATGAAATCACCTATGGTTCATTGTTTGACTTAACTACATAACCTACTTACAGAGTATAAGTTGGAGTTATAATGTTAGGCATCAAAATTCCTTGTTGCCACTTCCTTGGGGCACAATAGCATTTCAAGGGATTAATTTTCCAACCAACCATGGTGAAGACACCTAGAGGCTAGAATACTACCACATACGTTATGACATAGATGAAATCACCTGTGGTTCATTGTTTGACTTAACTACATCACCTACTTATAGAGTATAAGTTGGAGTTATAATGTTAGGCATCAAAATTCCTTGTTGCAACTTCCTTGGGGCACAAGCACTTTTGACTAGCTAGAGCATGTATGCAATAGGCAAATATTTCCAAGAACACATTGACATTAGAGTTCTAGAAGCTCCTAGATGATTGATGTTATATCAATGTGTACTAAATGGTTATATGAATATCTATGTTTTCACGTTTTCTATAGCTAATTTGGCATAATACATGTTTTTTTTAATATATATGCATCAAAATATATTAAAATATATATTATATAAAAAACGCTCCCAAAACGGAAGCTTTTGAAAATTTCGTTTTTCGCCCCCGCTCCCGTCCCGCTCCGCACTCCCAACAGCGTAGGTTTTGGGCATGGATTTGATCCACATTATGGTTTTGAGGGTCAAGGAATCCATCAGTGACATCAGATTTTAGTTTTGACCAAGGAAAGGCCAAGATCTAATTAATAGTGATTTATTAAAAGGCTTCCTAAAGTTAAATTTAAAAAATGCCTAAGTTTAGCGGGATTTCAGATATTTGCATTTTGCAAAAGTAGTGACTTGGGTCCTCCTAAAATAATTTTCCTAGCAATACCCAAGTATCAGAATCTCAAGTTGGTATCTCCAAGGAGACCGGCATGCACTTCATTCGTTTGGGGAGAATTTGACCTAATTAGCCAAAATACAAGCATCTAAATCAAGTTATAATTCAAAAAATATGTAAGGGGGGACCCCCTAATGTTCCCCCCATGTCTACTAGGCATTTAACTTGCCAAAAACTTGTAATTTCATGATGTAAAAATGGGCTCAATGAGGCAATTCGCTCCCTGTATTTTCAGCAATTTCCAACTTTGTAAAAATGAGAAATAATCTCATCCATTGATCTCTTTCACTCATATTTTAACCCCAGCCCTCCATCCTTGTGGGCTAGGGATTGTGCTCACCTCTTCTCTATAAAAGAGAGTGAGCTCTCCATTGTAAAGGAATTTTGGTATTTTCAGCAATAATAGAAACCAGTTCTGAGTTTTGATATTTGCTCATGTTTGGAGGATTTAAAATGAAACTTGTCCTTTGTCATCCTCTCTATCTTGTTGGTATTCAATGCTATTTTCTTGAAGCAACAAATTTCATGGTTTGCATGCAGGGAGGAAGGCCAATCTTGCCCAAAGCGACTTAGTTTTCTCAGCCATAGGGGGTTTCTACCTAGACAAATTGATTCACCCTCTTTGCTATATTTTTCTTGCTAAACTTCTTGTGAAATCCACATGTTTATTTTGGCTTGTAATGCTGGTTTTGTTTTGGTTTCCGTGATTTTCCACTAACCATTTCCATTTCTCGTGTTGCTGGTTGAAGAAGCCAAGTCCCCAAGTGCACCCCAGTCCATAGAGGAGATTTCTCTGGAGTTGATGTTGCACAAGAAGTGCTAGGAAAGGTGGGACAATTTCACCGACCTCCAATCACCGAGTAAGTTTCTCAAGCTCATTTCTTGTTAGTTGAAAAACCATGTCACCATTTTCACTGTTTTATCTCTGTTATGTGTTGTGCGTGTGGTTATTTTCTATTTGTTTATATGGTTGTAGCTTTCTATGCCATTGTAAGAATGGTTTTCTTGATTACATCCTTAGTGGTTTGACTCCATTAACCCCTTGGAGTAGGCACTAGTTTACATTGATCATTTTCAACCATTTGAGCACTTAGAAAACCCCTATGCATGCTTGTTTTGTCTGTTGTTTTGAGTAGAACAGATCTGATTTTTAACTACATGTGCCCATATTAGTGCTAAGTTACTCTCAATACCAACCCAACTCTTATATCTTTCCAAAAGTTTCATTTGGGTGTGTTCTCCAAGCTTAATTTATCCCATATTTAGGCAAGATAACAGATGGAATTTTATGCTTAGCACATTGTCTTTTTGGTACTGTTTTTATAGCTCCCTAGACTTATTTTGTGTGCTGCTCCGTTTTCTGCAGTAGTAAAGTTTTAGAACAGCCATTTCTAAACCCAAGTCTAGCTATTATTCTTGTACCAAAAAGTCTATTTTCCCCTGAGATCTGCTTAACCAAAAAAGGCACCCAGCCTGAGACCTTAAATGGTTAAGATTGATTCCATCCTGGTAGCAAAAGGCACCATTTCGATTGGCAAATCCGTTACCCTTCAGGTTGTCTGTGTGTTGAAGCTTTGTTTGTCTAGGATCTGTCGGATCTTTTTGTTTTGATTTCATTCAAGTAGGCGTTTTTATCTATGTGCTACTTGTTGTAACATTTCTAGTGGTGATTGTCAACTATTCTTATTTACCTTTCCCCCTAAAAGGTCAATCCCCCAGGGCATCCAATTTCATATTTGTTAATCTTCAAAGGTGTCGTTCTCCATTCCAAAAGCGGTCGTGCAATTACTCTGGGAAAGCCAGTTCCACCGACAAGTACCTAGGAAAGTAGGACTTGGAACACCTCCCGTGGCTAGTCTGGATCTGCCCTCAATAGATCCGGGAAGCCTAAAGAGAGAGGACTTTGCCCGATGTGACAATTTGGGACAAAATCCTGAGGTATCACGGGTCTAGTGGTCGTTACTCTCTTCCAAATACTGAGACCGTTACATTTTGTGATAACACTATCATTCTACAATCTTGTCCTGTGTAGATTTCAACTCAATCCCACCAAATTTTTCCATCCATTCAACTCATCCCAAATTTCTTTTGATGATTTTGATAAATAAAGATGTCTCAGGAACCAATCACAATGATGATTTGGTTTTGTTGTCCCTAGTCTACCATTCTACAATCGTGTCTTATTGTGTAGGTTTCAACTTAATACCATAATTGTCCCTTATGCATTATTCTGCATTAAATGCAATTGAATTTTGACCTTTCGAGTGTGGAAATTTATGACAATTGTTTTCTTCAAGAGGGACACCACAATGGTGCTGACTAACTTGCAACAGAAATCAACTGCAAAACAAGTTGAAGACTTGGAAAGAAACATCACTAAACTAAAGATAAGAAAGAAAAACAAACTAACTCTTAATTAATGCACTCCTGCAAGCAGGAGTGGCCTCTTGCGGAATCACTGATAAAAAACATATGGCTTCAAGCATGCACCAGTCACCCATCCAAGATGCAAAATACCATCAATCTGCGCAAGCTTAACTGCACTTGAGTCTTTGATTTCTGCAACAAAGAAAGGTCCAACCAATGCATTTGTAGCTTCCCTGGGTGCTTCATGAACTTGTTGTCGTACAAGAGCACATTGTCGCCTATAGCAAACTGTTTCTTCTTGATGTGTGGCGATCGTGCCAGGATTTTTGTCTCCCCTTTTCTACTGTTGTAGGATATTCTACTAGAAACCGAGTTTCTTCAAGCTCCATGAGCTCTGCCAGACGTTTTGCAACTGATTCATCCTCTGTCATCTGAATTGTGTTTGTAATGTATAGACTCGGAACAATGAACTCAGCTGGAAGCACTGCCTCTCTACCATAGACCAATTGAAAAGGAGTATGCTTGTGAAGTCTCTTAGAAGTAGTTCTCTAGGCCCATAGCACAGCTAGAATCTGTTCGTCCCAATCATCTCTATTTGCATAACAGATTTTGGTCAATCCCGTCTCCAAAATCTTGTTGAATGCCACGACCATGCCATTCGCCTGGGGATGTGCCACAGAGGGTGGCCTTTTTGTTGTTGTAAAAGGCCAAGATGAGGCTTGTTTATGTAAAAGTGTTAGTCTAACGGGGCTCATGACCCTTGGTCTGGCCATGGCAAGTCCTCTTGGTTCTCATTTCAAGAAGTGTTGGCCTTGTGGCTTTGTTGATTACCCCTTGATAGGAGGAAGTCCCTCATCATGTTCGGCATTTAAGCCCAATGTAGGTGTTTTAATGCACCTTGGGATGAATCCAATAGGACACATGACTTGGGGCTCCTAGCCACACTTATGGTTTATGCTTTGTAAAAGATGATTGCGCTTGTAAAGGTTGTCATACCCAACTTAGCACACCACATTGTACCCCCTCGGCCCTTATCTTGTTGTAACTTCCTTCCCTCTTGGTCGTCTTGGTCTTAAAGAGCAAATCGCCCACCATCCAAGCAAGCTAGGAGAGGTCATACCAACTTAAGGACGACGTTGAGGGAAAAAGACACCTGATGGATTTAGATGGAGCATGACGTCCTCCTTCCAATCTCAACTTTTCATCATGTTGAAGTATTTCACCATTATTTTATGTTTTGTGAGGTTTAGTCCTTGAATTGTGGATGACAAACCCTAAAAAATCATTAAAGCCATTCTAAAGACAAAATTAGGTACGTCGGCATAAAGGAGGGAAACATTGTCTTTTTTAAAGATCCTCCTCATTTGTAACCAAGATCAAAGAATCAATATGACTAAAATTTTATTTTTACTTGTGTTTATGAGCTAATCAAGAGGTGCACACCTCCGTCTTGGCAATTTCTAGGGTTTTTAAGGAGCAAAGTTTGATGTTTGAGGTTTCTTAACAATCTTTCAAGGCTAATCCAAGGTGAAATCATTCTTGAGGCATTTTCTCTTCTTCTTTTTCTCAATTGTGGTAAGGTTTTAAATCTCTTCTCTTGCACTGTCCAAGGCATTCGGGGTAGGGGTAATCTAGGATTCTATGCATAATAGCTTAGTCTTGTTAGTGAGACAACCCTCTTGAAGGGTCTCTCTTGTTTGAGCCTTGGCATCTTGTTTACCCTAACTAGGTCAAAGGCTGACACAACATAGGGTTTCTTAGCCTTGCCCTAGTTTTTTCAAATATTGAATTGTCAATTCTTGGAGGAACATTGACGTCGATTTCTTGTTTGCCCAGTGGACTAAGATCTAATTCCCCATCCCTTCAATATTGCAAATTTTTACATTCCTTGTACTATATATTTGAAAAAAATACAAAAAGGTCAAAAATATTAAAAAAAACCAAAATATCAAAAAAAATTGAAAAATCCAAAATTATTTATTTTTTGAGCCATTGTACTTGTTTTACTTGTTCAATTCTGAAATCGTTATTGCTAATATCAATTTATTAATTTGTTATATTCCTGAAGTGCCAAATCAAGCTTTTCAGCCATTACTGGAGGTTATTACAGATTTGAAGGTGATATCAATCCCAAAACTCATCTACTATCCATCAAGTCAAGTGCGCCCTAGGGGGGATAAGCTCCTCTTTTGTTGCTGATTCCTGAGAAGTATTTTTCTGGACATTTTCACAATATATTTTGAGTATTCTTACAAGTTTAAGGTTTTGGTTTCTACAATAGAAAACTTATTCATCTTATTGTCCAACTAGTACCAAGTTTTATTGCTCCTAAACCTTCGTAGTCATAAAGCATTTATTGAATATCTTGTTGACTCCATTAAGGCATTGATCTATTAATAAAGTGGAAAGGTCTTGTAGAGGTAGAGTTGATCTCGTTGTATGTATTACAGGTCTATTTCTACAAACATTTGGGAAGCCTCCTGTTCCAAAGGAGCAAGCCTAAAGAGAGAGGAGAGCACATTGTGGTGACATTCGTGCATCTCCTGGAAAGTTGTCAATCTTAGCACCAACCCTCGTGACCTAATCAGAAGGATGCTTATTTGTGAGGTAACTTTTTTGGTGTCATTGTCGAGGACCTCAAAGGAAAAGTGACGACATTCCATTCAAGGTGTTCCCGAGTCTAGATCACTCATTTGACAAGCTTGACAATTTAGTGCCGAGAAAAGCTCAAGTGAGTTTTTGTTTTATATTTATTGTTAAGGACTAACTTTTCAGGTCTTATATGGCGACTCCACTAAAGAAAAACACAACAAAGAGCTACACTTCAAGGCAGAGCTCTCAACCATTGACAACATTGTTGGGTGTAAAGGTGAGCACATCCATCAGTTGTGAAGAAAAGCTCATCTTGGAGACTCCATGCATTCTTGGCATCAATAAAAATATGATGTGGAGTTTTATGATGAACCATGGATGGACAATTGGTTTAATCCATTGGATTTCTCAGGGGTCTTAGGATATCCTAATCAACCCCATGGCTATGATTGGAAGAATGATGATTGGCAAAAATGCATCCCAAAGTTTCATAGACATACGAATTAAGTTGATCAGCATGATATATCATTAGAGATTTAAGATTTTCGTGGTGGATAATGTTTGAAAAGCAAGTTTTCAAAGTCTCCACGGTTGCCATTTTTTAGTCAACGTTTCAAATCCTCGGCTAGATTCATCATCAAGACAAACGATCGATGGGAAGAGTTGCAAACGAGACAAATTTGTATAGATGGAGAGGGAAGAGAAATCAAGTTTAAGGTCAGCTTAATTTAAAAGTCAGCAAAAAAAAATTTACTAGTATACAATAATAATAATTTGGGAGGTAAGGCAAAGCTGAGACCTTTCCTAAGAAGATTCACCATGTCGTTGTTGAGTTCCACGATCGACAGGTTAACAAGATTCTTGGATTTATCACTCATTACTTCACTATGGTTACTAAAGGAGATCTTAACTGATGCAAGCTTCTCGAACTTCTTATTATGCCGAAGGTTGGCCTTCAACGCAACGCTAGCGTCCACAATTCTCCATATGTCCCATCTTATAATATGGGACAGCCTTAGATGGAGAACACCTTATGTGACAACCTATCTAACATGGCCCTAGTTCGTTTGATCTCTCCATCTATACAAATTTGTCTCGTTTGCAACTCTTTCCCTTGACCATTTGTCCTGATGATGAATCTAGCTGAGGATTTGAAACGTCGACTCAAAAATGGCAACTATGGAGACTCTGAAAACTTGCTCTTCAAACATTATCCACCACGGAAATCTTAAATCTCTAATCACAAACATGTACGAAGGGGAAACCTATGATGATATATGGCTTCTAGAAAGACTACGAATTAAGATTGAGAGAAGAGTTGCAGACCTAGCATTTTTTTAAAGGATGTAAAGAGAACTCCATTATCCCTAAATTTGCTACCGTGAACCATCGACTTAGGAATCACTGGAACAATAGATTGTTTGATAAGCTAATCCTAACCCTAATTCGTGGAGAGATCAAATGGACAAGGTTGGGTTAGATAGGTTGTGCCCTTCAAGATGTACTAGAGTGAGAGGACCTTTTGCCATTGTAAAAGGCCAAGCTTGGGATTTCTGATGTAAAAGTGTTGGTCTATGGTTTCCTCAAGACCCTTCGTCTGGTCATGGCACGTCCTCTTGGTTCTCATTCTAGGGAATGTTGGCCTAGTGGCTTTGTTGACAACCCTTGACGGGCAGAAGTCCCTCATCATGTTGGGCATTTATGCCCTAGGTGGGTGTCTACTGCACCTTGGGATTAACTCATTAGGACACATGGCTCAAGGGCTCATAGCCACACTCATGATTATGCTTTGTAGAGGTGATTGTGCATGTAAGCGTTGTCATACCCTCATACCCACTCTAGCACACCTCATATATGCCCACTTGGTCTTTCCTTTTGATGTTTTACCCCTCTTGGTCTCCATGTGCAAAAATGATGATGACATCACCCTTTGAAGAAGGCATTACGTTGTTAAAAAGGACATTAAGGGAAAAGCACATCATTGGGGTTAGTTAGGGCATGACGTCCTCCTTTAGGCTTAACGTCTCACTTGGTTGAAGCCATATGCATCAATTTATCATTATTTTATGCCTTTTTGAGGTTTAGTCCCCAGCCTGTGGGTGACAAACCCTAATTTTGAAATATTTAATTTTTTGTAAGGTAGGCTCTAAAATTAAAGAGATTAAGTTGTTCCATATATATAAAGAGCAACTCTCTCTCATTTGTAACAAGAACAAGGGTTCAAGCATGATCATATTACTTTTCTCTTGGTTTACATGAGCTCTCAAGGCTATAGCACCTCTCTTTTTGGCATGATTCTCTTACTTTGAAGGATGAATGGTGGATTTCTAGGGTATCTCTATCTCTTACAAGGTTGATTCAAAGAATAGTTGTAATAACTCGTGGCTAAGAAAGGATCTAGGGTTCTTCTTGCTCCTTCCTCTTGGGATGTTGGCAAGATCTTATACTTTCTTTGTTTGGCATTGCTCTTATGCACCTAAGCAAGGTAGTCTAGGGTTTTATTTACATCTTGTCAATCTTGTTAGAGGAGACCTTCCTCTTGAAGGAGCTCTCCTAGGTGAGCCTTAGAATTAATTCACTATTTGCCCTAACTAGACCTAGGGCTACTTTGACCTATCTAGGGTTACTAGTCCTTGACCTAGTTCATAAATATTGAATTGCCAAATTGAGAAGGGACACTAATCTCGATCTCTTGCTGCCCTAGGGTAAAGACTAAGGTCTAACCCCTTCTCTTCTTCAATCTTTTATCAAATTTCTGTTATATATATATCTTGAAAATACAAAAAAATATGATATTCTGAAAAACCCTAAAAATCTGAAAATTGGAAAACCAAAAAGAATTATCTTTTGGAAGAACTAATCCACCCAAAAAGTGCACCCTCCTTGGTTTCCAAGCCAATCCTTAAGGGTGTCGCCTTCTTGGGGCCAGTTCATGAGATATCTTGTATTTTGTACAATATTTCTGCTATATTTCAGATCTGCTATAACAGGTACAGCCATCTAATCATCAAGTTTAAAGGCCATAAAGGGTTAAGGAAAGGCCTAGTTTCAACCCTGGGGGGTTGGCCAACTGTTGGAGAGGTTTAAGCAGGTCCACCATCAATTTTGAGGGCTGGTCAAGGCATAAACCAGATGCAAAAAATTTTGAGGGCTGTTAGGGTTTTAAGCAGAAAAATTTTTAAAATGTACTTTAATGCAAAAAATTAAATTTCAAAACTTGTACTAAAACAAAATAGTATAGTAGTAGTAGTAAATCTAACAAGACAAATTAAGACATAATTGGAGCTAATTCAGTTGTTGAAGCTCTTCAACCTAGAGTTGAAGGATAATGATCCCATGGCTGTATCATCTGAAATCAAAGCCATTATACATGACATTGATGCTACTAGTGTGAAGGCATACCTTGCTCTCACTGCCTTCGTCAAGATCCTTTGCCCCACATATTCACACTATCTTGAGTCACTTCAAGCTAGTGGCCATTTGAAAGACCTAAAATTTGACACTTTGGTGGAAAAAATTGCAAAATGAGAGAAAGCCTTTGGAAAGAAGACAGTTCAGCCCACTAGAGAGACTGTGTGCCTTGCTCAGAAAGGGAAGATTCAATCAAATGATTATTCTAGAGGAGATGGCAGCGAAAGAGGATGTGGAAGAAAGAACTTCAAAGACAAGGTAAGTAGACACAACCATGGTGAGAGATCCGATCTCGATGTGTTCATTGTGGTAAGAATGGACATAAGACAAAGACATGCAGAATTCCATGGGAGAAGATCTCAGAGAAGAAAGGGTAGAAAGAAGACAAGGTAAAGCTCGTGAATCTGGAAAAGCTTTTGAATCCTCTCGTATCATTATTGCACATTGTAATGTTGGCATAAACAAAGTTTTTTCAATACTTCATTTGCATCTTAGGGAGATACTTGGTTGCTTGACATGGGTGCAACCTGCCACATGAGATTTAAAAAAGACTTCTTTGAAGAATTGAATTATAATGTAGATGGTGTAATATATTTTACAAATAAATCCAACCTCAAACCTAAGGGAATTGGCACCATCGAGCTCAGATTGCCTAGATTACTTGACTTTCTATTGCATAATGTTCTCTATCTTCCAAAGTTGCAGAGAAACTTGCTATCTCTAGTGCACATTCGACAGCAAGGCCATTCCATCCACATATTTGATGGGAAAGTTGAGATAAGAAGATGATCTAACAACCAAGTCATCATACCTGGTTAGGAAGCTGAGGGACTGTTGATGCTGAAAGGGACATCTGCAAGGGCATAGAATTTTGCACACCTCTTTCACCGTGATGAAGGTCCATTGTCTTCCAATCTTTTGTGGCATGCTATATATGGACATATCAATTATGATAGTCTTAGAATGTTGAAGAAGAATGGTGTTTCTAGTCTTCCCACCATTCCAAAGAAGTTGAAACAGTGTGATGCTTGTATTCTTTGCAAAAATAGTAAGCAGTCTTTCCCTGATTCAAATTCCAAAGCATGTAGAAAACTAGAGTTGATACACTCTGATTTGTGTTGCCTTATTGCTTATGCAACTGCTAATAAATATCTCATGAATTTTATTAATGATTACACCAAGATGTGTTCAGTTTATTTACTGAAGAAAAAATCTGAAGCATTTGAAACTTTAAAAAATTTCATGTTTGGATTGAAAATGAAGCACAATCTCAAATTGGCACTCTTCATAGTGATCATGGAAAAGAATATACCTCTAATGAATTTGAAACCTATCTTTGTCAACATGGGATTATGCATCAAACCACTATTCCATATAATCCTCAGCAGAATGATGTAACAAAAAGAATAAACAGGGCACTCTTGAATATGGTACCCTCTATGCTATTTTTCAAGAATGTGAAATTGATGTTTTGGGGTGATGTAGTTCAATGTGCAGTCTATTTGAGAACAAAAGTCCTTCTAATGCTCTTACCAAATCACTCCATATCAAATCTGGTATGGTCGCATTCCTTCAATGAGACATCTCAAGAGCTTTGGTTCCACATGTTATGCCTTAGTTCCTAGAACAAAAAAAAACTTGGTGCAAGAAGTCAAAAAATGCATCTTCTTGGGGTACTCAAGAAGGCATATCATCTTTACAATGAGGTAAAGAAAAAGTTTACTCTTTCTAGAAATGTGATTTTTCTTGAAATGAATAAAAATGACAAGTTTGTGGAAAGGCGACTTGATCGTCTAGATAAATTTACCCAATTAAAGACATGTCATGAATTTGATAATGATATTCCACATCTTGAAGGGGTATCCCTATCTTGGATCAATCTTTGGAATCTCCTTTTGCAACACCATCTCCCCCTCATGAAAAAATTCTCGCCACTTCACCAAAACAAGAGGTTCAATTAGATGATGTAATTGATAGGATTCGAAGATTGAATCTTCAAGAGAATGAAGCACCGCCAACCAAGAAACCTAGACCCTCAAAAACTTCCAAAGTGGGTCATGAAGTCACTTGAAAGTGTTCATCTCGATGAAGTCGAAAAGACAAGAACCAGAAGTTTGACAAGACAAGAAGATGGAGAAGATATAGATGATTCAAATTATGGTGATGTAATTGATATGGATGTTTCATATGATTGTGAATTGAATTTATATGCTAACCATGAACCAACTTCCTTTAAAGAAGCTATACAGAAGGAATATGAGGCTCTCATCAAGAATGGGACATGGAAGAATGGGACATTGGTCTGTTGTAAAGAAAGCTCTAAGATATTTGAAATGGATTCAAGACCTTGGATTCAAATATTCTAAGGTGGACAACTTTAAACTAATTGGGTATTTTGATTCGGACTTTGATAGTGATAAAGAAAATGGAGTGTCTACTTCAGGCTACCTCATGGGTCTTGGATCAGCAGCTATCTCTTAGAGATTATGCAAACAGCTTGTTCCAGTAGATTCCACAAGAAAGGCAGAATATGTGGCTGCAAAAGAAGCAACAAAGGAGATTGTGTGGCTTAAATGAAAATACTTCTGCAATCAAGCTGGCCAAAAATCTCAAATTCCATGATCGAACTAAGTACATCAACACAAAGTACCATCCAATTCGATATCATGTAGAGGCCAAGATTATTCATTTGAGACATTGTTCCACAAGTAAGCAAATTGCAAACATCTTCACCAAAGTGCTTGGAAGTGGAAAGCTTGAAAAGTTCAAAAATATGCTTGGACACACAAACACCCCTTCGGATTAAGGGGGGAATGTTGGATACCTAATCCTACAGTATATTTGATTTTAATTTCAGTTACCTAAGGTAAACTGAAGAGTCATTGAATAGCGTACCTTTGAATGCTGAAGACCAAAGGTCACCCAATGATGTATTAATACACCATTCTCGTTAATGAAAGGGCATCCCACCATTGGAGTTATCCCAAGCCTATCATATTGGTGATTGGACCCATCACTAGATCTCTAGAGCTAGAAAGATAGTTATAATTAAAAATTTAGTGTGTTCCATGCCATCCCTGTCTATTGACTAGCTCTAGCCTCCACCCTAAGCATATTCTCTCTCAAATCAGAGAGATACATTTTAAATATTTCTGGAAAGGTGATAACGAATATGGTGGCATGCCTCTCATCTCTTGGTAATCCCTGTCATGACCAAAAGATTTCGAGGGAGGGTGTATAAAACAGACAGGCACATTTGCTTTGGCGCTGGCTGCAAAAGGCACATGGAAACTCATCAACAACAGAGGTCTTTGGCAAGAGATTTTATTCAACAAATATATTGCCCCAGTTTCACTTGAGGACTGGATTAAGCAGCACTAAGGAAGCTCTAATTTTTGGAAATCCCTCATTCTATTGGCCAGCATCATCATGATCATCTCTGCTGGAAGATCGGAAATGGCTCAGGTGTAAGAATGGACAGAGACAGACAGGCAGGCCAAGATTCGGAATACATCATGCCTATACAGCTGTAGGATGCTCTCTAGTATAGACAACTCCATTATCTATGTCAAGCAACCCTAGAAATCAGCTCCCCAGTACAGATCTAGTACACAGCTCAACAGATTGGATTGCATGGTATGGTTTAGTTGGACAACAATGGACAGGGATTATAAGTCAACTCCTCAAGGCCGGAATACATCTCAAAGGAGAAGAGAACTCTTTGATATGGGAAGAAAATCCCGCCTCAGGAAGACACAGGATGAAGATAGGATATAGATTTCATTTCCCACCAGCATTCCTGAAACATGTCAGTGGTGGTGGAACAAAACTCTAGAAAATTAAGGTATCAGAGATTTGGACACATTCGGCAACTCACAGGTAATCAATGGCTGGCTTTTCAAAGATTTACAGGACATAGGATTACAGCATCAAGCAAGAGTCAGGGCTGCAAGAGTTAAGAGCTTAAATTTCCACCACATCTCTTTCAAGCACAGAGGTAAATGTTGAGTCAGATGCATTAGCAAAAGAAGCAGTATCCATGGACCAGGACCTCCTGCAGATAGAACACCTGTCTCCACGCCACTTTCCAGACACCTGTTATGACAGTAGGATGCAGTGGTGAAGCTGTTTGGTGAAACAGCCCCCCTCAAAACAAGCTTTTTTGACTAGTTTTTAGCTGGGTGAGTACTGTTTCTCAGTAAACAGTCAACATTCCCATTGTAAGACTGTTTGGACCTCTTGCTGTTTTTTACTATATTTTGAACATTGCTGATCAATCTAGGATAACTAAATAGACAGCTCTAAAATAGAAAGTAGTAGATTATATAATCTCACATCTCAATAAAGATGCGTTCACAAGGCATTGAAATTACTTCAAATTTGGAAATCATATCATTATAATTATCAGAATTCATATGATAATAAAACCCACATAAAAGAGAATAAGACTAAAGAGAAAGCACCATAACTTGTAAAGATTAAACTTCAGCATTTCCAATGATATGGAAATGGCCATATTCAATGTTTATGAGAATGCGAAAGACGGGATGAAAGATACTTGATAGATAGGTCAACGTGCAGAAACAAATATTGAATTCTTGTAAAATTTTACATCTAATTGAAATTGCTTCGTAAAACTTCTAGCAATTTTGAGACAAAAAATCAAATTTACGGAGCTTTACTGTGCAACTAAGATTGAAATTGCTTCATAAAGCTTCTAGAAAACTTGAGATAAAAAATTCAAGATTAACAGGCTTTGTTGTGCAGCTAAGATTGCCAATGGACGTATGCTTATTCCTTGCAGAATAAGAAAATATTTTATGTGATAATGGTAGAAACAAGTTTTGATGATCAATCTACAATTTTGCAAATGAAATAGAAGGCTAAGCATAAGGAGAAACAACATATGAAAAAAGTAAGGGTAGATAATACAAACCTCATTTAGTGAGTGAGCAAGGGCTTCCTCTCCCAAAGAAGCATAAATCGTAACTACTGTGTTGTTGTGACGGAAGCAACCCTATTTCAAATACAGATTCACCAAAACTTGAGAAACAATCAATGTAAAAACGAAACAATCAGCTTTTACTTCTTAGATGTACAAGGAAACGGATTCACACCAAAGACCATTTTCAATTGGGAACAGAAACAAACGAAGAATCCCATGGCCTTAACATTTGGCTTCCTTTACCAAAATGCTATCAAAGTCAAACACTCTAAAGATCAATATCCATTTCTCAAAAAATCAGAATAGCATCCAGCTAAGAAAGACAATTAAAGTTGTGTCTAACCTAAAAGAAACTACTACAAATATGGGATTTGAGTATTTGATTTTAAAAACAATACTTGCGATTACCAAGGTGATAGAATCATAGATAGTGAACTCACTTGTAAGGCAATCAACCATTCTGCTCGAGTTTCAGCAAAAATTGCAACTCGCTCTCCTCTTTCATGACCAAGTTCTACCAAACCTGATGCAAAGTTACAAACACGTTCAAATGTTTGACTGTAACTTAACCACTCATAATCTCCCAGATGTAGTTTTTCAAATTTCCTGCCATCTTCACTGACTTTCGTTTCTCTGTCAATTATCTTCCGGGTCCCAAGCAAGCGCATTTGTGCATGTCTTTTGCATGCTTGCTCAAAAAGGTCTGCAAGAGTTGAAACTCCTTCCCACGGCGTTTCAACTAAGGAAGAAGTGCTATAGTGTCTGATTGCTAAACCAGCCTCCCCACCAACATCCACAGGCACTCCATATACCTTTCCCTTTCTTCTGTTCCTTAACACCAATGAAAGCAGCACAGGCACAAGGATGCCAACAAGGTAAGCATTCATCTTTGTGAGCAGGTTATATTACTAGACAGCTGCTGGAGAATCTGTTTTTACTGATGGCTGCAACAAGGGCACAGTGGGGTCGCTTGCATCTGCAATTGCCATGTGAATTGTATAGGTGGTGAGCAAATTCCCTTGAAGGGGATCCCACATGCCTACTCTGGCTCAATTAATCATATCAACCAAATAAGAAAGCTAGATTGTTGTATCTTTCATCTAGCATACGATCATAAGATGCCATCCACCCCACAGACAAAAGATAATCTAACACTCATAGTATTCTTCCACTTTCAATATTGATATACTGGTTACAAATAACTGTTTACATCTCCTTCTAAAGATCAACAACAATTGGCTTAACTGATATTATTTATCTGACACTCTAAAGGCTGGAAAACCTGTTAATGAGAATTTTTACCCAACGTTTCAGACTTCAAAGTGAGTCCATGACCCCTGATGATGGACTTTGAAGTCCGAAACGTTGGGTAAAAAATCTCATTAATAGGTTTTCCAGCCTTATTAATACCAACAACCTGTAATGGACTCTCTTTTCGCCACTCTAAAGGCTACTTACCCAACAGAAAATTAAAATTAGAAAGAAAACATCAAATTAGCCATGCCAATATAATGCAACATCACATGAACAGAGGAAATAATCAAGCTAATAGTTTCATGCAACGCATTAAATTTTTTCACCACTGTCCCTTGTTCAAGTTACGGTATAGCGCAGAAACATGGGAATTTGCTAAGGCATGCAAAATGGACATCTAGGGGGATTTTCATCTCAAATTTGAAAAGAATAAGTTTTAACTCTAAAGCAAAAATAACATGTAGAACACAATCATGACCAGAACCTAGGCAAGAAAGATGTCTTCAGATTAAATGCCACTGTGCACGAGTACGGAAATTGAAATAAATACCTCTATACTTTTTTTATGAAAAAAGTGAAAAATGCTCTGCTGAGAGTGTGTAATTGATTGAGTCTGACGCCTTTCCAGTAAAACTAACGTAGCTGGCCAGTAACTTTAAGAAACTTAACGGCAAAATTTAAAATTTAGGTCATCAGAGCAACGGATCTCCAATAACGGGACTTATTGGCCAGGCGAAGGAGGCTAACAGAACTACACAACACGTCGCCCTATGCAATCAGAAAACCCCGGGATATCTATAATCTCTGGCCATGAGAACGTTAAAAAAAACACTTCTTCAATTCAGATTAAATATTCAAACCCCGTAAATTTACAGGGAAAACAGGGGAAGTGGAACCTAAAACATGAATAGATTTTCCCGATTATGAAACAAATCAACTGCACATTGCAACCAGCCAAATACAGAGCAAAGAAAACGATAAAATAATTAAATCCAAATATCCACCTGAGTACTCATGCTTTGACCTGATTATGTAAATTCAGTGATGTCTTCTTTTTTCTGAGCACAAGATGCATCTTCAAAAACAAAACAAAAATTGCAAAATTGAAGCTTACTTCTACTGTATTTCCGATCTTTTATGGATGAATAATACCGATAAGAGAGATATTTCTTTACCTCTACAGAGAATTCTCAGACGCGCTCATAAATGGCGACATTATAGGATTCGAAAACACGTGAATGAAGCAAAAACAAACCCTAGAAATGCATAAAGCACATGCGCCATACAGTGTTCTTGGAATTACGCCCCACCTAAAGAGCGGAGTTTACAATGTTTACACCAGGGGTCCAGGCCCCTCTCTTTATTTTGCGATTAAATTCTTGGACGATATCAAAGGCGTTGTCTCTTTTATCATTTATTTATCGAAAAGAAAGTATCAGAAAAGTGATAGTTATGCAACCTTGGATGCTTACACACCGTCAAACTGGTCTGCTCTCTACCCTCTCAGTGGCGGTGTAAGAGGGATTTGTCGCCACTGCATACGTGGCAGGTCTATTTGACATAGTTATGATAACTAATTTTGTGTTTTGCATTAATCACTTTGATCCGACGTCGATGGAGCTACCTAACCCTGAGATGATTTTGTGTTTTTTTTTTTATTTAAAAAAAAATCTATATTTCAAAATTCATTTCTAATTCTAATCAACATCTTCGAATATGGATGTTTTGAATATTTTTGTGATTGAAGTGTGTAATTTCAATCGTTTCTATTTAAAAGCACAACTACATTTTAGGTGAATTATTATTATTATAACAAATAAAAAAATTATTTATAAATGAAAATATAAAAAAAAAAATTAAATAATTAATAATAATAATTCAATTATTTATACCAAAATTTATAAATTAAAATATAAAAAAATAAATAATTAATAATAATAATAATTCAATTATTTATAAAAATTTATAAATGAAAATATAAAAAATAAATAAAATTAAATAATTAATAATAATAAAATTCAATTATTTATATTACGGTTTAGTAGGTTTACATTTATAGTTGATCATAAATCAAGGTAGACTTTGAACTATTATTTAGATATATAATTAAATTTAGTGCAATATGGTTGACATAACCACTAGAACATAGTTGACATAACCTAGATAACATGGCCAACTATTGTTCATCCATGTTAAGAAACCACAACCACATTTTTAATCCATAATTAATTTCAATTGACATTATATGAAGTGTGAAATTCCAACATTAAACCAAACACATAAAATCAAGTTGCTTGCCAAAATGGTGATTTTATATAAATTTTACTTTTATGGTGAAAATTTAAGTGATGGAGGTTTACAACTTAATTCATTTAATTAAAGATTTGATTTGTTTAGCTTGTATGGATGATTTCTCTATGAACGCTTGGTGAGTTGTACCTTTTAATAATTGACTTTTAAGAGCTCTAAAGTGACCAAAAAATACAACCTAGAATAAGTGGCATTCAAAAAAATCTATAATCCAATCAAATACCTACCTTTGTTATATTATGATTTAAGTTTTGGTCATAGGAATTGTTAAAATACTTCTTTTTGTCATAGTTTAATTTAAGTTTTGGTCAGAGGAAAACTCTTTAAAATACTTATTTTTGTCATATTTTAATTTAAGTTTTGGTCATAGAAAGAAAACTTTGCTTCAAAGACTTTGCACATTTAAAAATAAATAAATTTTTCAGAAACCGACTTGAGAATTTACTACTTGTTTTTGTCTAATTTCATTTTCTAATTCATCATAAGTATTCCTTCTCAAACTCCAAAATAAAAGTTGTGATTTTCTTTTCACGTGCTTGGTCTTGAAACTCTAAACATATTCATTCGTTCACACGCAAGTTATCTATTTTGTACCTAAATAATAAGGTATTACTAAGTGATTGGGTTGTAATATAGCATAAATAGGCATCATGATGAAGATGTCATTGTACTATGTTTATAAAAATTGATATTTTGCATGATGATATATGAGATCAATGTACTAAGTTTTAAATGAGCTTTTTTAAATAATTTCCAGAAAGTTGACTAACAATATATTACATAGTTGTTGAAAAAGTGATTAATCAAATATAAAAATTATGTGACAAAGTGATTAATCAAATATAGAAATTGATAAAGTTAATAAATTGCAAAAGTACTAAATTATTTATAATATATTTATTAATTAATTAATTGAAATATCTAGATGCAAATTAAAAAGATTACCATGTGGCTGGACAGAGTTGTTTGTGTTTTTGTTTGTGTTTTTGTTTTTGTTTTTGTTTTGTTTTGGGACACATTGAAAAACTACTACATTAATTTTATATATATATATATATATTGTATTAAGTTATTTTTTGTTCTTTAAACATATTGAGTAATTGTTTTTTTGTCAACAAATATGTAAATTAAAAAATATATTATAAATTAAATATCACTTTAGATTTGTTTGTTTTTATATATAATTAAGTATACAACTCTCCAATCAATAAGGATGACATAATATCAATGACTTAGGAAGAACCTAAATAAAAAATTTGCTCATTAAGAAAAAACATGTCACAACCAACAAGGATGAGATAATTTCAATGACTTAGGAAGAACCTAAATAAAAAAATTGCTCATTAAAAATAAACATGTCACAATCAACAAAGATGAGATAATCTCAATGACTTAGAAAGAACCTAAATAAAAAATTTGTTCATTAAAAATAAACGTGTCACAAGCATAGGTGAAACTTACTTTCTAAGAACTCATACTACCCCTAACATGCACTACATTTATATTTATCTATAAAATCAATGTATTAAATACAGCGCATTTATTTGGAAATTAAATAAATTTGTATTTAAATTAACATGCACTACATTTATATTTATCTATAAAATCAATGTATTAAATACAACGCATTTATTTGGAAATTAAATAAATTTGTATTTAAATTTTTTTTGCAGGATTAATTTTAATTAGTAAAATATATTTTAAATTCGCTATAAAATAATTGATGTATCTAATTATTAAATAAAATTATAAAAATTATAAATAAAATACTTTATTACATATTTTATATTGTTTTATTATTATATAAATATAAAAATATTATTAACTTATATCAAAAAACAGTAAATAAATATAAAATTAATAAGTGAAAATAAATTAAATATTAAATATAAAATAAATTTACTATCCACTAAAATAAATTCTATTATTAAACTAAGCACTCTTCAAATCTTTCATCCAGATTATTTTCAAGCACATTTTCAGAGAGCAGAATTATGAAGCTAATAGACTTTCAAAGCTTGCTCTTAGTGGCAGAGAAGGGATCCTTGCATGGGAAGAATTTCAGGACCATCAAATGATTGACAATGGAACACATCTTATTTTTGCTTAATATGTTTTTTGCTTTGGAAGCTTTTTCCCCCTTGACTATCCGCCAGACTGGTATTTTGTCATGTATCTTTGATCAGCATCGTCTATTTTTGTTTGTTCCTCTGTTTATGTTGGATAGTCTTTGTGAATGTCCACAAAAACTGATATGTACTTTTTGATTCGTCAAAAATAGCAAAAGTATGATTTTTTCTTCTGAAAAAAAAAAAGAAAGAAAAGAAGAAGAAGAAAGAAAGAAAGAAAAAGAAAAGAAAAAAAAGTATTTTATAATGTTATAAAAATATAATACATAAATATGAAATTTGAAATTTAAATATAAGTGAATAATTAATTTAAATTTATTATTATTTTAAATTTGAAAATTTTATTATTTTGAAGTAGAAAATTTATATATTAAAATGAAATTACTTTGAAGGAAAAAGGGTTAATTAGCAACAAAGGATAGTATTTCATTTCATTTATGGGATTAAGGCTAAATGTTATTAGAAAGAGGTTGCCTTAATGATGCACAAGGGATATTAACTTTCTTGCAAATACTACCTAGGTTGAAATTGCCTTATGGTCCTGTAGTAAAATCTAAAATTGCTTCTAATTGGCTAATCAAATATAAAGAAACAAGTTAATGGCCCAAGACCATATACATGTAGCAGTTGTGGAAATCTATCATCTTACATACTACCAGTAGGTCATTTCAGGTGGTATGGATTTTCTTGAATAACCATGATGAATCAGTTCATATTCACAGATAGCGGCTAGTGATGAATGTAAAAAAAACATATTGAGATGAAATGCAATAGTTAAAAACATATTTTGATTTCATCATTTTCTAATTATATTTTTTTCTGAAAATGTTTTGTGCAAAATCATGTCAAAATTCAAAAGATTTGATGAGATTGCACAATAAAGTGCAATAGGGATATTTGAGAGGACTAAATCCATTTGTGCATTCAAAAATGCTATTTAAGCAATGAAAAAATGTTATTTGACCAAATATTATATAGCCAAATTTTAATGATAATAACCAAAAAATGTCAAAATCTTATAACATTTAAACTACTCCAAGTGAAATTATTCATATTAAATTGTTGTTACTAATATTTTAATCATGTCAATCCAATAATATTTAATTGTGGTTGAGTGTTTTATAAGTTAAATTCCACAACATGTACTTCCTTTTCCACTCAATACAACATGTACTTCATTTTCAAGTTGTCAAATCAAAATATAAATATAAGAAAAGTTTATTTGTCTTATCAACTTTATTGAGCATTGCAAAAATTATGCATTGTATGTTTTGAATTTTTTAATGGAAAAATATTTTATTTTGTTATTTGACAACCACAAATACATCATATTACCTTCTTTTTATCTAAACAAAGAGTAATTATATATTATTCTAATTACCTTCCTGGTCGAGGCAACGGTGAAAGAATTGGTTCGTCATCCCATGCGACTAGGAGGCTGAACGGTAAATACTTTTGCAGGCCTGGGGAGGCTTTGTTGACGGTCGGCAGGGATATAGGGCTTGAAGAGATTATGGAATGTAATATGACTATGCTGGTTGGCAAGTTTTCATATCATGCTATGAATCGGAGAGACATTGTCAAATGGGTGGAGGAGAAATGGAATCCCATTATGAAATACACTCCTCAGGTCTTCGCTTTGGCGTGTGGATGGTACGGCTTTAAGTTCGAGCAAGAGGCACACTGTTCTACCATTCTGGATGGTCTATGGCTCTATGGTGCGGGTAGCTTAATGCTGCAGAAATGGCAGACTGATTTCGACCCGGAATCTGCCTCGGTTCGTCTCCGTCATTTGTGGGTACTTCTACCTGGGCTTCCACTGGCATTGTGGAATTGTGGGGCTTTTGAAGCCATTGGAAATCGTATTGGGTGGTTTCTCCATGTAGATGAGGAACATCTTAATGGATTTGACCGACGTATGGGGCAGGTTCTGGTGGAGGTTGATATCTCTATGGGGCTTACTGATGTGCTCCACATAAACTGGCGTGGCCGCAAGCTTACTCGGATCATTGACTACTGGGGCATACCTTTCCAATGCTCGAACTGCAAGGAGGTGGGGCATTTGTGGCGGCAATGTAGGGCTCCGGCTTCGTCTGGTCGACTTAAAGATGGGGGTCCATTTTGGTCTTCTGATGATGGCAGTGACATTGAGATGGACGCGACGGGCTCATTAGATGGCTTCTCCAACAGGGTGCTCAATCCTCTTGCGCCGGTTTCGTCCTTGTGCTGTAAGTTGGAATCTCAGGATCCTAACTTCTTTCATTCATTAAATGAGTTGGAGATTTCATTTATTAATGCTTTAGATTTAAACAATGGTAATAATGGAAATTATATGAGTCGTCGACATAACTTGACTACAAACTCCTCCGGGATTGAGCACACATCAAATGAAACTTCTGAGAATGATGACCCTGTAACAGAGAATGAGCTATTTTCGAGAATGACCAGCCTCTGTCTTGTAGAATCCTCTCTGGTTATCTCTGTATCTCCCGGTCCTCCTTCTTATGTTGCCCCGACGGTTATTGTATCCAATGATTCTGAGCTACCTTCCCTTGTTCCAGCTGATTTACGTGGGGAAGTTGAGGCGGTTTCTGGTAACGCTAATATTGGCCCCGATGGAGGGGGGATGGGGACCTGTGGTTTGATTCCTGAGAATGTGCCGGGGTTGGTTTGCCCCATTGTGAGACCCGATACAACTACGGACCCTGCTGGGAAAGTTCTCCTCATCCCATCATATTCAGACATGGTGAAGAAGACACCCTTACCTACATTTTACAGAAACAGGGTGGTGGACATTAATGAGACAACTAGTGGGGATTTGGAGGGCTTTCTGGGTATGAAGAACACTAGCCCAGATGGGGATAATAACAAATCTATTTATGTTCTCCCACCCGAAACTACTGGGGACATTTGTATTCAAAAGGGGGCACTTAGGGGTGGACTTGCTCAGGACTTCTCCTCGTTGAAGACGAGAAGTGCCAGGAAAAACAAGAAGGTCACTCTGGGGGGGATACAGGATGGCCGGTGCTAGGTGAATTCCCCCAACTCTTCTGATGCCCGGGATCTTAGAGGAATGAAAACCCTTCCGAGGGTTCGAAAATGATTTTTTTCTCTCTCAATATCAGGGGTGTGGGGGGCCTACCCAAACAATTGGCCCTCAAACGAGTACTACAAATTGTCAAACCTGATTTGGTTTTCCTTCAGGAAACTATGGTATGCGGGGAAAAGGCTCGCATTTTTTTTAACAAAGTTAAGCCGGGATGGATGGTTTGCACTATGGATGCTGATGGTCTCTCTGGTGGTCTCCTAGCGGCTTGGAACCCGTTAGTTTTAAGGCTATTACCATCAAACATCTCAATGGGTATTTTGTTGTCTGGGAACATCCAGGGATCGGAAAAGAACGTTAATATTATCAATTGCTATGGTCCTTATTGTAATCGGGTGACTTTTGGGGACTTGGCGGTCTCGGAACATCTGCTGGAACTGGAGAACTTAATCATTGCTGGGGACATAAATTTCACTTGGGGGGATGAGGAATTTTGGGGCGACCTGGCTAGGCGGGATTCCCTGGGTCCCTACTTCAGTAATTTATTCATGAAATACTCCTTGGTTGATGTGGCTCCGAGGCCAATGGCTCCAACTTGGTCAAATGGTAGAAAGGAGGAATATCTAATTCAGAAGCGCATTGACCGTTTCCTAATATCGGAATCTTTTCTGGAATGCTTTCAGAATTATAGGTCCTGGATTCATCAAATCAAAATTAGTGATCATCTTCCTATAATTCTTCAATTTGATGAGGAGCCCTGTCACAAGTCCTTCCCTTTCAAATTCAACTCCACATGGCTTTCGGATGTTGAATACACAACGGGGGTGAGAGCTAAGTGGCTTCAGGTGGATGTTTCGGGCGAGAGATCTGCTATGGACAAACTAGCAGTGAAACTCAAGGCGATCAAAGACTACACTATTATGTGGGAGAAAAACAAAAAAACTCTGATGGGTAGGGAGCTAGTTGAGATTGAAAAGGAAATGGAATCTCTGATGCAGAGATCTGTTGGTACTGGGCTAATCCCAGTGGAAACTACAAAACTCTCTACAATGGAGTGTCGGAAAATGAAAATTTTACTTTTGCGGGAGGAAACCTGGAGGTTCAAGAGCCAGGCTATTTGGCTCAAAGCGGGGGATCTGAATACAAAATTCTTCCATCAATTTGCGGACTCTCGAAGGATGCAGAATTCTATTTGGGATCTGAATGATCACACTGGACGGCGGATCAGAGGGGAGGAGGAATTGATGAATGAGGTTGCTCGACACTTCCAGGAATATTATTGTGACCCTAAAAATACAACTCTGGCTGAATAGTTTAAGGTCATTAAGGAATACCCTCGGATATTCAATGAGGAGGAAGGGGATAATATTTATCTGGATGTTTCTCTAGGGGAGGTGGAGAACACTCTGCGTAGGTTTGCAAAGGATAAATCTCCTGGACCGGATGGGTGGTCGGTGGAACTATTTATTCATTTCTTTGATCTAATGGGGGAGGAGCTCCGAATGGCTGTGGATGAGTCTCGGAAACTCGGCACTGTCTCTGGTGCTTTAAACTCTACTTATTTGGCACTCATTCCGAAGACATCCCATCCAAATAACTATAATGAATTCAGGCCAATTGCTCTCTGCAATTTGGTCTACAAGATTATCTCCAAGATAATTGCTGATAGGATCAAGCCTTTACTCTCTAAACACATTTCCATGGAACAGTATGGGTTTTTAAGGGGCCATCAGATTCATGATGCTGTGGGAGTGACTCAGGAAATCTTCCATATAATTAAACAGCGGAGAATTGAAGCACTCATCCTACAATTGGACTTGGTGAAAGCATATGATAAGGTGGACTGGAATTTCCTGAGACTTATATTAATTCAGATCGGTCTGCCATGGAAGGTGATGAAATGGATAATGGCCTGTGTAACATCGATTAATTTTGCTATACTGATAAATGGTCACCCTACTGAGTTCTTTAAGGCTTCTCGGGGCCTCCGACAGGGTTGCCCTCTATCGCCACTTCTTTTTCTATTGGTCATTGAAGGGTTGAGTCTATCCATATCTAAGGCTCGACGGGAGGGGCTGATAGCTGGCATCAACATTACAAGAGATATTGTTGTTACACACTCACTGTTTGTGGATTGTTATGCTGTTTGGCAAGGGTATTCTTGCTGAATGGATACAATACAAGAAGATACTTGACCTGTTTTGCCTGGTTACTGGTATGATTATCAGCTATATAAAATCACATTTTTTGAAACATTCACTATTGGC
Source organism: Larix kaempferi (assembly GCA_027924585.1). Classification (NCBI taxonomy): domain Eukaryota; kingdom Viridiplantae; phylum Streptophyta; class Pinopsida; order Pinales; family Pinaceae; genus Larix; species Larix kaempferi. The sequence goes on along the minus strand of BSBM01001409.1, from coordinate 3,873,609 downwards.
TGATGTGGAATAGTCAATAAGCTCTGTTCTGCCTCTTAAATTCAAGGATCTCGATGCTGGAACGAAATATCTTGGATTTTTCATTAAGCCAACTAAATACTTGATAAATGACTGGTCATGGCTTGTTAGAAGGTTTGAAATGCGTATTGGTCACTGGAGCTTTCGCCATTTATCCATGGGTGGCAGGCTTACTTTGGCAAAAGCCGTCTTACAAAACTTGGGTGTATATTGGTTCTCACTGTGTAAAATCCCTAGAACCATCCTCTGTTTAATTCGGCGGAAGCTGTTCAGCTTCTTGTGGTCGGGTGGTGGTGATCATGAGAAATTTCATCTTATGAAATGGACTGTTTTGGCCCGACCCTGGAATTTGGGGGGCTGGAATATTAAGGATCTGGAACTTTTTGTCATGGCTCTGCACGCGAAAAGTCTAAGGCGCGCTCTTTTCAATAATTTGATCTGGGGAAGGATAATCAGAGCAAAATACCTGAAAAATATCACTGTTACAAACTGGCTGCGAATGAATTGGCCTGCTACTTTGGGGGTCTCAAATATTTGGAATGGTCTGATGGGATCCTTCAGGGTTATTGCTAATTGGATTGCTTGGATGCCTGGCAATGGCCGCGACATAAGATTGGCGCTAGATCCGATCTTGGGGGGACCAGCTGGTCATACACTTACGTTGGAATTAAGGACTCACCTCTGAGCGAAGGGTTTCTATACTTTGGCACATGCGACCGATCGGTATATGGATGGGCGGTCTCTCTGGATCTCGGCTTCACAGCTCGGTCTGTTGGGTGCCTTGGGGAATGAATGGGATGAGTATATCAGACCGCTATATCAATCAAATATTCAATTGTCTGATGCTGCAGACAGACTTATCTGGTCATGGGATGTGGCTGGCGGTAATGTATCAGCTAAATTGGCATATGAGGCATTATTTGCTGAGTCTCAGTATGTGGTTCGTTGGTGGGATAAAACTATATGGAAACTTATCTTACCCCTCAAGATAAAATGTTTTGTCTGGCTGGCGTTGTGGAACAAGATTCTAACGTGGGATAACCTGTGCCGGCGTGGGTTCTGTGGACCGGGCTGATGCTCCTTATGTTGCTCACAGGAGGAATCAGTTGATCACTTATTCTCCTCCTGTCAATTCATTCGGGAACTTTGGAATCAAATTGCAATCAAATCTAGCGTGCAATTCAGTTGGAACCATCATTCTCTATGTGAATGTCTTGAGGCGTGGTCACGAGTATCTGTTGGTTATTCGGAACTCCCATACTATATGATCTGGGAGGTATGGAAAGCTCGAAACTCTCTTATCTTTGAAGATAGGACACCTTTCTGTGATGGGATTTGCTATAAAACACTTGCAGCACACAAATAATTTACCTCTATCCATGCAGCTGTTGGTGGCAGGGATAGTCTGAATAAGAGGTACCATTTGGCACCTCCGGTGCTGATTTTCCCATGTGGTTTCTTCGATGGGGCCGCTGTGGGTCAGAATGGGAGGGGTGGAGCAGGTGCTGCAATTCACATTTCCAATAGTGTCTCCATTCATATCTGGCTAAATCTGGGGAATGGAACCAATACAAGGAGCGAATTATGTGCCCTTTGGCTCTTACTGTTCTGTGCCCGTTGGAGAAAGATCACATCTCTTGTAGTATTGGGTGACTCTTTATCTATTATCTCATGAGCTGGTGGCAAGTCATCACTCAATGTACTACTTCTCTCTCACTGGATGGAAGCAGCTCGTAAACTTATCATGGAATTTGAACATATACATTTTGAACATGTATTTAGAGAGGTTAATATGGAGGCGGATATGCTTTCCAAGTGGGCTCTTACCTCTCAGGCTGGGGTCATCATGTGGCAGGAGTGGCGGGAGGATATATTGTTTTCTCACGGCTCATATCATTTGCATTGGACTTGAGGCTTCTTGTCTTTATTACTTATACACATTTTGTTTTTTCTTACCAGTATTATGCGGACTTCATAACTTACTTGACTATTAGTTCTATGTGCAGATCCTTGAAGGTTCTGGGTCCAACTACTTGTTGGGCGCATATCCATACTCACCATATTTTTGTGGCATTTATTTCAGCCTCCTATAGATACTGTTCGGTTATTATAGCATAGTTGATAGTTTTATGATGCACTTGGTGGCTGGCAGTTGAGGATGACTGTATTTGAGACTTATTATTTATTTTGGATTGTATAATTTTGCTCAGATGACTATTGGGTACTGTTCTACTGGATATATTTCTGGTCCAACTTGTGGACGACCTGGGGACTTATGGTTCTTTTTATTTTGGACTATTCTATTATGGTTGTTGACACTATACTGTCACTTGATGACATATGGCTCTATCTGATAGGGATTGTGTAATTTGTATGATCTGACAGCTGGATTTATTTACTATTTCGCATATTAATAGTAAGTTGAATTTTTCTATGAAAAATGAAAAAAGAAAAAAAATATTATTCTAAATTTGATGATTAAAAAAACATTTTAATAATGAATTGCTTGGAAATATTGTAAAATCTTATAAACCCTTTTGCAACCTATATAATAATTGAAAAAATGGAAATAATAATTAATTATAAATTTGTAACATTAATAAATAGTTGTCATAAAGATATTGGTCTGAGAGTAAGGCTTGAAATTGCTTATAATTGGTTATGAGCTCGCCTTCCTCTAATGTAAGGAAACATGTTAATGCTCCAAGACCTAGAGGCATATGGTAAGAGTTGAAGCCTGCCCCCTTACAGTCCACCATGGGGTTATTTTAGGTGGCATCGTTTTCCTTGAATAATGATGATCAATCATTTCACATTTGCAAATAGTAGCCAGCAATGGTTGTCCTCACTGCTAATTTGACAATTGAGTTAGGATAAGTTTTCCATCTTTGAAAATCAACAACATCAAAATAAAATTATATAAATTTGGTTATATCAAAATAAAAAATTCAAATTGTAACTTACAAGCACTTTTTTTTGCTTTTTAGTTAACAAAAGTTAATAATGACGTGAAAGTTTAGAAACAAATTATAATTAAATATTTTTATTTTATTTTTTGTATTTTAAAAATAAAGTTATTCTATGTAGAATTTTGTCTCATCAATAACTTGTTTTTAAGTGGCAAAACCTATCATAACTTAGTTGTCAATTGACAATAAGGACAACCATCGTTGGTTGCTATCCACCAATGCAGGATGACTTATCGCTATTATTCAAGGAAAACCATAGCACCTGAAATGACCCATTGATGGTTTGGTTTGTGCGAGGATAGACTTCTACTTGTTCCAAATGCCTCTAGGCCTTAGGTTGTTAACCTATTTATTATTGGGATCCTCCCTATGGGGGTGTAATATGGGGTCAATGGCCATTAGAGTTATAATAGTGGAGGTCATTCAATGTAAAGTAGACTACAGTTCACTATGTTTGTTGTTGTGAAACAAGGCATGCTATAGTAGTTAGTGTTGAATAAATGCAATAGGGACTCATTAAAGAAGGTACACTAGGTAGTTAGGAGGTTCTTATGGTTAGGATTATCTTGTTAGTTATAAGTAAGGATGAAGTCCTCCTTATGGAGATTTGGAAATATATTATATTTGGAGTTTACCTCATCGAGAGGTTGTAATGCCCCATACTTTGACCATAAGTAATTAAAACCCTAAATGTGGTTTATCTTTCCATTCATTTGCTTATTATCTATTGGTCTTGGTTGGACTTATTAAAGACTATTGTTAGGTAAACATTTGAACATGCCCATGTATGAATAGTATATGATTTTTACCATTTCATGCTATTAAGGACGATGAGTATTTGATCATTTGAGCATGCAAAGTAATTTGGAATGTGGCACATGGATACTAGTTCAATTTATATTGTGAATCTTGAAATAGTACAATACTTGATGCAAAAAAAATATGTGCTTATTTACATATCATTTTAATGATATTGATTATCACTGATTAGTGAGCTAACTTACATATGGTCACACTGTGGGATAACCAAAATCTTGTGGAGTCAGTGTACCCTAGATTGTCATAGACATCGGGAGCATACTTATATGATATTATTTGTATTATTAATTACATTATGATTACCAAATATTGCTTTGATTGTGGGTGAGTGTGAGTTTTAACAGGACCCATGGTTTTCCTAGAGCAGTTGTCCAATGGCATGACTCTTAGAACAATGATTGCACAATATGGTCGATGACGGGTGTTGATCATATTGATATCAAGCGGGTGGATGCATTTCCCACAGTTTATCCTCTAAAACCCAGATTCATGGGAGGGTTGTGTTGACTCACACTCCCCTAGACACGCAATGGAAATTGTCAGTTTCCTATTGGAGAAGTCAGTTGATGCAACCAACACTTCCACCTTAGGGCTCTATATGTGGTTAGGTCGATATTTCCAACACCAAAACATATTGTATTAGAGGACATGATGGAGATGTCAAGGATGGAAGTAGTGGTGACTAGGTATGTGGAATACTCGAGGATACAAATGAGACCCGGATGCAATTGGATGGGGTTATTCATTATTAGTATAAACCCTTATGATTGTGTGCCTAGTTCATTGGACGTGTTCATACATATTGATTCTAATGCTTTTTGAAAATAATGAATGATGAATGATGGATTATTTAATTGTTATTCCGCACGTTGATTTTTGGCATATAAGAATTATGCATTAGGGTCATTAGATGCTAATTATTAGTACCCATGGGAGAATTGTGTGCACTGGCCATGTATGCACACCTTAAACGAGTACATTAGTAGATTTGGTTAATGCAATAATTATTAGTTATTAAGTTGGGATTTAAATGTATTATTATCATGTGTATATTATAAATATATAATTTCATTGTTTACAAGGATTGAACATTAACATATCTTATACATTCAGAATTTAATTTAATTTATCGGATTATTAAATTATTACATATATATAAGGTATTAAAAATATCATTAAGACATTATGTACATTTATAAAAATAAATACATGATATAATATATTATATATGAAATACCTTCATAATCATATGTGTTGAGAGAATATTAATGTAATATTGGGATAGATAGGATTTGCATAGATTCTAGATTGGTTGTCCTATAGATAGGATTTGCATAGGTTCTAGATTGGTTGTCCTATTGAATTTAATGTGATTTCATGTAAAATAAGAATTGACAACTATGATGTGATGACTTTTATAAAATTATTAACTTAAAACTAAGGAAGGCAACAATGGAAATGGATAAATAGAGGGGGAGGAGAGGAGATATGAGGAGGACACTTGGGAGGAGGAAAGGGTTTTTAAAATTTTTTGGAAGGGTTTGAAGAACTCTTGGAAAAAATACTATGGATCTATGTGCATTGCTATTCTTCTTGGTGGATCATTGTTCTTAGAGTCACAGGCAAGGAGGGTCTACAAATTGAAGGGTTTCTTGGAGCTAGGATGTCGGCAAGGAGTTGCAATCCTATTATGGGGTTGGATGAGGAAGCAGATCGAGGTTGGTTTGTTGGAGTTGGATTTCTTCACCATCCCTATAAGAGGCCGAATTCTATTTATAGAAATATTTTTCTTGTGAATTTAATTGTTTACATACAATGTTGACATTGCATGTATTCATGTTATTCGTGCCATGTGCATTGTCAATAAATTATAAATTACTAGTTTTAACCAAGAAAAATCACGTAATTGAATTGAAACAAAAAACTGTAAAAACTGTGATTTCCTATAGAAAGAGGCAAGTTAGACATTTTTTAGAATAAGTAAGTGTAATTAAATTATAACTCCCAAACAAGGCTTAATGAATCTTGATGGATCTTACATGTGGTATCAGAGCCTAAAGTTCTTACATTGGAACCTTAAGGGCCACAATCACAACAAAATATAGACATAGAAAAAAAAATGAACTTAGATAGAAATTTAAACATTAACATATGCATAAATTTGAATCTAAATAGACACAATGATATGAATTGAAAGAGTTATTATTGGTATTAAATGCAAGCTTGACCATTTGGCTGTAAAACTATTGAGTACAATGCAAAAAAGGGAGGGGGGACAATAAGCCTCTAAAGGGATTTTTTGCCAAAAAAAAATCAAATTGGGCCCGAGGCCTATAGCCTCTATGGGAAAAGTACTAAGGAACATCTTGCCTCATAGTTGAAGGTGTTGATGCTCAACATCGACATGTTCCGAAGTGGTAGAACATGATGCCAAAGGAGAACCTAGTGAACTTTGACGCTTGATCTTTCTGATTGTACCATTGTGTCTAGGAAAATGTGCTCTTCATGTCCATATCTTATTTCACCAATTTCGTCAATGTATGACCCCTTCGGAAGATCCGCCAAGTTTCATCTTATTGTCGCTATAGTCTGGTCGGTGTCATGTCATCAGGATTTGTCATTTCTTGCTCTAGACATCGTCATGCCAATTTTTTTATGCCACTATGTTCAACTTGTCGTCCTGATCATGTCCATATTTCATTTGACAAAACCTACTTCTATTAGGCCTCTTGGTATTCGGTTGAAGTTCTGATAAGCTAGGTTTTACACGTTGTGTCAGTGAAGATTTGTCTATCTTGCACCCTTCTCTAATTTTCCAATAGATCTGTCCATCATTGTCAATGCTAGGTCCAATCCCAAAATGTAAAGCTTATTTTCCCTTGATATATCCTTGCACAAAGAACCCAATGTCCACTGTTGTTTAGTAATTAAAAAAAAAAAAATCCTACCTTTTGATTAAAAACCCCTTATTCTTTACTCTTTTATGGAAAAAAGAATGACAAAATTTATTACTAGGCTCTTCCCCTTTCCCCTTTGTCCTAAGCCCTATCTTTCCATCATTAATTCTCATGACCTTTTACTCATTCCAAAATCCCCTTGTCTCATTACCCTTTTTATTATTAAACCCTCCCCATTCCTTTTGTCAATAAAAAGATTAAAATCCCTAAAATATTTGCCATATCCCTTACCCTTTATTTTCATATCTTATTTTCCCTTCCCCTTTTTCCTAAGTCCCATCTTTGCATTGTTAAGAAACCTCCTACGCAATAATATTGTGAATCGTTTGAATTAAAACAATGTATATTTTTATATTTTTATAAGGGTTAAGCGACCTGCGCCTCACAGTTTCTCTTTGAATGCAAACCCTAAAAGCATCTCCATGTGGAGAAATCTCACGCATACAAACAAAGGCGGAGGATAATGCTCTCCAAGCATAAGTATAAGTGGAGGCTGATAATAGAGATTCACTGCACAAGTATAGAGAAACGCATCCTTCTACCACATATTATGTATGGAGGCCATGATAGAGTCGTAGGAAGAGAAGAAAAAAACTTGGCAAAGAGGTCGAGGGATAATGTAGGGGAGAGTTGTCTATTCTTGAACAAGGACTAGTAGTTGTCATAGTACTGGTCCACACATCCACCACATATTGACATAAAGACACCCATAAATTAAACATACATATTCCATATTAAGTGCAGTAAATATTTAAATTATGTCCAAAAATTGCCCATTAACTGATTGGGCCAATAGGTGTCCATAAATAGTCTTTATATGAAAAACAATACAAAACATCTTGTCCCAACTAAGTACAGATCTGCTCAGGGATCCAAAAGTACATGAACAACTAAATAACTTAGCTCATTTTTGCTACCTACTGCAAGGTACCTATCAAAGGAGGACCCATGAATATCTATTGGAGCCTAAATATCCCAGCATTCATTAAAACTTGTTCAAACATTCATTAAAGCCTGTTCAAGCAACACAAAGGATAGTGTCAGCCATAACTGCAAGATTGTTCAACATTCCAACCCACCGTATTCAATAAATGACACCTACCCATTAAATGCACCCATTAAACAGATGGAAGCACAAGCATCATGAAATAGATGAAGGCACAAGGATCCACCATGACAAGCTCCTAGCTATTGGATCACTTTTAAATCAATCCACAACAAACATTCAAATTTGAGATATTGCAATCCATGTGCAACCTTCCTACCAATCCAATTCAACAAAAAACAACTATAAATGAACCACAAGCCTTACTGAAGTTGCATTTCTTAAATTCGACCTGCAGAGTGTGTGCACAGTTGCATTTCAGAAATTCGAACTGCAGAGTGTGTGCACAGTGGAGGCATACCATCAGAAGTGTGTGCACAGTATAATCAGGTTACTGTTTATGTTATTTATATTTCTGTTTATGTTATTTCCATTTATTTTATTTATATTTCTGTTATAATCAGCTTCCGGTTTTCTTCTATATAACCAGCTTCCCTTGCAATGTTATTTCCATTTCTGTTATTTATATTTCTGTTATATCAACTTCCAGTTTCTTCTACATAATCAACCTCCCTTCCAAATTTCCAGGTTGTTGCAGGCATGGCTAGAGTCAGGAATGCAAGGAGAACAAGTCGTCGACTGAGCAAGGGTGCCCAGCTACGCTGCACCTCATCGGACGAGGAGAGGGTCGATCATTCAAATTCCAACAATGCTCCCAGCAATGTTGTTGGGAATGACAATGTGGTGGTAGATGACATTGTTGTCCCACCATCAACCACACAACCACTTCCAACCACAGTTCCAGGAACAAGTTCAACCACCAAAACCAATGGAATAAGAGGCTGGACAAAAGAAGACATGCTAGCTGCCATTGATGATATAGAATTCAATGGATATTCCATTCGTGCTGCTGCTAAAAAACATGGAGTTGCTACCTCTTTAGTACATTATTGGATAAATGGGCTCACACATACAAATCCCAGAGGGCCTGTTACAGTTATGAGTGAAGAGGAGGAGGTCGAGGTGGTTCAGTGATGTAAGGAGATGGTTGAAATGGGACATGGGCTAGAGCTGATACAACTAAAATCCATAGTAGCTCAAATCTGTCAAGGGAGGCCAAACCCCTTCAAAGATGGGTTTCCTGGTACGTCATGGTGGTTTGGGTTTAAAAAAAGGCATCCAGACCTTGTGTTGCATACAGCTGAGGGGCTAGATAGAGACAGGGCTCTAAATCTACACCCTGTAATTCTAACTAAGTTCTATGCCACCCTTTCTAGTGCATACGAGAAACATGGGTATGCTCCAAACCATATATGGAACTGTGATGAAACAGGTTTACATGAAGGAAGGAACTGTGGCATGCGTGTAATTGCCAAGAGAGGGAGTGGTAATGTGCCAAAGATTTTGCGTAGGTGCAGGGAGTGGATCACTATTCTATGTTGTGTTAATGCAATTGGTGCTTCAATCCCTAGATTTTATCTATTTAAAGGTAAGACTCAACTCAAAAACTATATACATAATTATGAACCAGGTGCATGCATGGTTGCACATCCCCATGCTTGGATGACCAAAGAACTCTTTTTGAATTGGCTTACTCACTTTGTTGCATCTATACCAAGCGGTGTCTCACCTGTAAATAAACACCTGCTAGTTTTAGATGGTCATGGAAACCACATTGTTGTGCAAACAATCGAGGAGGCTAACAATTTGGGCATCGACCTGTTGACACTGCCTGCTCATACCACTCACAGATTGCAACTCCTAGATGTCAGTGTGTTCAGTCCTTTCAAGAACTATTTCAGGGGTGATCCAGCCTCGTGGATGACAAAGAATCCAAGGGTGGAGGTAAAAAGGTTTGAGCTAGCCGAGCTTGCAAGTAAAGCCTTTAAAAGGGCTCTCGCACCTTCGAACATCAAGGCTGGGTTTAAGAGGACTGGAATATGGCCACTGAATTCTAAGGCTCTCATGCATGATACTAGTTGTAGCCAGGCATTTGATCTGGATGGTTAGGAAGAAGGGGATGCCCAAGCACATGTTGATGGCCAAGAAGATGTGGAAGTAGAGGAAGATGTTGTTGCTGCTGATAAGATGATATCCCTCTCTCGAGGAGGACCATACCGTTGTGATGAAGAAGAATAGGTAAGTGAAACACAATATAACAATGAACCAACTGACAGTAACATGGAGGTTGTTATACCAACTGAGACAGCTGCAACGTCTGCCTCTGATCTTCTTAATGTCTCCATGCAAGAGACAGTTGCAACTTCTGCTTCTGATCATGTCAATTCAAACGTTGATCATGCACCAAGAAGCAGCAATGGAGAATTGACTTTTCCAAGCCAGGTTACCCCACCATCATGGCTGGCAGAAGCCATGATGAATTTGGACAAAAATATTGTGTCAAGGACCAATGAAGAAAGCATGAACATGCCTTCATAGCCAAGAGAATTGGAAGATGAGATTGTTCATTATTTTGTGGACAATGGAAACCTGGAAGAAGATAGTGTCCACAATGAGGTTCCAGCTGAAGAGGACAATATGGTTCAGATAGAGAAAGAGAACACTAACCCAAATATTGAAAGGCAAGTGTCAAGCAAGGAGCAACAAGTGCCAAAGAAGGGCCAGTTGCTTGGTCGGTTCCTAAAGCTACCAGTAGAGAGAGTGTCAGCAAAAAGAAGGCAAGCAACGGCAGACAATCTTCGTCTATGCCGAAGTTCATAGTTACTCACTTCAGAAGACTATATAAAACTATTGGTTGAGTCTGAGCATAGGAAACTTTAAATCCAGGATTTAAAGCAGAAAAAGAGGGACTTAGCTAAAGAAAAGAAGGCTGCAAGGATTGCTGCAGCAGAACTTCGAGCACAGGAAAGGCTTGAAAGAGAGAAAGAAAGACAAGAAAAGGCTCATAAAAAACAAATGGCAAGGCAGGAAAAGGAATTGAGAAAGGCTCAACAATTGCTTCAAAAAGAACAAGGGGTGGCAGAAAGTTCTGCCATTGATGCAAACATAGTGGAGGGGAGTAGGATGATGCCAAACACATTGGAACATCTTGCAGATAATACTCCATGTTTCCAAGACCTCCTAAACATCCAAGTCCCCCGCTATCAACAAGTGTGCATGCCCACTTTATTCCCTCCTACCAATGCTGGTGTCAGACATATGTATGACTATCGGGGGGCTCAACCTAATGCAAGGGTTAGTAGCACAAGTGTGCACTGTGGCTACTCAATTCCTCCATGGCTACAAGAAGCAAATTCGATATCATATGGAGGCAACCAGCCACAACCTAATCAGCCATTGTTAGGTAGGCCAACCAACCTACCTCAAGTAGGAAACTCAACAATATTGGGCAGTGAAGATCTTGAAGGACATCAAGCATAGGGGTGTCATATAGGGGTGCGAATTTTTTTGTTGTGACCATATTGCAATGTGGATTTTGTAATCACTGGGTCTAACTACTGCAACATGGCCATTTTGTATACAATCCTAGACAATTTTGGGTACAATCCTAGATCATATCGTTCCCTAATGTTTGCGACATTGTAATCAGGGGTTTATCATAAGGTTTAATATACAATTTCATCATTTCAACAAGAAGCTGTAATGTTCTTTGATTAAACATTTCATTAACATTTTTTAGGGTTTATGAATTTAGTTTGTTGTTGGTTTATGTTGCAATCATAGTTTGGGCTGAATTATTGAAGGTTCTATGGTTTATGTTGCAGTAGGGTCTATGGCTTATGTTGCAATAGTTTGGGCTGAATTATTGAAGGTTCTATAGTTTATGTTGCAGTAGGGTCTATGGCTTATGTTGCAGTACTTTGGGCTTAATTATTGAAGGTTCTATGTTTATGTTGCAGTAGGGTCTATGGCTTATGTTGTAGTACTTTGGGCTGAATTATTGAAGAGGAAAAATTTGGGCTGAATTATTGAAGGTTCTATGGTTTATGTTGCCCTATATTCCTTAAAGTAACAGCTAGGAATGGGGTTGAACCATTACCTGGGTGTGAAACCCATCCATGCGATGCTAACTGACTGGGAACATGCCCAAATTTCTCTCCATGGAGGGCTCTCATGCATGACTTATTACACCTAAATACAGTATCATACTAATCAACATAAATGCATGCTATGCTATACCCAACAAATAATTGAACAAAATACCTACAACCAAATCAGAAGGAAAAACTGAAAATTTAACTTCTTCTATTTTGCACATAATGCAAGTTATTGTCCTATAATGCAAGTAATGACCTGATAAGATGGAGCACCCCACTTGATGTTAATAGTTAAAAGTTAAAACTGCATCATACAGTTGTAAATTAAAACAATAGCCAATTGTGTTCCCTACAGTCATAATTAAAGAAAAAGCCAATCAACAATAGCCAATTTGGCACACTGGCTGATATGAACAACTGAATTATGTGTATTCTTCCAATAAGATGAGACAATGGACAAAAGTCACTATTGTCAACTAACATCCATCCCCTGTATGATGCAGTATTTACTTTTAACTATTAACATCCTACTGCAACAAAAACCGAAAACATAAACCAACAACAAACTAAATTCATAAGCCCCCCAAAAATTATAAACCCTGTTGTAACATAAACCATAGAACCTTCAATAATTCAAGCCAAACTATGATTGCAACATAAACCAACAGGGAGCTAAAATCATAAGCCCCCAAAAAATTATAAGCCCTGCTGCAACATAAACCATAGAACCTTCAATAATTCAGGCCAAACTATGATTGCAACATAAACCAACAGGGAGCTAAAATCATAAGCCCCAAAAACATTATAAACCTTGCTACAACATAAACCATAGAGCCTTCTATAATTTAGGCCAAACTATGATTGCGACATAAACCAACAGGGAACTAAATTCATAAACCCCCAAAAAATTATAAACCATGCTGCAACATAAACCATAGAAACTTCAATAATTCAGCCCAAACGATGATTGCAACATAAACCAACAACAAACCAAATTGATAAACCCTACTACAACATAAACCATAGAACCTTCAATAATTCAGCCCAAACTATGATTGCAACGTAAACCAACAGGGAACTAAATTCATAAACCCTAAATTTTATAAACCATACAGCAACGTAAACCATAGAACCTTCAATATTTCAGCATAACAACTTCGCATAATAACTCTGCATAACAAATTTGCATGATAATTCTGCATAAACCCTAACAACTTCACAAACCCTACCAACAACAATTCATAAACCCTAACGAATTCACCTTAACCCTAATAAATTCATTAACACTAAAACATTCATAAACCCTATTACATCATAAACCCTACTGCAACATAAACAAATTAATTATTCATTATTCACCATTCACAATTCATTAAACAGCATTAACAGTATCACAATTCCATGCTACGGCGAATGCAGTTCACCACTGCCGCCAATGCCACATAACCACAAACGAATTTCACCATTACCACAAACGGCTAGTAAACCCACCGCAAACAATTCAAACCCAAATCAAAGTGCGAGCAGGAAGGCACCATCACCACCACCAGGAGCAAGAAGGGACCAAACCAATTCACCAACATAAATGCACAAATTCACAACCCATAAATGCACAAATTCACAAATTCACAACCAAGAAATGCAGAATTTAACCTATAAAAGCAGCAAAAATGGTCCATGAAATCCCCAGAAGGTTGGAGGTGTTGAAAAACACTGACGTAGGAATGGCTGGTAGGAAACCTACCGGCGCCACCAAAGCAATGCGACTAGGAACTGGCATTGCCACCGCCGTGAGCAGGAAGGGACCAGCCACCGCCGTGAAGAGGAAGGGACCAGCGCCACCAAAGAAGCACGAGTAGGATGGGACCAGCACCACCGAACGAAGGCAACGAACGCGCGATGGAAGCCACCATCACCACCTGCGAAACCAACCGAGCAGGAACCCAACAACACCACCACCGAACCAACGAAACCCTCCAACTGGGTCCGCTGCATACAAGTCCATGGGCATATGGTGCGCCGTGGGCATCAGGCGAGGGTCAATGTCGGGAGAACCAACGGACAGAACAAACCGCAACAACGAACATAAACTGTCGAGGAGAAATGCACCACCCATCTGCCACATCACATAATCACAACAGGAGTGGAGCAGAACCATAGCCAGAATGGCCAACAACCGGAGCTGGAGCGAACAGGAACTGGGGTGGCGGAGCGACCACGGACAGGGCCCAAACAAGAATACATGGGAGGAAGAACCTGTTGCGGGAAAAGCATCGAGGAAAGGTGAAAAAGCGTGCCATACAGGTCACTTTATGGCACCCACCCACCACAACGCGTGGTGCTTCCAGTTGGGCCCGGTCATGCCATGTGCCGAGGTGCCAGCGTGGTGTGGGGGAGGGAGTCACGTGGGGTATCCAACAATTGGCATCCCTCCCCTACCGTTGCAGCTACAAAAACACCCAAAAAATGTTACCATACAGAGTCCACATGCCAGAGAAACAGGCCAGACGTGGCCTGGAGGCGTAACGCAATAGAGAGATCATGAGATAAGACGCAAAAGCATTTTGACAAAGAGATCGTAAGGAACAATCATTACACCAGTAATGGGTCGTTCACACATGAGTTAGCAAAAATTAGCAAACTACACACTCACACAAAGAATACCATACAACAGTTAACATTGCAGACTTAACAAAGGGAGGCCATGCTGCCAGAATAACCCAAAAAAATGCATGAAAAGAAGAAAATGGCCAAACCCTAATACATGTAGATATTAGGAGAATAACGATGAAAGGAGTGACCCATGACATAGAGTTTTTGAGGGCATACACCAAAAACAAGCGGCACAGTAGAGAGAAAAACAAACCCTAAGGGAATATCCTTCAGAGGTAGGTCGAGAAGTGTAGCAACCTGCATGCAACCTGAATGCTGAGCCTAATGAACACTCTAAAAGAGAAGAATTTGGGATTGAGATCAGTCAATAAGATTCATTTCAAAGAGGAAATGACCATATCTTGTACTCGGGTTGTGTCTACTGTCTTTTAAAAATGAGAAAGGAGGGAAGATTGTTTTTTTTTTTAATTGAAATGGGTAATTGATATTAAAAAATACAAAAATGGTAGAGCTGTGGCTGAGGACAAATCCCATTAATTACAATGTTCAGAAAAATCAGCAGCAATTTGCTATGAATTGACATTCTTTCTTTATTTGAATTTGATTTTGTTAGGCTAGAATGTTGATTTTCCATCGATTTTAATATCATGAAGATTCTGGAAACTGATCCATAACCAATGCATTCAATTGATTTTGGTCTATAACCGTTGCAATCAATTGGAATTGTTCTTTCTCATTATCCATTTGCATTCATTTGATAACTGCTTCATTCTCACATTCCATGAGGCGGTTGCATGGTGGATTGGTGTCTCTCAGTATGATGGCCACTTAAGTGTTCTTGATTCAACATGATAGCTCGAAATCTCTCACTAGAGTGTCAAATGTTTTCACAGCCCATGGAGCGACTGCATGATGGCTCGATGTCTTTCTACGTGATGCCATGTGTTCACGAGTCTGCGTGAAAGCATGAAATCTCTTTATGTAATGCCAAACATTCTAGAGTCCTTACCATAAGGAGAATTTGGATCCTTCAATCAGTGTCTGGAGTTTGAAATGTTCAGGGGATATGATGATGGCTAGTATCTTTATTAGAGAATTCGATTTTCCTGGAATCAAGATAAGTTCCAGCTTTTGCTTATGAATCTGCATCGTAATTTAGATTTCTCATGATATGGAATGCTCTGAATTGGTTGAAAGAGTTTGCAAACTGTTGAATTCAATGGACAATCTGTTTTAGTGCAAGATTGCTGAAGTTTGTATTTGAATTGAGGGATTTGATAATTACCAGAGAATCTCCCAACACCTATAACCTTTCAATTCTTTGTTCTTTGGGGATCTGGCAACCTTTTAGCAAAGCTAAGGCTTCTGCTAAGTTGTTTGAACAAGTTCCCAACCCCCATCTGTATCTTAATCTCAGCGAACCTTCGGTAGAAAACATAATCCCCCCTACTCTTGCCACTCCGGGATTTCTTTTGGATGCTCCATCAAAATGTAGGTTGTCCATAGATTGCTTATTCCTCCACTCATGAAAATCAGAGTTGGAAATTATGATTTGCCATGGCAATGAGTATCGAGGTCGTAGATTTTTTTTTTTTTTTGGGCTTGGGGAAATGGTTCCAATCCAGTTCAGTTCATTCGTGCTGAGATTTGTGTCCGTCCTCAAGTTGGAGGAATTTAGACACTTTATAAGCAAGCCCTTAGCTTGTCCAGTGACTTGCATTGGGAGTGTAGTGGGTTTCATGAAAAATGGCTTTGTTCATGGCAGTCCAAATTTTCCAGCAAGTGAATTTGGGAATGGTTATCCAGATTTGGAACCATAGTTTTTTTTTTGGAAAGGGGAACAGGATAAATGGAATTCTACTCCTTGAATAGGCAGGTGGTGGTATTGAACGACAGCATGGTCATACCAAGTTCATGGAGCATGTGGTTCCAAATGTTTTTTGAAAAGTGGCAATCCAGGAATAAATGATCTAAGGTTTCAAAGTTCCTGCAACATAGAGGGCGCCAATGTGGCCCGATGATTCCTCTTTTGATTAGGTTGTCTCCGGTAAGCACCTTATGGTGAACAAGTGTCCAGATGAAGAAATTTATCTTGGGGAATCCAAATGGATTCCAAACTAATTTCCATAAACTTTTTCTTGAATCTTCATGATTTTGGAGAGCGTTGAAGCCTAGAACTATAGTGTAATTTCCTTTTGGACCCCATCCATGTTCATCCTTATCCTGGAGATGAGTGGGAGCGCAACCATTCAATTTTTCTATGAGGAGACATCTGGAGGATTCAAGATTGGCTGGAATTGATATGTTTTTCCAACTCTGCCATGTGCCGAAGGTGTCCCAGCAACTGAAGTCGTTCAAAGTTTTGATTCCTTGATGAATGAGCCATTGAAATATATCATTGAGCTCTTAGATATCCTATAGCGGTCTGTTTCCCATAATTTTATCAGTGAAGATATTTATTTTTCTTCCATCTCCAAGAACCCAATAGAGTTCTTGAGAGAAGAATTCCCATGCGGATTTGCATAAGGGCCATACTGAGGATCCTTTGGAGGTGGGTTTGCTATCTAGGCATCTTAGATTATTGCCAATTAGGTATTTCTTTCTTAGCAATTGACTAACACGATGCTATCTGTTGTGCAGAATTTGCCAAAGCATTTTTCCTCCCAATGCCAAGTTTGCCTGTAAAGGATCATAGATTTAGAGGCCACCCGAGAGCTTTGGATGTTTTATAGTGCTCCAATTCACTGGATGAATTTTGTTCTCATTGTTTTTGCCTCCTATCCAGAGGAATTATCTTAGGAGCTTACTGATTTGTTCAGATACTCCTTTAGGTGCCATCATGATCGACTATTGGTATATTGGTAGAGCTGATAAGACAACTTTTATTAAAATCATCTTTCCAACTTTGTTGAGCCATTGTTCTCCCCATCTTCTTATTTTGGATTTAATTTTACTTATCGTTTCATCCCAAATTCCAGACTTCATGTGTCCCTGTGTAATTGGGAGGCCCAAATATGTAAATTTGTCCCAATGCTTGTGAACTTTGATTCCAAGGATTTTTCCAATGTTGGCTGCAGAGACATTGTTCAAGTTCCAACCGTAGACAACGTTCTTATGAAGGTTGATCTTGCCTTTTGAGGAATTGTAGTACCAGGTCAAATTTTGTTTGAAATTTCGAGCAATAATGGAAGAGCCTCCTCCCAATAAGAGAGATTCATCGGCAAAGAGAGTGTGATTGAGAGGCATGGAATCATAGGCTAGATTGAGACCTGGTAAGAAGCCTGTGTTCAGATCGGAATTCAGTTTTCAACTGAGAGTCAGCCATAACGATGTACAAGAAGGAGGACAAGGTACATCCTTTCGTTTAGGCTTTCACAGGTTGCAATTATTTTCAAAGGGAATTGGAGACCTGTGTGGAGTTTTTGCTCTCGAGACGTTTCGGACTCTATAGTTGAGTCCATCTTCAGGAGAAAAGGTATCTCAAATGAACAACCCCCACGAATCTACATTTTTGTATTGTTAATTTGTTTCTTAATTTTATTTAATAAGAGAACCGATCTAATTAATATCATATCAATATTAAATAATGTTATTTTATTATAATCCAATTTACAAAACTTAGTTTATCTAAATTTATTATTAATATATTAATATTTAAATATGTTTCTTATTAAAATAATCATATTATGTTTCTAAATTATTATTTAGATTGTTAAATTAAAACTTAAATGTATAAATGTTTAGATCTCATTTTTTTACAAATACTAATTTTAATTATTTTAATTTTATTAACATAATAATTTTAATTGTTTACCTTCAAAACTTCAAACTTTTCATTAGTTTTTATTATTATATGAAATTTTTTTAACTTTTTAAAGTTTATGAAGTTGTGTATTATAAATATATTAAATTCTAGAATGTTAATATATTTAATTTTAATTTTAAATCCTTAAAAAATTTTAAAACCCTAAATTTTTTATTCTTATAAAAAAATTTAATTTATAAAGTTTTCTAATTTTACTTATTACTTTAGAATTATTAAGTTTATAAAGTTTTTAATTTTCCTTAATGTTGTATTTAAAAAGTTTTTATTTTCCTTAATGTTGTATTTAAAAAGTTTTTTATTTTCCTTAATGTTGTATTTAACATTAGAAATTATTATTTTCATGATTCATTAAAAAAAATTATTTTTATTTTTATTATATAATTCTTTAAAAAATTTTAAAACAATTTTTATAATTCTTTAATTTTTAAATTTTTAAAGTTTGAATTTTAAATTTTTAAATTTATATTTTTATTTGTTTATGTTTTTATTTTGAAGGGAGTGAATGATTGGTTTCCAAGAATCACATAGGTTAAGACCATCGTCCCTATTGAAGTTTCTAGGGTGTTTCTCAATTTCAATTGCTTCACGTATGCATCTTCTATTGTAGTTCTCTTCAATTGCTATGACTTTTGCTTCTTCAATGCAAACATGGTGGTTTGTCATTGACGAATGCTCAGCCACGGCTGATTTCTTAATTCTTTCATGAATAACATCTACACAATGCTCTTTTAGTCTTGTCTGAATTGAGCGTCCTGTCTCCCCTATGTAAACGTCTTCGCATGAGCACGGAAACGAATAAACGCCTTTCCTTAGTTTCGGGTCAATGGGGTCTTTAGCTCTATCTAACTAATTTCTTAGGGAGTTAGGAGGGCAGAATATCGTTTTAATATTCTTTTTCCTCAAAATTTTGGCAATCTTATCTATTGTTCCTTGGATATAAGGGAGAAAAGTTCTTCCTACGTCTTCTTGTCTGTTGTTACGATTTTTATTTTCTAAGCCTCTGGCTCTTCTGAATGCTCTGTTGATATCTTTTCTTTTGTAACCATTGTTTTGGAGGGTTTTATTAAGGGCCTTAGTTCATCATCAAGGTGTTCCTTATCAAAGATCCTCATAGCTCGTGTAGCGAGTGTGTGCAATATTCCAAGTTTTTGTGAAGGGTGATGGTGTGAGTTGGCATGTAAGTACGTGTCTGTATGGGTTTTTTTACAATACACCCGGTGATCTAGGGAGCTTTCTTCCTTCTTAGTGATCAGTACGTCAAGAAAAGGAAGGGAGTTGTCTTCCTGGATCTCCATGGTAAATTTTATGTGTTCGGACTGATTGTTCATATGCATAAGGAAGTC
Source organism: Larix kaempferi (assembly GCA_027924585.1). Classification (NCBI taxonomy): domain Eukaryota; kingdom Viridiplantae; phylum Streptophyta; class Pinopsida; order Pinales; family Pinaceae; genus Larix; species Larix kaempferi. Next base: position 3,854,021 of record BSBM01001409.1, on the reverse strand, counting down.
ATCCAATTTCTCCCTGCCATGCAGCCAAAAGAAATTGGTGTCATCCACAAAACATTTCCATTCTTTCGGTTTAAGAGGGTAAGAATCTAATGCTTTCTTCTCAAAGTATTCCATGTAGAGGTTGGCTATCACAGGAGAAAGGGGGGATCCCATTGCAACACCGCTAGTTTGTTCATACATCTCCCCACGAAAGGTGAAGTATGTCGATTTTAAACAAATTCTTACAAGGTTGGTAATCTCTTTGTTAGTGATCTCTTCCACCACATTCATGGCTTCTTCCACCGGGATTTTTGTGTAAAGTTGGGTTACATCAAAACTTACCAACATATCGTTATCATCAATTTTCAGATCCTTTATGTTTTCCACGAAATGTGTTGAATCTTTGATGTAAGAAAAAGTGTGGCCAAGTAATGGTTTAAGGGTTTTTGCAAGATATTTTGCGAGATTGTAAGTTGGTGACCCAATGGTGTTCACTATTGGTCTTAGTGGCACACCATTTTTATGAATTTTGGGGAGTCCGTAAATTCTTGGGATGATATGGTTCTTCGAGGCGAGTTTATTTTTTACGCTATTATCTAAGGAGGACTCTTTTATGGCTTTGTTGACTTCTCTAATGATCCTGGTGTTAGGGTCTTTCATTAGTTTCTTATAGCATCCGGTTGTTGTGAGATGATCTTTCATTTTAGCTTCATAATGATTGGTGTTCATTATTACTGTTGCATTACCTTTGTCATCCTTCATAATCATGATTTCTTTGTTAGTTCTTAAGTGTTTAATGGCTGCTGCTTCATTTTTAGTTAAGTTGTGTTTAGGGGGTTTCGCTTTCCTTAATATAACTGCACAATCCTACCTTATTTCTTTTGTGGTGTCTGCAGGAAGTGACATTATTGAATCTTCAATGGCACATATGATGTCTTCAACAAGAATTTTGTTAAGTGCAATCGAGAAACTCAAACCCTTCCCTAAAACATTCAACGCATCATTATTTAGTTGTTGGTTTGACAAATTAACTACACTGATCTTCTTCCTTTTATTTGATTCACCAGGACTTTTATCAGCCGAGTTTAGCTTGTTATCAAGCTTTAATGCTAAATTATTCTTGGATTCAGTTCGAGTTACCTGTTCTACAACGTTCAATACCTCCGTTTGATCGCGCATATGTTCTGGGTTATTGTTACATCGTATATTCTTGTTGTTTAACAGTTCACCCCTCACGCTGACATCCAACCTCTCCCGCGGTCTCAACTGTATGTCATCACGATTCCTTCCCAACTCTGTGTTGTTATTACCTGCGATCCTTTTGCTGTCTACCGGTTCATCGATGAGGCTATCAACTAACCTATCATTCGGTCGCAACTGTATGTTGTCACCATCATTTATGAGTTCTGTGTTGTTACTACATGCCGAGACCCTATTATCTATGTTATTTAAGAGTTCTGTGTTGTTATTACCCACCGAAGCCTTATTATCTTTATTATCTAATTTAATTACATTATACTCTCCATCGTTACTATCAGCAGGTCGCTTCTGTCTATCGAGTTGTTTAAGCTTCTGCAAGTTCTCAGTCGTTCGTTCTGCTTTTTCAACCAAGCATGAGTGAAACCGGTTCCAAATATTCTAATTAATCCTTGCAGCCAGTGTTAAGTGGAGACATAGGCAGTCTTCAGATAATTTGTTGAGGTGCTTCCTCAATTGTTTAATTTCTTTTCTTACCAAGTCCATGCTCGCGCGGTTGAAAATAGCTTCGTTATTTTTCTTCATGTTGTGGTTGATTCTACCGAATTTAGGTATGAATCCATTATCCCTGCATGTTTTTAAAAATGTAAGTCGTGCATTTCCTTTGAAATACCAATCCGTTTCTTCTCCAGTTGTTGAATTTCACCCAGTGTTTCCCTTCCATGTAGGGATTTCACCCAGTGTTTCGGACTCAACTATAGAGTCCGAAACGCGTTGAGAGCAAAAACTCCACACAAGTCTCCAATTCCCTTTGAAAATAAGGTACATCCTTGTCGAATTCCACGCGTGGCTTGGAAAAAATTAGTGGGGTGGCCATTTACTAATGGGGAAATCCAAGGCCCTCTTATGCAGGATGAGATCCAGCTTATGAAGGTTTCCCCAAATCCAAATTTTTTCATGACTTTAAAAGGAATGAATGCTTGACACAAACGAATGCATTGGCCATATTGAGTTTGATCAACATACCTTTTTCCTTGCGAATCTTCCTGGAATGAATAGCTTCCTGTACTAGAATGACGTTTTCAAGGATTTGTCTCTCTTCCAAAAAGCCTCCTTGGTTATCTGAGACGATTTTATTGAGTAGAGGCTTCATTCTATTTGCTAACATCTTGGATATTATCTTGTATGATGAATTACATAATGAGATTGGTCGAAATCTTTCGAAGGAGTTGGGGTTTGTCTCTTTTGGTATGAGAGCTAGGAATGTGGAATTGGTACATCCATCGATCTTTGATTTTGAATGGAAGCTCCTGACCATTCTCATGTAATATTTTTTAATGTACTGCCAGCAGGCTTTGTAGAAGTGTATTGAGTATCCATCTGGTCCTGGTGCTTTGTCAGGATCAAAAGACCATATGGTATTGATGACATCCTGCTCCGAGAATGGCTTGAGAATATTAGCATTGTCTTCAGGAGTAATTCTCTTTGGAAAATGCTCAAGGAGGATTTGCTTTCCTTCATCTTCATCATTGTCATCCTCCATGTAAAGATTTGAGAAGTGGTTGTGTGTTGCGATCTTGATGTTTTCTTGTTCTTTGACAATCGAGCCATTGTCTGTTCTGAACTCTGAGATGTAATTAATTTAATGCCCGACTTTGGTTTGTTTTTGGAAGTAAGATGTATTCCTGTCACCGACTTTGAGCCATGTGCTTCAAGATTTTAATATCCAAAATTCCTCTTCTTTACGGAAGGCTTGATAGGCCTTAATCTGATGCTTGAATTCTTCCTGGAGCGTGGAGTTATCGATTGGATGTTCGTCCTGTAGGTTTTGGATGGATTCCAATTCATCTACCACCTTCTTTATGAGATTAAACAGGGGGGGAGTTAGATTTGGCCCATTATTTTAGTGTTTTTTTTGTTATAATGAGCTTCTGCTCCCAAGCAAATCTAGGGGAACCCGAAATGGGGGTTCTCTAGGATTTGTCTAGTGTGTCCCAGAAAATTGTGTGATCTAGCCATTGGGGGCTAAATCTGAAGGGAATTAGGCCAAGATCTGAAGGGAATCAGGCCAAGGGATTTGAATTTGAAGATGGATCGGCTTGTGGTCCAAGGCCAAATTTACCATGAATTTTGAAATGATTGTCTGTCTATCTTTCAAGAGGCTGCTTTGAATGAGAGATCTATCCAATCTGGCCATTATGTTTCCTTTGCCTGATCGCTTATTGGACCAGGTATACTATCCTCTCTTGGGTTTGATGTCAAGTAGGTCCCATTTCTGAATGAGGGCTTCTACCTAATATCTGAGAATATCCTTTCTAATGAGTCCTCCCTTTTTTTCAGTTGTGGAGAGAGTAATGTTCAGATTGCCAGCTAGAATAATATTTTGTGGAGTATATGCATCTAAGAAGTCATCCAGGAGCTTCCAACAATTTTTTTTCTTTTCGGAGTATAGGTTAGGAACATACAGGTTTGAGAGTGCTATTTGATATTTGCTTTGGGTATGAGTGAGATCTATGTAGATCCATTGCTGAGTAGTGAAGGAGCTATGTAGTTGGAATTTGTCTGAAGACCATAGGGTTGCTAGGCCACCGGAGGCCCCTCTGGCCCTGACAACAATTCTTGTATTTTTCTTCCATTTTTCACTTCCAATGGCAAGGACGACCTTTTCATCAAGTTTGGTCTCTTGGAGCAAGAGGATGTCTGGCATGTTAATTTTTTGGAGATCTTTAACTACTTCTAGTTTGTTGGGGCTGCCCAGCCCTTTGCAATTCCAAGAGACTAGCTTCATTATCTACTATTGTGGGTAGAGGAGGGCCCTCCTCCTGCTGAGTCTCCCATTTTCTTCCCTGCTATTCTGGATCTGGTGTTCCTGCTGAAGACCATGTCTATTGTTGCTTGAGATTCTTGGATTTTCTCACGTTCTGCTTCTTCTTCCCTTAGGTCTTTGCTTGTTTTTCAACCTAGCTTTTTGGATGATCTATCAGTGAGTTCTTCCGAAGATGAAGGGGAGGCTGATGGTTTGTCTTTTATAACTTATGCATAGGAAGGTGATCTTTTATTCCTTTTGGGGCTTGGGGTGTTTTGGGGCTGGAGATCTTTCAGATCTTCTTGGATTTGGGGTACTTGTTGAGATTCCTGTTGCTCAAGTATTTCTCCTTCTTCTGGGGCTTTGGGGATTTCTTGGATCTCTGGTATGAGATTTGAATCTATTCTTGTTGTTGGTGACCATAGGATTTTGATGCTGGTGGTCTACTTTACTTGAGCTTTGGACTTTTGATCCCGATTTGGCATTTTTTTGAATAGCTGTCCATTGTTCTTTTTTCCCTCCCGCCTCTGGATCTACAAGTTTCTTCTTGCATGATCGAGCGAAATTCCCATATTCATGGCAATACCTGCATTTAAATGGAATTTGTTCGTAATCTAACTCCTGAATGTGAGACTAGTTTGCCACTTTGAGCTTTCTCTGTAGCAAGACTTCTGTGGTGGTTGATTGCGGGAGGAGTCGGAGAATCCACAGTATCCATAGTTGAAAATCGACGTTTCGAATCCAGAACAAGATCCATCATCAGGACATATTGCCGAGTTTTAAATGAAGAGCTAAAGATCAGATATATAGTGCTTAAGAAGTAAGGAAAGGAGACAAGCTGTAGGTCGGCTTATGGGGAAATTTAGGTTTTTTCCGGGTGAAAAGTTGAGATTTTAATCATAAAACCCTAAATTCTTAAATTCTTAACTTAAGTTAATAATTTTAATGGATTATTAATTGTTTAAAGATGAAATTTTTTTATTAGGTTCAATAATTATCAAATTCCAGTGATAAAGTTTGTTTGTAATAAATTTTTTTAAAGGTTATAGGTTAGAATTAGTAAGTGTTAAGTACTTAATTAAATAAACATTTAGTTATAATAAAAACTTTTTTAATTTTCAATATTTTAATTTTCAATTTTTTCAATTTTCAATTTTTCAATTTTAAATTAATATTTAACTATAGAATACATAATAAATTAATTTGAATTTAACACAAAAGGAAGTGGTAGAGTTAATTTAAATTTTAAAATTAAACCAGAAGATATTTTAGGTTTTTAAATAGTGGATGTTTTAGGATTTAAATAATTTCTTAAAACAAGTAGTTTAAATTATTAACTTTATTTAAATTTTTAATTCTTAATATCAAAATTTGTTATTAAAAATGACAAAGGGTTAACCATTAGGGCTTAAAATGTGGGGTTTGTTTTGGTTAGCTACATTATATCTATGGTTTAGGATGGAAGGAAGCCAACTCGTGCTAACCTCGAGGCCTCCATCCCTATTCAGATTGTTCGGATGTTTGATTATTTCAAGAGCTTCTCTGAACTTTCTTTTGAAATAGTTGTTTTCTTTGGCTAGGATTTTGGTATCCTCTAGACAAATTTGATGTTTGGTTTTGGAGCAATGTTCTGCAAGAGCCGATGTACGGATACGTTCATTCTTTATGTCAGCTGCATGTTCTTTTAGTCTGGTGTGGAAGGAACGTCCAGTTTCACCTATATAGCACATGCTGCAAGAACATGGAGCCTTGTAGACACCCTTAAGTTGTTTTGGGTCGATAGGATCTTTTACAGATCTCATTTTTTGTTTAACTGTCTCAAGTGGTTTGAATGAGGTTGTAATATCTTTTTTCCTAAGGATTCTGGAGATCTTGTCTGTGACCCCTTGGATGTAAGGTAAGTAGGCTCTTGTTTTACAGGTTTGGGTACTAAGAGTGTTGTTCAAATTATTGGATGGTATATTATTGTCATGGCGCTTGTTGTTAGCTTTATCTAGAGCTTTTTTGATTACCCTTGGTTCGTAACCTATGTTCATGAAGACTTCTTTGAGGTGGTCTTTTTCTTCCTGGAGATGATCGGTGTCTGAAATCCTAGAAGCCCTAATTGCTAAGGTGTTGATGACTCCTATTTTCTGTGAGGGGTGGTGGTGGGAATCTGCGTGGAGGTAGCTTTCTGTATGTGTTTTCTTCCTATAGACATTATGTCCTAGAGTCCCATCTTCTTTTCTAGTTATCAAGACATCAAGAAAGGGGATGCTGCCATTCTCCTCTAGTTCCATTGTGAACTTGATGTCTGCTGAACGGTTATTAAGATGTTCAAAAAACTTTTTAAGCTCAATTTCACCATGCGGCCAAATTACATTGGTGTCATCTACGTATCTCTTCCATCGTGTTGGCTTAAGTGGGTAGGAGTTTAGAGCTTCTCTCTCGAACTTTTCCATGAAAAGGTTTGCCACTATGGGTGAGAGGGGGGATCCCATGGCTACCCCAGTGGTCTGCTCATAGAATTCTCCTTGAAAACTGAAGAAGGTGGATTTGAGACATACTTCTGCTAACCTAGCTGTGTCTAGATCAGTTACCTCATTGATGACTTGGATAGCCTCATCCAACGGTATCTTAGTGAATAGAGAAACTACATCAAAACTTAAGATCATGTCCTTAGGTTCTAACTTCTCCTTTTTTATTAGCTCTACAAACTCACTTGAGTCCTTGATGAATGAGTCTGTGTTGCCTACTAGGGGACTTAGGATTTTAGCTACATGTTTTGCAAGTTAATAATCCATTAAAATTATTAACTTAAGTTAAGAATTTAAGAATTTAGGGTTTTATGATTAAAATCTCAACTTTTCACCCGGAAAAAACCTAAATTTCCCCATAAGCCAACCTACAGCTTGTCTCCTTTCCTTACTTCTTAAGCACTATATATCTGATCTTTAGCTCTTCATTTAAAACTCGGCAATATGTCCTGATGACTTTGAGCTTTATCGCTTCCGGGAGTCCATATTCCAGATCTACTTCAACACAGATTCTTGCACATGAAAATTGATCTTTTCGATCTGCTTTATCTATGTATTTTTCGAGGGTATTTCTGATGGATTCTAATGATTCTGAGTTCCAGCAATGGAGGGGTAGATGCGGGAGTCTCACCCAAACCGGAATTGCAGATGGGATATCTTGGGATGGGTAAAAATCAGGATTCCAATTGTTCATGTAAAGTTCGTGTGGCCCCATGAAATATGGCCCATTCCTGAATATTAACTCGCGATCTTGTTTTCTTTCGAATACGAATGCGAAGAATCCTTTTCCCAGGAAGTAAGATTTTACTTCTTCCGAGATCTCCAATTTTTCTGCACCCAAATTTTAGTGGATTTCCGAGAGGGCCATAGACCTATGAACTATCCAATCAGTCCTCGTTCCAATAGATTAAGAGTTGTCTTGCAGGGTTTCTCTACTGCTAATGCAACGGTGGAGATCTCATCGAGTTTCTTCACGAACTTCTGTTGAGAAGCGGTGAGAGTATTTTTCCCTTGAGCTGTAATGAGTTTTAGAAAGTCAGGCAGATCAGAAGGGAGGGGAGGGCCATTTCCTCTCGAGGCCATTGAGTGGAGCTCGATGGCCGAGCCCTAAACACAGAAGGGAAGAGCAGATCAGTGCAACAGGCAGGGGGATCATGGGCAGATCCCTAGCCGTAGAGGGCAGGTGGATCGTGCAAATGCGAAGCTTCCTCGATCTAGCAGGCTCGCGCAGATGCCTGTCCTCTCCAAGCGTTTCCAACTCTGAGGACAAACTCTCAAAGGAGGAAATATTGTTATAGGACTATTGGAAAAGGAGTTATTGTTAGTGTGAAGATAAAATTATGAGCTTTGATTCCACTAATCAGAAGAGCATTACAAAATAGACCATTCTTGACCTATAGAGTTACACAATTTAGAAATGAATCGTGCAAGTATATAATTTAGTTGCATCACTTTTTATGGTTGAAGAAACCCATTGAATTTTGAATTTGATGATGACATTATAAGCGTTTGTTTGCTTAAACATCCACAATATGGGACAAGTATGAAAATTTATGATATAATCCTAACCAAAGCAGCGAGATCAAGTAATTTATTCAAAGCATGAATACAATAAAATGCTAATGCATCGGTTGTAAATTGAATGCCTAGTAATCCTAGAGGATATCATCTCAAGTGCTTGAAAGGTGATAGCACTTCTTATTGAAGGAAGGAGCGTTAGTTGTCCAAGTTATTGCTCGATAAGTCAAGACATTGGTAAGATAAATGACATTGTATCATGCCTTGAAATCTGCACACTCGAGAAGTTTTTTGTTGAACCATGAAAATCTGTTGAGAACAGAAACAACCAAAAGCAATAGATAACATATTAGCAGAGAATATATCGTGCACCATAGTGCAGTCATCACCTCAAGTTTTCAATGTTATCCCATAATAGTCAAGATGGGTGAAAATGGCCTTGCAACTTTTCCTTTTGGATGAAAGGGACATAGTTGTTTCTTGTTTAATCTCTTCCAACACGACAAGGATACTTACATAGAACGCATACACCAAGGTGAACGCCATTGAGTCAAATGAACATCCACTACAAGACCAAACAACGATGTAGAAAATGATCAGCTTAATGTCGATACAGGGCTGTCTGAATATGATCATTATCCCATTGGTAACGTTATCATACTTCATCTTCTGCACATATCACAGTATTTTAGTATGCATAAGAGGGTGAGTGGGTGAGCGTCGATTACTTGTGGCTCACCCTCACCCGGACACACATGCATAAAAACTGAAAAGTCAAGAGACACAGTGATTGTAGAATTCTCGACGATTGTTGAAACTCCTTTCCTTCCTTCACGACAGTTGCCACAACTCTCCGCATACCTTTTTGCATCCTTTAAGAGCTCGGAGAAGCTGCTGAAACTGTCATCTCGTATTGGAGGTAAGAGGTGGGTACCGGTATCTTCTATTTTGCATTTTTTCCCCTTCATACTTAGTCGTCCATGAGCATAACAAGCGATGATTGCAGCTAAGGCTACAGTCCAGGTCCATCCATTAGGGTGAAGGCAGAGTGTCCTTCCGTTAGAGGTATGTTATGTTTTCCTCCATGCATTTCGTTTTCTCCTACATATTTTTCCTGTTGATGTTTTCATGCACGTAGGGTACTGCATGACAATCTGAGTGGGGAGTCCTCCCATTGTCTCAGTTTCACCTGGATGAATCTGAGTTGTTGATAATTGTGTAGGGTCTCGAAAACCTCCATTTCTCTGGGGTTGAAGTGGCTATGGTTTATTGTACTGATGATTGTCAAATTTCGTCTTTAATAAAAATTTCATTTGGGCATATCTGTGTCTACCTCTTGGTTTTATCTTCTGCATTTATTTTTCATTTTTTTTACATTTTGCAACACTGTATTATATGTAAATAAGTGGACTGTACATATTTTTTATTTTTTCAGTTTACAAGTCCGTATACAATAGTTAATCCTTGTGTACTAACATGTATATAAATTTTCTAATTTTTTACCTTTAGTCACGGGGATTTATAACGTTGTATAATTCAAACTAAAGTAGTAGTTATGTAATATTTTATGTTGTCTTTCACTTTATGTAATCTGTAAAATTTTGCAAGTTGGATTTACCAAACGACGAATCTGCTAAGCTTGTTGTTTATCATAAATATTATTGCAAGAATGAATTGAGATCTCTTATTGCACCTAAAAATTGCAAATCTGAACGAAATGACAAATGTATTTTTGCATAACATTAAATACTATAAAGCCCGCAGGGGTGTAGCTCAACCGACGATTCGCTTGATATGAAGGAAATGTTGTAAATGGAGGTCACAAGTTCAAATCACCCCGGCTTACCCGTGCCCCATGCTTGCGGGCTGTGTGGGTGCACCTAGGGGTATAGTGGTAGCGGACGGGATTGGATCCCTAGACCCCGTGTCACGCGAGTACCGACCCCTTCCCAATTGTCGATTCCCCTAGTTATAAAAAAAAACATTAAATACTATAAAAATTACTCAGACGTTATCCAAAAACAAATTATTACTTCATTTTTATGCTAACGGTGGATACGCTAAGTTTATGTTTTATTTAGTTAAATTATTTCATTTTATTAAACTTAGACTTTGGCCTACAATTAAAAATTCCAAGATTAATGAAACCAAATATTTCCTTCTGCACAATTAAAGATGCTACTTTTCTTTACAGTAGCACCAGAATAGATTTAATCATTAGCACGTTTTTCACACTTGCGACTAACCGTTATTTTCTTAGAATATTTATCACTAACCCCTTCGTTTTATTGTAAATACTTTGTAGTTAATCATTTTTCTTTCAGCAATTAATGCATATATGGTTAGATAGGTCTCATTTAGATTCACTAATGAACTAACATTCTTGTCTTGAAAGCATTCTTGTACTTCATCAAGCTCATCCAACCTTGCTTTCTTTTCATTCATGTACTTAACGTCATTGATCAACCAATGATTATGCTATCTACTCGAGGGCTCTAAATGAAACCCGAGCTTCTATCCCCTTCCTCCCCTTGATTATCCCTCCAAGGGTGTTTAACATGTTGATTCCCTAACCATGTTGTTTTGAGCATCAACATATTTGGTGACTCCACTGGGGACTATGTCCTTATCATTCTTTGATCGCCCTTGAATGAGCCTTGATTTTATCTTTATCGAAGCCTCCTTTTCGATTGGTTTGTCTTATCTAATCATGACTGATGCTTGGTACCTTTATGTTAATCCTATCGATCTTCGTAGTATCTTGAATTACACTCCAAGGAACTAGCGTTTTGATGAGAATCCTCCTCGATTTATGGGCCTTCCTCATCAAGATCCAAATCATCATATCCTAAAATTTGATGAATATTGTATTGCTAATCACATCTATGATATTTATGTGAAGGTTTGTAAGTTTCCTAATACACTCTACGGTGATGCCTCCCTTTTTGGAATATCCAGCAATACTGAGAGGGGGGGTGAATCAGTATTGACCCTTTTCTTAATTTATTAATCCAATTTAGTATCAAGTACACATTAATGCAACATGTTAAGAAGAATAAACAATTGTGGGCACAAAGATTTTTATCGTGGAATCCACAAAGGGAAAACCACCAACACTTTCTTAATAATAAGATTTTTACAAAATTGTTTACAAGCTACAACTTGATGGAGAATTCAATCCCCAGGTTTCTTCAGCTACAACTGAAAGGATGCACCAACACCCTATTTACCAGCTACAACTGGAAGGAGGACACGACCTCTTGGTTTATCAGCTCCAACTGAAAGGATGCTTCGACACCCTATTTTACCAGCTTCTACTAGAAGGAGGATACAACCCCCTGCAGGCTTGTAGTCTTCCCTAGCACCACCCTACCACCCATATTTGATTTTCAGATCATCAATATCTTCTATGGAATTTGCTTCTTCTCTTCAATTATTTTCTTTGGCCTCTATACTGCTTCGGATATTCATTTTAAAACTTCATAGACCCTCCTCTTCGAACACAAGACTTTGTTTACATAATCATTGAAGAGGTGTAAATAAAAATCATCATGACTCTTCATAACGAACAATTGTGACTCTTCATAATATATTTTACTTTTATTTTTTCAAATAGTGGTGCTTGACATTCTTTTGCTAATGTAGATTTGACATCAAATGTCAACATTATCCAACATTCTCCCCCTTTGGCATTGATGGCAACATTTGAAAAACCTTCTCCCCCTTTGGCATTGATGGCAACATTTGAAAAAAATTCTCCCCCTTTGGCATTGATGGAAATATTTGAAAAACCTTCTCCCCCTTGACACCGATGACAAAGGCTAACTTGCCCAGTGTGAGTTTGCTTAATCTTTGTCAAATGGATGCTAGATGATCTTCTTATGCTCTCTCCTTTTGACATTGATGACATAGAGTTCCCAATATTCTCTTTAATAGCTCCTACTGTCAACATATCTCCCCATGTGTACATGATCCCTTCTAATGCTAGATTCAGGGTTCTCTTTAGGTCATAAGAGACTTTAGACTTGTCCTGTTTTAAGACATCCTTTTTTTTAGTTCCACGATCATCTTTGGAAGATTCATTTATGCTTGGAATCTTTGTTTCTTCTTAGTATTTGTAGTCTATATATGAATTCCTACTCCACATATTTCCATGAGGCAATCTGCTTATTGATTTTCTATTTCTTTGTCTTTTGGATTTCATCTTCCATACCTTTTCCCGTGTTTCCTTAGACAATCTGTATGTACATTTTTTGCAATGTTTTGCAAAGTGTCCAACATTGTGACATATGAGACATTTAATAAGTCTTCCACCATTTGAAATGTTTGTGTCTTCTTTCCTTCTCAAACCTTGATCTTTTCCCTTGGTTCTGCAATCAACAACCTTGTGATAAAAACTGTTATAGCAATGACAATATCCATAGTATGTTCTTTTATATTTGGGAAATATTTGGTCATTCTGCTTGTAATGGCTTTTCTCATTTGCATATCTTCTGAAGCTTCTCATCTTAGAGGGGTGAGCAAGCATCTGATGACTGGAATTAGTATTCATGTAATTCTTTTGTTGCATGGGTGTATATTTGGGAGCATCAGACAGACATGTAACCTTTCCAACATCACCTTGAATGATGGAGCTTGATTCTTTAGTGACATGCTCTTGATCATATCCAAGGCCTGTTTTATTTCTGGGAAATGTTTGTAAGCTGAGGATTTTATTAAGTGCTTCAGTACTTTCTTTGAACTTCTCATTAATTATCTACTGACCTTTTAGCCTTTCTACTTCTTCCTTGATTCCAACAACTTCTTGGTTTAAGCTCTCTACCTCTTCCATGCTATCAGTTACTTGTTGTCTTGAATTGTGCAACTCTTCTTGGAAGGTCTTTTTTTAAAACTGAAACGGGTAAGTTTATTAATAATAAGGTGAAAAAAGAATAAGCTGTGGCTGAAGCCAACTCAGCTGGATACAATGATCATTTGTTTAGCATAATGATAAATTTTAATGCTGAGTGCAAATGCAAGTGAGAATCAAATTCCTGATTCTTCAAAAGAATGAAGGTGATTCAAAAAGTCTTCCAAATTTCACAGAACGCTGTGAGCAATAGCTGTGATTTTAATGCAATGACAACGAATTTAATGCAGAACGCTATGAGCAATGACAGCAAGGGATGCTGTGCCTTCATGAATTTGCTAAGCATCTTTATGTACGTGTCTACGTTTAAGCTTTCCATTATTACGCTGAGATAATTCTTTGTTTACATACTTCCAAGCTCAGCTTTTATGTTCTACGTGTAGGCATTGCATAATTCCCTGCAAATAAGTTAAGCATAGTGTTCTATGTTGCGCAAGGTGCTTCATTGAACCTTGTATGCCTTTGAATCTAGTCCTAAGTGTTGAGCAATTGTCAGCTTAGGAATGCAAGGACGTTGCAGCTCTTTTAAGAGTGTCATTCGGATTGCAGGTAAGATACATTAAGGAATGTGATGATGATTGGTTTCATCATTGGAGAAATGAATCCTTCTAGATTCAAGACCTATGCCAGCTTTGGCCTTTGCATCTGCTTCATGATTCAGGTCTCGCAGGATATGAAAAGCTCTGAAATGAGTAAAAGTGTTTGCGATATCTTGAATTCGATTCACAATCCTTTTTAGTGCTAAATTGTTGAAATTGGTGTTCATGTTAAGGGATTTGATGATAATGAGAGAGTATCCGAACACCTGAAGTCTGTGAATTTTTCTTTCTTTGGAAATATGACACCGTTTTAGTAGAGCAAGGGCCTCAAGAGAGTTGTTTGAGCAGACTGCAAGGCCCCATCTGGATCTGATTCTCGGTGTTCCTTCGGGGGTTAGCAAAACACCACCTGCTCCTGTTGCACCAGGGTTTCTCCTGGATGCACCATCAAAATGAAGATGGTCCATTGCTTGCTTGTTTCTCTATTCCTGAAAGTTGGAATTAGAGAGTCTGATTTTCCAAGGTGGTCCTTGGTGAGCTTGATATTTCAAATTCCTGGAGCTTGGGATAGTGATTCCAATCCAGCTTAATTCTTTATCGTTGAGATTTGAGTCCATCTTGAATTTGGAGATGTTTAGGCATTCGATAAGTAATCCTTTAGCTTGTCTAGAAACTTGCGTGGGGGAGTATTTGATATCCTGAAAATAGCTTGGTTTCGAGCAATCCAGTTTTTCTAGCAGGTAATTTTAGGGATGGTGATCCAAATTTGAAGCCAGAGCTTCTTTTTGGAGAGGGGGGAGGGATAAATGGATTTCCAATTCTTGAAGAGGCGGGTTGTGGTGTTGAATATCAGCGGGATTATATCAAGCTTATGAAGCATGAGGTTCCCAACATATTTTGAGAAATGGCAGTCCATGAAGAGGTGATCTAACGTTTCTGAATTTCTGCAGCACAGAGGGCACTAGTGTGGCCTGTTGAAACCTCTTTTGAAAAGATTTTCTCTGGTGAGCATCTTTTGATGGATGAGAGTCCAGATGAAAAAAATAATTTTGAGGAGTCTTAAAGGGATTCCAAACTAAATTCCAAAGACTTTTATTTTGGGCTACATTGGTTTGGAGAGCGTTGAAACCCAATTTTATGGAATATGCTCCTTTTAGACCCCATCCTCGATCATCGTTATCTTGGAGATGTGTGGGGGCACAACCGTTCAGATTTTCAATTAGAGGGGTTCTGGATGATTCAAGGTTGGATGGTATTAAGAGATTCTTCCAGCTCTGCCATGCGCCAGAGGTGTTCCAGGAGCTGAGATCGCTCAGTGTAATGATGCCTTGTTGTTCAAGCCAATGAGGAAGGTTGTGCATCTCGTGGAGATTTTGGAGTGGTTCGTTCACCATTATTTTATCAGAGAAAATGTTGATTTTTGTTCCATTTCCAGGTACCCAGTACAACTCTTTTATGAAGAAATCCTAGGTTTCTTTGCATAGTGTTCAAGTCGAGGATCCTTTGGACGTGGGTTTGTTGTCCATACATCTTAAGATATTATCATTTATATATCTCTTTCTGAGCGTTTGACTAACACGATTTTTCTTGTTGTGCAGGATTTGCCATAAAATTTTACCTCCCAATGCCAAATTTGCGTGAAGAGGATCTCTAATTTGAAGGTCACCTAATGATTTTGAAAGCTTTGTGGTGCTCCAATTCACTAAATAAATTTTGTTGTTGTTGTTTTTTCCTCCTGTCCAGAGGAATTCTCGCAGTAACTTATTGATTTGTTTGGACACACCTTTAGGTGCCAACAGAATGGAGGAATGGTATATTGGAAAAGCTGATAACATAGCGTTTACTAATATCATTTTCCTTGCTTTGTTGAGCCATTGTCCTCCCCAATTTTTGATTTTGGATGAATATGTGGAATGAGCTAAAATGATAAGGGGAGAAGAGAGTGAGACTGACAAAGAGCATGGATGTCTGTGAAGTGGGAAGAGATTTCGGTCGAACAAGAGGAGGAGAATTGCGACAAAGAGGGAGAGTTGCAGCGCGACTGAAAGGAGCTACGAACCAGTACCATAGCTTGACGAAGATTCTTTTGACGATAAGGAAGTAAAAGAATACTAGCTCATTTCAGAGGAAGAGGAAGAACCTGTAGATCCGTCTCAGGCCCGAGGCTGTGACATAACCACAACCCCGCGTACATCTCCATAAACTAAGGTAAGACCTATTAATTCTTCACAATTTTTCCAATCAACTCAGAGTAGTGGTAATAGTCAGAATAGTACTTCGTCGAATGGAAAGGCTCCAAGTAGTGGTCCAATAATAGTAAGTCAGCCGAAACCCTAGAGACGCAGAATGGCTAGGGTTGACATGAAGTTACCTATTTTCAATGGGAATGGGTCAGAGGATCCATAACATCACTCGTTCTTATGTAATGTAGTATGGACTGTAAAACAAGTACAAGACAACAACATCACATTGTCATAGTTAATTGGTTTTTGAAGTTTCCAAAGGTCACTGGTAATCAAGCTGCGAAGACCTTAGCATAGGTTAAGGACGGATTAAAAGTTGAATTCAAGAAGCCAAAGTCTAAATCACAATGTATTAATGATCTGAAGGAGATTAAACAACCATTGAATGAGTCTGTTTGGGACTTCGACCAGAGGTTGAAAACTTTGATGGCTCGTGCAAGCTTTCCAATTAATGATCTAAAACATAAGAAGTGGTTTATAGCTGCTTTATTGCCGCATATTGGGGTTCTGCTAATGCAACAAAATATTTCGACACAGAGCGAAGCATTGGAATCGGCTATGAAGTTAGAAGCATCACTTGTTGGAGATACTGGAGCTAGTATGGCTCAAATCCAGTCGCAGTTGGAAAACTTTTCTTTTCATATTCAAGATATTAAGAAAGATAAAGAAAAGCGAGAATATGTATGGTGCACTAGTTGCAAGGAAGAATCCCATTCTAAAGAACAATGTACGACTTTTCATGATTATCTTAATGTTGAAAATCCTAGTCCATTAAATCCTGGGACAGGTGTATGGTGCAGAATTTGTCAGAATAAAGGACATTGACCAGAAGAATGCTATTTTTTGCAGAAAATAGTAAGTACTCCTCAGAAACTATGGTGTAAGTTCTGTCGGTCTGTAGGACATGATGAAAAGAATTGTTGAGCATACCAGTTTCTCACAAAGCATACTACAGACACTTTCCTCATGAAAGAGGAAGATCAAACCAAAAGAATTATTGCACAACTTAACCAACCACGAGGTGTATTTAGAGGTCGTGGACGAGGAGGATTTGGTCGAGGAAGAGGACACGCGATATGCTATAATTGTGGTACTCCTGGACATTATTCTAGAGAATACCTGAATACTACTTCGACGTGCATGCATTGTAGGGCACTAGACCATACCATTGAAGACTATACGCAGCTTATAGCGAAATGGCAGGAAAAGCAAAACCAAAACAAGAATCAAAATGTGCAGAATATATTTAGAATTCCGGTTTGGTGAAGGGATTCCATATATTGAAGAGAAGTACACTGGGATCACTATCCCCGCAGATAATCTAGATACCTGTAATGCAATTTGGAAAAATATACCCAAGCAAGAGTGGGTACACATGTTCATTCATATACTTGATACTATACCAAGAATTGGTATATGTCATTGGAGTTGCGACAAGGAACTGCAGAATGGGACAATTTGGCTATGAGCTTCAAGCAGACATTTGAATATGAGGATGAAAGTCCTACAATAGATGCGGCTTTGCAGATTATTAAGGCAAATATTTTTGAGGAAATCCCAGGACCAGTGTCTAGTCTTTTGCAACGGAAAAAATGATGGAATGCTACAACATTAGTGGGGGACCCAAGGATGATGATCCAAGGGATAGTCATATTCCAGAAACTGAAGGAAGTCATGATTTGAAGGGACCACATATCTCATTTGACAAATTTTTGAAGCCGTTGAAGATTAAAAAGGTAAATATTAGTTCTCCTGAGAATCCTAAGTTCGCAAATATTGGAGATTACTGGGATGATGAAATGGTGGGTAAGATTATTGACCTGTTACATGAATTTCAAGATTTGTTTCCTACTAAGTTTTCAGAAATGAAAGGCATTGCTCAGGACTTGGGTGAAATGAATATTCCATTGAAACTAGGCACCAAGCCAATTAAGCAAAGGTCGTATAGATTGAGCCCGCGATATACAGAAAAAGTTAGAGCGGAGCTCAACATAATGCTTGATGGAGGTATCATTGAGTCTCTCGAAGATTCAGAGTGGATCATTCCTATGGTAGTTCAAGACAAGAAGACTAGTGAGATTTGGATTTGTGTAGACTTAAGGAAATTGAATGATGCTTGTCTACACGATCTTTTTCCAACTCCATTTACAGATGAAGTGATCGAAAGCGTTGGGGGTCAAGAAGCGTACTCCTCTATGGATGGATTTTTTGGATATCATCAAATAAATATTGCCAAGGAGGATCGACATAAACCCACATTTGTGACATAATGGGGTTGCTTCCAGTATACGGTAATGCCCTTTGGATTAAAGAATGCTTCCGCAATTTTTTCAAGGGTAGTTGTTGCAGCATTTAAATAACTCATTCATAAGTTACTCAACAGTGTATGGTTTGCTTAAGAACCATATTGAAAATTTGAGGTTGATGTTAGAATACTGTAGACAGTATCATATTTCCTTGAATTTAAAGAAATGCATATTTTGTGCTCCATTTGGTATACTATTGGGTCATGTAGTCTGCAAGTAGGGGTTATTGGTGGATCTTGCCAAGATTGCCATTATAGTTGAACTACCTCCACCTAATTCAGTTCGACAATTAAGGACAAATCTGGGTCACACAAGATATTATAGTAAGTTTATCAAGGGTTATGCCCAGATCACAGCCTCTATGGAGAAGCTGTTAAAGAAAGATGTAAAGTTCCATTGGAATGAGGAATGTCAGTAGAGCCTCAATATGATGAAGGAGAAAATGGGTACAACACCTATTCTAGTATTCCTGGACTGGAGAAAAGAGTTTGCATGTTGATGCCTCATATGTCTCTCTGGGCATGGTGCTTGCTCATCTAGGTGAATGTTCTATTGATCATCCTATTGAATTTTCCAGTAGAAAGTTGTCCACAACAAAAAGAAATTATACTACGACAGAACGAGAAGGTCTAACCATGGTTTATGCCCTACAAAAGTGTAGGGATTACTTGCTAGGTGGACATTTTAAAATGTTTACAAATCATTCTTCCTTGAAGTACCTCATCAACAAGCTAGTGTCGGGGGGGGAGATCTGTTTGTGGTTACTACTATTTCAGGAATATGATTTTGAGATCGTTGTTAAACCAGGGAGGGTGAATGTGGGGACCAACTATCTGTCGAGGCTGGAAACAGGGGAAGAGCCAACTAGTTGAGAAAATAACCTCCTAGATGAGCAACTCTTTTCGGTAAGAATGGTTGATGAGTACTTTCAAGATATTGTAACATTTTTGTCTACAGGTGCAACGCTAGAAGGATATACGACTGCACAGAAGAAGTAGTTAGTTGTTAAGTCTATGGATTACTAGTTGATAGCCGATCACTTGTCTAAGATGGGACCGCATGAGGTATTGCGTCATTGTGTTTTGGAGCATGAGAAACCAACCATATTAGCTGAGGCTCATGATAGATTCGTGGGAGGTGATTATGCAGGTAAAGTTATTGCGCAAAATATCTTACGAGCTGGGTTGTGGTGGCCTACCCTTCATAAGGATTCTAAGGAATATTGTCAGAACTGCGATGTATGCCAAAGAATTGGGAAGCCGTCGAGGAGAGATGAAATTCCATTAGTACCTCAAGTTACGTTATAGGATTTTGACAAGTGGGCTATTGATTTTGTGGGACTTATCAACCCATCGGGAAAAAGGACTAGTGTGAGGTATTATTTATCACAACAAATGATTATCTTACTAGATGGGTGGAAGCTGCCCCAGTATAGGATTGCACTGCTGCGATTGCTGTAAGGTTTTTATTTAAAAATATCGTCACCATATTTGGTTATCCCCAAGTTATGTTAAGTGATTAGGGTGCACATTTTGTTAATAAAAATATTGAGGCACTTATAGAAGAATTTCACATCTACAATAGGAAGAGTAGTCCATATCATCCATAGGAGAATGGGACCGTCGAAGCATTCAATAAGATTTTAGAACATGCACTAACAAAAGTATGCAATGTGAACTGCGACGACTGGGACTTGAGAATTCCTGCAATATTATGGGCTTATAAAACAACATGTAAGAAAATTGACAGGTCAGACACCTTTTAAATTGGTATATGGACAAGAGGCTAGAAAATTGATAGGTCAGACACCTTTTAAATTGGTATATGGACAAGAGGCTATGATGCCCATGGTGTACATTGTGCCCAGTTTAAGAAGTGTTGCTTTCACCGGTATGTATGATACTAGTGCTATCGAAAAAAGGTTTTTCGTAGTTATTCCAGTTAGAAGAAGATCGATTTTTCACAGGATTTCATCAATAGGTGCAGAAAAACCAAGAAAAAGCATGGCATGATCGCCACATCATTAAGAAGCATTTCTAGTGAGGAGACTTAGTCCTCCTCTATGACAGTAAGTTTTTCAAACATCGTGGTAACTTACGAATGCGTTGGTTAGGCTCGTACATCATTAACTTTTTGACAGAGGGAGGTGCAGTGAAATTAGAAAAATTAGATGGTTAAATCCTCAATGTTTTGGTGAATGGGATCCATCTGAATCCCTACAAGGATAGCCATGGCTCGTCGCAATAAAGAGTCTTGATTCAATGCTTATACATAGTAAAAAAAAATGTGTGTCTAAAGATGTCTCTTAGAAACCCAAGTTTTATTTTATGTCGTAGTTAGTTGTGTCGAAGTTTCCATGTCAATGTATAGTTGTGTTGGAGCTTTGTGGAAACCCAAAGTTATTTTCCTGTTGAAGTTCTATTTTGTCATTTGGAAACCCCAAATTTTAATCTTGTCGAAGTGATATGCCATGGGAAGAAGTTGGTGGTTTGTTGCAGTCCTTTCTGTCGAAGTTGTCAAAAGTGTTAACACATTGAAGTTGCAATTGAGGAGCATGATTTGCTACTTTTATGACGGGTTTAGTGGGATTTTTGCATTAATTTCTGAAAAAACTGAACTGTGTGAACATATCCGCTGCTGCCACCATTATGATTGCAAGGATTGAGTACATTCAAGTCACCTTGGGAATGAGAGTGTAACAAATAATTAATAATACATTAATATTAATAATAAGTAGGAGTAATAGTTAATGAGAGGATGCGTCCCCTCAAATAGGCAATGCCCAAGCTACTATAAAAGCGGGCCAACAATTGTATATTATCATCTCATCAATCTATAAATCTATATATCATTTTTATATCTACGGATATGTGGGTTATTTCAGAAATTATGGATTCATTCCAAGTTTATTGAGAATATCCAACAATGGATATTACATTGGTATCAGAGCTTGTTGATTCATGCTTGTGGCCAAATAGTCAAAGTTTCTTTGAGATTTAGGTTTTTAACCTTACATTAGGCTTTTAGCCATCCTTATTGAAGAAAAAAAAATTATTAAAAGAGAGAAAAAAAAGAGAAGGGAATAAAAGGGAAGTTAAAAAAAAGAGAGAGAAGAAGAAAGAAGACTGCATAAAAAATGAGAAGAATAAAAAAAGACATAACATAGGCTTTATTTAACCAACCTTGGTTTTATAAAACCACACATTGCCTTGGTTTTATAAAACCATCCCGTGGTTTTACAAAACCAGCCTTGGTTTTATAAAACTAGCCTTGGTTTTATAAAGAAACCATTATTTATAATAACTCATACCTTAATTAGGATGAGTTTAGTCATTATATGACTATAGTAATAATAATCCATTTTTATTATAGTTATTATATAACTATAATAATAATAATACATATTATTATTTCAAAAACCTAAATCTCCTTATTTTCACAAATTTTTATTATTATTATTGGCCATAATAATAAAATTATTAATGATTGTAAAAAATTACAATTATTAATTAGAGTAAAATATTACACCGTGTGACCACTTATTATCAAAGGAAGAAATTCAAAAATCAAAGTCAAAGGAAGAAAAAATGGAGTCTCAAAGTGACAAAAGAGGAAGATTCCAGAAGACTCGCTCAAAGGTAGCCGTTGACATACTAAAACTTGAAGGGATTATTCAAAGAAAGCCTATTAGCATCGCTATTTGCCCAACCATCGAGGAAAATCACATTAATGTCCCCTTGGCAAATCAATGATTCGTCCCATAACTAAGTATAATCGAAAAGAAAGCTAAATGGGGTGAGAAGCAATATGCAATTAGGGACTTACAACTAGAAATTGATGAATATAAGTTCACATCCTAATTCAATGTTACGACTATTTACCTAAATGAAGTTGACATCATTCTCGGCTTATCTTGGATGGAAACATTGGAGACAATTATCTTAAACATGAAGAATTTTTTTTTAACGTTTTCATATAAGAAGAAGCAAGTCACACTACAAGATGTTAGAATGAAGTTAGATTCCAAAATTGTGGCATCTAAAGACTTCAAGGATATCGCCATGGTCATTTCGCAAGAAAATCAAAAGATGTAGTCAGAATTCGACAAAATTGTCACAGATAAAGAAGAAGAGATCTCTTGTTTAAGAGATCATAATCAGAAATTGCTTCTTCAAATAAAAAAGATGAAGGATAAAGCACAACAAAATCAAAAGCTAGAAGAGGAGAATTGAAATCTTCAGAAGAAACTATTAGAAAACATTGACAAAAATGGTCACCTCAAGAAGCACAAACAAGATCTAATGGATCAAATTCAGAAGCTTAAACATGATAAGAAAGCGCAAGAAGAAATGACCCAAAATCTTAAAAAGGAAAAAGACTCTTTACACAATAAGTTGGAGCAAATTCAAAAGAGGACATCAAAGCCTTTGGACTCAAAAATCTATGTTGAGAAAAAAGAAGCAAATACAAATCCAGTCATCAATACAAATAAAAAAGAAGTCAATCCAGTAGAAGAACAAACAACAAAAAATCCTTATCGACACCCCAATTATAAACGTCATTTTGACCAACGAAAGGGTCAGAATGAACACACACGGAGGAGAGATGATGTTAGATGAGCAAGAACATCAAATCAAAATACAAAACAACAAACAAGAAGACCCATCCCACAAAGCGATCAAATAGCTTTGATAAAATTAGATTTGGGATGGAACACATCAGAGACGATGCAGCAATTCTTCTGGGGAATTCGTAACTCATATCGCCTCGTTTCATCAAATGTCGCAACTTGACTAAACACAAAATATCGAGAGATGACAGTTCAAAAAATCAGTCATAACCCTTGTCTTCAATAAAGCTTTGAGGACAAAGCTCCCCTTAAGGGGAAGGCAATGTAACAAATAATTTATAATACATTAATATTAATAATAAGTAGGAGTAATAGTTAATGAGAGGATGCGTCCCCTCAAATAGGCAATGCCCAAGCTACTATAAAAGCAGGCCAACAATTGTATATTATCATCTCATCAATCTATAAATTTATATATCATTTTTATATCTACGGATATGTGGGTTATTTCAGAAATTATGGATTCATTCCAAGTTTATTGAGAATATCCAACTATGGATATTACAGAGAGAAGGATCGTATGAGGGGATTAAATTTAAAAATACGCTCTTCTCTTGGCCAGAACTCATTGTTACCGAAACATTGAAGTGTATCGAGCACACCAGAGCCGAGCCTAATACGCAGAGAGAGAATTTAGTACTGCAGAACATTATAATGCAGGTTGATCTATCAGCCACCAATGAGGTTTAGGGCTCTGCCGAAGAACTCAATGTGTGGGGCTCTATCCCAATCAGTTATGAGAAACCAAAGGTTATCTCCCCGCACATTCTTGTGAATGTGCTGAGGAAGACACGAAAAGGAAATCGACCCAATCCAGAAACACAAACAAAGGGGAGCCATGATGCTGAGGCGTCCGCATCTGGCTCTGCAATTATTTTACCAAAGTATGTTCCACCGCAAAAGAAGAATGCACAACCTGTCAAGATACCAAAGAATGCTCGGTATAAATTAGTGACAGTTCCAGTTCCAAAGGGTATCGTGGCCCAGGGCGATATTCTAAAAAATATTCATAAGCTTTCCTATGCGAACCATGACACCACAAAATTTCTTGAGTTCAATTATAAGAGTTACATGCGAACTATTGCTACGACTAAAGGTGAGATGTTGGCGCTGGATCCAATGCAGTGGGATCTTGGGATGAAAAGAGCCGACCTTTTGTCATTGTTGCATATCCCACATTTTGGTCAGACTACGAAACCGAATGCTTGTGTAAAGTAGGTGTTGTTGTGCTTCCATGGTGGATGTCTGTGGCTGGAGGTCAAGGTGTCAGGGGATACTGAATTAATAGCAAAAACCATAGGTTTACGTGAGGATGGGTTGGACCCTTCCCAATATTTTGTGGGTAAGGAAATAGATCAAGAACTGGCGACTAGGATGAAAGAAAAATACAATTTGTCGAAGAATAACCGTGGGTTCGACGTAGCTTCCATCAATGACCAAGCAGTGCACTTTGTTGTAAAGGTGTTAGCGACCAAATTTTTAAGGAAAGTTCGACTAAATCAGGTGACTACATCGGTGATCACTGCGGCTGAGTAGTGCGCCTAGGGACTACAAATGAATTGGGAAATGCTTTTTCTTAATGAATTTCTTGTTGATTGTGCTGATGTAGAAGACAACGATACCCCATTTACTTATTCCTAGTTCTTATTATTGATTTAATTTGTAGGGTGGGTGGAGCCAATGAACTATCAAGGCATGATGCTAATTGGTCAAGGTCAGGATTCTCTATATATGAATTTATGGTACACGGACATTAAGACCAGGCATCAGGAGAACAATGTTACACTGTACATGCAACTAGAAGCATTGTGGTATTATGCGGTGCAGATACCGCGCATTGATGAAGCTGTTGTGATGAAGTATCAAGGCATCGCGAGGTTCAAAGTGGGACCTCACCACATATACATCTAGGAGAGGCATGACCCACATCAAAAATGGATGACTACTAGATTCATGTTGGCCACGGACAAAGTTGATGCCATTATTCAGGAGTGGCCAGCAGAGTGGCGAGTTCCCATTGAACTAGAGAATATATCACCAGAACCGTCGCAGTAGGATCAACGCCAAGAGGGAACTTCGGGGCAACAACCGAATACAAGTCAAAATACACATAACACTGGATATGGGGGTGATGACAGAAACTTGCCCCCTTCAGAGCAGGAAGACCAAGAATCTAGCTAGACTCCAACTGATCCGGGTTTGGGTGATAAGCACAAGGCTGACACATCAACACAAGCGGGAAAGAAAAATAAAAAACGCACAAGTCAGCATGGTCCATGAATTAACAAATGATGATGTCAATATCCTGTTCGATAGGATGACAGAGGTTGCTGAGGAGAACCAGAATATAACAAAAGAAAAGATAGTCTAGCTATTCAACAGTGTGACGGATGTCCTTGACGCAATGTGCCTAGAAGTTAAAAAGATACGTATTTCGACTCCACAGTGGGTCAAAGCTGTGAGGGAAGAAGAAGGTCAAGACCAGTTACCTTTTCCACCTTCGAGTGAGGGTATAGTCAAAATATTGCATAAATAATTAATCTTCAACGAGGCAGGTACGAGCACACAAGTTTCAAAATCGGGGTATGTGGACCTGAAGCTATCTACCTTGCCGCTGTTTATATTACATAAATTGCAAGAAAGTATCGCATAGGAATTGAAGACAAGGGAGAGGTCACTTTTGGACCTTATGAAAGGATATAAAAATCAGGCGGCAGTACTAAAGGATTTGTCTGTTGAGCTGTGGCTGAGCTCCATCATGGAAAGGATCTACTTCGTCAGGAGAAGGAAAATTTTCATGAGGCTGTTGAAGTTACATGTTGCACAGTCCTTGAAGCTGTAATAATTGATGAAATGACATCAGAAGAAAAGATGCAGAACCTAGAAGCAGTTATTTCAGGGTATAGACAAAAAGTTCAAGACTTGAAATCCTGGATGATACCCAGCACCCCGCTGGAAGTAACAACACAGAGACAGGCAGATATTCAAGGCTCTATCTAGGTCATACATGAAGCAAAAACTCAATGCATGCAGATATATGAGGCAGTATCACAGTCGTGGGCTACACTGTTCAAAGATGCCGAGCTCGAAGAGGTCACCACTAAAATGGGGGCCGCTGAAGATAATATGAATAGAGTGGGGAGTTAGCTAAAGACTCTGCCACTAGTTGAGAGGATGAGAAAATTTGTGGAAACTAAAGAATTGCAGAGTGATTTAACAAGTTAAGGATGCAACATAGGAAATGAACATAAAGGGTACAAGCACTCTAGTTAGCAGATGAGCGCATCTTAGAAGTTATTGGAAGTCACCATATTTTCATCCATTCGCCAGTTACTCAGATTGTCGAGGTGACCAGTGAACACATTATTGTTGACATGGTCGAGGCAATCAATAAGAGGAAGGATGAAGTTCAAGAGTTAGTCGAAGTAGCCAGGAAGGTATATGACAAGTTCTTGTTGCTGATGAAGGAACCTGTACCACAACTTTGAAGTGGCTTGGGACGATCCACATGTGAGTGTTGGGGGCCTGTTGGGCCTAGTATATTTTGGGTACCATTTTTGGCAAAGACAGTTTTGGTGTGGACAAAACCAAAGTGGAAATGGTTCAATGAAGTGGCCAGCTCCGACAAAGCGACCGAGAAACCAGGAGAAACGATTATGTTGATCAAGTCAAATGGGCGGAGTTGAGTCAGTTAGTTAGAGTTTGTCCACTTACATTAATTAGTTGAGTAGTTGGTTAGTGGGTTAGTGGGAGTGGGGAAAGCTAAGTGCGCCCTATAAATATGTAATAAGAGAGAAATTTTGGGGTTGTTAGTCATTTAGAGAGAAAAGTGCGTTGTCAGAACTATTTTTGGGTCTGTAATGAAGCATTATTTTATGTATGTCGAAGGTATTTTGAAAAGACGAGTTGCTGATCTGCAGGTTGTGTGCGCAGATATTTTGTAATTCAAGAAGAAATTTGTAAGTCATAAACATGGATTGCTTATTATTAGGTTGCGACTCATAATAAAAACAAAACGCTTCCGTGGTTTTTCCCATCTTGGGTTTCCACGTTAATCCTGGTGTTATTGATGTGATGTGTTGTTATTGGTGTGATGTGATATGTGTTTATATATTCTGATTGATCAACTATATAACTGAATGAATGCATGTTCTTAATTGAAGATCCAATAAATGATGTGTGTTAGATGAATATGGTTATCTTATGGGTTATGCCGAAGTGGATGGAATGTAGAAGTTCTACTTTTGTCGATGTAATGGGTTGTTTATTAAATGATTGGTCTGTTGGGCGATTCCCCTTCCGCGCTGTAGAAATATGGTTCCTACAGTTTCCACAGGTACTTCAGGTGAGACTTCATCTGCTTCACAAATGTTGCCGAAAGGGATTAAAACCCCTTTCGGGACGATATCTGTGGTACTATTTGTTGGTGTTATTTTCATGTTTGAACTTTGGTCGAAGTAAAAGTGCGCCAAAAAATCTCATAACCAAGTGACCCATTCTCTAGGTATAGAAGCCCTTGCTCACACCCATCCTCCTCTCATCTATGTGGACTCAACCTATGAGGTTGATGACTAGGTGCTTTTCAGTCCATTTCTAGTTTTCTTTTGAATTTTTTGTTATGTCAAACATCCAGATAAACATTTACTCTTATATAGGCTATAGAACAGAATGTTGTTCTATTTTTTCGGCTTAGAAGCATAAAATGTAATTTTTATATAAGCATTTCAAGAACTCCTAGAATAGATAGTGTAATACCTCATGTGCTAAGCCTTGTACTATGTAATTTATAATTGTATATTATTGTGGCACTAGGTGCCGAGACAAGTGTCTTTAAGGAACTAAATACATTATTATTTTGTAAATAATTAACTAATGAAAGCAACTGACACAACAAAGACCACAAAAGAGTATGGGAGGCCTAGATCCACAATGTGAGGGGGAATTTGGACATTCCTAGCACTTTAGAACTTGTTTGGTTGAGCTTGGCCCGTATTTATGCCTTGGTGGATTAATTAGTTGATGATCACCCAAGAATTGTACAACAAACCCAACTTTTGATTATTTTAGCTTATGTTGGTACCATCGAGCCTAAATAATGTTTTAGTGGGTGCTTGGGTGGATTCCACTTGTTGATTGGGCCCATTTGGTGGTTTTGTAACTCCTTTTTGGAAGTTACACTTGGTTTTGTAACCCCCACTTGCTCAAGTGCGCCCTCACTGGCTATTTTTAGCCTAGACACCTCAAAAGTTGGATAACTCCTTGTGTAACCCCCCCTTTTCTATTTTGGGAAGCTTCCTTGGTTTGTGTAACACCTTACCTCACTAGTTTTGATCCCTCTTCATGGATGATGTGTCCACACATGAATTTGAGTTGGGTAGATTGACTTGGAGCCACTCTCCTTGACATTCAAATTGCTTGGGTTGGATTATAGTTAATCTCTTGTGGTTGAGTTACCCCCCTTGGGTTGACTCAAGTTGGATTAACTTGGTTTGATTTTACTCTCTTGGGTTAGAATTACCTTCCTTGGTCTATAAATCCATGGTTGATATCCTTGGTTAAGGTTTTTGATTGTTGTTGATTATTTTTGGTTGTTCTTGGTTGTTCATACCATTGATGGTGAGAGCTTGGTAAGCTTGTGAGCTTGGGAAGCCATGTATGATTTGCTATGTGGATGAACTCTGTGCGTGAAGCACTGTGATATTGTATGGTGTTTGTGGTAAGCCTGGAAAATTTGGTATAGTTCTTCCGTGTCCACTACTTGTCTCCATCCTAGACCTGCAGATAAATCTTGATGGTCAATGGCGATGTCTGAGGGACCTACGGGGTGAAGGGATTACCATTGTACTTGGTAGTGGGGTGGAGGAGAAATTAGGTGGTGAGGAATTGATTTGTGGCTTCTCAATCAAAAACTTGAGCTATTCTTGAGTGCACCTCTACTTGTGGATCCATGGCCTCAGCTTGAGGGTGGCTTGTCAAAGTGAGATCTGTCTTGGCAGTGCCAATGGCTGGGTGGAATGTGGTCCGGATGATGCCAGTTGCACATTATTAAGATAAGTGTTTTATTTTATGTAAATTCATATGTTTATATTTTGGTTCCATTGTTTCCATAGCTGAACTATTTACTGTTGATGAGCATGATATTTGTATCAATGGTTGGATGTAGATTTGATATTGGTTTAAATGCTTGGAAATTGGTGATTTATCCTCTATTTGATATATGATATTGATGGAAAATTGAAAATATGTTCATTCATGTGTTATTAGCTGTAGCATACTCTGAAAGAGCACCCTCCATGGATGATTAGATCAATAGATAATTTTACAGTTGAAGTTGCTTGTTTCTTTGGAACTCTAGTTGAGGAATCTTGCTTGGAAATTGGGGTTTTTCTCCTTGTTTTGAGATCTGTTCTTAAAGGAAACTTTAGATATGTTTACATGTATTATTTTATATATCATACTCTACAAGTGTGCCCCCCATGGCTGATAAGATATTTCCTATGATTCCACAGTTGAAATTACTGAGTTTTGATTGCTAGAAAGTGGGTGTTTCTGCTAGAAAACTAGATTTAATTGATATTTCTCTAGAGAATTGAATATATGATGTTGTATGGTTGTATATGAACTCGCAAGTGCACCCTTTTTGGTTGTAGAATGTCCCATATATATGGTATTCTTTTTAGTTGGGCAACAGGTTTTGCAAAGATCTGGATGCTTACTGGATGATCCAGTAGTGATTTTGATTTAAAAAAAAAGTAGATATGATCTTTTGTATGAATCAATGGCTGTATATGGTAGATCTGTATTGGTCATTTTTGCATTATTGAATGGATGTAGGTTTTAGATTCAAATCTGACTTGATAAGTAATGCGAAAATGTTAATAAAGATATCATAAATTGGATTGACAAGAGTGCCATAAATTGCATAGGTTTAAGAAGGAAAGATCTAGTTTGTAATTGTTTGTAGAGAATTATGTAAATATGATCAGTTAGCATTATTGGATTGATTATGGTCACCTTTATTTTTTAATAATGCTAAGGTCTAATTTGATTAAAGCTTGTAAATCTAGTTGCATTATCATGCTAGCATGGTCTTGCATCTGCATGAGCTTTTGGGGAGTTTTATAATTGTTTTTAAAGTATCACAATTATTTTAAAGGATGTATGTTTATTTTAATTGGATTGATGGTATGTTATCATAGCCTTTGGTTGACCTTATTCTGCTGTGTTATACCTTTATTCAGCCTTCCTTTGGGTTTACATGTGCCTGTGACCTTGGTTTCAGGGTCGGGTACGCTACAGATAGTCATATGGAACACATGAATACCTTTGAAAATTTTGATGTTTATCACAACCAATATCATTAGGTAAATTCTCAGTAGGCCTGGGAAGATTGCAACTTTTTTATAAAACTATTGCTATATAACTAGCTAATTTTATGAAAAAAAGGAAGAAAATAGTGATATCTTTAAAATTCATGCATCTTTTTTAAAATTTCATTCTTTTTAGAATTTAAATAGTTACTTAGATTGACGAAAAGAGGACAATTGTACTTGTATGTATTTGGAAATACATTTTGGATTCGAACTCCAAATTACTTGGGGTTGGTTCAAATATTTTTGTAATTCCAAAAAAGTTCATTTTTGAGTAGATTCTTACAAATGTACCACACAATAGAAAACCAAAAACATATTACATGCTTAGTTTAATAGACTTGCTTTTCTAGGGGAATTAGTACATTTTCCCTGGTCAAAGTTCTTTTACTCTTACATGTTCCTCCAACCATTGGGCTAATTCCTTTTCATAGCTAGTCTTCATAGAGATAGTTGCTTCCATTGTTCCTTGTTGGGAGTGGCTTCAAATTTCATGCTTTTTCAGGTCAATCTCTTCTTAAGACCTTCCTTCAAGTAGATCATTCCCAAGGGTCAAATCCAACAATTTTTTTCTTCTTCTGTTCTTCCTTATATGGTGGATATTCCACTATCACGGGGACAGTAGGAGAATGCTCAACAATATTTGAAATTGCTTCATAGTGGCTAGAAGGAAGACCTTCCATCTCTATGCAAAGATAACAACAATGTTGCGCTCTCATAATATAGTTCTTGATTCCACTTCTATCCTCCCCACTCTAATAAAATTATGTCAAGAATCCCTTTACTCATATCTATGTTTACACTGAGTGAAATAGAACAAATGCTCTTCATATTTGTTGTATTCATAACATATGAACTCTCCTAATATGTTTCTACTCTAGGCTAAAATCTTATCTTCCTATAAGTGCATGGGGATGTTTGGGAGTGTTACTCACACTAGGTTGGAAGAGATGGAAGCTATTATTGTGTTAAATTTGACCATTGTCTTGCTCTTTCCTAGAACTCAGGCCCTCTACTTAAAACCCTATGCTTCTATTCTTTTTTGTGAATAGATCTAAGAAAAAACCTCTTTAAGAGATGCATTTATGGGTCATAACCCTATCAATATTTAAATCACTCTATAAGTGCATTTGCTAATAGCTAGATCCCATTAAATATGTAGACTAGAGCTTTCTTTACCCAACATTCCACTAGATATATTAATTGAGATGATTTTGGCTTGATCGCAAGGGTTTCCAAGGCCTTCTCAATTATAAATGCATGAGAATTCCCTTTTCTCATATTAGATCTAAAACCAACTTCTAGTTTGGTTCAAATCTCAGGCTAGTGTGGATCAAGTTAACAAAGATATTGTAATTTTTAAACTTGTGTAGAGAAGAAAAACATACATGTTATTTTAAGCAAAATAGAGATTATATGACAACATTCACACATAATACACAAAGATTTACCTTGGAAACCCTTAACCAGGAAAACCAACAAATCTTAGAGCCACACCTCTCACTTTCTCATTATGATTATTAACCAGTCATAATACAATATGTAGGTATTCCACAACATCCAAAACCCTAACCCTTTAACCTGGATTAGAAATAAACCCCAATCCCTTAACTAAGATTAATTTTCACATTTTTAGGAAAACCCAAAAATAGTGATTACCTAGATTAGATGGGTGGGGATTGTCAGATGCAGTTGTACAAATGACAAACCCCATAGACACATGCAAAGAGTATAACACATGCCCAACATTTTCCCACTTGTTTCTTTCTTTGCATAAAAATGGGCTAGGTACCGATGCGGTCACAGGTTCAGGGCATTAATGCCCATACATTCTTTACACTAAGAGAATTTCTCAGTAATAACAAACTTCATTAATGAGTATGCAAAATTCTTCAAGGTGTCAACCTTTTCCAGTAGCACCTTCTTGTATTCAACCATATCTCTCACAAAGTGATATTGCACACCAATATGCATTTCCTTAGAATGATAATCATGGTTCTTTTCCAGGAAGATCTCACTTTGGATATCACAATCTAACCTTGTAGCTTTCTAAAAACACAATACCCGAACATAGTCTCTGTAACCAAACAAATTCTTTACTTGCATGGGTGGCTACCATGTATTCAACTTTTGTAGTTGAAAGTGAAACTGTAGCCCCTCTCTTGCTCATGCAATTGATAGCTCCTCCAATATGTTAAACACATACGCACTTGTATATCTTCTGCGATCAAGATCTCCATCCTAGTCCACATCAACAAACCCCTTTACATTTATTACTCTATTTGCTACATGTCTTCCTTGGTAATAGATTGCATAATATGTGGTGCCATGCAAATATATGAAGACCCTATGCATAGCTATCTAAAGCTCCTTCCTTGGTTTTGACATATATCTACTCAAAACTCCCACTCCATGAGTAATGTCCAATCTAGTACAAACCGTTGGATGCATCAAACTACCAACCACACTAGCATATGGAACTCATGACATATCTTCTTCCTCTTCCCATGTCTTGAGAAACTAACCTACATATAAATTTACACCTATAGGAATAGGGACCTTAACCAACTTACTTTCCTGCATGCTAAATCTATGTAGCATAATCTCAAAATATTATCTCTGATTCAACCATATTTCCTGTTTGCGCGATCTCTTTTAATCTCCATTCCCAGTATGAAGTTTGCAACACCAAGATATTTTATGTCAAATTTGGAGGATAGCTATGAATTCACCTCCTTTATGACATTCTTGTTGTTTCCGATCAACAATATGTCATCAACATACAATACTATATTAATGAAGTGATCATCAACTTGTTTGGAGTATACACAGTGATAATCCTTGCTTCTCACAAACCCCAATTCAATGATGTATTTGTTGAACTTTTGGTACCACATCCTTGGATATTGATTTAGACCATATATGGAATTCTTTAGCTTACATAAAACTCTTTCCTTCCCTTTACTGTAAACCCTTCTGGTTGTTTCATGTAGATTTGTTCTTCAAGATTCCCATGTAAGAATGTTGTCTTCACATCCATTTCCTCTACTTCAAGACCAAAAGCAAAAGTAGTAGCAAGAAGGAATCTAATAGAAGTTAATTTAGCAATTATAGAAAATATTTCACCAAAATTAATTCCCTCTACTTGAGAATATCCCTTTTCTACTAACTGGGCCTTTTACTTCTCCACTTTACCTTCCGCATTCAACTTCTTCCTAAATAACGATTTTACCAACGAATTTTCTTCCACATGGTAACTTAACTAGATCCCAAGCTTCATTGCTGTCCAAGGCATCCATTTCTTCAACCATATATCATTATCCTCCGAGTCAACAACTTCCTTCACATTTCTAGGATCATCATCAGTAATGGATAAAGCAAAACTAGATGAAAAATTAGGAGGGGAATAACTTTATGGTTGCCTTCTTTCTTGAGATGATCTCCTCAAACTAGGGTATGGGTTTCTTCTTCTTATGATTTAGCTTCTTCTGTATTCTTAATCCTCTAACTCAAACTTTATTTTCTCTGGTTCCTTTTCCATTGGAGTCACTTTTGGTTTGGGAACATCTTTGGCCTCTCTAAAAACAACATCTCAACTATAAACAATCTTCTTAGTTACAAGATTCCAAAGCTTAAAACCTTTCGCACCATCTGTAAAACCAATAAAGATACATTTTTCAACTTTATTATCCAAATTACTCCTTTTTTCATATGGGACATGTACATACGCATCACAACCAAAAACCTTCATATGCTTACTAGAGGGTTTCTTACCAGTCCATACCTCATGTAAATTTTATCAACCGATGCTAATGTGGGTGATCAATTTACCAAGTAATATGTAGTATCCACTGCCTTTTCCCATAATTCTTTTCCTATCTCGACATTGCTAAGCATGCTCCTTGCCTTTTCCATCATCATCCTATTCATTGTTTGTGCAACTCCATTATGTTGAGGTGTGAATGGACTATATTCTACCTTTCTATACCACACTTCTTACATAATTCCTTGAATGCATTCTCGTGGAACTCCCCACCGTTATCTGTACTCAACACCTTTATTTTCTTTTCTATATAATTATCTACTAGAGCCTTAAATTATTTAAACTTAGCAAATACTTCAGATTTCTTTTGAAGGAAATAAATTTATGTGTTCCTTGATAAATCATCTATAAATGAAACATAATACACAAATTTACCTAATGATGAATAGGCACATGTCCAAATACATCACTATGTATTAAATCTAAAATTCCCTTTTCTCTTGTAGCTCTAAATGCAAATCGTACTCGATTCTATTTTTCCATATATGCAATGTTCACTAAAATCAAAATCTAGTGTGCAATCAAACATATCTTCTACCATACCTTTACTTTGTAATAATCTAAGGCCCTTTTCTTCGATATGCCCAATCTTTGATGCCACAACATTGTCTTTCCTCCATAGGTAGTTGGGGTTCTGTCTTCTTTATCTCCTCCCTCAGGCACAACATAATTGTTCCATTCATCGATGATGGTGCTTTCCAATAGTTTGTACAAAGTTCTATTCCGAACTCCCCTCTTCAAGACCACTGATCCTTGAACCATTTTGCATGTGTCTTTTGAAAACACAGTCTATACACCTGCATCACCCATCTTTCCAATGGATATCAAGTTTCTCGCTAGATTTAGAATGTGTAGTAATCTAGGGAGAGTCCCAATCCTTCCATTCTTGAGTTGCAACTTAACTCTTCCACATCCAATGATATTATTGGTTGTTGAATCATCTCCCAAGAACACATCTCCTCCTTTGTACTTTTTGTATTCACAAACCATTCCTTGTGAGGAGTAATATGAAACGATGCACCTAAGTCAATTGACTATACATCACGATCTGAACAGGTACTTGTGGCTGCTAGGTACACATCCCCTCCTTCTTATTCTTAGGTATTTGCTTCTATGGAAAGCGTATCATCAGATCCATTTTCTTTCTCAACATTCTTAGATATACAATCCTTTTTATGGTGCCTTGCAAGTTTACCGCATTTCCATCTCTTCCTCAAAGATTTTCCCGGGGATTTAAATCTACCCTTAGATTTAGATCTCCCCCCTGATCCCTTATTTCTATTTCTCTCATGGGGGTGACCTCTCATATATAAGGCATCCATGCTATGAATATTCATGGTTTTCTACCTAATTTCTTTTGAAAGTAGGGATGCTATTATTTCATCAAAATTTAAGGTCGCTTGACTAACACTACCTATCGCTACAATACAGTTATCCCAGGAATCTAGCAAAGAACACAATAATGTAATACATTTATCTTCTTATGCCATTTTAATACCAATAGAGGTGATTTGAATTACCAGAGTATTGTAGAAATTCAAATGCTCCGTCACTATGATGTTATCATCCATCTTGAGGCGATACAACTTCTTTTGCAAAAACAACTTGTTTACTAGGGAATTTGATTGATACAAGCTCCTTAGCTTTGTCCATATCTTTAATGCACTATCTTCTCCAAACACGTTAAACAATATAGAATCTGATAAGCACAATCGGATTTCACTCGCCATTCTTTCTAGTTTCTCCCCATATTCTTTTATTGATCTAGTGGGTTGTGTACCCAGATCCACATCAATCCACTGTTCTCGATCTACGAGAAGATCCTCTATTTTGAGATTCCATAGCTCAAAGTTCTGGATGTTAAATTTCTCAATCTCAATTCTTGAATTGCTTTCCATTCTCTTTCAATGCTCGAATCACCGTTGCGATGCTCCATCTAGACCCAGGTTTATCATAGACCCAAGATCTATCAACCACGCCGAATCCTCAGCAATAAAGGCGTCCCCCTGAATCCAATAATCGAGCACTGATACCACATGTAAGTTTTAAACCTGTGTAGAGAAGCAAAGCATACATATTCTTTTAAATAAAATAGAGATTATACCACATCATTCATACATAATACACAGAGATTTAGCCTTGTAATCCTTAACCGGGAAAAACAGCAAAACTTAGAGACACACCTCTCACTTTCTCGTTATGATTATTCACCCACAATACAATATGTAGGTATTATGTAGCATCCACAACCCTAATCCATTAACCTGAATTAGAAATAGACCCCAATCCCTGAACCGAGATTAAATTGGACATTTTTATAGAAAAAACCCAAAATAGCCTGAAAATAACGATTACCCATATTAGATGGGCGGGGATCGTTAGTCTCACTCATACATACAACAAACACCCCTGCACACATGCAAAGAATATAACACATACCCAAGATATGTACCAATGCATTTGAATGCGAAGCCTAGGCATTACTCCATTGGACTACTCTTCCCATTTCTCTTTTTGAGTTGGAGCCCTCTCACGCCTTTCTATTGGAAGGATTAGGACTCAACATGTAGTTAGTTCAAGACATGTTGAGCCTATTTTAAATCCCTTCACAAAGCTAGCATTTATGTCTTCTCTTGGCAGATCAATCCTTCGTGTCAACACATTGCAACAACAAGGATTGGACCTTAAACATGGTTAACAGATGATCACCACGCCATCCTCTTTGTTTCACTTATGAAACCATTGAAATTTTAAAATTTTAATTTTAATTCATAGTGTAGATTTAAGTTACAAAGGCGAATTTGTTAGATTTGTAACATTAACATTAATGTGGTAAGTGTGCACATGTTATAACCTCAACGATGTCCACGATATTCAAACAAAATGGGGGGCAATTTTTAAACTACACACATTTTTACACCAAGAGGCGCATTCTATAGCACAACATGGGGTATGTGTAACTCCTTCTATGCTCAACCTGCAATTGACATGTGTCACTTTAAAAATAAAATAAAATATTAACTTAAAAAATACAATTTTCGCTCCAATTAAAATTTAAACAAAAAATGAAACACACACACACACAGAGTTTTAATAAAAATAATTATGAATGATGAATACATATTGTGTAGCTATCCGAGAACCAACATAGATCCATCTTAACTCTGGACCTATCATGTGTCAGGAGGGATCAAATTCCTTGAGGTGCAAACCTTTTATAGAGTGCAAATATTTGAGGAAATGTTTGCACCTCAAGGGATTTGATCTTTCTCGGTGCATGATATATCTACAGTTAAGATGGGTCTACATTGGTGTAGCCAAACAATGTGAGAACACAATACTCAAATTTACATTTTTGCTTTGAAGATCTAACTTTTTAGATTCACTCGTTTCCACATATGTCGTTATAAATTTTATGAATGACACTATCAATAGATAAATTGCAGAAGTCCCCAACTTAGACCTTCCAAATAACAATGAGAATGTAGCTACCTATTTCTTGCACAAAGTTATTGCATCAAAAGTAGTGGTGTGCTTTATAGCCTAGTATGACACAGATATTGTCTTGTATATGTACATGATAATATTTAGAAAAAGTTACAATGATGTAAACCAATCTTAAACCTGGAAATATCAAGTATCGAGAGAGATCAAATTCTTCAAGGTGTAATTTTTATTTCTATTTACACCTCAAGTAAATTGATCCCTCTCATAAATTGGAGTTTAAGATGGATATTAGTAAACCTTAAATTTAAGGTAAACTGCATGAGAATTATGGTTAAACCTAATTTTTTCTATATAATTGAAAAACAAAATACATGCATAAATAGAACCTCTATAAGATCAACATATTCCTAAAAATATGGATCTATAACAACCCCCTATTTAACAAATTGTGATTAACACTACTAACTCTCTAACAAACTCAAACTCCAACAGTGGTTGCCAACAATCTAACAACCTGCGCGCAATTCATTTATTTGTTAATTTCCAACACTCCCCCGTTAATGGGGAAATGGATTATTTTATGATATTTAGTGAATACATTAGTTGTATTCTTCATTTGGCTCATGTCATCTTTAATTGTCTTCACTATTGGGTTTTCCTCATCTACAACTTTTGTCTTCATATGGCTTCGATTTCATTTGGGTGCATTGCCATTGGCCTTCATTCTTTGTTCATGATCTTCATGTCACGTTGTTGTTTTTAGTGTGCTACTTCATTTAACTTGCTTCCCCTTATAATAAATAATCTTGGTTTTTGGTGGTTTATCCCTACCATATCATTATGGTTTTGGCTTACCCTTAAACATTAGAAGTGGTTTTGGATGACCATGAACTTTGCACTTTAATAAGAGGTTATGGTTGATCATGAACCATTGAACTACATTGTGGTTTCAAACTTTTCAACATAACATGTGGTTTTGGATGAACACAAACCATCATAACGGAGATACTCATATTAATTTTGATTTATGGTGCACAGTCACTAGTCTAGATTTTTCCATTATGGGCTTTATCTGTTTCTACATGCAATGACACAACATTGATATCCATATACAAAAGACCATCTACCAGGATATATGGGTGCCATTTGTTGTAGTTGGCAATGTTCTAGGAATTGTTTCTTGTACATAATTCATCAACCAAATGATCTCCTCCCTTTAAAAAGAATGTCTTCCATACAGATGCTCCCGTTCTATCAAAGGGTCTTGCCTTATCTTTAATCTTAATCAATTTTAGTCTACAAGTACACTTGCCACCTCTGTACCTATCATAATGAATTTTTCCACAACTTGATGCCACATCTTCTCTGTGCATGAGAGGGATTCGCTTTACATGACTACATGTGCAATTGTGATACAACATATATATCCCTTAATAAATGGCTTACAAAATACTCGACGAAAACAACTTGCATATGGCCAGACTTTACACCTTGAACCAAGACTTTGGGGTGTTGAGTACAACTGATCATGCACCCCCTACTCAAAACACATATGCCCAATTACATCATTTCAATTCAGGAGAAAAAACATTCTATATACTTTACAACATCACCAAGGTTACCATCACTCCTTGGTGCAAATCAGTGCCCAAAATTACTTGCCCATCACATATGCCCATTACACACTTGTTTGTGGGACAATGGACCCCCCTCTGCGATTTGACTGCTAAAGTCTATGGAGGTGCGTCACATACACTAGCCCCCTCTAGGTTTGCACATGTGACCTCCTAAGAAGAAACACATTCTTAACCATTACACCCATTCAAGCTGTACATGCATATTAGTAACTTAGAGTGCACAAATAACCTAAAACATACACTCCATTTTCTCCTTCATAACTAGCAATTAAAACAATAACTAAATTATATTAAACATGACTCAACTTTTCCCATTTTATAATAATCCTCTTTCAAACCGATTGCCCTTTTAAACTATGTCCCTTTAAATGCCCAAAACACATAGATGTCTATTAACTACTCATATCACATATTTCTGTGAACACAATTTAACCTGATACTTTTTTCGCTTTCACACTATGAACACATGGCCATTAAAATACAATATATGGGCAGAACTACACAACGGTATACACATGGCTTTTTCCTCTTATATCATCAGATCATAAATAGACACTTCAAATTCAATATTTTATATTTCAACCTATAAAACAGCACTTACACATCACACACTACAACAACAACACACCTAAACTCCAAATTGAAATCTAATCTCTATAGTACATCTTCATGTTCTTTGGCTTACAGTGAGGAAGTTAAGCACAGACTAGCTCTGATACTCCACTGAAAACTTTTTCCATATAATTGAAAAACAAAATATATACATAACCCTACTATTTGTAATATCAACATATTCTTAAAATCCGGATATAGAACAACTACCTATCTAACAAATTGTAACTAACACTGCCAGCTCTCTGAGAAACTTTAACAATGACAGACAACACTTTAACAACCTGCTAGCAAATCATTTATTCAGTAATGTGCAAGCTATCTTACAAACTTTAACAATGACCGACAGCACTTTAACAACAACCTACTCGCAATAGCAATTCATTTATTCATTAATTTCTAAACCTTAAAGTTAGAATGAAGTGGATTGGAAGGAGTCAATGAAAATGATCAGAAGTTATGGCTAAAACTTAAACTTACAGTGAAGTGGACTTGAGGAAGAATTTGGCTTTTCAAATGGGTGATGGAAGTCGCTTGAATGGAGGGGACCAATGACAATAATCAAATTCAGAACGTAAAGCTACAGTGAAGTGGACTGGGAGGAGAATTTGGCTTTTCAATTGGGTGATGGCAGTCGCTTGAATGAAGGGATCAATGAAAAAATAATCAAATTCACTTTAAAACTAAAATCAAAGTGACAGCCAGAGCCACTGTATGGTTGAAGGCATGGGGAATAGATTCTCTTCCTCCAATTAAGTATGGCAAGTGGGATTCAGGTAGAATGCATGTCACTTCAAGGAAGAAAGAGAAAGAGTAAGTGTAAATGGTGGATAATGCTGGCTTTGTGTGGAAATTGAATCTATTTTAAAAATTTTGTTAAGAAGATTGATATCACAAAGAAGTTAAACTATAAATTCTGTTAGTATTTAAAGCTTGTTGGGTTAAAGATTTCGCAGATTGTCCCCAAGTATCGCAATACAATCTCCAGAATTTAGATATTATTTATCATTGTGGCTATATTTAGGACAAGAATCCAATCCTTTGCAAACTTCAAGTTGTGGGGTTCGGCTCTATTAGCTATTGCTGCGAGGGACCGGAGGACTAGTTGTTTACAGGGCAAATGGAATTCTCTGGAGTATGGCTCTGTAGATTTCTAATATTGGTGGGATTTTTATTAGATTCTACGTATTCTTTCAACGCAGATCCTTGGTTTCCAAGTCCGTCGCTGTTGGGTAGTGCAGGAGGCAGGCGATTTCATTCATTAACGAAGAAGCTGAAATCCGGTAGGCGGCCCCAGCTTTCGCTGGAGTTAACGACCCATCATTACATGCAAACTCTGGATCATTTTACATTCAAACCAGACGGATATCGAACGTTCCCGCAGAGATATTTAGTGAATAAGACTTACTGGGGAGGTCCTGAAAACAATTCTCCAATATTTGTGTGCCTCGGCGCGGAATCAGACATCATATCTCAGTTATCGGACTTCGGCATAATGACTGAACATGCTGCGGAATTCAGAGCGCTCATTGTCTTCATCGAGGTAATTTTTTTGTCATTATTATTATTATTTCATTGCTTTGCTTCAGAGAATTCATGGCCGATTCTGTCATGTTTTTTTAGCATCGATATTATGGAACTTCGATGCCGTTCGGCAGCCCAGAAAAGTCATATGCAAACGCGAATACTTTGGGCTATTACACTGCCTCTCAAGCCTTGGCAGATTACGCCATTGTCATCACTGATTTGAAGAAAAATTTATCGGCCAACGATTGTCCGGTGGTTGTGTTCGGTGGATCATACGGTGGAAGTAAGTCTCTTTTGCCCATCAAGCTAGCACAATCATTTAATTTATTGTGGCCGATTCTGTGGATGTAAACGGTTGGATTGATTTTTGAATGTTATTTAAGTGATCTGATAGTTTACAACATTCAAAACGTAAATTTTCGATTTCTAAAAAGTTCATCTATATTTCTTAGGCGGCGTGGGATAAATGGCACTCAACTCGTCCCGCTTTTTTGGTGATTTGTTCTCTTGATCCGTTTATAAAAACATGTGGAATTGTAGTTCCACCTCATTTATTGCTGAACTATATCATGGAACTGTGTCCCATTTAGTGCGGAACTATGCCATGGCACTGTGCCCTTAAAGGTTTTGGCCCATTTTAAGACGACCCAGACTGTCCAAATTCCAAAAAAATAATGAGAAAGGATGGAATTGTGCATCTGGCCGGAAATTTTTTGTCTCCAACAAGAAGCGATTTGAGTGCCAGTTATCACACTCCTATTTCTTATATACCTCTTAAACCCATAAAATTTCATTTTTAACTTCAAGAAATCCTCATATTCTACCAATATACATAGTTTGCACACAAATTTATTTAGTTTTAAACATTTTCAACTTCAACATGTTAGATTAATGTTTATCTGATGTTAGATTAATGTTTATCTTGTTTTGAGCTGTTGATAGATCTGAGAGATTCTATTCTAGTTTGGTGTATGGTTGAGATATTATCTCAACCTCTACCAACTATGTTTAGTATCTCTCGATTCTATATATTGGAGTCTCCATGTATTGTAAGATATAGTTTAATATACTAGATTATAGTTTGTGTGAATAATGTCTCCTCTCTCCATTGTTAATACAACAAATCCTCCTCTTCGACATTCCATGCAAGAAAGACCTGTTGTGGTAGATGGGGGCAATACTCAATATCCTTCCATATCTAATTAGCACAACCACAAGTAAAGTGGCCGGTGAACATTGATAGGTGTAGCTAACCACTTAGTTTTTGTGGAGATGACTGGTTGTTAAACTAAGGCTAAACAACCAGCCATCTAATACATGGAGATGTCGAGTTGTTAAGTAAAGGCTAAACATTAAACTAATTAATATAAACATTAAATTAACATAAACATTAAACTAATTAATATAAACATAAAACAAATACTATTTAATAAACATACCACTTTTCTTAACCACTGCTTAACTGAACATTAAACCAATTAATATAAACATTAAATTAACATAAACATTAGACTAATTAATATAAACATTAGACTAATTAATATAAACATAAAACAAATACTATTCAATAAACATACCACTTTTCTTAACCACTGCTTAACTAAAGCTTATTTAAATCTTAATCAAGATGCATTTGAGCATAATAAGATACGACGATCATGAAATGAATCCCCACTATAAACTTGTTATACTCAAGTTAATCTTGTTGATCCACTCAAGGAAATCCAAAATCTCAGATAATATCTAAACACCTATCGATGTAACTATCCTTGTAACCGTGGGGCTCGTTCTCACCATCCTTCGAACCAAAAAAAGGGAACAACAAACCAAAGATTAGAAAAGCTTTGAACAGTACATCAAGACTCAACTAACTGAATTAACTAAAAAATTATTTAAAATATTTTTTATATATAATTTTTTATAATCCTCATATTCTACCCATATAAGTAGTTTGCAAATCCTCATATTCTACCAATCTACATAGTCTGCATATACAGGTTTATTTAGTTTTAAAGTCTTTTAACTTCAACAAATGCTCTTCTTCTATATTCCATGCAAGAACGGGCAATACTCAATATCCTTCCATACAAATTGTTCTAAGTATCCTTCTAACCGGGGTTCCTTCTAACCAAGGAAGGGAACAACAGACCAAAGATTGGAGAAGCTTTGAAGAGTGTAACAGGAACCAACTAAATGAATTAACTCAAAAAATAAATTGAGATATTTTTGATATATAATGACTTCATAAAATAAATCTTGATAGTACATTTATCTAGTTGTTCTGCAATCTAAGAAGAAGATCCTTCTTTGTCCAATTCAAATTGTAAAATATCAATACAGC
This sequence comes from Larix kaempferi, assembly GCA_027924585.1. Lineage (NCBI taxonomy): Eukaryota > Viridiplantae > Streptophyta > Pinopsida > Pinales > Pinaceae > Larix > Larix kaempferi. Next base: position 3,810,621 of record BSBM01001409.1, on the reverse strand, counting down.
CACTTAACTTGTGGTAGGTGAAGAAGGATAGGCCAAAAGTTAAGTGCAACGAACTATGAGTTATCCATACCTAAGTTACCAATTATCACATGTAAACTGAAATAATCTTAACATTACACTTGTCATCTTTATGCAATCTAGGAAGAGGACCCTTCCTCGTCCACTAGAAATTGTAAAATACTAGAGTAGCCACTTAATGTAGTTGATGATAGAGTAGCCACTTATGTGGTTGGTGAAGTAGGATAAGCCACTAATTAAATGCCACCAACTGCGAATTATCCATACTTCAGCTACCAGTTATCACATCATGTAAACTCAGGTCATCTTGTAAAATATAAATGGCTATCAAACTGATTACAAAACACAAATGCAAGATCAGGATTACTTGAGTGATGGAGCTTCACGATTGTCTGTGCAGTGTTGGCGGCGTGGTTACGATTGAAGTACCCGCACATCACAATCGGCGCACTCGCGTCTTCTTCGCCAATTTTGTATTTCGAAGACTTGACACCGAACGATGCTTACGACAGAGTTGTCACCAAAGATTTCAGAGTATGAAATCGCTTCAACAGTACAGTTGTTAAATTAATCCATTCGTAACAATAGTTGGATTAATTCACGTCGTTGTTTTGAGAGGCGCAGGATGCGAGCGAGAACTGCTATCACAACATCAAAGATTCCTGGGCAGAGATGGAGAAAGTTGCGTCCCAACCTAAAGGCCTGCAAAAATTGGCCAAACTTTTCAGCACCTGCCAGTAATATGCTCTTGACTTTTTGTCTCTGGAAAAGTTTCTTCTCTGCAAAAATGATCCACAATACAGATTTTCTGCTTTTACATTCTCCATGTTTAATGGGTTTACATGATTTTTTTCAGATCTCTTAGCAGTTGGACAGACTTATTCTACTGGATTTATCCAGAATTCCAAGTAGCGGCGCAGTACAGTTTTCCGGAAGTGAAAGCAGTAAATAACAAATACATGTTTGAATGTACTCATTACGCAGTAGCAATTGATAGTAAGGAGGAGTTGCATTGGAAAGTTGAAACTTTCTAGGTTTCGATTTCTACTTTGGGATAGAAGACCATTGAAACCGATTGAAACCGATGATGAGGAAGGATCCTTTACACTTATTTAAGCTTAGCTCCATCTCCATCTCCATATTAAGGTCAGTAGAGGTTGATCTCACCCCTGAGTAAAGTCGAAACATCGAGAGTTTCAACTTTCCAACGCAACTTCTCCTTACTTTCAACAAATACATTCTCTGCACCAATTTGATGATCCCCGCGTCTTCTTGAGAATAGCTTGCTTGATTTGATTTGAATTCTGCCGGATTGAGAGATGTTGGGCTAATTCGTGATTTATATTGCAGATATGCAGGGCGATTACTAGACAACCTCGAGGCACGGATCTTCTTACTCGATTAGCTGCTGGAGCGAAATACGCAAACGGAGGCTCCGGCTGTTTGGATCTAACTACAGAATCCAGCGGATGGGATTGGCAGGTTAATTTCTACAATTTTCCCGCTGTGAATTATCGAAGAGACTACTATTTTTCCCCTCCTGTGTAGCCAGTACTTACGTAACATTTATTTCGGGGCAGACGTGCACTGAAATGGTATTTCCTCTCGCCCCAAACGCAAGTACAACGATGTTTCCTTCGATGCCATTCGATCTGAAGAGCTATTTGAGCGGGTGCCAGAACGAATATGGAGTGCTGCCCAGGCCGTACTGGATAACCACCGAATACGGCGGACATGTAAGTATTTGTATCTAGGGTTATCAGTATACTGTCTTATCGGTATATAGGGTATCAATATTTTACTTTAATTTAATATAAAGTATTTTATTATTATTATTATTATCAATATTAATGTCGTTTAAGTAAGTGAAATTTAGTTTGGGTGGTTAGAAGGAATGGTTGTTACTTTTCATAGGTTCAATTCTTATAAATGACATGATGTTCTTATTGAAACTTATGTAATGATTGATGTAATTTGGCCATAACTTATTAAATAAAAAAAACTATACTTAACAACTTCCAGCACCCTTCCAAAATTCTCAAAACCTAAAGTGAACTCACACTTAACAACTTTCCAAAAATTTCCAAATCCTAAGGTCAATTTCCTATTGAAAATGGTCCTTTTAAATATTTTTACATAAATCCTCAATATCTCATATATCCATTTGGAGAACATGGCTTGATCATAAGTGTCATTACTAATTACTCTCATTTCCCAACTCCCTAAGATTTCTAAATCTACCCATATATCCATTTAGAGAAGGTGTAGTCTAAATATTCTACATTTTCGACTTTTTCCGAGCATATTTTCCGTCTTATTTTATTTTGAGTACGGTTGGAAATCCTTAATAAATTTTAGAATTATATATATCAGCTATGGAAAATGCATAATTAGGATGTCATGAGATATTCAAAGGTGCTGAATCTATTTATGGATTCAAAAACACAATTTAAACACTTCTACCAAACCAAAACATAAAATAAATAAACTACTCATTTAAAGAATAGACTTGGTCATAAATATAAATATTAATTACTCACATATCCCAAATACCCAAAGAATACTCCATATAAAATCCTCTATCAACATTAACATTGGACTTTTCTAACACAAATAAGCATTAATTACAGTAATTAAATAAATAATTAATATGTATGTGTACGACCTTAGTATGCATTTGAACTTTAATGTCAAAGTAATGGATTAGTGATTCATTTTTAAAAAAAAAAAATTCACTTTTCACGTAAAATCTCCTAAGTTTTTTTACTATCTTTTATTTAAAATTTTTAATAATTTTTTTTGAAGCTCTCACGAAAGGCATTAGCCAAATAAAGTGGAAGCTCGTTTTAGATTTTTTTTATAAAATATTTTTTAAGAACATTGAATCCTACAACTTTATAAGATATTTTTTTTAACAATGAATCCTACAATTTTATAAAAGATATTTCTTTGGAACTTTGAATCTTAGAACTTTACAAGAAATGTATAAGTTCTTCATTGAGAATTGATTTTCTAAAACCATTTGAAAAGATTCTAACCATATATACAATTTATTTGGTTTTGGAAGAGAACATCTTTAATGAGGTCCGAGATAGTTGAGAACCTTGGTCCCATGACATAAAATACAAGAGAAATAGGACATCCTTAAAGAATTAAATTCAAGAGGACGATTTCCTATAATTTACATCTACTAATAAAAATCAAGGCCATATAATTGTTATTTTTTTTTAAAATCAAGGCCATATAATTGTTATTTTTTTTAAAAATCAAGGCCATATAATTGTTATTTTTTTTAAAAGAATTAGTTGAAGCCAACGAGCCTTAAGCATGGCTAGAATGAAGGACGACCGTTCTCTATTATATGTCATTAACCATATACCATGTAATTGGTTTATGAGGTGGAACACATTTAATGAGGTCCTCGCCATTCTATCATGTAGTAGATAGTCGAGACCCTTGGTCCAATGACATAAAATAGAAGAGAAATAGGACATCCTTAGAGAATTAACCTTAAGAGGATGATTTCCTATAATTTACATCCATTAATAAAAATCAAAGCCATATCTTTAATAAATGATGTTACTATTTCTTTTTGAAAGAACTAATTGAAGTCAAAGAACCTTAAGCATGGCTAGAATGAAGGGCCACTCTTCTCTATCATGTGCCTTCATAAAATCAAATTTAAAGAAATGGATTTCATGTTCAAGGTATCATGCAAATCTCATTCATTGTTAAATTGCTATTGCTTATCACAGTGTCTAGGACAAGACACCCATTAACAAATTATGTTTGCTTTGCTTTGATTAAATAAGTTTAGGAAATATACAATCGATGCATACCTAGGGTCAATGTTTTAGAAAGGATTTTATAAAAAACACTAAAGAGCATAGTGGGTCCCCAATTGGTAATTTTATTTGGGTCATTGAGCTTATGAATAAATATAAACCAGCCTTGTATGTACTCACTTAATAATTGCTTTCTAATAGCTTCTTTATACACATATAAAAGGTAAGGCCCAATAATATACTACGTGACCTTGTAAAATTCCTATGAGAAGATTTCCTACCTTAGAAACTTATCATCGATGATCTCCGGTTGTCATACCCTCATTTTGACCCTTATGATATTTTGGGCTATAATGTAAATATTGTGTGCATATTATATATGATTCCTGGTGTGGAGCTCAAGGCCAAGGCCCCGCTAGTGAACGCTCGACCTTGAAGAGGCAAGTATTTGGTATTATGCTACCCATGTGCTAGTAAGCCATAGAAATTGTAAATATGCATTTTAATAGAAATTCCCACAACTAGCTATGCAATGCAAAAAGAGATGGGGGCATGATGTTTACAAGGAATTGGGGCAAATATTCAAATCCTTGAGCCAATCAAGTCAAGCCAAGTGTCAATGAGATAACCCATCAACCCTCAACTACCCATGTTGACTTTTGTGCCCAATAATTCATTTCTCCCAAGAGTTGGTTGAGGTAGTTAATGCCTTGGGGAATGAAGAGGTATGGTTGTCCAAATTCGGGTATGGGAAAGCCACCCTTCATAGAAATTCGTGTTTGGCTTCTTGGGCAAGAAAGGAGCCACGAAATGGCTCCCCAAGCCATTCTTCACCCATCAGTTTTTCCCTCTCACTGGATCTTCTTGGGCATTTTCCTCCATGGTTTTTCTGTGTTTTCCTTCATTTTTCTAGCTGGGAAGGGCGTTTTTGTTTTGGTTAACAGTGGGGAAGAGAACAAATCGATTTGGGGGCTTCATAGATACCGTTTTGGCCCACTGTATGCTCATATATTGTGGGAGAAATCGATTTTCTTCCCTGGGGTTGATTTCCTCCTCCCACAATCCGTTTTGGGTGTGCCACGAGTTGGGGAAAACCCATAGACCCTATTCTGTAAATTCCATCGTTGAAAATGTGTTTCCATGCCCAATATTTGAGTTGCTATGTGTAAGAGAATGTTGGGGTTGAGATGGGTATCCATTGCTTTGGACTGTGCTGAACTTGAAAGTCCCCTTTTTCTTGTAGATATCATGCCCAGCTCGGGGGTGGTCTCTAAGAAGTGAAATAATACAAGTTGGGCAGAGACCTAAGGTTGGGAGGAACGTTGCAACGACATAATTAGTTGCTTGGGACAACAGTACATCAAGATGAGTATTTTATTTTATTGTGTTTTACTTCTGCACTGTTTTAATTAATGGATGGTTGTTCTTGATATGATGGATGCATGTGAAAGGTGTGTGGATGATGTTTTATTCCGCTGTGCATATTTGCTTTGATTTGCATCTGCACACATATGCATTTTATTGTAATGCCATTCTTTTATTCATGATGAATGGGCCAAAGTTTTGTAAAAGCCTAGAACTTAGTGTCATGCCCTTCCTTGCGTTGGATAGACGGGAGGGGACATGACGCCAGTAGGGAAATTGTAAATTAATCCAAGGACAAGGATTGTTTTCATTTTCTCAAGATATTAATAACAAATGGTGCAAGATCACATGTTGGCTTGAATTAGTAGATTATGATCCACATGATTTTCCAACAAAAGGGTTATAGGCAAGCACCAACAAATCTATCTTTGGTGATAAGAAAGGTCTTTCCCTAGGTGCAATTCCAAGGCTAAAAGTTAGGGGATAAAGCTAACAACTAACAAATACAACCATCAATATACTCAACATGTAAAATGTCTAAAGAATTTATTAACTATCAAACCAACATTATCCCATGCACTAAATTATTTGAGAAATGAAACCATTCATAATAACATGTAAGTAGAAACTATAATAGAAGACTATAGAACAAGAAATAATACATCATTAAAATAAACCATTAACACCATAAACATGATATGAAGTGGGGGGTTCATTCCACTCATATTGAACATAATTAATATCATCATTATAATGTTTGCAATACATTAGTGTCTAAGTCATGTGACACGAGGACATGGGACACAAAGGACAAAAAAATGCATGTCTTTAACATGGGACATGTCAACCCCGAAAATAGGAAACGGGGGACACACACACACACACACACACACACACATGTATATGTCTATATATGTACACACACACACATATATTCCAAATGAAAAATTGAAATATAGACATTAAGATCCACATGTATATGTATGTATGTATGTACACACACATATATTACAAATGAAAAAATGAAATATAGACATTAAGATCCATTTTTTTTAGAAACTATAACATTTACAAAAGACTTGGAATCCCTTCAAGTCTTGAGTTTACCCTTCACTTGCATAATGAGAGATCGTGAGAGCTCTTTTCCTATAGGTGAAAGTGAGAAAATACAATGAAGGTACATTTTTTAGAGTTGGACACATGGGACACATGCATAGCACATGTTTGACACATGTCTTGTTTTTGGACATGTGCCAAACATGTGTGCAAGTGTGTTTGTGTTCAATATGTGGGATACAGACACATACCTCTTGTTGGATGTGTCCCATTTCTTAGATTATAATAGATTTAACAATACACCATTCTTGTAGCAAGGGTTCTATGTTTTGCATCGGTGCTTTTATTTGTGAATCACCTTGTTTTTGTTTTGAATCAAGCTCAATTAAAGATTGGTTGATCAACTATGAAATTGTCATACAAATCTTGCAATCTATCTAAAAATTAAAAGGTATGTTCATCTATACTTATATCTTCGACCTTTGGGTCTACAACTTGTATTGTTGGAAACATACTTGTAGTTTTGACATAAAATTTCTCTAGTTGACTTGATAATGTTTGACTGCTCCAGCGTAAGCTATGCCTTTCCTTTATGAGTTCTTGAATTAATTGGATTTGGGTGATGACCAGGTGCCTTTGGATCTTTGAATCTTGTGTCTTTATGGTGAAGAGATTATTGTCAATTTCTATGCTTGAATTTCTATAGGTTTTGACTAAATCTTCAGAAGTTAAGGCATAGGTGTCTGTAGGTTGTGACATTGTTGAGTGTAGACCTACCGAGGGGTTCATTTATGTAATTTTTTGATGATATGCATTGATGTATCTACATCATTTTTAGTGTCCCTTGTCTCATCTTCCTTTCTTTTTCTTCCCAGTCACAACACAATGTTGGAGATTCCTTGTTGAATGTCCACAATTATGAATTGCATGACACTATGGTTTTCTTGGATTTTATTCAAATGGTGGTGACATATTCAATTTTTCTTGTAAGCTCATATATTGTGGCCATGGTTGTGTTATGATTGAGTACTATGTTGGGGTCTTCTATATACATGTTTTGTTTTGAGTTTCCCTGGTGTTCTTGTGGTGTTTCTAGGTTGGCAATGTTTATCGTGTATACATATTTGTTTTCTTCTTGCTAGGGGTTTTCTTGGGAATTTATCATAGTCTTCCTAGTCATATATTTATTATTTTACCTTTAGTTGAGAATAATTACATGTTTGGTTTCTCCCATTTTTCCAATGGAGTTTGTTCTCCAAAATCTTGTTTTTTTTCATCTTGGTAATTAAATCCATCAATATTTGTTTCCTCTCAACCTACATATTTCACTTCACTAATTAATTTGTTAGAGTGCGGTGGATCTTGTTGAATAAGGGTATTCATATGCTTAATGTCCATCTCATCATTTGAGAGGATAGTCACCACTATGTCATAGGTTCCCAAGTACCACCCAATAGTTCCAATCTCTCATGGGTTGTTGAGAAACTAGGGACATTAGAAAGGTTGCATGTGAACTATAGTGTGATTTTTGGTGTAGTTGTACTCAATGTTTGATGTATGTGGGGATTCTTCATAATGGGGCCTCTTATGAACAACTCAAATAGGTTTTTAATTCCATTAGTGTTGTCTTTCCTTGTATAGATGTCTTTGGGTCTTTGTTGAACATTTGATATCTTGAATGGTGATTGTAGTGGGCTGGTCGCCCTTGAGGTTTTCCCTTGTTCCTTTGTCAACTCAATGAATTGTGGACTAGGTGTGGTATTCTTGGACATCTCTTTATGCATTTTAGGTCTTGTCAATGTAATATAAAATGGTTGAGGATTGGTCAAGAGAATGGGTACCTTGTCAAAATATTTAATGTCATTTACATTGAGATACCTAGAAATAAGAAGAATCTTCCATCATCCTCCTTCAATGTTGTAATTCATGGTTAGCTCTTGATCTCACTTTTGATGATCTATTCATTTAGAATGAAAGGGAGGGGGTTAATTTTTATGTGGTCCTCCCCTACCATGATAAACTTGATGCACCTTTTATCTATAGTGGTCTCAAATGTTTTCCAATTTGTATAGTGATTGATGATATACTTGAGGACTCAAAACTAATATTTGTTCACTTGCATCATTTAGTTGTACTTGGTGAAAGCCTTGTCACACATCTCTAAGCTGTCTACATCCTTGCATGACCAATATTGATCCAGGAGGATCTAAGAAGGAAAAATTTTGAAGTCCTCCAATCTCAGCAAAACTAGCACTATATCGAAGGGCTCGTCGAGACGATTCCAACGGCGTTCGTTTCACCTCAAACGGACTCCGTATGAGAAAGTTATCGCGTTCTGTTCCATAAGGTCAACAGGCAAATTTGGCAAAAAGAGGTGCCACGTGGCACCACTGACAAGGTGACACGTGGCATCCGTACTGTACAAACATGATGATGTGGCACCACTCAGAGGATGACACATGGCATCCATACAGTACAGACCAATCACAAGGTGACATGTGGCATGATGACATGGCATGCTAAATGGCATGATGATGCGGTATGATGACATGGCATGCTGATGTGGCATGATGACATGGCATGATAATGTGTCATGATGATGTGGCATTCTGACATGGCATGATGATGTGGCATGATGATGTGGCATGATGACATGGCATGCTGATGTGGCATGGTGACATGGCATGATGAAGTGGCATGATGACTAGCATGCATGCATTTGTGCTTGAAATGAGTTTTAGGAAATTCATGCATTTACTCATGAGAAATTGTAAAATGATTAATATTTGAAGTGAGTGGAAAAATTACTCACATATTACTCATTTATTTTATTCCTTGAGTTGTTATGAAGTTAATGCATGGTTGTAACCAAAAACAAACATGCCATATTTGTAAAGAAGTTGTAACAAGTTGGTTTATGGTTGAAAAAAAACCAACATGCTATTTAAAAGAAGGATTTTGGTATGTAATGGATTATTGTTGGATTTTGTAAATGTCATTATGGGGAAGTAACTAAATGTGAAAACCCATGGACATGTGGGCATGAACCATATTTTTGGTTTATGTTCTTAAAAGCCCAACCACATGGAAACCAACTTAGGGAAGTTGTAACCAAGGCCAAGATAGGCAAATTAGTTGCAACCAAAGGAATCCATGAGAGTCATGTGAAGAAGGGAAAGCCAACCTATATAAACCCATTCATTTGCCATTTCCCACTCATGCTTTGGAGTTGAGACTTTGAAGCTAAAGGAGAGAAGGGAGATTGCGTAGCTCTGCAGGAGGAAGGTACGAGTGTTTATACTCGTTTTACACCGTCTTCAGGCTTCGGAGTTGCTGGAAGCAGTCTTGTTTGTTTTGGGCAGCGGTTCTCTTCCTGGCCATTGTCGCCAAGGTATCATTGTATCATTGCCATGTATTTTGCCTTTATGCTGATATTATAGATCGGCCCTCCTATTGAGAAGCAGGCCCGGAGACGTATTTCATCCTGGACGAACTCCGTTATCAACTTGTTGTCTTTATGTGTGTATTGTCTATGTTGTTTGGTTCTCTTCTTATGGATTTGTGAGCTTCATTCATGCTCTTTATGCAATTCATGTTAACATCATAGAGTAGCAAAGATCTTGTTTCCGGATCAAATATGGTAGCTTGTAAGCTATGGATATAAGGCCTCTTTTTGGTTAAAGCAACTCACTACCTTGTGTGGATTCCCAATGAAAATTGTGAATGCTAGTAAGAAGTATCCATGGTTGAATGAATAACCTTCAGTACGAGCCTCATTTTAAATATTTCATAAAATTTGGTCATAAAATATTCACAACAATTAAGTTACTTACCTTTAGCATATTCTTCAACAATAGAGAGGATGTCTGGTGTACATTATTGTTTCTTATATTTTTTGTATGATGTGTCTTGTCATGATTTGGATGACCATTTGGATAGGTTTTATTGTAATGGAGGAGATGTTGGCCTCCTTACTTCCTTTGTTTGTTCCACGTTTCTTGTATATGTCATCCTTGCCAATTTTCTTGACTCGATTGTGCCAATGGAACATTATTTGAACTTTGGATCCATCCATGGAAATACCAACCATATCTCTAGAGTGTTCCAGGGTAATTGGGTATGGAAATACCAGCCATATCTCTAAAGTGTTCTAGGGTAATTTGGTTGGAAATACCAACTATACCACATCTTTGATGTGTTCCAGGGTACTCGGGTATGGTAATACCAACCATACCAACCATACGTGTTATAGGGTAATTGGGTATGGGTAGGGTAATTGGGTATGGAAATACCAACCATATCTCTGACATGTTCCATATCTTCCAAATTGTGGTTGTTGAACCTGTTGTTCTTCATGTTGATTAGAAGCTTCATTTTCATCTTCACTCATTTCTACTTCAACATGTACAATCTCAGGTCTCTGTTGTACCTCATTCCTTTGCGTGTTTTTTTCATTAAAAATAACATCTTGGATAACAAATACCTTGTGGTTAGTAGGATCCCATAGTCTATACCCATTTACTGTATTATCACAATTGAGAAAAAACACATTTCCTTGACCTTGGGTCAAGCTTGGACCTATTTTCTTTAGGCACACAAGAAAATGCATCATAACCAAATATACACAAATGAGAATAATCAATTAGCTTACCACACCAAACCTCCTTTGGAATTTGTCCATCCAATGCAATTGTAGGTAATCTATTTATAAGATAATCAACTATATTAACATCATCTTCCCATAATCCATTATCCAAATCCAAATGTGTTGAGCATGCTTCTTACATGATCCATGATTGTGCGATTCATCTGCTCAACCACACCATGTTGTTATAAGGTATATGGAGTAGTTTTCCATTGCTTAATTCATTCCTGCATACAACATTTATCAAATTCCTTGGAGCAATACTCCCCTCCATTATCCAATCTAATACATAAAACAAACTTGCCCAAACTTTTCTCTACTCTTGCCTTGAAATCCATAATTTTCTCAAAGGATTTCGACTTATTTTTCAAAAAGTACACCCACACTCTTCTAGAATAACCATCCCATTTATATACAGAGTGGGGACTTGATCCATATGGGTATCAGTGGCTACCCATCTATTCCAATACTTCAAAACAAATTTTCCATTTTGACAGATTTTCGGGTTAAAGGACTGCTCCAGATGGATATCGATGGCCACCCACCTATTCCACGAGCTTAAGACAATTTTTCCAGTATGGCAATTTTTACGGATTTTTGTGTCCAAAACTTATGGGGCCATTTTGAGGCCTTGAACGATGTTTTTTGGTGACACCATAGTCCAATTGTCACCAAAGGAAATACTAGATGGGAGAAATGTGTACTTCTCAGCTAGACCTTTCCAACGAGCTACCAAACACCCTAAACAAAGATCGTGTGCAAAAGTTATGCCCCTAAGAAGTTGACACCTCAACTAACTACCTCGGGACCCACAAACCTTTTTACGAATCATCTCCTAGGGTTAGGATTTTGGATGTTAGGGTTTTCTCCCTCATGATTATGATAAAAAGGCCCTTTGGCCTCCTTTTCTACTCAAATTGTGATGAATGAGCGTAGCTGCCACATCTCTTCTCATATATAAAGCTACCACCATTCTAATTGCTTTTATTTTAGAGTTTGTTCTATTTCATTCAATTAATAGAATTTGAGTTTGTTGTATCACAGTGTTCCTTTCGATATATCTGCGTTTCTTGCAATATATTTGTGTATGTGGTGCTATGCATACTCTTTCATTTCATTTCTTAAATAAATCTGGACTAGTGGCATCAGAACAATCTTCTCTTTGTTGTCTCTCAGTGCATGTCCCCAACAAGATCTGGATATCGAGAGTTGCGTCTTGAACTAGTCGAGCCTTGCTTGATAGAGTGCATAGAAAAGATATATATAAGAGCATTGCTTGTTTTGATTATCATTGTTATAGTGCACATTCTTGGTCAAGAAGGTGCAAACTCTAACAATTACAAAAGTCCATCACCACTAGCTGAAGGATTTTAATAGAAGGGTCATAACAATATCAACTAATATAACAAACCCATGACGCTTATCAATAGGTTGGTGGTTAATTATCCTTTTTGTTTTTTCATTGCACATTTACATAAGTAAACTTTTAAAAGGGTGATCATAGTTTACATTTAATGAATTTGATGGGCAAAGCATTGTCAATTCTTAGTTGCACACATAGGCATGTGGTCCCAACCTAGGGTTTTTGTATTTTTGATGATCACTTGTCATGTAATATATGCTGACAAACCAACCCTTCTTCCCATGAGAACTAGACAAACAAGATTCTTCTAGAACTTATTCACATGGTTATTCAAACCCTTTCACTTGGGTAATCATTTTATAATGGAAAGGTCATTCCCATTATTGTCTTGGCTATTGGCTTGGATGATCTTTTGTATTCTCCATCTAAATTTGAATCAAACGATAACCATTGTCACTGTCCTAGGTTTGAATTGTTTAGGGTGAAGCAATCCATCATCAATTCACATGGAAAATTATTTTTCTTGGTAGTGCTCGTTTATAAATCACAATAGTGATAAGAGATGTGAGTTGGATTTTTATTATAGACATGATTGGTATTATACAAGAAGCCCCAAGTTTGGTTTCGCTTTTCTCCATCAACTCTTAAAATGAGTTGGATGGCCTTACATTTTAATCTAATGCTCATTCAATAGTATTGTTTGACATAGTTTATTTAACCTTAATATATGTCGATGCCTATGCTCATTTGATTGAATGCACATATTGACACACTACAACAAACATGCAATTAGCGCCTAATTTAGCGTATTGTTTTAGTGTAATTTTTTTCCAATTGAGTTGGAAAATCTATTGCTAAACTTGGTGCAACTTCCAATTTTTTAAAGTGCATAAATTAACAATTAAATTAGCACTAGATTTAGCACCAGGTTTAGTGCTAGGTTTAGTACCAGATTTAGAACTAGATTTAGTGCCAAAATTTGCACTAGGTTTACTTCCATGATTAGAGCCAGAATTAGCACAGGGATTAGTGTCTAATTTAGCGCTGAAAAAATAGATAAATTAAAAAATGGCAAGGAAATGTTGGGATTTGAACCTAGACCACTTTCCAAGAGGAAAGAGATCTACTTGAGCTACATTCCCACATAAAAATACCTTTAAAAGTGCATAAATGAGTTGAAATTAACCTAACCTATGCATGCAAACAAGTGAATACAAATGGACAAGTAATAAGAAATATATGGGTTCCAAGATTTGAATCCCGATCTCCTTTCATTAATGCAAGGGTATTCCTTAATCCATACCCATGAACTTATGAGATTTGGACATATAGATCTAGGTACATAAACTACAGAGATATATAGTGAAAATCAAATCAACTATAGACAAATTGTGTAACAAATGAATATCATAGATCATTACACAATAAATGTAGAACAAAAGAGTAGATGATGATATATTTCATATATCTTGAATGAGTGATGGAGAACAATATTTATAGGGAGGCAATTCAAATTAGGGTTAGATGAAATTTGAATTTCCCATTCAGTGGTTTGAGATGAGTCATGATTAATTAGAGCCCGGGAACCCTTAATTAGGCATTCTGACTCTCCTTAACTGAGTTACATTGACACATGACTTCATAACCACAGTTCCAACTAAAGGATGCTCAATCAACGGACTGAATGAGCATGCAAAACCCTAATTAGGTCAAACAAGGCACTAATAAGTTGGAAATTAATGGTCAGTTAGAACCTGAGTTAGGAATGAGCTCTTAGTTACTAACTGAAGATGAACTCCAACACTCCTAAAATTAGGGAAACACTCCCCAAATCAAGGGAGGCGCCCCCAAAACTAGGAATGTGCTTAGCTCAGGTAAGAATGGACACTAGGGTTTTATTGTATGTGGAAGATAAGGTGGTTTGGGACCCTTAGGGTTTAGAAGAAGCTCTAGGGTGACTCAGGTGGTTAAATTGAGTGTGGTTTGGCCCTAAAGAGTCATGAAGTCAAGGTCTAGGTCACTAGGAACGAGAATGATTCTATTGAGAGTTTTTTTGCTCTAACACTCCCCCATAATGATGCAGGGGCATCCAATCCCAATAGAAGTAGTCGGACATGACCGACAGAAGGTGCCCAGAGGACAGTCGATGACCTCTCGGAAAAAGGGTGATGACAATCGACACAAACAATAGAGTTGTGAGGTTTTCGGTCCAGGGGAAACTGATGGCCGACAATCGACAAGGTGGAGAAATGGTCGAAGGTGATGCTAGCTGGAAGGAAGGAAGGAAGTAGTCGAGAGCCGACGACGACCGCTAAAGACAGTTGAAGACTGAGGAGAATAGTCAACCGCAGGAAGTCGACAAGTAAGAGGTCAATGAACAACCGAGAGTAGACTTCGATTGAAGGAACACGTTGTATCAGAGTCGAGACTAGTCAGAAGACTAGGCGAGTCAGTGACGACGCCGACACCAGAGGGATCAGAGGGATCGATGGTTGAGTCACAGAGCTGGTTAGATGCAGTAAATCCAACCAGGAGAAATGCGCAAGCGTATAAAGTGAAGCAACTGATTGAGTCCTGGCTGAAGTGAGAATCAGTTGGATGCTAGTCAGAGAAGAAGTGATGTCCAGTCAATGGACAGAAGACGGCAGGAAGAGAAATGACAGAAGCTAAAGTCGCAGAAGAAGTGTCTAAAGGAGAATCGACGCAGTTAGCTAAGCGCAGAAGGGAGAAGTCGGGAGTCGACGAGTCGTCGAACCACGACATCGATAGGTTCACGGCAAATTCCAAGTGTGGAGGAAGGGGCATATTTAAAGGCAGCCATAGAAGACCAAGCGAAGAACCGACAAGGAAGTCGAAGGCTAACAGGAAAGAGAAGTTGGCATATAGAAGTTCATCCCAACATTTGGATCGACAACTGTTGCATGTCAGAGAAGCGTATAGGTCGAGGACTGCAAAGGACGAGGAAACAGACCTGCAGCCACAGAAGGTGGTTGAGGAAGTTAATAACAGTTAAGACGGTGGTTGGGTCTATGTCAGACGCAATCATAGAAAAAGGGGTTGAACAGGCATGGCCAGGTGCACTGACAACTACGGATTCGTCGGATTAGAGATCAAGCGGCGGATGCAGAGAAGGACGTCTAGAGGAGCGGAGTGGACCTCGGGAGCAACAACAGAGCAAAGTAGAAGAGTGGTGTGAAGGCACAGAGAGAGGGATCCAATCCATAGCTCAGTGTTTAGTCCGTAGCGAACCAGGAGAGGGAGAAGATTGCACACAGCCGAAAACACACTTAGAGATAGATTTTCATTCTGTATATTGTAACAGGCTAAGGCCGACTAGTTTCATAGTTTACTTTGTATTTTGCACATTGTAACCGATTCAAATTTAATAGAAGCCAACTTCTGGCATTCAGTCAAAGACCAGCTTTGTGAGCGCCTGTGTGTTGTTTTGTGTAATGTGTTAAGCAAGAAGCTTTGCAAAGGTGCCTTGCGTCAAGTGGTATCAGAGCTAGAAAGAGTCGGTAATATTAGAGCCTGGAAGTGAGTTCGGTTGAGTTAAAGCATCCTCTGAGCAGGAGAGCATCATTTGAGCAGCAACATCCTGCAGATATGAGAGACTACGAGTGCGTAGAAAGCTTCAGCTGCAGTTGGGTAGAGTTGTGCACACGTCATGAAAGTCCAATTGCGATTGGGCGAAGGAGAACAACTCCAGCTGCGGTTAGTAAGAGCTGAATCCTAGTGAAGATCAGTGAAGGGATAAATTCCACAAGAGGTGGAGTAGAGTTCCCAGAACTAGGTTGCAGAGGCAAAGTATGAAAGTTGTAGCTCCATAGCTGAGCTTGTGGGTAGACTTGCATACGAAAGGATCAAGGATCTGAAGAGTAGAAGAACACCAACCATGGAAATCTTGGTGGAATGTTTGCTGGAGAAAATAAAATCCCAAATAAAACCTGAGAGAGTGAACAGCAAAGCGAAGCTTTGTTCGAGCCCACAGAAGACAATAGTTCCGGTAGACAAGCTGGGTAGAACTGTTGGTGAAGGGTCGAAGAGAGACGAACTCAGTCGAGGGATCCAGAAGAATGTCGCATAGTGCAAAAGTGCAGAAATCCAAAGGTCGAGGGAGCAGATGACCTTGACAAGGATGTGTGATGTGCTGAGAGAAACAGTACTCCAAGTGCAAGTGTGGGAGGATGCAGAAGAAATTGAAGAACCTTACATCCCAGATGAGTTGATAGAGACCCTGATGACGGGGAAGAGAGTCTTCTCAATCGACGAGATAGACGAGGTTCGATAGCGGGTCGAGCGAAGAATGGAAGTGCTGACTAGGGCACTTAACAATAGGTGCAGAGAGGAGTTTTCATGTGAAGAGTCGTTCAGTCGGAACCCGACAGGAGAGAAAGGGACCGCAGAATGTTCCCCAGAGGAGGTAAAGACACTGGAGGATGTCCATGAAGGAACCCAGCCTGAAGATAAAGCAGAGGCCAAAGAAGTGGTCGAGTCATCACGACTAGAGGAAAGGGTGGGAGAGTCGAGTGAGGACTCCCATGAACAGTCGAACGATCATAGCGCCGACAAGACAGAAGTGCAGTCAGATGAGAAGACTGCAGAGGAAGCGACACTTTCGGTCAATGAAGTGATTGACGAGGTGAAGGGGAATGAAGACCTTCACATAAGTGGATATGAAGCAGACGTCGAAACTGCTGACGAGTTTGTCGAAGAGAATACCGACGAGATGGAGGTAGAAAGCGGGAGGAGTGTAACCACTGACTTCAACGGAGAAAGTGGAGAAGCTGTTGTGGAGGAAAGGATTGGCGAGAGAGCCATGAAGATCCCAAACAAGGAAGAAACCAACATGGATGAAATTCGACATCCATGGTTGGAAGAGAGGAAGCAAGTCGTAGATAAACTTGCAGCGGAAGGTGATTCCGCAAAGGCAGTAGTGAGTCTGCTGCAGATAAAGGAAGAAATTGCAGTCGAGATGAAAACCACCGAGTTCAATGCGATAGGTGAAGTGGGAAGAAAATACCAAAGAGTCGGGTTAGTCGAAGAGACGTCGACAAAGTTTCCAAGGAGAAGCAGCACCCTGAACAGGTCAGCAAGTCCGAGGAGCGAGTTGTCGTGACATATAATGTTGACTGCAAAAACCAATGGGGACCGACGAGTTCTGGAACGGTTGGACATGAGTTCGACAAGAAAGAGACGACACGGGATGAACGTCGATTTGAGGGCCATCTGTGTGATTGAAACTGGATAGAGGTTTCCAGTGGAGAAGACAATTGGGTGGAGTGATTGTTGGAATGGAGCTATGTGCTTCATCGGAAGTGGCGACAGGATTGGACACCACCAATTCTGGAGTTGGAATGACACCATGGTCGAGGCCATGAGGGAATCTCCAAGAAAGGATAAATGGATGAGAGAAGACGAAGTGAATGGACCAAGTTTTTTTGGTACCAAGTCTAGCATCGACGTTGACGAAAATGGAAGGTCAGAACCGAGGAAGTAGTTCTTTCCTACCCCGGGAGTCTGATGCAGGGGCATCCAATCCCAATAGAAGCAGTCGGACGTGACCGACAGAAGGCACCCAGAGGACAGTCGACAACCTCTCGGACAAAGGGCAATGAAAGTCGACATAAGTAGTAGAGTCGTGAGATTTCCGGTCCAAGGGCGACTGATGGCCGACAATCGACAAGGTGGAGAAATGGTCGAAGGTGATGCCGGTTGGAAGGAAGGAAGTAGTCAGGAGCTGACGGAAACCGATGAAGACAGTTAAAGACTGAGGGGAATAGTCAACCATAGGAAGTCGACAAGTAAGAGGTCAATGAACGATCGAGAGCAGACTTCGGTTGAAGGAACAAGTTGTATAAGAGTCGAGACTAGTCGAAAGACTAGGCGAGTCGGTTACAACGTCGACGTAAATAATTCTGACTGCATCAGAGTGGTCAAAGGATGAAGACGACGTAAGACCAGAGGGATCATAGGGATTGATGGTTGAGTCACAGAGCTGGTTCGATATAGTAAATCCAACCAGGAGAAATGCGCGAGTGTATAAAGTGAAGCAGCTGATCAAGTCCCGACTGAAGTGAGAATCAGTCGAACGTTGGTCAGAGAAGAAGTGACATCCAGTCGATGGATAGAAGATATTGGGAAGAGAAATGGTGAAAGCTGAAGCTGTAGAAGAAGTGTCAAAAGGAGAATTGACGCAGTTAGCTGAGCGCAGAAGGGAGAAGTCGGGAGTCAACGAGTCGTCGAACCACGACATTGACAGGTTCACGGTGAAAGCCAAGCGTGGAGGAAGGGGCGAATTTAAAGGCAGTTGTAGAAGGCCAAGCGAAGAACCAACAAGGAATTCGAAGGCTGACAGGAAAGAGCATTTGGCATATAGAAGTGCAGCCCAGCATTTGGACTGACAATTGTTGCATGTTAGAGAAGCGCAAAGGTCGAGGACTACAAAGGACAAGGAAACAGACTTGCAGCTGTGGAAGGTGGTTGAGGAAGTTAATAATAGTTAAGACAGTGGTTGGGTCTATGTCAGACGTCATCGGAGAAGGAGGGGTTGTACAGGAATGGCTAGGTGCACTGAAAATTGTGGATTTTTCGGATCAGAGATCGAGCAGCGGATGCAAAGAAGGATGCCTCGGGGAGTGGAGTGGACCTCGGGAGCAACAACAGAGCAACGCATAAGAGTGGTGCAAAGGCACAGAGAGAGGGATCCGATCCATAGCTCAACGTTCAGTCCATAGTGAACCAGGAGAGGGAGAAGATCGCATACAACCAAAAACACACTTAGAGACATATTTTCATTATGTATATTGTAACAGGACAAGGCCAACTAGTTTCATAGTTTACTTTGTATTTTGCACATTGTAACCAATTCAGATTTAATAGAAGCCAACTTCTGGCATTCAGTCAAAGACCAACTTTGTGAGCGCCTGTGCATTGTTGTGTGTAATGTGTTAAGCAAGAAAATTTGCGAAGGTTCCCTGCGTCACATAAGCTTGACTAGATGAGAAAGAAAAAAAAATGGGTCTTGACATTTTGCATCCATATTAGGTACCCATGCACACATACAAAAATTCTTTGAAAGTTGGGAAAGAGGGAAAAAAACACATGGGAAAAAATGCCCCCCATAAAAGAGAATGTAAAAAGAATATAAGAAGGCCTTAAGAAGCCTTCTCAAAAGTGCCTTCACTCCCAAAGAAGCTCTCAACTAGGAAAATAACTTCTTGGTAAAGGACTTAGTGAATATGTTTGCAACCTGCTCAAAGAAGGACATAATTGCAAATCTATGAGCCGATCATGTATCAACCCTCTTATATAGTGCATAAGGATCTCTATGTGCTTGTTCCGTTGTTGTTGAACATGATCTCTTGAAATATGAATGACCCCCTGGTTGTCACAAAAGATGATAGTAGGATTATGAAGCTCTATCCCAAACTCAATAAGAATATGTTGCAGCCAAATGGATTGTGTTGCAACATTCACTGATCCTCTGTACTCTGCTTCTATTATCGTTAATGAAATAGTGGCTTTCTTTTTGCTTAACCGAGAAATAAGACTTGAGCCCAAATTGAAAAAGTAACCCGAGGTGGACTCGCGGTCTATCCCATTGCCAACCCAATGAGAATTTGTGTATCTAGATAGACCAAATTTGTAAGCTACTACATAGTGGATCCCAAGGTCATATGATCCCTTCACATATCAGAGTATTCTTTTGCAGCCTTCCAATGTAACTCATGTGGTTCCTACATGTATTTTGATATTGCCCCAATAGTAAAGGATATATCTGGCCGACTATGTGTAAGATAAAGAAGACTCATGACTAACTGTCAATATAGGGTACGCTCAACCAAAGGTGTAGTACTTCCATCTTCAAGCTGGATTCCAGAAAGAAAGGTGAATGGGAATGGTTTGCAATCTTCCATTTTGAAACTGATAAGGATATCTTGTGCATACTTAGACTGTGCTATAGTGAATCTCAAATCTGATTGGGTGATTTGGAGTCCAAGAAAAAATTGTAATAGTCATAAGTCACTCATGGAAAATATATCATGCAAGGTAGATTTGAACCATGCAATGGAAGTGGTATAACTTCCTGTGATGAGGAGATCATCCACGTAGAGAACAATAAGTAATAGAGGGTTTCCTTCTCAAATCATATATACATTTGTATCTAAATCACATCTCAACAAAAATTGTGCTAATAGAAATGAATCCATTTTTGCATACCAAGCTCGAGGAGCTTGTTTTAGTCCATACAAAGATTTCTTTAATTTGCATACCATAATGAGTTTTGAATGTACCTCGGTGAATGATCCATGTATATATCCTCCTCAATATCCCCATTAATAAAATCACTCTTCACATCGATTGATGAATCTCCCATTGTTTCACTGGTGCTGTGTTAAGAACAAGTCGAATTGAATCCATCGTTACAATTGGTGAAATTTTTTATGTGTAGTCAATGCCATGAATTTGTGAGAAGACTTTGGAAACCAATATTGATTTATACTTGTTGATAAGTATATTGGATTCCATATTGGTCTTATAAATCCATTTGCATTGAATCAAATTCCTTCCCTTTGGAAGAGGTACCAAATCCCAAGTTTTGTTGTTCATAAAGGATTGATATTCCTCGTCCATGGTTGCCTCCCAATGAGGATTGTCGAAGGCTTACAGATGTGTTTTAGGATCATATTTGGACATAATATAGCAGTGAGTGGGTATTAATGGCTCTATGGCTGCAAGAGTGTGTGTGGTAACATAAAAATCTAAATGGGTTCTTTGAGTATTAGCAGGATCACCCACTAGTTCCCCGGTTGCTTCAAGTGTTTGCTTTGCCCAACGAGGTTGAATTGTTGGGTATACAACACTCTCATTTTCAATATCCTCATCATCATATATATGTGAATATGAATATGCATTTGAATCTGGAATTTCTATTGAAACATTAGAAGAAGAATCATAAAAGTAATTTTGAATAACTAGTCGTGCATCAGTAGGAGAACTAGTTTTATGCATAGGAATTTCTTCAAGTTTACACCTCTTTCAATAAAGAGTTTTTCAGTATTAATATTGAGCACCCTATAACCTTTTAACCCTTTAGGATATCTCACAAAAAGGCACTCCTCGCTATGTGGTTCTAAGGCCCTTCTTTTTTTGGAAGGAATATAGGCCCAAGCATGGGATCCAAACACCTTGAAGTGTTTTACTACTGGTTTTTTACCAGTCCATGCTTAAAAAGGAGTAACCCATTTAAAATGTTTATGAGGTACTCTATTTTGAATTTAATTTGAACAATTTATGGTCTCATCCCACAATTTTGGAGGACGATTCTTTGATTGCAACATGTAATTTTCCATTTCTTTCAATGTTCTGTTTTTTCGCACGACAACCCCATTCTACTGTGGAGTATATGGAACAGTATGTTGTATCTCTATACCAGTTTTGGAACATAGCTGATGTACATCTTTATTGACATACTCCCCACCATTTTCCATGCGAACAATCTTGATCCCCTTACCATACTGTTTCTCTGCAAGTTCTTTAAAGTCTCGAAGACATGCAAATACATCATCTTTGTGCTTTAGGAAGTACACCCATATGTATCTTGAACAATCATCAATGAAACTTAGTACATATCTAGATTTATTCATAGAGATATGAGTAAAAAGGACCAGTAATATCATTGTGTACTAATTCAAGAAAGGATGTTGCTCTCCTATCCTTCCCTTTCTCAAATCATTATTTGGTGTGCTTACTAAGAGCACATCCTAGACGTACTCCATCCAAAAAAGAGATGGGTGGAAGCCCTAATACCATGATTCCTTGCTTAATTGTTGCAATTATGGATAGTTAAGGTTCTCAAACCTCTCATGCCATAATCTACTAACATCATTAGAATTCATTAATCGAACTAAAGCAAGAGATTTTGGTAAAAACTTCGAAAAAACATACAACTTGTTTTTGTGATCAACTTTCCCAAGTGCAATCTTTGAACCATCAACTATATCTGAAATTATTACTAAGTCTTTGGTGAAGAGAACTTTCTTACCATGGCCTGAGTGTGTAATTTGGTAGATGGAAAGCATATTTTTGGACAAAGAAGGTGCATAAAATACATCATTAAATTGTCCATCTTCTTGTAGAATATCCCCTTTTCCACATACCTCGATTGAAATTTTGTCTCCATGAATACTTCTTGAATATAAGATGGATTCATGGAGGTGGATATGTCCTCAGATGATGCCATGTGATTTTATGCTCTGGAATCTAGGATCCAAGTGGTTGATTTTTAAGTTGAAATTGTCACAAGTGCATGCCCTCTTTTGGGAGAAGGCCCTTGGCTTACATACTTTGTCTTCATTTTCTGCAAAAAAAAATTCTTATACCTGAATTTTTCTTCTTTGTGAGGTCCCTTTCTGCAGTAGGGACACAAAGGCAACTCCTTCTCTGTCTTCCCTTCTTTGGAGGTGGTCTTGTCATAAGAAAAATTGGACTTTTGCTCCCTTTTACCTTTGTATGGAGTCTTTTTCTTACTAGCTTTCTTATTGTCCTCATTCGTTGCAAGTGCATGAGAATTTGAGGTCCCTTGTAGGCCCATCTAAGAGATCTTATCTCACTTGTAATATCCCCTTCTCCCATTAAATGCAGGGAAGGAAACATTAACAACACACCGGGCTTTTGTAAAGACTTAGCCTCAATATTTTTACTCATAATTTCATAACAATTAAAAACTTCTGTGTGCAGATTCAATTCAATATAAACACAACGGAATTAAACATAATACACAGATAGGATGGAATGCATCAACATGTTTATCTCAAGCAAAAAGGTGATTCCATATCAATTTGATTACCATGAATATTTAACATTCAGATTGAACACATTGCAGAACACAGAATGTATATAAATTAATTCACAAGAATACTTATCTTGAAATGTAAATGTCCAACGACCGGCTACATGAGGGCAACGTTCCACCCAACCATAGATCTCTATCCAACCTATATTCTTTAGCTGAGAGATCACCCCCGAGCTGGGATGTGTATCCACTAAGGAGTAACTAGCTGGGCTCACTCACAACCATGGTTCTGGTCATCATCTATGCTAAGCCAACACACCGTTGGGTTTATCAAGCATACAAGAAGATAGAGGAGGGTAACGCTAAGCCAGTGAGCTCAACCATAGAGCTACAGGCATCTCAAGTGAACTCAACAGTCAGGCACCCACATTACCTACCACATCCAACACAAGGAAGATCCCCTTCTCTGTTACACAGTCCCTCAGGAAACTCTTCCCTCCAGTGCTCTTCAGGATGGGCATAGAAAGGTCCAGCTACTAATCCTTGATATCCTAGCCTTCACTGGGTTTATCAAGCATACCCAACCTCTGCATAGTCATTTCCAACTTGATTTCTCACCATTCTGCTCACCAAATAATTCAAATCCGTCATTGGTTTTCTGAGCTGCAAAAACTAGGTTTTCCTATTGATTTCGGGGTAGCTCCTGCTCCCACATTCGCCCCAAGGGTCATACCAATGGATCCCCCATTGGATTTCACTTCCCAATACCAAATCTTGACGTTTTTGGCTTCCCAAAACGTGGGTTCTCTCACAGTCGCGATCTCTGGTTTTCTCCCTGCTGGGAACTCATTTTCTCTGGATGGATAATGATGCTGGGTTCCTTCACCATGGAATGGGGATGAGAATGAAGCAACCTCCCATGAGGTTGAGTGACTTCTTCTACAAGAAAACAGAGCTCATAACTACCCATACAAATTTTTGGGCTGCCCATGCTCCATTGAAGCCATGGGATGAAATCTCAACCACTTTCTTACAACAGGCATAAATGTCATCCAGGGAAGTCAATGGGTTCTCATAATGACATATGGCAGCCTAGGGTTTAGTCCCATAGCCCCCTCACCACTCCCTAGTGGATACACGTGGCCCCTTCTCATTCGTTGCCTCCATAGCCAGTTTTGGTATTTTATTTCAATATTAAATATTTACATCAATTTACAATATCCCATGGCTTAATAGCACGTGGGTAACAAAATATCAAGCGTGTCTAGTTCAAATAAAATCCGAGCATAAACTAGCGGGGCCTTGGCCTTGAGCTCCACGCTAGGGAAACATACAACGTGTGTATACAATATTTACATTAGAAGCCAATATTTCCTAAGGGTCAAAATTGGGGTATTACATCACTCTTGAAGAAGAGATGCAACAAAAATATCTAAAGAAGGCATGGTGAAATATGCTCCAAGTGCTAATCTAATTTAATGAAATGATGAGACACAAGTGCTAAATTCAAGACCCAACTTTGAAAGGATAGAGAGTACCATGTGAGCATATTCTTTATTAATATTACACATCTTGATCTTTAAGTGGACATATTTGAATTCGGTGAAGAAATATTGTATGGATTTGAACTCACTTGGCTTCAGGTTCATTATCTCCACCACCAAATGATGACCCATCATCTCATGTTGTGTACCGAAAAGGGTGGACAGGGTGGTCCATACTTCATTGGGGGTCTTCTTGTATTGAATATAGTAGAGAAATTTTGGAGAAATAGATTAACAAGGAATCCCATGTGCTTCATCCATTCGGTTAAGATACTTGAACTTTTCAACAAGAGCCATTGGTTCCATCTGGGTTCCCATGGTGATCCGGTACAACACCTTCATTCTCAAGAGCATATCTACTCTTGATTTCCATTCAAAGTAATTGAAGGGGGTTAGGAGCTGATTAGAAGGTATATCCATGGCTTCTAGTGCACTCTTTGATGGCTACAAAATCACTTCCTCAATATGCAAAAGTAAGATTACTAACAAAAAATCACTAGTACACTAATTAGTTTAGTACCCCTACGACTTTGATACCATATGAGATTTGAACATATAGATCTAGGTACATAAAATACAGAGATATATAGTGAAAATTAAATCAGCCATAAAAAAAATTTATGTAATAGATGAATATCATAGATCATTACACAATAAACTTAGAATAAAAGAGAAGAATAATGATATATCTCGTATATCTTGAATGAGTGATGGTGAACAATATTTATAGGGAGGTAATTCGAATTAGGGTTAGAGGCAATTTGAATTTACCATGAAGTGGTTTGAGATGAGTCGGGCTTAAATAGAGCCTAAGAACCCTTAGTTAGGTATGCTAACTCTCCTTAACCGGGTTACACTGACACATGACTTCATAACCACAATTTTGACTAAAGGATGCCCAGTTAACTAACTGAATGAGCATGCAAAACCCTAACTAGGTCAAAGAAGGAGATAATGGCTAAGCTTGGACATTAATGGTAAGTTAGAACTTGAGTTAGGAAAGAGCTCTTAGTTACTAACTGCAGATGAACTCCAACACTCTTAAAATCAGGGAAACACTCCCCAAATTAAGGGAGGCGCCCACAAAAATAGGAATGTGCTTTAGAATAAGCTCTAGGGTGACTCAGGTGGTCAAAATGACTGCGGTTTGGCCCTTAAGAGTCATGAAGTCAATGTCTAGGTCACTAGGAAGGAGAATGATGCTATGGAGAGGATTTTTGCTTTAACAGAAACATATATGTAGATTGAACAAAACCCCCAAAATGTATTTTTCTTCTTCTTTCTCCATTAAACCTACATAAAAAAAAAACATTAGAAAATCAATAAAGAAAAAAAGAAGCAAAAGATGAAGGCAAATTGAGAAGGGAAGTGAGAATCCATATCTTCCTTATGGATGTTCCACCATGAAACCTTAGTCTCCATGTATGAAACCCTAAACCTACAACAACAAAATAACAATAAACATTAGAAGATAAATAACTTAAAATAAAAGTAAAATATGAAGGAAGAGAAGGGAAGAGAGAAGTCATTACCTTCATTATGGAAGTTCTTTGATGAAAATTTCTCTTCCATGCATGAAACCCTAAACCTGCAACAAAAAAACAACAATAAACATTAGTAAATCAATAAAGGAAAATAAAAGTGAAAGAGGACAAAAGGAGGAAAAGGGAAGGAGAATCCGTTATCTTCCTCATGGAGGTTCCTCCATGAAACCAAAACCCTATCCTCCATGAGGATGAAACCCTAAGAGAGGAAACCTTAAGGTAGAAAGGAGGAGAGTGGATAAGAGAAGAGAGAAAGAGAGGAAATGATAAAAAAATGGAAAAGTAGGTTTTGAGGGGCTTTTATGAGAAAAACTTATGGATTTTAATTAAAATAATCAAAATTCCCTCCAACTCATGAGGATTGAGACAAGTGGCTTATTTTAACCTTTGATATTACTTAGCTTTCTTTTTGAAAATTCTCCCTCGCTTTTATTTAGTCACTTAGATCAAAACCTAACATTAAATCTAGCGTTAAATCTGGCACTAAATGTGGTGCTAAATATGGTGCTAAATATGCCTATATAAATCTAGGTCTAAATATGGTGCTAAATATGACTCTAAATCCAGTGCTAAGATAAATCCAATGCTAAATATAGCACTAAATTTGGTGCAAAATATGGCGCAATAAATAATGTAAACTTTAGTGCCATTCCACGAAACAATGCTGACTTTTCATAAAAACTACAAAAAAATTCACTAAAAAAGTAAATGGAAGCAAAAAAGGAAGTTAAAAGGGACAAGGTTTTGTTGTAGTGACATATGATGTTTATATTGTGCATACAAATAATATTGTAAATGAATATGAGAGGAATATTAAATGGATTTAGTCTTGATTCAAGCCCAAATTTGTTGGATATATATAAAGACTGCGATATGAATTAAATATGCACATTTAAGATATGATCTCATTCCTTATGATTCTGCAATGATCAACATACTTGAGAAATCACAAGGAAATCATGGATTTACTTTGGTTATTTATACTACGTTGTTAATGGTTGAAATAGCTATTTTTGTGAAGGTTAGATCATTATGATATCTCCTAAAAGACAATCTAAGGACGTGGAAATTCCCTAATCTATGTAGGAAGAGGAGACTTCCACATTACTAATAACTGAAGAAGTTTCCATGCCATATTATGGAGACACAAAATGAAAGATGGAATTAGATAAAAAATCACAGTCGGGAGAGATTTATCAAATGTTCAACTATGAAAACTATCCCAATACATCCTCATAGGTAGACCAACTAGACCTTGATCTCATAGTATATAAGTATAATAACAAGGATATCTCATTTTCATAGAGTGGAAACGAAACCAACTAATTTAATGCAAATAGAAGAAGTAGTTTCGTGGCTAATTAACCATGTAGATATCGGCAATAGACTGATCAAATATGAGAATGGGAAATACATACCTTCATTTCATCCTTCAAGTTTGGACATATATTATGAGTTTTTCCAAGATAGAGATTATCATGAATTATGAATGGGTAATCTAGTTCACCACAACCAAACATTATCACCATATATTGAAAAGGAGATGGATTGAGGAGAAAGCATCTAGATAAAGACATAAAGGTGTCTACCACACCTCCTACCTCAGGTTTCCTTACAAGGATGAAATGGCACTAGAGATTAGATTGTATAGTGACAGTGATGGCACATAGTTCAAAGAGTCATGGATACCATTGATCTACCACATAAAGGAGATTGGCCAGATCTTCAACTGATCAAGTATCTTATCTACCACCATGAATGAAATTTCTATCTCCAAAGTAAAAGATTATATTCAATACATCTCCTCAACATTCCACATGTCATATTTCATAGTGGATATCATCTATGCATCAAATCACTTAACAGGACTAGGATGGAAATGGAAACTAGAAATTAAGCCAATCTATGTTTATTACTAGATACCATGGGAGACCAAGTATATAAATGACTACATGAGAATTTATGAAAAATTTGTTTCTCTTATATGTACTTTATTTTTTTGCAAACTAGTCCTTTGTATAACTAAAAAATATTTGCAAATGGCAAGCACATTGGGTAAATAATATGTGATGGAGGGGTATACCTATCTTAGAGTATACAAAGCATCCAAATATATTTATATTTTTCCCAAATTCAATCCTAATAAACTTGTGGTCCAATATATTTCTTATCAAACTTTTTTACATGGACTTGCAACATCACTCATAAGACATAAACAAGCTCCTTGGATGGCATTTCCACTCCTCATAGGATCATATAGTGTATGAAACACTAAGGCAATTGCATTGGAAGTAGAGGCACTAGAACCTTATCATTTTAGTGAAGAAATCTTCAGAAGACACGATCCTATGGTCATATCTACAAGCCATGGTTTGAAATTCAAATACACATGGCCTTATCAAAAGGAGGCTTGCTCAGAGAAGAAAGTATTCATAAGAAACAGATAATTTGGAGAAGTGTTGATAAAGATGAATAAGGTGTAGAAAGACAAGTAAGGTGGAAGAAAGGAAGGAAAAATAAGCATATTCAAGAGGATAGGGATCAAATAACTGAGCAAGAATTCCTTTAAAAAAAATGTAACAACCAATAATAAGGCATAAAATTATAGGAAACAAACAAAATATTAAAGAATGGAAGTAGAGGCAAAGAACACACAAGAAGTTGAAATAAAAAGTGAATATTAAGAGAAGAGAACTATTACTTATCAAGCATATAAGAGGATGCCAATGAAAGATCAATCAGATTCCCTAAACATAAAAAATCTATTGGAAATCAAATCAATGACATGGGGTTCATATTCCTTTTTTGGGACTGATCTCATAACATACTGAAAATATTGAACAAGTGGCTATCCTAGATTCTTTCATCTTTGACAAGAAAATAAGACAAGTGGTGGTGAAAACTCATAAGAAATTGAAAGTATTGCACGATGAAGAATTCATTGTGACAATTGAATTCATTGTCATTAAAGGGATAGATTCCAATCCCATAGCCGCAATATTGTCATGATTTTCTTGCTTCCAATCCATAGAGACACATGTGATCTAGATGGTGAAATATCTATAAGAAACAAAGAAAATAAGACAAGTGGTGGTGAAAACTCATAAGAAACTGAAAGTATCACATGATGAAGAATTCATTGACAATTGAATTCACTGTCATTAAAGGGATAGATTCCAATCCCATAGCCGCAATATTATCAGGATTTTCTTGCTTCCAATCCATAGAGACACATGTGATCTAGATGGTGAAATATCTATAAGAAACAAAGAAAAAGATAGATATGTTGGAGCATCAAGTGGTGTATTACAAATATGAGACAAAAAGCCTAACTAAATTCAAAGCATGTTCCTTACAGGTACAAGATGAACACATTATAGCTTAGAGGTTGTAGTTAAAAAGATTGCAAGACCTACAAGACTATACTTTATAACTCCACAATTTTTTATAAAAGTTCAAAGTGAAGAAGGAACATCAAAAGGGAAGCTAGATCAGAATCAATAAATTGAGAAAATGATAGACAACGAAAATAATGCTCCTGAATACTTGTCAAGTATTGACAAGAAATAAATTGACTGCACTTTGGTAGCATTAGAAAAATGGAGGTAAGCTTACATCAAGTTTGAGAATAATATTGAAGTATATTGGAACAAATGCCTTCAATTGTTTCAATCAGGGTATTTTTTAAAGATTCTAATAGTATACCTAAGTATAGTATTCTAGGCGATAATTTTGGGTTGGGAAAATCATATATATATATATAGGTAGGCGAATGTTAAATATGAAACATACAATTTACTACTAAAATTTGTAAATTTTGGCGAATATTACAACAAATAAACATATTTTATGTAAATATAGGGGATATTAGAGAGTAAAAATGACCAAATAGAGAATTTATTTTTTGAAATTAGGCTAAATTTCGCCCGTAAAAATTACCTTGGTTTCAATAAATTGAGAAATTAATCTAGAGATTCATATGCCTTCTCTTGGTGAAAAATATAACACCTGCATTAATAGAACAATGCATGGAATATTTGGAGAATAATATCAAGTTGGAAAGGGTAGTCATAGAAATTGCTCCTAATGCAGACGAAGGAAAAGTTGATGGAGCATATATAAAATCCTTCAAAATAAATAAATTTTATTAACTCGTTTATTAATACCTTGTAGAATGGAATGGAGCCAATATCTAAAGAATTAATTATATATGAGGTGGATTTTGAACAATTTAATTTTCCATGCTCTATAGGATTATGAAATTTGGACCCAATATTTCTAGGATAAAGCTGAAGGAAGAATTTAATTTTTGTAAAAGAATATAAGAAGAAGAAGAAGAAGAAGAAGAAGAAGAATAGGGGCATAGGACAAGATCAATTACTTTTGAGAAAACTTATATGTAACTTTGTAGAAGAAAATTAAGGTTTTACTTCTACAATTTTGTAAACATATTTTAGAGAATTAAGGAGGAGAAGCCATTGCTGGCCAAGTTGTTATGGGAGGACCTATGATTATAATGTTGTAATGTGTATGAAACATCTTTTGTGAGGTTATTATTATTAGAATTGCTATGAGAATGCTTCTAAATGTGTAGGCATTTCTCTAATTAATAATACAATCATGTTTTTGTTAATCTCTTTGTTGTTTGACTATGGCCCATGGATACATAACTATAGCCATTTGTTCAATTATAGACTACTCTTATTTAATGATTTGTTACTTGTATTTCTATAGTGCGAAGTCAATAACTATTTTCTGAAAGTAATTGCAGAAATGCAATTGGTTTTGTGTTCAAATATATTGAATAGTAGTTGTAGGAAGCATTTAGAGTATAATTGCACATTGCATTTAGAATAGGACGACATTTGCATTCTACATTTTTAAAAGTTTTTATTTGAAAACTTGTAATCGTTGCTGGGCCAAAAACCAAATTCATTCTCTATTTCAAACAATGCGAGGTCTAATTGGGACTTCACATTGGGGAGAATCCATGTTGATTGCACAAGGAAATTTTGCCTTGTCAACAACAAGGAAACGATCCCTTGTGATTTTTGGTTATGTTGAGCATATATAAAGGTGTTTGGAGGTGTCACGAAAGGTGTTAGGAAAGGTGTTTGGAGGTTTTAGGATTCACCCCATTCCAATTCTTAGTGCATCTATGGATACACATTCACTTCTTTGCATAATATACAATGCTTATAAGAAATCTACATAAAAAGAAAATCTAACGCAAGTCTCTAGAATAATCAACAAATATTTTTTTCTAGTGAGAATAGTGAATTCCTTGTTGATGTGAAGGTCAATTTTTCATAGATTGGAATTGATCCTGATGTTGTAAAATATTAGAGAGTAAAATATGTATATATTCCAAATCTAACAAACTTAAATATTTATCAATAGGATGTATAGAGTAACTCAAATCTAACCAGATTTTGTCTGGTTGCGATATGATACAAATGAACAAAACCTGAGTTTGAATTAGATTCTGTAGGTTCCCAGTCACTTCAATTATGAGAATAATGGTAATTAATATGACTTATTTCATGTTTCCCGGATGCGCGTGTCCTCTAGACAACTGGACATCATGCAAACGAGGAGCCTCGACCTGGGAGCCCATGACATGGCACCTCTCTCCGCATGCATTAATCCCTCGACGATAAAGGATGATGGCTCATTCAAGCCATTTTAGTTGGACGTCCCCTCACCTGCTGGTGGGACACGGATTTGGTACTTGGTTCATTAACTTTGGCTCCTTGAACGTTGATATGGCGCATGTGGGCATTGGGAACCTCTACAAGGGCAGGTTAAGGGAGGATGATGAGGGCCATCCTCCCATCATTCCTCGTCACCGTGTTTGTGGGTGGTTGAATTGATTTTCTCTCTATAGTATTGGGCTGTGGCAATTGGTCTTGTTTCACTCTGTGCTCTCAGCACTTCCCCCCTCTCTGATGTCTCGACAATGTGGTTCTCCTCACCGAGGTAGCAAGAGTCGGGGTAGGAACCAGAGCATCCTTGCTCCTGTGACTGAGGAAGGCTACGACATGGGGGTTTCTATGCCGGTCCGAGTTCTCATTGACGACTGGGAAGCTCGCTTAGTCTCAGAGTACCTGGATTTTGGGATAGGTGGTGGAAAAATCAACCATTATTGGCTCATAAAGAACATGATGGGTACACTCATGGAGGATATGATAAACAATTGGAGCTCTGCAAAGGATTATGTGCTTGCTTACATAGCTAATCTCATTGATGTGGACGATCGGATTGCAATTTTGGACGCCCCCTTCTCTTGGAAGCACCTTGCTGTTGGACATCGTGGCCCGAACAACATCGAGGTAGGAAGCGGTAGTGAAACAGGTGAATAGACGGCTGGAAAGAATGCGCTCTCGGATGGGCACTTGACTCCTTCAACTTCATTCCCAACAACTTCTACTGTAGGACCTCTTCCTAGCAAAAGAGTCTGGAACCCTATGGAGCATGATTTCATGGTACCTCGCAAGGCTACGCCTCTGCCTGTGAAGCTGCCAAAGTCCTCTCTCGACGATGCCTTCCAGGGTGGATGCCCTATTCTGGAGGAAATGCCACTCGAGTAGCTTGTTAATGAAGAACTCGATGCCGGCTTTGCCGCCCATTGGTTCTCTTTTTTTTCCAACTTTTATGTTATCGAATGTTCAGTTGTTTTTTGCACAAGTTAGCTATGTACAGTTTGAAGTGTGATCAGAAAACTCTGGCCTGGTTTCCCTCTCGGGGGCGGGTTTTTTGTTCGGTATGTAAGAGTCATATTAGCATCTTTGACATATTGGAATGGTGGCTTCATTGTCTCAGACCGCCTCAGGTGCCTACAAGCTATGTAATTTTTCTCCTTTTCTGATCAATACAATTTGCAAACTTACAAAAAAAAAAAATGGCTTATTTCATATTTCATACAACTATCAATCATCGTAATTAATATAGGCCCTTGTAATGTGTGGTGAGATTTAAAAAATAGAAACCTAACCAAATAGTAGTGATGGATATTAAATAACCATATTGATGTTATGATAGGGTATTGGTGTGTTTGTTGAGTTATGATACTTGAGGGGATACGTGCGATGAAAATAGAACTCAATGACACATCATATAAAAGAACCATAAGAGGAACATAGATATGGGCTCAACGTACATGTATTCCAATACGAAATAATGAGCCTGAAGGTTGGGAGGGATTCAATCTATGTAAAGAATAATTGTAACTATTAATTGTCTAATAGAGGTTGATATGATAATTATATAAATATCAAAATATGTGACTTTAGTGTATTTATCTTATCTAACTATTTACTTATGGAGAGATTACTTTTTTTAAACAAGTGTCCTAATAAATTATACCATAAATGTCATGATTGCAAATAAATGTGATGGTTGCAAAGTTGACCAAAACTATGAAAAATTCCCAAAGGTTTTGGGAACCCTTTCGCTGGAAGTGCATTGAAGTGGACCTAGTCAATTTTGATCACTAGAGATTATACACATGTTGATTGACTAAAATGCGACATTCCACTAGTAATGATAAGAATTATGGATTTTCAATATTCTACATTATAGCATATTGGCGATGATAAATGGATGATTTACTCGAGGAGGATATGTGCATACTATAAATTAGGGAAGCAACATTACATTTTATAGTGTTTGCAATAAGGATACGAGTATTGCAAATATGGTTTTGGTCATGTTAGAAATAATAAATCTTATCACAATATTGATCCATGTATATTTTCATATATAATTTTGATTAAAGAAATCATAAAAAATTATAATCTATAATCTATTTACTCTATTTTATATTATCATCATTTTATTTTCCCTTAATTATGTCTGTAATTTTGTTTATATGTATGCAAAAATTTATTGTAATCATGTCTCCTATCTAACCATATAACTAACAACTCATACATGAAAAATGTAAGCATGGAAACACTATTCTCATATTACATTACATGTTATTCTATGTTTTCTATTTAATTAAAAAAAAATCAATAAACATATTTTCATGCATAACTATGGTTTTTACTTCATAATTTCTCCCCTAATGTTCATCCTTTACCTATAAATGTTTTTCTTTTCTTTGTTCTCCAATACTATAATATTGTATTATTATCTAAACCACATAATTCATCGCGAAAGTTATAATATTCAATTAATTTATTTTTTCTTACTTACACCAAATTGGTTGAGATTCATCGCGAAAGTTATAATATTCAATTAATTTATTTTTTCTTACTTACACCAAATTGGTTGAAAATCTCATGAGTTCATATTTGCTATTTTTTCTATTTTTTAATAGAAAATAAAACTATTTAATAAAATCTAAAGATAGAAATTGGTGGCTTTCACTAAGTCTAAGTCTAAGGTGTGTAAGTGCGTTCTCTTATATTTTGAAGAATTACATTTTCAAAACATGAGTTTGATATAATAATATGAAAACAAATAAAAAAACCTACAAATAGAGTAATATATGTGATACATAATTATAGAACGGTTTCCTCATTTACACTAGCTTTTTAGAGGAACCTTTTTGATATCCAAGAAGATCAATGTTAATTGTGCATGGATGATTTAAGTGATTTTTTTAATTTTGATTGTATTGTTCCTTCTCTCGTAAACCTATTTCATTCACAAATTCCTTTCAATAAGGATAAGTAGGGAAGTTGAAGACAAAGAAGGCGTCGTGGCCAAAAAGCATAAATTTTCGATGGGTATTGTTGTATAAGACATAAGGACATTGGTGAGATAACGAACAAGTGACGGGGAACTATTGAATAACATCTGATGAAAGAGCCATGGGGAATTATTGCGTAAAAGTCGGATATGGACGAGTTAAGACACAACACATTATTCCATAAGGGCATGATGAACGGGTCAAAGCAATAAGCAATAAGGGGACTGTGACATTATTGCATAAGGGACCGATGAAATGGTCGGATGTGGGCGAGTTAAGCCGTGACACATCATGCCATAAGGGTAGCTCCAATTGACAAGAATTGTTAGAAATCCTTCTCAACAATCTGCATGGTCCTATTTTCTTATAATTGAGCTTGTTATATGCACCCATGGGAAATCGCTCTTTTCTCAAGTGATCCATGACTAACTCGACTTATGTGAAGGTTTTATGCCTTATCCGCAGGTTTATTCTCCGTTTGTAACTGTTATTGCTAGCATGTAGCTTCTTCTTCACCTACTCATGCATTTCTTGCATACTGTCAACAAAATCACTTGCATCAACACTCTTCTTATCTTCCATATCCAACAAATTAATCAAATCTAATACCCCTTTAGGTGATCTTCCATAAATGATCTAAAATAGACTTCTTCCTGTAGATCTGTTGACCGAATCATTGTAAGCAAATTCATCCTGAGCCAAAACCAGATCCCACTGCTTAGGATTCGCATCGCTCAAACTCACATACTTAGCCAATTTAGCGGCATTCTTTAATGTTATTTTACAAGGAAAGCTTTTGTATGAGGAAAAGTTTGGAATTGTAATTAAGGAGCTTGAATGCATGGTGAAGACCCGTGGAAATGTGATGTCATAATGTTATCAAAGCAATGGTCCAGTTCTTCGATGCTTCAGTTCATGTGGTATACTTGTTTCTTCAGTCTTGCCTTTCTCTTACATGGAACTTACTCTGTAGATGCAAATAAGCTTATAAAAACTTCCAGTTTTCCATTTAGCTAAGATGTAGTTTATGAGCCACTTATTTAAGTCTTTAAAATCATCTTATATAAGAAGATTGCATTTTCCTAACTACTAATAAGTAATGCCTCCAATTAGCAATGACTGGTTCAGGGTGAGTATTCTTGCTTGTTTAGGTTGGCTCTCCTCATATGTAGGATATACTGTGTAGACTTGACTTCATCCGCATCTATTTAAATGGTTTTTAAATTTTTCTAAAGAATTTTAAACCCAAATTTCCACACTCAATCATCATTTGTTGCTTTCATCTAGGCCACACTCTACCAGATTTAATAATGGACTGATTGTGTGATCATCCATTATAATGTTAGCAAAGAGGTGATGCAGTACAAATCAAGACAAATACTTCGAGATCCTATACATGGTTGTAATAAATGAACTCCACAAAAACTTGGTAGAACTACAATTGCAATTGGATTCTACACAAGCACTACTTGCTAGCATTAATCAACTACATGCTAATTATCTCTTAATCATGGTTACAAAATCTAATGAAGCTTTGATTACAAACTATCATGAAACTTTGGTGCTACATTTTTACGATACCTCACTGCAAGAGAGTGAATACACTCACACAATTCTGCATGTTTTTCATGATGTTGTTGATCATCTGCAACTATGGTAGGCACTGTAGGCATAAACATGAGATATTTTATGATGTTTTCTCGTTGTTCATTCTTTTCTCATGTCCTCATTGGTCTTTCATGTATGTACAACATCTATTTATTCCATTCAATATGATTATGTTTCTAGTTGTAGCTCCACTGTGATTTGATGGCATGGCCATTTCCAAACCCAAAAGATTGTTGGCCTCATCTATTTTCCCTTCCTAGCAAAGACCATGAAGGGAAATTGTACAAGTCATGGTATTGGGAGTAATTTATTTGGTATCCATTTCATCAAAAAGTGCAAGGGCATCCTGCACCTTACCTGCTTTACATATACCGTTTATAAGGATGTGGAAAGTGGATCGATTAGGGCAGCAATCTACCTTCAAAATTTAGTGGTAGACTCAACCTTTTCTATCTGAATGGATTGGTGGGTCTCAAGAACATGCACGAGAGTGTTCCAGGTAAAGGTGTCAGGTTTGCAGGAGAATTCCTCCATTACAATAAATGATTCTATTACTTTCTCCACCATAGCTTCCTTCACATATGTCGATATCAAAACAACAAAAGGTGCAACGAAAATTTTCTGCCCTTCTCCTTCGGATTTCTTTCAGTGCCTCCCAAACAACCTCAAATTATTTGCTTTCCCGCAAAATGGAAATCATCAAATTGCATAAATCCCGATTTCTTCCCAATTGCTTTGTTCGCACAATCCATATTAAGAACCTGAAAGATAGCCTAACATCTTTTTCACTCTCCATTACCCTAATCGCAACCCTTGCAGATACAACACGAGCTAATTGATCAAGAAATACTTCGACTTCGTATCCATGTTCTAGGATTCTTTGGGAACAGGTGGCAGTAGGTAGAGGAACAAAGTGATAGTCTTCGCTATGTTAAAGGTTAAGTGATGCAGAAGAAAGAGCTCAATGGTGGAGACCTTAGTGACTTTCATAAAATCAAGGAGAACCTTCTAAAAGAGACTTGGGTCTCCTTGTAATTTGTTGTTTTAAATAGAAGTTAGGTTTGAATAAAGAAGGATCAATCCTTCTATGTGTTGGAATATTCTCACCATCATTTTTATATTTTGCATGCCTCCATGCAAATCTGCATGCATCTAGTCATCAGTATGGTAGTCTCCCAGCACCTAGTCCTTATTTTGCAGCCCCCAGGATCCTGTTTCTGCTCAGTTTTAGCGCCTAGCCACTGATGCACCCTTGTTTTCATCACTGGAGTACAAGTGCGCCCTCTTCCACCTATTTAGGTGATTATTCAGTTAGTTCCATGATTAGTGGATCTGTTCCTTGTTTTGGGGATTACTTACTAGTTTGACTGACTGAACCACTTAGATAGACCTCCAGATAGACTAGATCAGCTATACTGACTACTGACAGCTCCTCATGTGCCCACATTGGAGTCTCCTTCCCTAGATCAGTGCCCATGCACTCATTTAGACTCAGTTGGAATCATTTGACTGAATATTTGGCTATTGTGACTATTGCCACTGGTTTGGGTGATGTCTCCACTGCTATCCAAGCCACACATTGAGGAGAATTCGAATGACCTTAGAGGCATTCGAATTCATTTGATTGTATTCAGTTATTATTCATTATTCAGAGTGCCAGCTCACATCTGATGTATGATACAACAGTTTTTGTCATTTCTTGTGTATGAGTGATTATTGAATCTCCATTTCTTCTTCTTCTTTATGCATTTCTTGAGTGAGTTTTAGTGAGGTATGCTACTGTTGAGTGATCCTAATCCTAAAATATCACATGGTATCAGAGTTGACAACAACTATTCGAATTGCAGCAGCAATAGTTGCAACAATTCCTTGAGCAACTGTCTTTCATTGAGCACCAGAAGCCTCTGGGTTTCCACAACAAATCCTGGTGCTATTGCCTTGAATTCACTGCAGAAATCGAGTGAGGTCTAACCAGGTGTGAAGGACCCAGTCACATGTGCTCACTGTCCTAAGGCAGTGTTCAATTCGAATTGCAGCAGATCTCCATTTTTCATAATTCTCATTTGTTTTGCAGGAATCTCCTCTCTTCAACTTCAAATTCTTCAGTATCATGGATCTCAAGTTGAATTCATTCAACTACTTCGAATGGAAGGAAAATATGGACATCTTCTTGAAGTCGAAGAGCCTTTCCAGAGTGGTGAATGGCTCTGCAGTGGAGCCCACTGTTGCAGTAGAGAAATCCAAGTACTTAGACAAGCTTGATGAAGCAGTAGGACTGCTGGTACTTAACATTTTTGAAGACCTACACTTTCATGTTATCGATTTAAAGACTCCAAAGGAGGTTTGGGACAAGCTCGAATCCCTCCTTTGCTAGAAAGATGATTTGAAGGGTCATAAACTAGAAAATGAGCTCATCTCCTTGAGCCCAAGCAATTTCGAAACTATCACTGATTTTCTCAATAAATTCAAGAACTTGATTTCACAATTGAAGAGGTATGGGATTGAGAAGGAAGAAAAACAACTCATCCTTGCCATCCTGTCGAAGCTAGGCCCTGATTATTCAGTGTTTGTTTCGACCTTCCAGTCAGCAAAGTTGTCCATTCCAAAATGGAAATTCCCTTCGGTTGAAGACTTCATCCAATTTCTCACACTTGAGGAGGAGAAGCTAGTGCACATGGGAGTGATAAAAACCAAATTGAATTCAGCTCTTGCAGCCACTGAGTCAAGGAGAGTGAATAGTAAAGGAAAAAAAAATATTCTGATAGGACTTCGAATGACCAAAAGCAGAAGGAGGCTCCAAACTCATTAGAAGGAGTCTCGAATCCTAAGAAGGACAAGACATCTCAAAAGGGAAAATCCAAGTGCACATACTGTAATCGAGGATACCACCCTGAGAGCTCATGTATGAAGAATACCATAGATCTCATGGCTTCACTTCTTGAAAAAAATAATCTTCCAGTACCTGCATGTGCTAGAAAGAAAGAGAGTGAATCATCTGGATCTGAAAACAAAGAGAGATGCCATGCCCTCATGGTAGGTGTATCAACTCAATCCTCCTTCATCATAAATTCCAGAGCATCAAGACACATGTCTTCCTCCGAGGATCTCTTCACTGGATTCAAAGCTACTGTTGGACCATCAATCATGTTAGGGAATGATTCTGAGGTCTCCTCTGAAGGGATTGGAAGAATCAAACTTGATCATGGGTACTTCTCAGATGTGCTCTATGTCCCTACATTGACTGCAAATCTTCTTTCAGTATATCAGATGACCCATACTGGAGAGCCCAAGAGGGTGATCTTCTCTCCAAATGAGGTCGAAATTCAAGACATGGAATCAGGATCTACCATTGCAAAAGGTGTGGCACACCACAAGTTGAAACTCTATGAGTTCTCCCATTTTCTACCTCTCTCTAAACAGTCTGCTCTTCACACTCATGCAAATGAAGAGAGTAGGCTATGTCATGAAATATTTGGGCATCTTAACTATCAATATTTGCAAGGCATGCATACTAAAGAGATGGTTGAAGGGATACCCAAGATCAAGTTTTCCCAAGGCACCCGCAAAGGTTGCTTGAATGGAAAATATCCAGCAAAGAAGGTTGAGAAAAAGAAGATTCAGAAGGTAGAGCGAATGCTAGATCCAGATCCACAAGAACCTGAAGATCTAGCACCTAAGGTTCGAACTCCTATTGCAAAATGGGCCAACACTTCTGCTGCATCCACCATTGATCTTGTTCGAGATCCACCATCTTCAAGAACAACCAGATCTGATCTATTCTCTCACACATATCCATTTTTAGCTGAGAGATGCTTTCTTATGATTGGATCAGATCCAAAGACATTCTTTGAAGCCTACCAAGATCCAAGATGGGTAGCAGCTATGGATGAAGAGTATGAGTCTCTTTAAAGAAATAAAACTTGGGAGCTTGTTTCTCTCCCACCTCGAAGGAAGCTTGTTCAATGCAAGTGGGTTTACAGAACCAAGATGGACTTTGATGGGGTCACTAGCAAATACAAGGCTCGACTAGTTGCAAAGGGTTACTCCCAAGTCCATGGGATTGACTACTCAGAGAAATTTTCTCCTGTTGCTAAGATGGATTCCATCCGTTTTGTTCTTGCTCTTGTTGCATCCAAGCACTGGGAAGTGCATCACATGGATGTCAAGAGTGCCTTCCTTCATGGATATCTAGAGGAGGAGATCTACATGAAGCAACCTGAGGGGTATGTTGAAGACTCTTCACTAGTATGCAGATTGAGGAAGTCCTTGTATGGGCTCAAGCAAGCTCCCCGAGCTTGGTATGCAAAAATGGACTCCTTCATTCCGTCACAAAACTTCTTGAGATGCAAATTTGATTCGAATGTATACATGAGACATGAAGGTGACTCTCTACTTCTGATTGTTTTATATGTTGATGATCTATTGATTACTGGGAGCAACACTTCATGCATCAGATCTATAAAAATAGCTTTGCATAATTCCTTCTCCATGTCAGATCTTGGATTGTTGCGACAGTTTCTTAGTGTTGAAGTCACTCAGAGTGATTTAGGAATCAAGGTTGCATAGTCCAAGTATCTTTCAGATCTACTTGACAGGTTCCATATGAGCGAATGCAAACCAACAACATTTCCTTTTCTTTCAGGGATCATCCTTGAGGATGGTTCTTCCACACCTCTGGTGGATAGTACACTAGATCGATAGTTGATTGGGAGTCTATTGTTTCTTATACACACTCGACCTGATATTTCCTATATAGTGAGTGTTGTCTCCAGATACATGCAGGAGCCTCATGAGCTTCACTGGAAGGCAACAAAGAGGATCTTGTATTACTTGCAAGGGACAAAGACCTATGGTCTTCACTATGCAACTGGGTCTCCTCTGAACCTTGTTGGCTACACTGACTCAAATTGGGATGCAGACAGATCAGATCGAAATTCAACATCTGGTTTTGGATCTG
The DNA here is from genome assembly GCA_027924585.1 of Larix kaempferi. Classification (NCBI taxonomy): domain Eukaryota; kingdom Viridiplantae; phylum Streptophyta; class Pinopsida; order Pinales; family Pinaceae; genus Larix; species Larix kaempferi. The sequence continues at coordinate 3,769,240 of BSBM01001409.1, read as the reverse complement.
GACCTATCTGTTGGTCGAGCAAAAAGCAAACTGCTTTAGCTCTTTCTTCAGCAGAGGCAGAGTATAGAGGTGCATTCAATGCAACCACATAGTGCATCTGGTTGCGGAGCATCTTGTCAGAGTTTGGGATTCGATTCACTACTCCACCAGTCATCTATTGTGACAATTAGAGTGCTATCATGATTTCTACAAATCCGGTTTTGAGACAAAGAACCAAACACATCGAGATACACATGCATTATATCCGAGGATTGGTGCATGATCGAACCATCTCACTGCTCTACCTTCCGATGGAATAGCATATTGCATATATATTCACTAAGACATTCTTAGTGAATAAGTACACTTACCTTAGATCTCTTCTTGGGGTGAGTGATGTACATGATTGATCATCCTACCGCAGTCTATCTTGATGGGGGGCTTTCTTCCCACTGGTTTTTCCCTCTTTCCTCACTTTATTTATTTAGATTATTGTACTGGGTGACCTTTGGTCTTAGTTACCAGGGCCCTACTACCATTTCAGTTGTTCCTCATAGTATAGTTTGCAGGGGGTGTTGGAATATTCTCACCATCATTTTTATATTTTGCATGCCTGCATGCAAATCTGCATGCATCCAGTCATCTACATGCATCCAATCATTAGTATGGTAGTCTCCCAACACCTAGTCCTTGTTTTGCAGCCCCCAAGAGCTTGTTTCTACTCAGTTTTAGCCCTTCTAGCCACTGATGCACCCTTGTTTTCATCACTGGAGTACAAGTGCGCCCTCTTCCACCTATTTTGGAGATTCTTCAGTTAGTTCCATGATTAGTGGATATGTTCCTTTTTTTGGGGATTGATTACTAGTTTAACTAACTGAACCACTTAGATAGACCTCCAGAGAGACTAGATCAACTATACCGACTACTGACATCTCCTCATGCGCCCACATTGGAGTCTCCTTCCGTAGATCAGTGCCCATGCACTCAGTTAGACTCATTTGACTGACTATTTGACTATTGTGACTACTGCCACTGATTTGGGTGATGTCTCCAATGCTATCCAAGCCACACATTGAGGAGAATTCGAATGACCTTAGAGGCATTCAAATTCATTTGATTGTATTCAGTTATTATTCATTATTAAGAGTGCCAACTCACAGCTGATGTATGATACAACAGTTTTTGTCATTTCTTATGTATGAGTGACTATTGAATCTCCATTTATTCTTCTTCTTTCTGCACTTCTTGAGTGAGTTTTAGTGAGGTCTGCTACTGTTGAGTGATCCTAATCCTAAAATATCACACTATGTAATGGATAAGATCAGTTAAGATTTTGTTGAGTCATTTTAGCAATAATTATAGGAATAAAGGGGATGAGTCATAGGTTTTTAAGCTTTGATCATGTTCCCATGGATCAGGAAATTGACCGATTTCTTGTATTTATGCTTGGTAGAATCATTTGTAAGGAAGTTTGGGAAACTCGATAGCTTGGAAAGATTAGAGAGGGAAATTTCGGAATTGAAGATTCCTTGAGCATGAAGCAGAGATAATATTGTGGCAATTATTCTTTGTATGATCAATCTTTTGTTGTACTTCAGGACTTGGAAGTTTAATTGAAATACTAGAATGAATTTTGTGCATATTCACATTGTATTTGAATCTTGAATGACGAAAGGGAAGCTAGAACATCTTGTATTTTCTTAATTAGAGAATCGATATTATCTGTGTGTCTATTATTTCTCAATTTTATAAAGAAAGCATTGAATTCTTTTACAGACTAACCGTTCATAGTCTGTTTCGAGGGTATTTTATTTATATGTTTCCAGATTGTACTAGTAGAGGTTGATTCCTAAGGCAAATCCCCATGGATTATTAAGTCTGGGAGGTGTATACCGACCAGAGGTTGAACACAGTGTTCAAGTACCAGTCACGAGGTTCAGATAGTCGAGATCAAGGGTATACATGTAATTTCCAGAACGTAGGCAGAGGGAATTGGCATATTGATCAGGATGATCGGACAGTGGCAAAAACAAATGTGAATCAGGCCCGTAGGGGCGCAGGTGGCACCTAGATTACTATGTTCTTATAATATTGTTGATAACATTTAAATGGCATGATTGCAGAGAAGAAATATTTCTTCTATAGATTTTGGTTAGGGTCGATTCTTGGTTATGTTACTATCTTCTTTTAAGAGAAACAATTGCGTGTGAGATCTATAGTTAATATTCCAAAGAGCATAAGATAGAGTTGTTTCAGAGCTTGATAGTGGGTGATTCTAGGGCGCTTTTCCTTGTCAAGTGGTTTCTTGCCAGAATTTTAGTGTATTTTGTTTAATATACACAGTTTAAATCCTCAGAGATTAGGCTCTAGAAAGTAAGCCTACATCAATTTTGGTAACATAGCGGGTTTGTTTCTGAAATTGGTTAAATTTGTTAGATTATGAGTTTTCTCTTCTTGCATGGAAGGCATAATTGTTTTTACTCCTAATTTGCTAACAGAAACAGAACAAGTTGCTACTGACAAGAAGGTTGTATCCGAAGGTGAATTGTTGTGCCAGGAAATGGATGTCAAGGTTGGAAGAGGTCATGGTAGGAGAGGTCTACCTATTTCTAATGCGGAGTTAAGAGAGGAGGTAAGGACTCTGAGAGAAAGGCTTGAAGCCTTAGAAGCTTCTAGACATCGTGAGCACACATGGGATACTAGTGATGAGGAATTAACAGAAGAGGATGTGGAGGAGACAGTTGTAGAAACCCCAGAGGTAAAGTTGATAAAGTCAATCTTTGGTGCAGATTCAAGTTCAAAGGTTGAGGTACCCATTTACAATGGAAGTTTGGATCCAGAGGAACTAATTGAATGGATCAATGCATTGAACAAGCACTTTGACTATGTTGAGGTGAAGGAGGACAAGTAAGTGAGATTTGTTGTCACGAAGTTAAGAGTGCATGCATCCTTATGGTGGGATGGTGTGCAAGAGGAAAGGGTCTTGAAGCACAAAGCCAAGATCAACAGCTTGAGCAGAATGTCTGCCAAGCTAAAAGGTAAATTCCTTCCTAAAGATTACCAGTTGATTTTTTTAAGGAGAATACAAAATCTTAAGCAAAAGATGATGAGTGTTAGGGAATTTACTGAGGAGTTCTATAAGGTGGATATTAGATCAGGTCACATAGAAGATACACCTGAGAGAGTTTCCAGGTACATAAATGGCTTGAGGTTTGATATTCCTGATGAGATGAGTCTAATGTCATTGAGGTTTGTTGAAGAAGCATATCAGGTTGCTTTGAAGGCTGAAGATAATTTTATGAGGAAACAAAGTCAAAGAACAAAGGTAAGAAGCTCTGGAGGAAAGGAACAACAACAAAAAAGAGAAACTAGCAGTTCAAGTCAGCAAGCACAACCAGATAAACTCAATGATAACCGAGGAGGAAGAATTACTTCAAGAGGAAGAGGCAGAGGCATATGTGAACATGTAAGATGTTATACATGTGGTCAAGTTGGTCATATGTCTTGGGATTGTCCATAAAATGTGATGAAAAAGAGAGGAGCACAAGTGGTACTAGCTGAACTTGAATCTCCAAAAGTAGTGGAAGTGGATGATAATTTCCCAGAGGAAGGAGAGGCCTTGATACTGAGGAAGGAATATGAAGGAGCTGGTGGATCAGGCCAAAGGAGGAGCTTATTCAAGACATCTTGTAATTCCAAAGGTAAGTGATGTAAGTTGATAATAGATAGTGGAAGTACTGACAATTTAGTGTCTACAGAGATGGTAGATAAACTGGAATCGAAGAGGACAGTACATCCAAACCCTTACAGAGTTTCATGGCTGCAAAAGGGTCATCAATTTCTGGTTGATGAGCAGTGCCAAGTAGAATTCCATATTGGGAATTATCAGGATAAGGTAAATTGTGACATAATTCGTATGAATGCTTGTCATATTTTATTAGGTAGGCCTTGGAAATATGATAGGAATGCAGTGCATGAGGGGAATAACAATGTATATTCTTTTGAAGTGAATGGAAAGAGGCACAGTATTTATCCATTAAAAGGTGAGAAGGAGGAAGTCACTGACAAAAATTAGTTTCTAATGTTGAATGATAAGGAGTTCTTGAGGGAATCAAGAATGGCAGAATCAGAGGTAAGTGTAACTTCACAAGCAAGTTATTTGAATGAATTTGAAATTATGATGACTAATAATATGTGCAATGACTAGTTGATGGAGGGTAAAGATCAACAGGGTCTATCAAATGGAGGTTATGCAATGATGGAGGAAGCACAACATAATGCAGTCATGAAGGAAGGTAAAGGGAGTATGCTTGGATAAATCACAAGGGGAAGTGATGTGATGGAGGATTGTGAGACAGAAGCAAGCAAAGAGGAGAATGGCCAGAGAATTCGTTTAAGGAATTATTGGTTGTCAGAAATTTTTATGACATTGTGTTTTGTGTTTGCTTTTGTGGCAGGAAAGATGGTCTGTTTAATTACAGGTCAAAGAAGAAAGAACATAAGTGTTTTGTGAAAGCAGAGAATGTGCACCAACTGACAGAGAAATCAAACCAAGAGGTGATCTGGATGAAGCTGTTACAAACATAAAATCTTGGCTAGAAAGACTGTTCAAGAAGAGGAAGATGCTTAGAAAAATTCCTTTGGAATTTGATGAAATGCTACAGAAAAACAACAGAGAGATGACTCATGGACATGATCTCATGAACAATTTAAAGGCGGGGAATATGATGCATGAGCAAGAGCTCAATGGTGGAGACCTTAGTGACTTTCATAAATTCAAGGAGAACATTCTAAAAGAGACTTGGGTCTCCTTGTAATTTGTTGTTTTAAATATAAGTTAGGTTTGAATAAAGAAGGCTCGATCCTTCTATGTAATGGATAAGATCAGTTAAGATTTTTTTGAGTCATTTTAAAAATAATTATAGGAATAAAGGGGATGAGTCATAGGTTTTTAAGCTTCGATCCTGTTCTCATGGATCAGGAAACTGACCGAGTTCTTGTATTTATGCTTGGTAGAATCATTTGTAAGGCAGCTTGGGAAGCTCGATAGCTTGGAAAGATCATAGAGGGAAAGTTCGGAATTGAATATTCCTTGAGCAGGAAACATAGATAATATTGTGGCAATTTTCTCTGTATGATTGATCTTTTGTTGTACTTCAGGCCTTGGAATCTTAATTGAAATACTATAATGAATTTTGTGCATATTCACATTGTATTTGAATCTTGAATGACGAAAGGGAAGCTAGAACATCTTGTATTTTCTTAATTAGAGAATCGATATTATGTGTGCGTCTATTATTTCTCAATTTGATAAAGAAAGCATTGAATTCATTTACAAACTAACCGTTCATAGTCTGTTTCGAGGGTATTTTATTTATATGTTTCCAGATTGTACTAGTAGAGGTTGATTCCTAAGGCAAATCCCCAGGAATTATTAAGTCTGGGAGGTGTATACCGACCATAGGTTGAACACGGTGTTCAAGTACCAGTCATGAGGTTCAGATAGTCGAGATCAAGGGTATACATGTAATTTCCAGAACGTAGGCAGAGGGAATTGGCATATTGATTAGGACGATCGGACAATGGCAAAACAAAGGTGAATCAGGTCCATAGGGGCACAGGTGGGCACCTATATTATTATGTTATTATGATATTGTTGATAACATTTAAATGGCATGATTGCAGAGAAGAAATATTTCTTTTATAGATTTTGGTTAGGTCCGATTCTTGGTTCTGTTACTATCTTCTTTTGAGAGAAACAATTGCGTGTGAGATCTATAGTTAATAGTCCAAAGAGCAGAAGCTAGAGTTGTTTCAGAGCTTGATAGTGGGCGATTCCAGGGCGCTTTTCCTTGTCAAATGGTTTCTTGCCAGAATTTTAGTGTATTTTTTTTAATATACACAGTTTAAATCCTCGGAGATTAGGCTCTAGGAAGTAAGCCTACATCATTAAGCCTTCGAAACTACAAGGTTTGTGATATTGTTTTAGTCCTCAGCATTCGTCAGTCAACTCATCATCCTTGTTTAATGAATGTTATAGGTAGCAACAATACACGTGGTTATTTTAGAAATTTTAAATTTTTTTATAATTAAAAGATTTATGTCCCATCAGAAGTGTCCTGCACCAATTAAAATATTAGATTATTGTATTTTAAAAATTGAAGTATTTATTTTTATTTTTCAGAATATTATGTTTAATAATTAAATTTCATAAACTTTGGAACAATTTATGTCTAAAAAAGCAAATTGTTACAAGTCAATAATGTTTGACTAACCAACTGTTAGTATATCTCTACCTTGACAGGGAATAATAACATAACAATGATACTATAAATTTAATGAGTTTACTGATAAAATATTTAATATTTTATTATAATGAATTTACATATTTTTATTATTATAATAAATACATATAAGATATATATATTAAAAAGAAGACGAGCGGAGAACCTAACAACCAAATGTTATATATTATGTATCCAAATCCAATTTAAAGTTTTGGTTTTCCGAGTTGTAATGACATATACAAAATTTCAAAATGGGTAATATTTCTCTATAGCCTGTGTTTGTATAACTATATTTGAAATGATAATGTCTAATAAACTAACTGAGAAACCATACCCATGAAAAAAACATATGAACTTATTAGTCAATGTTGTGCCTAGAGTGGGCTTCCTCCATTTCCATATTAGTGTGTTCCAATCCATTTCCTTTTGGGATATGTGGTTGTCATGCAATTGCAACAACAATTTGTTGATAATTTCGTCATCTCGATCCATTTCCTTGACAAAATCTATTGATAAGAATTGGTGACCTGTGGAAGACTGAGGCACTTGCAAATCCGAGGATAATGTTGAAGTGCATCTTGGAATCTTTAGCCAATTTATCATATTTTTTGTCAATCTATTCTAGCTTCTTTTCTTACTTCTCCAAATGATTGCTTAAGTATTGTACTGAATGTTTCAATCCCTCATTTTGGCTATTAACTCAATGGAGAATCCTTTTTATTTCCCTATCCTCATTCTCATCCCATACCTTGAGCTATAAGGATGTACCATATTTCCACTCTGACCACAGTCACCCAAAATTGTATGATTTCAAGGAGAAGAACATAACCTAGAATTGCACTAGTGTGATAAAAACACACTCCAAATAGGAGACAACTCCAAAGCATAGTGATACATGGAATTGATGAAATGCATGCCCAATTTATTGGCTATTAAGACTAAGAAGTGAGCTTCTGCAGGAGAGGTGATATCATAACTAAGCATGTCCTGAGAGAAAGACCATGGTGAGAAGGGGCGCAGAGAAAAAACCACACCTATTCTAAAGTTGTCTGATAAGAAACCAAGCATCCTACTCCAGTTCACCTTGCCGTCAATTCCAGACAATATCCCACCTTCCCATTTGATGTTTTGCACATAGAGCTTAAGACTTTGCATTGTAAGATTTTGAAAAATGATTGATATTTTGTTCTAAAGTTATTGAGGAATTTGTATTTAAATCAATTTAATTAGTTTTATTTTTAAATTAAATTTTTTATTATATATCATCTTTTTTCTTGTGCAGAATATAAAGAGAGTGCTGAAGAATTTTGGAAGTAACATTATTTTTTCTAATGGTTTGAGAGATCCATATAGTAGTGGAGGGTAAGAAATTTTTAATATTATCTTTGATGGATAATTAATAATTTTTTTATTAATGATTTATTTAATTATATTTATGTTTTGGGTGATTTGTAGTGTCCTCGAGAATATATCAAATAGCATTGTGGCTATTACTACTGAAGAAGGTATTAAGTTTTATATATTTAAATGTTTTTATTTAAAACCTACATAATAAAAAAAATACACTTTTATGGTATTAAGTTTTATATATTTAAATATTTTTATTGGATTTAAATAAAAAACTTACATAATCAAAAAATACAATTTGATGATATGCAGGAGTTCATTGTGAGGATATTCTAGATTCAAGTAATGACGATCCAAAATGGCTCAAGGAGCAACGACTAAAAGAGATAGATATAATAAGGCGATGGATTGTTGATTATAAAATGTCAATTCCGATGAAAGTAGACTATAAGAGTGATATAAATTAAATTTAGATCGTAAAATCACAAGGCAATGGATTATTGAGTCAAGAATAGAATTTTCTTGACAATAATATACATCTCTATGGTAATTCTATTTATCACCCTCAATATTGATAGAATCCTATATTATTTCAAATGCTATTGATTTATTGATATTTAGCTGCTTCTTGGTATGTTGATCAATTTTTTAGTATAAAATTATCCTAAATATTGACCAACAACTACATGATTATGTCCATTTTATAATACTTGGGGAAATGTATGTGTGTATGGCATACAATATAATCGAGCTATTTTATCTATTATTCGTTAATATTACATCATGTTTATTTATCTTAGATTTCATATTAACTAAAATAAATTTACAACAACAAAATATTTTTGTTGTGAGTATGTCATTACTTTAATGGAGAGAATATCGATGAGCCCTCATTGATTAGAAACCATGTAGCCTCATGTACTACCTCCTAGTTTTGTTAATTTCTTAAATTAAATATTAGACATAAAAGTGGAGTTGCATAGTAGTAAGTCCTTGCCTTTAGCAGTTATTTTCTAATAGCTAAAGAAACAAGTCTTTAGTAAGTTGGTTATGATGCTTCTTTATTGCCTGGCGTGTTTCTCAGATTTTGTGCTTCCAAAGTCAATATGGAAATTCTTGAAACCATTTCCTAAAATAACAATAATAGAATGACATGCATTCAAGAAACTTCAGTTAACCGTTTTACCCAAGGTACATAACAAAGGATTATGACCAATAGTTGCATCGATAGGAAGCAATGGAGATCATGGGTGCAAGAGGATTGATGTCATGATTTTTTTTGCAATTGGTAGTGGCAACATGACACCCTATAGACATGATTACAATATGCATGCCAATACATTTACAACAGACTCAATTATCAATAGTTAGGTTTTTCTTCATGCTCACGAGTCTACACACATATAGACAACCAAAGTTTTTCCCTAGAAAATTCATACATGTAATGGAAGGAATCCAAGATGGGAAACACTCGAAAAACTTTGAATCCAAAGCATGCATGATGTAGAACTATAGTCCTGCAAAACGTCCACACCTATAGGACTATGCTTTACCTTTAGAATGCACAACGAAACTCATGTTTGACATGTACATAAATTTGAATTAATTTTATTTATTCGGGAATAGAAGAAACTGAATTTACAATGGGAAATTTCTAACGGGCTATGAAACCTTATCTTGGCATTAATTTCAAAATTCCTATATGTACTTCATGGCCGAATTTACAAAATTCCTCTTCTTGTGCTGAAGCTGACTTGACCTGCGTATGCTCCTTGGGAAAACACAGCCTTCCCATTGCTTCTTCTACAATGGTACTTAGTCTTAGCTCAATCGCTATTGTTGGAATCAATTTTGCTTATTCATCGACCAACCCCTTTAGCGCCTTCATGTCTTCCTTTTAAAATAGTGCCTCCCTTGTCGTTTCAAATTCCCCTCCAATTATGCAATGAAAATCCACACGGTTCAACTTCCTAGCTGTTACTCAATCTCATTCCCCTATATTTCAATTCCCTTGCCATGTGGCATGTGATCATTTCGTGACACGTGGATGAATGATGAGATGTGGATTATTAAATTACACCACATTCACACAGTGTGGAGTTATAATGTAGGAGTAATAACACTTTCATACATTGTATGAAGTAATGACATGAGTTACAACATGAAGTAACATCATTGTCATACGTTGTATGGAGTAATAGCATGAGTTACAGAAAGGTCAAAATGCCGTGGATCAACAAATTAGGAGTTGCATCCATCCTTATTCCTCCTAAAATTCTACTTGCACAAAATTTAAATGTTTTTGGATGATGTGGATTGCCTGATACTAAGGATTCTCTTACATCAGACACCCTTGGTAAGAAAACATGAGATTCCAACTTACGTGGTGATTATTGCAGAGGGCGAAGAACCTCGCAAGTTTGTTGGATCCTTCTTAGAAACCCACGATGCATCCTTAGAACCTTTGTTTTTCCACTCAATGAAATATTCCATATATTCTTTCCCGTGGGTCTTCCAACCAATCTTAGTTGCCAAAATTTCCTCCATCTCTCCAGTCTACTTGATTGGTAGGTGTTGTTTCCATTCATCTAGAGTACCTTCATCATCACCCTTTTCTCCCTCATGAAACTCATACAGATCAACAACATTAAATTTTGGAGATATATCAAACCTTTCTGGTAGCTCTAATTGATAAGAATTGTTAGAAATCCTTCTCAAAACTCTGCATGGTCCTATTTTCTTATAATTGAGCTTGTTATGTGTACCCCTGGGAAATCGCTCTTTTCTCAAGTGATCCATGACTAACTTGACTTATGTAAATATTTTATCCCTTCTCCACAGGTTTGTTCTCTGTTTGTAACTGTTATTGCTAGCATGTAGCTTCTTCTTCACCTACTCATGCATTTCTTGCATACTTTCAACAAAATCATTTCTTGCATACTGTTAACAAAATCACTTGCATCAACACTCTTCTTATATTCCATTTCCAAAAAATTAATCAAATCTACTACCCCTTTAGGTGATCTGCCATAAATCATCTAAAATAGGCTTATTCCTGTAGATCTGTTGACCGAATCATTGTAAGAAGATTCAGCCTAAGCCAAAACCAGATCCCACTGCTTAGGATTCTCACCGCTCAAACTCCTCAACAGATTCCCAATACTCTGTTAAATTTTCAGAATTTACTTCAATCTGATCTAGGATCTTAACTGAGAGAACAACATGTACAGCAAATCTACAGCATATCAATCATGGACACAATAATGCAAGCACACAAGAGACACAGAGTTTACTTGGGGAAAACCATAAAAGTGAAAAACCCCAATACAGAGATAGATAGAGCAATGATGCAACTAGAATACAAGAGATAGTCTTCTCTTAGCAGCAGAGCCTCCTCCTCATAAGTGCGCCACTTTCCGAATGAGAGAAGTGTGTGAATGAATGATCAAATAGAGATCTCCCGATCTCTATTTATACTTGTTTTGTCCAGCCCAATAAACTAATGGGGCCTACATGTCTAGCTTAACCCATGGTTAACTTAATCCGGGCTGACCCCACACTTGGTGATCTAATAACCCTTTGACCCACATGGCCGACCCCCAATAGGGTGGTCTAATAACCCTTCGACCCACATGACTTATACAGGGCCGACCCCAACAAGGTGGTCTAATAACCCATCAAGGATAAGTTACGACACTTACAATATAAATGACAACACTTCCGTATAGAGGAATAATAACATCTCTATAGGAATACAAAATACATATATGAAATACATGGGTGAAATACATTTCGAAGTTACATATACATCAACACTCCCTCTTAACTAGGAAGGTATTTCTCGACACAGATCTGCTAGCACAAGTCTTCTTCTCTGGATCATCATCAGTGAATCATCGTCATCGTCACTGCTACTGCTGTCTCAATCAATCTCTGAATCTACTCGTCATAGGAACTTCTACAGAGCCAGTCCTTTTTCATAGTGGATGTAGGCCCACTACCTGCAGGTCTTCATCATCACTGGCCATACTGTGGAATCCTTAGGACTTATTATGTGAGTTAATAAAACCTCGAAAGAGCATCCCAGGACTGATTACGAGCACACAACTCAACCTATCGGATCTCCCAGGACCTTTTACATGCTACTGCACAACCTATCCACGGCCAGAGAGTATCACGACGGCCAGAGAGTATCACGAAGCACAACCCAAATGCACACACACAACACTTACACTCACCGGCATGGGAGGACCAACCTACCACCATCCGTGAAAGGCTCACAGCACTTACATCAATGACCATGGGAGAACACATCTGCCACCATGTCGGAAAGGCTCTGCACTTACATCAACGCACATGGGAGAACACATCTACCACCATGTCGGAAAGGCTCTGCACTTACATCAACGCACATGGGAGGACACATCTACCACCATGTCGGAAAGGCTCTGCACTTACATCAACGCACATGGAAGAACACATCTACGACCATGTCGGAAAGGCTCTGCACTTACATCAACGCACATGGGAGAACACATCTACCACCATGTCGGAAAGGCTCTGCACTTACATCAACGCACATGGGAGAACACATCTACCACCATGTCGGAAAGGCTCTGCACTTACATCAACGCACATGGGAGAACACATCTACCACCATGTCGAAAAGGCATTGTGCATCTGTGTCTTCGGAACTCATCACACATAATCCAACTGATTATGTAATGTATCCACCTGATACATATGATCATCTTGATCATCATCATAGCATCATCCTAATGCATGTCATCTAGAGTATCGTCCTGATACTCATCACTGCATCATCCCGATGCATATCTGGAGCAACATCCTGAAGCTCGTCATCCATGATCATCTTGATCATACAATGCATCTACCTGATGCATACCAAGTATCTACCTGATACATATCATCATACATGATCCAACTGATCATATAATGTATCCAACATGATGCATTCATACATATACATATAAATGATCCAACTGATCATATCCAGCATCATCCTGATGCATATACAGAGCAGTAACTGGAGCATCGTCTTGATGCTCATCATCCAGCGCTTACATCCAAAGCCATGTGAAGGATCCTCCTTCCAACATGCTTGGAATGGCTTCTGCAAATGTGTCCATCACTTCTTCCTCGAAGTGTCATCAATCTGAAGAACACCAAGCCTCTCTCTGAAGTACTCAAACTTCACTCTGGCTAGTGGTTTCGTCAGCACATCTGCAATCTGCTCGTCCGTCGCAACACACAGGAGCTTCACTACTCCTCTCTGCACCATATCCCTGATATAGTGATATTTTATCTCTATGTGTTTCGACCTGTCATGAAACACTGGGTTCTCAAACAACTTCAAACAACTTTGGTTATCACAGAAGATACCAGTAGCATCCAATGGGAGATCAAATAACTCAAACAGTAGCTTCCGAAGCCATACTGCCTCACAACTAGCTGAACATGCTGCAACATACTCTGCCTCGGCTGTACTCAGTGCTACGCAGGACTACTTCCTACTAAACCAAGAGATCACACCTGATCCCATACTGAAGCAACACCCAAATGTGCTCTTCCTATCTGCAACACTGCTTGCCCAATCTGAATCAACATGACCCTGCAGGTTAAACTTTTGATTCGCATCATACTTGAGCCCATAATCAACCGTACCCTTCAGGTACTCAGAATATGCTTTACAACAACCAGGTGAACACCTCTGGGATCCGTCAGGAACTGGCTCAATGTGTTCACCGCAAAGCAAATATATGGTCTAGTGTTCATCAGGTACATCAAGGACCCAATCATCTAATGATACATCGTGACATCAACCGAATCAGATGGAGCATCACACAGAAGATTCAGCTTCGATGCCATAGGTGTGGCCATAGCCTTGCAGTCCATCATCCTGAACCTCTTCAGGATCTCTACTGCATACTTCCCTTGTCCAAGGAAGATTCCATCTGCACTCTGCCACACCTCCATGCCAAAAACAAATAGTGCATCATCCCTAAGTTCTTCATCTCGAACTCAACAACAAGCTTCCACTGCGTGTCGACAATCAATCTATCTTCACTTGGAATAAACAGGTCATCCATATACAAAAGTAGTATCACTGGATTGCCTTCCTCAAACTTGTAGTAAAGGTTGGAATCCACTTTACTCTTGGTAAAGCCCAAATTGGATAGAAAGCTGTCTATCCTACCATACCAAGTTCTGCATGTATATGACTCCCTGTCATGTGTCTTAGAACCAAGTGGCTGCTCCACATACACTTCTTCTTCAACTACACCATTCAAGAAAGCTGTCTTGAAATCCATTTGGTGTATCTTCCATTTCATCACTGCAGCCAGAGCAAGTACGGATCTAATGGAAGTGTATCTGGCTACAGGAGCAAAAGTCTCTATGCTACCACTTGCAGCATGCTTGATCTTGTAGATCCTCTTGGGAGTCACTACAGACTCCCCTTCAGGTCTTGGGACTACATCCCAAACATCTTCATGATCGACTGGTACTCCTCGATCATGGCATTCTTCCCAGATCCTGGGAACTTCAATATCTTCAATATTTTCAATAGATAACTTTGTTGCTTGAACAAATGTTGTAGTCCTTCTTTTGTAGGTGATGGTATACGATCTTTCCTATACAAAAAGTTAAATTGCATGATTAGAAAACATCTCATAGTTTTCAGAACAAATTCTTACACATAAAGAAATATGTCATACAGTCATGCAATTATTTTAGCCAATGCTTCAATACAACATTTATCCATATCCCGTAACTTTCTAGATGCCTTCCAATCTCTACCAGAACATTGTTAAGAGTGTGCACAACTCCCAACATGTCAGCAAAGAGGTTTCATTCTAGATAAGTAGCAATGGAATGTTGTACAGTGCCATAGGCCACTTACCCATCAAATGCATATTAGTAGTATACTGTTCATTAATGCAATCATTTTAATATGCACAATACATATCCTAAGTCTAGGGACATAAGCCTATACATCATTGAACAATTTTATTTAAACAAACAAATATGTAAGAAATGGTAATTAAAATACTTATCTTTGTTTGTTTTTTGGGTGGACTCCCTTTGAGTCTTTGCTTCCTTGCAGGAGCTGCTGAAGTAGCTTCTTCTACACCTTTCTGTTGTGGAATGCAGAATGATGGTCAACTCCCTTTGGATATCTGCATCATTGCAGAAACTACTGGAGTGAGCTCCCTCTTGATCTTTGCTTCCTGGATTACCTGTCCTTGAAACTATATTCATCCTAGGTCCCTATGCATGCTTATTAGTATCATGATTATGTTATCCTTGTAATCTAATACATTCATTAGTATATTCTTAATACTATCAAAACACAATAATCTTAAGCATGTATAGTCATGATCATTTCAAACAGAAATAATAAGCATTAGTATTCAAGGTTTATATAGTACTCTTATGGTTAGTCATATCATAAATTAAAGTAAGAAACATAATATGCCTAAACCCATGATTACTCAAACCTATACCTTCATGATTCTTCTGGTTAGTTATATCATCAATTATGGTAAGAAACATAATATGCATACAACCATGACTATTCAAACCTATGACTTCATGAATAATCATTATCAACAACACAACAGTATAAGATCCTAACACAAAGTAGGATTCTAGCTTGATATAGGAAAAACATACCTGGATTAGCATGCTAGCTAGTTATGTCTAACATACCCGCATAATGTCTTCTGGTTCTCTTCAGTGACTTGTGCTAGTAACCTGCATGTCTCATAAGTTAACCATTGTAGAACCAAGTTATACATACCTTGAAAGTAGATCTTCTATGTGATCCATGACAATGAATGAATCTTTGTCTTCATGTCACCATGATCATATGTTCTTGAAGTAGAACATGATTTGACTTTCTTAGTGTACCTTTTATGTTAGCGAACAACATAAACCTCATACAACATCACAATGCATTAGTACAATCCTAAGTGTCAAAACCTTAATCAATGAATATCTTCTATTAAGGTGATACGACAAGTCTAGTAATTAATCAATATTATACTGTAATGATATGAAGAAAAACATATTATAAACTTAACCATGAACATAATTCGAAACATACCTGTAAGCCATACCTGTCAAGATTGCTTGTAATATTCTTATGGAAGGCCTTCGCCTCATCTCCCTCTGAATTAGGAACTTCTTCACTTATGCAGGTGACTGATCCATCCTCTTCTAGGATTAACCCAATCCACTTGATTTGCAGGAACTGGATCTGGAGCTATAATAGGGTTTGTCAGAGAAACCCCAAAGATTCAAACTTTGAATTTCAAACTTCCGAAAGGATAGAAATATGCGCCTTGATGAGTTGATCAAGCTGGTATATTCAGAATTTGAAAACTACAAAGTTTCACTCCTCAATTTTGCCTTTGAAACTTCCGGATTCATTGGACGTGACCCCGAACTGGGGTTTGATGAAGCCCAGTCTTCTACCCAATCAAAAGGTTTGATCCAAAGCTCTAAGCTTCTATTTTTATGAGGAGCTTCCAGCCGTGGTCACAGATTTAAAAAATTCCCATTTTTGCAGAAGCCCTAATTTTCCACTTTTCTGATCAAAGTCCCGAACTAGGGTCTGATCAAGCCCGGCCTTATGCCCAACCAAAAATTCTGATCTTGGTCTCTAAATTTCAATTTTGATGAGTAGCATTCAGCCATGGTCTCTGATTACAAAAATTCCAACTTTATCCGAAACCCTAAATTCCGGAAGCCATGAATGAAGGTGCTAAAAAATAATTCTGTTTTGACAGAAATATGTACCTGATTGTTTCTGGTGTAACTCTGAACTTTTCGATCCACAGGGTCTAAATTTGTTTTTTGAGATAGCCTGACCTATCATCTTTCCATCCCGATAGGTCTGACCTCAATTGGATTCTCTGAGAGAGAGTTATTCCAAGTGTTGTAACGTGACCTGTTTATGGGATAAAACAGGAGAGTGAACTTGTACGGCGTGCCACGTGTCACTGGTTCAACTTCGGCCTCTAAACATTTTTCCTGAGATAGTACAGTTTGTGTACTACCTGTCAATTTTTATGAAATTTCATTTGGAGCTTCCTAGCCCAAGTTATGACCTTTTTTCCAAGGTCACCTATTTCTGATTGATATCTGGAAGAGACAGAAACCCTATATTGTACAGATCATAAATCACAAATTACAACAAATTAGAGGTTTTCCTTTGGAAACAAGGTACATGGGGATCTCATCTTCGACCTGTAAAAGTTTCAGATCCGAAAAATTCTCCAAAATGGATTTATAGCGAAAATTCTATGATGACTGGTTTTTGCTATATCGAGCCCTAGCATCGCAAGTGCAACAAGTGTCATACATGCCATATCATGCCTTCTTTCAGGCTAGCTCTCATTCCATGTTAAATTTTCAGAATTTACTTCAATATGATCTAGGATCTTAACTGAGAGAACAACATGTACAGCAAATCTACAGCATATCAACCATGGACACAATAATGCAAGCACACAAGAGACACAGAGTTTACTTGGGGAAAACCATAAAGGTGAAAAACCCCAATAACTTCCTCAGAGATAGATAGAGCAATGATACAACCAGAATACAAGAGATAGTCTTCTCCTAGCATTAGAGCCTCCTACTCATAAGTGTGCCACTTTCCGAATGAGAGAAGTGTGTGAATGAATGACCAAATAGAGATCTCCCGATCTCTATTTATACTTGTTCTGTCCTGCCCAATAAACTAATGGGGCCTACATTTCTAGCTTAACCCATGGTCAACTTAATCCGGGATGAACCCATACTTGTTGGTCTAATAACCCTTTGACCCACATAGCCGACCCCCAATAGGGTGGTCTAATAACCCTTCGACCCACATGACTTATACAGGGCCGACCCCAACAAGGTGGTCTAATAACCCATCAAGTATAAGTTACGACACTTACAATATAAATGACGACACTTCCGTATAGAGGAATAATAACATCTCTATAGGAATACAAAATACATATATGAAATACATGGGTGAAATACATTCTGAAGTTACATATACATCAACATACTCCTATTCATCACCTCGGTCTTCCCATCTATCTGCTGATGGTATGCTGAACTGTACAACAATTTAGAGTCTACTTTCTTCCAAAGCATCCTCCAAAAGTGACCAATAAATCTCATGTCTCTATCTAAAGTAACACCGTTCCTCGGTAGGCCATGTAACCTTACCACTTAAAGAATAAATACGCTAATTCAATAGCATCATTTTTCTTCTTACATGCTATGAAATGTGTCATTTTCGAAAACTGATCCATTACGACCATCACATAGTCATGCTTCCTATGTGTCAGAGGTAGTGCTAAAATTAAATCCATACTCACATCCTCCCACGGTCCTTAAGGTACCATCAACTGAGTATAAAGTCATGTATTTTGACTTTTATCTTTGGCTAATTGGAAAACTCTACAATACTCAACAAATTTCCTGGAATCCTTGTTGATGCTAGACCAAAAGTACCTCTCTCTAATCAACATTGTGGTTTTATCCATACCAAAGTGTCCACCTAAACCACCACTATGTAAACTCTCTAATGACATTCACCCACAATGAACCCTATGGGTTGCACAACTACTAGTTCGTAAACAAGAATCCCTCTTGAATATGAAAATGCAAGAATGGTGTTCTATCCATACTCCATGGTTCTTTGCATGCTTTCCAAGCCTCTGCAAAATATGCATCTTCTTCATATAGTCCCTTCATGCATTCGAAGCCAACCACTTCGACTGACATGGTGTTTAGTAACATTGTCCTCCGACTCAACACATTAGCAACCTTTTTTTGATTTTCCATGCCTGCGTTTCAAAACAAATGAGTAACTCTGCAAAAAGTCTACCCATTTAGAATGCTTTTGATTTAACTTACCTTAATTGTTGATGTACTACAGTGCCTTGTGATCAGCAAACAAGAAAAAATCTTTTGGCAGCAAGTAATGTATCAATTTATTCAAAGCTTGTACAATATCATAAAATCTTGATCATAAGCATAGTAATTTTTCCTAGCTTCATTCAATTTCTCGCTGAAAAATGTTATCGGTCTTCTTTCTTGGCTCAAAACTACTTCAATAGTTGTCCTGCTTGCATCATAGTATGCTTGAAACACTTTGTTGAAATGTGGAAGTGCTAATGTTGGATTCTATGTCACCTTTTTCTTCAAGTCTTCAAATGAATTCCTTGCTTCTATTGTCCACTCAAATGTACTCTGCTTCATGCATTCAGTAAGAGGTGCACAAATCTGACTGGAATTTCTAATGAATTTCCAGTAGAAACTTGCGAGTCCATGGAAACTTCTCACATCAAAAGTGCATTTAGGTGTTAGCCACTCCAAAATAGTATTTACCTTCTCAGAATCCATCTTTAAACCTTCCTTGGAAACCACAAAACCCAAGTATACCAGTTCCTTTTGTAAAAACATACATTTCTTCAAGTTTATAAGCATTTTCTCCTCTTTTAATCACTGCAACACCTTTCATACATGCTCTAAGTGTTCTTTGTTTCTACTGAAAATAAGTATATATGACCACAAAATTTCCTAAAAATGGTTTCAAAACTTTGTTCATCAACCTCATGAACATACGAGGTGCATTAGTTAATCCAAATGACATAACTAACCATTCGAACAATCCATCTTTTGTCTTGAATTTTGTCTTCCATTCATCACTTCTCTTATCTGAATTTGATGATAACCGCTCTTCAAATCAATCTCCGTGTAGTATTCATCACCACTCAAACAGTCCATAAGGTCATCCATCCTCAAAAAAGGAAACCAATATTTGATGGTAATCTTATTAATAGCTCACAAATCTATACACATCTACCACTCACCAGTCTTCTTTGGTGCCAAACTTGTAGGAACTACGCAAGGGCTAAACTCTAATGAATGAATCCTCTGCCAAGTAACTCGTGTAATTGATTATTCACCTCTTCAGTGTCTATTGGAGTCATCCGATACAATGATTTATTTGGTAGACTTGAACCTGGTATCGAGTGTTAGGATATTCCTATACTCCATCCTAGTCCCACCAGTATTTTGATCATTTACATTTTTAGTCATGCATGCACCTTTAGGGTTTGCATGCATTCTAGGGTTTGCATGCATTTTGCATGCATCCCAGTCATCAGTCCAGCACCTAGCCCTCAGTTGGCCAGCCCCCAGGAGCTTCTCACTATTCAGTTTTAGCCCTCCAGTTGCTTAATGCACCCTTCTTCCTTGATTTTAGGGAGAAACTCGCCCTTCACCTACTAGTCCAGTTGTCACTCAGTTACACTCAGTTACACCTACCAGAGTTAGTTTGACTGATGGTTGATAGTTACTTGAGCATTGATGACTCCACTGATGATGATGAAGACTTCCAGTTGTGCTCCAATGATCATGAGGACACCTAGTTGTGCTCCGATGACACTCTATTGATCTTATGATCACTCTGAGAGGCTAATTCGAATTGCCACCTTAGGCATTCGAATCCTCTCTACCATTGTACTATTTATTTGTCCATATTGTGATTAATTAACTAGTGTGTGTGAAGTATTATTGCTTCTATCTGAGTTCTACTGTACCATATTATTTTGTTGCTCATTATACTGTATTGTTCACTTTTCTTCTATTTTCCCGCTTAATCATAATTACTCTTGTGAGGTATACATCATCTCTTAGATCTGCTGTGAGGATTTTCACATCGAGTCAATATGATGTGACATGGTTCTCATTGGAGGTAATCCTACTTGTAAATCATCTACTATAATTTCCTCGAAATATTTCAACAAGTATTGAATCTCTGTCAGCATAGGACTTATGTTCTCAGCCTCCTAAAATATCTTTGGTATTATGTCTAAACAACAACTTCCTCTCTTCCGTGCTCACATAAATTCCTTAGTAGAACATAACATGATTCGGTTATTACTGCTATGCAGGTTCTTGTTGTTACTACAATCTACACTCTTGTTGCTACTGCAATCCATACCATTTTCCAATATTGGTATCAACTTATAACACTATCCATCCTTGACAGATTCATATGTATTCTCTCTGCCATCGTGGAACACTTTTCTATCAAACATCCACTGCCGCCCAAGTAAGACATGGCATGCATCCATCTGTACCACATCGCACAAAACTTGTTCGTTGAAACTTCCAATCTAGAAACTCAATAAACATTGCTCAATCACATTTACATGTTGTCCCTTTTGTAACCCTGAAACTCGATATGGAGTTGGATGTGGAATAAACTTCAAATTGAGCTTTCTCTTAACCTATTTGGACACCATATTTTATTTGCTTCCTCCATTAATGATCAAATCACAACACTTTCCTTGAATCTTACATCTTGCTTTGAAAACCTTCTTCTGTTGTTTAGGTTCTTCTGCCATCTTCTGCTCAGGTTTCAACAATACTCTATGTAATATTAAGTTCTCCCCTTGCTCCTACTGAAGCACAATCACATTTTCTCCAACCACTGATGTCTCCTCTTCTAGCGTGACTTGTGTCCTTGATTTAACTCCTTTACTCAAATTTTGTTTCTCTAGACATTCATATGCTTTATGTCCTTTAACCCCACATATGTAACAAGTAATCATGTACTTACCTTTTCCTCTTGCAAATCCTCTACTTCTACCAGTTCCAGTTCCTTTGTTGCATGGATTACTTGTGGATTCATCTTCTTTTTCGTTTTCCCTAGCATTACTTTCTCTTCCTCCACCCCTTGGACATTTTCCTCTCAACTTATGTTGCACTTTCCTGTCAAACTTCTCTTCTACCTTCAAGGCAACTTGATAGGCTTCATATTCAGTACATAAATAATGTGTTCTCATTTCATCTTGAATCAATTAGTTTAGTCCATTTACATACCTCGCCACCCTTGATATTCTGGTTCTTTTATTTTAGACCTAAGTGATAGCTTAAAGAATTCATCGGTATACTCACGAATAGATGTTTCCTTTTGTCTAAGATTTTCCACTCGTCTACATAAGTTTTGCTGGTAATCAACATGTAAAAACTTATCCTTTATTTTACTAACTATTTTCTTCCAAGTTTTAATCTTCTCCAAACCACTATCTATTGTGTTTTTTCTGTAGCATGTCCCACCAAAGTGCAACATGTGCCTTCAACTTTGTAATGGAAAAATGAACGTGATTGGGATTGCAAACATTTTCATAGTGAAAATATCTTTTGAGATCTCCTACCAAATCTATAAGAGTTTCAGCTCTCAAACTTCCATCATAGCACAAAAATTCAACCCTCGCACTAACTCTATTACTCAAGAATGATATCAAGTGTGATGCTGGGTGTCCTTCCTCAACATCTTGTTTCTCTTCAATCTATTCTTTAGATTCAAAATCTACTTCACCCTCTCCATTTATTCTATTTTGTAACTCTTATATTCTTCTTCTCAATTCCTCAAATTATTTATTTATCGCACCCCCTCGTGCCGCTCCTCGTCTCCTTGGAGGCATCTTCACAATTCTTGTAGTAGCTCTCAATCTGACTACCATCCATAGGTCTCAATTCCATACGCTGATACTCGACTTGTCTGTCAACACTCAGCTGAATGACCACCAAAATTAGGGTATTAGGTTACTCATTTACATAAGCAATTTAAAAAACCAACAAATCAGGAGCAAACCTATCTCTGATACCACTTGATGCAAAACCATAGTCGTACAACACGACCACACTATAGGACTATGCTCTACCTTCAGAATGCACAACAAAACTCAGGTTTGACACTTAAAAGAAATTTGAATTAATTTTATTTATTCGGGAATAGAAGAAACTAAATTTACAATGGGAATTTTCTAACATCTAACAGACCATGAAACCTTTCATTGGCATTAATTTTAGACTTCCTATGTGTACTCCATGGCAAAATTTACAAAATTCCTCTTCTTGCGCTGAAGCTGACTTGACTTGTATGTGCTCCTTGGGAAAACACAACCTTCCCACTACTTCTTTTGCGCCAATACTCAGTCTTAGCTCAATCGCCGTCACTGGAATTAGTTTTGCTTATTCATCGACCAACCCCTTCAATGTCTTGATGTCTGTCATTTAAACTAGTGCCTCCCCTATCGTTTCAAGCTTCCCTCCAATTGTGCAATGAACAACCACATGGTTCAACTTACTTGATGTTACTCAATCTTGTTCCCCTATATTTTGATGCCCTTACCACATGACGTGTGATCATTTTGCAATGCGTGGATGACTAATGAGGTGGGGATTTTAAAATTACACCACATTCTCTTAGTGTGGAGTTATAATGTAGGAGTAACATCACTGTCATATGTTGTATGAAGTAACAACATGAGTTAAAACATGGATTAACAACACTTTCATGCGCTGTATGGAGTAACAACATGAGTTACAACAAGGTCACAATGCCATGGATCAACAACTTAGGAGTTGCAACCCTCATTACTCCTCCTAAAATTCTACTTACACAAAATTGAAATGTTTTTGGGTGATGTGGATTTCCCAAGACCAAGGATGCTCCTCCATCAAGGAATTTATCTCATGGTAGATCATAATATGCATGTAGATATACGTACAAATGCAACCATATAGACATGAACACAACAATTAGTAGGGTGGCATAGTTTAATACAACCGACGATCAACACAAATGATCTGCTTGATGCCAACTTCGATAGAATCCCCCCTTCTAGATGTTCAAATAAATTTTAATAATATGTGTAAAACACCTCCATGCATAAGGAAATTCAAATCATATGATTAGATCTAACAATATGTTGTGAATAATGGGAGGAGGTGGGAGTGATAGTCAAATAGAAATGGGAAATCGACGATTGACGAGTGGTAGGACTACTCCAATTAGATGCTGGACAAAGAAACACATGACAAACCTTATCAATAAAACACAACACATAGAGGCGAAGGGAGATCATTTTGGGCTCCCACCAAACACTCAAACAATGTGCAGATAACCCACACAAATAGTAGGTATCCAAACACTCACGGTGTTATGAATAATTGCCTACAACTATTTACAAGAATCCCATGTGCCATCGTGGAGCACGGCTCAAGTTGACAAATATTTTAAAACTTTTTATTCAAGACTATCATTTCAAAACACATATACCACAAAGTTTAACATACCTTAGGCT
This sequence comes from Larix kaempferi, assembly GCA_027924585.1. Classification (NCBI taxonomy): domain Eukaryota; kingdom Viridiplantae; phylum Streptophyta; class Pinopsida; order Pinales; family Pinaceae; genus Larix; species Larix kaempferi. Next base: position 3,745,434 of record BSBM01001409.1, on the reverse strand, counting down.
TCTTACATGATACATTGTTGTCCAAGATTAGTTTCCAGGTATGAAGGTGCTCCATACACTTCGTGGAAAGATAGAGGATTTTTTTTAATGATGTTTCAATATTTCTATCTTACAAGCAAGAAATTGTGTGCTTTGCCATTTATGCGACCAATTTGACAGGGATGTTGAGAAACCATTTGGATGAGAAAGAAAATCAGTTTCTGGTGTAACATCCCTTTCACCCAATCCAATCATCGGGAGGGTACATTAACTAAATTCGGGATCTCAAATTTCGCCCCAAATCCATAATACGAATTTCAATCTATAAAATGTGTGTAGAAACGTAAATAAACATACACCACGGAATTAAACTCTATCCACACACATCTAGCATGAAAATACAAACATTACTGGAATCAAATAAAAACATTTCAGATTCATATGTATGATAATACTTATGTTTATCCAACGTAGATCCGAGCAATTGCTTGTGCAAGAGCGATTTTCCACCCAAACATAGGCACTCTGTCCAACATATACTCTTTCTGATGAGAGGCACTATAAAATTTGGAACCATTTTTTGATAACAAAACTTCAGTTTTCACACACCACATCGAAGAACAACCGACAAAACTGACCGAGACCCTTACGGGGGTTGCTGGAGACATGCTTGTCGATGTACACATGTTTTACTTTCGGCAACAAAGGAATTCCGTTGGTTGACCACTGCAAACTTTTTGCACATTGTAATGCGCATCGGTTGACCACCATCGTGCTGTCAATTTAGCGAGGCCTATACGTGGGAGTACAAATAATGTCTCTTGGTGTACTATCTTCTTGTCGATCGAAAGTAGCCTGTTTGTATACTAATGAAATTCCATCGTTGCACTGGCAAAAATTTGATAGATGGTTCCATGACTGTCGGTAAACAAACATAGGTTCGGTAGTCCAATGAAGAAAATTCAATATCTTCTAAAACTGAACGACGATTTTTCCATGATTTCGATGGTTTGCTGTCGTACCTTTTATTCCATACCATCAATAGATGAGCAATAGGATGTCGGTCAACCAACGACCTGTTGAAATTTAAAAAAAAAATGTGTACTAGCGTTCCTTAGCATAGAGAGTTGAATGGGATCTCTATTCTAAATAAAAACCCTAGGTTTGGTCTTATAAAACCATCAGATCTGAGTAAGAAACTTTACAGTCTTCCTCCATTTATAGAATTGAAGCCATGAGAAGCCAAGTTGTTGAACCACTTTCTTAGTGGAACTTGCATTTCCACACAGTTCATCCACTTTCTTAGTTGAGTGTTACTCAATCTCGTTCCCCTATCTTTCAATGCCCTTGCCACATGGCACGTGATCATTTTGTGACACGTGGATGAATGGTGAGACGTGGATTATTAAATTACACCACATTCACATAGTGTGGAGTTATAATGTATGAGTAATAACATTGTCATACGTTGTATGAAGTAATAACATGAGTTACAACATGAAGTAACAACATTGTCATATGTTGTATGGAGTAATAGCATGAGTTACATAAAGGTCAAAATGCCATGGATCAACAACTTAGGAGTTGCAAAAATCCTTATTCCTCCTAAAATTATACTTGCACACAATTTAAATGTTTTTGGATTATGTGGATTTCCTGATACTAAGGATGCTCCTACATCAGACTCCCTTGATAAGAAAACATGAGATTCCATCTTATGTGGTGATTATTGTAGAGGATGAAGAACCTCAAAAGTTTGTTGGCTCCTTCTTAGAAACCCACGATGCATCCTCAGGACCTCTGTTTTTCCACTTAATGAAATATTCTATATATTCTTTCCTGCGGGTCTGCCAACCAACCTTGGTTGCCAAAATTTCCTCCATCTCTCCAGTCTACTTGATTGGTAATGTTCCCATTCATCTAGAGTACCTTCATCATTTCCCTTTTCTCCCTTATGAAACTCATACAGATCAACAACATTAAATTTTGGAGATATATCAAACCTTTATGGTAGCTCTAACTGATAGGAATTGTTAGAAATCCTTCTAAAAAATCTGCATGGTCCTATTTTCTTATAATTGAGCTTGTTATACGTACCCATGGGAAATCACTCTTTTCTCAAGTGATCCATGAATAACTCGACTTTTGTAAAGGTCTTATGCATTCTCTGCAGGTCTATTCTCTGTTTGTAACTGTTATTGCTAGCATGTAGCTTCTTCTTCACCTACTCATGCATTTCTTGCATACTGTCAACAAAATCACTTGCATCAAAACTCTTCTTATCTTCCATATCGAACAAATTAATCAAATCTACTACCCCTTTAGGTGATCTGCCATAAATGATCTAAAACATAATTCTTACTGTAGACATGTTGACTGAATTGTTGTAAGCAGATTCATCCTGAGCCAAAACCAGATCCCATTGCTTAGGATTCTCACCGCTCAAACTCCTCAATAGATTCCCAAGACTCTTATTCATCACCTCGTTCTACCCATCTATCTGCTAATGGTATGCTGAACTGTACAACAATTTAGATTCTACATTCTTCCAAAGTGTCCTCCAAAAGTGACCAAGAAATCTCATGTCTCTATCTAAAGTAATATTCTTCAGTAGGCCATGTAACCTTACCACTTAAAGAATAAAGAATCTAATTCACTAGCATCATTTGTCTTTTTACATGCTATGAAATGTGTCATTTTCGAAAACTGATCCATTACCACCATCACAGATTCATGCTTCCTATGTGTCATAGGTAGTGCTCAAATGAAATCCATACTCACATCCTCCCACGGTCCTTAAGGTACCAACAACTGAGTATAAAGTCATGTATTTTGAATTTTACCTTTGGCTAATTGGAAAAATCTACAACACTCAACAAATTTACTGACATCCTTGTTGATGCTGGGCCAAAAGTACCTCTCTCTAACCAACATTGTGGTCTTGTCCATACCAAAGTGTCCACCTAAACCACCACTATGTAAACTCTCTAATGAGATTCACCCACAATGAACCCTATGGGTTGCACAACTACTGGTTCCTAAACAAGAATCCCTCTTGAATATGAAAATCCAAGAATGGTGTTCTATCCATACTCCATGGTTCTTTGCATGCTTTCCAAGCCTTTGTAAAATATGCATCTTCTTCATATAGTCCCTTCATGCATTCCAATCCAACCACTTCTACTGACATGTTGTTTAGTAACATTTTCCTCCGGCTCAATACATTAGCAACCTTGTTTGATTTCCCCAGCCCGCGTTTCAAAACAAATGAGTAACTTTGCAAAAAGTCTACCCATTTAGAATGCTTATGATTTAACTTACCTTGATTGTTGATGTACTACAGTGCCTTGTGATCAGTAAACAAGACAAACTCCTTTGGTAGCAAGTAATGTAACCATTTATTCAAAGCTTGTACAATAGCATAAACTCTTGATCATAAGCATAGTAATTTTTCCTAGCTTCATTCAATTTCTCACTGAAAAATGCCATCGATCTTCTTTCTAGGCTCAAAACTGCTCCAATAGTTGTCCCACTTGCATCATAGTCTGCTTGAAACACTTTGTTGAAATCTGGAAGTGCTAATACTGGCTTCTCTGTCACCTTTTTCTTCAAGTCTTCAAATGAATTCCTTGCTTCTATTGTCCACTCAAATGTACTCCTCTTCATGCATTCAGTAAGAGGCGCAAAAATCTAACTGAAATTTCTAATGAATTTCCAGTATAAACTTGCGAGTCCATGAAAACTTCTCACATCAAAAGTGCATTTAGGTGTTAGCCACTCCAAAATAGTCTTTACCTTCTCATAATCCATCTTTAAACCTTCCTTGGAAACCACAAAACCCAAGTATACCAGTTCCTTTTGTAAAAACCTTCAAGTTTATAAGCATTTTCTCCTCTTTTAATTATTTTAACACCTTTCATACATGCTCTAAATGTTCTTCTTTGTTTCTACTAAAAATAAGTATATCATCTAGGTACATGACAACAAAATTTCCTAAAAATGGTTTCAAAACTTTGTTCATCAACCTCATGAACATACTAGGTGCATTAGTTAATCCAAATGGCATAACTAACCATTCGAATAGTCCATCTTTCCTCTTGAATGTTGTCTTCCATTCATCACCTTCTCTTATCCTAATGTGATGATAACCACTCTGCAAATCAATCTCTATGTAGTATTCATCACAACTCAAACAGTCCATAAGTTCATACATCCTCAAAAAAGGAAACATGTATTTGATAGTAATCTTATTAATAGATCACGAATCTATACACGTCTACCACTCACCAGTCTTTTTCGGTGTCAAAATTGTTGGTATGACGCAAGGGCTAAACTCTAACGAATGAATCCTCTGCCAAGTAACCCGTTTACTTGAGTATTCACCTCTTTAGTGTCTGTTGGAGTCATTTGATAGAGTGATTTATTTGGTAGACTTGACCCTGGTATCAAGTAAATATGATGCGATATGCTTCTCATGGGAGGTAATCCTACTCGTAAATCATCTGCTATAATTTCCTCAAAATACTTCAACAAGTATTGAATCTATGTCAGCATAGGAATTATCTTCTCGGCCTCCTAAAATTTCTTTTGTATTATGTCCAAAAAACAACTTCCTCTCTTCCGTGCTCACATTAATTCCTTAGTAGAACACAACATGATTCAGTTGTTACTGATATGCAAGTTCTTGCTGTTACTACACTCCACACTCTTGTTGCTTTTGCAATCCATACCATTTTCCAATATTGGTATCAACTTATAACACTGCCCATCCTTGACAGATTCATATGTATTCGCTCTGCCATCATGGAACACTTTTCTGTCAAACATCCATTGTATCCCACGTAAGACACGACATGCGTCCATCTATACCACACCGCACAAAAATTGTTCGTTGAAACTTCCAATCTGGAAACTCAATAAACATTTCTCAATCACATTCACTTGTTGTCCCTTTTGTAACCATGAAACTTGATAGGGAGTGGGATGTGGAATACACTTCAAATTGAGCTTTCTCTTAACCTCTTTGGACAACATATTTTATGTGCTTCCTCCATTAATGATCAGATTGCAACACTTTCCTTGAATCTTACATCTTGCTTTGAAAACCTTCTTCCGCTGTTCAGGTTCTTCTGCCACCTTCTGTTCAGGTTTCAACAATACTCTATGGAAGATTAAGTCCTCCCCTTTCTCCTACTGAAGAACAATCACATTTTCTCCAACCACTGATGTCTCCTCTTCCAGCGTGACTTGTGTCCTTGCTTCAACTTGTTTACTCAAATTTTGTTTCTCTAGACATTCATATGATTTATGTCCTTTAACCCCACATATGTAACAAGTACTCACGTACTTACCTTTTCTTCTTCCAAATCCTCTACCTCTACCAGTTCTAGTTCCTTTGTTGCTTGGATTATTGGTGGATTCATCTTCCTTTTCATTTTCCCTAGCATTAATTTCTCTTCCTCTTCCCCTTGGACCTTTTCCTCTCAACTTCTGTTTTACTTTCTTGTCAACCTTCTCTTCTACCTTAAAGACAACTTGATAGGCTTCATATTCAGTATGAAAATAATGTGTTCTCATTTCATCTTGAATAAATTACTTCAGTCCATTTACATACCTCGCCACCCTTTATATTCTGGTTTTTCTATTCTAGACCCGAGTGACAGCTTAAAGAATTCTTCGGTATACTCATGAATTTATGTTTCCTTTTGTCTAATATTTTTCACTCGTCTACATAAGTTTTGCTGGTAATCAACATGTAAAAACTTCTCATTTATTTTACTAACCATTTTTCCAAGTTTTAATCTTCTCCAAGCCGCTATCTATTGTGTTTTTCTGTAGCATGTCCCACCAAAGTGCAACATGTCCCTTCAACTTTGTAATGGAAACATGAACATGATTGGGATCACAAAAATTTTCATAGTGAAAATATCTTTTGAGCTCTCCTACCTAATCTATAAGAGTTTCATCTCTCAAACTTCTATCATAGCACAAAAATTCAACCCTCGCACTACCTCTGTTACTCAAGAATGATATCAAGTGTGATGTTGGGTGTCCTTCCTCAGCATTTTGTTTCTCTTCAATATATTATTTAGATTCAGAATCTACTTCATCCTCTCCATTTCTTCTATTTTCTAACTCTTCTATTCTTCTTCTCAATTCCTCAATTTCTTGATTTCTCGCACCCCTCGTCCTGCTCCTCGTCTCCTTGGATGCATATTCACAAGTCTTCTAGTAGCCCTTAATCTGACTGCCATCCACATGTCTCAATTCCAGACACTGATACTCGAATTGTCTCTCAGCACTCAGCTGAATGAACACCAAAATTAGGATATTAGGTTACCCATTTACATAAGCAATTTAAAAAACTAACAAATCAGCTGATACCACTTGATGCAGAAACATAGTCGTACAACACAAACACACCTACAGGCCTATGATTTGCCTTCCGAATGCACAATGAAACTCATGTTTGACACTTACATAAATTTGAATAAATTTTATTTATTCAGGAATAGAAGAAACTGAATTTACAATGGGAATTTTCTAACAGGCCATGAAACCTTTCATTGGTGTTGTAGAAATTTCTCCCTACGGATAGGTAGAAACTCTCATAGGTTAAGGTAGACTTAACTGAATCTAAACTAAGACACAAAGATAACAAATGCTACCTTGAATTCCTAGATCTAACAAACATCTCAAGATCATAATGCTGAAAGAAATGGAAGAGATCTAACTGACCTTCGATTCAATTGCTTGTCCTAGTGGTTGCTCCAATCTCCAAGTCCTCGCGAATGAACTTGTCAGAATGAAAACAAGATACAAGCATATACAATCCTCTAGCAACTTGAAATATGAGTTAGAATCTAAATATATAGCAGAAACAAATCATATGATTGAAACAAAATCAACATACATGATTTGGGAAACAAGACAAGTTATGTTTTATTACCAACTTGAAGTCACTTACAAAGGTTGCTTGATGTCCAAGCCAACTCCCAGCTCCAAGTGCTTTCTCCTCTAGCTATCTCCACAAAGATTCAAGATCATAGGTTTGATGTCTCCAAGAGTCCTCCCCCTTTGCTCATGGAAGGCCTCTCTCTTATATTGTGTGGTAGGGTTAACCAACAAGAGAGAAGGATGGATCTTGGGAGTATTTAGTGGATCAGGCCCACTAATCTGAGAAAGTGAGTTAGGATCGAATCAGGGATACCAATCCTCAAAAATATCTCGAAGATCAAGATTCCACAAGCCATGTCAAAAAGGCTAAAAAAGGAGTACCGCGCCCCTTCAACTGAGCATAGCGCGGTAATACCGCGTGGTAGAGAAGGAGCATAGCGCGGTAGTGGGGACTACCGCTCCCTTAAGCTTGAGTAGGCGCGGTAGTGTAGGTATATGAAGTCTCAGCTGGGTTGATTCTTGATAGGACAGGTTTGTCTTCAAGGATCATTCATCATTTTTCTCTTCTGGGTGTTTTAAGCAGTAGGGGAAGTGTCGTCAACTATTTTTATGGTGACGATGCGACACTGTGAAATATGGAGGTATAACAGATGCCCCCTAAAGTGTGAGGTCAGAAGGGAGTGATGGCCGAAAGACTTTACAAATACTGTGCGGAGATAGCATCGAGGAGAGCAACAAGGAGCTAAAACATAAAAAAATGTCAGATATACCATCGAGGCGGGCATCCCCATGCTCGGAAGTAATTGACTCAAAGCATGGCTACTAACCAATACATTGCAGATCCATGAGTACTGAGATGATATAGACTGTAGACAAATCATGGCTACTATGAACAAGCGTAGATCCATGAGACAGTAATGCCACAGCCATGACCAATACAAAAGTGGATCTGTGTGACAATACAAAGGACATCTCCATCGCAACCTGGATGCAATCATAGTACAAAGGTGCATCTAGGGTCTTCTACTCAATCGCAAATGATACGAATCTAGCCATGTGATTACAAGGTGTTGAAGTTGAACATGGTAGAAACCATTTGATTACCGGTCAATGATGTGAACCGTTAACAAATGCGAGGGAAATCACTAATGATGACAATGATCCCCAAGGTATCTATAGTGCATCTCAATGAAATGCGAATGAATGAGTTGATGTCGAGCATCCGAGAGATCGTTCGATTAGAGGTCGATGATGTAAACCTACTGTCGAACATGAGGAAACCTGCCATTGAGGCATGCGGGTACCAAGGTACTAGTGGTTGATTCCTAAGTCCTATTCCCAGATAGTGATTTGGCGTCGACGGGAATAGACTCGTCGAAGGTGGGCCATAATGATTCCCACATCATCGACACAAAATCAGAACAAAAGATAGTATAGGAAAATGAAACGATAGAACATGTACTGACACATCGGAGGTCTGACACAATGACTCTGAACAATGCAACCCTTTGAACATATAACGGCATGTAACAGGACTTGGCAGCATGGATTATTGATAGCAGAGGATAGACACCGAATGAGCAGGCTCGTGGCCAGAGAGACGACTCAGGATGATGACCATAACTCAGCGAGAATAGATACCCAAAAATAGACAAGGGACAAACGCATGCCATGTTCAAAGGTGACGACTGACAAACTGCCAACAAAATAAACTCGACTTGTTTCCCATTTTCCCCCAACATGATAGACGAGTACCTCTTTGTTGTTTTTCGAGCTTGAAGAGGATAACAGATGCTCGGTGTAGCTCATCTCATAGATGAGTCCAATCTCACATGTTTTACGAACCTGAGAAAGGAGGGGTTCGTCCCAAAGTGGGTCCTTCGATGTCAAATTTTAACGAGTCCAAGGAAGGAAAACTCATTAGTTTTTCACATTTAGAGAGCCTGAAAAACTTAAAGAAGGCTCCAAAGTGTACTTTTTTGTAAATTTAGTCCCTCGATCCCGAAAAAGTGTAAAACAATTCCCGAGAGAACTCTCCCAGTCAAAAATTAACTGAGGTATACCTTTCTCGTAAATAGTCTAGACGGGCCAAAAAAGGGGTAACCTATCAGCGAATAGACGACCTTTCAAATACTTTTACAAGTGTGAAAGAGATAAGATCACTTGGCAATCTTTTCAATTTTAGGGAGTCTGAAAAGAGCTTAACTATGGACTCCAATGGTCTTTTTTGTAATTTTTAATTATTCTGGTCCGAAAAAAGAATAAAATACAACCAAGATAATACTTTCCTCATCGTTTAACGAGCATGAGTAAAGCTGACTAAGCTCGACACCGTTTACTTAAGTTTGACAAGCACGATACTGGTGTAAAATCGCTTGGAATCTTTTTCAAGTTTTAATCCAGAGCACGAAAAAGATAAAGTAGGCTCGAAATGAAGGTCAAATAATAAATGAACGCCAGTGTGAAAATTTTTAAAGGAGACCCTGTCAACAAATGCTCATGGAACCAGATATTAGTAATGTGAAATGGGTTTTAATTTAACCAGATAAAATAATGAGTAAAAAATAAGTGAAAAAGTCATATAAGGGATAAGTAAATATGGAAAATTACCATTTCACTTGTGCATTTTCCCAAAGAGGAGATTTTACCCATTGAGGAGCAAAAACTTCAAGAGTTCATATCTGGAGATCCGGAGCACCGTTTCAACAGTCATCTATGCCAGGTAAGAGCTTTCAAGCCCCTCTTTCATTTCATAGATAAATAACTTGATTTTAGTAAGTAGAAGTTAATTTTTGGGAAGGCCCTAATGGGCAATTTTTGCCTTTAAGAGTACCGTGCCCTCTCCCTATCGGGAAGCGTGGTACTGATGGATACTACCGCTTTGTAGGGTTAAACAGGTGCGTGGTACTGTGTAGTACCGCGCAGTCACGTTGCCCCCAGGCGTAGTAGTGGCAATTTTTAAGATCAAAAAATTGATTTTTCTTCAATTTTTAGCTGAGATCAAGTTATTAAATAATTGATGAATGTTTCCCATGACCTTTTGCAGGTGTTTGCAACTTGTTTGAGGCAAAATGGTTAGTTGGAAGGAAAGAGAGCATGAGGCCGATGATTTGTTGGCCGAAGATGACCAAGAGACCTTGATTGCACTATGGGAATGTGGCTTGTTGAAATTCTTCAAGACCAAAGGTATCCGCAAGCAAGCCAAACTTCTCACCCATATTATTCAAATGTGGGACCCCGACATTCAAGCTTTCTGAGTTGGAGAACACACCCTCGATATTGAACTCGAGGACATTTATTTCCTCACGGGCCTCTCAAAGAGAGGAGCCCGAGTGAGTTTTACTGGGTTCACGGCCTCGGAGGCAAGCACTGATGCTTTAATTGCTCATTATTGTTGTCAAGGTTCAGGGAAGAAAAGCGGCAAAGTGGTCATTAAAGACATTGTAGAACTTCCTTTAAAAACCGTGTTGTTCACCATCACACGTGCAGCAGGGAGTATGGGTCCCCATCAGGCGTCCCGTACACAGATGAATCTTGTAGTGGATTGCATGGCAGGGACACTATTCAACTGGTGTGAAGCAGTATTGACCAACCTCAAAGAGAAAGTGAACAAGTGTAGACTTGGAGAGAACTCTCAATTTGGGTACGGGAGCATTCTGGTCACCTTCTTCTTGGCGAGGGTGCCATTGTTGCGTCCACAGTTGACCATACCCGCCCGTCCACCCACCGAGCCATGGATGGCTCGATGGAGTGAGTATGTAGGATGGCTCGGGGGGCCACAGTGTTTGGCTTTCGGTGAATACTTCTTCTCATGGCTCGAGGAATAGATCATGATGATCGATGACTACCCCTATGTAGGGGTGGACTTCCGCGAGGACATAGACTTGGCACTACCGGAAGATGAGGACTGGGACAATACAGGTATGACCTTCATTAATGTGTTTTTAAATTTTTTGAATATATGATTTTTATTGTTTTTTAGAATGTGTAAAAAAGATTTTAATATATGTACGTGTGCATGTTGCAGATCGTGGGCCACAGAGACCTGCAGGGTACTCGCCGTTACGCCGAGGTGGTGTTGATCGCCGAGCTGCTTCGGACAAGGAAGAAGATGAAGATGAGGCGGGAGGGGTCTGGGAGATAGAGAGGAACCTACAAGGTTTAACCCACGGGGTCCCGGCTATGAGGATGGACGACATCCCTTTCCATCTCCAGCGGCATACCGTAGGTGTGCCTAGGCGTATTGGCCGACTCCTCCGTAAGGTGGCTCGGGCTATAGTGTGCTATCACCAGCAGCGTGAGGAATCTGAGTAGGAACATGATAGATCTCCCATATCTCCTTAGATGGTAGCTTTTATCTTTTTGCGGCATGTACATGATATGTAGGCTTTGAGAGCCAAATTTTTGTATGGGACTAAGTCCCAAATTTTGTCTTTAAAACACAAACTTTATGTATTGGAAAAATCACTTTTATATGCAGTGATATATACATGGACCTACTTTTATGACCTATTTATTTACAATGACTTGTGTGTTCATTTTATGATGTATTTTTATGTATGGGCAAGATGCCAATCCAAAATGTAATTAGATAATGAATCAGCTATACATTTGAATTCTCTTGGTATGTGTTGATATGAAATACAATTAAAAGATCGTTCCAAGAGGTGTACCCTTCGAAATAAGCGAAGTAGGATAGGATTGCGAACTATTTTAACACGATTCAGATGAGAAACCACGAGTTGGGAGTCTAGAAAGACTGATAGGGAGTCAATTCCAAGGGAAGCAACCTCTGTCAAGAGTCCGATGACTGCATGGTACTCTGCAATATTGTTGGTTGGAGGACCCAAACAATTGGCTCTTGAAGATAGCAACTCTCCAGTGGGAGAATAGATTACCCATGCTGCGGAAGTGAGGTTCCGGGTATGTCGGCTCACATCGTCGGTGAATCCGAAGTAGGCAGACATCTGCGCATAAAAGCACAAGTCAAGGTAATAATGGATACATGAGGTCCGTGCGTGCACACAAAAAAGATAAGTGAAAACAAGCTAGGTACATTATGTACAAAAAGTATCTCACGCAGGATAACCCTACGCGTAGAAATGTTTGACGTACAGCCCATTGCGGGGCCGTGCCAATGGTGTGCCATCACAATCGACAAGTTCATAGGCTCCTTTCTCCAAGACACGTTTTACAACAAAGGGGCCATACCACATAGATTCTAGCTTTCCTTTTCCAAGTTTATCGTGCATTTAATCATATGTGAGTACGAGATCACCTTCATTGAAAACCCGAGGTTGAATGGATTTGTCATACTGTGCTTTGACGCGTTTTTTATGAGCTTCATTGGCTAAAGCAACGTCTCGACGAGTTTCATCTAGCTTGGCTAGGTATAGAAACCGTTCCTCTTCGGAAGTGGTGTTCCTCTTCTGGGCCATAGCCATCCCAGAGAGATGACCACCACATGCTCCAGTGTGGCAGTCATTAAGAACGTGTTCCACTTCATCTAAAGTAAAACAACGTCGAAGAATAGTATCGACACCACGTCGATAAAGGGTATCGTTGACTATGAGGTAATACTTGGCATGATGTCGGATACGTCGACGTTCATCGCGGGTGAGGTCGGGGAAGAAACGTTGGGTTTGGAGATATAGTAAAATATCCCCGTACCATGGGTCAGACGTGCTAATGAGGAACAACGATTCATCAGGAAGAGAATCGATGGGCTCGGGTTGCTCGGTAGCACGGGGCAAGTTACAAATCAACTCGACAAATACCAAAGACTTCTTGGACTTAGCTTTGGAAAATTCCAAGTCAAAATCTTGTAGGATGATGATCCAATGAGAATATTTGCCCCCAAGCACTTGACGTGTGAGGATATAATACATTGGATTGAAATCCGCTATGACAATGGTCCGACGGAGTAGAATGTAATGACGAAACCTCTGGACAACAAAAACTGTTGCTAGAGACAGTTTTTCAACATGTGAATAACGAGTTTCGGAGTCGAGGAGACTCTTACTAAGATAGTATACCACATGTTCTATGCCGTTATTGTCTTCTTGGACTAACACCATACCGATGGTGGAAATCGAAGCTGGGAGATAAAGAATGTAATCCTGTGTGTAATTGGGGGGTTGAATCATAGGATCTTTAGTTAAGGCTGCCTTTAGATGATCAAAGGAGAATTGGGCTTCGTTGTCCCAGATGAAGGGAGTGTTCTTCTTTAGAAGCCTCATATAGCCTTTTGTTATCTCGGAAAAATTACAAATGAAACGGCGTATAAAGTTTGCATGCCCTTGCAAACTTTGAAGTTCTGGGATGTTCGTGGGGGAAGGCGGGGCTAAGATAGCTTCTACCTTCGCAGGATCTAAGCGTATACCACTTTTGGAGATTATGAATCCCAAAAGTTTTCCGGCTTCAACGCAAAAGACGCACTTATGTGGATTCAAACGGATATTGTAGCGACAACACCTTTCAAAAATGGCACCTAAGTGATCAGGATGGTCTTCCCGGGTCTAAGAATGAGCGGGAAGGTCATCAAGATACGGTTCTACAATATGTTTGATATCGTGAAATGCGTACGACATCGCCCGTTGGAAAGTTGCCCAGGCATTTTTGAGGCCAAAAGGTAACTTTCGATATGCAAAAATTCCCCATGGGCAGATAAAGGCTGTTTTATGCTGGTCGGCTGGGAGGATATCGATCTGATTATAGCCGAAAAAGCCATCCATGAATGAAAAGATGACACTCCCGGTGCAGTTATCGATGATCTGGTCGATGAACGGAATTGGATAGTTGTCCTTTGGACAAGCTTTGTTCAAGTCGCGGTAATCGACACAGACTCTAATCGTTCCCTGTTTCTTGGCTACGGGAACGATGTTAGATACCCATTCTATTAATGGGACAGGATAGATAAAACCAGCACACAAATTTTTTTCAACTTCTGCATTGATAGTGGTTGCCTTACGAGGGTGGACGGGTCAGAGTTTCTGCCGGATAGGTCGGGCGCTAGGAAAGGTGGGAATCTCTTGGACCACAATCGAGGGGTCTATTCCTGGCATTTCTTCATAACTCCAAGAAAAAACATCGCGAAAGGTTTTAAAGTAGGTAGTGTAGAACTCCATTTCGAGGGGAGTGCATGTCTTGCCAATATGAATGTTTTCCATGACACCAGGCTTCACTGAAATGTCAATGGGAGTGGTTGCCATAAGGTTGGCCAAGTTTCCTTCAGAAAATACTTCATCGAGGGAAGTGGAAACTTGGTTTGAACCATTTCAAGTGAAGGGTTGGATTTTGTATCGGGCTCAATCGTCTAAATGGTGGGGAACGAAGATCGATGATGGAAATCTCCCCATGGTGGCTCATCACCACACATAACCTCAATAATTGATTCGTCAGTGGGAAAAATCAATGTGAGAGGATCGATAAGTGGTGGGGATGAATGAGTCTCAGACGAGAGTTGTGCCATGGTGTGATGGGTAGAACAATCGACCCAATTGGTGGCTGACTGGATCGCTTCGTACGCTGCGAGGTTTCCATTCAATGGCATGGAGTTGCCGTAGTTTTCAATCTCAGTGGGACTCGGGATCACCCAAGAATCATTGGAAGGGGTGACATTCGATGATATCATGTTGACTGGTTGAACGTGGGATCCCAACTCTGGGAAAACTCCAATAAGGGAAGAATCCTTCATAAGATCAACGCCAATGTCTTGGAACCGATACCGAGGCTGATCCAATAACGAGATGGTGTTGGCAGAGTTCGGATGAGAGTCTGGGATACAGTAATCAAGCTGATCTATGGTGACAATTTTCCCTTCATGAGGAAATTGCATGATCCGAAAGATAGTAGATGCTATGGCGGTCATGGCGTAAAACCAGTTCCGACCAAGTAGAAGATTGTAATCCAATGGCGCATCCACGACTTCGATGTGTACGGATACTGTTTTGCCCCCCAGTTCAACACCAATTGCAGGAATGAGTCCATAAGGTTGAAAACCGTGTCCATCAAATTCCCTGAGAGTAGTGGGAGACGTCGTGACTTTGGGTGAGCCTAAGGCTCTCCAACAATTCAAAGACATAATCGACGTGGAGGCACCTTCATCTAAAACAGTGCGATGGATGTTATTTCCATAGATTTTTGTATGAACCTAGAAGGCTAACTGGTAGGAAAGCCGAGGTTTGACATACTCCATGTTAAACATAATAGTGTTTGAAGTATCTGGGTCCACTGCCCCCAGTGTTGAAAGTAAGGTTCTACGCTGCATAGGGCAGTGTTGAAGAACCTCGAGAGTCGACATGGCACATGGTGCTTGAGCTAAATCCTCAACAATGTTGTAATTCTGGGTAGCTTGTGCATTGGGATTAAAAGTCGCCTTTCGTATGGTGCCCTTGGGTGGGCGTAGCACTGTGTCCGTGAGCGGTCTCTCAATATGGAGATGGCCGTTAGGGGGAGGAGTAGAAGACGGATCTTCAATAGGAGACTTTCCTTTGGCTGTCTCTGACTATTTGTTTGAACTCGGGGGGTTCTCATATGTCTTTGAACGAGTGGTTATGTGAATCACCTCATTACTCGTCATCAGGATTTCGCGATTTGCGGATGTCTCTCCGCGAGGTGGGTTGCTCGGGTTACCCCCTTGTGGGGTTTCTTGGGAAACCATCTGCTGTTGCTGCTGAGGGAAAGGGTCAGTTAACACTGCCGAGCGAGAGGATCCTTTAATGAATTTGTTGAATTCATCCTTGTAGGGACAGTCACGTGTGTAGTGATCGTCTTGACAAATTAGGTAGGGAAACTTATCCTTTCGGTGTGGTTTTGAGTCGTCGTGGGTGGGTTGTGGCTTGGGGTTCTCCTGCTGGTTCTTCTTAGATTTACCACAATTGTTCTTCTTCTTTCCTCTGGATGGTTGTGACGTAGATTGAACTGCGTTCACTTTGGAGGAGATAGCAGGAGAAGTAGAAGGTTTTGGAGCATCCTGAGATAGAGCGGGGGAAGCAGAAGCTTGTTGCCCCGTCGAGTTGGTGGCAGGCTGGGCCTTGAATGAACCGACAATACCATCAATGGGGGGTTCAGTGGAAGGTTTCGTTGGATCAGTGGTAACGTAAGTGGCATGGGGAAGAAGTTTGTGTAAAGTGCCGGATTGGGTATATACCAAATCCATGTACTGGGCTGCCGAGATGGCTTGTTCCTCCGTGACCGGCCCGCGCATAGCAATATCCCTGGCTATGGGAGGCAAGAATGACTTTGTGAACCAATCAGCAAGTAGCTGATCCAGAATGGGTGCCTTGATTAACCTACGGTGTCGACGCCACTTATGGATGTGATCCGAAATGTGCGTAGAAGTGGTTTGACGCAACGAGGTTAACAGTTCTGTTCCAGTCTTATACCGGATGGGGAGTTGGAAATGGGTTAGAAACTGCATAGCCAAGGTGTTAAAATCGTGGAAAGAGTGTTGTGGCAGCTCGATGTACCATTTTGCTGCCATGCCGGTAAGCGTACGCTGGAAGAGTCGTAATCGAATGGAATCGTCCATCAATGAGTTGGATGAACACCAAAGATGGAAGTTCATCACGTGGTTCTTGGGGTCTTCCCCGGGCTTCGCATTGAACTTAGGAATGTCCGATGGAAGTTTGGCTGGAATGGGTGGCCAGTGAGGTTCATGCCATATAGGATCGTTAATGAGCATCGACAAATCGGGTAAATCTAGTGTGGCCAAAAAGGGAAGTTGACGATTGGTCTGCAGGTATGAGTAATAACCATACGGTGCAGGGAAACCTGGGGGGCCCTGCATAGCATATTGCTACGTGTTATACCCATATGTGTTTCCCGCAGGGTACTGCCAGAAGTTCTGGGGGTAATAGGCCATCTAGTTAACTGGTTGTTAGATGTTTTGCTAAGTGGGGATGGTAGGTATGGTACCCTGGGGTTGTTGTATCCCAGGAATGGTTGCTGCTCCTGGTTGGGGGGAAAAGTTCCCTGGAGTTGTTGTGTCCCAGGAATGTTACCACTACTTTGAGTAAGTGGAGGGTTTCCCGTAGCAGGGTTGGGGGGGTGGTTGCGACAATGGTGTCCATGGAATGTGGGTTCCACCTTGATGAAGATGTGGGAATTGAAGGGATGGGTTCCATGGAGTTGTTGCAGCCGAAGGATAGGGGAGGCCGAAATTCAAGTTGGGGGGAATTTGAGATTTCCCCCCAGCTTGGTTCTAGTTTCCAAACAATGAGTACCCCCCGCTCTGTGGGATTTGAGATCCCCAAGAAGGAAGCGTGCCTGACGAGGGATGTTGAAGATGAGGCCCGGTTGGGAAACCGATATAAGGTTGTTCGCTGCCAGGTGTGTTGTACATACCATACTGAGCAGATGCTGCTGGTTGGGAGGGCTGTTGGATGGTGCTGATGAGTTTCCCTCCAGCAGATGAGTTGGATGGTCCTATAGGAGGAGGTTGTTGACTAGGAATGGGGTTCCCAACAAAGGGTTGTCCTCCAGTAGGTTGGGTTGATGGCCCAATGGGAGGCGGTTGGTGACTAGGAGCGGGGTTTCCAACAAAGGATTCTCCTCCAGTAGGCTGGGTTGATGGCCCGCCAAGAGGGGGCTGGTTGTTGGGATTAGGGGTCGCAACAGTCGGTTGTCCACCTCCTGAAATGGTGTAGATAGTGGTTGAAGGTGAACCTCCAGTCAATATGGATGATCCAACGGTATGACTTGGTGTTCTTCCGACACTAGCAAGGTAAGATAGTGTCGATTGGCCAACAGCGCCAAAGGTGCCGATTTGTGGAGGGGGTCTTCCATATGTGACGGGCGGGGATGGAGAAAAAACTGGGTTATCCCTCATAGAATGTTCGCCAAACATGGGTGATGGCAGTAAATGTGGGGAATTTAACTGAGGGGTGTCGGGGGTTTCGTCCATAGCGTGTTCAACAATAGGAGGACCATCGAAAACTGGGTCCGGTTTCGTATCCTGCAAAGGGTTTTCGGGGTCGGGTGGGAACAGAGGTATAGTAACGTCTGAAGGTCCGGAGCCATCTGCATAGGAGTGATGAAACTCTGTGCTAGACAGAACATTGGGAGCCCGATAGTCGGGAGGACGGGTAACAGGATAGTCAGGAGGACGGGTAACAGGGGGATATCTAGAAGCCGTCGAGAGCATTTTCTCTGTATCACGTTTAAACTGTGCCGATGCTAGCGGGGAATTAGCTAGACTAACCATACTATATTGGATGGAGGCCATGATCTCATGTCCCGAAGGGAGGTTGGGAGGGATACGGTATGAGGTATGTTGCTAGAAGAACCGGTTTCATGTGGATGAACACTGGATGGCGTCGTGGTAATAGGTGGAGGTTCCACCTGGGAAGTAATAAAGCCATATTCAGGTTCAAAAGGTGTATCAGGAAGTTGGGTTTCTTCGATAACCTCGACGTACTCACCCGGGACTGGAATCAATCCAGATATATCCTGGTCGGATCCTTCGGTGGTGCCAACAGATCCTTTCGTGTCATCGTAGAGAGTCTCTGGTGGAAGGGAAGTGTTGACATCGGATAGGAGGATGGCCTCCGGTCTAGTATCTTGGGCTGTACTAGATTCAGTCGATGTAGTGTTGTCCACTATGGTAGATATATCTAGAATAACAGTGGGTGAAGTGACAGTGGGAGTCTCAGATGTACTAGTGGTTGCAGAAACTGCAAGAGGTTCTGAGACCGTGCTGTGAGTAACAGTTACAGGCGGAACTGAAGATGTAGTGCGTATCGGTGGTGGAATGTTCCCTCGACCGGCACCGCGGCCAGAAGGGGCAGGAATACGTGATGCAGGTGGACCAAAGGTCCATGGCGGTGGTGGTGGTGGAGGGATTTTGCCCTGTACTCTTCGTGATCTCCGTGGTGGTTCTGACATAATGGTAGGAATACAAAATCCGAGGGCAGTTTCATAACACAGAACTCAAAAACCCTAATGCAGCCGAGTGTGCAAAAGAGGAGTTAGAAAAGAGAAAGGCTCGTAGGCCAAAAAAGCAAGCTCTAAAATATATACTGAGACCGACGTCCCAGTAAGCGAGCTGAGAACAAAAATGGCCAGAATGCCAACAAGTAGTCACTAAAAAGAAAAATGACCCTCTATTAAGATGAGATAACAAGCAAAATCCTAACTAAGAGCTGGAGACCTCAACAAGTTGTATCCTTCGCAAGGTGATGAAATCCAAGTCGAACAATACAATGTGAGAGACCAATATGAGAAGGATATCCCTCTACTGAAAGGGATCCTAGGTAAAAGAGCCCTAGTAGAAAAGTCACTAAGCTACCTCGTTCATGACACGCTGGAAAAGGTTTTCGGCGCTTCTGCCTTATCACCCTTGCATTACTATGAATACAAGGAAGACAATGATCGATGTTTCCTTAGGGCTAAGTGGAGTGCGGCATTCCACAGAGTCCGTTCGGTTCTCAATCTCGCGTCGGTTTAACCCTTGAAAGTTAAAAACAGTCAGGAGGCCCCTCCACAAACTGGTGTATGACCGTGTCAATAAATACTAGAGGATTTTAGTTCCCTAGAGGACAATGACTATGTCTAAGATGAAAATGACAAGGGGGAATTATTTTGATGCCTATCCTTGGTGTCCTACCTAACTACCAAATTCTTTTGATTTCCTCAAGTGAGGTTAATGTTGGTTTAGTTAGGGAGATTAATTTTAGTGGTTGTATTACTCAATCGGGTAAATGGACGTGAAACTTGGTGGTGTTGTGGTGACTCAAACCATGCAAGTGAGAATGAATTGAAATAAGCCTTGTATTCGATGAAAACTAGCTATGGAAGAGAGAGAGTTCTTCGATCATAAATGCATGAAACTTTCACAAACAATGAAAAACCACTTCAATTTTTTTTCTTTTTCTTTTTCTAAGTAAATCCAAATTGAAATAAACACTTCTTTCCAAATTTCACTGATCTGCAACTAGTATGCTTCAAAAAATGAGAATTTATGTGGCAAATTGAATGGTTCACTTCCTAATGCACCATAATACTGCTAGATCATTTCAATCCAAACAACACAAATGTTCTCCAATAACAATTTCCAATATAGATTTTAATGATAATAATGGAAAAGATGATAGTTATAAGAACAATGTGATTATGAAAGATACACAATCCAGTAAGAGAGGATAGTAGTAACCATTTGGTTGTGATGAGAAGATCAAGCCAATGCAATCAGACTGAAGGGGTGACCCAAAATAGAAATAATGCCACTAACTCATAAAATAATCAAGCTCATAGTGAGAAATAAACAAACCACAAAGATTGTGCAATGGACAGGATAGTGGTAAGCAACATAAAACACCAAACTGAAGAAGAGAAAGTCAAAAAATGACTCAGGAAACCAAACAGGCAAGAAAAATTGAAAAAATACAGACACTACCCCGCGTGGGAAAAGCTGACTAAAACGCGGTACTGGTATACTACCGCTCTGGTAAGAGTATTGGGTACGCGGGTACTACTACACTGTAGACAGTAGTGGGGGCGCGGTACTATTGCTAAGGTTGGAAAAAACGCAACTTTTGAAAAAGAGTTTGAATTTTTCAGGGTTGCTGCAGACCCAGAGGACTCATTGATCACAGAGGGAGGAAAGATGTAGAGAGGAGGGGTGGATAAAGGTCAAAGAGACCAAAATTCGGTACCGGTTTGAAGAGAAAGAAGAATCACAATAAAAAATGACTGAAAGTGAAATAAATCAATCAAATGGGGTTCAAACTAGCGGAGTCGCCAGTTTTTGTTGTAGAAATTTCTCCCTACGGATAGGTAGAAACTCTCTTAGGTTAAAGTAGACTTAACTAACTCTAAACTAAGACAAAAAGATAACAAATGCTACCTTGAATTCCTAGATCTAACAAACATCTCAAGATTATAATGCTGAAAGAAATGGAAGAGATCTAACTGGCCTTCGATTCAATTGCTTGTCCTTGTGGTTGCTCCAATCTCCAAGTCCTCGCGAATGAACTTGTTAGAATGAAAACAAGATACAAGCATATACAATCCTCTATCAACTTGAAATATGAGTTAGAATCTAAATCTATAGCAGAAACAAATCATATGATTGAAACAAAATCGACATACATGATTTGGGAAACAAGACAAGTTATGTTTTATTACCAACTTGAAGTCACTTACAAAGGTTGCTTGATGTCCAAGCCAACTCCCAGCTCCAAGTGCTTTCTCCTCTGGCTATCTCCACAAAGATTCAAGATCATAGGTTTGATGTCTCCAAGAGTCCTCCCCCTTTGCTCATGGAAGGCCTCTCTCTTATAGTGTGTGGTAGGGTTAACCAACAAGAGAGAAGGATGGATCTTGGGAGTATTTAGTGGATCAGGTCCACTAATCTGAGAAAGTGATTTAGGATCGAATCAGGGATACTAATCCTCAAAAATATCTCGAAGATCAAGATTCCACAAGCCATGGCAAAAAGGATAAAAAAGGAGTACCGCGCCCCTTCAACTGAGCATGGCGCGGTAGTACCGCATGGCAGAGAAGGAGCATAGCGCGGTAGTGGGGACTACCGCTCCCTTAAGCTTGAGCAAGGAGTGGTAGTGTAGGTATATGAAGTCTCAGTTGGGTTGATTCTTGACAGGACAGGTTTGTCTTCAAGGATCATTCATCATTTTTCTCTTCTGGGTGTTTTAAGCAGTAGGGGAAGTGTCGTCAACTATTTTTATGGTGATGATGCGACACTGTGAAATATGGAGGTATAACAATTGGCATTAATTTTAGAATTCCTATGTGTACTCTGTGGCCAAATTTACAAAATTCCTCTTCTTGTGTTGAAGCTGACTTGACCTACATGTAATACTTGGGAAAAGACGACCTTCCCATTGCTTATTTTGTGCCAATACTCAGTCTTAGCTCTATTGATGTTACTGGAATTAGTTTTGCTTATTCATCGAACAACCCCTTCAATGTCTTGATGTATGTCATTTAAACTAGTGCCTCCCTTATCGTTTCAATCTCCCCTCCAATTGTGCAATGAACAACTACACGGTTCAACTTAATTGATGTTAGTCAATCTTGTTCCCCTATCTTTTGATTCCCTTACCACATGGTGTGTGATGATTTCGTAATGCGTGGATGAATTATGAGGTGGGGATTTTAAAATTACACCACATTCTCTTAGTGTGGAGTTATAATGTAGGAGTAACATCATTGTCATATGCTGTATGAAGTAACAACATGAGTTACAACATGGAGTAACAACACTGTCATGCGTTGTATGGAGTAAAAACATGAGTTACAACAAGGTCACAATGCCATGGATCAACAACTTAGGAGTTGCAACCATCACTATTCCTCCTAAAATTCTACTTGCACAAAATTGAAATGTTTTTGGGTGATGTGGATTTCCCAAGACCAAGGATGCTCCTCCATCAAGGAATTCATCTCATGGTAGATCATCATATGCATGCAGAGACAGGTACAAATGCAACCAAATATACATGAACACGCCAATTAGTAGGGTGGCAGATTTTAAGACAACCAACGAGCAACACGAATGATCTGCTCGATGCCAACTCCGATAGAATTCCCCCTTTGAGATGTTCAAATATATTTTAATAATATGTGTAAAAAACCTCCATGCATAAGGAAATGTTAATCATATTATTATATCTAACAATATGTTGGGAATAATGGGAGGAGGTGGGAGTGATTGTCAATTAGAAATGGGAAACTGACGATTGAAGAGTGGTAGGACTACTCCAATTAGACTTTGGACAGATAAACACACGACAAATGCTATCAATAACACACAACACATAGAGGTGGCGGGAGATCATTTTGGGCTCCCACCAAACACTCAAACAATGTGCATAGAACCCACACAAACAGTAGGTAGCCAAATGCTCAGGGACATTAACTAAATTCAGGACTTCTGTGGTGGTTATTGTCAGAGGGTCTCGGAGAAACCACAGTAGACAGACTATTTTGGCTACTGTGGTTTCTCCGAGACCCTCTGATAAATTCAGGACCTCAAATTTCACCCCAAATCCATAATACAATTTTTCAATGTATAAAATGTGTGCAGAAACATAAATAAACATACACAACGGAATTAAACTCTATCCACACACATCTAGCATGCAAATACAAGCATAAACATTACATGCATCAAATAAAAACATTTAATATTCATATGCATGAGAATACTTATCTTTATACAACGCAGATCCAAGCAATTGGCTATGTAAGAGCAATTTTCCACCCAAACATAGGCACTTTGTCTAGCATATACTCTTTCTGCTGAGAGGCACTATAAAATTTGGAACCATTTTTTGATGGTAAAACGCCAATTTTCACACACCACATCGAAGAACAACTAATGAAACTAGGGTATTTAAACCGTTGATTGAGATATCATCGGTTAACCAAGGGATTAGATAACTGTGTGACGACCGACGAAAATAAGGACACATGTCAAACCGAAGGAAGATCTGTCAAGTTCGATCGAACGCCACTCGTACGTTGGTTAACCGATACCCTTACATCGGTTGTTGGAGACATGGCTATCGATGTACACAAGTTTTACTTTCGGCAACAAAGCAAGTACGTTGGTGTAATGAAATAAAGACATCGATTGATCGAGACAAAAATGTTGGTTGACCGCCGTAAAAATTTTGCACATTGTAATGTGCATCGGTTGACCACCATATTGCTGTCGATTTAGCGAGGCCTATATGTGAGAGGACAAACAATGTCTCTTGGCGTACTATCTTCTTGCTATTGATAGACCGAAAGTATCCCGTTCGTATACCAATGAAATTCCATCGTTGCACTAGTGAAAATTTGATAGGCGGTTCCTTGACTGTCGATAAACAAACACAAGTTCGATAGTCCAACGACAAAAATTCAATATCCGCTAAAACTGACCAATGATTTTTCCATGATTTCGATGGTTTTTCGTTGCACCTTTTCTTCCATACCATCGATAGAAGAGCAATAGGATGTCGATCAACCAACGACCTATTGGAATTTAAAAAAAATTGTGCACTAGCGTTCTTTAACATAGAGAGTTGAATGGGATCTCTATGCTAAAGAACAACCCATATTTGGTCTTATAAAACCGTCAAATATGACTAAGAAAATTTACAGTCTTCCTCCATTTATAGAATTGAATCCCTAAGAAGCCAAGTTGTTGAACCACTTTCTTAGTGAATCTTGCATTTCCAATATCAACCATAAAAAAATGTACTTGAAGAAGAAATAGCCTACGTAACATTAGACTAGCGTTATTTAGCAAAAGGAACTCAACCAAGGAAGATTCAAATCATTCAGACCTACAAAAGGAACTCAACCTTTAAAAAAAAAAAATTGTCCACTAGCGTTATTTAGCATAGAGAGTTTAATGGGATCTCTATGCTAAAGAACAACCCCACATTTGGTCTTATAAAACCATCAAATCTAAGTAAGAGAATTTATAGTCTTCCTCCATTTAAAGAATTGAATCCCTAAGAATCCAAGTTGTTGAACCACTTTCTTAGTGGATCTTGCATTTCCACTATCAACCATAAAAAAAGGCACTTGAAGAAGAAATAGCCTATGTAACATTTTCCTACACTCCAAGTAGATGTTTCTCCACTTGGGAAACTATGGCATTCTGATCATACCTTCGACCTCTCATATGCTTCATAAGTCTTCATATTTACTAAGCTCATTTCTTAGCCCTTTCATAGATATATTTCTCTGAGAAACATAGTGAGCAAGAACCAAATCATCCAGACCTACACTCCACTTCTCTAAGGCACTCAACCTTTAAAAAAAAAAATGTCCACTAACGTTCTTTAGCATAGAGAGTTTAATGGGATCTCTATGCTAAAGAGCAACCCAAAATTTGGTCTTATAAAACCATCAGATATGAGTTAGAAACTTTACAGTCTTACTCCATTTAAAGAATTGAATCCCTAAGAAGCCAAGTTATTGAACCAATTTCTTAGTGGATGTTGCATTTCCACTATCAACCATAAAAAAGGTACTTGAAGAAGAAATAACCTATGTAACATTTTCCTACACTCCAAGTAGATGCTTCTCCACTTGGGAAACTATGGCATTCTGATCATACCTTTGACCTCTCATATGCTTCATAAGTATTCATATTCAGTAAGTTCATTTCCTATCCCTTTAATAGATATATTTCTCCGACAAACATAGTGATCAAGAACCAAATCATCCAGACCTGCACTCCACTTCTCTAAGACACTCAACCTTTTAAAAAAAAATTGTCCATTAGCGTTCTTTAGCATAGAGAGTTTAATGGGATCTCTATGCTAAAGAACAACCACATATTTGGTCTTATAAAACCATCAGATTTGAGTAAGAAACTTTGTAGTGTTCCTCCATTTAAAGAATTGAAGCCCTAAGAAGCCAAGTTGTTGAACCAGTTTCTTAGTGGATCTTGCATTTCCATTATCAACCATAAAAAAGGTACTTGAAGAATAAATAGACTATGTGTAATACCCCATTTTTCCCTTGATGTGTATTTGGCTTTGATTTAAATACTATGTAAATACAGTGTGTGTATTTTCCCTAGTGTGGAGCTCAAGGCCAAGGCCCCACTAGTAGATGTGTAAGGTTTATTGCTTAGGCAAGTATTTGGACAGTTGATTATTCATGGGCTGCTAAGCCATGAAGGAATGTAAATGATGTAATTATTATTGAATGAATAAAATAACCAAGAAGCTGGCTAAGGAGGCAACGAATGAGAAGGGGCCATGTGTATCCACTAGGGAGAGGTGAGAAGGTTTGGGATTGGTTGCCCATATTGCCACATGTCTGACTGAGAACCTATTGGAACTCCCTGCTGACATTAATGCAACTGCAGTAGGTGGTTGAGAACCCTAGTGGCTGAGGCCGCTGGAGTATGAATCATGCCTGCGATTTCGTATGGCAGGGAATGGCTCTGATCGCTTGAACAGGACGACACTCAATCGCCTGGGGGAACTCGTTGAACCTGTTTGACTATCCGGGAAGATAGGGAAATTGAATTCATTCATTCATGCATACACCAGACAGCCATTCCTCCCGACTAACTCATGCAATCGCTCGCCCCTGCACGCACTTTCCATTCACGAGCCTTCGACCCTCGAAGAGAATTTGTTCTTGTATTTCCTGTATACACCAAACCAATCCAGAAAAAGGGAAATCTCAGGTTAATTGTGCTTCCTGTGTGGGAGAAAAGCCCGAGAGTTGATAACCGTAACCACCCTGTGTGCAAACCCCAGTTACAGGGATAGTGTGGTATTGATAGAAGATGTTGTAGAGTGGTATTGGCAGAGCAGCCGTGAGGGAACCCCAACCCTGGTAACAAATCAGTTGTTGAACTGTGGGAGAGAGTTGGGTTGCTTGGTAAACCCAGTGAAGGCTATAGTCTCAATGAACTAGTGACTGGACCTTTCTATGCCCATCCTGGAATAGAATTGGAAGCGAAGGACCGTGACAGACTGTGCAACATTGATAGGATCTTCCTTGTGTTGGATGTGGTAGGTATTGTGGGTTCCAGGTCGGCTGAGAGTGACTAGACCTTTCTATGCCCATCCTGGAATAGCACTGGAAGGGAAGATGCCTTGAGAGACTGCGTAACAGTGATTTAGGTCTTCCTTGTGTTGGATGTGGTAGTTATTGTGGGTGCCAGTCAACTAAGTGCTGAGATGCCTGCAGCTCTGTGGTTGAGCTCACTGGCTTAGCAACGCCTTCCTTGTTATCCCTGAATGCTTGATAACCACTGTAGGTTGGCTTAGCATGGGTGGGAGCCCTGGAATGCTTGATAAACCCAACTACATACTAGTTTAGCATGAGAATGGAGCCTTGAATGTGAGAGAACCTGTTATCCCTCCTTAGTGGATACACTTCCCAGCTCGGGGGTGATCTCTCAGCTGAAATAGTACAAGCTGGACAGAGATCTAAGGTTGGGTGGAACGTTGCTCTCACTTAGCCAGTTGCATCGGAATTGAAAGATAAGTATTTTGTTATATGGTGATGTTGTTCGTTGTGATAAAATGGTTGTTCATGTCTCTTTTGGAATTATGAATACTTGTTAAATGAATTGATTGATATGCAGTCATGTATAGGCCTGAGTAAGAGGCTGAGTTCACTATTGTATGTACATCTTATATTGCATGAGTTTAATGCCTTGTAGTTCTTGCATATGATAGATGTGTTGATTAAATCTGTTAATGCATCCTACATGTTATAATGAATGATAGTGTTTCATTGTTTTGTGATGAATGTTTATGCATAACTAACCCTGTGAAGGAGATGCATATTTACACCTAACCCCTGGGGAGAGAAGGGAAGCCTGGAAGTGGTTTCAGAAACCTCTGTGGGACAGATGGAAAGGAAGATCTTGGCAGGTTGAAGGTGTCTAAGTGGAGTTACAGGCAGAACTTCAGAGAAGGAAATGAGAAGGTTAGATGCCTCACCTAATCAGGGGATTCTACCATTGGATAGATCTCTCTAAGAGCTTTCTAACGGTACCAACCTTGCCCCATTTGGATGCTAGAGGGAGGAGTTATGCCCCTTAGAAGATTTGATGAAAATTGCCTTACAGAGACAGGGTTCTGAACGCATGTTTCCAAATGTAGGGTTCCGAAATTTCGGGTTGCGGGATTGCGGAATCGCCAAGTTTGAAAATGGACGTTTGGGATTTCCGCATTTCCGAATCTGCAATTGCAGGACCCATGGTTTCGAGTTGCGGGTTTCGGGGTCACCAAACTCGAAATTATACGATTGGGATTTCTGCATTTCCTAATTGCGGGACCCGTGGTTTCGATTTGCGAGTTTCGGGGTCGCCAAACTCAGAATTTTACGCTTGGGATTCCCGTATTTTCGAATTTGCAATTGTGGGACCCACTGTTGAGGGTTGCGGGTTTCAGAATCCGTGATGAAGATTTCGAGATGAAGGTTTCAGATTCACAGCTGCGGGTTGCAGGTTGCGGATCCGAACTCTCTCGACTGTGTGTATGGGCACTCAGTCGACGTTTTGGGAGGAAACAAATGGATTATGGTCTCCAGTGGCCAGGTAGGTCGGTGGGGCCGTGATAGAGTGGTATCAAAGCTTCAGTTGCAGCACTAGGAGCTGTTTGGGCTGGACCGTGTATGAATTTTTGGTCGAGAAATGCGCCATGGCATGGTTTTAATGAACTTATTTGATTGATTGAATGTTCAAATGAATAATTCCTGCTTTGAATGGGTATGATAAAGCTTATTTGCATGCTTGTGATGTCTAATAGAGTGTATTTGATATGCACAGAGATAGCAGCAGCTGTAAAACGAATTGCATCGCAGGGCAACGCATAGAACGGTGTAAGAATGGTTACTCTGAATGATGCGCAGGATCTGTTTGGGCCAAAAGATGATGTACTGGGTGAGAATGTGCAAGAAGCACATATGGAAGTCGAGTCTAATGGAAGAAGGGAGCAAGTGACACCCCCAAAATTGGCTGAGACTATGGTTAGATTTAATGAGCGAATGATGAAAGCCCAGAAAGAGCAACATCAACTCAATGCAGCCATTTTAAAGAGTCTGACCGACTTGCAGCAAAGGATAAACGGTGGTTCCAACCCGAGCCATGAAGTCTGAGAAGAAAATAATTCAGAAATTCAGTCTAGGGGCTGTTCCATGCGAAGAGCTCCAAGCCCTAGAAGAGGTTCTGTGGGCAGAAGGCACAGGACACCTTCTCCTAATTTTTCTTCTAGGAGGTCAGCCGATTCTGAGGGTTCTCAAGGGAGCCCAAGACGCACTACCAGTAATACTAAGAGCATGAAGAAGCACTGATGTATTCCACAAGGTGAATTTAGGAAGGAAGGGCTTCCTACTTTTGATGGTGAAAGTAAAGAAGGTCAAGAAGCAGAGGGATGGCTTCTTGGGATAAAGAAGTACTTCAGAATGCATGAATATTCAGAGAATGAAAAGGCTAAGGTTGCTATCTATAACCTTAGTGGAAGATCTTCTATTTGGTGGGATCACCTCATGCAAGTGAAAGGAATCAGTGAAAGAAGAGTCAGCTGGGGTAGATTCCAAAGATACTTTCAGGAGAAGTACCTATCAGCTAGGTACTATGATAGCAAAAGGAAAGAGTTCAATGAACTCAGGCTAGGACATAACACTATGGATGAGCATGTTCATAAGTTTCTGGATTTGCTGAGGTATGTGGACTACATCAAGGATGAAAGAGTAAAGATTCAATGCTTCCTTGGTAGTCTACCATAGAGCTACAAAGATAGGATAGAGTTTGTAAATCCACCAAGCTTAGATGAAGCTATAAGGATGGCAGAGCATTGTTATGAGTAGAATAAAGGTAAAGCAGAAGCACATCCAGCGTGGAAGGGTAAACCCAAGGGAAGGTTTGATCAGAACAAAGGTGAGTCTAAACCACCATTCAGAAATCATCCTAGGATATTTCCACAAGGCCAGCAAGCAAGAAGAGAATTCAAGCCATCGATAGTAGCCAATAGAGCGTTTAAAGGGCCACTTCAGTGTTGCGGTTGTGGAGAGAACCACATGCTCAGAGATTTCCCAACTGTAAAGAAGGACCCAGGAGCTTGCACAATGTTAGAGGAGAAACTACAGTAGGGGATATGGCAAGAGCAGCACCTAGAATTTATGCAGCACTAGATGATCATCAAGCAGACCATCAATTAGCAGTGGTGGAGGTTGCAGGTAAGATTGCTGAGCAATTGTTGGCAGGCGGTTTGGTAGAGTGCTATTGCAGCATCTTCGATGCTGCGACAAGGCAAAAGATGGCGCGAATGGCGAGAAGATGACGCGAATGACGATGAGCGGAAGATTAGTTATGTATTTTGGGTCAATTGTACCACGGAATGCGGGTTTCGGGTCATTTGGACCACATATTATGTAATGTTGAGTCAGTTATACCGCAGAATGCGGGTTTTTGGTCGGTTTTGTAACAAGTTAGTTAGATATTGGGTCACTTGTCCAAATGTCGGTTAGGAAGTTGTTAGTAAGTGGAAAAGCATTGTAATGGCGGAAGCCTATATATAGATAGGAGTCGTAGGTATTGGGGTAGTGGAATCAAGGTGAAGAGAAGCGCATGTTTGGGTTGTTTCTGCGCATCTGTGAGGTATTGCCGAGACCTGAGCTTTGAGGAGATATTGTATCTAAGGTTTTGCAGTGATAATATGATATGATGAAACTATTCTAGTGCAATTCCTGGGTTCTTTCTATGGTAATGCAATGTCACACTTCATGAATAATGCTATGTTTCCTTGATGCAATGTTGCTTTATTGTTACTATTGCTGTGATAATGAATGCTGCGATCGAATAATGCATTATGAATACATGTCAAATGTTTGAGATCCCTGTTTAGTGTTGCAATAGAGTTAGTTCATATAGCCACAACCCTCCTCCTTCCTCGGTGGAAACATGGTTCCGTCTGCTCTTCCTGGACGCCTCGGGTGAGACCTCATCTGCTCTGCAGGTGTTGCTGGGCAGGATAAAACCTGCCCGGGATGGTGCCCAGGGAGACTGCGCAATGTGTTGACAGTGAAGTGGAACCCCTGTCGACTGGAGTCGCGTTGGTCAACAATTGGTTCTGTTGCTGGGACTATGTGAAGAGTGAAAGGAGGACATGTTGTGGCACCTGATGAAGCCGGAGATACAAAGCTAGTTTGATCAGAAGTTGCAGGAGTTTGCTGAAGAAGAAATTCGGAACACACGACTGACAGTAGATGACTGGGTGGGAAAATATATTCACGACGGTCCTCACGAATGGTTTTTCTGTGAATTCCCAGTCATCCTGTACGAATGGTTGTCAAAGCTGACCTTCCAGAAGAGGAATTTCCAGGGTGGTGAGTCGACGGCTTGGACCCCAGAATTGATTCAAGAGCTGCAGGAAGTCGATAATAAGGCATCGCGGGCTGTCGAAGTTTGGATTGATAACATCTTGGAGGGATATATCACTGAATTTGCGGTTGACACGCAGAAATCCTATGGTGAAGCTGAAAGATATTTATTCCACAGACCAAGGGGAAGGTTTCTGCTGTCGCTCCAACTGTCGATTAAGATGCTAATCTGCGAAAAGGGTATATTGAAGATGCATCTTGATCAGTAGATAGCCTGGTGGGCGAAGGCTGTGAGTACTGCGACTGTTGGGGACCGGTAAAGGGGTAGATGGGTGCAGACCATGAGGAGACTGTGAGTGAAGCTGAGGAAGAAAGTGGTCTTACAAGAGGAGGAGTGAGGTTTTGATAGGAGAAGAGGCAAAGGATAGGAGAAGGTCCTGCTGCGATTGAACCGCAAAACCACGAAGGAAGACCACACGGGACGAAGCGACCTCACAGTCCTGACAGGGATGGCTAGGATACACCTAGGATAGAAGCAGCACCAAACCCCGTCACCAACGTACCCACACCTCCGCTCACTATCTCAAAAATAGTAAGGAATACCACTTCGACACCCCTGAGCTCATTAATTCGACAAAAGTTACTTGCTAGTAGTTCAACAACTGGAGGAAGGAAGCCCAGGATGGTGGGCGATGATACTAAGTTACCGTTGTTCCATGGTAATGGAACCGACAACCCTGAACAGTACTGGTTTTTATGTGAGGTAGTATGGACGGTAAAACAGGTCACTGATGATAATGAGAATAAAGGGAAACTGGCAAGAACTCTTCGAGGTTGCGGCTTGGATTGGTTTATGAAGTTTACACAAGTTCCTGTCGGTACCCTGGAAAAGTCATTGGATGAAATCCGCATGGGACTGATCGCAGAATTCCGGAAGCCTAAATTTGAAGCACAGTACATTACAGAGCTTAAGGAAATTAAGCAGTATCCCAATGAGTTTGTGTGGGACTTCGATCAGTGTTTCAAGACGCTAATGGAACGAGTTAGTTTTGATATGAGCATTGCCCAACATAAAGAGTGGTTTATTGTGGCATTGCTCCCGCACATTCGGCTGTCGTTGATGCAGCAAAACATCTCGACGCCCAACGAAGCCCTAGAGATTGCAATGTGATTGGAGGCATCATCGATTGGGGATAATGCTGCCAGGATGTCGCAGATACAGACACAACTCGCTAACTTGACTATACAGTTGCAAGATTTGAAGAAGAACAAGGAACAAAGCGATGAAGTATGGTGTACACGATGCCGAGGAGAAGGGCATACGAAGGACAATTGCCCGGATTTCCGCAATTATTTGGTGTCAGGTGCGCCAAACCCATTGAATGGCGGCAGCATGCCATGGTTTCGCATTTTCCAGGTGTATGGGCACAGTCACGACAATTTCCCTTATATGCAGAAAATAGTCACAACCCTGAGAAATATTTATTGTACATTTTGAAAATCAGTGGGTCACGATGACAAAGATTGTCGTGCATATGAGTTTCTAGAAGAAAGAATGTGTGATGTATTCTACATCAAGGACGATCAGCGTGCCGTACAACAACCACAACTGCAACCGCGGGTAGCCTAGCCACTACCTCAACCGCAGATGCAGTTTGTACCACAGCAACAACTGCAGCCATTCGTACCGCAATACGCTCTAATGCAAGTGGCTCCACAATAGCCACAGTATGTCCAGCAACCGCAGTATGCACTGTAGGGGCAAGGCATGCAACAAAATCCTATGCAACCGCAGTATCGACAGCAGGGCAGATTCCGTGGAGGATACCGGGGCGGACGCGGTGGAGGATTTGGTCACGGAGGAGGACAAGGTGGTTGTGGACATGTTCAATGCTATCACTGTGCGGTGTGGGGGAATTATCAGCGAGACTATCCACTACTACAGAATCAGTGTATGTTCTGTTTTGTTAATGATCATATAGTTGAGAATTGTCCACAGTTGATTACACGATGGTAGGTTGGGAACGCTCCGTAGATACAGAATTAGACCCAACCACAGCAACTAGCCCAGAACCAAGTACAACAACTAGTACAGAACCAACCCCTGCGACCGAATCAGAACACAAATCCAAATGTGAACCCACAGGGGAATTTGCAGCAGACTCAGATGCAAGTTGCAAATATTGCGACAATTTTTGCAAAACCGCGACCATAAGATGCTTCGGTGGCAATTGTAACTCGTGGAGGAAAAACAACTGGGGAAGATAGCTCGCGAATGATGATTCGGTTGGCAGTCCAGAAGACGGTACCATTTGACATCGATGCTGAATGGGAGGCATTCCTTCAGGCGCATCGCACCTTGGAGAAAGACAGTGGTAAGGCTGTTGTTTGCGATATGCCACCTGTCTTTGACACTACATCGGAGGGCGGTCCGTCGACACCATCGGGAACATTGCAAAGGTTTCTTGAGAGCTGTCTGTTATTGGCCTGGGATCTGGCCGCCCTGGTTTAGATTGAGGGATGGTTGCAGCGATTTTTGAAAGGATGGCAGGAGTCGGTAGTAAACTCTTTACAGTGACAGAAGATTGGCAAGGAAATGAGAATGAACATCTAGATTGGTGACTATGATGTCGATTCAGTTATTCTTGATCTTGGGTCGGATGTTAACATCTTAACCAAGCAGACGTGGTAGAAAATGGGGAGTCCCCCATTGAGCTGGTCTCCTGTGCAGCTTCGGTTGGATAACCATGCGAAAGTAACACCCATTGGGTGAGTTCCGCGGCTAACGGTCGATATTGAGGGCATGAAGACTTATGCTGACTTCGATGTCATTGAAGTGGTTGAGGGAGGAAGCTCCTATCCTGCGCTATTGGTGATTGGATGGGCTAATGATAGTGGAGCTGTAATAAGGTTCAAGAGGCGCATGATGACCTTTGAGAATCGCGATTTTAGAGTCATAGCCCTGTTGGATCCGGCTGAAGGACGCCGATAGATTGAGCCTGTAAAAGATGACGATCCCACTGGATGGGACCATGCATTCAATATTTATGAAGACTATATTCACCCTACTACCAATGGTGAGCTGGGATGGCACAGCGAGAGCTTTGTGTATTCCGACTCTAATGATGCATTAGAACATTGGTAGAGCTGCTTGCACGAAGTGTCGCTCCAAAAATGTGGCTTAATTACGCAATCTTTATGTCGTGTTGCGACGGAAACAGTCACACTACCAGTCTATGAGGGGTTTCCTGGATTAACCAAAATTTTGACGGAATTTGAAGAACGAGTCTCAGAACCACAACGATTGCTGGCATTGGAGGAAGCACTAAAGGCTGCTCCAGCACGCTGGTGGGAGACACACAAGAAATCCATTGATGGTTACACACAAGAAATCCATTGATGGTTGGTCACAGTGTCAAAGGTTGATGATGGTTCGGTTCAGCGATACTAAGGTTTATCACACTGGCAAGTATGATGGCCGAAAGAATCCCAGTGATCATGTGATGGAATCCCAACGATTATGGGTAGCACGACCCAGAAATGAGTGGGTCCATGCTTTTATTCATACCTTAGATGAGATGCCGCATTCATGGTATACTGCAGCCGAGTTGCGCAGAGAAATTACAACATGGGGGGAGTTGACGGTCTGTTTCACTCATACGTTCACTTTTGCGGATGCCAACCCTGACGTCAATAACGCCTTACAGCTCATCTGCGATGTGGTACTTCAGGTTGTTCCGACGGCCTATCCTGTTGATCTGTACACATACTGTCAGATGAAGTCTCTCATGGAGTGCTTCAACATCACCGGTGGGCCAGAGGATGAGGACGATCCCCTAATGTCAACATTCCTGAGTCTAAAGGAAGTCGTGATGTGGTACCACCTGCTGCGCTAAGTAATCCATTCAGTCAACCATTGAAGCTTTGTAAGCTCAATATCAGCACAGAGGCCACTTCCAAGTTTGCAAATGTTGGGGACTATTGGGATGACGAGATGATGAGTAAGGTCACTGATTTACTCCATGAGTTTCAAGACTTGTTTCCTATGAAGTTTTTCGATATGAAGGGGATCCTGGGTGATTTAGGGGAGATGAGGATTCCTTTAAAACTAGATGCTAAGCCAGTCCGACAGCGACCTTATCGGCTGAATCCGCGACATAAGGAAAAGGTCAAGGCAGAACTTGATCGCATGTTGGATGCTGGTATTATTGAAGCAGTGGAAGAGTCTGAATGGATCAGTCCTATGGTGGTGCAGGACAAGAAAATCGGTGAGGTGCGCATTTGTGTTGACTTGCGGAAGTTAAATGATGCTTGCTTACACAACCCTTTTCCGACCCCATTTACCGACGAAGTATGTTATACCTCCATATTTCACAGTGTCGCATCTTCACAATAAAAACATCTGACGACACTTCCCCTGCTGCTGAAAACACCCAGAAGGGAAAAGTGATGAATGACCCATAAAGACAAACCTGTCATGTCAGGAAGCAACCCAACTGAGACCTCATCTACCAACACTACTGCGTGCTGCACTCCTACTGCTGTGCAGTAGTCCCCATTGCCACGATAAGCCCTTTCCCTGATGCGTGGTACTACCGCGTTATGCTCAGCTTCAAGGGTGCGGTAGTTTTAGCCCTTTTTCCATGGCTTGTGGGATCTTGATCTTCAAGAGATTTTTGAGGATTGACATCTCTGATTCGATCCTAACTCACCTTCTCAGATTAGTGGGTCTGATCCACTAAACACTCCCAAGATCCATTCTTCTCTCTTGTTGGTTAACCTTCCTACACACTATAAGAGAGAGGCCTTCTATGAGCAAAAGGGAGGACTCTTTGAGATATCAAACCTATGGTCTTGGATCTTTGTGGAGATAGCTAGAGGAGAAAGCACTTGGAGCTGGGAGTTGGTTTGGACATCAAGCAACCATTGTAAGTAACTTCAAGTTTGCAATACAAATATAACTTGTCTTGTTTCCCAAATTGTGTGTGTTGATGTTGCTTCAATTACATGATTTGTTTCTATGATAGATTTAGATTCTAACATATATTTCAAGTTGCCAGAAAGATTGTATGTGCTTGTACTTTGATTCATTCTAACAGGTTCATTCGCGAGGACTTGAGGATTGGAGCAATAACTAGGACGAGCGATTAAATCAAAGGTCAG
Organism: Larix kaempferi; assembly: GCA_027924585.1. Lineage (NCBI taxonomy): Eukaryota > Viridiplantae > Streptophyta > Pinopsida > Pinales > Pinaceae > Larix > Larix kaempferi. The sequence goes on along the minus strand of BSBM01001409.1, from coordinate 3,709,578 downwards.
TTTAAACCTCTTCCATTTCTTTCAGCAGTATAATCCCGAAGCATTTGTTTGAACCTAGGAATTCAAGGTAGCATTTGTTATCTTTTTGTCTTAGTTTGAAGTCAGTCAAGTCTACTTTAACCTAGGAGAGTTTCTACCTATCCGTAGGGAGAAATATCTACAACAAAGTACTTGAAGGGGTGGGCGGCCAGGAGATGTACTCATTCACCGATGGGTTCTCTGGCTATCATTAGATTCACATTGCCAAAGAAGATCGCCATAAGACAACTTTCGTTATCGAATGGGGCTGCTTTCAGTACACTGTAATGCCGTTTGGTTTGAAGAATGCACCTGCGATATTATCCCGGGTCGTTGTTGCTGCATTTAAAGACTTTATTCAGAATTTTTTGCAAGTATACATGGATGATTGGACAGTTTATGGGTTGATCCGCGATCATCTGGCGAATCTGCGGTTAATGCTTGAGCGCTGTCGACAGCACCAGATATTGCTGAACTTGAAGAAATGTATTTTTTGTGCACCATTTGGGATATTGTTGGGTCATATTGTGTGTAAGCAAGGGTTGTTGGTCGATCTGGCTAAGATTGCTCTCATTTTGAGTTTGAAACCATCGACCACTGTTAAGCAGTTACGAGCCACTCTGGGGCATACGGGGTATTATCGCAAGTTCATCAAGGGATATGCAACGATTACCACCCCTATGGAGAAATTGTTGAAGAAAGATGCGTTATTTCAATGGACTCCGGAATGTCAAGACAGTTTCGAAACACTGAAGACAAAGATGGCTTCGACACCAATACTGGTATTTCCGAATTGGAGTAAGGAGTTCCATGTACATGTCGATGTCTCATCAATCGCATTGGGAGTAGTATTGGCTCAACCTGGCGATGGAGATCTTGATCACCCCATTGCTTTCGCTAGTCGGAAGTTTTCGTCCGCTGAACGCAACTACACCACCACTGAGCGGGAGGGTCTGGAAATGGTCTACGCACTGCAGAAGTTCAGGCACTATTTGTTGGGTGGGCACTTTAAAATGTTCACTGACTATTCCGCGTTGAAATACCTAGTCAATAAGCCTGTGTTGGGGGGGAAGATATGCTGCTGGCTACTTCTTTTTCAGGAGTTCGATTTTGAAGTCATTGTGAAGCCAGGCCGGTTGAATGTCAGTCCTGATCATCTATCACGGATTGATACAGGGGAGGAACCAACCAATATTGAAGACGGGTTGCCGGATGCACAACTATTTAAGGTTGGCATCGTTGATGACTATTTTGATGACATCCTCCAGTTTCTGACAATGGGTACTGCACCAGACAAGTTCACCACTAGTCAGAAGAAGCAATTGGTAGTCAAGGTTGCATACTTCCAGCTAATCACAGGAGAGTTGTATAAAATGGGCGCTGATGAGATATTGCACAGATGTGTCTTGCCGCATGAGCAAGCGCTGATACTGGCTGAAGCACATGGAGGAGTCGCAGGAGGACACTATGGCGGTCGGGCGACGGCTAGGAAGGTGTTGCGTGTGGGGATGTGGTGGCCTACACTGCATAATGATGCGACAAACTATGTGCAGTCCTGCGATGTTTGTCAGCGAACTAGAAAACTGTCCAGATGCGATGAGATGCCGCTAATGCCTCAAATAACATTGCAACCGTTTGACAAATGGCCCGTGGATTTTGTAGGACCGATCAATCCACCAGGGAAACGCATGGGTGCATAGTATATCATCACGGCGATAGATTATTTGAACTGATGGGCCGAGGCGGCACCTGTAGTTGATTGTTCCGCGGCTACGGCGGCGCGATTTTTGTTTGATAACATTATCACTTGCTTTGGCTGCCCCAAGATATTGCTGAGTGATCAAGGCAGCCACTTTCTTAATCGCACCATCAGCGCATTGACGGAGGAGTTGCGGATACAACATAAGAAGAGTACACCCTATCATCCATAGGCGAATGGCACGGTGGAGGCTTTTAACCAGGTATTGGAGCATGCGCTGACGAAAGTGTGCAATGCGAACCGCGACGACTGTGATCTCAAAATACCAGCAGTGTTGTGGGCCTATCGCACCATATGTAAATGGCTGACAGGACATACACCATTTAAGTTGGTGTATGGATAAGAATCGGTTATGCCAATGGAGTATATATTTTCGAGTCTACGAATTGTGGCTGTCACGGGCATGGATGATGTCGCAGCATTAAATGACTGTCTGGCGCAATTGGTGCAGCTGGAAGAAGATCGTTTCATCGCTGTGTTCCACCAAGGGGTCGAGAAGGATCGACAGAAGGCATGGCATGATCGCCACATAAAAAATAAACAGTTACAGCAGGGCGACTTGGTGCTGTTGTACGACAACAAGTTTATGAAACATCCAGGGAAGTTGCAGATGCATTGACTTGGTCCCTATCGCATCAGTAGTATTACTTCTGGAGGAGCGGTTCAGTTGCAGTAGTTGGATGGGACAATGCTCCCCAAGATAGTAAATGGTCATAGGTTGAATCCCTATTGTGCGGGCTTGGCACACCGCGATGACTGAGTCGCATGAAAAAAAAAAATAAAAAAAAATAAATAAATAAAAAGAAAATGATGTGATGATTGGTGGCAGGATGTTGCACCACCATGGATGAAATGCAGAAGCAGGGAGGCTTCTGCTGCAAGCTGGGAACGGTCGGAGACACATGGTAGCGTAGCGACTGGGTCAAATCAGTAATAAATACCAAAAGTTCAGACAACTAATTAACGACGTTGTTCGAATGATGGGCATTAATGGCGGATTCGGTTGATCGACGGTGGATTTGTGTCATTAATACAGGATTTTGGTTGAGTTAATGCCTGATTTTGTGATGATTACAGCGGATTTGGTTGGATACTATAAAAACAGATTGGAGCTGGTCGGAAGGCACCGAGAATTCAGTTCTTTTTGTAAGATTGTGGCATGCTGCAGAGTATTGTTGTTGGTTCATGAGTGTTGTTGTGCGTTGGGAGAGGCTGTTGGCGTTGTAGAGTGTTGTTGTCGAGTATAGTGAGGTATGCCAGGTGAGCTGGAGACTGTTAAGATCAGTAGTGAAGTCGATTCCCCTTTCATCCTAGTGATTTTTCAAGAAGAAACTGCGCTAGCCGTCAACCTTGAGGCCGAGGTAGCAACTATGCCGGTGGGAGAATCCGTAATTGCTAAGAAGCATCGGGGAGGTCAACACTCGGAGTCCCCGCAGAGTAAGAGGGTGCTTCGGTCCTCCACTGCGACGGAAGGTGAAGCTACGGAATAGGTGGGGTAGTCCAGTCGCCCCATTCGTGAGCCTGCCCCATGGGCGGGACTCTCCGCCGGTGACATTCTTGGGTATATCCCTCCAGTTCGGCCTAATGCCACCCCATGCAAGATAAACCCAAAATAGAGGTATGGTGTGAAGATGCTAGCGCTCCCAGTTGGAATTGAGTGCTCTATGGATATTTAACCGACGTTGACGCACCTGTGCTACGACGATCATGATATGGTGGCCTACCCCGACATTGCATCTTCCCCTTAAGTGCAGGAGACACGCCTTTCCCCAACACCAAATGTACAAGGCTGGGCATGAGGATTGAAGCAGGCCGGCTTGTTAGGGCTTATTAATATGCCACATTTCGGGTGGCTAGCGGAAGTGAATGCGTGTGTAAAGCAACTCCTGGCGTGTTTTCATGGTGGGTCGTTATGGCTAAATAGAGAAGTCCCGGTCATAGTCGACTTAATTTCATCCATAATCGGCTTGTCTAAGAATGGAGTTGATCTGGCGCAGTCCATCCAGGGGAAGGAAAATGACACAAAGCTGGCGCTGCAGTTGGCACAGAAATATGGCCTAGAAATGGATGGGTGTGGGTATCGCACTAGTAGATGCAATGATCAGGCGGTGCTCACGGGCATTAAGATCCTATCCTGTAAGGTGGTTAGGGGTGGTCGACCTAACCAATGCAACTCGGGCATTGTCGCATGCACTGAGCAATGTGTGGAAGGGGTCCAAATGAATTGGTCCCTATACCTCTTGAATCAATTAATGGAGGACGCTGCGGCGGTCCAATCAGGAAAGGGTGCCTTTACATACAGTTGGCTGTTTCTGTTGATCGCTTTCGTCACATGGAAAGAGCTCGGAATGTACCAGGGCATGGACTTTCCAGCTGCAAGAACGATAGGGGGCACGATATAAAAATCTATGGTATGTACGGGAGCCTGAGAGACTCCAGGATTGACAATTGCATTTTTGGTTGTATTGGGAGATGCTTTGTGACGCGACAACACAGGTCCCGCAAATATCTGAAGAAACTGTCGCGCTGTTCAAACCTGTTATGTCGTTTGCAATTCGGTCGCATACCATACATATCCAAGCCCACCGTGATCCTGATCGGCAATGGTTGCAGACCTCGTATAAGGTGACGTCTGAAGATTTGGAGGGTGATGTGAATGAGTGGCTGGAGGCATGGCGACAACCCATGAGTCCAGTAGAGATCGAAGCCGGTGGCCCAGATGATCGGGTATCGACACAGGATGAGCAGAGTCACCATGAATCAGGGCACCAATCGACCAAAACAATATCAGATGATAGTGACCGGGAGCTTGACGAGAACCGCTCGAAAAGGTATCAGGAGCATGCAACAATCAGCGGATTGTCTTTTCCCGCCGAGGAACAGTTGGGCCGCTTGGTCACCGCGCTCAATACTGCATCCTCTACGGCAGCAGACAAGATGGCAAGGAAAGCAGATGAAGGATTCCATGTGATCACCGCTCGGTTAGAATATTTGTATGACCTGGTTTCCGGCAAGGCACCAAAGGAAGCAGCAGCATCAACCTTTGACACAATTAGCACTGAGTCGTGGGTCAGGAATGTGGAGATTCCCCCGACTGCGATTATGACTGAAGATGCGTCACTAACCATGTTGCTGCAGCAGCTGCACACAACGACCATTAATGTGAATTCCTTGCCCACAGAAGGATTGACTACTCTGCAGGCTACTAGTAGCAAGGAAACGACAGACCGACTGCGGTAGATCAGCGGTATGTGTGCTCGCCTACAAGAAAGTGAGGCCGATGCGTAGTGCACCATTGAAGAATTGACTGCCAGGGCTGCTTCCACACGGAAGGTAGTGGATGACCTTGAGGTACACATTAAGGAAGAATGGGCGGAGAAGGCCCACAAAATTGAAGGCCTAAAAAAGGAACATGATTTCCTTATTGTGGAAAAGGCTCGCATGTGGGATGACAGTGTTCGGGTTGACTGGGTGATCACAGAAGATTATCAACATGTCCTGGAGCCCACTGAAGAGGTAGATGTGCTCCACTGAGTGCAGCGACTGGGGACTGCTATTATTCAGTTGCAACAGGAGAATCACGAGTTGAAGGCCCAGTTGAAACTGGGTACGCCTCAGGCCGAAGTGGATGAACGAAGAAGGGCAATTGAGGAAGTTTCCACTCAGATGGAGGAGCTGGAAACACAGTAAACCAAGCTCACGGCTGAAACAGTACAATTTTGGGGCCGCATTGTTCAGGATGAGTAGGTTGAGCAGCTGACGAAGTACCGACAGGAAGCGAAGGGATAGTTGGCCACTTTAAAAGCTGCAATGCACATAATGCCACCACTAGAGCAAGTTGCTAAGTCTCAAGAGCTAAAAGATTTACAACACCGTGTCGCCAAGGCAGATGAGCGATAGAAGATACGCGTGGCCCAGTTAGAAGAGTTCCAGGACACGGGTGGTAAATTTATGATACAGGCTAGTGAAGCTCTGCAGGCAGTGCAGAAGTGTCGACAGCAGGTCATAGAAAAGCTTATGGATCACCCATCCGCAGACGCCGTGGTCGACAGTCAAGAAACGGTTATGGAATCCAAGGAGCTGGTGCGGATAGTTGAACAGTCATATGAGGACTTCAAAATAACAACGACGGCGTGTACTATGTTCAGCAGTTGACGTGGCTCGAGGGCGAGCCACAAGATTGTGTTGGGGGCCTGTTGGCAGGCGGTTTGTTAGAGTGCTATCGCAGCATCTCCGATGCTGCGACAAGGAAAAATATGGCGCGAATGGCGAGAAGATGACGCGAATGACGATGAGCGGAAGATTAATTATGTATTTTGGGTCAATTGTACCATGAAATGCAGGTTTTGGGTCATTTGGACCACATATTATGTAATGTTGAGTCAGTTATAATGCAGAATGTGGGTTTTTGGTCAGTTTTGTAGCAAGTTAGTTAGATATTGGGTCACTTGTCCAAATGTCGGTTAGGAAGTTGTTAGTAAGTGGACAAGCATTGTAATGGAGGAAGCCTATATATAGATAGGAGTAGTAGGTATTGGGGTAGTGGAATCAAGGTGAAGAGAAGCGCATGTTTAGGTTGTTTCTGCACATCTGTGAGGTATTGTCGAGACCTGATCTTTGAGGAGATATTGTATCTAAGGTTTTGCAGTGATAATATGATATGATGAAACTGTTCTGGTGCAATTCTTGGGTTCTTTCTATGGTAATGCAATGTCACACTTCATGAATAATGCTATGTTTCCTTGATGCAATGTTGCTTTATTGTTACTACTGCTGTGATAATGAATGCTGCGATCGAATAATGCGTTATGAATACATGTCAAATGTTTGAGATCCCTGTTTAGTGTTGCAATAGAGTTAGTTCATATAGCCGCAACCCTCCTTCCTCGGTGGAAACATGGTTCCGTCTGCTCTTCCTGGACGCATCGGGTGAGACCTCATCTGCTCAGTAGGTGTTGCTAGGCAGGATAAAACCTGCCTGGGCCGGTGCCGAGGGAGACTGTGGTATGTGTCGACAGTGAGGTGGAACCCCTGTTGACTGGAGTCGCGTTGGTCAACAACAATCTATTTATGTTTTGATTGACCCAGGGTCTACTCATAGTTATGTATCTCCTAAGATAGTTGGAAGCTGTTCTCTTGGTAAGAAAAGACATTAGAAGGCTTGGCTAGTTCAATTGGCCACCGGTACCAAGAGAAAGGTAAGTGAAGTAGTGAAGGAGTATCTTGTGGAATTGAATGGACTCCTCACACATGCTGAATTAAATATCTTTCCATTGGGATCATACGATGCCCTAATTGGCAGGGATTGGTTGGAAAGGCATAGAGCCAAGGTGGACTGTTATGAGAAAGAGTTGGAATGCCTTGATGATGAAGGAAAGCCAAGGTTAGTTAAAGGGATTCCAAAGCATGTTTCAATGAGGCAGATTTTAGCTCTACAAGTAAGGAAGCTTTATAGAAAGGGTTGTCAGTTATATGCCATGCATATATCCGACTCAGCAGAAGATAAAGGACCCAGGATAGAGGACTTCCAGATATTGCATGAGTATCAGGATGTGTTTTCGGATGAGATTCCAGGACTGCCACCTAAGAGAGACATTGACTTTTCCATTAATCTTGTTCCAGGAGTAGCACCCATCTCCAAAGCTCCTTATAGAATGAGCACACCAGAGTTGGTAGAGTTGAAGATGCAGTTGCATGAATTAATGGATAAGGATATCAGACTGAGTGGATCCCCATCGGGTGCACCAGTGTTGTTTGTTAATAACAAGGATGGAACATTGAGGCTATGTATTCATTACAGGCAGCTCAATAAGGTGACAGTTAAGAACAAGTATCCCTTGCCAAGGATTGATGACTTGTTTGATCAAATGAAGGAAGCTAGGGTATTTTCAAAGATTGACTTGAGGTCTTGTTGATGCCCTGAAGATCGCAGCATCAAGCAGAAAGGGATTCTCCCCGGTAGACTATCCCAATTCGATTGTCCACCGTTTGGTATGGGGAATCCATCCGGTTAGCGGTTCCGACAACCGTTAGATTTGGAGATTTACTTCAATTATATCGGTAAAGGCCTGATCCACCGTTCTTTTTGATTTTATGGTCTAGAATGATACGCAAGTGCCTAAACTAACTTAATCTAAATGCAGAACTCGAAACAAATCTATATTTAAAACCGAAATAAACCTAAACTATCCCTGCAAGGAGCAAAATTATAAGTATGAGTAATGTGCTGGAAGAGTTATCTAAAGATCAACAGACAACCATTAAATCACAAAGATAGATCTACAGCAAGAAAGCAACATATATTAGAAGATAGCTTCCAATTCACATATAACGCATTCCATTACTCATGTAGGAGAAAATTCATTTGCACAAGAAACAGTAAGATCATTCAATACAGAGAAATAATTCAAGACAACAAAGAAAGATCTCACTGTAGAATATTGAAGTCACAAGAATAATCCAGCTTGCATCCAACATCCATTTCCATGCAAAAGACGTCCTCTCCAAGCTCTTATTGGGAAAATTTCATTTTCTTGAAGCAAGTGCAAGATAGCTCGTACAAGTTAAGAAAATTATTTCCCTGCCAAAAGTCCATACACTATTCCCTAAACTTCTATTTATATCTTTACAAAATGCCTCCTGGGATGCCACCTGGCTCTTTACACATGTCCTCTACAGACTTTTCCTCTTAATAAACAAGTCGTGGCCCTTTTCTTAAAACAGAAAATTTCTCAAAAAGAAAAGGACAGATGTCCAGTGATTCTATGCTTTAACCATAGGGAGACCAAAATAAAAAATAAGAACAACGCCTTAGGATCAACGTGTTCCCCCTTGGGAAGGCGCTTCTGCTGGGAGAGAGGTGCTTGGACCGGCTGCTACTGCTGCTGCTGCTTTCTTTTCCTCCTCTGCTATGTAACTGAACCAGATACCGGTGTCTTTGATAACCACATTTGCTGGGGAAGGGAGCAAGATCTTCTGGGAAGTCACATGTTTGCCAAGTTCTGCTTCAACACCCTGAATTTCTGCAACTGCTGCTTGGTGGATTTCTTTAAGCAAATGACTGTTTATTGATGACAACCCAATATAGTGATGGAGATCATCAGTGGCTAAGACATCAATCTTCTTTACATATTCTATTTGAATGCCTAGCTCTTCCTTCAAGTCTGATAGACGTTGCTCTTTTCTTGGGAGCTCATCGAGGGACTGAGGAAAAATTATCTTGCACTTATCATGTAATTCATGGATTTTTTGATAAAGGCTGTTACTTTTATCCATTGTTCCTTGGATCTTAGCCATTAGCTTAAGGCCACAGTTCCTGCAGAATTCCATAAGGGATATATCTTCTTTAAAATCATCTACAGACTTGAATGGGAGATGCTTGGGGAAATCAACCTTCCCTTCTCTCCATTCCAATTGGCTCAGGATGTTTGCTTTAACCTAAGTATATTTGACCTTAATCCTATTGGCCTTTGTATTGACTTCTTTCAATCTAACCGTCATGGCTTTGAACCTGCACACTTCCTCGGTAATCAGCTTTTGTGTGGCGTGCATTTGTCTCAGAATGTCATAGGACAACTCATGAAAGGGAGACATATCTATTGCTCTGCTCTCTGCCTGCTCTAATTGCTTAACCATTTCTTTCTAATATGCTTGCAGATGAGAAACTCTAGCTTCAGAATCGTTCTTTTCTGCTTCTAAAACCATCATCTGGACTGCCAGGTGCTCATTTTCTTCTTCTAAATGGTGATACTTATATGACAATTCCTTGTGCTCAACAGACAGGCGATTATATTTATTCACTACAAGATCCCTGTAAGCCTGCTCTAACCATATCGACCACATTGTCCTGTGTTGCTTTTGCTGCTAACACAGCGGCGGATTCCATGGCTATGGGAGCCTTATTTGTATTTTGCATCACCATGGTCTCCCGCTGGGTAACAATATCTTCTTGGAAGAGTCTCTTTATCCTCTCTTCCTATTTCAAGACTACTGCCTTCCTTTTCTTATCATCCACAAATTCATCCCATCGGGACACAGTATGATCTTCTGATGGAGTGTAAGGGATGATTGGGAGGTCTATTACATGTATTTTTGCTTCTATGGGTGGGGTCTGTACTACTTGAGACGCATCTGTTTCCGCATTTTGGGTGCCGGGGACACCTGCTTGAGCTGTGTCTGCCTCCACATTTTGGGTGCCGGGAACACCTGCTTGAGATAAGTCTGTTTCCATATCTTGGGTGCCAGGAACACCTGCTTGAGATATGTCTGTTTCCATATATTGGGTGCCGGAGACACCTTCCTGGGCATCTTCATCGGTCTTAAGTTCTTCTTCCGCCTTTTGTTCCCCTTCGGCTTTACGCCTTCTTTCTTCTTCTTCAGCTTGCTGCTGATTTTCACTTTCTTCCTTCTGCTCTGCATCTCCAGCTTCTTTCTGCAGCCTTGCATCTTTTGCTTCTTGTTGCAGCGTTGCTTCCTCAGCTTCTCTTTGCAACCTTGCATCTTCAGCTTCTTTCTGCAGCCTTGCTTCCTAAGCTTCTCTTTGCAACCTTGCTTCCTCTTTCAATATTTGTTCTTTGTGGGCTAGGGCATCAGCTGCTTCTCTCTCTTTCTGCAGACTGGCTTTTCGGGCTGGGGCAGAGCTAGAGCTTGCTCCACTGCCTTGACGATAAATCTACAACTTAGTCATGTTGCTGATGCCTCTGAACACTTCTTCCTCGACATCATAGTAATGAGCATATTCAAAATGAGCATAAACTTCTTTGCAATGCTCGGCAACCTTGCTCCGCCTATCATTTCTATGGAAGATCATTTCACCGAAGTGGAAAGCTTTCAGCTCTTGAACGAATTCCTCAGCTGATGCAACCCTTCAGAATTTGTAGGCTCCTATGCAGAAGGGAAAAGGAGGGAAAGAAGCCTTATGTTGCTTGTTAAACACCCCTCCTATTCCATCAAGGAAAATTTGCCTGACTCCTTCCTTGAGGACTACATAATCAATAGCGTATTTTGGCAAAATGTATGGCGCTTTGGTACCTCCAAACATCCTGATGTAGGTGCCCTGCGCTGAGAAATAAAAATCGCCATAGTTTTCTAGGACCTCCATGGCATTTTCTGATAGACAATTGGGCTCTTCCCTGAACATCTGCTCATATAGAGGCATGATGAATTCATCGAAGATGAGCTTATAGCTTGCTCTGTAATTTTGAGCCCACATTATTTTATAAGCAGTGTAGACTGGGGTGTTGTCTTTATCCCATGTGCAACCTAGTTTGGGGAAAGAGAGATTAGCCAAAATGCAGTCAATGAGATAGGAAGACATGTAAAATTCTAACTTTTTTAAGGTCAGACCTTCTCTTGCAGTGGCCACTGTGGATGCCAAATTGTCCGAAAGGATAGTATCCCAGTCAGACACACCTCCTTTGAATGCTATGAAGTGGATGCTGGGGACCCACTATATCCTATATACAGTGCCATCGGGCATGCCGAAAATTCTGCATAGCATCAAGGCGATTAACCTAAAAGGAGGTCTTAGGATCTGAACATCATATTCATCATTACCTCTCTTCCTCAAGTGTTTTCCTGTGACCAATAATTTTTTGTCCATCTCAATATTATTCATCTTTCCCAACCATTCATCACTTAGAGCTTGTTGGGGACGTGAGAATTTTTAGGCTGCAACAATTACGTTGGATGGAATGAAGCGAAAGGCTCTCCCTTGCTGTCATGCAACACTCTTGTCTCTGGGTTGGCATGTTCCAGTATCCACCCGATCACTTGAGAGCATGGGAACAATTCAGGGCGGGTAGAAGCCCTGGCTATGCCGGAAGTTCTGATGTTGAGGTAGATTTGTTTTTCTTCCAATAATACATCTGGGATATCCCGGTCCCTGATCATCCGGTAAACATCTCCCCAACGAACCTCGGGAGGAACGCCGATGGTACACTTAGTGTCTTGAAAGATAGTTTCTGTCCTTAGTTGCACTTGCTTTGGTTCCATCACTTTAGTTTTCTTTCTACCACCTTTTGGCATCGTGGCTTATCCCTACTAGCAACCAAATGTGAATCATTATAAAAATTTGCAACATGTTATGAGAGTGTAACATAGAGAAGGACAATTTTAACATGCTAATGAGAAATACAGACAAAATTATAAGGTGCATGATGGGGAAGCAAAATAGATCATTTCAGAAAATGAAATATGGTCCTAAGACTTGATTATTCTACGGAGACAATGCCTAATCAGGAACTTTTGGAATGCTTCCGAAAAGGTAAGCATATGACATGGAAAAAACCTGCTTCCCTCCTAGTCCTTGGAGAGAGGGTGCCCTTCATCGTAGCACTTCTAATGGTCAATGGTGGGGGGGCCTGGAGTGGAAAAATCCTATGAATAAACAGTGAAACAAGGGACTATTTTCCACATTCATTAACTGAGCCGAAAAGGTGAGTGGTTGAGTATCTCAACCGACCACTACTGTTAATAATACTTGCGAAACGGTGTGTGGCCAGTATGAAGTTTGAATCAGGGTAGGAAAACAATCAGAATGCGGTCAGTGTAAAACTTGGATGGTCATGGCTACAGCTTTCAACTGGTAGGAATGAGAAACCTAAGGGGTCACAGTGGCCGTAATAAACAAAAAAAATGACCTATGCTACCAATGTCTATCGGCCACGTTATGAACGGGAAAACCCAAAAAGTAACTTGACGTGGAGATGAGACAAAGATGGCGGTTAAAAAGCCTACCTCGAGACGAGACAGTGGTTGAGTGAGGTGGATGCGGTCATGGATGCACTGAGCTGGAGCGAGCCGGCATGGTCTTCCCAATGGCGTTCTTTGAATGATAAACTAACAATGGGATCAACGAAACCCCACCGCCCTTATGAAAGGTTAGACACGTGTGACATTTAAACGGGTAGGTGGTGTCATTAAAACGGGGTTTTAATGCTTGTACGATGCAGTCTTTTCAAGTCGTCTTGGCATTTAAGAGCGACTGTCGGTTGCGGGGCGGACTTATGAGTTTTGTCCGCAGCTGCGGAACAAAATGGAGAATTGATCTGGTGTTTCGGGAGCGCTTTGTGTATCTTTTCGAAATACAATCTCCTGGAAGCTTATCGCGAACGGTTTTGCCGAGTCGTCCCACAGTTTCGGAAAGACTCAGAATATCCTTCTACAACTTACGAAATAACTTTGTTCAAGCTTATCAACAAATTACTATGGCAACATTTGATGAAATATTCCACAATGTCGAGAGGAAATCTCAAGTTCTTCCGCAGTGTCGAGAGAGAAACTTGAGTTCTTCCCCAGTTTCGGGCGAGTTTGTTGAATTCTTCTGCAATTTCGAGAGAGAAACTTGAGCTTCTTCCGCAGTTTCGAGAGAGAAACTTAAGTTCCTCCAAAAAACACTAAGTGTTTTCGCTATTTCAGTGACTTTAAGTCTTTCCGCGGTGTCGGGAGAGAATCGTGAATTCTTCCACAATTTCGAGAGTGACATGTAAGTTTCTTCCGCAGTTTCGGGAGAGTTTTGTAAATTTCTTTCCACAGTTTCGGGAGAGACATGCAAATTGCTTCCGCAGTTTTCGGAGAGATTTTGAAATTTCTTTCCGTAGTTTCGGGAGAGACATGCAAATTGCTTCCGCAGTTTCGGGAGAGATTTTGAAATTTCTTCTGCAATTTCGAGAGAGACATGTAAATTGCTTCCGCAGTTTCAGGAGAGATTTTGAAATTTCTTTCCGCTGTTTCGGGAGAGACATGCAAATTGCTTCCGCAGTTTCGAGAGAGATTTTGAAATTTCTTTCCGCAATGTTGGGAGAGAATCATGAATTTTAACTTAGAAGAAAAAACTTCAATTTTTTAAAGCAGATTCCTTAGTTGAAAACAAAAACTAAGTTAAAAGGAGAATTAACTTCTTTAGGCAGTCTTTCTAGAAAAAGTAAAAGGAGGGGCCCCAATATGTACAAAATTTTTTGGGGGGGGATGTTGCTGCAACAACAATTGGTGAGTCGCTGGCGAACACAGATCTTTGAAAAAATTCCTCTTGATGATCCGAAACCTTCTTAAAAGGTATCCATTTTATATGCAATATTCAGCTAAGCACTTGAATCTCGGTGAAGGAAGAAGTCTCTTGATCCGCTAGCCATTGGGGAAAGGGGAGCTTTGATAGAGACATCTTTAAAACTCTCAAAGGGACAACATATGGGGTTCATTTTAGAATATTCATATTTCAGATGGCTACTGCTATCAAACTCCACAGGATTTGCAACACTTTCTCATGGACATTATTGCTCTTGTTCCTCATTCCCATGCCGCTTGCATCCTTTTGGATGTTTATACTTTTGACAGCTTTGTTGTTTGAGCCTTCCAGAAATATTTTCTTTAGACATGATATTTGGTTTTGGCTCCTCAATCCATAATGTCCTTTTGTGTGAGTGAGAGATTTTATTGATTTGATCAAGCCTCACGGACGGAGATGAGCCTAATTTGAGCTGAGTCTTTTGGATAGCTTTCTTGACTTACATGCTTTGCTTTTGTCTCAGCCATGCTTCAATTGAGGCGAGAATCTCTGGAAAACAGACCCTTGATTATAAGCCATTTTGGCTGTTAAATTTGCAGCATGGAGTCATTTCAATACCCTATGCCCTCGGGATGTGCTACTCTCTGTGGTTCTAACTTCAATGACCTTCTTGAGATGCCTTTAAGTGTGAGAGTGGATGGAGCCCGAAGATAGTAATAAAGATAGTCATAGATCTCTGCTATTTGAACAGGATTAGTGTGACTAGCAGAATAGGATTCCTTCCTTCTGAACGATGTTCAGCAAGAGCACAATACATAGATGAACTTTCATTCGAGGGTAGTTTCGGATTCATGAGTTGTGAGATTTCTTCGAGAGATCTATCTTGATGAGAAACTCAACCGCAGGAGCTTTCATAAAACAAACTTTGTACAAAAGGTTCAAATGACGAGAAAAGAAACAACATAGCCGAAAACAATGAAAACAAAGGGCTAAAGAAACATAAAAGAAAATTTGTATTTATGTACAGAAAGTCTCAGTGAGACTATGCAAAGTATTTTTTCAGGGTGAGGCCATTGAGAGGAAGGGTTACTTCTTCTCCCTCGAGGTCTGTTAACTTATAAGTGGATGGGCCTATCTTTTTCGAAATTTGGTAAGGGCCTATCCATAAATGTTGGAATTTTGTGTGCATCCCTTTTCCTTCATGATTATGATCCCATTTCAGGACTGAATCCCCAACTTCAAAACTTCTTTTACCAGACTTCCTGTTATCGAACCATCTCTTGACTATGTCTTGGTGTTGATGGAATCGGTCTTTAGCTTTCTGTCAGGCTTCTTCAAGTTGAAGCAAGGTATTGATCCTGGATTGTAAGACTTGGCTACCAGACCCCCGAGAGGCTTGGGACAACTGTAAGGATGGAAGCAAGATGTTGGGGGGAAGAATGGCCTCCTTGCCATAGACAAGAGTGAAAGGGGAAACCCCTAATGCGTTCTTTGGAGTCACCCTATCTGCCCATAGGGCGTTTGGGAGAGCTATATGCCAACTTCGCTGATTTTCTATCACAGTCTTCTTGAGAATTCGAATGAGGTTTTTGTTTGAAGATTCAGCTAATCCGTTTCCTTGAGGGTAATAATTGGCTGAATAATGCAGCTTAATCCCCCATTCATAAATAAATTCATTTATCTTAAAAGATGAAAAATATGGAGCATTATCAAAAACAAGGGAAATTGGAACCCCAAACCTGGTTATGATGTTTTCCTTCAAGAAACTGATGACCATGTCTTCATTGATCTTGCGCAACGGGATAGCCTCCATCCATCTAGTGAAGTAGTCGGTAGCCTTTAGGATGTATCGATGTTGCAAAGAAGAATTCGGATTTATCTCTCCAATAACATCTATACCCCACTGTTCAAAAGGTTCAGAGATGATAACCGGTTGCAAGGGTCTTGCTGCCTTAGGTAATTTCCCGGCACTTCTTTGGCATACATCACAGTTCTGTGCGTACGTATGGGCATCATGGAACAGAGTGGGCCAATAATATCCAGCTCTTAGTATCTTGTGAGTTGTTGTCTCCCCTGAATAATGTCCACCAGCGGGGCCATCGTGTAATTCTTTAACAACTTTACTTGCATCTTCCTTTTCTAGACACCTAAGAAAAATTCCATCATAATTCTTTCTGAAAAGTATCCCATCAATGATTTGATAAGCTGCTGATTTCAAATGGAGTGCCCTCCTTTGCTTAGAGATCCAGTGCTTAGGTAGGTATCCTTGCTGCAAATAATGCACCAGATCTCTATACCATGACTGAGGAGTTGTGAAGATAGGACATACTTCAACTGAGTTTAGCTCAGCTTCATTCTTCCAATGTTGCTCTTCATCAGTCAAATTTCCTGTAAGCAATTTGCACAGGCCTTGTCCTTTGATGATCGTGGCTGGTTTAAATTCTAAATCATATTCTTGAAGAGCTGTGACCCAATTTCCCCTCCTTTCTCCTAGTTCCTTTTGAACGAAGAGGGATCTAACATCTGGGTGTGGAACTATAACTTTAGTTCTGTTCTTAAGAATATATGGTCTGAACTGTTTGATTGCTTTGAAGACAACATATGCATGCTTGTCAACCACGGGATAGTTTAGCTCAGCCCCTTGCAGACCAGTGCTCATAAACGAGATTGGGTATTCGTCCCCTAGCTCCACCTTTTGTGTGAGTACAGCCGTGAGGGAGTCATTCGAAGCAAAGGTATACAGGATAAAATCCTTATCAAAATCTGGGCTTCTTAAGGAAGGAGCTCTAGCTATAGCTACCTTAATGTCTCTAAACGCATCCTTTTCTAAATCTGTCCACTTGAATTGTATGCTTTTTTTAACCATTTGTTGCAAAGGTTTAACAATTTGTGCGAAATCTGGAACAAATCTTCGGACGAAATTGATAGTGCCCATAAAGGACTGCATAGATTTTTTGTTATAAGGCATTGGAATTCTATTGATAGCTTGTACTCTTTCCTGATCTATTGACACTCCTCCTCTGGAAATGATATGGCCCAAAAGTTTACCTTCGGGAACAACGAACACACTCTTCTTGGGATTCAATGAAATACCATATTTCCGACAACGATAAAAAATATGTTTCAAATGGACAACATGATCTTCCCTTTTATTTGAAAAAACTGTTACATCATCTAGGTAGACAACAACACACTGCCCACCTAATCCTCGGAAAGCAATATCCATCGCCCACTGGAATGTAGCTCCTGCGTTTATTAGGCCGAATGGCATCCTTCTATATGCGAAAGTTCCCCACTTAGTGTGGAAAGTAGTCTTAAGACGATCTTCTTTGGCTACTAATACTTGATTGTAGCTAGATAAACCATCGAGAAGAGAAAATAGTTCAGATTCCGACACCATTCGAAGAATTTGTTCCATTGAAGGGACGGGATAGTTGTCTTTATCTGAAGCTCTGTTTAAATTTCTGAAGTCCACACATAGTCTTATCTCTCCTGACTTCTTTCTTACGGGAACTAAGTTAGCAACCCACTCAGAATGCCGAACCTTAAATATTATTTTAGCGTCCAAGAGTTTCTTCAATTCCTTTTGAATCAGAGGTTCCAAAGTAGGATGCATCCTTCTTAATTGCTGCTGAAATGGCTTGACACCCGCTTTCATTGGTATAACATGCTGAATAATGCGGACGTCATACGTTTTCAGATCCTCATAGGTCCATGCAAAAAAATCCTTATATTGTCTAAACAGTTTGATGAACCTATCTCTTTCTCCCGGTGAACAACATTTGCCAAGGTTGACAAATTTTGCTTCAGCCTCGGTACCTAAATTAACTAACTCATGCTGCATTGATGAACTGTTAGTTTTGGTATTAGCTGGCCTTTTGAACTTACTTTGAAGATAAAACAGCATTTCGAGTGACCTTACCCCTCTAGGGATGAAATTTCCTTTACTCGCATCTTTCTTTAGCAAATCAGAATCGTGTTCTTCTTCATCTATCACAGCTCCTTGGAAGATGTCTTCGTTTGTTAGAAAACTGATAATCTGTTCGTCATCATCGAAAACCCTGAAATTTGTGACGTTGTCAGGACAGAGGGCCTGAAAATTAATTCAATTGAGCATTTGTTATTAGATGTCACTAATCTAGAAGTGGATGTTGCTAACAAATCAGCTGCAGAATTTTGCAATCTAGGAATAGACTTTATATTGAAAGCATCAAAGTGCACAATTAAATCCCATACCTCAGCCTGATAACCCTTCAAATGCAGTGAGAGACAGTGAATGGTATCTCTTACCTGTCTCACAACTATTTCTGAGTCACCGAAAACCTTCAAGTATTTAACATTTAAATTGATGGCCTTCTTTAATCCGTGTACCAAAGCTTCATATTCCGCAGTGTTGTTAGTACAATCAAATTCTAACCTACAGGATAACAAATACTTGTTTCTTCCCGGATCCATCAGAACACAATCGGCTCCGGATCCTTCCAGAGTTTTAGAACCGTCAAAGTATAATGTCCAAAAAAGATCTTTTGATTCAGCTAAGTTAGTATCTCTATGGTCTAAGTCAGTGACTAAACTAACTATATTACAGTCAACATCATCAGTCCGAGAAAAATGAAGGAGATCGGATTGTTCATCTGATTCATGGCTGATAGTTTCAGACTGATAATTACCCGGATCGATTTCTAAGAAATAATTCCCCAGAACCGAGGATGAGAAGGTTACAGCTTCATTCTTTCCCTCTAGTTGAGTTACATTTTGTTTCATGTGCGGTTCTCTAAGGACTTTGATCTGATTCTATCTATTTTGATAAGGAAACCATAGATGAGACCAATCAGTGCCAAAGTAACCATTCAGTTTTGTGGACCAGTCCCTACTTAAGATCAAACCATAGGCCTCAGGAATATCAACTACCATTATGTCAATAAACTGACAGACTCTAGAGTCGGCTGATAATCTGATGAGGACATCTTTCATTTCCCCAATAACTTTGACAGCAGTTCTATCGAACTGAATAATTTGGGTCGGAGATGGAACAGGTTGCCCGTTAATTTTTTTACAAATTGACAGTGGCATGACATTTGAAGATGCTCTAGAATCTACCAGACAATTGTGAACATTATGATTAAAAATTTCAAAGGTCAACAGGAATGGCAACATCTGAGATTTAGATTTCCTACCGATACTAGCCTCATTAATGTCGGGATCTTCTTGAGTATCCGTTAATGGAGTGCTGGGTTGGGGTTGCAGAGCATGTAGTAGCTTATCTCGCTGCTAAGGCAAACTGCACATATTGAATATTGACACATTTTCTTTGACTTTCTTTATATCCTCAATAATGTCATATCCTATATCAGAATCGTTCCCAATTCTGGCCGGATTGTCTGTTTTATTCATTGTGACCTTCGGTTGTTGAACTATGGTGTCAATGTTTGGCTGTTTGGATAGCTTTAGGTTGCGGTGGAATGATTGCTATATGTCTTCTAGGTAGTTCTTTTGAAACTTTAGGCTTGGGAGGAGTCAAGTCTGGCACAGGATCTGTAATAGGACCTTTACTGCAAGTATTAATGTTCATAACAGAGAGAGAGCTTTCTATGGGATCTTCTTCTACTAATTTAGTTAAAGGTACCCAATCCCATAGCACCATAGTGGTGTTCGGAGGTGGTTCTTCTAATTCAGGGCTCGATTCCTCTAGAGGATCGTCTTGATCTGGAATCTGTGAATCCATCATTTGGTTCATGACTAAACTCATAGAGTTAATCCATTGCGGGAAGCTCTTCTCCGAATGCGGTTCTTGATGAAAGGTGCAAACGTTTTTCATCCCTATTTCATTGAGGTTTAAAACAGGGGAAGTATTCATGGGTGGATGAGGTTGATCGCTGTCTTCCCTCTTTTTGTAAAATGGCTTGAAAGGTTTCCTAGATGTACTAGCAGCGTTATCTTTCTCGAGATCTACAATTTTATTGGACAACTTTTGCATCATCTTAACTACATTCTCCATGTCTGTTGATGACTCTTCTTTACCTCTAGTGAGAAACAAGGTTTTTTTACTGACTGCTGGTTTTGTTTCTGCATCTAAGGCATGTTTAGCAATGCTATCCGCTTCTTCTTCCACCTTTCTAGCTTCTTCGAAATTGTCTATCAGGGTGGTTTTCTTAGATCTTTTAACGAACATTGCTATGGGTCCTTCAAGAGTCGTTGTATAATATTCAACCAGAGATTATTCTGCTGGTTTATTTGCTTCACTGAATTATTTAAGAGTGTTGTGAACCTTTGGTTAAAGTCTTGAACCTTTTCTTTATTTTCCATTCTCATGGACAATAATTCTTTCATAAGCATAGCTACAGTTTTTTGGTTTCCATATTTCTTTAAGAAACATTTTTCAAATTCATCCCAGCTTGAGATCGAGCTAGGTTGTAGGCTAAAATACCAGGACGATACTTTCGGTTCAAAAGTGTATGGAAACAACCTACAGACTGCATCTTCATGTTGCACATTCAAAAGATTCAGAGCTAAATAAAAACTCTTGAGATGATCTTCGGCCGAAATGGCTTTCCCTGGGTCGAATTTAGGCAAGACTTTCTCTGGATTTTTTGGAAGGTTGTGGAATGGCCCAGCTAAATTCAACGCCCCCCTTGCTCTCCAAGCAGGTACGACCATGTCTCTATGTGGAGAATCAGGTGGAGAATTGTATGGTGAATTCAATGGAGTGTTCTTTGGAGTAATAAGTTATCCAAGACTTTCTTGATCTGAAATATTTTCTGGGTTTTCAAGATCGACCTTGTTCAAGGGTTCTACAATTTCTTCCAAGGTTAAATTCACAAGCTCTTCAAAATTTTGCACAAGAATCGAATCATGGGTGTACTGTCGCTCTTTTCTAGGAGAACTTTTCCTAGGGAGAATATCTTTACAAAATGCCTCTTGGGCTGCCACCTGGCTCTTTACACATGTCCTCTACAGACTTTTCCTCTTAATAAACAAGTCGTGGCCCTTTTCTTAAAACAGAAAATTTCTCAAAAAGAAAAGGACAGTTGTCCAGTGATTCTATGCTTTAACCATAGGGAGACCAAAATAAAAAATAAGAACAATGCCTTAGGATCAGCGTGTTCACCCTTGAGAAGGTGCTTCTGCTGTGAGAGAGGTTCTTGGACCGGTTGCTACTACTGCTGCTGCTTTCTTTTCCTCCTCTGCTATGTAACTGAACCACATACCAGTGTCTTTGATAACCACATTTGCTGGGGAAGGGAGCAAGATCTTCTGGGAAGTCACATGTTTGCCAAGTTCTGCTTCAACACCCTGGATTTTTGCAACTGCTGCTTGGTGGATTTCTTTAAGCAAATGATTGTATATTGATGACAGCCCAATATAGTAATGGAGATCATCAGTGGCTAAGACAACAATATTCTTTACATATTCTATTTGAATGCCTAGCTCTTCCTTCAAGTCTGATAGACGTTGCTCTTTGCTTGGGAACTCATCGAGGGACTGAGGAAAACTTATCTTGCACTTATCATGTACTTCATGGATTTTTTGATAAAGGCTGTTACTTTTATCCATTGTTCCTTGGATCTTAGCCATTAGCTTAAGGCCACAGTTTCTGCAGAATTCCATAAGGGCTATATCTTCTTTAAAATCATCTACAGACTTGAATGGGAGATGCTTGGGGAAATCAACCTTCCCTTCTTTCCATTCCATCTGGCTCAGGATGTGTGCTTTAACCCGAGTATATTTGCCCTTAATCCTATTGGCCTCTGCATTGAATTCTTTCAATCTAACCATCATGGCTTTGAGCCTGCACACTTCCTCGGTAATCAGCTCCTGTGTGGCGTGCATTTGTCTCAGAATGTCACAGGACAGCTCATGAAAGGGAGACATATCTATTGCTCTGCTCTCTGCTTGATCTAATCTCTCAACCATTGCTTGCTTATCTGCTTGCAGATGAGAAACTCTAGCTTCAGAATCGTTCTTTTCTATTTCTAAAACCATCATCTGGACTGCCAGGTGCTCATTTTCTTCTTCTAAATGGCGATACTTATCTGACAATTCCTTGTGCTCAAGAGACAGGCGATTATATTTATTCACTACAAGATCCCTGTAAGCCTTTTCACTAGCCACAGTATGTTGCAACATGCGAGCTCTCCTCTTTGTTGACTCAAATTCTCTAACCATATCGACCACATTGTCCTGTGTTGTTTTTGCTGCTGACACAGTGGCGGATGCCATGGCTATGGGAGCCTTATTTGTATTTTGCATCACCGTGGTCTCCCGCCGGGTAACAATATCTTCTTGGAAGAGTCTCTTTATCCTCTCTTCCGATTTCAAGACAACTGCCTTCCTCTTCTTATCATACACAAATTCATCCCATCGGGACACAGTATGATCTTCTCATGGAGTGCAAGGGATGATTGGGAGGTCTAATACATGTATTTCTGCTTCTATGGGTGGGTTCTGTACTACTTGAGACGCGTTTGTTCCCACATTTTGGGTGCCGGGGACACCTGCTTGAGCTGTGTCTGCCTCCACATTTTGGGTGCCAGGAACACCTGCTTGAGATATGTCTGTTTCCATATCTTGGGTGCCGAGAACACCTTCTTGAGATATGTCTATTTCCATATCTTGGGTGCCGGAGACACCTTCCTGGGCATCTTCATCGGTCTTAAGTTCTTCTTCCGCCTTTTGTTCCCCTTCATCTTTACGCCTTCTTTCTTCTTCTTCAGCTTGATGCTGATTTTCACTTTCTTCCTTCTGCTCTGCATCTCCAACTTCTTTCTGCAGCCTTGCATCTTCTGCTTCTTGTTGCAGCCTTGCTTCTTCAGCTTCTCTCTGCAACCTTGCATCTTCAGCTTCTTTCTGCAGCCTTGCTTTCTCAGCTTCTCTCTGCAACCTTGCTTCCTCTTTCAATCTTTGTTCTTCGCGGGATAGGGGATCAGCTGCTTCTCTCTCTTTCTGCAGACTGGCTTTTCGGGCTGGGGCAGAGCTAGAGCTTGCTCCACTGCCTTGATGACAAATCTGCAAATTAGTCATGTTGCTGATGCCTCTGAACACTTCTTCCTCGGCATCATAGTAATGAGCATATTCAAAATGAGCATAAACTTCTTTGCAATGCTCGGCAACCTTGCTCCGCCTATCATTTCTATGGAAGATCATTTCACCGAAGTGAAAAGCTTTCAACTCTTGAATGAATTCCTCAGCTGATGAAACCCCTGAGAATTTGTAGGCTCCTATGCAGAAGGGAAAATGAGGGAAAGAAGCCTTATGTTTCTTGTTAACCAGCCCTCCTATTCCATCAAGGAAAATTTGTCTGACTGCTTCCTTGAGGACTACATAATCAGTAGCGTATTTTGGAAAAATGTATGGCGCTTTGGTACCTCCAAACATCCTGATGTAGGTGCCCTGCTCTGAGAAATAAAAATCACCATAGTTTTCTAGGACCTCCATGGCATTTTCTGATAGACAATTGGGCTCTTCCCTGAACATCTGCTCATATAGAGGCATGATGAATTCTTCGTATATGAGCTTATAGCTTGCTCTGTAATTTTGAGCCCACATTATTTTATAAGCAGTGTAGACCGGGGTGTTGGCTTTATCCCATGTGTAACCTAGTCTGGGGAAAGAGAGCTTAGCCAAAATGCAGCCAATGAGATAGGAAGACATGTAAAATTTTGACTTTTTTAAGGTTAGACCTTCTCTTGCAGTAGCCACTGTGGATGCCAAACTGTTCAAAATGATAGTATCCCAATCACACACAGTTCTTTTTAATGCTATGAAGTGGATGATGGGGACCCACTATATCCTATATACAGTGCCATCGGGCATGCCAAAAATTCTGCATAGCATAAGGGTGATTAACCTAAAAGGAGGTCTTAAGCTCTGAACATCATATTCATCATTACCTCTCTTCCTCAAGTGTTTTCCTGTGACCAATAATTTTTTGTCCATCTCAATATTATTCATCTTTCCCAACCATTCATCACTTAGAGCTTGTTGGGGATGTGAGAATTTGTAGGCTGCAGAAATATACGCTGGATGGAATGAAGCGAAAGGCTCTCCCTTGCTGTCATGCAACACTCTTGTCTCTGGGTTGGCATGTTCCAGTATCCACCCGATCACTTGAGAGCATGGGAACAATTCAGGGAGGGTAGAAGCCCTGGCTATGCCAGAAGTTCTGATGTTAAGGTAGATTTATTCTTCTTCCAATAATACATCTGGGATATCTTGGTCCCTGATCATCCGGTAAACATCTCCCCAACGGACCTCGGGAGGAACGTCGATGGTACACTTAGTGTCTTGAAAGATAGTTTCTATCCTTAGTTGCACTTGCTCTGGTTCCATCACTTTAGTTTTCTTTCTACCACCTTTTGGCATCGTGGCTTATCCCTGCTAGAAACCAAATGCTAATCATTATAAAAATTTGCAACATGTTATGAGAGTGTAACATAGAGAAGGACAATTTTAACATGCTAATGAGAAATACAGACAAAATTATAAGCTACATGCTGGGGAAGCAAAATTGATCATTTCAGAAAACGAAATATGGTCCTGAGACTTGATTATTCTACGGAGACAATGCCTAATCAGGAACTTTTGGAATGCTTCCAAAAAGGTAAGCATATGACGTGGAAAAAACCTGCTTCCCTCCTAGTCCTTGGAGAGAGGGTGCCCTTCATCGTAGCACTTCTAATGGTCAATGGTGGGGGGGCCTGGAGTGGAAAAATCCTATGAATAAACAATGAAACAAGGGACTGTTTTCCACATTCATTAACTGAGCCGAAAAGGTGAGTGGTTGAGTATCTCAACTGACCACTACTGTTAATAATACTTGTGAAACGATGTGTGGCCGGTATGAAGTTTGAATTAGGGTAGGAAAACGATCGGAATGCGGTCAGTGAAAAACTTGGATGGTCATGGCTACAACTTTCAGCTGGTAGGAATGAGAAACCTAAGGGGTCACGGCGGCCGTAATAAACAAAAAAAATGACCTATGCTACCAATGTCTATCGGCCACGTTATGAACGGGAAAACCCAAAAAGTAACTCGACGTGGAGATGAGACAAAGATGGCGGTTAAAAACCCTACCTGGAGACGAGACAGTGGTTGAGTGAGGTGGACGTGGTCGTGGATGCGCTGAGCTGGAGTGAGTCGGCGCGGTCTTCCCAACGGTGTTCTTTGAACGATAAACTAACAATGGGATCAACGAAACCCCACCGCCCTTATAAAAGGTTAGACACGTGCGGCATTTAAACGGGTAGGTGGTGTCATTAAAATGGGGTTTTAATGCTTGTACGGTGCGGTCTTTTCAAGCCGTCTTGGCATTTAAGTGCGACCTTCGGTTGTGGGGCGGACTTACGAGTTTCGTTCGCAGTTGCAGAACAAAATGGCGAATTGCTACGGCGTTTTGGGAGCGCTTTGTGTATCTTTTCGAAATACAATCTCTCGGAAGCTTATCGCGAACGGTTTTGCCGAGTCGTCCCGCAGTTTCGGAAAGACTCAGAATATCCTTCTGCAACTTACAAAATAAATTTGTTCAAGCTTATCAATAAATTACTACGACAACATTTGACGAAAGCTTCCGCAATTTCGGGAGGAAATCTCAAGTTCTTCCGCAGTGTCGGGAGAGAAACTTGAGTTCTTCCCCACTTTTGGGCGAGTTTGTTGAATTCTTCCACAATTTCGAGAGAGAAACTTGAGCTTCTTCAGCAGTTTTGGAAGAGAATGTCGAATTCTTCCGCAGTTTCGAGAGAGAAACTTAAGTTCTTCCAAAAAACACTAAGTGTTTTCACTATTTCAGTGACTAACAACTTTAAGTCTTTCTGCGGTGTCGGGAGAGAATCGTGAATTCTTCCGCAATTTTGAGAGCGACATGTAAGTTTCTTCCGTAGTTTTGGGAGAGTTATGTAAATTTATTTCCGCAGTTTCAGGAGAGACATGCAAATTGCTTCCGCAGTTTCGGGAGAGATTTTGAAATTTCTTTCCACAGTTTCGGGAGAGACATGCAAATTGCGTCCGCAGTTTCGGGAGAGATTTTGAAATTTCTTTCCGTAATGTCGGGAGAGAATCGTGAATTTTAACTTAGAAGAAAAAACTTCAATTTTTTAAAGTAGATTCCTCAGTTGAAAACAAAAACTAAGTTAAAAGGAGAATTAACTTCTTTAGGTAGTCTTTCTAGAAAAAGTAAAAGGAGGGGCCCCAATATGTACAAAATTTGGGGGGGGGATGTTGCTGCAACAACAGTTCTAGGTACCATCAAGTGAGGATAAAGGAAGAAGACATTCATAAGACAGCCTTTAGGACTAGGTATGGTCATTATGAATTTACAGTAGTGCCATTTTGTCTTACCAATGCACCTACTACGTTCATGTGTCTCCTGAACAGTGTCTACAGCAAGTACTTGGACAGGTTTGTAATTGTGTTCTTGGATGATATTCTTGTGTACTCAAAGAATGAAGAAGAACACAATGAGCATTTGAGAATGGTATTGCAAGTCCTTAGGGAGCACCAATTGTATGCTAAGCTGAGTAAATGTAACTTCTATCAAGAGAAGGTGCAGTATTTGGGTCATATTATATCAACAGAAGGAATTGCAGTAGATTCAGAGAAGATTGAGGCCATCATGGATTGGTACACTCCAAGGAATGCAACAGATGTTAGATCCTTTATGGGCCTTGCTAGTTATAAAATGAGGTTCATTGAAGGCTTCTCCAGGAGAGCCCATCCAATCACTTCATTTCAAAGGAAGAATATCAAGTTTGTATGGTCTGAAAAGTGTGAGAGAAGTTTCCAACAATTGAAGGAGTTGCTTACTAGTGCACCTGTGTTGAAGATTGCAGATCCAAGTAAATATTTCGTGGTATGCACTGATGCTTGCATTGAAGGACTCGGTGGAGTGCTAATGCAAGAAGGTTTTGTAATTTGTTATGAGTCAAGGAAGCTGAAAGAGCATGAAAGGAACTATGCCACCCATGACTTGGAGCTAGCAGCAATCATTCACGCTCTCAAGAGATGGAGGCATTATGATATTTTGGGAAGGAGATTTGAGCTCAGAACTGATCACATGAGTTTAAAGTACTTGTTTGACCAACCAAATCTGAATACAAGGCAAACTAGATGGATGGAGTTTCTTTGTGAGTTTGATATGGAGATTAATCATGTCAAAGGTAAAGAAAATAAGGTTGTTGATGCACTCAGCAGTAGATTCCATATTGCAGCAATAAGTAGATGTGTATCAGATTTGAAGGCAAGAGTTTTAGAGGCTCAAGATAGTGATGAAGTCTACCTTCAGATTAAAGAGATATTGCAACAGAATGTTATAGAGGAGAAGTATGCAAGATATCATCTGGGTGAGGATGATGTTCTAATTTATCAGAACACCAGACTGTACATTCCCAACAATGCAGATTTGAAGAAGTTGGTGATGGATGAGATACATCAAAATCCATACTCAGGGCACCCAGGGTATTAGAAGACTATAACAACATTAAGGAAGCAATACTTTTGGCATGGTATGAAGAAGGAAACAACTGAGTACATTGCTATATGTCATAAGTGTCAACAAGTCAAGGTAGAGCACCAACATCCAGCAATATTGTTGCAGCCATTGCCCATTCCAGAGTGGAAATGGGAAGTGATTTCTATGGATTTCATAACAGGACTGCCTATGACAGTGAAGAAGCATGATTCAATCATGGTTGTGGCGGGAAAGATTTCAAAGGTAGCTCATTTCATTCCAGTCAAGTCCACCCACAAGGCTAATGACATTGCAAATATCTTCATGAGGGAGATATTCAGATTGCATGGATTGCCCAAGGCAATAGTTTCAGATTGTGACACAAAGTTTACATCCAATTTTTGGAAAGGATTGTTCCAAGAGTTGGGAACTCAGTTGAAATTTAGCACAACCTATCATCCTTAGACTGATGGTCAGACTGAGAGAGTGAACCAGATCCTTGAAGATATGTTAAGGACGTATGTGATGGACAAGCCATCTAAGTGGGAAGACTATTTACACTTAGTGGAATTTGATTACAACAATGGGCATCAAGCATCATTGAAGATGAGTCCTTTGAAGTGTTGTATGGCAAAGGGTGCATAACTCCAATAAGCTGGGACAACCCAGTGAACATAGTAGTGCTTGTACCAGAAATGATTGAGGAGATGGAACATGAAGTTGTTAAGATCAGGAAGAATTTGAAGGCAGCACATGATAGGCAGAAGAGTTATGAAGATCCGAAAAGAGTGCATAAGGAATTTCAGATTGGGGATCATGTTTACTTGAGAGTAATACCCAAGAAGAGTTCCATGAAATTGAGAAGTTGTGCCAAGTTGGAACCCAGATATTGTGGGCCATTTGAAATCCTTGATAGGATAGGGCCAGTTGCATATAGAATTGCATTTCCTGCTAACATGAAAGCTCAGAATGTTTTCCATATATCTTTGCTTAAGAAATATGTACATGATCCTAATCATATCATTGATTGGCATGTGATACAGGTGGAACCAGAGGGAGAGTTCCAGGTGGAGCCTACATGCATCCTCAACAGGAAGGTTACCTTGCTCCGAAACTAGGCCATAGGGAAGGTAAAGGTGCAATGGAGGCACCTTAGCCCAGAAGAGGCCATGTGGGAGCTGGAGGATGCCATGAAAGAGGCATTCCCATTTTTGTTCAGTTTTGAGAACATCGAGGATGGTGTTATTTTAAGGGAGAGGGAGTTGTAATACCCAATTTTTCCCTTGATGTGTATTTGGATTTGATGTAAATACTGTGTAAATACAGTGTGTGTATTTTCCCTAGTGTGGAGCTCAAGGCCAAGGCCCCACTAGTGGACGTGTAAGGTTTATTACTTAGCAAAGTGTTTGGACACTTGAATATTCATGGGTTGCTAAGCCATGAAGGAATGTAAATGATGTAATTATTATTGAATGAATAAAATAACCAAGAAGCTGGCTAAGGAGGAAACGAATGAGAAGGGGCCATGTGTATCCACTAGGGAGATGTGAGAGGGTTTGGGATTGGTTTCCCATATTGCCACATGTATGACTAAGAACCTGTTGGAACTCCCTGCTGACATTAATGCAACTGCAGTAGGTGGTTGAGAACCCTAATGGCTGAGGCCGCTGGAGTATGGAGCATGCCTGTGATTTTGTATGGCAGGGCATGGCTCGGATCGCTTGAACAGGACAACACTCAATCGCCTGGGGGAACTCGTTGAAACTGTTTGACTATCTGGGAAGATAGGGGATTGGAATTCATTCATTCACGCATACACCAGAAAACCATTCCTCACAACTGACTCATGCACTCAATCGCCCCTGCACGCACTTTCCATTCATGAGCCATCGATCCTCGAAGAGAATTCATTCTTGTATTTCCTGTATACACCAAACCAATCCGGAAAAAGGGAAATCTGAGGTTAATTGTGCTTCCTGTGTGGGAGAAAAGCCCGAGAGTTAATAATCGTAACCACCCTGTGTGCAAACCCCAGTTACAGGGACAATGTGGTATTGATAGAAGATGTTGTAGAGTGGTATTGGCAGAGCAGTCATGAGAGAACCCCAACCCTGGTAACAAATCAGTTGTTGAACTGTGGGAGAGAGTTGGGTTGCTTGGTAAACCTAGTGAAGGATATAGTCTCAATGAACTAGTGACTGGACCTTTCTATGCCCATCCTGGAATAGAACTGTAAGGGAAGGACCGTGAGAGACTGTGAAACAGTGATAGGATCTTCCTTGTGTTGGATGTGGTAGGTATTGTGGGTGCCAGGTCGGCTGAGAGCGACTGGACCTTTCTATGCACATCCTGGAATAGCACTGGAAGGGAAGATGCTTTGAGAGACTATGTAACAGTGATTTAGGTCTTCCTTGTGTTGGATGTGGTAGGTATTGTGGGTGCCAGGTCAACTGAGTGCTAAGATTCCTGCAGCTCTGTGGTTGAGATCATTGGCTTAGCAACGCCTTCCTTGTTATCCCTGAGTGCTTGATAACCACTGTAGGTTGGCTTAGCATGGGTGGGAGTCTTGGAATGCTTGATAAACCCAACTACGGACTGGTTTAGCATGAGAATGGACCCTTGACTGTGAGAGATCCTGTTAGCCCTCCTTAGTGGATACACTACCCAGCTCGGGGGTGATCTCTCAGCTGAAATAGTATAGGATGGACAGAGATATAAGGTTGTGTGGAACGTTGCTATCACTTAGCCAGTTGCTTCAGAATTGAAAGATAAGTATTATGTTATATGGTGATGTTGTTCATTGTGATAAAATGGTTGTTCATGTCTCTTTTGGAATTATGAATACTTGTTAAATGAATTGATTGATATGTAGTCATGTATAGGCCTGAGTAAGAGGCTGAGTTCACTATTGTATGTACATCTTATATTGCATGAGTTTAATGCCTTGTAGTTCTTGCATATGATAGATGTGTTGATTAAATCTGTTAATGCATCCTACATGTTATAATGAATGATAGTGTTTCATTGTTTTGTGATGAATGTTTATGCATAACTAACACTATGAAGGAGATGCATATTTACACCTGACCCTTGGGGAGAGAAGGGAAGCCTAGAAGTGGTTTCAGAAACCTCTGTGGGACAGATGGAAAGGAAGATCTTGGCAGGTTGAAGGTTGGAAGTGTCTAAGTGGAGTTACAGGAAGAACTTCAGAGAAGGAAATGAGAAGGTTAGATGCCTCACCTGATCAGGGGATTCCACCATTGGATAGAGATCTCCAAGAGATTTCTAACGATACCAACCTTTCCCCATTTTGATGCTGGAGGGAGGAGTTATGCCCCTTAGAAGATTTGATGAAAATTACATTACAGAGACAGGGTTCCGAACGCATGTTTCCGAAAGCATGTTTCAAAATGCACGTTTCTGAAATTTCGGGTTGTGGGATTGCAGAATCGCCAAGTTCGAAAATGGACGTTTGGAATTTCAGCATTTTCGAATCCGCAATTGCGGGACCCATGGTTTCAGGTTGCGGGTTTTGGGGTCGCCAAACTCGAAATTATACTTTTGGTATTTCCGCATTTCCGAATCCGCAGTTGCGGGACCCATGGTTTCGGGTTGCAGGTTCCGGGGTTGCCAAAATCAGAATTTTATGCTTGGGATTCCCATATTTTTGAATCCGCAATTGCGGGACCCACTGTTGCGGGTTACGGGTTTCGGACTCCGTGATGAAGATTTTGGGATGAAGGTTTCGGATTCATAGCTGCGGGTTGCAGGTTTCATATCCGAACTCTCCCGACTGTGTGTATGGGCACTCAGTCGACGTTTTGGGAGAAAAAAAATGGATCATGGTCTCCAGTGGCCAGGTAGGTCGGTGGGGATGTCACACTATGTAACATTTTCCTACACACCAAGTAGATACTTATCCACTTGGGAAACTATGGCATTTTGATCATACCTTCGACCTCTCATATGCTTCATAAGTCTTCATATTCAGTAAACTCATTTCTTATCCCTTTCATATATATATTTCTCCGAGAAACACAGTGAGCAAGAACCAAATCATCAAGACCTGCACTCCACTTCTCTAAGGAATTGAATCTTCTCAATCATGATAATGCATGTATTACAATCACAAAATATAATACATTAGAATAGGAGTCGACATGTTATTTCATAATATCATATTCTATTTAACAAATCATGCAATCATCTAGAATAATCTTATGCGATGACAGTTGTCCTTGACATATAATTTTAGCTTTCATAAAGAAAATGATAATGTCTACAATCCAAAACATAAGGTTGGTCTAGGCCAATTTTTGGCCAAAAGAGTACACTCCAGTTGGTTCAAATATTTTTCCCCATATCATAATGAATATCATGTTCACAACCACACAAAGTGGTTGAAATAGGCCATCAATATTGAACCATAAGAATATATCCTATGCAACTCTTTTTGAATAAGTAAAGAGTCTCCTATGCAACTATTTTTGAATAAGTAAAGAGCCTCCTATGCAACTCTTTTTGAATATACTGATCACTTGAAATGAGCCTAAATTGTGTAGTTTGAAGTTGCAACATGAATGCTAGCTACATGAGGGACACCTTGTTGAAAGTGTGACATGGTAGAGTGTTACGGAGAAAAACTTCCTATGGATTGTGGTAGACCATAACAGACAGATGAATACTAGAAATCAACTCAATTCCCAATACAATTCTATATAAATGTAAATGCTAAGATGTGGATGAATGACCAACCTTCAACCGGATGTTCGAAGTAGATCCCCGTTGAGATTTTCAATCTCTACACTTGAACTTGCAGCTTAGTCTCAACAACAAATACAAGCAAGTGCATATAATATATGAAATATATTATCATAAACAATAGCATGGTCCATGATATAATAAGCAAATGTACCCAATGTTAATTAACCATTCACAACATCAACTGGATGAGAAAATGAGTATTTCTATTAATGAAACAAGAAGTACATGATACAACCTCTTGCCGGCAACTCATCTGAATCGAGAACTAGGTCCCTCCACTCGTGTCTCCACCACTTCAATCCCCCATGCAATGGCAAACTCAAACTATGAAGGAGTTTGGTAGGTGAACATAATAGGTTCACAACAACAAGGATCAATGGATGTAGAATCAAGCCATGGAAAAAAATCCAATAGAGTTTCGATGCTCTCTCTTTCTCCTCCTTCCATGTACCATAAGAGCTCAATATATAGCCTTCCAAAAGTAGGTGAAAGGTCGAATCGAGTCGTTTCGGGATACATGGAGGGCCAAAGGTCACCCTAAGACCGCTTTTTGGAGTAAAAATAGAGTTTTTTACTGTAAATTACCATTTAAATCGATGTACACGGGCTATAGTGGGACAACCTATGCATGCGCGAGTTGCAGCAAAGCAGCTCGCGTACAAGAACAAAAATAGGGAAAACTGGGTTCTTGGGGGGAAAAAGTGGTTCTGAGTCAATGAAATGAAGATCAGAGGCCAAATAGTATAAATTCTCACAAGGTGGAAAAATACGCTGTAATAGATGCCCGCTAATGTGTGAGGTCATAGACGGTACTACAGTGGTCAAAATAAATTATAAATATCAGAAGTGGAGTGATGGAAACACAAATGGGAGGAGTACCCCACTCGTCATAATACAATGATCTCTATGAATACATATCGGTACAATACATAGAAATCTGATACAATGGCCATGAATAGGCAGTATATAGTGAATACATGTCATAAGTGGTCATAGCCATGACCCAGTAAGATATGGTCTCTTGCTGAAAAGGAAACAATTGATGCAAAATGAAGGTACAAACTGCTGATGTATGAGATTGATCTCTCATAAGCATAATCACGATCACCAGTAGCATACTGAATGCCACTGAAGTCTGGGGTCTTCTACACAAATCATCTGCGGTGCATGCCCTATCAAGAGAAAAAAGGTGCTGATGTCGAACCTGATGTGGCATCGTCTGATTACCGGTCATTGATGTATACCATTAACAGATGCGAGATAACCCACCAATAATGAAAATGGGCATCATTGCACATAGTACATTCATCAAAGTGTGAATAAAGGTGTTGAGGTCAAACAGTTTGACGAATCCATCGATCAGGAGGCATTGATGAATCCCCAACTGTCGATGGCGAGAGAACCTACCACTAATGACTGCAAGTATCAATTCTGCAATAAATGGGTTGGAGTCAACGGAATGAAACTCGCTGGAAGGAGGGAATTAATGAATCCCCCATCATCCAGTACGAGGTAACCAGCTACGCTGAAATATTTGGAAGAAATCAGACGAACAGATCAGATTGAATGGGATGGCCGACATGTAATAGTCAAGAGATATGAGGAGTGGCCAACTCTAGTTTCAAGACTTCCTTTGAACAAGAGCATGAGCAAATGGATAGACTCGGGTAGCATAGAATCAATGACTAGACGATAATAATACTTTGTGACGCAGGAGGCATCAACAAAGGCTCCATAATGACTGGGAGCTTAACCAGCCGGTGGAGTAAGATCTGAGAAATGTGTATAGTTCCTAAGGTCCTACTAATGTCCTGACTCATGATGAATGGAGTGGAAATGAATGCTCTGTTCAAAGCGACATGACAGCTTCCAATAAGAAGTAGTACATGTTGGTTGTGGATCCTGATATTCCAGTATCATAGATGATGATTCATCCGTGTTTGAACCCCAGGTTTGGTTATGATCCCGGCATGATCCCCAGGGGGTCAGGCATTATGTTTTGGAGGTTCAGACACTACTCTACAGGGATATGTTGATGCAGATATGGAAGGTGATAAGGATAGCAGGAGGAGCACCACAGGGTATGTGTTTACTGTAGGTGGAACAATAGTAAGTTGGATTTCGAAGATGCAGAAGGTTGTTGCACTTTCAACAACACAAGCAGAGTATGTTGTTGTTACAGAGGCTAGTAAAGAGATGATTTGGTTGCAGAGGTTTATGGAGGAATTGGGTAATAAGCATAATGATAGCAAGTTGTATAGTGACAGCCAGAGTTCCATTAATCTTGCAAAGAACTCAGCATCCCATTCCAGTACTAAACATATACAGCTCAAGTACCATTTCATATGCTATGTTATGGAAGATGAACTGTTGAAGCTCGAAAAGATACATACTAGCCAGAATCCTGCAGACATGTTCATGAAGGTAGTGACCAGAGAGAAACTGAGTTCTTGCTCGATTTCAGTTGGCCTTCTAGCATGAAGGTGAAGAGGAAATTTTTTCCAAGTCCAAGTCCAGCAAGTGCAGCAGCGGTGGAGTTGCTGTGATCAATCTCCAAGTGGGAGATTGTTGGTTGTGGAGCCCGATCTTCCAGTCTCATAGATGATGATTCAGCCGTGTTTGAACCCCAGGTTTGGTTATGATCCTGGAACGATCCACAGGGGGCGTGGGGGCCAGCACCCTCGAGAAAATGGGGGTTCAAGAGCAAAGTCCCCGAGGAAAATTTTTGGGGTTGTTTTCGCCACTAGTTTTCGGGCCCATGGTTTTGGTTAACGCATGGTATTTTCCCATTGTATTTCCATTATAAAAGAAAGACATTGTAATATGGATAGGGTTGATTTATTAGGTTTTATGCATTGTAAAGATCTCTGAGATCATAAGAGAGACTGTGAGACAGTGAAGAGGAAGTGCAGCGACTGTGCTGCAGGTTGTATCCCTTCACTTTTCTTGACGGAATAATAATAAGGACTAGCAACTTCAGTGTGGACGTAGCCCATCTTGGGGTGAACCATGATATATCTGTGTCTCTCTTGTAATGTGTGTGTGATTATATTTTCATTTCTATTTATTGTTATTGCTCTACGATCCTGTTTTTCTAACAGTACAGATTTTCATGTCCGTCTTTTTCAGTTATATAGTTTCTTTGGTCTTTTTCATATTAGAAAAGCTTGAAAAAGAATAAAATTGCTTATAGTACAACAAGTGAGGGAACAAGTGTCAAGTGCAAGCAAACTAGTTCCAAGCAGTGGAACATACCTATGATCAATGTAAGGAAGCATGTGCAAGATGTGGACACTCGGGGGGGTGTTCCCTCAAGGTAAAGGGTCATCAAGTTGCGAAAGATAACTGGAGGCTCTGCTTGGCTCGGAAGGTAAAGTGCTCAGGCACACAGCTAATAACTGCAAAAAGCGGGAGCCGATGCAAGGCTCAAAAGGCAAGCATGATGATGCAATGCAATCACAACTTGACATAAATGGGGAGTCCTCATGGGAGATGGCTAGAATAAAATGAAGTAGAGTATGAGTCTTCATCACAATGTCATGGTGTGACTACAAGGGATTCCCAATCCAAGGAGAAACAACGACATGGGCACCAAAAGACATAAAAGGATCTAACTAGGGAACCCATGGTCGGACAAGCCCTACCGCCAAATAACGACACTTCTAAAGCAGCATAGAGGTTTTGTGTCAGTTACAAAATAGGGTTGCACCTAAGGTTTATGAATGTGGTCATAAGGTCAAATGAAAAAATGCAGGCGAAATGACATCCTAACCTATATTCCAGGTGTAGAAAATACCTGTCGAAGGCGCAAAACAGTTGAAAAATCAACTCTCGTCAGAAAAAAACTGTTCAAAAAGGCACTTTACAACTTCATATTAGTCCAAAACGGCTCAAAACGACAAAAATGATAGGAAAGTGGGTTTAAAAAACTATAAATAGTAAAAATAAATTACTTTTACCATTCCATTTTCACTTTTCACCCAAAATAGTGCTTTTGGTTAGTTTTTACCCTCGATCTTCAGTTGCAGATTCTGGGAGCTACGGGTGTCAGATTCACGAACCGTCTGGATCAGGTTGGTAGTCTCATCCCCCTGTTCATTTCCATGGTTTTTATTTTCGTTTTTAATGGTAAAAAAATTATCTTTTGCTAAGGGTTAAACCCATAAATCGATGTGCGTGGGCTACTTCTATATGGGTCACGTGGAGGGCTTGATGTGCGCGGTCAATGCATGCGTTGACCACGTATACACGCAACTGTGCACAGAGTAGCCTGCGTACAGCGCCGTGGGTTGATTTTTTCAAACACATGGGCAATAAAATGCATTGTTTTTGCCTCTAGGATGGTCCTAGAGTGGAGAGAGAGAGAACATGTTGTTGTTGATGAGCATGTATGCCAAGGTTTACCCACACAACAAGCATTACAAGCATGTGGCCTCTACAAGTTTTGGAGCATCGGGGGTTTAAGGGCCCAAAACCGATTGCTCGCTCACCTGATCAACTATTGGGATGCAGAAGCACAACATTTCGATCTATATGGGAAACCACTTCCATTGGAGGTGGAAGATATATACTTTATTACTGGATTGTCTCACCGAGGGGAGACATCGAGTCACAGGTCTTGCAATGTGGGGGAGGAATTACCATTAGTGATTATATCAACAGGTATTGTATCGCTGGAACCTAGAAGGTGGGTATCGAGGTCCCCATTGAGGCCATAGCAACCCTAAGTATGAAGATCATAGTCCTCACCCTCGGGAGGATTACAGGATCGGCTGCACTTCACCAGGCTTCGAGGCCTGTGATATTCTACGGAGCAGAGTGCATGAGACCAACAATGTATGACTGGTGCACAACATTGCTGGTTACTATAAAGAGCCAGCTAACGTAGTGCAATATGGGACGAGAAAAGAACTTCGGGTTTGGCAGTATCTTATGCAGTTTCTTCTTTGAGAGAGTATTGGGCTTGAGTCCGAGGGTTGAAGTCCCTTCGCTTGGTCTCCGAGATCCCACCCAGACCTAGTGGGCAGAGGTACTGACATGGCAGGGTGGTGGCTGACAGGATTCACCATATTCAGAGGAGTTATTTCACTGGTGGGCACGACAGATCATCGCCATCGATGACTACCCATATGAGGGGATAAACTACCGTGGATATAGAGACATGCCGCTCCCTCCAGGGGCTGCGTTTAGAGACATAGGTATGAATACTCTTTTTAAGTTTTGTGTATGTAATTTTTTGGGATCTTTTATTATAAGTGAATGCAAAAATATTTTTGGTGTGGTACCATATATTAATGGGTGACTGTTTGCTCGCAAATATGGGTCCGCGAAGACCTCAGGGTTTCCCACGACATTGTCATAGAGGCAGAGGAGGCGAGGTAGTAGGTGTAGCAATAGAGTGCACTTTGGAGACGGTATGGGTCAACCTGACCCGCATGACAGCCAGAGTACCGGTCATAGAGGTAGAGCATCTCTCAGAGGCGATGCAACGACATGTTGTAGGGGTACCAGGTACCTGGGTGCGGCTACTGTGGCATATAGCCAACGCCGTACACTATTATATGCAGACTCATCCATCCCAGGAGGCTAGAGCTCCCCGCAGGGCTTAGATGCCATGGGGTCTCATTATTTTGTATTGGATTGTATATTTTTGAGAGCTACAGGCTCCAGTTTTGTATCATGACACCACTTTTTGATATATATATAAAACTATGATTCTCCGGTTCTACTATTGTGTATGTACAAATGTATGAATGAATGTTTATTTGTGTGCTTCTTTTATGGATGTGACAAATTCCAATCTAGGACATAATTAGCATATGCATCAGTTACATGATTAAAACATCTCCGAACATGAATGTATGTAATGAAAACAAAATGACGCTCCAAGAGTCTTACCCTTAAGAACCTCCTTAGTAACGTAGGATCCCTCACACGGTACTAGCCGTTAAACTGAGACACAACCAGTTGCGCATCCAGGCGGACTTCTAAAGACTGGATACCATGCGAAATGGAATCACGAAGTAACTCGATAACAACACTGTACTCGGCCACATTGTTGGATGTAGGACTGAGACAAGCGCCTCCTGAAGACACAATTTGATGGTCGGGCAAGTAAATAACCCACGCAGTAGAAGTAAGTCTTTGCGTATGACGGCTAGCCCCATCCGCGAATCCAAAGAACACTGGATATTCCGCTAACATCTGTCAATCAAACGGAAGTGAATCAACAGACCCAAAAAATCAAAAGAAAGCTAAACTATGTACAGAAGCAACTATACAGCAGTATGCAAAAGTATCAACTCGAGCTAGAAGCTCAAGCATAATACCGCTTGAGGTAGAGCCCATTCCTAGGCTCCTTCAAGGCGTTCCCCTCGTAGTATTCCAACTCATAGGCTCCTTTCTCCAGGACACGCCTCACAACATAAGGACCATGCCACATGGGGTTAAACTTGACTGCCCCCAGGGGTTCCTTAGCTTGGTTATAAAGGAGGACCAAGTCACCTTCAACATATTATTGGGGACGGACAGACCTATCATACTAAGCCTTAACACGCCGTTTTTTAGCATCAATTGCTACGACAGCATCTCAACGCTGCTCATCAAGTTGCTCGAGGTAGAATAGATGTTGCTCTACTTCTGAAGTGTCAGGACTGAGCTCTATAGCTAGTTTCAAGGAAGGGATTTCGCATTCAACCGATAAGATAGACTCCACACCATGAACTAACTAAAATGGTGAGAACCCGGTGACAGTCTTTACTATGGTTCGATACACCCACAAAGCAGGACATAACATAATGTGCCATTTTCTCTTGCTTTGTCGGATGGTTCATTGGAGAATGGTCTTTAAGGACTTATTTACTGCCTCGACCTGACCATTCGCTTGGGGATAATATGAAGAAGAGTGATCTTGCTTAAACCCAAGCTTGAGTGACAAATTCGCCATCGTATGGTTTTGGAAGTGACTACCATGGTCAGTGACAATCTCCTTCGGGATACCGAATCAAGCTATAATCTGATTGAATACGAAGTGGGCTGCTGTAGCACCATCGAATTTAACGGTCGGCATAGCCTCAACCCATTTGGTAAAATAATCAATGACCACGATGATGTGGTGATGCCCCCCAGCCGAAGCTGGCTTGCAATCCATGAAATCTACCCCCCACTTGGTGAAGGGACCGACGGTGACAACTCGATGTGAAGGAGCAGGGTGAGAGCGCCTGTTTCGAGCAAACACCTAGCAAGGGTGACATCTCTTCACAACATTTACACAATATTTGAAGATCGTGGGACAAAAATAGCCCGCTTGCAAGATATGTTGGGATGTCGCAAGCCCAGATAAGTGACCACCACATGCTCCGTTGTGGCAATCATTAAGCACTAGATCCGCTTCTTCATGAGTTAAGCAACGCCAGATAATAGAGTCTTTTCCTCGGCGATACAAAGTTTCACTGACGATGACATAATCTTTAGCGTGATGTCTCACATGCCATCACTCATCTCGCGAATAGTGCGAAGGGAACTTTAGAGTTTGGAGATATATGATGATATCCCCATACCAAGGGTCCGTTGACGAGATAAGAAATAAATGTTCATCCACAAATGAGTCTTCATGGACTACTTCCTCATCAAGTCTAAGGAAATCCGACATCAATTCTGTGAAAACCAAGGACTTTACCGACTTCGCCGAAGAAAAATCAAGATCAAAATCCTGAAGAATGACAATCCATTTATTATATTCCCCCCCAATTATGAGTCATGAGAGCACAAATTGAAACAGATTAACATGCGCTATAACGGTGGTCTTCCTAAGCAAAATATAATGACGTAATTGTTGGACTGCATGAACAGTCACAAGGGCCAATTTCTCAACGTGAGAGTATCTCAGCTCAACATCTATGAGATTTATACTAAGATAATAGATAACATGCTCCTGAAGCACATCATCCACCTGAACTAAGACCATACCAATCGTCTCTTGAGATGCGGCCACATAAAGAAAAAATCTCTTGCAAAGTTGGGTGGACTAAGAAGAGGGGCCGATACCAAGGCTTTCTTCAAAGCGTTGAAGGACTGTTGGGATCGCTCATCCCAGATAAAAGGGGTGTCCTTCTTAAATAGTCGCGTGAAACCCTTAGTAAGATTGGCATAATTCACGATAAAGCGGCGTAATAAAGTGGCTCTCCCTTGGAGGCTTTGAAGTTGAATCAAGTTACGCGGGGGAGGCAATCGAAGTATTGCCTCAACCTTTAAAGGATCGACTCTAATACCCTATTTGGAAACTACAAACCCTAGAAAGCGACCCGTTTTCACAAAAAAGATGCACTTGTTGGGGTTCAAATGAATCTTATAACATCGACATCTTTCGAAAATAAGGTGGAGGTGATTGGGGTGATCGACTCTCTTACGAGAGTGACCAACAAGATCATCCATATAAGCCTCCACTATGTGCTTAAGGTCATGAAAGGCATAGGTCGTGGCACGCTGAAAAGTAGCTCTGACGTTTTTAAGGCCGAAGGGAATCTTCCAGTGTGCAAAGGTACCCCAAGGACATATAAATGTGGTCTTATCTTGATCCTCGGGTTTAATCTGGATCTGATTGTAACCTGAAAAACCGTCCATAAATGAAAACACTTCGCTTCCTGCACAAGCATCCAAGATTTGATCTATGAATGGGGTGGGAAAGTTATCCTTAGGACATGCTCGGTTTAGATCTCTAAAATCGGTACATACATGGATGGTTCCCTACTTCTTATCCACATGAACGAGGTTGGATACCCATTCGGTAAGGGGAACCGGGTAGATGAAACCAGCTTTGAGCAGCTTCTCTACATCTGCCTTAATCGTGGCTGCCTTCCTAGGATTCACAGCACGAAGACATTTCCGAACATGCTTAACATTTGGATAATTCTTAATTTCATGCTCGACAATACTAGGGTCTATTCTTGGCATCTCCTCATAAGACTAGGCGAAAACATACCGAAATTCTTTGAAAAGCTCGATGTAAATGCAGATCTCCTCGTGGGAACAATTAGCACCGATGTAAACGTTCTTAATCTTTCTAGGAGTGCGAGATATGTTGCTCGGAATGGTTGGGGAAATGTTAGCCATATTCCCCTCCGCGTAAATCCCATGCGAATCCAAAGGAGCCACAGGGTGACCAACCTTCTCTGCTAGAGCCGATCAAAACTCTTCCTGCTCAATAGGGTCAAGGTTGGGAAGAAAATAAGATCGATGATGAAGATCTTCCCAAGGCTTATCACTACCTAACATGGCCTCGATGATAGCTTCATATGAAGGAAACGTACCATCAAGGAAATCATGCGATCAAGAGGAGTCGGCTTCCCACGCGGGCAGCATAACGAGATCTTCCTCTTTTGTCTGTGAAGAGGAGAGATCTGGCTTTGAAGTGGCTTGTTGAATCTCATGGTAGGCAAGCTCAGCCGCAGACAATGGCATGGCCATCCCGATGTGCGCAATGCTTCCAAACGAGTAACTCATGGAAGGTAAATTCCATGAATCATTAAAATATGACGTCCGTATTGGTATGTTATGTAATAAGGAAGGCGCACTATCGAAAACGGTTCCTATAAAGGAGATTGGTGCAACAAAGTCGAAATATCCCATCAAAGAGGAATACAATCCTACACCAATATTCCCAGTTGTCGGTTGAGAATTTTCGATCTGAGGAACTTCTGTTCCTGGTGATGCAATGGTATTGGAACTAATAAAATCGAGTTGATCAATTGTCACAATCCTGCCTTCATAGGGAAAGAAGATAACTCTAAACACAGAGGACATGATCGCTTTCATAGAGTAGATCCAATTCTAGCTCAGTAAAAGGTTGTAGTTGATGGGTGCATCAACCACCTCGACTTCAATTGGCACGGACTGCCCCACCCAAGTGGACCTCAAGGGAGGGGATAATACCATGTGGTTTGAACGAACGACCATCAAATGTAGTCAGCATGGTCATAGACTTCGACAACATAGGGGAACCTAGAGCCTTCCAACAAGCCAATGACATTACCGATGTGGAAGCACCTTCATCAACCACGATACGTTTAGTGATATTTTGTAGGCACCTAACGTGGACATGGAAATCCACATGATAGGGAAACCGAAGCTGGACATCAGTAGTATCAAACTTGATAATACTAGGACTAGACTGATCCTAGACTCCTAAAGCACATAAAAGGTCAGTCCTTTGAGAAGGACAAGCCTGGAGAACCTCGAGAGTTGACATGGCACATGGAGTCTAGCCCATATCTTCTACAATGGAGTAGTTTTGGGAGGCTCAAGCATTGAGATTGTGTGTCGAGCACTTAAGAACACCTTTTGGTATCCGCGGCATAGAGTTAGGCTTCTCGATGTGCAAAGGGGTCTTAGGTGGAGGGGGCTCATTCCCCATCGAAGGTTGTGGAGCTCCATAGTCACGAGAGTGAGTAGCAACACTAACCTCTGATTTGACCATGTTAATGCATCCGTAGCCACCGGTAGGGGTAGAAGACATTGAAGTTTCATAAGTCCCACTACCGGCGACCGAATCACCCGAAGCCATATTTTGGTGATGAAGAAGGGGATCCTTCAGCACTGCTGGGCCCTGTGTAATGTGCTTCGCAGGTTCTTCAAGATGAGGACACAAATGTGTAAGGTGATCTTCCATGCAAAGCTTACAAGGAAATTTTACTTTACGTCTAGGTTTGCGGTCCCCACTAGCATTTCTGCCGTCCCGAGGAGGGTTGGCATTTTATTTCTTAGAGTTATTGTTCTTATTATTCCCACCCCTACGTTTATTTTTCCCCTTTTTATTCCCACCAGGTTGTTGGCTACCTGATGGGTTCATCGATTGTATAGAGTGAACATCCGACGACTGGGTGGAAACGGACAAGGCATGAGCTTGTCCAGGGGTAGATTGGCTAATGGATAGATTGTGCATTTGATTCGTAACCAAATATATAGGACGAGTACTTGTGGATACAAAAATACCATCGGCATGTGGTCCAGGAACAGGATTGGGCTCATGTTGTGACTGTGGTGCATTAGGTATGATGTCGTATAAGATGCCAGACTGAGCATAGACTAGGTATAGTTGTTGAGATTTGAAAATATTTTGTTCCTCAGTCATAATATCGGATAATGAAACGTCCTTTGAAACGTAAGGGAGTAAAGACTTAAGGAACCATTCCAACGGAAACTCTGGAGGAATGTTGGATTTCACTAGCCTCTTCTGCCAGCGTCACTCCTGAATATGGTCAGAGATGTGCATGGCTTTATCCTGAGAGAAGGTGAATAAAATTTTGGTGCCAGTATCATAACGAACCGACAACTAAAAGTGGTATAGGAAAATCAAAGCTGAATCGTTGAATCCTCTATATGTGCCCCCAGGAAACTCGACATACCATTTCTCCGCTGCCCTCGTGAGGGTGCGTTGAAATAGCCTCAAATGAATAGAGTCATGGCTCAAGGAATTCGAGGAGCACCATAAGTGAAAAGTAGTAACGTGATCACTTGGATCCTCACCATTCTTCCCCTCAAAATTTGGAATGTCAGAAGGGAGCTTGGTAGGGACTAGAGGCCATGTAGGATCGTGACACACCAGATCATTCATGAGCTTTGAAATATCGGGTAGATTCAATCTAGCAAGAAATGGGAGATGAGGCTGTGAAGCTTGATTATAAGCTCCCAAAAGAGGCTGGTTCTGTGAAGGTGAGATCGTGTTCATGGTAGCCAACACCTGAGGTTCCGACGAACTCTGATAGAAGTCGTGACTGTGACCATAAGGATAATAACCTCCTCCGAATTGACCCATGTTATGATACACATGCATGTCCATAGAAGGGATTCCGTGAGAGGAATTGGGATAATAACTAGGACTAGTTGAAAAGCCATAAGAATGACCTCCATAAGAATGGGGTCCCATATAGCCACTCGAATAAGGGAAACTAGATGAGTGATGGCCGTACGAAAACGGTATATTCCCACTCACTGGAATCAACGAGCTAGAGATAGGGGGAGGGTTCGACATAATAAAAGCGTTCGAGGGTATAGGCATAGAGGTATGCGGGTTAAAAGATGGAATGTAATTTGTAGATCCGATA
Source organism: Larix kaempferi (assembly GCA_027924585.1). Lineage (NCBI taxonomy): Eukaryota > Viridiplantae > Streptophyta > Pinopsida > Pinales > Pinaceae > Larix > Larix kaempferi. The sequence continues at coordinate 3,665,491 of BSBM01001409.1, read as the reverse complement.
CCTATCGTGAAACCTCCACTTGAAAATGGGTTCATACTAACACCAGGGGATGTTGTAGGAGGTGGCTCTCCTCCAACATATGGAGTAGATGGAGGGATGTGACCAATCCCAAACGGATATGCAGTAAAAGGGGTTGCAATGCCCCCCATCCCAATGCTAGAGCTAGCATGACTATTATACATGGTGGAAGTAACAGTCGACATATAACCGGGCATACCCAATGAAAAAGGGTATGAGTTCATAGGGAAAGATGTAGAACCATAACCTGGCATCCCCAAGGATGAACCATATAAATAACTTGTTGACCATGTTCCATAAAAAGGGTTTGTGCTCGTGGGATGGGATGTCCCAGACCCATGAGGAGTCATGTGTGATGAAATATCCACCCAATCCATTCTCGAAGAGAATATGAGAGGAGGGGAAGTTCGCTTTGGACTAGCAAGCGGAGTCGAAGGGACTCCTATTGTGCCAGATGTGGAACTCGTGATAAGAGCTCTTTGAAGCTCGTGAGATGTAAATGAAAGACCAGCGGTAGTCTTCTGATTCCTCTTAATAAAAGACTGCGACGGATTGCTATCTGGTAAACCAACCAACGTACGAGATCGATGGAGAGGCGTATCTCGATCCACGATGACTTCAAAAAGTCAACAAATAATCGTCTCCTAAAGGCCTACTAAAGCGTCACAGAGCATACACCTAAAAGAAACTACAGCGAAATGCACACAAATAGGATTGTATCAAGGGACCTCCCAACACTACAGCCGGTATGTCTCTCCTAGGAGAGGCTTGAGACTCCCAAACTATAACTGGAGGTAACATAATCAGTTATAAGGGCTCCCAGACTTCACTGCGTGCACAAGGTCAAATCCCTATACAAACAATAACTGTGCTGTCCAACTGCTATCTAACTTAGGATACTCACAGAATAACCGCTGCAAGCACCCTATGTGATACCTAGGTAAAGCAACTATGGCCCCCACGTATAACCAATGCTCAGGCAGACAGTCACAGGTGGGATCCGTCGTATGGGCAGGGTAACTAAGCCCAAAACTCAAGAAGGTCAAATCCCCCAAAAGTCCCCAAACACAAACAAATCCTGGAAATATATCCCACATTCAGCTAGTATTGGAGGGCTATCTCCGCAACCAACCTCCCGTGACCTCGTGCTTAACTCTGGTTTGAGTAGAGATTCTTGAGAGCATTGATGTACACCACGGGTTTCACCACTCCCTGGTCAGACACATAATGTTTGGTTCAATAGTATTGGATTGTTAACCCACAATGATATATTCCAAGACTCTAAACCTATACTAGTTGGTGCACCCTATAAAAGAGAAAATCGTTTCTAATCAATTTTAGATTAAGCGTTAATTTTAAATGGCTATGATTACTCAAAGGATATGGTCGTGAAACTGATGATGTGAATAGACTCAATAAATGCACATCCAATAAACACTAGACCCTTCTATTCAATGGAAAAAATATGCCACTAAATGACAATCAAACCAACGTTTTGTAATTCAAAATAACAATGCAATCTCTTTACAATTTCATGCTCAAGCAAGTCCTAATGAAAGCACAAGCACTCTAATGCAAAATGCATTAACATAAAGCAAACTTTTTTTTTTGTATTTTCATAATAAATGAAATGAAAATGCAAAAAAATGTTTTTTGAATTTTTTCAATATAGATGACTGAAAAAATGCAAGCAGAATCAGAACTCTTCAGAAAAATGCAGAGCAAGCAAACTAGCAAATCCTGAAAAGTAAGAATCAACCAAGCTAATGAGCTATAAAAACAAAAAATGGTTCAAAACCAAAAAGCTCAAAAACTAAAGAAAGAGGAGTTTCTATTCAATAAAGAGACATGGAACAGTCAGAATACAGGCCTACTAAGACTCAGAGGCACCTAGAATTCACCCAGCAACAACCAAAGATAAAAAAACAAATCAATCCCAGAGTTGTACACAACTATTCATAGAACAGTACTAGCGTGTATACACATGCTACTGTACTAACAATAGCGCATCCACGCGAGCTAAGCAAAGCTGACCCGCGTACAGGGAAAGGTAGGTGGACCAAAAATGATTCAAACAGCCAAGAAAAATCATGATTTCTTATGCATATCCTAATAGCCAGTCAATGACATAGAACCTCAACAAAACAGAAACTCAAAACAAGAAAAAATGCCAAAAATCCCCAAAATGGAGGTTCTTCCCCAGCGGAGTCACCAATACTGTTACGGAGAAAAAATTCCTATGGCTTGGGGTAGACCACAACAGACATATGACTACTAGAAATCAACTCAATTCCCAATACAATTCTATATAAATGTAAATGCTAAGATGTGGATGAATGACCAACCTTCAACCGGATGTTCGAAGTAGATCCCCGTTGAACTTTCCAATCTCTACACTTGAACCTACACCTTAGTCTCAACCACAAATACAAGCAAGTGCATATAATATATGAAATATATTAGCATAAACAATAGCATGGTCCATGATATAATAAGCAAATGTACCCAATGTTAATTAACCATTCACAACATCAACTGGACGAGAAAATGAGTATTTCTATTAATGAAACAAGAAGTACATGATACAACCTCTTGCCAGCAACTCATCTGAACCAAGAACTAGGTCCCTCCACTTGTGTCTCCACCACTTCAATCCCCCATGCAATGGAAAACTCAAACTATGAAGGAGTTTGGTAGGTGAACATAAGAGGTTCACAACAACAAGGATCAATGGATGTAGACTCAAGCTATGACAAAAAATCCAATAGAGTTTCGATGCTCTCTCTTTCTCCTCCTTCCATGTACTGTAAGAGCTCAATATATAGCCTTCCAAAGGTAGGTGAAAGGTTGAATCGAGTCGTTTCGGGATACATGGAGGGCCAAAGGTCACCCTAAGGCCGCTTTTTGGAGTAAAAATAGAGTTTTTTTATTGTAAATTACCATTTAACTAGATGTATGCGGGCTGTAGTGGGACAGTCTACGCATGCGCGAGTTGCATCAAAGCAACTCGCGTGCATGAACAAAAATAGGGAAAACTGGGTTCCTGGAGGGAAAAAAGTGGTTCTGAGTCAATGAAATGAATATCAAAGGCCAAATAGTATAAATGATCACAAGGTGGCAAAATACGTTGTAACATAGAGGAAGAGACTACTCCATGTCTTGGGAAAGTGGTCTCCTTGACCACATGGAAATGCAATAAAAAGGTTTATTGGATTGGATACTGGGCTCATATGTTCCGATGAACATGTTGGTAGTAGTGTCATGGTGGTAGTGTGTTGTTGTTAGATGGTGGATAGAGATACATAGGGAACTGAATCCAAGAGAAAATGAGAATGAATAGAGACTCAAACACTCAAACTAGTATGCACATTTCCCTAGCATCAACAAGACAAAGTATCAAAGCTTATTTGTGTGTGTTTGTGTGAAAGGTAATTGTTAATTGTAACATTTCCAAACATTACAGTCTTCCATAATTAGAGTTTGTTATTATTGTCTACTCATACTTGTTAATTTCTATCCATTAAGTACATCAAAATTTATGTATAAAATCAAATAGCATAGACTCTAGGAGGCCACTCATGATAAACATCAGTGCAGGTATCCCTATTGAAGTAAATAACATCCTCATTATGAGTAGGAAATTGAGTCCCTTAGGGATATCATCCTCAATTTGTGTTGTATCTTTACTTTGAATTGTTTGTAATGCCAAACTAATGTGTTTCCTAGTCTAATATTCTATTTCCATAATTAAAATTGATGCAACATTCAACTCATACAATCACCAACTTGAAACCATGCATCAATTCTACATCATGCATGCTGCAACTAATGTTTTCAATGCATCTAGGATGTGTAAAGGGTGACCAAAATGTGCATAATGTAAGAAGAGATAGAGTTGGAGTGAAATTAGATGTTCGAGAGATAAATTCCCTTGCAAGCAAGAACCTCAAACTATGCACGACACAAATTGTAGGCATCCATTAAACAAACAACAATGTTACTACATATATAACCATCAAAAATCTTAAACCTTGAAATTTTGTGGCATTAACACCCTACTAAAACCAACATTTGTTCCTACATAATCTTCTAATGTCATACCATAACCATATTTCCATACTCACCTCTTTACCAAGTGTTGTATGTTAATAACATAAGCATGTACATGTCACTCTATAGGTCATAAGACCTATAGAGGTACATCATAGTAGTATGATATTAAGTGTGGTCATCTAACAAACCAATACCATACAACAAACGTACCCAACTACCATAATATTGACATAACTTCAATCATGGGCATATGATGTTGAATCCGGGCAACATGCAACCAAATTATATCATCACATACAAATCTAGGTTCAAGCAATGATATTATCACCAATGGCCTTAGCTAGTGCTTTATCACTATAGTATGTTCTAGATAAGCATAAAAATTGCATCTTCGTGGAAACAACCATACTGTTAGGTAAAAATCCTTATATTTATTGGAGAAACAAGGTTAAAGTCTTCATTTATAGTGATCCTTGAATCCTGATGTTGTTTCTGCCTCATCAAAATGCATTTTTCTCATAGCTTAAAATATGAAGATTGTCTTGTTATAAAACAAGAGTAATTGCTATCCATATGGTTAAGAACCAGTGAAGCTACCTTGCTCTGGTGCATTTCATACCTCTTGTTTTGATGTAGTATTTCCAAAATATGTTAAGGAACCTTGTATTCATACATGTGCCCCTAAAATATGAATGTATACACACGTCGACTCTAAATTGATTAAGGATAGTTCGACCAAGAGAATTAAAGACTCATTGCTTGTTCATTATTTTATATGTTGGATTACTTCAAATTTGCTTGTTATTGGTGTAACACTTCACCAAAGAGAGCCTTTGGATGATCTTCATAATTCCACTATGGGTATTTTCTAAAACGATAGCTAGAACAACCATGCAAACGATTATAGCTCTTGCAAACAACTATATCTCTTTATTTTAGCATTGCCTCTCTGTTGTACTGAAAATTTCCCCTCTTTGACTCCTTTTTTATGATGGAATAGACTCACAAATCATGAGAAACAAACGTGGTTTAATGAATATCAAATATGGTTGGGATATGTCCTGGAATCGACTATTCAACTATCTTTGAAAGCACAATTAGCCATGTTTATCTCCTATTTTCTATTGGGCACCTATAACACAAAACCATATGCACAACAACAATGCCACAACTAGGTGATCCAAGAGGTGGGGACTTATGCAACGAGACCCATGAACAAATGTATCCATATGATCAACATCTATAGTAACCAGCTGATGATGATGAGAGATTACTCCAAAACCATGAAAGTAAGACAACCCCATATAAGCCATGTGGCCATAATTTAGCATGAAGAGAAACCTTGGGTACCAAATGAAAACCATGACAAGCATGAACCATGAACATGTCCCTATGCCATAATCAAATCTCAAAGAAAAAAATGAGGAAACAATGTCTCATCTTGAAATACTAGCTCATCATGAACTACTCCAAAGTTTTTCAAAATGAATGTTTTATAAATAAATAAATTGACCACAGTAGAATTTGGTCAACAGTTTATTGAATGTATCGTATCCTAACTATGTTGAATATTCTCATCATGAACTACTCCAAAGTTTTTTAAAATGAATGTTTTATAAATAAATAAATTGACCATACTAGAATTTGGTCAAGGGTTTGTTGAATGTATCATATCCCAACTATGTTGAATATTCGCCGTATTTTAAACATGGCCTGCATTTCCATATAGGAAGTATCAATATGTCTGAATCTTGCTACTATGGTTTTTGTGAAGTTCTATGTCACAACAGATCTAAGAGCTAATGGATACCTCACAAAGAAAGAATGAGCAGAAAATTAGAATAAGAGTGAAAATTGCAGTAAAAAGGAGCAGATGAATAATAATGCAGTAGAAATCAGATAGGAGCAGAATAATGTCACATGTTCCAATAAAATATAATAAAAAATGATGTTACAATGGAGAGAATTTGAATCATGTAGGAGAATTCAAACCTCAGTTGGTCTAGCATAGGGATTATCACCACTGGAGTGCTCCGAAAGACTCAAAGTCAACTGAACTGAACCTAAACTCAGTTAACTGAAGTCACAATCAATTAACTAACTAAGGAGGGCACAATAGTGAGTCTGACATGCATGCCATTCCGAAAAGGGTGCATGAGTCCACAATCAATGGAATCCATATCTCTAACCCCCCACAAGAGTCATATAACTCAAGTGGACTACACTGGAACACTCACTAGGTTCCTATGAAATAGGAAACTGACTGAAGTGGTCCTAAAATGATGCATGCAGGGCCCAAAAGGTGGTAGATGGATCCTGGATTACATCTGCACACCACTAGGGGGAAATGACATCATCAAAAACTAGGACAAATAAATAATGCTAGGTAGGACAAGGATGGAGTATTGAAATATCCTAACACCCCCCCTTAATCCATACTTTTGCATCTTGAGCCCTGGTTACTAAGACCATAGGTCACCCATACAATCAAATAAATGATAAAAATAAAGAATTGTCCATGAACCAAGGAAATGGGGAAAAACCTCATGGGAAAAATACTCCCCCTCAAAAAGAACAGTAGTGGGGAACTTAAAGAACCTTCATACTAAGCATAGAAGGAAAAAAAATTCCTCAGGGAAAGCATTTGCAAAAATATTGGCAAGCTCCTCCTCTGTAGGATAGCAATGCAAGTGCTAGATCTGGATATTCTCCTTTGATGTGCCTCCCACTATGTAGAAATTGTATTTTCTAAAACAAGTCTTTCAGAAACCCTTCTTGCTACTGGAGTGAATGGCTCATTGTGGTCCAAATCATGAACCTTTGAGTACCTTTTGTTAGAAAACCAAGATTGTTTCCTGGTTGTAGATCCCCCATGGCAAGTCTCTCCAAGATATTGTGGATCAAACCCCACCATCATGCAACACCTCTCTGAGAGAAGTGGATCTGCATGACATAGTGCAAGTTTTGCATGAAACTGAGATCTGGTGGTTCTATGATCAGATGGATCCCCAACTGTGTTCCCAACAACTACAAGGACTTTGTGAGCCCATATTGGCCCAGGCCATGGATTGGGAGCATGTGTTGGATCTGGATTTGAATCTCAATCTTCTTGAACTTTATTCTCAACATCAAGATCTTGATCCTCATCTTCATTAGAAGAGGAATCACTCTGATCTTCATCAGATTCCGATGGGGTAGGCAGAGAGTATGGAAAAAATGTGAGAATTCATATGCCTTGGAGGCATGGTTTGCAAACCCTTTCGCTATAATATTCCCAGTGGAGATCTCTGCAATCTCAACTGTGTTAGGACCAAACACCACTTTCTTCGGTGAACCTATGTGAGTCATCTGATATACAGACAAAAAAATTTCCTACAAAGAAGGCACAAATAGAACATTATTGAACTTGCCATGCTCCATATGTACTATGCCCATCCCTTCAGCAAAGATCTGAGAGTTGTCTCCCATGTGAATAATTAGACCATCTTTGATATCTAGAAAAGAAAATGATTCTCTTGAGGAAACCATGTGGTTGGAGGCTCCTGAATATATGAGGAGGGCTTGTGATTTCAAAAATCTAGCCTTCAATGCATGGCATCTCTCATGACCATCAGACTCACTTCCAAAATCAATCTCTCTTGCACCTTTTGGGAGGGCAATGTTGTGTTATTCAAGAAGCTTGGTCAACTGATCTATCTTCTTCTGCATGCAAGATCTCTCTGGGTGGTTTCCTTTATTGCAATAGGAACACTTGGATTTCTCAAATCCCTTATGTTTGTCCTTCTTAGAGTTGGAGGTTCCTTCTGCTGGACTTGACTTGGCATTCAGCTTGGGTTCAGATGGCCTATTGTCCTTGCCTTTGTGCCTCCTTTTCCCATTCGTACTTTTTGCTTCTCCAGCCATAAGAGCTCGATATTTGGAGGCCTTCAAGGCACCCATCTGGATCAACTTGTCTTGTTCCTGGATGAGAGATTCGGTGAAAACATCTAAGGAGGGCATCTTCCAACTAGGGATTGACATTCACCCAGAATGGAAGGTAGAGACAAAAATGGAGAACTCAGGACCTAGGTTGCTCAAAATGGATAACACTAGCTGCTCACCCTTGTTCTCAATGCCACACTGCTTGCATTGCATAACCAAACATTTGAATTTTGAAAATAATTGTTGAATGGTCTCAAAACTGCTCGGTTGTAGAGAAATCAACTCATTTACAAGAATATGGCCTCTTAGCCCATCTTTTTTGCGAAGAGGGTCTCTAAATTCAACCATAACTCTTTTGGAGTCTTCAGTCCTTCGATGTGGAAGAGTAGATCTCTATAAATATGAATACACATGAAACCAAATGCTTCATCCAATCTATTAAGATACTTGATTTTCTCCATCACTGAATGTGGTTTGGGATCCTTGCCCATTGTCACCCTATACAGTGATTTGTTTCACAATACCATCTACATATCAGCCCTCCAATCAAGATAATTAAAGGGTGTCAGGATTCTAAGAGAGAGAGGAGAGTTTGAATTTTCTATTACAACTGCTGGAGTGAATACAAGGTGAAACTGTTGCTATTGCAGAAAAACTGTTGCAATTGCAGAAAACTGCTGCAACTGCAGAAAACTGCTGTAACTGCAGAAAACTACTGCAACTTCTGTTGCACTCAAAAACTTGAATAACTTGCAAAAGAATATCAATAATGGAGGTAGACTACTAATAAGCACTGATTTAGGACAATAGGCACTTTTATCGAGATCCTTCACACCTGGCTAGACCTCATTGGATTTCTCCAATGAATTCAATGCAATAGCCCCAGGATTTGCTGTGGAAATCCAGAGGCTTCTGGCGCACTACTGAAAGCAGCTTCTCAACCTATTCGCTCAAAAGGATCTGATACCATGTGAAATTCTATGTCACATCATATCTAAGAGCTGATGGATACCTACACAAAGAACGAATGAGCAGAAAATTAGAATAAGAGTGAAAATTGCAGTAAAAAGGAGCAGAGGAATAATAATGCAGTAGAAATCAGATAGGAGCAAAATAATGTCACATGTTCCAATAATCAGTATAATAAACAATGATGTTACAATGGAGAGAATTCGAATCATGCAGGAGAATTCAAACCTCAGTTGGTATAGTATAGGGATTATCACCACTAGAGTGCTCTGGAAGAATCAAAGTCAATTGAACTGAACCTAAACTCAGTTAACTGAAGTCACAATCAGTTAAATAAATAAGTAGGGTGCAATAGTAAGTCTGTCAGGCATTCCAGTAAAAAAAGGGTGCATGAGGCCACAATCAGTGGCATCCGGAGCTCTAACCCCCCACAAGAGTCAGATAACTCAGGTGGACTTCACCAGAACACTCAGTAGGTTCCTATAAAATAGGGAACTGACTGAAGTGGTCCTAAAATGATGCATGCAGGGATCAGAAGATGGTAGATGGATCCTGGATGACATCTGCACACCACTAGGGGAAAATGACATCATCAACAACTAGGAACAATAAATAATGCTAGGTAGGACAAGGATGGAGTATTGAAATATCCTAACAGTTTTAACCATCATTCATACAAGATTTTTCCTATTTAGTGCCAAGATGGGTTAATGCTTTTGAAATAGTAAGATACTTCAAAGCAACAAGTAAACTTTATGCAGTATTGTTTATAATTTTGAAACTCATTTTGATTTGCTACTTCCCATTGAAATTCCATTATATTAGGCAGAAAGAAGAAGATAAAAATCTAAAATAATGTTTAAAAACATCTTGGTTCTAAGATCACAGGAGCACTACATCATAAACATGTTACATTGTCTGAAATAGAAAGTAGCCTGCATTTATCATGCTATTTGACCTGTAACAATGCACATGGAAAATAAAAGCAATTCCTTCCAATTGAATCCAGAGAGGAGGTATTAGATGCCAGCAAATGATAGAAGAGTCTAGGGATGAGTATGAGACAAGTATGAGCCAATTACTTGTCTCAACTCAAACTTGGGAGTCTTCCAAGAGTCAAACGTCCTTGGTTTGATTTTATCAACACATGATTTGAATAAATTCCAAATAAAACATCAATTGGTTAGAGGTAAAAAATTTCTCTAGTGACATACAATCTACATACTAACTTTCATAATTTTTCTCCAAATATCATCCTTATCTGAGTATCCTCCAAAAGAGATTAGACCCTAGAGCCTTATTCATGAGAGAACATATCATAATATCATCTACCCCCATGCCTTGGGATGACAAACCTTTTTTGAGCTAAGATGGTGGACTTTTTCTCATGATCTTCTTATCCATTCCACAAGAATTTTTCTTGTATTTGATCAACAACTTTGATTATCATGGTTGGGGCCTTCAGGATGGAGAAGAGATACATATCTAAATTCACCTCGGAGACTTTAGGAACTAGATTTGTAAAATAATTTCACAAAATGATTTTCTTAGTCAAAGAAAATGTTAAATATGTGAACTTTCTTGGTATGTGAGGACAAACATGACAAGTTTTCATTTCAAATTTTTGGATTAAACATTACTATGAAAAAGTGTTGAAAGAATCTATGTCCCAAATTGTTTGTTTATGTTTTTTTAATGTTTTGAAACTCTAAAAAAATTGTTCAAAACTTTGCAACTCTGGAGTATGTACCCTCATAGAAAAATCATGTTCATTTTATGGTGGTTTTGCCTTTTGTTTGGACTACAATTCCTTTTTCATTTAGTGGAAAGAATCTAAATGTGACATTGTAAAAATATTATCTAGAGCTAGTCACTTAGACAACAAGTCACACATCACTACAATGTGAAACACTTGGTCTAAAATTGGATATGATCTACATAAGATATTAAAGTGTTTAAATGGTAGCAAATGATCAAATATCTATTTATCTCTTTTGTACTTGACTACTCTACAAGCATCCCGTTTTTAGAATAGTTCAATATAGACTTTAGAGACTAGACTTTGAAATATTTTTAAGTGACATGAAAATTACCTCAAATATGCAATCTCAGACAACACTTTATTTGAGGGACATATCGTAAACTTATTGACCATTTGGCCTAATGTAACCTACCTTCATTTTATTTTGAAGTTAATGATTATTGATTACCTTATAGTTATACCAAATGATATCAATGGAAAGCTTAATTGAAGTGACTATCAAATCATAACGGGGAAGAAACATGGCAATGATACATTTCCATGTAAAACAAGTCAGGAATTGGTAAATCAAAAGGAGAAGAAAACTTTAGTATCTATATTCCATCATCCTGATGCCCTTCCCTTTGTGCGACCTATCATTTAAAACCTGATAATACTTCCTATGCCCCTCCATGTAACATGCAACCGTTACTAGAAGGGTTTTATGAAAATTTTCAAATTCCCAAGGGGCATCCTCCTACCAATGCCCTTGCCTCCTTCATGTGGCTTATTAATGATATTTACTATACACATCTAGGGTGATTCATTGTGGTTTTTAACTCGATGAAATTCTCATTTTTATCCAACTTAGTTTGGGAGGAGCACCTATAGCATGTGCACTTGGTGCAAAAGCTACTTCAAACCCACAAATTGCAACTTAACTACAATAAGTCTTATTTTGGCTAAACATCCATTCACTATTTGGGTTTTTTAATTGATCAAATTGGGACATGTACATTGATGTACATATATATTTGGGTCTCAATATTGACATTGATGTACTTATTATATATTTGGGTGCCAAGGTCAACTTCCCACATAGTCCAAATGGTTATCCCATATTTATTTTCAAAACACCTTCCCACATCTTGTTGAGAAAGCAAGGTCACATTTTCCCAAACAAGTAGGAATTGTTATGCCACATCTAACAATCATGATTAATGCATATTATAGTTAGTTGTAGGTCAATAAATGGATGAATAACCTTGAATTCCATGTAGTTTTTGTTTATCTAAATCTTGGGTAGTTAAATTTGACTATGTCAAATAAACACCAAATTGATCCATTATAAAACTAGATTCATGTTTATGTGTCTCTTTCTCGTATTGGTGGATCGTGCATCTCATTAGAGGGTTATTGATTCTTAATGATGGTATTATTGAGAGCATAGTAATCTATGAGAAGGTGGCATTCATCTATCTTCTTATTGTAGATGGTCGCACAAAACTTACCGTTCATCCATATAAATCATAAAGAGGAATCAAATTTGTAATAGAGGGAATCTTATTCCATTCCAAAATTGTCATATAGTATCAAATGTACAATGACTCAAGGATATTTAGGACCATCAACTAGCAACCTATCATGTACGACAGATAGCTATGATCAATTGTTTTTTGGCTTCTTACTTCGCTTTACATATGCCATAAATGTGTCATCCATTTGAACCCCTCCACTTCTTGAGCCTTGTTCTGTTCTTGATTGGCTTTGCATCCTCCCATAGAGTGTACGCCTGCGCTGGGAATCATTGCTTGTAGGCTGCTATGAGGCCATGTGATGGCCTAAAATTACAAAAATAATTAAATTAATGAGTTCAATTATTAATCATTGAAAAATTTCATTAATTAAAAAACATATGCAAAGTTATTTACCTAGTTCACTTGTTAAGACCGTTGGAATGGTTGGCATGTGCTCCTCTACTTGTAGAGGGACTTTACCTAGATGCACTACCATTGAAACAATGCAAAAATTCTTAAGAAATGCATAAGTATACAAAAATTCAAAAGAACAATAATAAAAAGTACAAAAGCAGTAAGTCACATATGATTTTATAACTAAAATGTTATTTACCTGGTGCACTAGTAGAGACTGTTGGAATGGTTGGCATGTGATCCTCTTCTCGCAGAGGAGCTTCAGTTGCATGCCCCGCCATCGAAACAATGCTAAAATTTGTAAGTACACAATCATAAATGTATATGTATACAAAAATTCAAAAGTACAATAATTAAAAGTACATAATTAATACATAATATACGATTTTATAGCTACAATGTTATTTACGTGGTGCACCAATAGAGGCTGTTGGAATGGTTGGAATGTGATCCTCTTCTCGAAGAGGAGCTTCAGCTGCATGTCCTTCCATTGAAATAAAGCAAAAATTTGTAAGTAAACAATCATAGATGTATAAGTATACAAAAATTGAAAATTACAATTATTAAAAGTACACAATCAATATGTAATATACAATTTTATATCCACATTACCACTATCATGTGACTGTAGGGACAATCCATGTCTTGGATACAGTCCAATACCTTAGTGCTATTGTCCACTCATGGCTTCATTTTGATTGGTGCTCCCCTGCTATAAACAAAGAAACACATTCATATTTTGGCGATATCAAACATGATTTCATTTTACAAATAATGAAGGGTTAAATTAAATGGAGGCTTATTTAATGTTTCTTGTTGACTCGATAGAGGGCTCCCCCCTAGTATTTTTCAGCGTTCAACCATAGCTTCAAATCCAAACTTGAATGCGAGCTTACGGTCTTCCTCCGTGATTGCAGATCCAAACATACCCCCCTTTATTGCATAAGATATTGGATTTTTGATATTGGAAGGTGAAATTAAACATACATTGGCTGGAAATATGAATTATTTTGTTTACATTTTGCATTACTCACAATTCTTGCTGCTAACTTCATATAGCCACCCTAACCAAGTACATGCTAGCCATGTTTCTCAAGCCTTGCCTTCGTGGCTTTCGATGTGTCTGGGAGTTTGCAAAAATTTTGAAATGTGTTATCTATCACAATTTTATTTAAAAATAAATAAAATTCGATATATTGAGTTAAGAATGTAATGTACCTTGGTGAATCGGGTGGCATTTTCCTTCCTTTTTCATTTTCTTCTCCTCTACATCCCCGATAAGGGCCCTCTACTCCCTCTCAGAAATTATGAGTGGCCACTCATATCTAGGATTCTTTTGCAGTTGAACCCTATACATTTCCCTCGCAATTTTTAAATAACTACCGGCCAATGAGAATACCCCGCTTATGCTTAAGGTATTTCTCCCAAACAGATCTTCAAGGTAGTCTGTAAGGGCAATTTTCAAGTTGGAGTTTTGGGAATTCCACCTTGTGCATATGGTGGGACCAAACAACTCCAACGCCTTATCATTCACGTATTTATAAAATATGTTGTTTCCTACATCCAAAACGATTGCATCATTAATTTAAAAATAATAATCTATAATATTTATGATTGAGTTAGATAACATGTAGAAATTGAAACATTAAAAAATACTTGTGATCTTCGGCCCCTTGATTGGAATAAGTTGATTGTTCACCAAAATTGTTCCTGGATGTGTCCCCATGCTTTGAACACATGTCGATCTAGGATATGAATGCATAGCATCACCAGAAGTGTCCCCTCCATCATCATGACTTGCAGGGATTGGAGTTGTGACATTCTCAGGGGTTGTGTCAAGGGGAACTAAAGGTGGTGTCCTGCCCTGAGTATGGGGACTGTTAGAGGCATGTGGAGAGGTGAAAAACCTTTCTCGTATATGGTGACTTGTGACTAGACGTCGTGGAATTTTTGCATCACTGCTACCAACACCGGGCTGATCAGGAGCTGATGCTTGCATGTAAGGTTGTAAAAATTCCTACATAAGAAGGAAAATGTCAATTCCTTTAGATAATTTAAAAGTTAAAGAAACTAATATCATAATTGAACATATGTTACAAAAAATATCTTACCTTATATCTAGATATAGCTTGCATCACCTCTTTGACCCGATGTTTGGTCTGAGGCGTTTGTTCAAGTTTGATCAAATAAAGAAGTTCTTTGTTCAACTTTATGAAAGCCCTTTTGATTGTTTGGATTGGGTCAAGTGAAGCAAAAAAACTCATCATCATCAAGCTCTACATCATGAAAATCATGTAGAGTGGATTACATATTTCAACAAAAAAAAATTAATTCTCAAATATAAAAAAAATTAAATTTCACATTATTATGAACTTGAAATTGTTTACCAGTTCTTGAGCTGGTGCTTTCCCTCGATCATGACCCTACCACATGAATCCTTAGTAATTAGAATCGTAAAATTTAAAAACTAAATAGAATATGACTATATCATATCAATGTATAACTAAAGTACGGAAGATGACAAGATATTCAGGTGAAATATATTAAAGTGAAAGATATTCTTATAGGTGGTACTACTTTTTTCATGTTTAATATGATATATTTTTTATGATAATACTCTTCCATGAATCATTGAATACATGCTTCCCCATTGGCTATATACATGCATGAAAATAAAATTCAAACATTTCACATTAATATAAATGATCCTGACATGGAGTTATTGTTATGTTCCCAATTGTTTATGTACTGACTGCTATAAGAAATGAAATAAATTCAAAGATCAAGGGCCAAATAATGGAGGTGGTCTTATAGAAAAATTCATCTATCTTGTTATTCTTGACAACAACTTTTATAAATATCAATGCCTAAGATATGATTCTTTGAATATCGGAGCTTAAGGTTTACATGGTTTCCTTTCTCATTTATATGTTTTGGAACATTTGGATTTTTCTAAGCTTTCTTTTCCTTTCACAATGCACTAAATGATCATTTACCTATTTTGGAGCTGGTTCATTCCCACATTCAACCTGCCACATTGTAATCTAATTAGACTCATGAAATATAATGCATTAATGAGAGCTACGTTAAAGTGCTATAACATAATGTAATCAATACTTACAAATTTTTAGTTGCATATCTCCGATTCAAGTGCTAATCCACTAATAAATCTTCCTCGAGAGCTATTGTTTTTATTGCCCACACAAATACTGTATTCCCTTCACCACACTCGAATATGCAATTGGGTTGCTTATTTTTTTTCCCAATTCATGTGCTATTTATAAACCCTGCAATGTTCCCAGACGCTTTAAGCCTTCCATCAATATATAGTACCCCCCTTATTTTGATTGTGGTTTCTTAGTTGTATATAATTTGCGGTGAGTGCGCATGTCTGCATACTTGGCATGTAGTAGACCGACCTTATCCAATCGTTGTAATCATAACAAGGTCCGACATACTCCATCAGTTCAGTTTCTTCGCCACATTTTAATTTTATTCCATCCATGGAAAATAGCCCCAGGCCATGCAAAGAGGATGGATCAATGCGGTACATCATATCATTGACACATAAATCAGTGTCCACTGGAGGCAGTTCCTTCGGTACCCATCGTTTCACTGGATGTTTATACCTCAAGGGAACTTCAATGTCATATTTTCTCTCATCCTCATAAGAACATGTTCCTCATTCGACAACAAAAACTTCCATGTGTCTACGAAATTTTATTTTCACATTTTCACCTCTTGTCATTCTTCACCTATTACTACTACGAGACGTCTCACTTCCCTCTAACTGTCATGAAATTCTCTCACCCGAGCAGGATATATTAGAAAAATACCTATTTGGTTGTACCCACACATGAAAATTTGATCAAATAGTCATAAATTCAAATTCTGAACAGGTGTTGAAAAGTATTATGTTACTATGCAACTACATCTTCCAACATTTTGGTGTCCAAACTGTTGATAGTGATAAAACAAAATGAGCATGCAATTAATTTGTGCCCTATGTTTTAGATTAGTGTCCTTAGTTACAGAGGCCAAATATTATTTTCTAAGCCAGTTGTTGCAAATTGAGCATCAAATGCATAGATTAGTCATGCTTGCAGTAGGGAAATGTTTGTCATTAAATCCTAGGTTGCTTATACATTCTTAAAATTTATATTGTTGGAAAAACATGTGCACTTACCGAGAACACTGCTTCAATGGTAGCAATAGTTGTGTCGTGAAGCTATTTTTGGCATGGGAAATGCAATGCTTCTTGGCCATCCAAATTCCGCAGTATTGACAGAGGTGGCCATTATCAAATATTCTAGCTATGTCATATGTAATTCTCCTTAAGTTCAATTTTTCATTGGAATTGGTTGTTAGCAATAAGTTACTTTATAATGGTGGTTAAAATACCTATCTCATACTTATGAGGAATGTCCAAGGTTCATGGTTTAGAAATAACTCTTAATGCAATAGGTTAAATTATTTGTACACTCAAGGAAAATTTGGTCTTGGATTAAAATAGAATGACGTAATGAATTGATCCACATCTCTCAAAGCACCTGTTTCTAATGGTTTGCACTTTGTATATAATTTTGTGGGTCTAAACACAAAATTCATTCCCTTAAGACCTTTTCTTGAAGTTTCACCTAAATGTAACATGAACTAGCTCACTTCTAACCTAATATTATCTCACTGGAAACAATACATCAATCCACATTGAACATAATAAAAGATTTGGATGAAGGATATGGTAAATAATCTTGTGAGAGCCCTGCATATGTTTAATTTGTGCATGAGGGAACGTTTGAGCAGTGATGAAAATGCAAGATCAGAAGTGGAAGAGAGAATGGAAACTTGAAGTGAGCAGTAGGTGAAGGAGAGTGTGAGGATGGGAAACAAAAATGGAGTAGAATAAGAAGAGTAATGTAGAAGGGTTTGAACTTTGTAACTTTAGATCCTCTAAGTTAAAAAGAAGAGCAACCTAGCTTAAATCCAAGTTCTATCTATCCAACATGATAGTTGAAATGTAAGTATATTAATGTCGATTCATGACAAAAATAGGTCAATGGGACTAGAAATTACAACTTTCCGAAATGGGTAGTAGGGGGAGTGCAAATGCATCTCCTAAGAGTACAGAACAAACCTAGATCCAAAAGAACAAGAAGAACAATGCTTGATGGAAATTTGGCCATCTCTTTGGGTAATAATTACCATTATTTTATCTCCTCATAACCCATGATAGGATGGAAGAACAAGTAAATATATTTGGATGTCATGAAGGAATGTTGGAGCATGATCCAACATCTAATGGTAATCACCTCCCTTATGAATAGAGAAAAAATGCTAATAAGGGATTATGAAAAAAACATAAAGTGAACCCCTTAGATCCCTAAAAACATTATGATAATAATTTTGGAATGATGGTGTAACATTCATAGATAACATCATAAGAGTAGATTTTAGCATACACCTTCAACCTATCTATCTAGATCACCCTTCAAAGTAGGTTCTCCAACAAGCCAAGCAATCCATCAATAAATGATACCTTCATGCAACAAATGATGTCCACATAGAAGCTTCCAAATATTCTCTAAAACAACTTCTTCAAGAAATGTTCACATATCAAAAGCTTGTTCAAGGGTTTACTTTAACAATCAATGTCCACAAGGAAGTCAAACCAATCAAATGATTTCCACTAGACAACAAACTTGAATTTCCACGGGCTTCAAAGATAAACTACTCCAACAAAGTATAAACAATGGTCTCTCCTATAACATGATATTCTATTAGATGAAACATCTCATTTATAAGACAAATCCAAGAGAATATCCCTCCTCAAGTCATGTAATGGAACTCTTCTAAAGATAGCACTGTCCTCATAGTGTTCCAAAGTCTAGGCGATGAGGATTCCCCCTCAAGTGTGGATAAAAACACCTTCCAATGGCCAATGATATAAGGTGATGAAGAAGTTTATGAAATGGCTTCCAAAAGGCTACGTCCTCCACAACAGCTCCAAAGGGAAACCTCAAAGGAAACACTCCTAGAAAGCATGAATTAAGGCACATTATAGGTCTTCATGATCGAATATTTTTTACACATCAGGCTCAACATCATGGATGTTCTAAGAAAACTCCTCCAAATGACATGAAATCTAGTTCCAAAGAAAAGGTTTCTCAATGCTGTTGCTACAGGAAACTACATCACAAGTACCTTTTAAAGCATGACTAAGTGTGTCAGGGGCCTCTAGAGGCTGGAATGTACTATTTTATACAACAAATTATTTTCTTTTACTTCTTCCATGACTATTCTTACACAATTCTAAGCCTTTATCGTATTGTTATATGGTTGAGAATTGCTTCTTTTACCATCAAATTGACCTAGATTTGAAATTGCTTCTTTTACCATCCTCATAGCAAAAGGATAAAGGCTGGACCTATTGATCATAATGGTTTTACAACATTTTTCATGGCCTATCCTTCAATAAGGAAACTTGGTAGTACTCATCCAATTAGAGACCAATTCTATAGGGACACTAAAGTGAGTGATGGTGCAATTAAAAAATAATCAATCCTATATATGAAACATAATGTTGAATGTTGTCATAATTTTGGCACACTTCATGAACTAATAAACACCAATAATCATGTAATTGTGGCCACCATTGTATGTAGGATGTGTCATGTCCCAAAATTTTGCATTGGGTCACAATGGCCTAAGCCACTTGGCCATACTCATGATAGTTTGTCAAATTGGTGCTAAGTGTCAAATAATTGCCAAGAATGATGTCCAAGTTAGTAATAATGTGAAATTAGATACAAATGGACAAGGTGGGTCACATTAAGATAAATTTCCCAATTCAAAGTTGTAATATTCCCATCCAAATGAACTATCATGGAGGAAAATTACTAGTTCCCTAGATTGGGGGTGGAAGCATTAAAAGTTGGATTAAAGGAGCTACAAGACCCAAAATGACTTTAGACTTACAAATTCACATTAAATAAGTCAATTAAATAATAATACAAATAAAATAAGGTGGCAATGGATCATGAGGGCACATAAGAGGTTGTGGGACCCACATGTGGCAAGATTCCTCACTACACTTGGCATGATTCTCTCACCAATTCGAGTTCAAGATGAAGGGTAACATACTTGGGGGATTTTAAGAGGTATTATTCATGGCATGATTCATGTAAGGTCGAATTTGAGTGGAAGAATAACTCCAATGGAAGAGGAAGAGGCATCTTAGAAGAATTGTGACACTTGGAGCTAGATTCCCTAACTCCTATGACAACAATGATGAAGATTCTATGACACCTATGACAAATTTCAGACCTGATTGATGACATATGACATATATGACATGTCAGGGATAAAAATAGCCTCCAAGAGGGAGCACAAGGGATTTATGGAATCCAAGAAGCTTCCCCATTCAAATTGAGGGAATATGGAGACTAGGAATTGTTGGACAAGTGGCACACAATGGAATCTCTTCCCAAATTGAATTGGAATAAGTCTCTTGGATGTAATTTGAGATAAGGAGGCCTTTTGAATTTTATAAAATACAAGAACAAAGAATGAAAGCAGCTTTTGATCATTTTTTATTTGCATCTTTGCAAATTGGAGATCTTCTAGCTTGTCCATGCTCGTGGAGTGTTTACTCTACTTGCCTTAGTACCAATTTTGAGGGTGAAAGATTCCCATCCTAATTGGAAATTGGAGAGGCCATTCAGACATTTAATTTGGAGCTACAATGGGTTTTTTTTTTTTAGGTTTAAGCTACATGGAAGCTCGTGATTCTTTCTTCTTCAACTTGTTCCCATCTCTATCTCACATTTCTCTGCATATTTTGGCTCTTGGAGGAAGGCCGCTCTTGGTGAGATGCTGATATATTTGTGAGATTCCAAGATACTAAATTTATTTGTAATCTGATATATATAATCTTTATTTAATTCTCATAAGACTCTCAGGTCTAAATACCAAGTGAAACTATGTAAAAATACCAAACAATGCATAAATGGTGCCATTTTCCCTATATCTTGTTATGAGAGCTTGAGGCTGCTATATTTCGATTTGTATCAGTTCATATATGTGATTATTATGATGTATGGAGAGTCATTAATGTCCTGAATAATTTTCACATACATTACATAAGCCTTTGGAACACAAATCGCGAATTTCATAGCAAGTGGTGAAGTTTCCTATCATTTCCACCTATGTGAAAACATGTCCACAAACCTCTTATTTATGGGAGTTGAAGCGGCCTTTAGAAATTGATTAATGATGCATTTGGGTGTACATTGAAGTCCTTTAACTAATCCATGTCTCTTTTCTGAAATTTTGGAGGTTCGTACTTCATTTGGGAATCCATTAGTGACCTCTACCCTTGGGGGTTTGAACCTCAAATTTACTAGTAAATTTCCCTATTTTCTCCTGAAGTTAAATGAATGTTTCAGAAGTCTTTTGAGAGTTTACAAGGATACATCAACTTCATTTTTATGTCTCAATACCCTTCAAACACTCTCAGTCCCAATTCGAAATCCTTAGGAGTATTTTGGAGCCTTCTACCCTTGGGGGTTTCAACATCGATTTTCCTATTAGTTATGCCTTTCATTATCTAATTGTAAATGCAGGTTTCTGAAGTCTTTGGAAAGTGTCCAAGCATATAATAGATTATTTAATGTATCCAAATACATATCAATCCACTCCATACACAATTCGAAAATATTTGGGATCATTTGGGACAATTTGGGGCTTTACTAGTCCAAGTTTCGAAAATTGACTAAATTGGGAAAAATTCCAAAGTGGGGACATTACAGTGGTATCAGAGCATGGTCCTTGCACCTGTGAATTAATATCAGACATTGAAGAATAATTTGCATCCATGTCTTACTATTATGATGAATCCTATGAGTACAATGCTTATGAGAAATATGAAGAAAAATGTGAATGGTATGAGGAAGAGGTGCCATCATGTAGCACTTCTTACAATTTCATAAGGAATGCGGGTTATTATTATGAATTTGAGTCTGATGAGGATGAGTGTGTCACATTACCAAAGGATAATTCTATGAATAAATTACAAATATTGAGAGCAACATGTAAAACATTGCCCCAACAATACCAGGCATATATTGATATGTATAGGGGAGATACACAAAAGGCCATTCCTTTTGAAGACTATGCTGATTGGGTGTTTGAAAATAGGCCCAAAAATGAAGATGTGGAGTTAGTGAAGAAAGGTCTATGCCCTTCTTGAAAAATACCTTGGAGAGAAAATCATGTGTGTGTGAGTGAAAATAGCAGTGAAATATCTGAAGGTTCAGGGAATGCATGTGTTTCCTACTTGAAGAGAGTTTTTGGGTTTTCTTCAAAAAGAGGTTCCAAATATATTGATCCTAAGGAAACCAAGGGGAAAAATGCATCATCTTGCTTGAAGGAGCGAAAGGAGGAGACCCATGAGCCACCTAGTTCTGAAATAGGTGAAGTAGAAGAAGCAGTACATGAAGAGGATCGAAAGTCACTCCCAAGTGACTCTGAAAAATATGAAGAGACAACACATGAGGATGAATAATATTCTATTGAAAATATTGAAGATCATTTCAAGACACATTCTACCTTGGACATGAATCAAAGAGAATCTACTGATGGATGATTGAACTATGAAGGAGTACCTACTGATGGGTTCTCACACCTCTATGTTGGTGACATAGAGATCACTTTTGAAAGTGTTGCTGCAAGCCAAACTTCCATTAAGCATGAAAATGAAGACCTTGTAGGAGTTGAAGAAGAAACAGATCAACCTTCCCATCACCACTTGAGCTTCATGAAGTTGGTCCCAGTAAGAAGGAAGAAGATGAGGAAGTCCATTTACAAGAGCCTCATTTTCTTGAAGGGTCATTAAAGATGAATGAAAAGAAGATCGAAGATACCATTAGCATACTCCATGACACTCAAGCATTGGTGTCAAATTATTGTTGGAGAGTTTCTTCATTGAAGGATTCACCCTTCCTTGAATACATGGAGAAGATTCAAAGAGCAAAGTGCAACATCGAAGGTAATTTCATGTCTTTGATTTTTGATAGAAACAATTTGGTTGAGATTAATGAATGGTTACATGGATCATACTTGAATAATAATGAGGATATTCATAAGCTCAAAATACAAAATGAGCAACTTCTTGATAGTTTGCAAGATACTTGTTCTTCCTCCTATGTTTCAGATTGTCAAATGGTAGATTGATTGGAGGATTCTCATGACATGATGGATCATGAGAAACATGGAAACTTGAAGGTGCTTGATGTGTTTGAAGATGAGCTTGATGAGAACCAAGTACTTGTTGTGATGGAAGAGGAATTTGGGTTGCCTCTTGTAAATGCTTACACAAATTTTGAAGAAGTGTATGATTCCACTACCTTTGAACCCACCTATGAGGAAAGTTTTTCCCTTTTGAGGGTTGTACATGATCCTAGAGCCTACAAATGATGACACTTTTTCATATTCTGATCATTTGGGTGAGTTGGTTCATTCTCCTACATCTTACACTTCCATATTAATTTGCAGCATTCATCCTATTGAAGTATGGGTGAAAAGTTTCTTTTTGATGGTGCCACATGAGGAGTATGAAACTCCTATCTCTCCTTTATATGATGACATGATTAGAGAACCTTCTTATTTACATTTCCAACAACATCCTTTTTTACCTTATGATGATACATATATTCATGGATGCACCTATGATGTTCACTTGAGTCACTTGAAGACTCATGATTTTCCTTGCTCCTTGATTAGTTCAATTGATGTTGGAGGAACTTCATCCAATACTTGGGTGAAGAGATATATGATTGGAGCACATTTTTATTGGAAGAGATATCCTTTGTTATTTCTTGATGATACACATATTCATGGATGCACGAATGGTACTTCTGTGAGCCCCTTGAAGGCTCATTGTTTTCTTTGCTCCCTACTTGGTTCATATTTTAGTGGAGATTCTTCATTCACGTCTTGGATGACATAATACATGGCTGATTATTTTGATGCATCTTACATCCTTTTGGATCTGCATTATAGGACATGGGATCCTCACCTATGTCATTGGAGAAGATTTGATTGGTCTCTTGATGCTTGTATGCACTTGGAAAATGGTGGTCTACTTACTTGGAGGTACAAGCACTTTCATGATTCTTTGATGAGGCACCTCCTTGATGTACATTTTTATTATGTTGTTATGTACTTTGATGATCTATATTTTGTACTTATGATGTTTGGAAGAATTCATACAAGGAAATGGGATCCAGGAATTCTCTTTCCTGATGGTATGGGTTGGAGACCACTCCTAATTGTTGGAGTGCAATACAAGCAATGGGACCCTGGGATAATTTTTAGTCTCATTGGTTTCAAATTTTTTGGGAAACAAGTTGTATGGGAGATTGAGTCTCCACTTAATAAGGCTATTTTAATCAGAGTAGTGCAGCAGCAAGCATGGTGGTTCCTCTTTAAATTTTTCATGGCATCTTGAAGACTCTAAGTTGGGCAACTCAGTAGCAACTTCAAATAATTATACAGTGGTAAGAAATTTTTGGAAATAAAGCAGGTTCTTCAACATCCATGTTTTAAATTGCTTGAGGACAAGAAATATTGGGAGGGGAGGATTTTTCATGTCCCAAAATTTTGCATTGGGTCACAATGGCCTAAGCCACTTGGCCATACTCATGATAGTTTGTCAAATTGGTGCTAAGTGTCAAATAATTGCCAAGAATGATGTCCAAGTTAGTAATAATGTAAAATTAGATACAATGGACAAGGTGGGTCACATTAAGAGAAAATTCCCAATTCAAATTTGTAATATTCCCATCCAAATGAACTATCATAGAGGGAAATTAGTAGTTCCCTAGATTGGGGGTGGATGTAATAAAAGTTGGAGTAAAGGAGCTACAAGACCCAAAATGACCTTAGACTTACAAATTCAAATTAAATGGGTCAATTAAATAATAATACAAAGAAAATAAGGTGGTATTGGATCATGAGGGCACATAAGAGGTTGTGGGACCCACATGTGGCAAGATTCCCCACTACACTTGGCATGATTCTCTCACCAATTCGAGTTCAAGATGAAGGGTAACATAATTGGGGGAGTTTAAGAGGTATTATTCATGGCATGAGTCATGTAAGGTCGAATTGGAGTTGAAGAATAACTCCAATGGAAGAGGAAGAGGCATCTTAGAAGAATTGTGACACTTGGAGCTAGATTCCCTAACTCCTATGACAACAATGATGAAGGTTCTATGACACCTATGACAAAGTTCATACCTGATTGCTGACATATGACATATATGACATGTCCAGGATAAAAATAGCCTCCAAGAGGGCGCACAAGGAAGTTATGGAAGCCAAGAAGCTTCCCCATTCAAATTGAGGGAAGATGGAGACTAGGAATTGTTGGACAAGTGGCACACATTGGAATCTCTTCCCAACTTGAGTTGGAATGAGTCTCTTGGATGGAATTCGAGCTAAGGAGGCATTTGGAAGTTTATAAAATACAAGAAAAAAGAATGAAAGCAGTTTTTGATCATTTTTTATTTGCATCTTTGCAATTTGGAGAGCTTCTAGCTTGTCCATGCTAGTGGAGTGTTTACTATACTTGCCTTAGTACCAATTTCGAGGGTGAAATATTCCCATCCTAATTGGAAATTGGAGAGGCCATTTAGAACTTTAATTTGGATCTACAATGGATTTATTTTTTTTCAGGTTGAAGCTATAGGGAAGCTCGTGATTCTTTCTTCTTCAACTTGTTCCCATCTCTATCTCACATTTCTCTACATATTTTGGCTCTTGGAGGAAGGGCACTCTTGGTGAGATGTTGATATATTTGTGAGAGTCCAAGATACTCCATTTATTTGTAATATTATATATATACTCTGTATTTAATTATCATAAGACTCTAAGGTCAAAATACCAAGTGAAACTATGTAAAAATACCAAACAATGCATAAATGGTGCCATTTCCCCTATATCTTGTTATGAGAGCTTGAAGTTGCTATATTTCGATTTGTATCAGTTCATATCTGTGATTTTTATGATGTATGGAGATTAATTAATGTCCCGAAGAAGTTTCATATACATTACATAAGCCTGTGAAACACAAATCTCGAATTTCATAGCAAGTGGTGAAGTTTCCTATCATTTCCCCCTATGTGAAGACATGTCCACAAACCTATGAATTATGGGAGTTTAAGCAGCCTTTATAAACTGATTAATGATGCATTTAGATGTCCATTTAAGTCCTTTAACTAATCCATGTCTCTTTTCTGAAAGTTTGGAGGTTCTACTTCATTTGGGAATCCATTAGTAACCTCTACCCTTGGGGGTTTGAACCTCGAATTTACTAATAAATTTCCCTATTTTATCCTGGAGTTAAATGAATGTTTCAGAAGTATTTTGAGAGTTTCCAAGGATAAATCAGATTCATTTTTATTTATCAATACCCTTCAAACACTCTCAGTCCCAATTCTAAATCCTTAGGAGTCTTTTGGAGACTTCTACCCTTGGGGGTTTCAACATCGATTTTCGTAGCAATTCTGCCTTTCATTCTCTAATTGTAAATGCAAGTTGCTGAAGTATTTGGAAAGTGTCCAAGCATATAATAGATGCTTTAATATGTCCAAATAAATCTCAATCCACTCCATACACCATTCGAAAATATTTGGGATCATTTTGGACAGTTTGGGGATTTACTAGTCCAAGTTTCGAAAATTGACTAAATTGTGAAAATTTCCAAAGTGGGGACATTACAGGATGACACTATATAAAATTGATCCCCCATTTTCACTATGGATCGATGGTGATGATGGGATGCATTGGAGTCGATGGGGCTCATGTTTTGCAGGTGAAAACTTGGCAAATCATGAACCAATCAAGAACATAAACGTAGTCTTGAAAGAGAGGGATAAAAGTGGTCAGTACATACAATCTTGTGAGAAGTGGCCATTCCTAATAAATGGATATTTCCAGCACCACTATGGAAGTTGTGGAGAACCCATTCTCCCTCTTTGTGAGTTTAGCACTAGTGTGAAATAGTATTGACTCCCCATTACTAAATGATGTCTCCAATGAGGAGATAGTAAGGAGTTTGGTGATACCTATTCCAATGGTCATGAAATGAAAGATTCAAACGAAATTTCTATCTACGAAGATAAATCAATATGACACCATACCAATGGTACATAAATGAAATCAGGAAAATATATTTCTTAAGGATTTTATCGTTAAGATGTGGATTTTCTATGCCCATTGGGATATGAGTGATGAACTTGGTGAGTGCTCACACCTTGTTACTCTTGGGGGTGGAAAATTAAATATTAAACTCCTAGAGGAGAATTATGAAAAGAGGAAACTTAGTGTTGATAAGGCATAAGCCTATGATGTATTCCATAGAATTTAAATTACCTACAACCTTCATTTGATGAAGCAAGATGTATGGAAACCTTTTGGATGGAATAGACCATGCCCAAGGATAAATTCTAATCATGGTTGTAGTTTAATGAAAATCCTAATAGGTTCTTCTAACATAGTAGGTGGCATGCTCACAATAATCATCTATTTTCTGAACTAACACTCTGTTAATGGAGAAAACTAAGGCTCAATCGTTATGGTTCCAACGTGTCAAATGAATGTTGGGATTGGTCGTCTCATGTGAAGTTGATATCTTGGCATAAGAAACGAAAAAATACATGAGTGTGTGTTGCATAATCATGAAGGACAATGTATCATAAGAAGTTGGATTTGTGTTGAAGGATCTGGAATCTATCCAAAGTACATGGTGGGGTGTGTTTGATTATGACTTGTAATGCAAATCTATGGAAATGCTAGTTGATCAAAGGCTAAATCATAATGATTATGAGGCTTTACACTGGATTTGATTTGCTTTTTGATCGATTTTCATATTTCCTTGTGGTGGATCGTCCCATTTCTTTCTTGTAGTAGTCTATTCTAGGGTTTGATTAGAGAATCCAACTTGTTGAATATTGTAACTTCTAAGAATATTATATTTGTACATTATTTATTCCGGAGATGTTCCATCCCTCCGAGGTGATTCTATTATGTATCCGGAGATGTTTATTCCTCCGAGGAGTTGTGGCAACTAGGGTTATTAGACCCACCATGTGGGGGTCGGCCCAGTCAGTTATAATAGGGTATTTAACCTAATGGTTAAATACGAGCCTACATGTACTTGTGTAAAATATATGTCAAAGTAGTGTATAAATAGAGGAGGTGTGTTCCTCATTTGATACACTCACACACTTGAAAAGAGGAGCACTTGTCTGGGAGATTTGCTAAGGAGGATTAGAAGGAGGGAGCACATCTTGTATTTTGGTTTATCATCTTATTGAGGAAAGCTTTGCTGGGTTTTCTACCCCATGAGGGTTTCCCAGGATAAATCTGTGTCTCTTGTGTTTATGCTATGCTTGTTGTTTCTTCAGTGATCCTGTATATGCTATTATTGTGAAATAGAATGTAATGCTGCTATTTTCTGTCTTATCATATTGAATTTTAACATGGTATTAGAGCTAACCTGAAGGAAGACAAGGTATGGCACTTATGACACTTGCTTTACTTCCGACAATTTGAAGGTTAGGGTTTTACATAGCAAAAACCAGTCATCATGGAACTTTCGCTATAAATCCATTTCTGCGAAGGTTCAGGGTCTGAAAAATTTACAGGTCGAAGATAACATCCCCAGGTACCTTGTGTCCAAAGGGCACCCTCAGATTCGTTTTACTTTATGAGTTATGATCAGTACAAGTTAGGGTTTCTGCCTCTTCCAGATCTCAGTCAAAATAAGGTGACCTTGGCAAAAAGGTCATAACTTGGGCTAGGAAGCTCCAAATGAAATTTCGTAAAACGTTACAGGTAGTACACAGACTGTACTATCTCAGGAAACTTTTTCAGAGGCAGAAGGTGAACAAGTGACACGTGGCATGCCGTACACGTTCGCTCTCCTATTTTATCCCATAAACAGGTCACGTTGCGACACTTGGAATAACTCTCTCTCAGAGAGTCCAATTGAGGTCAGACCTGTCAGGATAGAAATATAACAAGGCGAGCTATCTCAGGAAAAGTTTTCAGAGGCCGAATATCAAACAGTGACACATGGCACGCCGTACAAGTTCGCTCTCCTGTTTTATCCCATAAACAGGTCACGTTGGGACACTTGGCATAACTCTCTCTCAGAAAATCCAATTGAGGTCAGATCTGTCAGGATGGAAAGATGACAGGTCAGGCTACTGCAAAAAAAGTTTTCAGACCCTGTGGAGCAAAAATTTCAGAGTTATAGAAGAAGCAATCAGGTGCATATTTCTGTCAAAACAGAATTATTTTTAGCACCTTTATTCATGGCTTTCGGAATTTAGGGTTTCGGAGAAAGTTGGAATTTTTTGAAGTATTTAACTACGGCTGGAAGTTCCTCAGAAAAATAAGACTTTAGAGCCTTGGATCGAACCTTTTGATTGGACAGAAGGGTGGGCTTCATCAAACCCTAGTTCGGGTTCCTGTCGAGAAAATCCAGAAGTTTCGAAGGCAATTTTGAGGGGTCAAATTTTGGAGATTTCAAAATTGAAGAATGCTAGGTTGATCAGCTCAGCAAGACACATTCTTCCATCCATTCAGAAGTATGAAAGTCAAAGATTGAATTTTTAGGGTTTCTTTAGCAAACCCTAATCAAGCTCCAGATCAAGTTTCAGGGGGAGTTGAGGCTAAGGCCTTACATAAGAAGACTACAAAAAGTCTCGACAGGTATGACTTAAGGAGGTTCAGGTACATTACAAAAGACAAATCAAGTTCCATGACCATGACAACATGAAGACAAAGACTCATGAAGTATGTATGACTTTGTTATATTATGTTTAGCCTACGAGACATGCAGGTTCTAGCTCAGGATCTCTAAATCATTGAAGAGATTGTTTAGGTATGTTGTACATAACTAAGCAGGTATACTAATCCAGGTATGTTTTCCTATGTCATGTTAGAATCTTACCTTGTGTAAGTATACTTGGTATGATTGGTTAGTAATCAAGGGTTTATGCATATTATGTCTCTTATCTTGGTTGATGATTTAACTAACTAGATCAAACAAGAATATGCATGAGTAAAAGAAGACTTCCTTGAAACCCTGAATACTAATGATCATGACTGTACATATTCAAGATTATTTAGAATTAGAATGTTTTGATAATATTGAGAATATACTAATGAATGTATGCTTGTGTATGAGATCATGAGGATGACACTAGTGTACACTTGAGCATGCACAGTGGTACAGAATGAATAGAAGTTCAGAAGACATACAGAAGATCAAGTGGGAGGCAACCACACAAACATAAAAGATAAGTATTTGAGTTGTTATTAGAAATAGTAAATGATATTGCTTGTATGCATATTTGTATTCCTAGAATATATCATGCTGAGTGTAAACATTCATAAAGCATTGAACAGTATACTACTAATATGCATATGATTGGTAAGTTGGACAAACATTCCATTGTTGCTTGTCTAGAATGAAACCTCTGTGCTGACATGCTGAGAGCTATGCACACTCTCAATAGTATGTTCTGGTAGAGATGGAAGGCATCTAGATAGCCACTGTATGCATACAGGATATGGGAAAGTGTTGTGCCAAAGTATTGGTCAAAATAGTTGCATAACTATGTAAATGATATCTGTATGCATAATAGGTTATCATGTCAATATGATTTGATGATTATGAAGTATTACTAATCATGTACTTAATTTTGATTTGTAGGAAAGATCATGATGAATGATGAACACTGAACAAGCGATGGATGTTCAACAAAAGAAACACACTATAGAAGGCTTGTGGCTAGAAGATTCTCTTAGAAAGAAGGAAGAGAATCATGATGAGATGTTTGCTCCAAGTGGCTAGATAAGACCATTCTCTTAATGGTGTAATTAAAGAAGAAGTGTGAATCAGATTCTGTATGGGTTCCCAGGATCGATAATCAATTGATGAGCTTAATGATCACCATGGGTGATGTGGATCTCAACCTTTGCTACAAGGTTGAATATGGATTCTATACACATATGACATGGATGCAAGAAAGAACTCACCACAGAGTTCGAATGATTTTGAGGCTCATATTAGTAGACCCATCTGACGAGAGATGGCACAGATAGATATGCAGAAGATCACTCAATGCTGAGTGTGAATAATGGACAATTGACAGCTTCATGACAAAGCTTGGGCTTTACCAGAAGTAAAGTTGTTCCTAACCTTTACCTTAAGGTTGTGGATGATGAACCTATCATACCACTATTGTATGACGATGATCTCTTTCTGACAAGGAATGAGAAACAGGTCATGAAAATGGCTGCAGAAATGAAAAATGAAAGATCTCGGATTAATGCACTACTTCTTAGGTCTAGAAGTATGGCAAGATCCAAAAGGAATCTTTTAATTCAAAGTAAGTATGATGTGAAGTCTCTAAAAAGATTTGATATGTTGGAGTATAAAGCCATGGCCACTCCCATGGACTCCAACTTAAAGTTGTTAGTTAATGACTCATCGTATTTAGTGGACCTAACCCTATATAGACAAATCATTGGGTCATTGATGTATATAACAAATACTAGGCCAGATATATGCTTTGCTGCAAATACCCTAAGTCAATATCTAGTAGAACCTAGAAAGGTTCACTTAATAACTACAAAGCATGTAGTGAGGTACCTAAAAGGTACATTAGATTTTGGTCTATATTATCTTGGAGGTCATGAACTCCGTTTACATGGTTACTCAGATTCTGATTGGGCAAGAAGTGCCTCAGACAGAAAGAGTACATCAGGTGGATATTATAGTCTTGAATCTGCCATGATCTCATGGTTCAGCAAGGAACATTCTAGTGTGGCTCTCAGTACTGCTGAAGCAGAATATATATATAGTTGTCTGCTCTGCCAGCTGTGAAGCAGTGTGGCTTCAGAAGCTATTATATGGAGTGTTTGACTTAGAAATGAATTCCACTATGATTATGTGTGACATTCAAAACTGCATCAAGATAGAAAATCTTGTATTCCACAATAAGTCAAAAACACATAGAGATCCGATACTTCTATATACGAGATATGGTGCAGAGAGGAGCTATCAAGCTCGAGTATATAAGCATTGAGGATCAGATTGCTAATATCTTGACTAAACCTTTGTCTCGAGTAAAGTTTGAATACTTCCGAGACAAGCTTGGTATAGTCCAGAAGGACCCTCCTCGAAAGGGGGAGTAGCATAGTATCTGATAACAAGTCTGTCTCATCAATGATGAGGTTACCTATTTACTGCACCTAGTTACTTAGAATTATTTAGATTTAGGAATCTTATATTTTTTCTTTTGATGATAGATGTATACATGATTTTGATGATAGGTGTTATGCATGTTTTGATGAGGAGGATACATGTTTTGTTATACATGTTTTGATGATGAGGATACATGTTTTGTTATACATGTTTTGATGATGAGGATACATGATTGACACATGTTTTGATGAAGTTCTTGGTAAACATGTGAGGGGATTGGATCATCCTTGGACTTCAATCCGAAAGAAGAGCCGTAGACATATGTCTTCGAGAATGAAGTCCTTGGTGGACTTGAGGGGATTGGATCATCCCTGGACTTCAGTCCTAAAGAGAGCCGTAGACGTATGTCTTTGAGAATGAAGTCCTTGGTGGACTTGAGGGGATTGGATCATCCCTGGACTTCAGTCCTAAAGAGAGCCGTAGACGTATGTCTTCGAGAATGAAGTCCTTGGTGGACTTGAGGGGATTGGATAATCCTTGGACTTCAGTCCTAAAGAGAGCCGTAGACGTATGTCTTCGAGAATGAAGTCCTTGGTGGACTTGAGGGGATTGGATCATCCCTGGACTTCAGTCCTAAAGAGAGCCGTAGACGTATGTCTTCGAGAATGAAGTCCTTGGTGGACTTGAGGGGATTGGATCATCCCTGGACTTCAGTCCTAAAGAGAGCCGTAGACGTATGTCTTCGAGAATGAAGTCCTTGGTGGACTTGAGGGGATTGGATCATCCCTGGAATTCAGTCCTAAAGAGAGCCGTAGACGTATGTCTCCGAGAAAAAAATCCTGAATGAACAAGTAAGGGGATTGGATCGTCCTCAGACTTTAGTCCTTTGAATTGAGCCGTAGACATGATGTCTCCGAGAACTAAATCCTGAATGAACAGGTAAGGGGATTGGATCATCCTTGGACTATGGTCCTTTGAATTGAGCCGTAGACATGAGGTCTCCGAGAATTGAATGATAGGACTGGATCGTCCCTGGACTTCGGTTCAAAAGGTACATGATAGGACTGGATCGTCCCTGGACTTTGGTTCAAAAGGTACATGATAGGACTGGATCGTCCCTGGACTTCGGTTCAAAAGGTACATGATAGGACTGGATCGTCCCTGGACCTCGGTTCAAAATGTACATGACAAATCCTAGAATTGTTCTAGGTTACATCCAGCATGAAACAGGGTTGGCTCTGTAGATGTGATACATCCAGCATGAAACAGGGCTGGCTCTGTAGATATGATACATCCAGCATGAAACAGGGCTAGCTCTGTAGATGTGATACATCCAACATGAAACAGGGATGGCTCTGTAGATGTGATACATCCAGCATGAAACAGGGCTGGCTCTGTAGATATGATACATCCAGCATGAAACAGGGCTGGCTCTGTAGATGTGATACATCCAGCATGAAACAGGGCTGGCTCTGTAGATATGATACATCCAGCATGAAACAGGGCTGGCTCTGTAGATGTGATACATCCAGCATGAAACAGGGCTGGCTCTGTAGATGTGATACATCCAGCATGAAACAGGGCTGGCTCTGTAGATGTGATACATCCCGCATGAAACAGGGATGGCTCTGTAGATGTGACACATCCAGTATGAAAAAGGACTGGCTCTGTGGTGGTAAATCCTAGATCTGATCTAGGTCACATCCAGTATGAAAAAGGACTGGCACTGTGGTTGGGATTGGATCGTCCCTAGACATGAGACTTGTCTTAAAGAGATAAGGATTGATCATCCTGGAACTTGATCTGGATTGCATCATCCATGGACCTATGTCCTAAAGAGAGCAGGATTGATCATCCTGTAATATGATCGTGTGATGACGATGCTGCCGATCGTGTATGCTGATCGTATGATGACGATGTTGATCGTGTGATGACGATGCTGCTGATCGTGTGATGACGATGCTGATCGCATGATGACGATGCTAATCGTGTGATGACGATGCTGCCGATCGTGTGATGACGATGTTGATCGTATGATGACGATGTTGCTGATCGTGTGATGACGATGCTGATCGTATGATGACGATGCTGCTGATCGTGTGATGACGATGCTGATGATCGTGTGATGATGATGCTGATGATCGTGTGATGACGATGCTGATGATCGTGTGATGACGATGTTGATGATCGTGTGATGATGATGCTGATGATCGTGTGATGACGATGCTGATGATCGTGTGATGACGATGCTGATGACGATGCTGATGATCGAGTAATATCAACTCTGATGATGTTGATGTTCCAGTAACTAGTTGAGTTACTGATGATGATGAATTAAAGAAAGCTTCCGATGATATATAGATGATGTAGTCAATGACTCCTTGCTCCTGCAGATGTTGTTATAATATCCTTCTCGTTAAGGGGGAGTTTTGAATATTGTAACTTCTAAGAATATTATATTTGTACATTATTTATTCCGGAGATGTTCCATCCCTCCGAGGTGATTCTATTATGTATCCGGAGATGTTTATTCCTCCGAGGAGTTGTGGAAACTAGGGTTATTAGACCCACCATGTGGGGGTCGGCCCAGTCAGTTATAATAGGGTATTTAACCTAATGGTTAAATACGAGCCTACATGTACTTGTGTAAAATATATGTCAAAGTAGTGTATAAATAGAGGAGGTGTGTTCCTCATTTGATACACTCACACACTTGAAAAGAGGAGCACTTGTCTGGGAGATTTGCTAAGGAGGATTAGAAGGAGGGAGCACATCTTGTATTTTGGTTTATCATCTTATTGAGGAAAGCTTTGCTGGGTTTTCTACCCCATGAGGGTTTCCCAGGATAAATCTGTGTCTCTTGTGTTTATGCTATGCTTGTTGTTTCTTCAGTGATCCTGTATATGCTATTATTGTGAAATAGAATGTAATGCTGCTATTTTCTGTCTTAGCATATTGAATTTTAACACAACTAACCCTACAAAAACCCTTGTCCAGACTAGAGTTAACCTGCAAAAAATAATGACAATGAAATAGCCCCATTTACTATGGAAAACAACCACTTTAATTCCATGGATGGTGCAACTTACTTGATTAGCAGACATTGTGAGGATTATCTACTTGCGTCCGGATGTCTCTGCTCCATCTATGATAAATCCCCCTACTTGGTTTTTGTGAAATGCCCTTGATCGTGTCCGAATGTCCCTTGATCGATGGCTTAGTAAGGCTTGATCCTTTTCTTATGCTCGAATATCCCAACTCCAAATTGGGTCTCCTCCATGGGTTTGTGTGCAAGGTCAGTCTGTGACATGGCTCTCATCTGCATTCGAGGGTATGCACTAGTCCGAGGATGCAATGTAGTGATCCTCTCATATTCATTAGAGGGTATGCACTAGTTTGAGGACGTAGTGTAGTGATCCTCTCATCTGCATTCGAGGGTATGCACTAGTCGCGGTGTAGCAATCCGGGGCGCGAGAATTTCCAAAATCAAATGCCACTCAACCAAAACTCAACCAAATTGTTGCTCTTTAATTTGCTTGGGTGATATAATCTAAATTGGGCTTGGCAAAGACCAAGGTTCTATATCGTTTTAAAATTTCATGAGCTTTAAGGGTAGACCAAAGTTCATTACCTTTATGAGCATCAACCATATTATAATTTCAATATATGGTGAAATGATCTTATGAAATTTCATTGACCATCCACTATAAAAGAAATTTTTATTTTTATGCATCATTGGCTCAATAAATATTTCTAACCCCAACATATGACCATCAAGACTCATCATAATCTACATTTAACTTTGAGATGGACTAGTATCTTATTTAGTGGTTACTAAGACAAAATTGGGAGATGAGAGAAACTAGCTTCACTTACCACATCATGGATGGAAGTGAAATATCTAGATTTGATATCCTCCTTGGTAAGCCTTTCATTAGGAGATTAAGGATTTAAATATTTCCTTCATTGACCTATCCTAAGTTAAGCAAGTAGATACTAATTCAAAGTTCACCCCCCTTGGCATTACTAATTCCATCTACTTTTTGAGTGATGATAAAGCTTTGTTGCATGATTTATAACTTTTCGTTAAAGTGATTATTATTCAACCACTTATTTGTGTCATTTTCTCTTGATTGGGATAAGTTGTCTACTTTAACCCCTCATGCATGAGGTGGTTCATGAATCATCTAATGGCATCATCTTACGATTCAATTTAGCAATATTCTCCTCTTAAAATTGGAATAATATTCCAATTTGTTTAATTTGTGGAGCAACTTTAACTTTCTTAGATGAGACATTCATAATGTATCCAACTTTAAGGGTACACATATTAGTAATTCCCCAAGATACAAAAAAAGTATAGGTTGGTACACATCTTAGCTATTCCCTGAGAGACAAAAAAAACTATAGGTTGGTTGTTTGAAAGAGTATCCTCCCCCAACACCTAAACCAATCAAGGTCCCTTACAATTAAAAAGAAAGTGTGGAGTTTTGAAAATATGGCCTCATATTTTAAGGATTACTCATCCAATTAGAGACCATGTCCCTAAACCTACTACTCATCCAATTAGAGACCAATTCTATAGGGACACTAAAGTGAGTGATAATTCTATAGGACTACTCATAACCTTTAAGACAAAAGACAACATGTTGAGCTCAACCAAATTGTTTCTCTTGAATTTGATTAGGTAATATAGTCTAAGTTGGGCTTTAAGGGTAGACCAAGTTTCTTTCTTGTATTAACGAAGTATCATTGGAAGCATGCAACTTTCATAATTACCTTCATGAGCATAAACCATATTAAAATTTCAATATATGGTGAAATGAGCTTCTATCCACTACAAAAAAAAAAATATTTTGTATACATCATTGGCTTAATAAATATTTATAACCCCAACATATGACAATCAAGACTCATCATAAGCTACATTTAACTTTGAGATGGATTAGTATCCCATTTAGTGATTACTAATACAAAATGGGGAGATGAGAGACAGAGCAGCTCCGCTTACCTCATCATGGATGGAAGTGAAATGGCTAGATTTTGGTATGTAAAATTAAGATGAATCTTCAAAAGAAAACCTTATATTTTATAATTTTTATTAACGATGATGATGATGATGAAGACAACGAAGATGACAATGAAGACCAAAATGATGACAATTATGATGATGAAGACACTACTGACGATGATGATGACCACAACAATGATGAAAATGATGACAACGACAATGATGACGATGATTATGACAATGATGATGGTGATGAGGAGGAGGAGGAGGACGATGACAACAATGATGATGACGACGATGACGATGACGACAATGATGACGATGACAATGAAGACAACGATGATGACGATTATGATGATGAAGGCACTGTTGACGATGAGGATGATGATGATGGTGCCCAAAATGATGATGATAATGATGACGAGGGCGATGATGATGATGATGATGATGTTGATGTTGATGATGAAAATGAAGACATCAACGATGACAATTACGATGATGAAGACACTACTAAATATGATGATGATGGGGATGATGATGATGATGATGATAAAAATGACGATGATGCTGCTGATGATGACGAAGATGACGACAACAATGATGCTGATGATGACAATGAAGACAACAATGATTATGATGATGAAGACATTACTGATGATGATGATGAGGAGGAGGAGGAGGAGGTGGATGATGATAACAAAACAATTATGATGACAATGATGATGACAACGACGACGATGATGGCGATGACGACGACGACGACGATGATGATGATGATGATGATGAAGACAACGATGATGACAATTACGATGATGAAGACACTACTGATGATGATGCTGATGATGATGCCGATGATGAGGATGATGATGATTATTACAATAATGATGATGGCAATGATGACGACGATGACAATGATGCTAATGATGGAGAAGATGACAACGATGACTAGCCGTGCATGGTGAACATTGATGGAAATGATGATTATGCGAGGACATGGGGAATCATTGAGTCTTCAAACCCTTCCATACCATCGAGGCACATGCCTAGTCTAACCATGTCAAATTCCAATGCATATAAACATAATTTGAAGAAATTTCAACGTTGGCCCCGTTCACTGCTCACTATCCAGGGTCGATGAAGATGATGTTGACGACGATGATAACAATTATGATGATGAAGACACTACTGATGATTATGACAATGATGAAAATTATGAGAATGACGATGATTAGACAATGATGATGATGAGGAGGAGGAGGAGGAGGAGGACGATGACAATGACGATGATGATGGTGACAATGAAGACAACGATGATGAAAATTATGATGATGAAGACACTACTGACGATGATGATGCTGGTGATGAGGATGGTGAGGATGATGATGATGATGACGACAACAATGATGACGATGACGACGATGACGATGATGATGATGATGACAATGAAAACAATGATGAAAACACTACTGACTATGATGATGATGAGGATGTTGATGCTGATGATGGAAATGATGATGACAATGACGATGACGACGACGATGATAATGATAATGAAAATGACGACGACGATAATGATGATGATGATGATGATGATTATGACAATGAAGACAATGATGATTATGATGATGAAGAAATTATTGATGATTAGGAGGAGAAGGAGGAGGAGGAGGAGTTGGACGATGATAACAATGATGACGACGACGACGACGAAGATGATGATTACAATGAAGACAATGATGATGACAATTAGGATGATGAAGACACTACTGACGATGATGATGATGATTACAACAATGATGATGGTGATGATGATGACGATGACGATGATGGCCATGATGGTGATGATGAGGACGATGAGACGTGCATGATGAAAATTGATGGAAATGATGATTAAGCAAGGACATTAGGAATCCTTGAGTATTGAAACCTTGCCATACCATCGAGGCATGCACCTAGTCTAACCATGTCAAATTCCAATGTATACAAGCACAATTTGAAGAAATTTCAACATTGGTCCCATTCACTGCTCACTATCCAGGGTCGATGAAGATGATGTTGACGACAAAGACGATGAAGATTACAAGGCCGATGCACCACTGGTGAGTATGATGAATTTTTTTTATTTCCCTAAGTTGATAACAATGCCATGATGTAAAATAAAAAGATTGTCTAATCGAAAAAAGTGGAATAAATAGTTTGCATTGGAGCGAGACGGGAGTTATGATGTGATGAGTATTATGCGAGGACATGAACCATCTTTGAGTCTTGAAGATGATCATGAATATGATGATGATGATGATGGTGATGATGATGATGATGATGGGGATGAGCTTCTCTTCGTTTCGAGAATAATTTATTCTCTACTGAACAGGGCCAACCATGTGAAGGTGGAAGCTCATATGCCCCCCCTCACAACTCTCTCACTTCCCCTTAACCTAATTTGACATAATAAACAACATTTAACATACAACATAGAAAATTGCATGAACTTGAAGTACAACACGTAATTAACCCATACAATTAGTAAATTGTTTGAAGATAATAAAAGGAAGAAAAAAATATATTAATTACTACATACCTTGTATATTTGATCATTTTGATATGCTTAATCACCTTCTCCATCCAAATCAACATCTGACGTATCATCTACTTCATAATTGACGATCAAATGATTAAGTACCGTGTCAATATCATCATCAAAATCACTTTCAAATGTATCATTTGGTTCAAGTTCTTCAGGTTCTGCTTTTGTACTTGACACATTTGGTTCAACTTCTTTAGGTTCTTCATATGACATGAAATCTGCTACATCCTACTCATTAACCTGATCTACATCATCTTGATCTTCTTCATTATCAAGTACTTCTTCCTCTACATGATACTTTACATGCCTTCCTCTTGGATCGTATCTAACAACAAATGACCAACCCACTTTACCTGGAATACTTGAGTAAAATACATGTTCACATTGGCTTGGAAGAACACACGGCTCTGTTCCTGACTCAACCATCCTTGTGTTAACAATGTGAAATCAATTTTTATGTTCAATAACAGTTTTCTCAGGATCACGTTCATTCATTTGCGTAACCTGTACCATTTGACGTCAAACAAAACTAATTTGAAGGATCCAAAGTCACACTCAATTATATCATCCAAATACCCATAGTATATATTTTTAGATTCTTCTAGATGTCTATCACTACTAGAGGAAACATTAATGACCTGGAACACTTCAATTATCCCACAATCATATGTTTTCCTCTTTTCATCCAACTTTATAATTTAAAATTTATGACCATTGCACCACATATCCTCGTGGTGTTTCAACTACAATATGCCAAACACATAAAAAAATGCATTGTCAATTAATAAGCATATTAATATAACTTGGAAAGTATCTCGTGCAGAAAAGAAACACATCAAACACATTAATATGATAAAACAAAAGTTAATGATCTTACATGTTTATCTTTCAAATCTAGTATCTTGATCAAGATGAGCTATCTTAACCAATGTAGACACCCCTTATCAATTCCCTTATGACTGTTTACTAATATTATGAACAACATTCGTTGTATTCATCGAAATAAAGGAGAAGAAGAATGAGAGAGATGGCCATAATAACTTGTTCTTTCATACATGCATAATTTTCCACTTGGACATTACTATCATTGAAAGATAAATGATAATTAGTTATAGAAGGGGTATTGAAATAAAACCCTACTTTTAAAACTAGAAAGACCTTACTTTCGACTAACCCCTAAATTGACTAGGTTGTCTACTTCAATCTTGTAAGACATAAAAAATATAACATCAAACTACAAAACCATTGAACCAATCTCTTTAAGCCACTAAGCTTACGAGTAAAGGGCCTAAGAAGAAATATGCTCACGAGAGAGAAGTTTCCTACCACTTTGATTATCTTGATTTTATTGATACATGGCCAACATTTTTACTTCACTATTTGTGATATTTGCCTAATCCTCACGCACATCATTGAAGTATCAACACCTAGCATTCCTCTAAGACTTTTCATAAATATTCATTATAAAACTTTTAGTATATTATTATTATTTTAAATTAAATCTTTATAAAACCTTGAGATTCCACTCTTTATCACTAGTCAATATGATGCTTAAGGTTCGCTCTTAAAATTAGCCTATAAAATTTTGAAAAGGCATATAATAAATGTAAATTCCTTTTCACAATTATGGAATCTCGCTTTACATTTATTTAATAAATTCCTTTTCACAATTATGGTATCTCGCTTTACATTTATGTATGTATGATAAAATGGAGCCACGAGAGAGATGGAAATTTAGGCATACAAGTTGGGTCAACTTTAGGAGACGTGGCCGCCAATACCTTGAAAGAAAAGACAAAACTATACCTAACCAATAATGCCATCGTGATTCTCCATAATTGCCCATTTAAAAGTGGGAATATAATACATTGGGTTGTAACCAAAGCATAATATTATGGGGTAAATTGATGTGCGATAGATATAAGGTCTATTATATTTTTATTTTAAAAGATTGTAATTATAAATTTATTTAATAATATAATTATATTAATAGATATTATTTGAGATTTTGGATTTCTTTGAGTGGATTAACAAGATTAACCTTAACTTAAGTGTAACAAGTGTAGAGTGGAGTTTCATTTCATGGTTGTCGTATCTTGTTATGTTCAACACCGATCACTTTACTTGTTAGTGTGCTAGCAATTAAAATGAATATAAAATTTATTTAATTATTTTTAAGATTTTAATTTATAATTAATGGATATAGTAAGAGTGGAAGTTTATTTCTTTACTATTTACAAGTGGGTGTTTGATTTTTTAATAGTAGTAATGAGTGATGCCTTTAATTTTGACAACAAAATTATGATAGATTTTGTTGTCAACAAAATAATAACTCTAAAAAATAGAGATAAGTTCACGCTAACTACCAGCATAGATCCATCTTAAAACCGGATCTATCAAGTACAGAGATAAGTTCCACACTAACTACCCACATAGATCCATCTTAAAACCAGATCTATAAGCACCAAGAAAAATCCAATTAATAACTTTTTAATTTTATGGTAATGTTATGTTCATTACATTACAACATCTCCCATAATGAACTATAGAACACCTCACTCCTCTCAATACAATTATAAAAAATCTTATCCAAAAATAATAATTCTCAGAAATAAAAGATAAGTTTTACACTAACTCAAACAGTTAACCACCATTTTTTAAAGTTTTACACTAACTATTATCCATTCTAAATGAGGCGAGGCAATAACGGTAGTTATCTTCAGAAGAGGAGATGAGTCATTGACATTACAATTCCCTTAAAGCGTTCAAAACTGCCAGCTCATCTTTTACAATTAGACACGTTTCTTCGAGTCAGACGACATGTCGCATGTAGATACAGAATATAGTTTCGACCACTGAGCTTCACACGGTCAGCTTCAGTTGTAACTTGTAACCGAGCAATTTTGATGTTATCCATATTTGGATGACGTGGAATGCTGGTCGCGGCAGTGGATAAGAACGAAGTACAATGGAAAATACAAATACTGGATAATGTTCATAATTAAACTGTCTGTTAGCATTTAATGCTAATGCCGCTAATTAGTACCTGTTTACGTTAATAACTATTCAGTTATAGAATCCGGAGAGGGCAAGGATTAGTTCTCTTGGATAAGGCGCAAATAATTCCTGGTATATAATTAAATTATATTATAATTCTTGGCGTTATATATCTTTCAATAATGGTGGCGGTGCATTCCATCGCAATCTTATCTTTCAGTTCTGGGCACGCGTTTCAGCCATTGATTTTGTGAGATCTCGTTTTCTCCGGGCTTATCCAAATCCACCGTGTTAACTGGTTCTTAAGTCCGGGTTTGGATTGTTATATATGCATAACCCACTTATCTGATTCCTCAATTGTGCTTTGATTACCTTACCCACATTTGTAACAATCTCTGTTCTTTGTTTTTTTAACTCGATTTTGGTACAGCAATTCTCGTTTCTGGACCTTGAGATCGGATTATTTTGCAGCTAGGATTCAAGCTCGGTTTCTGGATCAGCGTATTTTTTTGTTAGAAATCATGGCTGCCGCTGTTGGAAGACTTATGGCTGGTACCCAGGGGAATTCATTCTTGAGAAAGAAAAGTGGAGAGAAGAAGAATTCGGTAGGCAGAAGCAATGTAACTGTGATGGCCTCTGTTTCTTTCCCTGGGATGAAAGAAGAGTATGAGACTCTGAGATTGAGCCCTGGGGCTACTGAGAAAGATGTTAAAACTGCCTTCAGACGCCTTGCGTTGCAGGTATATTGAAATGCCCATTTGAAACAAGAGAACCTCTTCTTTTAAATAATAATTTTCCATGTTTGAAGCTAAAGAGTAAAATAGAAATTAGATATGTGAGACTGTAGAAATTAGAATGCTTGAAAGCAGCTATCTCACACGTTCTTGAAAATTTCAAGAAACGGTGTGTTCTTGAAAATTTCAAGAAACAGTATGTTCTGGCTGTGTACCTGTTTTATAGATCATACCAATCTTATGAAAAATATGATCCATGTTCAACAATTAAGTTCTGAACAAAATCATATTGTGCTCATGTGTTGTTATGATCTGGTTACAGCATCATCCTGATGTTTGCAAAGGAGATAACTGTGGAATTCAATTTCACAAGATCAATCAGGCTTATCAGGTAATTGCCGGTCTATATACAGCTTTGTTTATATAAATTTTTCCTTTTTAGATCATTAGATTCTTATGCTTGCCCATGTTTTCTGATTGTTGTCGTTTTTGTGTTGAATGAACAGTCTGTAATGTCCAGTTTGGCACAAGCAAAGCAGCAAAATGTTTCCAACGATTACTATATGGATGGCCTTAACGATTGTTGCGATGAGTGGGAAGATTGGATGGGATGGGAAGGAGCTGGAACCCTTGATTATTCCTCCCATATTAACATGTATTATGCCTGATTAAATCTTTATCCATGTCTGCTGGCCTTGTAAATAGTTAGGCCTTTTCAAGACCATCCCCATGTTAACCAGTTATGGCCTACCGCTGAAATTCTGGCCATTAAAGCTTCTTCATTCATCTCCTGTGAATACTCACATAATCTTCTAATCTTCTACTTGTATAGCTGATTTTATTTTTTTATTTCTATTGCATCGGCTTCCCCTTCAGAAAGGGTTTCTTCATTCAAATGAGCAACAGCTTTTTGAGATCTCTGTATCGTAAGACTCATTTGCTTTGCTCATGGGTTCTGATTTTAGGACTCCTTGTATAT
This sequence comes from Larix kaempferi, assembly GCA_027924585.1. Lineage (NCBI taxonomy): Eukaryota > Viridiplantae > Streptophyta > Pinopsida > Pinales > Pinaceae > Larix > Larix kaempferi. The sequence continues at coordinate 3,621,271 of BSBM01001409.1, read as the reverse complement.
ACGCTCTAGTTATTTTAATCTCTTAACTTCTAGTACAGTCCTTTGGATCTCTCTCGATCATGCCGATGTTACGAGGATCTGCTCTTCAAAGAAGAGCTAAATATTCTTGTTGTATTGCAATGTTATTCAATGAAAGGAAATTGGAAACCATTATTCTCACCAGATAGATCTGTGTGTCATTGATCTATGAATGCTGTAGTTTCATTCTAGTGTGCTTTTCTATGAATGTTGAAGTTTCACTCTAGTGTGCTATGGTATATCATGCTTAAAATGATTGAAACAAAAAATCTGGTTTTATTCACAGGATTCAAAAATGTAAACATCCATGTTGAGTTAATAGTTTCCTTTTGTGAAATAGGATATGCAATCTCAATTGGTTTGAATTAGTTGCTTCAGAAATTCTTATGATTTGAATTAGTTGCTTCAGAAATTCTTACTAAGTCAATTTTGAATGAGTCTCCAAAAAATTATGCTCAGACTGTAAATTATGCTTCAGACTTTAATGGAGGATCTATCCAGTGCTTTAGATTTTAATGAAGGAGCTTTGCGGTGGATCATTGATGCCCAGATCGTTGGACGAGAGATTTGAACTGCCCAAGTCAGAAAGTTAAAAAGAGGAATGAAGTGGGCAAATTGAATGAGTTACAGCTGCAAAGGGGATTGAAGTGGGCCAATTGAAAGAGTTACACAAAGAACTTGTTACAAGATGATAAGTGTCCCGATTTGAACTTCTAGCCTATGTCATCAACTGTCAATCTAAGACCCTCTTTCTTCTCTAAGACCCTTTTTTTCCTTCTAGGTCGCCTGTCAATTTAAGACCCTTTTTCTTCTTCATTGACACAAAGATAAAATTTAAAGGGTAAATGTCACATCATGCCAGGGAATTTAATATTGGAAATTCATAACAAATAAATGTAATGAAGATAAACACTGCACCAACCCAAGGACATAAGAATGTAATACTGAAAATTCATAAGTCAATTTAAGACTCTCTTTTTCTTCCAATTATCTATAGATGACACAAAGATAAAATTTAAAGGGTAAATGTCACATCATGCCAGGGGAATCTAATATTGGAAATTCATAACAAATAAATGCAATGAAGATAAACACTACACAAACGCAAGGACACAAGGATGTAATATTGAAAATTCATAAGTCAATTTAAGACCCTCTTTTTCTTCAATTATCTATAGATGACACAAAGATGAAATTTAAAAGGTAAATGTCACATCATGCCAAAAAATCTAATATTGGGAATTCATAACAAATAAATGCAATGAAGATAAACACTCACTACACAAACACAAGGACACAAGGATGTAATATTGGAAATTCATAACAAATAAATGCAGTGAAGATAAACACTACACAAACACAAGGACACAAGGGTATCACATCATACCAAAGAATAGACACAAGGGTAAATGTCACATCATACTAAAGAATGTAATATTGGAAATCCATAACAAATAAATTAGATGCAATGAAGATAAACACTACACAAACACAAAGGTAAATATCACATCATGCCAAAAAATGTAATATTGGAAATCTTAACAAACAAATGCGATGAAGCTGAACACTACATAAATAAAAATTATAATAAAAAAATTTAGATTTCTAATGTTAAACTTTGGATCGGAGAATATTAACCGCTCGAATCATATATGTCAATGACATAACAATTATAATTATAAGTGATAGAAAAAAATAAATTGTTCACAATATGTGCATCTAACCTTGAGCTTGATTGTAAATACGATATAACCTTATATTTAGAATGAGGGTCAATACATCATATTTAACTTTTAAAACATTCAAATCAAACAAAGCTGATTTTGGAATGTAAAGTGAATTATATAGATACATTACATGTTGTCTATGGAGTAAGTTGTCCATGAAGGGAAGAAAACTAGTATAAATTATTTTTTAAAATTCTTATGTTATTGTATTCTAAACTTTGCAAGTAACATCAAATAAGGTAATTATTTGAAGAGTAAATTTATATATATATATTTTATAAAATTAACATTAACATTAACATTATATCATTTGAATTTTACAAAAACCTTTCGCAATAATAAACATCATAACAAATATATTTATATATTTACATACAAGTATCATAACAAATATATTTATATACAAGGGTAGATCTATATTATAAGACTTGGATAAGTACATAATAATAATAGTTGAGCCAACATACATTAGCATGAAACAAGTCATTTTTGGAGTAACTCAATTTCACTAAATCTCTAAGTATTCAATAAGTTTTTTTATTCTCCTTATGGGAGGTCTTTTGTCATTTCTATTGACATTTGTATGTAATTTGTAGCCAAAAGTACTTTACATGATTCGAGAAATCTCAAGGAAAAATGTGTTTTTTAGAGTTTTTTTCTTATTTGTCAAATTCCGGTGATAACCCCTTAAAGTTTCTATTTGGTAGTGCACTTAATCATTGTAACCAAAATTACTTTAGAGGATCCAAGGAATCTTAGGGAAAAAATGTTGTGTTTTTAAGAGTTTTTCTTATTTGTCAAATTTTTGTGATAGCCTAAGTTTCTATTTGATAGTGCACTTAATCAAGAGATAGATGTTGTGAATTTCCCAACTTATACCCAAGGAATGCCTAAGATAACTCCTTACTATGTGACTTTTTAGAGTTCCCAAAGTTTTATAGTAATTCAACTTGAGAGGATATTCCCCTTAGACTCGAAACGATTTTTTAAACCAACAAGTTAAAATGTTATAGGATTCAGTTTCTGAAGTTAATGACAACCCTTAGATTGATTCCAAGAATCTCTACCTCCACAATCGAGCAACCAAACTTTGATTTTAGGGTTCTAGGCAATGCCAATGAGGGCTAAAGAGCAACTATTCTAGAGTTTTGCTTTAAAACTTGAAGCCAAACAACAGATCCCTCCAACCAATGGAACAACAATCCAACACAATAGAAAGAGCTCTGATTGGAGCAATGTTAACAACCATGTTTTAAGAATTTAAAACTCCCACAAAGGTAGTTTAGGGAAAAACTCGAAAGGAAGCCTAGATAACTAAAATCTTTAGTTATGAAATATAATGGAAAATGTGTCAATTCCATTAGAACAATAATAAACTCAATATGTAAAGAGTGTTAATATAATGTGTTGGTTATCGTTATAAGATAAAAGGGTGTCTTGGATAGCTCGATTGAGCTATTGTCATTAGTAAAAAATACATAAAAGTCCATGGAAAGTCTATATAAAGTAAAAAGTAGATCGATCGAGAGTTTCATTTAATTGCATCTAAGCCCTTGATCGATCTATTTAAAAAAGCGCTCGAAATCTCAATCGAGGGTTTTTAAGACCTCGATCAAGCTAATAGCTCAATCGATGGCTTGAAAAACAGGCTTTTAGCCCCCTTTTAAGCAAATCTAATTTCACTGGCCTTTTTTCCAGGCCTAAACCCTGTCTTGGGATGCACCTTAGGTGACACATTTCATACCGATGGATTCATCAATGAATTGCCTATCCATTGGCATATAATTTACGGGTGTCTGATTTCATATGATATTTTTTTATTTTCTTTTCAAACTTACAATTACAAAACCATGTCCACAACTTTGAATCAACAAAAAGAAAAATCAACAACATAAAAAATACACAACCAAAAAATTTCAAAAAATATATACACCTCCTTAAATATGGTGAAATATGGTGATAGCCCCTTAAAATTATACCCAAAGAATGCTTGAGATAACTCCTTACTACGTGATTTTTTAGAGGTCCTCCTAAAGGATTACAATAATTATACTTGAGAAGATATTCCCCTTAGACTAAAAATAATTTTTTAAACTAAGAAGACAAAAAGTTATAGGAATGGTTGTGTGGATACTTAAAATCAGTGCTTGAGGTCAATGACAACCTTGAGATTGATTCCAAGAATCTATACTCCACAACTGAGTAACCAACCTCTTATTTTAGGGTTCTAGGCAATGTCTAATGAAAACTAGAGATAATAATTAATTTTAAAGTTTATAATTAAACTTGAAGCTTGACAACAAATCCCTCTTACCAATCGAATAACACTCTAACATAATAAAAAGAGCTCATATTAAAACAATGCTAACAACCATGTTTTAAAAATAAAACTTCCACAAAGTTAATTTATGGAAAAACTCCAACGGATGCTTAATCACTGAAAACTCTTATGGAACATAATGGAAAATGTCTAGATAAAAATGTGCCACTTCCATAAATTAAAAATGTGCCACTTCCATAAATTAAAGGATAAACTTATGTAAAGAGTGATAAGATAATATATTGGTTATTACATTATAAGATAAATGAGTGTCATATAAGACGAATCAATAATGATTCACCATAATAATATGGTTGTTAGCTAATGATGCAAGAAGGCTAAGGTGCTAGCAAAATAGTTGAACTTGAAAATCCACTAAATAATAAAATCTTTTTTGAAAAATAATTATGCATGAATTTTTTCCTAAATACATAGAAAATTGATTTTGCTTATTACATTATGAGAAAATTTTACACCATTAAAAAATATTAAATAATTATATGAATAAATATAAATAATTTAATTAATAACATTAAATAATTATATGAATACATATAAATAATTTAATTATTAACATTAAATAATTATATGAATACATATAAATAATTTAATATATTATTAATGAAAAATGAAATTTAACATTTGTATAGTTTTTTTTTTTAAATGATGGTTCACTATTTGTTAGAGGGTTATATTCATCGGGAAATTTCCAATACCTGTTATTCCGGAGAATCAAGGTCTGGCCAGCATTACAATCATTACATAGTCAAAGTCGGCTCCCAAGGAGCAAGTGTTACAAAGCGAGATTTGAACCCGGGTGGGGAGGAGAACAACATTCCTCCCAACCACCCGATCTACACTCAATTGACACTTGTATAGTTCTCTTTAATAAGGAAATGTAAATAATTATTTAAAATCAAACAAAAATAATAAATAAATCCCAAAGACGAAAAAATGAAATTCTAAATTCCTATCACTTCTGCACTGAAGAAAAGAGGTGAGATGCAAATATTGATTTAAAATGAACTTAAAAGTAAAAGTATGTGGATAGGAATAAATCAAATAGATATTTCAATAACTCTTTATTTGGTATTAAATGAATAAATATCAATTCAAGTATTAAGTTATGGTCTGGGATTCGAACTGTTACGGTTTCTGGGATTTGGGTGTCGAGGGAAGGAAATTGAAGGGACAAAACACAGTCAGATCTATCTTCAAGCGGTGTGATTCTTAATGGGGCGGAAAAAAAATAGGTATGCTTGAGAGACTCAACTTCGAAGGTTACTAGTAACACGACTGGTAAGCTTCCACCGAACCCTATTTCCAAGCTGTGGCATAAAGGTGGTGATATTGATGGGACCAAATCGATGTTCAATATAGATAGCGTAAATGTTGCTAACACCATGGGTTTATCTGGTGGTCCTACTTGTCAAAACCCGCAGGATGTTGAAAGGGTGCAGGTGGGGGCTAGGAAATCGGTTGAACCAAAGATATTTGATGATCTTGCTGACCGTTTAGCCAAGAAATGTATCAAAAGGAAGGGAAGCCTTTAAATATGGACCTGGGGTCGGATGTGAAGATTGTTGATGTCATTCCGCTATCGGATTTAGCGATGGTAGGGGTCTTTGGTGGTAAGGGGATCACAGTTGAACGTTTCAGACCGTGGGCCAATGAGACCTAGTCATCTTACCTTGGTTATTCTCCTGAAGTTTATTCTCTTGCAAAAGGTTGGTTTGTCATCATACTGCAGTCAATGGAGGACACCGGGTATCTTCTTAGTGGGGTATGGATGTGGAGTAACTCGACACTCATCATGAAAAGATGGTGTCCTTCCTTTGATGCTGGTAGAGAAAAGTATCATAGTCATCCTATTTAGGTCAAGTTGTCGGGTCTACCCCTAGAGCTGTGGACAGAGGAGATCTTCAAACTTATAGGTTCTATCATTGGAATCTACCTCAAAACTTCCCTCTCCTTCAAACTTCCCGGGAAGATGTTAGTGGCCAAAATCTTGGTTGAGATTGACCTCTGTGATGGTTTATTGGATGAAATGAACATTTCAAAGGGTTCTTCTCTGAAAAACAGATATTGGACTATATAGGTGTCCCGTTCAGATGTAACATATGTCATAGTTACGGCCATGTGCTCAAGGACTGCAAGATGCCTTTTATCAGGCATTTTTGGCACACATATGACTCCCATGGGACTCAACATTTTGGAAACTTGGCCATGGTCTCCAAGACTGTTGATATTGGTTTAGTATCAACAAATAATCCACATATTCCTGAGACTATTATAGATTCCTAGCTGGATGTCTGTGTGGATCAACTAGTCATGCCGCCAGGGTCGTCCATGGATAATTTAGGGTTGGATTCTATCCCGGCTGTGACTGATGCTTCAAAGGATCCATGGCACTTCAATAGATAGTGTTCTCCTTCTATATTGGGTAAGTTGTGGAACTCATTGGAACCCAATGTAATTTCAGTGGATGTCATGCATAATAATGATATTATCACACCTACTCTCTCTCCCTTGGAACATATCTCATCTTCTCCCATCGTAAAGACAAATGCTATGGTATTTCATCAGTCTCATTCTGTGTCCTCGAAACTAGGGTTTGGTGTTGTGTATTCCATTTGTTTCAACCCTCCCGTGAATGAGGAACCACCTTTCCCTATTAGGACAATGTGGTCCTTTGTTGAATCCATGACACATTTTGCTGAGGGTTCCCTTTTTCATCCACTTATGATATTGGGTGATGTTACGTCAACAGAAGAAAAAAATGATGACTGTAATAAAACTCTCATGCCCATTAGGTATATGACCCCCCCTGATTTTGATTTTTTAGATAATCATTCTCCGATACCCGATGGAACGATATGTAATGGAATGAAACTTGATATTCCGAAGGAGAGGGAATTATCATCTTTTCCGACTGTCCCATGTCATGAGTTAACAGAACTTGACTCTTTGGAATCTGTAATCATGACCTATAATTCATCTGACCCATTGTCAGGGGATTCAATTCCTTTCCCTCAAATGGAGGTGATGCTACCTGGCACAGTCTGTTTTATAGGTTTGAAAAGTGTAGTGGGGAAAAAATTGACAAATATGTTGAGGGGTTAATTCTATTGGAACAGGATATTAACATGCCTGTGACACCAAGGTATCATCTTAGATCTTTATCAGCTCATAATCCAATGACTGGTATGGGTTGGGAAGTGATCCTCAATATTCCCCTCGACTCAGGGGATGTGTTTCTATTATGAAAAAGGCCTTGTGTCAATCCGCTAAGGAATGTAAATGCTGGGAGGAAAAGGACTATAAATGGGGTTCTCAGAGATTCAACCCTTAAGACTGTGGGGTCTTAATGCTCATTCTTTCTTTTAATTGTAGGGGGATTGGGCAATTGTCCAAGAAACTGGCCCTTAAGCGTATGGTTTACCTACAAAAACATGATATTTTGATTCTACAAGAAACATTGTCTTGTGGGGACTCTATTCTGAATGATCTAAGATCTATGTTTCCTGGTTGGGAGTTCAATTGTATTGATTCTATTGGTCACTTAGGGAGAATCATAACGGGATGGTATTCAAAGTCTATTCTTTGTATTAACTCATAGTTTGTTACCTCAGGTCTCGGAATGGTTTTATTGTCTCGCAAGTTGGGACATTTGTTCACCCTACTAAACATCTATGGTCCAAACTCACATCACCTAGATTTTTGGCTCAGACTATTCCGTCATGGATTTTACAAATCTAAGAGATTCATCTTGGGTAGTGATTTGAACTTTTCACTTGGTGAATGTGAGACTTGGGGTTCGAATGCCTTGAAGGACCCCCTGTCTGAATTATTTGTCAGGCGACTAGAAGATGAAGGGTTATTTGACATTCCCCCTATTACACTTAATCCCACATGGAGAAATATGCATGTAGGTTCATACAATGTTTCCAAGCATCTAGATAGATTCCTTATCAATGAAGGTATTCTCCATATGGCACCACGTATTCATCAATGGATTGGTGAAGGAGGTAAATCAAATCATCACCCCATTTTCATGGAATTTAGTTTCAATCGAGATAAACAACCTACCCCTTTCAAATTTAATGATGCTTGGCTTCAACATGAGTCCTAAAAACAACTGATCATGAATTCATGGGTGTCTTTCTATCCTGTCAGTACATCCTCTACTACCATATAGTTTTAAAATAATCTTAAAAAGGTTAAGGAAGTTTCAGATCTATTGGGATTTCAATCATCGAAGGTCCATGGAAGCGGAGTTACTTGAGATTGAAGATCACCTGGCTGTTTACTCTGATGACCATCCTCATGGTTATTATAATAATGATCAGAAGTCATATCACTTAGGTCTGACCGGGAAAAGAAAAAATATTATTGTTGAAATGGAGGCCACTATTCGACTTAAAATTCGAGTTATATGGCTCAAAAATGGTGATGGAAATACTAAATATTTCCACAATTATTACAAGAACAGATTTAATAACAACTCTCTTTGGAAACTAGTTGAGGAGGGTGATCACCTTGCTACTGGTTTTGATGGCATGGCTACCATTGGTACCAATCATTTCAAGAAGCTTTTCAAAGAGGATATAGAGGTACCTATTGGCTGCATGATGGATCTGATCACTTTCTACCCTTCCTTTGTTAGTAATGAAAAAAATGATGCTCTGAAGCTTGATGTCTCCCTGGAAGGGCTTAAAGTGGCTATGCACTCAATTAAAGCTGATAAAAATCCTGGTAACAATGGGCTTCCCATCGAATTCTATTTGGGTTTTGTGGATCTTTTAGAAGTTGATCTCCTAGCTATGATTGAGGACTCACGAGTATGGGGCAATATTCTTGGTACGTTTAACAACGCCTTCATCACTCTTATCCCAAAGAAGGACAGAGCCTGCAGTCTGGAAGATTTCATACCAATATCACTATGTAATTTAGTGTATAAGATCATTGCAAGAGTTATTGCTAACAAGATCAAGGGAATTCTATATAACAAGATTAATGGTGAGAAATTTGCATTTCTTGAGAAGAGACAGATCCATGATCCCATAGCTATTTCTCAAGAGGTTCTCCATTCAGCTAAAACTAAGAATATTCCGGTAGCTATTATCAAATTTGATTTGTCTAAGGTGTATGATTGTGTCAATTGGACCCTCATCGGACTTATCCTTTTGCATATTGGATTTGACCCGACAATGGTTAACTGGATATTATCCATTGTGAACTATGTTTCTTTCTCGGTACTTATTAGTGGCTCTGCTGCCAAATTTTTCAGACCTGGATGGGGTTTACGACAGGGCTGTCCTCTACCTCCTTTCTTATTTATTTTGATGATGGATGGACTTATCCAAATGGTATTAGATGCAACTTATATAGGTGCTATTAAAGGTGTCTGTATTGGTGGTAATGTAAAAATTACTCACCTCCTATTTGTTGATGACATTCGTTTTGTTATTAATGGTTCTAGAAGGGATTCTCTTATACTTAAATATATTTTGTCCATATTATGGCTATAACTGTAAATACTGGGCTTGGTTATTTGTCAGAATTGCAAAAAGGATCAATCTGTGGTGTAATAAATGGCTCTCTCGGGGGCGGGGCGGGGAGGGGGCAGATTGGTTATGATAAACTCAATTCTTGAAGCTATCCCTGTATATTGGATTTGATTATATTTTGTGCATGTTGGTATCCTCAATCGTATCATAAAGTTGTGTCAAAAATTCTTATGGGGGGGATGTCATTCTGAACACTCATTCCCATGGGTTGCTTGGAAAAGGATTTCAATGCCAAAGGATTTCAGTAGATGGGGCATTAAAGACCTTCCTTGCTTTTCCAAAGCACTTGATGCCAAACGTGTTTGGAAAATTCTCAAGGGTGAGGGGCTCTAGGTACGAGTCATTTTTCTCAAATACATTTATCCCTTAACCATTGAAGAATGGTTCAGGATTATGGCCAAATCTGCTCCATTGTTTGGAAAGTAATCATATCTTCCTTTGGGGTTATAGGTGATTGGATCACATGGGGTATTGGAAATGATAAGAAGGTTTGCATTGGTCAAGATCCCTAGGTGGGATGTGATGTTTTCTACAGGATCCCAGATGCCATGATTCTCTCTCTGATTGACGGGGGCATTCTTTTCCTACACCAAGCACAACTTGCAAGTAATATTAATCCTTGTAACCAATCTTGGTTATTTGTTGATGATATGGGCTTCAGTGAGTTGGAAAAACCTCATTGGGATAGGTGTATCCATTCTCTATCATCTTGTCATATTCTCAACGATATGGAAGATGAATTGCTATGGGTTAAGAATGCTACTGGTAGCAGCTATGCCCCCAAGATGGGATATTTGGCACTCAGATAATTGAAGGTTATTCCCCCAACCAAATGGTGGTCTAAGTTATTATGGCATTTGAATTGCCCCTATAAGCTTAAAATTTTTATATGGTTGGTAATTGAGGGCAAGGTTCCTGTTTGGGATGAGTTGGTACATAAATTTGCTTGTGGGCCTAGTAGGTTCCCATTGTGCTGCAATTCTCTTGAAAACATTCAACAACTTTTCATCTGTTGTCCTTTCTTACTAAGCATGTGAGTCATTTGGCACATTTATATGGTATTCCCTTCTCTTGGGATGGAAATGGTATTTAGGAAGCTCTTTCTTCATGGTTCAATAATGCACGTTGCTCTACCAAATTTTCTCATGTGGGGTGTGTGGCTTGCAAGGAACAAAGCCCTTTTTGAGGATATTCTGGTTTCTCCTCGGATTTGCGTAGATAATTGCTGGGGTACCTTCAGTCGTTTTCCACAGGTGTTGATTTATAATCCTTTGAGAATCATTATTGATGAAATCATTGACAAATCCTATCCTTGGGATTATGTGGATGGTGCTCCTTAGGGTCGTTCGTTCTTTGGTGGTGTTGGTGGTTTGATTTACTCCTCTGATTTACACTGTCATAGTTTTGTTGTCGGTTTGGGTGATCATGCAATAATTATGCTGAATTTGATGCAATATATCTTCTATTGTCTTTTGCATTATCCATTGGGATCAATCAAATCCATATTTTTGGTGATTCTTTGTTAGTGATTGACTTCTTGAAAGATGGTAAGCCCCCCAGGAATATTCATTTTCTGGCATTATTTGAGGCTATCATAAGGATCAATAGTCTTTTTCAGCAGATTAGATATTCTCATATCTACAAGGAGAGGGATCAGGATGTGGATCAACTTTCCAAGACTGGCTTGCTTATCCCAGCTGGTTTTTGGGATAGATGGGATATTCTCAATGGTTTCTAATCTCCATTGGGGCAAAGATCTTTTTTTTATTTTTGTGGCTATTAACAGTATATGTTCTGATCTTTACTAGAACTTTTCTATATGATCCTTATGTTTTGTAAACTCATGATTTTTATTAGCTATATGGTATGTTTATAAGGGTATTGTCAGAACTGTATATGGGAAGAATATATTCTTCATATGTATGGCTTGGAGGTCTTTGAACAATATGGTTTTATAATATAAAACTGTGGTTTTTTCCGTGGAAAAAAATTATTTAGTTATGGTAACAATAAAGAACAAGAATTCATTAAATGGACATAAAAGGTGACCTTTTATGGGGAAGGAAATAAGAATAGAGCTATACGGATTTAATTTATTTTAGTGTAAGGAATCTTAGATATTGGAATGAAAAATAAATGCAAATTTGAGTGCATGATTTGGAAAATTGATGAGTTTACCATCATATCCATACATGGGGATGATAAAATATTAGTCGCTCAACATTAAAAATTAGATGAAGGAATGAATATATGTGTGTGTGTGTGTGTGTGGAAAAAAGTTGGATGAAAGAATGTGTGTTATTTGAATGGAAAATAGATATGGATGTTAAAAGATTATTAATTAATTGTTTTTTTTAGGTAGATTAATAATAATATTTTAATTTAAGGTTATAATTTAGTTAGAGGTCAAATTGATATATGAGATGTCTTTGTTTGTGGTAGGGGAGAGGCTCCCATTGTTGTGCGGGAACCAGTAGTGGTCATGGTTCCTGTCACATCAACCACCCTATTCTTGAACATTTCCATCTTAATTAAAATTCATTAAACAACATATTTATGCATAGATATATATTATATTAAGTCCAAAATACATTTAATAACTGATTAGAATCCCAGCTGACAGTATTCAGTCCATTTAATGCCAACATTAAAAACCATCAAGTCCAATTGAGAATCCACTCTGTCTTGCCATTAATTACAAATGGAACATAAAAAAATCCTATCATACTTAATCTTCTAAGTACACCCTGGACATCACATCAGCCCTCATGAACCACAACTGGAGAAGCAACAATCAAACAGAAGGATCCAGTGTTCCATCACCCATGACCACCTGCACACTGCAAATGAAAGGGAGGGTCAGCATCTGGTGCAGAATTATTGAACAACTGGTACATGCAACCTCAATAAATGACACCCACCCACTGAAAAATCAAATCACACATTAAAATTCATGAAATCAAAAGGAGCAGCAAAACTCTACGAATGCCCAAAATCAACAATCCATTAAACTCTTAAATCAAAAAATCAAATCATCCATTAAACCCTTAACTCAACAAACAAAATTCGCTACCCAAGATCAAATCAAGCATTAAACGCAACCAAAGCAGCTCTTAAATCACAAAATCAAATCATCCATTAAACCCTTAACTCAGCAAACAGAATTTGCTACCCAAGATAAAATCAAGCATTAAACTCAACCAAAGCAGCTGGCCAACAACAAATCATCCATTAAACACACTAAGAGCACATGGATCATGCAAATAGAGCTCTCCAGCCATTGGATCGGTGCCAAATCAATCCCAGCCTCCCATTCCCAGAATTAACCTTGCAATCCATGTCAATTCCCCTAAGCAATCATTTTCAACATAAAAAAACTATAAACCAACCTCTTTGCACACAATTGAATCCATTTGCATTCCTTGGATTCATCTATCATTCAAGTAGTGCGTTTATCATCAAGGACTCAACCATTCATCAATAGCCCAATGTTGTCTGCACAGTGTCAACCATTCATCAATAGCCCAGCAGTGTGCACAGTGTTTCAGGTATTTACAACAACATATTTCATGTATCCATTCAATTAACCATCTAAGTTTTCCAGTAACCATTAACATGTATCCATTAACTATCACATTAAAATTAAAATTTCCTTTACAATCACATTAAAATTTTTGATCCATTCAATTAACCAACTAAGTTTTCCAGTAACCATTAACATGTATCCATTAACTATCACATTAAAATTAAAATTTCCTTTACAATCACATTAAAATTTTTGATCCATTCAATTAACCATCTAAGTTTTCCAGTAACCATTAACATGTATCCATTAACTATCACATTAAAATTAAAATTTCCTTTACAATCACATTAAAATTTTTGATGTCATTTCATATTACCGAATTGGATTATGAAAATGTTTGAAATAATGTAGAAAATTATTCCTGCTCATGATCCATTGTCTAAAATCCACTGATGGGCTGAAACATTGTGCACACACTGATCAATTGTATCAAAAAACTAATCCTCATCAACCAGGACTCAACCATTCATCAACAACCCCCAAGTGTATGCACAGTGTGAGGTATTGACAGTCCATTCTATTAACTAGTTTAGAATATACTACTCACAGTTTGACCATTGCAGAAGGATATATAATACTCACAGTTTAATTCAATGGATATAAAACCCTGTTAATTGTTACATGTATGGATTGTGCAGATTTTCATAGCCATGCCAAGAGTCAATATTGCACGTTGTACAAGGAATACAAGGAAGCGGGGTACCCAGCTACAATGCACATCATCAGATGAGGAAAGGGCCCATGTTTCAAATGACAACATTGCTACAACAAATTACGAGAATGGTCATGTGGAAGCGGTAGATGGTGTGGTTCCACCATCAACGACGGAGCCATCACCACCCACAGTGCCAGGATCGCCCATATTGCCACCATCTTCCACAATGCAAGGTGCCATTTCAACAAAGAAAATCAGTGCAATTAGAGAACAAAAGAAGACATGCTGACTGCAATTGACGATGTCGAATTCAAGTTTTCAGTTAGAGTAGTGGCGAAAAAATATGGGATTGCACCCACGTCAATCCATTACTGGATAAATGGCCTGACCCATACCAAGAGGAGAGGTCCTCTTATAGTCATGATTGAATAGTAGGGGCAGGAGGTGGTGGTGTGGTGCAAGGAGATGGCCGAATTGGGACATGAGCTAGAGTTGATACAACTGTTGCTCAAATCTGTCAGGGGAGGCCAAACCCATTCAGAGATGGGTTTCCAGGTAAGTCATGGTGGGCTGGTTTCAAAAAAAAGCATCCAGAGCTAGTGCTATGAACTACAGAGGGCCTAGATAGATATAGGGAATTGAATCTACGCCCCACAGTTGTGTCCAAGTTCTATGACACTCTTTCTTCTGCATATGAGAAGCACTCTTACGCTCCAGACCATATTTGGAATTGTGACGAGACAGGGTTACAGGAAGGAAGGAATTGTGGCATGCGGGTCATTGCAAAGAGAGGGAGTAGGAATGTGCCAAAGATTCTGCCCAAGAGCAGGAAGTGGATTGCCATTCTATCATGTGTGAATGCAATTGGTATGGCAATCCCGGGGTTTTATTTGTTCAAGGGAAAAACTCGGATGCAAAACTATATCGCAAACTGTGAACCTGGGTCGTGCATGGTTGCACATCCCCATGCATGGATGACTAAAGAAATTTTCCAGAATTGGCTTTGCCACTTTGCAGCATTCGTACCAGGAGGTGTCTCCCCTGAGAACAGACACCTGTTGGTTTTAGATGACCATGGCAGCCACATTGTTGTGCAAACCATCGAGGAGGCAAACAGGTTGGGCATTGACTTGTTAACACTTCCTTCTCACACCACTCACAGGTTGTATCCCCTGGATGTGAGTGTGTTTGGGCCTTTCAAGGCCTATTTCAGGTCGAAACGTGCTGCATGGATGGCGAAGAACCCAGGGGTAGAGGTAAAGAGGTTTGAGTTAGCTTAGCTTGCAAGCAAGGCTTTCAAAAGGGCTCTCACATCCTCCAATATCAAGGTTGGATTTAGGCGAACAGGTATCTAGCCATTGAATTATGATGCTCTTATGCATGCCACCGGGTGTAGCCAAGCATTTCATGTGGATGACCAATAAGCTGTGGTTGGCGAAGATGGTGAGGATGTCGAAGAGCAATTGGATGGGCAACAAGTGGCAGATGTTGTGGACAACATCATGTCCCTTTCTCAAGGAAACTGCCAAGGAGTTGGTGCTTTTGATGATGATGAACAGGTCTGTGCTACACAATTCGATGACGAAGCAGCGGAAGATAACATAGGGCTAGGTGGTCCAGCCGGCACATAGGTGGATTTTGTGGAACATATAAATGTGTTTGATGGTTGTCGCAGTCCAGGCAGCAACAACAACACATTGACAATGCCAACCCAAGTATATCAACCATGATGGATGGCAAAGGCCATGATGAACTTGAACAGACACATTGGTGGTTCCACCAACGATGAAAGCATGAACATGCCTTTGCAGCCAGCTGAGATTGTCCATTTTTATGTTGATGGTGGGTTGATAGAAGAACCTAACATGGACAACTAGGATGCAGCTGAAGAATATACTGCAGCAGAAGAACCTCTGATAGCAGAAGAACCATTGCCAAGGAACACACCAAGGCTTGGCCAATTCCTAAATTTTCCAATGGAGAGAGTGTCAGCGCAAGGAAGGAAAGGACAGACAGACATTCCCTGATTGGGCCGGAGTTCACAACTACTCACTTCAGAAGAGTACATAAGCCTCTTGGTTGAATCTAAACAAAAGAAACATGCTTTGCAGGAATTAAAACAAAGGAAGAAAGATCTTGCAAAGGAAAAGAAGGAAGCAAGGATGATTGCAGCTGGACAGTGGGCACAGGAAAGGATTGCAAGAGAGGTTGATCGACAAGAAAAATAACACCAGAAGCAGTTGGAAAGGAAAGCAAAGGAAGCGAGGAAGGTGCAACAGATGAACCAAAATAATGTGATGGCTGATACTACAAGAACAACCGATGAAAGGAACATGATGGAAGGATCATTAGAAGCGTTTCCAAGCAGTGCACGATTCTACCAGGATCTTATTAACATTCAGATACCCCGCTATAATCAGGTAGGTCTACACCCCACCTCTATACCTACTAGTGCAGGGGGCCATTCTATGGTATCTTATCCAACACCAACAATTATTGTAGGGGTCCCAAGCACAAGTCAGGCCTATGGCTATTCAATTCCTCCTTGGTTGCAAGGAGTAAATTGGCCTCAATCTATTTCCACCAACCCCACCCATCCTAATCAAACATTCTCAGTAAGGTCACCCTACTTGCCTCAAACTGGAAACCCTACAAGAAATGATGGGGGAGGTGACAAACCTCTTCAAGAATAGGATATCCGGTGTATAGGCCAACCAAATGCTATTTTGTTTTGAAGGCATTTTCTTTTTGTACAGCCCCAATCAATCATGATGAGGGCTTGATATAACCTGAAACCTAGGTGATAGTTTTCATACAGACTGTATATCCTAGGCATCGACATCTACTACAAATAGAGGCATTGTATTTGTATTCTAGTTCTATTAATATAAAGTGCAGTTGTTTTATTGTTAATGAGCAGGTTTTATTCATTTATGTTTGTTTACCATTCTATGAATGTTGCCAAGTTTTCATACAGACTGTAAATCCTAGGCATCGACATCTACTACAAATAGAGGCATTGTATTTGTATTCTAGTTCTATTAATATAAAGTGCAGTTGTTTTATTATTAATGAGCAGATTTTATTCATTTATGTTTGTTTACCATTCTATGAATGTTGCCAACAACTACAAAATCCAACTATTATTTTTTTTCCCAAACACCTAGCAACACTCCTTTCACAAGCTCATTCAAGGAGGCTTATAAGGTAAAAGGAAAACCCTAAAATTTGAACCTATGTCAAAGTTGTAGGTTTTATTCATTTATGTTTTTTTCCCATTCTATGAATGTTGCCAACAGCTACAAATTCCAACTATTATTTTTTTTCCCAAACTCATAGCAACACTCCTTTCACAAGCTCAATCAAGGAGGCTTATAAGTTGAAGGGAAAACCATAAAATTTGAACCTATGTCAAAGTTACAGGTTTTATTCATTTATGTTTGTTTTCCATTCTATGGATGTTGCCAACAGCTACAAATTACAACTATTTTTTTTTTTGCCAAACTCATAGCAACACTCCTTTCACAAGCTCATTCAAGGAGGCTTATAAGGTAAAGGGAAAACCATAAAATTTGAACCTATGTCAAAGTTGCAGGTTTTATTCATTTGTGTTTGTTTTCCATTCTATGAATGATGCCAACAGCTACAAATTCCAACTATTATTTTTTTTCCAAAATTCATAGCAACACTCCTTTCAAAAGCTCATTCAAGGAGGCTTATAAGGTAAAGGGAAAACCATAAAATTTGAACCTATTTCAAAGTTGCAATTAAGTTTATTATTGCATTAATGGAAAATCCATCATATCCCTCTAACTGTATGGATATGTAATCTTCCCAATCCCTTGAAGACTTGTGGATCTACTACTAGGACTTGTGGGCGATATGTAGTCAAGTCATGAGTATTTATCTTATTGGGCATGAGCTACAAGCTTCTCATTACTGTGCTTAATGACAAGAACACACTAAGGAAGCTAACAACACAATCACCTAAGAAAGGTAACCACAACATACTCACTCTAAAAAAAACATAAATAGGTATGTATGGTATCGCTATCACTTGCAATTTTAGTTTGTTTCCTACTGTTAGTTTTGATGGCTAAAGTTTAGAGTTTTAAGTCACAAATTGCTTGCTTCCCTCTTCTATTTTAATTCTATGGACAGCAATAGGTATCTGACCATTTGCAACCTTGAACTTACATTCACAAACCAGCCAAACAACACTATGGAGTACCATATCTAATTTCCACTTAAACTCAAATCCACAAACAAATGAACATGCACAAACTCAAATCCATAATTAATATTGAGAAAAATTCACTCCAATAATTGTATCAAATGCTTAAACTGTATACGAACAAATGCCCAAACTGTGTCCAAGATTCTGCATCAGTTCAGTACATAAGATTGCAAAGCAATCAGTTCACCCTAAATGAGGGGCCATGCCAAATTTCAGAATTGTCATCAAACACCATGACAATGTATATAAAGTTTAAACACCTGCTGCTGCAATTTTTGTAGCATTATGGATATAAACTGCAGTAACCATAACACAAATCTTATTACAGTATTACTCCCAATAATCCATGTTACAATAATCTAGGGTAGCAATAATCTACAATAATCTACAATAAGCATTGCAAGAATGCATAACAATATTCCTGCCAACACTGAAAGCAAGTAGCAATCATCCACACAACAAGGCGTAACCACAAACTATCAAATTCCAAACTATTACAACCTCTCAAATTCCAAACCATTCCAAACTATCAAATTTAAAAAACTGTCAACCATGCCAAATTCCAAAAATAGTATGCAATAACCACACAGGGTTCGAAACCCTCCACTGACAGCCCTAAACATTAAATATTTTAACAACTGATTATTAGCCAAAAAAAAATAGGTGGAAGCATCACCAAATTAGCCAATGTCCCGAAAAACAGGCAGGCAGAGCAAGAACCATAACAATATATGCAATAACCACACAGGGTTCAAAACCCTCCACTGACAGCCATAAACATTAAATATTTTAATAACTATATAATTATCCAAAAACATACAGGTGGAAGCATCACCAAATCTTCCAAAGTCTCGAATTACAGGCACGCAGAGCAAGAACCATAACAATATGCAATAACCACACAGGGTTCGAAACCCTCCACCGAAACCCTCCACCGACAGCCAATGTCCCGAATTACAGGCACACGAAGCAAGACTCATTGCTTATCCAAAAGTTTACCCCAAAGTTGCCAAGCATACAGACTGCACTTAGAACCAGAGACACCCAACAGAGTTCAATAGTGGCTGGAGCTACGCCACCACCCTAAACCAATAAAATCATACAGACAAATCGCAGTGGTCGGAGCTATGGGAGTTCAAGCATATAGACAAATCGCAGTGGCCGAGAAACACAATAAATTTTGGTGCTGTCACATACCCCAATTTTGTAAAAATAATGTAATTATTTTATCATATTCCTAAGACATTATGTTAAATTTAATGCTTAGTAGGAATTGATGACTCAGCAGAGTCACTAGAAATGGAATGTAATTCTGAATATTTTATTATTAATAAATAAATTATGGAGACAACAGCATGGGAGAGCTGTTAAAAGAGGTTATTGGTCTAACTGGTGGATGGAACTAGTTGGAAAGGAAAAAGACAAGTGGCAGCATCCTCAAACACTTCCTAAGTTGCAGGTGGCAACTTCCCTATATTTTGGGGTCATGATTCCCCAAGAAAGTGGAATCAGAGCAGGTGGCTCATTAATGACAGTTAACCCAACAAAGACCTAGGCAATCTTTTAAATAGTACTCAATGAGCTGAGCTGGGGGTTGAATAGTTCTGGAGGGAGAATACATTCAGGTGAATGTTATTCAGGAGTCCCATTGAGGAAGAGGGAATATACAGTAAGGAATTTGTTTGAGAGGATTGCTGCAGTAACTTGGTTCCAGTATAGCTGTTTGGCTGAGTGAATTATTCTGCTGCACCTAGTTCCAGCCAGGGAGACCAGAGCAAGCTCGGGGGTCCTGAGAAGTGCTGTTTGGGCACTCTCCAGGAGTTGGTAGGGAGGAACAGCCTCCCATTGCTGTTGTTGTCCACAGTTTGAAACAGGTTCTGTCACCTAATCCTGTTGTTTATTAGGTATAAATGTATGTATGTTATATATTATCTTCTGTACGACTGAATAGTAATTAGTTCAGTAAAAGTTAGTAATTCTAAATTATCAGCAGTAGAATTATTGGAAATTATGGTGTTTCCATATTTCTCAAATGTCATGATTTTCTTACTAATAAAGTATTTCAATGCCTGCTAGATAATAGTAGTATCGTAGACTACAGTTTATTGTTGACATTGTAAAACCTAGTTTAATTATTTGAGTTTAATAGATAAGTAGGGTTTAGTATAAAGTAATTATTATTTGGAATTACAACATGTTTAAATAATCTTAAAAACCTACATAAACATGGCTACAGGAATTTCAGTTTTTGGTACTTGACAGAATAATAAGTAAAAGCTAGGTACCCAGAAAATTTCACCCTGTGATTATAAAACCAAATAGACAATCATAGGAACAGTATTAACATATAAACCGATATAGATTACAGTATCGATAGCATATCAGTATTTTTGCAGAACTTTTGTAGCCACAGTTAGGTTACGTATGTTAGGGTACAAACCCTAGTTAAAGTCTGACTAAGTTTTAAATCTGTTATTTAAATCAAACTTAAAACCTTAACTAAGGATGATTTCAGTTTTCACTTATCAATCAAATCCATGTACAAAAACCCTAAAAGAACTACATCACAGAGGATTTACTAATAAGATAGATAATTTAGTATTTGTTTTAGGAACAATAGAACTAACAGAACCATAGCTAGCTCGGTATCGAGCTTAAGTATTATTTGGTATTATCCCTCCTTCAAAACTTTCATGTATCAACAGAACCTAAATCAAAACCACAAAACAGTATAAACATCGAGTGCAAAACTTATAATTTATATCCTTCACTTGATTCTTAAATAGACAGAGTCATTTTCCTAATGACTTAGTAAACATTTAAACAATTTCGTAACTGTTAAAAATATATTTAAAAACCCCATCATCCCAAACTTTACAGGTTTCAAACATTGACAATCAATACAACGACTTTATTTACGGCCGCCACCTATTTCGTTATAGAAGCTTTTTAAATAAACATAGGAAGTTAAAACATACACCACACTCGGCTCAGATTTACAAAATGACTGTAACAAATCATTTTCTATCAAAGCTTAAACTACACAGCATACAAACGTATAAGCAAAACCAGTGCTAAATAGGAAGACATTATCTTCACCTACAGCCGAGTTACAAATCCACTATTTAAGTGGTTTAAAAACTTAAAACAATTTAATAATCACAGTACATAGCATAGAACTAATAACAAAAACGCATGTATTAAAACAAGCCAATATACAGGAAACCTTTCATTATAATTTAACTTCCACAAAACTGGTTGATTACCCTAATCTTTTCAAAGTACAGTAAAGAAACAAAAACCCCAAGGCCGTCACTTCAGAACAAGCCACAGCCTGTTTCTTTTATACAATAATTCTTCTACAAACCCTAATTACTACAAGAAAGACGAATACATTACATATGACTGCAACCATATCATACCACACACATCACAGGGTCAAACATGTCCATGAACGTGATAACAAACAACCACAAGACCAACAGCACGAAGCTAGCCACAAAGGTGGTCTTATCAAATCAAACCCTAACCATCCTAACCACCAAAGGGAGGAAAAGCCATGGTGAAACCAGGCTTACCCGGTAGGAGCCAAGCGCCGGAGGTTGGGCCTCGTACACCTTCAGGTTTAACCAGTGCCTACACAGTACAAGTCATCGATTTAGTTATAAAATTTTTCTTAAAATAAACAATCTATTTTAAATTGAAAACCACGAAGCAAATGTTATAGCTTACCAGCAATTTTGGAGGAAGTAAAAACGCAGTGAATGACCCTGTAGCCACGAGCTGAGCTAAGTGGAAAAAAACCCACCTTGATCATCAGAAGAAACGGGCTGGAAACTCCCAGGTTACCTTTCAAGATGGAAGCCGTGACAGGAAACATTTAGAACGATACCCTCACGCCCTGGGAAGACTAGTTTTGGAAGCACGAATATAAACCCCAGGTCATAACCACTTCATAGCTACCAACAGCAGGAATACCATGACTCTAAAACAATACAATGGATAAGTACGAGGGATGGGAGAAGCATAGGAACTGCTAGCAAACAGTAACAGCAGAAAAGATAACTCGAGTTGCTCATTATACCTATAGAATGCCAATAGCAGAGTATACAGACTCACGAACAACACGAAGGACACACACCATGAACTGTAGCAGCATGGGAACTGCTACTTACAGCACTACAACGAGAAACTCAGACCAGGAGGTTCTTCTCAGGGCAACCGAGCCCGAAGGCAGAGGAGAAATGGCCAAGTAGGGTTTGGTCAAACCATTTATATCATCAAATACAAGGCCCAAGACTATCCACGTAGCCCTTAAATATTTAACCTGCCATGGGTCAACAATCCAAAGTCCATGTTGTGTTTCAAATTATTTGTTTCTCAATTTTAAATCATCGTTTGGATAAAATATAATCATAGTAGGGATATTCTCCTATGATCGAGACACTATCATTTAACCCATCATATAATGCATGTTAGAACTTTGCCTTCGAAGTTGCCTAGTGGACATAAAACCTTGTCCTACAAACAATTAGAATTATGTATAGTCAATAATGTTCAAAATTACTACGAGGATTCATCATTGTTTGTAGAATTAAAATCTTATCATGGGTAATATAGTTAACTGCATAGTTTATCCATAAAGGTTTTAAGAGCATAGTTCTTATATCATCCTTTTTAAATCAAAACATTAGTGCAACACATATAATACTTGTATTAGATAGATTTAAACTTTGACTCATTACAACATACAATACGAACGTTGTTCAAAACTCAGTTATGAAGTATTCTAGGCATGGAGGAAGCATTTGGTATTATAGAAACTATCTTGGAAATGATGTAATGGAAGCTATAGTTGGTTTAGAACAACATTTCACTAACTTTGGTTGCCTTAACCTTGGTCTCATGAGAAAAGACAAGTGGTACATCAAACCTTAAATCTATAAGATAATGAAATGAAGTCAGCATGGTGATTTACAATCCTACTGGATTAGTGTCATTGAGATAGTTGTTAGTCTTGATCTTATATCTATTAACATTATAGGAATAGGAGTAGTGGCGCAATCAAATCAAACCCTTAAGGATATTATAAGAAGACATGTAAATGACAGAATATCATACAATGCTAGCAATAAGTAATTTATACGAGGAAAATCTCCAGATCTGTTATAAGGGAAATTGCAATTGATACAGTATCAACAGATAAATAAAAGTGGTCTGATTATCATAATCCAGTGACTTTATACAGTGCTAAATAAGAGATATTGTTACAGCACAATAATAATATCAAAGAAACGATACTCCATAGGGATACTTAAGTCATTTTTGATCAAGAACAATAGCTATCATATTCTCATATAAATTCCGACTCTCTAAACAATAAGATTTATGAATATCACAGGAAGGGAGTTCTACCTTTACACAGTTGACAACCAACTAGCATGTTTAGACTTTTACTGATTGAGTTGGTGCAGTTAAATGAATTTTAATACTTTAAAGATTTAATTGTCGCGACCGCACTTTACCTGTATATCTGAAAAGAGAAAGACAGTTTGATGCGTTAGCTTGAAAGCTAAGTAAGCCCAGTCTGCTATGGCAACTCCCCCTTGAGGTTGCAAGACAATAAAACAATCAGTAACGGAAAAGAGAAAACCATAATAACATTTAAGTACAACAAAGATCATTCAGACACACTTACAATCATGTAAGTTAAGCAGACAGTTAAAAGACTGCATTTAATAACATTTATTGCTATCTTAAAATTTTTTAAATTTTTTGGAAGATTTTGGGTTTTGACATGTGGTATCAGAGCATGGTTCAAATACTAGGCATTGATGTGACTCAACTAGTTTCCGCAGAACATTGCCAATGAAAAGAAAAATATTATATATATATATATATATATCATGTACTAACTTGTACTTTCTGTTTCATAAAATCAGAGCAGAAAAATTTCCTTTTTCTGAATCTAATAGGCAGGTATGGAAAAGCTAGGAGAATATGCTGAGGAGGAAACTCCAAACACTGCGACAAGACAAATGTCGAGAGAACCTGTGACATAGGAGGTAATTGCTCACTCCTCGGAACTGATGCAGACCATAAAAGGTTTAAAGACATAAATAGAAACAGTCAAGAAGGATAATGAAAGGATTCTAAAAACTCAAGAGCAGCTAAATCATTTATTGATAGAAAAATTTCAGACAGAAGGAAGAAGCAAAAGAGCTGAATCTGAAGAAGCTAGTCATCAAAGAGGGTCTAAAAGGATGAAACCAGCTAAATCTGACAGCAGTTCATCATCTGAAGAAAGAAGGGAACAACACAGCTATCTCACTACTAGTGACAGCAGTGAAGCTGAGCTGCATAACAGAAAGAAAAAGTACAGACCTTATGAAGAGATTTCCAGGGAGTTTAAGAAAATAAAACCCCCAACTTTCAATGGAGAATCTGAGACAGGAGAAGAGGCAGAATCCTGGTTATCTGGGACGAGAAAATATTTTCAGATCTACAATTATTCAAATCAGCTGAAGGCAAGAATGGCCATCTATAACCTTTCTGGAAAGGCGGACATATGGTGGCAAGACCTGAAAAGGGTCAAGGGGATCAAAGAAAAAGAAGTCAATTGGAGTACTTTTAAAAGGTACTTCAAAAAGAAATTTCCGTCTGAACAATACTATGAAGAAAGGGCCAAGGAATTTTATGAACTGAAGCTAGGATCTATGACTATGAAGGACTTAAACAGTAAGTTCTTAAGTCTGTTAAGATATGTGTCGTATTTTATTGAAGAGAAACCTAAAATACAGCGGTTTCTTAGCTGCCTGCCATATCATATCAAGGACATAATTGAATATGATAACCCCAAAACTCTGGAATAGGCTATGCGAAAGGCTAATTTTTGTTTTGAACAGAATAAAAAGAAAGAAGGGATAGCTAACTAGAAGGCTAAAAGGAATAGTAATCAGCTTGAGTACAGGAAAAAGGAGTTTGTACCCCAGAAAAATTTCAAGAATAACAAGAACGGAAACCATTTTAATGGTAAAAGCTTCCAGGGAAACAAAAATGGAGCTGCAAATTACTCCAACAGTTTCAAGGGCAGCAAGGAGGCTCCTAACAATCATGGAAACTACACTAAGAAATTTGAACGAAAAGAACCTGCTAAGTGCTGGGAGTGCAATGGCCCACACTATGCTTTAGTTTTCCCAAATCAGAAGAAGCCAAACAGCAATATTCATACTATACAAGATGAAATGAATGTTGGAGACTTTGCAGGAACTATGCCCCGAATCAATGCAGCACTGGAGAACCGCCAAGCTGACTATCAAACTTCCATGGTGGAAGTAGGAGGTATGATTAACAAAATCCCTGTAACTATTTTAATAGATCCGGGTGCTAGTCTTAGTTATATTTCACCCCAGCTAGTAGAAAAATGTAATCTGATTGTTGAAAGGTTTGATAATTCTTGGTCCGTACAACTAGCTACTGGGGCAAAAAGAAAGGTAAACTGTTATGTTAAGGAATGTGTCCTAGATATGAATGATTTTAAGACTACTGTTAAATTAAATGTTTTGCCACTTGGCTCCTATGACATACTTATCGGTATGGACTGGTTAGAACAACATAAGGTAGTTTTAAACTGTTTTGAAAATTTTTTTAGGTGTGTAAACAACAATGAACAGCATGTAACTGTTAGGGGTATTCCTAGGAAAACAGTAGTAAGGCAGATTTCTGCTTTACAACTTAAAAGGGCAGTCAGAAAAGGGTGCAAAGCCTATGCTGTAACTATTACAAATTAGGCAGATAAGTCTGAAATCAGCAAGATAACAGTAGAGGATATTCCTGTAGTAAATGATTTTATTGATGTTTTTCCGGAGGAAATCCCAGAATTACCTCCCAAGAGAGAACCGGATTTTACAATTGAGCTGGTACCCGGTGATGTACCCAGTTCAAAGGCTCCATATCGTATGAATATTTTGGAGCTTAACGAGTTAAAAACTCAGTTAAAGGAGTTAATAGATAAGAATTACATTCGACCCAGTGTGTCCCCTTGGGGGGCACCAGTAATTTTTGTTAAAAAGAAGGACAGAACTATGCGACTTTGCATAGATTACCGTCAACTGAACAAGATGACAATTAAAAACAGATATCCGTTTCCTCGCATAGATGATCTGTTTGATCAGCTACGTGGAGCTACGATGTTCTCTAAGATAGACCTGAGATCGGGTTATCATCAAGTGAGGATTAAAGAAGAGGACATATTTAAGACAGCTTTCAGAACGAGGTATGGACATTACGAATTTGTCATAATGCCATTCGGGCTTACTAATGCCCCAGCCGTCTTTATGTGCCTAATGAATAACATAATGCATAAATACTTAGATAAATTTGTTGTCGTATTCATCGATGACATTCTAATTTATTCTAAGAATGAAGAGGAGCATAAAGAACATTTACGGATAGTCTTACAAGAACTACGAGAGCAACAGCTCTTTGCGAAGTTCAGTAAGTGTGACTTCTTCAAAGATGAAATTCAGTACTTAGGACATGTAGTCACCAAGGACGGGATTTCAGTTGATCCTGAAAAGATCCGGGCAATTGAGGATTGGCCAGTACCAAAAGACGTAAAAGATGTTAGGTCCTTCATGGGAATTACCGGTTACTACCGGAGATTCATTGAAGGCTTTTCAAAAATAGCCAACCCAATCACTTCCTTGCAAAAGAAAGGCAAGAAGTTTGATTGGAACTTGAAGTGTGAAGAAAGCTTTAAGAAATTAAAGACTTTATTAACAACTACGCCTATTCTAAGAATAGCAAATCCTAATAAGGATTTTGTGGTTTGCACCGATGCTTGCAATGACGGTCTAGGTGGAGTGTTGACTCAGGATGGGGATGTCATTGCCTATGAGTCCAGGAAGCTTAAAATTCATGAAAAGAATTATGCCACTTATGACTTAGAATTAGCTGTTGTTATTCATGCTTTAAAGATGTGGCGACACCACTTAATAGGCAGAAAGTTTACCTTAATGACTGATAATAAGGGTCTGAAATACCTTTTGGATCAGCCTAACTTAAATGCAAGGCAAGCCAGATGGTTGGCCTTCTTAAGTGAGTAGGATTTCGAAATTCAGCACATAAAAGGAAAGGAAAATAAGGTGGCTGATGCTTTGAGCAGAAATGCAAGGCTGAATTTTATATCAGCTATCAACACTTATAATTTTGATTTAGATGAACAGCTGGCTGAAGGGACAAAATTGGATGAACTTTATCAAAATTTACAAGCTACAGCCAAAGAACAACCTACAGAAAGTTTGATAAAGGGTTATAGTTTAAATAAAGATGGATTTTTATTGTTTAAAGACAGGCTGTATGTTCCAAATGTGCCTAAATTTAAACTGTTAATTCTGGATGAAGTTCATAGAACCCCTTACTCAGGGCATCCAGGCTACCAGAAAACTGTCACTATGTTGAGAAAATATTATTTTTGTCCTAATATGAAATCTGAAACAGCTGAGTATATAGCTAGATGTTTAGACTGTCAACAGGTAAAAACAAAACACCAGCATCCAGCTGGGTTATTGCAACCTTTGCCTATTCCTAGTTGGAAGTGGGAAATAATCAGCTTAGATTTCATTACGGGATTACCCAAAAATCAGCATCAGAATGATTCAATTATGGTGGTAGTAGATAAATTAAGTAAATCAGCACACTTTATTCCTGTTAAAACCACTTACAAGGCTGCAAACATAGCTGATATATTTCTGAAACAGATTTTTCGGTTACATGGTGTCCCAAAAGTTATTATTTCAGACAGGGATCCTAAATTCACAGGAAATTTCTAGAAATCTTTGTTTAAAGGATTAAACACAACTCTGAATTTCAACACTTCTTTCCATCCTTAGACGGACGGACAAACCGAAAGAGTTAACCAGGTATTGGAAGATCTGCTAAGAATGTATGTTAAGGATCAACCAGGTAAGTGGGAGGATTATTTACATTTAGCAGAATTTGCATACAATAACAACTATCAATCGTCAGCTAAGTTCAGTCCTTTTGAAATTCTGTATGGACGTAAATGTAACACTCCTATCTCTTGGGATAATCCAGTAGATAGATTAGTGTTAGGTCCCGAATTATTAAAAGAAATGGAACAGGTTGTGAAACAAGTGCAAGAAAATTTGAAGATTGTCCAGGATCGGCAAAAGAGTCAGGCAGATTTGAAAAGAACTCCTAAAGAGTTCCAGGTAGGTGAACATGTGTTCATCAAGGTAAGACCAAAGAAGAGCTCCCTAAGATTGGGGAGTTGTGCAAAGTTAGCACCACGTTACTGTGGTCCATTTGAAATTTTGTCTAGAATTGGTCAAGTTGCTTATCAGCTAGCATTACCACCTAATTTGAAAGTGCACAATGTTTTTCATATTTCTGTTCTGAAAAAGTATGTACATGATGTTACTCGTGTTATTGATTGCAACATTGTACAGGTAGAACCAGAAGGGGAAGTTCTGGTGGAACCGGATTGTATCCTCGAGAGGCGGGAAATTACTCTGTGGAACCGCATCATTGGACAGCTGAAGGTGCAATGGAAGCACCTTAGTCCTGAAGAAGCTACCTGGGAACTGGAAAGTAAGATGTGGGAAGCATACCCAAATCTGTTCCAGCAGGTGGCTGAGGATGAAGAATAAGTAACATCGAGGGCGATGTTACATTTTAAGGGGGTGTGTATGTCACATACCCCAATTTTGTAAAAATAATGTAATTATTTTATCATATTCCTAACACATTATGTTAAATTCAATGCTTAGTAGGAATTGATGACTCAGCAGAGTCACTAGAAATGGAATGTAATTCTGAATATTTTATTATTAATAAATAAATTATGGAGACAACAGCATGGGAGAGCTGTTAAAAGAGGTTATTGGTCTAACTGGTGGATGGAACTAGTTGGAAAGGCAAAAGACAAGTGGCAGCATCCTCACACACTTCCTAAGTTGCAGGTGGCAACTTCCCTATATTTTGGGGTCATGATTCCCCAAGAAAGTGGAATCAGAGCAGGTGGCTCATTAATGACAGTTAACCCAACAAAGACCTAGGCAATCTTTTAAATGGTACTCAATGAATTGAGCTGGGGGTTGAATAGTTCTGGAGGGAGAATACATTCAGGTGAATGTTATTCAGGAGTCCCATTGAGGAAGAGGGGATATACAGTAAGGAATTTGTTTGAGAGGATTGCTGCAGTAACTTGGTTCCAGTATAGCTGTTTGGCTGAGTGAATTATTCTGCTGCACCTAGTTCCAGCCAGGGAGACCAGAGCAAGCTCGGGGGTCCTGAGAAGTGCTGTTTGGGCACTCTCCAGGAGTTGGTAGGGAGGAACAGCCTCCCATTGTTGTTGTTGTCCACAGTTTGAAACAGGTTCTGTCACCTAATCCTGTTGTTTATTAGGTATAAATGTATGTATGTTATATATTATCTTCTGTACGACTGAATAGTAATTAGTTCAGTAAAAGTTAGTAATTCTAAATTATCAGCAGTAGAATTATTGGAAATTATGGTGTTTCCATATTTCTCAAATGTCATGATTTTCTTACTAATAAAGTATTTCAATGCCTGCTAGATAATAGTAGTATCGTAGACTACAGTTTATTGTTGACATTGTAAAACCTAGTTTAATTATTTGAGTTTAATAGATAAGTAGGGTTTAGTATAAAGTAATTATTATTTGGAATTACAACATGTTTAAATAATCTTAAAAACCTACATAAACATGGCTACAGGAATTTCAGTTTTTGGTACTTGACAGAATAATAAGTAAAAGCTAGGTACCCAGAAAATTTCACCCTGTGATTATAAAACCAAATAGACAATCATAGGAACAGTATTAACATATAAACCGATATAGATTACAGTATCGATAGAATATCAGTATTTTTGCAGAACTTTTGTAGCCACAGTTAGGTTACGTATGTTAGGGTACAAACCCTAGTTAAAGTCTGACTAAGTTTTAAATCTGTTATTTAAATCAAACTTAAAACCTTAACTAAGGATGATTTCAGTTTTCACTTATCAATCAAATCCATGTACAAAAACCCTAAAAGAACTACATCACACAGGATTTACTAATAAGATAGATAATTTAGTATTTGTTTTAGGAACAATAGAACTAACAGAACCATAGCTAGCTCGGTATCGAGCTTAAGTATTATTTGGTATTATCCCTCCTTCAAAACTTTCATGTATCAACAGAACCTAAATCAAAACCACAAAACAGTATAAACATCGAGTGCAAAACTTATAATTTATATCCTTCACTTGATTCTTAAATAGACAAAGTCATTTTCCTAATGACTTAGTAAACATTTAAACAATTTCGTAACTGTTAAAAATATATTTAAAAACCCCATCATCCCAAACTTTACAGGTTTCAAACATTGACAATCAATACAACGACTTTATTTACGGCCGCCACCTATTTCGTTATAGAAGCTTTTTAAATAAACATAGGAAGTTAAAACATACACCACACTCGGCTCAGATTTACAAAATGACTGTAACAAATCATTTTCTATCAAAGCTTAAACTACACAGCATACAAACGTATAAGCAAAACCAGTGCTAAATAGGAAGACATTATCTTCACCTACAGCCGAGTTACGAATCCACTATTTAAGTGGTTTAAAAACTTAAAACAATTTAATAATCACAGTACATAGCATAGAACTAATAACAAAAACGCATGTATTAAAACAAGCCAATATACAGGCAACCTTTCATTATAATTTAACTTCCACAAAACTGGTTGATTACCCTAATCTTTTCAAAGTACAGTAAAGAAACAAAAACCCCAAGGCCGTCACTTCAGAACAAGCCACAGCCTGTTTCTTTTATACAATAATTCTTCTACAAACCCTAATTACTACAAGAAAGACGAATACATTACATATGACTGCAACCATATCATACCACACACATCACAGGGTCAAACATGTCCATGAATGTGATAACAAACAACCACAAGACCAACAGCACGAAGCTAGCCACAAAGGTGGTCTTATCAAATCAAACCCTAACCATCCTAACCACCAAAGGGAGGAAAAGCCATGGTGAAACCAGGCTTACCCGGTAGGAGCCAAGCGCCGGAGGTTGGGCCTCGTACACCTTCAGGTTTAACCAGTGCCTACACAGTACAAGTTATCGATTTAGTTACAAAATTTTTCTTAAAATAAACAATCTATTTTAAATTGAAAACCACGAAGCAAATGTTATAGCTTACCAGCAATTTTGGAGGAAGTAAAAACGCAGTGAATGACCCTGTAGCCACGAGCTGAGCTAAGTGGAAAAAAACCCACCTTGATCATCAGAAGAAACGGGCTGGAAACTCCCAGGTTACCTTTCAAGATGGAAGCCGTGACAGGAAACATTTAGAATGATACCCTCACGCCCTGGGCAGACTAGTTTTGGAAGCACGAATATAAACCCCAGGTCATAACCATTTCATAGCTACCAACAGCAGGAATACCATGACTCTAAAACAATACAATGGATAAGTACGAGGGCTGGGAGAAGCATAGGAACTGCTAGCAAACAGTAACAGCAGAAAAGATAACTCGAGTTGCTCATTATACCTATAGAATGCCAATAGTAGAGTATACAGACTCACGAACAACACGAAGGACACACACCATGAACTGTAGCAGCATGGGAACTGCTACTTACAGCACTACAACGAGAAACTCAGACCAGGAGGTTCTTCTCAGGGCAACCGAGCCCGAAGGCAGAGGAGAAATGGCCAAGTAGGGTTTGGTCAAACCATTTATATCATCAAATACAAGGCCCAAGACTATCCACGTAGCCCTTAAATATTTAACCTACCATGGGTCAACAATCCAAAGTCCATGTTGTGTTTCAAATTATTTGTTTCTCAATTTTAAATCATCGTTTGGATAAAATATAATCATAGTAGGGATATTCTCCTATGATCGAGACACTATCATTTAACCCATCATATAATGCATGTTAGAACTTTGCCTTCGAAGTTGCCTAGTGGACATAAAACCTTGTCCTACAAACAAATAGAATTATGTATAGTCAATAATGTTCAAAATTACTACGAGGATTCATCATTGTTTGTAGAATTAAAATCTTATCATGGGTAATATAGTTAACTGCATAGTTTATCCATAAAGGTTTTAAGAGCATAGTTCTTATATCATCCTTTTTAAATCAAAACATTAGTGCAACACATATAATACTTGTATTAGATAGATTTAAACTTTGACTCATTACAACATACAATACGAACGTTGTTCAAAACTCAGTTATGAAGTATTCTAGGCATGGAGGAAGCATTTGGTATTATAGAAACTATCTTGGAAATGATGTAATGGAAGCTATAGTTGGTTTAGAACAACATTTCACTAACTTTGGTTGCCTTAACCTTGGTCTCATGAGAAAAGACAAGGGGTACATCAAACCTTAAATCTATAAGATAATGAAATGAAGTCAGCATGGTGATTTACAATCCTACTGGATTAGTGTCAGGTTTAAACCCTACCAGTTGCAGATGGCCGAATGGACGCCTGCCATGAACCTCCCAAAATGCAGAGCACCACCGTGAACATCCCAAAACGCAAAGCACTGCGAGAACCTCCCAACACGCAGAGTACCACCGTAAACCTCCCAAAACGCGGAGCACTGCGAGCAACAATGGCATCCCACTGAACCAGAATATGTTGAAGGCCACGCAAAATGCACAACAGGTCGCTCCAAGTAAGGTCTACTAGTCTCTGCATCGGCACCCACTGTTAACCACCAAAGACACGAGCTTGAACCACCACACACACCTCCATGAAGAGCCAAACACCGCCGAGTGGACCACCAAACACAACAGAGTGAACAAGTAAAAAAACCAGCCAACGCGGGCATTGGAACCCCGAAGAACCACTATCGGGGTGGCGAAATGGCCACACACCGGCCCCGAGCAAGAATGCATGGGGTGGTGAACAAGGCCCGACAAAACTACAAAAGGCGAACCCTAAACTGCCCAAAAACCCTAAAAAGTGCAAGCGACAGGTGGCAGACACGCGTCGGGTTCATGTGGACACTTGTCGTACAGGTGATGGGGTGAGTCAAGTGTCCTCCGACGTGGCGGAGTGGAGCCCGCACCACAACTTGAGCCTCTCCCCTAGATTATTAATTAATTAATAATATTTTTGAAAATGCTAAATAATAATAATTTGTTTTTGTTGGCTAGTGGTACCGCTTACTTGTAGGGTTTTCCTTTGGCTAAGAAACCATGACCTAGGGGCATCTAAGTATCAAAATTACCCGGGGATCACACCCGGCCTAGACCACACCAACCCTTAACATGGTTGGATTTTTGGTATCCGCGGGGTTTTGAACTAACGACCATTCAACTTAGGGGTGTCTTAACTCATCACCACCATCGACTGTTCTACATCTTGCAGAATGCTAAATAATAATAATAATAATAATTATTATTATTAAATTTAATATCATAACTTAGTTAGGGGCAAAATAAACATATAAGATGCTCTTGTTTAAGGAGGTTATCAATTAATTATTTTTGTCACAATTAGTCACATGCCAAATTAACAAATGAGATGCCATGGGACAAGGGACCTTTTGATGCAACAATTTGACTGCTAAGTCTATGGAGGTGTAGATACCCTACACCCCTCCAAATTTGAACTTGTGACTTTTAAGGAGGAAACACATGTTCGTAACCATTAGACTTACTCAAAATGTTCTTGTTATGTGTTAGATAAGCATGGTATATCCACATATGTCAACACCTTAAGGCAACTGCTCACACAAACATATCAGATATTAGTACACTATTGTATACATGGTTAAAATCCTTAGAGAGGAAACAATCCACGACCCTAGCCAACATGACCACTTGAGGCAATACATTAATCCAAAAATAAAATAATATACATATGAATATCTCATAATTGATCATCAACAAATGAATCGACATGCCCTTTAAATGGAGATCGTGGTCCAACCAATCGATAAGCCACAAATCAAGTGGTATTAGTATTGAGGAGAAGATCAACCATCGAATCACTTTATGTCTAGAACAAAACCATGACTATCACATTACTTAGTTATAAAAGTACACGAAAGAAATACAATTTACCTAAAGTCGACACACTAAACCAAATTGAACTTAATTAACTCCTAAATGTCTAAATATCCTAACCTTCCCCATTAAAACCAACTTAGATTAGGCTTGAAGGATTTACAGAGGTGACACAATAAGAGAATGAAGGAGGCATTAAATACTACCCCCCTTACTGAGAACTTTCTGAACTCCTAATATAATTCGAAGATTCAAAAAATTCTCTTTTTAAGACTCTTTGTGAAAATATCTACAACTTGGTCATTTGTATAGCAATAGAGCACTTCAATAATGTGACCCTAAAGAAGCTTTCTAATGAAGTGCATGTGTAATTCAATGTGTTTTATGTGCTGATGTTGAACTAGATCTTTGGTGATCTAAATGTCACCCCGATTACCACATTAGAGTGTGGTCGAATGCCATTGTTGGATTCTAAAATTTGAAAGGATTTTTTGAAGCCAAAGAGCTTCTTAACTTACACTAATTGAAGGACATGATTCATTTTGGGTTATAGATGCTTTGAGTATTGAGTTGGAGTTTTGGGACAAGGGCATGTTGCTTCTTACAATCCTAAGTGATAGGTTTGGAACCAAGACTAAAAATATAATATGAAACAACTTCTACTAATCAGGATCATCTACCCATTCGTAATCAATGAAACCAATGAACAAAGTAGTTTCCCCTGAACTATTCTATAATACAAAATGAACTATGTCCCATAAATATCAAATTTTCCTATTTACTGCTTTCCAATTGCTCTCATGGGTTGTTTGCATATCAAGAAACAAGACCAACAATAAAAGAAATATGAGGAAAAGTATGAGTTAAATACAAAAGGATACCAACTAATTGACGATACAAAGTGGCATCTACTTCAAGTGTGGTGTAGATGGAAACAAGTTTGGCTTTAGACTAGAATGTAGATGGGGTTGGTATACAATCTTCCATGTGAAATTCGCAAAGAAGGTCACATGCATACCAAGACTAGGAAAGAGAAATTCCTTCCTTAGTTTTCAAGACTTTAAGACCAATAAATAATGCAAAATTCCTAAGTCTACCATTTCAAATTTCTTCTTAAGGTTGGATTTTATATGGGTTAAAAGTTTGCGGTCACTATCGGTGAGTATAAGGTCATCAACATATAGAAGAAGTATTATGAATGGTTACTTACTTTCATGGTATAAACTTTGGGTTCATAATGATATCTAGAGAAGTCAATGTCAAGAAGAAAGTTATCCTCAGGAAAGAAATATGCATATTGAGATTGCAGGGGTGTCTGTGAATTTTCAAGGGAAACATAGTTAAAACAAAGAAGATATGGCGAAAAAATAGAATTTCTTTTCCAAATGGATCTGCAATGGCTCGGAATGGATCTACAACAGTTCTGGATAGATGTAATCTGCTATTTATCAGTTGAAAATAGATATGGACCCAAGGTATGCTCGGCTTCCTAACGGTTCAGGGGATTCACATGGCCACCAATGCTGTCTGACGACTTGCGTATTGGGGCAGTACCCCTCACTCCATGTCTCAGGTAAAACTGATAACCGCGTTGCCACAAACGACGACTCTTGGTTTACCTCACGGGTGGGAATTAGTCAATCAGGTAGGGGTTGTTTCCCTTTTCGCTGGTAGGTACTCTCAATGGGCCAGCTATTTCGGGGTTCTTGTGGTACTCCTCACAATGATTTTTAGGGCTATGCCCAAGTACTTCCCATAGTTAAGCGGATAGGGATTATTCCCAGATCTGAACCTGCAATTGAAATGAACGATATAGATGCGAATTTTTTTTTTGGCAGAAATTCCACCCAATGAGCCCAAGAAAGTGCTCTGATACTAGATGCGGGGAACTTGCAACAATTAATTGATGAAAATGCACGATATATCAGGACACATAATATTTTTATTGATCGCAGGCCACTTCAAGGGGGCAACCTCCTTTGAGTAAGCTCAATACAAATAACTCATGGATGCCTTCATTGGCCTCAACTTGTACTTATATACTAAGTTTATGCACCAATACTATGGGTCAATACCATGGAACATATAATACTACGGGGCGACTTACAAAGCATATGCGTCCAATACTATGCATCAATACCATGGAACATGAAATACTATGGGCTAATACAAACTATGGATCAATACCATGGAACATATAATACTACGAGATGACTTACAAAGCATATGCGTCCAACAACAATATACTAACAAAGTAAAGAGAAGGGTTGACACGGGTTCCTAACATGAGGGTTCGTTGTAATAGACATAAGCGAATAGAATCGTCCATGATGGAGTTAGAGGAACACCATAGGTGGAAGGACATGATATGGTTCTGGGGGTCTTCACCTCCCTTTCCCTCGAACTTGGGTATGTTCGAAGGGAACTTGGTGGGCATGGGAGGCCACATAGTATCATGTTTGATGGGGTCGTTGGTCAATCTAACTAGGACAGGGAGGTTGAGATTGGCCATGAATGGAAAAATTGCAGGAGGATGTGACATGGATGGGCCAACCTGTGTGCTATCCATGGTGGCTATCATGGGGCCACCGCCATCAAAGGCGGATATATGGGTGTTAATCGCAATGGGAATTGAAGAACTACCTATATGGGGGGAGGGATCTAAAAGGAAGTGGTGGTGCCCCCAAAGGTGGTGCCAATGACCAGGGGGTTGTGGTTGTTGGGGAAGGACCACTACCTGTGGGTATGGATGCAGTGGCCGGGTGTATGGTGGTGCCAAGGGTAGGTCCTGTGGCAATAAGGATAGAAGGTCCCATGGACCCCACAGCTGGGATAGATGCCGCAGTGGCGGCAAGGCCGCTAGCATGTCCACCACCAATGAATCCTCCGTAGAACTAGTTGGGGTTCATGCCAGCCATGGGGCTAGATGGAGGTGTGTGTATGGGTGACTCTGCCTCAGAGTCAGATGTGAAATAATGTGCGTCGGGATGGAGATCCGGTGACAACAACATGCGTTTCAATGGAGCATGACTAGTGGGGTCTAATGGACCATGTTGAGGGGACTGCCCCCACAACCTACCGGAGTTGCTCAGGGGATCAATGATGACTGATGTCATGCATGTGGGAAGGTTAAGTAAAAATGCTAAAAAATCCAACTGTCGCCATGTGTTCAGAAGGAGATCTCTCAACAAAGTGGCACTAAGGCCAACGAAAAACTCTAAAACTCTGTTGCGATCGCATGTCACAGTAGGTGAGTAACAATGAGTGGCCAGAATGCCAACAAGCAACACTACCTAAAAGTAAAATGACTCACTAACCTTAGGGGTATCAGATCATGCAAACACCTAACTAGAAGATCTGGAAGCTCACACAAATCTTATCCCCTGCAGGGTGATGAAATCCACAGTCAGAGAATACGAAATGGAGAACCTAGAAGATAAGGGATATCCCTCTACCGAGAGGGATCCCGGTTAAAAGAGACCTAGGAGAATGGCAACTGGGCTACCCCGTTCACGGCACATCCAAAAAAGGCAATTCGTTTGTTTCAGTCCTTTGGTCACTACACCCCTGGTATGGAGGCCTGGTAGTGCAGCGAGGACTACGAATAGGTGTCCTTCGAAACTAAGTGGAGAGCGATAGTCCACGTAGTCTTCCAGAACCAATCTCACGAATTTCCCTCCTAAGGGAGAGGCCTTTCCGACAAATCAGTTTTTAACCGTGCCAAAAAGTAATAGGGTATTTTGGTTCCCTAATAGTCAACTGCTAAGTTTCAGATGTAAAGTGGCAAAGGGGGGTTATTTGGATGCCTACCCCCAGTGCCCTACTTAGCTAGAAGATTGTTTTTGGTCCCCAAGTGGGGTTAGCTGTGTGTTTAGCTAACAAATTTTAGTCTCACTTGATATTTTAGGGTGTGTGTGGGTGCACAAGTGGCATGTATGGCTACGCTAGATGAGCAAGAAATAGATACAGCTGATAACATAAATGAAACTAAACTAACATTCTTGTTCTGAAACTGAAATAAATTGCTAGGAATTAACCATAGATAGTGATCATGCTAAAAAAATTCAAGCAAGCAAACAATATGCTGCAATCAGTTAATCATGCAACTCAAACAATCATTGCTATGAAACCAATAAGGGGTTGGGATGTTGAAATTCAGTCTCAGGGCGCTTCTATTTGAGGAACAGAGGCATTTTGGGTCCCACTCTGTGCATTAACAGGAGCACACCCAAAACAGAGTGTTCCATATCTGGAGCGCTCCTTTCAGGGGAATAGGGGTGCTCTTAACAGGGAAAACAAGGCGCTACGGGGCACTCTTAACTGAGCAATAAGGGTGCCCTAGGACACTCTTAACAGGCATACAGCTGCCACTCCGAAACTGGAAAATCCAAAATGGAATATAGGCTCGGAGAAATGCTAAGGAAGGGTTCTAAGGGTTGGTTTAGGCCGGTTTGGCCAACCCAGGGTTAACTAAGGGTCAACAACACTCAAAACCAGCTATATGAAGAGATCTAACAACTTCAACATCCACAGTAAAATACACTAAAAAAATTAAAAAGAAACTACCAGGGATCTGTAGGGCTCTCCCTAGTATGGTCGCCAGTTCTGTTGGTGGTGCTTTCGCACTCTAACAAGCAGAAAGGATGGTGCTACTGGCTTATGGAATCCAAGATAGGGAGCATGCACGAGAATGATTCTCGTGGCTCTGTGTGTGAGAGGTGTGGTAAACTACAGTAAAACCCGGTGGAACTTAAACTTAATCAAGCAAATAAAACATATCCTAAGATATTATGGCTCATGGGCCATAAATGAAAATGTAAATATTTGGTAGTAAAAACAAACAAGAAATAGTAAATATTATATTTAACTAACATCTACCACAATAATAATCAACACACATATATCAAACTTACTCCATTTATATTACGGAACCATTTTCATTATTTGTAAAAAACGGATTTACAAGTTCAGGATTACCTCTTTCAGCTTACGGGCCCTTGCGACCGAGAATATTTTCTATTGTCGGTTGGGTTCCATCCTCAGGGTGGTCTCCACACTCTACTAGTTTCAATGTATCAACCTTCAATGACGGCTAGGAGCCAAGGATGCTCAACTAGCCAAAGGGATATGCGGATATGGTGTTGCTCGTGAAGGAAGTATGTGCAAATGGAGAAACTGGTGGAAGAAAAATGGTGCCAAGCAGGAGGGCTTTGAGCGAGCAAGAGTGAATGAATGAATAATGTTGTGTAAAATGGTGGGAAAACATATGATATATGACGTGGTTGGTTTAGGGTCTCATAACCCTAAAACCACTCATGGTTTTTATTTTTTTAATTTTACCACCGGTAAGTCTTGGGTTGAGGCGGGAACTTTTGTTTGTTAGGACATCCCCCTTTTTTGGTAGACACCTCCTTTTTAGGGGAGACTCCCTATTTTCGTGGAGCTTGTCCAAAGGGGATTACTTAGGTTAGATCGGTTTTTGGGATTTTTTATGAATAAATAGGCTTGTTCTTTAGGAATGAGGGTCCACACCATGTCGCTTGGTGTGTGGTCAATTTTCTTATGTTAACAACAACCTTCAGGACTAGGTACAAACATTATGAGTTTGCGGTGGTGCCATTTGGGTTAACAAATGCACCACCTACATTTATGTGCTTGGTGAATATGGTATTCAGGAAGTATTTCGATAAGTTTGTCATTGTATTTCTGGTTGACATTCTTATTTATTCAAAGTCAGAAGAGGAGCATGAAGAACACGTGAGATTGGTACTACAAGTGTTAAAAGAAAACCAACTTTATGCTAAGCTGAGTAAATGTTCCTTTTATCAGAGGCAAATTCATTACTTGGGACATATCATATATGAAGAATGAATAAGAGTGGATCCAAAAAAGATAGAAGCTATTATGGGGTGGCCTACACCCCATAATGTATCCAATGTAAGGTAATTCATGGGATTAGTTGTATACTATAGGAGATTTGTAGAGGGCTTCTCCAAAGTGGCACATCCAGTTACATCATTGTAGAAGAAAGGAGTCAAGTTTCAATGGACACCACAGTGTGAAGAAAGTTTCCAGTAGTTAAAGAGATTGCTCACTAGTACACCCATTCTCAAGATCGTTGATCCAAATGAATATTTTGTAGTATGTATAGATGCTTGCTAAGAAGGAATTGGTGGAGTCCTTATGCAAACTGGACATGTGATTTGCTATGAATCAAGAAAGCTTAAAGAGCATGAGAAAAAGTTTGTTACACATAACTTGGAACTTGTTGCTATTATGCATGCATTAAAGATGTGGAGGCATTATCTCATGGGAAGAAAATTTAAGTTGATAATAGATCATAGTGGGCGAAAATATTTCTTTGAGAAGCAAAATTTGAATGCAAGACAAACAAGATGGCTAGAATTTCTATGTGAGTTTGATTTTGATATCCAACATATTAAAGGAAAGGAGAAAAAAGTTGTTCATGCTATGCATGCTTTAGCCATTAGTATGTACAAATCAGATTTAAAACCTAGAATTCTTGAGGTTGTTATATCATATGAACATTAGCTTTAGGTAAAACAAGAATTACAACAAGACAATGTACCACAAAAATATGAAGGTTTTAGGTTGGAAGACGATGGAACTCTAATATACAAAAATATAGTTTATGTTCCTAATTCAAGGGAATTAAGGAAATTTGTAATAAATGAGATGTATATTGTACCTTATGCAGGGAATCATGGATACCAAAATACAATTGCACTAGTAAGAAGTCAATACTTTTAGCTAGGAATGAAGAAAGATATTGCTGAATATATAGCAAGGTGCATTGAATGTCAAAGAGTAAAGGTTGAGCATACACATCTAGCAGTATTGCTTCAACCATTTCCAATACATGAGTGGAAATGGGATGTGGTGACCATTGACTTCATCACTAATTTGCCCAAGACAATAAAGCAATGTTATTCCATCATGGTGGTGGTGGATAAGTTAACCAAAGTTGCTCACTTTATACTAGTCAAGTCAATTCATAAGGCAACTAATATAGTAGATATTGATATGAAAGGGATTGCCAGGTTACATGGGATATCTAAGGCAATAGTTTCAGACGTATCTAAAGTTTACTTCAAACTTTTGGAAGGGCTTATTCAAGGGATTTGGAACAAGTATGAATTTAAGCACAACATATCATTCACAGACAGATGGCCAGACTAAGAGAGTCAATCAAGTTATTGATGATATGCTAAGAATGTATGTGATGGATCAACCATCAAAATGGGAAGACTACTTGTATATTGTAGAGTTTGTATATAATAATGGATATGATGCTTCTCTAAAGATGAGTCCAATTGAAGTCTTGTATGGTAGAAAGTGAAATACTTTAATCAGTTGGGATAATCCAATTGACAGAGTAATAATTGGGCCAAAATTACTTAGAGAAATGGAAGAGAAAATGGTAAAAATTGGGCAGAATTTGAAAGTAGCACATGATAGACATAAGAGTTATGCAAACAAAGGAAGAGCAGTAAAATAATTTAAAGTGGGGGAACATGTGTATTTTAAACTGTGTAGGAGAGTTCCCTAAAATTGGGAATTTGTTTAAAACCTGCAACCTGATTTTGTGGGCCATTTGAAATATTGGATAGGATCGATCTTGTAGCTTATGCATTATCACTGCATGCTTGTCTATGTGTGCATGTATTTCATGTGTATTTATTGAAGAAATATGTGCCTGATCTTTACCACAATTGATTGGGTTGTGATCTAGGTGGAATCATAAGGAAAAATTTCAGTACAACCAGTGTGCATCCTTGATTAGAAAGTTACGTTGCTGAGGAATAGGGCCATCAGACAGGAAAAAGGTCCAATGGACCCATTATAGTCCTGAAGAAGCAATGTGGGAGATAGCAGATGTGATGCAGGAGGCATACCCACAACTATTTTGAAGTTTTGATAAAAACAAATTATATGTACATAGTGTTGATGATGCACTGAGGATGGTGCATAAATTAAGGGGAGGCGAATGTAATACCCCAGTTTTGACCCCGTAATGCAAATTTGTAAATAATGATGTAAAAGGCTAGAAGCCTGAAACAAATGGCCAGGATGACCAATACTTGTTTCTCTTAAAGGTTTTCAAACACAAAAATAAAATTATAAAACAAACCAAGTAATTCCTTACCTTTTTTAATGCCTAATAAACCAAAGTTGGTCTTTAGTGGACATTAATAGCCATCATCATCATCATCAATAAATTGGGATGAATAAGGAGAAAGAGGTGAGGATAATAGAATAAAATCCATAGATATTATTCTATACTATCATATTTTATTCATATTAAAAAAAACAATTATTTCCCAAGTAAATCCTTTTTCTGGCTTTTCTTTCAAAGGTTTATAGATATCTTTAATGATATTTCATATTTGAGTCCAAATGTGTACAACACAAATATGCTAATTTCAAATATGGACTAATTATGCTAATTTCAAATAGGGACTAATTAGTCATGTTTCCACATCTTTTCTATATTAAATGAGAACATTGTTATTTCTCTATGGACGAAGTTTAAAAGTTGACTAATTTTTTTATTTTTTTAGTGAGGTAAAGATTTGGTTGATATATTCATTTTTTCAAAATTTTGATGGTTTTGGTCGCCTTAAAATGGACCAAAACCACTAACGAAACCAAAACTAAATCTCAAAAATGTTTACATAACCATCCAAAACTAGACCTCAAAGCTTCATCCCACAAGTGAAAGTCTATTTCTCATAGATCATATGATAAATATTATGATTATTTTAAGTGATGATTGCATTAATAAAACAGATAAAATCTTATGAAAAATAATAACTCCTAGATAAATTTCAAACTCTAACTTATCTTGAATGTATAATCCGACCCATTTATCAATTTCAATAACTTCAGTTTTTTTTAATAAATAAGGGTAGGCAACAATAACGAGGTAGTTATCTTCAGTAGAGAGAGAGGATGAGTCATTGACATTACAATTCCCTTAAAGCGTTCAAAACTGCCAGCTCATCGTTTACAATTAGACACGTTGCTTCGAGTCAGCTGACGTGTTGCATGTAGATACAGAAGACAGTTTCGACGACTCAGCATTTTATCCATGTACGTGTACGAATGCCGTACGCCAACGTTGACGAGGTCGGAGACTTCACACGGTCAGATTCAGTTGTAACATGTAACCGAGCAATTTCGATGTTATCCATATTTGGATGACGTGGAAACGAAGTAGAATGGATAATATTCATATTAAACTGTATGCCGGTAATTAGTAACCGTTTACGTTAATAATTATTATTATTCAGTTATAGAATCGGGAGAGGGCAAGGAAATGTTTTCTGCTATATAATTATTATATTATAATTCTTTCAATAATGGTGGCGGTGCATTCCATCGCAAATTCGCAATCTTATCTTTCAGTTCTGGGCACGCGTTTCAGCCCTTAATTTTGTGAGATCTCGTTTTCTCCGGGCTTATCCAAATCCACCGTGTTAACTGGTTTTCAAGTCCCAGTATGG
The DNA here is from genome assembly GCA_027924585.1 of Larix kaempferi. NCBI lineage: Eukaryota > Viridiplantae > Streptophyta > Pinopsida > Pinales > Pinaceae > Larix > Larix kaempferi. Next base: position 3,577,538 of record BSBM01001409.1, on the reverse strand, counting down.
ATTGTTATATATGCATAACCCACTTATCTGATTCCTCAATTGTGCTTTGATTACCTTACCCGCATTTATAACAATCTCCGTTCTTTGTCTTTTAACTGGATTTTGGTACTGCAATTTTCGTTTCTGGATCTTTAGATCGGATTATTCTGCAGCTGGGATTCAAGCTCGGTTTCTGGATCAGCGTATTTTTGTTAGAAATCATGGCTGCCGCTGTTGGAAGACTCATGGCTGGTACCCAGGGGAATTCATTCTTGAGAAAGAAAAGTGGAGAGAAGAAGAATTATGTAGGCAGGAGCAATGTAACTGTGATGGCCTCTGTTTCTTTCCCTGGGATGAAAGAAGAGTATGAGACTCTGAGATTGAGCCCTGGGGCTACTGAGAAAGATGTTAAAACTGCCTTCAGACGCCTTGCGTTGCAGGTATATTGAAATGCCCATTTGAAACAAGAGAACCTCTTCTTTTAAATAATAATTTTCCATGTTTGAAGCTAAAGAGTAAAATAGAAATTAGATATTGTGAGGCTGTAGAAATTGGAATGCTTGAAAGCAGCTATCTCACACATTCTTGAAAATTTCAAGGTACGGTGTGTTCTTGAAATTTTCAAGAAACGGTATGTTCTGGCTGTGTACCTGTTTTATAGATCATATCAATGTTAGGAAAAATTCTGATCTATGTTCAACAATTAAGTTCTGATCAAAATCATATTGTGCTCATGTGTTGTTATGATCTGGTTACAGCATCATCCTGACGTTTGCAAAGGAGATAACTGTGGAATTCAATTTCACAAGATCAATCAGGCTTATCAGGTCATTGCTGGTCTAAATACAGCTTTGTTTATAGAAATTTTTCCTTTTTAAATCAATAGATTCTTATGCATGCCCATGTTTTCTGATTGTTGTTGTTTTTGTGATGAATGAACGAACAGTCTGTAATGTCCAGTTTGGCACAAGCAAAGCAGCAAAATGTTTCCAACGATTACTATATGGATGGCCTTAACGATTATTGCGATGAGTGGGAAGAATGGATGGGATGGGAAGGAGCTGGAACCCTTGATTATTCCTCCCATATTAACATGTATTATGCCTGATTAAATCTTTATCCATGTCTGCTGGCCTTGTAAATAGTTAGGCCTTTTCAAGACCATCCCCATGTTAACCAGTTATGGCCTACCGCTGAAATTCTTGCCATTAAAGCTTCTTCATTCATTCATCTCCTGTGAATACTCACATAATCTTCTACTTGTATAGCTGATTTTATTTCTATTGCATCGGCTTCTGCTTCAGAAAGGGCTTCTTGATTCAAATGAGCAACAGGGCTTCTTGATTCAAATGAGCAACAGCTTTTTTTAAGACTCATTTGCTTTGCTCATGGGTTCTGATTTTATGACTCCTTGTATATACGCTCTATTTATTTTAATCTCTTAACTTCTAGTACAGTCCTTTGGATCCCTCTCGCTCATGCCAATGTTACGAGGATCTGCTCTTAAAGGAAGAGCTAAATATTCTTGCTCTTAAATGAAGAGCTAAATATTCTTGTTGTATTGCAATGCTATTCAATGAAAGAAAATTGGAAACCATTATTCTGACCAGATAGATATGTGTGTCATTAATCTATGAATTCTGTAGTTTCATTCTAGTGTGCTTTTCTATGTATATCATGCTTAAAATGGTTGAAACAAAAAATCTGGTTTTATTCACAGGATTCAAAAGATGTAAACATTCATGTTGAGTAAATAGTTTCCTTTTTGTGAAATAGGATATATGCAATGTCAATTGGTTTGAATTAGTTGCTTCAGTAATTCTTACTAAGTCAATTTTGATCGAGTCTCCAAAAAATTATGCTTCAGACTTTAATGGAGGAGCTTTCCACTGGATCATTGATACCCAGATCTTTGGACGAGAGATTTGAACTGCCCAAGTCCAGAAAAGTTAAAAAGAAGAATTGAAGTGGGCAAATTGAATGAGTTACAGTTGTAGAAATTGAATGAGTTACAGTTGTAGAGGGGGTTGAAGTGGGCCAATTGAAAGAGTTACACAAAGAACTTGTTACATGATGATAAGTGTCCTATTTGAACTTCTACTTGTTACATGATGATAAGTGTCCTATTTGAACTTCTAGCCTATGTCATTAAGTGTCAATCTAAGACCCTCTTTTTTCTTCTAGTTTGTCTGTCCATTTAAGACCGTCTTTTTTCTTCTAGTTCGTCTGTCCATTTAAGAACCTCTTTCTTCTTTCAATTAATTATCTATAGATGACACAATCTTCCAATTATCTATAGATAATACAAAATTATCTATAAATTACTTTTTCTTCTTCCAATTATCTATAGATGACACAAAATTATCTATAGATGATAAAGATGAAATTTAAAGGATAAATGTTATATCATGTCAAAAAATGTAATATTGAAAATTCATAACAAATAAATGCAATGAAGATAAACACTACACAAACACAAACAAATATAAGGGTAAATATCACATCATACTAATAAATGTAATATTGGAAATTCTTAACAAATAAATTAAATGCAATGAAGATGAACACTTCAAAAACACAAAAAACACATCATGCAAAAGAATATAATATTGGAAATTTATAACAAATAAATGCAATGAAGCTGAACACTGCACACACAATTAGAATTATAAGTGATAGAAAAAAATAAATTGTTCACAATATGTATATTTACTCTTGAGCTTGATTGTAAATAAGATATGGCCTTATATTTAAAATGAGGGTCAATACATCATATTTAACTTTTAAAACATTCAAATAAAAGGAAGCTGATTTTGGAATATAAAGTGAATTACATAGATACATTACATGTTGTCCATGGAGTAAGTTGTCCATGAAAGGAAATAAAACTAATATAAATTATTTTCCAATTATATTCAAAACTTTGCAAGTAACATCATATAAGGTAACTATTTGAAGGGTAAAATTATATATATATATATATATATATATATATATATATAATTAACATTAACATTATATCATTCAAATTTTATAAAACCACTTCGCAATAATAAACACGATATCATAACAAATATATTTATATACTAGGATAGATGAGGTAGATCTATATTATAAGTCTCAGATAAATACATAATAATAGTAGTTGAGCCAACATACATTAGCATGAAACAAGCCATTTTTGGAGTAATTGAATTCCACTAACTCTCTAAGTATTTAATGAGTGTTTTTATTCTCCTTATGGGAGGTCTTTTGTCATTTCTATTGACATTTGTATGCAATTTGTAGCCAAAAGTACTTTACAAATTTGAGAAATCTCAAGTCAAAATGTGTTTTTTAGAGTTTTTTCTTATTTGTCAAATTATGGTGATAGCCCCTTAAAGTTTCTATTTGGTAGTGCACTTAATCATTGTAACCAAAATTACTTTAGAGGATCCGAGGAATCTTAGGGAAAAACTGTTGTGTGTTTTAGAGTTTTTATTATTTGTCAAATTCTCGTGATAGCCCAAGTTTCTATTTGATAGTGCACTTAATCAAGAGATAGATGTTGTGAATTTCCCAACTTATACCCAAGGAATGCCTAAGATAACTCCTTACTATGTGATTTTTTAGAGGACCTCCCAAAGTTTTATAGTAATTCAACTTGAGAGGATATTCCCCTTATACTCGAAACGATTTTTTAAACCAACAAGTTAAAATGTTATAGGATTCAGTTTCTGAAGTTAATGACAACCCTTAGATTGATTCCAAGAATCTCTACCTCCACAATCGATCAACCAAACTTTTATTTTAGGGTTCTAGGCAATGCCAATGAGGGCTAAAGAGAAACTATTATAGTGTTTTGCTCTAAAACTTGAATCCAAACAACAAATCCCTCCAACCAATGGAACAACACTCCAACACAATAGAAAGAGCTCTTATTGGAGCAATGTTAACAACCATGTTTTAAGAATTTAAAACTCCCACAAAGGTAGTTTAGGGAAAAAATCAAAAGGAAGCCTAGATAATTAAAATCTTTAGTTATGAAATATAATGGAAAATGTGTCAATTCCATTAGAACAAGAATAAACTCAATATGTAAAGAGTGTTAAGATAATGTGTTGGTTATTGTTATAAGATAAAAGGGTGTCTTGGATAGCTCGATTGAGCTATTGTCATTAGTAAAAAATACATAAAAGTCCGTGGGAAGTCTATAGAAAGTAAAATCGATCGAGAGCTTAATTTAACTGCATCTAAACCCTTGATCGATCTATTTAAAAAAAACTCAAAATCTCAATCGAGGGTTTTTAAGACCTCGATCAAGCTAATAGCTCAATCGAGGGTTTTTAAGACCTCGATCAAGCTAATAGCTCAATCGAGGGCTTGAAAAACAGGCTTTTAGCCCCCTTTTATGCAAATATAATTTCACTCGACTTTTTTTCAGGCTTAAACCCTATCTTGGGATGCACCTTAGGTGACAGATTTCATACCGATGGATTCATCAACGAATTGCCTATCCATTGACATATAATTTATGGGTGTTTGATTTCATATGATATTTTTTTTATTTTCTTTTCAAACTTACAGTTACAAAACCATGTCTACAACTTTGAATCAGCACAAAGAAAAATCAACAACATAAAAAGTACACAACCAAAAAATTTCAAAAAATATATACACCCCAAACCAACACGTCCTCTTCAAAAGAGTATTTTTTGTTTTTCTATTTTTGTAACCAGTAAAAGAAACGTTTATGTGCACACACACGTGTACAAAATGTGATTAAAATTTTCAATGGTCAATTTCAAAAATTAATAAAAAATATTATTTTCCAGCATAATTTTTTTTTTAAAAAAAGCACGTCCCAATGTTTTTTGTGTAGATTATGTTCATATATATATTTTTTAAAATTTATGCATTTATCACTAAACTATTTTACGTTCACACAAGCCACTTGTTAATTTTTTTTTTTTTTTGAAATTTACAAGAACAAACCTATCATTAAATGCAATTTTGGCATAGTAAACAATAATATATTTTTTTAAATATATGTGGAAAGACAACATAATTCCTTACAATTTATTTTTTTGTTGCATGTTGGACTTCACGAGGCATATATGAGTTTTGAGGGCTTCGATTTAATAAATGAATAAAAAAACAATTTTTCACGGCCACTTTTGCCAAAAAGTGTTATCCATCTTCATGTGTTCATAGAATGCACAACGATGTGGTTGGTTGTGGTTATCCATAACATCAATTCTTGAATATCTTTTCAAAATAGAGTCCCAAGAAGCCTTTAGCTACTAAGAATGAGAAGTGATGAATTGCAAGACATAAATATGGTGATAGCCCCTTAAAGTTATACCCAAAGGATGCTTGAGATAACTCCTTACTATATGATTTTTTAGAGGTCCTCCAAAAGTATTACGGTAATTATACTTGAGAAGATATTCCCCTTAGACTCGAAATAATTTTTTAGACCAAGAAAACAAAAAGTTATAAAATTGGTTATATGTATACTGAAATCGGTGCTTGAGATCAATGAAAACCTTGAGATTGATTCCAAGGATTTATACCCAACAATTGAGTAACCAACCTTCGATTTTAGGGTTCTAGGCCATGTCTAATGAGAACTAAAGATAATAATTGATTTTAAAGTTTATAATAAAACTTAAAACTTTACAACAAATCCCTTAAATTCCCTTCGACCAATCGAATAACACTCTAACATAATATAAAGAGCTCAGCTCATATTAGAGCAATGCTAACAACCATGTTTTAAAAATAAAACTCCCACAAAGCTAATTTATGGAAAAACTCCAAAGGATGCTTTAATGGAAAATGTCTAGATAAAAATGTGCCAATTCCATAAATTAAAGGATAAACTTATGTGAAGAATGATAAGATAATATATTGGTTATTACATTATAAGATAAATGAGTGTCATATAAGACGAATCAATAGTGATTCACCATAATAATATGGCTTTTAGCTAATGATGCAAGAAGGATAAGGTGCTAGCAAAATAGTTGAACTTGAAAATCCCCTAAATAATAAAATCTTTTTAGAAAAATAATTATGCATGAAATTTTTCTTAAATACATAGAAAATTGATTTTGCTTATTACATTATGAGAAAATTGTACACCGTTTAAATAATTATATGAATAAATATAAATAATTTAATTAATAATATTAAATAATTATATGAATACATATAAATAATTTAATATATTATTAATGAAAAATGAAAAATGAAATTTAACATTTGTATAGTTCTTTTTAATAAGGAAATGTAAATAATTATTTAAAATAAAACACAAACAATAAATAAATATCACAGTTGAAAAATGAAATTTTAAATTGCTATTATTTCTACACCGAAGAAAAGCAGTGAGATGCAAATATTGATTTAAAATTAACTTAAAAGTAAACGTATGTGGATAGGAATAAATCAAATAGATATTTTAATAACTCTTTATTTGGTATTAAATGAATAAATATCAATTCAAGTATTTAGTTATGGTCTGGGAGCCGAACTGTTAGGGTTTCGAGATTTGGGTTCCGAGGGAAGGAAATTAAAGGGACAATACACAGTCAGATCTATCTTCAAGCGATGTGATTCTTAATGGGGCGGAAAAAAAAATAGGTATGCTTGAGAGACTCAACTTCAAAGGTTACTAGTAACACGACTGGTAAGCTTCCACAGATCCCTATTTCCAAGCTGTGGCATAAAGGGAGTGATATTGATGGGACCAACTCGATGGTCAATATATATAGCGTAAATGTTGCTACCACCATGGGTTTATTTGTGGTCCTACTTGTCAAAACTTGCAGGATGTTGAAAGGGTGCAGGAGGGGGCTAGGAAATCGGTTGACCCGAAGATATTTGATGATCTTACTGACTGTTTAGCCAAGAAATGTATCAAAAGGAAGGGAAGCCCTTTAAATATGGCCATGGGGGCGGATGTGAAGATGGTCGATGTCATTCCGCTATCAGATTTAGCGATGGTAGAGCTCTTTGGTGGTAAGGGGATCACAGTTGAACATTTCAGAATGTGGGCCAATGAGACCTAGTCATCTTATCTTGGTTATTATCCTGAAGTTTATTCTCTTGCAAAAGGTTGGTTTGTCATCATACTGCAGTCAATGGAGGACACCAGGTATCTTCTTAGTGGGGTTTGGATGTGGGGAAACTCGACACTCATCATGAAAATATGGCGTCCTTTCTTTGATGCTGGTAGAGAAAAGTATCCTAGCCATCCTATTTAGGTCAAGCTATCGGATCTACCCCTGGAGCTTTGCAAAGAGGAGATCTTCGAACTTATAGGGTCTGCCATTGGAATCTACCTCAAAGCTGCCCTCTCCTTCAAACTGTCTGGGAAAATGTCAGTGGCCAAAATATTGGTTGAGATTGACCTCCGTGATGGTTTATGGGATGAAATGAACATTTCAAAGGGTTCATGTTTGCAAAAATAGGTATTGGACTATATATGTGTCCCATTCAGATGTAACATATGTCATAGTTACAGCCACGTGCTCAAGGACTATAAAATGCCTTTTATTAGGAATTTTTGGCACATGGATGATTCCCACGGGACTCAACATTTTGGAAACTTGGCCATGGTCTCTGAGACTATTGATATTGGTTCAGTATCAACAAATAATCCACATATTCCTGAGACTATTATGGATTCCTAGCTGGATGTCTTTGTGGATCAACTAATCATACTGTTGGGGTCGTTCGTGGATAATTTAGGGTTTGATTCTATCTTGGTTGTGGCTAATGCTTCAAAGGAGCCATGGCATTTCAACAGACAATGTTCTCCTCCTATATTGGGTAAGTTGCATAACTCATTGGAACCCTATGTAATTTCAGTGGATGTCATGCATAATTGGTTCAGTATCAACAAATAATCCACATATTCTTGAGACTATTATGGATTCCTAGTTGGATGTCTTTGTGGATCAACTAATCATACCATCGGGGTCATTCGTGGATAATTTAGGGTTGGATTCTATCTTGGTTCTGGTTGATGCTTCAAAGGAGCCATGACATTTCAACAGACAATGTTCTCCTCCTATATTGGGTAAGTTGCGGAACTCATTGGAACCCTATGTAATTTCAGTGGATGTCATGCATAATATTGATATTATCACACCTACTCACTCTCCCTTGGAGCATAGCTCATCTTCTCCCATCGTAAAGACATATGCTATGATATTTCATCAATCTCATTCTATGTCCTCGAAACTAGGGTTTGGTGTTGTGGATTCCATTTGTTTCAACCCTCCCGTGAATAAGGAACCACCTTTCCCTGCTAGGACGATGTGATCCTTTGTTGAATCCATGACACCTTTTGTTGAGGGTTCCCTTTTTCATCCACTTATGATATTGGGTGATGTTATGTCAACAGAAAAACATGTTGACTGTAATAAAACTCTCATTCCCATTAGGTATATGCCCCCCCTGATTTTGATTTTTTAGATAATCATTCTCCGATACCTGATGGAATGATCTCTAACAGAATGAAATTTGATATTCCAAAGGAGATGGAATTATCATCTTTTCCAATTGTCCCATGTCATGAGTTAACAGACCTAGACTCTTTGGAATCTGGAATCATGAACTATAATTCATATGACCCATTGTTAGGGGATTCGATTTATTCCCTCAAAGGGAGGTGATACTACTTGGCACAAACTATTTGATAGGTTTGAAAAGTGCAGTGGGGAAAAAATTGACAAATATGTTGAGGGTTTAATTCTATTGGAACAAGATATTAACATGCATGTGACACCAAGGTATCATCTTAGATATTTATAAGATCGGAATCCAATGACTGGTATGGGTTGGGAAGTGATCCTCAATCTTCCCCTCGACTCAAGGGATGTGTTTCTATTATGAACAAATCCATGTGTCAATCCGCTAAGGTATGTAAAGGTTGGGAGGCAAAGGACTATAAAGGGGGTGCTCAGAGATTCAACCCTTAAGAATGTGGGGTATTAATGCTCATTCTTTCTTTTAATTGTAGGGGGATTGAGAAGTTGTCCAAGAAACTGGCCCTTAAGCATATGGTTTACCTACACAAACATGATATTATGATTCTACAAGAAACATTGTATTGTGGGTACTCTATTCAAAATGATCTAAGATCTATGTTTCCTGGTTGGGAGTTCAACTATATTGATGCTATTGGTCGCTCAGGGGAAATCATCACGGGATGGTATTCAAATTCTATTCTTTGTATTAACTCATTGTCCATTACCTCAGGTCTCGGAACAGATTTCTTCTCTCGCGAGCTGGGACATGCGTTCACCCTACTAAACATCTATGGTCCAAACTCACATCACGTAGATTTTTGGCTGAGACTATTAAAGCTTCTTCATTCATTCATCTCCTGTGAATACTCACATAATCTTCTACTTGTATAGCTGATTTTATTTCTATTGCATCTTCTCACATAATCTTCTACTTGTATAGCTGATATTATTTCTATTGCATCGGCTTCTGCTTCAGAAAGGGCTTCTTGATTCAAATGAGCAACAGGGCTTCTTGATTCTCATTTGCTTTGCTCATGGGTTCTGATTTTAGGACTCCTTATATATACGCTCTATTTATTTTAATCTCTTAACTTCTAGTACAGTCCTTTGGATCCCTCTCGCTCATGCCAATGTTACGAGGATCTGCTCTTAAATGAAGAGCTAAATATTCTTGTTGTATTGAAATGCTATTCAATGAAAGGAAATTGGAAACCATTATTCTGACCAGATAGATCTGTGTGTCATTAATCTATGAATTCTGTAGTTTCATTTTAGTGTGCTTTTCTATGTATATCATGCTCAAAATGGTTGAAACAAAAAATCTGGTTTTATTCACAGGATTCAAAAGATGGTTTTATTCACAGGATTCAAAAGATGTAAACATTCAAGTTGAGTTAATAGTTTCCTTTTTGTGAAATAGGATATATGCAATGTCAATTGGTTTGAATTAGTTGCTTCAGAAATTCTTACTAAGTCAATTTTGATCGAGTCTCCAAAAAATTATGCTTCAGACTTTAATGGAGGAGCTTTCCACTGGATCATTGATACCCAGATCTTTGGACGAGAGATTTGAACTGCCCAAGCCCAGAAAAGTTAAAAAGAAGAATTGAAATGGGCAAATTGAATGAGTTACAGTTGTAGAGGGGGTTGAAGTGGGCCAATTGAAAGAGTTACACAAAGAACTTGTTACATGATGATATGTGTTCTTGTTACATGATGATAAGTGTCCTATTTGAACTTCTAGCCTATGTCATCAAGTGTCAATCTAAAACCCTCTTTTTTCTTCTAGTTTGTCTGTCCATTTAAGACCCTCTTTCTTCTTCCAATTATCTATAGATGATACAAAATTATCTATAGATGACTCTTTCTTCTTCCAATTATCTATAGATGACACAAAATTATCTATAGATGATAAAGATGAAATTTAAAGGATAAATGTTACATCATGTAAAAAACTGTAATATTGAAAATTCATAACAAATAAATGCAATGAAGATAAACACTACACAAACACAAACAAATATAAGGGTAAATATCACATCATACTAATAAATGTAATATTGGAAATTCTTAACAAATAAATTAAATGCAATGAAGATGAACACTTCAAAAACACAAAAAACACATCATGCCAAAGAATATAATATTGGAAATTCATAACAAATAAATGCAATGAAGCTGAACACTGCACAAACAATTAGAATTATAAGTGATAGAAAAAAATAAATTGTTCACAATATGTATATCTAATCTTGAGCTTGATTGTAAATAAAATATGGCCTTATATTTAAAATGAGGGTCAATACATCATATTTAACTTTTAAAACATTCAAATAAAAGGAAGCTGATTTTGAAATGTAAAGTGAATTACATCGATACATTACATGTTGTCCATGGAGTAAGTTGTTCATGAAGGAAATAAAACTAATATAAATTATTTTCTAAAATTCTTATGTTATTATATTCCAAACTTTGCAAGTAACATCAAATAAGATAACTATTTGAAGGGTAAAATTATATATATATATATATAATTAACATTAACATTATATCATTCAAATTTTATAAAACCACTTCGCAATAATAAACACGACAACAAATATATTTATATATTTATATACCAGGGTAGATCAGGTAGATCTATATTATAAGACTCAGATAAATACATAATAATAGTAGTTGAGCCAACATACATTTGCATGAAACAAGCCATTTTTGGAGTAATTGAATTCCACTAACTCTCTAAGTATTTAATGAGTGTTTTTATTCTCCTTATGGGAGGTCTTTTGTCATTTCTATTGACATTTGTATGCAATTTGTAGCCAAAAGTACTTTACAAATTCGAGAAATCTCAAGTCAAAATGTGTTTTTTAGAGTTTTTTCTTATTTGTCAAATTCTGGTGATAGCCCCTTAAAGTTTCTATTTGGTAGTGCACTTAATCATTGTAACCAAAATTACTTTAGAGGATCCAAGGAATCTTAGGGCAAAACTGTTGTGTGTTTTAGAGTTTTTATTATTTGTCAAATTCTCGTGATAGCCCAAGTTTCTATTTGATAGTGCACTTAATCAAGAGATAGATGTTGTGAATTTCCCAACTTATACCCAAGGAATGCCTAAGATAACTCCTTACTATGTGATTTTTTAGAGGACCTCCCAAAGTTTTATAGTAATTCAACTTGAGAGGATATTCCCCTTAGACTCGAAACGATTTTTTAAACCAACAACTTAAAATGTTATAGTATTCAGTTTCTGAAGTTAATGACAACCCTTAGATTGATTCCAAGAATCTCTACCTCCACAATCGATCAACCAAACTTTTATTTTAGGGTTCTAGGCAATGCCAATGAGGGCTAAAGAGAAACTATTATAGTGTTTTGCTTTAAAACTTGAAGCCAAACAACAAATCCCTCCAACCAATGGAACAACACTCCAACACAATAGAAAGAGCTCTTATTGGAGCAATGTTAACAACCATGTTTTAAGAATTTAAAACTCCCACAAAGGTAGTTTAGGGAAAAAATCAAAAGGAAGCCTAGATAACTAAAATCTTTAGTTATGAAATATAATGGAAAATGTGTCAATTCCATTAGAACAAGAATAAACTCAATATGTAAAGAGTGTTAAGATAATGTGTTGGTTATTGTTATAAGATAAAAGGGTGTCTTGGATAGCTCGATTGAGCTATTGTCATTAGTAAAAAATACATAAAAGTCCGTGGGAAGTCTATAGAAAGTAAAAGGTTGATCGATCGAGAGTTTAATTTAACTGCATCTAAACCCTTGATCGATCTATTTAAAAAAAACTCAAAATCTCAATTGAGGGTTTTTAAGATCTCGATCAAGCTAATAGCTCAATCGAGGGCTTGAAAAACAGGCTTTTAGCCCCCTTTTATGCAAATATAATTTCACTGGCCTTTTTTTCAGGCTTAAACCCTATCTTGGGATGCACCTTAGGTGACAGATTTCATACTGATGGATTCATCAACGAATTGCCTATCCATTGGCATATAATTTACAGGTGTTTGATTTCATATGATATTTTTTTTATTTTCTTTTCAAACTTACAGTTACAAAACCATGTCCACAACTTTGAATCAACACAAAGAAAAATCATCAACATAAAAAGTACACAACCAAAAAATTTCAAAAAATATATACACCCCAAATGTAATGTCCCTTGTTAGGAACTTTATTAAAATTGCAATTTTCCACTTTTTTCCTTGGTTCGACCTTTGACTAGTTTCGATCTCTAGGTCCCAAATTTGCCCCAAATGATCCCAAATCTTCTGAGAAGGTATATGAATGATATTAAAACATAAATATGTGTTTCAGGGATGCCTTTGTACCTTTAAAACACTTCTGCAAATACTCTTTCAATTCTGGTCAATGTAGGTAACTTTACTAGTGATTTCCCTTTGACTAGTATTGGTCTCTAGGTCTCAAATTGACTCCAAATGCCTTCAAATATTTAAGGAAGGTTTATGAATGATATTAGGAATTGAATATGATGTTCAGGGATAACATATGGCCACCAAAAGACCTCTGCAAACTCTCTTAAGATTCTGGACCAAGTATGCAATTTTACTAGTAATTTGGGGTTCAAATCCCCCTAAGGTAAGTACTGAAAATGGCTTCCCAAATGCCTCCAAACCCACTCAAATTTATGAACATAGGTATGTAATGTGTTAAGTATGTTATTAAGGTCTCATATGCACCATTAATGGTTTATTACAACTGTTCTCACCCTCTCCCATTCAACTGCAAAAATCCCCAATTCGACCCTTGGGGAAATGGCACTATTTCTTCTCCCAATGCAATTAAACTGAGTAAAAATGCTTCAAATGCTCAAGTACAGTACATGAAACTTGTATAAGACATCCATTGCAGTATATTTATCACAAATATATCAGAGAATCATCCATTCATTCGAAATCATCATCAATACATTGGCTCACAACAAGGTAGTGGGGAAATGGCATTGTTCTTCCATTAAAAATGAGATTTATACATTTCTACTTGGAATTTCGACCTGAAACTTTTTGGAGATGAAGAACAGAGTATTTAATTCATATTACAAAAGAAATGGGGCATTAGAATCTCCCCCAAAGAGTACAATAGCTCACCAAAAATGCCCTCCCTTAAGGATCAAGAATATGCCATCAAAACTAGAAATGGTTAAAGGAGCGAGCTACAATAGAAGAAACCATGAGATGCCCTGTAGCTTACACCTGCAAATAAAGACTCCATTAAAGCTCCAAATGAAAGGTCTGAATGGCCTTTCCAATTGCCAACTTGGATGGGAATCTTTCACCCTCGAAATTGGATAAGGCAAGAAACTAGTCATCCACTAGCTCTCCCTCTTCACAAATGCAATTACAAATTCTACAAATGATCAAAAGCCATTCTCATACTTCATTTCTACATTTTATAACCAACATTAGCCTTCTAAGGGTCTAAATCCTCTCAATAGATTCAATAGATTTCCATTTAGGAAATATTCCACATTTGCCACTTGTCTCCTAGTTCCAACCTTCCATCTTCTCCCAAATTCGATTTTGAGTCTCTTTGGCTTCTCCAACTCCCAAATTCGCCTTCCTTGAGCCTATTTTTGGGGCTGACATGTCATAGTGGTCAGATGTCAGAGGTCAGGTCTGCAATTTGTCATAGTTGTCATAGATACTCCATCATTGGTGTCATAGGGGCTAGGGAATCTAGCCCAAGTGTCCACAAACTTCCACTTTGACTCTTTATCTTCCATGGAGGTTACCAATCCTTCCCAATTGGACCTAATATGCTCAACGACATGTGTTATGACTTACCAACTCACCCAAGAGTGTTCACATTCCCATTAATTCGAATTTGCAAAAGAGAGATACCATGTATTATGAAAAATCAAGCTAGTGTGGGTCCCACATCCTCCATATGTCTCCAAAACCATTTGTCACCTAGGATTTCTCTTGAATTTCTTTATTCACTCTATTTATTAAATACTTGAACCCTTCTAATGTCTAAACATCATTTATTATCCCCCTTATTCCAAATCCCAAAGCTTCCACCCCAAACCTAGGAAACTAGTAATTTTCCTACTTGGCAATTATTTGACCCTTAAGATCAATTTTACAAAATCTAATGAATATGGCTAATGTGATTAGGCCATTGTGACCCAATTCCAAATTTGGGACATGACACCAAACCAACACGTCCTCTTCAAAAGAGTATTTTTTGTTTTTCTATTTTTGTAACCAGTAAAAGAAGCGTTTATGTAAAATTTTCAATGGTCAATTTCAAAAATTAATAAAAAATATTATTTTCCAACATAAATTAAAAAAAAAAAATGCATGTCCCAATGCTTTTTGTGTAGATTATGTTCATATATATATATTTTTAAAATTATGCATTTATCACTAAACTATTTTACGTTCACACAAGCCACTTGTTAACTTTTTTTTCTTCTAAAATTTACAAGAACAAACCTATCATTAAATGCAATTTTGGCATAGTAAACAATAATATATTTTTTAAAATATATGTGGAAAGACAACATAATTCCTTACAATTTATTTTTTTGTTGCATGTTGGACTTCACAAGGCATATATGAGTTTTGAGGGCTTTGATTTAATAAATGAATAAAAAAACAAATTTTCACGGCCACTTTTGCCAAAAAGTGTTATCCATCTTCATGGGTTCATCATTTCTTCCCTAACTCCAAGAGAAATATTTTATGTTATATCTTTTAATTGAGTTTTCATTTGTATCACTTGTCTTCTTTTTGCCTTTAATTTCGTGTTATAGTTCTATTCCCATTCTTTTCACCAAGCTTCCCACATTTCCATTGCCAATGTGACCTTTTTTTGGTTGTTGTCACAATGATGTTCACATATCTTAATTGCGTCTCGGAGAATGGAGTGTTCATAGAATGCACAACGATTTGGCTGGTTGTGGTTATCCATAACATCAATTCTTGAATATCTTTTCAAAACAGAGTCCCAAGAAGCCTTTAGCTACTAAGAATGAGAAGTGATGAACTGCAAGACATAAATATGGTGATAGCCCCTTAAAGTTATACCCAAAGGATGCTTGAGATAACTCCTTATTAAATGATTTTTTAGAGGTCCTCCAAAAGTATTACGATAATTATACTTGAGAAGATATTCCCCTTAGACTCGAAATAATTTTTTAGACCAAGAAAACAAAAAGTTATAGGATTGGTTATATGTATACTGAAATCAGTGCTTGAGATCAATGACAACCTTGAGATTGATTCCAAGAATCTATACCCCACAATTGAGTAACCAACCTTCGATTTTAGGGTTCTAGGCAATGAGAACTGAAAATAATAATTGATTTTAAAGTTTATAATAAAAATTTACAACAAATCCCTTAAATTCCCTTCGACCAATCGAATAACACTCTACCATAATATAAAGAGCTCATATTAGAGCAATGCTAACAACCATGTTTTAAAAATAAAACTCCCACAAAGCTAATTTATGGAAAAACTCCAAAGGATGCTTTAATGGAAAATGTCTAGATAAAAATGTGCCAATTCCATAAATTAAAGGATAAACTTATGTGAAGAATGATAAGATAATATATTGGTTATTACATTATAAGATAAATGAGTGTCATATAAGACGAATCAATAGTGATTCACCATAATAATATGGCTTTTAGCTAATGATGCACGAAGGCTAAGGTGCTAGCAAAATAGTTGAACTTGAAAATCCACTAAATAATAAAATCTTTTTTGAAAAATAATTATGCATGAAATTTTTCTTAAATACATAGAAAATTGATTTTGCTTATTACATTATGAGAAAATTGTTTACCGTTTAAATAATTAAATAATAAAATCTTTTTTGAAAAATAATTATGCATGAAATTTTTCTTAAATACATAGAAAATTGATTTTGCTTATTACATTATGAGAAAATTGTTTACCGTTTAAATAATTATATGAATAAATATAAATAATTTAATTAATAATATTAAATAATTATATGAATACATATAAATAATTTAATATATTATTAATGAAAAATGAAAAATGAAATTTAACATTTGTATAGTTCTTTTTAATAAGGAAATGTAAATAATTATTTAAAATAAAACACAAGCAATAAATAAATCTCACAAATAAATCTCACAGTTGAAAAATGAAATTCTAAATTGCTATCATTTCTACACCGAAGAAAAGCAGTGAGATGCAAATATTGATTTAAAATTAACTTAAAAGTAAACATATGTGGATAGGAATAAATCAAATAGATATTTTAATAACTCTTTATTTGGTATTAAATGAATAAATATCAATTCAAGTATTTAGTTATGGTCTGGGACCCGAACTATTAGGGTTTCGGGATTTGGGTTCCAAGGGAAGGAAATTGAAGGGACAATACACAGTCAAATCTATCTTCAAGCGATGTGATTCTTAATGGGGCGGAAAAAAATAGGTATGCTTGAGAGACTCAACTTCAAAGGTTACTAGTAACACGATTGGTAAGCTTCCACAGAACCCTATTTCCAAACTGTGGCATAAAGGGAGTGATATTGATGGGACCAACTCGATGGTCAATATAGATAGTGTAAATGTTGCTACCACCATGGGTTTATCTGGTGGTCCTACTTGTCAAAACTTGCAGGATGTTGAAAGGGTGTAGGAAGGGGCTAGGAAATCGGTTGACCCGAAGATATTTGATGATCTTACTGACCGTTTAGCCAAGAAATGTATCAAATGGAAGGGAAGCCCTTTAAATATGGCCATGGGGGCGGATGTGAAGATGGTCGATGTCATTCCGCTATCGGATTTAGCAATGGTAGAGCTCTTTAATGGTAAGGGGATCACAGTTGAACGTTTCAGAATGTGGGCCAATGAGACCTAGTCATCTTACCTTGGTTATTATCCTGAAGTTTATTCTCTTGCAAAAGGTTGGTTTGTCATCATACTGCAGTCAATGGAGGACACCAGGTATCTTCTTAGTGGGGTATGGATGTGGGGTAACTCGACACTCATCATGAAAATATGGCGTCCTTCCTTTGATGCTGGTAGAGAAAAGTATCCTAGTCATCCTATTTAGGTCAAGTTGTCGGGTCTACCCCTGGAGCTTTGCAAAGAGGAGATCTTCGAACTTATAGGGTCTGCCATTGGAATCTACCTCAAAGCTGCCCTCTCCTTCAAACTGTCTGGGAAAATGTCAGTGGCCAAAATATTGGTTGAGATTGACCTCCGTGATGGTTTATGGGATGAAATGAACATTGCAAAGGGTTCGTGTCTGCAAAAACAGGTATTGGACTATATATGTGTCCCATTCAGATGTAACATATGTCATAGTTACGGCCACATGCTCAAGGACTGCAAAATGCCTTTTATCAGGAATTTTTGGCACACGGATGATTCCCACGGGACTCAACATTTTGGAAACTTGGCCATGGTCTCTGAGACTATTGATATTGGTTCAGTATCAACAAATAATCCACATATTCCTGAGACTATTATGGATTCCTAACTGGATGTCTTTGTGGATCAACTAATCATACCGTTGGGGTCGTTCGTGGATAATTTAGGGTTGGATTCTATCTTGGTTGTGGCTAATGCTTCAAAGGAGCCATGGCATTTCAACAGACAGTGTTCTCCTCCTATATTGGGTAAGTTGCAGAACTCATTGGAACCCTATGTAATTTCAGTGGATGTCATGCATAATTGGTTCAGTATCGACAAATAATCCACATATTCTTGAGACTATTATGGATTCGTAGCTGGATGTCTTTGTGGATCAACTAATCATACCGTCGAGGTCGTTCGTGGATAATTTAGGGTTGGATTCTATCTTGGTTGTGGTTGATGCTTCAAAGGAGCCATGGCATTTCAACATACAGTGTTCTCCTCCTATATTGGGTAAGTTGCGGAACTCATTGGAACCCTATGTAATTTCAGTGGATGTCATGCATAATATTGATATTATCACACCTACTCACTCTCCCTTGGAGCATAGCTCATCTTCTCCCATCGTAAAGACATATGCTATGGTATTTCATTAGTCTCATTCTGTGTCCTCGAAACTAGGGTTTGGTGTTGTGGATTCCATTTGTTTCAACCCTCCCGTGAATAAGGAAACACCTTTCCCTGCTAGAACGATGTGATCCTTTGTTGAATCAATGACACCTTTTGCTAAGGGTTCCCTTTTTCATCCACTTATGATATTGGGTGATGTTATGTCAACAGAAAAACATGTTGACTGTAATAAAACTTTCATTCCCATCAGGTATATGCCCCCCCCTGATTTTGATTTTTTAGATAATCATTCTCCGATACCTGATGGAATGATCTCTAACAGAATGAAATTTGATATTCCAAAGGAGATGGAATTATCATCTTTTCCGATTGTCCCATGTCATGAGTTAACATACCTAGACTCTTTAGAATCTGGAATCATGAACTATAATTCATCTGACCCATTGTCAGGGGATTCGATTTATTTCCCTCAAAGGGAGGTGATACTACCTGGCACAGACTGTTTGATAGGTTTGAAAAGTGTAGTGGGGAAAAAATTGACAAATATGTTGAGGGGTTAATTCTATTGGAACAAGATATTAACATGCATGTGACACCAAGGTATCATCTTAGATCTTTATAAGCTCGGAATCCAATGACTGGTATGGGTTGGGAAGTGATCCTCAATCTTCCCCTTGACTCAAGGGATGTGTTTCTATTATGAACAAATCCATGTGTCAATCCACTAAGGTATGTAAAGGTTGGGAGGCAAAGGACTATAAAGGGGGTGCTCAGAGATTCAACCCTTAAGAATGTGGGGTATTAATGCTCATTCTTTCTTTTAATTGTAGGGGGATTGGGAAGTTGTCCAAGAAACTGGCCCTTAAGCGTATGGTTTACCTACACAAACATGATATTATGATTCTACAAGAAACATTGTATTGTGGGGACTCTATTCAGAATGATCTAAGATCTATGTTTCCTGGTTGGGAGTTCAACTATATTGATGCTATTGGTCGCTCAGGGGAAATCATCACGGGATGGTATTCAAATTCTATTCTTTGTATTAACTCATTGTCCGTTACCTCAGGTCTCGAAACAGATTTCTTCTCTCGCGAGCTGGGACATGCGTTCACCCTACTAAACATCTATGGTCCAAACTCACAACACCTAGATTTTTGGCTGAGACTATTCAGTCGTGGATTTTACAAATCTAAGAGATTCATCTTGGGTAGTGATTTGAACTTTTCACTTGGTGAATGTGAGACTTGGGGTCCGAATGCCTTGAAGGACACTCTATCCGAATTATTTGTCAGGCGACTAGCAGATGAAGGGTTATTTGACATTCCCATTATTACACTTAATCCTACATGGATAAATATGCATGTAGGTTCATACAATGTTTCCAAGCATCTAGATATATTCCTTATCAATGAAGGTATTCTCTGTCTGGCGCCACGTATTCAACAATGGATTGGCGAAGGCGGTGAATCAAATCATCACCCCATTTTCATGGAATTTAGTTTCAATAAGGCTAAACAACCTACCCCTTTCAAATTTAATGATGCTTGGCTTCAACATGAGTCCTAAAGACAGCTGATCATGAATTCATGGGTGTCTTTCTATCCTTCCAGTACATCCTCTGCTACCATACAGTTTTAAAATAATCTTAAAAAGGTTAAGGAATTTTAAGATCTATTGGGATTTCAATCATCGAAGGTCCATGGAAGCGGAGTTACTTGAGATTGAAGATCACCTGGATGTTTACTCTGATGACCATCCTCATGGTTAGTATAATAATGACCAGAAGTCATATTACTTAGGCTTGGAAGGGAAAATAAAAAGATTATTGTTGAAATGGAGGTCACTATTCGACTTTAAATTCAAGTTGTATGGCCAAAAATGGTGATGGAATTACTAAATATTTCCACAATTATTACAAGAACAAATTTAATAACAACTCTCTTTGGAAACTAGTTGAGGAGGGTGACCACCTTGCTACTGGTTTTGATGGCATGGCTACCATTGGTACCAATCATTTCAGGAAGATTTTCAAAGAGGATATAGAGGCACCTATTGGCTCCATGATGGATCTGATCACTTTCTACCCTTCCTTTGTTAGTAATGAACAAAATGATTCTCTAAAGCTTGACGTCTCCTTGGAAGGGCTCAAAGTGGCTATACACTCTATGAAAGCTGATAAAATTCCTGGTACCAATGGGCTTCCCATCGAATTCTATTTGGGTTTTATGGATCTTTTAGAAGTTGATCTCCTAGCTGTGATTGAGGACTCACGAGTCTAGGGCAGTATTCTTGGTACGTTTAACAACAACTTCATCACTCTTATCTTGAAGAAGGACAGAGCCTGCAGTATGGAATATTTCATACCAATACCACTGTGTAATTCAGTGTATAATATCATTGCAAGATTTGTTGCTAACATGATTAAGGGAATTCTATCTAACAAGATTAATGATGAGAAATTTGCATTTCTTGAGAAGAGACAGATCCATGATCACATAGCTATTTCTCAAGAGGTTCTCCATTCAGCTAAAACTAAGAAGATTCCTGTAGCTATTATCAAAGTTTATCTGTCTAAGGTGTATGATTGCGTCAATTGGACCCTCATCAAAATTATCCTTTTGCATATTGGATTTGACCTGCAAATGGTTAACTGGATATTATCCATTGTGAACTATCTTTATTTCTCGGTACTTATTAATGGCTCTGCTGCCAAATTTTTTAGACTTGGATGGGGTTTATGACAAGGCTGTCCTCTACCTCCTCTATTATTTATTTTGATGACAGATGGCCTTATCTGAATGGTATTAAATGCAACTTATATAGGTGTTATTAAAGGTGTCTGTATGGGTGGTAATGTAAAAATTACTCGCCTCCTATTTGTTGAAGACATTCTTTTTGTTACTAATGGTTCTAGAAGGGGTGCTCTTATACTTAAATCTATTATGTCCATATTTTCAAAATTTAATGGTATGGTTTGTAACACTAACAAATATTCCATTTCCTTTTTGAACATTGATCCTGTTGAGGAATTATGGCTTGCTGAAAAATTTGGTTTTGGTAGTGATTGATATCTCCACAGGCCTTAGATATATGGGATTTTTTATTAAACCAAATGGCTATAACTATAAATACTGGACTTGATTATTTGGCAGAATTGAAAAAAGGATCAATCTATGGTGTAATAAGTGGCTCTCTCGGAGGGGGAAGATTGGTTATGATAAACTCAATTGTTGAAGCTATCCCTGTATATTGGATTTCATTATCTTTTTTTCATGTTGGTATCCTCAACTGTATCATAAAGTTGTGTCAAAACTTCTTATGGGGGGGTTTCATTCTGAACACTCATTCCCATGGGTTGCTTGGAAAAGGATTGCAATGCCAAAGGATTTCAGTGGCTGGGGCATTAAAGACCTTCCTTTCTTTTCCAAAGCACTTGCTTCCAAAAGTGTTTGGAAAATTCTCAAGGGTGAGAGGCTCTGGGTATGAGTCATTTTTCACAAATACATTTATCCCTTAACCATTGAAGAATGGTTCAAGATTCCAGTCAAATCTGATCCATTGTTTGGAAAGCAATCATATTTGCCTTTGGGGTTATAGGTGATTGGATCACATGGTGTATTGGAAATGGTAAGAAGGTTTGTATTGGTCAAGATCCCTGGGTGGGATGTGATGTTTTCTACAGGATCCCAAATGCCATGATTCTCTCTCTGACTGACGGGGGCATTCTTTTCCTACACCAAGCGCAACTTGCAGGTAATATTAATCCTTGTAACCAATATTTGTTATTTGCGGATGATATGGGATTCAATGAGTTGGAAAAACCTCATTGGGATAGGTGTATCCATTCTCTATCATCTTGTCATATTCTTAGCGATATGGAAGACAAATTGCTATGGGTTAAGAATGCTACTGGTGGCAGCTATGCCCCAAAGCTGGGATATTTGGCACTCAGAGAATTGAAGGTTATTCCCCTAACCAAATGGTGGTCTAAGTTATTATGGCAGTTGAATTGCCCCTATAAGCTTAAAAAATTTCTATGGCTGGTACTTGAGGGCAAGGTTCCTGTCTGGGATGAGTTGGTACATAAATTTGCTTGTGGGCCTAGTAGGTTCCCATTGTGCTGCAATTATCCTAAAAACATTCAACAACTTTTCATCTGTTGTCCTTTCTTACTGAGCATGTGGAGTCATTTGGCACATTTAACAGTATCTGGTATGATCTTTACTAGAGCTTTTCTATATGATCCTTATGTTTTGTAAACTCATGATTTTTATTAGCTATATGGTATGTTGATAAGGGTATTGGAAGAACTGTATATGGGAAGAAGATATTATTCATATGTATGGCCTTGAGGTCTTTGAACAATATGGTTTTATAATATAAAATTGTGGTTTTTTCCGTGGAAAAAAATTATTTAGCTATGGTAACAATAAAGGAAAAAAATTCATTAAATGGACATAAAAGGTGACCTTTTATGGGGCAGGAAATAACAATAGAGCTATAGGGTTTTAATTTATTTTAGTGTAAGGAATCTTAGATATTGGAATGAAAATTAAATGCAAATTTGAGTGTATGATTTGGAAAATTGATGAGTTTACCATCATAGCCATACATGGGGATGATAAAATATTAGTCGCTCAACATTAAAATATTGTATTTTGCTAAAATATTAGTCACTCAACATTAAAATAGTGTATTTTGGATATATATATATATATATATATATATATATATATATATATGGAAGGAAGGTAATAATGAAAAAAATTAGATGAAGGAATGAATATATATCTGTGTGTGGAAAAAGGTTGGATGAAAGAATGTGTGTTATTTGAATGGAAAATAGATATGGATGTTAAAAGATTATTAATTAATTGTTTTTTTTGAAGTAGATTAATAATTATATTTTAATTTAAGGTTACAATTTAGTTAGAGGTCAAATTGATATATGAGATGTTTTTGTTTGTGGTAGATTATTAATTAATTATATTTTGGAAAATACTAAATAATAATAATTTTTTTTGTTAGCTAGTGGTACCCCTTACTTGCAGGGTTTTCCTTTGGCTAAGAAACCATGACCCAGGGGAATCTAAGGCGTCAAAATCACTCGGGGATCACACTTGGCTTGGACCGCACCAACCCTTAACATGGCTGGATTTTTGGTATCTGCAGGGTTTCGAACCGACTACCATTCAGCTTAGGGGTATCTTAACTCATCACTCGCCACTGACTATTCTACATCTCACAGATTGCTAAATAATAATAATAATAATAATAATAATAATAATAATTATTATTATTAAATTTAATATCATAACTTAGTTAGAGGCTAAATCAACATATAAGATGCTCTTGTTTATAAGAGGTTATAAATTAATTATTTTTGTCACAACTTAGTCACATGCCAAATTAACATATGAGATGCCATGGGACAAGGGACCTTTTGATGTAACAATTCGGCCGCTAAGTCTATGGAGGTGTAGATACCCTACACCCCTCCAAATTTGAACTTGTGAATTTTAAGGAGGAAACACATGTTCGTAACCATTAGACTTACTCAAAATGTTCGTGTTATGTGTTAGGTAAGCAAGGTATATCCACATATGTCATCACCTTAAGGTAACAACTCACACAAACATATCAAAGATTAGTACACTAGTGTATACATGGTTAAAATCCTTAAAGAGGGAACAATCCACGACCCTAGCCAACATGACCACTTGAGGCAATACATTAATCCAAAAATAAAATAATATACATATGAATATCTCATAATTGATCATCAACAAATGAATCTACATGCCCTTTAAATGGAGATCATGGTCCAGTCAATCAATAAGCCACAAATCAAGTGGTATTAGTATTGAGGAGAAGATCAACTGTTGAATCCCTTTATGTCTAGAACAAAACCATGACTATCACATTACTTAGTTATAAAAGTACACGAAAGAAATGCACTTTACCTAAATTCGACACACTAAACCAAATTGAACTTAATTAACTCCTAAATGTCTAAATATCCTAACATTCCCCATTAAAACCAACTTAGGTTAGGCTTGAAGGATTTACAGAGGTGACACAATAAGAGAATGAAGGGGGCATTAAATCCTACCCCCCTTACTGACAACTTTTCGAACTCCTAATATAAATTGAAGCTTCAAAAAATTATCTTTTGTAAGACTCTGTGCAAATATCTACAACTTGGTCATTTGTATAGCAATAGAGCACCTCAATAATGTGACCCTAAAGAAGCTTTCTAATGAAGTGCATGTTTAATTAAATGTGTTTTATGTGCTAATGTTGAACTAGATCTTTGGTGATCTAAATTTCACCCTGATTACCACATTAGAGTGTGGTTGAATGCCATTGTTGGATTCTAAAATTTGAAAGGATTTTTTGAAGCCAAAGAACTTCTTAACTTACACTAATTGAAGGCCATGATTCATTTTGGGTTATAGATGCTTTGAGTATTGAGTTGCAATTATGGGACAAGGGCATGTTTCTTCTTACAGACCTAAGTGATAGGTTTGGAACCAAGACTAAAAACATAATATGAAACAACTTCTACTAATCAGGATCATATACCCATTCGTAATCAATGAAACCAATGAACAAAGGAGTTTCCCCTGAACTATGCTATAATCCAATATTAACTATGTCCCGTAAATATCAAATTGTCCTATTTACTGCTTTCCAATCACTCTCATGGGTTATTTTCATATCAAGAAACAAGACCAAAAATAAAAGAAATATGAGGAAAAGTATGAGTTAAATACAAAAGGATACCAAATAATTGACGATACAAAGTGGCATCTACTTCAAGTGTGGTGTAGATGGCAACAAGTTTGGCTTTAAACTAGAATGGAGATGGGGTTGGTATACAATATTCCATGTGAAATTCACAAAGAAGGTCACATGCATACTAAGACTAGGAAAGAGAAATTCCTTCCTTTGTTTTCAAGACTTTAAGACCAATAAATAATGCAAAATTCCTAAGTCTACCATTTCAAATTTCTTCTTAAGGTTGGATTTTATCTGGGTTAAAAGTTTTGGGTCACTATTGGTGAGTATAAGGTCATCAACATATAGAAGAAGTATTATGAAATGGTTACTTACTTTCATGGTATAAACTTTGAGTTCATAATGATATCTAGAGAAGTCAATGTCAAGAAGAAAGTTATCCATTTTAGCATAACAATCATGAGGGGCTTGCTTAAGGCCATAGAGATTTTTCCTAAGAAAACAAACAAGATTGGATTCATTCTAAATTTAGACAGGAAGTTGTTCCATGTAAATTTGTTCTTGCAAATCCCCATGCAAGAAGGAAAATTCAACATCCATTTGATGGATCTCCCAATTATATGAATTTGCAAGGGATAGAGCGAAGATGATGGAATTAATTTTTGCTATAGGGACAAAGGTTTCAATACAATCAATTCCTTCTACTCAAGAAATTCTTTTGGAAACTAAGCAAACCTTATGTCCTTCAACACTTCCATCTCATACATATCTATTTCTATGTACCCATTTACTTCTAATAAGTTTTTTTTTTCTTTCAAGAGAGGGACAAGATCCCAAGTAGTATTCATTGTTCAAGAATGATATTCTTTAGTCATTGTTGCATCCCACTTTGGATGGATAGAAGCTTCTATAAATGTCTTTAGATCACGAGTCTTTGAAACTTGAGCCAAAAGAGAGGGGGGTCGGATGGAACAATGAACATGTAGTATAAAATTGATATGAAGGGTCACCAACAAGATCATCATCCACTTCTTGTGTTTTACAAACCCATTTAGGATTCTATATTCTTTGTGTTCATGTTCAATGGAATCAATTAGAGGAGGGTGAACATACGAAGGCATATTTTCATTCTCACTATCATAATCTAAAGAAGAAGAAACCAACATAGGAGCACTAGAATTCTTTATGAATAGGCAGTGTATCATTCACCAAATATGGCTTGTAGGCCAAAGATGACACAAATGTCAAATTAGGCATGCAAGCCAAGACACCTTCATCAAACTTGACATTTCTCCTAATAATATTTTTCTTGAATGAGGTTGAAGAATTCTATATCCTTTTACATCTTCAAAATATGCAACAAAAGTGCACTTCTCACTCTTAAGTTTTAATGATTTCATTTTCTCATTAGGAATGTGAACCCATGCTTCACTACCAACCGCATGAAAGTGGATTACATCTAGTTTAATGTTACTCTGTGCTTCTTTCAAAGTTATATCTTTTAAATCTTTTGTGGGAGTGTCATTAAATATGTAATTTACAAAATTAATGGATTTTTCCCAAAAATGAGGACTTAATCCCTCATATTTGATCAAACAATATGTTTTTAATGTGTCATTCTTTCTCTCAACAACACCATTTTGTTGTGGTTTGTATGAAACACTATCTTGCACCTGAATACCCTATGCAATGTAATGAGCTAGCAATTTGTTGTTAACGTATTCACCCTTATTATGTGTTCTCAACATATGAAGTTCATCTCCATATTTTTTTCTACAAGGGCCTTGTAGGCCAAAAACATGGCAAAAACTTCACTCTTAATTCTAAATAAATAAACTTAAGTGTGTTTGGAGAAGTCATCATTGAAATTTAAATTTAACTTGAACTCAGAGAAAGAAGATGGAAGAAAACCATACAAATCACTATGAACAAGTTGCAAGGGGGTTGAGGTGTGCCAAGATGCACATTTGTCAAAATTGTCCCAATGATGTTTGTTGAGAACACAACTGGAATAAACAACATCTCTACAAGAAATAAGAGGAAAAATAGTTATAATATAGGCTTTTTACATAACTTTTGCAATGAGTGATAATTTAGATGACCAAATTCTCATGTCAAAAGTTGTTCATGTCATCACTGTGAGCAATAAAAACTAATGGAAGAGGTGATGAACCAAAGTCGTCAAAACTATACAACTTGATAATATCATTAACACTTACAATTGCTAAGACATCCTTAGGATCCTTTGAAAACTTGATTACAACTTGGTGAGGTGGAAAATCTATTGTTTTACCTTCACTTGAAATTTAAGTGATTTGATATATTGATAAAAGGTTGCAAGAAAGACTTGGAACGAATAATACATCATTAAAATAGCCATCGCCCATCATCTAGTTGAAACATTATGGACCCTATAACACTAAGAGATCTATCATTACCATAAAAAATATCTGTTTAATTTTACATTCATTAAGAGCATAAAAGATGAATTTATCATTATATATGTTCTAAGATTCTCTATAATTAATAAGCCACTCATTATAAGAAGAACTAGATATTGCATTGAAATAAAAACTAGAAGCAGAAAGTGCATGTCCATGAGAAGAAGAGTTAGAAGAAGCATGATACAAATTGATGATGTTCTTCTTCATTATTGCTTCTAAATCTTCCATATTATTGAAACATTTAGACTCTATATGACCATCTTTCCCACAAAAATTACAATATTTATCAATCTTCCCACCTTTGATTTAGTTCCTTTATCACCATTGGGAGAAGGATATCGATAAGATGATTTGGGACCCTTGCTTCTATTGTGCTACTAAGGGTTTGTTATATGTGTTGATGTATTTGTAACTTCGGAATGTATTTCACATATGTATATTGTACTCCTATAGAGATGGTATTATTCCTCTATACGGAAGTGTCGTAACTTATACTTGATGGGTTATTAGACCACCTTGATGGGGTCGGCCCTGTATAAGTCATGTGGGTTAAAGGGTTATTAGACCACCCTATTGGGGGTTGGCCCTGTCAGCAATTATGTTATGTGGTTAAGTTGAGGCCGACCTAGTAATGGTTATTAGGCAAGTCAAGTCAAGTATAAATAGAGTGCGGGAGGCACTCTATTTTATCATTCACTTTCTCACTTATACACTCATTGGAGAGGGACGCACTAGTGGAGGAGGAGAAGCTGCTGCTAGGAGAATATCTCTTATACTTGGGTTGTATCATTGCTCTATCTATCTTTGAGGAAGTTATTGGGGTTTTTCACCTTTATGGTTTTCCCCAAGGAAACTCTGTGTGTCTATTGTCTCTTGTGATTGATATGATGTACATGTTATTCTCTCAGTTAAGATCCTAGAGTATGTTGAATTAATGCTTAAAAACTAACATGGTATCAGAGCTAACCTGAGAAGAAGACACTATGCAGTTGCGGAAGCTAGGGATTCTTATTTTTTGGGTTTCTCTCCACAGATTTTGAAAGGCAGTAGGGTAGATTGACTCTCCTCAGCAAGGCGCATCTTTCTGTCGAAATAGAATTCAATTCTGAGCATTTTCATATTTTGACCTAACAATTAGGGTTTCCACAAAAAGTGGAATTTCTGAAATCTGAGACCATGGCTGGAAGCTCCTTGGAAAAATCGAAGTTTAGAGCTTTGGATCGAACTTTTTGGTTGGGTGAATCTCCGGGAAAATCAAACCCTAGTATGGGGTCCTGTCAAGTGAAGCTGGAAATTAGGGCTTCTGCAAAAGTTGGAATTTATGAAATCTGAGACCATGGCTGGAAGGTCCTTGGAAAAATCAAAGTTTAGAGCTTTGGTTCGAACTTTTTGGATGGGTGAAGCTCCGGGAAAAGCAAACCCTAATTCAGGGTCCTCCCTAGTGAATCCGAAAGTTTGAAAAGCAAATTTGAGGGGTGAAACTTTGCAGTTTTCAAATTCCGAGTATACCAGCTTGATCAACTCATCAAGGCGCATCTTTCTATCCTTTCAAAAGTTTGAAATTCAAAGTTTGAATTTTTAGGGTTTCTCTGAATTTCCAGATCCAGATTTCTGCAAATCAAATGGTAAGACCTAAATCTTTTCTATTTCCATTTGAAATACTCTTTAAGATGTCTCACCACACCAAGCTTGAGGATAAGCTTGAAGGGGCTGATAACTTTCGAGCATGGAAGTATAGGATTGGGTTAATTCTAGAAGAGAGTGAGTTGAACATCTACATAAGTGAAGGGGTTACTGCCCCAGAGGGAGAAGAGACTAAGGCCTTACTCAAGAGGAACTTAGTCAAGGCTAAAAGGATCATTGTTGATTCTATCAAAGACCATCTCATACCACATGTGTCATCCCTAAGGACACCTAAGGAGATGTTTGATTCCTTGACAAAGCTATTTGAAGGGAAGAACATAAATCAGAAGATGACATTGAGGAATCAACTAAAGAACATCCGGATCCAAAATGCGGAGACCATGCAGTCTTACTCTTCAAGGGTTTCCCAGATAAAAGAACAACTTGAAGCTGTGGGAGAAAATATAGAGAATGGAGAAGTGGTAATGACCACTCTTAATGGCCTTCCTAGGTCATGGGATTCCTTCATCCAAGGAATTTGTGCTAGGAAGAAACTTATCACATTAAGTAGGTTGTGGGAAGAATGCTCACAGGAAGATGCTCGGACTGTAGCTCAAGAAGAAAAGATGGGGAATGAAGATCAAGCTCTCACAGCACATACCAAGAAGAGTACACTTTTCCTCAGATTGTCCTAAGAACAAAAGGAACAACAACAACTACTACTACAAGCAATTTGACAGGTGTGACTTACAGGTATGTTTTGAAATTTGTTCACGATTAAATTTATAATATGATTGTCTTCATGTTATTGAGTTTAGTAACAATCTTGTTTAATTTTAGACTTGTCTTATCACCCTAGTAAAAGTATGAAAGCATGATAGAAGACATTCATTGATTAGGGTTATGATAGTTATGATTGTATTATGATTGTACTAATGCACTGTGGTGTTGTATGAGTAGAATGTTATCCGCTAACATGAAGATACAAATCAAGTCCTAGATCAAGACCATAGTGACATGAAGACAAAGACTCACCCATAGTCATGGATCACATAGAGGTATGTATAATTTGGTTCTACAATGGTTAAATTATGAGTTATGCAGGTCATTGAAGAGAACAATAAAACATTGCTAGACATAACTAGCAAATATGATGACCATGTATGTTTTTCCTATATCAAGTTAGAATCCTACCCTATGTATGATTACTCATGAAGTTGCAAGTTTGAGTAATCTAGGGTTTATGCATATTATGTTTCTTACCTTGATTGATGATATGACTAACCAGAAGAGTTCTATGGTAAAATATGAATATGCATGAGTAAGAGAAGTCTTCCCTGAAACTTTGAATACTAATGCTTATTATCTGTGTCTGAAATGATCATGACTATACATGTTTAAGATTATTGTGTTTTGATAGTATTAATATTATACTAATGAATGTATGATTATTTATGAGATCTCGAGGGTAACACAATGATGATACTAGTAAGCATGCATAGTGATCGAGGATGGATATAAGTTCAATGACATGTAATCTAGGAAGCAAAGATCAAGAGGGAGCACACTCTAGTAGTTCCTACAAGGAAACAAAGATTGAGAGGGAGTCCACCCAACAAACAAACAAAGATAAGTATTTGAATTGGCATTTCTGATTGTTTAAATAATATTGATCAATGATGTATATGCTTATGTTCCTAGACTTAGGTTGTGTATTATGCATATTAGAATAATTGCATTAATGAACAGTATACTACTAATATGCATATGATGGGTAAGTGGCCTATGGCACTATACAACATTTCATTGCTACTTATCTAGAATGAAACCTCTTTGCTGACATGTTGGGAGTTGTGCACACTCTTAACAATGTTCTGGTAGAGATTGGAAGGCATTTATAAAGTTACGAGATATGGATAAATGTTGTATTGAAGCATTGGCTAAAATAATTGCATGATTGTATGACATATTTCTTTATGTGTAAGAATTTGTTCTGAAAAATATGAGATGTCTCTAATCATGCAATTTAACTTGTCTTGTAGGAAAGATCATATACCATCACCTACAAAAGAAGGACTACAACATTTGTTCCAGCAACAAAGTTATCTTTTGAAGAACCTGAAGTTCCCAGGATCTGGGATGAAGTAATGGAAGGATGCCATGATCCATCGATCGTGAAGAATGATGTTTGGGATGTGGTCCCAAGACTTGAAGGGAAGTCTGTTGTAACTTCCAAGTGGATCTATAAGATCAAGCATGCTGCAGATGGTAGCATGGAGAAATACAAAGCGAGGTTTGTAGCTCGTGGATTCTCCCAGAAAGAGAGAATAAACTATGAAGAGACTTTTGCTCCTGTATCCAGATACACTTCCATTAGAACAGTACTTGCTCTGGCTGCAGTGATGAAATGGAAGGTACACCAGATGGATGTCAAGACAACTTTCTTGAATGGTGTAGTTGAAGAGGAAGTGTATGTGGAGTAGCCACTCAGGTTTGAGACACATGACCGAGGGTCACATTTGTGCAAACTGAAGAAAGCCCTATATGGTTTGAAATAGGCACCCAGGACCTGGTATGGAAGGATAGATGGCTTCCTATCCAGTTTGGGATTTACCAAGAGTAAAGCAGATTCCAATCTTTACCACAAGGTTGAGGAAGGAAATCCAGTGATACTACTATTGTATGTGGATGACCTGTTTATTGATTGCTGACACGAGGAGGAAGCTTGTTGCCGAGTTCAAGATGAAGTACTTGGGTATGATGCACTACTTTCTTGGTATAGAGGTGTGGCAGAGTGCAAATGGAATCTTCCTTGGACAAGGGAAGTATGCAGTAGATATCCTGAAGAGTTTCGGGATGATGGACTGCAAGGCCATGGCCACACCTATGGCTCTGTGTGATGCTTCATCTGAGTCGGTTGATGCTACGATGTATCGTCAGATGATTGGGTCCTTGATGTACCTGACGAATACGAGACCAGATATCTGCTTTGCGGTGAACACCTTGAGCCAGTACTTGACAGATCCGAGACATGTTCACCTGATAGCTGCAAAGCATATTCTGAGGTACTTGAAGGGTACAATTGACTATGGGCTCAAGTATGAGGTGAATCAAAAGTTTAACTTGGAGGGTTATTCGGATTAGGCAGGCAGTGCCATTGATCGAAAGAGCACTTCAAGGTGCTGCTTCAGTATGGGATCCGGTATGATCTCTTGGTTTAGCAGGAAGTAGTACTATGTGGAACTGAGTACAACCGAAGCAGAGTATGTCGCAGCTTGTTTGGCTAGTTGTGAGGCAGTATGGCTTAGGAAGCTACTGTCTGATTTGTTTAATCTCCAGGTGAATGCTACTTGTATATATTGTGACAACCAGATTTGTGTGAAGTTGTCGGAGAACCCAGTGTTCCATGACAAGTCGAAGCACATTGAGATCAAGTTTCACTATATCAGGGATATGGTGCAGAGAGGAGCAGTGAAGCTCCTGTATGTTGCGACAGATGAGCAGATAGCCGATGTGTTGACCAAGCCATTGGCCAGAGTAAAGTTTGAATACTTCAGAGGGAGACTTGGTGTACTTCAGATCGAGATACCTTCCAAGGGGAAGTGATGAGTCCGGAGACACAGATGCACACAGGGCCATTCTCACATGGTTAGAGGAAAGTCCTTCGATGGTGAGATGTAAGGGCTGGGCCATTTTCACATGGTTAGAGGAAAGTCCTTCCATGGTGAAATGTATGGGCTAGGCGAAGCTATTCTCACATAGTTAGAGGAAAGTTCTTCTATGGTGAGATGTAAGGGCTGGGCCATTCTCGCATGGTTAGAGGAAAGTCCTTCCATGGCGAGATGTAAGTGTTGGGCGTGGCTTTTCCGACATGGTTAGAGGAAAGTCCTTCCATGGTCGTGATGTAATTGTCGATCTTTTCCGACATGGTCAGAGGAAAGTCCTTCCATGGTCGTGATGTAATTGTTGTAGCTGTTCTGACATGGTCAGAGGAAAGTCCTTCCATGGTCATCAATGTAAGTGTTATGAGCCTTTCCCGGATGGTCAGAGGAAAGTCCTTCCATGTCGGTGAGTGTAAGTGTTGATCCTTTCCTGGATGGTTAGAGGAAAGTCCTTCCATGCCGATGAGTGTAAGTGTTGTGTGTGTGCATCTGGGTTGTGCTTCGTGGACTATGACGATTATCTGAAGACGATGATGTGACAGTATGGTACACAGGTTTTGTAAAGGCATATGATCAATCCTAAGATGCTCTTGCAGGTTTTGCAAAGACAGTGTAATCAGTCCTGAGAGATCTTGCGGATTTTGCAGAGGCAGTGTAATCAGTCCTGAGATGTACCTACTTGATGGATTGCTCGCAGAGATGTTGAAGACCTACACGGAGGCTAGGCCTACATCCAGCATGAAAAAGGGCTGGCTCTGTAGATGATGAAGACCTACAGGTGGTGGGTCTACATCCAGTATGAAAAAGGGTTGGCTCTGTAGAACTTCCTATGACGAGTAGATGAGAGATTGATTGAGATAGCAGCAACAATGATGATGACAATGATTCGATGACGGTGATTCGATGACGATGATCAGTGACGATGATCCAGAGAAGAAGACTTGTGCTAACAAATCTATGTCGAGAAATACCTTCCTAATTAAGAGGGAGTGTTGATGTATTTGTAACTTCAGAATGTATTTCACATATGTATATTTTACTCCTATAGAGATGGTATTATTCCTCTATACGAAAGTGTCATAACTTATACTTGATGGGTTATTAGACCACCTTGATGGGGTCGGCCCTGTATAAGTCATGTGGGTTAAAGGGTTATTAGACCACCCTATTGGGGGTTGGCCCTGTCAGCATTATGTTATGTGGTTAAGTTGAGGCCGACCTAGTAATGGTTATTAGGCAAGTCAAGTCAAGTATAAATAGAGTGCGGGAGGCACTCTATTTGATCATTCACTTTCTCACTTATACACTCATTGGAGAGTGGCGCACTAGTGGAGGAGGAGAAGCTGCTACTAGGAGACTATCTCTTATACTTGGGTTGTATCATTGCTCTATCTATCTCTGAGGAAGTTATTGGGGTTTTTCACCTTTATGGTTTTCCCCAAGGAAACTCTGTGTGTCTATTGTCTCTTGTGATTGATATGCTGTACATGTTATTCTCTCAGTTAAGATCCTAGAGTATGTTGAATTAATGCTAAAAAATGAACAATATGTACCTACAATTTTGATCAATCCTAGGTGAAAGAGCTTATCTTTCTCTCTAATTTTATAATCACAAAATGATTTAAAGGAGGGAATTTTTTAAGTATCCCCTTACTAATAAACACTCCTCCAATGGAGTGAAAAGTAGATATAAAACAAGAATAGGCATTACTAACCTTATAATAATAGTATATATAAGTTGGTCATCTTCCTTTGTTCTCTTACATTTGTAAGTAAAAGTGTTTTAAACTTTGATAGAAAATTCTCAATGCAAAAGAAATCACTGGGATTTAAAGAAATTAACTGATTTTTAAGCTAATCGGGTCAAATATCATTATGTTTACCGAACATGGTTTCCAATTTTTCCAAGCTACATTTAGGGTTTGGATTTATTGAAGGTGAAACTATAAATCACTGGAGATTGACATCCATATCAATCCACATGTTGAATATTTTTTATCGTCCCTTGTGACTCTCTTTAATGTATTAAAGGGGAAACTTTGATTCCCAACATAACCTAGTAAAGTCCCTAATTACTTCATAGTAAACCCTCCATAAAAGATTTCTATGAGAAGTAGTTAGAATCGGTAAGCATTGTTGGGCCCTGGAAATGCCCCTTTTTGACCATGTCTATTACACCATTTTTCCCAGTTACACTCTACCTCCATAAACCATATGCATGCCTTTTTCTAGATTAATCAACAATCCTGACAAGGTATACATCATTATTGTTTCAATTAATTAAATGCCTAAGATTGTTATGGTTATGAATTCTGGCCTTTGATTTATGCTAACTTGTGTGATTTCATTAAGATAAGATCAAAGCACAGGTGTATCAGTTGACATGCCTTGGGAAAGAATCATACATGGGCCAGATGTTACTCTTCTAACTCCATTCCTCATATTTTCAAGGGACAGCGCATCTCTCCGCTTGAGCTGTAATAGGTCACTGAAACAAAGCATAGCTGCAACAGACAGGACGCCTCCCAATTGGTTGAACCGTGGATCCATTGACTGCCAGTGTAACAGTTTCCTTCATGACTAACGACCTCATTCATTATGGCTGTAACAGTTAGTTGTAACTCTGCAGCATGAAGATCGTAGATCTTCATTGCTGCACGAAATTAGTGGACCACGAACTGTATTCCTCATGTATAAATTCGGGAAGGCTTTCCAAGTCTGGGGTTGGATAATTATTATTTTGTACAGGCTGTAACAGAGAAATGATACTGTGAATTACCATCTTTAATGAAGAGCAGAGTTACTTCCATTTCAGTGTCTTAATTCGTGGTAGTTCATAGCATCTCTGTTAGAAGGCCAGGGCCCGCCTTCTCATAGAGATTGCCGAGTTAAGTAGGTAGTTAGATTTATTCATTTCCTGTTGTGTGTTGTGGAATTGCATTAGGTATATTTCTGATAGCTGCAACATAGAGTTTATGATTGCATTCTTTATTGGTAGTTTATTTCCTGCATATGAATAGTTGTAATTGCGTGGTGTGACAGTCGACTGTGTAGGTTAGTTTGATTAATGCATGTGTGTTCAATAGTTGTTACAGCCAAGCTCAGCTCCATTCTTTTCAGTCATTTATGCTTTCTAGGATTTCTAATGGTTATCAATTTATAGTTCAAGTTTATTTCTTAATTCTGGTTGTTGTTGTATCTTTCATTGAGTTCATAGATTAGGCAGATCATGGTTGAGTTACAGGTTACAGTAGTTACTGGATGGATCATTTTGGTAAAGATTGAATACTGTAGTTTGATAATTATAGGATTTAACTTCTTGCAAAAGTAATCTAGTTCAATTTCATTCTTAGATCAATAACTGCTAGGTTGATTTCTGTAGGAAGGTAGTTGCACTTTGAATTCCTAGATGTATGAGTTAGATTAGTTTTCTTTCTAGAATGAGTTTGGCTGAGCAGATAGGTAGGATTATCATCTTTATTTATTCAATCAGCTACTAGAGATGTTTATGCATAGATTGTGCTTATTGCCATTGAAATAAAAGACCTCCATGGGTTTGACAATTTATATTGAGCATCCTGTGTGTTGGTTGTAATTAATTGACATATAGGGTGACCAACATTTTGGCGCCATTTCCGGGGATGGTAATAGATAGACACAGTTAGTAGTTGGTTTTTTATTTCATTTTGGTTTAATCATTTACAACATGCATTAATACAAGAAAAACAAATCGGGAACCCCCTTTGAATACTAACACTGCAGGTGGAAGAGGTCGAGGTCGTAATGCAGGTCAGGGAAGACACACATACATTGACGAAATAATTGCTAGAGCTGATTCTTCCACTAGACCACCATGGACATCTATAGGAAGAGGAAATTCTGTTCCTCCCCATCTTGAGAATTCAACATCAACGGTGGAGAATACAACGGGACCTTCAACTCCTGTTGTAGAAAATAAACCTCTTGAAGATAAGGGAAGCGATGTGGGTGTACTAGATAGAGAGCAGATTTATCATATCAACGGAACCAGAGTTACTAAATAAGTGTGTTTGGAGACTCGCTGAATAGCAGAGGAAGAGAGGAGGCAAGACGAAGAGAGGAGAAGAGAAGAAGAAGCAAAAGCAGAGGAAGAACGCAAAAAGGAAGCCATTGAATTTTGGACTAAATCCATGGCTGATAGAGAACAAGAAGGCGAGAATGAACATAGGGAGAACCGGGAAGAAGAAGTGGAAGATAATCAGCCTGTTAATACTGTGGCTACATTAGAATCCCCTATTCTCTAGACACCTGGAGCAACTCCCATGAAAAACATCGCACCATCAGTTCTCCCGAATTTCCATGGTAAATATTCTGAGGATCCTGATGAATTTCTTTTTGAGTTTGATATCCTCTGTCGTAGCTATGATTATACCTCTAGTGATTAGAAGTTGAAACTGTTCCCAACCACCTTGAAAGGAAATGCTCTGTGCTGGTTCATGAGTCTAGGTTGTGAGACCATTACTACTTGGGACCAAATGAAAAACACCTTTCTCTCTAAGAATCAAGAATATTGTAGAACCAGGGATAGAGAGGAAGAGTTGTTTAAAATGGTTCAGAAGGAAGAGGAGAGCATGGAAGAATTTGTGGAAAGACTACTATACGATGTACAAAGGTTTGGACACACTGAGATTGGAAAAGATGTGCTTAAGATTATTTTTCTAAGAGGAATTAGAGAAGATTTCCTTGATATGTTGAATTTGTTAGGGAAAGGAGATATCTCAAAGGAACCTTTCAAGAAGATCATTGAATTATGCCGAAGGTACTCAAGGGGATCCTCTAGAACTAACAAACGAGACAAGGATCGAGATCAGGATGTCTTCACTAGGACACAGAAGTCAGCTAGTGGAGGAGCCACTCGAGCAGAAATAGGAAACTTGCTGGAGAATTTTAAAACTGATATGATGAGCTCCATTTCCTCAGAGTTAGATTTCTTAAGAGAAAAACAGAGGCAAGTGGTAGAAGATATTACACTTGGTGTATTCTGTCCCAAATGTAGGAAAAAGCACCCACTGAAGGAATGTTCGTTGGACAAAGCATAAATGTGTAGAATATGTGAGTTGGATCATGACACCAAGGAATGTTCCTCACTACCTAAGGTCAAGGCAGTTCTGTAGGCATCCACTTCAGATGTGGAACAAGCTTACTTCATTGCACATAAGAAACCATGGTAGCCTCGTAATCAAGGTATGAATAAAGACCCATCATTTTTTCTAAATAATATGAATGGTATGAACAATATGAATAATATGAATACACAATTCCCTTCACATTATTCTGGTA
Organism: Larix kaempferi; assembly: GCA_027924585.1. Taxonomy (NCBI): domain Eukaryota; kingdom Viridiplantae; phylum Streptophyta; class Pinopsida; order Pinales; family Pinaceae; genus Larix; species Larix kaempferi. The sequence goes on along the minus strand of BSBM01001409.1, from coordinate 3,539,232 downwards.
ACCAGTGGCATCCATCTCAGAATCAAATGTAAAATCCTAATTCTTGGACACCATGGTCACAACAGTCAAACAATCAAGCCCCTTGGAATTGCAACTGGAGAAATTCTTACCAAGAAAATAAATTCCCCCATTACCAAACTCAGTATCAACAGTATCCTCCTCAGCAGTATCCTCACCAACAATACCAACAACCATAGTTGCAATTCCAAAACAATGCCGCACCTGTGAATGCACCACTTCGACCACAGCTACCTGCACAACCTAACCCAAACCCAAACAATAAAGCAGTCCATCAGTTTGAGACTGCCAACATGCCTGCGTATTCCATTTCCCAAGTTCCATGCAATGATATACGATTACAACTAGGGAGGGTAGTGGAACCTATAATCACTGAGGATGTTCCATCTCGAGTGGCTGAAACTGGATTGAGTCATCACTATGAGAATATTGTTTATTCAGCAATCCCCATTATTGAGGATGCTGACATTCCTACTGAAATAGTGGATGAAACTCAGGAAGTAACACACAACGAAGCACAGCTACACAATTGATAAGAGAATTGCCATACCCTGAACGATTGGCTCTGTAGAGAACAGTGGAACAACCTCGATTCAATCTCTTAGGAGAATTGAAAATTTTGTATGTCAAAATTCCACTGTTACAAGCCCTCCATGACGTGCCTATTTATGCTAAGACTGTGAGGTATTTGTGTATCAAGAAACCAGGAAGAAAGCCTAGGGATCCTCCCACTGTCCATGTATTGGGAAAACTTTCTGAATTAATAATGGGGAAGACTCATGTGGCAAAATATGATGACCCTGGAAATCCTATTGTGACAGTTCACATAGGAAACACACAAATCCCCAATGTCTTGGTAGACTTAGGCATGGCTATTAACGTTATGACCATAGAAAATGTGAAGAAACTTGGACTCAATCCAAGTTTCTTCACTAACCTTCGGCCAACCCCTAGTATTTTGGAACTTACTGACAGATCAACAATCAAGCCTGAGGGGATCCTAGATGACCTCGTAATCTCAGTTGACTCGTGGGAATACCCTGCGGATTTCTTGGTGTTACAGCCGAAATCTCAGTTGGGGGGACACCCACTGATCCTGGGAAGACCGTGGTTGGCCACAGCAAATGCCTATATCAACTGTCGGTCAGGATCTATGACCATTTCAGACGGGACTGAGATCAAGAGCCTAACCTTGTACCCTCCAGCTCGACTAAGCACAGAAGCTGAAACTCCACTTTGGGCAGATTTGGAGGAGGAAGATGGTATTCTTTCTCTTGAGTATTGTCCTACCAAGCAGCAAGCAGTTGATATCTTCACCAAATCCTTAACAACAACGAAGTATGTGCATCTTTGTTCTTTACTTGGGATGAGGGAAGTTTTCATCAAGGGGGAGTAGTAATGACTCCTTCCTTCCTTAGAGTTAGAAATGGATTTTCTCCCAGCCATTATTAAGGGGGAGTGTTGGAATATATTAATTATATTCCTTGGAAAGTAATAATGTCTTTGTATTATGTCGAAATTTATCCACAATCTTATGTAAAAGAGTAATACATTATATCCCATATTCATTATGGTAAAGTATACTCTTGATATCCATCATTATATAAAGAGATGTTATTATGGAGAATTATATTATCCCACATGCAATCTGTGGGAGTAATTCCTCCACATCTCTTGGTATATAATAGGGTCAAGGGAGTCACATCACTATAATACAAAATCACAACAACATGATGGTATAGTGGTATATGCTCATAGATAGTATCAACACATGGTATTGTGATAACAAGCTCTGCTATATTGTATTGGGTTATTTATAGTTGCTCTCTAGTCAAATTTAAGGAGAGTTCTGGAGATAATAGAAGACAACCTTCTCGTGGACGTAGCCCAATTGGGTGAACCACGCATATCTGGTGTATTCTTTTCCTTGTTCTCTTTCTGTTCTTATTTATGTTGATATGTTATTGATTGCTAAGATAGGTAAGCTAGTTTATCTAGATCCATATCTCTGACACTTTCTTCCACCCAATAAAATTGCATAATGGAAATAACACAACGTAAGCTCTCTATGTCATCTTCTTTTCTTGAAAGTGCATCTACCACCACATTTTGTTTTCATTTTTTGTAGAGAATTTCAATCATAACCTAGCATCTCTGTAACCCATTTTTGCTACTCCTTTGAAGATAATTGTTGTTTCAACAAGTACTTGAGACTGTCATGATTATTTGTTGTTACCTTGAAGTGTCTTCCTATAAGGTAAGGGCATCATTTATTAATTGCATGAAATATGGCTAACATTTCCTTTTCATAAATTGGTTTGAGTAATTTTTCCTTTAAGTTGGAAACTTTCAAAGGCAAGGGGCCTTCCTTCTTGCATTAAAATTGCACCAATTTCATCCCTTGTGGCATCACAGCCCATGATAAAGATGTTTTTGAATTCAAGTGTGGGTAATATAGGAGTTGTACACATAGATACTTTAAGATTTTCAAAATCTTTTAGTTTCTTCTCGAGTCCAAGAGAATGCCTCCTTTTTCAATAACCTTGATAGAGTTGATGCTATCTAACCATAATTCTTGATGAACTTGAGAATCCTCTAAGATTCTTCAAGGTCTTAGGAATTGGCCATTCCATGATAGCCTTGATTTTGTTAGGGTCCAAATTGATTCCTTCGTGAGATACAATATGACCCAAATATTTCACTTCTTGAACCCCAAAGGCACACTTAGAAGGCTTCACATATGGTTGGTGCTCCTCTAATAGTTTTAAGACCCTGTCAACATGCTATACATGTTCTTCCCCAGACTTGTTATAGATTGGCATATTATAAAAAACAACAAAAAGTTTTTGAGGAAGGGTTTAAAACTAGAATTCATCATGCTTTGAAATGTGGAAGGTGCATTGGTAAGGACAAATGGCATCACCAAAAAATCATAATGACCTTCCTGTGTTCTAAATGTTGTTTTCAAAATGTCTTATTTCCTCATTCTATTTTTATGATATTCAAAATGGAAATCCAACTTGGTAAATAAAATTTCTCCATGTAATTCATCTAATAATTCATCAATGGCAAGAATATGAAACTTATCTTTAATGGTCATCTTATTGAGCTCTCTATAATCTGGACACATACACCATGGACCTTTATTTTTATGAACCATCACCATTGGTGCAAAGAAATCACTTTGGTTAGGTTAAATATTTCCTGGTGGAAAGAAATCACTTTGGTTAGAAATCCATGGTCCCTTGTTTAGGATTTTTTCCATTTGGTTAGAGCTTATCACCTTAGAGGGTTTCCATAGAATACCCATGAGTTCAATTTCATTCCCTTTTGAAGAGAATATCATGAAAGGTTCCTGAAATTTAAGACTCATTGTTCTTAATGATTGTTGCCATTGGACCCCTAGAATAACATCAAAACCACCCATTTGGATTGCAATCATTGGAATATCCAATAAATAATCCCCCATAGTAAACTTACTACTATGGCACTTTCCTAAACAATTTGTGGTATCTCCATCTACACTCATTACTTGAAATTCCGGTGCTAGATATACAAAGCAATTGAGAAGTTTGGCTAATTTAGAATTAATGAAGTTATGGGTACTACCAAAATCAATCAACTTTGTTACTTTTTTTCTTTTTTATATATCTTTCTATCTTGAGAGTTTGAGGAGACACATTGCTAGCCAATGCATGACAAGTTATGGTTGGAGTAATATCTTCTAAATATACCTCTTGAGATTGTCTTGGTTATAGATCTTCTTCTTCTTTAGTGTCTATGCAAAATAATTGCTTCTCACTACACTTATGCCCCTTATTGTATTTGTTGTCACAATGAAACATAGTCCCTTTGATTTTCTTTCCACCACTTAATGAGGCGTCAACCTTGTAGGCTAAGTGAGGTTGGGGAAGGAAACATTTTTCTCTTTATAGGTGTTAGTAGCAACCCTTATAGTATCCATATTTTTACTTTCAACTTTCATTTCCAAACTAAAAGCATTCTCTAATGATTTAGGTTCAAAGAGATGCACCTCATGTTGAATGCTCTCCTTTAGAGTGCCCATAAAGTGATCCAACAGATTTTTCTCTAGAATTTTCTTCAGTCTACTGGAATGTTCTTCACTCTATGTCTCAACTTCTGAAACAGTTTAATGTACTCTATAACTAGACCTTTTTGCTTGAGATTTATCAATTGGATAAAGAAGGTGTTTCTCTTAATATCCCTGTAATATGCTATCAATTCATCCGTAAATATAGACTAAGAAACATAGTCCTTTTTAAGGTCATAAAGGCATTGGTACTGTTAACACTAAAATTCATCTATCAGAAATTTTCCATTTTTGGCCCAACTTCAGGGTTCTGCAGTGCATTTTCCAAGTCATCTAAAGGAGACGTTGTCGAAAGGTTCCATAACGAAATTCATCGATCTCCGACGAATTTATTGCATAATTTCTTCTTTGACGAGCCTCCATGTTTTGCATCAACCTCTATCAAAATCTTTCACAGTCTCAAATTATTGATCCAGTGAAGTCCCACATTACTTCATCTACGATTCCTTGGTCTCATGAATTTTGTCAAATTTGCCTTTACTTAATCCAAGGCTTCCACATTGTATGTCATGTTTACCCAACCCTCATGAATTTTGTCAAATTTGTCTTTACTTAGTCCAAGGCTTCCACATTGTATGTCATGTTTGCCCAACCCTCAACCCTTCATCAAACTTTTATCTCCCCGTTACCAAATTTTTGTCACATGAGTTTTTGTTTGTTAAAACAAAATCAGCTTTGTGATTGAGCCCTCCGTACATTATAGTTTTAAATAATAATAAGTTTTATATAAAATAATAAATTTTATCTAAAATAAAATAAAAAAAAGCAAAATATAAATCCTCTGCGTTTTTAAAACTCATTATATTTCTTTGTTAACGCATAATACGTGAATGTGGAATAAAGCTGGGTTTAAAATTAAAACTAGAGTCATAGTAAACCAAGCGCTCACGATGTCCACAAGGGAGTATACTCTATGTATCACTGGTGAAAGAATATGATAGCAACTTGCATATATAAACTTATCAAAATTATTCCATTAGTTCATGTGGGATTTTTCTCACTACGCCAAAATTATAAAATTCAAATTACAAGTGCGCCAAGGGAAAACACAAGAAGCCCAGATGTCAAGATAATTTTCCAGATGTATTGAATTCCAAAGCATTTGAAGCAACTCGAGAACTATTCCTGCAAATGATCGGCTTTATTCCCATGTTTGTCTTCATCTTCGGGTTTATTGAACGTAGCTTATCACTGCCAGCAATGGATATTTTTACAGGGATCTTGCTCCTTGGTGCAATAGCAGCCAATATGGTACAGTTTTGGGTCATTACAAATCGTTTTAGAGCATCCAGAGTTATTGTCCTCAGATTTTCCTCCTAATCTCTTCGCCAATGCACTTGAAAATTCCACTGACGTCATTCTGCAGCGTTTCATTCATGGAATATTAATAGTAGATGACAGTGAAGCGTCTAACTGCTAAAGAATTTTAAATGAAGAGGCTGCCTTTTTCTACAATATCATGTGCTCAGAGTTTGATGGAATTGATGGTTAAATTATGTTGTGGTCTTGTAATTTTCTGTTAATTCCTTTATGTTTGAATGCAAGGAATATCTCTGCGCTGCATTTATTCCTTTGTGTGGCAGATCGAATCATAATATAGATTATATTGTGATTGCCTGTAGTATGAAGATTGCTTTAAACAATCTTTGAGAGGTTGAGACACTGTCTTGAGCTTTGAATTCATATATTCATTGGATTGCATCACCTTTAACCTTGGATGAATGTTTACTGAATTAATGAAATATTGTAATCGAACCATAGCCTGATTTCAATCTTCAGAAACATCTGAATATGAGACCTATTCAACGTGTCTCCAACAATTAAATTAAATTCTTGTTCAAGATGTGCTAGGCTTGTCAATCTAGCAGTCAAGAGACAACTTCTAGCGCTAGTAGGTACCGTAGAAATGATCCGATTCTAAATGCAAGGATGTAATAGTTACGTTTTGTAAAGTTGGCAGTCGGTGTAGATCAAATAATTGCTCCATCTAGAATATCCATGTTATTGGACTGCATTTCCACCAAACTTTCTCATATCAATCTTGGGAATGAAGTAGTTCCTTGGTCCTGAGTTGAAACCATGATGATGTGATGAATGATCAAATCTTGGTGACACAAACCTCTTGTTATCCAATTGTTTTTCAATTTTATCAATATGTGATTGGGACGAATCCCTCTTGTCATCCTTATCCTCTTCTTGAGGGTATGAATTATGAGGAAAGAGATGTCTCGTCTCATTTAGAATTACCCCCTTCATAACTTCAAGGCTCTTTTAGTATCCTCTTTGAATGTTTGGAATTAATTATGTTCTAACATATTCATGATGTCCACCTTTCTTAGCATTGTATTTTCCATGTTCTCTACTCTTTTGATAAGCTTAGTCATACCAAAGTCTACATCCTCATGCTTGTCTCATGTCATGGATGAGCCTTCATGAGGTTTATTGGGTGTAGTAATTTTTTCTCGGTGTGTTTCCATTTGATCCCAATGATATTTACTATAGGTCTTTTGTAGTTAATCTTTGACAAACCTTTTGAATCACATAAAAAATGTATTCCAATCAAAAGTTATTCAAGTTTCAAGTTAACATACCTTTAAAACCACTGGTTTGTAGGTTGTCTTGCTGGCTGACCTTGCTCCTAAATTATCTCTAAAACTTTGGACCCTATGAGGTTGAAATTGTTTTTACATTATCCTAGTATGTCTTCTCTACAATGCCACAAGTTTAACCAAGTTTTGATGTACCAAGAAAGAGTTATGGTAACTTTACTAAAACTTATTATTTTGTCTCTTTCGGGAGAGTGAACTTGTATGAATTGAAACATGTCTAATTTCCTTCTAATGAAATAGGAGTCACTCAATTGGGATCTCTCAAGCTTCAGATATAACAGTTTTACCGAAAACACTTATTTGAGACTAGTTTTTGGACTAGTAAAAAACCCTAACTTCTACATACTATAACTTAGAACTTATAATAAACTAGGACCTAAAATTTACCATAGATACTTCACTATGTCCTCTATGTCTATTCATTTTTTTATTCTGAGACGTTCCCCATAAACATTGACAGTGAAAGTATCTATGATAATGAATGTTATACACCAAATTCTCCAAATAACATAAAAATAGAAAGAAGAGTGACCCAATGCCTTGAGAACGAATTAAAGAGATGAATAAGAAACCTCTTCAAGGAGGAAAACTCCTTATACAATATATAAAATTTAAAAGACAAGATAAGATGATCATGAAACTAGGTCTCATTGGTATATACATAGGAGGAAAATGATACAATTACAATTCTAGTTGACAATACAATTACAATTAAAGTCCTATCCAACCAATAAAGACAATACTGATATAATAATAAAAATATAATGCCACAATATATAGAGCTTAACAACAATATTTTTTTTAATGAGTGATTCACTCTTATAATTGAAGTGAAATGCACTTTAAAATAAATTTATCTTACAAGTTAAAGTTGCATGCACTTTTTCAAAAAGTAACTTACAAAAATAAAGATTTGATCTCAAGACCTTTATTTCAATAATGTAACTCTCAACCAAGTGAGCTATTACAAATGATATAACAAATGTTATCCAGGAGAAAGGGGGATTTATTTTATATTATTATTTTACTCACAACCTCCTCAAAATGTGTGCTTACCCCAAAACCCTTGTTTTTAACTACAAAAACTTTGAACACCACCATGCACAAAAGACATATTTCTGAATAAATACTTTGAACCTTAAAATTCTTAGGGTTAGTTTTTGGTTAATTTACGTGGAAAAACATTTTCCCCCCTTATTTATGATTTGCCAAGATTGCACAAGGGACTAGGCAAAAAGCATAGGTAGGCCATAAAACTTTCCCATCAATTTTTTATTTGCTAAGATCACACAAGGGGGGGGGGGATAACATATGCAAAACATAGGTAGGCGATAAAACTTTCCCATCAATTTTTTATTTTCTAAGATCACACAAGAGGAGGGGAAAATAACATATGCAGATAAAAAAGGGAACAAACTATGAATATAAACAAAACAATTCAAATGATATGAAAGAGTTTAAAAAAAACTTCAAATGAAATGGTATACCTATGGATCTAGTATAAATGATCGTTTTACAAGGAAAACAAAAACCTTTTTTACTAAAATGAAAAGGCTTTCCAATTGAAAATGGTGCTTCAGACATACTAGAGTGGTTCACTTGACCTAGGCTAAAAAAACAATAGAATCCAAAATTCATTTATTGCATGTAGTGCCATATATTCAAGAACTCGATTAGCAATGGGAGCAAGTCTTCATACGAGTTGTGATACCATGTTTGATAAACATGGTATATCCACAAATGTTAAACACCTTAATGCAACTACTCATACAAACATATTAAAGAGTACCAATACACCAATGAATACAAGGTTAAAACCCTCAAAGAGGAAAACAATCCTTACCCCTGCCAATGTGGCCACTTGAGGCAATATAATAATCCAAAAGTAAGATAGTTTACATATGAATATCTCAAAGTAAATTATCACCAAATGGTCTTCCATGTTGTTTACATAGAGATCATGGACTCATCAAATGTTAAGACAAAGATCAAGTGCCATTATTATTAAGGAGATGAACTGTCGGATCACTTTATGTCTAGAATATAATCATGATTATAATATTAGTTAATTACAAAAGCACACTAAAGAAACACACTTTTCCTAAAGAAATATTAGACCAAATTGAACTTAAATAACTCCTAAGTATCTAAATATGTTAAGTTTGTGCCTACAACAAAATATAACTTCTTATGCCATTATGAAGTATTAAAGTTGAATATCTTCAGTAGTACAAGCACACAAGTAATTGAAACAAGTGAAGCTGCAAAGCAATAAGTCCTTGCCTTATGGACATGTTGCTTTGCAATGAGAACTATGTTACTAGAAGGAAGGTAGTCTTATGCGATGTGAGGCCCAAAGAAAGAACTTGGATTGAATGATCAGTTGTTGTTCCAGTACTATAACCAATATTGTTGACATTGTAGCAAAGATAGACCCCTCTAGATGTATACAATAAGTCCATACAAAGAATGCAAATGTAATATCACGTTCAACCAATTCAATGATTATTTTGTAAGAATGTATTATTTTTGGAAATTAGAAGTATTTTTTATTAAAACATATTTTAAAAAATAACCATACATATCAATCAAAATATAAAAATAAAAATAGTGATTTATTATGTATTATGCAAAGTCCTCCTTACTCAACTTAAGATAAAAGTCCTCGTGAGTGGAATTGCTCTAAATTTCCTTCTAGCATTGAAAAATATTCATCAATGTGATCATTTACATGTTCAGGTTTTCTAAGATATCTTAAAATGTATAAAGAATAAATAATATATTTAATATATTATAATATGTGAAAATGCTCAATACTTCGAGTTGTTCAAATTTTTCGTTGAATACATTTAAATGTATTTTATTGCTTATTTCTATTAAACATCTTTTTCTCTGCATTTGATTTCTTCAAACACAATATTTATATACCATTAAAAGAATTATTATATATTTTTCCGCATTCAAATTGCCTTAAAAGTTAATGCTCAAGTTTCAGCATTTAGTGTGTTCTTATCCTTACGAAGAATTACAAATTAATATATGAAACAGGGGAAAGTTACGTTGCAGCATATTCCCTTTCAAAAAGAGGTCAAGAGACTAATGCATAAGATTTTGATAAACAAAACAAAAGGAACAACGAGGACTAATGCATAAGCTTTAGACCAGCCTAGATCCAAATCCTAGGCTCTATCAAGCGCCGAGAGGGATCAAATCTCCCGAGGTGCAAACCTCTTCTCAAGTATTGCATTCAAGGAGCTATTCGAGGAGATGTTTGCACCTCGGGAGATTTGATCCCTCTCAGTGCTTGATAGAGCCTAGGATTTGGATCTAGGCCGGTTCCAGTTGTGGGCAGTGACACAAAACTGGAGTTTGATCAGCATTATGTAATTATATATATTTGATGATTATCATATTGTAAGGAAAAGGTTAAGTTGAAAATACAGATACAATTATGAGGATTATCATAATTTAAGTAATAAGTATTAAGGATTGAGTAAATTGTTAAACTGGAAACAGAGACAATAATTTTGTAAGGATTAAATAAACGAAAAATATGGTTCACATCGTGATCATTCTCAATCTATCTTCTTCATCTTTTCTTATCTTCACACCTGGTAGTTTTGACATCTTCTCATATCGATCATATGAGAATGGAGGTTGAAATCACAGACCTGCCAAATCTTTAACTCGAGATGTTGTTATAAATGTCATACCCTGCCTCTCTTGCTTTCCAATATTACGTACTTGTATTCCAGCATATGACTCTTGGCAGACATGACACATTTGAACTTCTATTAATTGATCAATTCGGTCATGAAATTTTCGATGTCTAGTATACATTTCTTCATATTGTACCGATATATTATCGTCAATTTCAATCTCCTTATCTCAGACCATATTAGTAATTGGAACTGCTTGAAACTGGACCATGTAATCAACACGTCGTTTTGTAACCGTTACATGTTGAGCATCTCCTACAGTTGGTTCTACGAGTATATTGGTTAAATATTGTCTGTGTTGTTCTACATTTTGTTTTCTTTGTTGTTCTGCAAATTGATTTTTTTGTTCTTTCAATTACGTCAACTTTCTTTCTCGATATGCTCTTTATCGGTCAACGTTTCGTTTTCTTTTTTCTCGTTCTTCTGCTGTCAATTCGTCTAACTTTCTTTTTCGATATTCTTTTTGTCGATATGTGTTTCATTTTCTTCGTTCTTCTGCTGTCATTTCATCCAAATTTCTTTTTCGATATTATTTTTGTTGATCTGCTTTTCATTTCATGTCTTCTTCTCGTTCTTTTGTTGTCATTTTGTTAGATTTTCTTCCTTGATATGCTTTCTGACTTTCGGCGTTTTATATTTTTTGTTCTTCTCTTGTTTGTCTCATAGCATCTTTCGCATGCACATCTTCCATTTTTAGTCCAAACTCTATATCTAAAATGTTGCATTAACATATACACTGAAATTTATGCATTTATAAAATCTACACTAAAATTTATGCATCCATGAAATCTACACTAAAATATATGCATTCATGCATTAACAACCACACTGAAATTTATGCAAGGATAAAACACCATACACTGAAATTTATGCCAAGGATAAAACTCAATATACATGATAATGAGTATATTTTTAAATATGACACTTTTCAATTTGACTATATTTGCAATTACATTTAAAAATACCTAATTTAAAATATATTTGGAAAAAATATTATTTAAAATCATTTTTACTATTTAAATGATTAAAACATTATAACTATTAAAACATTATGATAATTAAAACATTAAACTTTTTAAAATATTATCATATTATACTATTCCATAAATTTACTATATTTTCAATTATATTTTAAAAACTTTATTTAAAATATAATTGAAAAAACCTTAAATCCTATATCCAACCTTTTTATTTAAATATTTTTTATATTCATTAAAAATAATTTATAATAATATTAAAATTAAAATAAATTCTTATTTCAAATTATTTGTTATGAAATTATTTTAAAAACTCTTATCATTATAAGTTGCATATGATATTAACTTTAAATACAAAAATTAGTTAACTACATTTTATATATAATACAAAATATAATTATATTTTAAATATATAGAATTTTATAAATAATCATTATGTTAAAAGTAACAACATAATTAAAAGTCAATTCATGGTTGTTTATAACTTTGTAAGAGAAATAAATTTTAGAAAATCCTTAAAACTAGCATTTAGTGTGATAATGTTTTAGTGTTATGTAAATTATTATCTAATATTTATTTATTTAATTGCTTAATAAATTATTGTTTTTTTAATTTTTAATTTTTTAACTTTTGTAGGGTTTCTACGTGGAGGGCGATGGTGCAGGTGAAGGAGGAAGTGAGGAGGAGGTGGTGGTTGATGTGGATGGTTGCGGCCAGAGAGGAGGGAAGATGTGCTGGGGAGTGTGTAGGCGACGACGAGGGTGGATATGTGGAGCTGGAGGGTTGCGCAGGCCAGGGGGGGTAGGGAGCTATAGGAACGTGGAGGGAAGGCGCAGGAGGGGATGTTGCAGAGGTGGTAGAGGAGGATGGGGCGCGGGGAGAAGAGAAGGATACGGGGAGGAGAGAGCAGGCGATGGAGAGATGGAAGAGGGTTTGCAAAAGTTAGGTGTTGGGCGTGGACTACGTGGACGTGGGCGTGGTAGGAAGGAGGTGAGCTGAGCGGAGATGGTGTAGATGGAATGTCTGGGAGTGGTGCAGTGCGGGAAATGAGAGCACGGGAGGGAGGCGACATGGGAGGGTGTATGTGAAGGAGGGAGTGAGGATGTGTAGGGAGTTAGAGAGTTTGAAGGGGGATCAATGTGGTCTATGCAAGAATGGCGAGGAGCTGGAGAAGTGCGTACGGAGACTGGTAGGTTTTTGGAAATAAAAAACAAAGAAAATGCACAGGTTTATATTACTGGAGCAATAGAGGAGCAGATTGTCAATCCGCGACAGTGATATGAGCTATATTTATAATTTGATAAAGAGAACATAGATTACTTGTTCACAACCATGTTCTGGTTTTTATTCACTTGATCAGATTTTCTCTTGGTTGGTTCCCTTCTCTTTGTCGTAGATTTTTTACCAAATTAAATTATTTTTATAAAAAAATTTGTTATGTATATTAGCTTTGGTGTGTTCTATATATATCCATTGATTTGATTCAAATGAAAATACACGTCTTTTTATTTATGGTCCACATTTAATATTTTTATTATTAATATTATTTATGGCCGACATAATATTTATTATTTTTTTATTATTCTTTTGTTAGGAACAAACTTTACAACATCTCCCTCATACTAGGCAATATTATTTATGGCCAACATAATATTTATTATTTTTTTATTATTCTTTTGTTGGGAACAAACGTTACAACATCACCCTCATACTGGGCAATATTATTTATGGCCGACATAATATTTATTATTTTTTAATTATTTATTTGTTAGGAACAAATGTTACAACATCTCCCTCATACTCGGCAATATTATTTATGGCCGACATACTATTTATTCTTTTTTTTATTATTCTTTCGTTAGGAACAAACATTACAACATCTCCCTCATATTGGGCAATATTATTTATGGCCGACATAATATTTATTATTTTTTAATTATTCTTTTATTAGGAACAAACATTACAACATCTCCCTCACACTAGGCAATATTATTTATGACCGACATAATATTTATTATTTTTTTAATTATTTATTTTTTAGGAACAAACGTTACAACATCTCCCTCATATTGGGAAATATTATTTATGGCCGACATAATATTTATTAGTTTTAATTATTCTTTTGTTAGGAACAAACGTTACAACATCTCCCTCATACTGGGAAATATTATTTATGACCGACATAATATTTATTATTTTTTAATTATTCTTTTGTTAGGAACAAACGTTACAACATCTCCCTCATAGTGGGCAATATTATTTATGGCCAACATAATATTTATTATTTTTTAATTATTTATTTGTTATGAACAAACGTTACAACATCTCTCTCATAATGGGATGTAGAGTGCCTCTCGACACAATAAGCAAAATATAAAGTAGATGACTATTCAATAAGCCTCTGAGATGTCATCGCAGAAAAACATAAACAACTGGGCAGTAACGAATAGAGCCCCGATGTGTGCCAAAATCTGTTTGGCATCCACCATAGTCAACTATGGAGCATTGGATTTTTTTAGGCCAATTAGTCAATGTGTGAAACCTAGTTCATAAAGGATGGCGTTGTTGGCAACCATGTCATCCACAACATTGCTCTTTGAAATATCCTTTGAATGGCAAGTCTTCAGAGCCGATAGATTCATGACATCACTATCACCGAGGTGATTGTAGCTCGCAATAGAATTTGGCTGCAATGGGAATCAGAAACACAAGTCGATTATGGAAATTCGCATGCTCCTATGAGAAATCAAAGCAGCAGATTATGGGGAGGAGAATGCATCTTTAGCGGATGGAAGGCCCCGGGAGATCGTTGAAGCTCATAACAATGGAAATGTGTTGCATGGATTTGTCGGAGATTCTGCATGAGTGCCTTGGATTGTATTATCCCTCACTTGACAAAGATGCTTGTGGAGTTATCTTTGTTGTAGAGCTATCGGGCAGGCCAGCCACAATGCATATAAGATGGATGTTCTTCTTCGATGCGAAGGACAAGAGATTCTCTGAGTGTTTTCCTTCCCAATGTTGTGCCCAATGGATTCGAAGGATTGGTCACTAGGATTTCTTTTATAGTAATATCCCATTGCTCAACTTCATGGTATGCTTCTTCAAGCGCACTAGATGCAACCTAGAAGTTGTTGTTGTTGTGGCAATAGAATGGGATGATTTCCACGCCGATTCTCCATATCATATCTCTGTCGAAATTGCACTTAAAAATAACTCTATCCATCAATAAAAATATCACTTCCAAGTTTTCCAACATATTAAATAATAAATTCAATTTGGAAGAAGACATGCTAGGTCAGCCTAGATAATATGGACTTAGCATAATAAAAGCCTCCCTGCCAGAAAGAATGTAAGAATCTCATTGGCTATTGTTTCTTCGACAGTAAGCACAATATGATCTAGATCAAATCTAAATTTTCTATTCCTCACTCGTTACATGAATCTTGCCACTACTTACAAAAAAAAAGCAAATTAGAAAATTTTCAATAATCTTATACTTTATGTTTAATGTTAATGAATTAAAAATTGTTGGAGTAGCAACTCATACACACACACACACACACACATGCATGCACACCTCTCTGAAGGTAGGCCATATGTGGTAATCTTGATGCAATGCAATGTCTATGAAATTTGTCTTTCCTTCCTACCAAATTGATGCTTATGGATGCTCATCCAACCATGCTTCCAACATATCAAAAGATACCTACAAGGAAAGAATTCATCATTAAAAAAAATGTATTTGACAAACACTGATTGTGACCATAAAATACTATAACATGCCAATAGTTTGTGCTAGAATTTGATCTTACTTGGTTCTCTGTTATTCCCATCTGGATGATATTGGACATATTCCTCTGTTGGTCATATGGGTTTTTGTCATATTCGTTCCAACTAGTAAAGGAGACTCCTCACCATGAGTTGTAGTTGTTGCCATGGTTGAAAGAATCATTGACGAATGCCCTTGTTATTAAACATTGCACAACCTAGTCCATCCTTCACCATAATTCTCTCGAATGTTGTATAAAAATCATAAAATGCTTGATTATCTACTAGAAAACACTGTTGATAATTCTTTGGTTAAGAGAAATGAAAACACCCAATCAAGATTCCATTTGTAAGGAAATGCAAGTTCAGAAAACCTAATTTCTTGATCAGAATCTTTATTTCCATAAAATAAATATTACGAAGGGGTATACTAACATAAAATTTATATCCAGTTAGATATGGGTGTCCCAACCTTAGCTCAAAATTATAAAAAAAATGAACCTATAGAAAACATTGAATTCAATTCAAATTCAGTTCAATTCAAGCCTCAACCCAATACATTCAAGCATGTAATACAGTGATAAAAACATGACATGCGTTACATTTAAGAACATGGGAAAAGAGGAAAAAATGCTAACTGGCTTCATGGATCATTTGGGTAGGCATAACAATATGCAGAACAAGATTGAGCACAACTTCTCGCTCCCTTGGCCAGAGAAATAACAATAGGCAATGCAATCCTATCACCCCAATACCTCCCAATCTATTAAAAAAATGGCCTCGCCACAAGGGTATTTTTTAAGGATTATAAAAGTATACTTAAGTATATTATTCTAGGCGATTATTTTGGATTGAAAAAAACATATATATAGATTGATAGGCGAATATTAAATATGAAACATACAATTTACTACCAAAACTTGTAAATTTTGGCGAATATTATGATAAAAAAACATATTTTATGTAAATATAGGCGATGTTAGAGTCTAAAAATGACCAAATAGAAAATTATTTTTTTTGAAAAAAGGCCCAAAAAATAGCCAATTGGCGAAATTTCACCCTAAAAATTTCTTTGCTCACCACATTTTTTTGTCCATTGACAACAATGTGGGCATCCCAAATGGCCTCCTACAAGTTGGTGACCACCTTGACATGAAAAAGGGGTGTCTCAAGCATATTGACAGAACCCATCTCGCAGAATCTCATCAGCATACAGGACTTGATCCCCCAACCTAACCTCCAAGTGACTATTAGCATGACGTCGACTTCAAAGGAATTTACTGTGAATGGGAGTGGCTACATTTCAGTGGTTTCACAATTGAAGGAGATTATTGCAATTTGTTGCGGGGAAGGAAAATTGCTCTATAAAGTAAACTATGGGGAGCTAAAGAATTACCCATTTGATTGTGATTCTTATGTTTCTGTGTGTGCCTTTGAACTAAACAATATTTGGTGGCCCTAGAATATGTAGAGATTTCAATCCATTTCCTTGGAAATGGCCTAAATATTTTTCAAGTGTCTATTTTCATCAATCAACAAAACATAAGTTTAGAAGATCATGCAACACATCCCGTGTTTCAGTTTTATCTTGTGTTTATCTGCCAGAAAATGATAAGTTGCTACCTACGTGTGACCAAAGGGGTAGAAACAACCATGTTCAAAGTGTATGTGTTGTATTGTTTCCTGACTGAAAAGGCCATGGATACATAAGTATGATGCTGGCTTGTTGTAAATAGAGTAGTCACACAACTACAGAGCACTATAAACGAGATCAACAAATGGATTTACTCTTCCTAAAGGATTTATTTGAAAGTGTGATTGCAACTCAAGACCTCCATGGTTCCTATTTCAGATCCTGACTTAGTAACAAAGGATAACTATTGACCTTACGAGACACTGAGATGAGCCTTTGTCTAGGGATCAATAGAAACATCGACGCAATGTAATGAAAATAAAATTTATACAGTAGTTCCGTGAATCCGAATTTGCAAGTGCTACAGTTCTTTTTCTTTTTCAAACTCTTACATGTACCCTTACTGACCATTTGTAAATTATCAATAGATCAGAGCTCCTTTGAAAACTTTAACAAGTACTCACGGATTCCATCCTCGAGTTGTTAGAAAAATTACGATTCTTTACATGTGGAATAAACTTTTAAAGAATTGAAAAGAATTAATAATGTATGCCGTCAAGATCATACCTCCAGCCATTGATGCTGCTCATACTCTGATTTGAGACTTTGCTTAAGGCAACCGTTCTGTATGGCACTTCCAAACTCTGCTCACTCTGATTGATGGTGCAAAACTGAAGGAGATTGAGTTAACGAGCTTGGGGACCAAACAGAAGTCTTTATAGCCCAGCTTCCATCAAGCTTCTTTTGGCTATGTGTCAATTGTTCCACAGATCAAGGTAGAGAACCGTTGAGGGAGTTATGGACCATTCCCGAAGGTCTCAACGAGAAATCAGTTATTTCCTTAATTAGTTGAGGAGTTGTTAATATTCGTTAAGAGAGCTTACATTCTCCCACTTGGTCCATACTTCCAAAATTAATGTCTCATCTTAAAACCCATTGATAATATATATTAAAAATAGATACATGAATCATGGCGATAAGTCCTCTTAAGACGAGTATTATCTTCCATGTATTACTATGTATTTATTTCTATTAGAATTTATGTGGAAACAATTTCTTAATGAATAAATCTTATGTTTATTCTTGGTCCTATACAGATGAATTCTCTCAATTAAATTAAGGTGCACATAAGTATGAGAAAAACATCAAAATAATAACATTGTCCATACAATGAGAAAATACAGAATGGAATCAAGTCCCATATTCAATACATGATCCTTGAATTTAAATGGTGGCATGCCCTTAGTCAAAGGATCGGCGATCATCAACTCAGTGCTGACGTGCTCAATGACCACTTTCTTTTCTTTAACACGTTCCTTTATAGCTAAATACTTAATGTCGATGTGTTTATTTCGACTCTCACTTTTGTTGTTTTTAGCCATAAAAACAGCAGTTGAATTGTTGAAATACATTCTTAATGGCTTAGAGATAGAATCCATAATTCTAAGCCCAGAAATGAAACTCTTAAGTCATACACCATGTAAAGTAGCCTCAAAACAAGAGATGAACAAAACAACAAATGCAATGTCAGGTCTTGTGCAGACCTGAGCATACATTAGGCTTCTGACAGCAGAAGCATATGGAATGTTCTTCATTTGCTCCCTTTCAAAGTCGTTCTTCGGGCATTGGTTCAAATTGAACCTATCACCCTTCACAATGGGAGCTATACTTGGGGAACAATCCTTCATCCAAAATCTCTCTAAAATTTTATTAATATAGGTTTCCTCAGACAAACCCAAGATGCCTCGAAATCTGTCTCTATGGATCTTAATGCCAATGACATAAGATGCCTCACCCATATCCTTCATATTGAAATTTTTAGAGAGAAATTGTTTCACCTCATGCAACAAACCCTTATCATTGGTTGCCAACAAAATGTCATCCACATATAAAACAAGAAAACAAACTTTACTCCCACTAACTTTTAGGTATATACATTGATCCATAATGTTTTCTACAAAACCGAAAGAAGAAATTACATTATGGAATTTCAAATACCATTGGCGGGATGCTTGTTTTAAATTGAGGCCTTAAAAATAAAATTTCATGCTTTACCAATGTAAATTCATGCTTAAAATTGAATCTAATGACATAAAAATTGCCTATGGGCTAAATTTTCAATTCAAGCAGATTCAATGATTCTTTATGATAGAATTGAACTTCATGATAAAACTATTAATTCATAATTCCTGTGGGTAAGTTATGAATAATTTAATATTTTATCCTAATTAATTATATAAATATAATAAAAATTCCTGTGGGATAAAATTGATTATATTTAGTATAATTAATTACAATTAATGTCTAAATATTCTTTATGTGATCCTGATCAATCATAATATATAAAATATTTAATTAGAGATGCTGTGACTGTTCTCTAATCAATAAAAATTATATGGATCACTAGACATTATTACTTTTATGCATAAAATTAACTTGATACTAATTACATCATGCAAATGAAATATATAAACAAGTGGTCTAGGAAAAATTCCTAATTAGCACCCTAGCATCATTACACAGGTTAAAATAAAAATAAAAATGCCTCCTTAAATAGATCTGTGGCAGCCCCACACAAGCTCAGAAAAGATCATGGATTTCTCTCAAAAAGTCATAGCAACCTCAACAAACCCCAACGGAGTCACAGCCTCTTCTAACAGGCTAACGTCAAGCAAGATCAAGCTATTAAGACTCACGGCTACCGCAGAAATAGACACTTAGCAGGTATGACCGGACTAACAAGGCTCACAGCCTCCACAAGATCCAACATTCTAGTCACAAAAAAAAAATCAGCATGGGAATGCGACCTCCTCATACAAGCTCAACAAGCTTACGGTTAGACGTAATAGGCAGATTGGAGTTCAATTAAACCACAACAAGGCAGATCGGACCTCAGCAATGTTACAACAGTCTCATGGTTCAGTTCTTTAGGGCAAGTGACCTTCATGTTAGTCCAAAGAACAACCAGCAATAAGTGCTAGGGCATGTGGCCTCCTCAAGTGAGCTCTTAGCAACCTAAATCACTTCCATAGGGCTCACGGGCCATGGCCTAGTCCCAAAAGCAACCACAGATAAATATCAGACCCTAGCAGCATGATGTCAACCTACAGCAATCAAATATGAAATAAAGATGTTCTTCAATAGGTGGACGGCCTGTGGCTGCATGCGTTGGGAGTGAATTTATGTGACCTCTAACTCAGTTAAAAAAAACAAATTGTGCACCGACGCTACACACCTTCCGTACCTAGAAGGATTTGAAAAAACAAGAGACAACCACAACAAAAGTTTCAGCATTCAAGCAACCTGTTTCAATTGCAAAACCAGTACGTCGAGCAAAGGTTCCATTTGAAAAGAGATATAGCCAAATGGATTGGTTGAAGTTTACACAGATGCATTGTTGTAGTTAATAAAAGTTCTGGAAAAGAAACGGTGGTTCCGGATAGATATCAACACGGACGCAAAAAAAACTAAACAATAAAATGTATGAGCAATACCCCAATGGACATACAACAGTCCAAACATCAAGGCAGAGATAAAATTAAGCTCTGATACCAACTATTAGAAAAATTACGATTCTTTACATGCGGAATAAACTTTTAAAGAATCAAAAAGAATTAATAATGTATGCCGTCAGGATCATACCTCCAACCATTGATGCTGCTCATACTCTAATTTGAGACTTTGCTTAAGGCAACCGTTCCGTATGGCACTTCCAAACTCTGCTCACTCTGATTGATGGTGCAAAACTGAAGGAGATTGAGTTAGCGAGCTTGGGGACCAAACAGAAGTCTTTATAGCCCATCTTCCATCAAGCTTCTTTTGGCTATGTGTCAATTGTTCCACAGATCAAGGTAGAGAACCGTTGAGGGAGTTATGGACCATTCTTGAAGCTCTCAATGAGAAATCAGTTATTTCCTTAATTAGTTGAGGAGCTGTTAATATTCGTTAAGAGAGCTTACACGAGTCTCCAAATCCGAGAGTAGCCTTCGGGTCGGCCACATGCAGGTGTTCTGGCATAAATCTCAGGACATCCCCAAAACCCAACACAACAATGTTGAAGATGATGATCATGTCCAGTAGAATAAAACCAAAGAATGGAAGTTGGGTTCTACCCCAAGCCTTAGAGTTGGAAACTGATGGCCATTGACAGTATAAAGAAAGTTAAATGACAGAGTTAACAACAAGGAATTTTAATCTTCACTAGCTGCAAGTTATTTTTTTGCATATCATGAATTCAACGAATTTGTTGATGGTCGATAAAGCGAAGCAAATCCCAAGAGTACAACATTGTTTATCACCATTCTGGTTCAGATTAGCGTGTGCATTTAAATATTTTTTGAACAAATAGTTCACATGAATAAATTCAACAAAGCCAACAAAGCAGGCCAAAATATAACACCTTCACAGCGAACAGAACAAGGACAACAGTCAAATCAACACAATGACCGCCAAACGCCTACAAAAGGCGCCCTCCCGCAACGGACAGAACATCACTAGAATAGGCCAACCCAAAAATGAGGCACCAACCACACGAAATTCACCCCCGTGCCTTAGATAGAGAACACACCCCAAGGGGACAAAACAAGAGACTAGACCAAGAGAAAATAAATAGTCGATAATCAGATAATATAAAAATGCCATCCTAAAAGATGACACCATCGGGTTGAAACTAAAAGTATGGTCAAAAACATGTATGTAAAATACGAAAAGCTAGAATAACCTCCAACAAGATATTGGAGCGAGGAAAGAATCCTCAAGTGCCTGCAAAAGTCCATTAGAATAAGTGCTGCATAAGATGTACAAAAAATATAAATTATAAAGACAACAATAATGCTTAATAGATTTGAATAGAGCTTGAGTTTGAAATTTGATCGATGTCCCATGCCTCCCAAAAAAGTATGCGTTCCTGCGTTCCAAGGCCTTTTTTGAAAGAACTTATGCTTCCATATTGAAATCACGCCATATATGTTGGAAAGAGATTTGATCAAAATACTTGATGAAATTGCGAACCTCCTCCATCCAAGATGTCAAGATTAGGACTTTTATAGAAACCTTATCCAAATCCCAATCAATTATGAGTTTAGAGTCCCCCGCAACTTGTAAAATTGTTAAATTTCTGGATTTTGGAAAATAAAGCAGCATCCACAAGGCTAGAAGCTCACTTCTGGTATTAGATCCAGGTTTGCAATTCATCCAAAATCTAAAACAAGAAAAATCACTTGTCCATAGTATGGCCCCCACCCCACTCAAGTTGGAATTACACGAGGATGCACCATTAAAGAACGCTCGATAAGGAGACTCAGAGAAAACAAAACCAATGGACGAGCACATCGATGCCTTCGAAGTAACCAATCTAGGCTTATAGAATTCTAAGCAAGCGGTCACTGCTCTACTACTAATATGAGGAGAGAAATGAGACTTTTCTTCAAAGAGAAGTCGATTCCTAGATTTCCAAATCTCCCAGGCAACAAAACACGAGAGGTCATCCCATTTATCATCCTTAGGGTGCCAATGATGAAGACTATTAGAGAAAGTGCCACCCCGCCTCGGGTAAATTGAGTGAGATTCTGACAATGTTCCAAACCTTATAGGAGAAGGAACAATAAACAAACAAATGGTCAATTGATTCAACCTCGGAACAACACATGGGGCATCTATTTGGTCCAGACCCACCCCTCCGAATATAATTATCACATGTAAGAATGCAATTCGCCAATGCCAGCCAGTTAAAAACATATGATTTTCATAGGGGCATTCCAATTCCAAGCCGTCAAGTGCCACCAATTTAGAGAAACGAATTCCTCACATAATAAGGAGTCATATGCCACTTTAGCAGGAACCTAACCCGTTTGATCATTTAATGACCAAATCAAGACATCCTGCTTGTCTGGTAATTAGATGTTGCTTCTTTTTAGTTCCAAATTATATAGATCCCAAACCCGGTCCAAGAGCCATAAAGGCCTAACTACAAAGAGATGATCCACCCCTGAGATTGATTAACAGGATTAGCCTGTGATGAAATATGGTTGAGCGTGTAATAACCTTTCAATCTAAGGAAGTAAGATAGATCCCATGGAATTTTGTATGTCATGAGGCCACCCACTACATGATCAACACCAACCCAAATATGTCTGTCATCCCCAGGCTTCCAGGCCAACCAGTTTCCAACCACCTTCGAAGAACCAGTCAGACCATTTCATATATTTGAAACCCCCTTTATACTAAAGGAACTTTGTTTGAACTACTGGACCAGAGATATATTCCTAAGATATTTCTCTTTGATAATTATGCTCCATAGAATGTCTGCAAAAAGAACCCTCCAAAGGATTTTAACAGCTAACACATTAGTAAAAAGAAAGATGTTCTTAAGTGCCCATCTACCCAACTACTTAGGCTTCGCCAAGTGCAACCAATTGACCAGATGATTGTTTTTTTATCCCTCCCCCCAGACCAGATAAAATTGAAAACTCTCCTTATAATTCCATTAAGTATAGATTTGGGGATTTTATATAGGGCTATCCAATAAACTGCAAGATTTTGTAGGACTGATTTTCCTAAGTAATTATGCCACCTAAAGACAACCACCTACAGCTCCAATTGTTGATCTTGCGATAAATTTTTTCCAACAACCACTTCTAGTATTTAACCTTATATATATGTTGGGTTTTATATAAAAACCCAGGAATTTTGTACCACCATCCAGCGAGCCAAAATTGAAGGGAAAGATCTGACCAATCTGAGCCTTGATAGCGTCCCCAATGTCATGTTCCAGAAAGAATGATCTCTCATTATTGATTTTCATACAAGACACCTTACAGAAAAGGGAAAGATAACCATTCATTGCAAGCCATTCCTCAAGACTGTCTTCACCAAAAAGCAAGACATCATCGATGAAAAGGAGGTGTGTCACCACAGAGTGTATAGTCACCTTGATCCCTTTAAGTAGCCCTTCCGATCTAGCCTTGATCAGGATCCTACTGATCCCTTCGATGAAAAGTAAGAATAAAAGAGGAGACAACAGAAAGCCCTGCCTTAAACACCTCGACCCTTTAAATTTTTTTGAGGGAGTTCCATTTATCAGAACTGCATAATTTGCCGAAGAAACACATGCGAGAATCCATCTACTAACTTCCTAAGGAAATCCAATCTGAATTAATATCATCCTGAGGAAAGTCCAATCCATATGATCATAAGCCTTGGCAAGGTCCAATTTAAGAATGAGGGATTTTAAGTGTTTAGACTTTATATTGTGGAAATCCTCTTGAGAAAACCCAACTGCAACCAATATTTTCCTATCATCTAGAAACCCAAATTGCTCGATGGAAATGTATTTTGATAAGCATGTCCTCAATATGGAAGCAATATTTTTTTAGATAACTTTGTATATCAAGATGCACAGCGAAATCGGTATAAAATCCTTGAAATCGACAGGATGGGAGCTTTTGGGAATAAGGGATATAAAAGTTGAGTTAATAGCCCCTGAGACCCTATCTGTAACCCTAGACTCTTCCATAGATGCTAGTATATATTGGCCCATAATATCAAAGAAGAATAGGAAGAGTTTGACCGTCCAACCATCTGGACCAAGAATTTTTGGTTTAGCAAACCCCTTCAATACATCTTCCACTTCCGCAATATCCACAGGCTTATACATGTTATTTGCTTCCTCCTTCGAGAAGAATCTCGGATATTCTTTGATGAATTTGAAATGCTCCAGCAACAACGATGTCTAAAGGGTCTTGGAATAGATTTCCAAAAATATCAGTGCTCCCCCTATGTAAATATTCAAGAGAAGATCGCATAATCCCCTATGAGTCTTTGAGCTCCCAGATAGTATTTTTGATCCTCCTATTCTCCACAAATTTGTGGAAGAATTTGGTATTTGAGTCACTAGCCTCAATCCAAGCCTTCCAACCTTTCAGCCTCCAGGACTCTGTGAAAATCCTCACAGCAGATCTAAGAGATGATGTATCTCACAAGAGAATAATTATGATTAAGCAAGAAAATAGAAGAAGAGTGATACATGCAGTATAATGAGCAACAGAATAATATGGTACAGTAGAACTCAGATAGAAGCAATAATACTTCGGTCATACTATGTTATTAATCACAAATGGACATATAAATAATACAATGCATGAGGAATTCGAATGCCTAAGGTGGCAATTCGAATTAGCCTTCATGGAGTGATCAAAGGATCACTAGAGTGTCATCGGAGCACAACTAGGTGTCCTCATGATCATCGGAGCGCAACTTGAAGTCTTCATCATCATCAGTGGAGTCATCAATGCTCAAGTAACTGTCAACCATCAGTCAAACTAACTCTGGTAGGTGTAACTCAGTGTAACTAAGTGTAACTCAGTGTAACTAAGTGTAACTCAGTGTAACTGAGTGTAACTCAATGTAACTAAGTGTAACTCAATGTAACTAAGAGTAACTGAATGTAACTGAGTGTAACTCAATGTAACTGAGTGTAACTGAGTGTAACTGACTGTAACTGAATGTAACTGAGTGTAACTGAGTGTAACTCAATGTAACTGAGTGTAACTGACTGTAACTGAACTGGTAGGTTAAGAAGGGCGAGGTGCTCCCTAAAATCAAGGAAGAAGGGCGCACTAAGCAACTGGAGGGCTAAAACTGAATAGTGAGAAGCTCCTGGGGGCTGGCTAACTGAGGGCTAGGTGCTGGACTGATGACTGGGATGCATGCAAAATGCATGCAAACCCTAGAATGCATGCAAACCCTAAAAGGTGCATGCATGACTGAAAATGTAAATGATCAAAATACTGGTGGGACTAGGATGGAGTATAGGAATATCCTAACACCCCCCCTTAATCCATCCTGGGCCCTGGTAACTAAGACCAAAGGTCACCCAATACAATGAATAATAACAATCAATAAACCAAGGAAGTGGGAAAATTTCATGGGAAACATACCCCCTCCTCAAAAAATAGACTGTAAGGCACACATAAAAAAATAAAAGCTCCAAACTCAAGCATGTGTGATGCTTGGTCATATGTCTGGAGGTATCTTCTTCTTGGGAAGAAGTGGATCATGCTCAAAAAGCATGTGCTTGTACTTGCTCTTCAGATCGAATGTGATGAGAACAAATCCAACAGTATTAGAATGATCCTTGAACCTGTGATTCGAATCAGCTGAGGTAGGATCAAATTTTTGAATGTGCATATAGTCCTTTGTCTTCTCCTTCGAACCACCATGGGTGAGATTATGCCAAAAAGAACTATTACATGTTTGCTTGAAATCAAAATCAGATTTAAGACTTTCAAAACAGTTTCTTGAGATCTCCTTTGAACCAGCAGGGGTGAGATCAAAACTATCATATGATGCATGAGAAATTATCTCAAGCGGGTGGCAATGGCCATATTCTTCAATAACCTTCTGAAAGCATGTGCTAATGATCATATAGTAGTAAATAAGAGATGTTTGCTGAAGAGGAGCGAATGCATTACCTCCAATAGCTGATGTTACCTCCGAAATAATCATGTGATCATGATGCAAACCAACAAACTCTGGTGCAAGACAGGATTTAGGACCTTCTGCAATATCTAGAGTGTGAACTGGCACAGAAAGAGAAGAAAGTTTGAGCATGAGTGGAGAATCTGCAAGTTCTTTGTCAACAACTTCAATATGAGATGATACTGGTTCATGATCTGAGAGATCATCAAGGGGAGCGAATGCAACATGATCTGAGAGACCATCAGGAGGAGCGAATGCATCATGATTTGAGAGACCATCAAGTGGAGCGAATGCATCAACTTGCTTGCTTTTGAAGGGATTTGGACCAAATCCATCATTCTTTTTGCCGAATCTTTCATCCAGATGAGCCCATAACTCTTTTGGAGTTTCAATATCAATGATGGTCGGGTACAATATGTAATCAGTCATAGCAAGCATCATTCTTCCAATGTGCATGTCACCTTTATTCAACCATTTAATCTTCTTTGTAGAGGATTCGAACTCTCTTTCAAAATAGCAATCAAAGAGATCATGGCTCTTCAAATATGCTATCATTCTTGGTTTCCATTCATCATAGTTGAATGGAGAAAGAGGAGTAATTTCTTCTAAATTCATTGAAGTTGTAGAAGACCTGCAAAAACAATATAGAATAACTGCAACTGCTACTGCTGCAAAAATGCAGAAACTGCTGCAACTGCTGAACTCGAAATCTTGGTAATAACCTGCAAAAAACTCTCAAGAATGGAGATAAACAATACTCTCAACATGCTCTGATACCATGTGAAAATCCTCACAGCAGATCTAAGAGATGATGTATCTCACAAGAGAATAATTATGATTAAGCAAGAAAATAGAAGAAGAGTGATACATGCAGTATAATGAGCAACAGAATAATATGGTACAATAGAACTCAGATAGAAGCAATAATACTTCGGTCATACTATGTTATTAATCACAAATGGACATATAAATAATACAATGCATGAGGAATTCGAATGCCTAAGGTGGCAATTCGAATTAGCCTTCATGGAGTGATCAAAGGATCACTAGAGTGTCATCGGAGCACAACTAGGTGTCCTCATGATCATCGGAGCGCAACTGGAAGTCTTCATCATCATCAGTGGAGTCATCAATTCTCAAGTAACTGTCAACCATCAGTCAAACTAACTCTGGTGTGTAACTCAGTGTAACTAAGTGTAACTCAGTGTAACTAAGTGTAACTCAGTGTAACTAAGTGTAACTCAGTGTAACTAAGTGTAACTGAGTGTAACTGAGTGTAACTCAATGTAACTAAGTGTAACTCAATGTAACTAAGAGTAACTGAATGTAACTGAGTGTAACTGAGTGTAACTCAATGTAACTGAGTGTAACTGAGTGTAACTGACTGTAACTGAATGTAACTGAGTGTAACTGAGTGTAACTCAATGTAACTGAGTGTAACTGACTGTAACTGACTGTAACTGAACTGGTAGGTTAAGAAGGGCGAGTTGCTCCCTAAAATCAAGGAAGAAGGGCGCACTAAGCAACTGGAGGGATAAAACTGAATAGTGAGAAGCTCCTGGGGGCTGGCTAACTGAGGGATAGGTGCTGGACTGATGACTGGGATGCATGCAAAATGCATGCAAACCCTAGAATGCATGCAAACCCTAAAAGGTGCATGCATGACTGAAAATGTAAATGATCAAAATACTGGTGGGACTAGGATGGAGTATAGGAATATCCTAACAGACTCCTCTTCCAATTTTAAAATTTTCAGTTTCTTTTCTTCCAATTCCGTAAGGGAGAGATGATCTGAAAGTGACAAGGGACCAAAGATATTTTTCAAAGTTAGCCTTTTTATTTGAACTTCAATCTTAACCAGATGATCTTTCAGTTCTTTTTTCTTTTCCCATTCCCAAAGCACAGTTTCTTCCTTTCGTTGTTTTAATTTTTGAACTAGCATATCCATAGTTGAAAGATCAGGAGGTTCTATAGCCTTAGACCATTCTTTCTTCACCTAATCAATATAAGCCTGATCCGAGAGCCATGCATGAGTGCATTTAAAAGGAACTTTGTTCCAGCAACCTTCCACCTCAAATTGATAAATGATCGGTTGATGATCATAAATTCTAGCAGGATCCACCCAGGATCTAAACTTGAAAAAAGTATCTAATAGACCCTCCGACACCGAAAACGTGTCTAATCACTTCATGATGCAATCCTGGTTGCTTCTCCCATTTCTCCAGGTAGGCCTCAAAGGAAAAGGTTCAATATCAATAAGATTAGTAGATGAGAACATATTTGCAAAAAAAGGACCCAATGAATCAATTTTAGAGTGGTATCCCCAAACCTTAGAGGCTGCCAAAGTAACATTAAGATCCCCCATTAATATCGGGTCAGGAATCTCCAATAGATTTTCCATTTGAAACGCTCCCAAAAACATCTCCTGTCAGTATAGGGACCATAACAATTGATATATTAATAGTTTTGTCAAGCCCAGATATGCTGCCTGAGAAAAGGATACCGATCGAGGTTCTAAAAGGCTTTAGATTTTCCTTTTGTGGATTCCAAGCCGCCAAAATACCACCCGATAGTCCTTCCGTGTCAATAGTACAAATCTCCCAAGACGGTTTTAAATTCATGAAAAAGAGTTTGGATTTCTCACCACAGGTCATAGTCTCTTGTAGGAAAACAAGGTACGGATTAGTTAATTCTAGAGATCTCTTCAGGGATAATTTTTTAGGGAGGCCCCCCACTCCCCTTATATTTAGAGAGAAAAAAATCATTTTTTAACCCAAGCGAGGGATTTAACATCTATAAGAGGCCTAGAATCATAAGAAGGTGAAATCACCACAGTCTCTGCAATATTGTCCTCAAGAGAAATATCTTTACCCTTTTTACTCGAAGCTTTCCTAGCACTTCAAGTTTTAATTGGAGAGAAATTAGTGTTAATCCCCCCCAATATGCCCCCCTACTTTAGTTTATTATGATATATGAGATCCACTTGGGACGCTCGAGGCATAACCTGGTCATTGGAAATATCCTCTTGAATAATTTCCTTATTCCCAATGTAAGACGAGATGGGAGCCCTCTTTGCAACGATTAGCCACAAGAACCCCAACAGACTCATATTTTAATTCAAGGGTTTTAATAAAATATTTTTCCAAATCAGATAGAGAATTATAAAAAGCAAGGTCATTTGATTTGATCTTACTAATTAAGTGAGACCCTAAAGCAGAAGAGTCTGGAGCATAGGATGAGGCGGAGAGTTAAAAGGAACTGATGCCAAATCCCCATCCAACTTAGAGCTATCATCTGAAGACCAAATAACATCACATTCCTTTGAACCATCGCCCACCAAAGAGGAGAGGGGAGCCTTGCATTGCCGCCAAAGGTGACCAACTTCCTTACAAGTAGAGAATCTAAACAAAATGCCTTCATAGTTGATCATTTGGGAATAAGTTCTTTCCCACCAATCAATCACCATATTATCTCCACAAGCATACAACCAACCTGCTTGTCCACCCCTTTCAATACCGACTCACTGACATATAGAAAATGACCCAGCCTATTACCAACCGCTTCAAATGCTGCCTTATTCCACATCCCGAGTAGAAGACCCGGAAACAACACCCAGAAATGGCGATAACGAATAAGTTCCTTCTCCGGTTCGAAGGTCGTGTGCCACTTCTTCAACATGAGGCAATAAGCCACAGATTTTGGAAAACAAAAAGAGCATATTCCTCCTGCTGAAACTTAAACCCATACCATCCTTTTGGGAGAATGGAAACCTCCGGTAAATAACCCCACAAAGGATCCCAGACACAAGCTACCCAATGAGTTATTTCCTTTTTATCCATTGCCTTACAGCTAAATTTTCCCACCAGCGCAGTCACGCTATAATATACTAGAACTCTTCAAGGCCAATCTCTGGTCCTATATTCATTCTCTTCTCCCTAAATCGCGATTTCCACCGCCTTTGTTTATGTTTGCATCCCTTTTAGAGTTAGGGTAATCCATCACCCAACCATTGTTTATTGGCTGACCACCAACCCTTCTTCCTAAGTGTCTCTGAGAGGGTTTTGACGCCCTGGATGCAACCCCAACACCGCAACCAGCCAAGTTCGGACCTTGGATAACTGTTGGTTTGAAAGTATCCTCTGTTGCCACACCCGGAATCAATTCCTTTCCCTGTAAAGACTGACTAAGTCGAGCTTTTATTGATGTGTCGATTACCCCCGTTAATGAGGCAGTTCCTTCACTCGGAGCATATCCAAAAAAAAATTATCCGGTTTCAGACAGCCAGAATCTTCTAGCCACCTATCAAGCACCATCGGATCCATTTGTCCCACCCCAGATGCCACATGGCCCTCTACTGGCACCACATGTTCCTCCCCAGATACCACGTGCAGTCCATCCATTTCCAAAATACTACAAAAGGATGGAAACTCTTAGAATGTGAAAATATCGGCCACTTGTCAAAACCCGGGAAGGAATTTGCATCAAAAAACAGATTACATAAAATTGTGTGAGCACCACTCGTCACACAAAACACACCGCTTCACCAGACACTCCCCAAGACAACAATTCCCAAAATGTTACCCTAGTAGAAAAAAGGTCTTAACGATGATCTGCTATAGACCCTTCTCCCCAGACAGAAGACACAGGAATCCAAACTTCTGCTCATCCATATCTACAAAACCCTAGATCCCTGTTTCGAAACCCTCTGAAACCCTCTCAAAGTCTACCATAACTTGTATGGCTAAATTTCCATTCTTCTCATGGCTTTATTTTAAGTACTAAATAACTATGAAGCGAACTACCATAATTGTGAAAAGAAATTTACATTTATTATATGCCTTTTCAAATATTTATAGGCTAATTTTAAGGGAGAACCTTAAGCCTAGTTATAAAGAGTGGAATCTTAAGGTTTTATAAAGATTTAATTTAAAAAATAATAATATATTAAGAGTTTTATAATGAATATTTATGAAAATTATTGAGGAATGTTAGGTGTGATTTTTCTATAGGTAAATTTCATAAACAATTATGTAAAAATTTGCAGTGTATAAATGAAATCAAAATAATCAAAGTGGTAGGCAATTTCTCCATTATGAGCATATTTCTCTTCAAGGTATCTACTTCTAAATTTTTATTTTACTATGGAGTTCATGAGAGTTTATTCTTATTTTAGCAATGTTAGTTTTCTTCTTTACACTAGTTAAACAAAAAGAGATACTTTTGGTCTTTTAGATTAGGGTTGATTACTTCCATATAATATCTTAATTTTCAGGCTTACCCTCTAATTCTCTATCACACGACAATTTCTCCTTAAGTTTATATATAATAACAATTTTAATATTATCATCATTCTACATAGTGACTTCCCCAATTCCCCAATGTTTTGGCTAAGACATGCCATGTTTATGCCAACTCCATTTAATTAGCAGGTGGTTTTGATTGGACTTTGGAGCAATCTTACGAAGCCTTTTCTCTTCCATGTTGTTTATCTTGTTCATGTACATTAGGTACCTAGTCATAGCCATGCTCTCAATGGGGAAGAGACTTACTTCTATGAGGAGGATATGATATGACATATTTCCCTTAGTTTTGAAATAAATTATAAAACATTTTTGGATTTGCTTTTTATTTCTCCATGATTCTCTAGAGATGTAGAGCCCTAAACTTCACAACCATATAAGATAATAGGAGTTACGAATGTATGCAAGAGGATTTTCTTCTTATCCCAAAGTCAAAGGTCCATTGATTTCCAATTGTTTTGAAGTCCATTATAGGCTTTCCACCCTCCGTTTATCCTTGTATCAATACTCTAGTCTAGTTAAGATTGCGATGAAGATTGATTTTAAGATATTTGTATGAAATCAGTTCCTCCAAGTTGTTGTTATCATACATGAAATTAGTTTAAGTTATCGTTTTGGATTTGATTATCATAACCTTTGATTTTTAAGCGTTAACAATTATGTCCACACTAGAGAAAGAATCATTGAGAATTTTTAGTTGATTGTCAAGATCATAGGAACTTGTTGGTCCCCCAACAAATTCCCCTTGATTTTGCGAAATAAAGGGGTCCCCCATGTAAATTTTGTATAAAGGTTCCTTTTGATCTCATTTAATTGAGTTTGTTCGATGATTTAATGGTCTCCTTTTTGGACATTTGATTTTCTTCCATTTGATTTTCTCGATTATTCCTGATAAAAATGATTTGGTGATCTCTTGGCTTCTCAAGTATCTGAATTTGGGTGCTTTTTGGTTGGTGTTTCTGATTGACGGTTATGCTATGATGACTTTGCGACTTTATGATCATTTCTTTTCATTACGTCTTTTGAGTGATTGTTTTGTCGGCAAGTTATCTTTTTATCATCTGAATCTTTTTGCCTCCTAGTGGTTGGACAACACTTGCATGCTCTTATTCGACCTTAGCCAACTTGATTGTACACCTTACTTTTAAAGAATTCAATTATCTTGACCTTACGATAGCCTTGCTAAATTTTGGCCTTCACTTTATTAATGATTAAATGAGCACTTTTGCGGCTTGACATAAATGATTTAAATGCTCAACTTTGGGATTTCAATTTACATCTTAAAACAATGCATATCAAATATTGGACTCGTTCCTTCAGTTTTAAATTTGAATGATTTATTAAAATTTACAAATCTTAAATATTTTATTAAAATTTTGTCTTTCTTGCAATTTTTATAATTTTAGGTGAATTTAAAATATTTATGAAACTTGTTTAATTTTCAAAAAACACTTTCTTTTATCCAAAGACAAATTTGCACTATAATACTCAAATTTGATTGATCTTTTCCTAGATTTACAATACTTATGAAATTTATTGTGAACAATAAAACATCATCTAAACATTTTATTACAAAGTATGTAAATTTTGTGAAATTTAAAGAAACACTCTTTATCTTATCATTATTATCATTATGTAAGCTTTATTATTTTCTTAAATATTCATTTTCACTTATATAATGATGTTGCACAAAAGGTATAACAAATCACTTTAATGTGCTTTTTTCTCACTTTCTAAGCTCACTCAACACATTAAAACCATATTAAAGTATTTTTCCTAAACTTACTTTATATAAATCTTTTGACGGTGGACTTTATATTCACATTGTATTTTAATATTATGAGTTTTCACATTCGAAACCCAATACATTCACGTGAAGGTATTATTTATGTCAAATATTTTTCTTTTAGGAAATAACTTTTTGGCATTGGTAACTTGTATTGGTAAGACATTCATGAAATAAGTAAAATGGAATTTTAGATTTATTCTTTAATATTGTTTGGCACGTCAAAGGTTTATACCACGTCGAATTCAAACTTTTGAGAAGGTATTGTATATCATAAAAAAGTGAGAGATATGCCACCATATCATTGCTAGATGCTTTCTTGGAGTTTATTGAATGCAAACATTGCCATCGTGTCAACACAACTAACCCCTAAAAGGAGAATATTAGGGGAGGGGCATCACTAGTTTCGCACCCTGGCCCTCCCTTTGTCCACGTAAATGGCCATGTAAGCAAGCCACATTCATGGCCATGTAAGCATAGCTCGATGTTGCCACATCTTAGGTAGGGTTCTCATAATGTCGGCTTCTAGTGTTAATCAACACTCCAAACCTCTTTATGGAATTTGTGACTGTCCCTAGTGTTGCATATCATGGTTATGTTTGCCATATGTGATGCTATGAGGGTTTAACTGTATATTTATGGGTATTACAAGTCGTTATGTATTTGAGACTTTGTTTATAGTTATTTTAATTGGAATGTTTTCCAGGTTATTGTCGACCGTTATGAGATGAATCGATTTGCATCAATGTAATTCGGTCTTTGGCTAATTATGTGATAAACATCTCAAATGCTGCATGTTGAAATTGGGTTTTGTAATTTGTATTCTACGATGAACTTGTACACAGGGTTAGGGTGTCGAAGGGTTTCGTATATGAATTTGTTTGTGGGTATTGTAATTCGGATTTGCATTGCAAAAAAAACATGGTTATTTGTGTTTGTTGTCATATGTTTTCATTGTGTTTGTTGACAAATATATAATTTGGAACGGCGATGCATTTGGTGTTGAGGAATGTGCTCTGTATGGTGTTTTTTAGCTACCTGAATGATGATATTGTTGTTGTTTGTTGAGACTTGAACGCCATAGACTTTGAATCCACACATTGTAATTTGTATTCTATGATGAATTTGTACACATGATTAGGGTGTCGAAGGGTTTCGTATATGAATTTGTTTGTGGGTACTCTTAAATTTGCATTACAAAGAAACAAATGGTTATGTGTGTTTGTTGTCATATGTTGTCATTGTGTTTGTTGACAATTATATAATTTGGCATGGTATTGCATTCGGTGTTGAGGAATGTGCCATGTATGGTGTTTTTTAGCTTCATGAATGATGATATTGTTGTTGTTTGGTGAGACTTGAATGCCACGGACTTTGAAGCCACACCTTTAGCCTAGTAGTCTTCCAGCCACCTACTCGAGAACCCAAACAAATTTCCCATGTTAGCATAGTAGTTGATGATACTGCAATAGTGTCCTTTTTTTCCTTATTAGCATGGTTGTTTGCATATTATTTTTCCCTGAAAATGATATCAAAATACTCGAATTAGTATATAGTGGACTAGTGTCCTTTTCAAATCTATCTACCTAATAAATGTTTAGCAGTTCATCATCTTCCTGTGTTGGCCTCAATGTAGCATATGTTCAAGTACACGCAATACTGCAATCACCCAATTAGGAACCAAATTAGCACACCATGTGGCTCGATGCTTTCACTTGACCATATGAAGATGATGTCCCAAAAAATCATAAACATTGCATAATAGCCAGACTTCAAAAATGATATAGAAATCGAAACTGCATTAACCAATATCACATTTACATCAAAAATAGCTAAATACAATGCCTTGAGCTCTAGAGAAAATTGACTCCATATATAAGACTCGTAAGATTGTATTTAATCTAGGACTATAGGGACAACCAAAAACTGTGACCTAGGATTTAGTGTAGGCCAAGCCATTGTCATGCTTGACTGGAACTGCAAAAAGAAAATTCCTCTGTACCAATGTCAGCACTGCATGTGGTTAGGATATACACCAGATATACTGTTCTTGAGGTTGTTGGGTACCTGCACCACCATTTCTTTTCGGGTTTCCTAGTTGAGTCAAGAAGGGTGGCCTTCCTGACCATGTTTGATTAGGATGGGTGGGGCTGCTGGCAATGGATTGAGGCCATATTACTAGTTGCAACCAATGTAGAATTGAATAGCCATATGTCTGACTTGTGCTTGACACCCCTGTATTAAATGGAGGTGTTGGATAAGTAAACATAGAATTGGCACCTACACTAGTAGGAATAAAGTTGGGGGGGTACCAGGATGATGATAGTGGGAGATCTGAATGTTAATAAGATCTTGGTAGGAGCGTGTATTGTTGCAAATTGCTCCAATGAGTTGGACATCATGCTCTTTTCCTCGGTTGCTCTTGCAGTGTTGGATAGCAGTTCATCATCCTCACTTGCTCTTACAGTATTTTGGTTCATCTTTTGAGCCTTTTTTGCCTCCTTCTCCAACCTTGCCAACTTATTTTGATTCTCTCTTTCTTGTCAATTTTTTTCTTTCAATCCTCTCATGCGCTCGTTGTTTAGCTGCAATCATCCTTGATGCCTTCTTTTCCTTTGTTGGAATTTGTGCAACTTCGGAAGATATTCTTATTATATTTTATTGTATTTATTTGTACCTCCTACGGGAGATGAATTTGATGTAATTAATTAGGTAAACCCTTGAAAGAATCAATGTAAACCTTGGGGATAAATTACCCAAAGAAAACATTAAAATAAACTTTATTTATTGTTCCCCAAGTGAATTCGGCCCAGACAGTTTGACAAGTCTTCCCTGTTGAGGAAAAATCTAGTTTGGCACTTGTATAAATAGAAGGAAAGTTCGCCTCATTTGCACACTCACTCAACCAAGTAAGTTCACACCACTTGGAGAGAGATTCGCATCTGCAGCTAGGAGAAGATATTTTGGGGTTTCTATTTGGAAATTTCTTCCACCTTTTCTCTCTCATCATTGTACTATGTTCTCATAATTGTTCATCTCTATACGAAGGTTGCTGGGTTTTCTCCCTATTGGGTTTCCCAAGATAAATTCTCGTTTTCTTTGTTTCTGTGCTTTGTCTTTCTTCTAGTGATCCTATTGATCTTATGCAATTGGATTATAATGCTATAATTGTATGAAAAACTAATTTGGTATCATAGCAGTACTAGAAGAATCCATTGTTGGAACTGGGGTTTCATCTTTTAAGGCCTTCACTCATCATTTTGATAGAAAACGTTCCTTGGGAATTTTGAACTAGGAAGGGTGTATCTTTTGGTGAAGGAAGAATCCAATTCTGAGAATGTTCATTTTTTACCTAATTCTACTGCTGCAGTTACTGCAGAAATTAGGGTTTCAGGTTTTGACCTACTCCCTCCATAGATTTGGTTCGACCCTACCTTTTCTCAACTCACCTTTCTAGGGAACATTTTCTTGTGGAGTCAGTTTTGCAAGATTCCAAACTTCATTTTTGACCTAGCTCCTGCTAGGTTTTATGATCTAGTTCTATAGTCAAAATGATTGGAATGAAGGTTGAATATCGACTTGACGGGGCTTCCAATTTCATTTCTTGGTATTCTAGGGTTCTTCCCATATTAGAAGAAAATGATCTTTTGAAGTCTCATAGGAGAAAGAATGATGCCAGAACTAGAATCAGAAGATGACAAGTCTTAAAGGAGAAAGAATGATGCCAGAGCAAGAAGCATCTTGGTGGATTCAGTAAAAGTATTCTAGTATGTTGAGGTGATGATATGAAGATCCAGTCTGTGATGATTTCCCAGCAAGAAAATGAAGAACATAGGACTCTCATGGTTCCCACAAGGAGGCAGTGGGAGCCCACCTACAAAAACAATAAAAGATAAGTATTTGGTTTTATTGCTCACATATATCTGTTTTGTATTATACATATCAAATTATATGCAAATCTATCAGGAAGTGTGTTGAGCATTTTATATAGTTTACTTATTGATGTATCATAGGCTCTTGTTGTATTTGTTATACATTCCATGAACACCTAATGGAGCTAGTTTAGATGATATCTCCTTCTTACATGCTTAAAGTAGTGCACACTCTTGATGGCATGAGTCTAGTGGAGATAGCATACATCTAGATAGTTACCATATGTGTTTGAGAGACATGTTTATGATCATTGTGTTGAAGTATTAGCCAAGATACCTAGTGTAAACTATTGTCATTGCATAGAAATAGAAATTGGTTAATTTTGATTATGCAATGTCACTAATCATCAGACGGGATTTGACTTGTAGGGAAAAGACCATATGATATGGCCTACAAGAGAAGGATGATGAGACTTGTTCCAATGATGGATACATGAATCTCATTGATGTTCAGTAGGAAGCTTCTAGGATCATGACTCTCAACCTAGAAGGATGAATCCTAGACAATGCAGTTAGATGGAATTCATGCAAACAAACGAGAAACTCCAGGAAAGAAGGGAACTTTCGTGGGTCTTCAAAGGCCTACATAACTTACATCCAGTATCGAGGCAGATCAAAGCTAGCAGGGATGTATCCTTTGAAGAAGAGATGGCTATCAGGAAAGATAGAGGATCTGATGAGGAGATCGATGATGAAAATATGCTAGACTCAAAGGAGATGAGATCATCTTCCCCTCCAGTAGTTCAAAGGGAGTTAGTAGAGAAGGATGAACCGATCGATCCCATTGATCCAATTGAGTTGGTCCCATAGATATTGCAGTAGATCGGAAGAGGCCTAGATGGGAACAAAAAACATTGCAGGATGCAGAGGGGCATGAATCTCCACATGGTACTTTCCGAGAAAGCAAGAGACATCAGAGGTTCTCCAGTTATGTAGCATTGATGAGTCACATCATTGACTCAAAACCTACCACTTATAAAGAAGCATCCAGACAACAAGTTTGGAAGGATGCCATGGTGGAAGAATACCAATCCATCATGAAGAATGATGTGGGGGATGTTGTGCCGAGGCCTGAGGGGAAGTCAGTAGTGACTTCCAAGTGGTTATACAAAATCAAGCA
Organism: Larix kaempferi; assembly: GCA_027924585.1. Taxonomy (NCBI): domain Eukaryota; kingdom Viridiplantae; phylum Streptophyta; class Pinopsida; order Pinales; family Pinaceae; genus Larix; species Larix kaempferi. The sequence continues at coordinate 3,500,779 of BSBM01001409.1, read as the reverse complement.
TGGAGCAGATGGCAGTGTTGAAAAACACAAGGATAGATTTGTTGCCAGAGGATTCTCTTAGAAAGAGGGAGTTGATTATGATAAGACATTTGCTCCTGTGGTTCGATATACTTCCATCATATCGATCATTGCGATTGCTTCAACTATGGTATGGAAGTTGCATCATATGGATGTCAAGACAACCTTTCTCAGTGGTGTTATTTAGGTATAAGTATATATTGAACAACCAGAAGAGTTTGTTGTCCATGGAAAGGAGTCTCACATATGCAGGATGAAAGAGGCCCTATATGGACTTAAGCAAGCACCTCGTGCTTGGTATGGATGGATAGACGGATCCCCAGTGAGCCCGGGATTCGCCAAGAGTGATGCAGATCCCAACCTTTACTACAAGGTTGTACATGATGAGCCACTGATTTTGGTCCTTTATGTTGAGGACCTGTTTCTCATTGGAAATGAGAAACTTAGCAATTGGTGTAAGAAGAAACTTTCGTCTGAGTTTGAAATGAAGGATCTTGGATTGATGCATTACTTTTTGGGATTAGAAGTATGGCAGAGGAAGAAGAAGATTTTCCTAGGTCAAGGAAAATACACCATAAATATTCTGAAGAGATTCAGAATGTTGGATTGCAAGTCCATGGCCACTCTGATCGATGCAAATTTGAAGAAGCTGAGGGATTCTACTTCATATTCAAATTTGATTGATCCCACTATGTATCACCATTTGGTTGGATCCTTGATGTATTTGACAAACGCCAGACCAGATATATGTTTTGTTGTGAATTCCCTCAGTCAATTCATGTGTGAACCGAGGTAGATTCACTGGGTTGCTGTAAAACATGTGCTCAGATACTTGCGTGGAACCATGGGATATGGCCTGAGATATGCTTCAGAGTGTGACTTGAGATTGCAGTAGTTTTCAGACTCAGATTGGGAGGGATGTGCTATAGATAGGAAGAGTACTTCCGGATGTTGCTTCAGTATAGGTTCTGCAGTGATTTCCTGTTGTAGAAGGAAGCATACCTCAGTAGCACTCAGTACTGCAGAGGCCGAGTATATGGCTGCTAGTACAATAGCTCGAGAAGATGTGTGGCTTTGGAAACTCCTTGCGGGATTGTTTGTCTAGATTCCAGAGCCAACCGTTCTTCACTGTGATAACCAGAGCTATTTGCAAATGTCAGTGAATCCCGTATTCCATGACAAGTCGAAGCATATATAGATTCGGTATCACTTCATTCGTGATATGGTGCATAAAGGTGTGGTCGAGTTACAGTATGTTCCGACAAATGACCAGACTACAAATGTTCTCACCAAGCCTCTTCCTAGGATAAAGTTTGAATACTTTCGTGGAAAAATTGGAGTAGAAGAGAATGTGTCCCTACTTGAGAGGGAAAGATGACATAGATATTTTTACCCTGCTTTCAGCCAGGTACCCCTACTCGTCCAGGTTCTCATCCAGGTATGGGATTAATCCCATCGGAAGATGAGATAGACAGGTAGTAGATGGTTGGGTTCCACACAGGTACCTCTACTCATCCAAGTTCTCATCCAGGTATGGGAGTAATCCCATTGGCAGATGATACATACAGGTAGTAGATGGACGTGTGATGCTTTCACAGGAACCTCTATTTGTCCAAGTTCTCGGCTAGGTATGGGAGTAATCCCATTGGAAAATGAGACAGACATGTAGTAGATAGTCGTGTGATGCTTGCATAGCCAATTGTGCTTCACTGTGATAACCAGAGCTGTTTGCAAATGTTAGTGAATCCCATATTCCATGACAAGTCGAAGCATATATAGATTCGGTATCACTTCATTCATGATATGGTGCATAAAGCTGTGGTCGAGTTACAGTATGTTCCGACAGATGACCAGACTACAAATGTTCTCACCAAGCCTCTTCCCAGGATAAAGTTTTAATACTTTCGTGGAAAAATTGGAGTAGAAGAGAATGTGTCCCTCCTTGAGAGGGCAAGATGACATAGATATTTTTACCCTGCTTTCACCCAAGTACCTCTACTCGTCTAGGTTCTCATCCAGGTATGGGATTAATCCCATCAAAAGATGAGACGAACATGTAGTAGATGGTCGAGTTCCACACAGGTACCTCTACTCGTCCAAGTTCTCATCCAGGTATGGGAGTAATCCCATCGGTAGATGACACAGACAGGTAGTAGATGGACGTGCGATGCTTTCATAGGCACCTCTATTTGTCCAAGTTCTCGGCTAGGTATGGGAGTAATCCCATTGGCAAATGAGACGGACATGTAGTAGATAGTCGTGTGATGCTTGCATAGACACCTCTACTTTTTTAGGTTCTCAGCCAGGTATGGGAGTATCCCATTGGTATATGATACGAACAGGTAGTAGATGGTCGTGCACCTCTACTCGTTCAGGTTCTCAGGAAGGTATGGGAGTATCCCATCAGCAGATGAGACGAACATGTAGTAGATGGTCGTGCACCTCTGCTCATCTAGGTTCTCAGCCAAGCATGAGAGGATCCCATCGGCAGATGAGACAGACATGTAGCATATGGTAAAGTAGATGGCAAAGATTATCTCTAGGACATCTAGATAGGATGGAGAGGCTACTCTTGGGCTCACCGAAGGACTGGTGGAGTTGATACATGATGACACTTCTCGAAGGAATGAGGCTGTGTTGACAACCTTCAATATGTATAGAGATGATCGAGACAATATAGATGTAAACATGAAACCCAGATGATTGTGATGTTGATGATGACTGAAGAATACCTTCCTTGTTGAGAGTGAGTGTTGGAATTTGTGCAACTTCAGAAGATATTCTTATTATATTTTATTGTATTGATTTGTACCTCCTACGTGAGATGAACTTGATGTAATTAATTATGTAAACCCTTTAAAGAATCAATGTAAACCTTGGGGATAAATTACCCAAAGAAAATATTAAAATAAACTTTATTTATTGTTCCCCAAGTAAAGTTGGCCCGAACAGTTTGACAAGTCGGCCTTGTTGAGGAAAAAGCCAATTTGGCACTTGTATAAATAGAAGGAAAGTTCACCTCATTTGCACACTCACTCAACCAAGCAAGTTCGCACCACTTGGAGAGAGATTCGCATTTGCAACTAGGAGAATATATTTTGGGGTTTCTACTTGGAAAGTTCTTCCAACTTTTCTCCCTCATCATTGTATTATGTTCTCAGAATTTTTCATCTCTATATGAAGGTTGCTAGGTTTTATCCCTATTGGGTTTCCCACGATAAATTTTCATTTTCTTTGTTTATGTGCTTTGTCTTTCTTCTAGTGATCCTATTGATCTTATGCAATTGAATTATAATGCTATAATTGTATGAAAAACTAACAATCTGAATGTTAATAAGATTTTGGTAGGAGCGTGTACTGTCTACAAATTGCTCCAATGAATTGGCCATCGTGTTCCTTTCCTTGGTTTCTCTTGCAGTGTTGGACAACAGTTCATCATCATCAGTTGCTCTTACAGTATTTTGGTTCACCTTTTGAGCCTTTCTTGCCTCCTTCTCCAACCTTGCCAACTACTTCTGATGCTCTCTTTCTTGCCGATTTTTTTCTCTTTCAATCCTCTCCCGCGCTCATTGTTTAGCTGAAATCATCCTTGATTCCTTCTTTTCCTTTGAGAGATCTTTCTTCCTCTGTTTTAATTCCTACAGTTCATGTTTCTTATTTTCAAATTCAACCAAAAGGATAAGGTAGTCTTTTGAAGTTATTAGCTGTGAACTTCATCCCAATCGAAGAATGCTATCTAATCCTTGACTTCCTTTTGTTGTCACTCTCTCCATTGGCAACTTTAGAAATTGGCCAAGTCTCGGTGTGTTCCTTATCAGTGGTTCATGATCAGCTAGGATAGTTGCTTCAACTGCATTATCTTCTTCGTCCACTTCCCGATTTTCCAAGTCTGGTTCTTCTATCGACCCACCTCCAACATAAAAATGGACAATCTCACCAGGCATGGATACTGGCTCTGAAGGCATGTTCATGATTTCATCGTTGGTGGTCATGCCAATGTGTTTTCCCAAGTTCATCATGGCTTCTGCCATCCATGATGCCTGGAATACTTGGGTTGGAAATGTCAATGGCTCATTGTTGTTACCTGGACTATGACACCCATCAACCACGTTGGAAGCAACATTGTCATTATTTGTATGCACTATAGAATCCACATGTGTTTCGAATGGACTGCTTGGCTGCATGTTATCTTCCGCTAGTTCGTGATCATATTGTGTAGCGCTTACCTGTTCATCATCATCATTCATCACCAAGTCCCTGGAATCTTCCTTGAGATAGGGACAACATATTTTCCGTAGCATCAACATCATCCTATTCACCCATATGCTCTTGGACAACCTCATATTCTTGCCCATCCACATGTTCTCAGCCATCGTCATCTTCCTTTTCATCCACAAAAAATGCCCAGCTAAAACCGGTGTCATGCATAAGAGCATCGTAATTCAATGGCCAAATACCTGTTTGCCTAAATCCATCCTTCATATTCGAGGCTGTGAGTGCCCTTTTAAGAGCTCTACTTGTAAGCTCAGCTAACTCATACCTCTTCACCTCTACCCCAGGATTTTTTGTCATCCACGCTACTCGTTCTGACCTGAAAAAACACTTGAATGGAAAAAACAAACTGATGTCATGGGGTTGCATCCTATGAGTAGTGTGTGCAGGAAGTGTTAACAAGTCAATTCCCAACTTCTTGTCCTCCTCAATTTTTTGCACAACAATGTGGCTTCCATGGCCATCTAAAATCAGCAGGTGTCTGTTTCGAGGGGAGACACCACCTAGTATAGATGTTGCAAAGTGGAATAGCCAATTCAGGAAACGTTCTTTAGTCATCCATGCATGGGGATGTGTAGCCATGCATGTCCAGGTTCACAGTTTTGGATGTAATTTTACAGCCTAGTTTTACACTTGAACAAATAAAATCTCGGGATTGAATAACCAATCGCATTCACAGAGGCCAGAATGGTTATCCACTCCCTGCTCTTGGGTAGAATATTTGGCACGTTTCGGCTCCCTCTCTTAGAAATGACCCACATGCCACAATTCCTTCCTGCTTGTAACCCTGTCCTATTGCAGTTCCAAATATTGTCTGCAGTGTATAGGTGTTTCTCATATGCACTAGAAAGAATGTCATAGAATCTAGACACTACTGCAGGGCGTAGATTTGTTGCACTGTCTCTGTCAATGCCCTCTGTTGTTCTCAAAACTAGATATGGATGCCTTCTTTTAAAACCAAACCACCAAGATTTACCAGGAAGGCCTCCCCTAACATATCTGAGAAACCGTTTATTTTAGTTGTATCAACTCCAGCCCATGTCCCAATTCTTCCATCTCCTTACACCACACAACCACCTTGTTCTCCTTCTCTTCGGTCATAACAGTAACAGTCCCTTTCCGCTTGGTATGGGTCAGGCCATTTATCCAGTAATGGATATTTGAGGGTGAAATATTATGTTTTTTAGCAGCTGCTATAACTGAATATCCATTGAATTCTACATCATCAATTGAAACCCTCATGTCCTGCTTTGTCCATCCTCTTATAGCACTAATATTTTTTGTTGAAATGGAACCATGTACTGTGGAAGATGGTGGAATTGTGGGTGATGGTGGAAATGAGGTTGATGGTGCCACTGTGGGTGATGGTGGCACTGAGGTTGATGGTGCCACTGTGGTTGATGGTGTAACCACACCATCCACCTCATCTACATGAGCATTCCCGAAATTTTCCAGAGCATTGTTCTCATTCAAATCTCTGGCTATGCCCTTAGATGATCCAGTGACTTGGAGTTGTGCACCCCTGGAACCCCGATATCTTGTTCTCCTTGGACAAGGAGCAATATTGACTCTTGCTATGGCAAGGAGAACTTGCACAATTATCACAGATACATGTATCAAACACATATGTTGAATTGAAGTTTCTGCAAGTTTTTTTTGGCTGTAATAGACATATTAGAGATCTAATCGAATGGTGATGCAAGGTGGGTCTACGACCTTATTGCTTAAGTATGACACATAAAGCAAACACACAAAGGGCTCACACAGATGATATGTGAACTGGAAATGCCGTGAAGTTGGATTCTTCTATTAATTGAATGCATATTACAATGTGCAAATACAAAGTAAACTATCAAACAAGTCGGCCTTAGCCTGTTACAATATACAGAAAGGTCTGTCTTCAATGTGTTTCTTCTCACTGTGTGTGATCCTCTCCTCCTCTCAGACTTCTGCAGAATGCATGAACGAATGAGCTATGAGCGATGAGCGATCCCCTCCTCTATGCCTTCGAACTGCTCTTCTACCATGCTGTTGCGCATCCCGATGTCCACTCCAACACCCGAGACACTCTTCCTCTCTGTCCACCGATCTTCTCTGATCACGCAGACCTGCAACTCTGCGGCTGTCAGCGCCCTCAGGCTGTGCTGCACAACCTTCCCTTGTGGCGACATATGGCATGTCTTCAACCATCTTCATAACTTCCTTAACTTCCTCAACAACCATGAACGGCCGCTAAGTACTTCGCTTGACTTCTACTCCCTCTCTGACTCTGCGACAGTTGTTGGTCCCATGCCTCGACCATACTGCACTTCGTCACCTCGACCTCTACCTTGTCGACCTCCTATCAACAATTACTGCCTGCCTACCTGACTTCAACTCGCTAGTCCTCTCAACTTCTTCACAACCACCTCTGTCAGCATCCCCTTCGACTAGAGTGCTCATTACACTTCGCTCATCCATTGGAATTCCTGTCGATCCGAATGAACTCTGTACAACCTGCAACAATCCTCAGCTTACCTTCGACTCCCTTCATATGTCAGTATTCCCTTCAACTCGACAGAATTCTGAGCCGTTTCACCCCCTGGTTGCTCCTTTTCTTGTCGATCCACTCTGATGTAGTCAGCACTCTTTACGTCGGCTCCACCACCGAATCGTCTAGTCCTCCGAATAGCCTCATCTCTACTGTGACTTGGCCCTCCGACCGAAGTCTGCTCTTGGTCATTTCCTGACTATCTGGACCAACTATCCTTTTCTCCAACAGAAGGAATCCACCCTCTGTGAGCGACTCGCGTTGTCACTTTTCCTGGCCTTTATCTCGACCAATCCTCATCAACCGTATGCTGTCGACTGTTCTTTGGGTCTCCCAACCGGTTCCGTTAGTCGCTGTCCACTCCTGACTGCTTCCTTTGTATTGGTCGATATCACCTCTAACCATTCTCCCCTTTGTCGAGTATCGGGCATCAGTCGCCTCTGGATTGGAAACCTCACAACTCCACTACTTGTGTCGATTGTCATCACCCTTGTCCTAGAGGTCGTCGACTGTCCTCTGGGCGTTCCCTGTCGGTCATGTCCGACTGTTTCTCTTGGGCTTGGATGCCCCTGCATCAGACTCCCGAGGTACGAAAGAACTACGTCCTCGATTTTGAACTCCCATTTTCGTCTACATCGATTCCAGACATGGTACCAAATACCCCTTGGTCCACTCACTTCCCTTTTCGGAATCTCCCTCATGTCCTTGACCATGGCATCATTCCTACTCCACAATTGGCGATATCCACTTCTTTCGCCAATATTGATGAAGCATACTACTTCATCCTGGCAGTTGTTCTAGCCAACTGTATTCTCTTCCTGGAACCCATGTCTAGTTTCACTCTCACGGATGGCCTTCAACTCGGCGTTCATCCCATGTATTCTCTCCCTTGTCGAACTCATGCTCGACCTTTTCAGGACTAGTCGGTCTCGACTGTTCCTTGCCATCGACCTTGTCTGGTGCGACAACTTGTTCCGCAAACTCATTTCTAGAGTCAACTTGTCTGGGGTGTTGCTTCTCCTCAGCAACCTTGTCGGAATCTCCTCAACCTCCCCAACCTCCTCTTGGGATTTTCTTCCCATTTCACCTATCAACTCGGACTCGGTGGCTTGCATCTCGACTGCAAGTTTCTTCTCCATCCGCAGCAGACTCAGTACTGTTTTCATGGAATCACTTTACACTGCAAGTTTATCTTCGACTTGCTTCGTCTCTTCCGATCATGGATGTTGGTTCTCGTCCATGTCGACGGATTCCCCCTTGTCTGGGATCTTCATGGCACACTTGCCAACCCCTTTCTTCACAGCGTTTTCTCCACTGTCTTCGTCTAAGTCGACAGCAACACTTCTACCACTTCCTGCCTCAGTCTCGTCGGAATTCTCATTGACAACTTCGTCGACAGTTTCGATGTCCGCTTCATATCCGCTTGCATTAACATCATCCTCCTTTACCGCTTCGATCGTTTCCTCGGCCGGAATCCACACTTGTTCAGCAGTCGCTTTACCTAGCTGCGCTTCCATCACGTCGGTGTTATGCTCCTCCGACGGTTCTTTCGCCATCCCCATAGGTGACAGCTCTTGGGAGTTCTAAACCGTCTCCCCTTGTGCGTCATTCTCCTTGCACTTGTTGGATCTCGGCATGTCCGACTTCTTCGCGATCTTTGCACGTGAATTCTTTTGCACTTCCTTGAGCGCTTGCACCTTTAGCTCGATCAATGCATTTACAACTCTCACCTCTTCAACTGTGAGGTGGGTTTTCTTTATGAGCTTCCTCAGAGGTTTGTTCTAGTGAAGGGGTTCTACACACCCTTGGACCAACTCCATGGTTCCAACTTCCTTAACCAGTTCCCTCAGGTTTTTCACAACCTCTTCAGGAAATAGCCTTTCCTGAGATATCCTTGTCGACTTACCTTTGACCGTTCTACCCAACTTCATTCTGTCTGATCATGTCGTCTGTAACTCTACCCACAACCTCTATTGTGGAGATATAGCTCGTTAATCTCTAAAGTCTCCTCTGGAATCTTGTTCTGGTGATAGACAACTCTACCCCACCTCCAACATGGGAGCTATCTCTTCACTTCCTTCACAGGTCTTTGGCTCTACCCAACTACAGCTGGATCTATTTTCCTTTTCCTTCGCCTTCGCCCAATCACAACTGGACTTTTACAGGTCGTGCACAACTCTACCCAACCGCAGCTGGAGATGTTCAACGCACTTGCAAGCTTAATACCACTGACGTTATCCTTCAATTCTTAGGATTTTCTCCGCTCTGATACCAACTGACGCAAGGCAGGTTGGTATCGCTGCCTTTCTCCTCAACAGGATTCTCCTCCCGCTCTGATACCACTTGACGCAAGGCGGGTCTACGACCTTCTTGCTTAACTATGACACACAAAGCAAACACACAAAGGGCTCACACAGATGATATGTGAACTGGAAATGCCGTGAAGTCGGATTCTTCTATTAATTGAATGAATATTACAATGTGCAAATACAAAGTAAACTATCAAACAAGTCGGCCTTAGCCTGTTACAATATACAGAAAGGTCTGTCTTTAGTGTGTTTCTTCTCACTGTGTGTGATCCTCTCCTCCTCTCAGAATTCTGCAGAATGCATGAACGAATGAGCTATGAGTGATGAGCGATCCCCTCCTCTGTGCCTTCGCACGGCTCTTCTACCCTACTGCTGCGCATCACAATGTCCACTCCAACACTCGAGAAACTCTTCCTCTCTGTCTGTTGATCTTATATGATCACGCGGATCTGCAACTCTGCGGTTGTCAGCGCCCTCAGGCCGTGTTGCACAACCTTCCCTTGTGGCGACATTTGGCATGTCTTCAACCACCTTCATAACTGCCTTAACTTCCTCAACAACCATGAACGTCCGCTAAGTACTTCGCTTGACTTCTAATCCCTCTCTGACTCTACGACAGTTGTTGGCCCCATGCCTTGACCATACTGCACTTCGTCACCTCGACCTCTACCCTGTCGACCTCCTATCGACAGCTACCGCCTACCTACCTGAATTCAACTTGCCAGTCCTCATAGCTTCTTCACAACCACCTCTGTCGGCATCCCCTTCAACTAGAGTTCTCATTACACTTCGCTCATCCATCGGAATTCCCGTCGATTGGAATGAACTCTGTGCAACTTGCACCAATCCTCAGCTTGCCTTCGACTCCCTTCATATGTCGGTATTCCCTTCGAATCGACAAAATTATGAGCCGTTTTGCCCCTTGGTTGCTCATTTTCCTGTCGATCCACTCTGATGTAGTCAGCACTCTTTATGTTGGCTCCACCACCGACTCGTCTAGTCCTCTGACTAGCCTTAGCTCTACTGCGACTTGGCCCTCCGACTGAAGTCTGCTCTTGGTCGTTTCCTGACTATCTGGACCAAATGTGCTTTTCTCCAACAGAAGGAATCCACCCTCTGTGAGCGACTCGCGTTGTCACTTTTCCTGGCCTTTATCTCGACCAATCCTCATCGACCATATGTTGTTGACTGCTCTTTGGGTCTCCCAACCGGTTTCGTCAGTTGCTGTCCACTCCTGACTGCTTCCTTTTTCTTGGTCGATATCACCTCCGACCATTATCCCCTTTGTCGACTATTGACCATCAGTCGCCTATGGACCGGAAACCTCACAACTCCACTACTTGTGTCGACTGTCATCGCCCTTGTCCTAGAGGTCGTCGACTGTCCTCTAGGCGTTCCTTGCCAATCATGTCCGACTGTTTCTCTTGGGCTTGGTTGCCCCTGCATCAAATGATGTTCATTGGCATAGTACACTGGAAACATGATCATGCATTTAGTCGGCAAGATGGATTGCCCAATAATAGAGTGAATATGCATGGCCAAGTCAAGGAAATTTAATCAAAGGTAATGTGCAATTTTGGATTTTGTAGCTATTACAAAATGTGCAATGTGCAATTTTGGATTCTGTACCTATTATCAAAGGCAATGTGAATGTTGAACGTTCGGTGTAAGGGAAAGAACAACCATCTCACGATGGATTATATAGCTATTGAAAATAATGACAATGAGGATTTCAAAATATTTGAGGTGGTCACCTAGTCAAACATATAAATGCATTTACTTAGGCACATAGAAAAACACTAGAAGGTGACGAAGAGTGAGTTCATGGATGCCTACGAAGCGTTATTAATTGTTAAGAAGGAATCCAGTTACTGTGGATGAGTCCCCTCCTTTGTTGTTGTTAATAGTAGATGATGAGTGAGCCTTGATATCATTGTTGTTTGCTTTGTATCGTTTGAAGTTACCATCTCTAATTTGATTTCCAATTTCATAACTTTACATGAGCATGTCTTTTTATTTATGTCGATGTTGTTGTTGGAATGGATAGTCCTAGTTAGTGAATTCATTATGAAGTGAAAAACAATCTACAACATTCAATGATTCAATAGTTAAGTTTTATAGAAACTCATATTCCTATTTTCTCTTATGTCTATGGTGTAGTTTTTTATGACTATTTAGGTAGCAGTCTGAAAGTAAAAAAGTCTCTAGAATGTTGGCATGCAAGCTGTTTTTTGTAATTTTGGTAATGTGTCTTAACTGTAATGGAGAGATTGATCCATAGTAGTTTTCCGCAAAGTGTGGTGAAGTAGAATATGTAACATTGATTCCTTGATGTTGAATAACAAGTTACAGTTATTTTCTTTGTGAAGAAAAAAGAAACATCAGAAAGTAAACATGTAGATGAGAAGAAAGACAATGTTACATCATTATTATTTAGCATCATGCACATTATTGCTTCTGAAACCTGGAACATAACACTCATAATGTTGCTGAAACATAGAAGGAATAACATGAAACAGTAAATTTAGGAGGTTGATTGATTTGAAACCTGGAAATTGTACGAATGTAGATAGTGTTGATGCACTGTAAGACTATTGACAGTGTTGATGCAATGTATGAATGGCTGGTCTGTTGATTGTTTCTGATGCTTCGTTTGAATTCCTGGGATGAAAATAGGATTCAATTGTAGGCAAAGAGTTGCAATTTATATAAGTTTTTTGTTGTTCAAATTGATTGGTGCATGGAATTGACATGAATTGCAAACATGTATTTCAGAATGGGTGCCTGTGATTGAGTTGGCTCTGATCCAATGGCTGAGAATTCGAATTTTCTTATCCATGTGATTTCAAAGAATTTAATTGATGATTTTATGTTTTTTTATAAGGTGGGTGCCATTTATTGCATTGGAAGGTTTGGATTGTTGAGAAAACACGGACCAGAAGCTAACCTCCAGGCCATTTGCAGCTTGCAAGTGTTAATGGATGATGGGATACAAGGGCTTGCTTTTTGTGGATTGCTGCTCCAAAGGCAATTTGTGAAGGCTGATCTAATGGGAAATACGTACTTGTAGATTTAGAAAGATAGGATGTTTTGATGTTTTATTTGGTATTTATGTTAGGACTTGATTGGATATCGGTTGGACAAGATTTTTGTACCGTTGGCATTAAAGTGACTCTTTGTTGGAAGCTATTGGCCTAGTCGGTTAATGAAAAGTCAATGAAGAATTTTTGGACTTAATTTAATGATTGTTTATGCATTTAAAGAATACCTTCTTGTGGGTAAATGGCGTTTCAGTGTTCATGTATTGGGTACTGATGTGACGAGAACCATCACCACTACTGATCCCCACACAACAATAGGAGTCTCTCCCCTACATCAAAGAAAATAAATAAGGAAAAGAGGAAGCATAATTTGTTGCTACCAGATTTGCTTTATTCAAGACTCCACTTGTTCTCACATTGCCATAGCACCATTGCAATCAAACATTGAATCGTAGTTCTTATTGTCTTTGAGATGGTTTCCAGGTTGTGTTAAGGTTCTCTTCAAGACTAGCGACTGTTACGTTTTTATTATCGAAGACAAGAAATTGCCATGAATCTCATCCAAACAAATTGCTATTGTGATCTAGTCATGACTTGGATATGGGATGGATTTTAGTGGATTATTGAAAGTTAGCAGAAGATACCACACATTCTGACAACGTCCATCACTATGGATCGACCACTGCCATCGTATATCAAGAAGTCTAAACTTAATATGTCAGAAAGAAGCAAATTATGCTCTAGTTTATGAAGAAAATTGCCACTCTGCTAAATAGGTTGTTGAAATAATACATTTCTTCCATATTTCTAGGATAGTTGCACTGGATTGTAGAGATCCGGGGGTCTCACACTTTTATTATCTCTATTCTATAAAATGCATCAATGCGAAATAGTTATGGAGCATCACTATTGGATGCAGAGATTCATGTGCCACAAGAAAGAAGATTATGCCACAGTTGCAGATTGGATGCCAGATCATTGGATTGACATTAATATCTTATATCTGAAATTTGGAGGCAATTACCATCAGATTCAAACTGTTCTCTTTAACATTGCCAGCAAAGGAATTAGTTTACAATTTAAAATCTTAGCAAAGGTAATTGCAACAATTCTCGATCTCCAGGACCGTTTAAAATTAACAAGCAACCCGTTTAAAAAATATCAAAGAGAAACAAATTAGTCAACGAATGTTTTCAGGTGAGGTGGAGGATCGCTGAAATCATTTACCAGCTTTCTGCTCATTGTGAATAGTATCACATCTGCAGTATCAATTAAATAAACATGGAAAATTCTTTAATCTCTGATCTTTCCGATTAATTTCTTCATTTATCTCTAGTGAGTTATCGTTCTCTCTTAATAGCTATTATTTTGCACAATTTTATTGGTATTTTATATTTTAATGTGCAGGTTTCAGACGATTAAGCGAAGTCGACGAGGACGCGATTGGAGACATCTCAATGGAAATTCACGTACATCCTAATTGCATCAAGAAATTCACATACATCCAATTTCAAAGCCTCCTTTTAAAGGAGCAAATATGCACAGTGGCAACGGGGCCCCTGTTCCCGTGAGAAGTGGTTATTCCAAATACATGAAGGGCTACTTTAAGCACTTTGTGTGGGATGTTTCTCCTTCGTTGGTGAGCAGGTTAGATCCTCCTGTCAACAAGACTCCTTTCCATAAGAACCATATCTTCAGCATAAAGAGGAAGGATGATGACTATACCAACTAGAGTCATGCAGTTACAACCTACTTCTTCCAAACAACCCTCTAACTTGCTGATGTATATGCCAAAAAGGGTATGGGACATGGGACAACCTTGCGTAACTCCTATATTACAATTATTTTCTTTCAACCAACCCCCAGTGTTCCTCCTATATTACAATTATTTTCTTTCAACCAACCTCCGATGTTCCTAATCTTGGTAATAATGTTCTCATACAACCTTATAAGAGAAAATCTCAACTTCAAAGGAACTTTTAGGTCTTCTAATATATTGCAAATGTCAGTTTTGGGCACCGTGTCAAATAATTTTATAAATTTAATGAAGCAACATAGAAGATTGTTTTTATTATTATGGAATTCCTCTACAATGATTTAAGCATAACAAGGTGTTCCACAATTGAATGATAGCTCCTAAATACAATCTGGCCTCTATCTCTTTTTCCATGGCTTTCTAGCCATATGTTGAGCTTGCCTTCTAGAATAATTCCATATAACTTGGCTAAAAGTAGGCTGATCATAATGGTCCCATAATTAGAGGGATTACTTGTATCCCCAATTTTTTTTGTAATCTAGATAATTTTATATTGATTCAAAGATAATGTACATAGTAGAAGTTTTCTGGTTTGCCACAAGGGAAACTAGACTAGTAGCAAACTAATAGGTTGTCATTGTTAAACAACTTGATATTAATGTATGGGGATACAATATACCTCATACTGCTTGATAAAACCTATGATACCTAGACTTAATTGTATAAGGATTGGTATAACAAGAAAAAAAAAAGAGACTTTAACAGAGACCAAACTAGATAGTTATATCATCATAAAAAATTGAAACCATGGGAGCCTCTTCTCTATGGACAGGCTTGTGGCCTTTTGTAGTGAAATCGAGGGCATTAGTAGCATTGAGGAGAATGTTGAGCTTCACATCCAACTTATGAATATAGTCTCGGGCTTCATCTAATTGTTGTAACAATTCCTTATGTTCCTTCTTACTATCCTTTAGGGATTTATCTAGGAGCGCTTCCATATGCCCGTATAAAGCCATTGTTTTGTAGTACTTGGTTTCTTTGGACTGAGAGGAGCCCACGTCATGGAACCGTGTGCCCATATCCTCCTCGCTATCCTCATTGCAACTGTATCCCTATTCAATTTTTATCCAATCTTCATCTCGAGATATTCCCTTTTGAATTTAATTAGGGTCTACTACAAGTATAGCTCCTCCACCTCCGCTACCTCCTTCATTGCTTAAGTTTGTGGGCCTTTCCCTTTGCCTATACCTCAATTTCATCCATGGGCTCTACATGCCATGGATTGGAGAGCACATGATGCGATACCTACATGGAGAAGGGGAGCCTAGCCATGAGTGAAAACTAGTTACAAGAGACAATGCCTAGAACTGGTACAAAAAGATAAGCCTGACAAAAACTAAAAGCTGGTTCTTGTAGGAGAATCCCAATTCTCATACAACAAATGTCATTCTCCAATTCCTGGTCAATGCCATTAAATCCTCAAACTAGTACAGAGAGACAAGCCCAACAAAGATAAAGAGTTGGTGCTTGCAAGGGAATCTATAATACCCTAGTTTTGACACTGTAATGTAAATTTGTAAATATTGATGGAAAAGACTAGAAGCCAGAAACAAGTGGTCATGATGACCAGGACTATGTAAATATGCTCATTTTGATATTAATATAAAAATCTATAATGGCTACAGAGGAAGAAGGACGAAGAAGAGATGGGGGGCTATGGTTCCACAAGTGGGGAAGTGATAGTGGGTTAAGGGAAAATGACCTTAGTGAGCTTAAGTTTATTTCCCTAGGTTTAGCAATTTAAACCAAGTTATTAAACCATGATTAAGAGTCATGCTTTAATTAAAGCATTATTTAATTATCTTAAGAAGGGATTAAGAGGGGAAAAGTGGTTTCATGCAAGGTGGCCACATGGCAATATAAAATATCCTTATAAAAGTGAGATTTTAAGCGAGAGAGGGGTTTGTTGCTCATTCATTCCAACCATTAGAATGATTCATTTTTCCTCATTCTTTCCATCACCTTGGACTGCCTGATTTTGGTATCTGCGATAGAGGACCGAGATGCCATTGGTGAATTGGAACTTTCCATGCCATTTACCTAGTAGACTAGTGCATAAGAGGAACTTGGCCTGCAGCTTGTGCCTTGGAGTCCCAATTCATAGACTTCATGTCCATCCTGTGCTGGAGTGCTAGAAGGGAACTGGAGGCTTCCCAAGGGACTGTTAGCTCAGAGAAGGGAGCTTGTTCCTAACATTGTGTAGGTTGATGGCGAAGGAGAATTAAGGATTGGGACAATTGTGGAGGGGGTTTTTGCACCAGGGTGTTGCATGAGAGATTGAGTTGTGTAGAGGATTTGGGATGAACTTTTCCCTTGTGGATTGATAGCCCCATATCTGGGGTGGCTTTGTCAAAGAAAGAGATGGCTTGATAGAGCCTATGGTTGGGAGGAACGTCCTTCACCTGCACCCAGTTGGAGAATAATTGATTAAAAAGATAAGTGTCTATCTAAATATGAATGCCATGGAATTAAATTTGTGTTTACATGTTGTTTATTTATTGTTTTGTGAATGTTTAAGTGTGTTGATGTATATGTAACTTCGGAATGTATTTCATATATGTATATTGTATCCCTACAGAGAGGTTGTTATTCCTCTGCACGGAAGTGTCGTCATTTGTATTTACAAGTGTCGCAAGTGTCGTAACTTATACAAGATGGGTTATTAGACCACCAAGTGTGGGGTCGGCCCTTAGTTGGGTTACCATGGGTTATTAGACTCTCCTAGAGAAGTCGGCCCTGTTAGGTTATTAGGCAAGTCAAGTCAGTGTATAAATAGAGTGAGGGTGTCACTCTATTTGATCATTCACTTACTCATCTATCTCTCACTTGAGTGATGCACACTAGTGGAGGAGGAGAAGCTGCTACGGAGACTATCTCTTGTACTTGGGTTTTGTATCATTGCTCTTTCTATCTCTGAGGAAGTTGCGGGGTTTTTCACCTTCTTGGTTTTCCCCGAGGAAACTCTATGTCTATTGTCTCTTGTGCTTGTCTCTTATGATTGATATGCTGTTCTTGTTATTCTCTCATATAAGATCCTAGATCATATTGAATTAATGCTCAAAATCTAACAAAGTGTATAGAACTTCTTGGCATGGCATGTGTGTTTTATGTTTGATATTGCCAGTAATATTTCATGAATGCATAAGATATTTGGGTGACCATATAAACTTATTTTTCGTTTTTATATTGCATGAAATATGAAATTGGATATAAGTGGTGAATGAGTACCCTGTGGTATCAATGGTTTGAAAGAGGCCACTGTGTATGTTACAGAGTGGTATCAAAGCCGAGGTTTTCAGCACTGGGACTGCATTGGCTAAAATTTGGCATTACATGCAGAATTACAGTTTGCACATGAAGCTTTTAACTAAATGTCCCTATGGAATTTATGGATTTACGTGCCCAAATGTTATTATCACAACCAACATGGGAGATAGTGATATAAAAATATGTAATGGAACAATTGGGTTTGAGAAAATTTGAGTGATTTCGAACTAGTTCCATGGAATTATAGTGTGATTTAGTAGACAAAAAATATAGCTATGTTAGTTGACAGAAATTTCTAGCCAGAGAAAAATAAAGTTGTAATTTTTCCATATGCTAGATGTGCATTTCATGTAGTCACTTGCCCAAATGTTTGAAGCTTAAGTATGTATGACAATTTGAAAATTGGAAAATTTTGATGCGGGGCCCACAATTGCCACATGGACAGGTATTGCATGGACCGGACAAGTGTAACAGGTGTGAGGTGGATAGGTATGATTTGGATCAACCACATGTAACATGGTGATATGGGTCAAACATGTGGGTTCAGTGTACATGTGGCATCCCTGGAAGGGATTGTATGTGTGGGTGGCATCCACGTAGGGTAGATATAGGTTTGGTTTATGCCACGGATGACCATGAAGCATTTGGAGTAATATGGGATGAGCCTGATATAACCGTCAATCCTTTCCAAATATCAACAGTTATGGATGATGTCAGGGGCATGAAATAACCACGGGATAATAAAGGAGGGTGTTCCCAAAAATGAAACCGCCAAAGCATAGTGGTTTCGCCATAGTCTTTTCGGGGGCACAAACCTGATTTTTAAAACCACTATCAGGCCCTCCCAAAACAAAAATTACTTGGCCCTCTAAATATTCTTAGCCAAAATGCTTCTAGATGTGAGATGATCATCCATTCGTTTGTCCTTAATCAATATCAACGGTCATAAGGGCCTCGAGGAACATGAGTAGTGTGAAACGTTAATCCAAGTAAACGTGTGAGAGCTAAATATGATCATTGATCATCACAAGAGATCAATGGTGTAAGATGACTTTGGGGCCTCGAAGTAGCCACGAAATAATGCAAGGTGATGCTCCTGAAACTAAAACCACCAAAGTTCAATAGTTTGAGCTCTAGTGTTTTGGGGGGAATAAGAGTTGTTTTCAAAACCACTATGAGGCGCCCCAAAAACCACCTTCTAGGATCCCCACAATCAACCAACATATGTGTCCTCCATCTAGGAGATAATGAGGTAATGGCGTCCAACCGAGATTTGACATGTGGGCGTGGGACCACTATGACGTCATCCAATTATTTTTCAAAAATTTCATCAATGTATAGGAATGAACGAAAAATGGCAGTAGTTTCAACTATTGTTTTCAAGTGCCAAAAATTGAAAAACATAGTCAATCTTATGCACCAGATTGCACAAAATCAGAGGATTTATTTAAAAAAAATGAGGGCCACAAAGTTATTTTTTGAGTTTAAGGTGGTGACAGGAACAATATAAAATTTGGCATAAGTGTAGATTATAAATAGCTGTAATTTTCAGCTCTAGTATCGGAATTGAGCATGGCCATAGTCATTGGAAAGCTTACAAAGAGGAGAACAAAAATAAACAATATTTCATAATAAATCAATACAGATCCTTTCAGGAAATGAGTAGAAAATTACCTCTAGGTTCTATTTGACAAAAATGTCAAATGGTCTTTTTTAGAATATATATATATATGGAAATTTTATTGAATTTTAGAATTCAATTTTGTCAAACAAATGTAAAGTCATTGGAAAGCTTATCAAGAGGAGAACAAAAACAAACAAGATTTCATAATAAAGTAATACAGATCCTTTCAGGAAATGAGTAGAAAAGGACATATAGGTCCTATTTTACAAAAATGTCAAATGGTGTTTTTTATAATATATATATATGTATGGAAATTTTTATTGAATTTTAGAATTAAATTTTATCTAACAAATCTAAGAACATGAACACATTGCAGATACAATTTGGAATTAAACATAGTCATGAGACAAGTTTCCAGAAAAATACAAAACAATAAAATGGAGAAGTGGAACTTCCATACAACCATGAAAAGGGTTTCAGAGGTCAAGATATCAGTGTGGTAAATGCAGAAACATAAACAAATGGGCATAGAGAATATGTAAACCCACTGGAATTTGTGAAAACCATGAGAAGTCTAAGGATGGAAGTACATAGTTATAGGGTAGACAATGAGAGGATGTTGATGGCCCATGAACAACAAAATGAACTGAACACTTAGTTGATGCAAAGTCTAAATATGCTACAAACGAAAATGAAAATGGGATCAGCCTCAATTGAGGAGAAAGAGGGAATAAAAGGCTCAAAGAAGAGATCACATGAGAGAACTGAGCACTTTAAAAGTGCTACCAGGAGTCATAATAAGTCCTACTTACCACACTATGTAGTCATGAAGTCATATATATCTGAGGGTTCTAGTAGTATCCCATAAATGTATATAGCTAAACATCATAAAAGAAGGCATGTGAAATATGAACTACAAGGAGAACTTAGAAAAATTAAACCTCCCACTTTTGATGGTGAGAACAAAAAGGGAGAAGATGTTGAAGTTTGGCTATTGGGGATGAGGAAATATATTCAACTACATAATTATTCCTCTAACATGGAAGCTAGGATTTCCACTTACAACTTGCAGGGCAAGGCTTCCATTTGGTGGGACGAATTTGTTCAAGTTAAGCATATTAGTGAAAAGAGGGTTTCAGGGAGGCAATTCAAGAAGTACTTCCAGAAAAAGTACTTACCATAACATTATTATGATAAGAAGATGGAAGAGTTCTTTGAACTTAAATTGGGAGGCATGAGCATGGATGAGTATGAAAAGAAGTTTTTAGAACTGCTACGATACATTGAGTTTATCAAGGAAGAGAAGGTAAATATACAAAGGTTTTTAAGTGGCTTGCCTTCATTTTACAAGAATAAAATTCAGTATGATGAACCCAAGACTCTTGAAGAAACAATTTGGAAGGACAAGCACATGTATGATCAAAAAAAAGGAAGGGGAAATTTTCAGAAGTCTTGGAGAGATAAGAGGGAGGACAAGTAGGATGAAAGAAAGAAAGGATTCAAACCATATTTCTTCAAGAACCAACACAACTCGTATTAGCAAAGTAATCTAACACAAAATGGGCCCAGGATGATAGAATTTCTTGAAAAGGAACTAGGAAGCAACTGAAGTTTTGGGGATGTGAAGGAAACCATTTATATAAATATTGTTCACAAAGGGGAGTCAAAATGAGAAATGTGCACAATTTATATGAAGCAGGTACTATGGAGGATGTAGGCAGGAACATTCCCAAAATTTATGCAACCTTAGACAACAAACATGCATATCATCCATACAGCATGATTGAGGTTGAAGGTAAAATTTCCAATCCATCTATTGTTATTCTCATTAATTTAGGAGCAATTCATAGTTATATTTCTCCTAATTAGTTGAAAAATTTCAACTAAAAAAAGGTAAGCATGATATATCATGGATGGTTCAATTGGCTACTAGAAAAAAAAAGGAAGATTAATGAATTAGTAAAGGGTTGTCATTGGATATGAATGGACTAAACACTTTTGCATATTTGAATATAATACGACTTGGTTCATATGATATACTTATTGGGATGAACTGGTTAGAGCACACCGTGTGATATTGGATTACCATAACAAGACATTTGCTTGTCTTAATGAAGAAGGGAAACAAAAGATAGTGAAAAGGAATTCCAAGGCTTATTTCCATAAGATAAATTTCATCTTTGTAATTAAAGATATGCTTCAGAAAATGATGTCAGTTATATGCATCTCATGTGCAAGAACCAAAGAAGTGTAAAAGACCAAGCTTAGAAGACTTTCCAATATTGCAATATTTTGCAGATGTGTTTGAAGAAATACTAGGATTGCCATCGAAAATAGATATTGATTTGATGCCTAGAGATGCCTCAGTTGCCAAATTTCCATACATACTGAGTACACCTGAGTTAAAAGAGTTACAGATGCAACTAGAAGAATTGTTGAAGAAGTGTATATATGCCCAAATGTGTCTCCTTGGGGAGCACCTATACTATTGGTAAAGAAAAAGGATGGCATTCTAAGGTTGTGTATTGACTTCAGGCAGTTGAACAAGGTTACTGTAAGGAATAAGTATCCTCTTCCTAGAATTGATGATGTGTTTGATCAGCTCAGAGGAGCAAAGATTTTCCCAAAGGTATATTTGAGATCTAGTTACCATCAGGTGAGGATAATAGATGAAGACATTAGAAAGACAACCTTCAGGACTAGGTATGGACATTGTGAGTTTGTGGTGGTGCCATTTGGGTTAACAAATGAGCCAACTACATTTATGTGCTTGATGAATGGGGTATTCATGAAGTATTTAGATAAGTGTGTCATTGTATTTCTGGTTGACATTAATATTTATTCAAAGTCAGAAGAGGAGCATGAAGAACACATGAGATTGGTACTACAAGTGTTAAGAGAAAATCAGATCTATCCTAAGTTGAGTAAATGTTCCTTTTATTATAGACAAATTCATTACTTGGGACATATCATATTTGAAGAATGAATAGGAGTGGATCCAGAAAATATAGAAGCTATTATGGGGTGGCCTACACCCCATAATGTATCTGAAGTAGGGTAATTCATGGGATTAGTTGTATACTATAGGATATTTGTAGAGGGATTCTCCAAAGTGGCACCTCCAGTTACATCATTGTAGAATAAAGGAGTCAAGTTTCAATGGACACCATAGTGTGAAGAAAGTTTCCAGCAGTTAAAGAGATTGCTCACTAGTACACCAATTCTCAAGATTGTTGATCCAAATGAATATTTTGTAGTATGTAAAAATGCTTGCTAAGAAGGAATTGGTGGAGTCCTTATGCAAACTGGACATGTGATTTGTTATGAATCAAGAAAGCTTAAATAGCATGAGAAAAAGTTTGTTACACATGACTTGGAACTTGTTGCTATTATGCATGCATTAAAGATGTGGAGGAATTATCTAATGGGAAGAAAATTTTAGTTGAGAATCGATCATAGTGGGCAGAAATATTTCTTTGAGAAGCAAAATGTGAATGCAAGAAAAACAAGATTGCTAGAATTTCTATGTGAGTTTGATTTTGATATCCAACATATTAAAGGAAAGTAGAACAAAGTTGTTGATGCGCTCAATAGAAGAGTTCATGCTATGCATACTTCATCCATTAGTATGTACAAATCAGATTTAAAACCCATAATTCTTGAGGTTGCCATATCATATGAACATTACATTTAGGTAAAACAACAATTAAAACAAGAAAATGTACCAAAAAAATATGAAGGTTATAGGTTGGAAGACAATGGAATTCTTACATACAAAAATAGGGTTTATGTTCCTAATTCGGGGGAATTAAGGAAATTGGTAATGAATGAGATGTATAATGTACCATATGTAGGGAATCCTGGATACCAAAAGACAATTGCACCAGTAAGAAGTCAATACTTATAGCCATGAATGAAGAAAGATATTGTTGAATATATAGCAAGGTGCATTGAATGTCAAAGAGTAAAGGTTGAGCATACACATCTAGCAGTATTGCCTGAACCATTTCCAATACCCGAGTGGAAATGGGATGTGGTGACCATTGGCTTCATCACTAAGTTTCCCAGGACAATAAAGAAATGTGATTCCATCATGGTGGTGGTGGATAAGTTAACCAAAGTTGCTCACTTTATACCAGGGCAAGTCAATTCATAAGTCAACTAATATAGCAGATATTGATATGAAAGGGATTGCCAGGTTACATGGGATGTCTAAGGCAATAGTTTCAGACATATCTAAATTTTACTTCAAAATTTTGGAAGGGCTTATTCAAGGGATTTGGAACAAATATGAATTTAAGCATAACATATCATTCACAGACAGATGGCCAGGCTGAGAGTGGCAATCAAGTTATTGATGATATACTAAGAATGTATGTGATGGATCAACCATCAAAATGGGAAGACTACATGTATTTGGTAGAGTTTGTATATAATAATGGATATGATGCTTCTCTAAATATGAGTCCATTTGAAGCCATGTATGGTAGAAAGTGAAATACTCTAATAAATTGGGATAGTCCAATTGACAGAGTAATAATTGGGTCAAAATTACTTAGAGAAATGGACGAGAAGATGGTAAAAATCAGGAAGAATTTGAAAGTAGCACATGACAGACATAAGAGTTATGCAGACAAGGGAAGGCCAGTAAAAGAATTTAAAGTGGGGGAACATGTGTATTTGAAACTGTGTAGAAGAGTTCCCTGAAATTGGGAATCTATTTAAAGTCTGCAGCTCGATTTTGTGGGCCATTTTAAATTTTGGATAGGATAGGGCTTGTAGCTTATGCATTATCATTGCATGCTTGTTTATGTGTGCATGTATTTCATGTGTATTTATTGAAGAAATATGTGCCTGATCCTAACCACAATTTGGATTGGGTTGTGATCTAGGCGGAATCAAAAGGCGAAATTTCAGTACAGCCAGTGTGCATCCTAGATAAGAAAGTTACGTTGTTGGGGAATAGCGCCATCAGACAAGAAAAAGGTCCAATGGACCCATTATAGTCCTGAAGAAGCAATGTGGGAGATAGAGGATGTGATGCAAGAGGCATACCCACAACTATTTTGAAGTTTTGATAATAAAAAAATTATATGTACATAGTGTTGATGATGCATAAATTAAGGGGAGGTGAATGTAATACCCCAGTTTTGACCTGGTAATGTAAATTTTTAAATAATGATGTAAAAGGCTAGAAGATAGAAACAAATGGTCAGGATGACCAATACTTGTTTCTCTTAAAGGTTTTCAAACACAAAAATACAATTATAATGAAGACCAAGTCATTCCTTACCTTTTTTAATGCCTGATAAACCAAAGTTGGTCTTAGTGGATATTAATAGCCATCATGATCATCATCAATAAATTGGGATGAATAAGGATAAAGAGGCCAACATAATAGAATAAAATCCATAGATATTATTCTATACTGTCATATTTATTCATATTTAAAATAAAAAAATTTCCCAAGTAAATCCTTTCTATGGATTTTCTTTCAAAGGTTTATAGGTATCTTTAATGATATTTCATATTTGAGTCCAAATGTGTACAACACAAATATGCTAATTTCAAATATGGACTAATTAGTCATGTTTCCACATCTTTTCTATATTAAATGAGAACATTGTTATTTCTCTATGAGGAAGTTTAAAAAATGACAAAAAAATAATCTTTTTTTTCTTTTTTTTGAGTGAGGTAAATATTTGGTTGATCTATTCACTTTTTTCAAAATTTTGATGGTTTTGGTTTCCTTAAAATGGACCAAAACCCCTAAGGGCAAGGTTCCATAGTCAAAGTTCCTATCAAATAAGTGGAATTATAACTTTTGACAAAATTCTTACCAAATTTATGAAACAAATTGAATGAAAAAATATCGACTTTGTCTACTGTTTAACTTACTTCTTTCTCTATATAATATCACAACAAGGGAACTGATCCTAATTTATCATCCATCCACTCCATAATGTGTCCTTATATGAGCTCAATGATCATGATCATTACTATGCTTCATACAAATTCTTTGAACACAAGATACAGAAAGGACTCTATTAAGGATAGGGACTAGAGGACAATATGAAACTTGCATGTGAAGGTGAAATGATATTAGCTAGACAATCACCTTGTCCCTTCCCACTGTTAGTTGTTAGAAGTCAAAGTCACCTTATCACCCCTTAGTGATCCCCTTATGATTGTTTATTAATATTATGGACAACATTCAATGTATTTATTGAAATAAAGAAGCATAAAGGAGAAGAAGAATGGCAGAGGTGGCCATACTAACCTGTTCTTTCACCCATGCATAATTTTTCACTTGGACACTGCTATCATTAAGAGATAATGACAACTAGTTATGGAAGGAGCATGGAAATGGAACCCTGCTTTTGAAACTAATGAATCCCTCCTTTTGACTAACCCCTTAAATTGGCTAGGTTATCTAGTTGTTTGATTTAGAATCGCAAGACATTGATTTAGGATCGCAAGACATGGAAAAGGATATAACATAAAATTGCAAAACCATTTCCAACACTAGTTGAACCAATCTCTTTAAGTCACTAAGCTTAGGAATAGAGAGCTTGAGAAGAAATATGCTCATGGTGGAGATATCTTGATTTCATTGGTACACTGCCAACATTTGACTTCATTGTGTGGGGAATTTGCGTAATCGTCAAGCAAAATCACTTTCAATAAATCGTCCAAGATTAAAAAAAAAAGGTATCCACACCTAGACTTTTCATAAATATTCATCATAAAACTCTTAATATATAATTATTATTTTTAAATTAAATATTCATTATAAAACTCTTAATAGATAATTATCATTTTTAAATTAAATCTTTATAAAACGTTAAGATTTCACTCTGTATAACTATTCAATATGATGCTTAAGGTTCACCCTTATTTGGAAAATGTAAAATACTTTTCTTGTTTTTTAGTGAAAAAAATACTTTTTCTATTCATTTAAATGGATCAAAAACTACAATGCATATCATAACAGTCTATATAGATTATTGCCTGAGGCATAATACCCAAAAAATTTAGTAACTGTTCATCCCTCACTATCCATATCAAAAGTGTATACAAAATCCATTGATCAGAAGCAAAGAACAATAACATTTCACCCCAAAAAGTGAAACTATAGATCAAAAATATCAAAAGTACCCATATCCAAAAGTGTGTTATCTTGAAATTCCTCCCAGCATAGGAACCCTTTTGCACCCTCAAATGCCTGCTTGGATAATTTTTTCCACCAACTAGTTTTGCTCTTTGTAAATATGATTGAAGCTGATAAATGAAAAATATCTTATATCTTCTTGTATCCTAGAGCACCAATGAGATAAAGAAGTGACATTTAACTGATATTCACCTCTAGCCCATTTAATTGTTACCCTAGAATCACCAAATACTGACAAAGTGATAATTCCAAATATAGAAGCAACCTTTCATAAACACCACAGAGCCAACAACTCTTCCTTCATATTTTTCCCCTATACGCAGAATAATATGAAAGTATATTTATTTGATCTATTAAGAAAAAGGACTACACCCACTGTACAGTACCCATTTTCTGCAGCACCATCAAAATATCCTTCTACACCCTGAAAATGTCCAATCTCTTTGAGTATTCTGGGTTTTTATTTTTATTTTTTATATTTCCATTGCAGTATTCTTTGGCCATATTTACAACCTACAAGCAGATATTCCCAATATCTAGAGCAAGTTCTTCAAATACCAACATATTAATAATTCTCCAAATATTCCATGATATAATAGTAGGAAGATTATAGAAATCTTTGCAAGTTTTATACCATTGAAGATAGTTGATATCAGAAGTAGCATCACCCCAAACATGATCAATATTTAATGTAGAAATAACAGATTGCCAAACCTTGATGGTGAAGTTGCATCTAACCAAAAGGTGATCAATAGTTTCAGAGTCTGATCTACATAGTAGGCATATATTGGGGCCACACCATTATCCCAAGTTTTTAGACCATTTTGAAGTGTAAACCACATAAAACATTTTATTTTTAAAGGTATGTACCATTTCCAGATTGCCTTAAACCACCAGTTCTGTACAATACATCCGCTTTCCTTAACAATAGCAAATTTTGCAGAGATAGTACTTGTAGCTGGATTTGATAGCCAAATAAGAGAATCATATTTATTATTCAATCCGCACCTTGTAGAGTTTAATCTTTTTATATAATCCTCCCATTCAATAGCATCATAGCCTGTTATCCCCAGATCATTTGCATTATACCAATATGATTTGTGGTCTTTGAGCCAAGAAGGCCTTCTAATATGTGCTAATGTGTAATAACCTATCTCCATCAAATAGTTCAAAATACGTGAGGAAAGTTGGTAATTTTCTTCCATACCAATGATGGGGTCTATACCCACCAATATATCCTGCCATTTCCAACACACCAAATGAGATCCTTTCCAAGCCACTTATATATTTTTAGAAATCAAGCCCATACAGTAGAGGAGTCTCTGGCAATTTTTTTTGGATTCCTTATCAAGGATATCATATTTCCATTCATATATTTCTCATGTAAGATAGTAGACCAAAGGATTTTGCCAAAAAGGCCTTGCCAGAAAATTTTTAATCTTAATGTTGTACTAAACCATGTGAGATTCTTTATACCCTAGCCACCCCAATCTTTAGGTAATGAAAACCTTTCCCAATTTTTCATAATGAGTTTTCCCGTGTCAGTCCCTCCAGTCCACAGGAAGTTGAAAATATACTTTCTCAGAGAATTGATAATTGAAATAGCAACATGTGAGAGGGAAAACCAATAGACAGGTATACCAATAAGCATAGCCTTTATAAGTGTAAGCCTTCTTCCAATAGAGAGTAATATATAAGACCATTGTTTAATCCTTTTTTCAAATTTTGAACCAACCATAACCAATCCTGTACTCTATAGTTATTTGGTTTCAAGAAATATCCAAGGTACTTAAAGCCATCTTCCAAGTTGTATGCTTTAAAAGGGAGCACAGAAGTAATTTTTGCCAAAACATTGTCTTCAAGCTTGTTGTGATAGAAGCTTAATTTTTGAAGATTGACTTTCATAGCTGATGCATCACAAAACATATTGATAATTTCCTTATAGCATTCCCATTCCTCCACAGTATGTATGATCAAATGGAGCCATGAGAGGGATGGGAATTTAGTCATACAAGTTGGGGTCAACTTTAGGAGACGTGGCCGCCAATAACCTTGGAAAGAAAAGACAAAAATATACCTAACAACCAATAATGCAATCATGATTCTCATAATTTCCCATTTAAAAGTTGGAATATATAATACATTTTCTAGTAACAAAAGCAAAGCATTAATGTGGGGTAAATTTTAAAAGTGGGGATATAATAGATTGAGTAGTAACCAAAGCATTATTGTGTTTATTTCGAAGTAAAGTTTATTATTACATTCTTAGATGAACAATGTAATTATAAATTTATTTAATAATATAATAGACTTTATTTTAGTCCCTGCTTTGCAAGGATTATAGCGATCGGTTGGTCGCCATATCTCTTTGAATTTTTAAAAACAAAAAATTTAGGTTCATGTTTACTAAAGTTTTTGAAAAAATGAGTATTAAAATGATTTTTTTTAAATTAAAAATATTTTTAAGATTTTTCTAAATTAGATTATCTAATTTCTGATTGGTTAAGCACACAGACTTGACTAATTTCCCCTGGTGTGAAAAATAATTATCAAAATATAAATATATTAAAAATTGAAATATTGAAAAAAAAAACAAAAACAAGCCACGTGAACCATCATTAATTAATGAAATGATTTAAGTGTGGCATGTTCATTGGCTGATATGAACCAGATGACATCATCTTTGTCAGTCATTATCCCCTGTTTCATTATTATTTTACAGATGAAATCATCTCTGTCAGTCATTATCCCTGTTTCATTAATATTTTACTATCATCCTTGACTCCAATCGTTGGCCGAACTGGCGCATTTACTTGGCATCCATCATTACTATCATCCATGACTCCAATGGTTGGCTGAACTTGTGCATTTACTTGGCATCCATCATTTTATTGTTCGTCGGGATTCTAATTAATCATTTTATTGGTGATTAAATTATAATTATTGAAGATTAATAATTGAAAAGTTGAAGAATAATTTGACCTTTCTACATAAAAGAAAGATACACTCTAATGTTAGAAGTTTCAGATTTTTCTAGTTATCGTACATAAAAGAAAGACACACTCTCACGTTAGAAGTTTCAGATTTTTCTAGTTATCATACATAAAAGAAAGAGGCAGTCTCATGTTAGAAGTTTCAGATTTCTCATATTTTTCTAGTTATCATCATAGAATCTGGTGATATCTTGGATTGGAGACATGGATTTTTCATCCAAATAATAAAAGAAAAGTTGGTTCAGGTGTGTGGTTTTCACCTTGACTTTGGCATTGACCTAGAGTAGTTTTCTGATTCTGTGGGGTGATCATGGTGTAAACAAAATAAAAAATCATTTCGCTACCTCTTCTTAAGCCTATCTTAAGAAAACTAGCAGCTATATAACTTAAATTATCCCTTAGAATAGACTTAATGCCAAATAACAGGGAACCCTTCGAATTATATAATTATTAAAAAAAAAAAAAACATAAACTTGACACATAAAGTGTCATTAATTAATGAAATGATATATGGATCATATCATATTTAATATCATGGTGATATGCTTCTCCACTCCCTGTGTGGTGAGAAATTTTCATCTAAGACCTAACAAATATAATATAGGAAACACACAATAATGACCTCTGCACACAATAATGACCTCTGTAGTCACTTTTGATCGGGAACAAAGGGATATAAGTTATATAACACCGCCACTTTTTCTCTTGAACACAGGATATAAGAGCATCACACTTCACCAAGCTTAAGTGTTGGAGGGCAGTTGTGTTGTTCATTATAACTGCTAAGATTCCACTATCAACATTTGTGAAACTAAGATCTAGATGCTGCAAATTCGAACAAAAAGCAATAATAGAGAAGGTCCTTACAGAGAGCCTCAAAGCACACTGTAGATTGATCTGCTCTAACTGTTGGTTCGATCGGATCAACGCTTCAAGATATATATTCCAAGTCCCTTGGCCATGTATAATAACATCCCTAATTCCCCATCCATATATCACATTAATATCGTTCAGTCAAATCCCCGATTGGGCCAAAACACTGAGCGACCGGTAGCTGCTATGGAAATAGAGGCATTCTAGATATGGACAATATGCGTAATGGTTACAGTAGCAGAATCCCTAAGGGGTGCTAAACTGGTTAACATGGCTAAATTCTTTCAATTTTCTATTTGTCGTGGTAATGTTGATTTTCAAAACATCTACATCATTTTCGTTATCTGCCTCTATAGGAAAGCTTTTTCATTATCTGCCTCTATATGCAAGCGAACGAGAGACAAAAATAGTGATAATTCGCCTAAAATTGAGAGTTGGGGTTTCAAGTTTTTGACAATTACTGACAAGTGATTTCAATGCTAGACTAATGTCGAGGGTTTCGAACTCAAGAGACACGACAACCAAACCCTAACATTTTCACCGATTCGAGCGATCTTAGAGGGATTAAACATAAAAATTATTTGAGTAACTTACAGTTTGAAAGTGCGTCGAGGGTGTCGTTGGTCACATTTCTACAACTTTACATACTTAAGACCTTCAAGTCTGCCCTCCAACCTGTTCTGGATGGTACTAAGGAACATAATAATATGGTATAGCTTCAGGTAGAGTTCCAACAGGCACATGACCTCTAGGAATGCCAAGACCCTCCTCGTTCAACTCATCTCTTGCACAATATCCACGAGGAAATCAAAGATACCTTTTCTAGTTATGGCAACTGCTATGTCATTCTTCTGTATGAATCCATGAGCGCAGAGAAAGCTCCAAAATGAACATTTCACAATCTTTTGCAAAAATCACAGGCAGCTCAGCTGAAATCATCCTCACATCTTCATCTGCCTTCATAATTTTCTTTATTTCGCGTGAGACCATGGAGAGTAATTCATGCCTGAGGCTACCTCGAGAGTAATTCATGCATGATACCACCTGTCATGCATAAGAGGAGGTGTGAAAACTTAGAGGGAGAGGCGACGACTTGATGAAGCCACACGCAGAGATAATGGTTCTGGTAAGCAGATCGGGGTCATGCCATGCGTATCTCATGCATGGATGTGGTCACGTGTCAGTGCAAGCCCTTGTCGTGGTCAGTTAAATTTTAAAATACCTTTCCAAAAGCATCGACGTTCTTGATGTCGGGATTTGCATAAGGAGATCCTCCCCTCTCCACCACCAAAACTGAATACTTGGTAGACAGCGTTGCGTCCAAGTGGCAGCCGGTCGTTCCTCCTCCAATGACAATGTAATCATATTTTCTAGCAGCTGCTCTCTCGACATCCATAGTCATAAACTTAAACGGAAACCCTGCAAATGATCATATCACCACACAAAACAAACAAGAAACCATTAAATCAATCATATAATATCAACTATATAAAGACACGCCACTTCAATATGATCCCATGCTCTTACCCGAGGGTGTTGTCGCTGCCTAAGAAGAGTATAAACTCTGATTTCTGCTCAACATCATGAGCAGAAGTAGAATCCATGCACGAATATTCACAACCATTGTTATCGTCATCTCCCTCACAGGTAATTCAACTCATTCATTCTTTTTGATGACGTAGTTTGATTTTAGTGTCTCTTGAGGCTATTTATAAGCGCTTGCCCCTGGATTGCCTATGCATCACAAGAAAAAAATTATGATACCCTACCTGCCCCGTAGTATTCTAGAGATGAATTGAATCAAGCCCACAGAAATTAATCCATGAAGTCCATGAAATTAGGTATTAGTGTGGATATATCTTTGACATTCTCCTAATGCATCGTTGATAATCCGTTTCAGTCTTGCTCTGTTCTCTGCGAGTTATAGTTTCAATCTTGCAATTTTCTCTGCGTTATCGCTGATAATTTATTAGGGACTTGTTATGTTCTCTACGTTATCGACGATAATTCAATTCAATAATGTTATATTCTTTACGTTGGAAATAAAAGTCCTCTTTAGTTAGTGAACTTTTAATTCACGACTTCTTCCTGTGGAAAATCAAATTCCACATTCTTTTTCTGGAGTACGTAAACTCAATTAACTTGGAGAAACGTACAGTGTATAAACACAAAATGTCCCCTTCCGATACGAAACTTTTAATTCAAAAGTTGGGAAAAACTCCAACAACGCCAATGAAATAAGCTAATAAGCTAACTCATCAATGGATAATGAAGTAAGCTAATAGTTTATCAAGCTTAAGATTGATGAAGTCATTTCTGAATTAATGAAATTGGTATCTGTGCATAACATTTTCTGTTGTTATAATCATTCAGACATTCGTATTAATCATATTCATTAAAGATTTACGATGTTTATACTAAAATATTTTTAATGACCATGTTATAAAATAACATAATCTTTAATTTTAAGGGAGAAGCATATTGTTACTTACTTAACATACTTTGCATGGACTTTAATATCCATTTCCTTAGTGGAGATCCAGGTGACAATCCTGCGGGGTCAATTTGACTTACAAATTTATTGAGTAGTACTCCATAGTGAGTTATATTTTGGTTGGGAAAATGGTCTTATATGCCAACACAAATCTCCGCATGCCAATGTGTGGTCAATATGATGTTGTCGGAGCCTCGATGAGCCCTGAGGGTAGGGCATAGCTCGGAGGTCAACTGCTCTTGGACACAGTTGGAGTATTTCTTTTTACCAAATTATAGCTCTCAAATTTGTGGCTTTTTAAAGCCACCGATGTAGCAATTTGCAGTTGGGAGTATTATTGTTTACATCAATTTGTAGCTAGGAATTTCTTATAAGCAAATTTGTGGCTTTTTACTCTTTTAGTTCCATTAAATGTATTCAGATTTTACTGCTGGGAATGTTTTCTTTTTAGCGAAACGTAGCTCCAACATCCCATTTTAGGAATTTTGGTTGTTTGAGCTGTATACATTTAAAAGTAAGGAAACCTGTCCTTTGAAAAAAGAAATACTTACCCAACAAAAACAATGAAAAATCGTACCCCTATAAAACTCAAGGGTCGTGCTCGACCATGAGTGTGGTCATTGAAAGATACCAATGTTTGCATACTTGGAAGGCCCTACCATTGTCTGCAACCGTTATACACGAGAGCGTGCCCTTTGAACAAAAAAGCAATTTTCGGGAACCTGTCCCGGAATAGAGATATTCTTAATAAAATAGATAAATGAAGAAGGGACACCATGCAAAATGACTAAAGAACAATCAGAGAGGAAAGGTAAACGTCACCTTGGTTGCTATCGATCCCTTCTGTGAAACCCTTCATTGCAGCCGAGAACTTCATTGAAATCCTTACTGTAACTGATTAAGATGACTTACTTTTCGCTTTGTTAAAGTATGGGTAGAGCTGAATTCTTCCTAGCAGCTGAGCGCAATGTTAGCAATTGCAAGTAATCTAGATTGAAACCTGAGGGATAAGGGAGAGAGGGCAATGCTCTTAGGAGGCGACCTCCTCGCCTTGGGTGACTGTGCACTGCAAATTCCCACGTCATGCTCCTATGAACCCGTGGTCATACAAAGCATTCACTAGTCGAGCTGAACCTGTGGCAAAAACCATTAAGGTTGAAACCTCAGACCAGATTGCAGAAGCAAAAAAAATGGAGTGAAAATGAGCATGAAGGGGAAGGGTGACATGTTTTCTTTAGTTTTGTAGCTCGTGGAGGACTGCTGCATGACCTTCATGCAAGGTAGGGTTCATGCAGTTGTCTGCGTGGCATTCATGCAAGGTTGTGTTCATAAAGGTGTCCGTTGGATATCTCGACCAATGTGCATGAATGTTGAATGTAATGAAATTTTCTTAAATTTTAGAAAAGGTAATGCAGGAGCTCCCAATAAGTGTACAATTGGCTCGCATGCATGCAAGAGGTCCACGACAGAGCTCCAAGTTTTAATATTCTAAACGGGTGGAAATTTAAATTTGTAAGGAAATACGAAATCCGAGAAACCCAACACGAACTCCATTGCTATGATAATCTTTGAACCAACTATTTTTAATGTAGAAAACTTAGGCATTGTTTGAAACGCTATATAAATTTATGTTATTTAAATATTTTACTATAAGCAAACCGGAAAATTTTTATTGTTTATGTACCGATTAGCTTGATGGCTTTTTTTAAAGTTGTTGGTTTCCAAAAAAAAAATATTCGCTCCATTGCCTTCTTCTTTCACTTATAAGAAATGCTTCAAATCTTCACCATGTTGTAGTTTGTAGACGAGAGGTAACTCGATTCATAAAGACATCCAAACCTCGATGCCTCAATTTAATAAACTCCGTACTAAAGCAAAACTTCTCTATGGCACCTTTTTCTGGAAGTGGTGGATTTTGGAAAAAAATTCCCTTGTTCTTTTCTGCCAATTGCTCATGTGATCAAAAAAATTGTATCACTTGATGGCAGATCGCCTTTAGAACTTTTATAGCTTTTTAATTATGTTCTCTAAACTTCTCGTGTGTGGTGAAAGTGCCACGATTAAGTTATCGCTCGCTTTTTTCTAGTTATACGATTCAAAATGATATCCATAAAAAATAGTCATTTACATATAACATTAAAATAAAATTTATTAAACAAATAATAGAATTTAAGACATTAAAATGAGATGTATCAAACAAACAATAGAAGTTAAGATATGTACTAGTCTTAGTAAAGCCCGTACTTACTTTCTGGGTACACATAAATTCATGAGTACCACGCACCTAACCCCAATAAAATCATATTAACATCCATCTGATATATAGGCCAACCAAACATCGAAGCTAAAGAGATTGGTTCTTATGGAAGTATACTTGGCAATTGGAATAAAGGTATCCTTAAAGTCTTACTCCCTTTTTATGAGAGAATCCTCTTGCTATGAACTTAGCCTTATGCTTCTCAACATTGTTATTCTCTACGCGCTTCACCATGTACATCAACCTATAATCAATCACTAACTTCCTTGTTAGTCTCTAATCTCTTGGAGAACATTCTTTAGGAAGGAGTTATACTCCTTTTCGATGGTTTCTCACTATAATTGCTCTGATGTTGCCTCCTTGCTCCCATGTTGGATCCTTGTATGAGGAATGATATGCATCAATAATGGAAGACATGAGTACAACCTGACAAGGATGACTCACTTGGAAAGAAGTCTTAAGCACTCCTACTTGCTCTTGTGCCTCATATTTTGTTTGGGTAAACCATTTGAGTATCCTAGTTGAACTGGAATGTAAAATGGTCTTTGTACTTGCACTACAATCTTACTAATTTGAATCTAATTTTTTAAAATTTATGGATCATCCTTTGGAGTTACAATGAGAATTTGAACCAATGGATCTCGAAGCTAAATGGAGCAATAATACAATTAGCAATACATAAAAGAGAAAATAAAAGAAGTAATGATCCAAATAATGTAATCTTTATTAACAAATGAGTGTTCAAAGAGAGTACATGAATGAATACTTCAACAATGATGTGCAAGTCTTCATATATAGGTAACCAAGCTTAAGATTAATTACATGCATAAGCATCTAGCTTCTTCTACTATTTCATATTATTTTTTAATTTTTTTTTGACATATTTTTTGTTATTTAAAATTTTCAAAAATATATCAAATTCATCTAACTTAATCTAAAGCAGGGATTAGCTACTTTGCAGCTATTTCACTTGTTTAATTATAAGTAAGATTTTGTTTTATAATTAATAGATATTTAGTAAAAGTGAAAGTTTTTTTTTTTTTTATGATGGATCACTATCTTAAGTAGATTATTTTAAATGATATAGTTTTTTAATAATGATGATGATTAATCAACTTAAATCTTATGAAAAATAATAACTCCTATATAAGTTTCAAACTCTAACTTATCTTGAATGTATAAGTTAACAACCAATTATCAAATTTCAATAGCTTCAGTTTCTTGAATGTATAATCCCAACTAACTTTCAATAATAACTTCAGTTTTTTTATAAATAAGGGTAGGCAATAACGGAGTAGTTATCTTC
The DNA here is from genome assembly GCA_027924585.1 of Larix kaempferi. Taxonomy (NCBI): domain Eukaryota; kingdom Viridiplantae; phylum Streptophyta; class Pinopsida; order Pinales; family Pinaceae; genus Larix; species Larix kaempferi. Next base: position 3,464,808 of record BSBM01001409.1, on the reverse strand, counting down.
AGGAGAGAGGCTGAGTCATTGACATTACAATTCCCTTATAGCGTTCAAAACTGCCAGCTCATCGTTTACAATTAGACACGTTGCTTCGAGTCAACCGACATGTTTCATGTAGATACAGAAGACAGTTTCGACGACTTAGGATTTATCCCCACGTGTACGCGTACGAATTCCGTACGCAACATTGACGAGGTCAGAGACTTCATACGTGACACGGTCAACTTCAGTTATAACTTGTAGCCGAGCAATTTTGATGTTATCCATATTTGGATGACGTGGAATGCTGGTCGCGGCAGTGGATAAGAACGAAATACAATGGATAATATTCATAATTAAACTGTATGCCGCTAATTAGTAACCGTTTACGTTAATAATTATTCAGTTATAGAATCGGGAGAGGGCAACTGGTAAGGATTATTGCCAAATGTTTTATTGGATATAATTATTATATTATAATTCTTTCAATAATGGTGGCGGTGCATTCCATCAGAATCTTATCTTTCAGTTCTTGGCGCACGTTTCAGCCGTTGATTTTGTGAGATCTCGTTTTCTCCGGGCTTATCCAAATCCCCACCGTCTTAACTGGTTTTCAAGTCCGGGTATGGATTGTTATATATGCATAACCCACTTATCTGATTCCTCAATTGTGCTTTCATTACCTTTCCCACATTTGTAACAATCTCTGTTCTTTGTTTTCTTTAACTGGATTTTGGTGCAGTAATTCTCGTTTCTGGATCTTCAGAACGGATTATTCTGCAGCTGGGATTCAAGCTCGGTTTCTGAATCAGCGTAGTTTTGTTAGAGATCATGGCGGCCGCTGTTGGAAGACTTATGCAGGCCGGTACCCAGGGGAATCCATTTTTGAGAAATAAAAGTGGAGAGAAGAAGAATTCGGTAGGCAGGAGCAATGTAACTGTGATGGCCTCTGTTTCTTTCCCTGGGATGAAAGAAGAGTATGAGACTCTGAGATTGAGACCTGGGGCTACTGAGAAAGATGTTAAAACTGCCTTCAGACGCCTTGCGTTGCAGGTATATGGAAGTGCCCACTTGAAACTAGATAATCCCTTCTTTTAAATAATAATTTTCCATGTTTGAAGCTAAAGAGTAAAATAGAAATTAGATATGTGAGGCTCTAGAAATTAGAATGCTTGAAAGCAGTTATCTCACACGTTCTTGAAAATTTCAAGAAACGGTATGTTCTTGAAAATTTCAAGAAACAGTATGTTCTGGCTGTGTACCTGTTTATAGATCATAGCAATGTTAGGAAAAATTATGATCCATGTTCAACAATTAAGATATTGTGCTCATGTGTTGTTATGATCTGGTTACAGCATCATCCTGATGTTTGCAAAGGAGATAACTGTGGAATTCAATTTCACAAGATCAATCAGGCTTATCAGGTAATTGCTGGTCTAAAAACAGCTTTTGTTTATATAATTTTTTTCTTTTCATATCATCAGATTCTTATGTCTGCCCATGTTTTCTGATTTTTGTTATTTTTGTGATGAATGAACAGTCTGTAATGTCCAGTTTGACACAAGCAAAGCAGCAAAATGTTTCCGACGATTACTATATGGATGGCCTAAACGATTATTGCGACGAGTGGGAAGAATGGATGGGATGGGAAGGAGCTGGAACCCTTGATTATTCCTCCCATATTAACATGTATTATGCCTGATTAAATCTTTATCCATGTCTGCTGGCCTTGTAAATAGTTAGGCCTTTTCAAGACCATCCCCATTTCATGGCCTACTGCTGAAATTCTTGTGAATACAACATAATCTTTTACTTGGACAGCTGATTTTATTTCTATTGCATCGGCTTCTGCTTCAGAAAGGGCTTCTTGATTCAGATGAGCAACAGTTTTTTGAGATCTATCTATCCTAAGACTCATTTGCTTCGCTCATGGATTCTGATTTTAAGACTCCTTGTATATACGCTCTGTTTATTTTAATCTCTTAACTTGTACAGACCTTTGGATCTCTCTTGATCATGCCGATGCTACGAGGATCTGCTCTTAAATGAAGAGCTAAATATTCTTGTTGTATTGCAATGTTATTCGATGAATAGAAATTGGAAACCATTATTCTGACCAGATAGATCTGTGTGTCATTTATCTATGAATGCTGTAGTTTCATTCTAGTGTGCTTTTCTAGTAGTTGCATTCGTGTACTTTTCTACAGTTATATCATACTTTAAATTTTTGAAACAAAGGATGATAAGTATGGGCAAATCTGGTTTTATTCACAGGATTCAAAAGATGTAAACATTTATGTTGATTTAATAGTTTCCTTTTGTGAAATAGGATATACTCAATCTCAATTGGTTTGGATAAGTTGCTTAAGAAATTCTTACTAAGTTAATTTTGAGTGTCTCCAAGAAATTATGCTTTAGGAAGGGAGCTCTGCAGTGCTTTAGACTTTAATGGAGGAGCTATCCAGTTTTGAATTTCTATTATATGTCAACTGTCAATCTAAGATTCTCTTTTTTCTTTCCATTTTTGGAAATTCATAACAAATAAATGCAATGAAGATAAAAAGTTCACAAACAATTTGAATTTTAAGTAATAGAAAAAGATAAATTGTTCACTATATGTAAATCTCATTTTGGAAATTCATAACAAATAAATACACTAAAGATGAATAATACACAAACAATTAGAATTTTTGGTGATAAAAGATAAATTGTTCATGATATATAATACACAAACAATTAGAATTTTTGGTGATAAAAGATAAATTGTTCATGATATATAATACACAAACAATTAGAATTTTTGGTAATAAAAGATAAATTGTTCATGATATGTGCATCTCACCTTGAAAATTTATAACAAAAAAATGCAATAAAGATGAACAACACACTATATAATTTTTAAAACACTTCTCTTATAAAAGAAAGTTGATTTTGGAGTGTAAATAGAATTTCATATAAATATTGAGTAAAGCATGCACATTATATTGGAGTTGTCCATGGAATAAGGGAAAGAAACCAGTACAAATTACTTTCTAAAATTCTTATGCTATTATAAGCTTTGCAACTATCATAAAAAAAATAATTAACTTTGAATTGTTATTTAAGAAATAGAGATTTTATATAAACAAAAAAAATAACATCAAATAAAATAATTAATTTTTAATTGTTATTTAGGAAATAGACATTTTATATAAACAAGTACATAATTGAAAATTAAATTAATATATATGTAACATTTAAATTTTACAAAAATAATATATATATATATATAGTAGTTGAGCCAACATACCTTAGCATGAAACAAGTCATTTTTTACTAAATTCCCAAGTATTTAATGAGTTTTTTACTCTTTTTATGTGAGGTCTTTTGTCATTTGTAATGACAAAATGTTATGTTTTTTTAGCTTTTTCTTCTTTGTTAAATTTTTCACAAGACCAATTTATACTTTTGCTTTTTTGCTTTGTTCAATTTGAGTTGGGTGACACATTTATTAAATAATTTTATAGAAAAACAATTGCTTATTTGAGTTGTGTATATATGTTGGATAAAAACACATACTAAGACATATTTAAAGATGTTAAGTTGAAATAAATGTAAAAAGTGTCTATCCACAAAATTCAACAAGCTTGCATATATAAACACACCCTAAGCCCCTCACCACCTACCCTCCAAGCACACATGCACACCCTCACCCCTTGTTAGCTAAAATAACATAATAATGGCAACTTACATATATCCTTAGTTTTCAATAGTTTTTAAAAGAACAAGGAATTGAAAAGGAACCCATAGTCCCTATACAACAAAGTGAAATGGAATGGTAAGTTACAACTATAGTAGGGTGCACAATGAAAGGGTTGCGATCATAGATCATATTGTCCAACAATTTAATAAAAAAACAAAAAGTTTAGATTATGTTGATAATTATTTCTTATCTTCCCTATTTTAAAAAGTTTATTATTTCTATTAACTATTTGAGTTGTATAAAGCTTTACATATTGGTTGAGAAAAAAATAGTATTTTTAAACATTTTTGTTACTATGCCCAATATGGAAATCTTCCTTTTTCCTATATCTTGTTTTTCCTCTAGTTTCTCCTTGTTGCTTTCTCCCCCTACCTCCAAGAGAAAAAAAATTATTTATGCTTTTCCAACTGTGTTTTGTTCCATATCATTTAACTTCTTCTTGCTTTTAAGTTCCTTGCATAATTCTATTCCCATTCTTTTCACCAAGTTTCCCACCTTCCCATTGCCAAATCACCATTTCTTAGTTGTTGTCACAATGATGTTCATATCTCTAAATTGAGTCTTAGAGAGTGAATTTTCATAGAACACACAATGATTTGGGTGTTTGTGGTTATCTATAATATCAATTCTTAAACATCTTTTAAAAATCATCTTGAAAAGCTTCTAACTACTCATATTGATAACTGACATAGTGCAAGATATAAATATGGTTATATAGCCCCTTAAAGTTTCTATGGTAGTGCACTTAATCAACAAATAGATGATGTGAATTTCCCAAGTTATAGCCAAGGATTTCCTAAGATAAATCCTTACTATGTGATTTTTGAGAGGTCCTCCCAAAGTATTACAATAAATCAACTTGAAAAGATATTCCCCTCAGGCTCGAAAATATTTTTTAAACCAAGAAGACAAAATGTTACAGGAATGGTTGTATGGATACTTGAATTCAGTGTTTGAGGTCAATGACCACCCTTAGATTGATTCCAAGAATCTCTACCTCCACAACCAAGAAACCAAACTTTGATTTTAGAGTTTTAGGAAACACCTATGAGGACTAAAGAGAATTGCTAATTCTAGAGTCTGCATTAAAAATTGAAGCCTGACAATAAATTCCTCCAACCAATGGAATAACTCTCCAACATAATAGAAAGTGTTAGAACAATATCACCATCATATACATTCCATGGACCTTCATGTTGTTCCACCTATTGTTATTTTCCCTTCTAGTGCCTAGTCTAGTGTCTTGGACCATAGTTTTCCCACATTTGGCCACCTTAGACTAGTGATATATCCACGAATCCTTGTTTGTCCACTTATCCACTCATTTCCATCATTTTGGGAGTCAATGCACCCCACTACCTTGCATTTATGAGTTAGTTGTGGCATTTCCTTGTTTTAAGGAGATGGAGTGTGCCCTCTTAAATATTTGGTCAACTTGTGCATTAATGGCCGCTACTTAGCCAACTAACCCCATAAGCCCTCATAATGGTACCTTTCACACTATTTTGACTAGCATAACCTCTCATGGTCCATCTATCTTCATTGAACCTCATTATGGCCCAATCTATGAGTTACACTTGGCCTCATGTCATTGATGGGTGAATTGGTCCAATCTAAGCCTCATTATTGTGAGCTACTCAACTTGCCATTAAGCCTCTCAATTTTGTCTCTTGAGAGCATATATATATTGTACACATGTTGTTGAATAATAATGTAATTGAAGATCAATCCACATGAGTGTTTTTCTCTTGTGTTATGTTTAATATTTTCTTCATATTTCTTCTATTTTCTTGTCAATTTTTTGGTAAATTCTAAGTGAATCTTGCTCTAGTAATCTAGATCCCCCTGTGACACATATAGAATTTGACATGGTATCAGAGATTTGACATGGTATTAGAGCGCCATAGGGGATCCTAGTCTTGCTTTTGAAATAGATTTCCAAGTTTGTTTTGCAAGTGCTTACAACAACTTCACTGGACTCGAAAGCAGTTCCTCTCCTCTCTCCATTCAACTATTATGAGTGGAAAGAAAATATGTGCACATATCTCAAGAGAAAATGTATCTTTGATGTGTCCATTGGTGCTATGAGTGATCCAGAGTCCTATGAAGAGAAGTGTGATTGGCTCAATGATTGTGATATAGCGTATGGAACTATGTGTCTGGCTATACCTCCTAGAATGCACTATCTCACTGATTCTGCTTTGAGCTTTGGAGAAATCTAGATAGATCTCTTGGCATGCAGAAATAATATATTAGCTATATGAAGAGAAAGGAAATGGACACATCCTCATGTGTTCTCCCTACAAAGTTCTCGGCCTCATGCATTTCTCAAGAAGTTGTTCAAATTGAAGAAGAAGAAGATACAGATTCAACAAATGATCCAACTCAACTTTCTTCCTTGGTGGCTTCCTCTATTTTCCAAGAAGTTGTTTTTCATGAAGATAACATACGAGTTGTTGCCATCAATATTGTTGAACATATTTCCCTCCATACCACTTCCTTCTCCTCTACGTCTTCTAGTACGAATGTTGAAGATGGATTGTTGGTTGGTGATCATAATGAGCCTTCTCTAGAAGAGGTTTTTTCTTCACATGAGAGTATTAGTTCGAAAGATGGTCAAGGAGAATTTTGGAATTCAAGTGAAGATCTCTCATTGCTTCACACTCTTTTGCTTCATATGTATTCCTACACCATGACTAGTATAATTTCTTCAAGCTCACTTGAAGATGGATAATATTTTGCCATCACAATGGCGCACTTGGGACTCTTTTTCCTCTTTCTTGGAGCTGATTGCAATTCTCATGGTTCGAATTTGATGCTTCAAGAGCCTTATGATTCGCTTGGGATCACTTTCACCACTGTTGGTTCACATTCTCAAGCACCTCAAGTCTCTTTTGGACCTAGCACCCTGGTCGGTTTGAAGTTCAAGTCTGAAGATCATTTGCACTCACTCTACTATCAGCATGTTTCAATTGTTCTACATGGATTCGGTTTCCATCATGCAGTTGTACATGTTTATGATCTATTTGAGCAACATCCACTTCTTCCCAAGAAGAAGGTTCCTCTAGACATTTGATCAAGTTCACACTTACTTGAGTTTGGAGCATTTTATGTTTTTTTTGGTGTATTTCATGTCCATTCTAGAGGGAGGATTTTCCCCATGAGGTTTTTCGTCTTTCCTCATTTTACATGGATTAATAATGTAAAGGGTGACCATAAGCCTTTGTTGCTTAGGCCTTATTTCTCATGCTCACTACCATTTTGGCTTAAGGGGGGGGTTTTAGAACAATATCACCATCATATACATTCCATGGACCTTGATGTTGTTCTACCTGGTGTTATATGGCCTTATAGTGCCTAGTCTAGTGTCTTGGACCATAGTTTGCCCACATTTGACCACCTTAGACTAGTGATATATCCATGAAGCCTTGTTTGTCCACTTATCCACTCATTTCCATCATTTTGGGAGCCAATGCACCCCACTACCTTGCATTTATGAGTTAGTTGTGGAATTTCCTTGTTTTAAGGAGATGAAGTGCGCCCTCTTAAATATTTGGTCAACTTGTGCATTAATGGCCACTACTTAGCCAACTACTCACCCCAATGTTCCCTCATAATGGTACCTTTCACACTATTTTGACTAGCCTAACCTCCTCATGGTTCATCTATGTTCATTGAACCTCATTATGGACCAATCTATGAGTTACACTTGGCCCCATGCCATTGATGGGTGAATTGGTCCAATCTAAGCCTCATTAAATTGTGAGCTACTCAACTTGCCATTAAGCCTCTCGATTTTGTCTCTTGAGAGCATCTATATATTGTACACATGTTGTTGAATAATAATGTAATGGAAGATCAATCCACATGAGTGTTTTTCTCTTGTGTTTTGCTTAATATTTTCTTCATATTTCTTTTATTTTCCTGTCAATCTCTAGTAAATTCTAAGTGAATCTTGCTCTAGTAATCTAGATCCACCTGCGACACATATAGAATTTGAAAGAAAGAGATATTATTGGAGCAATGTTAACAACCATGTTTTAATAATAGAACTCCCATGAAGGTAGTTTAGGGAAAAACTCCAAAGTAAGCCTAGATAATTGAAATCTCTTTTGAAATATAATGGAAAATGTGCCAATTCCATTAGAATAACAATAAACTTGATGTAAAGAGTGATAAGATAATATATTGGTTATTGATATAATATAAAAGAGTGTTGGGGAATAGGAATTGATAGTGATTCACCATAATAATATGATGCTTAGCTAATGTGCAAGAAGCCTTATATATTGGCTAAGCAAAAAAACAATATTTTTAAACATTTTTGTTACCATGCCCAAGATGGGTAGTCTTCATTCTTCCTACAATTGAAGATAGAATGGAAATCTATGTCCTTGGCCTCCGCAGTATGGTATTCCACAACATATTATTCCTTGGTTGTTGCTTGATCTTGTCTAGAGTGTTGGTTGTGGAGCCAAATCTTCCAATCTCATAGATGAAGTTGTCTCAGCCGTGTACCCCAGCTTTCTGTGATATGAAAAAGGACTGTACACTCATTCCCCAAGTCCAAGTCTAGCAAGTGCAGCAGTGGTGGAGTTGTTGTGATCAGTGTCCAAGTGGGATATTGTTTGTTGTGGAGCCTGATCTTCCAGATTCAGAGATGTTATTAAGTCATGTTTGTACCCCAGGCTTACTGTACACTTGTTCCCCCACTTTGGGGTTTGGGGCAGCGCCCTGAAAAAGGGGGTTCAAGGGAAACTCCCCCGAGATACAGGGGTTTGGGGGCAATGCCCTCGAGGAAAATGTTTGGGCTATTTTCACCAACAATTTACGGGCCCATGGTTTTGGGTAACCCGTGGTATTTTTCCATTGTATTTCACCTTTAGAAGAAAGACATTGTAATATGGCTAGGGTTGATGTATTAGGTATTATGCATTGTAAAGATCTCTGAGATCGTGAAGAGAGACTGTGAGACAGTGAAGAGGAAGTGCAGCAGATGTGCTGCAGGTTGTATCCCTTCATTTGCTGGATGGTATAATAATAAGGACTAGCAATTTCAGTGTGGACGTAGCCCATCTTGGGTGAACCACGATATATTGGTGTATCTCTTGTAATGTGTTTGTGTGATTATATTTGCATTTATGTTTATTGTTATTGCTCTACGATCCTGTTTTTCTAACATGGAGGAACCAACTAAGACAGTTGGAGATGCATAATTCATCAACTCCTCGAACCTAGGTTTTTTCTCCAGCTCCAAATTCCATACTTTCTCTTGCAATTCCTTTATGATATCTTCGTACATCCTCTAATTTATCCATATTTATTTCTTCCCCTAACTCCAAGAGAAAATTTCCTTGATGTTTTTCAACTGATTTTTCATCTATATCATTTGTCTTCTTGTTGCTTTTAATTCCCTTGCATAGTTTTATTCCCATTCTTTTCACAAAGTTTCCCACCTTCCCATTTCCAATGTGATATTTTTTTGGTTATAACACCTATTTCATTAAACTTGGATATATTCTAGTAAAAGTCCCTTTGAAGACAAGTCAAAAACAACATTTCTAAACCCCAAAATCAAGGTTTCAAAAGTGCAAAATCTGGTTCCAAAAGTGCCAATTTCAGGTTCCAAAAGTGTACTTTTGCCTTTGATATTGCCACTTTTGAAACTGGTTTTTGCACTTTTCCAATATGATAAATATAATAATGGCACTTTGAGAACCTGATTTGTTCATTTGAATTTTTTGTTTTTACACTTTCAAAACTTTAATTTGCGATTTTGAAAACCAATTTTGGCACTTTCAAGTTCAAATTTTTCACTTTTGAAAACCAAACTTGAGCCTTGGTTTATAGGTATTGTTGGAGGAGCCTAGTCGACCAGCTGACTAGGTCCTCTTGACCGACTAGCATATAGTCGATCCATTTAGTCATGTTGGTTATGGTAACCAACAGAACATTTATGAAACTATAACAGAATAAGTGTTTGTATCAAATATATAACATGCTAGTAAGCCAAGAAAGGAGAGATGCCTTTTGTACATGGTTGTCCTGTCTAATAAATAAAGATACTTATTCCTTGGACCCTCATTACTTTGTTCTTTCACTCTCTCATGTATGTATGACTATGTGTGCAATGTATATATATATGTATGCTTGATGTGTTGCTGGTAACTCCATGTAATCCCCTAGATTACAACATTGGTTCTGTTGCCGGTAGTATTGACCCAAGACATGAAGCATGCATGCATATGGTTAGTGAGAGGAAAATTAGAGTCTAGTGGAACCAAAAAATTTCAAACTATATACAAAATTATGCCAGAAGGAACAAACTAACACTTGCACAGACCCGAGAAAAGTTCTTCACTGAGTCCCATGAAAGATTCATAGAATCCATTCCCCATGAAATAAATAAATTTCTCGATGTTGTTCATGACCAAGTTGGATTCACAAAATGAGAGACTCCTAATGTACAAGATCTATAACAGAGGTATGACGAAATTATATGAGTGGTTTGAAAAGATATGCAAAGATTTTTGTGAAGAAAGAGCTATAGAATAAAGATAATCAATCAACCTAGTTCGACATAGATTCTACACCAACCTTCACGAAGCATTTTTCTGCTCTATACCAAGCCTTATATATAAATTCTTAATCGAAAACAAAGATGGTCACATAGTCAAACCACGACCTCCGTTGGACATGCCTGCTTCATCAAATTGGGAGCAAACGTAGAAAGAATGGGAGCGCTTCGTCAACGAGCATGAGTGGGAATAATTTTTGAACAAATGAAGCCTATTGTTGAACCCGCTTTCGTCAAACAATAAGAGTCGGGTCGGCAATGGGGGGGTCATCGACCATATGTTCTAAATAAAAGAATGATGCTTGCAGTCTAAATGTTTTTTATGTTAAAAGCTCATAAAAAACACAACCCTCGGTGCTACATGTGGGCTAATTTGTATACAGTCACGCATATACGCGGTCAACACTTAGTTTGACCGCGTACAAGCAGCCCTCCACGTGACCTGTGAAGTTGTAGCCCGCGTACAACGCCAAATAGGTTTAATTCTTTGGAAAAAAATAAAAATTGAGCATTAAAAACAAAATTAAAAACCATAGAATTGAAGAGGAAGTTTAGAGCACTAACCTGGTCCAGACGGCTCGTGATTCTGACGCTCGTAGCTCCCGAAATCGTCGATTGAAGATCGGACGTAAAAACAACCCAAATGCACTATGTGGAGTGAAAAGTGAAAATGATGTGGTAAAAACAATTCTTTTTACTGTTTATCAATTTTTCAAACCCACTTTTATATAGTTTTTGCCATTTTTTTAGCTTTTCGGACTAATATGTTGTCATGAAGTGCCTTTTTAAGCAGTTTTTCCGACAAGAGTGGATTTTTTAACCTTTTCGCACCTTCGGCAGGTATGTTCTTCAACTGGCATATAGGTTAGGATGTCATTTTGCCTGCATTTTTGCATCGAAATTATGACCACATTCATAAACCTTAGGTGCGACCCCGCTTTTTAACTGACACGAAACCTCTATACTGCTTTAGAAGTGTCGTTATTTGGTGGTAGAGCTTGTCCGACCATGGGTTCCCTAGTTAGATCCTTTTATGTCTTTTGGCGCCCATGCCGTTGTTTCTCCTTAAGACTGGGAGTCCTTTGTAGTCACACCATGACATTGTGATGGAGATTCATATTCTACTTTATCTTTATTCTGGCCATCTCCCATGAGGAATCCCCATTTATGTCAAGTTGTGAATGCATTGCATTATCCTGCTTGCCTTTGACCCTTGTGCCGGCTCCTGCTTTTCGCAGTTATTAGCCATGTGCCTGAACACTTTACCTTCCGATCCAAGCAGAGCCTTCAATTATCTTTCGCAGCTTAATAACCCTTTACCTTGAGGGAACACCCCCCCGAGTGTCCACATCTTGCACATGCTTCCTTGCATTGATCATAGGTATGTTCCACTACTTGGAACTAGTTTGCTCGCACTTGACACTCGTTCCCTCACTTTTGTACCATAAGCAATTTTTTTTTTCAAGCTTTAGAATATGAAAAAGACAAAAAAATTCATATAACTGAAAAATCTGGACGGGAAAATATTTACTACCTCTTAATGGCAGTTGTCGTGTCACCTTTGAACAGAGCATTCATCTCCACTCCATTCATCATGATTCGGGACATTAGTAGGACCTTAGGAGCTGTACTCGTTTCTCAGATCTTACTCCACCGGCTGGTTAAGCTTCTAGTCATTATGGAGCCTTTGTTGATGCCTCCTGCGTCATAAAGTATTATTATCATCTAGTACTTGAGTCTAAGCTTCCTGAGTCTATCCATCTGCTTGTGCTCTTATTCAAAGGAAGTCTTGAAACCAAATTCGGCCACTCCTCATATCTCTTGACTATTGCATGTCGGCCATGCCTTACAGTTCGATTTGTTATTCCGAGTTCTTCCAAATCTTTCAGTGTAGCTGCTACCTCATTCTGGTTGATGGGGGATCCATTAATACCCTCCTTCCAGCGAGTCTCATTCCGTCGAATCCAACTCATTAATATCCTTTGAACGATGGATTCATCAAGTGTTCAACCTCAACACCTCTATTCACACTTGGTGAATGTACTCGGTGCCTTGATGCCCATTTTCATTATTGGTGGGTTATCTGGCATCTGTTAACGGTACACATCAATGATTGATAATCAGACGATGCCACATCAAGTTCAACATCAACACCTTTATTCGCTTGATAGGGCATGCATCGTAGATGATTTGTGTAGAAGACCCCAGACTTCAGTGGCGTTCAGTATGCTACTGGTGATCGTGATTATACTTATGAGAGATCAGTCTCATACATCAGCAATTTATACCGTCAGTTTGCATCAATTGTTTCCTCTTCAGCAGGAGACCATATCATACTGTATATTAGGTCATGGCTATGACCACTCATGATATGTATTCACTCTATACTGCCTATTCATGGCCATTGCATCAGATTTCTATGTATTGTACCGATATGTATTCAGAGATATCATTGTATTATGACGAGTGGGATACTCCTTCCATTTGTGTCTCCATCACTCCACCTCTGAGATTCATAATGTATTTCGGTCATCGTAGTACCTCCTCTGACCTCAAACATTAGGGGGCATCTGTTACAGCGTATTTTGCGACCTTGTGAGCATTTATACTCTTTGGCTTCTCTTGCCTATTTATAGACCCAAAACCATACTTGTGGTTCCCATTGAACCCCTTTTTCCCTATTTTTCCTCCTGTATGCAAGCTACTTCATTACACCTTGCATATACGTAGGCTGCATCACAATAGCCAACGTACATCGAATTTTTGGTAAATAATAGTAAAAACTCTATTTTTCACTCCAAAAAGCGGCCATTGTTAACTTTGTTCCTCCATGTATCCTGAAATGAATCGATTCGACCTTTCACCTACCTTTGGAGGGTTATATATTGAGCTCTTATGGTGCATGGAAAGAGGAGAAGGAGAGAGCATCGAAACTCTATTGGATTTTTTCCATAGCTTGAGTCTACATCCATTGATCCTAGTTGTTGTGAATCCTTTATGTTCACCTACCAAACTCTTCCATACCTTGTGAAGGACTCATTCCTTTACTCGTGAGTTTTCCATTGCATGGGGGATTGAAGTGGTGGAGACACAAGTGGAGGGACCTAGTTCTTGGTTCAGATGAGTTGCTAACAAGAGGTTGTATCATGTACTTCTTGTTTATATTAATAGAAATACTCATTTTCTCGTCCAATTGATGTTGTGAATGGTTTATTATCATTGGGTACATTTTCTTACATATATAATGGACTATGCTATTGTTTATGCTAACATCTTTCATATATCATATGCACTTGCTTGTGTTTATTATTGAGACTAAGTTGTAGGTTCAAGTGTGTTGATTCGAAAGCTCAACGGGGATCTACATCAAACGCCTGGTTAAATGTTGGTCTTTTATTCCACTTCTTAGCATTTACATTTATATAGCATGCATTGGGAATTGAGTTGATTTCTGGTAGTCATCTGTCTGTTGTGGTCTACCCCAAGCCATAGGAATTTTTTCTCCATAGCAAAGTCAATAATTTTAGCCATGAATGAAGAAAGATATTGTTGAATGCCTAGCAAGGTGCATTGAATTTCAAGGAGTAAAGGTCAAGCATACACATCTAGCAGTATTGCTTCAACCATTTCCAATACCCGAGTGGAAATGGGATTTGGTGACCATTGACTTCATCACTAAGTTTCCCCAGACAATAAAGCAACACAATTTAATCATGGTGGTGGTGGATAAGTTAACCAAAGCTACTCACTTTATACCAGTCAAGTCAATTCATAAATCAACTAATATAACAGATATTGATATGAAAGGGATTGCCAGATTACATGGGATATCTAAGGAAATAGTTTCAAACATATCTAAAGTTTACTTCAAACTTGTGGAAGGGCTTATTCAAGGGATTTGGAACAAATATGAATTTAAGGACATCATATCATTCACAGAAAGATGGCCAGACTAAGAGAGTCAATCAAGTTATTGATGATATGCTAAGAATGTATGTGATGGATCAACTATCAAAATAGGAAGACTACTTGTATTTGGTGGAGTTTGTACATAATAATGGATATGATGCTTCTCTAAAGATGAGTCCATTTGAATTCTTGTATGGTAGAAAGTGAAATACTCTAATCAGTTGGGATAATCCAATTGACAGAGTAATAATTGAACCAAAATTACTTAGAGAAATGGAAGAGCAAATGGTAAAAATCAGGCATAATTTGAAAGTAGCACATGACAAATATAGGATTTATGCAAACAAAGGAAGATAAGTAAAAGAATTTAAAGTGGGGGAACATGTGTAATTGAAACTGTGTAGAAGAGTTCCCTAAAACCAGGAATTTGTGTAAAACCTCTAGCCTGATTTTGTGGGCCATTTGAAATTTTGGATAGGATGGGGCTTGTAGCTTATGCATTATCATTGCCTGCTTGTCTATGTGTACATGTATTTCATGTGTATTTATTGAAGAAATATGTGCCCTATCCCAACCACAATTGATTGGGTTGTGATCTACGTGGAATCAAGAGGCGAAATTTCAGTACAACCAGTGTACATCCTTGATAAGAAAGTTATGTTGATGAGGAATAGGGCCATCAGATAGGAAAAGGTCCAATGGACCCATTATTGTCCGAAGAAGCAATGTGGGAGATAGATGATGTGATGCATGAGGCATACCCACAACTATTTTGAAGTTTTGATAAAAACAAATTATATGTACATAGTGTTGATGATGCACCGAGGATGGTGCATAAATTAAGGGGAGGCGAATGTAATACCCCAGTTTTGACGCTGTAATGTAAATTTGTAAATAATGATGTAAAAGGCTAGAAGCCAGAAACAAATGGTCAGGATGACCAAGACTTGTTTCTCTTAAAGGTTTTCAAACACAAAAATAAAATTATAAAGCAAACCAAGTAATTCCTTACCTTTTTTAATGCCCGATAAACCAAATTTGGTCTTAGTGAACATTAATAGCTATCATCATCATCATCAATAAATTGGGATGAATAAAGAGAAAGAGGTGAGGATAATAGAATAAATGCATAGATATTACTCTATACTATCATATTTTATTCATATTAAAAAAAACAATTATTTCCAAAGTAAATCCTTTCTATGGTTTTTCTTTCAAAGGTTTATAGGTATCTTTAATGATATTTCATATTTGAGTCCAAATGTATACAACACAAATATGCTAATTTCAATTATGGACTAATTAGTCATGTTTCCACATCTTTTCTATATTAAATGAGAACATTGCTATTTCTCAATGGAGTAAGTTTAGAAGTTGTCTAATTTTTATTTTATTAGTGAGGTAAAGATTTGGTTGATATATTCATTTTTTCAAAATTTTGATGGTTTTGGTTGCCTTAAAATCGACCAAAACCCCTAAGGGCAAGTTTCCATAGTCAAAGTTCCTATCAAACAAGTAGAATTATAACTTTTGACAAAATTCTTACCAAATTTATGAAAAAATATCGAGTTTGTCTACTATTTAACTTCTTTCTCTATAGAATATCATAACAAGGGCATTGATCCTAATTTGTCATTCATCCACTCCATAATATATCCTTATATGAGTTCAATGATCATGCTCATTACTATGCTTCATACAAATTCTTTGAACACAAAGTACACTATTAAAGATAGGCACTAGAGGACAATATGCAACTTGCATATGAAGGTGAAATGATATTAGCTAGACAATCACCTTGTCCCTTCCCATTGTTAGTTGTTAGAAGTCAAAGTCACCTTATCATCCCTTAGCAATCCCGTTATGACTGTTTATTAATATTATGGACAACATTCATTGTATTTATTGAAATAAAGAAGAATAAAGGAGAAGAAGAATGACAGAGGTGGTCACACTAACCCGTTCTTTCACCCATGAATAATTTTTCACTTGGACACAACTATCATCAAGAGATAATGACAACTAGTTATGGAAGGAGCATGGAAATGTAACCCTGCTTTTGAGAATAAGGAATCCCTCCTTTTGACTAACCCCTAAATTGGCTAGGTTATCTAGTTGTTTGATTTAGAATCGCAAGACATTAATTTAGGATCACTAGACATAAAAAAAGGATATAACATCAAACTTTAAAACCATTTCCAACACTAGTTGAACCAATCTCTTTAAGTCACCAAGCTTAGAAACGGAAAGCTTAAGAAGAAATATGCTCATGATGGAGATATCTTAATTTCATTGATACACTGCCAACATTTTGACTTCACTGTGTGGGGAATTTGCCTAATCCTCAAACAAAATCACATTCAATATATCGTCCAAGATCAAAAAGGTATCCACGCTTAGACTTTTCATAAATATTCATCATAAAACTCTTAATATATAATTATTATTTTTAAATTAAATATTCATTATAAAACTCTTAATACATAATTATTATTTTTGAATTAAATCTTTATAGAACGTTAAGATTTTACTCTTTATAACTATTCAATATGATGCTTAAGGTTCGCCCTTATTTGGAAAATGTAAAATACTTTTCACAATTATGGTATTTATCTAGCTTTACATTGTTTAATACTTTTTCTATGCTATGTATGTATGATAAAATGGAGCCATGAGAGGGATGGAAATTTAGTCATACAAGTTGGGCTACGTGGCCGCCAATAACCTTGGAAAGAAAAGACAAAACTATACCTAACCAATAATGCAATCTTGATTCTCCATAATTACCCATTTAAAAGTGGGAATATAATACATTGGTTTGTAACAAAATCAAAGCATTATTGTGGGGTAAATTTTAAAAGTGGGAATATAATACATTTTGTAGATCTCCATAATTGCCAATTTAAAAGTTGGAATATAATACATTGCGTTGTAACAAAATCAAAGCAAATCAAAGTATTATTGTGGGGTAAATTTTAAAAGTGGGAATATAATATATTGAGTGGGGTGTAGTTTAAATATTTTATGTTTTCAATTTTTTATGGGTATATTTTATGTTTTCAATTTTTTATGAGTATATTTTTTGTTTTATTTTATTTGGTTGAAAATTTTAAAAAAAATTAGAATCACAAATATTAGTTATGGAAATTGCATAATTTGGATGTCATGGGGTATTCTAGAAATACAGAATAAATGGACTACTCCCATTGAGTAGGGATATTCCAGGAATACAGAATAAATGGATTACTCCCATTGAGTAGTAACCAAAACATTATTTTGGAAGTAAATTTAAAAATTATAGATTTTGTGTTTATTTCGAAATAAAATTTATTTCATTTTTAGATGAACACTGTAATTATAAATTTATTTAATAATATAATAAATTTTATTTTAAGATAAATATAATATTTATTTAATTATTTTTTATTATTTTTTTAAATTATAGGTAAGATTTTGTTTTATAATTAATGGATAGTTAATAGAAGTGGAAGTCTATTTCTTATATATCATATGATAAATATTATGATTATTTTAAGTAATGATTGCATTAATAAAACAGATAAAATCTTATGAAAAATAATAACTCCTAGATAAATTTCAAACTCTAACTTATCTTGAATTTATAATCCCACCCAATTATTCTACTATTGAGAAAGATGTTAAAACTGCCTTCAAACGCCTTGCGCTGCAGGTATATTGAAATGCCCATTTGAAACAAGAAAACCTCTTCTTTTAGATAATAAATTTCCATGTTTGAAGCTAAAGAGTAAAATAGAAATTAGATATGTGAGGATGTAGAAATTGGAATGCTTGAAAGCAGCTCTATCTCACACGTTCTTGAAAATTTCAAGAAACAGTATGTTCTGGCTGTGTACCTGTTTTATAGATCATATCAATCTTGTGAAAAATATGATCCATGTTCAACACTTAAGTTCTGAACAAAATCATATTGTGCTCATGTGTTGTTATGATCTGGTTATAGCATCATCCTGACGTTTGCAAAGGAGATAACTGTGGAATTCAATTTCACAAGATCAATCAGGCTTATCAGGTCATTGCTGGTCTAAATACAGCTTTGTTTATATAATTTTTTCCTTTTTAGATCATTAGATTCTTATGCATGTCCATGTTTTCTGATTGTTGTTGTTTTTGGGATGAATGAACAGTCTGTAATGTCCAATTTGGCACAAGCAAAACAACAAAATGTTTCCAACGATTACTATATGGATGGCCTTAACGATTATTGCGATGAGTGGAAAGAATGGATGGGATGGGAAGGAGCTGGAACCCTTGATTATTCCTCCCATATTAACATATATTATGCCTGATTAAATCTTTATCCATGTCTGTTGGCCTTGTAAATAGTTAGGCCTCTCCATGACCATCCCCATTTTATGGCCTACAGCTTAAATTCTTTCCATTAAAGCTTCTTCATTCATCTCCTGTGAATACAACATAATCTTCTACTTGTACAACCGATTTTATTTCTATTGCACCGCCTTCTGCTTCAGAAAGGGCTTCTTGATTCACATGAGCAACAACTTTTTGAGATGTCTCTGTCTTAGATTCATTTGCTTTGCTCGTGGATTCTGATTTTCAGACTCCTTGTATATATGCTCTATT
This sequence comes from Larix kaempferi, assembly GCA_027924585.1. Lineage (NCBI taxonomy): Eukaryota > Viridiplantae > Streptophyta > Pinopsida > Pinales > Pinaceae > Larix > Larix kaempferi. Next base: position 3,445,984 of record BSBM01001409.1, on the reverse strand, counting down.
TCTAAGCTCTTAACTTCAAGTACAGACCTTTGGATCCCTCTCAATCTTGCCGATGTTATGAGGATCTGCTCTTAAATGAAGAGCTAAATATTCTTCTTGTATTGCAATTCTATTCAATGAAAGGAAATTGGAAACCATTATTCTGACGAGATAGATCCGTGTGTCATTGATCTATGAATGCTGTACTTTCATTCCAGAGTGCGTTTTTATGGTATATCATGCTTAAAATGATTGAAACAAAGATGATAAGTGTTGGCAAATCTGGTTTTATTCACAGGATTCAAAAGATGTAAACATTCATGTTAAGTTAATAGTTTCCTTTTGTGAAATAGGAAATGCGATCTCAATTGGTTAGAATTAGTTGCTTGGTTAGAGTGAGTTGCTTCAAAAATCCTTACTAAGTCAATTTTGAGTGAGTCTCCAATAAATTATGCTTTGGACAAAGGAGATTTGAACTGCCCAATGCCAGAAAAATTGAAAACAGGAATTGAATTGGGCATATTGAATGAGTTATAGATCTAAAGGGGAATTGAAGGAGTTACACAAAGAACTTGTTACATGATCACAGGCATCCTTATTTGAACTTTTAGCCTATGCCAACTGTCAATCTAAGACTCCTTCTTCTTCCAACTTATGCCAAACTGTCAATCTAAAATGTTTTTTCTTCTTCTTCCCAGTCGTCTAACAATTATCAAAAACACATAAATAACATTTTAGGATAAATGCTAAATCATACCAAAGAATGCAATATTGAAAATCATTACAAATAAATGCAATGAAGATAAACAATATACAAACAATTAGAATTTTAAATGATAAAAAAAATATATTGTTCACAATATGTTCATCTCATGGAGTAAGAAAAGGAAACTATTTCAAATTACTCTCTAAAATTCTTATGCTATCACATCCCAAGCTTTGTAAGTAATATCAAATACTCTCTAAAATTCTTATGCTATCACATCCCAAGCTTTGTAAGTAACATCAAATAAGGTAAGTAACTTTAAATTGTGACATGGGAAATTAAGATAAAGAAAAAAAAAAGACGGACTTAGTTAAAATTCTTATGCTATCACATCCCAAGCTTTGTAACATCAAATAAGGTAAGTAACTTTAAATTGTGACATGGGAAATTAAGATAAAGAAAAAAAAAAGACGGACTTAGTTAAAATTCTTATGCTATCACATCCCAAGCTTTGTAACATCAAATAAGGTAAGTAACTTTAAATTGTGACATGGGAAATTAAGATAAAGAAAAAAAAAGACGGACTTAGTTGAGCCAACCTAGGAGTAAAATGATATATATATATATATATGTAGTTGAGCCAACCTAGGAGTAAGTGAATTTCAATGTGTAGCCAAAAGCACTTTTGAGGATTGGTAGAATTTTTAAGGTAAAATGTTATGCTTTTTTAAGAGTTTTTTTCTTATTTGTTAAATTTTAGTAATAGCCTCTTAAAGTTTTTATTTGATAATGCACTTAATCAAGTAAAGTCAAAAGATCCAAGTTTGTCAAATTCTAATGATAGCCTCTTAATATTTCTATTTAATAGTGCACTTAATCAACAAATATATGATGTGAATTATACCCAAGGAATACCTAATGTAACTCCTTACTATGTGATTTTTTAGAGATCCTTTTAGAGTATTATATTAATTCAATTTGAGAAGATATTTTTTAAACAAAGAAGTTAAAACAATTTAACTTGAGAGAATATTTTTTAAACCAAAAAGTTAAAATGTTATAGGATTAGGATTTGTCTAAGTTAATGATAACCTTTATATATATATATATATATATATTCTTATTCTTATTCTTATTCTTATAAGGATTTGTCTAAGTTAATGATAACCTTTATATATATATATATATATATTCTTATTCTTATTCTTGTTCTTGTTGAAAGAATTTACCAACTCTACATTATTATGAAGATAATTACAATGTATGCATTTTATTTCAATGGAAAAAGATTGCAAATGAGATCACTTAGCTTTTAGAAGAATTATAAATTATGTATGTGTTTCATAATGAAAAGAATTACAAATTATAAATTGTACATCTTATACCCAATGACATGAACTATAAGTTATGCATTTATCCATGTTGAGAATATTATATTACAAGTATTTTATTTATGATGAAATGTATAACTGTGATGTAATAAATGTAGTTAGAGATATTGGAAGAAGATGTACTTAATACAGGGAAGAATGTATTTATGATTGGATGAATTTTAAGATGACCACTTTGGGAGAATGAACACACACACATATATATTGGGTGTATTGAAGTTTCTATAAAAGATGATTGTATTAAGGTGGTATATATGAAAAATAAAAAGAAATTGTTGTTATGATTTTTGGGTAAGTTTTTTTTTTTGTAAATAAAAAGATTGTATTACTTACTGAAGCATTTACACAGCTAGACTTTCAGAACCCACAATCCCCAAGCTATCCCGGTTGGTGACAGCCAAACAGGACGCCAAATTAAAAACATCACAGTACCAAAGTAGAGTCAAAGGCACTCTCGACTATAGATAGCCAAACAGGAGGCAGGTTGTCACCCAACAGTTCTAAAAGACAGGAAAACAAAAAGACTGCAACATCTATGCTATTCATTGGAATCACAGAAATAACCAAAAAGGAGACTACGAAACTTGCTCGAAAAGGCACCCAAAAAACAGACAGCAGCACCTTCAGACATTGATCATTGGAGCAGGGTCCTTATCGCAACCGATAGGCATCGCCGACGAACCAGGAAGCGGAGACACGAGCTTCACACCATCAGAAACCTCAACAGAGGGGTTGCAAAAGTCCTGGAAATCCTAAACCAAATTTGTTTCACCCGGTCCCTTGACAATGAAAGTGATACCCAGCTTCCTGGCAATCGAATCAATTTTGAGATGCATAACCCTGCTATCAGAATTGTGGGATTTCTAGGACCTGACGGGCTCCTCATCGCCCTTTCCTTTGTTGTCCATATCCATGAATACATGAGAGAGCAAGTTCTTCATCACCTAATAGGTCATAATCATCCTCTCATAGGTCGATGCTCTACCTGCAGTCGACCCGGGGTCAGTCACCCAGTCTTCAACTTCACCGCGAATTTCATCAATTGGCAGCGCCTGGACAGTCTCCCATAATTCTTTCTCAATCGTCTCAATATCATCCCGGATGACAAAGGGTACATACGATCCTGAAAAACAGTCGTGGATTCCATGGCCCTGGACTTAGTAGAAGCAAGCGTCACCCTGCATCCCCGAACCTTATGGTCCTCAGAAGAGTCACCAACAGCCTGCTTCCCAACCCCCTCATCACTCTTCACCTACCTGGAATGAGCACCACTCTTTGGAGCCATGATTCTTAGACCCAAACTCTCTGGAGGAAGACCCCGGGGTAAAGACCAACCCTTGCATTCATTGCAGCAATTGGCACAGTTTCGAGAACAACACACAGCCAAGAAGGGATGAAAATAGATAGACGAACAGGGGAGGTCAACCTGTTTTAAAGAATAAGGCACCATAATGGGAGTAAATGTAGAATAATGGTTAGACGATATGGAATATGGCGCATGAATTAGGATGCAGAACATCCCACGCTAGATCATGAACATAAGGCAACAAGAGGTACAGAAAGGTCTATACAAATCCAATCTACCGGATCTCCTATGCTTCAAATTGTACCTTCTTATGCCTGTGTCATAGGATAAGAGGTCAGCAAGTGTCAGTTCAATCATGATTGGCCTAAGCCACGGGGACCCTGCATAACTACCGCTTTCCACCTTTTGTTACCTTCTCGATTCTCGGGGGCTACCCGAGCCATCTGTCTGTTGTTTTCCAGATCTACCTCCGCTAGGTGGCAGCAGTTTCCAAACCAAGTTTCATTCTCGAAATCTGCCAGCGTGCCACACTTGATGGCCCTACCAGGCTCCACGCCAGTTTAGCGAGGAGATCTGCCACTTTATTGGCATCTCTCTTGACGTGGGAAAAAGACAAGGCAGTCTGGTGGACAAGAAGTTCCCGAAGGTATTCAAGACGGGCTAGGAGGCGCCAGCTAGAAGATTTAATCAGAAAATAAATTACGGTGATCACATATTTGCTTGAGGTTGCATATCCTGAATATATATATATATATATATTCAGTGCACTTAATGCATTGTTAAGGATTAATGTATTGTTGTATAAAAACACGGTACAATATGATGGATTAGACCTTTTTGAAGTGCAAACCACATAAAACATTTGATTTTTAAAGGTATGTGCCATTTCCAGATTGCCTTAAAGCACCAGTTTTGTACAGTACATCTACTTTCCTTAACAATAGCTGTATAACCAGTTTTTGCAGAGATAGTACTTGTAGCCGGATTTGATAACCAAATAAGAGAATCATGTTTATCATTCAATCTGCACCTATAGAGTTTAATCTTTTTATATCATCCTCCCATTCAAAAGCAGCATAACCTGTAATGCCCAGATCATTTGCATTATACCAATATGATTTGTGGTCTTTGAACCAGGAAGGCCTTCTAATCTGTGCTAATGTGTAATAACCTATCTCCATCATATAGTTCAGGATATGTGAGGAAAGTTGGTAATTTTCTTCCATACCAATGATGGGGTCTATACCCACCAATATATCCTGCCATTTCCAACACACCAAATGAGATCCTTTCCAAGCTACTTATATATTTTTAGAAATCAAGCCCATACAGTAGTGGAGTCTCTGGCAGTTTTTTTTGGATTCCTTATCAAGGAGATCATATTTCCTTTAATATATTTCTCATGTAAGATAGTAGACCAAAGGCTTTTGCCAAAAAGGCCTCGCCATAAACTTTTTAATCTTATTGTTGTACTAAACCATGTGAGATTCTTTATACCCCAACCACCCCAATCTTTAGGTAATGAAATCCTTTCCCAATTTACCATAACGAGTTTGCCCGTGTCAGTCCCTCTAGTCCATAGGAAGTTGAAAATATACTTTCTCAGAGAATTGATAATTGAAATAGGAACCTGTGAGAGGGAAAACCAATTGACAGGTATACCAATAAGCACAGCCTTTATAAGTGTAAACCTTCTTCCAATAGAGAGTAATATATAAGACCATTGTTTAATCCTTTTTCAAATTTTGAAACCAACCATAACCAATCCTGCACTCTATAGTCATTAGTTTCAAAAAATATCCCAAGTACTTAAAGCCATCTTCCAAGTTGTATGCTTTAAAAGGGAGCACAGAAGTAATATTTGCCAAAACATTGTCTTCAAGCTTGTTGGGATAGAAACTTGATTTTTGCAGACTAACTTTCATACCTAATGCATCACAAAACATATTGATAATTTCCTTATATCCTTATAGCATTCCCATTCCTCCGCAGTATGTATGATAAAATGGAGCCATAAGAGGGATGGGAATTTAGTCATACAATTTGGGGTCAACTTTAGGAGACGTGGCCACAAATAACCTAGGAAAGAAAAGACAAAACTAACCTAACAACCAATAATGCAATCCTCATTCTCCATAATTGCCCATTTAAAAGTTTGGAATATAATACATTGGGTACTAACAAAAGCAAAGCATTTTTGTGGGGGTAAATTTTAAAAGTGGGAATATAATACATTGAGTAGTAACCAAAGCATTATTGTGTTTATTTCGAAGTAAAGTTTATTATTAAATTCTTAGATGAACTTGTAATTATAAATTTATTTAATAATATAATAGACTTTTTTTTTTTAACTGTAACAGTTATTTGTATTGATAAGAAAATGATTGGGCTGAAGCCAAACAACCAAAATTACAGCGGATCAAAATTCAGAATGAACAAAAACTAATTACACTTCCATAGGAGCACTAATTCATGGAATAAAGGTAGTTACATGAGCATCATTATTTTTGTTGAAGACTCCTTGAGGAAAGAGACAACCCATATTTGCTTTGAGATCTGCTTTCGTGTTTGAGCCGCGAAGGATATGGAAAAAATGAGAGGAAACGAAGTCTTCCAGCAAATATCTCAACCTTTGCAGCGTCTTGTTGAGGGCAGGGTTATTAAAATGATCCTCCGTATTTAAAATTTTAATCAAAATTTCAGAGTCTCCAAAGACTTGGATTTCACGCATACCATTATCCCTAGCTATCTGGCAAGCTTTTAGTAGTCCAAGGATTTCTGCCTGATTATTAGTTTTATGGCCAAGACCCCAGGTGAAGCTGTCCTTTATAGTACCATCCGAGGAGTAGATTACTCCACCTGCTCCAGCTATCCCTGGGTTTCCTTTGGGAGCTCCGTTAAAGAAAATAGAAACTTTCCCCTGGTTCCTCCACCAAGCTTGAAAAATTGTGTCTGGATCTCTTAATCGCCAACCAGGATTAATGGGGGGACGAGCAGCGATTTTATTTCTGTCCCTGAAGATAAATATTCCCAACCATTTCTTTTCTTCTGGAAGCAAAGAACTATCTTTCTTGTATATAAGCTGGGCAACTATTTCAAGAAGGGAGGCTTTAGCTTTGACAACAACCTTCAAAGGGGGATATGAAGAGCTGTTGAAGAGCATATCGTTTCTGGCTAACCATAAATTCCAGCACACATATTTGGGAATAGCCTGCCAAATTCGATTCCAGAGGGACTTGGCTGGGATCACCAGAGTATATCGCATCTTCCAGGCAGAGAATAAATCAACCACTGTGATCTGAGAAGGGGCTGTGGCATTGAGACCGGTGAGAAAAAATTTCCAAACGTCTTGGGTGAATGGGCAGTCCACGAATAGGTGCTCTATTGTTTCAAGATCATTTCTGCACAACACACATCTATGTGGGCCCATAATTCCTCTCTTTAGCAAGTTTTCTCCAGTCAGAGTTTTCCTATGCATTAAGATCCAAAAGAAAAAGTTTATCTTGGGGAGACTGAGAGAATCCCAAACCTGCCTCCAAAAAGATGCTGAGAGAATCGATCTTTGCTGGGGATGGAGAGTAGAATATCCCTGCGCAACTGTATAAATCCCGGACTTCCCCCATCCCCATTTATCCGGAGCGTGCAGGTGAACAGGGGTCGCATCCATCAATTTTAAAATAAGAAGTTGCTATTGCGCGTGAAGGTGAACTGGGGCATGCGGGAAGGCCCATGATAGCCAATTCCCGGAGTCATCCCAGTTTGAAATATCGGCCAGCGAGTGGAGTGCTTAGCATGAAAGCCATTCCCGAATTCCAGTGAGCTCTTCACAATTTTCGATGGGTGGATGTCCCATAATGCTGTCTTTCCACAGCAAAGTATGTTTCCCATTTCCAGGGATTTTGTACAAAGATTTTTGAAAGAAGTCTAGACCGTGACAGCAAAGATTCCAGATCAGAGTTCCTTTTGGGGTATTTCCTGCTTGAAGGTTTCTTAGAGAGACTCCATTGAAGTATTTTTTACTAAGAATTTCGCTGACAGGGTGTCTATCATTTGAGTATAAATTCCACAAAATTTTGCTGCCCAAGACAATATTAGCTAACCCAGGATCCCGGATCTGCAGTCCTCCTTCAAAGAAGGGGTGTTTAACAGTGTCTCATTTGACAAGGTGAAATTTCTTTTGATTGTTTTTACCACCTCGCCAAAGAAAATCTCGTATCAGTTTTGAAACCTGCTCCAAGAACACCCTAGGAGCTAGAAGAAAGGAAGCTTGATATATTGGAAGAGATGAAAGCACAAATTTTATTAAAATAAGTTTGCCAGCATGAGTGAGCCAATGCCCACCCCATGCAGCAATTTTCCTCTTGAATTTACATAATACTTCATTCCACAGCTCAAATTTGTTAGATCCCAGAGTTAAAGGCAGCCTAAGGTAGATAATTTTATCCCAAGAGGCATAGCCCGAGAATCCCAGAACTTGAGCAATTTTCAGAATAAGGTATTGATCAACGTTCCATCCATACACGACGCTTTTCCTGTTATTGATAAGGGCTCCGGAAATATTGTAGAATTTGTGAAGAATTTCATTGAATACCTTAGCTATCTTTATGGAGGCTCCACCCAGCATTAAAGAGTCATCAGCAAATAAGGCATGATTCAATGGATCGAGGCCCATCATCACCCTGATACTTGGAGCTGTCCCTGCTCTCTTTGCTTCATTCAGCTTTCTACTTAAAGAACCGGCCATCAAAATGTACAGGAAAGGGAGAGAGGACAGCCTTACCTAATCCCCCTTGTAGCTTGAAAATAATTAGCAGGTCTTCCATTTACTAGTGGGGCTATCCAAGGCTTTTCAGTGCAAGCTTTTATCAAACTAACAAAATCAGTGCTGAAACCAAAGGAAAGGAGAACTTTGTAAAGGAAAGAGAGTTTTACCCGATCGAAAGCATTTGTCATGTCAAGCTTAATGAGCATCCCTTTCTCCTTCCTCTGATAGCTGGAGTGCATGGCTTCTTGAACCTGAATAACGTTGTCCAGGATGTGTCTTCCTTGAACAAAACCACCTTGCATTGGAGAGATGAGTTTCTCTAGAAGCGGTTTGACTCTGTTTGCCAATAACTTGGCAAAAATTTTATACGAAGCATTACAAAGAGAGATAGGCCTAAATCTATCAAAGGAGCCCGGATTCACCTCTTTGGGAATTAGAGCTAAAAAAGTGGAGTTAGTGCTGCCTCCCACTTTAGCTTTATGTTGGAAATGCTTAATCATTCTCAGCAAATCCTTCTTAATTATTTCCCAGCATGATCTATAAAAATGGATTGAAAATCCATCCGGTCCTGGTGCTTTGTTGGGCTCCATCGACCAGATAACTTTGCATATTTCATCTTCGAAAAAATGCTTCATAAGAGCTGAATTATCATCCCTACTGACGAGTGAGGGTATGAGGGAGAGAAAATCAGAAGAAGCCTCCTCACAGCCATCCCCATCTTCTTTGTACAGATTCTGAAAATGAATTTCAGCTGCTGCTTTAAGTTGTTCATGGCCTTTGTAAATCGTTCCATCAGGAGAAATAATTCCTGCAATATGATTTCTAGAAAGACGAGCTCTGTATTGCTGGTGGAAGAAAGTGGAGTTACGGTCTCCAGATTTAAGCCACAGACAGCGAGACTTAAGCCTCCAATATTCTTCTTCATGGCAAAAGGAACAGAAAGATTTGAGCTGGGCAGCATGTTCCTTATCTAGTTTTGCGGTGGTAATTTCCAAACTTTCCATTTCCATTTACATGTCTGCAAGCAACTGAGCAGTCTCTCTTCGTTGGCTAGAGGGGTTGCTAAGAGGCTTTTTTATCCAATCTTTAAGGGCATACTTAGTAGTTTTTAATTTCTGCTCCCACACATAACTAGGTGACCATGTAACTGGAATGGACTGGGCTGATTGCACAACTTCCATGAACCCATCTCTTTCAATCCAAAGAGGGCTATATCGAAATGGAATTGGACCCAAAATTTCTTCATCTTCTAGAATTAAGAGAATAGGCTTATGGTCAGAAGTAAGCTTTGGGAGAATTTTGGAGGAAATTAAACTCTTTTCCATCAGAGAACTTTGTACAAGAAACCTGTCGAGACAAGCTGAGATATGTTCAGCACCAATTCTATTATTTGTCAAAGTAAACAAACCTTTCGAAGGCTTGAAATCTAGGAGTTCCCATTGCTGAATTAATTCCTCCACAAAGGGAAGCATTTGATCCCTGCTACTATTACCTCCTCTCTTTTCCTTTTGATCCAGCACAATATTGAGATCCCCAGCTAAAATGATATTCGTTGGGGTAAAAGAGTCTAAAAAATCTGAGAGAGAATGCCAACAGTCTTTCTTTTCAGAAAAGAGGACTGGAACATTGAGATTGAAAAGTGAGAAAATTAAATTACTTGAAGAGTGCTTGAGCTTGGTGAAAATCCAATGTTGAGTCTCAAAGAAGCTTTCTAACTGAAACGTGTCTTCCGACCACAGAGTTGCAAGCCCGCTTGAGGAGCCTCGAGCACTAATGGCCTTCCCTACATTTTTCTTCCATTTTAATTTACTGATTTCAAGAAGGGCATCCCTTGCAATTTTTGTCTCTTGGAGCAAGAGAATCTCTGGAGATTCGATTTTCATAAGATCTTTAACTGCGTCTACTTTTAATGGATTCCCCAGGTCTCTACAATTCCAAGAGACTACATGCATTATTTACTGGGGGTGGAATGGGCAGCACCTCCCTTTGGAGGCCTATTTCTGGTATTTTTCCCAATGGACATTTCAATTGTGGATTGACTTCCTTGATTTTTATGCCTTTCTGCTTCTTCTTCTCTAGCTTCCTTATGTGATTTCCACCCTGCTCTCTTCATGGGCCGCCCGAAGGTCTCATCCTATGAGGAACCAGAATTTTCAGGTGGCTTTTTCCTAGTCATTTCTGCATAGGTTGGGGAGGAAGAGGTTCCTAAGGGAGAGCCAAAATGGGCTACCTCTACTTTTTCTTCCACTAAGACTGAAGTATGTATCTGCTGCTCTACCTCCTCAATAGATAAAATCGAATCTGGTGTGCTGAGGGATTCGAATGAGTTTTTGGTTGCAACTGCTGTTGGAGGGGCTGAGCTCCCTTCTCCATGGATCTGCCCTGGATTGGAATTTCTGATTCCTTTTAGCATCCCTTTTCCTTTGACCCTGCTGTTTTGATTTGGTGGAGCTGCTTTCGGAACCTGAATCCATTGTTCACCTTTCAAATTCTCTTCTTCTTCGTCAGCCTTCTTTTTACAATACCTTGCAAAATGGCCATATCCATGGTAGTGTCTACATTTAAAAGGAATCTGTTCATAGTCCAATTCTTGGATGTGTATCCAGTCTGCCACCGTAATTTTTATGGCTTCCGGGAGCCCTACTTCCAAATCTACCTCGACACAGATTCTTGCACAGGAGTACTAGTCTTTTCTCTCTACTCTATCAATATAGTTTCCAAGGGTGTTGCCGATGGCTTCTAGAGACTTTGGGTTCCAACAGTGTAAGGGCAAGTGTGGGAGACGCACCCAAACTGGGACTGCCGATGGCACATCCTAAGTCGGATCAAAGCCCGGAGTCCATTTATTTAAGTACAAACCCCGAGGACCCATAAAATACGGGCCATTCCTGAAAATGAGATTTCTATCTTCAATGATATCAAAAACGAACACAAAAAAAACCCTTACCGACCAGGTGACTTTTGATTCCTTCAGTAACTAGAGGATGCCAATTTCGCTGCACCCATGCTTCAACAACTTTAGGGGAAGGCCAAAGGCCTGTAAACTGGCCAATGAGACCTCTTTCAGCTAGGTTCAGAGCAGCCCGACAGGATTCCTCTTCGGGGAGGGCAACCGTAGGAATATTGTTCAGCTTCTTCACAAATTTTTGCTGGGAGTTGACTGCATTTCGTTTACTGCTAGACGCTATTAGCTTCTTAAATGCCAGGATCTCTGGGGGTGTTGGGGGGAGGACCTCGGGGCCCCCCTCCAGGGCCCATGGCGGACGAGAAGATAGAAGCACGATCCCTGGCTGTAAGCTCGAGCCCTTTAATGGTCACTTGTGTATCTCTCTTTTTATCTCTTTATATAATGTGTAATTATTCTCTACCCACCATTTGTATCAAATGACACTTCCATTCATAATAGACTTTATTTTAAGATGAATATATAATTTATTTAATTATAGGTAAGATTTTGTTTTATAATTAATGAATATTTAATAAAAGTGAGAGTCTTTTTTTATGGATCACTATCCTGAGTAGATTATTAAATTATTTTAAGTGATAGTTTTTTAATAATAATAATGATTAATCAACATAAATCTTATGAAAAATAACAACTCCTATATAAGATTCAAACTCTAACTTATCTTGAATGTATAAGTTTACAACCAATTATCGAATTTCAATAACTTCAGTTTCTTGAATGTATAATCCCAACGAATTATCAAATTTCAATAATAACTTCAGTTTTTTTATAAATAAGAGTAGGCAATAACGAGTAGTTATCTTGAGGAGAGAGGATCAGTCATTGACATTACAATTACAATTCCCTTAAGCGTTCAAAACTGCCAGCTCATCGTTTACACGTTGCTTCGAGTCAGCCGACGTGTCGCATGTAGATACAGAAGATAGTTTCGACGACTGAGCTTTACACGGTCAGCTTCAGTTGTAACTTGTAACCGAGCAATTTTGATGTTATCCATATTTGGATGACGTGGAATGTTTCAGCCGTTGATGTTATCCAAATCCACCGTATTAACTGGTTTTCAAGTCAGGGTATGGATTGTTATATATGCATAACCCACTTATCTGATTTCTCAATTGTGCTTTGATTACCTTAGCCACATTTGTAACAATCTCTGTTCTTGTTTTCTTTAACTGGATTTTGGTACATCAATTCTCCTTTCTGGATCTTCAGATCGGATTATTCTGCAGCTGGGATTGAAGCTCGGTTTCTGGATCAGCGTATTTTTGTTAGAGATCATGGCTGCCGCTGTTGGAAGACTTATGCAGGCCGGTACCCAGGGGAATTCATTCTTGAGAAATAAAAGTGTAGAGAAGAAGAATTCGGTAGGCAGGAGCAATGTAACTGTGATGGCCTCTGTTTCTTTCCCTGGGATGAAAGAAGAGTATGAGACTCTGAGATTGAGCCCTGGGGCTACTGAGAAAGATGTTAAAACTGCCTTCAGACGCCTTGCGTTGCAGGTATATGGAAGTGCCCACTTGAAACTAGATAATCCCTTCTTTTAAATAATACATTTCCATGTTTGAAGCTAAAGAGTAAACTAGAAATTAGATATGTGAGGCTGTAGAAATTAGAATGCTTGAAAGCAGTTATCTCACACGTTCTTGAAAATTTCAAGAAACGGTGTGTTCTTGAAAATTTCAAGAAACAGTATGTTCTAGCTGTGTACCTGTTTTATAGATCATAGCAATGTTAGGAAAAAATATGATCCATGTTCAACAATTAAGTTATGAACAAAATCATATTGTGCTCATGTGTTGTTATGATCTGGTTACAGCATCATCCTGATGTTTGCAAAGGAGATAACTGTGGAATTCAATTTCACAAGATCAATCAGGCTTATCAGGTAATTGCTATTCTAAAAACAGCGTTTGTTTATATAATTTTTTTCTTTTCATATCATCAGATTCTTATGCATGCCCATGTTTTCTGATTGTTGTTATTTTTGTGATGAATGAACAGTCTGTAATGTCCAGTTTGACACCAACAAAGCAGCAAAATGTTTCCGACGATTACTATATGGATGGACTTAACGATTATTGCGACGAGTGGGAAGAATGGATGGGATGGGAAGGAGCTGGAACCCTTGATTATTCCTCCCATATCAACATGTATTATGCCTGATTAAATCTTTATCCATGTCTGCTGGCCTTGTAAATAGTTAGGCTTCCATGAGCATCCCCATTTTATGGCTACCGCTGAAATTCTTGCCATTAAAGCTTCTCCATTCATCTTTTGTGAATACAACATAATCTTCTACTTGTACAGCTGATTTTATTTCGATTGCATTGGCTTCTGCTTCAGAAAGGGCTTCTTGATTCAGATGAGCAACAGTTTTTTGACATCTATCTATCCCAAGACTCATTTGCTTCGCTCATGGATTCTGATTTTAAGACTCCTTGTATATACGCTCTGTTTATTTTAATCTCTTAACTTGTACAGACCTTTGGATCTCTCTTGATCATGCCGATGCTACGAGGATCTGCTCTTAAATGAAGAGCTAAATATTCTTGTTGTATTGCAATGCTATTCGATGAATAGAAATTGGAAACCATTATTCTGACCAGATAGATCTGTGTGTCATTTATCTATGAATGCTGTAGTTTCATTCTAGTGTGCTTTTCTAGTAGTTGCATTCGTGTACTTTTCTACAGTTATATCTAACTTTAAATTTTTGAAACAAAGGATGATAAGTATGGGCAAATCTGGTTTTATTCACAGGATTCAAAAGATGTAAACATTCATGTTGATTTAATAGTTTCCTTTTGTGAAATAGGATATACGCAATCTCAATTGGTTTGGATAAGTTGCTTTAAGAAATTCATACTAAGTCAATTTTGAGTTTGTCTCCAAGAAATTATGCTTCATATTAAGTCAATTTTGAGTGTGTCTCCAAGAAATTATGCTTTATGGAGGGAGGGAGCTATACGGGGCTTTAGACTTTAATGGAGGAGTTATCCAGTAGATCATTGATGCCCAGAACTTTGGACAAGAGATTTAAATTGCAACTGCCCCAGGTCAGACAAGTTGAAAAGAGGAATTGAAGTGGGCATATTGAATGTTAATTGAAGTGGGCAAATGGAATGAGTTACATAGAGGAATTGAAGTGGGCATCTTGAATGTAAATTGAAGTGGGCAAATTGAATGAGTTACATATGTGGAGGGGAATTGAAGTGGAAGGAATTGAAGTGGGAGAATTGAAAGAGTTACACAAAAAACTTGTTACATGATGATAGGTATGACTTTGGAAATTCATAACAAATAAATGCAATGAAGATGAAAAGTACACAAACAATTTGAATTTTAAGTAATAGAAAAAAGATAAATTGTTCACTATATGTGCATCTCATTTTGGACATTCATAACAAATAAATACACTAAAAATGAATAATACACAAACAATTAAAATTTTAGGTGATAAAAAGATAAATTGTTCATGATATATGAATCTCACCTTGAAAATTTATAACAAATGAATGCAACAAACAATTAGAATTGTATTTAGAATTAGGGCCATTAGATAACAACACACTATCTAATTTTTAAAACACTTCTCTTATAAAAGGAATTTGATTTAAGGTCATTACATAACAACACACTATCTAATTTTTAAAACACTTCTCTTATAAAAGGAAGTTGATTTTGAAATGTAAATCGAATTTCATATAAATATTGGGTAAAGCATGCACATTACATTGGAGTTGTCCATGGAGGAAGGGAAAGAAACTAGTTCAAATTACTTTCTAAATTTTTTATGCTACTATAAGCTTTGCAACTAACATCAAATAAGATAATTAATTTTGAATTGTTACTTAGGAAATAGACATTTTATATAAACAAAGAAAGGACTTAGTTTTTTACAAGGCCAATTTATACTCTTGCTTTTTTGCTTTGTTCATTTTGAGTTGGGTAACACATTTATTCAATAATTTTATAGAAAAACAATTGCTTATTTGAGTTGTGTATATGTGTTGGATAAAAACACATACTAAGACATATTTTAAGATGTTAATCTGCCAATTTGAGTGGCTAAGTTATAATAAATGTAAAAAGTGTCTATCCACAAAATTCACTCTTTTGCTTTCTTGAATGTGTGCTAGTTAAAAACACATACTAAGACATATTTTAAAAAGAAGTTGTAATAAATGTAAAAAGTGTGTATCCACAAAATTTAACTAAAATAACATAATAATGGCAACTTATATATATACTTGGTTTTCAATAACTTTTAAAAGAACAAGGAATTGAAAAGGAACCCATAGTCCTTATACAACAAAGTGAAATGGAATCAAGTTAAAACTATACTAGGGTGCACAATGAGCATGCCCATTCATAAGAGAATCAAATTCCTATTAGAGAAATGTTTTTTTTAATAATTACTTTTTTTGGTATGAAAATAAAAGGAGAGGGTTGCAATCATAGGTCATATTGTCCAACAATTTAATAAATAAAAAAAGTTTAGATTATGTTGATAATTATTTCTTATCTTCCCTATTTTTAAAAGTTTATTATTTTTATTAACTATTTGAGTTGTGTAAATATTTACATATTGGTTGAGAAAAAAAATAGTATCTTTAAACATTTTTGTTACTATGCCCAAGATGGAAAATCTTCCTTTTCCTATAACTCAAGACATAATAGAAGGATCTATGTTCCTAGCATGCTTAGTAAGTTATTCCACAACATCTTCTTCAATGGTTGTTGCTTGATCTTGTTTAAAGGAACCAACTAAGACAGTTGGGGATGCATAATTTCTCAACTCCTTGAACATAGGTTTTTGCTCCAACTCCAAATTCCATGTACTTTCTCTTGCAATTTGGAGTTGGAGCAAAATCACCATTTCTTAGTTGTTGTCACAATGATGTTCATATCTCTAAATTGAGTCTTAGAGAGTGAATTTTCATAGAACACACAATGATTTGGGTGTTTGTGGTTATCTATAATATCAATTCTTAAACATCTTTTAAAAATAGTCCTGAAAAGCTTCTACTTACTCAGATTGATAAGTGACATAGTGCAAGAAATAAATATGGTGATATAGCCCCTTAAAGTTTCTATGGTAGTGCACTTAATAAAAAAATAGATGATGTGAATTTCCCAAGTTATAGCCAAGGATTTCCTAAGCTAAATCCTTACTATGTGATTTTTGAGAGGTCCTACCAAAGTATTACAATAATTCAACTTGAGAAGATATTCCCCTCAGACTCGAAAAAAAATTTAAACCAAGAAGACAAAATGTTACAGGAATGGTTGTATGGATACTTGAATTTAGTGTCTGAGGTCAATGACCACCCTTATATTGATTCCAACCAATGGAATAACACTCCATAATAGGAAGTGTTAGAACAATATCACCATCATATACATGCCATGGACCTTCATGTTGTTCCACCTAGTGTTATTTGGCCTTCTAGTGCCTAGTCTAGTGTCTTGGACCATAGTTTTCCCACATTTGACCACCTTAGACTAGTGATATATCCATGAATATTTGTTTATCCACTTATCCACTCATTTCCATCATTTTGGGATTCAATGCGCCCCACTACCTTGCATTTATGATTTAGTTGTGGCATTTTCTTGTTTTAAGGAGATGGAGTGCGCCCTCTTAAATATTTGGTCAACTTGTGCATTAATGGCCACTACTTAGCCAACTAAACACCCCATAATCCCTCATAATGGTACATTTCACACTATTTTGACTAGCCTAACTTCCTCATGGTCCATCTATGTTCATTGAACCTCATTATGGCTCAATCTATGAGTTACACTTGGCCTCATGTCATTGATGGGTGAATTGGTCCAATCTAAGCCTCATTATTATGAGCTACTCAACTTGCCATTAAACCTCTCAATTTTGTCTCTTGAGAGCATCTATATATTGTATACATGTTGTTGAATAATAATGTAATTGAAGATCAAGCCACATGAGTGTTTTTCTCTTGTGTTATGTTTAATATTTTCTTCATATTTCTTTTATTTTCCTTTCAATTTTTGGTAAATTCTAAGTGAATCTTGCTCTATTAATCTAGATCCACCTGTGACACATATAGAATTTGACATGGTATCAGAGCGCCATAGGGGATCCTAGTATTGCTTCTGAAATAGATTTCCAAGTTTGTTTTGCAAGTGCTTACAACAACTTCATGGATTCGAAAACAATTCCTCTCCTCTCTCCATTCAACTATTCTGAGTGGAAAGAAAAGATGTGTGCATATCTCAAGAGAAAATGTCTCTTTGATGTATTCATTGGTGCTGTGAGTAAGCTAGAGTCATATGAAGAGAAGTGTGATTGGCTCAATGACTGTGATATAGTGTATGGAACTATGTGTCTAGCTATACCTCCCGAGATTGCACTATCTCATTGATTCTGCTTTGAGCTTTGGAGAAATCTAGATAGATCTCTTGGCATGCAGAAAGAATATATTAGCTATATGAAGAGCAAGGAAATGGACACCTCCTCGTGTGTTCTCCCTCCAAAGGTATTGGCCTCATGCATTTCTCAAGAAGCTGTTCAAATTGAAGAACAAGAAGATACAGATTCAACAAATGATCCAACTCAACTTTCTTCCTCGGTGGCTTCCTCTATTTTCTAAGAAGTTATTTTTCATGAAGATAACATACGAGATGCTGCCATCAATATTGTTGAAGATATTTTCCTCCATTCCACTTCCTTCTCCTCTATTTCTTCTATTACGAATGTTGAAGATGGGTTGTTGGTTGGTGATCATAATGAGCCTTCTCTAGAAGAGTTTTTTTCTTCACATGATAGTATTGGTTCGAAAGATGGTCAAGGAGAATTTTGGAAGTCAAGTGAAGATATCTCATTGCTTCACACTCTTTTGATTCATATGTATTCCTACACCATGACTAGCATAATTTCTTCAAGCTCACTTGAAGATGGAGAAGCTTTTTCCATCACAATGGCGCACTTGGGACTCTTTTTCCTCTTTCTTGGATTTGATTACAATTCTCATGGTTCGAATTTGATGCTTCAATAGCCTTATGATTCACTTGGGATCATTTTCACCACTGTTGGTTTGCATTCTCAAGCACCTAAAGTCTCTTTTGGACCTAGTACCCTGGTCGGTTCGAAGTTCAAGTCTGAAGATCATTTGCATTCACTCTGCTATCAGTATGTTTCAATTGTTCTACATGGATTCGGTTTCCACCATGCAATTGTACATGTTTATGATCTAGTTGAGCAACATCCACTTCTTCCCTAGAATAAGGTTCCTCCATACATTTGATCAAGTTAACACCTACTTGAGTTTGGAGCAGTTTATGTTTTTTTGGTGTATTTCATGTCCATTCTAGAGGGAGGATTTTCCCCATGAGGTTTTTCCTCTTTACTCATTTTACATGGATTAATAATGTAAAGGGTGAACATAAGCCTCTGTTGCTTGGGCCCTATTTCTCATGCTCACTACCATTTTTTCTTAAGGGGAGGTGTTAGAACAATATCACCATCATATACATGCCATGGACCTTCATGTTGTTCTACCTAGTAATATATGGCCTTCTAGTGCCTAGTCTAGTGTCTTGGACCATAGTTTGCCCACATTTGACCACCTTAGACTAGTGATATATCCATGAAGCCTTGTTTGTCCACTTATCCACTCATTTCGATCATTTTGGGAGTCAATGCACCCCACTACCTTGCATTTATGAGTTAGTTGTGGCATTTCCTTGTTTTAAGGAGATGGAGTGCGCCCTCTTAAATATTTGGTCAACTTGTGCATTAATGGACACTACTTAGCCAACTACTCACCCCATGTGCCCTCATAATGGTACCTTTCACTCTAATTTGACTAGCCTAACCTCCTCATGGTCCATCTATGTTCATTGAACCTCATTATGGCCAAATCTATGAGTTACACTTGGCCTCATGTCATTGATGGGTGAATTGGTCCAATCTAAGCCTCATTAAATTGTGAGCTACTCAACTTGCCATTAAGCCTCTCGATTTTTTCTCTTGAGAGCATCTATATATTGTACACATGTTGTTGAATAATAATGTAATGGAAGATCAATCCACATGAGTGTTTTTCTCTTGTGTCCTGCTTAATATTAATTTTCTTCATATTTCTTCTATTTTCCTTTCAATTTTTGGTAAATTCTAAGTGAATCTTGCTCTAGTAATCTAGATCCACCTGCGACACATATAGAATTTGACAGAAAGAGCTCTTATTGGAGCAATGTTAACAACCATGTTTTGAGAATAGAACTCCCACGAAGGTAGTTTGGGGAAAAAATCCAAAGGAAGCCTAGATAACTGAAATCTCTTTTGAAATATAATGGAAAATGTGACAATTCCATTAGAATAACAATAAGCTTGATGTAAAGAGTGATAAGATAATATATTGGTTATTGATATAATATAAAAGAGTGTCAGGGAATAGGAATTCATAGTGATTCACCATAATAATATGATGCTTAGCTAATGTGCAAGAAGCCTTATATATTGGCTAAGCAAAAAAACAATATTTTTAAACATTTTTGTTACCATGCCCAAGATGGGTAGTCTTCATTCTTCCTACAATTGAAGATAGAATGGAAATCTATGTCCTTGGCCTACTCAGTATGGTATTCCACAACATATTCTTCCTTTTTTTTTGCTTGATCTTGTCTAGAGGAACCAACTAAGACAGTTGGAGATGCATAATTCATCAACTCCTCGAACCTAGGTTTTTTCTCCAACTCCAAATTCCATACTTTCTCTTGCAATTCCTTTATGATATCTTCGTTCATCCTCTAATTTATCCATATTTCTTTCTTCCCCTAAATCCAAGAGAAAATTTACCATGCCCAAGATGGGTAGTCTTCATTCTTCCTACCCTTGAAGATAGAATGGAAATCTATGCCCTTGGCCTGCTCAGTATGGTATTCCACAACATATTCTTCCTTGTTTTTTGCTTGATGTTGTCTAGAGGAACCAACTAAGACAGTTGGAGATGCATAATTCATCAACTCCTCGAACCTAGGTTTTTTCTCCAACTCCAAATTCCATACTTTCTCTTTCAATTCCTTTATGATATCTTCATTCATCCTCTAATTTCTCCATATTTATTTCTTCCCCTAAATCCAAGAGAAAATTTCCTTCATGTTTTTCAACTAAGTTTTCATCTATATCATTTGTCTTCTTGTTGCTTTTAATTCCCTTGCATAGTTTTATTCCCATTCTTTTCACCAAGTTTCCCACCTTCCCATTTCCAATGTGATATTTTTTTGGTTGTAACACCTATTTCATTAAACTTGGATATATTCTAGTCAAAGTCCCTTTGAATACAAGTCAAAAACAACATTTCTAAACCCCAAAATCAAGGTTTCAAAAGTGCAAAATCTGGTTCCAAAAGTGCCAATTTCAGGTTCCAAAAGTGTACTTTTGACTTTGATATTGCCACTTTTGAAAGTGGTTTTTGCACTTTTCCAATATGATAAATATAATAATGGCACTTTGAGAACCTGATTTGCTGATTTGAAATGTTGTTTTTGACACTTTCAAGACTTCAATTTGCGATTTTGAAAACCAATTTTGGCACTTTCAAGTTCTAATTTTGCACTTTTGAAAACCAAACTCGACACTTGGTTTATAGGTATTGTTGGAGGAGCCTAGTCATCCAGCTGACTAGGTCCTCATGACCGACTAGCATATAGTCAATCCATTTAGTCATGTTGGTTATGGTAACCAACGAATAGTTATGAAACTATAACATAATAAGTGTTTGTCTCAAATATATAACATGCTAGTGAGCCAGAAAGGAGCTAGAGATGCCTTTTGTACATGGGTTTCCTGTCTGATAAATAAAGATACTTATTCCTTGGATCCCCATTACTCTATTCTTTCACTCTCTCATGTATGTATGACTATGTGTGAAATGTAAATATATATGTATGCTTGATGTGTTGTTGGCAACTCCATGTAATCCCAAAGATTACAACATTGGTTTTGTTTCCGGTAGTATTGACCCAAGACATGAAGCATGCATACATATGGTTAGTGAGAGGAAAATTAGAGTCTAGTGGAACCATAAAATTCCAAAATATATACAAAATTATGCCAGAAGGAACAAACTAACGCTTGCACAGACCCGAGAAAAGTTCTTCATTGAGTCCCATGAAAGATTCATAGAAGCCATTCCCCATGAAATAAAGAAACTTCTCGATTTTTTTCATGACCAAGTTGGATTCCCAAAATCAGATGCTCCTAATGCACAAGATCTATAACAGAGGTATGACGAATTTATATGAGTGGTTTGAAAAGATATGCAAAACGTTTTGTGAAGAACAAGTTATAGAATAAAGATAATCAATTGAACCAGTTCGACATAGATTCTACACCGACTATCACGAAGCATTTTTCTGCTCTATACCAAGCCTTATATATAAATTCCTAATATAAAACAAAGCTGGTCACATAGTCAAACCACGACCTCCATTGGACGTGCTTGCTTCATCAAATTGGGAGCAGACGTAGAAATAATGGGAGCGCTTCGTAAACGAGCATGAGTGGGAATACTTTTTGAACAAATGAAGCCTATTGTTGAACCCACTTTCGTCGAACAATAAGAGTTAGGTTGACAATGGGGGGGTCATTGACCATATGTTCTAAATAAAAGAATGATGCTAGTCGAAAGAAGAACAAAAGAATGAATCCCTGCAAAAATTCAAGTCCACTCGGGCGAAATAAGTGCCCAACTGCTCACAAACCAATAACATACATTCAAATATTAGAAAGAGAAAAAAAGGTACAAGTGACAAGAGTCGTTGAGGGATATTGCAATTCCTTTGCATGAAAAAAGAAGACTAAAGAAAAAAATGATCGAGATGGTCGAGCAACCAAAAGGCCAACGTGAGTCAATGGAAATTCGACCTGAAGAGAGAGAAGATGAGGTGTCGGCAACTGTAGATCGGTCATACACGATGGTGTTGACCCCGCAAGATCTACACATTTCAATTCCAGATGTATCGACTCCAATCAATTCTATACCTATGATAATGATGACTGGGCCGACCATTAGACAAATTTTCGAGCTCTATATGGGATTGGGACGAAGCGATATTAGCATATGGAATCGAATACATTAATGCAGATGGATTGAGGATAGGTTGATGATACAGTGACTAGCGCATGGTAACTGGATTACCTTCACACCCAAATTTGGAAGACATTCTTTTAATTTATTTTATTCGAAACATGTGGATGTATCCTCTTGTCAACAACATTACTAATTGAAGCGACTAAGCTGTCGAGTATTTGGTGGGTATTTGACTTAGTGACGAAGAGTCCTCAGAAGGAGTACGTCTATCGTGGTACTAGTCACACCCGCAAGAAATTAGCAACAAATATCAAGTAGTAAGCCAGTCACTAATTTAATCTGCTCTAGTGACTAGTAAAAATTCTAGTCCTATCAATATGGCTTACCGCATTCCAATAAATACTTGAAGGGGATGGTGACCCCAAGAAACATTGATTTGTAAACGAAGAATTCTGGAAAGCTAACCTCATCGATGATGAGAATCAACAAATTGCACAGTTTGCAAGAGGTCTCAGAAACATAGCTCTCACCTGGTACATGAATCTCATGGAAGAAGGTCCCAAGACGAAACAACAAATAAAAGATAACTTCCTAGATTTCTTTAAAGACGACGATACCAAGCACCTAGTTGGACATAAACTAAAAGAAATCAAGCAACGAATAGGAGAAACAAAACGTGAATATGATAGAATATTTAAAGATTCAACGAATAGGAGAAACGCTTCTTTCCAATTGCTTTTATGACAGAAACAAGTTCTACTAATTTATATATGTTAAATAAACATTTTGTGAAGGTGGATTAATTTGGGAATATTTTAGTCTTTTGTCTATGGAATTATGTACCACAACCTATTTTATCAGCCTTTATTTTAGTTGTTTGCTTTGTAGTTACCAAAAGGATAAAATTACTAAAAGGAAATATTTTGTAAGTCAGGGGTATTGAAGTAATTTTCTGGAGCTGCGCTCTATGGTGTTGTGTACTTACAATGTGGTATTTCATTATAATAAATTAGTTACTCTTAGCTTTCAATATATCTATGTTACGTTTGTCTTTTAATCTGTTTTCCTTAATCTGGTTAGCCAGATTCCATCAAATATGGATCTCGCGTCATGGACCCGTGGGCCCATCTCCTCCTCACTATCCTCAATGCAACTGTATTCTTATCCACCTTTTATCCAAGCTTCATCTTGAGATATTCCCATTTGAATTTAGTTTTGGTCTACTACAAGTATACTAGCTCCTTCACCTCCACTACCTCCTTCATTGCTCAAGTTTGTGGGTATTTCCCTTTTCCTCTACCTCAATGTCATCCATGGGATCTACATGCCATGGATTGGAGAGCACATGAAAATATACCTACATGGAGAAGGGGATCCTATCCGCGAGTGAAAACCAATTATAAGTGACAATGCCTGCAACTGGTACAAACAGACAAGCCTACCGAAAACTAAGTGTTGGTTCTTGTAGGAAAATCCCAATTCTCATACAACAAATTCCATTCTCCAATTCCTTGTCAATGCCAATAAATCCTCAAACTAGTACAGAGAGACAAGCCCAACAAAGATAAAGAGTTGGTGCTTCCAAGGGAATCTGCGATACTCCAGTTTTAACATCATAATGTAAATTTGTAAATATTAATGTAAAAGTATCTAATGGCTAGAGAGGAAGAAGGATGAATAAGAGATTGGGGGATTTTGATTCCACAAGTGGGGAAGTGATAGTGGGTTAAGGGAAAATGACCTTAGTGAGCTTAAGTTTATTTCCCTTGCTTTTTAGCAATTTAAACCAAGTTCTTAAAACATGATTAGCAGTCGTGCTTTAATTAAAGAAATGTTTAATTATCTGAAGAAGGGATTAATAGGAGAAAAGTGGTTCCATGTGGGATGGCCACATGGCAATATAAAATATTCTTATAAAAGTGAGATTTCAAGCTGGAGAGGGGTTATTTCCTCATTCATTCAAATGATTCATTTTCCCTCATTCTTTCCATCACCTTGGACTGCCTGAGTTTGGTGTCTACGAGAGAGGACCAAGATACCATTGGTGAATTGGAACTTTCCATGCCATTGACCTGGGGGACTAGTGCATAAGAGGAACCTGCCCTAGTTTGTGCCTTGGAGTCCCAATTTGTAGACTTCATGTCCAGCGTGTGATGGAGCGCTAGAAGGGAACTGGAGGTTGCCCGAGGGATTGGTATCTAAGAGAATGGATCTTGTTCCTTACGTTGTGCAGGTTGATGGGGAAGGATAATTGAGGATTGGGACAACTATGGAGGGGGTTTCTGGACCAAGGTGTTGCATGAGATATTGAGTTTTGTATAGGATTGGGGAAGAAATTTTCCCTTGTGGATTAATAGCCCCATCTCGGGGGTGGCTCTGTCAAAGAAAGATATGGCTTGACATAGCCTATGGCTAGGAGGAATGTCCTTCACCTTCAGCCAGTTGGAGAATAATTCATTAAAAAGATAAGTGTCTATCTGAATATGAATGCCATGGAATTAAATATGTGTTTACATGTTGTTTGATTTACCTCATATGTTATTATCATAACCAACATGAGAGTTGGTGATATAAAAATATGTAATGGAACAATTGGGTTTGAGAAAATTTAGGCAATTTCGAACTAGTTCCATGGAATTATAATGTGGGTTAATTAACAAAAATTATAGCTATGTTATTGACATAAATTTCCAGCTAGAGGAAAATACGGGTGTAATTTTCACTAGTAAAAAAATGGGTGATAAATGACCAGGAAACCAAAAACGTTGGTCACCAAGTGAAATAAATGACTAAACCACCAAAAAGGTTGGTCACCATAGTGTTTCTAAGTGAAATATGACCAAATTTGAGCAATTTTAAGTGATTGCAACTAAAAATGACTAAAATAAATGACCGATCTAGTCATGGGAAAAAAATATGACTAATTTAGTCATGGAAAAAAAAATATGACTAGACACTCTAAGTTAATAATTATATAAGTTGTCCATTATTAAAATTCAAAAAATTGTAATAATGTTTTTTTCAATTTCATAAATTTCAACGCCATAGATGGATTCAGAGACCCCTAAGATGTCCATTATTAAAATTCACAAAATTGTAATAATGTTTTTTTCAATTTCATAAATTTTAACGCCATAGATGTATTCAAGACCCCTATAACCATTATTAAAATTCAAAAAATTGTAATAACATTTTTTCAATTTCATAAATTTTAACGCCACAAATAGATTCAAACCCCTAAATTTATGAGATTGAAAAAACATTATTACACTTTTGTGAATTTTAATAATGGACATCTTACAATTTTGTAAATTTTAACGCTGCAGATGGATTCAGAGAGCCCTTGTTAAAGGGGTCTCTGAATCCATATGAAATGTTAAAGGGGGTCTCTGAATCCATCTACAGTGTTAAAGGGGATCTTCGAATCCATCTACAACATTAAAATTTACGAAATTGCAAAATATTATTGTCAAAATTGCAGTTATCCATTGTTCGAACAATGGATAATTGCAATTTTGACAATAAATTTTTACAATTTCATAAGCGTTAGAATTTACGAAATTATAAAAATTCATTTTTAAAATTGCAATTGTTGGCTGCTTTTTCTGGGCAGACCCGGGTTTTAATGAAGCGCAGCAACAAAACCCCTTGGCGCACTGGCCCTCTCGGCAACGAGCTGCGCGGCAGCTCGAGGTCTCACCCGAAGTGGCTATGGGGGGGTTAAGGAATCAGGTTTCCTTAACCGGGGTGACGCGGAGATGGCTCTTCCTTGAATGGTTCCTGTGAAATCGGCGGTCGGACCTTCCCGCAGGCCGCTCGGCGCAGCTGCGTGGGTCCCTTCCTTGGGAGGTCTACTGCGCAGTTTCTCCTCTCTAACGCAGCAGGCAACTATTTCTTGGGTCGACGCGCTAAACACTTTCTCGCCCTTCGCATCTAGCGCAGTAACGCAGTCTGCTCTCGCCGCAGCGACCGTGCGTTACTACCTCTTTAGTACTTAAGACACTTATAGTTATCAAGGGATCTTTCCAACTCGCTCAAACAGTCACAAAGATAAGACAGAAGTCTTGCATACACAAATAATGAACTCTAAATAGTTATCATTCACGCAAACATTATAACAAGAAGATATAAGTGAAGCTCATCTCCTCGAGGAAAACCACGTCCACGGGAGCGTTCTATTAACCAGAAAATGATAGAGTTATACAATATGATGTGCACACAGCTGCAGCCTTAGAACTTACAGGAAAATCCACGCACACAGCTGGGAGCCCTTCTCTCAAGCTTGTCTCCTCTCTATGGAGATTACAAAGGCACAGACGTCGACTCAGACTGTCTGGCGACTCAGGGATTAGCTCCTCGGCTATCCGATTTCCTCTCTCTAGTTCTACACACCGGGTAGAAAATACAGTGAAGGATAATCAACACATGATCTATCCCTTTAGACTGGCTCTCTAACAGTCTAGCATCTAACTCTCTAACTCTCCAAAAGGAAGGAACTGAAGGAAGGGCGGAAGAACCCTCTACCCATTACAATGATTCATCTATATAGGTGGCCATGACGGTCACACCTTTACAAAACTGTGGGCCTTTCCCAACAGTGATTCCCAAAAACCCTAACCATGCACATGGCTAGGTGTACTGTAGGCGCCGCTTGCAGTCACGTCGCCGCTTCCTGCAGGCTCCGTGAATTCCGGCGCAGATTGTGGGTATGGGCGATCGTCCTTCGCCTTCAATGCTCTGGTCCGTTGCTCCTCCTTGATCCGAGCAACCATAACTTCTGTACTAAGCCTTTAAATGAGGGTAGCTGAGCCCTCTACTCCATCGCCTTATTTATTATGGTAGCTGAGCCACCTTCATTCTTCGATGACGTGCGCGCGAGCTCCGCAATTTCCGGTCCGTGATCTGCGCTGAGATCATCCATCTGGCACCGTACTGCGCACCGTCTCCTTCTTACCCAAAACTTAGTGCTTGTCCCAAAATTTAGCACTTTCCTTCCATACTCGTGCTTTTTCCCAAAATTCGCAGCTTTTACTATAGCTGCGACCTTGGCCCCAACAGGCCCCCAACACTCACTTGTGGCTCGCCCTCGAGCCACTCGCACTAGCGCGTGGTCTTTGGATTTGCGCATCTGCGTTTGCTTGAATCTCCGCGAATGTTTTCTGCCACTTCGCAATAGCGGAGTCCAATTCCTCAATACACTGATCAGCTGTTTGCACTGTTTCTGCGGTTGCTTCGCCTTTAGTGAGTGTATCAATGATCTCTTGAGACTCAGCAATCTCTTTGATTTTTGTCTCAATCTGGCCAACGATTTCAGCATACTCATCCATGAATGGCTGAATGCTGTTGGTGAGCTTCTCATCTTCAGTTCTGAGCTTGTGCAGTTGCTGCTGCATTTTGCGCACTTCGCCCATTTTCTTCATCTTTGGCAAGCCTGTTAAGGACTTAGCTTCTTCATTCAGAACAGTGAGAGACTGTTCTGCCGCTTGCACCTGTTCTGATAGTCCCACTTTAAAAGGGAGGTTCACAAGCTCTGACCAAGCTTCCATAGCCTGGTCCATCAGGTTCTTGGCTTCCTGTACTCGACCTTTCATTCGTGTGGAAGCTCTGCTCAATGCTTCGAATTGTACCTGCGCATCATCCGTAAGATGCACAGCAACGCGAGCTTCTAGCTCAGTAATCTGGGTTTTATGGCCTTCTGCCATAGCAGCTATTTCTTGCTCCAGGGTTTTCGCCCTTTCGCCAATAATTTGAACTTTTGCAACCAGAGGGAGGTCTGGTTGAATCTCGAAAGCCGGCAATTCCTGGGCAATCTCTTCTATTGCGTGTCTGATGCCGGTGTCTTGCGCCTCATAGAGTGCAAGCTTCGCAGAGATATTCTTATGACTTTCTTTCAGCACTATCTCCTGCGATTGCAGTCGTTGGTTTGCCTGGAAAGTAGAGAGCTCTCTAGCTCTCAACTCAAGAGAAACTTTCTCCTGTACTAGCTGTAGAGTTTCTATGGGAATCATAGACAAATTAATTTCTACAGGTCCAACTGTGCTTACCTGCAGTTCAGCTAGGGGATCTGGAAGTGTCATGCTGGTAGGCGGAATATGCACGACAGTGTGCCTTTCTGTGAGTTCTTCAACTCGCTCACCAGTTGGAATTTCTTGTGGCGCCTGCGAAGTAGATGCTGGCGCATGGGTCTGCGCAATCCTTCCTGCGAGACCTTTTAGTTCTACAAATTGTAAGTCTAGAGCACCTCGGATGTGAGCATGCATGTTCCTCATCTCACGAAATTGCTCTTTCAAATATTTGTCGACCTCCGAGGGAATGGCCTCAGTGGGATGCGACACTTTCTGCTTCTTTGTGGCTGGTTCTGTTGAGCCTTCATCGCTTCTTTGCTCAGGGGCTTCCTTGCCCTTATCTTTTTCTTGCGCAGCGGCGGGTGGCATCGCAGGTGCGATGTCAGCTGCTGCTCTCCATTCGTCCGACCATGACTTAATGGTTTCTTCGACATCTTCTGTGGTCATCCTGTAAAGACCTAGCGCCCAGTCACCTGGAATGTCGCAAGGCCGAAGGTAGAGTTGATGGATGTCGGCAGTAAAAGCCAACTTCCCGTCATACAATGTGGCTGTCTCCGCGCTCAGCCTTGGCATATCTTGTATGGTATCTCGGAGGAGATAGTAATACTCACAAAAAACAGCGCGATTCATCTTGCGCTTCGCGGGATTAGGGGAATCCCAGAGGTTGATGTAGCGCATGCCGGCAACCTCTCCTGCGCGGCGTGGACGGAACTGAGTATTCGGGGATCCTTCCACCCGACGAGAGCGCATAAAATTAGAAGCCATGAAAAATGGAATGATTGGCCTGCATTGTCCTGCACATTCAGGCAATCAGCCAAAAAAGAATTCAGCAGGAAGAGAGACCAGTTGTACTGTTCTCCCTCCGCAGCTGCGATAGCGAGCTCTACGACAGCTCCAGTAACTTCTTTTGGTCGGCACTTGGTGAGCAGTCTGCCTGCAAGCAGACTTCCTGTGAAGCGAAGTGCCTCATCTTCAACTGTCGTGAGGTCATAAGCCCGACCTCCTCTTGTCAAGTTATATTTCTGGGCCAGCTTTGCAGCTAATTTTCGGTCCTTCTCCTTTCCCGCAAAATGGATATTGGGATCCTTACCAACCTTAGATAGGCCGGTGATACGGTGTATCAAATCAACATTTAGATCAATTGGCCTCCCGAGCCAAAGGTAACCTCCATGAACGCAGGATAGCAGTGTTTTAACGACTGCGTTCACTTCATTGCTACGCCCAAAGTGCGGTAGCTTCAACAAATTCAAGAGTCCAGGGCGCTCAAGATTTGCTGCAAATCCCTTCGGGATAAACTCATCAACGTTTCTGGTGGGATTATGGACGATATCCAGATATCGGTCCAACTGAAACTGAGGATATGTCTTATAGTCTCCAAGGTTAAAATCAGAGAATTTAACCAGTGGAATGTTTCCCAATAGTTGGCCTTCTACCCGCACACTAGCCGGTAGTGGCGGTAGCGGAATTGGATACTTTGCATTCTTCGGAATCTGTACATCCGGCGCATCATCTGGACGCGGCGGAAGGTAGTTCACCATAGACGCGAGCGGCTCTGGAACAGGTTCCTCCGGCTGCTGCTGAGATGCTCTTGTGCCTGGAGATGTTCTGGGATCAGTAGCACCAGGGTGTACGTAGGCCGACGGCGTCACCGGAGTGGCCATGCCGAAATCTAAGCCTCGGCGTAGAAATTGACGAACAACTTCTTCAGTCGATAAATTCTCCGTTGTGAACCAATGTAATTAACAAAACTCTGGACAGCAAATGGCGGATCTGCGTAGGGTATGGATGCTGAAAACAAGGGAAAATAGTCTGCACACTCGGCTCTGAAAACAATAATGCAGATCTTCAAAGACAACTTATGCAACTCGAGACAGTAACCCAAAAATGATAGAAGTGTGAGGTATTTATAGCCAGCGGGGTTAGTAAATGCGACCAAGTTGGGTTACGTAGCTATAGGCGGCTACAGATGAGTTGAAAACACGCTATCCTTCTTGCCGTAGCGGTGCATTTAGTGTGATTGACGGGTTCTGACAGCCTTCCGGGAGAAGCTAATGCTTTCGGCGCCTGAGTTAAATGCAAATCTTTCGGAGATTAAGCCGAATCCGTCAGAACGGGTAGAATTAAATAGCGGGCTTATCCTTCATTTATTCAAACGCGGCTACATAACTGCTGTAATTCAAAATTTCCGGCGGGTCATTTCAACTTAGGAAACCGTGCCTCTATGGGTCCACAACAAAACTCTTTTCAGCGGCAAATTATGAAAGGGGACTTCGCAAGAGCGATAGTCCAATGGTCCATAAAGCAAAACTTCGCCAGAGCGGACCGCTAAGCTTTGTTCAAGCAATTTTTATTCAGGATGCGCGGATATTTCAAGGAACTGCGCAGGAAGCTGGAAACTGAGGGTGTGTCGCAGCTTCCGTGTAGACTGAATGCGATGTCTCTTTCAACTACACTGGGCATCTGCATTCTTGAGTAATATATTATGTCGACAGGGCGGAGTGGCCGTCGCAATAAAGCTTAAGCCGACTCCCGTTTATCATTGTAGGTAGTAGTTCTCCATTAAGCTTTGCAAGCTGAACTGCGCCTCCGTCTGTTATTTGTATTACCTGAAAAGGACCTAACCAATGCACACGAAACTTGCCTGGAAACTTGATGAATTTACTGTCATAAAGGAGTACCAAGTCTCCTTCTTCAAAGTGCTTATGCCTAATGTGCCTGTCATGCCAAGCTTTCTGTCTTGCCTTCTGTACCTGTTGATGAAATCCGGCCAAAAGTCTGTCTTCTTCTAAGGAAAGCAGTTGCGAAAGTCTTTCATTCATAGTGTCAGGATCTGCCATTTCTGTAATTTGCGCAATTCGGAGACTGGGAACAATGTATTCCATGGGCATAACTGCTTCTTGTCCATACACCAAGCTGAAAGGTGTGTGACCTGTTAATTTCTTGCAAGTAGTTCTGTAAGCCCATAATACAGCTGTGACTCTAAGGTCCCAATCATCTCTTTGTTGATTACAGATCTTCGTCAGGGCATTCTCAAGGATCTTATTGAATGCTTCCACCGTACCATTAGCTTGAGGATGGTAGGGTGTACTCTTATGGTGATTAATTTGAAATTCTTCAGTAAGGGCCTCTATAGTCTCATTGAGGAAATGTGTACCTTGATCACTCATGAGGATCACTGGGCATCCAAACCTGGTGATAATGTTCTCGAAAATGAACTGCGCGGCAGTAGCAGCGTCGCAGTTCTTAACTGGCTTCGCCTCAGCCCATCGGGTGAGGTACTCAGTAGCTGTAATGATATATCTTGCGCCAGTTCTTTTTCCTAGTGGGTTAATAGGTCCTACAAAGTCAATGGCCCATTTATCAAAAGCACGCAGTGTGATCTGGGGTCTTAGTGGCATTTCATCTCTCCTTGAGGGTTTTCCTGTGCGCTGGCACACATCGCAACATTTACAGAATTCCTTAGTATCCTTGTGCAATGTCGGCCACCAAAGTCCTGCGGCTAATATCTTCTGCGCAGTCGGCTTTCCTGCGAAATGGCCTCCTGCGGTACCTGAATGCGCTTCTGCGATGATAGAGCTCTTTTCATGTGGTAAGATACATCTGCGCAAAATTTCGTCAGGGCCCAACTTATAAAGCTGGCCTGCTATCAAAGTGAAGTCTGCGGCTCTGACAACAAGTTGCTTCTTCTGCTGGATTGTAAACTCGGCCGGCGCTTGTCCGGTAGTGAGAAACTTAAGAATATCAGAATAATATTCGTCTGCTGCTTGGATATAAAACAATTGTGCGTCAGGCAGATTGTCCTCCAGACTCGTAGGTTCCTCTCCTGACTCTATTCTGGATAGATGGTCAGGCCCTGCATTCAATCTGCCTGGCTTTACAATAACCTCAAAATCATACTCTTGAAAGAGCAGTAGCCATCTGCAAATTCTTCCTCCTAAAACTGGTTTATTGACCAAATATTTCAGAGCAGAATGGTCAGTATACATTTTAAAGTGAGCTCCTAACAGGTAGTGTCTGAATTTCTGTAGGGCATACACCATAGCTAGTCCTTCCCGTTCTGTAGTGGTGTAATTCTTCTCAGCTGTAGATAGCTTTCTGCTGGAGTAAGCAATTGGGTGGTCAATACTTCCTTCTCCAGACTGTGTAAGCACGATTCCTAATGCTATGGAAGAAGCATCAACATGAACATGAAAAGGTTTTCTCCAGTCTGGGAAAACTAGAATAGGCGTTGTGATCATCTTTTCTTTAAGTGTGTCCAAGCTCTGTTGGCATTCCTCTGTCCATTGGAACTTCGAATCCTTCTTCAGCAATCTTTCCATAGGCGCTGTGATCCTTGCATATCCTTTGATGAATTTTCTGTAGTATCCTGTATGTCCCAATGTAGTGCGCAATTGCTTAACTGAGTTGGGCGCAGGTAAATTAGCAATGATGGCAACCTTCGCAGGATCCATCAAGAGTCCTTGTCTGCATACAATATGTCCCAACAAAATACCAAAGGGCGCACAGAATATACATTTTTTCAAGTTAAGGGAAATCTGATGCTGTCTACATTTTTCTAGCATCATGCGCAGATTCGCAATATGGTTCTTTAGTAAACCAAATACAGTCCAGTCATCAAAATAGACTTCTAAAAACTTGTGGATAAATTCTTTAAAAACAGCAACAACAACTCTAGAGAAGATAGCAGGTGCGTTTTTAAGACCAAAGAGCATTACCGTGTACTGGAATGAGCCCCATTCAGTTGCAAAAGTAGTCTTGTGGCGGTCGTCCGGATGGATTCTAATCTGATGATATCCCGAAAATCCATCAGTGAAAGAGTAAGCCTCTTGTCCTCCAACATTATCAAGTACTTCATCTGTGAAAGGAGTGGGAAATGGGTCGTGCGCTGATGCATCATTGAGTTTGCGCAAGTCGACACAAATTCTTATTTCACCTTTCGTTTTCTTTTCTTGGACCACCATAGGACTAATCCAATCGCTTTCCTCTACTGGCTCAATAATACCTGCTGCAAGCATCTTATCAATTTCTTCTTTGACTTTTTCTTTGTAGCGCGGGTTCAACCTGTATGGGCGCTGCTTTACTGGCTTGGCATCTGGTTTCAGAGGTATGCGCATCACTCCTAAGTCTCCTAGGATGCCTTTCATTTCTGTGAACTTGGTAGGAAAGATATCCTGGTAGTCACGTAATAAATCTGAAACATGCGCAACGGTTTCATCGTCCCAATAATCTCCTATAGAAGCAAACTTTGGGTCAGCTTCTGTACCAATGTTAACTTTCTTGAGCTTGACGTGTTCTGTGATGGCAGGAATATCAAGCTCAGGACCTTCAATATTGCGCGTCCCTTCTGATTCTGGGATATTGATGTTGCGAGGATCGTCCTCCTCATCTTCAGCGGTGAAGTTATAGCATTCCAGGGCATGTTCTATCTGGACAGCCCAATCTGGTTGGGAATATTCTGTTACTAGACCTGGTTCAAATACCTTCTTTTTAATACACTTCAGAGCCTGATCAATGCTTGGATGCTCTGACTCAAAGCTGAATGTAAGTTGAAAACTTTCTATCATAAGAGCCCAAGTAAGAGTGCCTTTGCGCAATTCTATTTCAATATACCAATTCCTTGGAATTGTATCTAATGTGTGGATGAATTGGTGAACCCATTCATCTTCCGGAATATCTGACCATTGCTGAATACATGCTTCAATGTGTGACCTGGGGTCACTCTGTCCTTCATATTTGCGTAGCGCTTCGGCTGTAGTATCCTGAAATCTGCGCAATATCAATCTGCGACAGTCTGTCCATGTATGAATATTCTCCTTGTGCGCAATCCACCATCTTGCGGGTGTAGCGCGCAATGCTATATCCAGTGCCTGGATGCGCTGCGGTTCTGGAAGCTTTTGTTCATATTCCTGTATGAATTTAGTTACTTCAGTTAGACCATCAAAAGTTGGAGTATCAATTAATTCTGTACCAATCCATCGGATGGATTTGGTCATCATGGCGCAACGTCTTGCAGAAACCTCATGTAGACGATTCTGCCAATTTTCCAATCCTGCATCTGAATCTGATGTGCACGAGCTATCACATCGCCAGCTGATATGGCCGTCTGCTGTGGGGTTGACATAGTCACTGTGGTTAGTGGTCATTTGATACAAGCTTTCCATGTGGCGCGCTTCCTCTTCTGCGCGAATGGGTTCTATATATCTTGGTCCTTGAATAGGATCAAGAGGTGCGATGACCCTGATCTGGTCATCCTCAAAGGTCATCTGTCTTTTCTTCAGGTTAATGACAGCCAAATTATCAAGTGCCCAGTCTATTCCTAACAGCGCTGGGTATGGTCTACTATCATCCATAATTTTGATTACTTCAAAATCTGCAGAGCTTCTTACTCCTTCAATATCAATAGGTACATTGGGTAATCTGCCCAATGGAGAGACTCGTTGCTGATTTGCGAGTCTTAGCTGGATAGGGGATCTTGTAAGCTGAGGGCTTCCCATCTGTTCCCATGTCTGCATAGTGAGAACATTGGCTTCTGAGCCCAAATCTAACATGACTTCGTCCATTTCAAATGCTCCAATCTGCGCTGTAAGCCTCATCTCTTTTCCAGTTCTAATATGACTCCTAATCTGGTGAACAGCACGCTGTGGTGTGTTCGTCGAAGCAGAGTGTTGGCACTGATCTAACAGGTGTTGGAGTTCTAGAGTTGCTTGTTCATTGCGCAACAATTTTAAACATTGTCGCAGGAACGCATGAACACTGCCTAGTGCATGCTCCTTATCGTCATCAGGTCTTCCAGCTGTAGTGGCCTGTTCTTGTACCAGGTTGTCTTGTCTTAGCACTTGCGATCTACTATTGTTCTGCGGAATTGCGGCAGAACTTGAAGCTCTCGGATCTGAGAAATACTCTTGAGCTTGCTTAAATGCTTCTTTTTGCTTCTGTAGGTTAAGTGGGGCTGGTTTAATGTTAGCGCGGCGCACCCATTGCGTCGCTTGCTTTCCCGTTCCCATCTCTTGCGCACCAGTGGTAGCTCCACTGCGTGTCACTATATTAACTGTAGGGTCTGGTTCTCTTTTTTCTGCTCCAATCAACTGGATATTCTGATTGACCTGTGGTGTCTTTGCTTGCATCTTAGCCTGTAACTGAGGGCATTCTTCAATGATATGGTCAGAAGATTTACAATATCTGCAGAGGGTTGTAGGATTTTGGCAATCCCTAGCAAAATGACCTTGTTCTCCGCAATTATAACAAGTGATCTGTCCTCTTCCACGACCAAAATTTGTTGTGCGTCCGCGTCCTCTGTAATTTGCTGCTCGGGCGTCCCGAGATTGGTCATAAGGTGGACCTGCTGTGGGTCCTTGTGTCTCTGCTTGTACCCTATAAACATCATGCTTTCTTTCTATCATAAGATCATATGCTCTACAATTGTTCTCATCATGACCTACTGATTTACAGAAATTACAATATAGATTCTTTGGAGTTTGTACATATTTCTGAAGTAAGTGGCATTCTTGTGGTCTATGACCTCTAGTTCTGCAGATTTCACACCAAGGGCCTTGTGCCTGTGGTAAAGGATTAGGTGCTCCAGTTGCAATATAATCTATGAAAACAGGACAATGGTCCTTTGAATGACCTTGGGCTTTACATTTTGTGCACCAAATTTCTTCCTTAATCTCCTTGCCTTTCTTAATATCATGCACTTGCAAGGTTAAGTTTGCTAATTGGTTCTGTAAATGCGCAACATCGTTGCTTGTTCCTGCAATTGGCGAAGCTTCTAGTTTCATAGCCATTTCTAGAGCTTGTTCCTGAGTATTGAGATTCTGTTGCATAAGAGGAAGTCTAATGTGTGGGAGCAGCGCAGCAATGAACCATTCTTTATGTTGCTGTGGTGCAAACTCGAAGCTTACTTGATCTATCAAGGCTTTGAACTTCTGGTCAAAGTCCCATACTGATTCTGTAGGTAACTGTTTGATGTCTTTGAGCTCTGTTATACACTGTGATTCTGACTTAGGTTTCTTGAATTCTCTAATCATGGCATTTCTTACCTCAGCAAGCGTCCTATTCTGTGCTGCTGAGTATTTCATGAACCAAGTCAAGGCTCTTTCTCTTAGTGTGGTTGCTAACTGAACCAGTTTAACAGCATCATCATTAATTTGCTTAATTGTCCAAATGGCTTCACATAAGAACCAGTGCTGCTCAGGGTCTTCTATCCCTGTTCCTCTAAAAGTTGGTAGTTTCATGTCATCACCCATCCTTCTTGCACGGGTTTGAGGTGGAGGTACCGTAGCAGTGCCTCCAGGATGGTTAAACAAAGGTGGTACAGAGGTACTAGAAGTAGCGTGTGGGCTACTAGAAGGTGTTACTGTAGGATTATACTGAGCTCCGTCTGGTTTTTGCGGTGTAAAGGGGTAATACGGGATATGAGCACTCCCTTGTCTTTCTATATGGCTTGCTCTAGGGACTTGGCTATCGTTTGGGCTAGACTCAAAAGGATATTGGTCAAGGCCTACTTTATATCGTTTTCCACTACGAGTGCAACCAATAACTTCAGGATCACTATCAGAATCTACGGACATTACTTGACTATGCTATTCATCAGAAGCAATACACAGCTTTCCTTTTTCATACAGAAGCATTTTAATCCATAAGTTCAGAGAATTTAAGAACTTACCTCTGTGTACTTGGAAGAAACTCCTCTCAGCTTCACTGAAACTCTTTCTTGTATCGACTGCAAATTCGGTAATAAAACCTTCCAATAGACTATTCAACCAAAAGTCTACTGCGCGGGAAACAGAATTGTCGATCCGCTTCACAATACTGGCTAGCTCAGGCGTCCACGTGACGGGTCGATCAACATGCAGCGTAGGTGTAGAATCTGCTAACTTGGCTATCCAAGCGTGTAACTCCAATGCAAACGTAACAAAGAAAATTTCGTAAAGGTCAGCATAAATATACTTCTGTAACCAATCTTCTGTTTGAAGCGTAGGGCTTCTATTTTCTTGTTCAGCAAACTCTTTAGCCTTTAAATCAAACCAATCTCCAATTTCCTTAGCTGTAGGATTCCAGTAACACATTTGTTAAGTGAGCAAGTCTCAGTGTAACAAAACCTTATGTTGTCTTCAGCAACAATCTCAGATGTCACGTAACTGGTAAGTCTTACAACAAGAAGTCGCAAGGCAACGGAATCATTTGTTGGTCACTAGGCAACGGAATCATTTGTTGACTCCTCAATCTCGCGCGTCGCCAAAATAACAAGTCTCATTCGCGCGGCAACGGAACCATTTGTTGACTCCTCAATCTCGCGCGTCGCCAAAATAACAAGTCTCATTCGCGCGGCAACGGAACCATTTTTTGACTGCTCTTTCTGGGCAGACCCGGGTTTTAATGAAGCGCAGCAACAAAACCCCTTGGCGCACTGGCCCTCTCGGCAACGAGCTGCGCGGCAGCTCGAGGTCTCACCCGAAGTGGCTATGGGGGGGTTAAGGAATCAGGTTTCCTTAACCGGGGTGACGCGGAGATGGCTCTTCCTTGAATGGTTCCTGTGAAATTGGCGGTCGGACCTTCCCGCAGACCGCTCGGCGCAGCTGCGTGGGTCCCTTCCTTGGGAGGTCTACTGCGCAGTTTCTCCTCTCTAACGCAGCAGGCAACTATTTCTTGGGTCGACGCGCTAAACACTTTCTCGCCCTTCGCATCTAGCGCAGTAACGCAGTCTGCTCTCGCCGCAGCGACCGTGCGTTACTACCTCTTTAGTACTTAAGACACTTATAGTTATCAAGGGATCTTTCCAACTCGCTCAAACAGTCACAAAGATAAGACAGAAGTCTTGCATACACAAATAATGAACTCTAAATAGTTATCATTCACGCAAACATTATAACAAGAAGATATAAGTGAAGCTCATCTCCTCGAGGAAAACCACGTCCACGGGAGCGTTATATTAACCAGAAAATGATAGAGTTATACAATATGCTGCGCACACAGCTGCAGCCTTAGAACTTACAGGAAACTCCACGCACACAGCTGGGAGCCCTTCTCTCAAGCTTGTCTCCTCTCTATGGAGATTACAAAGGCACAGACGTCGACTCAGACTGTCTGGCGACTCAGGGATTAGCTCCTCGGCTATCCGATTTCCTCTCTCTAGTTCTACACACCGGGTAGAAAATACAGTGAAGGATAATCAACACATGATCTATCCCTTTAGACTGGCTCTCTAACAGTCTAGCATCTAACTCTCTAACTCTCCAAAAGGAAGGAACTGAAGGAAGGGAGGAAGAACCCTCTACCCATTACAATGATTCATCTATATAGGTGGCCATGACGGTCACACCTTTACAAAACTGTGGGCCTTTCCCAACAGTGATTCCCAAAAACCCTAACCACGCACATGGCTAGGTGTACTGTAGGCGCCGCTTGCAGTCATGTCGCCGCTTCCTGCAGGCTCCGTGAATTCCGGCGCAGATTGAGG
Organism: Larix kaempferi; assembly: GCA_027924585.1. Lineage (NCBI taxonomy): Eukaryota > Viridiplantae > Streptophyta > Pinopsida > Pinales > Pinaceae > Larix > Larix kaempferi. The sequence goes on along the minus strand of BSBM01001409.1, from coordinate 3,407,270 downwards.
GTATGGGCGATCGTCCTTCGCCTTCAATGCTCTGGTCCGTTGCTCCTCCTTGATCCGAGCAACCATAACTTCTGTACTAAGCCTTTAAATGAGGGTAGCTGAGCCCTCTACTCCATCGCCTTATTTATTATGGTAGCTGAGCCACCTTCATTCTTCGATGACGTGCGCGCGAGCTCCGCAATTTCCGGTCCGTGATCTGCGCTGAGATCATCCATCTGGCACCGTACTGCGCACCGTCTCCTTCTTACCCAAAACTTAGTGCTTGTCCCAAAATTTAGCACTTTCCTTCCATACTCGTGCTTTTTCCCAAAATTCGCAGCTTTTACTATAGCTGCGACCTTGGCCCCAACAGCAATTTATATCCATTGTCGGATTTCATCAAATAATTGCACCGAGAGTAGCGAGATGCTTACAACCTAGTATAGGGGAGATGTTGTAATGTGTAACATTGTGTAACATTATGTAGCATGATGTTCCCATAAAAAAAAAATGCAAAATGATGTCAGGTTAAACGAAAATAACTAAATTATATTGATTTGATCTTAAACCCGGATATATCAAGAATCGAGAGGGATCTTGAATATCTTGAGGTGTAATTTTTTTCTTAATATGTAAAAAATTTAAGATAAAAAAAAATTACACCTAAAAAAAAATTAGATCCCTCTTGGTGCTTGATAGATCCAATTTAAGATGGATCTATGTTGGTATCATATAATTGACTAGCCTCCCAAAATCATTAGATTGGTGCATTGTATGTTTTTTGTTGTCTAATGTTAATTAATTGTTTGTATTGATTATTAGTTATTAAAAAAAAATATGTTAGTCTTTATGTAATTATGAAAATTTTAATAAGTAAAATTTAATGGAAGAATGATGTGCCCACACTAAATTTATAAGATATTGTATGACTTCGGATATTAAATTTAAGTATAATGCATCGTTAGGATTCTATTTCGTAAATTCCACTTTCACATGTAAGAGGAAATGACCCATTAAAGGATTCAAATCCAAAACCCTAACCAAGCCACAAACCATTATCTATTAGCAATTATGATTGTTGATATTTGTATATGAACATCATTATTCCAATTTGTGTATATAAATAATATTTTATATGTAAGGTTATCATTCTAAGATATCGTCATAGGAGGAGGGTTTCTCTAAGTGGATTTTAAAGACTTCTTTCAAATAAGAAGATAGAATGAGTCATCACAGTCATTTTTTTGTCATGACAAAGAGTATCAACTTCCACAAACAAGGAAAACTACTAGTACCTAAGTGAGAGATGCATCGCCCATAAACATATTTTTGGTAGTGGTATAAGACACATTGTAATTCCCATATGTGTGCTTGGTCATAGGAAGTTATTGGGAAGTGCTAGCTCTTCCATAGTGGTTACGATAATGAGTAGTATTTTAGTGGTTCATGTGAACATATGGGTTGTTGGCATGAGCCATGGACCCAATAACATCACCCATTATATGTCAGATGCAACAATAGTATGCCATGCGAAAGGATGAGGTAAAGGACAATCGAGGATGACCATATATAATTACCATGATTGGGCATATATTAGGCCAAAGTATTTCACTTGGAGAATGGCCTCTTGTTCCATTTGATGCATGGTGGTGACCACGTCTTTCGTGATTAGGGGTAGGAGGCAGTTCAAAAGCCATTCCAATAGGATTTTGTCTTTGATCTCTATATGCTTCATAAGTTGCATCATTAGAACCACTCATGGATGTAGTATGCAATGTCAATGGGAATGCTCTAGAAGAACTCAATAAGAATTTCCAATCTCATGTTTTATTGAACTAATAATTGGAAGAGGGTGAGGAAAGCCTGAGCTATGGACTTGAAAGTGTTAGGCAACCCGACTACTTTGTTAAGGTACCATTTGGTCAAGGGACCTATGAGGGTGCATTGGGATAACCTAAGAAGTATGGTATATTATGTGATGTTATTAGAGAAGCACCATATATGAAATGCCATGACATGGTTGGTAGGATATTCATGTGGTGGTCCTTGAAATTTAGAAATATCGTAAGGTAGTTTGGTGAGCATGGGAAACAAATCAAGATCATGCAATATGGGATCATTAGTGAGGTTTACCAAAGATGGGAGATTTAGAATACTCATGCACGAATGTTTAGGTGGGATGACTACAATGATCATTGATCGCTCCTATGGTGGATTAAGGCTTGCATTAGAATCCCCTGGATCGCTCCTCTGGTAAATGGTAGACCAACCAAGTTTTTCCAAGCCTCTAGGGGAATCAGACAAGGTTGTCCCCTATCTCCCTACCTTTACATTTTGGTTGTTGATTCTATGAGTAGAAAGCTCCAGCATTACCAAGATAATGGGGATTTAAAAGGTCTGAAAATTTCCAGAGGTGTCAGAGCTGCAAATCATGCGCAATTTGCAGATGACACCATTTTGCTTGGGGGTGCATCCACTATCATATCATAAAGGTTCAAAGGAGCCCTCTCTATCTTCCTCAAAGCTTCTAATGGAAAGATAAATTATTCTAAATCCAAATTTTATGACTGGAATTGCCCCCCTAGAACCATGGCAAGGATATCTCGAATTCTCGGATTCGAAGGGTTAACAGTCTGGAACTCCCTTTGCTACTTGGGCATCCCCATCTTCAAAGGAAAAAAAAAGAAGATGGATTGAAATCCTTCATTGACAAAGTTAACAAAAAAATTACTTCTTGGGGTTCTAGGTGGCTTAACCCAACGGGAAAAATTGTTTTAATCAAATCCATCCTTTATGCCTATCTGGTTTATGCTTGTTCGATATCCTTAGCACCAAATCAAATTATTCAGGAAATCAATAGAGAAATTCAAAAATTTCTTTGGCAAGGTGGAAATGCAAACAATACGAAGAAATTTCATTTGATAAACTGGGATACGGTGTGCAGCCCGAAGCATTGTGGCGGAACGGGAGTAAGAGACCCTATAATCATGAACTTAGCTCTCGGTGCAAAAATTCTTTGGAGAATATCCTCTGGTGAGAATGCTTGGTGGAAAAAATCTCTTTAGAAAAAATACATGACAGGAACTAGAAGAAGATGTGTTGAGGAAATTGATATGAATAGAAATGGGTCTCCCATATGGGATCTATGCAAAAAGGCAACCTACATCATTTAAGAAAAATCCATTCGATAGCAGGAAATGGAAAGTGGATCAAGATCTGGCACGACAATGTCTGATTGAACTCTCTAGTAAAATTCCTCCAAGAATTAAATGACCTTAAGGAATGGTTTGATCTCAATAACATCAACACTATCTTTGACATCTCCTCTTGGACCACTAGTGGCATATGGGCAGGGTGGAAGACTCTGGAAATTCCAGATCATTTACACCCAGACTATAGCGTGTTTCTATCTTTGTTGCATGAGCAAAGTCCAATTCAAAGACATCTCAAGTATGGAAGGGGATGGGGAAATATGGGTGCCTACTCCATGAAAGAAGGCTATCGTCTGGTCTATAATAGCAAGAACATAAGCAAAACGGATGTAAAATGGAACGAGATTTGGTGCAACGATGGTTTGCCAAAGGTCAACGTTTTCTTCTGGATCCTTTCTCACCGAAAAACCTTAACTGCAAAGAACCTGAGAAAGCATGGGATTGAAGGGCCTCTCGATGCATCCTCTGTAAAGGATCAGAAGAAACCCTTGAGCATACCTTCCTGGATTGTAAATTCTCTCAGGAGGTTTTGAGCTATGCCTTTCAAAGCCTGAATGTTAACATTATAATGCCAACGAACTGGAACAATTTTTTCAAATGTTGGAAAGATTACTATCAGTGCTCTCTTATTTAGAAACCGAACTTTGCTAGAGCCTGGGAAGCTCTCCCTAGATACATCTGCTGGAAAATTTGGACGGAAAGAAACAAAGAAATATTTGAAGGGATTACCTAGAGCCCTCGCAGGGTCACTACCTCGGCTAAGGCCCTTTGGGTGGAAGCTTTGTCCATGAGAGGAATTTTAAGCATAAGTAAGGAGCCCTTGACTGTTGAGGAAAGAGATTGGGTGTCAGATTTCCTTGTGCCTTCTCCCTCCCTCTTCTGGCTTAAACCCTCAAAGAAGGGCAACAAAAGATAGTGAAAGGAATTCCAAGAATTATTTCCATAAGAGAAATTTCATCTTTGTAATTAAAGAGATGCTTCAGAAAATGATGTCAGTTATATGCATCTCATGTGTAAGAACCAAAGAAGTGTAAGCGTATCAGACTTGCCAATATTGCAAGATTTTGCAGACGTGTTTGAAGAAATACCAAGAATGCCATTGAAAATAGATATTGATTTATCTATTGATTTGATTCCTGGAGATGCCCTAGTTGCCAAATTTACATACATAATGAGTACACCTAAGCTAAAAGACTTGCAAATGCAGCTGGAAGAATTGTTGAAGAAGAGTATATATGCCCAAATGTGTCTCCTTGGGGAGCACCAATACTATTTGTAAAGAAAAAGGATGGCATTCTAAGGTTGTGTATTGAATTCATGCAGTTGAACAAGGTTACTATGAGGAATAAGTATCATCTTCCTATAATTGATGACTTGTTTGATCAGATCAAAGAAGCAAATATTTTCTCAAAGATAGATTTGAGATCTAGTTACCATCAAGTGAGGATAAAAGATGAAGACATTAGAAAGGAAACCTTAAAGACCAAGTATGAACATTATGATTTTGTGGTGGTGTCATTTGGGTTAACAAATGCACTAGCTACATTTATGTGCTTGATGAATGGGATATTCAGGAAGTATTTAGATAAGTTTGCATTGTATTTTTGGGTGACATTCTTATTTATTCAAAGTCAGAAGAGGAGCATGAAGAACACATGAGATTGTTACTACTAGTGTTAAGAGAACATCAACTTTATGCTAAGATGATTAAATTTTCCTTTTATCAGAGGCAAATTCATTACTTGGTACATACCATATCTAAAGAATGAATAGCAGTGGATCCAGAAAAGATAGAAGCTATTATGAGGAGGCCTACACCCCATAATGTATCTGAAGTAAGGTAATTCATAGGATTAGTTGGATACTACAAGAGATTTATAGAGGGATTCTCTAAAGTGGCACATCCAATTACATCATTGCAGAGGAAAGGAGTCAAGTTTCAGTGGACACCACTGTGTGAAGAAAGTTTCCAACAGTTAAAGAAATTGCTCACTAATACACCAATTCTCAAGATTGTTGATCCAATTGAAAATTGTGTAGTATGTGCAGATGCTTTCCAAGAAGGAATTAGTGGAGTCCTTATGCAAAATGGACATGTGATTTGTTATTAATCAAGAAAGATTAAAGAGCATGAGAAAAAGTATGTTACTCATGACTTGGAATTTGCTGCTATTGTGCATGCATTAAAGATGTTGAGGCATTATCTCATGGGCAAAAAAATTGAGTTGAGAACAGATCATAGTGGGTGGAAATATTTTTTTGAGAAGCAAAATTTGAATGCAAGAAAAACAAGATGGATATAATTTCCATGTGAGTTTGATTTTGATATCCAACATATTAAAGGCAAGGAGAACAAAGTTGTTGATGCACTCAGTAGAAGAATTCATGTTATGCATGCTTCAACCATTAGTATATGCAAATCAGATTTAAAAACGGGAATTCTTGAGGCTGTCATATCATATGAACATTACCTTTAGGTAAAACAAGAATTACAACAAGAAAATGTACAACAAAAATATGAAGGCTATAGGTTGGAAAATGATGGAATTCTTATATATAAAATAGAGTTTATGTTCCTAATTCAGGAGAATTAAGGAAATTGGTAATGAATGAGATGCATAATATACCATATGCAAGGCATCCTGGATACCAAAAGACAATTGAACCAATAATAAGTCAATACTTTTGGCTAGGAATTAAGAAAGATATTGTTGAATATATAACAAGGTGCATTGAATGTCAAAGAGTAAAGGCTGAGCATACACATCTAGAAGGATTACTTCAACCATTGCCAATACCTGAGTGGAAATGGGATGTGGTGACCATTGACTTCATCACTAAGTTGCCTAGGACAAGAAAACATAGTGATTCCATCATGGTGGTGATGGATACATTAACCAAAGCTGCTCAATTTATACCAGTCAAATCAACTCATAAGGAAACTAATATAGCAGATATTTATATGAAAGAGGTTGTCAAGTTACATGGGATACCTAAGGCAATAGTTTCAGACATATTTCCAAAGTTTACTTCAAACTTTTGGAAGGGATTATTCAATGGATTTGGAGCAAATGTGAACTTAAGCACAACATATCATTCACAAACAGACGGCCAGATTGAGAGAGTCAATCAAGTTATTGAAGATATGCTAAGAATGCATGTGATAGATCGACCATCAAAATGGGAAGACTACCTGTATTTGGTAGAGTTTGCATACAATAATGGATATCATGTTTCTTTGAAGATGAGTCCATTTGAAGCCTTGTATGGTATAAAGTGAAATACTCCAATCAGTTGGGATAATCCATTCGATAGAGTAATAATTGGGCCAGAATTACTCAAAGAAATGGAAGACCGGATGGTAAAAATCAGATAGAATTTGAAAGTAACATATGATAGACATAAGAGTTATGTAGACAAAGGAAGAGCAATAAAATAATTTAAAGTGGGGGAACATGTGTATTTGAAATTTCGGCCAAAGAAGAGTTCCCTGAAATTGGGAATCTATTTAAAGCTTGCAGCCCAATTTTGTGGGCCATTTCAAATTTTGGATAGGATAGGGCATGTAGCTTATGCATTTATCATTTCATGCTTGTCTGCGTGTGCATAATGTATTTAATGTGTCTTTATTAATTAAATATGTGTCTGATCATAACCACATAATTGATTGGATTGTGATCCAGGTGGAACCGGAAGGCGATATTCCAGTACAACTAGTGCACATCCTAGATAAGAAAGTTACTTTTCTGAGGAACAAGGCCATTGGACAGGTAAAGGTCCAATGGACCCATTACGGTCCCAAAGAAGCAACGTGGGAGGTAGAGGATGTGATGCAAGAGGCATACCCGCAACTATTTTGAAGTTTTGATATAAAAAAATTGCATATGTACATAGTGTTGATGAAGCACTAAGGATGGTGCATAAATTAAGGGGAGGGGAATGTAATACCCTAGTTTTGATCCCATAATGTAAATTTGTAAATATTGGTGTAAAAGGATAGAAGCCAGAAACAAATGGTCGGGATGACCAAGATTATGTAAATATGTACATTTTGATATTAATATAAAAATATCTAATCGTTGCAGGGGAAGAAGGATGAAGAAGAGATGGGGGCTAGGATTCCACAAGTGGGGAAGAGATAATGGGTGAAGGGAAAATGACCTTAGTGAGCTTAAGTTTATTTCCCTAGATTTAGTAATTTAAACCAAGTTATTAAAATATGATTAAGAATCATGCCTTAATTAAAACATTATTTAATTATCCTAAGGGATTAAAAGGGGAAAAGTGGTTCCATGTGGGGTGGCCACATGGCAATATAAAATATGCTTATAAAAGTGATATTTCAAGTTGGAGAGGGTTTCATTCCTCATTCATTCCAACCATTTGAATGATTCATTTTCCCTCATTCTCGCCATCACCTTGGACAGCCTGAGTTTGGTATCTGTGAGAGAGGACCGAGATGCCATTGGTGAATTGGAACTTTCCATGCCATTGATTTGGTAAATTGGTGCATAACAGGAACCTGACCTGCAGCTTGTGCCCTGGAGTCCTAAATCAAAGACTTCATGTTTAGCCTATGCTGGAGCACTATAAGGGAACTAGAGGCAGCCTAAGGGACTATTAGCTCAAAGAAGGGTGCTTGTTCCTGGCATTGTGCAGGTTGATGGGGAAGGAGAATTGAGGATTGCGAAAACTATGGAGGGGGTTTCTGCACCAAGGGGTTTCATGAGAGATTGATTTTTGTAGAGGTTTGGGGAAGAAATTTTCCATTGTGGATTGATAGCTCCAACTCGAGGGTGGATTTGTATCTATCTGAATATGAATGCCATGGAATTAAATATGTGCTTACATGTTGTTTAATTTATTGTTTTATGAATGCTTAAGTGCATGGAATTGCTTGGCATGGCATGTATGTTTTATGTTTGATATTGCATGTAATATTTCATGAATGCATAAGATTTTTGGGCGACCATATAAATTTATTTTCCACTTTTAAATTGAATGAAATGTGAAAAATGAAATTGGATATAATTGGTGAATGAGTACCCTGTGGTATCAATGGTTTGAAAGAGGAAACTAGGTATGTTACATAATCAAAGTTCTCATACAACCAATGCTAGTCTCTAAGGCCCTATCAATGTGGGTAAATCCTAATATTGAAATCCACCATAATTCCCTTCTCATGTCCATCATTAAAACTTTGTCCTAATTTAATGGTTGAATGCCTCTCGGTATAATCATGTGACTGCATAGTACCAAGGTTATAAGGATACATATCATCAATCCCATACCCCTCACATGCCATCAATCCTCTACTACTACCACATGGTCGTCCTCCATACTTGTCTGCTAGCTATATTGTCTCCAAAATCTGTTGTGGTCACAAGTTGATCCCTTCTCGCATCCCTAACACCCCATCCAAGGGATTTTTGTCCCCACTTTTAAAACAAGAACAATGAGAATTTGAGTCTAAGGTTTATGGAAACCATACTTGACTACTAATTAAACATAGGTTGTGAGGTTCGAGGATAGGCCCTCCAACTTTTAACATTTCTTCTTAGCGGCCTTTGATGTACTTAGCTTTTCCTTTTGCGAACCACTTAAACCTAAATTATATACTACTAAAGAAACAAATTCTTCCTCTGTAGAAAGGGTAATTTGAATGTTGTCCATAACATCAAGGGATTTGCAAAGCATTTTAAGGTAAAAATTCTAGTCCCTCGAGAGAATCACATTGTTTTCTTTAGTTCTACAAGTTGGACATTGCCTCCATAATTTCTTAGGTTCTAGCTTAGAGAGGTGAAAAATATTTTTTTTTCCTATTTATATAGTGCCTTCTTTTCCTTTTAATTAGGGATTTTACTTATTTATCTTATCAAACTTTAAGGACTTGTTAGAAGTGTCCCTAATGTATTTTCTAGCAATATTACACTCTTTATCATACCAAGAGTTGGCCATTCTATTTTCCTTTTTACACCATACTTCAATAGAGAACTTGTTAATGGAAGTAGAGATGGATGTGGTAAAATTATAATCAAGGTCTTAAATATTGATCTTATTTGGTAGGAGATTTAATTCATTATTCAAATCCTTAAAAAAATATCAGCTTTTTTTTTCAAATATCAAATGCTTTTGGTTATTGGAAATTTATTTTATGGGGATTTTGTGGATGACAAAGTTTAGAGTTAGGGTTGAAGGTTTGTTGTCCCTTCAAGCAATCTTTCAGAAGATCAACTCCCAAATATGCACTATGCGGCCAAACAAATTCACTCATCCTTCCTAGAGGAATTCATGATATGAGCCCAATTACATGGAGGCGAATAATGAAAAAAGTAAAATTGAGATTCAGAGTGCCAATAGAGAAAATTGTGTTATGATGTGAAGTTCAGTCGATCTAGGTCATTCACACAAAGTCATTTGATCAAGAGGTAACATGCAAGGTCATCCGTGAATGGACCATATTACGTCGAGCAAGTTAGATCATTAGATACGAGTCATTCTCATAGCATGATGCAATTGAATAGTATCATGGAGGGCCTTTGATAATATTCAATTGCATCATTGAAGGTAAAAAATATTGCAATTTCAAAATATTTGTCACAATACCGACCTTCGTGACCTTTTAACTCATCAAAACTATGGTGATTTAGGAATGTTTCTCTTAAAGGTTTTCAAACACAAAAATAAAATTATAAAGCAAACCAAGTAATTCCTTACATTTTTTAAAGTCCTATAAACCAAAGTTGGTCTTAATGGACATTAATAACCATCATCATCATCAATAAATTGGGATGAATAAGAAGGAAATGGCCAACACAATAGAATAAAATCCATGGATATTGTTCTATACTATCGTATTTTATTCATATTAAAAAAACGATTATTTCTCAAGTAAATCCTCTCTATGGCTTTTCTTTCGAAGGTGTATATATATTTAATGATATTTCATATTTGAGCCCCAATGTGTACATCACAAATATGCTAATTTCAAATATGGACCAATTAGTCATGTTTCCATTTCTTTTCTATATTAAATGAGAACATTGTTATTTTTCTATGGAGTAAGTTTAAAAATTAAAAATTTAATTAATTTTTTGTTTTTTGTTTTTTTATTTTATTTTATTTCGAGTGAGGTAAAGATTCATTTGATTATTCATTTTTTTTCAAAATTTTGATGGTTTTGATCATCTTAAAATAGACCAAAACCCCCAAGAGCAAAGTTCCATAGTCAAAGTTCCTATCAATCAAGTGGAATTATACCTTTTGACAAAATTCTTACCAAATTTATCAAAAAAAATTGAATCAAACAAATATCAAGTTTGTTTACTATTTAACTTACTTCTTTATCTAGACAATATCATAACAAGGACAATGATCCTAATTTATCATCCATCCACTCCATAATTTAATATCATTACTATGCTTCATATGAAGGTACACAAAGGATCTATTAAGGATAGGGACTAGAGGACAATATGCAACTTGCATGTGAAGGCGAAATGAAATGAGATTAGCCAAACAATCACTTTATCCCTTCCTAGGAACATGTCCTTCCACCCATGCATAATTTTTCACTTGGGCACCACTATCATTGAGAGATTAATGACAACTAATTATGGAAGGAGCATGGAAATGGATGCAAAGCCATTTCCAAACTAGTTGAACCAATCTCTTTAAGTCACTAAGCTTAAGAGTAAAGAGCTTGAGAAGCAACATGCTCATGATGGAGAAGTTGCTTACATATTGATTATCTTGATTTCATTGGTACAGTGTCAACATTTTGACTTAAGACTTAATTGTATGTGGAATTTTCCTAATCCTTAAACAAAATCATTTTTAATATAATTAGGAGTAGTCTATTTATTCTACGTTTTGGATTTTACAGTGGGTTTTTGTGAGCGGTAAATTTTTTTGGTAAAATTTAAATTTGGGAGTGTTTAAATTGTGTTTTTGAATCCATAAATAAATTCAACGCCCCACATGACATGCAAATTATGCAATTTCCATAACTAATATATGTGATTTTAAGATTTTTTATAGATTTCCAATTAAACTTCCAACAAAATAAAAAGAAAAATATACACACAAAAACAAAAATAATATAGAATATTTAAACTACACCATATAATTATTATTTTTAAATTAAATCTTTATAAAACCTTAAGATTTCACTCTTTATAATTACTCAATATCTTAAGGTTCGCCCTTAAAATTACCATTTGGAAAATATTAAATGCATTTCACAATTATGGCATCTCGCTTTACATTTTTTAATACTTTTTCTATTCTATGTATGTATGATAAAATGGAGCCATGAGAGGGATGGAAATTTAGCATACAAGTTGGGTTCAACTTTAGGAGACGTGGCCGCCAATACCTTGAAAGAAAAGACAAAATTATAGCTAATCAATAATGCAATCCTGATTCTCCATAAGTGCCCCTTTAAAAGTGGGAATATACAACATTGGGTAGTCACCAAAGCAAAGCATTATTGTGGGGTAAATTTTAAAAGTGGGAATATAATATACATTCAGTAGTAACCAAAGCATTATTGTGGGGGTAAATTTAAGTTTTATAGATTTTGTGGTTATTTCGAAGTAAAGTTTTTAGATGAAAAGTGTAATTTTAAATTTATTTAATAATATAATAAACTTTATTTTAAGATGAATATATAATTTAATTAATTATTTTTTATTATTATTATTAAGTGTAAATAAGATTTAGTTTTATAATTAATGGAAATTTAATAAAAATAGAAGGCTATCTTTTATGGATCACTATCCAAAGTGGATTATTTTAAGTGATGTGATTTTTTTAAAATAATGATAATTAATTAACTTGCATTTACTAATAAAACATATAAAATCTTATGAAAAATAATCACTCCGAAAAATTGAGAAATAAGTTTCAAACTCTAACTTATCTTGAATGTATAATCCCAACTACTTATTAATTTTCAATAACTTCAGTGTTTTTTTTAATAAATAAGGGTAGGCAATAACGGGGTAGTTATATTCAGGAGAGAGGATGAGTCATTGACATTACAATTCCCTTAAAGCGTTCAAAACTGCCAGCTCATCGTTTACAATTAGACACGTTGATTCGAGTCAGCGGACGTGTCGCATGTAGATACAGAAGATAGTTTCGACGACTCAGCATTTATCCAACTTTGACGAGGTCGGACGCTTCACACGGTCAGCTTCAGTTGCAACTGGCAATTTTGATGTTATCTATATTTGGATGACGTGGAATGCTGGTCACGGCAATGGATAAGAACAAAGTACAATGGAAAATACAAATACTGGATAATGTTCATAATTAAACTGTATGTTAGCATTTAATGCCACTAATTACGAGAGAGGGCAATTTGCAAGGATTATTATCAAATGTTTTCTTGGATAAAGCGTCGATAATCTGTTATATAATTATATTATAATTCTTGGTTTTTTCTGCATAGTTTCATTATGTTTTATTTTATGTATCTGGCAAAATTGTTTTAGGTGGGTAAAGTTATAAGGTTGTAGTGGCAAAGTTTTTCAATGAAACTTTGTATTAAAAACTTGAATTCTAAAAATCAATTAAAGTTCCGAACCAATTAAAATTCTATTTTTTTTAATTACAGAATTATGATAAAAAAAATACAAAATGTTGTAAAAACTGCGAAAACTAAGAACCAGACAAGCTCCCTGTGCAGCTGGAGTCGTTGGATCTCCCATCCAACGGTGCTCCCTGCATAGGCACGCTCCCCGAGTCTATGTGGTGCTTAATTTTCACCTAATGGTGGTGGTGCATTCCATCGCAATCTTATCTTCCAGTTCTTGGTGCGCGTTTCAGCCGTTGATTTTGTGAGATCTCGTTTTCTCCGGGCTTATCCTAAACCACCGTGTTAACTGGTTTTTAAGTCCGGGTTTGGATTGTTATATATGCATAACCCACTGATCTGATTCCTCAATTGTGTTTTGATTACCTTACCAAGATTTGTAACAATCTCTGTTCTTGTTTTTTTAACTGGATTTTGGTACAGCAATTCTCGTTTCTGGATCTTCAGATCGGATTATTCTGCGGCTGGGATTCAAGCTCGGTTTCTGGATCAGAGTATTTTTGTTAGAGATCATGGCTGCCGCTGTTGGAAGACTTATGCAGGCCGGTACCCAGGGGAATTCATTCTTGAGAAATAAAAGTGGAGAGAAGAAGAATTCGGTAGGCAGGAGCAATGTAACTGTAATGGCCTCTGTTTCTTTCCCTGGGATGAAAGAAGAGTATGAGACTCTGAGATTGAGCCCTGGGGCTACTGAGAAAGATGTTAAAACTGCCTTCAGACGCCTTGCGTTGCAGGTATATTGAAATGCCCATTTGAAACAAGATATTATCCTCTTCTTTTAAATAATAAATTTCCATGTTTGAAACTAATGCTTCAGATCACAGATAGAAATTAGATATGTGAGGTTGTAGAAATTAGAATGCTTGATAGCAACTATCTCACACGTTCTTGAAAATTTCAAGAAACAGTATGTTCTGGCTGTGTACCTGTTTTATAGATCATAGCAATGTTAGGAAAAAATATGATCCATGTTCAACAATTAAGTTCTGAACAAAATCATATTGTGCTCATGTGTTGTTATGATCTGGTTACAGCATCATCCTGATGTTTGCAAAGGAGATAACTGTGGAATTCAATTTCACAAGATCAATCAGGCTTATCAGGTAATTGCTGGTCTAAAAGAAGCTTTTGTTTATATAAAAAATTTCTTTTTCAGATCGTCAGATTCTTATGCATTCCCATGTTTCTGATTGTTGTTATGAATGAACAGTCTGTAATATCCAGTTTGGCACAAGCAAAGCAGCAAAATGTTTCCGACGATTACCATATGGACGGCCTTAACGATTATTGCGACGAGTGGGAAGAATGGATGGGATGGGAAGGAGCTGGAACCCTTGATTATTCCTCCCATATTAACATGTATTATGCCTGATTAAGTCTTTATGGATCCATGTCTGCTGGCGTTGTAAATAGTTAGGCCTCTCCTTGGCCATCCCTTAACCAGTTATGGCCTACCGCTGCTGAAATTATTCCCATTAAAGCTTCTTCATTCATCTCCTGTGAATACAACATAATCTTCTACTTGTATAGCTCATTTTATTTCTATTGGATCGGCTTCTACTTCAGAAAGGGCTTTTTTATTCAAATGAGCAACAGCTTTTTGAGATCTATCTATCCTAAGACTCAAATTTTGTTCTGCTCCTGGGTTCTGATTTTGAAACTCCTTGTATATACGCTCTATTTATTTCTAGTACAGACCTTTGGATCTCTCTTGATCATGTTGATGTTACGAGGATCTGCTCTTAAATGAAGAGCTAAATATTCTTGTTGTATTGCAATGCTATTCAATGAATGGAAACCATTATTCTGACAAAATAGATCTGTGTCATGATATGAATGCTGTAGTTTCATTCCACTATACTTTTCTATGGTATATCATACTTTAAATTTTTGAAACAAAGGATGATAAGTATTGGCAAATTTTATTTTATTCACAGGATTCAAAAGATGTAAACATTCATGTTGATTTAATAGTTTCCTTTGTGAAATAGGATATTATGCAATCTCAATTGCTTTGAATTAGTTGATTCAGAAATTCTTACTCAGATTATTTTGAGTTAGTCTCCAAGAAATTATGCTTTAGACTTTAATGGAGGTGGTATTCAGTGGATCATTGATGCTCAGAAAAGTTGAAAAGAGGAATTGAATGCTTTAGACTTTAATGGAGGAGGTATTCAGTGGATCATTGATGCTCAGAAAAGTTGAAAAGAGGAGTTGAAGTGGGCAAATTGGAATTGAAAGAGTTACATGATGATAGGCGTTCCCTATTTGAACTACTAGCCTATGCCAACTGTCAATCCAAGATCTTCTTTCTTCTCCCCGTTCAGTCTGACAATTATCTATAGATGACACGAAGATGAAATTTTATGGGTAATGTCATGTCACTTCAAGTCAAAGAATGTAATATTGGAAATTTATTTTTAAAAAATGTAATATTGGAAATTCATAAAAATAAATGCAATGAAGATGAATATTGGAAATTTATAAAAATAAATGTTATGAAGATTAATAAATAAATGCAATGAAGATGAACATTGGAAATTCATAACAAATAAATACAATGAAGATGAACAGTACATAATCCATTAAAATAAAAAGATATATGGTTTACAATATGTGCATCTCACTTTGAAAATCTAGAATAAATAAATGCAATAATATGTGCATCTCACTTTGAAAATTTAGAATAAATAAATGCAATGAAGATGAATAGTACACAAACAATTAAAATTTTAGGTAATAGAAAAAGATAAAGTGTTTGCATTTCACCTTATACGTTTATAACAAATAAATGCAATAAAAAAGAACAGCAAAAAAACAATTAGAATTTTAGGTGATAGAAAAAGATAAATTGTTTACAATTATGTGCATCTCATCTTGGAAATTCATAACAAATAAATGCAATGAAGTTGGACACTACACAAATAGTTAGAAATTTAGATGATAGAAAAAGATAAATTGTTTACAATATGTGCATATGACAAGGTATAGCCTTGTATTTAGAATTAGGGTCAATACATCACAATGCACCATATCACTTTTAAAACATTCAAATTAAAGGAAGTTGATTTTGGAATGTAAATTGAACTTCATGCAAATATTTAGTAAAGCATGTACATTGCATCGAAGTTGTCCATAGCAAGGAAAGAAAGCTAGTACAAATTACTCTCTAAAATTCTTATGTCATCGCAAGCTTTGCAAGTAACATCAAATAAAATAACTAGCTTTAAATTGTAACATAAAAAATAGCTTTAAATTGTAACATAAAAAATTAAGACACTTTATATAAAGAAAGAAATAAGGATGTAGTTGAAGGGTAAAATTATATATATGGAACATTCAAATTTTACAAAATCCTTCTCAATAGTAAACATTATAACAAATATATTTATATACAACTGTAAATCTATATCACAGGACTCAAAACATGCCAATACTTATGAATTTCACTAAATCCTTAAGTATTCAATGAGTTTTTTTACTCCCTTTGTCATTTGTATGCAATTTGTAGCTAGAAGTACTTAATTAGAGGAAAACTCAAAAGGAAGCTTAGATTATTGAAATCTCTCGTTATGAAATATAACAAAAAATGTGTCAATTCCATTAGAACAAGAATAAACTTGATGTAAAGAGTGTTAAGATAATATATTGGTTATTGTTATAAGATAAAAGGGTGTCATGGAAGAGGAGCAAATAGTAATTCACCATAATATATTGATTCTTAACTAATGATGCAAGAAAGGCCAAGCAAAAATACAATCTTTTTGAACATTTTTGTTACCATGCCCAAGATGGGTAGTCTTCCTTCTTACAATTGAAGATATAATGGAAAAATCTATGTTCATGGCATGCTCATTATGTTATTCCACAACATATTCTTTCATTGTTGTTGCTTGATCTTGTGCAAAGGAATCAATTATGTCAGTTGGAGATGAATAATTCAACTCCTTAAACCTAGGTTTTTTCTCCAGCTCCAAATGCCATACTCTCTCATGCAATTCCTTTATGATATATTCTTCCTCCTATAGTTTCTCCCTATTGCTTTATCCCCTAACTCCAAGAGAAATATTTTCCATTATGTTTTTTAACAACCGATTTTTCATTTGTATCATTTTCCTTCATGTTTCCTTTAATTCCCTTGCATAGTTCTATTCGCATTATTTTCACCAAGTTTCCCACCTTCCCATTGTCAATGTCATATTTTTTTGGTTGTTGTCACAATGATGTTCACATATCTGAATTGAGTCTCAGAGAATGGAGTGTTCATAGAATGCACAACAATTTGGCTGGTCATGGTTACCCATAACATCAATTCCTGAATAGCTTTTCAAAACAAAGTCCCAAGAAGCCTCTAGATACTAAGAATGAGAAGTGAAGAAGTACAAGACATAGATATGGTGATAGCCCCTTAAATTTTTCATTTGGTAGTGCACTTAATTAACAAATAGCTTATGTGAAATTCCCAATTTATACCCAATGAATGCTTGAGAAAACTCTTTACTATGTGATTTTTAGAGGTCCTCCTAAAGTATTACAATAATTATACTTGAGAAGATATTCCCCTTAGACTCGAAAGTATTTTTTAAACCAAGAAGACAAAAAATTATAGGATTGGTCGTATAGATACTTGAATTTGGTGCTTGAGGTCAATGACAACATTGAGATTGATTCCAAGAATCTCTACCCCCACAATTGAGCAACCAACCGCTGATTTTAGGGTTCTAGGCAATGTCCAATGAAGACTGAAGAGAACAATTGATTTTAGAGTTTACATTAAAACTTGAATCTTGACAACAAATCCCTCCAACCAATGGAATACAACTACATAATGGAAAGAGCTTGTATTAGAGCAATGCTAAGAACCATGTTTTAAGAATAAAACTCCCACAAACTTTAGTTTATGGGAAAACTCCAAGGAGGCCTAATTAATGAAATCTCTTATGAAACATAATGGAAAATGTGTCACGTCCCCACTGACCTACCTGGCCACTAGAGACCATGATCCATTTTTTCTCCCAAAACATCGACTGAGTGCCCATACACATAGTCGGGAGAGCTCGGATCCGCAATCCGCAACCCGCAGCTACGATCCTGCAACCATCCTTCTGCAACAGTGAATCCCGCAATCTGTATCCCGAAATTCGCAACCCATAATTGCAGATTCGGGAATGCGGAATTCCAATTTCCGTAGGAGGTCACTCCCGAAACCCGCAACCCGCAATAGTGGGTCCTACATTCCACATCCTGCAATCCACATCCCGCAAATGCGGATTCGGAAATGTCGAATTCCAAAACACGAAAATCTTGAACTTCGACGATCCCGCAACCCGCATCCCGAAATACGCAACCCCCAATTGCGGATTCGGGAATACGGAACCCCAAAATATGAAAACATGCATTTGACGATCTCACAACCCGCAAACAGCTAATCACGCAGCCTGTATCTTGCAATTGCAGATTCGGGATTGCGGAAATCCCAATACATAAAGTTTGAACTTGGTGATCTCGCAACCCGCAATCGTAGAACCATGCATGTGGAACCCTGCTTCTGTAAGGGAATTTCATCGAATCTTCTAAGGGGCATAACTTCTTCCTTTAGAATCCAAATGGAGCAAAGTTGGTACCGTTGGAAAGCTCTTGGAGAGCCCTATCCAATAATAGAATTCCCTTGATCAAGTGAGGTATCTAACCTTCCCATTTTCTTCTCTGAAGTTCTTTCTATATCGCCACTTAGACGCCTCCCAACCTTCTACCTGCCAAGACCTTCATTTCCATCTGACCCACAGAGGTTTCTGAAACCACTTCCAGGGCTTCTCTTCCTTCTCAAGGATCAGGTGTAAATATACATCTCCTTCACAGGGTAGTATACGTAAACATTCATTACAAAACAATGAAACACTATCATTCATTATCACATGTAAAATGCATTAACAAATTTAATCCACACATCTATCATATGCAAGAATTACAAGGCATTAATCTCCTGCAATATGAAATATACATACAACAGTGAACTCAGCCTCTTACTCAGGCCTATATATGACTTCATGTCAATCTCGTTCATATTCATACATTCCACAGTTCCATAATTATACACAAGCATTCATCACAACAATGAAACAACATCATTTGACATAACAAGAAATACTTATCTTTCAATTTTGAAGCAACTGGCTAAGTGAGAGCAACGTTCCACCCAACCTTAGATCTTTGTCCAGCCTATACTATTTCAACTGAGATATCACCCCCAAGATGGGAAGTGTATCCACTAAGGAGGGCTAGCATATTCTCTCACAGTCAAGGCTCCATTCTCATGCTAAACCAGTGTGTATTTGGGTTTATCAAGCATTCCAGGGTTCCTACCCATGCTAAGCCAACCTACAGTGCTTATCAAGCAATTCAGTGACAAAAAGGAAGGCGTTGCTAATCCAGTGAGCTCAACCACAGAGCTGCAGGCATCTCAGCACTCAGTTGACCTAGCATCCACAATACCTACCACATCCAACACAAGGAAGACCTACAACACTGTTACACAGTCTCTCAAGGCATATTCCCTTCCAATGTTATTCCAGGATGGGCATAGAAAGGTCCAGTTGCTCTCAGCCAACCTGGCACCCACAATACCTACCACATCCAACACAAGGAAGATCCTATCACTGCTGTACAGTCTCTCACGATCCTTCCCTTCTAGTGCTATTCCAAGATGGGCATAGAAAGATCCAGTCACTAGTTCATTGAGATTATAGCCTTCACTGGGTTTATCAAGCAACCCAACTCTCTCCCATAGTTCAACAACTAATTCGTTACCAGGCTTAAGTTTTCTCACGACCGCTCTATCAATACCACTCTATAATATCTTTCTGTCAATACCACTCTATTCCCTATAACTGGGGTTTACACACAGGGTGTTACGGCTATTAGTTCTTAGGATTTTTCTCCCACCCAGGAAACACGATTAACCTCATATTTCCTTTTTCCCGGATTGGTTTGGTTCATACAGGAAATACAGGAACGAATTCTCTTCGAGGGTTGATGGCTCGTGAATGGCAAGTGCGTGCAGGGCGAGTGAGTGCGTGAGTGAGGAGTGAGGAATGTCCGTCTCTCTATGTATGCATGACTGAATGAATGAATGAATCCCCTTCCTCCAGGATAGTCAACAGGTTCAGCGAGTTTCCTCAGGCGATTGAGTGTCATTTTGGACAAGCAACTAGAGCCATGCCCTGCCGTACGAAATTGCAGGCATGCTCCATACTCCATCGTCTTCAGCCATCTGGGTTCTCAACCACCCACTGTAGTTGCATTATTGTCAGCAGGGAGTTCAAACAGGTTCTCATCCAAACACGTGGCAATACGGGAAACCAATCCCAAACCCCCTCACCTCTCCCTAGTGGATGCACATGGCTCCTTCTCATTCGTTGCCTCCTTAGCCAACTTATTAGTTATTTTATTCATTCTGTAATAATTACATCATTTACATTCCTTCATGGCTTAATCAGCCCATGAATAATCAAACTGTCCAAATACTTGCCTAAGCAAATAACCTTAAACATCCACTAGTGGGGCCTTGGCCTCGAGCTCCACACTAGGGAAAATACACACACTGTACATACATAGTATTTACATCAAGCCAAATACATCAAAGGGAAAAATGGGGTATTACAACTCCCTCTCCCTTAAAATAACACCGTCCTCGGTGTTCTCAAAACTGAACAAAAATGGGAATGCCTCCTTCATGGCATCCTCCAGCTCCCACGTGGCCTCTTTTGGGCTAAGGTGCCTCCATTGCACCTTTACCTTCCCTATGGCCCGGTTCCGGAGTAAGGTAACCTTCCTGTTGAGGATGCATGCAGGCTCCACCTGGAACTCTCCCTCTGGTTCCACCTGTATCACATGCCAATCAATGATATGATTAAGATCATGTACATATTTCTTGAGCAAAGATACATGGAAAACATTACGATTTTTCATGTTAGCAGGCAATGCAATTCATATGCAATTGGTCCTATTCTATATAGGACTTCAAATGGCCAGCAATATCTGGGTGCCAACTTGGCACAACTTCCCAATTTCATGGAACTCTTCCTAGGTCTCACTCTCAAGTAGACATGATCCCCAATCTGAAATTCCTTATGCACTCTTTTCCGATCTGCATAACTCTTCTGCCTGTCCTATGGTGCCTTCAAATTATGCCTGATCTTAACAACTTCCTGTTCCATTTCCTCAATCATTTCTGGTCCAAGCACTACTCTGTTCACTGGGTTGTCCCAGCTTATTGGAGTTCTGCATCCTCTGCTATACAACGCTTCAAAAGAACTCATCTTCAATGACGCTTGATGCCCATTGTTGTAAGCAAATTACACTAAGTGTAAATAATCTTCCCACTTAGATGGCTTGTCCATCACATACATCCTTAACATATCTTCAAGGATCTGGTTCACTCTCTCATTCTGACCATCTGTCTAAGGATGATAGGCCGTGCTAAACTTCAACTGAGTTTCCAACTCTTGGAACAATCCTTTCCAAAAATTGGATGTGAACTTTGTGTTACGATTTGAAACTATTGCCTTAGGCAATCCATGCAACCTGAATATCTCCCTCATGAAATCTGCAATGTCATTATCCTTGTGAGTGGACTTGATTGGAAAAAAATTGAGCTACCTTTGATAGCTTTTCCACCACAACCATGATTGAATCATGCTTCTTCATTGTCATAGGCAGTCATGTTATGAAATCCATAGAAATCACTTCCCAGTTCCACTCTGGAATGGGCAATGGCTGCAACAATCCTGCTGGATGTTGGTGCTCTGCCTTGACCTGTTGGCACTTCTGAAATCTAGCAATGTACTCAGCTATGTCCTTCTTCATACCATGCCAAAAGTACTGCTTCCTTGCTGTTGTTATAGTCTTCTGATATCCTGGGTTCCCTGAGTATGGCTTCTGATGTATCTCATCCATCACCAACTTCTTCAAATCTGCGATGTTTGGAATGTACAGTCTGGTGTTCTGATAAATGAGAACATCATCCTCACCCAGCTGATATCTTGCATACGTCTCTTCTATAACATCCTGCTGCAATTTCTCTTTAATATGGAGATAGACTTCATCACTATCTTGAGCCTCTAAAATTCTTGCATTCAAGTCTGATTCACATCTACTTATTGTTGTAATATGGAATCTCCTGTTGAGTGCATCATCAACCTTATTCTCTCTACCTTTGACATGCTTAATCTCCAAATCAAACTAACAAAGAAACTCCATCCATCTAGTTTTCCTTGCATTCAGATTTGGCTGGTCAAACAAGTACTTTAAACTCATATGATCAGTTATGATCTCAAATCTTCTTCCCAAAAGATAATGCCTCCATCTCTTGAGAGCGTGAATGATGGCTGCTAGCTCTAGGTCATGGGTGGCATAGTTCCTTTCATTCTCTTTCATCTTCATGGACTCATAACAAATTACAGAACCTTCTTGCATTAGCACTTCACCGAGTCCTTCAATGCAAGCGTTAGTGCATACCACAAAATCTTTACTTCGATCTGCAATCTTCAACACAGGTGCACTAGTAAGCAATTCTTTCAACTGCTGGAAACTTCTTTCACATTTTTCAGGCCATACAAACTTGATACTCTTCCTTTGCAATGAAGTAATTGGATGGGCTATCTTGGATAATCCTTCGATGAACCTCCTGTAGTAACCAGCAAGGCCCATAAAAGATCTAACATCTGCTGCATTCCTTGGAGTGGACCAATCCATGATGGCCTCAATCTTTTATGGATCTACTGCAATGCCTTCTACTGATATAATATGACCCAAATACTGCACCTTCTCTTGATAGAAGTTGCATTTACTCAGCTTAGCATATAGTTGGTGTTCTCTAAGGACTTGCAATACCATTCTCAAGTGCTCATCGTGTTCTTCTTCATTCTTTGAATACACAAGGATATCGTCCAAGAACACATCTACGAACCTGTCCAAGTACTTGCTGAAGACACTGTTCATGAGACACATGAACGTAGCAGGTGCAATGGTAAGACCAAATGGCACCACTGTGAATTCATAATGACCATACCTAGTCCTGAAGGTTGTCTTATGAATGTCTTCTTCCTTTATCCTCACTTGATGATACCCCAACCTCAAGTCAATCTTTGAAAACACTCTAGCTTCCTTCATTTGATCAAACAAGTCACCAATCCTTGGCAAGGGATGTTTGTTCTTAACTGTCACCTTATTGAGTTTCCTATAATCAATACATAGCCTCAATGTTCCATCATTCTTCTTAACAAACAACAATGGTGCACCCCATGGGGATACACTCGGTTTGATATATTCCTTATCCATTAATTCTTGCAGCTGCATCTTCAAGTCTACCAATTCTGGTGTGCTCATTCTATAAGGAGCTTTGGAGATGGGTGCTACTCCTGGGACAAGATTAATGGAAAAGTCAATATCTCTCTTCGGTGGCAATCCTAGAACCTCATATGGAAACACATCTTGATACTCTTGTAATATCTGGAAGTCTTTTATCCTGGGTCCCTTATCTGCTGCTGAATTTGATATATGTACAACATATAACTGGCAACCCTTTTTATAAAACTTCCTTAATTGCAGAGCTGAAATCTGCCTCATTGAAACGTGCTTTGAAATCCCTTTAACCAACTTGGCTTTCCTTCATCATCAAGGCATTCCAATGCTTTCTCATAACAATCCACCTTGGCTCTGTGTTTTTCTAACCAATCCATGCAAATTAGGGCATCATATAATCCCAATGGCAAGATATTTAACTCAGCATGTGTGAGGAATACATTCAATTCTATAGGACACCCCTTCACTGCTTCACTTACCTTTCTCTTGGTACCGGTGGCCAGTTGAACTAGCCAAGCCTTCTCATGCCTTATCTTGCCAAGAGAACAACTTCCAACTATATTAGGAGATACATAACTATGAGTAGACCCTGGATCAATCAAAATAGAAATAGATTGCTCAGCAATATTACCTACAACCTCCACCACTGTTGATTGATGGTCTGCTTGATGATCATCCAGTGATGCATAAATTCTAGGTGTTTCTCATTCCATATCCCCTACTATAGTTGTTCCATTAACATTGTGCAAGCTCCAAAGGTTCTTCTTTGCAGTTGGGCAATCTCTGAGCCTGTGGTTTTCCCCACAACCCCAACACTGAAGTGGCCCCATTGGTGTTTCGTCCGCTGCTACAGCTGGCTTGAATTCCCTTCTTGCTTGCTGGCCTTGTGGAAATCTCCTAGGCTGATTTCTGAATGGTGGTTTAGACTCACCTTTCTTCTAATCAAACCTTCCCTTGGGTTTACCTTTCCACGCTAGCTGTGTCTCTGCTTTACCTTTATTCTGCTCATAGCAATGCTCTGCCATCCTGATAGCTTCATCTAAGCTTGGTGGATTTACAAACTCTATCCTATCTCTGTAGCTCTATGGTAGAATACCAAGGAAGCATTGAATCTTCACTCTTTCATCCTTTATGTAGTCCACATACCTCAACAACTCCATAAACTTGTGAACATGCTCATCCATAATGTTTTGTCCTAACCTGAGTTCATTGAACTCTTTTCTTTTGCTATCATAATACCTAGCTGATAGGTATTTCTCCTGAAAGTATCTTTGGAATCTACCCTAGCTAACTTACCTTTCACTTGCATGAGGTGATCCCACCAAATAGAAGCTCTTCCACTAAGGTTGTAGATAGCAACCTTAGCCTTTTCATTCTCCGAATATTCATGCATTCTGAAGCACTTCTTTATTCCAAGAAGTCATGCCTCTGCTTCTTGACCTTCGTTACTCTCGCCATCAAAAGTAGGAGGCCTTGCCTTCCTAAATTCACCCCGTGGAATACCTCTGTACTTCTTTCTTTCTTTACTCTTACTAGCGGTGCATCTTGGGCTCCCTGGAGAACCCTTAGACTTGACTGACCTGCTAGAAGAGAACTTAGGAGAAGGTGTCATGTGTCTTCTGCCCACATAACCTCTTTTAGGGCTTAGAGTTCTTCTCATGGAACAACCCTTAGACTGACTTTCTGCATTCTTTTCTTCTCGGCCTTCGTGGCTTGGGTTAGAACCACCGTTAAGCCTTTGTTGTAAGTTCGTAAGACTCTGCAAAATGGATGCATTACGCTGATGTTTCTCTTCCTATGCTTTCATCTTTCACTCATTAAAGCTAACCATAGTCTTAGCCAAGTTTGGGGGCGTCACTTGCTCCCTTCTTCCATCAGACTCGGCCTCTGTATGTGCTTCTTGCACATTCTCACTCAGTACATCATCTTCTGGCCCAAACGGGTCCAGCGCATCATTCAAGGTAACCATTCTTACACCGTTCTGTGCGTTGTCCTGTGACACAATTCATCTTATAGTTGTTGCTATCTCTATGCATATCAGATACATTCTATTAGACATCACAAGCATGCAAATAAACTCTACCATACCCATTTAAACCAGGAATTATTCATTCGAACAATTAATCAATCAAATAAGTTCATTTAAAAATCACGCCATGGGCACATTTATTGCCCAAAAATTCATGCACGGTCTGGTCCAAACAGTTCCCAGTACTGCAACTGAAGCTCTGATACCACTTTGTCACGTCCCCACCGACCTACCTGGCCACTGGAGACCATGATCCATTTTTTTTCTCCCAAAACATCGACTGAGTGCCCATACACACAGTCAGGAGAGCTTGGATCCGCAATCCGCAACCCGTAGCTGCGAACCCGCAACCATCATTCCGCAACAACAAATCCCGCAATCTGCAACCCACAATTGCTGATTCGGGAATGCGGAATTCCGATTTCCGCAGGAGGTCACTCCCGAAACCCGCAACCCGCAACAATGGGTCCCACATTCCACATCCCGCAATATGCAACCCGCAAATGCGGATTCGGAAATGTCGAATTCCAAAACACAAAAATCTTGAACTTCAATGATCCCGCAACCAGCATCCCGAAATCCGCAACCCGTAATTGCGGATTTGAGAATGCGGAACCCCAAAATACAAAAACATGCATTTGACGATCCCGCAACCCGCAAATAGCTAATCCTGCAACCCGCATCCCACAATTGAGGATTCGGGATTGCAGAAATCCCAATACGTAAAGTTTGAACTTGGTGGTCCTACAACCCACAATCAAGGAACCATGCGTCTGGAACCCTGCTTTTGTAAGGGAATTTCATCAAACTTCTAAGGGGCATAACTTCTTCCTCCAGCATCCAAATGGGGCAAGGTTGGTACCGTTGGAAAGCTCTTGGAGAGCCCTATCCAATGCTGGAATTCCCTTGATCAGGTGAGGTATCTAACCTTCCCGTTTTCTTCTCTGAATTTCTATCTATATCTCCACTTAGACACTCCCAACCTTCTACCTGCCAAGATCTTCCTTTCCATCTGACCAACAGAGGTTTCTGAAACCACTTCCAAGGATTCTCTTCCTTCTCAAATATCAGGTGTAAATATACATCTCCTTCACAGGGTAGTATACGTAAACATTCATTACAAAACAATGAAACATTATCATTCATTATCACATGTAAAATGCATTAATAGATTTAATCCACACACCTATCATATGCAAGAATTACAAGGCATTAAGCTCATGCAATATGAAAAATACATACAACAGTGAACTCAGCCTCTTACTCAGGCCTATATATGACTTCATGTCAATCTCGTTCATATTAATATATTCCACAGTTCCATAAGTATACACAAGCATTCATCACAACAATGAAACAACATCATTTGACATAACAACAAATACTTATCTTTCAATTCCAAAGCAATTGGCTAAGTGAGAGCAACATTCCACCCAACCTTAGATCTCTGTTCAGCCTATACTATTTCAACTTAGAGATCACCCCCGAGCTGGGGATTGTATCCACTAAGGAGGGATAGCAAGTTCTCTCACAGTCAAGGCTCCATTCTCATGCTAAACCAATCTGTAGTTGGGTTTATCAAGCATTCCAGGGTTCCTACCCATGTTAAGCCAACCTATAGTGGTTATCAAGCAATTCAGGGACAACAATGAAGGCATTGCTAAGCCAATGAGCTCAACCACAGAGATGCAGGCATCTCAACACTCAGTTGACCTGACATCCACAATACCTACCACATACAACATAAGGAAGACCTACAACACTGTTACACAGTCTCTCAAGGCATCTTCCCTTCTAGTGCTATTCCAGGATGGGCATAGAAAGTTCCAATTTCTCTCAGCCGACCTGGCACCCACAATATCTACCACATCTAACACAAGGAAGATCCTATCACTACTGTCCTTCCCTTCCAATGCTATTCCAGGATGGGCATAGAAAGATCCAGTCACTAGTTCATTGAGATTATAGCCTTCACGGGGTTTATGAAGCAACCTAACTCTCTCCCACAGTTCAATAACTGATTCGTTACCAGGCTTGGTTTTTCTCACAACCACTCTACCAATACCACTTTGTAATATCTTTCCGTTAATACCACTCTATTCACTGTAACTAGGGTTCACACAGAGGGTATTATGGCTATGAGTTCTCTGGCTTTTTCTCCCACCTAGGAAACATGATTAACTTCAGATTTCCTTTTCCACGGATTGGTTTGGTTCATACAGGAAATACAGGAAATACAGGAACGAATTCTCTCTGAGGGTCGATGGTTCGTGAATGGCAAGTGCGTGCAGGGC
This sequence comes from Larix kaempferi, assembly GCA_027924585.1. Classification (NCBI taxonomy): domain Eukaryota; kingdom Viridiplantae; phylum Streptophyta; class Pinopsida; order Pinales; family Pinaceae; genus Larix; species Larix kaempferi. Next base: position 3,379,793 of record BSBM01001409.1, on the reverse strand, counting down.
GAGTGAGTGCGTGAGTGAGGAGTGAGGAATGTCCGTCTCTCTGTGTATGCATGACTGAATGAATGAATGAATCCCCTTCCTCCCGGATAGTCAACAGGTTCAGCGAGTTTTCCCAGGCGATTGAGTGTCGTTTTGGACAAGCAACCAGAGCCATGCCCTGCCATACGAAATCGCAGGCATTCTCCATACTCCATCGGCTTCAACCATCCGGGTCCTCAACCATCCACTGCAGTTGCATTAATGTCAGCAGGGAGTTCAAACAGGTTCTCAATCAGACATGTGGCAATACGGGAAACCAATCCCAAACCCCCTCACCTCTCCCTAGTTGATACACATGGCCCCTTCTCATTCGTTGCCTCCTTAGCCAGCTTCTTAGTTCTTTTATTCATTTCGTAATAATTACATCATTTACATTCCTTCATGGCTTAATCAGCCCATGAATAATCAAACTATCCAAATACTTTCCTAAGCAAATAACCTTAAACATCCACTAGTGGGGCCTTAGCCTTGAGCTCCACACTAGGGAAAATACACACACTGTACATACACAGTATTTACATGAAGCCAAATACATCAAGGGGCAAAATGGGGTATTACAAAATGTCTAAATGAAAATATGCCAATTCCATTAAAGAAGGATAAACTTGATGTAAAGGGTGATAATATCATATATTGGTTATTGTTGTAAGATAAATCGGTGTCATATAATAGTAATTAATAGTAAATTCATCATAATAATATGGCCTTGAGGCTCTCCCAATTTACTAGATGACCATAGCACATATTCTGGTGAACAGTATTTATTCCATCTGGAAAATCTGAAACAATTTTTTATGGAAGATATATGACAACCCCATTCACATCATTGGATTTCCTGGGATCGACTCACACTCCCAAAACTATGGGGAGGATGGGGCATCAAACATCTGGCCAACTTTGCGACTGCATTGGCAGCCAAGAGCATCTAGTGCCTCATCAAGTGTAATAACTTATGGAACACTGTGATTTATAATAAGTACATTTCTCCTCTATCTATCAAGGACTAGATCACAAGTCGTATCACCAGCTACAGGAACATTTATAATATGTAGCGAGCTTCTCTCGATTATTTTAACCTTGTGACTGATGGTCTTGTTGTTGCAGCAACATCCCCCCCCAAATGTTTGAAGATATTGGGGGCCCCTCCTTTCATTTTCCTAGAAAGATTGCCTAAAAAGTTAAGTGTCCTTTGAAAACTTTTTTACTTAGTTTTGTTTCAACTGAGGAATCTGCTTTAAAAAATTGAGGTTTTTTTCTTCTAAGTCAAAACTCACAACTCTTTCCCGAAACTGCGGAAGAACTCAAATTTCTCTCCCGAAACTGTGGATGAACATAGGATTCTCTTCCGAAACTGTGGAAAAACTTAAAATTGCTCCCCGAAACTACGAAAAATACGTAGCGTTTCTAAAGCTTCGGAAGAACTCAAGTTTCTCTCTCGAAACTGCGGAAAAACTTAAAATTGCTTCCCGAAACTGCGGAAGAAACTTAAAATTCTCTCCCGAAACTACGGATGAACTCAGCAAGCTCGCCCGAAACTGCGGAGGAACTTGGGATTCTCTCCCGAAATTGCGGAAGCTTTCGCTATGTGTTGCCGCAGTAAGTTGGTATTTTCCCCAGGTTACTCGACCGTTCATATTTCGATAAATACTTAACAAAGTCATTCGTGAATTTCGAAAGGACTTACCGAGTCTTTTCAAAACTTCGGAACAACTCGGCAAAACCAGCCGTGATAAAATTACGGGAGAGTGAATTTCGGAAGAACTCACAAAGTGCTCCCAAAACGTCGGAACGACTCACCAAACTTTTATGCCACAGTGAAACATCTTCTCCATCTCTTCGGCAACAAGCAAATGCCTCGCCAAAGTCTCCCGCCTTTCGGGAGGAACTCATGAGTTCTGGCCGCAACTGCGGACAAAACTTGTGAGTCCGCTCCGCAACCGACGGTCGTGCTTAAATGCAAAGTCGACTTGAAAAGACCGTGTCGTACGAGCATTAAACCTCGTTTTAAATCGTCACCTACCCATTTAAATGCCCGCAAATGTCAAGCCTTATATATGGGCGGTGAGTTTTCATTGTTCCCATTGTTAGTTTTTATTCAAAAAAATGCTGTTTGGGAGAGTGCGTCGCTCCAACTCAGCATATTCACCACCGTATCGACCTCACCACACCACTATTTCGTTTCCAGGTAAGCTCAGCAACCATTATCTTTGTCTTACCTTTATGTTGAGTTTTTCTTGGGTTTTTTTTTTCCCGTTTAATAACGTGGCCGGTAGGCATTGGTAGTATGTATTGTTTTAAAGAACTTACGGTCCTCGTGCCCCCATAAGTTTCTCAATATTGCCAACTAGGACTCATAGCCGTGACCAAGTCAGTCCCAGTTGGCCCTTTGTCTCTGAGCCATCCGAGCTTATTTTTCTTTCACTGGCCGCGTTTCGGTCGAACTCCTACCCAGATTTACTCAAACCCAATTTTATATCAGCTGCATACCGCTTCTCAAGTATTATCAGCATCAGTAGTCAGCTTATATACTCAACCACTCGCCTGTTTGGATCAGTTAATGACCGTGGAAAATGGTTTCTTGTTTTCATTTTTTCCTCATAGGATTTTCCACTCCAGGCCAGCCCACCATTGGCCGTTAGAAGTACTATGATGGAGGTCATCCTATCTCTAAGGACTAGGAAGGAAGTGGGTTTTGCACGTCGTATGCTTAACCATTTCGGAAGCATTCCAAAAGTTCTTGACCAAGCATTGCCTCCCTAGAATAATCAAGTCTGAGGGACATATTTTGTTTTCTGGAATGATCTATGTTGAGTTTGCCTCCCCAACATGCAACTTTATAATGTTGTCTATGTTTATCATTGGCATGTTAAAATTATCATGCTTTATGTTACACTCTCATAATGGGTTACAACTTTATAATCATTCACATTTGGTTGCAGACAAGGATAAGCCACGATGCCAAAAGGTGGTAGAAAGAAAGCTAAAGTGATGGAACCAAAACCAGTGCAACTAAGGACTGAAACTATTTTCCAAGACACTAAGTGTACCACTGGCATTCCTCCCGAGGTCCGTTGGGGAGATGTTTACCGGATGATCAGGGACCAGGGTATCCCAGATGTGTTATTGGAGGAAGAACAAATCTACCTCAACATCAGAACTTCCGGCATAGCCAGGGCTTCTACTCGCCCTGAATTGTTCCCATGCTCTGAAGTGATCGGATGGATATTGGAACATGCCAACCCGCAAACAAGAGTGTTGAATGATAGCAAGGCAGAGCCTTTCACTTCATTTCATCCAGCGTATATTGCAGCAGCCTGCAAATTCTCACGTCCCTAGCAAGCTCTAAATGATGAATGGTTGGGAAAGATGAATAATATTGAGATGGCTAAAAGGCTATTGGTCACAGGAAAACAACTGAGGAAGAGAGATAATGATAAATATGATGTTCAAAGCCTAAGACCTCCTTTTAGATTAATTGCCCTGATGTTATGCAGAATTTTAGGCATGCCCGATGGCACTGTATATAGGATACAGTGGGCTCCCATCATCCACTTCGTAGCATTCAAAGGAACTGTGTTTGATTGGGCTACTATTCTTTCGAATAGTTTGGCATCCACAGTGGCCGCAGCTAGAGAAGGTTTGGCCTTAAAAAAGTCAGAATTTTACATGTCTTCATATCTTATTGACTGCATTTTGGCCAAGCTCTCTTTCCCCAGGCTAGGTTGCACATGGGATCAGGCCAACACCCCGGTCTACACTTCCTATAAGATAATGTGGGCTCAAAATTACAGATCAAACTACAAGCTCATCTACGAAGAGTTCATCATGCCTCTGTATGAACAGATGTTCAAGGAAGAGCCCAATTGTCTATCAGAAAATGCCATGGAGGTCCTGGAAAACTATGGCGATTTTTAATTCTCAGAACAAGGCACCTACATTAGGATGTTTGGAGGTACCAAAGCACCATACATTTTTCCAAAATACGCTACTGATTATGTAGTCCTCAAGGAAGCAGTCAGGCAAGTTTTCCTTGATGGAATAGGAGGAGTGCTTAATAAGCAACATAAGGCTTCCTTCCCTCCTTTGCCCTTTTGCATAGGAGCCTATAAATTCTCAGGGGTTGCAACAGCCGAGGAGTACATTCAAGAGATGAAAGATTTCCATTTCGGTGAGGTCATCTTCCATAGAAATGACAGGTGGATCAAGGTTGCCGAGCATTGCAAGGAGGTATATGCTCATTTTGAGTATGCTCATTACTATGATGCAGAGGAAGAAGTGTTCAGAGGCATCAACAACATGACTGAGTTGCAGATTTGTTGTCAAGGCAGTGGAGTTAGCTCTAGCTCTGCCTCAACCCAAGAAGCCAATCTGCAGAAAGAGAGAGAAGCAGCTGAGACCCTAGCCCGTGAAGAACAAAGATTGAAAGAAGAACCAAGAGTGCAACAAGAAGCAGAAGAAGCAAGACTGCAACAAGAGGCTGAAGAATCAAGGATGCAGAGAGAAGCTGAAGAAGCAAGGATGCAAAGAGAAGCTGAGGAGGAAAGGCAGTAGAAGGAAGCAGAAGATCGAGAGCAGAGGGAGGAAAGTGAAAATCAGCAGCAAGCTGAAGAAGAAGAAAGAAGGCGTAAAAATTAAGAGGAACAAAATACGGAGGAAGAACTTAAGACCAATGAAGATGCCCAGGCAGGTGGCTTCGGCACCCAAGATATGGAAACAGACACATCTCAAGCAGGTGGCTCCGGCACCCAAAATGTGGAAACAAACACATTTCAAGTAGTGCAGACCCCACCCATAGAGACAGAAGTACATGTAATAGACCTCCCGATCATCCCTTACACCCCATCAGAAGATCATACTGTGTTCCGATGGGATGAATTTGTGTATTATAAGAAGAGGAAGGCGGTGGTCTTGAAGTCGGAAGAGAGGATAAAGAGACTCTACCAAGAAGATATTGCTACCCAGCGGAAAACACGGTGATGCAAAATACAAATAAGGCTCCCATAGCCATGGCATCCGTCGTTGTGTCAGCAGCAAAAGCAACAAAGGACAATGTGGTTGATATGGTCAGAGAATTTGAGTCAACAAAGAGGAGAGCTCGCATGTTGCAACATACTGTGGCTAATGATCAGGCTTACAGGGATCTTGTAGTGAATAAATATAATCACTTGTCTATTGATCACAAGGATTTGACAAATAAGTATCACCATTTAGAAGAAGAAAATGAGCACCTGGCAATCCAAATGATGGTTCTAGAAGCGGAAAAGAACGATTCTGAAGCTAGGGTTTTTCATCTGGAAGCAGATAAGCAGGCAATGGTTGAACAATTAGAGCAAGCAGAAAGCAGAGCAATAGATATGTCTCCCTTTCATGAGTTGTCCTGTGACATTCTAAGACAAATGCACGCCACACAAGAGCTGATTTCTAAGGAAGTGTGCAGGCTCAAAGCCATGATGGTTAGGTTGAAAAACGTCAATGCAGATGTCAATAGGCTTAAGGGCAAGTACACTCAGGTTAAAGCAAACATCCTGATCCAAATAGAATGGAGAGAAGGGAAGGTTGATTTCCTCAGGCATCTCCCATTCATGTCGGTAGATGATTTTAAAGAAGATGTAGCCCGCATGGAATTCTGCAGAAAATGTGGCCTGAAGCTAATGGCTAAGATCCAAGGAACAATTTATAAAAGTAACAGCCTATATCAAAAGATCCATGAAGTGCATGATAAGTGCAAGCTGAGTTTCCCTCAGTCCCTCGATGAGTTTCCAAGCAAAGAGCAACGTCTATCAGACTTGAAGGAAGAGCTAGGTATTCAAATAAAATATATAAAGAAGATTGATGTCCTAGCCACTGATGATCTCCATCGCTATATTGGGCTGTAATCAGTATACAACCATTTGCTGAAAGAAATCCACCAAGCAGCAATTGCAGAAATTCATAGTATTGAAGCAGAGCTTGGTAAGCATGTAACTTCCCAGAAGATCTTGCTCCCTTCACCAGCAAATGTGGTTGTCAGAGACACTGGTATCTGGTTCAGTTACATTACAGAAGAGGAAAAGAAAGCAGCAGCAACGGTAGCAACCAACACAAGCACCTCACTCCTAGCAGAAGTGCCTCCTCAAGGATGAGCGCGCTAGTTATAATGCATTGCTCTTATTTTGATCTATTTTCCATGTTTTTAGAGCGTAGGGTCACTAGACAGCTGTCCCTTAGTTTTTAATTTTGAGAAAATTTCTGTTATAGGAAAAGGGCCATGATTTGTTATTTCTGGAAAAGTCTTGAAAGGACAAGTGTAAGAGCCAGGTGGCAGCCCAAGAGGCATTTTGTAAAGATATAAATAGAGGCTTAGGGAATAGTGTTAGGGACTTTTGGCAGGGAAAAGATTTTTCTTAAACTTGTACGAGCTATCTTGCACTTGCTCCAAGAAAATGAAATTTGCCTAATAAGAGCTTGGAGAGGACCTCCTTTGCATGGAAATGGATGTTGGATGCATGTTGGATTATTCTTGTGTCTTTCATATTCTATAGTGATATATTTCTTTGCTGCCTTGAATTATTTCTATGTATGGAATGATCTTGCTGTTTCCTGTGCAAATGATTTTTTCTCCTACATGAGTAATAGAATGCATTGTATGTAAAGTGGAAGCTATCTTTTAATATCTTTTTCCTTTTGCTGTAGTTGTATCTTCATGGTTTAATGTCTATCTGTTGATCTGTAGATGCTTCTTTCAGCACATTACTCATACTTATAATTTTGCTCCTTGCAGTGATAGTTTAGGTTTATTTCAGTTTTTAAACATAGATTTGTTTCAAGTTCTGCATTTAGATTAAGTTAGCTTAGGCACTTGCATATCATCTCAAACCTTAAAATAAAACAAAAAGGAATGGTGGATCGGGCCATAACCGGTGTAATTTGAAACAAATCTCCAAATCTAACGGTTTCCAGAACCGCTAACCGGATGGATTCCCCATACCAAACGGTGGACAATCTAATTAGGATAGTCGACCAGGGAGAATCCCTTTCTGCTTGATGCTGCGGTATTTGGGGCATCAACAGTTTTTGGTGCTAGAAGGAGGGCCTAAAAGTGCATGGCTAATAAAGGAAAATCTCCCACTGTCAAAAATGTTACTTAAAACCCGCTTAAAACAGGAATTTCAGACAGCCCAAATCTTGAAGTAGCAAATCAAAAAAACTTTATCTCTGATTCTGAACCTCAAGAAGTATTGTATGCTGTGCCTTTTGCAGAAATAGAAGATTTAAGGAGACATACACGATCTTATGTTAGACAACTAGGTGGTTTAAGCGTAGTAAATTCCCTCCCTAGGAAAGAACGACAGTACACCCGTGATTCGATTCTTGTGCAGAATTTTGAAGAACTTGTGAATTTAACCTTGGAAGAAATTGTAGAACCCCTGAACAAAGTTGATCTTGAAAACCCAGAAAATATTTCAAATCAAGAAAGTCTTGGAGAACTTATTACTCCAAGGAACACTCCATTGAATTCACCACACAATTCTCCACCTGATTCTCCACATAGAGACATGGTTGTACCTACTTGGAGAGCAAGGGTAGCGTTGAATCTAGCTGGGCCATTCCACAATCTTCCTAAAAATCCAGAGGAAGTCTTGCCTAAATTCGACCCAGGGAAAGCCATTTCCCCTGAGGATCATCTCAAGAGCTTTTATTTAGCCCTGAATCTTTTAAATGTACAGCATGAAGATGTAGTTTGTAGGCTTTTTTCGTACACATTTTAGCCGAAAGTTTCTTCTTGGTATTTTAGCTTACAACCTAGCTCAATTTCAAGCTGGGATGAATTTGAAAAATGTTTCTTAAAGAAATATGGAAACCAAAAGACGGTAGCTACACTCATGAAAGAGTTATTGTCCACGAGAATGGAAAAGAAAGAAAATGTTCAAGACTTCAACCAAAGGTTCACAACACTCTTAAATAATTTCAGCGAAGCAAACAAACCAACAGAGGAATCTCTGGTTGAATATTATACAACAGCCCTTGAAGGTCCCATAGCAATGTTCGTTAAAAGATCTAAGAAAACCACCCTGATAGAAAATTTTGAAGAAGCTAGAAAGGTGGAAGAAGAAGCGGATAGCATTGCTAAACATGCCTTAGATGCAGAAACAAAACCAGCAGCTAGTAAAAAACCCTTGCTGCTCACCAGAAATAAAGAAGAGTCATCAACAGACATGGAGAACATAGTTAAGATGATGCAAAAGTTGTCCAATAAAATTGTAGATCTCGAGAAACATAAAGCTACTAGTACATATAGGAAACCTTTCAAGCCATTCTACAAAAAGAGAGAAGACAGCGATCAACCTCATCCACCTATGAACACTTATCCTATTTTAAATCTTAATAAAATAGGGATGGAAAACTTTTGCACCTTTCATCAAGAACCGCACTCGGAAAAGAGCTACCCACAATGGATTAACTCTATGAGTTTAGTCATGAACCAAATGCTAGATTCACAGATTCCAGATCAAGACGATCCTCCAGAGGAATCAAGCCCTGAGTTAGAAGAACCACCTCCGGACACCACTATGGTGCTATGGGATTGGGTTCCTTTAACTGAATTGGTAGAAGAAGATCTCGTGGAAAGCTCAGTTTCTGCTGTGAACATTAATACTCGCAGTAAAGGTCCCATTATAGATCCGGTGCCAAACTCGACTATTCCCAAGCCTAAAATTTCAAAAGAACTACCTAGAAGACATATAGCAATCATTCCACCGCAAACCAAAGCTAACCCAACAGCTGCCAAGCAGCCAAACATTGACACCACAGTTCAACAACCGAAGTTCACAATGAATAAAACAGACCATCCGACTAGAATTGTAAAAGAATTTGATATAGAATATGACATTATTGAGGATATAAAGAAAGTCAAAGCAAATGTATCAATATTCCATATGTGTAGTTTGCCTCAGCAACAAGATAAGCTGCTGCATACTCTGCAATCCCAGCCCAGCACTCCATTAATAGATACTCAAGAAGATCCTGAAATTAATGAGGTTAGTATCGGTGGGAAATCTAAATCTCAGACGTTGTCGTTCCTGTTAACCTTTGAAATTTTCAATCATAATGTTCACAATTGTCTGGTAGATTTCGGAGCATCTTCAAATGTCATGCCACTATCAATTTGTAAAAAAATTAATGGGTGACCTATTCCATCTCCTGCCCAAATTATTCAGTTGGATAGAACTATTATCAAAGTTATTGGAGAAATGAAATATGTCCTCATTAAATTGTCAGCCGACTCTAGAGTCTATCAGTTTATTAACATACGGGTAGTGGATATTCCTGAGGCCTATGGTTTGATCCTAAGTAGGGATTGGTCCACAAAGCTTAATGGTTACTTTGCAACTGATTGGTCTCATTTGTGGTTGCCTTATCAAAATAGACAAAATCAGATCAAGGTCCTGAGAGAACCGCACATGAAACAAAATGTAACTCAACTAGAAGGAAAGAATGAGGCTGTAACCTTCTCATCCTCAGTTTTGGGGAATTATTTCTTAGAAATTGATCCAGGTAATTATCAGTCTGAAACCATCAGCCATGAATCTGATGAACAGTCCGATCTCCTTCATTTTTCTCGAACTGATGAGATTGACTGTAATATAGTTAGTTTAGTCACTGACTTAGATCATAGAGATACTAACTTAGCTGAATCAGAAGAGCTGTTTTGGACATTATACTTTGACGGTTCTAAAACTTTGGAAGGATCTAGAGCTGGTTGTGTTCTGATGGATCTGGAAAGAAATAAGTTTTTTTTGTCCTGTAGGTTAGAATTTGATTGTACTAACAACACTACGGAATATGAAGCTTTGGTACATGGATTAAAGAAGGCCATCGGTTTAAATGTTAAATACCTGAAGGTTTTTGGTGACTCAAAAATAGTTGTGAGACAGGTAAGAGATACCATTCACTACCTCTCACCTCATTTGAAAGGTTATTAGGCTGAGGTATGGGATTTAATTATGAATTTTGATGCTTTCAATATAAAGTCTATTCCTAGATTGCAAAATTCTACAGCTGATTTGTTAGCAACATCCGCTTCTAGATTAGTGCCACCTAATAACAAATGCTCAATTGAATTAATTTTCAGGCCTTTTGTCCCTGACAATGTCACAAACTTCAGAGTCTTCGATGATGACGAACAGATTATCAGTTTTCTAACAAACGAAGACATTTTCCAAGGAGCTGTGATAGATGAAGAAGAACACGATTCTGATTTACAAAAGAAGGATGCAACTAAAGGAAATTTCATCCCTAAAGGGTTAAGGTCACTCGAAATGTTGTTTGATCTTCAAAGTAAGTTCAAAAGGCCAGCGAATACCAAAACCAACAATTCATCAATGCAGCATGAGTTAGTTAATTTGGGCACCGAAGCTGAACCAAAATTTGTCAACCTTGAAAAATGTTGTTCACCGGGAGAAAGAGATAGGTTCATCAAACTATTTCGACAATATAAGGATATTTTTGCATGGACTTATGAAGATCTGAAAACATATGACGTCTGCATTATTCAGCATGTCATACCAATGAAAGCGGGCGTCAAGCCATTTTAGCAGCAATTAAGAAGGATGCATCCTACTCTGGAACCTCTGATTCAAAAGGAATTGAAGAAGCTATTGGATGCTAAAATAATCTTTAAGGTCTAGCATTCTAAGTGGGTTGCTAACTTAGTTCCCGTAAGAAAGAAGTCAGGAGAGATAAGACTATGTATTGACTTCAGAAATTTAAACAGAGCTTCAGATAAAGAAACTATCCCGTCCCTTCAATGGAACAAATTCTTCAAATGGTGTCAGGATCTGAGCTATTTTCTCTTCTCGATGGTTTCTCTAGCTACAATCAAGTATTAGTAGCCGAAGAAGATCGTCTTAAGACTACTTTCCGCACTAAGTGGGGAACTTTCGCATACAGAAGGATGCCATTCGGCCTGATAAACACAGGAGCTACATTCCAACGAGCAATGGATATCGCCTTCCGAGGATTGGGTGGTCAATGTGTTATTGTCTATCTAGATGATGTGACAGTTTTTTCGAAGAAAAGAGAAGATCATGTAGTCCATTTGAAGCATATTTTTTATCGTTGTCGAAAATATGGTATCTCATTAAATCCCAAGAAGAGGGTGTTCGCTGTTTCCGAAGGTAAACTTTTGGGCCATATCATTTCCAAAAGAGGAGTGTCAATAGATCAGGAAAGAGTACAATCTATCAATAGAATTCCAATGCCTCATAACAAGAAATCCATGCAGTCCTTTATGGGCACTATCAATTTCGTCCGAAGGTTTGTTCCAGATTTCACACAAATTGTTAAACCTTTACAACAAATGGTCAAACAAAGCATACAGTTTAAGTGGACAGATTTAGAAAAGGATGCATTCAAAGACATTAAGGCAGCCATAGCTAAAGCTCCTTCCTTAAGAAGCCTAGATTTTGACAAGGATTTTATCCTATATAGCTTTGCTTCACATGACTCCCTCATGGTTGTACTCACGCAAAAGGTGGAGCTAGGGGACGAATACCCAATCTCGTTTATGAGCACTGGTCTGCAAGGGGCTAAACTAAATTATCCCGTGGTTGACAAGCATGCATATGCTGTCTTCAAAGCATTCATACAGTTCAGACCATATATTCTTAAGAACAGAAATAAAGTTATAGTTCCACACCCAGCTGTTAGATCCCTCTTCATTCAAAAGGAACTAGGAGAAAGGAGGGGAAACTGGGTCACAGCTCTTCAAGAATATGACTTAGAATTTAAACTGGCCACTATCATCAAAGGACAAGGCCTGTGCAAATTGCTTACATAAAATTCGGTTGATGAAGAGCAACATTGGAAAAATGAAGCTAAACTGAACTTAGTTGAGGTATGTCCTATCTTCACAGCTCCTCAATCATGGTATAGGGATCTGGTGCATTATTTGTAGCAAGGATACCTACCTGAGCACTGGAACTCTAAGCAAAGAAGGACGCTCTGTTTGAAGTTAGCAACTTATCAAATCATTGATGGGATGCTTTTCAGAAAGAATTACGATGGAATTTTTCTTAGATGTCTAGAAAAGGAAGATGCAAGTAAAGTTGTCAAATAATTACACGATGGTCCCGCTGGTGGACATTATTCAGGGGAGACAACAACTCACAAGATACTTAGAGCTGGATATTATTGGCCCACTCTATTCCGAGATGCCCATGCATATGCGCAGAACTGTGATATATGCCAAAGAAGTGCCGGGAAATTACCTAAACCAGCAGGACCCTTGCAACTGATTATTATCTCTGAACCCTTTGAACATTGGGGCATAGATGTTATTGGAAGGATAAATCCAAATTCTTCTTTACAACATCGATACATCTTGACGGCTATCGACTACTTCACCAGATGGACGGAGGCTATCCCATTGCGCAAGATCAATGAAGATGCATCCATCAGTTTCTTGAAGGAAAACATCATAACCAGGTTTGGGGTTCCAATTTCCCTTGTTTTTTATAATGCTCCCCATTTCTCGTCTTTTAAGATAAATGAATTTGTTTATGAATGGGGAGTTAAACTGCATTATTCAGCCAATTATTACCCTCAAGGAAATGGACTAGCTGAATCTTCAAACAAAAACCTCATTCGAATTCTCAAGAAGACTGTGATAGAAAATTAGTGAAGTTGGCATATAGCTCTCCCAAATGCCTTATGGATAGATAGGGTCACTCCAAAGAACGCATTAGGAGTTTCCCCTTACACTCTTGTCTATGGAAAGGAAGCCATCCTTCCCCCCAACATCTTGCTTCCATCCTTACAGTTGTCCCAAGCCTCTCGAGGGTCTGGTAGCCAAGTCTTACAATCCAGGATCAATACCTTGCTTCAAATTGAAGAAGCCCGACAGAAAGCTAAAGACCGATTCCATCAGCACCAAGACATAGTCAAAAGATGGTTCGATAAGAGGAAGTCCGATAAAAGGAGTTTTGAAGTTGGGGATTTAGTCCTGAAATGGGATCATAATCATGAAGGCAAAGGGATGCACACGAAATTCCAACATTTATGGATAGGCCCTTACCAAATTTTTGAAAATCTCGGCCCATCCACTTATAAGCTGACAAAACTCCAGGGAGATGAAGTAACCCTTCCTCTCAATGGCCTCGCCCTGAAACAATACTTTGCGTAGTCTCACTGAGACTTTCTGTACATAAATAAAACTTTTCTTTTATGTTGCTTTAGCCCTTTGTTTTCATTGTTTTCAGCTTTATTGTTTCTTTTCTCAGCAATTGAATCTTTTGTACAAAGTTTGTTTTCTAAAAACACCTGCGGTCGGGTTTCTCATCAACATAGACCTCTCAAAGAAATCTCATAATTCATGAAGTCGAAAATACCCTCAAAATGAAGGTCTATCTATATATTTTTCTCTTGCTGAACGTTCTCCAGAAGGAAGGAAGCCTATTCTGTTAGTCACTCTAACCCTTGTTTAAATAGCAGAGATCTATGACTATCTTTATTACTATCTTCGGGCTCCATCCACTCTCACACTTAAAGGCATCTCAAGAAGGTCACTGAAGTTGGACCCACGGACAGTAGCACATCTCGAGGGCATAGGGTATTGAAATGACTCCATGCTACAAATCTAACAGCCAAAATGGCTTATAATCAAGGGTCTGTTTTCCAGAGATTCTCGCCTCAATTGAAGCATGGCTGAGACAAAAACAAAGCATATAAGTCAAGAAAGCTATCCAAAGGACTCAGCTCAAGCTAGGCTCCTCTTCGTCCGTGAGGCTTGATCAAATCAATAAAATCTAACACTCACACAAAAGGACATTATGGATTAAGGAGCCAAAATCAAAGATCATGTTTAAAGAAAATGTTTCTGGAAGGCCCAAACAGCAAAGCTGTCAAATGTATAAACATCTAAAAGGGATGCAAGCGGCATGGGAATGAGGAACACGAGCAATAATGTCCATGAGAAGGTGTTGCAAATCCTGTGGAGTCCGATAGCAGTAGCCATCTGAAAGATGAATCTTCTAAAATGAACCGCATATGTTGGCCCTTTGAAAGTTTTAAAGATGTCTTCATCAAAGCTCCCCTTTCCTCAATGGCTAGCAGATAAAATGACTTCTTCCTTCGTCGATATTTGAGTGCTTAGCTGAACGTTGCATATAAGATGGATAGCTTTTAAGAAGGTTTCGGATTAACGAGAGGAAATTTTTCAGAGATCTGTGTTCACCAGTGACTCGTCAATTGTTGTTGCAGCAACATCCCCCCCAGATGTTTGAAGATATTGGGGGCCCCTCCTTTCATTTTCTTAGAAAGACTGCCTAAAAAGTTAAGTCTCCTTTGAAAACTTTTTGACTTAGTTTTGTTTCAACTGAGGAATCTACTTTAAAAAATTGAGATTTTTTCTTCTAAGTCAAAACTCACAACTCTTTCCCGAAACTGCGGAAGAAATCAAATTTCTCTCCCGAAACTGCGGATGAACTTAGGATTCTCTTCCGAAACTGCGGAAAAACTTAAAATTGCTCCCCGAAACTGCGAAAAATACTTAGCGTTTCTGAAGCTTCGGAAGAACTCAAGTTTCTCTCTCGAAACTGCGGAAAAACTTAAAATTGCTTCCCGAAACTGTGGAAGAAACTTCAAATTCTCTCCCGAAACTGCGGATGAACTCAGCAAGATCGCCCGAAACTGCAAAGGAACTTGGGATTCTCTTCCGAAATTGCGGAAGCTTTCGCCAAGTGTTGCTGCAGTAAGTTGGTCTTTTCCCCAGGTTACTCGACCGTTCATATTTCGATAAAGACTTAACAAAGTCATTCGTGAATTTCGGAAGGACTTACCGAGTCTTTTCGAAACTTCGGAACAACTCGGCAAAACCGGCCACGATAAACTTACGGGAAAGTGAATTTCGGAAGAACTCACAAAGTGCTCCCGAAATGTCGGAATGACTCACCAAACTTTTCCGCCACTGCGAAACATCTTCTCCATCTCTCCCGCAACAAGAAAATGCCTCGCCAAAGTCTCCTGCCTTTCGGGAGGAACTCATGAGATCTAGCCACAACTGCGGACAAAACTTGTGAGTCCGTTCCGCAACCGACGGTTGTGATTAAATGCCAAGTTGGCTTGAAAATACCGTGTCGTACGAGCATTAAACCCCGTTTTAAATCGTCACCTACCCATTTAAATGCCCGCACGTGTCAAGCCTTATATATGGGCAGTGAGTTTTCATTGTTCCCATTGTTAGTTTTTATTCAAAAAAATGCCATTTGGGAGAGTGCGTCGCTCCAGATCAGCGTATTCACCACCGTATCGACCTCACCACACCACTATTTCATCTCCAGGTAAGCTCACCAACCGTTATCTTTGTCTTACCTTTATGTTGAGTTTTTCTTGGGTTTTTTTTTCCCGTTTAATAACGTGGCCGGTAGGCATTGGTAGTATGTATTGTTTTAAAGAACTTACGGTCCCCGTGCCCCCATAAGTTTCTCAATACTGCCAACTAGGAGTGATAGCCGTGACCAAGTCGGTCCCAGTTGGCCCTTTGTCTCGGAGCCGTCCGAGCTTATTTTTCTTTCACTGGCTGCGTTTCGGTCGAACTCCTACCCAGATTTACTCAAACCCAATTTTATACCGGCTCCATACCGCTTCTCAAGTATTATCAGCATCAGTAGTCGGTTTAGATACTCAACCACTCGCCTGTTTGGCTCAGTTAATGACCGTGGAAAATGGTTTCTTGTTTTCATTTTTTCCTCATTGGATTTTCCACTCCAGGCCAGCCCACCATTGGCCATTAGAAGTACTATGATGGAGGTCATCCTATCTCCAAGGACTAGGAAGGAAGTGGGTTTTGCACGTTGTATGCTTAACCTTTTCGAAAGCATTCCAAAAGTTCCTGACCAGGCATTGCCTCCCTAGAATAATCAAGTCTAAGGGCCATATTTTGTTTTCTGGAATGATCTATGTTTAGTTTGCCTCCCCAGCATGCAACTTTATAATGTTGTCTATGTTTATCATTGGCATACTAAAATTGTCATGCTTTATGTTCCACTCTCATAATGGGTTACAGCTTTATAATCATTCACATTTGGTTGCTAATAGGGATAAGCCACGATGCCAAAAGGTGGTAGAAAGAAAGCTAAAGTGATGGAACCAGAACCAGTGCAACTAAGGACTGAAACTATTTTCCAAGACACTAAGTGTACCACCAACGTTCCTCCTGAGGTCCATTGGGGAGATGTTTACCGGATGATTACGGACTAGGATATCCCAGACATGTTATTGGAGGAAGAACAAATCTACCTCAACATCAGAACTTCCGGCATAGCCAGGGCTTCTACTCACCCTGAATTGTTCCCGTGCTCTGAAGTGATCAGATGGATACTGGAACATGCCAACCCGCAAATAAGAGTGTTGCATGACAGCAAGGCAAAGAGTTTCGCTTCATTTCATCCAGCGTATATTGCAGCAGCCTACAAATTCTCACATCCCCAGCAAGCTCTAAATGATGAATGATTGGGAAGGATGAATAATATTGAGATGGATAAAAGGCTATTGGTCACAGGAAAACAGCTGAGGAAGAGAGATAATGATGAATATGATGTTCAAATCCTAAGACCTCATTTTAGATTAATTGCCCTGATGTTTTGCAGAATTTTCGGCATGCTCGATGGCACTGTATATAGGATACAGTGGGCTCCCATCATCCACTTCGTAGCATTCAAAGGAACTGTGTTTGATTGGGCTACTATTCTTTCGGATAGTTTGGCATCCACAGTGGCCGTAGCTAGAGAAGGTTTGGCCTTAAAAAAGTCAGAATTTTACATGTCTTCATATCTTATTGACTGCATTTTGGCCAAGCTCTCTTTCCCCAGGCTAGGTTGCACATGGGATCAGGCCAACACCCCGGTCTACACTGCCTATAAGATAATGTGGGCTCAAAATTATATATCAAACTACAAGCTCATCTGCGAAGAGTTCATCATGCCTCTGTATGAACAGATGTTCAAGGAAGAGCCCAATTGTCTATCAGAAAATGCCATGGAGGTCCTGGAAAACTATGGCGATTTTTACTTCTCAGAACAAGGCACCTACATTAGGATGTTTGGAGGTACCAAAGCACCATACATTTTTCCAAAATACGCTATTGATTATGTAGTTCTCAAGGAAGCAGTCAGGCAAGTTTTCCTTGATGGAATAGGAGGAGTGCTTAACAAGCAACATAAGGCTTCCTTCCCTCCTTTGCCCTTTTATCATAGGAGCCTATAAATTCTCAGGGGTTGCAACAGCCGAGGACTACATTTAAGAGCTGAAAGCTTTCCATTTTGGTGAGGTGATCTTCCATAGAAATGACAGGCGGAGCAAGGTTGTCGAGCATTGCAAGGAGGTATATGCTCATTTTGAGTATGCTCATTACTATGATGCAGAGGAAGAAGTGTTCAGAGGCATCAGCAACATGACTGAGTTGCATATTTTTCGTCAAGGCAGTGAAGCTAGCTCTAGCTCTGCCTCATCCCGAGAAGCCAGTATGTATAAAGAGAGAGAAGCAGTCTAGGCCCTGGCCCGTGAAGAACAAATATTGAAAGAAGAAGCAAGACTGCAACAAGAAGCAGAAGAAGAAAGACTGCAACAGGAGGCTGAAGAAGCAAGGATGCAGAGAGAAGCTGAAGAAGCAAGGATGCAGAGAGAAGCTGAAGAAGCAAGGATGCAAAGAGAAGCTGAGGAGGAAAGGCAGTAGAAGGAAGCAGAAGATCGAGAGCAGAGGGAGGAAAGTGAAAATCAGCAGCAAGCTGAAGAAGAAGAAAGAAGGCGTAAAAATGAAGAGGAACAAAAGACGGAGGAAGAACTTAAGACCAATGAAGATGCCCAGGCAGGTGGCTTCGGCACCCAAGATATGGAAACAGACACATCTCAAGCAGGTGGCTCCGGCACCCAAAATGTGGAAACAAACACATTTCAAGTAGTGCAGACCCCACCCATAGAGACAGAAGTACATGTAATAGATCTCCCGATCATCCCTTACACCCCATCAGAAGATCATACTGTGTTCCGATGGGATGAATTTGTGTATTATAAGAAGAGGAAGGCGATGGTCTTGAAGTCGGAAGAGAGGATAAAGAGACTCTGCCAAGAAGATATTGCTACCCAGCGGAAAACACGGTGATGCAAAATACAAATAAGGCTCCCATAGCCATGGCATCCGCCGTTGTGTCAGCAGCAAAAGCAACAAAGGACAATGTGGTCGATATGGTCAGAGAATTTGAGTCAACAAAGAGGAGAGCTCGCATGTTGCAACATACTGTGGCTAATGAGCAGGCTTACAGGGATCTTGTAGTGAATAAATATAATCACTTGTCTGTTGATCACAAGGAGTTGACAAATAAGTATCACCATTTAGAAGAAGAAAACGAGTACCTGGCAATCCAGATGATGGTTCTAGAAGCGGAAAAGAACGATTCTGAAGCTAGGGTTTTTCATCTGGAAGCAGATAAGCAGGCAATGGTTGAACAATTAGAGCACGCAGAAAGCAGAGCAATAGATATGTCTCCCTTTCATGAGATGTCCTGTGACATTCTCAGACAAATGCACGCCACACAAGAGCTGATTTCTGAGGAAGTGTGCAGGCTCAAAGCCATGATGGTTAGATTGAAAGAAGTCCATGCAGATGCCAATAGGCTTAAGGGCAAGTACACTCGGGTTAAAGCAAACATCCTGAGCCAAATAGAATGGAGAGAAGGGAAGGTTGATTTCCTCAGGCATCTCCCATTCATGTCGGTAGATGATTTTAAAGAAGATGTAGCCCGCATGGAATTCTGCAGAAAATGTGGCCTCAAGCTAATGGCTAAGATCCAAGGAACAATTTATAAAAGTAACAGCCTATATCAAAAGATCCATGAAGTGCATGATAAGTGCAAGCTGAGTTTCCCTCAGTCCCTCGATGAGTTTCCAAGCAAAGAGCAACGTATATCAGACTTGAAGGAAGAGCTAGGTATTCAAATAGAATATATAAAGAAGATTGATGTCCTAGCCACTGATGATCTCCATCACTATATTGGGTTGCCATTAGTATACTACCATTTGCTGAAAGAAATCCACCAAGCAGCAATTGCAGAAATTCATAGTATTGAAGCAGAGCTTGGTAAGCATGTAACTTCCCAGAAGATCTTGCTCCCTTCACCAGCAAATGTGGTTTTCAGAGACACTGGTATCTGGTTCAGTTACATTGCAGAAGAGGAAAAGAAAAAAGCAACAGCGGTAGCAGCCAACACAAGCACCTCACTCCTAGCAGAAGCGTCTCTTCAAGGATCAGCGCACTAGTTATAATGCATTGATCTTATTTTGATTTGTTTCCATGTTTTTAGAGCGTAGGGTCACTAGACAGCTATCCCTTAGTTTTTAATTTTGAGAAAATTTCTGTTATAGGAAAAGGGCCACAATTTGTTATTTCTGGAAAAGTCTTGAAAGGACAAGTGTAAGAGCCAGGTGGCAGCCCAAGAGGCATTTGTAAAGATATAAATAGAGGCTTAGGGAATAGTGTTAGGGACTTTTGGCAGGGAAAATATTTTTCTTAACTTGTACGAGCTATCTTGCTCTTGCTCCAAGAAAATGAAATTTTCCTAATAAGAGCCTGGAGAGGACGTCCTTTGCATGGAAATGGATGTTGGATGCATGTTGGATTATTCTTGTGTCTTTCATATTCTACATTGAGATCTTTCTTTGCTACCTTGAATTATTTCTATGTATTGAATGATCTTGCTGTTTCCTGTGCAAATGATTTTTTCTCCTACATGAGTAATAGAATGCGTTGTATGTAAATTGGAAGCTATCTTTTAATATCTTTTGCCTTTTGCTGTAGTTGTATCTTCATGGTTTAATGGCTATCTGTTGATCTGTAGATGCTTCTTTCAGCACATTACTCATACTTATAATTTTGCTCCTTGCAGGGATAGTTTAGGTTTATTTCAGTTTTTAGACACATATTTGTTTCAAGTTCTACATTTAGATTAAGTTAGCTTAGGCACTTGCATATCGTCTCAAACCTTAAAATAAAATAAAAAAGAATGGTGGATCGGGCCATAACCGGTGTAATTTGAAGCAAATCTCCAAATCTAACGGTTGCTAGAACCGCTAACCGGACGGATTCCCCATACCAAACGGTGGACAATCTAATTGGGATAGTCTACTGGGGAGAATCCCTTTCTGCTTGATGCTGCGATCTTCGAGGCATCAACAGGTCTTCGATGGAAAATGGGAAATGGGGCTTCGATTCATGTCGGCATAGATCCATGGATTGGTTGTGATGAAGTCTACACTCTCCCACCCCACATGATCAATCATCTACAAGACAAGGGATTCTTTTTTTTTGGCAAAGGTTTAGAATTAGGCTTTCACAACCTTTCATAAACAGGAATGGCTTGATGCAGACGCTATTGTCTTCAGAGACAGGGTCCAATAGACTTGGGACAGTTTTATAGTGAATCTTCATTCCAACTCTACCTTCCTGGTCAACATACCTGGTGAAATCATTTGGTATCTGAACAAGGAAGGCAATATGTATACTCCTAAGATGGGATACACGGTTTTATGCTTAGAGAGGGAATGTCCAGAACCCGGCTGGTGGATCTTAGATATCTGGAATATGGCATGCCCATTGAAGATGCGTCTTTTCGTATGGTTAGCTCTTATGAACAAGATTCTCGTTTGGAACTTCATATAGAGGAAGATCTATGAAGGCCCAGGCCATTTCTCCTTATGCAAAAGCCACGAGGAATCCATTGAACATCTATTAATCTCGTGTTCATATATAAAATGGATCTGGCAATCTATCTCTCTGATAAAAGGTTTCAACTATGATTGGGTTGGTGTTAGCCTTTCAGAGGCTCTGAGATCATGGCATGAAGACCCAATTGCATTGGACAGATTGGCACTGCCATACGTCTTTTTATGGTCTACTTGGAATGCATGAAACTTGGCAATTTTTTAGGATAAGAATATCCCTCCACTGGTCTATGCTTACAAGTTCCTTTCCATCATATATTGCATGTTACATAAATTCATTGTTAAAATTCCTTGGATGATCTCGGTTGAAGAGGTGGACGAATCTACTCCATGGTACTTTTTTGATGGAGCATCTCAAGGTGACCCACCTTTTGGTGGAGCGGGTGGGATCATTTATCAATCCTCATATCGATGGAAAAAGTATGTTGCATCGATAGCCCGCAGTTCCAACAACTGGGAAGAGCTGTTGGCCATCAAATATGCTCTCCTCTTGGCATATTGTATTGGCATCCGCCGCATACAGGTCATTGGAGATTCTCTCTTAGTCATCAATTGGTTAAAGCACATATGGATTCCCAAGATATATTCCTTGCTTCAATCTACGAGGACATTGATAGAATTGCGAAACTTTTCCAATTCATCACTTTTCAACATGTGCACAGCGAAAGGAACTATTTGGCAGACCATTTATCATAGATCGGGCTCCAATTTGGGGATGGAATTTGGCAGCAATAGGAATGCAACAATGATACCATTACCGAAGATGATCCAGGACCAATTCCCTTTTGAGAACAGGGCAACAATCCACAAGCTTAATTTTCTATAATTTTTTATTGTAGTAAAATATTATGATGTGACAGGACAAAAAGCACAATCCATATGCTTATATGTATATATAAATGATATAGCATGTAATGAAGAAAAACAATACAATGAGCTCATGTCGGGACATCCCCAAAGAACAAACTATTGATGAGGCCTGCATACGGGTAATGTAGAATGTGTTTTCATAATACAAAGAAAGTACGATCTATTTTATGTGGAAAAAAAATATGGCTCTTAGTTAATGACGCAAGAAGGCTAAGGTGCTAGCAAAATAGTTGAGTTTGAATGATGATGACGGAGTTGTAGGAAACTATCTCTGGACCGGAGGAATATGTGGGGGAGGAAATCTTGTTGGTTGATTGGAACCCTAACTACAGTTTTCTGAAATCTACAGCAACTTGGAGTTCAACTATCAGACTTGGTCGCGTAGTACCAACCAAGTCTAAAAAAAGTGGGAAGTTTTCGTGTTACGTTGCAGTTTTCCTAAATCCCTAGTTAGTAATGGATCCTAGATCTATTTTTGGTTTTACTCAGTTTAAATGATTTTTTTCTCCTATTTTTACTTACTATATCATTTTCAAACATATGGTCATTGAGTGATATTTTAGGACCGGTTTCCACTTTTTTTATTTTGGGGCTCATACAGAAGGAAGCTTTTTGGTTTTTTCTGATTTTTGGTCCCACATGTGATTGTTTTTTTCATAAGTGTGCACCTATCCTTAATTGGTTGTTTTTTCCGGTCTTAACCCATGGAGCAGGTTACCTCTTCCCCCGAGGGAGAAAAAACACATCAGTCGATACATTCTCTTTATTTTGGGGAATTTAGGGCAAACCCTAATTTGCATGAGTCGGTGGCCCTTACTAAACATTCTTAGACTCTAAACCCTAATACTAGCATTATGGACCCTCTTCGTGACTCTGCGAAGATCCATAAATCTAACAAATTGATGGGAGAAGCTGCCAGATTGCGAAGAAAGCTAAAATCCCTAAAATTCAGGAGGGATTTGGGTCAATTTGTGATGGGGTAGGATGTCAATATGGATAGGGTTTCCTCTCTCTCTCTCTCTCTCTCTCTCTTCCAGATCTATTGTGGGAAAAATTGAGGGCACCAAAGTTACAAAATTGGAATTGGTAGATTGGGTTAATCAACATTGGACACTATTAGTCGGCCTGGCCCCTAGAAAAAATATGTTATCAAAGGGATGGGTCTGCATTGTCTTCCCAGTAACTGAAATAATCCCCTCTATCCTGGAAAAAAAATGGCTTATCAAGGACTGCTCACTTGTCTTAAAGAGATGGAATCAAAATTTCAATCCTAAAACTGAGAAAGGTATTATCCGTCATCTTTGGGTTCTAATTCCTGGATTCCCGCTAGCTCTATGGACAATCAATGTGTTTCAGGACCTTGTAAACTTTCTGGGCAAGTTTGTTAGGATGGATAAAGAAATGTTATTGAGGATTTACAAGAGAAGTGCATCTGTGATGGTGGAATTCGATATCTCCAAAGGCTTACCGGAGACTATGGATATTGTTTTGGGTTCAAAATATTTTTCTCAGAAACTGGACTACAAAAATGTTCCTTTCAGATGCTTTTACTGTAGGAAAACGGGGCATGTTAAGGCTAAATGTTCTAGTTTACTATTCGGGAATGACATGACATCTGAGTCATATTATAAGGTTTTGGGTTCGATTTCAAAGGAGCAATTCACATCTAATCAGATTCCTATCCAGCTAAACTTTGGTAAGTCTAATTTTTTACAAATCTACTCATTATGAAGGTGTGTCAAAGGAGGAAATATATTTCTACCTCTCAACGGAAAAATATTTGGATTTAAAAAGAGTTGCTTGTAATAATTCTCCTTGCTCTGTTAAAAAGGTTTCTTCCTCTTCTGCCTTGAAATCTCTTTTTCATAATACTACAAAGAGTCTTAGCATTGAATCGATTTTGGGTAATTTGGATTCTGATCTGGTGCCCTTACCTATTATAAATCCTAATTCCCCTGTATCGAATCCCTTAGGTGACAAGGATAGTATTCCCTCTGCTCTTAATGTGTCTCCTTTACTTGGTTTGGATTCTAGGGTTTTAGCTTAGGAGACCCCTAGTTCTCCTAACTTTGCTATAAACCCTGAACATTCTCTGACTTTTCCTCATGATCTGCAATCAAAGTTTCTTTCACTTGGTAACTCTCTCCATAAGTCCCCTCTTGAGGTTTTTTTGAATATGCCCCCTTATGGTTCTAGTTAGATACCTATAGACCGCTATCAGATATTAGAATGTCACAATTAGGAAAAAGAAGAATGGCAAAGGAAAATCAATTGGTCCTCCCCCTGAATCTGAGAATGATACTGGAGATACTTTTATTCCCCTTTCTGAAAGACTACAATAGTTGGAATCTCAATCTCCGGCCCTTGGAGCAACCTTGCCTGTTATTGACAGTGCTTAATGGCCTGCTTGTCTTTTAATATCTATGGATTAGGGGGGGTTGGAAAGGCTAGGGCCCTTTCTAGTTTTCTAAATTCTACTAGCTTTGATATTATCTTAATTCAAGAAACACAATGCTCTTCGATGGTGACCATTGAAACATTTTCCAAATTTTTTCCTACCTAGGATTTCTGTGCAATTGATGCATCTGGGTGGACTTCTTTCAGGGTAGAATCCTTCAACTACAAATTTTTAGGCTTTTAAAGCAACGGCTAGAATTATCTTGGAGGGGAGATTCCTCGAATTTGATTTGAACCTGTCTATTCTCAATATATTTGGCCCATACAAGGAAAGGGAAATCTTTTGGAATAGAATAGATAGTAGCAATATCCTAAAACTACCTAATATGATTGTTGCAGGTGATTTGAACTTCACCTTATCGGTCTCTGAGATTTGGGGCAATTCTGTCTAACCTGATTATTTAGTTGATTATTTTAGAGAATTGATTCAGTGGAATAACCTTGTTAATATTGAACCAGTCAAATTATGTGCTACTTGGAACAATAAGAGATGTGGTACTCAAAGTATCAGTAAATGACTCGACCGATTCCTTTTGTCAGAAAATATCTATAACAATCCGGAAAAGGTTAGAACATGGGTTGAATTTTCCAACATCTATGATCATCAGCCTATTATTCTACAAATGGATGGAATCAAATCTAAGAAAAATTACCCTTTTAAGTTTAATTGTTCTTGGATCCATGATTATGATTTCTTTTCATTAGTCAGAAGCTTTTGGTCGAAGATTTCAGTACCATATAACTTAAATCCGATGGAGTCTCTCGTTTTCAAACTAAAAAATTTGAAGACTGAGGTTAAAAATGGGATAAACTCAGATTTGCTAAGGAAAAGGAAGAATTGATGGAAATCGAGAGACAAATCAAACTCTTATTTAAACTCAATCTGAATGGTTCTTTTACTGAAGAAGAAAAAAATGACTTACATATTTTAGATCAAAGAAAACAAGCCTATTTAGAGGAGGAACAAGATTGGCGTCTCAAAAGTAGAGCAATTTGGGTGTCTGTTGGTGTTGAAAACTCAAAAAAAATTCATAGATATGCCACAGCTAGAAGGAATAGAAATGTTATATGGGATTTGAATGATGCAAATGGAAATACTATTAGATCTCATAAAGATTTGGAGAAGTCTGTTTTACAATTTTTCTCAAATAATTTTTCAAATCCTGGAAATACGAAGATTGAAGATTAGTTAAAAGTAATTCAACATTTTCCCTATTGTTTTTCACAAGAAGAAGGGTTGGAGTTGGGGAAACCAATCTCTATGGAAGAATTGACATATGTTCTAAAACATTTCGCTAAGGACAAAAAACTTGGTCCTGAAGGGTGGACGATGGAACTATTTCTAGAGTTTGGACATCATGGGAAGTGATCTGGTGTCTATGATCGAGTATTCTCGAGTTGAGGGATTTATGTACAAAGGTCTTAATTCTACTTTCATGACTTTGATCCCGAAGTGCAATAAACCTTCTTCTTTTAATGATTTCAGACCTATAGCTTACAAATTGATCACCAAAATCATAGCTAGTCGCCTTAAACCAAAGCTTGTTGAATTCATTAAGAAAAAACAATTTGGGTTTCGTCCCAATCATCAAATATTGGACGCGGTTGGAGTTTCTAAGGAGATTCTGCATTCTATCAAAACCAGAAATAAAAAAGCCACGATTCTCAAAATGGATCTGGTCAAGGCCTATGACCAGGTAAATTGGGCCTACCTCAGACTTCTTTTATTACAAATGGTATACATTTGCAGGTAACCAATTGGATTATGGCCTGCATGACTACACCTACCTTCTCAGTGTTGATTAATGGTTCTCCTACTGCATTCTTCAGATGTTCTCATGGACTAAGACAAGGTTGTCCTTTGTCTCCTTATATGTTTTTGTTGGTCATTGAAGGTTTGAGCCACATGATCATAGAGGATAGAAGAAAGGGTCTTCTCAAAGGTATTAAAATCTCTGATTCTGGTTTGATTACGCATATTTTGTTTGTTGATGATGTGGTACTTTTTGGCACTGGATCTGTTGAAGAATGGGCTCATTTTTTTGCCATTATAAATACTTTTTGTTTAACATCTATAATGGAAATAAGCATGCAAAAATCATTATTTCATATTTTCAATGTGGAGGACAATATAAAATAGAGTATAGCTTGATTTTTCCTTTTCAGATGTGACATCTTGAAGATGGTTTCAAATATTTAGGGTTCTTTATTAAACCAAACAATTATAGGGTGAATGACTGGTTTTGGTTAGTTAAAATGTATGAAAAAAGGATTGGACATTGGAGCTTCATATTTCTTTCTTTGGGTGGCAGATTAACATTGCTCAAATTTGTTCTTATGAGCTTACCTGTTTACTGGTTCTCTCTTTTCATAATGCCAAAATCTTTCATTTAGATTATTAGAAAGGTGATTTTTAATTTTCTATCAACAATAATTGGGGCTTGGGTGATCTGGAGAACTCTCTCTTATCATGGATTAATTTTCATCGTGATCGCAAAACTCTGCCTACATTCATATCGTGGATGATATGGAAGTACAGAAACAACATCATTTTTTAAGATAAAAGGAATCTCTTTATCAATTGGTTCTCAAAATCACTGGCTTATATAAATCCTTTTCCTTTCAGGATTCCATTCATAAACCAGTGCATCATATTACAGATATTGAGGAATCCAATGATGCCACTAGATTATTTGATGGTGCAGCTGAAAATGGTATGTGTGCAGTGGGTTTTTATTTGACCATTAACAAAAACCACTATTTCAATTTCAAATTGAATATTGGTGTTGGTACTAATTCCATGGCTGAATTATTAGGATTGTGATCTTTATTGAAAATTGCAAATGCCTTTGGATTGGACTCCATAAGTATATATGGTAATTCATTAATGGTTGCAAAATGGGCCAGAAAATTGCACATGATGAAGAATATCTCTTTCAACCATTGGTGCCGAAGGATAGAAAATATTTTGTCTACTTTCTATGAATGGTCAATTAATCATATTTATAGAGATTTGAATTCAGTGGAAGATACATTGTCCAAGGAAGCTCTTGCTGAACAAGCAGGTCTCCTCGTGTGGGATGAGTGGATCGATGGCAATCTGGAAATTATTGGATCGCTTCCTTTCTTTGAAAACCGATTTTCCACTTCTAAAGATAGCAATTTTCTAGACTAGATTTTTGAATTGATTTGAGAATATGTATCTGTTTTAGGATGAACTCTTACTCTGGTCTTCCAGATTGTATGTTTTTTCGTATATGAGATGTTTGGGTGAAACAAACGCTTGAATCTGTTTTGTGAATGATGTATGTTAGAGTACTTTTTTTATTTCAATAATAATAAAAGTACGATTTTTTTCTTCTTGAAAAAAAATAGTTGAATTTGAAGATTTAGTGAATTCTTTCTTGAAAGATAATTATGTATGCAAAATCATAGAAAATTGATTTATGAGAAAATTATAAACCATAAAAGTTAATTTAAATAAAATATATATATACATATAGTTTAATAAGTTATTAATGAAAAATGAAATTTAAGAATTGTATAGTTTTTTTTAATGTAAAATATCCATGATTATTTAAAATAAAATTTAAACATTAAAATTATATATATATATAATTTATGAAAAAATGAAATTCTAAATTGCTATCACTTATGCAATGAAGAAAAGCACTGAGATGTAAATATTTATTTAAAATTAACCTAAAGGTAAAAGTATGTGGATATGATTAAATCAAATAGGTATTTCAATGACACCTTATTTGGTATTAAATGAAACTAATATCAATTCAAGTTTTTTAACTAGGGTAAAAATAAAGGACAATAATTCCTAGGGTTGGCAGGTACGGGAGGAGTCTTCTTTGACTCTAAGGGAAACAAACTGAAAGATTACACATGGGGAATTGGTAGAAGGTCTAACAATGGAGCATAATGGCTAGACTTGATCAAAGGATTGGAGCTTGCAAAAAAGGATGGAATTGAGGATCTAGTAGTCTTTGGCAATTCTATGTTGATCATCAGGGAAGCCAGAAACTTGACTAAGAACCGAAAGAGTCTTGTCACTAAGAATCATCACCTCCTGAACAACATAATCAAGGAATACAAAGCAATCAACTTTCTTCATCTGATGAGATCCAACAATCAGTATGCGGACAAGATGGAAAGCATTGGAGCCGTTCTTGATTGTGGAGTTTTGGTTTGCAATTAGCAGGTATACAGGATCGCCTGGGTTCCTTAGCTCTGTTTATTTTTGGTCTTAATGGAAAGACATTGCAGATCCTTTAGAATTTGGAAGTGGCATAGTTGCTTGATTAGAAGCAAAAACTTGCACCATGCTAGTTTTGGCCTCCCCCGCATCAAAGCCTTGATCAACGGAACCTCCTTAAACTTTGTTGACACTCCCCGCATCCTTTCGACGGTCCAGAAGCGGCTCGCACGCTCGACCTGCTTGGACACCATGCAACGCTTAACTGTGGCTGATATTTGAGGAATTTCTAATATAAAGGATGGATGGGAAAGCTATCTACTCTCATGCATGAACATTCTCTAGTGCAAGAACAAGAAAAGAGGCAGCAGAGTGATCATTCTCCATGGCAAGCACATTCCCTGTTGCGTGAATTTTCTTTGATGTGTCAAGATGGCTAAAGCCTCCCCTGTCTCAGGTATATCCACGTTACAATGTTTGCTCTGCATGAAGCAAATTGCATCCCATGGGAGAATAAGCGTTGGACTCTTGAAGACTCCCCATGTGAATGAAGCTTGCCAGTCCAGGATTCACGGAGGTTTGGACAAGGTGCACCATACTCTAACGGATCCCTGCAAAAAAAAATTTCTAGAACAGGGCCTTAGTGCTCCCCCTAGTGGAAAGGATGATTTTTGCAATTGCTCAGCATCGGGGTTTTCTAGCTTGTCGGACGAGGTTCAAATGTATATGAAAGACATGGAAGCACAAATTCGCACACTCCATGGTGAAAACTTTGAATTGAAGCGGTCCATTTCTCACCTTTACACTCTAGTTCAAACTACAAATGCGGAGGTTCGAAGCAGTAGCAACAAGATCTCAGGTCAGGTCACTAGCTTGGAAGAAACCCTTGAAAAAGGTTGTCCCTACTCCATCAACCTTGATTCAAGAATCATTGCAGTTCATAGCAGCGTCAGGATAGTGGAGGCTAAGATTGCCAGCATGCGAGCGATCAGAAACAACACCGCGGAAATAAAAGGAGGCGTGGGAAGCACAAATGGGGAGTCTTCCCAACAATAATTTGAACTCTGCTTTCAGCGTTTGCGTCCCAACTCTGGGTTAGAACCTACATGGTTGTTTCAAGTTTTTTTTGTTATGCTATTGGATGTCTCAAAATCATAGGCTTAATGCCAGTTTGGCCCTTTTGTTTTTTGACCACTGGTTCAACAATGCTTTGTTCTTTCATTTTTCTCTGAGGGCAATTTGTTAGGATCTATAAGCTTCTTAGAATAGGATTTTACCATGAACATTACAGAATGGTAGAAATCGAGCAAGCAGTCATGGCTCTTCTACTTCCTAGAAGAGCAATTTCTTTGTAGCTCTTTTGTAAACCTTGTTCCATCTTTTATATTAAAGTCTATTATTCGTTTCTGTTAAAAAAAACAATAAAAAACAATAATTCATTAAATGTGGCATGCAAGAAGAATCTATATGGATTTATTTTATTGTAAGGAATCTTAGATATGGGAATGAAAAAATAGATGCAAATTTGAGTGCATGGTTTGAAAAATTGATTAGTTTACCATCATAGCCATATATAGGGATATAAGAGATAATAATGAAAAAAGTTGGATGAAGGATTATATATGTGTGTGTGTGTGTGTGTGTGGTGGGGGGGGTGATGGTAATAATGAAAAAAGTTGGATGAAGGAATGTGTGTTTTTTTAATAGATAATAGATATGGATGTTGAAAGATTATAAATTAATTTATCTTTGTTGAAAAATAGATTAATAATAATTTAATTTAATTTAAGATCACAATTTAGTTAGTTAGAGGTTAAATTGATTTATTTAAAATATTGTATTTTGGATATATATATATATATATATAAAGCTAATAATGAAAAAAAGATGGATGAAGGATTATATATATATATATAAGAGGTAATAATGAAAAAAATTGGATGAAGGAATTCATGTGCTTTTTTGAATGGAAAATAGATATGGATGTTAAAAGATTATTAATTAATTTTTTTGGTTGAAAAGTAGATTAATAATAATAATAATTTAATTTAAGGTCACAACTTAGTTAGAGGTTAAATTGATTTATGAGATGTTTTTGTTTGTGGGAGATTATTATTTAATTATTTTTGGGGGAATGCTAAATACTAATACTAATAATTTAATTTAAGATCATAACTTAGTCAGAGGCCAAATTAACATATGAGATTCCTTGGGACAAGGGACTTCTTGATGAAAAAATTTGACTACTAATCTATAGAGGTGTAGATACCCTACACCCCTCCAAATTTGAACTTGTGACTTCCAAGGAGGAAACACATGTCTGTAACCATTAGGCTCACTCAAAATGTACTTGTTGCGTGTTAGATAAGCTTGGTATATCCACATAGGTCAAGCACCTTAAGGAAACCGCTAGCACAAACATATCAAATATTAGTACACCAGTGTATACATGGTTAAAATCCTCAAAGAGGGAACAATCCATGACCCTAGCCAATACAACCACTTAAGGCATTACATTAATCCAAAAAGATAATAATTTACATATGAATATCTCATAATTGATCATCAAAAAATGAATCTCCATGCCCTTTAAATAGAGATCGTGGTCCAATCAATTGTTAAGCTAGAAATCAAGTGGTATTAGTATTGAGGAGAAGATCAACCATTAGATCACTATAAGTCTTGAACATAATCATGACTACCACATTACTTAGTTACAAAAGCACATGAAAAAATATACACCTTTCCTAAAGACACATTAAACCAAATTGAACTTAATTAACTCCTAAATGTCTAAATATCCTAACATTCCCCATTAAAACCACCTTAGGTTAGGATTGAAGGATTTACAAAGGCGACATGATAAGAGAAGGAAGGATGCATTAGAGCCTACCCCCCTTACTAACAACTTGATGAACTCCTAACATAAATCGAAGCTTCAAAAACTTCTCCTTTATAAGATTCTTTGTGAAATGTCTACAACTTGATCATTTGTATAGAAATAGAGCACTTCAATAATGTGACCCCGAAGAATCTTTCTAATGAAGTGCATGTGTAATTCAATGATTTTTATGTGCTGATGTTGAATTGGGTCTTTTGTGATCTAAATGTCACTCTAATTATCACATTAGAGTGTGGTTGGATGGCATTATTGGAATCTAAACTTTGAAAGGATTTTTTGAACCCAAAAAGCTTCTTAACTTGCACTAATGGTGGGATATAGTTCATTTTGGGTTATAGATACTTTGAGTATTGAGTTGCGGTTAATGGACAAGGGTATGTTGCTTCTTACAATCCCAAGTTACAGGTTTGGAGCCAAGACTAAAAACATAATATGCAACAACTTCTGTTGATCAAGATCATCTACCCATTTGTAATCAATGAAACCAACCAAAAGGGATCCAGCAACCCACGGTAGTTTAACCACTACCAAGTCCGCGCCAACAGTTCAAATCGTGAACGTTCTGTTTAAGTTTCAAGATCTATAACAGAGATTTCGCTGCCATATGTTGTTCACCTTCGTTCTCTGCAGCAAAAGAAGCTTAGAAGTAACTTCTAATCGCCTGCTTGGTCAAGTTAATTGTGAGGCAAATTAATGGCAGCCCTATTGATTGATAGAATGCGGTCGAGGGGTTGAGAGTGTAAGGTGTTTAAACTTTATTGAAGCAAAAGAGTGGAAACAATAGCTTGCTGTCATGCTCACAGTACTTTGTCCATGTGCAGGGAGCAGTCTACCTCATTCTTTTTTACATGACTTTCTTAACATTGTTGGTCATTTGTGAACCCTAATTACTCTCTTTGTTTCTTTTTAATGTTTTTCCATTTTATCTTTTTTCTATGGTCAACATATTTATTGCAGAGAAACATATGGCTTTTCTCCTTGTACATTTGGCTTCGGTAGTTTTTCTCCAAACTTTCAATGTATTTTTCAAATGCTCTCTTCTTTGAAAGGCAGTTCATTCGCTGACAATATGCTATGGATTTAGTATTGCTTTGGTTAAAGAAGATGTGACCAGATATATTAGGCCATGGTTGTGTAAAGGTTTATTCAGTTTGTTTTTTTGTGCATGAAGTTATTCCTTGAAAAGATATAGAAGTCCATCCATAACTTGGTGATTTGATTATGTAGACCAAAGTTAGAACCCACACGGAAGCATATAATGGTCAAAATAGGGAGAGAAATTCGGAGTTGTTTGGCGGTCCATTGCAAAACTCAAATCTTCAAGAAAGAAAAGCATCAGAAGCGGTTCTACTTGCCACATTTAGTGCATTTGGCCCTATGGTAAGGATTGTTGCATTGTGAAGCAATTCAAAAGATAGTTTGAAAACAGAAGTCTATATTTTTTTTATCAGTGACTATATTATAACTTTTCTTAAACCCCAATTCAAACAATCATCTAAAAAAACGTTTCTTTTTCAAGATATTGGTTTGGTGGTTCGTATAGTAGCAACTACCACTGAATCGGTTTACAAATTCTTCAGAGAACATCCTACATCTATTGGGCCTTTAATGCATCTTTGAACAAGTACAAGAACGCATGGCAAACTTGTAAAAGATTCTATACAAAGAAAATGTTTTTGTGTTGTCCTTGAATATATCTTTTGAAATTGTAATATGCCTAATTTAAATATAAAAGTTTCGGAGAATAATAAGATGCACATGGATCTAATAAAGTGAACATTTTAGATGCAGAATGAGAATGATAGGAATTCCTTGTCAGTGCCACATTTTCAATGTGATATTACAATGACGCAAATACATTTAACAATTTATGAAAACGTGGTCTTAACTGTATGAAATAACCTACTTATAGATATGTGACAACTCATAAGGGTCAAAGACTTAACACCACCCTTTTTTACTAACCAACCAAACTCCCATCAAACATTACGCAATTTTTTAATAACTTTTAAGTTAAAGTTCATTTTTTTAATGTAATATGTTTAGGGCTTGCAAGCTCACTTCACTACATACATTGGTAATGGATGCATGCTAATTCAGTAAATGCAAGTCCCTTAAAAAATACATCTATTTGATTACATTGTCAAATACAAAGATTAACATGATGTATGATATAAGTGGGTAATATCATCAAAATATCTCCACTTGAAGTAAATGCAAATATATAACAAATCAAGCACCTCTATACATAGCACATCGAAAGTACAAGACAAGCCTTTTCATGAAGGCATTTGTTCTCTAAAATAGAAATTAAGGTTTTTTTTATGCTATAGAAAATGATATGTTATTTATTTTGGTATGCTCTTGAAGATGCCTTGTGAGCATTACAATATAAAAAAGTGTATAATTTCATATATTTAAAGTTTATTGAAGTTTTTGGCATATTTGATGGAAGAACTTATGCACCTTGTGGAAATATGTTATGCTCTTGAAGATGCCTCATTAGCATTACAATTACAAAAGGTTATTCAATCATGTGCCATATTCTACTTTAAGTTTTTTTATGTGCCATATCATGATTTCATATGATAATTAAGTTTTTTATTTTTATTTTTTAATGAAGAAAAAGTTATTAATACATAGGGTTATGAATTTAGTTTTGGGTAGAATTTGGAAGTTTTATTTATAATTATATGTAAATAAAATAAATCTATATTTGTATTGGATGTTTTAACTTATATTTAGAATTAATAGGTTTTTTTTCCTTGAAGACAGTAAAATCTATCATAATTAATTTGTCAAATTCGTAATGAGTATAGTTATTATGGGGATGATCATATCACCCTTATTCAAAGGAAAATCATGCCATCTCAAATAAGCTATTTCATTGGTTAAAACCATCATAGATCTATAATTCTGGATCTATTAAGCACCAAGAGGGTTCCAATTTCTTTAGATATAATTTTTTTATCTTAAATTTTTTATATATCAAGAACAAACACCTAAAATGTGATAATTTTTAAAAGTGAATATATATTAATGATAATATATATTAAAATAATTATTATTTTTAAATAGTTTATATAAATTTTATTTTTAATTGTTAACCTATGTTTATTTATTTGAGAAATTTTTATAAGACATAAATACTATTATTATTGAGCTACATGCCATTGTAATGGTGGAAAAATTAAATGTAGTGTGATTCTTACATGAACATTAGTTATATCATGAAATGGTTCTTTTCTTTTTCTTATAATTAAGTCATAGGTGTTCATTCTACGATATAATCTCGCATGCAACTCTTTCAAGATTCCTCACTTATGAAACCAATGGGTTCGTTCCACATCACCCTGCCACGTGTCCAATCCGGATCGTTACAGGTCCACTCTCCGGCAATTACACGCCTTGTTCAATTCTTCAATGCACCACCCTTAAATTTATTACAGCTAAGGCCAAACTTACTAAGATTTTTACATTTACGAGCATCTTTGGGATGTCTCCACTCAGACTATTACCAACAATTAATTCTTGCAAATTCGAGAGTGAACCAAGCTCAAATGTATACTTTCAATAATCCCGTTTGAGGCCAAACTAAGAGGAGTGAGATTACTACAGTGGCCAAACTCTCGAACATGATTTCCAGAGATAGAATTCTCATTGGCTTCAAAATATGTTAGACTACTAACATTGCCAATCTCTGGAGGTGTGCTTCCTATAAGCTTATTGCTTCGTATACGAATATTGGACAACCCTCTGCATTTGCCTACAAACCAAGGAAGGCTACCATCTAAACTATTCAGGGTCAAAATTAGAACTTGAAGCTACCTAGATACAAAAAATCTCTCGGGAATGCTTCCTACAAGATTATTTGAATGGAGATTCAATACTTTCAGGTTGGAATTCAATCCAAGATTTTGTTGTATCTTCCCATTGAACAAATTCTCATATGTTGTGAAGATCTCAAGGCTGGTCATATTGTTAATCCACTTTGGATTAGGACCAATCAAATGGTTTTGCTAATCCATTTTACATTTGTACATAGTTATGGTGGAATATGTCCAGAAGTAGGGTAGAAAAGAAAGTCTTTTTTTTTTAATTTTTAATTTTTTATGTTAGTTATTAGAATGAGGATGTCATGAGGTTGAAGGATCTCTTCTAGATAGCAGAAAATATCCCTTGAATTTGAGAGGTTTCTTTAGTGTTTTTAATTTTCCTTCCTCTGCAAATAATGCCTCTTTGGCTGGTTCAAAATCCCTTCATCACATTCCTGGTTCAGTCTTATCCTTGTTTGTGACAACAGTTGAGGTTATTTGTTTGATGACAGAAGTTGAGGCCATTTGATTTCGGTCTTATTTTGTTTTGAAAGTGCTTAATCGAAGGGAAGAATTGCAATTGACCCAAAGAGGTTGGACACAACAAGTGGCATGATCGCGTGGTTGAGATGGTGCTAAAGTAGCAAACAATTGTGACAGGTTGGTACCCTTCCATCAAAATGACCCAAGACTTGCATTTGGTCCCAAGTTTCAACCACTTAGTCATACCATTAGGGAATTGAACCATGGTAGGTAACCTGACATGCCACTTTCTTCACCTTTGAACCACAACCCCATTGGTAGCAGTTAAGGCCCCTTTGTTCTTGCTACAATGTTTTTTTATCTTCGGTCTTCTATGATATCATCCTAAGTTGTAACAGCCTCTATCCTTTTCAGTATTCTACCATGTCATCCTAAGTTGTAATAGTCTCTGTCCTTTTCAGTATTCTACCATGTCATCCTAAGTTGTAGCAGTCTTTGTCCTTCTCCCATGCTGATAATTTTCGTATTATAATGAATCTCAATTTTTAACTATGTTTCCATCTTAGTCTCTATTCATGCTGCTTTCCTAATTTAAAACCAGCAAATGCATGTTCTCCCATTTTGTCAAAAGGATTTGTATCATTGGAATGCAATGTGTAGATATGAGGTGAATCTCTCACAAGTTTTGAACTAATTTAACGGTTCTCAGCATAATCCTAATGGTTTTGAGAATATTTGCCAGAGCTTGCATTCAAATCCGGAGGGTTTTGAGAAATTTTTCCAGGTCTAGCGTTTGACTCCCAAGGGTTTTGAGAATATTTTCCAGGTCTTGCTTTCATATGAGGAAAACTATTTAAAATACCAATGCATCTGGAACACATTTGGATCAAATGAATAAAGGTATCATAAATAAAAATGGCTCATTAAAAGAAATGGGTAAGATCGAGTCTTTTCCAATTACAACATTACATTACAGCATAACTGTTGAACGCAATAAAAGTAAAGATTACATAATGAAACAATGAATAGTAACATATTGAAGTATATATATTGGGACATTTTATATTTGTTGGAAAAAAGACTAACACGTGATGAAATGTTGTGTTGTGTCTGCTTTTGAAAAATGGTATGACAACACATTGAAGTAAATAAGGTAAAGGCCGATTTAGAGAAGGGTGGTCCACACAGAACCGATGAATGAGGACTAATCAGGAGACCAACCAATAGACCTAGACCATAGCACCCATACCTTGAACCTAGAACTCACCCTCACACCCTCCTAATAAACTCATCTGCTCTATGTTTTTTGGTCTCGAGTCCATCTCTATTCCCACCTCCTATTCTCAGGCATTTATACATTAATGTTGACATTCGTGTTCGAGGGACGCCATGGTAGATAAGTTATAGGCGTTGGCAGATAATCACACCTGAGATCTTGTCCCCCGTCCTCCTAGCCAGCAAGTTATTGGTAGCAAGTGGGTCTATTCTATAAAGCTCAAGTCGCAAAAAGTTTCCCTCGATCGGTACAAGGCTCATCTCGTGGCCTGGGGTTCTGGTAAATATAAAAAGCGCTCCTTGACCAAATGGAAGGTGAGCTTTCGCTTCCAAATGAATGCACATTTGAGAAAGAAAAGAGGGCTTGTGGGGATGTGATTAAGAAAGGCACCAAGTTAGTTGGTAAGGGTGGTTCGATATAGTAGGTAAAATAGTGAAGTAGGGCTCTTCCTCTCAAGCAGTTGAAATAATTCCATAATCATATCCTGCCACTTTCTGAGACGCCTTAGCATTCGTTGCTTTTAATTTCACCACTCGGAATTAATGCATAGGGTTCCCATTCTATTGTAAGGATTAGTATAGCTCAACTATGCTTGTGATTTGATATAAGCTCAATACGTGAAATCAAGATCACTAGCTAGTAGTATTGTGATTCATATAATAACTATATATGTAATTAGCTATGTTATATCATCCTGTGAATACAAGACTTGATTACTACTGGCAGTAAGCTTAACAAATAGTTAACTTGGAGAGAAAATAACCCAGCGTTTCCTCCTCACCTCCCTCAAAAAACACTAGCGACCCTGAAGCTGGATATTGCACTCCTTGAATTTTGCAGGAAAGCCACTAATCGACTAAATGCCGAGATTGATAAAACTCTTGACAAGTGCACAAACTTCTATGAGGAAAACCATCAAGTTCACCGTAAATGTCAGCTCCCTATGGCAGACAATATCGATGAGCTCCCCCCCAAGGATCAACAGATGGAAGAACTCCAGCAAGTGTTGCAATCAAACCTGGACTACATCAAGAAAATTGATGCTCTGACAGAAGAAGGCATCAATTTCTATGTGAGGCAAACATCTACACATATAATTTTCCTTGAGGATACCTACAAGGCTGCACCAACAGAAGTTGCAAATATAGAAATATAACTGTTTTATCATGAAGTGTCTCTAAAACTATTAAAGCGTGACGAATATAATATCATAACTGAAGAAGCTACTACATGGGAAGACTATATTTCCAATTTAGAAGTGTCCAACTAATTTTAGTTGTAAATATTATTTGTATCTTCTCATATGTACAGCACTCAAATGAAAAGTTTGCCTACTATTCTCATTTTTGCAATTTCACCAGATAACAAACTCTTCCAAGGCTATATAGTGGTGAACCAACCCTTTTTGTTGTTCGTCTATTCTTCTTTGTCAATGAAAACAAATTTCCCTTCTTGAGAAACCATTGCAGAAATGTTTATATGTAATGTGTACTTTTCATTGGATATTATTGGGATTCCTTTTCTCTAAAAAACCTAAATGCTTGTTCATATTTTTGTAACAGTGCTATATTATATTACTTTTTTAGTTCAATGCTCTTCGGTTTCCTTGTTGGCAATGGATTTACAAGCTAAGCTCATAATGGATTATCCCAAACAGTAGTGATATAAATATTAATCTCAGCTGATTTGTAAACTGTGTACTCTCTTTTATATTCATAAAAACAAAGCAGCCAAGCAAAGTGACCTCTCCTCATCTACCTCCACATTGAATAAATACAACCTTTATATTGAGAGCTACGACCACTCCTATTGTGTTGTAAGTCTGAATTTTATTATGCTTTGTTTTGAACTATCTATATTGTCAGAAGACATGTGAATCCTTGATGCAGTGAGAGTCATTGATAACCAGTTACTTTCCTTGGTTTATTAGTGATTTTCAGAAGATTAATTTATATAGTGACAGGTCTGTTCGCCTTTACATGGTTGAGAAGCATGTACAGTTTTTATTGTGGACTTGAAATCCTCACTGAGAAGAAAGAAACATATATGGGTTTTCCACTGAATCTTCCATTCTTGAAGCAAGCATAATGAAGATTCACCACTCATATTGTGTTGTAAGTCTGCATTTTTATTGTGCTTTGTTGTGAACTATCTATATTGTCAAAAGACGTCTGAATCCTTGACGTGGTGAGAGTCATTGATAACCAGTTACTTTCTTTGGTTTATTAGTAATTTTCAGAAGATTAGTTCATGTAATGACAGGTATGTTCGCCTTTACATGGTTGAGAAGGATGTAAAGTTTTTATTGTGGACTTGAAATCCTCAATGAGAAGAAAGAAACATATTTGGGTTTCCCACTTTATCTTCCATTCTTGAAGCAAGCACAACGAAGATTCATTTACAACTTAGATTGTGGCACTATCAAGAGCTAGTCCATGAAAGAGTTCTATACCTATACTTGTATATGGAGATTCCTAAATTTATTGCTACATCACATGGCATGAAAGCAAACTTTTGTTCACAAGTAGTTTGTGCAGTTTAGGAGCTATTATAATCATTGTTTTCATTGATATTATTGCAAAAATATTTTTTCAAATTGCTTATATATTCCAGATATAGTAGTAATCTATAGTGTTGAGATTACTATTACAAAGATTGTGAGAAAAGAAATTGTGGTTGGTTCACTGTGTTGATGAACTTAACATTATTTTTTGTTATGGGTTGAGTGCCTATGTCTTTGTAATATGAGATTGTTACAAACTTTGCTCTTTTCCTATTAGTATCCTTCGTTGCCTGAGCCTATGTTTTTGTTCCTTCTAACTTTCCTCTTTTCCTACCGGCGTTCATTTTTGCCCCCTCAAGGGGGCAAATGCTAGTTACTAATTACATAAAAAAGGATCTAACTTTCCATCTTGTAGGCTAATAGGTCTCATACACATTAATAAAAAATGGTTAGGGTTATGTTTTATTGTATTCTCTTTTGAAATTTTTTATTATATTTCAACACACTTGAGCACTTGATTTTCCCACAATTTCAACACCCTTGTATGAGCACTTGTTTAAAAACTATTTTAAATATTCGAGATCCCTACATTAAAATAAATTTAGAAAGTGACAACTATATTAAAAAAAAGCCATATATAAGGTAGTAAACAACAATGTTTAGTGAGAATTGTTTTTCAAAACTCATATGCCTTCTCGTTCACCATATCCTAAATTATACAAAACAAAATATGAAAAATAAGAAATAAGATTTTTGGTAGTTTTAAAGTGAATTTACATTTAAAAAAAACAGGAAATAAGCATTATATTTCCTTTCCGAGTTTGCGGAGTTTTAATACCCTACCTTCTTCCATATTTAAATATTATATTAATTCAATAAAAATACATAAAATAAAATATGATATTTTTTTTTCCCACAAAAAAAACATACTATTGATATTCATTAACTGAATCAGATAATACATGATATCAACATATAGAATGTCGTCTTCTCAAAATATATGATCAAAGCTATCCACTTCTTACATGATCAAACAAAACATGATATTATTTAAAATAAATAAAAATACATAAAATAAAACATGATATTATTTAAAATACAAAAAATTCTCAACAAAACTATTTAATTTATGGACAAATATATAAAACAAATTGCTGTCTTAATTTAAATTTAAAAAAAACAATTCAAACAACAAATTAAATTAAATAATTAATGTTTTTTTGGTTGGCAAAGTGGTGGAACCTCCTTGACTAGCAAGTTTGCCTTTGGCTAAGTTACCACAAACCAGGGGCATCTAAGCCGTCAAAATTACCCGGAGATCGCACCCGGCCTGGACCGCACCAACCCTTAACATAGTTGGATTTTTTTAGTTCCATGAGATTAGAACCGGCAACCTTTCCGCTTAGGGGGTGTCTTAACCATACCCCTCCACCAAATGTTCTACATCTCATGGATAAATTAAACAATTAATGTTATAAATTATATTCTAAATATAAATAAATATAAGAAATTAATATTTAAATCATTATAATTAATGATTTGTTTTTCCCGATTGCTCGTCAACCCCGTCACACCAACTCTTATTGATGAATAGATTTTTTGGTGTCTCCTCCCAACTAGCTCACCTCTAAGGAAAATTGAACTCGGGTTGTCGTATTGACGAGACCCACACCTTAACAGAATGAGCTAGTGATAATTGACTAATCAATGAATTTTTTAAATCATTCGTCCCAAGTATATTTTTTCCAAACTTAAATCAAAACTTAAAACTTAACCAACATTGTATAGACAAATTTAAAGCTAATTAAAATTATTAGTTAATTTTGTGTTTGGCAATTTCATTTTAAATGAGATGAAATTAGTCTAGACAAATTTAAATCTAATTAAAGTTATTTGTTAATTTTTTGTTTGACAATTTTGAAATTAGTATAATGACAAAAACAAAATTATATATTAAAAAATAAAAATAAAATAATTTTTAATTTTTAAAACATTTAATTTAACAAAAAAAATTTACAGAACATGAAATAAACTAAAATTTTATTAAAAAATCTGTAAATTAATTAAATTTTAAAAAATTGACTTCTAAAAAATTTCAAAGAATTTCAATATATACGATAAATAAAATAATAATAACAACAACATTTTTTTAATAATTAGATAATATAATAATAATATAAAAAACTATCACCTTTCATACCTATAAAACAATAATATAATAACTATGTAAAATCTACTATAATGTTATCGTAAGATAAAATAATAATGGTTATAATATAATATAAATAATGATTATAATATATAATGGAAGTAGAAATTATTTTAATTTATAATAATATGCAATTACAAT
Source organism: Larix kaempferi (assembly GCA_027924585.1). Lineage (NCBI taxonomy): Eukaryota > Viridiplantae > Streptophyta > Pinopsida > Pinales > Pinaceae > Larix > Larix kaempferi. The sequence goes on along the minus strand of BSBM01001409.1, from coordinate 3,338,143 downwards.
AAATATCATACAATAAATAATATACTAATAATATAAAATAATAACGTACTAATAATATATAATATTTAATATTTAGCATTTTAAAAATATTTATGATGGTATTTTGTTAGCTCTTATTCAATGTGAGGTGTGTATGATTAGCACAACCACTTAATTTGTGGTTGGTTGCCATAAAATCAATGGAGACTACACTTATCTCATCCTCATGCAATATAGAAAAAACATAGATGCTAGTCCACATAATCATTATTGACTTTTATGTCTTTTTAAAATTTTATTTATTAACAATTTTTCAATTTAACAAGATGATTTTTCTTATTTGGTCCATTCTAACTCAAATTTCTCCAATACAATTATATAATAATAATTTGTTGAAACAACAACTCCAAGTCCTTGATAATGTGATAAGGTGTAGTCTACAAATTCTATGTTTTCAACTTTTTCCGAGAATATTTTAAACCTTTTTTTTAGTATATTTTCCGTCTTGTTTTGTTCGAAGTCTAGTTGGAAATTCTTAAAAAAACTTAGAATCACATATATTAGCTGTGGAAATTGCATAATCTAGGTGTTATGGGAGTATTTGAGGGTGTTGAATGTATTTATGGATTCAAAAACACAATTTGAACACTTCCAAATTTAGATTTAATTAAAAAATGATCGTATTGTGATCAAAACCCAATAAAAAAATCCAAAACATAGAATAAATAGACTTCTCCATGTGATAATGTTGGAGGTATGACTTCCTCTTAAATATATCCTTCTTCTGAAGGCAAGTTGGATAGAAACATAATATTTATTAACCATATAATTTAATTCACCTAATGAAAATTTGTTTGAATACTATGCATGCAAGGTTATAATCATTACAAAGAATCTAGTTCCATATGTTAAATTCTAGTTTCTTGAGTTTGTCTATTTGTTTTCACCATCTCAATGGAAGAGTCCTCAAACTATTTACTTTGTTTACATAGATGCAATGTAGGGTTTTCAACCTTTGGAGTCTTTAGAGAAAGAAAGCTTGCCAAAAATCTCTACCAACAACAAAGTTCAATTTCACTCCATTCTTAAAATAAACCAGAAAATATCAGAAAACTTTTGAAGTTTTAAACTTTAATAATATGTTTTTTTAATATGATAAATAAAATGTTAATAAATAAAAATCATAAAACTATTTTTTTATAGAATGAAAATATGTTAATATAATAAAAATAAATAATAAAATATCATAAAACATTAGAAAGCATTTGCCATTTTTATAAGACTATCAATGTTGAGGATGAAAGTCATTTTCTCTTACAATGCTCTAAGTACATCCACATTAAATCACAATTTCATAATCTTTGCTACAATATGAATCTTTCTAACCTTCTAACATGTCAAAACTATGGCTATCTAAGAACACTTCTTTCTAAGTTTTTTTAGCATAGAAATAAAAATTTTACAGCAATCCAAGTAATCCTCCTAAGATTTATAAACCAAAATTGATTTTTATAAACATTAACTACCATCATCATCTTCATCATCAATATGTTTTTTAATATAACAAATAAAATGTTAATAAATAAAAATAATAAAACTATTTTCTTTAATAAAATAATATTATATAATTTTTTTTCAAATTTATATATAAAATGATTATCAATATAAATTTATATTAAATCGATTTCTTTTATTGATAATTTCATTTCATAATCTCACACGTTCCATGAAAAATGTCACGCTATCCCATTAATTATTAAGTTCCATGGAGCACTAATGGGTTGACCATAGAATTATAAATTCCTTCTTTATTCAAATAACCTTTTGTATTAAATTAATTGAAAAAATATTTCAATTTTGATCAACGTGGATGGACCATTTAATTTTGTGATTTTTTAACAATAAAAGATAGATATATCATGTTCAAAGTGAAGATTGGTGGAGAGTAGGTAGTTCGTTGACATGTCACATTAGAGTAGGTAGTTGATCACATGTTATATTAAGGTGTGAACCAACCAAAGAGAAAGACAAGGTGAAGAAAGGCAGATATTTGGTTACAATGTTGTCTTACCCTATCAAATCAATGATATATATTTATTGGTTAAAAAGAAAAAGATAAGGCACACCTCTCTCCTCAATAATTGCTCACTGAAAAGTGGGGAAATATACCCACTCACAATACCTATCCCTACCTACCCCTTGGTGGGATCCAAAAGGCATCAGTGTGGGACCCACCTCCTTTTAACTATAATTATCAACTTCCAATTGACCATACTTCTTTCCAAAGTTAGAATACAACAACGATCAATTATGCAACATGCATACACATAACGATCAACTATGCAACTTGCATACACATTTGGCATTTTTCCAAACTGGACACCAAACAAAAGAATTTGTATGTAGACAACTCTTGGAAAAAAACCACTATAGCTAGGGAACAGTGTTCAATTGGCATGTGCATGAGCAATTCACAGAGCACAAGGGTTCTCACAATGACCATATTAGCATTTGATCCAAAAGGAGTCAGACAACATGGACTTGTCTACACTGGTCTTTCTGACTCAAAAGCATGGAATGCTTGTATCTTCTTAATAAACTAGAGCCAACAAACTTTTCACTTTGACCAAAAGTAGCTAGTGAGATAAATAGACTTGAAGACCATGCCTCTTTGCAATTTGAATATGGTATGCAGCCAATAAGAAAACAAAATGGCCTTATCATATGCTCACTAAACACATGTAGCCTGATTTTGCACATGGAAAACATTGTCAATGACAAAGAGCTAATGGAATCAAATATTTTGTGCTTCCAAGAAACCCATTCGCATTTTGTCCCTGGACAAGCAATCTTGACAGTTAGGTACAATTGTTTTCCAACATTTACTTTGCATGGTCTTATCACATGCTTGAAAAGGGACATAACAATTGATAGCTTGGAAGGACATGCAACAAAATACACGGAAGCAATTATTGCCAAATTTAGAATAGGGGCCTTTGCTCTATGGCTATTGAATCTATACCACGGGCTCCATTCACTAGTCAAATGTCTCCTTGGATTCTTGGACTGAATTCTAATGGACAAAAAAAAAAGAATCCAATCATTATTGTTGGAGATTTCAACATTGACATGTTACAAAATAGCATACAGAAACAAGCTCTTGAATCATTTATGCAACACAATGGATTCAAATCAAAAAACAACAAATGCAAGGTTTATGCTTGACCATTTTGGGACAAACATAAAAAAAAAAAAATGACATTGAGTCCAATGTCTTTGATGCCTAATGGACTGATCACTTTGCAACATGCCTATCAATACCATTACCATTGCCAAATGTAGAAAACAATTGAGCCATTGCCTAGAACAATAGAACTCAACCTCAGAAATACATGGCTAAATTGTTTTTGTTGAAACATTTAGAGCTTGATTCTTGGCCAGCCAAACAAAAAAATTACAATTTTTCTATCTAAAATAATAACAAACTACACCTAACAAAAAACTTATGACATCTCACCAAGCAATTTAGTTCTATATCAATTTGTTTAGAAATGTTCTCACTTCTTTTAATGGCATACTTTATTCTAAATGGTGCTGGATGAACATTTGGCAATACTTGTGATCTTCAAACTAAAATTGCTTTGATATTTTACACAATGCTATAGTTCATATTTTAAACTATGTAAATTTTCAATAAAAATGAATGAAAAGCATCCACTTCTTAAGAAAAAAATCATTTTACTTTATACATATTTAGACATAATGAGGAATTATGTTCTAGTAGATTGTTTTCCAATTATAACTATCGCTATGTCCAGCTGCAATGCACTTTAGTTTAATGGACCGGGGATATATTTAGAGTTATTTCAAATGTTGCTTAATCTGGACTCCAGGCCCATTGCACCTGATTTTTTAATTGTTGTTACATAATACATTGCATCTTGTAGTGGCTAAACATCCACTGCTCCTTTGAATCAAACGGTGTCTTGCTTTCCTAATTCAAACACATAGCTACTTTTTTTTTTAATAGGCTTTTTGCATATTGATTCATGTGAATCCAAAAGGGTTTTAATCTGTAGCTATTGTTGGTGCAATGGCCTCCATAGGAAAGCAGCCAGCTAGTATTGATGCCACAGCTTTTGCAATGGCCTCTAATGAGGTTGTTTTGGCAGCGCGATCTCATTTGCATAATGTGATAAAAAGAGAACTTCGTGGAGACTATTTCACAAATTCACAGTCCAAGATATTTAAATTTTGGTTTGCATGGTGCACATTCTCTTAGAATCCTATAGTCAAACAGGCTGCTTGAAAAAAATGTGGTCAATGATCAATTATTATATGTAACTTATTTTGTTTTGAACCTGATTTGGGATGATGTGTTTGCAATTCATTATGTTTTCGTCAAATAGGCTCTGGACACCCAATCTAAAATGTTGAATGTTTGAAACTCCATTTGCATTTGCATCTTTAATATCCTTTTCTTTAGTTGTTACTCCATTTGCAAGCAACACATCTAGCATTCTCAGTTGCAGGGACAATGCCACCTTGTGGCTCTCGTTTGGAAATAAATGAAAAAAATCAATTCAAGTTTTAAATTATGGTAACAATAAAGGACAAGAATTCATTAAATGGACTAGTTTCTCAGGAACGTGCGAGCTGCGTGAGCTGATCGAGCGTGAGCTCTCACGCAGGTTAGGGTTCTTGCCCTAGACACCCCCTTGCGACTTGGAGATGGATCCCCTGCGGATCCAAGCCAGGAGGAACGCAGACGACTCCTCAACGCGGCCTTCCGGGCTCTTGTGGCCTCCACGCCACTCCCTCCCCCTTTTGCTCCTATTACAGGTGATGGTTTTGTCAAGCGGGCTGATGCCCCCAAAATTCAGATCATGTCGGTTGCTTCAAGGCTTAAAGCCATTGCTTTGAGTGAACGGGGTTTGATCGGATAGTTTACTGGGATCTCACCATCGCCGAAGTCAATGGAATTTTGGGTTAAAAAAATTGGATGTCATTGATCTCTGAGGGCTTGCAGCATTGTTTTTGCGTCAAGGGCTTCTATGCCTTTTTGTTCGAAAATAAGGATGACCAAGACCTCATTTTCAGAAGCGGGTCGTACTTTATGGGCCCTAGGGGGTTGTATCTAAATCGATGGAGTTTATCCTTTGATCCAGAAAAGGATGTGCCTTTTGTAGTTCGCCTTCCTCATCTCCCTTTACACTTCTGGAATGATACCCTCCGAGCAATAGGAAACTCTCTTGGCAAATACATTGACAAGGCAGAACTGAAAGGCCCTCTTTTCTCTTGTGCAATGATCTGTGTAGAGGTGGACCTAGGAAAGGGACTCCCAGAACATGTTAGCCTTTGCATGGATGGCTGGGAGCATGCGCAAAAGATAGATTATGAACAACTGCCTTTTAAATGTAAGAAATGCCATGAGTATGGCCATTTCATCAAAAACTGCCCTAAAGCAGTGCAGGAAAACCCTGAGAAAACTCAAGAATAAGGTTGAAAACAAGTGAAAAAAGGAAGGGAAGTGGCCACTTCATTCCCCGAACCAAAGGATCCGTAGACAGAGAAAGGAAAAGCACCAGCGCAAGTAGAAAAGGAGGCCACAACTAGCAACCAGTTCAATGTTTTGAATATAGAAGAAGGAGAAATAATCATGAATGAAGTCCCCCTACTTGAAGACAGTTCAGAACCCCACAACACTTTAGCAGGAAACGTCATCTCTACCTCTTCTCCCAGAGAATAACGGCTAGATACTGTGATTGAGGACTCCCCAACGCCTGGAGGATCTTGGGATGAAAGGGTAAAACAAAGTAGAATCTCCTCTTTTACCCTCTCTCTGGATTCCTCTTCAAAAGGGTCACAAGAGTTTCTTGAACCAGGACCACCCCCAAACACCAGAGGAAGAAAGTCACAAAGATACCACAGAGAACAGAAAGCAGAGAGATAATTGGAACTTGGAAGGCAGCGAAGCATTGAGGAAACAAAGCATCTTCAAAACTCAAAAAATTCAGGGAACGTAGATGGAAGGTCTAGAGCAAGGCCTCAATCAGTTAAGAAGTAATGAAAATTGTCTCTTGGAATTGCAGAGGACAAGGCAGAACAAACAAAGTGGAAGTAATAAAAGATATCATCAAATCTGAAAGACCAGACATTTTGCTTATCCAAGAGACAAAAATGAGTGATGTGGAAGTTTTGGTACTTTCACATCTCTTCTGGAAACACAGCCAAGGAAACGCTATAAGCTCCAGAGGTGCCTCAAGAGGAATAACAAATTTTTTTTCAAGTAAGTTTGTTATAAAAAATGTTAAGGAAAATCATCACTGGCTCCTCACCGAGTTCCACGAAAAAGATGATCCAAATATTTATTATGTTTGCAATGTGTATGGACCAACTCATTATAGAGACAAACATTTGTTCCGGAATAGCCTCTCTACTCTAAAAGAGGATCTGAAAGGGAAAGATCTCATAATCATTGGCGACTTCAATTCTACTAAAACTCAGTCAGAAAAAGAGGGGGCTCTAGAGTAAGAGATCCCTATGGGGAAAACATGGAGGACTTGATACTAGAGTTGGATCTTTTGGATCCACCATTAAAAACGGAAAGTATACATGGATTAATAGAAGGCTGGGCGTGAGATACATCGCAGCCAGGCTTGACCGTTTCTTGGTAAGTTCTTCTTTCCTGCAAAAATATCTCCTCCCTACCTCTTTTGCTTTACCTTCTGCAGCTTCGGATCACAAGCCAATCTCCTTGGTGCTTTCCTCCCCTGTAAACCTGGGTCCCATCCCCTTCCGATTTAACCCCTCTTGGCTTCATGATGAAGAAGTCCTTGGATTAATTAAAAATGCTTGGAGCTTTACTGGCATTGGTTCTCCTAGCTTCATTTGGGAGAACAAATTAAGAAATGTACGCTATGCGCTGAAAAGCTAGGCGAAATCGGAGTATAAAAATCCTAGCAGTATGAAAATTGAACTTCAATCTGGATTTGCAGCCCTGCAATCCAAGATGGAGAATGAAGAAATTACCTTTCATCTTATCAGTCAAGAAAAAGAATTGAATCATAAGATCCTCAGCACAGCTAGAAATGAGCAAGCGGAATGGAGGATGAAGTCTAGGCAACTCTGGTTAAAAGGTGGGGACGGTAATAAGAATTACTTCCACAAGCAAACAAAAGCAAGGATCAGTTTCAACATGATCAAAGAATTAAAGGATAAAGATGGCAAAAGGATGGTGGAGCTGGAAGAGATTAAGACACATGTTTTCCAGCATTTTAGAGATCTCTACATGGACAAAGACGAGACTGACCCCCTAGCTCGGGACGATCTCCTTTCCGGAATACCTCCCCTCATTTCGGATCTAGATAACATGGATTTATCAAAACCCACTATGGATTTTGAGATCAATGATTCTATTTGGTCCTTACAAACTGACAAGGTTCCCGGCCTGATGGGCTCACCATTAATTTTTACAGAGCAGCATGGGATATCATCAAGGAAGACTTGAAAAGAATGCTAAATTGGACGAGGAAAAAAGATAAGGTAGGGGGGGCCACCAAGTCTTCCTTCCTTGCCATGATACCAAAAGAAAAAAATCTTATGTCAATAGATCGCTTTAGGCCTATTTCACTTTGCAATACCTCTTACAAATTCCTTTCAAAGATTCTGGCCTCAAGAATGAAGAAAATCATGGGAAAATTAGTCGCAGATACTCAGGGAGGTTTTATTGTCGGGCGTCAAATCCTTGACAACATCATTATTGTTCAGGAAGCAATTCACTCCAATATGGAACGCAAGCAACAAGGTATGGATAATGCTTTTGATAGGGTAAATCTCTTCTTTCTCTTTGAAATTATGTCAAAGTTTGGCTTTTCTAAAAGGTTCATTAGATGGATTAAGGCTTGCATTAGTAGCCCCTGGATTGCTCCGTTGGTAAATGGTAGGCCAACCAAGTTTTTTCAAGTCACCAGGGGTATCCGACAAGGTTTCCCCTTGTCCCCTTATCTCTACCTTCTGGTCGTTGACTCAATGAGCAGAAAGCTTTAGCAACAACAAGAAAATGGGGATCCAAAAGGCCTAAAAATTGCAAGAGGATTCAGAGCTGCAAACCATGCACAATTTTCCGATGACACCATTTTGCTTGGAGGTGCATCTACAGTTATAGCAGAAAGGTTCAAAAGAGTTCTCTCCATCTTCCTCAAAGCCTTGGATGGTAAGGTTAACTCCTCTAAATCAAAATTTTATGGGTGGAATTGCCTCCCTGGAGTCATGGCAAGGATATCAAGAATCCTTGGATTTCAGGGAATAACTATTTGGAACTCCTTCAGCTATTTGGGAATTCCTATCTTCAAGGGGAAAAAAAATATGGCAGACTGGCATAGTGTGATTGACAAAATTTTAAAAAAAAATCAACTCTTGGGGAACCAGATGGCTCAACCCAACATGAAAATTAGTTCTTATAAAAGCAGTCCTTTCTGCATTTCCAATTTATGTTTGCTCAATATCCTTAGCTCCTAAACAAATTATACAGGAAATAAACAAAGAAATCCGGAAATTTCTCTTGCAAGGAGGCAAGGATACCAATACAAAAAAAATCCATTTGATAGACATGGACACAGTGTGCATCCCAAAGCATTGTGGCAGAGCGGGAGTAAGAGATCCTCTAATCATGAATTTAGCCCTCGACCCAAAATTTTTATGGGGAGTAATATGTGGCAAAAATGCTTGGTGGAAGAGGGATCTTTAGAAAAAATACATGATAGGTACTAGAAGAAAATGTGTAGAGGATATAGATATGAGCAGAGCTGGGTCTCCTATTTGGGACCTCTGAAAAAGGCAACTTTCATCATTCAAGACAACATTCATTGGATAGCAGGGAATGGCAGGTGAATTAAGATTTGGTATGATAGGCTTGGTTCGAATTCCCCAGCTAACTTCCGACAGGAACTAAATGATCTTAAGGAATGGTTTGATCGCAACAACATCAGCACCCTATACGATATTTCTTCCTGGACAAATAGTGGTAGATGGGCTGGGTGGAAGAATCTTGAAATTCCAGTGCACCTTCAAACAAACTACATATTTTTTCTTTCCCTTTTGCATGGGCAAGCCCCAATTCACAGACACATTAAAGACAGCCGGGGTTGGGGAAATACGGGCTCTTTTTCGGTAAAGGAAGGTTACCACCTGGTTTACATGAGCAAGAACAGGATAAAAAAAGATGCAAAGTGGAATAAGATTTGGTGTAATGATGGTATTCCAAAGGTCAATGTCTTTTTTTGGATTCTTGCACATCGCAAAACTCTTACTGCCGAAAACTTGAGGAAGCGAGGGATTGTAGAGCCCCTTCGCTGCATCCTTCGTAAAGAATCAGAAGAAACCGTGGAGCACACCTTCAATGAATGTAAATTCTCGCAAGAAGTTTGGAGTTATGCTCTACAAGATCTGAAGGTTAATATTATAATGCCAACGACCTAAAATGATCTCTTTTCAAGCTGGAAAGACTACTATCAGGGTTCTCTCATCCATAAATTGGATCTTACTAGAGCTTGGGAAGTTCTCCCTAGATTCATTTGCTGGAAAATATGGACGACAAGAAACAAAGAAATCTTTGAAGGGAAAACCTCGAGCACTAATAAGGTTTATGCCTCGACAAAGGCCCTCTGGGTGGAATCTTTATCCATGAGAGGAATGAAAAGCATAAACAAGGAACCTCTAACAGTTGAGGAAACAACATGGGTGTCTGACTTCCTTTTTCCTACTCCCCAATGCTCTTAGTTAAAACCCCCAAAGAAACCAAGATCTTCAAACTGGTAGCTAAGGATGAGCAATGAAGAATTCCAAAACTAGTGGACAAATATAGGAAGCAGTTCTTTGTTCTTTGATGGTGCCTCGAAAGGCAATCCAGGGCTGGCAGGTGCGAGTGAGTTATCTATGACTCCAAGGGGAACAAGCAAAAAGAATATGCCTGGGAAATTGGGAGAACAACAAATAATGGATCGGAATGGCTCGCTTTAATTAAGGGGTTGGAGCTGGCTAGGGACATGGGAATTGAGGAAACGATTTCCATAGGAGAATCCCTAATTGTCACAAGGGAAGCAAGAAATATTTCTAGAAACCGAAAGAGCCCCTCCACAAAGATGCACCATCTTCTAAATTGTCTAGCTAAGGAATTTAAATCAATTAAATTCCTTCATGTTCTAAGAGATCATAATCGTCGGGCGGATAGCATGGCTAATAAAGGTGTTGGTTTGAGATGTGGCATCCTAGAGAGGGATAATGTTACTTTTGAAAACATTTGGATACCGTAACTCTATTGTCCCTCCCACTAGAATCGGTGACCAACTCTTGGTCTTGATCCCCCCTTGGATCGTGCTTAATGGCATCAATTTCATTTTATTGTGTCTCTCCTTATTTTACATCCTCATGGACCACTCATCATCCCACCTTTCCCTCCAAGTCTCTCCCCGGATCTACCTTTGATTTCCACATGCTTCACTCTTAAATGCCAAAGGATTGTCCCACGCCTTAACCACATGGCTTGCATGTGCAAGACAGAGGAAATCTGTCGGTTTCGAGTAATTTTTTTAATAACCAGAGGGTTTGCTTCTGTCCTCCTTCGAGCCTCTGCCTTGTTTCCACCTTTTGTTTCAGAGAACTCTTTTTTCGTTTTCAATTTCGCTCATTTTGCTTGGTACTGGAGGTATTGCATGGAAATGGAGATTTTTCGTTCTGGCACTCCATCCCTGAGTGACCCTGAGGTTTTGACGAACTGTCTTTGCTGCAAAAAACCTTTCAGAAGTGTTCCTGGTTCTCATAGTTGGGGACTCCTGATCTCTCCAGCTCATGGTCATTCTGAACTGAAAGGGAAGGAGGAGCGTATGGGTAATTGGAGGCTACAGGCATAAAATTCGAGGTTTAGATGGAGGCTGGAGGCATAAAGGAAGCCCTAATGGAGGCTGTGGGCATAAAGGAAGTAGCCCAGTTGAAGGCTGCGGGTATAAAGGTTATTCAATTGGAGGCTGCGGGCATGAAAGAAGTCGTTCAGATGGAGGCTGCGAGCATAAAGGAAGCACAGATGGTGGCTGCGGGCACAAAGGAAACAACCCAGATGAATGTTGTGGGCATACAGGTCATTCAGTTGGAGGCTGCGTACATAAAAGAAGTCCAAATGGAGGATGCAGGCATAAAGGAAGATGCTCAGATGGAGGCAGCAGGCATAAAGGAAACCCAAATGGAGGCTGCGGGCATAAAGGAAGCAGCCCTGATGAAGGTTGCGGGAATAGGGGTCTGTCAGTTGGAGGCCACGGGAATCAAGGAAGATGCTTAGATGGAGGTTGCGGGCATCAAGGAAGATGCTCAGATGGAGGTTGCAGGCATACAGGAAATTCAGAAGGAGGCTACAGGCATGAAGAAAGAACTTCAGATGGAGGTTGCGGGCATAATGGTTTCCGGTTACACTCTGTTTTCTGCATAAATTATGAATTATGTTTTGTGGTCCCTTAGTTATATGTATTATCTGGATATATCCCCCTGCTTTGTTTTGTTTATGCAATGTTTTGCTTCTGTTTATTTCTGCTCGGTCAGTATGTAAGAAGATATAGCTTCCACGGAATAGGCAAGTTCCGTGATAGCTACAAGTTAGAGAAGGAAGAACAAGGTGTAATGGATGTTGTCCTGTTATGGGAGCATTCCTATCTATTTTCTCTGTACTATTCTTTTTATTTATAATCAAAAGCTCTTTTAACCTTTTCTATTTAAAAAAAAGAATTCATTAAATGGACATAAAAGCTGACCTTTTATGTGGAAGGAAAGAAGAACATATCTATACGTGTAAGGAATCTTAGATATTGGAATGGAAAAATAGATGCAAATTTGAATGCCATAGCCATATATGGGGATGATAAAATATTAGTTGCTCAACATTGAAATATTTAATATATAGATAGATATAGATATATCTATCTATATATTACATACATACATACATATATATATGTATGTATGTATGTAATATATAGATAGATATATCTATCTATATATTACATACATACATACATATATATATGTATATATTACATACATACATATGTATGTAATATATACATATATATATGTATATATATATATATACATATATATATATATATATATTACATACATATATATATATATATATATGTATGTATATATATATATATGTATCTATTACATACATACATATATACATATATATATATCTATCATATATATAGAGAGATATATATATCTCTCTATATATACATATATATAGAGAGATATATATATCTCTCTATATATATCTATCATATATATAGAGAGATATATATATCTCTCTATATATATGTATATATAGAGAGATATATATATCTCTCTATATATATGATAGATATATATATATGTATATATGTATGTATGTAATAGATACATATATATATATATACATACATATATATATATATATATATATATATGTATGTATATATATATATGTATCTATTACATACATACATATATACATATATATCTATATGTATGTATGTAATAGATATATCTATATATATGTATGTATGTAATATATAGATACATATATATAGAGAGAGAGTATGTCAAATTGTTATTTAGATGTGTCTTTTTAGTTTTGATCCTAAATGATAGCTTTTCTATTTCTAATTATTACTCATTTACCTTGTTTCCTGGCTTCTTTTACCTTTTGAAACTCCTCCTTAATTCGGCTTGTTCTTCTAGAATGAGATCTTAGTTTATGAATATATCATTTGAGTCTCGAAGTTTTACTAAGTATCCCAAGTTTATGGTCATTAGAGCTAATCTTCACCCTGATTAGTTTGTTTTTATTTTCAATTAGTTTTCCCAACCTCTGTGCTTTCATGAAACAGGTTGTTTCAATTTGTAACATGTCATGTAGCTTTACCTTGACCATGGCTAGCGTAATAATGAAAAATTTTGGATTTTGAATGGACAAGAGATATGGATGTTAGAAGATTATTAATTAATTATTTTATTTCTAGTTGAAAAGCATATTAATAATAATAATAATTCAATTTAAGGTTACAACCTAACCAGCAGTTGCACTCGACCGTGCAAAACAAACATCGTAATAAGGAGGAAACCTGGAAGAGATGTACTTAAGAGAGAACTTGAGAAGTGGAAATTCCAAAAAAGGTAAATATGGAAAGTGTACAAAATATGTAAAGAAGTATGTCTAATCTCGCTTTCAATGACAACTAAAACCTTGGCTATTTTTCTACTTGAGGTGTTCATTTGATTTGAAAGTAGAGGTTTACTACTGGCCCTCATTGTAAATGCTTGTCTTTTGTATTCTAATAGAGTAAAATAATTTTTTAAGTGACAAAAGTAATGGTTGTCTGATCTCCATTTCAATGACAGCCAAGACCTTCGTGATTTTTCTACTTGAGGTGTTTATAGGAGGGTTGATTTGAAGGTTGTAGCTAGGGTTTTACCCCTAGCTTGTGCAAATGAGCACCTACTAAGGAGAATGGACTCCTTAGTAGCAGTTCAGTAAGTGTAAATAATTAAGCTAAAACGAAAATTAAATTACTTCTAAAACATGCATAAAACATCAACAACAAATTTGAAGAATGGCTTTTTGTATTGATATTACCTTCAATGTGAAGGTTTGATGAAGCCCTTTGCAGTGTCCAAGAGGATGCTCCAAGCTTCAATATGCTCCTTCTCCTTCTCCAATGATGGGAATGGGCCAAAAGTGGCTCTCAAGGTGAAAGTAGTTCAATGGTGAACTAGGGTTTCGAGAGAGATTTTGGCAGAGTAAGGGTGCTTGTGATTGTGGATATGGAATAAGGGATCTCCATCACCTATTTATAGTTTTTTGGTGGTGGAGTGCTGACCCATGGTTTTAGGAAACACATGGTTTAGAGCAGCTGTATAGGGTTTTTTCCTCCTTTTCCTCATTATTTTATATTTTTTATTCCCTTTTTAGGGGATTTTTGCTATTTTTGGAGGAAAAGGGGGTTTTTTAGCCTTTTTTAGGCTATTTTGATGGTTTTGTGGCCTTTTGGAGGCATTTTAGGCCTTTTGGAGGCTTTTTAATGGGATTTTTGGGGTTTTTCAGGGAAATATGGTAGGGAAATGGACAAATGAGCCATATAATGTGGTAGATGAGGTAGTGAACACTTTTTGGGTGTTAACAGATTGCCCCCTGATGTGCGAGGTCAGGAGCTCATCGTATGGCCGATGGACATCATAAGTCATGAATGGTTTTCCTGGGATGTGGAGAGAAGAGAAGAAACAAACTGGAGCCCGGAACAACGATCCCGAACAACTACAAGAACTAAAAGTACATAACCTCAATAATGGATGAGGAATCATCTGATCATATAAACGAGGCGGGCATTCCCATGCTCGTATCAGGATATAACATAACAATAACAATGCTGGGGTCCAAAAAATGGGGACCTGAAATATACATGACCTCAAATACTGACTGAGGAATAATCTCAATATATGGACGAGGCGGGCATACCCATGCTCGTATCAAGATACATAAACAGAACTGTGAGGCCCGAAAAGGGGGACCTGTAATATACATGACCACTGTGTACATCATAAGAGTCCAGAGGGGACACAGATCTGGTACATACTGCTGAGCTGATCATGTGTGAACTGAATAAATGGTGCACTGGAACAATCAACAGTGCTACTGAGTGTGGTACCAAAAGAACTGATGAGCTGATGGATCATAGTGACTGGGGTCATACTCTCCATGGTACACGGAACGGGAACTGAAATGGGTACTCAAGGAAGCATAGAACTGGATGGCTTCCGAATACAAACGCCAACGCAGCCTGGACATCCACGGGAACATATAACTGGGCGTTCCCAAGTGACTCACCAATGTGCTAGAGTCGGGGGAAATCCGGGGTCTTCGACTAAAAACTGATGGGATATAATCCTACGCGATCCTCAACGATGCGATCAAGGTGCTGAAGTCAAGCATGTGAGGAACAACCACTCGGAGAGGCAATGATGTCTCCTCTCAGAATGATCCGTAGGCACTTACCACAGATGGTGATAAGTCCAAGGCGTAGGGACCTCTGGGCCTATCCTCTGGAATAGAGGAGCTGTCGTCGACATAGGGAGACCTGCAACTATCAAGGCAATGATGTTTCCTTGACAGGAGCGCGAGGTACAAGACCGAAATGTGATAGTACTGATGGCAGGACTGATAAACTGTGGGGGGACAACTGGGCAAGTAGAGTGGGTGGACTCAAACTTCCTTTGTTCATAGTATGATAATGGGAATGATCTGGCAGCATATGAAACTGACTGAGGGGAAAGGGATCATAGCTGTAGTGGATCTGGGAGGATAATTGGCTGAGGGAGACTCAAGCTGGTATAAAATGGCAGGAGACTGCAGAATACTCTGAACAAAGGCGACCTGATTGGGGGTGCTGCCGAGATCATCGATCAAAGTGCCAGGAGGCACGGGAGGGGACTTCTTCATGGGTTAAGGAACTAGAAGAAGTGTGTGTAAAATGATACTGTCGTGTGGATTTTACGAGCCCAGGACAGTTCATGCTCGTGGTTGCTTTCAATTTTAAGGAGTCTGAAAGCGATAAGAAGACTCTGAAGAAATGGAATGGTACTGTCGTGTGGAGTTTACGAGCCCAGGACAGTTCATGCTCGTGGTTGCTTTCAATTTTAGAGAGTCTGAAAGCAAGTAAGAAGACTCCAGGGGGTTGCTTTTTCGTAGATTTAGTCTCCAAGGCCCAAAGAAGCATAAAAGGATGCAATGAAGAACTCTTCTAGCCGGTGTGACTAGAGTATTCCTTTTTCGTAATTAGTCTACCAGGTCCGGAAAAGGGTTAAACTTATACCAGATAGACGCCCTTTCAGGTACTTTAGCGAGCATGAAAGGAAGCAAGATTGCTCGGCGATCTTTTCATTCTTTTAGGAGTCAGAAAAGAGCTTAACGGAAACTCCCTAAGTTCCTTTTTCGTAAAGGACTTGTCTGGCCCGAAAAAGGGATAAAATTATACCGAACAAAAGGAATGGCCAGGCAAGGAGGAAGTGTTCAATCAAGGATCAATAATGGTGACCAAGAACTAGGGTAGGGGGGGAACACTGGTGGGCCTCCTTGCGGGGTAGATGAAATGGTGGCAAAATAACGAAACATTTGCAGTATGACAGGAGTGAATGGCTCATGTACAAAAGTGGAACAATCCGATGGCGGCCGATGTGGCACGCAAATCGAGGCAGCAAGGTGTTGGGACACAATGTTGAAATTGTACCAAGTGAGAGCGAGAAATGATCTCAAGCATCATCACGAGCTCGGAAAAATGAATCCGGCAATATAAAGGATGTCAAAAACGGGTAACGGCCGACGTGGCACGCAAACCGAGGTGACGGGGCATTTTGGAAAATGCCCAGAAAATCTGGAGGTGAGAGCGAGATATGATCTCAAGCGTCATCACCGGCTCGGAAAAATGAATCCGATGATATAAAACATGTGAAAAACGGAGAACGGTCGATGTGGCATGCAAACCGAGGCGACTAGTGGTGTCTGAAAAATGGGCAAAAAATAACGAAACGAAAATAATGCAATGAGGTGACCATCATGACGGTCTCGTCGTGTTGATTCCAATGGTGGAAACGGTTTGAAAAACGGACTCCGTATGGGGCCAGAATGACTAAAACAAGAAAAAGTTAACTGACTATAAATAGTGGTGGGTCCAACATGACATGTGTCATTTGTACTTGTTGACTTTGACTTGTGATTAGAGTGGACCAGAGCTTAGGTGGCATTTCTGGACGATCCGTCTGGCTGATTTCAGATCCATGAGATACAGGTATTTCATTAAACTCATACCTGCATGTTTTTTAGGGTCGGGGGTTGGGTAGTGGGTCCTAGGGTTTATTTGTACGGTCCACGTGGGGTGGACCGCGGGTTAGGGGGTCGAAACCGCGGTTGCAGACCGCGAGTTTCGGGGTGAAACACGCGGCTGGAAACCGCGTGTTTCGGGTTGAACCACGCGGTTGGAGACCGCGTGTTTCCTGGATGGAACAGCGGTCGAGTACCGCGAGTTCCAAGGAGGAACACGCGATTCCCAACCGCGGGTTTAGGGCTGACAGGCGCGGTTGGGAACCGCGATGATAGGCCTGACAGCCGCGGTCAGAAACAGCGGCAGGAAGCCCGAAAGCCGCGGTTTTGGGCCGAGCTATTAGGGTCTTCTGGGAGAGGGAAAAGTACTTTACTTTAGTTGACATGAGTCTGATGAGTTTACTTTGTGTGATTGGCAGGATGCCGCAGGTTCTCTGGAGAGAGCGGGAGATCCCTGATGAGACCATGGGTTTCATTCGAGGGAATCGCCATGTGCGATCTGTGCTGGGGATGTGCGGACTTCTGAAGTTCGCACAGATACCCATGATACGGTCAGCAGCATTGCTGCTGAACCGTCTGATCAGCTTCTGGGAGCTGGACATCCAGGCTTTCCGGGTACAGGGTGAGAGGGTGGACCTCACCCTGACCGATGTATACTTTCTGACGGGGTTGCCCTGCCTGGGCAGGGTGGCAGACACACAGCCGCGGGTTGCCGCGGACGTCGACATGGAGGACATGTTGGAGAGGTACTGCGGTCCGGACACGAGGGTGCATAGGAATGCACTCCTGGTGAGGGACCTACAGGAGCCGGCCGTGCAGGCCATGGCGGCGTGTGTGGTGCGGGTATTGGGTTCCCAGTCTCCTGAGAAGGTGTCTGGGGGTCAGATGCAGATGGTAGAGCGCGTACTGGATGGGGTGTACTACGCGTGGGGCCAGATGTTCCTAACCTGTGTTCAGCGACAGCTGACGGCAGCGAAGGAAGATGGCAAGGGCTTTTGTTTTGGGTCCTTCTTATGTGCCTTCTTTATGGAGAGGGTACCCACACTGCGGCCACGGGTGCCGATTAGGCCAGGAGGGATGAGGGAGCCGAGGATGGTTCGTTGGGGCGAGATGATGCGCCGCCGTGGTGGCGGCGACGTGGGCAGGTACTTCACGCAGGAGTTGTACCTGCAGTGGCTCCAGATACCACTGACACTGGACGACTTCCCGTATCGGGACATGGACTTCACGGGAGATCCGGAGGCACCACGAGCACCAGGACAGGCATGGGGTCCCGACGGTACGTATGTGTCTTTATTGAATGTTATGTATGTCAAATTTTATGTATATGATAGTAGATAGATATATTGTGACTGACATATGGGTGATCTTGCAGATGTGGGTCTGAGGCCACCTCCAGGACATGTGGCACGGAGAGGTATTGTGGTCGTTCCAGCGCTGCCTGGGCGAGGAGAGGTGCGGCGCCGGGATCCAGAGGTGACACTAGAGTCTGTACGGGAGCTACTAGACCGGTTGTTGATAGGAGTGACCGACGAGGGATGGCGGGATGTCGATCCTGATGTGGTACGGGATTGCATGGGGGCACCCCGAGAGTTCAGATCCATCGCGATCCGGGTGGCGATCTTGGTGGACCGGGTCCGGGCACAGGAGGCCGGAGGAGAGGAGGACTTGCCGGAGGAGGAGCGAGGGGAGGACTCAGAGGTAGCCGATGCAGGTAGTGATGCAGGATACGACTCTCATTAGGGAGTGCAGGGGACTCCCCCCAGAGTTTTGTAGCTACGGCATGTATTTTGATGAGGCGTTAGGGATGTATAGCCATTTTTTGTATAGCGGAGTACAGGGGTACTCAGGACATGTATAGCACTGAACATGTATATTTTTTGATATATATATATATATGCACGTGGATGCACCTTTTTGTATGATGTTGTTTTATTTGTACGCACGTGGATGCGCTTTATGAGTTTATATGTTTACATTGCACGTGGATGCAAGTAGGTTAGGATGTTAGGCACGTGGATGCCCCTTGTGTATTTTATGTGATGCGACATGATATATGTATGTTTAGGCACGTGGATGCCCCTATGGTTATGCATGTGGTTTATGTACATGGATGCAAATGTGGATGCGATGCAATCTTTTTTGGATTTTGATATATTTTTATGAGATGCTATGTGATGATGATGCATGATGTTACATGGTGTGAGTGATATGCCAATCGAGGATTGTGTTGGCCATTTGGTCTGCGACACTATTTTGGGCTCTGGGGACATGTGTGAATGTGATGGATTCAAATTGTCGACTGAGTTGTTTTGTGTGCGGGAATTTTCTAAAAAGGCAGGGATCACGCACCTGGTAGCAGTTGTTGAGCTGGGAGACAAGTAGCTGGGAGTCAAGGAACACATGAAGGTGACATATGCCCATTTGGAGGGCGGCAGTCAAGAGACCGGTCACAGCGTCATACTCCGCCTGGTTATTGGTAGCAGCGCCTATACATATCCCGTCAAGGTGAATCATTTCGTTGGAAGGGGAGTACAAGACCCATGCTGCAGAAGCCAGGTTGGGAGACCAGCGGCTTGCGCC
Organism: Larix kaempferi; assembly: GCA_027924585.1. Taxonomy (NCBI): domain Eukaryota; kingdom Viridiplantae; phylum Streptophyta; class Pinopsida; order Pinales; family Pinaceae; genus Larix; species Larix kaempferi. Next base: position 3,318,681 of record BSBM01001409.1, on the reverse strand, counting down.
ATCAGCGAAGCCAGTGTAACAAGGTGGAAGATGGTCCATCTGTAATCATGCAGAAATGATGAATGTAAGATGATGGTAAAAAAGTGAAAAACAAAAAGAGAGCAAACTGTACAATGCGGACCAATGAGGCCATGAGTTATTCTAGGTATAGAGACTCCGTAGGATACAACCCAGCATGGGGGTTGCGCAAAGGAAGGCCTGCAGAGTCAGTTTCTTTATGAATAGGAAGTTCCTCTGGCCGTGTGTCCATGTGATGTTCGAGAGTGGCGGGGTTGAACCTAGGCATTCCGGGAGAGGGCCAAGCAAAGACATCATGGAACTCTTGGAAGAGTTGATGGTAGTTCTCGATCTCCTGCGTGCTGCAGGAGGCTCCTAAAGTGATGACTTCAGGGGTCCCAATTGTAGCTTGAACATCTGAGAACTGTGAGGGATGAATGGGACGTTGTTTCTGACGAACGGGGGGTACATCAGGCCATGTGTCAATGTGGTGCTCTATAATTGCAGGGTCAAGACCAGGCATTTCGGTATAGGACCAGGCAAAGACATCACGGAATTCTCTGAAAAGGTTTATGTAGTCCTCAATCTCTTGTTTACTGCAGAATGCTCCTAAAGTGATGAGTTCAGGGGCACGTCCTGGGGCAGCGATATCAACTTGGATGACAGGTGAGATGTTGGCCATGTTACCTTCCTCGAAGGCATCAGGAGCAGGGATAGGGTCCTTGAACCAGTCAACCTTGGTGGGGAGGAAGTCTTTAGAATCAACCGCGTATTGGGTAGCGGAGCTGGAGGAAGACGCTTCTGGGATGAAGTAGGAACGATGATGCATATCATCCCAGGGATAATCCGGGGCGGTAAGGGCCTCAAGAATCTCCTCATCGGTACGGAAAGTTTGCGTCGTCAAATCGGTTGACGAGGGGGGAGTGGTGGAAGAAATCATATAGATGGTATTAATCTCTCCAGAAGGTGAAGAGTCTGGGGGGTAGATCTCCTCAATGGTAGGTGGTGCCGTCTCAAGATCTAGATTGTTCATCTCATAGAGAGCCGCTCTGTAATCTGGGAGATCGGGACAATGATGTGAATAATGCCCGTAAATACCGCATATGGCGCAGGAGTGGTTAGTACGTAGGGACTTATCTTTAGGCTTGGGAGTGGGAGTGAGTTCGACAGTTGGGATGTTAGGATCATCGTCGAGCATCTGCATGTGCTTCTGTAATGCTGGTAACTGTGGGCATTGGTGGGTCGCATGGCCCAACTCGTCGCACAGCGAGCATTTGGGAGGAGCACGAAATACTGGAGGGTTTTTGACTGTCTTTGGAGGTGGTACAGCAGTGTAAGGTTGTGGACCTCTTCCCCCAGTGGGTTGGGGAGGAGGAGGGGGCGTCGTGGAGGACGAAGGGGTAGAGACACCGGGAGGTGGCTGAGTGGTAGTAGCCATGGGTTGCACCGGTTGGAGGACGACATCTGGTGTCGGCGGGCGAATGGGAGGCGAAAGATACCATACAGGTAATCCCAAGGTTAACCCAGGGAGGCTAAGGGTAGCCATGACCTGGGCGCTTACTACTCCCGATGGAGGGACTAGGAAGGGGATCGTATGGATCGGTGTAACACCAATGTGGCTAGGTACCAATGGTGGTTTAGGCAACAAGGGTGGTTGAGTATTAGGTGGTAGGTTGTCATGGGACAAGGTACATAAGTCATACATTTCGGGCGTAGATGACGGCGGAGGAATGGATTGAAAGGTGGAGGTCATCGGCGCGTCTGAGTAGACTCCAGGCCCTGAAGAGGAAACAAACGAAGTGGTGGCAGGAGAAACAGGTTGTTCAACCATGGGGAGAACATTTTCAGGTGCCGCGGGAGCACTGGGATCATAGTATGTGAGCTGGTCAATTTTAACCACGCGTCCCTCATGGGGGAACATCATGGTGCGAAAGACGGAAGAGGCAACCGCCCGCATGGCATACATGTAGCTGCGGCCAAGTAAAAGGTTGTAATCCAATTGGGCATTGATTACCTCTATGTCAATAAGGACTGTTTTACCACCTAACTGGACGGGAACGTTGGGTAGGAGGCCTTGGGGCTGGGCCGAACGACCGTCGTAGGCACGTAACGTAGTGGTGGACTGCTGGAGAGGAGGGGATCCTAGCTTCTGCCATACGAATGTAGACATAACGCATGTGGAGGCACCCTCATCGATGATGCACCGGTGGATGACAAGATTCCTAACGGAGACGGTAACTTGGAACGCTAAGCTGGAAGGGAGGCGTGGTTCAGACTGGTCTAAATCAAATGCCATCAAATGCGAATCATTTGGGTCAATCCCCCTAATGGCAGAAAGTAAAGTCTTGCGCTGGGAAGGGCAGTTCTTCAAGACCTCTAACGCAGACATGGCTGCGGGAGATTGGGCTAGGTCGTCTACAATGCTGTAGTTTGACGCAGCGCGCGCATTAGGGTTATTGTTGATTCGGCGAAGTGGGAAACGAGGGGCTTTTGCAGCGCCGTCTATGGGAGGCGGAGGTATACATAACGCCTGATCAGTGGGATGGGCGTTAGTAGTTTTATCCGTGGGAGGGGCTTCAGAGGTGGAGCCGTATTGGTTCCGACGGGTCTGGAGGTTAACGTCAGCAGATGACATCATCAGTAAGTGGTGGGTACCGGAGTCAAACATGGGTTGATCAGGAGCAGCGTAAGTGATCTGTTGTTGCTGGGGCGCATTGGCTTGATGGGGAGCCAATGGCTGAGTGTTCACTACGCCTTGGGTCGGTAAGGGGTTTTGCAGCACCAAAGGGGGTTGTTGAGGTTGGGGGGGGTTGGGCGGCGCTTGGGGAGCCGCATGCCCTTGGCGATGGGCCTCGTCAACCCAGAGTTGCCGAGCTCGCTCTAAGTGTGGGAAAGCATGGGTGTAGTGTCCATAGACCCCGCAAATAGAACAAGGGTGGTTCGTTCTCAAATTGGGGTTTTTATCCTGCTTGGGCGGGCGCTCAGGGTTTTGATTAGCGGGGGCCGCATTGTTGTTGTCAGGGGGATTAGCCGGTTGACCAGCTTGGTCTGCAGGTTGGTTGTTCCCCCGATTACGGCCCTTGCCGCGGTTCTGTTGGCACTGGTTTCGTTGGTTATTTTGGTTTTGCTGCGGGTTCTGTTGGGCGTAAACTTGCCCTTGGGCAGCAGGTGAATTTTGAGGTTGCGCAGGTGCTGGAGCAGGCTGCGGAGGATGATATGTAGGTTGAGGCTGAGCAGGTGCAGCAACTTGAGGGGGTTGCTGGTAGGACTGCGGAGCAGGTTGTGGATGTGCCGCAGGGGTTGCCTGTGGCGGATAATAAGCTGGTGGGGCTTGTGAAGGCGCAGGAGCTGAGGCAGCCTGCTGATGGTAGTAAGGCTGAGGGGCGACTAGAGGAGCATAAGCAGGAGTCGCATACCCGAAGCACTGAGGTGGACATGAGGGTCCATGGGAATGGTGATGTGTCATAGGAGCATACGAGTTGGTTGCTCCAGACTGTGAAGTAGCCCGCGACAGGTCGGGGCCAGGGGTAGGACGTGCTATAGAAAATGGTTGGGGATGCGAAGAAACACGGCCAATGATACCATCTGCAGCGTGGGATGCCCCCGGTGCATCATGCTGGGAGGACTCGCCGCGAGGGGCATCAGGTATAATGGTATAAAGGTAACCCGATTGGGCGTAAATGAGGTCGAACTGTTGAGCCTTAAGGATGGCCTCTTCCTCAGACTGGGGTCTTTCAGAGGCCACATCCTTAGCAATAACAGGGAGAAGGGATTTGAGGAACCAATCTAGGAAGATACGGTCGTCTAGTTTAATCTTGCATAAGCTACGGCGTCGACGCCACTCATGGATGTGGTCTGTGATATGGGTAGCCGTGTTTTGTCTACAAGATAGAAGGATCTCAACGCCCGCGTCATAGCGGACAGGCAACTGGAAGAACTGCAGGAAGGTCAAGGTAAGGGAAGCAAAGGTGGCATGGGTCCCATGAGGTTGCTCGATATACCATTTGGCTACAGAGCCAGTGAAGGTGCGTTGTAGGAGACGGAGGCGAACAGAGTCATCCACTATGGAGTTAGAAAAACACCATAGGTGGAAAGACATGATATGGTTTTGTGGGTCCTCACCGGCCTTGCCCTCGAACTTAGGGATGTCAGAGGGTAGTTTGGTAGGCATATGAGGCCATGTAGGGTCGTGTCGAATAGGATCGTTGGTCAATCTGGCCAGGTCAGGTAGGTTGAGGCTAGCCATGAATGGCAAACTGGAAGAAGGATGTGACACTGTAGTGGGTTGGACCAAGTTGGGGCCAGTGCCCCCAAGTGGAGGGACAAGATGTGGGGTGGTGCCCCCAAGTGGGGGAACTGAGGTAGTGGAGGATGGTCCAGCACCACCATGGGTAGTGTGAGCCACTGACGTAGTGGGAATAGGTATTCCTGCTGTGGGAATAGGTACCGTGAGGGGAACGGTAGATGGGGGCCCCATGGAGGGCATACCCAAAACAGGTGTAGTAACTGGTGTGGTGGTGGATGTGCCACCAATGGTCCCTATGACAAACAGAGTGGAAGTCGTGCCAGCCATGGGGCTAGTAGGGGCAGTATAAATAGGGTTCTCAGACTCTGTCTCAGAATCGGAGGTAAAGTAAGGTGCGTCACTATCTGGTGATGGAGACCTACGTCGCTGACGAGTGGAGTCAAGTGACAAGGCTCTAGATCTGTGATGGGTGGTATCAACGGATGATGATCGGAATCTATGACGAGTGGTGTCAAGAGAACCGTGCTGTGGGGGCTCGCCCCTGAGGCGCCGAGAATGTCTCGGGGACTCAATGGTGACAGATGGTGTCTAATCTCTGTGGGTTGAGGTGAGTATAAAAACAGCTCAAAAAATCCTAATGCAACCGTGTGTGCAGGAGGAGAGCTAAAAAACAAGGCACTCAGGCCAACAACCAACTCAAAACACCCACTGCAACAGTTGTGCTACAATGGGTGGAGTAACAACAAAGATGGTCAGAATACCAACAAGCAGCAGGTTTCCTAGAAATGAAAAATGGTGGACTCACTAGACCAAAGGGAGGTAAAGGAGCATGCAAACACCTAACTAAAAGTATTCTGACTCAACTAAACATATCCTCTGCAAGGTGATGAAATCCAAGTCAGACAATATGAGTAGGAAAGCCAGGTGGCTATGATATCCCCCTACCGGGAGGGACACCAGGTAGTCAATCCTAGAAGAATGGCAACTAAGATACCCCGTTCATGACACGTCCAGAAAGGTGAATCTGCCGTTTAGTTCGTTGACCGCAATACCCCTATACAGGGATATCCCGTGAACCGCGAAAGGTAGCCCTTCGGTTACTGAATGGAGTGCGGTATTCCACTCAGGCCTCCGGAACCAGTCTCCCGACTTCAACTCTCCTAAGGGAGAGGCCCTCTGACAAACTGGTCGCGACCGTGCCAAAAAGTACTAGGGGATTTTGGTTCCCTATTTGGACAACAACTATGTCTCAAGTGAAAGTGACCGAGGGGTGTTATTGGAAGCCTATCCCCCCGACCCTACCTAACTACAATGATTCTTTTGTGTTCCCCGAGTGGGGTTAGAATGTTGGTTCAATTAGGTACTTTTTAAGGCTCACTTGATTTATGTGACAGAGTGTGTGCTCGTGAGGTGATGAACCCAAAATATAGAAGTGCCACAAGGGGGGCAACTTCCAACTATCAATAATGTTGAAATTGAAAGTGTAACTTGCAAAATTTTCTGAATTAAAACACTGAAATTTTAAAAGAATTCTGTAAAGGGAACAGAAATTATGTTGCAGAAAGGCTGTAAGGAAGTGAGGCTGCAGGTAGGACAGAGGGCTGTTCAGATGCAGAAAATATTGCAGCAAAAGGGGCTGGGCTCAAAACAGGAAAACTGCAGAAATCAGACCGCGGGTCTGTGGCGAAACAGAACAGGCAGACCGCGGGTTTCGGGGAAACAGTGGCGGTCAGGTCGCGGCTTTCGGACCAACAGCGGCGGTCGGGACGCGGGAAATAGGGAAACGGACGCAATCGGGTCGCGGCAGAAGGGCTAACAGGCGCAGTCAGGACGCACGAAAGAGGCAGAAAGCCACAGTCGGGACGCGGGAAAAAGGCCGACAGGCGCAGTCAGATCGCGGCAAACAGGCTGATTAGCCACGGTCGGATCGCAGGTAACAGACTTGAATCCGCCGGCGGGGCGTCGGAAGCAGTCTGAGAGCCGCGGTCGGATCGCAGGTAAAGGCCTAAAAGGCGCGGTCGGGACGCGACTGCAGAGGGAAAAGACGCGGTATGCGGCGGCCAAAAGGGACAGCCGAAAGTAAAAAATTCAAAACGGAAACCAGAAATTCAAAATCTACGGGAGTCGCCAAAACTGTAGCTAGGGTTTTACCCCTAGCTTGTGCAAATGAGCACCTACTAAGGAGAATGGACTCCTTAGTAGCAGTTCAGTAAGTGTAAATAATTAAGCTAAAACAAAAATTAAATTACTTCTAAAACATGCATAAAACATCAACAACAAATTTGAAGAATGGCTTTTTGTATTGATATTACCTTCAATGTGAAGGTTTGATGAAGCCCTTTGCAGTGTCCAAGAGGATGCTCCAAGCTTCAATATGCTCCTTCTCCTTCTCCAATGATGGGAATGGGCCAAAAGTGGCTCTCAAGGTGAAAGTAGTTCAATGGTGAACTAGGGTTTCGAGAGAGATTTTGGCAGAGTAAGGGTGCTTGTGATTGTGGATATGGAATAAGGGATCTCCATCACCTATTTATAGTTTTTTGGTGGTGGAGTGCTGACCCATGGTTTTAGGAAACACATGGTTTAGAGCAGCTGTATAGGGTTTTTTCCTCCTTTTCCTCATTATTTTATATTTTTTATTCCCTTTTTAGGGGATTTTTGCTATTTTTGGAGGAAAAGGGGGTTTTTTAGCCTTTTTTAGGCTATTTTGATGGTTTTGTGGCCTTTTGGAGGCATTTTAGGCCTTTTGGAGGCTTTTTAATGGGATTTTTGGGGTTTTTCAGGGAAATATGGTAGGGAAATGGACAAATGAGCCATATAATGTGGTAGATGAGGTAGTGAACACTTTTTGGGTGTTAACAAAGGTATAGGCCAACTTGGGGATATTTTGTCGACGTTGGATCCATGTATCATCTTAGTGAAGATGGAAATTATGATATGAAAGTCCCCCTCCACAATGAGGCGAGTGAAGTTGAGACGTACTGCATGGTGGATGCCTCTTAAGAGGCCCGAGATCTCCACGGCATTGTTAGTATTGCTGCATATGTTTCCCGCAATCAACAACAAGATTTTACCTTCATTGTTGCGAAGCACTACACCATATCCTGTAGGACTAGGATTACCTTTAGCGGCCCCGTTGAAATTGATTTTTACAATACCCATGGAAGGACAAGACTAGTGAGAGAGACTGATAGCGTGAGGCGGATGAGAGTTGTTGGAAGGCAAAGAGCAAGGAGAATCAAGCTTCCAGTGAGAGAGGATAATTAATTCAGCATAGTCGCAAGCAAGATCGTCAAGGGTCCAAGGGCTGGACTTGGTAGTTTCTAGGATGGAGGCTTTGATATTCTCCCATATTAGAGTCCAGGTGAACTGTTGAGATCAAAATATTATGCGATTTATTTCTTTCCAAATCCCCCACAGAATAAATCCCGAAAGTAATTGCCATATTCTATTGAGTATCGGGTTTTTGTAAGCAATGTGCCTCCATTCCAATATCATGTCTTGAATACTGTCTCTCCTTCTATCCGTGGTGCGCATGGTCGTGGCATTGCATCCCATATTTGATTGTTGAAGTTGTAAGAATTGAGGAGATGTTTCCATGGTTTCAGCTTGTTGGTCGTAGAGCATGTAGATGGAAGGCCCCTGAAAGTTACGTTTTTGTAGATTTTCCCAAGTGAGGATGCTATTGTGAGCCATGAACCAGAGGAACATACTAACTTTTGGCCATACTTTCCAAGACCATATTTGCTTCTAGATTTTTCGTAGAGGGGATGGGTCTGTTTGAGTCTTAATATCATAAGCTTCTTTAACAATAAAAATGTAATCCGACAGGTGTCCCCATCTAAGGATATCTTGATCTTATGCGCGGGTAATTTTGTGAGTTTCCATCTATGCCCTCCATTTATCCAAAGAAATGTGATTTTGAATTTGGAGCTCCCCCGCCGTGAGATTCCATTACCTCCAGTTATCCACCTGGTGATTTTCTACCTAGAAATTGGAAACCTTATATCCGCAACCTTATGAAGACCTTGATCTAAGAGATGCAGTCTGACTTCGGCCAAATCATGGTTATTATCAAGAGGTGGCAACAGTTTCCATGAATCAGACCAGAATCTGGCAGTCTATCCATTATGGATTTCCAAGAAGGCATGCTCTTGGATTATGGCTTTGTTCTTCCAAGCAGGAGTCCAAATGGATGACCCATTTTTGCGCTCATTCCATCAAATTAGATCGTCCTGGCTGGCGGTGTGAGCATACTTTTACCTCCAAAGTTTGGCCCAAACCGATTGGGGGTATTTGATCCATCTCCACCAATTTTTGGCTTCAAGAAATTGGTTGAGGATGGGGTATTTTTTAAGGATTCTAATATTATACTTAAGTATAGTATCCTAGGCAATTCTTTTGGATTGAAGAAAACATGTATATAGATAGGTAGGTGAATATTAAATATGAAACATACAATTTACTACTGAAATGTGTAAATTTTGGCGAATATTATGATAAAAAAACATATTTTTATGTAAATATAGGCGATATTAGAGACTAAAAATGACCAAATAACGAATTTTTTTTTTTTTTTAAAGTCCGAAAAATAGCCAATTGGCGAAATTTTGCCCTTAAAAATGACCCTGGTTGAGGATTTGAGGATCCCGTAATCCCAGACCTCCCTACATTTTGGATTTGCAAAGCTCCGTCCAGCGGACGAGAGAGCCATTTTTTTCCCTCTTTGCAACCTTGCCATAGGAATTTTCTTTGAAGGCTTCTAATTTTTTTGAGAATCGAGCTTGGAGTAGCAAAAGCATAAAACAAATAAACGAGAATAGCTTGAAGCACATATTTGAGAAGTGTGAGACGCCTGAAAATATTAAGTGTTCTAAAATTCCAGGAAGATAGTTGGCGTTCGAGATCATAGAGAAGATCTTCCCAATTCCCATGATTTTTCACCTTGTCAGTTAATGGGACACCAAGTATTTGGAAGGAAGGGAGCTCTGCCTAAAGCCAAGAAGTATAGCTATGTGTTCTTGAACTCATCTGGGCGTGTTGAACAAAAAAAATTGAGACCTGTCAGGATTGATCGAGGTACCAAAGGCATCCCTGAATTCATCTAAGATGGAGTAGATCTGGGTGGCTTCCCTAGTGGTGGGAATACCCATCATCATGGTGTCATACACAAATTGGTTGTGGGAAATAGGCGAAGGCATCCTGTGGAGAGAAAGACCCTATAGATAACCTGAATCAACCGCTGCCCGGATTGTACGACTGAGACCTTCAACCATGATGACAAAAAGAAAAGGGGAGAGGGGGTCCCCTTGTCTGATGCATCGGGAGGGAGAAAAAGGAGAGGAGGGTGAGCCATTCACAAGAATAGAAAAGGATATTGATGAAACAAGATTGTAGATCTAGTCTACCCATTGATGGTTAAACCCAAAGGCCAAAAGAACCTGCTTCATATATTGCCAATTTAATTTATTGAATGCTTTGGAAAGATCCAATTTAAGAAGCATACCTTGGAAAGTGGAGGTTTTCAGTGAGTGGATCACCTCATGCGCCAGGATGATGTTGTGCATAATTTTCCTTCTCTCCACATAGCCCAACTGTTCATGAGAGATGATGAAGGGAAGGATCGGATTGAGTCTATTGGCAATGACCTTCGTGATGAACTTGTATATCACAGTGCATAAAGTGATTGGTCGAAAGTTCTTAGGATTGGTCGGACGCTCCTCCTTTGGAATGAGGGTGATCCAGGTCGTGTCCAGGAAGCATGAGGAGCACAACAGTTCGACTGAATGAGCATGAGGGGCTTTGTTATGGTAGAAGCTATAAGAATAAGCAGAATGAGCAAAGCAGGATTACACTACACAGATAAACAGAAATCCACACAAATAATATGCAGGAATGAGAACTGATCTTCTATTATTGTAAACAAGTCTAAGACATGATAAGATTGCTATGTTACAATATTATACATGCTTATATAGAATTTTGATACGCTTGGGTGCCTGCCCGTTACATTCACGTTACGTTCAGTTACAAAGAAGTTAGAACGGTTCAACCGTTACAGTCGACTAGAAGATAGAGAGACAATCTGTCGAAGTTCGACAGTCACTGGTCACATGTCGACGCTGCTTGTCGATGTCGCGAACTGTGAGTTTGTTGAACATGTCGAAGGTGCGAATGTGTCGAGGTGTGTAGAAGTCGAGACTCGTCAAAGTTGTGTCCAATTCGGAACCTGTCGGAGATAACCTGTCGGATTGGAAGCTTATCGAGTCGAAGTCGTGTCAAAGTTGCATCAACGTCGATGAGTTTCCAACTACGATGTGGATCAGACCTCCTTCCTTAAGAAATAATGGACCCCATTGTTTTCTCGTGAAGGTGAGGAAACTTGTCAGTCAATTCAGTAACAGAGTACCATTTTCCTTGAGAGGGGATCTGGCCAGCCTTGGCAACCTGAAACAAGGGAATTGTGTTCGTCCTTGTATGGCATACTCGTCGCCCCACAATGGTGTCGCAAGGGAGAGGGTCCTGAACATCTGGATAGACGTCTTCGGGTTCTTTTGTCTGTAAGTCATTCTGTTCCAACAAGGGTGCATGGTATGGTCAAAGTAGATCCACATTTAATACTGGATACAGACCCAGGCATTCAAGAATGTCGAGCTAGAAAGCGTTCTCGCCAATCTATCGAAGAATACTATATGAACCATATCGCAAAGGCTTGAGCTTCTTGAATGGACTAGTGAAGCGCTCCTTCTTGAGATGTAACCAGACCTTATCCCCAATTTGAAATGAATGAGGAATACGATGCTTGTCGTGTCAGGCCTTAGATTTCTCGCTTGCTCTATGCAACATTTCTTGTGCTTACTTCTGGATGTCGCATATCTGATCTCTGAACTTGACTGCTTTATCAACTTATCGTTGGCTATAGTCGGTGTCGCTCGGCTGTGTCGAGGAGTTGATCAAGTTGATAGGAGCTGAGGGTCGAAATCTGTAACAGAATTCAAATGGAATCTTGCATGTAGATCTGTGTTGAGCACGATTGTAGCTATGCTGGATGTATGGAAGAATTTCATCCCATGTGCGTCGATGCTGATGATTGTACATGCGAAGCAGTTGTACTACCAAGCGATTCACAACTTTCGTCTGTCCACCGATCTGAGGATGGAAACCTGTTGACAATGAGAGGCATGTGTCTAGAAATTGCCAAAGGGTCTTCCAAAAGATGCTGACGAATCTGGAATCTCGGTCAGAAATAATGGTCGTTGGTAAACCATAGTGTTTCCAAACATGTGTAAAGAAGAGTTGAGCGGTCTGCTGCGCTGTCGTGGTCTTCTTACATGGTATGAGAATGGCCATCTTGGAAAATCGGTCGAATACTAATAATATCGTGTCATGCTGATGTTTGGTAGTAGGATAACCCGTCAAGTAGTCCATAGAAATAGATTCCCATGGTTGACTAGGAATTGGTAGAGGTGTATACAATCCCTGTCGTTGATTAGGAGGTTTAGCAATGGCACAAAACACACATGATCGAATGTACTTGTTGACGTCGAATTTAAGTGTGGGCCAGAAGTAATACTTCTGCAGAATAACAAGTTTTTTTTCTACTCCAAAGTGTCCTGCAGTCTTGCTATAGTGTGTGTCCCAAATGAGCTTTGTATGTGCTCACTGGTCGGTACACAAAGCTGCCCAAGCTTGTATAAAAAGGTGTCTTTCAAGAAGTAGGCAGAGTCTGAGGTCGATGACTTGTTAGTCTGTAACTGTCAATAGACTCTTGAGAAGTCGTTGTCATGCTCATACAACTGTGGCCAAGTGATCATGTCGTATCTGCATACTCATCACTGTAAAAAGGAGAGTAATGGGTGGTCGACTAAGGCAATCGACGACGGCATAAGCTTTACCTTTCCGATACTTAATCACCAACTGGAATTGTTGTAGGTAATTAATCCACTTGAGTTGTCGGTTTTTCTGCAACTTTGATTGTGTTGGAGCGAACTGTAGAGGCTTGTGATCAATGAGAATGACTGTTTCCTTTCCAAGGATGTAATGCCTCCATTTCTTGAGAGCTTGCACAATGGCGTATAGTTCTTTTTCGTACATTGAGTATTTTCTAACTGTGTCATTAAAAGTCTCAGAATGAAAAGTGACTGGGTGACCAGACTGAGTGATCACTACGCCCAAGGCATAGTCTGATGCGTCTGCCTCAATCTCAAAGGGTTGATGCAAATCAGGTAACACGAGTACTTGTGCAGTGTACAACTTATGTTTGAGTTGTTCAAAAGCTGCTTGTTGTGTTGTTGTCCATTGGAAGACAGTTTTCCCATTTCCCTTCATCAACTGATTCAAGGGCCAGGCTATGTGATTGAAGCCGAGTATGAATTGTCGATAGAAATTCGCCAAACCAAGAAAACATCTTAGTTCTTGAATGCTTCTAGGAATGGGCCAATATTTGAGGATCTGTACTTTTTCTGAGTCGACGTGAATGCCTGCAGAGTCATTTACATACCCCAAATATTTGATGCTGGTCATTGCAAAAGAGCACTTGTCCATGTTCAAATAAAGCCGATGTTGTTGGAGAGTGTCGAGGACTTGTCGAAGATGTCCAACATGTTCTTCCCATGATCGACTAAAAATCAATATATCGTCAAGATAGACAATAACCGATTTGCCGATGAAAGGTTGAAGAAGGTTATCCATATGTTCCATGAAGGTCGCAGGTGCATTGGTTTTGAAAGCAGTTTTCCACACATATGAGGGCTCGATTGGAATCTGATGGTATCCCGACTTGAGGTTGAGCTTAGTAAAGAATTTAGCACCTTTCAGATAGTCAATGAGCTCGTCTATCCATGGCAGAGGGTATCGATTCTTCACCGATATTTTGTTGAGAGCTCTGTAGTCGATGCACATGCGCCAAGTCCCGTCTTTCTTTGGAACTAGGTCGACTGGACTTCCACAAGGGGAGGAGCTGGGTTGGATATGACCTTTGTCGATTAATTATTGGATTTGTTTGTGAATCTCTTCATTTTCGAGAATGGATCTTCTGTAAACAGATGCGTTAGTAAAAGAAGAACCATGAACAAGTTCAATAGAGTGTTTTGCCTGACAATGTTGAGGTACTCGGTCTAGAGCTTGAAAGAGTTGTTGCTTCTTTCAAGAACTGCATTGGTCGATGACTTGACTCGTTGCTGCAATATTCTTAGAATGTTGCGGCTTGATCATGATTAATGCAAACTTCTGAGCATGATTGATGAGCTTCTATATCTTTTTGGCAGATATCAATGCAACCATCGGTGTAGGTTGATGCTCTGGTATGTTGAACCATCAATTTCGGATTTTGACAATCACCTTCTGAGGTCATGATTGATAACTTCCATGTCTATCCCAGAGGTAAGGTTTCCCAAATAGGGTGTTGTCTACGGAGAGTGGTGCCACGTCACGGATTACTTCATCTTCAAAAGGTTGTATGAAGTAGGCGAGTTTGCATTATCGAGTGATCCGAAGTTCTTGTCCATCCTTCATCCAACCAATGTCTTAAGGTTGAGGATGCAGAGTGGTAACAAGACCTAGTTTCTTCATGAGATATTGAGAAACGAAGTTCTTATATCTCTCATTGTCCACAATCAGATGCAATGGGTTGCTCTAGACCCATATCCATGTATGGAACAGGCACTCTTGTTCCTCCTCGTCAACAATAGTCGAGGCTGCTGGAGTGGTCGAGGTCAAAAGGGTCATTGCGTTTGGATCAGATTCTTGTACCGTCTTGTCGAACGTTTCGTAGGTCGACACTTTTGCAAAAAATGTCTTCCGAGCTTTGCATTCGGACATATCATGCCAAGATGAGGGGTGGTAATCGCACCATTTTCCGGTCGGCGGTTGTTTGCTACGTTCCCTTTTGTGAAAAGGATTCTTACCGTGGTTTGGCTTTAGCGGTGTCGGCTGAGAAGATTTTGACTTGTTGAAGTTGGCTGGTGCCTTCTTGTCGAGTGGTCGTCCTGATGTCGGCTTTGTTGCGAAACATGCTTTTCCTTTCTGCTTGGTTTCCAGTTTGCTGGCGCAGTGGAAAGCATCCGCAAGCGTATTGACAGTCAGAAATTCCATCTCCTGCTGAATGTACTGGGACAATCTGCTAACATACTTCAGAACAAGCAATTTCTCTTCTTCTTGGATGCCAAGTCTACCCATGAGTCGATAGAACTTGTCGGCGTAACTCTGTACTGATTGGTATTTCCATTTCCTTAACTACTGCCAAAAATTATATTGTTGCTTGAGGTATTTAGGTGGGTGAAATTCCTTTCGGATGTGTTCGATGAATTTATCCCATGTGTTGATGGGGTCTCCGCTTTTCTCCATCTTTGTTGAGAGGTTCTCCCACCAGCAGTGCATAGATGTTGACATCTTTAAGGATGCTATGGTGATCTTGTTAGCTTCTGAGAGTTGATTCACATTGTAATAGGATTCCAATTGTAGTACCCAATTGTCGACGGATTCCACGTCAATATTACCTTCAAGATTCGGTATGTACAGATTCATTTACCCTTTGAAGGGGATTATTTTATCGAATTGATTTCTCATCGAAGATCCTTCAGATGTCGAAGCGAATCGCATGAGAATCTCGTTGAACTGGGCGAACATTTCAGCCCATTGTCGAGCCAGATCTTGCTCAATAAGTTGTGTTGTCTCATCAGTTGCATTTCTATCATCTATTTCTTCTGCCATCTTTCAAGGTAGCATCTGCTTGGATTGCCGAGATTGCGAGCGAGTTTGAACCGGCATAAGTCAGGTAACTTCGAGAGAAGTGTATACGCAGAACTTAAGCACGAAAACTGAATGTTTTGATTTGAGTCTGCTCTGATACCAATGATCCGGTTCATGTCGAGGAAGCACGAGGGGGACAACAGTTCGACTAAATGAGTCGGATCTGTTATGGCGGAAGCTATAAGAATAAGCAGAATGAGCAAAGCAAGATTACACTACACAAATTAACACAAATACGCATAAACAATATGCAGGAATGCGAACTGATATTCTATTACTATAAACAAGTCTAAGACATGATAAGATTTCTATGTTACAATATTATACATGCTTATATAGAATTCTGAGATGTTTGGGTGCCTGCCCGTTACGTTCAGTCACAAAGAAATTAGAACGGTTCAACCGTTACAGTCAATTGGAAGACAGAGAGACAATCTGTCGAAGTTCGACAGTCGTTGATCACATGTCTACATTGCTTGTTGATGTCGCAAACTGTGAGGTTGTTGAACATGTCGAAGGTACGAATGTGTCGAGGTGTGTCGAAGTCGAGACTCATCAGAGTTGTGTTGAATTCAGAAATTGTAGGAGATAACGTATCGGACTGGAAGCTTGTCAAGTCGAAATCGTGTCGAAGTTGAAACTTGTCGAAGTTGCATCAACGTCGATGACTTTCCAACTGCGATGCGGATCAGAGGGTGATGAGAGTGGCATTGAAGGCCCTGAGGAGAGTGCTTACCAGAATCTTCAATAATCCTCCAGACTTCTTCTTGAATGAGCTTCCAACAGTTGTGAAAGAAATCCATCGTGAATCCATCTGGTACAAGGGCTTTTCCATCTTTTGTGTCCTGCATTTCCTGATCAACTTCCTCCAAAGTGATCGGCCTCATCAAACCATCATTTGGTTCTCTAGTGACCAGAGAGGAGATATTCTGCGTGATTTTATGAATGTGGGTAGATCTGTCCTTAACCGACTTTGATAGGAGATTATGGTAATATTCATTCAGTTCTCTTTCAATGTTCTTGTGTTCTTTGAGATCATTTCCATGCTCATCAATGAGGTGGTGGATCCTTTTGATGTGTCAACGTTGCATCATGGAGTGGTGTAAAATTTTGGTGTTCTTTTCCCCCTCCCTAATCCATTGCACCTGCAATTTTTGCCTCCACAAAACTTCCTCTTGGGCATATCTTTCTTCCAATTGGTGTTGAACCTATTTTTCTTCTTCAAGCAAGATTTCCAAGTGTCCTTAATCTAGGAATGGCTTTTGTATTTCTTTAAGTCAATATTCCAACATCCATTGAGCTTGAAAGATATTCCCAAAGGTGGATTTGTTATACTCCTGTAGTTTTTCTTGATGATCTTCAACTTTGGTTGAAATTGGTACATTAGGGTACCTGCTAGTGGAATGATATCAAGCCACAATTTCTTGATGTTTTCATCAAAGTCTTGGTCGGAGAGCCAAAAATTTTCAAATCAGAACGACCGCTTCACTAGAGGCCCTGATACATCCATCCAGAGTGATATCAGCCAATGCTCCAAACCAATGACTGGAAGGATTTCAGAATGGGAGGAAAGACCATAGAGAAAAGGGATTTCGAGATAAGAAATCGATCTAGTCTGCAAGCTATGTTGCTGGAACTTGATCTTCTATTGAACCAAGTGAATCCTCCCTCGAGTGGTTCAACATCCATAAGGTGGAGTTGTTCAATGAAGTTCTAGAAATGAACATTATCATTATCAAAACGACGGATCTCCCCCTATTCTCTTCTAAGGATCGGATCATATTGAAATCGCCCCCAATGATCGAGGTATCCTATGAGATCATACTGCCAAGGTTTACAATTATGTCGAAGAAGGCTTGCTTGTCAGCGTGCAGTGGCGGTCCGAGCCTATCATTTTCAGCTGGCCACTAATTGACCATTTTGTGGAGAAGAATTTGTGCAAAAGAACAGTGTTTGAATTCCAAAGAATGGAAAGACCTCACATAGCGCCTCCATCATCGATTAGGATGAAGCTTCCTTTTCGCCATCATTTTGAAAGGATTGCTTCTGCTTTGTTACCAACACATTTTGTTTCTTGAATGAAAATGGGTTTTTCCTCCAAAATTATTTTTTGGAGAAGAGTTTATTTGCTTCTACCTTTCAAGCCCCGAATATTCAAGGATACGATCTTCATCATTAAAACTGGGATGGAAGGATGGAGTAACTATCTATTATCAGATGCATTTTCCCCAACTTTACCATGAACTGTCCTATTTCCTGAATTAATTGTTGCGTTGGATTTCGTCCGAATTTCTTTTCCTCTCTTTTCGCTTTCCTCCCATATTTCTGCGGATCTTGTCAGATGCCTAGACTTTTGTTGGATATGGCCATCTCTCCAACCGAGGAGTGTAGGAAGACCTTGTGGAATTTTCACAGTTGATCTACATGTATGGAATATAGATCATTCTTTCTATAGGCTTCCTCGAGGCATGCGAGATCAACTACATCCAATTATGCTTCAACATTTTCCATTTCAACTTCATTTGCTAGATTTGCTATAGGAATCAACTGCGAATGAGGCTCATGGTTTAAGATCTGCTTCCCTACCGATTTCTGCAAACTTGGGCTAGGGATGGGTGGATATGAATTTTGTTGGTTGCTTGGGATCAGATCCAACTGGTGAACACTAGAGGTGGGAGGATGTTGCTCATTTTGAGGGTTCAAGACTTGTTCCTCCAACTCAAAAGTGGAGAAGGAGTTGAAAGTGGAAGGGCCCTACATGGGAGGGGCAATGTGATTTTTAGGGTTAATATTTCTTCGACTCTGGACCTACGTGAATCCATATTTCCCTTTATCCTGCTCGTTTACAGGTGCTACTTGCAACTGTTTAGCGACAGTATTCAGCATGCAATTCTTGAAGAGATGACCGTGGACATGCCATTTTTTGCATCGAAAATGAATGTGCTCGTAGTCTATGGTATGTTCCCATTCTTCATCTTGATAATCAAGGAAAATTGAATTTGGAAGTGGCTTGGAAATTTTCATGTAGATGTAAACCCTAACGTAGGAAGTGTATCTTCTCCTTTTAGTAGCCTCTATCGTTTTGACGTATCTTCCAATGGTGTTGTTGATTCCCTACAATATTTCTTCAAGCCAAAATTCCTATGGAAGGGAATAAAGTTGGATCTAGACTAGGGCGTGATAAAGGTCCTCCTTTTCAGGATTAAAATGCTCATCCCAATCTTTCAGGAAGAGGCCAACAGAGTTATAAAAGTAGGGTCCATTTTCGAAGACCCTGTTACGATCTTCGAGATTGTGGAAGATCGCAGTGAAGAAACCCTTGGAGCCTAACTAGAGCTCAAAATTCCCTTTGGGCCTCTAGTAGATCTAGATCCATCAAATGAGATCTCTTTCGGATGGCCACGTACCCAGAAATTTGCATATCATCGCGTGATCCTTCATGAATTGAGAATTGATTCTAATGCGGGTAGATTGGATAACATACCTTGGAGAATCATGTTCCTGGGGAATGCATTTGCCTGGCTCACTATCCCGAGTCACTTTTGGATGAGAGGAGGTTGGATCCGGAGCTGTAGTTTTGTTTAGATCCATATTGTTTCATGGTCCTTGTGTTTATCTATCTTATCCAACGTGATTTTGAATGTAGGTCTGGAGGTGCAATAACTTCCGTTCATAGTCACATGCAAAACATATCTGAAGGAGGGGGGCAGAACACCCCCGATCCCCGTCTCCATGGAGGAGATTAGGGTGGTCGGGGGAGAGGGCAGCCGCGAGAGATCTAAGAAACTCACGAAGGCACAGAAACCCTAATCTAAGTGCTCCGTGTAGTCGGATCCGAAAAAAATTTTCAGGTTGGAAATTCTCTAATCTTTGTCATTTGAAAAGAAAGATAAAAACTTGTTTTTCTCAACATTTTTAATTAAATTCTTCCAAGAACAAGCATACATCTTAGCAGATGAATTTTTTCTCTCCTAGTACTGTCATATCACCTTTTTTTGGTTAAAGTATGAGATTGGGTCTCAATTCACAGATCTTAGCATGTTTTAAATCATATCTCTTGGGCAGATCTTGGCATGCATACATATATGTTGTGTCTACATTGTATCTTGGGGTTTACTTAAAAGTTGAAAGTTGTGGGCATAGTTGGAATTTGACAAGAATTTTCCCTTTTTAGGGCATTTTTCCCGTCAAATACAGGAAATTGTTTTGATAAAACGCTTTGTTAGAAGTGTAAGTTTCTTTATAAAACGTTATTTTAACATTTAAGAATTTTCTCAAAATGTTATTAATATGTTAAAGGTTTAAAGGTAGATAGTAGTGATAGGACTAGGGAGT
Source organism: Larix kaempferi (assembly GCA_027924585.1). Lineage (NCBI taxonomy): Eukaryota > Viridiplantae > Streptophyta > Pinopsida > Pinales > Pinaceae > Larix > Larix kaempferi. Next base: position 3,299,357 of record BSBM01001409.1, on the reverse strand, counting down.
CGGAACCTAGGACTGTAAAGGGGTTAGGAGGCTGGAGTCTGGGTTGATAGTTATGTGTTAGGTAAATCGAATAAATGCTGCAGAATGATGATGGTTCATAAATGATATTGATAGGATAATGGAGCATGCTACCATCCTGACTTGAGCTCTCGTCATTGATGTAAGCCCTGGAGAAATTCTCTTGAGATTCGAACCAGGGATCAATCACTCCATTCTCTGATCCCAGGGCCTGTGATCGAAGCCAGTGGAAGGATGTGGCGACGTCCTCAGGAAGTTGGTTCTCAGGCATGAGGCGGTAATCGACGGAGACAAAGATGGCATTGTAGGCCTTTGTGGTTTTGTGGAAGCTTTCGTGGAAAAGAATGCCAGTGCTGGGCCTGTTGAGTACAAACCCTCCGCCATGGAAGGACAAAATGACGGGGAGCCTTTGGATGGAATAAACGTCTTGTTGTTGGGGTAGGAAGATTCGAGATATCAACCCTGTGGGTGGACCATGGGTCAATTGTTACGTCCTTTGATAGGAAGCCATCATCTAGAGTTTCAAGGCCTCTGGTAGTGCAAGAGGGAGCCTGGTGGAAGATTCCAGAGGAATAGATGGAGTTTAAAATCGCTATCATAATTGTTTTATTTTGGATCTCTCTTATCATTCCAACCTCCAAGAAATGCAGGATCGCCGAGTCTGATCAAATCTATAGATATAATAGCTTTTCGAAATTTGTGGGTAGTGTCTGCCCCCTTAGATTTTTCTAATTCACATTAGATCATTGGAAATATCTACCACTCTTCATTCTTCCTGGATTTGCAATTTCTTCCATTCCGCTAGTCCTTTCCATACTTGGGCTGCCACATTACAATTATAATACAATATACATGTTATTACCAACATGGGGAATGGCAATCTTCTTCATTCTTCCTAGCTTTGCAATTTCTTCCATTCCACTAGTCCTTTCCATAACTGGGTTGTTGCATTACAATCATAATACAATATACGTGTTATTACCAACATGAGGAATGTCGATCCCATACAGTATGTTCTACTACAAGAGGGAAAGTGCCAACGAGAAATGGATAGGCTCTATTTAATTGACATCTCTTCCGAGGACGATAGTCGCATACCCTTTGTCTCAGACGATCTCAAAGAAACGTTGTTACCAGGACTATTAATTATTACTTCAATCCATGTTTTTCACATTAAATTTAAATGGGATTGATCTCATGACTCAGTTGTGTTTATTAAATTTGCTCATCTTGTATTGGGGATTTAAGTATCATAGGATTTTCCTGTGAGTTTGCTAGTTTGATTCCCACATATTCATATCAAGAGTTGGCGTTGATAAGTGAACAATCCATCCATCAACAAAACCCTTATTAAATCCCGATCAAGAGGGTTGAGTTCTAAAAAATGTGTTTGAACTTTTGCGCAGTGAATTTATTTTTTATCCTTTAGTCTTTGAGAAAAATGTGTTTTTTTCATCTAATAAAAACATGATTTGCTTCACTCAGCAACACCTAGAAATATCCCATGTAGCTCAATTTGATGAACTCTTCTTTTAGATTGATTTGGTATATAGGATGTGAATCTACAGTACAAATCAACCAGGCAGTCTAGCTAGTTACATTTATACTCTAGGATTTCCGTAATAACATCTGTCTAATTATGGACTACGTTTTTGGTAATCAGAACATTACAACATTTCATGTTATTTTTTTCTGTTGGGTTTACCTAGAATAGTCTATTTTTGTATTATCTTGTCCTTTAGAATATAGGTTGTTGCTTGCCCCTGCCCCACTTACTTATGCCCACTTTACTACACAATCTTCATCATGAGTTGGTCTACACAGAAAACCTAGTGCTGTATTTTATTTGTTTTGTAGAATTTTCAATGGATGTTTACACATTCCCATTTTCCTATGCTCCCTTTGGTATAACCTAGAGTACAACCATTTATTCTAGAAACTGTGGCTCAGTGGGTGGGTTCTGTTTTATTAAAGGAGGGCGTTGAAATTGGCACGTTATACTTTTGAGAAACAATATACAAAATCATAATATCATCGTAAGCAGAGAGGCAAATCCATTAGCATGCAATGGCAGTCATAAATTTAGAGTAAATGTTGTTATGAAGATGTGCATAATGATATAGTTGGTTTATTTCCCAGGCTCATTGTTGAGGAAGTGATTATGTTACCAAATTATGGTTTGCAAATCATGTTCCCATGTCTTCTATGTTACAAAATATGGTTTGCAAATGATGTTCCTATGTCTTCTTTATATTCTCTATGTTGAATGTTCCCTTAGAATAACTACGTTTTGTATTAAGGTCAATGACACATCATTGGTATTTTTGGGATATTAACTATAAGTTGTAGTAAAGTCATTGAAACTTGCGTCATTACTATTTTGGAAATTGTATTTGTAATGTATGAGAGGATTTCTATCATCTTGTTTGCAACTTTACATCTTGCCCTTGTTGAAATGAATTTCATTGCTTGCTTGCTACTAGACATTATTCTTTTTGTGATTGTTAAATGCCAGCAAGATGCATCTACCTTGCCTTGTCATAAAACAACTATGACTTTGTTGTTTATTTCAAATTCATCAGAGTTAATCTTGGCTCAGACTATTTGAGGCTTTCACTTAGGGTTCGATTGGAGACTTGGTCTTCAACTTGGAGTCAAGGAGGCTTAGTTTGTTGGGAATGTTGATGTGTTAGGTGACACAGACTTCGTCAATTCATGTTTTGTTTTGTGTGGTATTCTGTCCAATTCAGGATTCAAGTTAAACCGGTTTATGCCAAAGACTGATCAGACTTGGGAAATATTGCACAACTGTCTTTGCCAAATTGATGACGAAAAAGAATTTATTTAAAATTTATCCTCCCTCTCCCCTATGGTTGACAATTCCAATTGATAATTCTTAGGGATGAGGTCAAATCAAAATTTATGTTCCCCACTATCGATTTATCACAATTACAATGTCAAGACATAAAATGGTAATATATACTTTTATAGGATGCAGTCAATAACATATTTTCTAAGGTAACGACTTAATGTCATAGTCAAGGAAGCATAGTAAATGGCCTATATTCCTATCAAAATATGAATATCAAATATAGAGACGGATGATTAATATTATTTAGGGAAAGAGGAGATTGAAAGTTACTCCTAGTTCCAATTATTACAATGTCGGATTGTGTTTAAATACATGGTGAGAAGACTAATCTAGATCCACTAAAGATGAATCGGGAAATCACATAAAATCCCTAATATCTCTTTGAATCTCAATCTTTGCTGACTAACTGAGCATGTTCTTTCTCATTACATATCGTTTCAATCATTTAAATACTCTCTATGTGGACTAATACAGAACCATCTAGACGCTTCATTACATTTACATGAGGATCTCATCCTCTTACAAACATGTCACCTATGCTCCTACATCATAATGGAGTTGTGCATCCATAAGGCAATCACGTGAAATATCTCATTGGGTTAGGCGAGTTGTTGAGTGTTGTGAATTTCAAGCAAGAGGTCATGAGGTCAAGTCTATGGGTTGGTTGTCTCTGTGAATATTGTGGGCCTCACTCGACGTGTCCACTGGGTTAAGTTGTTAAACTACAACTGAATGATTTACCACGAGTACCATCCTTGAAACATGAGGAAGTACCTATAGCGTTTCTTCTAATATATTTCATTGAAAAAAGGAAGTCACATGACATGTAGTCAATACACTCTCTTGAGTCAGCTCCTCATCAATCTCGCCATTAGTGACAAAAATGTAATGGAAAATCATCCATTAATATTATCTATTATGTATTATGTATGTAAAGTTACTATGTTTGTAAGGACCTGGGTATGGGACTTGTATTAATAAAAGAAAATCTTATTTTTTCAAAACAAAAAATACATTAAGCACATTAAAATAAATTAGTAGGTATAATTACTAGCAATTTTATAATAAATTACGATTAAGATAAAACATTGATTGAATTATTATTCAAGTTCAATTTAGCCCATTGTCAAATTTTCCCATCTTTACTCATAGTAATATATAGTAATATAGGATTGAAAAATGAGACTAATAGAAACCTTTGACTCTTTCCTTTAGTGAATCATTTTGAATCATGTTTTAATATTGTATTTTGAAGCATTAAGTTTTTGTTTATGAGATTTGTACAAAATTTAGAGGCATACTACCATATATCAAATCCAAATGCCAACATCTTTATGAAGGATGAGAAAAGAAAAGACAAATACCAAAGCCCATTGAATATTTATATAACGTGAGAGAATGACTTGACCACCTCTTACTATGAAAACTTTACATTATATCATAATCAATATATCTTGATAAATATATCATTTATAAATAATGAAAAATCGATAATTTGACAATTTTTTCAAAAATTTATATAATTTCAATAAATTTTATGAAGAAAATGCAATTTCTACCTAACCATACACAACATAAACTGTACATCATAATGAAAATGGCCATGCCCCAACTTTTTGTAGACAAATTTTAAGAAATTATCTTTTACTAAAGAAAAAAATAGATTTTTAACTAATGGTGTGTAATATTTTTTGTATGGTGCATACATGTCAATTATGATTTTTTATTTTTTATTTTTTTAAACAATAATTCAAAATTTTAAAATATAAAACATTATTACTTGCCTAACATCACTAACACATTTTATTATTCATTATAGAGATAATTTGATTATCCCACCTCCACCATATATATACAATAAATTCTCTTACATTATAATGATTAAATTAAAATAAAATAAAATCACCATACAAAAATACAAAAAACAAATATAAGTTCTCAAACTTTAATGATTAAATATAAATAACAAAAAAATGCAATGTAAAAACCAAAAAAACAAATATGCAAATATATTAAAATATCTTGAAAAAACACAAACAAATGCATAAAAGGTTGCATCACAAGTAGAAATAAAATGCCTCTATCCAAGTGGAATAACACGGTGTTTTTGGTAACAATGGTTTGAATAGACATATTTTATAATCCGATACAAAAGACAAAATCCCTATCAATATTGTTTTTATAGAGCCTAACCCTAGAGTATGTTTCGTTGCAATTAGCAAAGCTTCATGTGATATGGCTTCCCTTAAATGCATTTTGAATGGTAAGAGGCAACAAAACCAGCGATTATAAATGAGATGATGGTGGTACTGCAGATCCAATTGTTGAACACTTGCATAGAATGAATAATGTGCATGGATTATGGTGACATGTTTCTTACATGGAATGAATAATGTGTATGGATCCATGGTGACACATTTAATGCATATGAGTTGATGTTGATATGTATTTATATCATATTTAATCAAATATTTAAGAGATTGAGGTGTTATTGAGATTTTGCAAAGTATATAAACAAACTTTGGAATAATAAATTATAACCAATTATTTATTTGTTTTATGGATATTGTAATAACCAATTATGTATTTTTCATGTCATTGACTTGTCTCTTGTTTTCCATATATCTACACCCACTTTTCTTTCATCCTCATTGCATCTTGTCCATGTCTTCTCTCCTTAACCCTTGTCCACTTTTTATCTTTTAATTTTTTTTACACTACCCTACTATTCCCCTTGGGAATCAAGGGTATCCCAGGCCCCCCACAAGAATATCCACCTTTTATCATTTTCATGCAATCTCCTTGTAGTGTTTTATGTGTTGCATACACATGCCATAACTCATAGTTGGATATGCTCTCTTGTACAATAACATGCCTACTTGAATCATTCAACCAATAGAATGGGTTAACGATTGGTGAAAAGTCATAGAATTAAGTCAAATTGGTAGGCACAAGATTTTATTAGCATACTTGTTGTTTCCACAATGGGCATGGCTTATTCTCTTCTTGGAAGATCTAGGGGCATGGTCAATAATAAGTGGGTTGGGTTCGTGATGACCATCTAGGTGCAAGCCATTGCCATGAACAATTACACCGTCTCAAACTATTCCTCCTATGTGAAAGACAATTCTTGATGTGAACCAAGCTTAGTTGAATAACCTCAACTTCACTAAGAAGGTTCATAAAGCCTTCAATTTCGTAGTAATGTTTTCTTCTAACTATTTAACCACCTAGCTCAGTATGTCATCATTTTTATCAAAGGGTTTCTAGTTCTAAGGATGTTTAATGTTTCCATCATATAGTAGTAGTATGATCACTCTTTAAGGAGGATATACATTGCACACAATTGTTCTCATGTATACCATATTTTTGTTAAACAGACTTTAAATACAACAATTTAATTCCCTCAAAACTAAGACTTAGAATCCACCTAGATATATAATCTTGCTTGATCAACAATGAGGGGGCATTTCCAAGGGGACCCATGCTAACATTACATAGAAGGCTCACCCACTCTGAAATACACAAGGGTCATTGTATTGGCAAGCCTAATCCAACGACGGAGAGGCCTTGGGAGGTGGGGAGTACGACCACTCGACCATTTTGAAAATGATAAAATCTAAAAAATTTAGAAAAAACAAAGTTCCACTTTTGAGAATGATAAGATATTGTGATTGATTTTGCATTAACAATGAGGAATTGATTTCACAATACCAGATAGGAAAAACCTTTATTCATTTCTCAATTAAATAAAATATAATCTTAATATTTAGGCGAGGACTAACTACTTTGCAACTATTGTCTTTGTTACACCAATACTTGTACAAACGATATTATAATAGTTTTATAATAGTTTTGGTAGTTTTCGCCATCATCTAACTGCTCAGGCATGTGAATCTCTTGTTAAAAAGAATGAAGCTTACTAGCTTGAAGAATAGTTCACTCCAAGAACAAAGCTTGATAGCTTGAAGAATTGTTCCCTCTAGTACAATAATCTAGGCCACACAAGGCTCTGGAACTGAATATCATATCATAGTTGTCATTTCCCTAATCGATGGAACAAAGGAAAATCTGGGGTGTGGAGGTTGAGGACAATGAAGTAATCCATGGAGGCCAAATCCCACGCTAATGTTAACGCATCCGAGCTAATATGTCTTGCTAGTTTTTCATGGGATAGAATTTTCTTAGGATTTTAGGGGAGGAAAAAATTATTTGTTTGGATTGTAGAAAAATAAGGAAGAAGCTAGACGAGGAGATTATTGATCTATTGAAGCAGATTATTGATCTTTCTAAAGTTGTCGAGCCATAAGTTCCAACAGGTGGGGTATTTAATAATTTTAACTACGAATAATTTCCCATCTTGGAGAGGAGTTATAAGTTCTCTTATGTAAATTTTAGGATTTCTTTATGGAATTATTAGGAGAAACTAAGCAATTTCGGGATTGATTACAATGTCATTGTTATCCATTACTAGCTCTTTCGTACATCCTTTTGTCTGTATACTGTAAATGTCTACCTATTTCTATGCTTAATTTACCCACATTATTATTATGTTTGCATACAAAGTTTGGGTGGATTTTAAAGTTTGATGGGTATAAGCACTAGAGATAGGGGTTATGGTGGCAAGTCAATCAAGGTGAATCAATTAAAATGGGCACATTTGTAAGAATTTATTAATAATTAATGTTGATTCAATGAAAACGTAATTGGGTGTTCTAGCTTGCTCTACTTTTGTGGGTGTATGATTGCTAGTGTACCAATAAATCTAACTCAAATATACAATTTTTTCATATGTTTAGTATGGTAAAGAAGTTTAGATTCTAGTTAGGTGTCACTAAGGGGTCTTGCCAACAGTTATGAGCAAGATAGGGTTGCCAAGTCTTGATATGGGAAAAAATTGTGTTATATATACTTATTTCTTAATATTATATATTCCAATCATCCACTCCATTAGGCACAACCCCAAGATTTAAGAAACAAAAAACATCTCACCTTTAAGGTTTCTTTTCCAACAAGCAAAATAATGATCCATACTATGAATTAGGAGGGCTATGACGATTTGGACTACAATTGAATTGTAATTACAACTTGAGTGGGCTTGATGGTTAAGAACGTGTTTTTCCTCCTAATAGATCACAGGTTCAAATTTGAAGGGGTTTAGGGTATGTACAACTCTGTATACTTTTGTAGTTGAATCACTATGCAATGAAGGAGTCACTTATTCATAAACAAGGTGGTCTCATACACCAATTTGGTGTTTTTTTCAAGCAGAAAAAATTGTTCCTTGATATTCAAATAGAATCAAAGGTAGCAAAGTTCATTACAAAGATGATCCCATCCTTCAATCCAAAAAGTAGACTTACCAATATAAAACTCTCCCATACTATCACGGTTCCTTCAAGGTCCCATACCCTCTGCAATTCATATCATAAAAGTTGTTCCATCATACAAAAAGAACCAGCACACAGCTATACAAATGAAAATATCAGTGCTAACTACGACTCTACAAAAGGAACAATTATAAAGCATTTAAGGATTAAGAATCTGGTAAGAACCGGAGTGAACCAACACATCACCAATAAACTCTTCAAAAAACAGGAGACCTACAGGGAGGTCGAGTGCACGTTTGGAAAGTAGATTCACGGTGCCATTGTGTTCCATGTACACATGAGAGATGCTAAGATGAAAAAAGGAATCAAGAAGAGCAACAGTTCTAGCACATCAGTGATCAATTGTCAAGTTTTGTAAGCCTTATCTATGATTTTCCCAGTTAATAATAACACTCGAGTCACCAAAAATGTGCGATGATGGGATACCAATAGAAGAGGCAAAAAATGCAAATCCTGAAAGAGCCAAGATCTCGGCTCTTGTATTCGAGCCAATACCACCACAAAACCAAAGTTTAAAATTGTGTTCCTCACCAATCAACAGATACATACATGGACATGTAGTGTGATTAGAGGTTGCTCCATCGAAAAAACCTACAGCATATTGTATGATAGGAGGGATACCAACAACTTTGGTCCTTGAATGACCTGCTCCAGCGGTATACTCATGGTACATACCCAGCCGCTCGACTATAAGGAGAGGTGCGAAGCGCTTTCTTGAGGTAGGAGGGAAAGTAATTTATTGCTTGCTCGACGGTAGGAGAGCAAGGAGCGCGGGAATGGAGACACTTTTAATCTCTCTTTTCATCCTTTTGAAAGCCGCTTTCCCACCACATTGATTGTTGCACCTCTCAAATGACATCATCGTTTATGCTTATAAAATCGTGCCCTAAAGGCTAAAACTTGTTGGCATATGTTTGGTATCTTTTCTCTTGGGCTGCCTAGTGTGTTGGGTTGAAGTGAAGTTAAATAGGGAGGTCTAATTGGAGATCTGTAATCTCCGCCAACTCACCTTAGAAAACTTGTTCCTTCCCTCAAGGTCATCAACTGAAACTACTCATGCTTAATCAGTTTACAAACCCGAACAATAAATAAAATACCAACCCTAGGTGCTAGTGCAAAGCACGATTCACACTAGAGAATCCATCATACGTATCCTCAAGGAAAAATTTATTATGTTGAAAAATAAAATACTGATACTGCGATTAGTGACATTGGGTGACTGGCCCTCAAATATTAACTTGTTATGGGATTTCCATATTTCCTAGCAAATGTAAACTAGAAGCACATTGTGCTTAAATCGCTTATGAGTCCAAACTTCGAGATTATCCACAAGCGAAGTGGATCCCTACTCAATAGATAATGATGATAACTCAGAAACAACCTTCCACGGGTTAATGTTAAAAGAGCAAAAAACAAATAGGTGGTTGACCGATTCAGCTGCGTTACCACTTAGATGGCAAATGTTAGGACCCAACCAACCCCTCCTCACCAGATTATCCTAAGTGAGCATAAAGTTTTCACAACACAACCAAATAAAACATTTGAGTTTTAAGGGGACACCAATTTGGTGTTTAACAAAACTATGAACTTAGAATTATTATTATTAATATTATATATTTCTTGTTATGATCACATGATTAATAACCATGGAATATATGGAAGCATTGCACTCCTATTTGCATTTGAATCCAAATTGAAATTCGACCTCTAATTTGTTTTAGAGTATAATGACCATCTAATCCCAATCCAATTTGAACTTAACAATAATTGTGTGTGATTACAAACCTTGGAGCCTAATGACTACCACTTAGTCTAGTCAAGAATAAAGTGCTGCTTCGAACTATGTAAGCTATGTCATGTTGATTAAATACGCTTGACCCCATGTGTCCCCACGTTGGGAACAACTCCTTAGTGTGCATCTACCTCTACATAAAGTGGTTGAAATAAGCAAATTGTATTTCTATATGGAAAACACTTAATTGTGCATTTCGGCGTTACATTGCATTGAATTCTTTATTGCTTTGAATTGTTTTGTTTTAAGTGGTATCACAAAATGGTGAACTGGAACCAATTTCACTCTACTCGACTTATGTTGGTGAATTGGAACCAATTTCACTCTACTCGACATAATTGTTTAAAATATCACATCTCTTTTCCCACAATTTCAGCACGTTCACCTGAGCACTTGTTTAAAAACTATTTTAAATATTCATGATCTCTTGCATGATCACTTGTTTAAAAACTATTTTAAATATTCAAGATCTCTATATTAAAATAAATTTCTCGAGTGACAACTATATTAAGATAACTATATGTAAAGCAATCAACAACAATGTTTAGTGATTTTTTTTTCAAAACACCTATGCTGATCCCCTTCACCATATCCTAAATCATAAAAAACAAAAATAGGAAAAAAAATCAGATCTTTTGTATTTTTTAAAGTAGTGAATTTACATTAAAAAATATATATATATTATATTTTTTTTATTAGCTCGCGAAGTTTTAATAATAATAATAAAATTTTAAAGTTGATATATGAGCCCCTTGTTTATGGGACAAGGGACTCCCTTAACCCAAATTTGCAAAGATGTACATACCCCGCACCCTTTTAGATTTGAATGTGATATCGATTCATTAACAAATATATAAAATAAAACATGATATTATTTAAAATACAAAAAAAAATTATTAACAAATATATAAAACAAACTACTCTCTTAATTTAAAATTTAAAAAAATAACAATTTAAACAACAAAATAAATAATTAAATAATTAATTTTATAAATTATATTCTAAATATTAATAAAAATAAAAAAATTAATATTTAAATATTTATAATCAATGAATTTTTTAAATCATTTATCCAGGTATATTTTTTCCAAACTTAAATCATTTAAAATCAAATGAAATTAGTCTAGTGACAAAAATAAACTAATTATAAAACAAAAATATATATTAATAAATAACAAATATTTTTTTTAATTTTTAAAATATTCAATTTAATACAAAACTTTCAATAAACTAATAAACTAAAACAGTCAATTAATTAAAGTTAAAAAAATGAATTTCTAAAAAATATCAGTATACACTATATAGATAAAATAATAATAACAACAACAATCATTTCTTTCAATAATTATATAATATAATAACAATCACCTTTCATACCTATAAAATAATAATATAATAACTATATAAAATATACTATAATCTTATCGTATAAAATAATATAATAACTATATTTAAAATATACCATAATCTTATCACATAAAATAATAAATATTATAATAGAATATAAATAATAAAATATTATAATAGAATATAAATTATAATTATAATATATAATGAAGGAGAAATTATTTTAATTTATAATAATAATGTAATTTGATAGTAGATATCATACTTATTAATAATATAAAATATTCAATATTTGGTATTTTAAAAATATTTATCATAGCATTTTGTTTAGCTCTTATTCAATGTGAGGTGTATATGATTAAATAAAAATATCATATAATCATTATTGATTTTCATGGTTTTTTAAAATTTTATTTGTTAATAATTTTTCAATTTAATAAGATGATTTTCTTATTTAGTCCATTCTAACTCAAATTTCTCTAATACAATTATATAATAATAATTTGTTGAAACAACAATTTCAAGTTTTTGATAATGTGATAAGGTGTAGTTTAAATATTCTAAGTTTTTAATCAGAAATTGCATAATCTAGGTGTTATGGGAATATATGAGAGTGTTGAATGTATTTATAGAAACTCAATAGAAAATCTAAAACATAGAATAAATAAACTTCTCTATGTGATAATATTGGAGATATAGCTTCCTCTTAAATATATCCTTCTTCTTATACACAATCAAGAAAGGCAAGTTAGATAGAAACATGGTATTCATCAACCATATAATTTAATTCACCTAATGAAAATTTGTTTGAATACTAACAACAAATGCATGGTTATAACCATTACAAAGGATATAAATTCTAGTTTCTTGAGTTTGTCTATTTATTTTTGGCATCTTAATAGAAAAGTCCTCAAAGTGTTTACTTTGTTTACATAGATACAATGCAAGGTTTTCAATCTTCGAGGCCCTTCACAAGAGAACATTTTGTTAAAATCTCTACCACTACTATTATGTCATCATTGTGAATCTTGATCATACTCAATATTTTGACATCATATAAAAAAATAATAACAACACATGCTATTATTGTAATAGTGTTTAGTTATTGATTTCATTACAACTAATTCTATAAAACTCCCTCTAATTTACCCCGTCTTAATTTCCTTGTGATTATTGGAACCAGCATTATAATCCATCATTAAACTCTATCCTCCAATTATCAAGTTGTATTCCCTATTTAACAAACACTTGCAATATATAATCAATGTTATTTTCCTCACCCTGCAATGCAACTCTACCAATAAGAAAGTTCAACTTCACTCCATTCTTAAAATAAACAAGAAAAAATCAGAAAACTTCATAAGCTTTAAACTTTGTATAATAATATGTTTTTTTAATAAGAAAAATAAAATGTTAATAAATAAAATAATAAAACTATTTTTTTAATAAAATGATAATATGTTAATATAATAAAAATAAATAATAAATTATTAGAAAACATTAGAAAGGATTTGCTATTTTTGTAAGACTACCAACGTTGAAGATGAAAGTCACTTTCTTTTAGAATGTCTTGTGTACAATTTTTTTTAAATGACAAATAAAATGTTAATAAATAAAAATAATAAAATTGTTTTCTTTCATAAAATGGCATTATGATGATGATGAAGATTAATGTCCACTAAGACCCATTTGGTCTATTGAACCTTAAGAAAAGGTAAAGGAATTATTTGGATTTTTGTAAAATTTGATTACTATGATTAAAAAGTTGTAAAATAAGCGTTCTTAGGTCACCATAGTTTTGACAAGTTAGAAGATCATGGAAATTGTAATTGTGGCAAAGATTAGGAAACTGTGGTTGAATGTGGGTATGTGCAGGACACTCTAAAAGAAAGTGAGGTTCGTCCTCAAAACTCATAGACTCACAGAGCTGGAAAATCCTTTTCTCCCATGGAGTTTTAGGAATTGCCTAGTGCCTTGCTTCACTATGATGCTCATGGGAGTTTGTTCTTATCTTGGCTATATTAATCTTCTTCTTTGAATTGGTTAATATAGAGAGATACTTTTAATGTTCTAGATTAGGATTAATGACCTCCTTGTAATATCTTAATTTTCTTTTAACCTCTAAATATTTCTTGTCCCACACTCTCGGTTTGAACTTAGATGTGAGTATTTTTTAAATTGCTGATATTTTGAAACATGTTATTTGCATCAACCCCCCAATTATTTAACCAAGCCATGTCGTCCTTATACCATCCTCTCTTGCGCCGAAAATGGTAATGACTAGAATTTGTACTGAAAGTAGCGAGGTGCTCTCAGCCCAGTATGGGGGATATGTTGTAACGTAACATAACGTTAACAAAAATAAAAAGTAATTAAAAAAATTCGTGTCGTCTCATATAATAAAAAATAATTAAAAAATCAATGTCTGATGTGTAAATTTTTTTATCTTGAAGTGTAAATTTTTTTGGAAGTGTAAAAATTTAAAACTAAAAAAAAAAATAATACACCTCAAGAAATTGGATGTCTCTCGGTGCTTGATAGATCCAGATTTAAAATGGATCTATGATGGTGCATTAACACTGAGGAATTTTTTTTACAATACGAGATAGGAAAAACCCGTTATTCATTTCTCAATTAAATAAAATATAATCCTAATATTAAGGTGGGGGCTAGCTACTTTGTAACTATTGTCCTTATTACACCGATAGGTCTTAGAATAACACATATCGGTGTTATTCTCTCCACTCTTTTCTTGATGGAAGTTGATATGCAAAAATTCGAGATTCAGGGAAAAGTTGACACTTGTATGGATGATATTATAGTAGTTTTGGTAGTTTATGTCATCGTCTAATTCCTCAGGCATGCGAATAACTTGTTGAAAAGAATGAAGCTCAATAGCTTGAAGAATTGTCACTCCAAGAACAAAGATCAATGGCTTGAAGAATTGTTCGCTCCAATACAATAATCCAGCTAACACAAGGCGCTGGAACTGAATATCATAACATAGTTGTCATTTCCATGATCGATGGAACAAAGGAAAATATAGGGTGTGGAGGTTGAGGACAATGAAGTAATCCATGGAGGCCAAATCCCACACCATTGTTAACGCATCTGAGCTAATATGTCTTGCCAGTTTTTCATGGGATAGGATTTTCTTAGGATTTCAAGGGAGGAAAGATTTTTTTTTTGTAATTTGTTTGGATTGCAGCAAAACAAGAGAGATAGAAGCTAGGCTTCAAGTCCCTGCCAAGTCTTAAAAGTCATATTAGAGAAATTTCATGTCATAAAAGTCATGCCAAGTCATAAATGTCAAAAAATTCCTATCGAAGAAGAATTTACATTATTCTAGATATTATTATTAGTAACCTGAACTTCTGTTATTTTTGCTAAAGAGTGTGGTATTTATGCTTCCATTGAAACCATGTAGGAACACAGTTACCAATATCATAATGCAGTATGAAATATATTAGTTATCAATATGCATTGTAGGAAAACAGTTACCAATATCATAATGCAACATCAAATATAGTAGTTATCAATATCATAATCCAATAACAAATAAAGTGATTTTAATTCATTGCCACTGCACTTATGATGTCATAGTCTAAAGTAGAGACTCTGCCACATGAACACAGAACAAAGGGTTCATATTATAGTTTCAAGAATTAAAAAAATTACATATTTTGGGGGAATTTGAACCACTTTTACGACCAGGTATTTTAATCATGTCGAGCTTTGATGGTTGAACTCATTCATTAAACTCAGATGGAATTGTTGTTGGATCTTTGCTCATGCTATTGTCTATGTACCTTGCACCTTTGATGTTGTTGTTGTTGCTGCAGTTCCAACTTCTAGTATGCATCTCGAGCGTTTATACCACACTCGGGTGTTGCACCAGAGGAATACCAGAACCAAAATTGCAATAATGAAATTATGTTGGCATCAAATTAGAGTTTTATTTAATATATATTAATTTCTGATATTTTTCTTTTGACAGGTGTGTAGAAGTATCGAAAACATTGAAGTTGCAAAGATCAGTCAAATGAAGAATGACTTGGATCATGAATTAAAGATTATATGGAAAAGACATGGGTATAAAATGAATTAATTCCTTTTACAAATATCTGATTATAAAGGTTGTTATAAGTGCATGGAGGCTATAGTAGTGATTCCATAAAACATGTCAACACTATTTAAATTGATTCCTGAGACCATAGTGTTAAATCATGAGGATTAATCTAATTGAAATAAAGACCGCATCAATATTACTTTTATTTTAATGATATTTGAGGTAGAAATAGTTATCCACCAAAAGATAGTTCCAGAGCATAATAAAGGATCATCCATTTATGAAGGCATTCAACCAAGATAACAATTTCACTTCCACATGTCAATATTATCGATTTTATTTATTTATTTTAGTTTTAGTATGCATGAGGTTTCCAAAGAGATGTCACTCCACGGGCAGGGTTTTATGCAACCAATGATTATAATCGTTGATTCTATAAGCATTTATTCGGGCAGTTAGAAGAGCTCGTCATTATTCAAATTACAATTTGTGAGTTGTTATGAAGGTGTGAGTGCCATGTT
This sequence comes from Larix kaempferi, assembly GCA_027924585.1. Classification (NCBI taxonomy): domain Eukaryota; kingdom Viridiplantae; phylum Streptophyta; class Pinopsida; order Pinales; family Pinaceae; genus Larix; species Larix kaempferi. The sequence goes on along the minus strand of BSBM01001409.1, from coordinate 3,283,348 downwards.
TTGACCATTAGAGAACTCAATGCCACGTCTCAACTACAAACCAGATATTGGTACATGCGTTAATATTCAGTCCCAAAATTCATGTGGGGTCATCACAAAAGGGAGAGGATAAGCTTGGCGGAGCAAAACATTCAAAGGAATTAATTAACTCTCGATTGATGGAGAAAACTCATATCTGCATTAGATTTGAGAATCAACCTATGGATGAAAATAACAAGGTGTCTTGACAAATCCTAATTCTTGAAATAAATTCTAAATAGGATTTGATCGATGAATATTTGGTCAAGCATGGAATAGGATTCTTATTATCTTTCGCACCTTCAAACTTGTAATGTAAACATGGATATAGGGGATTGCCATCCAAACTAAGATTTAGTCATGGGTACATATAAAATAATAAACTAATAGATGATTAAATTCGGAATAAGACCCTCGGATTTGTAAGAATGGTTAATACCTCTATACGGTCGTGTTCAAACCTTGGTAAAATTTAAGAGGATGTTGTAAACCCTTTTCTCTCCATGAAGTAGATAAATAGCAATTTTTCAGAAGTATGTAAAATTGTCTTACACAAGATTGAAGAGTCAAGAAATCTACCTAGATAACAAGAGTAGTAATACTCTTAGGAATGGTGTAGTTAGAGTGAGCTACAAATCAAGCTCAAAGGAGGTGAACTCAGAGTCGCCAAAACCCTTCCCATACGACGGATCCCACCTACAACTGTTCGCCTGAGCATTGGTTGTACGTGGTGGCCATAGTTGCTTTACCTAGGTATCACATAGGGAATTTGCAGCGGTTATTCTGCGATTGTCTTGAGTCAGATAGGGATCGAACATCACAGTTGTGTTCGCACCGTGAAGTCTGGGGGCCCTTATAACTGATTATGTTACCTCTGGTTATAGTTTGGGAGTCTCAAGCCTCTCCTAGGCGAGACATACCAGCTATAGTGTCGGGAGGTCCCTTGAGCTAGTCCCCTATTGTGTGCATTTGGCTGTAGTTTCTTTAGGTGTATACTCCGTGACGTTCTAGTTGGCCGTTAAGAGACATTTATTTGTTGAATTTTTTAAGTCATCGTGGATTGAGATCCGCCTCTCCGACGATCTCGTCGGTTGGCTAGTTTACCAGCTAGCGATTCGTCACAGTCTCTTCGTAAGAGACGTCAGAGGACTATTGCTGGTCCTTTATTCATATCTCACGAGCTTCAGAGAGCTTCTATCATGAGTTCCGCATTTGACACGACGGGAGTCCCAGTGACTCCGTCCAATGGAACACAGAGAAACTCCCCCCCTTGTTCGTACACTCCAAGGACTGAACGGGGTGAGGTTCATCACACAACACTCCTCCTAGGCTTTGGGGAATCCCACCCCACTATTACAAACCCATTTGATGATACATGGCAATCAAGTTATTTATATGGTTCATCCTTGGCTATGCCAAGTTTTGGTTCTACGTCTGTCTCTACGACCTCAGACCCTTTTTCATTGGGTATGCCCGGATTTATGTCAACTACTAACTCCACCATGTCTGGTAGTCATGCTAGCTCTAGCCTTGGGGTTGGGGGCACTACACCCCCTTATATTGCATATCAGTTTGGGAGTGATCACATCCCTCCATCTTCTCCGTATGTTGGGGGAGGGCCACCTCCTTCTTCAGCCCCTAGTACTAGTGTGAATTCGTTCCCTAGTGGAGGTTTCACGATAGGCATTGGATCTATGACTTATACCCCATCCATCAACCCGTATGCCTCTATGCATATGCTTGTGCCCATGAACGCTTTTATGATTCTGAACCTTCCTCCTAATACCTCGGCTCCCGGGGTGGTAACATACCATTTTCTTATGGCCCTCAATCTACTGCTCCTTCCACGACAAGTGGTTATATACCCCATACTTATGGAGGTAGATTTTATAATTATCCAGTCGATTTTGGCCCTTATTCCAATCCCCCCCCTATGGAACCTACTCCACGCATATGCCTGTGTATCCTCACATGGGTCAGTTTCGAGGAGGTTATCATCCTTATGGTCACGGTCATGGTTAGTACCAGATTTCAGCAGTGCCTCAGGCGTTGACTTCGATGTACACAATCCCACCTTCAGGTTCGCAAGGTCGGTCTCTTTTGTGAGCTTATAATCAAGCTTCGCAGCCGCAGCTCCCGTTTCTTGCTAGGTTAAATCTACCCGATCTTTCGAATCTCACGAATGACCCGGTGTGTCATGACTATATAGCTTCAAATTTGAAGGGGTTTGGGGTATGTACAACTCTGTATACTTTTGTAGTTGAATCACTATGCGACGAAGGAGTCACTTATTGATAAACAAGGTGGTCTCATACACCCATTTGGTGTTTTTTTCAAGCAGAAAAAATTCAAATAGAATCGAAGGTACCAAAGTTCATTACAAATATGATCTCATCCTTCAATCCAAAAAGTAGCTTGACCAATAAAAAACTATATCATATTATCACGACTCTATCAGGGTCCCATACCCTCTACAATTCATATCATAAAAAAATTTCCATCATACAAAAAGAACAACACACAGCTATACAAATGAAAATACCAGTTCTAACTGCGACTCTCCAAAAGGAACAACTATAAAGGATTTAAGGATCAATAATCTGGTAAGAACCAGAGTGAACCAGCACATCACCAATAAACTCTTCAAAAAATAGGAGACCTACAAGGAGGTTAAGTGCACATTTGGAAAGTAGATTCACAGTGACATTGTGTTCCCTATACACATGAGAGATGCTAAGATGAGAAAAGGAATCAAGAAGAGCAACAATTCTAGCACACCAGTGATCAAGTGCCAGGTTCTGTAAGGCTAGTTTGTGATTTGCCCAGTTAACAATAACACTCGAGTCACCAAAAATGTGCAATGATGGGATACCAATAGAAGAGGAAAAAAATGCAAATCCCTAAAGAGCCAGGATTTCGGCGCTTGTATTCGAGCCAACACCACCACAAAACCAAAGTTTAAAAATGTGTTTCTCACCAATCAACAAATACATACCTGTACATGTAGTGTGTTAGAGGCTGCTCCATCGAAAAAACCTGCACCATATTGTATGATAAGAGGGATACCAACAACTATGGTCCTTGAATGACCCACTTCAACGGTATACTCATGGTACATACCCAGTACTCTGATACTGCTATTAGTGACATTGGGTGTCTAGGCCTCAAATATTAACTTGTTACGGGATTTCCATATTTCCTAGCAAATGTAAACTGGAATCACACTATGCTTAAATCGCCTATGAGTCCAAACTTCAAGATTATCCACAAGCGAAGTGGATCCCCACTCAATAGATAATGATGATAACTTAGAAATAACTTGCCACAAGTTAATGCTAAAAGAGCAAAAAACAAACAGGTGGTTGAAAGATTCACCTGCGTTACCACTTAGATGGAAAATGTTGGGACCCAACCAACCCCTCCTCACCAGATTATCCCAAGTGAGTACAAAGTTTTCACAACACAACCAAATGAAACATTTAAGTTTTAAGGGGACACCAATTTGATGTTTAACAAAACTATGAACTTAGAATTATTATTATTAATATTATATATTTCTTGTTATGATCACATGATTAATAACCATGGAATATATGGAAGCATTGCACTTCTAGTTGCATTTGAATCCAAATTGAAATTCGACCTCTAATTTGTTTCTATATTAGAGTGTAATGACCATCTAATCCCAATCCAATTTGAACTTAACAATAATTGTGTGTGATTACAAACCTTGGAGCCTAATGACTACCACTTAGTCTAGTCAAGAATAAAGTGTTGCTTCGAACTATGTAAGCTATGTCATGTTGATTAAATACGCTTGACCCCATGTTTCCCCACGTTGGGAACAACTCCTTACTCTGCATCTACCTCTACATGAAGTGGTTGAAATAAGAAAATTGTATTTCTATATGGAAAACACTTAATTGTGCAATTCAGGGTTACAATGCATTGAATTATTTATTGTTTTGAATTGTTTTGTTTTAAGTGGTATCACATAATGGTGAACTCGAACCAATTGCACTATACTCGAGTTATGTTGGTGAATTGGAACCAATTTCACTCTACTCAACTTGTGTACTACACGTTGTGGCCATGCCAATGAATTTATGGTTATCATAATTAATAATTGCATAAGGGAATTTTTATTAGACCTTTTGTAAAGGCTTAGCCTCACAAGGATGATTTTTCATCTTGTATGCTAATAGGTCTCATAGACATTAATAAAAAAATTTGTTAGTGTTATGTTTTATTATGTTCTCTTTTTTAAAATTTTATTATCAGTGTTTCATTTTTTTTCCACTCAGAAAATTTGCTATACCTTTATTGATAAAAGTCTATATAAGTGACAAGATACCTTGTTGTTAGTAGCTATTTTAGTCCAAAGGATCCCCAAACATAAACACAACAACTATTACAAAGATCTCCAATCACACATAGTTGATAGGAGCTGCCAAAAGGCAACATGCTGAGTCCCAAAAATCATAGGATTACCACCAAAGAAAATGCCAAGAGGCCAAGGGAAAAAAGTGAGAAAGCAAATAGAGCCGCAAAAAGTATAATACAAAATTGTTGAAAATATATATAGGTCCACTGAAAAAATAAATCAAAGCCTAATCCAAAAAAGATAAAAAATTGTAGAGGGCCTTGCTGCTTGAAGAGAGAAGATGACCATTGATCCATTCCTCATAATGGATAGAACCCTCCTCAGCTAAAAGACCCCTTTTCGACAGAGAGTCTGCAAGAGAATTATATTCAAGATAAATATGCAAGATAGAAACCAATGGCAAATCCTCAAGGAAAGATTTTACTTGGATCATCCAAGGAGACAGCGCCATAGCCTTTATGGAATCACTCCCTTTGCCCATTTTATAATAAGTTGAGAATCACCTACTATTTCTTGCAATGTAAAATGGTGTCGTTTAGCAAAGAACATACCAGCCAAAGAGCCATCAACTCTCCTCTCGTATTTGTCCCATATCCATAGTTCATCCATATATTATAGTGTAGTTCTTGCCCCAAGAAGATAATAGCACCCGCTCCACATAATTTGGCATTGTTTTATGAAGCCCCATCAAATTGTGCCCTGCAACCAAAAGTAAGAAGTTGTGGAGGAGTTCTAAACTTTTGCGAACTATGTGAAGTAGTCAAAGAAGAACCTGAAAACTCTAAGAAGCTAGGTATCACTTTCCTAGTACACTAATCTAGATTAATAAGCATGTCTTCAAAGATGAACACATTTCTCGCTTTCCTAGTTTCCCATATAATAAAGCAAACCACTTCACCATAATTCAATGTTTCCTTATGAGTATGTGGTTCCTTGGCCTCATCTTCATATTTATCCTCTCGATACAATCTTCTTTTGCAAGCGTGATTAAATTTTTTTTATCGACATAATTGTTTAAAATATCACATGTCTCTTTTTCCACAATTTCAACACCTTTGCATGAGCACTTGATTTTCCCACAATTTATACACCCTTGCCTGGGTACTTGTTTAAAAACTATTTTAAATATTCATGATCTCTATATTAAAATAAATTTCGAGAGTGGCAAGTATATTAAAATAAGTGATATGTAAAGTAATCAACAACAATGTTTAGTGTTTTTTTTTCAAAACACCTATGTTGATCCCCTTCACCATATCCTAAGTCATAAAAACAAAAATATGAAGGAAAAAATCAGATCTTTCGTATTTTTTTAAAGCAAAGAATTTACATAAAAGAAGGCAAAAAAGTAAACATTATATTTCTTTTATGAGTTTGTGGAGTTTTAATAATAATAATAATAATCTATTTTTTGTTCAATGATATAACTATTCAAGTCTGCATGTCCATTGGTTGTAGCTTGGGTGGTTGGGAGGAATGTTGTTACCCTCCCCACCCAGGTTCAATTCTTGTAAGTGACATATTGCTCTTGTTGAGCCCATATTGTAATGACTGTAATTCATGCCACCTTGATTCTCTAGATAGAATAAGAGGTGGTGACCATTTCCCGGTGGACTAGCCCTCTAACAAACAGCGAACCACCTTTTAAAAAAAACTATTCAAGTCTGCAAATGTGTACATACCCTACCCCCTTCTAGATTTGAACGTGATATTAATTCATTAACAAATATATAAAATAAAACATAATACAAAACATTATCAACCAAAATATTTAATTCATCAACAAATATATAAAAGAAATTACTCTCTTAATTTGAAATTAAAAAAATAACAATTTAAACAACAAATTAATTTAATTAATGTTATAAATTATATTCTAAATATTTATAAAAATAAAAAATTAATATTTAAATATTTACAATCAATGAAATTTTTAAATCATTCATCCAGTATATTTTTTCCAAGCTTAAATCATTTAAAATCAAATTTAAATAATTAATGTTATAAATTATATTCTAAATATTCTTAAAAAAAATAAAAAATTAATATTTAAATATTTACAATCATTAATTTTTTTAAATCATTCATCCAGTATATTTTTTTCAAATTTAAATTATTTAAAATCAAATGAAGTTTATAAAACAAATATATATATATATATATATATATATATATATATATATATATATATAAACAAATAAAATAATAAATTTTACTTTTTAAAATATTCAATTTAATTGAAAATTTTCACAAAACTTTCAATAAACTAAAACGGTAAATTAATTAAAGTTAAAAAAATTGACTTCTAAAAATTTTCAAGATAAAATAGTAATAACAACAACCATCATTTCTTTTAATAATTATATAATATAATAACAATCACCTTTCATACTTATAAAATAATAACTATATACAATATACTATAATCTTATCATATTAAAAAACAAAATATTATAATAAAGTATAAATACTAATTATAATATATAATGAAAGCATAAATTATTTTGATTTATAATAATAATGCAATTTGATAGTAGATATTATACAACAAATAAAGAAAATACTAATAAAATAAAATATTCAATATTTTAAAATATTTATCATATCATTTTGTTTAACTTTCATTGAATGTGAAGTGTATATATTAAATATTATTAAATAAAAATATCATATAATCATTATTTACTTTTATGTTTTTTTAAAATTGTATTTGTTAATAAATTTTGAAGATGATTTTTTTTATTTAGTTCATTCTAACTCAAATTTCTCTAATACAATTATATAATAATGATTTGTTGAAACAATACTCATAATGTGATAAGGTGTAATTTAAATATTTTAGGTTTTTAATTAGAAATTGCATAATCTAGGTGTTATGGAAATATATGAGGGTGTTGAATGTATTTATGAAAATCCAGTGGAAAATATAAAACATAGAATAAATAAACTTCTCCATTTGATAATGTTGGAGATATGGCTTCCTCTTAAATATATCCTTCTTCTTATACACAATCAAGAAAGACAAGTTAGATAAAAACATAGTATTTATCGACAATATAATTTAATTCACTTAATAAAAAATTATTTAAATTTACTAACAAATGCATACATATGCATGGTGCAAAGAATATAAATTCTAGTTTCTTGAGTTTGTCTATTTATTTTTGGCATCTTAATAAAAAAGTCCTCCCTCAAACTGTATACTTTGTTTATATAGATGCAATGGAAGGTTTTCAATCTTCTAAGCCCTTCACAAGAGAACACCCTTCAAAAAAAACATTTGTTAAAATTTCTACCACTACTATTATGTCATCATTGTGAATCTTGATCATACTTAATATTTTGACATCATATAAAACATAACAACATGCTATTATTTTTATTACAACATGTTATTATTTTTATTACAATGTTTAGTTATTGATTTCAATACAATTAATTTTATAAAACTCCTTCCAATTTGCCAAGTCTCAATTTCCTTGTAATTATTAGAACCAACGCTATAATTCATCATTAAACTCTATCCTCTCCAATTATCAAGTTGTATTATTCCCTATTGAACAAACACTTGCAATATATATAATCAATGCTATTTTCCTTAGCCTGCAATGCAACTCTACCAATAAGAAAGTTCAACGTCACTCCATTCTTAAAATAAACAAGAAAAAATCAGAAAATAATAATATGTTTTTTTAATAAGAAAAAAAAAATGTTAATAAATAAAATAATAAAATAATTTTTTTAATAAAATGATAATATGTTAATATAATAAAAATAAATAATAAAATATTAGAAAAGATTTGCTATTTTTTGTAAGACTACCAATGTTAAGGATGAAAATCTCTTTTTCTTAGAATGTCTTGCATACTATTTTTTAATATGACAAATAAAATGTTAATAAATACAAATAATAAAATTATTTTCTTTCATAAAATGACATTATGATGATAGATGGAGATTAACATCCATTGAAACCATTTGGTCTATCGGACCTTAAGAAAAGGTAAAGGAATTATTTGGATTTTTGTAAAATTTGATTCTTTTGATTAAAAAGCCAAAAAATAAGCGTTCTTAGGTCACCATAGTTTTGACAAGTTACAATATCATGTAGATTATAATTGTGGCACGGATTGGGAAACTCTGATTGAATGTGGTATGCCCAGGACACTCTAAAAGAAAGTGAAGTTCGCCCTCAATGCTCATAGACTCACAGAGCTGGCAAATCATTTTCTCCCATGGAATTTTAGGAATTGCCTAGTGCCTTGTTTCACTATGAAGCTCATGGGAATTCGTTCTTATCTTGGCTATATTAATCTTCTTCTTTGAATTGGTTAAAAGAGAGAGATACTTTTAATGTTCTAGATTATGATTAATGACCTCCTTGTAATATCTTAATTTTATTTTAACCTATGAATCTTTCTTGTCCCACACTCTTGGTTTGAACTTAGATGTGAGTATTTTTTAAATTGTTGATATTTTGCAACATGTTATTTGCATCAACCCCCAATGATTTAACCAAGCCATGGCGTCCTTATACTATCCTCTCTTGCCAAAAATGATTTTAACCCCCCAATGATTTAACCAAGCCATGACGTCTCCATACCATACTCTCTTAAGTTGAAAATGGTTTTGACTAAAATTTAAAACAATTTTAGTGAGTCTTTAATCTTCCATATTATTTATGCTGTTCTTATACATTAAGTATTTAATTACAATAAAACTTTTAATACTTTCAATATTTTTTTAATATTTATGTATAAATAATTATAAATATAATTTATATTAAATCAATTGCTTTTATTGCTTTTATTGTTATTTTTATTTCATAATCTCACACCTTCCCTGAAAAATGTTACGCTATCCCATCAGTTATTAAGTTCCATCGAGCGCTAATGGGTTGCCATTTTTATCATTAAACTAATAGAATTATAAATTCCTTTTTGCTTCAAATTACCTTTATTTCAATTTTGATTATCATATATGGATATTAGTTTGATTTTGTGATTTTTTTAAGCATAAAAGATAGATATATCATCAGTTCAAGGTGAAGATTGGTGGAGAGTAGGTAGTTCGTTGACATGTCTCATTATAGTAGGTAGTTGATCACATGTTAATGTTAAGGTGTGAACCAACCAACTAACTAAATAGAAAGAGAAGGTGAAGAAAGGCAGCTACTTACTCCGCATCGCTATCAAAACAATTATTTTTATTATTTATTTATTAAAAAGAAAAGAGAAGACCCACCTCTCTCCACAATAATTGCTTTGCTTAGTGAAAAGTGGGAAAATATGCTCACTCACAATAGCTACCTTTTGGTGGGATCCAAAAGGCACAAATGTGGGACATGCGTCCTTTTAACTATAATTATCAATTGTCAATTGTTAATTGATCATATTTATTTTCAAAGGGTGTAGTTTAAATATTCTACTTTTTCAATTTTTTTTGAGTATATTTTTTTATTTTATTTTGTTCAAAGTTTGGTTGAAAATCTTTAAAAAATCTTAGAATCACATATATTAGCTATGAAAATTGTATAATTTGGGTGTCATGTAAGTATTGGAAGATGCTAAAACTATTCATGAATCAAAACAATAATTTAAACACTTCCAAATTTAAATTTTACCAATTTTTTTTACCAAATTCCAACTAAAACCCACCATAAAGTCCAAAACGTAAAATAAATAAACTACTCCTTTCCATAAATCGAGATTCCATTCAGAATAAGAACCTTAAAATAAAGTCGAAGTCAAAAAATCAAGAATCCACGTGGTTATATCAATTAATAACCTCTCATTATTTGGAGTAATTATTCTATATTTTGAACTTTTCAGATTATCAAACTCTGAAATTACCAACTTTCATTATTCAAATTCTCAAAACCTTTAAACACCTTGATTATACCATTTAAACAACATATACATACAATTTTAACAAGTCCAACTGGATTTAGGCAGCAGGAAAAAGAAAACTTCCAAACTTAAAACGTTTAACTTACACCGTCATGTTAATTCCAAATTTGAATGAGCGGTAGCGGATAAGACCGAATTACAACGAACGAAACAAATACCGGATAGCATTCAGAATTTAATTGCGGAGCGGTTTAGCAGTTGATGCCTACAAACTTAAACCTATTATTTATCAGTGACTATGAATCGGTCGGCGTGTTTCATGTGTACGCTGATTACAATAATGGTGGTGTGTTCCACTCGCCACACAATCTTTTGATTTTTTCCGTGGAAGTGATGCCATTGGCCCTAATTTTTTATTATTTTTAATGGAAGTGGTGCAGGAGTGATGTCTGAAGCTTGTGGCCCACGTTTTTGCCGTTGATTTCGTGTGATTTATTAGGGTCACAATTACAAATAGTGGGCTAATCAAAATCCGTCATGGGAAGTGGTTTTTCAAGGCAGGTTTGGGATCCTTTTTATATACTTGTACCTGTTCAAAGAAACCGTTGATGTATGCATTCATCTCTTACAAGTATCCCATCTTATTCTACCTTGTGCTCTTATATCCATATCTGCAGCAATCCTTGCTATTTGTTTTGTTTTTTTCTGAATTTCGTTACACCCATTTGGGGATCCGGAGGATTATATCGGTTTTCCTGCTGGGCTTCAAGCTCTGTTTTTAGGTGTTTCTCTTTTAAGTTAAAGGTCATGGCTGCTAAAGTTGGAAGGCTTGCTGGTGCTAACGGTAACTCATTCTTAAGAAGAAAGAATGGAGAGACAAAGAATTTGGGAGGCAGGAGCAATGTAACTGTTATGTCCTCTGTTGCTTTCCCTGGGATGACAGAGGAATATGAAACTCTGAGATTGAGCCCCGGAGCTGCTGAGAAAGATGTCAAGAGAGCCTACCGTCGCCTTGCGTTGCAGGTATGGAAGCACCCTCTTGAAACTATTTCCCCTACTTTCAAGTTCATGTATTCTCAATAGCAAGTATTCCATGTCTGAAGCAAAAGACCATGCTACATGTTAGAGAGAAATTAGAAATGTAAGGTTTTATGTTTAAGCATGTTTTTGAGCAAAATATCTTCCGGCCATCTCACTGGTCATATAAATGTTTGCAAAAATCATGATCCATTTTCAAAAAATTATTTTGGATATAATCATATTGAACTCATATGTTGATATAATCTGGTTGCAGTATCATCCCGATGTTTGCAAAGGAAATAACTGTGGCGTTCAGTTTCATAAGATAAATCAGGCTTATGAGGTAAACTGCTGGACTATGATTTTTTTTTGGGTGTATACAGCCCTAAGGAGTAGTTCATCTAGTTTGAGTGCTGCCCTGTCCTATTCTCGAGCTGGGCTGGATTCGATTACCCCTAGCCACAACGAGTAGCTCAGCCCGTGTAAGTGCTGCCCTGTCCAATTCTCGAGTTGGGTTGGGTTGGATTTGCCTGTACTGGTTTAGTAAAGACACCATCCACAAATGTGGAGAAGCGTTCCTGGGTTTCCTCTAAAGATTGTTTACTTAAAAAATAATAGACACCATTCATTTTGGAGAAGTGTCCCTAGGTTTCCTCTGAGGATTGTGTCCTTGGAAAATAATAATTTGTGTGTACATACAATTTCACTTTATAACATGTGACTTATGCATGCCCATGGTTCTGATTGGTTATATCTGTGATAAATGTGCAGAATGTAATGTCCTGTTTGGAAAATGCAAAGCAGCAAAGCTGTCCTTCCGATCACTATGTGGAGGACTTCATGGCAGACTATGACGATTCTTGGGAAGAATGGATGGGATGGGAAGGGGCTGGAACCCTTGATTATTCCTCCCATATTAACATTTATGCCTGATCAGATCATCATAAAATCTGTATCCATGTCTGTTTCCCTTGTAAATAGTTATGGTCTCTCCATGACCGCCCCCTTTCATGGGCTACCTATGAAACCCTTGCTTTTGTCATCATAACCACTGCCTTGAAAGCCCATAAAGCTTCTTCATTCAGCTCTTGTAAACACAATACAAATCGCTGATTTTATTTATGTAGCCACGTCTCCCACAGCAAAAAGGACTTCTTGACCCAGTTGATGCAACATCTCTTTGAGGTCTCCATGAGTCATTTGCTTTGCTCCTGGCTTCTGATTAATCTCTCAGCTACTAGTACATACCTTTGGGATCTCTTTCTTTCATGATCATGTCAATGCTACGGGGATCTCCTCTTAATGTAAACCCAGGGATCTCAACTATTCTGGTTGTAATTGCAACATTACTCAATTAATGTAAACCATTATTTTGAGTAAAAATCTTTGGCTATTGAAATGAAAGGTTTTTTCTTTTCTGGATATACTTTTATATGGGTTATCGTCCTTAACAAAATATTATAGAAACATGGTTTGCTGGAATTATTGACAACCCCTGCCTTTATCCACAGGAATCAAATGATGTTTAACCATCAATGTCGATTTTATATGCTTAATCTGTGAGCTAGATATATTAAGACTGGAGGCTTTGGCAGTTTGGCATATTGTATAATCATTTTCAATTTTAAATGTGAATATAAAGATGTTAACTAAGATGTATTCAATTTCAACTAGTTTTGAATTATTTGCTTTATAAATTGTTACTTTGCAATTTTGGGTGTCCTTGCAAATTATGCTTCAGACTTTAATTGTCGAGCCATCGAGAGGAACATTGATGCCCAGGTCTTGTGAGAAAATAAATCTAAACTTTTCAACATTGGTAAAGTTGAACAGCGCACTTAAAGGGGGTGAAGTGACCGATTTAGAGATGTAGAGGGGAAGAGTGGCCAACAATGAGAAGGTTCCTAGGAATTTCAAAAGGATTCACATTAGCCTTTTAGAATGGATTTAAAACCTTCGATTCCGGTTTCATGAAAACAGCAGGAATTTATTTGATTGCATTTTGTGGTTAACATGAATGATTGCACTGAGTGAAACGAGGTGCTCTACAGCTCAGTATTGGGGAGATGTTGTAACGTTTGTGATGTAACGTTTGTTATTAACAAAATAATTAAAAAAATTCATGTCGGCTCATAAAATAAAAAAAATTATGGAAAGTATTTAAAAAAAATCCATGTTGGTTCATAAAATAAAATATTATGAAAAGTAATTAAAAAATAGATGTTCGTTTATAAAATAAAAACTTAAACTTGGATCTATCAATCAAGAGAGATCAAATTTCTTGAGTTTAAATTTAAAAAAAGAAATACATCTGAAGAAATTGGATCCCTCTCGATGCTTGATAGATACAAGTTTAAGATAGATCTATACTGATTTAGGATCCAATGGAAATTTATTGAATACACATGTTTCTTTAGGGTTTGAGTGAAATGTTGTTAAGCTTATATATCACTTAGTGGAAAGGGTATAAATAGACTGTTATCTAGTAGAGGTTGCTCTACAGGAAATTTTGTGAAATTGAAACCATTTGAATCCCTGGATTTTGAAATTGAAGAAAATATGAATCTCCTTATTGTATAAAATCAATGTTGAAAATGATTGGTGCAAGTGGGAGGAAAATGAGAGTATTGGAGAATGTCAAGGTTGTTAGTCTAGTAGAGACTGCTTCAGAGGAAATTCTAGGAAACCGAGACTATCTGAATTCCTTGAATTTGAAATGGAAGAAAATATGAATCTTCTTGTTATATGGATGGAAATCAAAGTTGAAGACTATTGGTGTAAGTGGAAGGAAAATGAGAGTATGGGAGTTTGTCAGTATTTTGACTGATTATCTAAAGAGAGATTGTGTGACAAAGCAGAAAAGGAAGATAGCCTACAACTATGGTTGGAAGTTGGTTGTTCAACCCTCGATCAGACAGGCCTAGTAGTGTATTGTGAATGAATGATGCATAAGCACTATGCAGTGTTATATGTGAACAACTGGTGAATGACCAGTCCTGTGTGAACCAATGGTCATTGATAGTTTCTGCCTCTGCAACCTGATGAGTTGGGATATTGACGGAGTTGTGTCAATGGCAAGCAACATCACTGATTAGCATATGATTAATAAGATTTCTTAGTATGTGGAATATGAACATTCGTTCAATGATTATTTCACATCACTCAAGAACATAAATAATAGGTTATTAATTGAATTTGAATCAATCTATTTTATAGAGAAATTGTGAAAATTTGTAAATTATATATTTCATAATGCATTGTTGGAAGATTTGTCAAAAATATTAATAAAATCTCTCTCTCTATATATAATGTTTCCAGTTAGTGGAGAGGTTACTTCAATCCATTTATATCTAACAATATGGTACAACATAGACCTGCATGGGAGTGAACTCAACCATTTAAACATTTATTTACCTGTGTCTTCTTTGGCTTCAGGTGTAGATGTATTCCCTTGTTGTTGTATGTCATCCTTGGTCTCTTATGAGTATCTGTATATGGCCTTCGTAGTTCACTGGATTCCTTAGCTAATGTGTCAACTTGCGTGTTATTTTCCTTGTATATATATTCAATGGTACAATATGTAAAATAGGATCCCAATTCCATCGTATCACAGTGATCTGTGCATCTGGTGTTGTTTCTCGTAGATCCCTATAGCCAATTTTTACCTTGTATGCTTCGTCTTTGGGATTCATCGTCCATATCAATTTTTCATCCTTTTTAGTGAGGGATATATATGTTCGATTCAATCCTATTAAATACTTGTTCCAATGAGGGATATAATCATGTGGTAGTTGAAGTTGATGTATTGATCTCCATCCACTACTCCATAAAAGTCTTGTTCTCCGACTGATAAATACCTGAAAGATATTTTTAACCTGCTGCATTGAGAGATGAAACCATGTGCTAAGGGAGTAAGTCTTCTTGGTTGATGTTTAGGACGTGATCAGAGCCTAACAATATTTGCTTTCTATTCCCAGGACTCCATGCAAGATAATTTGTAATTACAGAGTGGCTTTTTGTATAGTTTGCCAAAAAAGGAACCCCCTGTTTCTTGTCGAATGAATCTGAGCCAACTGGTTAGTGATTTTGGGGCTATGTATTTTTGATACATAGTGTTTTGCCAGAGTCCTTTTTGGGAAATCAATCTCCATAGGATTTTGGCCACAAGGACGTTAGAGAACTAGTGAAGACTTTTAAAGCCCCACCCTCCAAAATATTTTGGCATATAAAGGGTTTCCCATTTGCACAAAGGATAGATTTTTTTGTCTTCTATCTCTGCGCAAACGTAGGCAATGCAAATTTTTTGGATTGAATTTTTAATTGCTTTTGGTATATAAGGCAATGCCATCTAGAAGACTTAAATAGCCTCCAATACACTCTTAATCTGTGTTACTCTTCTAGCCATTGAAATCCAATGATGGTACCATGAGTTGATCCTCTTCTTACTTTTATCCAGAATCCATTGCCAATTCGAGCACCTTGTAATCACTTGCCTCGAGAAGAAATCCTAGGTATCTGAAGCATTTTGCTGATGAGGCTTCTGGATATGGGAGGAACTTTTTGATCAGGTGTTTCTGTGCTTTTGAGCTTTTGAGACATTGTGGTAGTGAATAGTGGTTTCTTGGAAATTTATTTCCGTACCAGTAGATGAAGTGAAGAGCTTTAATATTCTTGCAATGCACTTTGTTTCTCCAATTGTTGCATTCCCAAACAATACGATGTCATCCACGAACAAAATTTGGAGTGGCGACAAGGTGGAATATATTTTTATCCCAAGGATATTCCCAATGGTTCTTTCGTGGTTTATGCGATAGGTGAGAGCTTTTGCTACCTTGAGGAAAATCAATGGGAAGAGAGGACATCCTTGGCAACGTCCTCTTAAAGGGTTCAAAAATGAAGAAGTAGATCCATTAACAAGAACAACATATGAGACACTAGAGTAACAAGCCTCAATCCAATTTATAAAGGGAGGAGGAAAACCAACTTGTGTAAGAATGAGAAGAAGGAAAAGCCAATTAACTTTGTCGAAAGCTTTTGAGAGATCAAATTTTAACATAAAAGTCGATTGGGATTTTAGCTTAATTGGGTGAAGTGCTTCCTCGGCAAGACTTATAACATCGTGAATATTCCTATTATCCAAAAATCCAAACTGTTGAAGAGAGATATGGGCAGAAAGGATGGGCTTGAGGCAATAGGCTATAACTTTGGAAATGGGTTTATAAATTCAGTTGCAGAGAGAAATTGGTCTATAGTGGTCAAAACTATAAGGAGAGTATGCTTTTGGAATATTTGCTATAAAAGTAGAATTAAAAGGCAATTGAATTTTACCTATTGCTCGTGATATTCAGATCATTTTACATGAGGTCCCAGAATCCCACATAAAATTCAACAGTCCATCCATCAGGACCAGGTGATTTTCTATGCTAAAATGAGAGAAGAACCTTTTGAACTTCATCTTTTGTTACAGGAGTTAGAAGAGCCACTCCTTGATCTTCACCTAGCCATCAATTGAAAAAGGATGCAGTTGCAAATATGTCTTAAATGTTCTCCTTAGGTGGCTCGGTGAATAATTTCTTATAGTGAATTTGTGATGCCATTGATATAGTTTTGAAATCCTTGCATTATATCCTATCCAGGTCTCTAGCATTCCAAATAGGGTTGAGAGCCTTTCGCTTTCCTATGGAAGGATGTTGTATTTTGGTAACCTTTTGATAATCAAAGAGCCCTAAATTTAGCCTCATTAATATTCTACTAGCTCTTTCATAGTTTTACAACTTTCCTTTCATGGATTTAAAGACTTGAGCCAATGTCTTGACATCACCACATTCTCAACAACCTACATTTATTATTATTTTTTCATGGAAATATATCATGCAAAGTGGGGTTGGTTTTTAATTAGGTTTGGAAGCATGTGGATACTATTTGGTTGAATAAACATTTGTTGACTAACTTGGAACACACATTTGCTTTCCATATAGAGTGGCAATTATTTTTTAGAATAGTTCCAAGTGCATTGAAATAAACAATACTCATTTAGAGTTTTTAACCCTCTATTTTGGTAAGGTGTGTGTATAAATGAGGTGTTGGTGGGCCCTTGTAATAGCACGGAAAGCTAAATGAGAATTGAGGTGTTGGTGGGCCCTCGTATTAATATTGATTTTATTTGTCATGACGATGAAAAAATTCATTGTTGTTTTCCAAGAATATTCCTAAAGTATGGTGAATTTCTATGTATTGTGATAGTTAAAGTGAGGCACCAGACTTCCACCAAAAGAGGGCTTATTATGTGAGGATTTATTAAAATTTATTTCCTATTTAGTATTTTTTGTATATGTTTTCTTATTACTATATATGGTTTTATACTTTATCAAAAAATTTGCCAAGACTTCACAATATTTTATCATTTCATAAAAGTTTTGACAACTAGACTTTACAAGGTTTTATAATTTAGTGAAATATTTTCCAAGATTTTACAATTTAGTGAAATATTTGCCAAGATTTTACAAGATTATATAATTCAATGAGAGATTCGCCAAAAAATTAGATATATAATGTAACATTGATAAAATAGTCATCATATTTTCTTATATATCACGGGGATTCACCCATTTATTATACATAGAAATTTTGGAGGGTTCTTAAAATTTTCCCTAGAGGGATAAACCTCTAGAGTTGCCAATGGAGTCAACATAGAGGAAATTCCATGTCGAGAACCGCTTCTTTAAAATATTGATAGTTGAATCTACATAACCCATTGTTTCTTGTATAAACATGACTGAACGATGATGTAATTGGACCAGTTGTTTTAGGGATATTTGTTTTGAGGGTGTCCCTGTCCCTAGCATAGTGTGCGATAAAACATTCATTTGTTAACCCTGGGGATGGGTGCTCTGCTAAGGGCCCTTTGGATAGTGGATTTGCTTCTTGCGCAAATTTCTTTCTTTGCTTATGATTTAGCATGATCCAAATCATATTTTCGTCCTGTGGTTGATTGAGAGGTTGCCTAATGTGTCGATGTTAAAACACGATATTGGTTCTCGATGTCCTTTTTCTGTGACTGGGTGATGTAATGCCTCGAAGAGGAAGGGAGAGTATGTGAGTTGTATGATGTATCTCTTGTGGAGATGGGAGAAGAACTGTCCTCAATTATCGATGAATGGATCACAAGGCGTTGGGGCACCAATGAAGGGTTCCTTGAAATATATTCATCAATTTGTTTCCCTTTCCCCATAGGAGAGTTTGTTAGAACAATATTTTTCCCATGGGATCCCAATATCATTGATTCCAACACACTTATTTTTTCTTGTAGTGCTTCAATAACTTTCTTGAATTCCTTGTTAGGCTCTATAGATTCCTGATGAAGAGATTCTTAATAATCATTAACTTTCTTCGATTGTTTATGCCTTTTATTATGCGTCGAGGACAGGGATTCTTCTCTAAAATATAAGGGACTCATTACCAAGTGGGTGCCACCTATTTCTTAGGAGGTCCTTAACAGCGGGCATGAGATCTTTAAGTGGCCATGAGGTCAACAATGTGTGCAATGGTAAGGCACATTCTTATAGTCCAATGTCTACATATATAAATTCTCTCCAACTTCTATTAGAATGGAATTTGGAAGCCCTCGTGCCATGTCCATTTCCATACAAATTACAAATGCAAAGGTTTGTGTTTTTTGTTCCATCTCTGGGGCAAACTTTAGAAAGGTGCTGAGGGTATCGTCAATGGATTTGAAGATTTTTTCATCCCAGTATTCAATTGAAAGGAAGGGTAATTTAACTCATAGAGCTAAGGTATGAATACGTTCGCGGATGGGAACAAAGCTACATTCCATCCGAAGAGTGTTCAAGTAGCACTCCCCCATAACCAGGGACCATCTAGGGCGATTTTTTGGCGATATTCAGTTGTATTGAAAACAAAGGTAATCTAACCTCTGGCCCCAACATGAACTTGCTAGTCATAAACAAGAATGTGAGCCTAGGTATGATGTACCCAGTTTTTCAGGTCCATTTCTTTGAACCTTCTTGCATGGAAATGAACAATAAGTGCGATTATTTGTAGAAGAGAACCTTTTCCTTAAAAACCTTTGGATTAACCATTACCTTCATTTCGTCTAGTAGTTTAGAGATGCACTTAGGCCTTCGTTTCTGAACACATGACATTTTTTGGTTTCTACTTACTTTCTTTAGGATCAAGAGTGTCACCTTGAGGAGAGAACAATTATGCATGGAATGAAATTGATGTGGCAAGTCAAAAGAAGCATCAAGAAGATCAAACTATTCAGGAGGAATGAGAGGATGGATAGGAGCGAGATGACCTGTAGGTAGGGAATTGGAATGAAAAGTTGGAGTGGCCGAGGATGGGAGGGACAATGATAAATGTTGCAATGAGTGATGAGATTTTGAAATCTCATGAAACTTAGGTGCAGCACAATGGCCATGATGATCAAGCTTGGGAGATATTTGATCTACATAAGAATTAATGACATCTAATTGATTAGGATCCTGTACGAGAGAAGATCTGATAAGAAACACACACACAAGTAGAAAAAGAGAAATTTATGACTAAAAATCCTACTAAATTCAACATATAAATAACTAATTTTGGTCAGACGACCAATGGTGTTCTATTACCAGTCATATATAGCGCGGCTAAATTAATAACTAAAAAAATAATCATTTATTGGTTGTTCTAATTCATCAATTGGTAGCATTGATTGCCATTAATTGGTAGTATATTTAGTCATTTTAATAATTAATTGTTGTCAACTAGTAGTATATTTAATTGTTTTTATTCACTAATTTCCATTAGTTGGTAGTATATTTAGTCATTTTAATCATCAATTGCCGTCAACTGGTAGTATATTGAGTCATTGTTGTAATCTAAGAGATTACATAGACATTCAAGCAGAGAATAAGGATACATAGCAATCATCAAGAGAACAAGTATTGGACTGAACGTTCGGTTGATCGTATTAGTCATCTTGAAGGTGTTTTATTCATAGTGGATATGGTTGGAGCGGTTGCACCCACTTAAACTACTCCTTAATTAGCACATAATACATTATTTTATTAATGACATAAGAGGTCTAATAGCCCCTTCCAACATCTCCCCCACCAACAAAACGCTTCTTCATCCCGAAGAGAGCAAGTATGCAGAAAGAAACCAAGGCTTGTGATTCGTTAGCATCCATCTTTAATCTGGCAGCAGACGATCGAAGTCTCACCCTCTCATTAAGGAAGCCAACTATCCTCACCTCAAGGAGGTCTTTTGGTTTAAATCCTCACCCTATATCATCTAGCTGACCTTTTCTCGACTTAGGCTTGGGTCTTTTGGTTCTTCACTTTCTATACCGTCTCTCTGCCTTCAACCTCCAAGATCACAATCTACGAACTGCTCTACATTTCCACACTAGGAGGCTCAATCAATTCAATTGTTCTTTGTGTCATCATTAGCATTGAACTCTTATTCTATGGAGTATAAAATGTCTTCTACTTGGATGTGGTCTTCATTGTCTTCACCTGTTGTGAGGATTAAAAATTCCTGCAAGATTTTGTGTTGCATTCTCATATACGTGATTGTGGTCGGTGTCGACTATTGTGGACTCTACTTACTAGACTCGACTTGATTGACAAGAGTCGGCAAGGGACCGACTGAATTACAATTTTGGAGGGGATCGCGTGCCTCAAGGAAGACTCACGTTTAACCACCTCTTGACTTCAAAACTGTAAAGTAGAGTCACTTATGACTAAACATGACTCAATAAAATCTGACAACTCTGACCATATCAACTGTATACTTTTTCTCAATTTACAAAGAAAATGACTACTTGACCACAAGCTATATATTGACCATAATTAATAGAAAATATTAACCATTTATCGACCATTTTTTAATCTACAGTTTATAAAGGTACCAAAAGTAGACAAGTAAGAATAAGGACTCGACCTTCAACCAAATGATCAATTGACCACGTTAGTCGTCGACCAAGTTATAATCACATTTCAGCATGGACTAGATGTGGATATCGACCAGAAACTATTGACTCTACTCAGGTAACAATAGTCTCGTTGGCTTGACTAAGAAATAAATTTGATGGAAACGACCACCAAGTATTATCGACGAAAAATCTTTTAAGAATGAGTTGTCGAAATAATTTAAAGGATCGATCAGAATTTACAAAGAATATCATATACCAGCTTCAACTTTTATTCAACCCAATTGCTACGATGATTTCATCAAAAGGTAAAGTCGACCTTAGTTTAGAATCCATTCACTTTAGCATCCATACATCATGTTTTCCTAGTGGGTTGACGGTAAGGCTAGTCAAGTGATTATTGGATGAATTGCCAATTTGAAAAACTTCAACTTGAACACAATATTTTTTAACTTTTTCAAAATTAAAAGTGGTCAATACATATTAGACGTTGATATTCCAAGTCGTTAGTGTATTAAGCGTTGATATGTACTAATTGAATTAAAACATACAATCGAATAAAAACACATACACTACACAATTTTATTGGATGAACCAATATTATTGATGTTCATTCAGTATTCGTGAAACATACTTATCAAAATTTACCAAAATCTAACAATATATATGTAATAATTGAATTAAGACATACAATCAAATAAAAACATATACAACACACAATTCAACTAAGATATTACACAAACACTTGCACCAATTTATCATTAGCATTGTAGTTATATAAAGGCACAATTTAACTTAGAAATTACACGAGCATGGGCATCCATTTAACATCACTATTTCAAAGGTAACAATTTATCATCAACATCATTGTCTCATATACGTATAATTCAACTCAGAAATTACAAAAGCATGTGCAACAAGACACATGGTGGCAATGTCTTTGCGTTGAATGTCTTACTTAGAGTGAACCAATTAATATCATGATGATGACATCAATATTTAATTGAGCCACTCAATAGAACCATTCCTCTTTAGCAAAAATGCCTAGATTCGTATCCGTTTTGATGCCCGCCTGTTTTTCACGTTTTGAAAGTTCTTGTAGTAGTCTGGAAAGCAATCCACGACAATTGACAAACCTTGGCAATGCCCACAAAAAATCTATTGTTTCCCTTACTGTTATTTCACCAAGGTGCAAGTGATGCTGGCTAATATAAGCAAACATGCTTTGATTAATATAAGCAGACGTTCTTTGAGGAGTTCCCATTGTAGGTTACAATTCTAGCGACCCGTGCAAAGAAAAAGAAACATTTTTTTTTCTGTAAGAAATAAAATTTTGACTCAAAGTAAGACCATAGAAACATCTAGTATGTATAAAACCAAACCTCAAACATAACTACTAGTCATAAAATCATACCTCTGACCTGCAATTGAGATTGCTGGAAAAAAATGGTGCATCTAAGCCCATTAAATTGCATGAAGAGTCCCAAACTTGTTTCTATATCAACCTAATGAAGATGAAAGAACATGGAAAATCCTTAGGGTAGAATTCAAAGTAAAAATTATGCAAACAAGACCTAGAAATCGTATTTTTGGGCATGTAAAATTTAAAAGTTTAAATACAAATCAGATTTCATATCAATTCTCTTGGTTGGCATCCAAAACCGATCACACTTAAAGAAGCACAATTAATTTATAAACATTACAAAAGTTTCCTCGGTGTAAGAAATATAGATTATACTTGCACATGAAAGACTGCAAAATCATATTGTTGCATTCAAATGGATGCATAATTAAATTGCTATTTTGAAAATTGTCCCATACAATTTACTTTGTATGCATGCCCTGCAAAATGAGATAAATGGTAAACCACTATTCTTACAATGTAATATGGTCCTCTTGATTTTATGTGTTAGGAGAAAACATCTTACTTATTGATGAATAATGTGGTTGCAACACTTGTAACTAAGCCACACAACTGGATGAGAATACATTTGTTTTAATTGCAAATTGCAATATACATTTTTATCAATGAATGCAAAACAATTACTAATCAATACTAGAAAATAATAAATAGAAAAATCAAATATGGATACAATCTCCAGTAAGCACCCAAATCAAACCAAAAAGGAAAAAGATACCTAAACAATCTCCTGATAGTACGCACATATATTCCTTGAATACACTACCTTCATTTGTATCACAACTCTGAGTACAGTATTATAAATTTCATTTATTCTACTTTGTTACAGATTGAAAAGTTGCTTATAATGGCTACCTACAACTAGCAATGGCACCAAATAAAAATTTATTTATTATTTCTTCTATTTATAGGAAGATCAATAATTCACAACAATTCCCAAAAATATGCAAAGATTATCAACATTTTCTTAATTAACCCAACCTGAATGGGTTTACTTGCATCTGGGCTCTAGCACAAATGAAAATTAGACATGAAAAACTAAGGATTTGAAACAAGTACAAACTTGCAGAGTGTTCAAGCAAATTCCTTCTATGAAAATATAAAATTCCATGCATACCTGTAATACCCCGTGTGTTAATCCCCTGGACATATGTTGTGATTATTATTTGTGTTGTAATGTGGCACTATGTGCCTGGACTATGGACTATGGACAATATTATTATTATTTTTAATTAAATAACTAGCTCAACCTGGACAAATAATGTGGTTGGGGGGCCATGGATTCCATATGTGAAGGGGTTAGGGACTAGGAGTTGTGGTTCTCCCTAACAACACTATTTGTTTCCTATTTTTGTTATTTTAGCCTATGTAGGTATTATTGAGCCTAATTAATGATTTAGTGGGCATTCCTTAGTGCTTGGATGGATTCCACTTGTTAAATGTGTCTCTTTGGTGGTTCTGTAACTTCTTTTTGGAGCTTACACTTGGTTTTGTAACCCCCACTTGCACAAGTGCACCCTCACTGGCTATTTTTAGCCTTGACACCTCAAAAGTTGAGCAACTCCGCTCATTTTTTGTAACCTCCTCTCACTAATTCTAGTTGGCCTCTTTGGTTTGGAGTTAACCTCTTGTGGTTTCGGTAACCTCCATAGTGAATTGGAGTTAGACTCTTGGAGTGAATTCGAATTTCTCTATATGAATTCAAATGGGCTCTCTCTTGGCTACTGGACTGAAGGTGCATCCTCTCACAGAGGAGAAGCATTATATAGCTAAAGATTGAAGTCATGGGTGAGGGTGGTGATATCCGAAGGGTCGTGGTGAGTGCAGATAGTCACAACTCACCGGACAATGAATATTGAAGGCCTTGTAATGAGGTATGAAGACCCTGTAATGGGGATTGAAGATTGACTATGCAAAACACAACATGTGTCCTTGTCCTTGTCCGAATATCTGCATGTGAAGCTCTACGATGGATGGTGATGTCCTGAGGGACCTGTGTGGTGAAGGGAATCCCATTGCACCAGGTAGTGCAAATGGAATGGAAATTTTAGATGGAGAAAGTTGCAGTTGTTGTTTCTAACAATGTGGAAAGGGTTCGACCATTTCTGGTCATTTTTTTGTGGCAGGGTTCTTGAGAAGGGCACAATCACATCTTCTATTTCGGATGTTTCTAACCATTTTTGAGTTGTGAGACCTGTTCCATTGCATCTAGAGCAATGTTTTCAGTAAGGAATACCTTTTGTTTCATTGAAAAAGCTTTATGTGTGGCTTAGATATAGTCATTTCTGTGTGGTAGTGTTGAGAAAGAACACACCCTGTCCATTGATTGCAAGTACCTATGCTTATGGATACATGGCCCAACATGGGGGTGACCTGTTCAAGTATGGATTGAATTGACTGTGTCTATGGATGGGTGAAAAGTTGTCTAGTTGAAGTTAGTTTCCCCTTAATAAGATACGTATTTTATTATATGTGTATTTACTGCATCCTTGGAATTATAAGTGCTTATATATCTGTTTTGATTATGATTTATATGGATGTAGGTGAAAACCACGAGATATGATTTTATATGGATGTAGATATCATCTTTCATATATTAATATTTTCATGTTGATATGGATATGGTTGGTATTTGGTGATGAGTATTTTGTTATATGTTTATTTACTGCATTTTGATGCATGTGTGCTCTTGGATCCATTTTTTCTTATGGTTTGTATGGCTATAGGTGACAGCCATGGGATATGACCTATTTATCAATTATATGGTTGTATATGGAAACCATCATATCTACTTTTGTTTATGTTAATATGGTTGTAGGTGGTAGTCAGTAGATTTGGTTTTCAACACTATTAATATGGTTGATTGTGGCAGCTTGCAAATCTAATTATTTACCTTGTTTATGGTAGCTTGTAGATATGATTTTATCAGTGTTTATATGGTTGAAATAGATTTGATATATCATGTTTAATATCATGTTAATAGTTTACTCAGATCTGGTTGCAAATCATGCATGCATTTACCTTGCATAGTGTGTGTATTGGGGAAATATATGCATTGTAATACTACATTTCATTTTAAAGAGGTTGAAAGTTTTGTTTTATTTGGATTATTGGCATGATGGGCTAGCCTTAGATAACCTTATTTCGATGTACATTTACTTTGATTCAACATTCCCTTGGGTTTCTAGAGGATCTTGGCCTTAGATTTGGGGTCGGGGACATCACAATACCTCTGCAACCAACATGATAGTCTCTAACAGTTCATTCACATTTTGTCCAGTAAGGACATTGACCTAATTTAAACATGCCCAAGAAGGTCAGCTATGGGTTTGGTATCATAAAATTAAGTATATGATTTGTAAATGGTAGAAGATATCTCTATTCAACAAAAGAATTTTTCACTGTTAAAGACTTGGTATAATATTCTGATAAGGAATTATAAGTATATAGCTTTGTTTTGTTTTTTCCATAACCATTTGATAGACGTGAATACTAATTGAATGTTGAATATATGGAATGCGAATGGATGGTTGAAATGAGAGAGATAACTACATAGTAGAATTAGACATCATGTGTGAAGAATATTTTTATAGTATAAACTATCATTCGAGAAACAACTTGTGCACAAGAAAATGGCCAAATGTCATCCAACTAGTAATATCCATATCATTCTAAACACTAAATACAACATGGACATACTTTTCAGTGGTACAAGTTTTGTTGAATTGATCCTGAGAATATTTCCTTTAGCACCGACACCTAATTTGCATAGGATTTGAATATAATTTCAAGTTAAAACTACAGTTTGAATATTATTGGTGTAAAGTTGTATCAAAATTTGTTTCCCCTAACTCAAGTTACAATTCATCTCACCTAGGGAGAAACAAAGTTTGGACCACAATTTAAAAATCGCAGAGACTAACTCAAACTACAATTCACATTCCTCTATCTCCATTTTTAGTGAGTTTGATGCTAGAAAGATTCAAAACCTTACCGCATACCTTTAAAATCATTATAAAGTATACAAGCTTTTCCACAAGTACACATAGACAAAATTTGATTTTGCTCCATAAGCTTGTGCTTATTACCAATTCTGTCATTGATAAAAGCCACGACAACACTATATTAACTTACTGTTATTATTTTAAATATGGGCATTTTATGGTAAACCAATAAGGAAGAGGAGCCATTTCTTGTGTAGGGACACCTAAAAAATTCACAAATTACCTTAGTTGTTGTTATAATCAAAGTATCCACAGGCTGCTAAGGATGATCATCTTTCATATTTATATTACGATTATTTCTCACCAAAATTTAAATTACCAACATACACTAAAAACTAGAGTGTTACTCACCTTTAACCATGTCTTGACATATTCTTTTTCAAAGTACTCAAAACTCATAGAAGTAAAGATGGCCTCCAAAAGGATAAGCTTTGGAACATATTTTTTAGTGTTAAAACAAGATTTAGAATTGAATCTTACACCAAGATATATACTAGTTGTTAGTTTTTAGGATAATATAGTAGAATAACTTCAACCATTATTTTTGCAGTGGAAAATAACTAGGATCACTGAAAGAATAACCAAAGCATAGAAACAAATAAACACAGAGATTTATCCTGGGAAACCCTTCAAGGGAAGAAAACCCAACAACCTTCCTTACTTAGAGAAATGGATCAAGATACACATTACATCAAATATACAATAAACGATGAAACCCCAGAAAAGTATTCTACTGCCCTCGTCTTCTCTGCCCTACACTTGTGCATAAGATCAAGTGACTTGAGCAAGAGTGGATGCCCAAATAAGTGAGAAGTCACTTCTATTTATGCTTCTTTGATGGTTAGCCCTTCCATATGGGGTTGATCAAAAAGGATAAAGTAGAACCTAATGACATGATCTTAAGCTTTGATGTGGTCTCCCTCTTCACTAAGATACCTTTGGATGAGGCTATCCAAGTCATCAAGGAGGTGACCGAATCAGATACAACCAGGTTAGCAGAAGTATGTCTCAAATCCACCTTCTTTAGTTTTCAAGGAGAATTCTATGAACAAACCATTGGGGTGGCCATGGGATCCCCCCTCTCACCCATAGTGGCGAACCTTTTCATGGAAAAGTTCAAGAAAGAGGCTCTAAACTCCTACCCACTAAAGCCATACAGATGGAAGAGATACGTAGATGACACCAACGTGATTTGGCCACATGGTGAAATCGAACTTAAAAAGCTTTTTGAACATCTTAACAATCGTTCTGTAGACATCAAGTTCACAATAGAACTAGAGGAGAATGGAAGCATCCCCTTTCTTGATGTCTTGATAACTAGAAAAGAAGATGGGACTTTGGGACATAAGGTTTATAGGAAGAAGACACATACAAAAAGCTACCTCCACACAGATTCCCACCACCACCCCTCTCAGAAAATAGGAGTCATTAACACTTTAGCAATTAGGGCTTCTAGAATTTCAGATATTGATCATCTCTAGGAAGAAAAAGACCACCTCAAAGATGTCTTCATGAACATAGGTTACGAACCTAGGGTTATCAAGAAAGCTTTAGACAAGGCTAATAATAGGCACCATAATAATAGTAGAACATCCAATGATATGAATGACACTCTTAGCACCCAAACTTGTAATGTGAGAGCCTACTTACCTTACATCCAAGGGGCCACAGATAAGATTTCCAGAATCCCTAAGAAGAAAAATATTACAACTTCATTCAAACCCTTGGAGACAATTAGACAGAAAATGAGATGTGTAAAAGATCCTATCGACCCAAAACAACTTAGGGGTGTCTACAACGTTCCAAGTTCATGCAAAATAAGCTATATAGGTGAGACTAGGCATTCTTTCCAAACCAGACTAAAATAACATGGAGCTGACATAAGGAATGAACGTATCCGAACCTTGGCTCTTGCAGAACATTGTTCCAAAACCAAACATCAAATTTGCCTAGAAGACACCAAAATCCTAGCTAAAGAAAATCACTACTTCAAAAGAAAATTTAGAGAAGCCTTAGAAATAATCAAACATCCAGACAATTTGAATAGGGATGGAGGCCTGGAAGTTAGCACTAGTTGGCTTCCTTCTATCCTAAACCAAACATTAAGAAGATAACCTAATAGCCCCCCTCCCCTCTTTTTGATATTAATTCAAACTATTTATTTTTGAACCTTAATGTTGATAGCCCTTATGTTAAATTTTAAATAATTTACTCATTTTAAATATTAAATTACAATATTAAAAAAAAATATTAAATTTATTAAAATCTAATACACCAAATAACATAATACCAATAAAATGAACGATTGATTGTTGGCATTGGTAACTCTGTGAAGGACGGGCGCAGTACTGTGTTGTTTGATAGATCATCGGCAGGATGGTGAGGTCACAAGGTAGGGGCCTCTCCCCTCCTCTGATGCAAGAAAAATACAAGCAGAGTGAGGTTACGCCATTAAAAGTGCAGGAAGAGGGAATCGGAGGAGAGGGTCAGAGTCCTCGGGTGGAGAAACAAGAGGTGGTTCGAGGTGAAGCAGGACAACGAATCTGTATCCCCAAATCGAACAACATCCCAGCCATTTCTGTGAACCCTACACGGGTTAAGGAAATAATACAGCATATGATGGATCATGCCCTGATAGGGAAATTTATGGGAATTTGGCCTACGAAAAAAGCCCTAACCTGGTCGATCAACTCAACTTGGAAATAGAAAGGCCACTTTGATCTCTTGTTGGGCTCTAAGGGTTTCTTTACTATGGTTTTCCTCAATGTGGAGGACAAGGATCGGATTTTGAGGGAGGACCATATTTTTACTACTCTGCTGGTCTATTCTTAAGAATGTGGAAGGATCATTTCAATCCAGACAAGGAGGATCTCTCAATCGCCCCGGTATGGATTAGACTCTATTCGCTTCCTACGGAGTACTGGGATCCAGACATTCTGAAAGTTATTGGAGGAGCTTTGGGGCATTTTATCAAGATCTTTGATCAAACTAAGCAAGGAAGGTATGTTTTGTATGCGTGCATCTGTGTCTATATGAATATTTCCAAAACCCTTCCTGAGGGGATCACTCTAAACTGGGAAGAATATGAATGGTTTCAAACCCTTGATTATGAACATATCCCTTTTCGCTGTCGAAGGTGTCATACCCATGGTCATCTGGCCCGGGACTGTCACCTTAACCTCCCAGCGCCTATCCCTGGTAGCCTCCCTCAGGAGCAGCACGATGGGGGTGGTTTTGTCAAAGTTACTAATCGGAGAAGAACGGGGAGAAGACATAATGGCCTAGAGGTGGGGAAAAAAGAAGTTACTCCCAATAGTTTTGTAGCTCTGGATCCTGATCTGTTAGAAACCCCTTCCACTCTGATTTCTCGGGAATCCTCACAGCTCGAAGTTGTACTTATTGAGTTGGCAACATAGGTTGGTAATATAAACAAATCTGTTAGAAAAAACTGCCCTGAAGCAGAGCGCATGGAAGAGGATCTGGAAGAAATGGAACTTGGGGACCTGGATCTTGATAGCATTGAAGAGGCTTGTAAAAACATTGAGGTTCATTCTATTCTTGATAACCAACTTCAATATTGAAGGAAGCTATTCTAAAAACCAAACCCACTCCTAGTTTGGGGATTGGACCTTTGAAACTAAAGGAGAATAAAAGGAAGTTCAAAGAAGGAGGTTCTAAGAGGGGGAGGCAGTCGAATAGGGATAGGATCGGGGAGATTGGGGCCAGACTGGTAGACTCTAGACAATATCCGACCATCAGGAAGCTCTTCTCTCAGCAAGATATAGTGGTTGATGAAATTTTTATCTTGGAATATTCGTGGGACCAACGGTCCTCACAAAATTAAAACTCTAAAGAGTAAGATCATGAAGGAGCAACCTACTATGGTCTTGTTACAAGAAACGAAGTGTTCTAGAGCCCATTTGGAAGCTAATGCTCAGAATCTATGGAAACAGTGTAAAAGTATGGCACTGGATGCTACAGGTCATTCAGGAGGGCTAGCGGTCCCATGGGATCATAGGAAAACTTTCTTTCTACTCCTTTCAGCCTTTCTGCTGAATTTCATGTTATAGGATATAATGTGAGAGGTATGATTACTAATGTTTATGGGCCTAGTAGTTACCCTGAATTTTTTTTTTTATTAAAATTCTGACTAATCTGAGGAGAATGTTTGAAAGAACCCATTGGATATTAGGTGGGGACTTCAATATGATCAGGTCTCTGTCAGAGAAAAAAGGTGGTCGAAGAGTCCTTACTCCTGAAAATATTATGTTTGATGAGTTCATAGAGGCTAGTAATCTGATAGATGTTGATCTTGGGAGCACGGTTTTTACCTGGAACAATAGGCATGGAGGGGAGCATTTGGTGGCTTCTAGGTTGGATAGATTTATTCTGTCTGAAAGTAGCATGCTTCTGGGTGGAACTCTGACTTATCATTCGATTACATCTTCCGGATCTGATCATTGGCCAGTGTCCCTTATGTGGAGTAATATAGGAATGAAAATGACCAAGCCCTTTAGGTTCGAGAAATTTTGGTTAACTCATGAAGATTTTTCATCTTGTGTGGAAGAATGGTGGCAGACTATTACTCCACCCTCAGGAACTAAGATGTATTGTTTTCAACAAAAACTGAAGGTGCTTAAACAAAGGATCAAGAAATGGAATAAAGATGTATTTGGGAACATTTTGGTCGAAAAATCCAAGCTTGATTTAAAGATGGAACATGTCCAGGAATGTATCATGCAGACAGGTGTGACCCCCGAGCTAGCTTTGGAGGAAAAACATCTTGCTGATCTACTTTCTCAAATGCAGAGGCAAGAGGAGACCCTGTGGCAGCAAAAATCCCGTAATATTTGGTTGAAAGATGGGGATCAGAATACAAAGTTCTTCCACAGAGCTACTATTCAGCATAGACAATACAACCAGATCTGTAACCTACGTAATGGTGATGGGGAGTTAGTGGAATCCCATGCAGGAATTGAACAGGAACTGGTCAATCATTTTAAGGAGGTGGTCACAGAACCTCCTATCGACCGTACTGAGGCTTGTAGGGAAATCAAAGCTATTATTCCTCGGCTTATTACTGAGGAGCAGAATGAGATGCTTATTCGACCTATTGAATTCCTAGAAGTTGAGACAACCATCAACCAAATGGAGGATGGGAAATCCCCGGGACCGGATGGTTTTACTGCTAATTATTTCCATTTTTTCTGGGATTTAATTAAGAATGAAGTATGGCAGGTGGTAGAAGAATCCCAGAGAATGAGAGGGGTTCTCCCAGCATTGAACTCTACCTTTCTAACCTTGATCCCTAAAACTCCGATGATTGAGAAAGTTGATTTGTTTAGACCGATTTCCCTTTGTAACATCATTTATAAACTCATCACTAAAGTCCTTGCTAATCGGCTTAAACTCCTTCTTCCCTCATTGATCTCCTTGGAATGATATGGATTTGTGGAAGGCCGTCAAATTATGGATGGTATTATCCTATCTCAAGAGGTTCTTCACTCTTTGCAAAGTACTAAGAAAGCAGGGATGCTGATAAAATTGGATTTATCAAAAGCTTATGATAAACTTAACTGGATGTATATGAAAGAAATTATGAGCTCCTTTGGCTTTAGTGATGTCTGGATTAAATGGATAGCCGACCTTACATCCATGGATTTTTTCTCCATCCTGATTAATGGGCATCTATCTACTGTTTTAAAACCCTCTTAGGGTATTCGACAAGGTGATCCTCTATCCCCCTTCCTCTTTGTGATTATGACAGAAGGACTTGGCAGACTTGTCTCTCATTTAGTTGAACAAGGAAGCATTAAAGGTATTCAGTTCCCGCCCTATGAGAAGGCTATAACCCACCAGCAGTTTGTTGATGACACCCTTCTCATGGGTCACTCTTTGGTCCAGGAAGCTAGACATATCAAGAAAGCTTTGAACATTTTTTAAGAGCCTTGGGGCTTACTATTAACATGGATAAGTCTCTGGTTTTTTCTTTAACACTCATCCTATCAATCAGAGGAACATTACTCGCATCTTAGGGTTCAAAAAGATCTCACGTCCAACCAAATATCTCGATGCTCCTTTATCGGAGGGTGTTTTAAAAAAGGCCTCCTGGGAAGACCTTTTAAATCGAATGAAGGACAAACTCTCTAATTGGACGCTTAGATCCTTGAACCTTTCGGGAAGAGTGGTTCTTGTGAAATCTGTGTTGCAAGCTATGCCCTCGTACCTATTTTATGTCTTGGCTGCCCCCAAGTCGGTTATGAAGGAGATTAGGAACCTCCAACGTACCTTTTTGTGGGGAGGAACGGTGGACCACATGAAGTGGCCATTGGTTGATTGGGAAACTCTGTGTAAATCTAAGCCGGAAGGGGGTTTAGGTCTTATAGACTCGGAGAAACTCAGTACTGTGTGTGGAGCTAAAATCTGGTGGCAGTGGCTGACTCATACTAATGAGCAATGGGCCAATTTCTGGGGAAAGAAGTATGCTCCGATGACTGATTAATAGGACTAGGTCTGAGAGGATGGACCAGAGAAAGGCTCTCACATCGGGAATATGGCGCGGGATGGAAGTGAGCTAATCAGGAAACATAGTCATTTGGGATATTCGTGAAGGGTCTTCATCGAACCTTTGGTCGGATGCCTGGCAACAAGAGCCCTCTCTTTCTTCTCTAGTGAATGTTATCCCTGTTGATTCCCCTATTTTGTCCCATAATTGGATGATGGTGAATCGGTACTGGCATGAGGATCCAAATGATAGAGGTTTTCGAGTCTGGAATCCGCTAAAATGGTGGATGTATAACTATGGGGAAGACACCGGAAGGCAAATCTATGACATATTGATGAATTGGAAAATTAAAAATCAGACGGGTGTGGATATTCTAAGGTGGGGTTACCGTCCTAAAGGCATGTTTACTATTAAGGAAGCTTACACTCTGCAGAATACCCTGATAAATCAAACGGTGGATCGTATTTGGAAACAACTGTGGGGAGCCAAACTTTGGTCGAAAATCACCTTTTTCCTTTGGATGGTTTTGAAAGGCAGAATTCTAACATGGGATAATATTGTGAAGAGAGGTTTTGAGGGACCTTCACTATGTGTCTTATGTGGTACTCATGGTGAAATGATAGCTCATCTTTTGGATGGTTGCAGTTTCTCGTCGGCGCTATGGGATGAAGGAGCTAAGATTTTCCTCTTGTCTGATAGAGTTAGGACTGACCCGGGAGAAACTGTTAAACAGTGGAGGAAAGACCCCTTCCAAGGGAGACTTCTGGATCAGGTCTGGCAATTATTTCATGGTTTCATCCTATGGGAAGTCTGGAAAGAGCGTAACAAACGTATATTCAATGGAAAACATAATACTTGGACGAGGGTTTGGGGGCATATACATCATGGTATCACTAAGACTCTGCAATTAACTATGTGGAATGACCAGGACATGAACATTCCAGAAAATGAGTTGAAAATACTACATACCTAGGGCATTAAGCCACTCCTTTGCTTTGTCGGAGGAAACCATACTGGTCGTAATTCGCCTGATAGTCTGGTGGTATGGTCTTCGCCATTACAGGGTTGGATTAAGATAAACTTCAACAGGGCTTCGAAAGGTAACCCAGGGAATGCTGGGTAAGGTGGTGTTCTTCGCGACGACAAGGGCAAGGTCCTGTTCAGTTACTATGGGCATCTTGGCCACGAGACCAACAATGTAGCCGAATGTGAAGCCATGTTGCAGGGTTTATGCATGGCGGCCAGACGTGTCTTAAGCAACTTGATCGTGGAGGGGGATTCGTACATGCTGATCCAGATCTCCACAAAACTTAGTAACGGGACCCGTGCTTCCAAGTTGGCACTGTCGTGGAGGTTGGCGTGGCGATTGACTTGTCTTGGTAATCTCATTGTGTCATTCAACTCCGTCACCTTCCATCATGTAAGGAGGAATGCTAACTGTTTGGCGGACGTACTGGCTAACGAAGGCACCAGTAACCATAATGAAGGATGGGAAGGGGTGGCATTGGAAATACCCTCGGGCACGTGTCATAACAAATTATTGATGATTGTCGAATGTGACCGAGGTGGTAAGCCGCCCATAGCTGGTGCCAGTAGAATGCTGAATCCCGATGGTATGTAACAGCTGGTACCCTACTCAGGGTGGTTTGGATAGATGGTTTTCTGGTAACCTTAATAATAGCGCCATTGCTCGACTCTCTGTATATTTCCCATCGTCTGTGACAATTATGTTAGGAGATATGGCAGTGAGAGGGTTATGGCAGATCGACCTCTCACGATTCATATGGGTAATGCTGATCAGGGTTCTGCTGAGATGACGAGTGAACAGGACATGGTGAATGATTACGGATTTTGGACCATTATTATGGATTTAATGGCCGTAGGGGTGGCTTTCCTTTAAATTCTACGTTCTGGGTTGGCAACAGTAACAGTGGTTGTAGTCTGTGTAACGCTGGTGCCTGGTGGAGTTTGTTTGTGTCCAGTTATAGGGTGAAGTGTGATAGTAAGGGTCTTGTGAACATGTCGCCGAGAGGGATACCTGCCAGGCGAGGAAGAAGGGCTCAGGGTGAGTCGAGCAATGTTGGTAGGGGCAGTGTGGCCCATACAGGTCCCAATCGACACTAGTGGAGCGCTGTTGGGACTGCTATTTTCTTTCACTGTTTTTTTCCACAGGATGTGCAGTGGGAGGTGGAGGAATTGATAGAGAATTTGTGGCGTATGGAGGGGGAGCAGGAGTTTCCTGTGGAGGCTATTGCTATGTTTGAATGGATTCACAACCCAGGTAATACAAGGGGTCGTATGGCTTTGTATAATCGGGTCGTTGTTATGCTGTGGGTTACTAAGACTCTCATCGCCCAGGTTATGGACGCTAGGGTTGAGATCTTGTCTGGCTCCCAGAGGATGACCAAGATGGAGGAGCGTTGTAAAGACCATGTTGAAGAGACAAAC
The DNA here is from genome assembly GCA_027924585.1 of Larix kaempferi. NCBI lineage: Eukaryota > Viridiplantae > Streptophyta > Pinopsida > Pinales > Pinaceae > Larix > Larix kaempferi. Next base: position 3,247,763 of record BSBM01001409.1, on the reverse strand, counting down.
TGGATTCACATGAAACTAGACGCATTGGTGGTTGACATGGGGATCTTGTTCCTCAACCGACCTAAAAAAGTGGAGAATCCACGAGAGATTAATCTCCGTGGAAAGGGTGTGGTTGTTGATGTACCATTGGTGGTGATTATCGAGGATGGGGCCGGTCTGACTAGTTAATTCCTTTCCCTCTGCGACTGGTCTCTGTTTGGGTTTTGATGTCTCGGCATGGTGATTTTCGGCTGGCTTTTTCCTTGGCTTTTCTCTGTTTTAGCTTGTTTCGGCCTCATTGGAATGTCCTTTTTCTGGTTCTCTGGTGTTGGGTTTTTTCATTGGGTAATGCCTGTTCTCTTGTCATACTTTTTTGTAATGGGGGTTCGGCTTTTGGTAGGACTGGGGGTTTGGAGTAATATTGGCAGTTTTCCGATTGATGGTAATTTCCCGACTAATGATAATAAGTGGTTCTGCCTTTATAGCTCTATTCAGGATTGTAATGCTACTAATCTCTGTTTTTGCTTACGAGTCTATGCTGCTAAGAATAGTTTTGATCTCTGTGGTGGTTGCTTAAGCACCTAGCTTATTGCAAAGATGCTTACTGTACTTTTGATCCTACTATAATAGAATGATGGTCTTTTTTGCTTAAAAAAAAACATAATACCAATAAAATTAATATAATCATAATTTTATATATAATAAAAAAATTATTTATATAATATATAAATAAATTTATATATTATATAAATTTATGTTCCCCCTCATGCTTGGTTTACCCTCATGCTTGGTTTACCCTTTGTTAAATTTTTTAAATTTGTCAAAGAATATAATAAAGTTTAATTAACAAATTGCATAGACTTTTTAAAACACTAAACAATTAATTGAATACATGCTTAATATCTTAATACCTAAACCCTAAAATCTTAATTCAATTTCATCCCTAAGATTTAGTTCGCCCTTAAGACTATTAACTAATATTAAGCTTAATATTACAAGGAACTTTATCATCTAATCAAATACTAACATAAAATTTAATTAATTTTCAACAATTAATTAATAATATCTTAATAGTGTTAACTTAAGATTAGAAATTTAGGGTTTTGTTTTCTTATAATTAATTAAATTAAGTAAATTATTTAAAATATCAAAACCCACCAAAAACCCTAATTCCCCGTAGCCGACATAAGCTTATCTCTGCATCTTATTACTATATATCCCAGATCTTATGCTCTTCATAAACTGGACAATATGTCTTGATGATGGATCCTATTTTGGATTCGAAATGTGGACATACAATTATGGATACTGTGGTTTGTCCAATTCCTCCCACAATCAACCACCACAGAAGTCTTGCTACAGAAATTACAACCATGTTACTTTTTAGGATAATATAGCAGAATAAATTCAACCATTATTTTTGCAGCGGAAAATAAATAGGATCACTGAAAGAATAACCAAAGCACAGAAACAAAGAGACGCAAAGATTTATCCTGGGAAACCCTTCAAGGGAAGAAAACCCAACAACCTTCCTTACTCAGAGAAATAGATCACGATACAAATTACATCATATATACAATAAAAGATGAAACCCTAGAAAAGTCTTCTACTATCCTCGTCTTCTCTGCCATGCACTTGCGCATAAGATCAACTGACTTGAGCAAGAGTGGATGCCCAAATAAGTGAGAAGTCACTTCTATTTATACTTCTTTGATGGTTCACCCTTCCATATTTCTTGGAGCCAACTTGCACATTTAATATTAACTAATAATAAAATATTATTATTTCTTTGGGCTGACTTGAGGATGAGACATCCTGACGCTACAAACACCAACCATGGTGCCATGAGATCAATCAAAATGAATAATGATTCAAATATCTATTAGAACAATAATGGAGGGAAATGATTTATCAAATTCATATTGGCACATTATTGGTGATTTTTTGGTACTCTGAAGATCAATATTAATATTTCTAGGATAATTGCTAACAATATATGATGCTTAGGACATATTAATGAATGGATAAAAAGAACAATTGAAATATTAGAAAGGTTTGAAGTTGACATGGATGTTGCAAACCAACCTGATCAAAATTTGAATTTTTAAATTTGGAGGAGCAAACTATTATATATGCTTTTACATGATTGCATAACTCTGGAATCTAGTAAGGACTTTTTTTTCTCAAATTAAAGGCATTGAGATGGTTTTAGGGTTTCTAGTTTGCCATAAACAAGTTATTTGTAGATGTCAAAAAACATTCATGAATAATCCACTGAGAATGCATAATGTCAATAAAAAAGCAAAAAATTTTACTTTGGATTTCAAAATAAGTGAAACAAGTCGGCATATATGAACCCGCTAAAGCTTATTGGTTGGAGGACACGGTCATGATGGACCAGGACTAGAAGTTTTAGCTATAAGTTCATTGGGTGAGCAAAATTGGCACATGTATGGATTTTTCCACTTAAATAATTAAAGTTAAAAAAGGCTTGGAAATGAAGGAGCTGAAGAACTAGTCCATTATTAAGAAAATTGTTCATGAAGGAGGCTACTCCATGTGTGATGGAAAAATGAAAAAATAGCTTCTCTCTTTATCAAGAATTCAAAATTGAGGCAACAAAGAGATGCTTCACAGTTTGACATGGCTTCAAATGTTGATTAGGTTTCTAGCCTTGTGTCTAATTTACAAATCCCACAACCAATTTAGAAAGAGAAAAATATGGAAAGTCATATCAAATCCCTTTCTCTTCAAGTCACATTTTCATTTGTACAAAGAGAGCTCTATAGGTTCATTGTCATCTCATGATAAGGACACAGTTCTATTTTATCATAAAATATTTCATTGCTCTGCTTGTCCATTTTAAGCAACTTCAAAGACACAAATTTATGTAGATGTACCTTAATAGAGACATAAATATATATTGAACTTATTTGAAGCTCAAGCTTGCAAGATCATAAATGTAGCATGAGGACTCAAAGAAAAAAGCATGGGGGTTAGTTCTTGCAGCAATGAAAACATCAAAAGGAAACTTTTTTCATATTAATTAATATCATCTTGCAAACCTAATGCTTGGCATACATTAGAGAATATATTCTAGAGAAGCTAAGTTGCATGCAAAATTTTTCTTCAAGAACTCTGTATATGCTTTTCTATTTTGCAGAATTAGAGCCATTATGTTTATTGATTACATGTAACATAAGATGATAGTCAATATAAGCATACAATGGATCTATCTCGGACAAGTTTCAATTGTAGAGCAAATTTTGTAGTATGTGAACCATAAATACATAAATTATGGGATGAGAAACATGTGTTGAAGAGGCTTCTAATTAGGATAATGGGGTATAGTAAAAAAAATGGAGCCTTGAATTTTTTATTTGACTGGTATCTTTGGACTGATCCCCGATTGGAAATAATTTGAATAGAAATGATTTAATTACAACTGGAAACTTTATTTTTTATATGTATTGAGAACAAGAGAGTGCTTACAAGAACATTCCCAAGGAAGATCCCCTAGTTGGGTTTATATCAAACTATAATTTTGTAATACCCCCAATTTTGACTTGGAATGTATTTAATCAAAGTTATGTAAATGATGTAAATATGCTAGTATGGATTCCTAGTGTGGAGCTCAAGGCCAAGGCCCAACTAGTGAATGTCTAGACATGTATAATGTATAATATATTCGGACCATATGATTGGCTTATCATGCCAATTCGAAATGTATGTAAGTATTATGTTGAAAATTAATAAAATGGTCCAAGATGGCTGTGTAAAGAGCACTAGAGGGGCTATGATTCCACTAGAGGGGCTATGATTCCACTAAAGGGGAAGAGGAAGGGGGCCTATGGGGAGACCAAATCCTATGTTTCCATGTGTCAACCTTAGAACTCATCCAAAATTTGCCATGTGCCTTAAATGAGCCAATTACCTTCTCTTGACTATTAAACCCAATCATTGAATGCATATGTGAAGTTGGTAGGAAAAGTCATTTCATGTAGTTATTGAAGCATGGGGGTTGTGACAGTTATGTCAACTGTCAGCAGTCCTATTTCTTCTATGGTCAGAAGCTATGTCAGTTGTCTTTTCACCCTTATCTCATATCCTTGGAGTCAAAACAATTTTGATCATTCTCTCATTCATGTTCCTACACTATGTAGAGTTTTCCATTGTTGTTCATGACCATTACCAGACTGTGTTCAACCCAGAAATTCGAACTTGGAGACAAAGCTACATTTTTGGAAAGGAAAATAGATGGTTGTAGGTGAGCATGGAGGTTGGGAAAGCTATGAACCTTTACACATTGATTTATGCTACTTTTGGATGCTTGAGAAGCCATGGATTAATGTTGTTGTAGGTTCTCCATTAGCATACAACAGGTTGGACTTTTACTGTCCACACTGGTAAGCAATGTAAGAGTTGGATTTCTAGAAGGAACTATGGATCAAAGAAGGGAAATGCCTTCCTTGTGTTGTGTGGGGTAGTTGGAAGGAGTGCCATGGCTCTGATGGCTTAGTAAGACCCTTGTAGAGTTCTGTTTGAGATTTTTTGCTAAGCACAGTGAGCAAAATGGGTTGTGGGCTCAAAGATAGAAGCCTGTAGGTGTTTCCTTCACCCTAGTGGCCTCATAGTCCAGCTTGGGGGTGTCTCCTTAGAAGAAAGAGTATATGCTGGACAAAGTGCCTATGGCTCGGTGTAAAATTGCTCTTACATATCCAGTTACTTGGATCTTCTTTGCTTAAAGATAAGTATTCTTATGTATTTGATGTGCACTGGTCTTATTTGTATTCATGCTAGAATTATGCCGGTAAATTGCATGATGTGTGTGTGAACTGTATTATTTCCACTGTGTATTTTTATTATGTATTTGCACACATGCTTGTTTTTGCTATTATGAATTTGTAATTCTGCTTATGGGTGAAATTTAGAGGCCCTGATTCAATTAATGTCCCCTCCCATTGGTCGGAATGAGGGGTGGGGAGGTTACGAATTTGCATGAAATTTGGAAATGAAACAAGTATCAAATTTCAGTGTAATGAAAATGCTTCAAAACAATTACCAATCAATACATGTTTACCTCTTAAAAATTTGAGGACTAAAAGTAAATATGTTAATACTTTATTTAGATTTTCATGAAATGATTGTTAAATAATGAAGAAGTGCCAAAACTTGTGAAGTACTACTTGAACAAGATTATCAACTAAAATAAATTCAATCTAAAAATGAACTTCCTAAAGAAATTGTAGAATAATAATATATTTGCCAACATTATCATACAAACTAAATTAACATAAAATTATTAACAAAAGATTAAAAATAATAACAAGAAGTTTATTTTTTTTAATAAAAAATACCTTACAATAAATAATTTACTAGGAGAAATGATTGTGCTCTCCCCAAGGAATGATGGTTGGGCTCTTATATATTAATTACGTAATGATTAAGTAAATTATATACCCTTATGTATTAACTATATAACGATTGAGTAGTTGAAACCTTTACAATAAATCACCAGTCAAAAAAAATAATAACAATTACTTTTTATAACTATAAAACAAAAATATAATAACTATATAAAATATAATATAATCTTATCATATAATAAAATAATAAATATTATAATAATTTATTTTAATATATAATAATAATATTGCAATTAAAATATTAAATGAGAGTAGATATCATACAACAATACCCAATATTTAATATTTAGTATTTTAAAGATATTGATCATATTATTTTTTTAAGCTTTTATTCAATGTGAGGTGTATATAATTAAATATTATTAAATAAAAATAGAATATATTTATTTTTTTTATTTTATGTTTTATTAAATTTTTATATCTTTCATTTATTATTAGTTAATGTATTTCAATTCAACAAACATGATTTTTTTTATTTGACCCATTTTAACGCAAGTTTCTCTAATAATAATTTGTTAAAACAAAGGTCTGCCTTGCTTTAAATATATCCTTCTTTTTATGCACATTCCCCGAGGCGAGGCAAGTTGTACCAGAACATGGTATTTATAGAAAATGTAATTTAATTCAGCTCATGACAATTTGCTTGAATACTAACACATGGAGGGTTATAACCATTGGAAAGAAGCCAATGAATCTAGTTACACATGTTAACTTCTAGTTTCTTAAATTAAAGGGTTTGTCTATTTGTTTCTGGCATTTTAATAGAAGAGTCCTCAAATTGTTTTTAACACGGTAGTGTTTTCAATGAAAGTAATGAATCTTTGAAATCCTTGGTGAGAGAACATTTGCCAAAAATCTCTACCACCACTCTATGTTATCATTATGGATCATACTCAATATTGACATAGTATAAAACATAATAGCTATTATTTTTATTACAATGCTCTGAAACTCCTTCCAACTCGCCTTGCAATTCTTGGCCTTTACTATATAAACAAGTGATATAATCCATCATTAAACTCTATTCTCCAATAAGTTGTATTCCCTCTCTTGAACAAACACTTGTAATACATATTCTATGTTATTTTTTTCACCATATTCTTAAAATAAAAATAAACAATGAAATGTTAAAAATATTTATAATTTATAATTTTTTTGTATGTCAATTGAGTGTAGATTGAGTGATTTAGATTTATATGTAACTCTCTAATTTTAATAAAATATTTTCTTTAATAAAATGACACTATGTTAAATATAATAAAAAATATTGTATTATTATAATTACAAATATAAATTTATATTGAATTGATTAATTTTTATTTTTATTTTTATTTCATAATCTCACAATTTTCATTCAAAATGTTACCGGTAATAAAACATTTTTTAAATAAAATGACAATATATTAAATATAATAAAAATATTTTATAATTATAAATATAAATTAATATTGAATTGATTATTTTTATTTTTATTTTCATTTCATAATCTCACAATTTCCATTAAAACTGTTACACTATCCAGGGTTGAAATTTGAGTCTTACTTTGCACGTCAAGGAATTTTTATATAACCTTTTAATTTTAACATTGGCTTTTATTTGAACATAACTTTTAAACCAATCATTCACAATGACAAAGAAGGTTTATCTTGGAAACCTTTAAAGAGGCTTCTTCACAAGCAATACAATGGGACTTTACCATGGGCCACCAAATACCATGACCCAATCAAGTTTACCTAGGAGACAACAGGACCATGACAAAAGTCCAAATTTCCATATTAGAACACACACACACATATATATATATAATTAGTTATTAGTAATTAGATGTAATTATTATTATTAGTTAGTAATTATTACTAATATATACTTTAATTACTAATAACTAATTAGTAGTAATAATAGATTATATATATGATTGGGATATAGATATTAATGACGTGTAAAAATAAAAGTGCACCTTAAAATGATGGGTGAAATTAAAATTCACACTTCATTAATGACATTTAATTTTATGAAAATGTTACACTATCTCACTAGTTATTAAGTTCCATCAACCACTAATGAATTGACCTTTTATCTAAATTCCTCATATTAACAATATGCTATTTTTCTTTTCTGAAAAGAAAAAAAACTAATAAATTTATAAATTCCCTCTTTATTTCCAATGTCCTTTTACCATTGAAGGAATGATTTCAAACTTACTCATTATATATGGATATTAGTTTAATTTTGTGATTTTTTAACAATAAAAGATAGATATATCATCAGTTCAAAGTGAATATTGGTGGAGCGTAGGTAGTTTGTTGACATGTCACATGGGAGTAGGTAGTTGATCACGTGTTAATGTTAAGGAGAGAAGGAGAAGTTGAAGAAAGGCAGCCAAATCTCATATTTAGTTACAATGTTGCCTTAGCCTATTAAACAATTATATATTTATTTATTAAATAAATAAAAAGGAAAAGAGAAGGCCCACCTCTCTCCTCAATAATTGCTCAGTGAAAGTGGGAAAATATATCCACTCACACTACCTAGTACCTACCCCTTGGTGGGATCCAAAAGGCACCATTGTGGGACCCGCCTCCTTTTAACTATAATTACCAACCGCATGTATTACTATTAGGGGCTTACTAGCTGACACCGCCAGCTCATCATTTACAGCTGTGCACGTTTCCACGGGTCTCATGAAGATATTGGACATAGCTGGCATGCTTCCACGTGTGCACAGGAGGTCAGGAGTGGCTACGTGTGCCTATACCATACGCCGAGGCTTGATTAAGAATAAGAACCTTGAAATGAGGTGGAGAGTCCACGTGGTCAAATCCAATTGGCATTTTAGCAGCCGTGAGTTGACTAATTTGTTTAAGTTGTTTTAGAATTCCATTTAAAATTATTTTTATTATTAAAATTATATTTTTTATTATAAAAATAATAAATTCAATAAAACACCAAATTATACAATTCCAATAACCTAGATCTACAATTTTCCCACTTTGTAATTAGATTTCAGACAATAATACAAACCAAAACATAAAACGTTTTATCTTACACCGTACTGAATTATCCAAATTTGAATGAGTGAGCTAGTAAGACCGAATTACAATGGGCGAAACGAATACCGGATAACATTCAGAATTTAATTGTGGAGCGGTTCAGCAGTTGATACCCAAAGACTTAAAAAGTTAAACCTATTAACGTTCATCAATGACTATGAATCGGTCGGCGTGATTCGAACCGCCGTGTTTCATGTGTATGCTGATTACATTAATGGTGGTGTGTTTCCATTCGCCACAATCTTCTGATTTTTTCCGTGGGATTGATGCCATTGGCCCTAATTTTTTTAATGGAAGTGGTGCAGGAGTTATGTCTGAAGCTTTTGGCACACGTTTTTGCTGTTGATTTCGTGTGTTTTATTAGCTTGGGTTACAAATAGTGGGCTAATCAAAATCCGGAGTAGGAAGCGGTTTTTCAAGGCGGGTTTGGGATCCTTTTTATTTACTTGTACCGGTTCACAGAAGCTATTGATGTATGCATTCATTTCTTACAAACATCCCATCTTATTCTACCTTGTGTTCTGATATCCATATCTGCAGCAATCCTTGCTATTTGTTTTGTTTTTTTCTGAATTTCGTTACACCCATTTGGGGATTCGGAGGATCATATCGGTTTTCCTGCTGGGCTTCAAGCTCTGTTTATAGGTCAGCGGTGTTTCTTTTTTAAGTTAGAGATCATGGCTGCTAAAGTTGGAAGGCTTGCTGGTGCTAACGGTAATTCATTCTTAAGAAAGAATGGAGAGAAGAAGAATTTGGGAGGCAGGAGCAATGTAACTGTGATGGCCTCTGTTGCTTTCCCTGGAATGAAAGAGGAGTATGAGACTCTGAGATTGAGCCCCGGAGCTGCTGAGAAAGATGTCAAGAGAGCCTACCGTCGCCTTGCGTTGCAGGTATGGAAGTACCCTCTTGAAACTATTTGCCCTACTTTCAAGTTCAGATATTCTCAATAGCAAGTATTCCATGTCTGAAGCAAAAGACCATGCTGCATGTTAGAGAGAAATTAGAAATGTAAGGTTTTATGTTTAAGCATGTTTTTGAGCATAATATCTTCTGGCCATCTCACTGATCTTATAAATGTTTGAAAAATGATGATCCATTTTCAAAAAAGAAATTTGGATATAATCATATTGAACTCATATGTTGATATAATTTGGTTGCAGTATCATCCCGATGTTTGCAAAGGAAGTAACTGTGGCGTGCAGTTTCATAAGATAAATCAGGCTTATGAGGTAAATTGCTTGACTATAATTTTTTTTTTTTTGAGGGGGGGGTATACAGCTCTCTAAGGAATAGTTCATCTGGTTTAAGTGCTGCCCTGTCCTATTGCCAAGCTGGCTTGGGTTCGATCTACCCCTAGCCACAACAAGTAGCTCAGCCCGTGTAAATGCTGCCCTGTATAATTCTCGAGTTGCGTTGGGTTGGATTTGCCTCTACTGGTTTTCTAAAGACACCATCCATAAATGTGGAGAAGTGTTCCTAGGTTTCCTCTAAAGATTATTTCCTTAAAAAATAATAAAGACACCATTCATTGTGGAGTTTTCTCTGAGGACTGTGTCCTTGAAAAATAATAATTTGTGTACATACAATTTCACTTTATAACATGCATGCCCATGGTTTTGATTGGTTATATTTGTGATAAATGTGCAGAATGTAATGTCCAGTTTGGAAGAGGCAAAGCAGCAAAGCTGTCCTACCGATTTCTACGTGGAGGACTTGATGGGAGACTATGACGATTCTTGGGAAGAATGGATGGGATGGGAAGGGGCTGGAACCCTTGATTATTCCTCCCATATTAACATTTATGCCTGATCAGATCTTCATCATAAACTCTGTATCCATGTCTGTTTGCCTTGTAAACAGCTATGGCCTATCCATGACCGTCCCCTTTCATGGGCTACCTATGAAACCCTTGCTTTTGTCATCATAACCACTACTTTGAAAGCCCTCATGTAAACACAATATACTTTTCTATTTGTATAGCTGATTTTATTAATGTTGCCTCGGCTCCCACAGCAAAGATGACTTCTTGACCCAGTTGATGCAACATCTCTTTGAGGTCTTCATGAATCATTTGCTTTGCTCCCTGGTTCTGATTAATCTCTCAACTGCTAGTACATACCTTTGGGATCTCTTTCTTTCATGATCATGTCAATGCTATGGAGATCTCCTAACTATTCTCGTTGTAATTGCAATGCTACTCAATTAATGTAAACCATTATTTTGAGTAAGAGATCTTTGGCTATTGAAATGAAATGCTTTTCTTTTCACGATATACTTTTATATGGCTACCAACTTTAAACAAAATATTATTGAAACATGATTGGCTGGAACTATTGACAATCCCTGCCTTTATCCACAGGAATCAAATGATGTTTAATCTTTAATGTTGATTTTATATGTTTCATCTGTGCGCTAAGCTAGATATATTAGACTGGAGGCTTTGGCAGTGTGGCATATTGTATAATCTTTTTCAATTTTAACTGTGAATATAAAGATGTTAACTAAGATGTATTCAATTTCAACTAGTTTTGAATTATTTGCTTTATAAATTGTTACTTTGGCAATTTTCCTGGCAAAATATGCTTTAGACTTTAATTGTGGAGCTATCGAGAGGAACATTGATGCCCAGGTTTGGTGAGAAAGAAATCTAAACTTTTCAACATTAGAAAAGTTAAAGAGGGCAGTTAAAGTGGGTGAAGTGTCCGATTTCGAGCTGTAGAGGGAAAGAGTGGCCAACAATGAGAAGGCTCTTAGGAATTTCAAGAGGATTCATATTAGTCTTTAGAATGGATTTAAAACCTTTGATTCCAGTATAAGGAAAACAGCATGAATTCATTGATTGCATTTTGTGGTCTACATGAATGGATCCAATGGAAATTTATTGAATACGTGTGTTTCTTTAGGGTTAGAGTGAAAATGTTGTTAAGCTTATATACTACTTAGTGGAAAGGGTATAAATAGGCTGTTGTCTAGTAGAGATTGCTTTACAAGAAATTCTGGGAAATTGAAACCATTTGAATCCCTTGTTTTAAAATTGAAGAAAATATGATCTCCTTATTGTATGAAATCAATGTTGAAGATGACTGGTGTAAGTGGAAGGAAAATGAGAGAATGGGAGTTTGTCAAGGATGTTAGTCTAGTAAAGACTGCTCCAGAGGAAATTGTAGGAAACCGAGGCCATTTGAATTCCTTAAATTTGAAATTGAAGAAAATCTGAATCTCCTTATTATATGAAATGATATGAAAGTTGAAGACGATCGGTGTAAGTGGAAGGAGAATGAGAGTATGGTAGTTTGTCAATATTTTGACCAATATCTAAAGAGAGATTGTGTGACAAAGCAGAAAAAGGAGGATAGCCTACAACTATGGTTGGAACTTGATTGTTCAACCCTCGATCAGACAGACCTAGTAGTGTATTGTGAATGAATGATGCATAAGCACTAAGCAGTGTTATATGTGAAAAACTGGTGAATGATCATGTAATGCCCCATATTTTGACTAGGCCTGTTGGCGAGTTAGACCCCTTTCACTTTAATTGCTTGTAATCTATTTGACTCAGCTAGACAGAGTAAACTGTATTTTCGGCATGATAGACATGATGATATTTTGCTACTGTGTTAATGATGTTACTATATTCATGCAGTTATTAAGTTATGATTAACATGAGATTCTTTTATTTCATAATGACAATGTATGTTTGATAATCATCCTGGAGGAAATGTGATATATATGATGTGGTAATTATGCTGTGATCGATTTAATGATTTTATGTGATGAGATAAATGATGCTGACAATATGGATCAGACAATGATAGAATGTAAAATATATGGTTTTGTACGTGGATGCCATCCTATGATGAAATTGATAGAACTGTTATATTCCATGCATATCTGTGATACGATAAAATTGTGACGTGAAATGAATGATGTTGATGATATGGATCAATGGGTGATCGAATGGAAATGCTTGTTAAAAAAGGTGTATCTTGCGGAATACTAACCTGCAGGACACGAGGGTTATGGGATAGCCGGGTACTTGATCTGATATATGGAGTAGAACCTATCCATGTAGTAAACCTTAGCAACCCAAAATTGATGAAACGATGACATGGACCGATAATCTCGAGAGCAGCAGAGTATGATTTGATAAGGGCGTAGGCCCAGTATGTTGAGAGGGATGGATGTGTTTCCCATCCTATGTTCCTATGATACCCGAGATCGTGGGAGGGCCGTGCTGAGACACGCTCCCCATGTATGTGTGATGACGATGGTCGGATGCCTGCTAAGAGAGGATAGGTCCGCTTTCTGTTCAGCCGACGCTATCGCTCTCAAGTTCTATGTGGTCAGGTCGTTGAGTTTGACATCCACTTTTATACTAGCAGAGGAAGGACAGGGAGGTTGTGGCAGTAGGTTAATGATGGGAGGATATGATAGCTAGTACTGTTGAGGGTTGGGCATTCATTGACCTGGAGTTAGTGGTAGTAGGTAGCCTACCTTGTACCTGATTGATTGAACAAATGTAATCATAAAAGCAATGAAATGGAATCTTAAAGGTTAACCGATAAAATAAACGATGATGTTTTAGTAATATTATGATGAATGTGTACTTGTTCGGTTTGCATAAAGTATTATGAATATTAGTTAGCTGATATGCATAGAATATATATATGACATATGTTTGTAGTACATGTCTGTCTTGTGCATACGCTGGCCACGCATGCACATTATGCGCATGCGCAATAGTATTGGTTTACAACATACTTATCAAGATTTAACAATGTTATAAGTATCATAGGTAACTCAATTAAGTATTTACTGAATGACTTAATTAGTAAAAGATTGTCAAGTTCCAATGTGTAAAAGAAGTTAATTAGTCTTTGTGTGTGAACATGGTAATGAACGATTAAAATAAGTGTCATTAATTGCAAGTATCCTCAAGTGAAGGTGTCCTCGATATGAAGTATGATAGTTAAATATTAATACTAGAAGAGTACACTATGTAATTGTTGATTATGGTTAAGTAAACCATTAAGTATATTTCATTACTTATACCTAGGGGTATTAGGTTGACACTTGTCAATTAAACAAATAGATATTTTAATTATTATTCACAATTAATTTAATCACTATTATTATTAATCATTATTGTTATTAATATTATTATTAAATTAATAATAATAGTGTTAATAATCCTTTTAATAAAGCATAGTGGATTGAATAATAATAAATTTATTAAATAGATTATTCATTTAATTAATTAGCGGAATCATTCCAAGTAAATAAAATGGAGTTGTTAAATGAATTATTAAATAATCCTACTGCTCAAAAGAAAATTGGATGATTTAAAATAATATATATAATCCACCTTTTTACCTTAAAAAGGGGATGCATTAATGATTAGTACTTCCAAGACCACGACAGCTAGGGCGGTGGAGTGATAAGGAAGTTTGACTTTGGAAGGAGGTGGATTCCTATAAAGGGGAGAATTAACAAAGTAGTAAGGGGGTTATCGTGGGAGAACTGTGAGGATTTTTGTGAAAAAGGAGGAATGCCGAGGAGGGGGTTAAATCGAAGCTTTGAGGAGGTGGGAAACTCAAAAGAAAATACTGAGGAGGGGGATAATTCAGCGGATGATTACCATGGAAAGTGGCTGTCGGGATTATCGGTCTGTGGGCTCGGGGGCTAGGAAATCCGTTGATTTCCTAGGGTCAGCACGATAATAGCTGATCGGCAGGGTGGACACATCATTTTGGGGTTGTTAAGGTAATCTTACAGAATCCATTCCAGAAATCTTCTTATCTTACTGCAATCGACGGTTTCAGGTATTTTTCTGAACCAGTTTAATTAGAATGTATTTTCTTTTATTTCCAAGCTATACATGTCAAACGAATAGAATTAAATGGAAAGTTTTAGGATTATGTTTATTTAACTGCAGAGACATGTAAACATATAGAACACAGACAGTTAAACATTTACAGAAACAGAAATATAGACGGTTGAATCTCTTGTTTCCTTCTAATAATAATTAAGGGAAAAACTAGTTATAACCTGATAACCTGGAATAGACCCAGTGCCTAGACAGGGCACTACAGATCAGTCCTGTGTGAACCAATGGTCATTGATAGTTTCTGCCTCTGAAACTTGATGAGTTGGGATGTTGACGGAGTAGTGTGAATGGCAAGCAACATCACTGATTAGTATATAATTAAAAAGTTTTCTTCACACGAGTTCCATCTTTGAAACCCAAAATGAAAATGATCCTCTTAGATAAGAATTCATGTGTATATGTAGATGGGATGATCATTATGCCCTCTGAATTGAATGGAGCATCAAAGTGGTAGTCGAGAGATTCAAAAGCTTTAGCTAGTGTTGCCCCAAAGTTAGAAGCACATATTTTGTCCACTTATTAAAGAAACTGGTGTTGCAGGTTGCAGTGGTGAAGAGCAACTTTGAACACCTTTGATAAGACAAAAAAAAATACAACGTTTAAACTCTACAAAAGAAAATAGTTATCCTCAGTAATGACACCGGAAGATTGCATCAATAAATCTAGCAGGCAATTTAGATCTTTGGTTACCAAAGTGGATGAAGTGCTAAGTAAAGCTTAGATGAAGATTTGTATGAACGTTTTTGTCTGATTTGTGTTAGTCATTTGACAATTTAGCTGTTACATTGAGCAATCAAGCATAAACATAGACTCTTGATCACATGACAACCTTGTTTAGTTGAGAAGGAAACAGGAAAAAAATATTAGGATATGCGAAATGATGATTATCTAGCAGTATTGTACGTAGGAAAGATGACAATATATAAAAATGTGAGCAGGAAAAAAAGATTAGGATATGCGAAATGATGATTATCTAGCAGTATTGTACGTAGGAAAGATGACAATATATAAAAATGTAAGCATGTTAGTGGTAGTGCTTAAATGGTAAGGATATTAGTCTAGGAATATAAGAAGAGATTTTTGGATTTAGGTTTAGAAATCACACGACTCCTCAAATTGGATTCTGTTTTATGAAAAATGTTATCATGATAGATATGCAATAACAATGAGGGTTGAGCTCTAAAGATACTCATAGGAAGATTAGTTTTTTGAATGTTTGGTGCTGAATTTCAAATATGTAATACAACATACAAGAATGGATTTGTGTGAATTTCATGTAAAATATAAAAGATGAATTTCCAATCTGTAATACAACATACAAGAATGGATTGTGTTTTATGAAAATAGTTTAGTGATAAACATGCATTGTTTCACTTGAGATGTAAATGGATAAAACCTCTAAAAAAAGATCTGATTAAGTAAGAATTCTTTTCTTTGAGATGTAAATGGATAAAACCTCTAAAAAAATCTGATTAAGTAAGATTTCTTTTCTTTGTAAATGAATAAAAACTGACAAAAAAAAGGTGTAAAAAGTTTAATATAAAGTGTAAATGATAATTGGCTGGTTATATTAAAATGAATTGTTTCAGTGAGTAGAAGGGGCCAACACAACTATATCAAGTAATCAATATACAAGCTAGGTAATAAGAAGTCTCTTAGCGTTATAAAACAAAGGTTCATGTTAGATGTTGAAGTTAATGTTACATCTATTTTAGAACAATAGGAATATGGACTAGCCAAACTATTTTTTTATATTAAAGTTGAATTAGAGTTTGCTCTTTTGATGAAGAGAATTGTGTAGTTCTTGTGAAAAATGGAAGCTAAAAGTAAATTTAAAGTATGATTATGTAATCTTTAAATTTTATTGATAATTTTTTTTTTTTTTTTTCTCTTTGTTGTTTGTAGATGTATCTATAGCCATAATAAATTGACCTCAATTATAAAAGAAAAACCTAAAACTTAAAAAAAAAGATTATTATAATAAAATATACCAGCAAGACTAGTTGCTATTGAATATTTTCAAATATAAAAAGTTGATTTTCATGACACTTTCTTCACTAATAATGAAACTAACTACAATTAAACTTATTATACCAATTTAAAACTTTTGGAAATATGGAGTTAATCCATGGATGCTATCATCTCTTAATGGAAAGATAGAATATGAGATTAATGTGCCTTTACCAAAAATAGGGGGTGTAACATCTAGATATGAATATTTCATTTACATATTAAATAAACTTTTGTATGAACTAAATTGAGCTCCATTTTCAATGCTTGAAAGAATTAATGAGATTTAGATGTGCTAGTATGTGGAATATAAACGTTTGTTTAATGATTATTTCACATCATTAAAGAACATAAATAATAGATTATTAATTGAATTTGAATCAATGGATTTTTAAGGGAAATTGTGAAAATTTGTAAATTTATATATTTCATAATGTAATGTTGGAAGCCTTGTTAAAAATATTAATAAAATATCTGTGTAGAAGCATTTCAGATATGGGGTGATGCGGAGTCAAGTGTGGGCACTAAGTGTTGTTGTGGGAAGGGGAAAACCAAACCAAAGAAAATTTGAATCTCCTTATTGTATGAAATCAAAGTTGAAGGCGATTGGTGTAAGTGGAAGGAAAATGAGAGTACTGGAGTCTGTCAAGGTTGTTAGTCAAGTAAAGATTATTATGGAGGAAATTCTAGGAATTTGAGACCATTTGAATCCAGAATTTGAAATTAAATAAAATCCAAATCTCCTTGATATATGAAATCAAAGTTGAATATGATTGGTGTAAGTGGAAGGAAAATGAGAGCATGGAAGTTTGTCAAAGTATTTTGACCTCTCTCTCTCTCGATATATATATAGAGAGAGAGAGAGAGAGCGAGAGAGTGAGAGAGAGAGAGAGTCTACAATTATTGTTGGAACTTGATTAAACAAACCCAGTGTGTTGTGAATGAATGATACATAAGTAGTGTTAGATTTAGAAGAGAATTTTGGATTTAGATTTATATATCACATGACTCCACAAAGAATGGATTGTGTCTTATGAAAAATGTTCTCATAATAGATATGCATTAAAAAATAGGGTTGAGCTCTAAAGACACTCCCCATTTGAAGATTGTTGTTTTTGGGATGTAAGGTGAATTTCGTGCAAATATGTGTAATACAACATATGAAAATGGATGTCTTATGAAAAGTGTTCTCATGATAAATAAGCATTATTTCACTTGAGATGTAAAGGGATAAAGCCTCTAAAGAAAATGGAGGTATGATTAAGTGAGAATTATTTTCTTTGAAAGGGAATAAAAAATGTAATAAGTATAAAGTGTAAATGATAATTCTTATTGGCTTGTTACATTAAAATGAATTGTTTGAGTAAGTGGTGTTGAAGATTATGTAAATTCGGAAGATATTTTTGTTAGTATTATTGTACTTCCTTCGGGAGATATTCATATTGTAATTGATCATGTAAAAACCCTAAAATAAATCAAGTAAAATAGACAAGTCGGACCCACAAAAATTAGTGGATAAACTTCCCCAAGCAATGGGCAGTCTGCCGCAAACAATGTGCAAAACTACCCCAATGAAGTCAGCCCTATAGAGGAAAAGTAAGCCAGAGAAGAGTATAAATAAGAGGGCCTCTTTCCTCATTTGTAACACACTAAATTTCTTTCAAGCAAGTGAGTAAGTGCGCATGGAAGAGTAGCTGCAGTTTTACGAAACTTATGTTTGTGGTTCTATCTTATCTTGTCTTTGTATCTTCTATTCTTGGGGCATATTTGTATGAGAGAGATTTAGCTCTTCATTGTATTGTCATTGTACTTGGTGACATAATCTATATTGAAGAAGTTCTGTTGGGTTTTCTTCCCCAAGAGGATTTCCCAGGATAAACTCTTGTGTATGTTGTGCTTGTCTATCTTTTAGTGATCCCATTGCTTATGTTTATTGTGATATAGTAGAAATTGTTTAAAGGTCTAGCTTAACTACTATTTAACTGAAAATTCTAACATTGTATAAGATCCATACTGAAAGAAGCCATTGTACAGCTAAAATTATCGAAAGTTGGAAGCTAGGGTTTACTCTTCCGGGCACTTCCGAGAAATTTCATTTTTGACCTAATCACTACTACTCAGGAAAACTAGGGCATCAGGTTTTTGGCAGTTCTGTCCACAGATCCAAAAGAAAAGAACCTTTGTTCAACTCGCCTTAGGGAGGTGCATCTTTTCCCGGGATCAGAAGTACAAGATTCTCAAGTTGAAAAATTAGGGTTTCTCTATCAAACCTTAGGTCAACGTATTTCAGAAGGACCTTAAAACTAGCACTTGACTTGAGCATCTCAAATGGTAAGTTCTATAATCTTTATTTCCATTTGAGGTTATCATATTATCAAGAGTGTCAAGATGTTAATCAACACCAAGCTTGATGAGAAGCTTGAAGGAGTTTATAACTTCCGATCATGGAAGTATAGAATGCTTCTCATTCCAGAAGAAAATGATTTGGAGAGATATGTTAAGGAAGAGGTTGCAGAACTAGAGGGAGAGGAAGATAAAGCAATACATAAAAAGAGCATGATTAGGGATAAGAGGATCATTGTTGATTCCATCAAATATCACTTGATCCATCATGTTTCATCCTCGAATACTCCCAAGGAAATGTTTGATGCACTAACCAAGTTATATGAAGGGAAGAGCATCAACCAGAAGATGACCTTGAGAACTCAACTCAAGAATGTGAAGATGCAGAACTCAGAAAAAATTCAATCCTACTTCACAAGGGTATCTCATATCAAGGAACAACTTGAATCCATTGGAGATATAGTTGAATAAGTCGAGGTAGTAATGACTACATTGAATGGTCTCCCAAGGTATTGGGAAACATTCATTCACGGAATTTGTTCTAGAAGAAAGATAACTAAGTTCAACAGTTTGTGGGAAGATTGCACCCAAGAAGAATCTAGATTGGAAGCAAGAGAAGAAAATATGGGTGAAGATTATGATCAAGCTTTAGCAGCACATATGAAGAAAGATAAGTTCAAGAAGGAAGATCACTCTCACAAGAAACCCAAGAAGTAGCATAAGTCTCACAGGTCTCATAAATATTATTCAACAGTTAGATGCTACTCTTGTCAAAAGATGGAACACATTGCAAGGAATTTTCCCCATGCAAAATATCAAGTCAAGAAAGGGAATAATAAGAGTTATCATGCTCATGCCGCAAAAGACGATGAACATGCTCAGAAGAAGGCAAGAGAAGATTGTTCAAGTGAAGAAGAATATGTTTTGATTTCCGCTCTTACAGAGTGATACTTGAATTTTTTGATAGTGGTGCTTCTAAGCACATCAGGTTTCAAAGACTCTCACTAACTTGATAGAGAATGATTCACCTCATAAGGTGAAGCTTGGAGATGATTACCAATATCTCATAAAAGGGGTAGGGGAAGCTTCCTACAAGTTAGACTCTGACAAAACTATAGAGATGAAAGATGTTTTGTATGTACCAGGATTGAAAAAGAATCTCCTTTCCATATTATCATTAGAAGAGAAAGGATTCAAAGTTTCTTTTTTTGATGACCAAGTTCTTATGTGGCCAAGAGGAAAGACTATTGATGATGCAGTTGTAATTGGAGAACAAGATGGATGCTTGTACAAAATTGAACAAGCCATGATACATAACACCGTGAACCCAAGTATATCATAATGGTACATGAAAGAGATGTGCACAAGGAAAGAACGTGAAAAGTCCATTTCCAAGTAGTGACAACAAAGCAAAAGGAGATCTCAGATCCAGTGCATGAGAACCAGATGGAGATGAAGATCAAGGTCTTTAGAATCAGACGATGGAGAAAGTATGCTTCCAGAAACTTCAGTGAATTCTGCAATGAGGCATAAATCAAGAGGGAGCCTACAAAACATATGAAAGATAAGTATTTAAACTATCATTTGCGTATTATTAACAACAATTGTATGCATATTTGTATTCCTAAAAAAAGGAAGTGTATGTTATAGACTTATAGTGAATGCATTGATATGACTAGGATTAATTAAAAGTATACTATTAATGTGCATGTGATGGATAAGTAGCCTATGGCGCTGCACAACATTCCATGAGCCATTGTTGCTTGTCTAGAATGAAACCTCTTTGCTAACATGTTGAGAGCAGTGCATGCTATTAATAGTATGTTCTGGTAGAGATGGAAGGAATTTAGGTAGTTATTGTGTGTATACTAGATATGGATGAGTGTTGTGCTGAAGCATTGGCTAAGATGTATTGGTTACATAACTATGCACATTATGCATAAGAATTTGTCATTACATTGAATTGATTGATTAGTATGTAATGTTGCTAATCATATGACATAGTTTAACTTGTAGGAAATATCGTGTACTATGACCTACAAGAGAAGATTTTAAGACTTGTTCCGAAGAACAAGTGATGACTGTTCAATATTGACCTTCAAATAGATTTACAAAATCAAGCATACTACAGAAGTACAAAGCAAGGTTCCTGGTTTATCTTAGAAAGAGGGAGACGATTAGGACAAGACGTGTGCTCTTGTAGCAATATACACTTCAATTAGACCTATACTTGCGATAGCTGTAGTGATGAAGTGGAAGGTACACCAGATGGACGTGAGGACAGCTTTCCTGAATGGTGTAGTAGAAGAAGAAGTGTATGTAGAGAAGCCATTGAGATTCGAGACCCATGACAGGCAGACACATGTGTGCAAGTTGAAGAAGGCCTTGTACGAATTAAAGCAAGCACCCAGGACATGGTATGGAAGGATTGGTAGTTTTTTGACGAGCTTGGGCTTTATCACGATTAAAGCAGATTCCAACCTTTACTACAAGGTTGAGAATGGGAAACCAGTGATATTGATATTGTATGTAGATGAATTGTTTCTAACAGGAGATGAGAAGCTCATTGCAGAAACTAAGAAGAAGCTTGCCACGGAGTTCGAGATGAAAGACCTGGGTATGATTCACTATTTATTAGGTCTAAAGGTGTGGTAGAGTCCAGATGAGATGAAAGACCTGGGTATGATTCAAATCTTTTCAAGTGCAAACCATTCCTCAAGCTTCACAATGTAAAACGAGTTTGCACCTCAAGGGATTTGATCCCTCTCTGCACTTGATAGATCCATAGTTAATATGACTCTATGCTCATTATTTTTATTATAGTGACCCCCTTTTTAAGTTTTTTTTGTTTTTCATTTTCACCTAAGTCACATTTTTTCCAGTGTTCCATGGGGACATGTCCCCCAGGGTGGGGAACGTGCCCCCACGCTTTTGGGATGAGTAAAATCCTGGGGAAATGTTTCTCCACATCCCCATTTTGGAGGAAACACATGGAAATGCTCGGGGAAATGTTTCCCCAGTGACATAACATGTTTTCCCCCAGGGAGGGATTCTTCCTTCTAGATGTCCCCCCACATGGGGGGAAGCCCATAATCCCCCTCCCTATGGGGGACCGCCAGAAGCACCCCACAATTTTCATATTTTCTAATAAAAATAAATGCAAATTTAAAATTTAAAAAGTGTTATGGGCATGATGCTCCTAAGATCAAACATCTTGTTACTCACGTATTGTCACATATTGCAAGTCCTTCTATAGCTAAAAGGAATTGATCCACATATAGTTTCATTCACTCTATCAAGAGGAGTAAACTTACCTCTAGGAGAGCAAAGAAGCTAGTTGCAGTGCATAGTGCCCTACGTCGTGCACATAAGAAGACGCTTGAGTATCAGATGGGACCAACAACGTTACGACACAATGGAATGTGGATCTAGAGGAAGATGTGCATATAGATGAGGAGGATGGGTTGGATGAGATGCAACATGGTTTGGTTGGTGTGCCATTGGTTATACATGAGTGACTCAGAATTGGATAGTGACACTCCCATTGATGGTTGATGCCTTCATGCAACAGATGGATGGAGAGGACCAGTCAATGGAGCACTTTCCTTGATGCTTATTTGATCATGATGTTGATTTATTTCAGCTACTTTTTATTGTTTCAGTTTTGATTTTAGATAGTAGATACTAGATACTGATAACAATCCTTAACTCTTTACTATTTTTTGAGAAAATTTAATTTCTTATTCGAATTTTATCTATTTCATTGTTTTATCTTCTCTGTGTTCACTCTCTAGTATCTATTTACTATTTCAGACTTTGGTAGTGTTAGGATATTTAGACACTTATGAGTTAGTTAAGATCAACTTGTGTAGTATAAGCATTAGGAAAAGTGTGTTTCTTCAGTATGAATTAGTATGCATTTGTAAATATTTAATCCGACGGTCACGATATATTCTAGACATAGAGTGATCCAACGGCTCAACTTCTCTTAGATCATACCTAACATTGATCCATGGCTTAACACCCGATTGGTCCATGATCTCTATTTAAGGAGAATGGAGGGTCATTGTCTAGTTGATCGATTATGAGAAGCTCATTTGTAACTTTCTTTCTTTGCATAATAAATTGCTCCGTAAAAGCTATTTGGTCGGGGCCGTGGAGTGTTTCCCTCTCGAGGGTTTAAACCACGTCAAAACATCGGTGTATCGATTTGTGATTTTTTTGTGTGAAGTGGTTGCTCTAGGTGTTCGGTCTTTTGGGAGTACCTTGTGTACCCGAACATGGTATCAGAGCTTTTATGAAGAGCCGCTTCCGGTTATGATCTAGATCTTGAACTATTGTTGCCGAAACTTGAAAGGGTTTCTGGTTCTGGTATTTCTGTGCATTTCTGGGCTATGGGAGGTGTTCCATTGCGTCCGGAGCACCATTTCCATTGGGAAATAGTTTTCGTTTGATCGAAAACGGTTCTCGGTTGCTTCAGAAACGCGTATTTCATCAGATCTGAAGGTATAATGTTACAGTGACGTTTTTTTTATTTATGTTTAAAAAAAATATATATCTCATATTTTATCAACTTTATTATTAGATTTTTTTAGTTTCGGATTGTTGATTTCCCTGTCTGCGTATGTTTTTTTTCTTGCACCTTGTGCGATCTCTGCGAATAAGAAATATAAAGGGAAATGGCTTTTCTCGGGTGCGTATGCTCTTTGCCGTGCACCTTGTGCGATCTCGGTAAATCAGAAACAGAGAAAAAACGTAGACTTTCTGGGCAAGCTAACGAGATATAACCCCACAAGTGTGGAAAAGTTTTTTTGTTTTAGTTTATGGTGTGATTTGCAGGAAAAAAAAGGCAAGCACGGAAACTGAGCAAGAAGAGTAAAAGAAAAAAAAAACCTTCCTCCTCATATTTTACATATATTTTAATCTAGCTCACTTGGTTTAAAGTTGTTTTATTCCTTAATAGGTCTTGAGTTCAAGTCTTAGGAAGTTACTTTTAAAAGAAAAAATGCATGCAATTTCTATTTTCAAGTTACTTTATTGTAAAAGTGCATCTCACTTAAATAATAAAAAATAAAAATAAAAAGTGAGTCACTTAAGTTCCTACACTATTTAAAGTAACAACATTGTAAAAGTGATTCACTTAAAGTAATTTTCTTGTAAAGTGATTGTCAAAGGTTCATCTTGGGAAGAGGGGGGTCCTTTTTTAAGCTGGTCATTCTCTATCTGCCACGTCACTATTGGGGACATCTTCAACATTTTCTTTGATCAAGCATAACTTCATCCTACGAAGTCAGTTTTCTGTGTCGTTTTTTTGAAACCACCTATTTTTTTGAGCTCTTCGCATCCAAACTATTGGTTTCTGTTTTTATAGCCATTAGTTTACAAATATGACCGCCCCTTGTGATATTCTACTTACCAGTTCCAATTATTTCTCATGAAAATCTTGTATGGAGGATGTTCTACGAAGTAGAAGACTTTTCAGAATTACCTCAGGGAAAGAAACAGAACCCACGGATGATGATAAGAAAATCAAATGGGCAAATAGATGTGACGAAGTTCGTGGATTGATTGGGATGTTAATCTCTACTGATTTGCGATTCCACATATCTGGAATTGATGAACCTGATGCTGCTAGGGACAAGTTGGTATCTGTGTTTGGTAAGCACAATGAAATTCGAGGTCACCAACTCGAAAATGAGTTGATTTCTTTAAATCCAAGTGATTTTTCATGCATACAAGATTATTTATCTAAGTACAAAACTCTTAAACTCTTATGTGAAGAATGCAAGATTAAGAGGGAAGACAAATAATGCATTTAGCATATTCTTTCCAAACTTGGACTAGCATATTCTGTTTTTGTATCTACATTTTACTCTATGAAAGAATCCTTGAATGCGGCCAGCTATCAAGAGCCTAGTCTTGAATCCTTTTGTGATTCCTTAATTAAAAAGCAAGATAAGCTCGTCCATCTTGGAATAATTAACAATGCAGATACATCTGGGAAAGTCTTATTGTTCCAATAGAAAGAAAAGTCCAAGCCTCCCAAGAAATAAAATTTTCACAATAATAAGTCAAACAAGGGTACCAATCCCTCTTAGTCAGCTCCTTCTTTAAAAAATGACAAAGGATCCAAGCCAAAAGGCAAGAAGACTAAGCGTCATTGCAACTATTGCGGGAAAGATAATCATGATGAATCTAAGTGTTTCAAGAAGATGGCAGCCTTGGAAGCAGCAATGAAGAAGCACCACATCAGCCTAGATTCGCCTTCAGAATCTACCTCTCATGGACATGCACTTTATGCTTCTGGTTATTCTTATAATACATCTTCTTCTTCTACTTCAAATGAATGGCTCATTGATTCTGGAGCATCTTATCATATGGCTAAGGATCAAGCCATCTTTTCTACTATGCATGAATATAACACCAAACAAATATTTGTTGGTGATGATAGATCTCTAAG
This sequence comes from Larix kaempferi, assembly GCA_027924585.1. NCBI lineage: Eukaryota > Viridiplantae > Streptophyta > Pinopsida > Pinales > Pinaceae > Larix > Larix kaempferi. The sequence continues at coordinate 3,222,608 of BSBM01001409.1, read as the reverse complement.
TGTTGTAGGAGTTGGAACAGTTCCAGTAGATAATGGTCATTTTAGTGATGTACTATGTGTTCCAAGAATTTCCTGCAATTTGTTATCAGTCTATCAAACCACTCATTCTGGTGAAGATAAAACTGTGACGTTTACACCTCACCAAGTTGTAATCAAGGATTTTAAAGATACTCAACAGGTCCTAGCTACCAGAATTGTTGATGATATTACCAGGTTGTGCAAATTTAACAACTTTGGGTCATCACCTTTTCCTTCAGTTTTTGTTGCTCATAGTGATAACTTGACCAAACTTTGGCATGAGCGATTTGGTCACTTAAATTATCGCTCATTGCAACAACTATGTAAAGACAATATGGTGATAGTTCTTCCGATGGTATCTTGTAGGGATGGTGTCTATTCCGGTTATGTACTCAGAAAACATCATCGAGACAGTTTTGACAAACGTGTCTCTTGGCATGCCTCGGTTCCCTTGGAGCTTGTGCATAGTGACTTGTGTGGTCCTCTTCCATCTGCTTCCTTTTTTGGTTTCAAATATTTCTTAACTTTCATTGATGATTACACTAGATGCACTTGGGTTTATTTCCTAAAACTTAAGAGCGATGTATTTAACATGTTTTGGGCCTACAAGGCCCTTGTTGAAAAATAATTTGGTCATCAAATTATTAAGTTAAAATCTGACAATGGAGGAGAATATGTTAACAAAAAGTTCACTACTTTCTGCACTGAACAAGAAATCCAATAACAACACACTGTTCCATATACACCACAACAAAATGGTGTAGCTAAACGGAAGAACCGCACTTTAAAAGAATGGCTAATTGTATGATCCAATCTAAGTTACTAAGTCTTCAATTTTGGGCTAAAGCCGTAAATTATGCAAATTACATAGTTAATCGCACCCCCACTAAAGCTTTACAAGGTATCACACCGGAAGAAGCATGGAGTAAAATTAAACCAGATGTAAGTCACTTCCTTGTGCAGTGAAGCATGGGCTCACATTCCAGATGAAAAACGGAAAGCATTGCAGCCTAAAAGTGAAAAGTGCATATTTGTTGAATATTTTGAAGATGTAAAAGGTTATAGACTTATTCAACCACATTCTCATGATGTAATCATTATAAGAGATGTTAAATTTGATTAAAATCTCTTGTCCTACGAGCCTACCTCGGCGATTGTGCCATATTTGGCCTGTGAGCCTGATTCGGCAATTGTGCCTTCTTCTTCTTCCAACTTCCTTGATAGGTTTCCAACTCCAGTTTTTGATGATGATAGTGAAGATGAAAATCCACCTCCACTTGCTCATGTTCCTCCAGTTGCACCAGCACAAGTGCTTCCTCGATGGGTCCGTTCAACATGTGAAGCAGCTGGTGATCTTGCTGGTGATCCTAGAGATCAACGTCGAACACGTTCTCAGTTTCAAGGAGCCTCTTCTCTTTTGGCTCAAGTTTCCGAGAATCATGATCCAGAAACCTTTGCAGAAGCTTCAGAAAGTCCAGATTATGATGCAGCTATGGATGAAGAATATCGTTCCTTAATGACGAACGATACTTGGGATCTTGTACCTCTTCCAAAAGGAAGAAAACTTGTCAGATGTAAATGGGTCTAAAGAACTAAGTATGCATCAGATGGAAGTGTTGAAAGACTTAAGGCAAGGTTAGTTGCCAAAGGTTTTTCCCAAGTTGAAGGGATTGACTACAATGAAACCTTTGCTCCTGTCGCAAAAATGAACTCCATCCACCTTGTTCTTTCCCTTGCAGCCTTACATAACTGGGCATTCTATCAAATGGATGTTAAGTCTGCCTTCTTACATGGTGATTTACAGGAGAAAATTTACATGGAACAACCTCCTGGATATGTTCAAAATAACTCTAGCTTTGTCTGCCACCTTAAGAAATCCTTATATGGCCTTAAGCAAGCTCATAGAAATTGGTATGCCAAAATGGATAGCTTTCTCCTTGACACTGGTTTTTCTAGATGTCATTCTGACCCCAATGTCTATACCAAGAAAGTAGGAAACCATCTCATCATACTTGTTCTATATGTTGATGACCTTATTCATACTGGTAGTGACCTTAAGCTTATAACCCATGTGAAATCCAGTCTTAAGCAAAATTTTGAAATGTCAGACTCAGGACATTTGCATTATTTTCTTGGTCTCCAAGTCCTGCAAACCAAAGAAGGAATCTTTCTTTCTTTCTCAGTCTAAGTATGCTTGTGACCTTCTTCGTCGCTTTCACATGGAAGATTGTACACCAGCCCCTTCTCCCTTCCAGTCTGGAGTCAAACTTTCTGCCACTTGTAATTCACCTGAAGTAGATGCCACCTTGTATTGTGAGCTTGTTGGTAGTCTCTTATACTTGACTCATTCCCGTCCTGACCTTTCCTTTGTCATTGGTCGTGTTGCCCATTATATACAAACACCTCATGAAAGTCACTAGAAAGCAGCTAAAAGAATACTTCGATATATTCGAGGTACAATTGAGTTTGGGATTCATTACAGTACAGGGGAGGAACCTTTGTTGGTTGGTTTCACTGACTTATATTGGGCCGGCGATCCTGATGATCGAAAGTCTACAGCAGGTTATGTTTTCAGTATGGGATCTGGACCTGTCACTTGGGCTTGTAAGAAAAAACAAGCTCTTATTCTTTCTTCAGCAGAGGCAGAATATCGAGCCCCAGTTAATGCCAGTCAGGAAGCTTTATGGCTTCGACAGATCCTTTCAGAGTTTGGATTCGAGCAGCAGTAGCCTACTCCACTTTGGTGCGACAATCAAAGTGCCATCAAGCTTGCCAAAGATCCAGTCCTACATCAACGCAGCAAACACATTGAGCTACATATGCACTTCATTAGAAATCTTGTTCATGATCGTGTTCTTGAAGTGCTCTTTTGTCCTACAGATGATCAAGTTGCAGACAGCTTCACCAAGTCTCTTACAGAAGCGAAGTTTTCTAAACTTTGATCTATGTTAGGAGTTCAGGAATTTGTCATTAAGGGGGGATAGGCTCTAATTCCTCCTTCCTTCTCCTAATAGTGTCACTTTTGTAAATCCTTCAATCCTATCCCAAGTTGTTCTTAAGGGGGAATGTTAAGATATTTAGACACTTAAGAGTTAGTTAAGATCAACTTGTGTAATATATCCGTTAGGAAAAGTGTGTTTCTTTAGTATGCATTAGTATGCATTTGTAAATATTTAATCCGACGGCCACGATATGTTATAGACATAGAGTGATCCGGCGGCTCAACTTCTCTTAGATCATACCTAACCTTGATCCGTGGCTTAACACCCGATTGGTCCATGATCTCTATTTAAAGAGCATGGAGGGTCATTGTCTAGTTGATCGAATATGAGAAGCTCATTTGTAACTTTCTTTCTTCGCATAATAAATTGCTCCGTAGAATCTATTTGGCCAGGGTCGTGGAGTGTTTCCCTCTCGAGTGTTTAAACCACGTCAAAACATCGGTGTATCGATCTATGATCTGTTTGTGTGAAGTGGTTGCTCTAGGTGTTCGGTCTTTTGGGAGTACCCCGTGTACCCGAACAAGTAGCTATTGCAGTATCTTTACAAATTTGAAATTTGAATTTGGATATACATTGCATATTGATAATGATGATAGTTAGTTTTTAATTTTTACATGGTAATAGTTCAGTATCATATACAAATTTGAAATTTGATATGGTAATAGATGTACATTCCACAACGATGAATTTAGTTTTTAGTTTTTACATGCTAACAGTTATTGTTGGAATTTATCATTTTTATATTTTAATTTAATTTTCATGACTTTGACGTCCCGCAGTTTCCCCAGAATTTCCCTAAAATTTGGGGTGGCTTCCACACATCCCACTTGTGTGTTTCTTCGCTCCTGCACTCCTCCATCCTGAAAACTCCATGGAACATTGGTTCTAACTGTTGATGTATATGTAACTTCGGAATGTATTTCACATATATGTATATTCTATTCCTATAGAGATGGTATTATTCCTCTATAAGCAAGTGTCGTCATTTATATTGTAAGTGTCGTAACTTATACTTGATGGGTTATTAGACCACCTTATTTGGGGTCGGCCCTGTATAAGTCATGTGGGTCAAAGGGTTATTAGACCACCCTATTGGGGGTCGGCCATGTGGGTCTAAGGGTTATTAGACCACCCTATTGGGGGTCGGCCCAGTCAGCATTATATTATGTGGTTAAGTTCGAGCCTACATGAGTTAGGTAAAAAGGCAAGTCAAGTCAAGTATAAATAGAGTGCGGGAGGCACTCTATTTACTCACTCACTTCTTACACATGCTCTCAAGGAGGAGAGGCGCACTTATGGAGGAGGAGGATTGCTGCTAGGTTATGGCTATCTCTATTGGTTGGTTGTATCATTGCTCTATCTATCTCTGAGGAAATTATTGGGGTTTTTCACCTTTATGGTTTTCCCCAAGTAAATCTTTGTGTCTCTTTTGTGCTTGCATTATTGTCTCCATGATTGATATGCTGTAGATATGCTGTACATGTTGTTCTCTCAGTTAAGATCCTAGATCAGATTGAAGTAAAATTCAGAAAATTTAACATGGTATCAGAGCTAGCCTGAAAGAAGGCATGATATGGCATGTATGACACTTGTTGCACTAACGATGCTAGGGCTTGATATAGCAAAAACCAGTCATCGTAGCACTTTCGCTATAAATTCGTTTTGGCGAATTTTTCGGATCTGAAATTGTTACAGGCCAAAGCTAAGATCTCCAGGTATCTTGTGTCCAAAGGACAATCTCTAATTCGTTGTACTTTGTGATTTATGATCTGTACAATATAGGGTTTCTGCCTCTTCCAGATCTGAGTCAAAATCAGGTGACCTTGGGAAAAAGGTCATAACTTGGGCTAGGAAGCTCCAAATGAAATTTCGTAAAAAGTGACAGGTAGTACACAGTCTGTAATATCTCAGAAAACTTTTTCAGAGGCCGAAGTTGAACCAGTGACACGTGGCACGTCGTACAAGTTCGCTCTCCTGTATTATCCCATAAACAGGTCACGTTGCGACATTTGGCATAAATCTCTCTCAGAAAATCCAATTGAGGTCAGACCTGTCAGGATGGAAAGCTAACAGGTCAGGCTATCTCAGGAAACTTTGTCAGACCCTGTGGATCAAAATTTTCGGAGTTACACCAGAAACAATCAGGTACATATTTCTGTCAAAACAGAATTATTTTTTGGTACCTTCATTCATGGCTTCCGAAATTTAGGGCTTTGAAGAAAGTTGGAATTTTTGTAATCGGAGACCACGGCTGAATGCTACTCATCAAAATAAAAATTTAGAGACCAAAATCAGAATTTTTGGTTGGGCAGAAGGCCGGGCTTGATCAGACCTTAGTTCGGGACTTTGATCAGGAAAGTGGAAAATTAGGGCTTCTGTAAAAATGAGAATTTTTGAAATCTGAGACCACGGCTGGAAGCTCCTCAGAAAAATAGAAGATTAGAACTTTGGATCAAACCTTTTGATTGGGAAAAAGAGTGGGATTCATCAAACCCCAGTTCAGGGTCACGTCCAATGAATCCGGAAGTTTCAAAGGCAAAATTGAGGAGTGAAACTTTGCAGTTTTCAAATTATGAATATACCAATTTGATCAGCTCATCAAGGCGCATATTTCTATTCTTTCAGAAGTTTGAAATTCAAAGTTTGAATTTTTGGGGTTTCTCTGACAAACCCATATCCAGCTCCAGGTCCAGTTCTTGCACATCAAGTGGATTGGGTTAATCCTAGAAGAAAATGGATTGGTCACCTACATAGGTGAAGAAGTTCCTGTTTCAGAGGGAGATGAGGCTAAGGCCTTACATAAGAAGATTACAAGCGATCTCGATAGGTATGACTCATCGAGGTATGTTTTGATATTTGTCCATGATTAATTTTATGGTATGTTTGTCTTCATGTTATTACAGTTAAGTACAATTTTGTTTTTAGATTTGTCGTATCACCTTAACAAAATTATGAATGCATGATAGAAGATATTCATTATTTAGGTTGTTGACACTTATGATTGTACTAATGCATTATGGTGTTGTATGAGGTTTATGCTGTCTACTAACATGAAAGGTACACCAAGAAGACAAATCATGTTCTGGTTCAAGAACATATGATCATGATGACATGAGGACAAAGATTAATCCATTGTCATGGATCTCATAAAAGATCCATTTACGAGGTATGTATAACTTGGTTTTATAATGGTTAACCTATGAGATATACAGGTTACTAGCACAAGTCATTGAAGAAGAACAAGAAGACATCATGTGAGTATGTTAGACATAATTAGCTAGCATGCTAATCCAGGTATGTTTTTCCTATATCAAGTTAGAATCTCACCTTGTGATAAGATCCTTTATTTAAGTATACTTGGCATGATTGATTATGATTATTCATTGAAGTTAGTACTCATGGGTTTAGGCATATTATGATTTTTAGTTTGATTGATGATATGACTAACCAGAAGAATCATGAAGGTATAGCTTTGAATAATCACAGGTTTTATGCATATTATATCTCTTATCTTGATTGATGATTCAACTAACCCGAAGAGTCATAGGTTTGAGTAATTACAGGTTTAGACATGTTATGTTTCTTATGATTTGACTAACCATAAGAATCCTACCTTGAATGCTAATGCTTATTATTTTCTGTTTGAAATGATCATGATTATACATGCTTAAGATTATTGTGTTTTAATAGTATACTAATGAATGTATGATTTTATATGAGATCACAAGGATAACTCAATCACGATACAAATAAGCATGCATAGGGACCAAGGATGAATATGAGTTCAAGAACAGGTAATCCAGGAAGCAAAGATCAAGAGGGAGCACACTCTAGTTGTTCCTGCAAGAAAGCAAAGGAGCACACTTCAGTAGTTTCTGCAAGGATGCAGATATTCAGAGGGAGTTGATCATCTCTCTACCTCAGATATTCAGAGGGAGTTGATCATTTCACAACAGAAAGGTGTAGAAGAAGCTACCTCAGATTAGAACTCCAGCAGATCCTACAAGGAAGCAAAGACTCAGAGGGAGTTCACCCAACGAACAAAGAAAGATAAGTATTTTAATCATCTTTTCTTGCATATTTGTTTGTTTAAATAAAATTGTTCAATAATGTATATACTGATGTTCCTAGAATTAGGTTGTGTATTATGCATATTAGAATAATTGCATTGATGAACAGTATACTCCTAATATGCATGGGTAAGTGGCCTATGGCACTGTACAACATTCCATTGCTACTTATCTAGAATGAAACCTCTTTGCTGACATGTTGGGAGTTGTGCACACTCTTAACAATGTTCTGGTAGAGATTGGAAGGCATCTAGAAAGTTACGGGATATGGATAAATGTTGTATTGAAGCATTGGCTAAAATAATTGCATGACTGTATGACATATTTCTTTATGTGTAAGAATTTGTTCTGAAAATTATGAGATGTTTCTAATCATGCAATTTAACCTGTTTTGTAGGAAAGACCGTATATCTTCACCTACAAAAGGACTACAACATTTGTTCCAGCAACAAAGATATCTATTGAAGATATTGAAGTTCCCAGGATCTGGGATGAAGAAATGGAATGCCATGATCCGTCGATCATGAAGAATGATGTTTGGGATGTAGTCCCAAGACGTGAAGGGAAGTTTGTTATGACTTCCAAATGGAACTATCAGATCAAGCATGTTGCAGATGGCAGCATTAAGAAATATAAAAGTGATGAAATAGAAGATACACCAGATGGATTTCAAGACGGCATGGTGTAGTCAGATATGTGTGCAGAACTTGGTATGATAGGATAGACAGCTTTCTATCCAGGCTTTACCACGAGTAAAGCGGATTCCAACCTTTTCTACAAGGTTGAAGAAGGCAATCCAGCGATACTACTATTTGGATGACCTGTTTGTATCAGGTGAAGGTAGATTGATTGCCGACACGCAGCGGAAGCTTGCTGCCGAGTTCGAGTTAAGAACTTGGGGATGATGCACTATTTGTTTTTAGCATGGAGGTGTGGCAGAGTGCAGATGGAATCTTCCTTGGACAAGGGAAGTATGTATCGGGATGATGGACTGCAAGGATATGGCCACACCTATGGCATCGAATCTGAAGCTTCTATGTGATGCTTCATCTGAGCCGGTTGATGTCTCTTTGTATTGTCAGATGATTGGGTCCTTGATGTACCTGACGAACACGAGACCAGACATTTGCTTTGCTGTGAACACATTGAGCCAGTTCTTGACGGATCCGAGGAGTGTTCACCTGGTTGCTGTAAAGCATGTTCTGAGGTACCTGAAGGGTACAGTGGATTATGGGCTCAGGTATGAGGCGAATCAAAAGTTTAACCTGCAGGGTTATGTTGATTCAGATTGGGCTGGCAGTGCTGCAGATAGGAAGAGCACATCTGGGTGTTGCTTCAGTATGGGATCAGGTGTGATCTCTTGGTTTAGCAGGAAGCAGTCCTGCGTAGCACTGAGTACATCTGAGGCAGAGTATGTTGCATCCTGTTCAGCTAGTTGTGAGGCAGTATGGCTATGGAAGCTACTGTCTGAGTTATTTGATCTCCTGTTGGAAGCTACTGGTATCTTCTGTGATAACCAGAGTTGTGTGAAGCTGTCCGAGAACCCAGTGTTTCATGACAGGTCGAAACACATAGAGATCAAATACCACTATATCAGGGATATGGTGCAGAGAGGAGCTGTGAAGCTCCTGTATGTTGCGACGGACGAGCAGATTGCAGATGTGCTGACGAAGCCACTAGCCAGGGTGAAGTTCGAGTACTTCAGAGAGAGGCTTGGCGTGCTTTAGATCGAGGATACTTCGAGGAAGAAGTGATGGACACATTTGCTGAAGCCATTCCAAGCATGTTGGAAGGAGGATCCTTCACATGGCTGTGGATGTAAGCGCTGGATGATGAGCATCAGGATGATGTTCTGGTTTCTGCTTGGATATGATCAGTTGGATCATTTTATGTATGTATGTACGCATCATGTGGATGCTGGATATGATCAGTTGGATCATTTTATGTATGTATGTATGCATCATGATGGATGCTTGGACCATGTATCTGTATATGTATCAGGTGGATACATTGTATGATCAGGTGGATCATGTATGGTGATATGTATCGTGTATTTGTATCAGGTGGATACATTGATGATCAGGAGGATCATGTATGATGATATGTATCAGGTAGATACTTGGTATGCATCAGGTAGATGCATTGATGATCAGGAGGATCATGTATGATGATATGTATCATGTATTTGTATCAGGTGGATACATTGATGATCAGGAGGATCATGTATGATACTTGGTATGCATCAGGTAGATGCATTGATGATCAGGAGGATCATGTATGATGATATGTATCATGTATTTGTATCAGGTGGATACATTGATGATCAAGAGGATCATGTATGATACTTGACATGCAGCAGGATGTTGCAGTGATGATCATGGATGACGAGCTTCAGGATGTTGCTCCAGATGACATGCAGCAGGATGTTGCAGTGATGATCAGGATGATCATAGATGACGAGCTTCAGGATGTTGCTCTAGATGACATGCAGCAGGACGTTGCAGTGATGATGATCAGGATGATCATGGATACATCAGGATGATGTATGGTGAGTATCAGGTTGATACTCTGTGGCCATGGATCAGGTTGTGCAGATGAGCATGTAATCCGGTGCCCTGGGAGATTTGCATATGGTCTTTCGAGGTTTTGCCTATGGCATGTAATTCGGTGCCCTGGGACATCTGGCAAATGCTCTTTCGAGGTTTTGCTCTGGGAGGACATGTAATTCGGTGCCCTGGGAGATCTGCAGATAGTCTTTCGAGGTTTTGCCTATGGCATGTAATTCGGTTCCCTGGGATATCTGGCAGATGCTCTTTCGAGGTTTTGTCCTATGGCATGTAATTCGTTTCCCTGGGAGATCCGATAGGTTGGGCTGTGTGCCCGTAATCAGTCCTGGGATGCTCTTGCGAGGTTTTGCCATGACCACATGTAATTCGTTGCCCTGGGAGATCCTATAGGTAGAGCTGTGTGCTCGTAATAGCTTGGGATGCTCTTGCGAGGTTTTGTGGTGAGGTCACATGTAATTCGGTGCCCTGGGAGATCTGCAGATAGTCTTTCGAGGTTTTGCCTATGGCATGTAATTCGGTTCCCTGGGATATCTGGTAGATGCTCTTTCGAGGTTTTGTGACGCACGTAATAAGTCCTGAGGATTCCACAGTATGGCCAGTGATGACGAAGACCTGCAGGTGGTGGGCCTACATCCAGTATGAAAAAGGACTAGCTCTGTAGAACTTCCTATGACGAGTAGATTCAGAGATTGATTGAGATAGCAGCAGCAGTGACGATGATGATGACTCGATGACGATTATCTAGTGACGATGATCCAGAGAAGATGACTTGTGCTAGAAGAACTGTGCTGAGAAATACCTTCCTAGTTAAGAGGGAGTGTTGATGTATATGTAACTTCGGAATGTATTTCACATATATGTATATTCTATTCCTATAGAGATGGTATTATTCCTCTATAAGCAAGTGTCGCCATTTATATTGTAAGTGTCGTAACTTATACTTGATGGGTTATTAGACCACCTTATTTGGGGTCGGCCCTGTATAAGTCATGTGGGTCAAAGGGTTATTAGACCACCCTATTGGGGGTCGGCCATGTGGGTCTAAGGGTTATTAGACCACCCTATTGGGGGTCGGCCCAGTCAGCATTATATTATGTGGTTAAGTTCGAGCCTACATGAGTTAGGTAAAAAGGCAAGTCAAGTCAAGTATAAATAGAGTGCGGGAGGCACTCTATTTACTCACTCACTTCTTACACATGCTCTCAAGGAGGAGAGGCGCACTTATGGAGGAGGAGGATTGCTGCTAGGTTATGGCTATCTCTATTGGTTGGTTGTATCATTGCTCTATCTATCTCTGAGGAAGTTATTGGGGTTTTTCACCTTTATGGTTTTCCCCAAGTAAATCTTTGTGTCTCTTTTGTGCTTGCATTATTGTCTCCATGATTGATATGCTGTAGATATGCTGTACATGTTGTTCTCTCAGTTAAGATCCTAGATCAGATTGAAGTAAAATTCAGAAAATTTAACACTAACTTATCTATGTTCATTGTTTAATATCTATTTGACTATTTCAAACTTCAATGTCTATTGCATTATCTTTTACAAATTTGAAATTTGAATTTAGATATACATTGCATAATGATAATGATGATATTTAGTTTTTAATTTTTACATGGTAATAATTCAATATCATTTATAAATTTGAAATTTGATATTGTAATAGATGTACATTTCATAATGATAAATTTAGTTTTAGTTTTTACATGGTAATAGTTATTGTTGTGATTTATCATTTTTATATTTTAATTTAATTTTTATGACTTCGATTTGTTCCCCGAAAATTCCATAAATTTTGAGGTGGCTTCCACCCGACGTCCCACTATGTCCCGAAAATTTCCCTAAAATTTGAGGTGGCTTCCACTCGACGTCCCACTATGTCCGGAAAATTTCCCTAAAATTTGAGGTGGCTTTCACATGTCCCCTTTGTGCGTTTCCCTTTCCCACACTCGAATGTCCTAGAAACTCCGTGGAACACTTTTTTCTATTTAATTTATTAACATTATAGCTATGACATATGGTTGTACAATCTTTGTACCTAATTAATCTTTGTACAATCTTTTCACTTAGTTACTATATATGCAATGCCACTTTTTTTTCAAATGAAAAAATCTGTACTTAATTAGAAGTATATAGGATTACAGTCCATAATTAGTCAAAAGACCAGTCCGAGCAGACAATACCAAGAAGCCGAAAAAACCCAGTGCCAAAGGCCATAACCGCCCAAATAAACTAGAGAGGCCGGCGATGAACAACTTAAAAAACAAAGAAAACCAAGTCAATGAAGGTCCAGGATATACCAATCCTCCAGGATCTGCCATGTGCAGGAATAATTACAAAAAGAGAAATGACAACTTGTTGATGCCCCGAAGATCGCAGCATTAAGTAGAAAGGAATTCTCCCCGGTAGACTATCCCAATTAGATTGACCACCGTTTGGTATGGGAAATCCGCCCGGTTAGCGGTTCCGGCAACCGTTAGATTTGGAGATTTGCTTCAATTAGACCGGTTATGGCCCGATCCACCATTCTTTTTTGATTTTATGGTTTAAAATGATATGCAAGTGCCTAAGCTAACTTAATCTAAATGCAGAACTTGAAACAAATCTGTATCTAAAACTGAAATAAACCTAAACTATCCCTGCAATGAGCAAAATTATAAGTATGAGTAATGTGCTGGAAGAAGTATCTGAAGATCAACAGACAGCCATTAAATCATGAAGATACATCCACAGCAAGAAGGCAAAAGATATTAAAAGATAGCTTCCAATTTACATATAACGCATTCCATTACTCATGTAGGAGAAAAATCATTTGCACAAGAAATAACAAGATCATTCAATACATAGAAATAATTCAAGGTAGCAAAGAAAGATCTCACTGTAGAATATGAAAGACACAAGAATAATCCAGCATGCATCCAACATCCATTTCCATGCAAAAGACGTCCTCTCCAGGCTCTTATTAGGCAAAATTCATTTTCTTGGAGCAAGTGCAAGATAGCTCGTACAAGTTAAGAAAATCATTTTCCCTGCCAAAAGTCCTTTAGCCTATTCCCTAAGCTTCTATTTATATCTTTACAAAATGCCTCTTGGGCTACCACCTGGCTCTTTACACTTGCCCTCTCTAGGCTTTTTTCTCTAAATAAACAAATCGTGGCCCTTTTCTTAAAACATAAAATTTATCAAAATAGAAAAGGGACAGCTGTCTAGTGATTTTACACTCTAAACATAGGGAGAACAAAAAATAGGAACAACGCCTCAGGATCAGCGTGTTCACCCTTGGGGAGGTGTTTCTGCTGGGAGGGAGGTGCTTGGACTGGATGCTACTGTTGTTGCTGCTTTCTTTTCCTCCTCTGCAATGTAACTGAACCAGATGCCAGTGTCTCTGTTAACCACATTTGCTGGTGAAGGGAGCAAGATCTTCTGAGAAGTTATATGCTTACCAAGCTCTTCTTCAATACTCTGAATTTCTGCAATTACTACTTGGTGGATTTCTTTCAACAAATGGTTGTATACTGATGACCACCCAATATAGTGATGGAGATCATCAGTGGCTAGGACGTCAATCTTCTTTACATATTCTATTTGAATTTCTAGCTCTTCCTTCAAGTCTGATAGACGATTCTCCTTGCTTGGAAACTCATCGAGAGACTGAGGGAAACTCAGCTTACACTTATCATGCACTTCATGAATCTTTTGATATAGGTTGTTACTCTTATCAATTGTTCCCTGGATCTTAGCCATTAGCTTCAGGCCACAGTTCCTGCAGAATTCCATGAGGGCCACATCTTCTTTAAAACCATCTACCAACTTGAATGGGAGATGTTTGGGGAAACCAACATTTCCTTCTCTCCATTCCATTTGGCTCAGAATGTTTGCTTTAACCCGAGTGTACTTGCCTTTAATCCTATTGGCCTCTGCATTGACTTCCTTCAATCTAACCATCATGGCTTTGAGCCTGCACACTTCCTCAAAAATCAGCTCCTGTGTGGCGTGCATTTGTCTCAGAATGTCACAGGACAGCTCATAAAAGGGAGACATATCTATTGCTCTGCTTTCTGCCTGCTCTAGTTGTTCAACCATTGCCTGCTTATCTGCTTCCAGATGAAAAACTCTAGCTTCATAATCGTTCTTTTCTACTTCTAGAACCATCATCTGGATTGCCAGGTGCTCCTTTTCTTCTTCTAAATGGCGGTACTTATCTGACAACTCTTTGTGATCAACAAACAAGCGATTATATTTATTCACTACAAGATCCCTGTATGCCTGCTCATTAGCCACAGTATGTTGCAATATGCGAGCTATCCTCTTTGTTGACTCAAATTCTCTGACCATATCGACCACATTGTCCTTTGTTGCTTTTGCTGTTGACACAGCGGCGGATGCCATGGCTATGGGAGCCTTATTTGTATTTTACATCACCGTGGTCTCCCGCTGGTTAACAATATCTTCTTGGAAGAGTCTCTTTATCCTCTCTTCGACTTCAAGACCACCGCCTTCCTCTTCTTATAATACACAAATTCATCCCATCAGGACACAGTATGATCTTCTGATGGGGTGTAAGGAATGATCGAGAGGTCTATCACATGCACTTCTGCCTCTATGGGTGGGGTCTGTACTGCTTGAGATGTGTCTGTTTCCACATTTTGGGTGTCGGAGCCACCTGCCTGAGATGTGTCTGTTTCCATATCTTGGGTGTCGGAGCCACCTGCCTGGGCATCTTCATTGGTCTTAAGTTCTTCCTCCGTCTTTTGCTCCTCTTCTGTTTTACGCCTTCTTTCTTCTTCTTCAGCTTGCTGTTGATTTTCACTTTCCTCCCTCTGCTCTCGATCTTCTGCTTCCTTCTGCAACCTTGCATCTTTAGCTTCTCTCTGCATCCTTGCTTCTTCATCTTCTCTCTGCATCCTTGCTTCTTCAGCTTCTTGTTGCAGTCTTGCTTCTTCTTTCAATCTTTGTTCTTCACAGGCTAGGGCCTCAGCTGCTTCTCTCTCTTTCTGCAAACTGGCTTCTCGGGCTGGGGCAGAGCTAGAGCTAGCTCCACTGCCTTGACGATAAATCTGCAACTCAGTCATGTTGTTGATGCCTCTGAACACTTCTTCCTCTGCATCATAGTAATGAGCATATTCAAAATGAGCATATACCTCCTTGCAATGCTCGACAACCTTGCTCCGCCTATCATTTCTATGGAAGATCATTTCATCGAAGTGGAAAGCTTTCAGCTCTTGAACGTATTCCTCTGCTGTTGCAACCCCTGAGAATTTGTATGCTCCTATGCAAAAGGGCAAAGGAGGGAAGGAAGCTTTATGTTGCTTGTTAAGCACCCCTTCTACTCCATCAAGGAAAACTTGCCTGACTGCTTCCTTGAGGACTACATAATCAGTAGCGTATTTTGGCAAAATGTATGGTGTTTTGGTACCTCCAAACATCCTGATGTAGGTGCCGTGCTCTGAGAAATAAAAATCGCCATAGTTTTCCAGGACATCCATGGCATTTTTTGATAAACAATTGGGCTCTTCCTTGAACATCTGCTCATACAGAGGCATGATGAACTCTTCGCAGATGAGCTTATAGTTTGCTCTGTAATTTTGAGCCCACATTATTTTATAGGCAGTGTAGACTGGGGTGTTGGCCTTATCCCATATGCAACCTAGCCTGGGGAAAGAGAGCTTGGCCAAAATGCAGTCAATAAGATAGGAAGACATGTAAAATTATGACATTTTTAAGGCCAGACCTTCTCTTGCAGCGGCCACTGTGGATGCCAAACTGTCCGAAAGGATAGTAGCCCAATCAAACACAGTTCCTTTGAATGCTATGAAGTGGATGATGGAAGCCCACTGTATCCTATATATAGTGCCATCGGGCATGCCGAAAATTCTGCATAACATCAGGGCGATTAATCTAAAAGGAAGTCTTAGGATCTGGACATCATATTCATCATTATCTCTCTTCCTCAGCTGCTTTCCTATGACCAATAATTTTTTGGCCATCTCAGTATTATTCATCTTATTCAACCATTTATCACTTAGAGCTTGCTGGGGACGTGAGAATTTGTAGGTTGCTGCATTATACGCTGGATGGAATGAAGCGAAAGGCTCTCCCTTGCTGTCATGCAACACTCTTGTTTGCGGGTTGGCATGTTCCAGTATCCATCTGATCACTTCAGAGCATGGGAACAATTCAAGGCGAGTAGAAGCCCTAGCTAAGCCGGAAGTTCTGATGTTGAGGTAGATTTGTTCTTCTTCCAATAATACATCTGGGATATCTTGGTTCCTAATCATCCGGTAAACATCTCCCCAACGGACCTCGGGAGGAACGCCGGTGGTACACTTAGTGTCTTGAAAAATAGTTTCAGTTCTTAGTTGCACTGGCTCTGATTCCATCACTTTAGCTTTCTTTCTACCACATTTTGGCATCGTGGCTTATCCTTGCCAGCAACCAAATGTGAATCATTACAAAATTTGCAACACGTTATGAGAGTGTAACATAGAGTAGGACAATTTTAGCATGTTAACAAAATTATAAAGTTGCATGTTGGGGAAGCAAACTAAACATAGATCATTCCAGAAAATAAAATATGGTCCTCAGACTTGATTGTTCTAGGGAGACAATGCCTAGTTAGGAACTTTTGGAATGCTTCCGAAAAGGTAAGCATATGTCGCGGAAAAAACTACTTCCTTCCTAGTCCTTGGAGACAGGATGCTCTTCATCATAGCACTTCTAATGGTCAATGGTGGGTTGGCCTGGGGTGGAAAATCCTATGAGTAAACAATGAAAACAAGGAACCGTTTTCCACAGTCATTAACTGAGCCGAATAGGTGAGTGGTTGAGTATCTCAACCGACCACTACTGTTGTTGATAATACTTGCGAAACGGTATGCAACCGGTAGGAAGTTTGAGTCTGGGTAGGAAAACGACCGGAACGCAGCCATTGAAAGAAAAATAAGCTCGGATGGCTCAGAGACAAATGGCCAACTGGGACTGACTTGGTCACGGCTATGACTCCTAGTTGGCAGTATTGAGAAATTTATGGGGGCACGGAGACCGTAAGTTTTTTTTTTAAACAATACATACTACCAATGCCTACCGGCCACGTTATTAAACGGGAAAGCCCAAGAAATAACTCAACGTGAAGATAAGACAAAGATGACGGTTTAAAAGCCTACCTGGAGATGAAACAGCGGTGGAATGAGGTGGACACGGTGGTGGATGCGCTGAGCTGGAGCGAGCCAACGTGGTCTTCCCAACGACGTTTTTTGAATAATAAACTAACAATGGGACCAACGCAACCCCACCGCTTGTATATAAAGTTAGACACGTGCAGGCATTTAAACGGGTAGGTGACGATTTAAAACAGGGTTTAATGCTCATACGGTGCGGTCTTTTCAAGCCGACTTGGCATTCAAGCGCGACCGTCGGTTGCGGAGCGGACTCGCAAGTTTCGTCCGCAGTTACGGCCAGAATTCATGAGTTCCTCCCGAAAGGCGGGAGACCTTGGCGAGGCATTTGCTTGTTGCGGGAGAGATGGAAAAGACGCTTCGCAGTGGCCGAAAAGTTTGGCGAGTCGTTCCAATGTTTCGGGAGCACTTTGTGAGTTCTTCCGAAATTCACTTTCCCGTAAGTTTTTCGGCTGGTTTTGCCGAGTTGTTCCGAAGTTTCGAAAAGACTCAGTAAGTCCTTCCGAAATGCACGAATGACTTTGTTAAGTCTTTATCGAAAATACGAATGGTCAAGTAACCTGGGGAAAAGACCAACTTACTGCGACAACACTTGGCGAAAGCTTCTGCAATTTCGGGAGATAATCCCAAGTTCCTTCGTAGTTTCGGGTGAATTCGCTGAGTTGATCTGCAGTTTCGGGAGAGAATTTTAAGTTTCTCCCGAAGCTTCAGAAATGCTAAGTATTTTTCGCGGTTTCGGGGAGCAATTTCAAGTTTTTTTTTTTTCGCAGTTTCGGAAGAGAATTTTGAGTTCTTCCGCAATTTCGGGGAAAAGTTGTGAGTTTTGACTTAGAAGAAAAAATTCAATTTCTTTAAAGGAGATTCCTCAGTTGAAACAAAACCAAGTCCAAAAGTTTTCAAATGAGACTTAACTTTTAGGCAGTCTTTCTAGGAAAAAATAGAAGAGGGGCCCCAATATCTACAAAAATTTGGGGGGATGTTGCTATAACAACACAACTATCATGTAACAAAAAAGTATCAACTCGCCAATGAGTGGCGTGCCAATAGAGGATAGACCGAAATAGTATGTCGCTCTATACAAATAAGTAACAAAACCAAAAAACTGGATAAAACATTAAACTAGTGAGAGAAGAGCAACCAAAAACCCAAAATAGGTTGTGCCTCACCAACAAAAATTTCATAATGGATTCGACCCTCGGTAGCAGTAAGACCCTGGCGGGAGAGTGCATCAACCGCAGTTTTATGCTCACGGTAAATAGGGATGATCTCTGTCTGAGTGCAAGTGCCCAGGAGAAATCTAGTCTGTTCACTTACAAATTCATTGACTACAAACAACTATAAAACCATTCAATAATAGACTGTACAATTAAATAAAACTATTTAGTAATATATTTATGCTTACCAAATTTAATATGTATCCTTTTTTAAATTGAATATATATTATGTAATTTAAATTTTTTGAGTCAACATGCATTATTTCTCTCTCTCACACACACACACACACATATATATATATTGAGTCAACATATATTGAGTCAACATGCATTATTTCACCCACCTAAAATGTAGAAAGCTCATCTCAACACAAAGATCATTTTCACTTTTGAGTTTCCCAAGATGAATGTCATCTCAACCAACCTTTTCAATTATATGCTAATTGGTGGTGTTTGCCATTCACACTCAATTGCCAACATCTCACTTATGAGTTTCAAAGGCAACAAATACCAATGACTTCGATTCGTTCCCCAAAATTTCCATAAATTTTGAGGTGGCTTCCACCCGACGTCCCACTATGTCCCGAAAATTTCCCTAAAGTTTGAGGTGGCTTCCACCCGACGTCCCACTATGTCCCGAAAATGCCACCAGATGTCCCACTATGTCCCGGAAATTTCCCTAAAATTTGAGGTGGCTTTCACATGTCCCCCTTGTGCGTTTCCCTTTCCCACACTCGACTGGCCTAGAAACTCCGTGGAACACTTTTTTCTATTTAATTTATTATCATTATAGCTATGACATATGGTTGTACAATCTTTGTACCTAATTAATCTTTGTACAATCTTTTCACATAGTTACTCTTTATGCAATGCCACTTACAAATTCATTGACTACAAACAACTATAAAACCATTCAATAATAGGTTGTACAATTACATAAAACTATTTAGTGATATATTTATGCTTACCAAATTTAATATGTATCCTTTTTTTGATTTAAAATATATTATATAATTTAAATTTGTTAAGTCAACATGCATTATTTCACACATACACACACATATATGTGTGGAGGCAGACATGCTTTCCAAGCTGGCCATGGACTCCTCAACTAGTATTATCTTGTGGGAATGGCATGAGGACCTTATCTTCTCCCAGGGATCGGTGGATTTGCATTGGATCTGCTTCATATGGTTTGGTATTTTTTGTAGTTTTATCTGTTCTATATGTTACTCATATGATTATATGCGGCTTTATATTGTGCAGGTTCATAGTCACCCTCCTCCAACTCCTTGTTGGATTTTTTATCCGTTTGGATTTTGCGGCTTTATACTTTTTGCTATCTATATGACATTCGTGTTCAAGCCTTTGGTTGTTTTGGACTTATATTATATGTATTTATGACTTTAGTATGTCTCATATGGTATTTTGATTCTATGTCACATGGGGACCATCAATTTGGACTTGATATGCTGCTAGGGATTAGATGCTCTGTTTTGGCGTCCTTTATGATATTTATGTATGGGTCTTGGTATAGATCCTGGTTATATGTGATTGAGACTTGGGGCTTAACCTATGCCCGTATTTGGTATGACTCACATACCTAGATGCTTTGTTGTTATGATGTAATTGGACCTATTTACTATTTTGCGGTATTAATAGTAAGCTATATTTTTCCTTGGAAAAAAAAATATAGTCAACATGCATTATTTCACCCACCTAAAATGTAGAAAATTCATCTCAACACAAAGATCATTTTCACTTTGAGTTTCCCAAGATGAATGTCATCTCAACCAACCTTTTCAATTATATGCTAATTAGTGGTGCTTGCCATTCACACTCAATTGTCAACATCTCACTTATCAAGTTTCAAAGGCAACAAATACCAGTGACCATTGGTTCACACAGCTCTATTCATGCACCCATTGTTTCACATATAACACTACTTGTTCACCAATCATTCACAATACATCTAGATTTGTCCGATCCAAAATTTAACAATCACATTCTAACAATAGTTGTAGATTATCTTCCTTTCTTGCTTTGTCTTAGAGAATCTCTCTGTATATATTAGTCAAAATTCTTTCACAAACTCCCGAACTCCCATATTCTTGTCTTGCTTCCACAGGAACCAATCATCTTCAACTTTGATTTGGGATTAAAATTTTATACAATTTTAAATTTAAGGGAATCAAATGGTTCCAGGCCCATAAAATCTCATCTAGAGCAATCTCTAGTAGACTAATAACCTGCTTATACCCTTTCTACTAAGTGAGGTATATAAGCTTAACAGCATTTTTTACTAAAACTAAAATCCTGCCTCCCAAAGATGTATTCAATAAATTTCCGCTAAATCTTGAGTCATAAATGTAGACCAGAAAATGCAATCAATGAATTCCTACTGATTTCATGAGACAGGAATTAAAAGGCTTTAAATCCATTTTGAAAGGCTAATATGAATCCTTTTGAAACCCTTGTGCGCCTTGCCATTCTTGGCCACTCTTCTCCTTTACAGCCCTAATTGGACACTTGCACATACTTCTATTGCCCTATTCAACTTTGCTGGTGTTGGACAGTTTAGATCTGGGCATCAATGCTCCACTAGATGGCTCCATAATTAATGCCCTAAAGCATAATTTGTCGGCCCCCCAGAATTGGCAGAGTAACTATTTATAAAGCAAAGAATTCAAGCCAATTGAAATTGGACATATCTTGGGTAAAATCCTTAGATGCAGCTAAACTTGAAAAAAACAACAGTATGTCAAAGGGACAAAGCCATAAAGCCGTAATAACACGTATAAAATCAACATTAATGTTAACATCATTTGATTCCTGCAAATAAAGAAAGGCAGGGATTGCCCAGTTCCAGCTAATCTTGTTTCAATAATGTGTCTGAAGGAATGAAAAGACAACATTTCATTTCAATGACCAAAAATCTCTGACTCAAAATAATGGTTTTCATTAATTGAGTAGCATTGCAATTACAACAAGAATAGTTAGGACTGGAGCTCTTCATTTAAGAGCAGATCCTCATAAGCTTCACATGGTCTAGAGAGAAAGAGATCCCAAAAATATCTGCCAGTACTTGAGACATTAAAATAAACAGAGCATATGTACAAGTAGTCTCTAATAAGCAGAACCCAACCCATGAGCAAAGCAAATGACTCATTAAGATCTCACCCAAAAGTATCTGCTGGTAGTTGAAACATTAAAATAAACAGAGCATATGTACAGCTTACAAGTAGTCTCTAATAATCAGAACCCAACCCATGAGCAAAGCAAATGACTCATTAAGACCTCAAAAACGGTTTCATCCACTGGGTCAAGAGGTCCTTTGTGCTGTGGGAGCTAATGCAAGAGAAATAAAATCATCTATACAAGACTATATTGTATGTAAAAGAGGTGAATGAAGCAGAGCTCTATGGGCTTTCCAAGGCAGTTGCTATAGTGTCAAAAGCAAGACTTTCATAGGTAGCCAATAAACAGGGATGGTCATGGAGAGGCCATGACTGTTTACAAGGAAAACAGACATGGATACAGAGTTTATGATGAAGATCTGATCAGGCATAAATGTTAATATGGGAGGAATAATCAAGGGTTCCAGCTCCTTCCCATCCCATCCATTCTTCCCAAGAATCACCATCGACTCCCATCAAGTCCTCCACATAGTAATCGGCAGAACAGTTTTGTTGTTTTTCCTTTTCCAAACTGGACATTACAGTCTGCTCATTCATCACAAAAACAACAACGATCAGAACCATGGCCACGCAAAAGAGTCCCGTGTTATAAACTGAAACGGTATATACACACAAAGTATTCATATGCAAGCAAGCAAGTTACCTCATACGCATGATTTATCTTGTTAAATTGAACCCCACAGTTATTTCCTTTGCAAACATCGGGATGATACTGTAACCAGATCATATCAACATATGAGTGCAATATGATTTTTATCTAAAAAAAATCATTGAAATAGATCATAGTTTTTTCTTTCTATGATCAACGACATGGCCAGAGGCCAAGAACATATTTTTTCTTAAAAACATGCTTAAATATAGAATAGCATGCTCTTTTGTTCTAATTTCTATATCTAAAATGTAGCATGCTCTTTTGTTTCAGAAATGGAATACTTGTTATTGAATTTATATGAGCTTGAAAGTAAGGGAAATAGTTTCAAGTGGGTAGTTCCATACCTGCAACGCAAGGCCACGATAGGCTTTTTTGACATCTTTCTCAGTAGCCCCAGGGCTCAATCTCAGAGTCTCGTACTCCTCTTTCATCCCAGGGAAAGCAACAGAGGCCATCACAGTTACATTGCTCCTGCATCCCTGCAAATTATTCTTCTCTCCATTCTTCCTTCTTAAGAATGAGTTGCCGTTAGCACCCACAAGTTTTCCAACTTTGGCAGCCATGATCTCTACCAAACAAATCCGCTGACCTACAAACAGATCTTGAAGCCCAACTGGAAAACTGATCTAAACCTCCGGATCCCCAAAATGGGTGTAGTGAAATCCAGTTACTGCCCTCCAGAAAAACCAAAACAAATAGCAAGGATTGTTGAAGATATGGGTATCAGAGCACAATACCTATAAGAGATACTGCATACATCAAAATAGCTTCGTGGGCAAGGGCAAGTATATAAAAGGATCCCAAACCCGCCCTGGAAAACCACTTCAGATGCCAGATTTGGATTAGCTTACTCTTTGGGAACCAAATAAATTCAGGAAATCAACGGCGGAAACGTGTGCCAAAAGCTTCAAAGATTAACTTCTACTAAAAATACAAAGATTGGGGCCAATGGAGGTTGGAATCCATCACCATTATTGAAAGCAATCTTCACACTCTTGCACAACCATCATTGCATCTTAAAGCAGATTATATGGCAGCAATTTACGCAAACATTTAATAATCTATGTCTGCAAGTAGAAGATTCGCCGGAAATGGGGACCGTAAATTTTAATCCTTCCAGTTCCCTGGTCTAATCTCGCCGACCGATTCAGCCATTCTATGATTGATTTATCGTGAATAGGTATTTCATTTTTTAGGCATTCAATGCCAAAACGCAGCCATTTGTTTGGCCAGTTGTAATTCGTTCTTATCCGCTGCCGCGTCACGCATTTCGCCGCATTCAAATTTGGATAATCCATGACTGCTGACTACCAACTAGATATGGCCACGTGGATTTTCCAACTTTTGTCTGGATCGAGCCTCGGCGTATGGTTTTGGAGCATTCTTTTTTTGATATGGCCAAAGTAAGTAGGTATTATGAGTGGAATATATTCCCACTTTTTAATTAGCAATTATTGAGGAAGAAGATGCTATTGGCCCTCTTGTCTCCTTTTATGTGTTTATTTGTCCTTGTTACGAGGTAAAGGTGCATATGGAGGGGATTATTAATAGATTTTCATAGCCACATATCCATCTCACCTTCTCATATGATGTGATGGATGGAGTAAGTACCTATCCATCTTCACCTTTTCCTTTTCCAACGTTTTTGTGGAATCATTAATATAGGAGTAAAGTCAAGTCTTCTTGGCCCAGTGGAAGCCCTAGTGGAAACTTAGGGTTCATTTCCTGCATGGGGTTGCAGTGCTTTCCTGCGGGAGATGTTGTAGCCCTCTAAGACCTCGTGTGATCGTGGTGACAATTCTATATGTTGTTGGGCATATTGTTCTCACATCCAACATTAAGGTTGGCCTCAGTTCATGGTTTACAACATCGTGAAGGGAGATCAACAATGTGAGATCATGGTGTGAGTTCCATGGTTTAAAAAAAGTCAAGTTGTCTTAATATCAATGCAATTTTATCAATAAACTACCATCCATTCTATATGATGTGATTACAGAGTTTGATTAGGTGATATAACTTCTCATGTTAAAAGATGTGATTGTATGGGAATATGAACAACCATTTTCACAAGTCAATGAACCAATTGGAATATGGAATTCAATCAAATTTGGCATTCAAAGAGTCTTGATGGGAACTTGCTAGGCCATAACCAAGCTTATAAATTGCCACTTAATGGATAGAAAAGGGGCTGGGTTTTTTGTGGTTATGAATATTGAAGTAAGTACATATGGCTTATTGAGTTTCTCGTGAGTTCATTGATTGAATTCATCAAGCCATAAGCAAAGACAACTTTGAAAAGATTGGAGGAGAACTCATGTTAGCTCAGATCCCCATAGCAAGTTTTCCCATTCTAAAGACAATCAGAAGTAAAGATAGAGATAGGAATTTATTGTAGTAGTCGTAGTGCCATGCACAATGACCTATTTCAAGCTTTGAGCTTCTAAATTGTAAAACTCGTGTTTTGAAGAATAAATAAAGCACAATTTGAATCCATTCCATTGCTAGAGTTTTCCCAAAGTGGGTTTCTCAAGGGTAAATATGTCTATGTCAAATTGTTCTTGGTTGAATGTATTATCCATTTTAATGTATGTTATTTCATTTTCTACAATAACATAGTAGAAGCACATTTTCTGAATAAAAAACAATAAAATTATTCGAAGTTCCATTGTGATGTATTATTTGCATGGATACTTGCTACAATTCACATATCATATTGGTATTAGAGTTGGTTTTCCTTGAAGGTTGGAAGGGATCATTTTGAGTTGAATGTTTTTAAGACTAAAGACATTGTAAGAATCTAGAGAGTTGCTTCAAAGTTCCATGAGATTGGAGTAAGAGAAAGAAGAAACAATGTCAAGTTCAAAATATGGGAGAGAATTAAGAATACAATGCAACAAAGGCTAAACTATCAAATCTGGAGATTAGATTAATCAAATGTCTCTAAATGTGTCTCATGTGGCCACGAGTATGTTGAAAATAACCTTGCGGCCTTGATTGCCACAATGGTGCCCATGAAAAAGGAACCAAGGCTACCTCAACAGTTGAGTTTTGAAGATGAAGAAATGAAAACAAGAAGAATCCCAAGCTAAAAAGACCAAACATGGAGAAAGAAGATTGCAGTAAAATAAGGCATCATTCAAAGTGAAGGCAAAGATAAACATCAAGCCATATGCAAGTGAACTCGATGTCCTTAAAATAAATAAGTAGTTGTAACAATTGAAAGTCTATTTTAGTGTGCATGAGGTGAGTGGGGCTTAGATATTTTATTTTGCTCATTTAAAGTAGGAAGGTCATGCTTTAACATGGCAGGAAAGTGTAATACCATGTTTTTGATCCCATTATGTAATTATGAAATGACTAGAAGCTAGATAGAAATGGTCTAGGATGACCAAATGTATTGTAATCATGTACGTTGATTTTTGATATAAAAAACCTGACCATTGCAAACGAAGAAGGACAAAGAAGAGACGGGGGGCTATGATTTCACAAGTGGGGAAAGTGGAAGAGGGGCTAAGGGGGAGATTACCCTAGTGACTTGTTAAAGTCCTTAGCCTTACTTATAAACCTTATATAGTGATTTTATCCTATTGTACATAAACCCATGTTTATGAGAGTGGTTTAATTAACCCTTACTTATTAATTATCCTAAGTTGGGATTAACGGGGGGAGTGGGACCATCATGAGTGCCACATGGCAAGTTTGGAACATTAATATAATTTAGGTTGGGAATTAAGTTCAAAGGACCATTCTAGTAATCATTTTACACCATCCTAATGTTGGTGCATGGTAAAGGAAAATGAAAGCTTCCATAACAATTGATGTAAAATTCCATAGGAAATATATGTTAATGGTCATTGTGTCCTGTGAGAGGAAACCTATCCTAAGCCTTAGATTTCCCTAGAATTCCAACAACAATATTCCTTGGATAGCTTGTGCTAGAGCACTAGAGGAAATTGGGATAGCTTGAGGGGCTACATGCAAAGAAGGATATCCCATTCCTTATGTTGTGCAGGATAAGGGCGAAGAGTGCTGGTGATTGGGAAAGTTGTAGAGGGGGTTTGGCACTAGAGATAGTTTGGTTAGGGTTTTGGGTTGAGTGGATGGCTTGGGAAAGTTCACCCTTATGGACCGATAGCCTCATCTTGTGGGTGGCTTTTTTCATATAAAGAACAAGCGTGATAGAGTACCTATGATTGGGAGGAACGCCCTTTATTTTTAGCCAATTGGAGGAATGTTTTTCTTAAAAGGAAAAGTTCCTCTATTGTGTTATGAATTCCATGGTTATTATATCAATTATGCATTTTTTTAATTTATTATTTATGAAAACATTTGTGTGCATGAATTTAATGGTCATTATGTGAATGAATTCAAAGCAAGAATGCATGCATATTTCAAAATGACTATTTTAGTTAATTGGCTACTATAGTTTTACTTCCACTATTAAAATAATTGCATAGTAAGTCAATGGAAATTTGAATTATATACTAGAGATAAAAATGTATATGTGAATTTGAGTACCCCATAGCCTAGATAGTGTGTAAGAGGTTGTTAGGCATGTGACAGAGTGGTATCAAAGCTACAAGTTGTAGTACTAGGGATACATGGGTTGTAATTAAATTCTATAAGAAGATTTGAGGTTGCACACAAAGTGTTTGACAAGATGCACAAGAGAATTTTATGGGGACAACAATGTTGAATCCTCCAATTGTTTAATTCATGGTTCTAATTAAAATATGGAATGATTTTTTAAATGGTTGGGCCAAATATGGAGAGTAGTTTGAGAAATTTTTTTGAGTTTCAAAGTTGGTTCAATGAAAAATTGTGGAAAATCACAGTTTGAAAGCTAACTATTTGAAAAAATACCCATGTGGAAATTCTTGGTTACGAATGCCCATATGTTGTTTTCATAACCAACATGAGAGATGCTAGTAAAAAATTTTAAATGGGAAAATTTAATGTTGAAAAATTCAAGCAAAATTAAAACCATGATAAAAACATTCAAGTTCTATTAATTGATAGAAAAACTACAGTTTGGATAAATACCAAGTGTAAATTTCACGTTAGACACGTATTGCAGAAAATAAAAATTTATATATTTATGAAGATTCAAAATTTTGTAACCCATGGGATGTAGAATAGACGATGAATGGGTGTATTGTTAAGGCACTCCTTGTGTAAGGTCACCAATTCGAAACTCCATGGGTATGAGCCTTACAAAAAAAAATTAAATTTTTTTTTTTTTTGTACAATTTTGACGTGGACCGCATAAATTCCACATGGATAGGAGGTATGATGTGGAGGAGCCACATGGATTGGGCATACAGGTCACAATGCCAGATGGGGTCAAATTCATGGTTGGCATTCATGTAGGAAGGGCATAAACCAATTAATGCTATGGACGACCAAGATTTAATCAGGTGATCAAGATCATCAGATTGTGACCATTTGTGCAAAGTTAAGTGCTTGAATCATAACAGGGACCCTCGTTGTGAATGGATGAGATTTGATCAGGTTGATCAAATCAATAGATCACGACTGTTTGTGCACTAGAACATAACTGAGACATAACAAGGGGGGGCATGACATAAACAATCCATATTAAATCAAGCATATTAGATATGTAGACTTGACCATTTGCACAAGAAGAGGTAATAGGTTCTTATCATGAGAGGCATTTCCACGAATGACTAAGATGATATCATGCAATTTAGATCGATCAATCCTATCCATTTGCACAAGAAGAGGTGATCGGGTCTTATCACAAGGAGCATTGCCAAGGACGACTAAGATTGCATCAAGCAATTTGGATCTTTAGATCATGGTCGTTCGCATAAAAGAACATGCATGTGCAAAAATAAAAGGGGTGATCCCACATACAAACATGATATTGTCACACAAATGAGATTGATAGTGGAGATCGTTTGCAGGACAAGGTAAATATAAAGGTGGTGGACACGATACCCTGCTAAGAATGACCAAGATTGTTTTCAAGATTTGAGATCTACATTAATTGTAAGAATCTTTGAGGGAATGATGACATGGAAGATAGAGGCTAATAAATATGACCTAGAAGAATCAAATGATAACATGCATGGTCAAGGTGGGGTATTGTGCCACAATACAATCCTGGGTGAATTTAAAGAGTGTTGGGTTATTTTAAATATGTTCGAGCAAATTTATGGGTGCCTGGGTGTTTTTGTGGTTGTTGGGTGTTCTTAAATAGTGCCATGCACTTTCCTTTTTCTATTGGATGCATATTAAACAACTTGGGGACGAATAAAACATTTTTTTATCATCTTAAATGGTTGGAGGATGAATAGAAATGTTTTTATGGTTTTCATTGACTGATTTGTTGAGCTACACCCATATGTGGGTAGTGTTCCATCTAGAAAAAAACATTTAATTATTTTTTTCCGCAAAGGTCCTTGGTATGGTGAGACAATCAAGCTATGAGCCTACAGTTTATGGATCAATGCCCTAACTAACTTTTTGAAAGACTCATTTACTGTGGCCCATATCAAAATCTCCTATACTTTTCTTGTAGGACCCCAACCCGGGTCTCCTTTGTCTCTTAATAATCAGATATTTCACTTTTTGTCAAAAAAAAAATTGTTTCTGTTTTTGTTCTCATTTCTAGTTTTGGCTGTTAAATGTAGCATTTACATTTACAAATTTGAACAATTATAATTATGTTTTATCTACTTCTAACCATTTATTGTTTGTGCAGGAGTAGCAAAATATAATAACAACATATAATCTTTTATAATTAAATTTTTACATAACTTGACAAGGTAGAAATGATAAATATACCTACTGAAAAATACCTGTAGTTAGCTAGTAGATCCACCCTTGTTGCTATCCCCGTTGTTGTTTCCCTTTGCTTTTCTCTGCAACCAAACCTTCCCCAAAACTCTGAAACTCAACCAGCCCAAAACAGCTTTGCCACCCTGCCAATTGGCGAGGTCTCGCCGACCACCCAGCTCCAAAGGTACCCCTTTGGACCCCCGAGCCCAAACCGAGTACAAGCCAACCAGTATTTCCCTTCTGCAAACTCTCCAACAAGAACCCCCTTCTTTTCTACTCCCTCCTCCTATCTCTGCCCCCTTTCCTATGTAAAATATCCAAGGTGAAGAAGACCCCTTCTCCCCTCTCTCCTCTCGACCTTATTCCTCCTCTTTGTCCTTCCACCGACTCCTCCTATCATAACTACCCCTATCCTTCTCATTAATTTTATCCAACCCCCCATTCCTCCTCGAGCCCCCAACTTTTGACTCATAAACCAAGACTGTATTATTTAATTATTTAATTTAAGTTTGAGTTGGTTCATCTTCCAACTTTAAGTGCTTCACACTCAACCGACAACCTATCGGCAATATTTTAGCATTCTTTCCTTCTTCCAAAATTTTAATTAATAATTAATAAAATGTTATATTATAAAATTAAAAGTTTTACATCAACCATAAGTGTTTCAGACTTACACGTTTTACCCCATTAATTGCCAGTCATCTCTCGGTGACCTCATAATTAAATGTTTCATAATCAATTTATAATTAAATCATAATTAATTTATAATTAATTTATCATTTTCATGAATAATTCCAAAGTGTGTACCCGTCACTTGTTTATAAATTTCATATCACATCAATTCATAAATTACCCTATGTTCTAATTATCTTAAACATGATCATAATTAAATTAATAGTTATAAATTAATTCTTATCCATATGTTTTAATTAATTAACTAACCTTGTAATTAATACTAACCTATGAGATTAATATTACTTTAATTAATATTACAATAACCATTTAACATTTTAACCCTTACCCTTGACTAATTAAATTCATTAATAATCAATCAAGCATTACTAATCAATTACATTAGTTACTACTTAGGTTAACCATAGTTCGTTTATTAATCAACACTATTAATCATTAATTGATAATAATTAACATTAATCAACATTACTAATATTAATCGACAATATTTAACATTATTATTCAGTATTATTAACATTAATCAACGATAATTACATTAATCAATATTCTTAACATTAATCGACAATATTTAACATTAATAAACATTATTAATCATTAATCAACAATGACTAACATTAATCAATGTTATTAACATTAATTGACAATAATTAACACTATTACTAAATCGTCTTTCATTACCACCTAATTTACTTTATTATCTTATTCAATTATTAAACCAAAATTTACTAACTCGACTTATTAACTTAATCTCCTAGTTAGATAAGTAGTAACAATGTAATTAATGCCTAAACATTATAGTTCAGTTTTATTTCACGCAATTTATAAATATGTAGGCGAGTTATGTAAGCGTAGCTACTGCTTACATACCTCACGTAAGTACACTAACAGTAATAAATCACACACATCAATCAAAATCACAAAACTTATTGTTTACTGACATAGGTTTAAACATAGTTTGCAAGGTACATTCTTTTACCGAAAGACATCTTATTAAGTTACGACAATTCATACATTACCAAGTTACGACACATAATCAATCAAAGGTTTTCCAACAAACACAGTTAGATCGCGTTTTCTTTTCAGCTTCAAGTTACACCTATCTACCTACATCATCTACCTAATCACAACTAACTTCC
The DNA here is from genome assembly GCA_027924585.1 of Larix kaempferi. Taxonomy (NCBI): domain Eukaryota; kingdom Viridiplantae; phylum Streptophyta; class Pinopsida; order Pinales; family Pinaceae; genus Larix; species Larix kaempferi. The sequence goes on along the minus strand of BSBM01001409.1, from coordinate 3,192,083 downwards.
ACACCCTATCCTTTCCTCTGTTGGACTACCCTGAAGTGTCAAGCCATGACCGAATCCAGCTAGAACCCGTAAGCGGAAGTGTCGGCTACATCAACCAAGCTTCCCCAGCAGGCAACCCCCAGTCATCATCACACACCTTGGGGAGCGCACCGTAGCACAGCCCTCCCATGACTATGGGATTTGGGGATAAACGGTGGGTAAATCCTCCACCCCCTAATGGAACAAGGGACTATGTCTACCTGACATAATAACTGCGTTGCACCTGTACTCGGTTTGTCATCATATAACCAATCTGGGCAGTTGAGTTTTCTGAAACCCTACCCCACCCATACATCATAATAACAGCATAATAATAATGCGAAAGTAAATAATGCATCACCTGCATACCGTTTATCTTTCAGAGTCCATGTCCCCGAGGCTCTCCCACCTCGTAGGATACAGCTACCACTTAGCCATTTTAACCTGTAAGTCAGTCCTCGACATACAATCTCGAATATCGTGTACAAATCCTCAACATGTACACATACATTTCGTCAAAACATAACCACAATAATCAATTCATTATTTTCACCATGCACCTGGTGTAACATTCTTTCGTTCAACAATAACTTTAACGGTATCCACATACCCATCATTCCTCAACTTGCATATATGAGACATAACTAACACATGATACATATCTAACATGACTATGTATCCTAATACTAACATCACACACACACACACACACATATCGGCCAAACAACAGAACCACATGTCCACAGTGTCGTCAAACCGATGAAGTCTCATAATCAAGCAAATACAACATATAATAATAGTTTAGGTAGTAATGTCAAAATGGGGCGTTACATACACCCACCCTTCATGAAACTTCGTCCCGAAGTTATGGTCAAGATAGTGTGGAATAATCATGATGCATGATCTGTGCGTCTTCCCAGGTGGCTGAACCTAGGGTCTACCTACCCTACTGGGCCACCTCCTAAATATACATAATGACATCTACAAAGTCTATTCATTTAATCTTATTGGAGGTGTTCTTATATTTCGTTTAACATTCGCATAGGTTGTTGGTTTGACTACTCAAGGTTCATTACCATACTTAACACATAGAATATTCAACATCCTTGTTAAATTAAATTAATTTGCACATTCTATAATGTGATTCATAAGAACACCTTGTCTTACATATAACTTTTAATTTAATTCTTAGTCATTGTCATGACTCTTTAATCGGATCCCATCTTTAATTAATTTCACTTTGACTTACACCATTTCTCTATATCAAGATTTATTATTAGTGATCAATTATGAATCCATCATGCTCTTTATTTAAAGGTTGTTGGTTTAAATAATACACCCATTGAGACTACAGTTTAAACATTAAGGAGAACTTCAATATCATCATTAACAACTTTCCAAGTTCAACTAGAACTTACCTTCTACTGCATTTCCATTTATCTTGTAATCTTTACATCATTGTCCTATGTTTGGTACTATTTTGCTAACTATCCCTTACCTTGATATACCCATTTCCTTCATTCATATCTTTATGTTGATCCACTAATCCTATCCACTCTATTACTTTTAGTATCTAAGTTACACTTATTAGTTCTTCTTATTTATAATCCATTAATTACACAAGATGATGACTCTTACTTAATTGTGCACACTAACATTATAGTCCTTACACATCATTACTTATACTATTTTAAACAATACTCCCATCACAATATGCAAATGGGCTCATCAGTTCTTGTCACACCTTGCCAGATACTATGGTTGTTGCTCATGTTGTTTAACCCCTTTACCTGTCTTAATGGTCACTGGTCATTGACATGCTTATAATTGATATGTTGCAATTTTGTTGTTGGCGTTCTTGTTGTTTTAGTCGTAGCAGGAGTTGTTATTGTTTTTAAACCTACATAAATTCATTCAATGCACAATATTACTTGGATGTGTGATACCATTCCTTGCTCATAGATGAATATGAGAAAGCTTGCAATTAACACTTCACCAACAACACATGCTAATGTGAGGTACTTTAGGTAATCCAACTAGGCACACTCAACAATGTCCTTCAAAATTACTATATAACCATACTGAAAGCTAACCATTAGGATAAAGTCAAGCCGAATTCGTTCCAAAATCCCAGTTAAAGTACATTTTATTTTCTATACAGTGATTCATAAGAATACATTCTCTTCTATATAGCCCTGACTTGCTTCTAAGTCATCATTATGGCTCCTTCAATGATTCTAGTCTTTACTTCGCTTACACTATTCACTGATTGATTAATTACATAATATTACTCCACACTTTCAAGAGGGCTCTAACTTATGAGCCTCAGGATATGCCCCTTCCAATAAGATTTCTAACCTAGGCACAAAGCTCACTACCCTATGGATTACAACCCAATCATTCCCACCATGAATTTCAACCAACTACGTCTACGTAGGCACCTTGTAGGATCGTACAATCTGCCAAGCTTATAGTATTGTCAATTCTATCTGGTCTATCTCTACAAGGTGAAAACATGGCGTTACTGGAACCTATCTTGTATACTCACTTAACACGAATGACTAGACATCATTTATTCATACTCATCCTACTCTCCTAGTCAAATATTTTGTAAGAACAGGCTTACTTGGATATCTTTGTTTATCACCTATATTGTGATATTTTACTTTCAATTTGGCAATCAATTTTGAAATGTACTTATGAATACATATTCATCACTTTATACTTACATGCATATTTTATTATATTAAATGTCCTTCTACATGCACTATTTTCTTACACCTATATTTGATTTAGTTACGACATTTTACTTTACCCGTTTTATTTAATACGTTTTTGAAGGATATGTTATTACTTTTGAGTTAATGCGGCATCATGTCAATTGAATATTTCCTTAAGTATGGTCCATGGTTAAGGTTCTGTATTAGGATCAATCTCCACCTTAACCTCCTACAAGTTTATGGTAAATAAATTTATATCTCTTGTTACTAAATTTTCTAAGACTTCATGCCAATCCTTTAGCATCATAATATGTGTATATGTAGAGCATCCATATTATATATATAGTATCTGTCCTTCCCTTATATTATAGCAGATAGAATGAACCCCATATAAGCATGTTATTTTTGGAATGAACCCCTTTCACATAAATAAAACAATATATATATATATATATATATATATATATATATATATATATATATATATATATATATATATATATAATTATATTGTATTAAATTTTGATAAATAATAAAGAAAACAATTTAAATAATTAAATAATAATAAAAGATAAACAAATCAAAAAAAAAATTGAATTATCCTAACTTATCTCTAACCCTAGCTCTTAGCTCAGATTGTTTTCACGTGGCAGCTCGCCTTAGCCGCTCGTCCCTTCAACCTACCATCCTGCTTAGTATCCCACTCCGTCTACCACTTGCCAGCACCACCACCATCCACCTGCCCCATAACTGCATGGCCCAAAGGAGCCCACCGAGAAGGATCGGGCTGCATGCACGCCCTCCTCCCACCGTTTCAAGGCAGGGCGCCTCCTACAAGAGTAGGTCACTCGTCCTCACGCGCGAAGGCCATACGGCGGCTCTAGCTTCTTCCCTTCCAACACAAAGAGCTGCCAGGTTTGGAAGCATCATAATTCTTGGAGCTGCTGGTACGCATGCTCAAGTCAGGGCCGCACCTGTGCTTGGCTAAGCAGGCATGGGCGTGCTTCAACTTACACACTACCAAATGAAGGATTCGTTGGCTCTCAACATGGGTAATTCTGTCACTTGCGTGCTTCTTTCGCATGCTGGGTGAAGACTGTGGTGGGTTTGTTTTGGGATCAGCACTACCCTGTGCCTTCTTCTACCTCCTTCATCTCTACCTCAAGCGCCATCACTCCAAGTGAAAGCCCTTCGTGAGGGGCTTCCCTTCCACGAATTGACATTTATTTATTTATTTTTCATTTGCTCTTCTGTTCTGGTCTTGGTCTAGGGTTACAGAGGCATTAAAGCTTGCAAATAAGGTGGAGGGAGATGGTATAGCACTCTTCCTTCTTACATTTTCTTCGTTTTACCACATATTCCACTCTTTTGCTCACTGCTTTCTCATCGTATTTAGTTAGTATTTTAATCTTATGCTTACAGATTTCATGGTTGCCAAGAGGTAGATGTGGGATTTTATGGGGTTTTCCAGCTATTCTATACCCAGATCTCAACTCTTGGGTTACAGAACTAAGCTTTCATTTTTTTTTTTTTAACAGTAACAGAGAAAGGATTATATTTATAAAGCTGTGCACAGCTATTCATTACAGACTTGCAAACAGAGTTTTTAACAGTGCTGAGATATCAGGACCAACTAACACTACTATAACTATCTGCATTACATTATAATTTCTGAGCTTGGTCTTCCTGAAATTGTCCAGCATAGAGCTGGCATAAACCTTTACAAACTGACTACAGAGGAGTATACAAAAAAACATTAACCAAAAGCAAAAAAATTTTGAAACCTGGGCTGGGCTAGCCTTTCTCCCTTAGCTTGACGGACGAAGCGTCCACCATCACCTGGTTTATTTCCTGATTCACCGTTGGATTTTCGTGTACCCAGCTTCCCTGCGTCGCTCTGAAGAAAACATCCATGTCTTCCTGCATTCTGTCAACTTTCCCCATTAATTCTATAATATTTCGTTCCAGATCATCAATTCTGGAATCCTGGCAGGATAACTGAGTGCAAACGTGCGTTATGACTGACGCCATTTCAGCATTCTGGTTCACGCTGGAGCAGACCGTTTCATAAGTTCTCCGGACTGCAAACTTAATATCAATCAAGGTTCTGCTTAAAGCAGCTATGGCTGCCCTAATTGACGGCATTGCATCCCAATTATCCACCTGCGAGAGACGAGGAGCAGAAGAAACAAGCTCCCCGAGAGAGAGACGGCTCAGAGAATCGGGGAGATGGGGAGGAAGAGCCATCGCGGAGGGAGGAATAGGGAGGGCGGATGGGGGAGTTAAGGAAGCCCTGTGGGAGCTGACACCGGGGAAGAGAACGAGGAGACAGGTGGTGTGTCGGACGGGGAGGCAGATGGAGGAGCGTGTGGGAGGGTACGCGGAGGGCGAGTTCATACATAAGTTTAAAAAGAGGGGAAGGCCATAGTTTAGCAAAGGGAGTGGATGGTCCCTTAAGGCCAAGACCCTAACCAAAATCCACAACAAAAATTCAAGGGGCCAAGACATTGGTTAGTTAGGGGATAAAATGAAATCCCAAGACTCCCTTATGATCCTTAGTTTGCCCGACTGCGAGCATGATTCCTTGATTTGCCGCTTGATCCGCCACCCGGTTGTTCTCTCGGAGGATATGAAAGAAGGAGGCCTTTGAAAATAATGTATTGGTCTTAATTCTTTGCATGTATCTATCTGATTTTGAGCCTGGCGAGGCATATCCTCTTCGCATGATTTGGATGACGTGCCTGGAGTCTCCATAGATTTTGAGATTGGCTATGCTGTAGTTGGAGGCCATTTCTAATGAGAAGACGAGAGCTAACCATTCGGCCTCATTATTTGTTTTCCTGCCTAATCCCCAAGCAAAGTCTGCGATTTTTTTTCCGCCGGGATCGAAAAGAATCCCACCCGCACCTGCCACCCCGGAACTAAGCTTTCATTTTTGTTTGCAAGACCACATTTCTTTCTTTTTTGGGGGTAAAGGTTTATATTTCTCTTTTGCACATTTTATTTAGTAAATCACATTTTTTTTTTAAAAATTTCTACAGACTACACCCACTTGTAATTCTTTGTAAATTATTTTTTAAAAGGGGTTATATTTTTTTTGTTTTCTCTACATGTAATTCTTTGTAAATATTTTTTTTTCACTAAAATGGAGCCATCCCCAGGTTTCCTCCGTTCTTTTATTGGTTTTATTATATATATATTGTTATTCGGCTTTTTTTGTTTTATTTTATATACACAGAGATAAAAATGTAACGAGGGTCTTCCCCGAAGCCTTGGCCTGATAGTGAACCCCAGGGGGCTCGGCTGTGGCCTACCCTTGCAGCCGCCCCAAATGCAAAAGGGAAAGGGGAAAAAGGTAGAGGGGAGGCCGGCCAAAGGCTGCGGCGTTGGCCCTCCCCACTCCATACAATTTTTTTTTATATGTGCATTTTTTTTTAAGAGTTATATATATGTTACATTTTTTTTGTGTAAACAATAATTTTTTTTTTAAACTATTTTCTATACTGTAATAATTTTTTTTTTAAACGATATGGTAAAAAAAAATTCAACTCAGCATTTAGTTTTTTTTTTGTTTTTCTTAAATTTAACTCGGCTTCCACCACCCGCCGGCCGCGCCCCCTGGGCCTCTAGCCGGGCTGCGCCCAGGCCACAGGCCCATGGCCGCTGGTCGGGATGCGCCCAGGCCGCTGGCTCACAGCCATGCTGGCCGGCTTACCATGGCCGCGCCATAGCTCGACCTGCATAAAAATTTAAATTTTTTATTTTATTTTATTTTATTTTTATTTTTTTTTATTTTTTTATTTTTTTGTTGACTATGTGAAAGCAATTTTTTTTCTTCATAAAAACAAAATTTGTTATTTCGTAATATATATATATATATATTTTTGTTTATATATAAAAGAAAATTGTTTATTATTATTATATATATATACATAAACAAAACTTTGTTTTTAGTTTATATAATTTATTTTGCCAAATACATATGTTTTTTATTTCTTTTTAATATATATAGCTTATAGCTTATATCCATAAGTGTAAAAATAAAAAAATGATATCTCCATATATATATATAAATATATGTCACCAATATTATTCATTCTTTTCTCTTTTTTTAGTTTATATATATATATATTTAAACCATATATAATTCTTTTAATTTTTTTTTATATAGTTTGGTTTAAAACTATATAACTTTTATATAGTTTTTTTTTTAATATATATATATATTGCCTTGTTTGTATATAACATAGACCAAGATTTAATTTACATACATATATTTTTCTCGGTTTACTTATATAGAACCACTTTTCTTTTGTTTTCTTTATAAAAGAAAATTTAAAGTTTCCTCATTTCATACATTTGCAGGAGCAAGGAACAATTTACGCCAAGTATTTTTGCAAATAGAGATTTAGATCCTATTTATATCAGTATTTACATGTTCCTGTAAATAATAATGTAGTTGCTTTATTTAGAATATAGAGTTCTTACTTTCCTCATATTTCATGTTTCATGCAGGTCTTAAGCTTCTGCAACAAGCTTCAACAAGCTTTTACAGCTTCTGTAATGAACCCTCTGGTTCCAGATTTGGAACCATGGCTCTGATACCATATGTAGGACCCCAACCCGGGTCTCCTTTGTCTCTTAATAATCAGATATTTCACTTTTTGTCAATTTTTTTTTGCGGGAGGAATCGGAGAACCCACAGATCTATTGTTTTCATCCATGTTTGTTATATTTTGTGCAGGTTTCCATCAACGGCTTAATCGACACTATTTTCGGCCTAAAACTAGACATTCACGACTTTTACTTCGCATACAACGCGTGTAACCGTGACTTGCCTTACTGCAGACCCGCGAGTATACTGCAGATCCACGGCTTCCAGTGTATAGACCCACGTGTGCTATGTCATACTCGCGCCTGCTCTATTGCGAACTCGCGCTTACTTCAGTATACTCGCTACCCTGCTGTGCAGATACCCGCGAGTTGTTGATGTATATGTAACTTCGGAATGTATTTCACATTTATGTATATTGTATTCCTATAGAGATGTTATTATTCCTCTATACGGAAGTGTCGTCATTTATATTGTAAGTGTCGTAACTTATACTTGATGGGTTATTAGACCACCTTGTTTGGGGTCGGCCCTGTATAAGTCATGTGGGTCAAGGGGTTATTAGACCACCCTATTGGGGGTCGGCCATGTGGGTCTAAGGGTTATTAGACCACCCTATTGGGGGTCGGCCCAGTCAGCATTATGTTATGTGGTTAAGTTCGAGCCTACATGAGTTAGGTAAAAAGGCAAGTCAAGTCAAGTATAAATAGAGTGCGGGAGGCACTCTATTTACTCACTCACTTCTCACACATGCACTCAAGGAGGAGTGGCACACTTATGGAGGAGGAGGATCTGCTGCTAGGTTATGGCTATCTCTCTTGGTTGGTTGTATCATTGCTCTATCTATCTCTGAGGAAGTTATTGGGGTTTTTGACCTTTATGGTTTTCCCCAAGTAAATCTTTGTGTCTCTTGTGTGCTTGCATTATTGTCTCCATGATTGATATGTTGTAGATATGCTGTACATGTTGTTCTCTCAGTTAAGATCCTAGATCATATTGAAGTAAATTCTGAAAATTTAACATGGTATCAGAGCTAGCCTGAAAGAAGGCATGATATGGCATGTATGACACTTGTTGCACTTACGATGCTAGGGCTTGATATAGCAAAAACAAGTCATCGTATCACTTTCGATATAAATCCGTTTTGGAAAAGTTTTCGGATCTGAAATTGTTACAGGACGAAGATTAAATCTCTAGGTACCTTGTGTCCAAAGGACAACCTCTAATTCGTTGTACTTTGTGATTTATGATCTGTGCAATATAGGGTTTCTGCCTCTTCCAGATCTGAGTTAAAATCAGGTGACCTTGGGAAAAAGGTCATAACTTGGGCTAGGAAGCTCCAAATGAAATTTCGTAAAAAGTGACAGGTAGTACACAGACTGTACTATCTCAGAAAACGTTTTCAGAGGCCGAAGGTGAACCAGTGACACGTGGAACGCCGTACAAGTTCGCTCTCCTGTATTATCCCATAAACAGGTCACGTTGCAACACTTGGCATAACTCTCTCTCAGAGAATCCAATTGAGGTCAGAACTGTCAGGATGGAAATATAACAGGCCGAGATATCTCAGGAAATATTTTCAGAGGCCGAAGTTGAAACAATGACACGTGTCACGCCGTACAAGTTTTCTCTCCTTTATTATCCCAAAACAGGTCACGTTGCGACATTTGGCATAACTCTCTCTCAGAAAATCCAATTGAGGTCAGACCTATCAGGATGGAAAGCTAACAGGTCAGGCTATCTCAGGAAACGTTTTCAGACCCTGTGGATCAAAAATTTCGGAGTTACACCAGAAACAATCAGGTACATATTTCTGTCAAAACAGAATTATTTTTTGGTACCTTCATTCATGGCTTCCGGAATTTAGGGCTTTGGAGAAAGTTGGAATTTTTGTAATCGGAGACCACGGATGGATGCTACTCATCAAAATAGAAATTTAGAGACCAAGATCAGAATTTTTGGTTGGGAAGAAGGCCGGTCTTGATTAGACCCTAGTTCGGGACTTTGATCAGAAAAGTGGAAAATTAGGGCTTCTGTAAAAATGGGAATTTTTGAAATCTGTGACCACGGCTGGAAGCTCCTCAGAAAAATAGAAGCTTAGAGCTTTGGATCAAACATTTTGTTTGGGAAGAAGAGTGGGCTTCATCAAACCCCAGTTCAGGGTCACCTACAGTGAATCCGGAAGTTTCAAAGGCAAAATTGAGGAGTGAAACTTTGCAGTTTTCAAATTCTGAATATACCAGTTTGATCAGCTCATCAAGGCACATATTTCTATCCTTTCAGAATTTTGAAATTCAAAGTTTGAATTTTTGGGGTTTCTCTGACAAACCCATATCCAGCTCGAAGTCCAGTTCTTGCAAATCAAGTGGATTGGGTTAATCCTAGAAGAAGATGGATTGGTCACCTACATAAGTAAAGAAGTTCCTGTTTCAGAGGGAGATGAGGCTAAGGCCTTACATAAGAAGATTACAAGCGATCTCGACAGGTATGACTCATTGAGGTATGTTTCGATATTTGTCCATGATTAAGTTTATGGTATGTTTGTCTTCATGTTATTACGGTTAGTACAATTTTGATTTTAGATTTGTCGTATCACCTTAACAAAATTATGAATGCATGATAGAAGATATTCATTGGTTAGGGTGTTGACACTTATGATTGTACTAATGCATTATGGTGTTGTATGAGGTTTATGTTGTCTACTAACATGAAAGGTACACCAAGAAAGACAAATCATGTTCTGGTCCAAGAACATATGATCATGATAACATGAGTACAAAGATTCATCCATTGTCATGGATCTCATAGAGGATCCATTTACGAGGTATGTATAACTTGGTTTTGTAATAGTTAACCTATGAGATATACAGGTTACTAGCACAAGTCATTGAAGAAGAACAAGAAGACATCATGTGAGTATGTTAGACATAAATAGCTAGCATGCTAATCCAGGTATGTTTTTCCTATATCAAGATAGAATCCTACCTTGTGTTAGGATCTTATACTGTTGTGTTGTTTGATAATGATTATTCATGAAGTCATAGGTTTGAGTAATTACAGGTTTAGACATGTTATGTTTCTTATAATTTGACTAACCATAAGAATCCTACATAAACCTTGATTGCTAATGCTTATTATTTATGTTTGAATTGATCCTGACTATACATGCTTGAGATTCTTGTGTCTTGATAATATTAAGATTAGACTAATGAATGTTTGATTATGTATGAGACCTAGAGGATAACACAATCATGATACTAACAAGCATGCATAGGGACCAAGGATAAATATGAGTTAAAGAACAGGTAATCCAGGAAGCAAAGATCAAGAGGGAGTACACTCCAGTGGTTTATGCAAGGATGCAGATATTCAGAGGGAGTTGACCATCTCCCTACATTTCACAATAGAAAGGTGCAAAAGAAGCTACTTCAGTAGCTCCTGCAAGGATGCAAAGACTCAGAGGGAGTCCACCCAGCAAACAAACAAAGATAAGTATTTGAATTGTCATTTCTTGCATATTTGTTTATTTAAATAAAATTGTTCAATGATGTATATGCTCATGTTCCTAGACTTAGGATATGTATTGTGCATATTAGAATAGTTGCATTAATGAACAGTATACTACTAATATACATGGGTAAGTGGCCTATGGCACTATACAACATTCCATTGCTACTTATCTAGAATGAAACCTCTTTGCTGACATGTTGGGAGTTGTGCACACTCTTAACAATGTTCTGGTAGAGATTGGAAGGCATCTAGAAAGTTACGGGATATGGATAAATGTTGTATTGAAGCATTGGCTAAGATAATTGCATGACGGTATGACATATTTCTTTATGTGTAAGAATTTGGTCTGAAAACTATGAGATGTTTTCTAATCATACAATTTAACTTGTTGTGTAGGAAAGATCGTATGCCATCTCCTACAAAAGAAGAACTACAACATTTGTTCCAGCAACAAAGATATCTATTGAAGATATTGAAGTTCCCAGGATCTGGGATGAAAAAATGGAATGCCATGATCCGTCGATCATGAAGAATGATGTTTGGGATATAGTCCCAAGACCTGAAGGGAATTTTGTTATGACTTCCATATGGAACTATCAGATCAAGCATGTTGCAGATGGCAGCATTAAGAAATATAAAAGTGATGAAATAGAAGATGCACCAGATGGATTTCAAGACAGCATGGTGTAGTCATATATGTGTGCAGAACTTAGGATAGACAGCTTTCTATCCAGTTTGGGCTTTACCAAGAGTAAAGCGGATTCCAACCTTTACTACAAGGTTGAGGAAGGCAATCCAGTGATACTACTTTTGTATGCGGATAACATGTTTGTTACAGGTGAAGATAGATTGATTGTCGACATGCAGCGGAAGCTTACTACCGAGTTCGAGTTGAGGAACTTGGGGATGATGCACTATTTGTTTTTGGTATGGAGGTGTGGCAGAATACAGGTGGGATCTTCCTTGGTTAAGGGAAGTACACAGTAGATATCCTAAATAGGTTCGGGATGATGGATTGCAAGGCCATGGCCACACCTATGGCATCGAATCTAAAGCTTCTATGTGATGCTTCATTTGAGCCGGTTGATGTCTCTATGTATCGTCAGATGATTGGGTCCTTGATGTACCTGACGAACACAAGACCAGATATTTGCTTTGTTGTGAACACATTGAGCCAGTTCCTGACGGATCATAGGAGTGTTCACCTGGTTGCTGTAAAGCATGTTCTGAGGTACCTGAAGGGTACAGTGGATTATGGGCTAAAGTATGAAGCGAATCAAAAGTTTAACCTACAGGGTTATGTTGATTCAGATTGGGCTGGCAGTGCTGCAAATAGGAAGAGCACATCTGGGTTTTGCTTCAGTATGGGATCAGGTGTGATCTCTTGGTTTAGCAGGAAGTAGTCCTTCGTAGCACTGAGTACAGCTGAGGCAGAGTATGTTGCAGCCTGTTCAGCTAGTTGTGAGGCAGTATGGCTATGGAAGCTACTGTCTGAGTTATTTGATCTCCCGTTGGAGGCTATTGGTATCTTCTGTGATAACCAGAGTTGTGTGAAGCTGTCCGAGAACCCAGTGTTTCATGACAGGTCGAAACACATAGAGATCAAATATCACTATATCAGGGATATGGTGCAGAGAGGAGCTGTGAAGCTCCTATATGTTGCGACAGATGAGCAGATTGCGTATGTGCTGACGAAGCCACTAGCCAGGGTGAAGTTCGAGTACTTCAGAGAGAGGCTTGGCGTTCTTCAGATCGAGGGCACTTCGAGGAAGAAGTGATGGACACATTTGCTGAAGCCATTCCAAGCATGTTGGAAGGAGGATCCTTCACATGGCTGTGGATGTAAGCGCTGGATGATGAGCATCAGGATGATGTTCTAGTTTCTGCTTGGATATGATCAGTTGGATCATTTTTATGTATGTATGTACGCATCATGTTGATGCTGGATATGATCAGTTGGATCATGTGTATGTATTTTGTATATGCGTCATGTTGGATGCTTGGACCATGTATCTGTATATGTATCAGGTGGATACATTATATGATCAGGTGGATCATGTATGGTGATATGTATCATGTATTTGTATTTGTATCAGGTGGATACATTGATGATCAGGAGGATCATGTATGATGATATGTATCAGGTAGATACTTGGTATGCATCAGGTAGATGCATTGATGATCAGGAGGATCATGTATGATGATATGTATCAGTTAGATACTTGGTATGCATCAGGTAGATGCATTGATGATCAGGTGGATCAGGTATGATGACATGCAGCAGGATGTTGCAGTGATGATCATAGATGATGAGCTTCAGGATGTTGCTCCAGATGACATGCAGCAGGATGTTGCAGTGATGATCAGGATGATCATAGATGACGAGCTTCAGGATGTTGCTCCAGATGACATGCAGCAGGACGTTGCAGTGATGATGATCAGGATGATCATGGATGCATCAGGATGATGTATGGTGAGTATCAGGATGATACTCTATGGCCGTGGATCAGGTTGTGCAGATGAGCATGTAATCCAGTGCCCTGGGAGATTTGCAGATGGTCTTTCAAGGTTTTGCCTATGGCATGTAATATCGGTGCCCTAGGACATCTGGCAAATGCTCTTTCGAGGTTTTGCTCTGGGAGGACATGTAATTCGGTGCCCTGGGATATCTGGCAGATGCTCTTGCGAGGTTTTGTCCTATGGCATGTAATAGCGCCCTGGGAGATCCGATAGGTTGGGCTGTGTGCCCGTAATCAGTCCTAGGATGCTCTTGCGAGGTTTTGCCATGACCACATATAATAGCGCCCTGGGAGATCCTACAGGTCGGAGTTGTGTACCCGTAACATCCTGGGATGCTCTTTCGAGGTTTTGTGGTGGGGTCGCATGTAATAGCGCCCTGGGAGATCCTATAGGTAGAGCTGTGTGCTCATAACAGCCTAGGATGCTCTTTCGAGGTTTTGTGACACACGTAATAAGTCCTGAGGATTCCACAGTATGGCCAGTGATGATGAAGACCTACAGGTGGTGGGCCTACATCCAGTATGAAAAAGGACTGGCTCTGTAGAACTTCCTATGACGAGTAGATTCAGAGATTGATTGAGATAGTAGCAGCAGTGACGATGATGATGACTCGATGACGATTATCCAGTGACGATGATCCAGAGAAGATGACTTGTGCTAGAAGAACTGTGCTGAGAAATACCTTCCTAGTTAAGAGGGAGTGTTGATGTATATGTAACTTCGGAATGTATTTCACATTTATGTATATTGTATTCCTATAGAGATGTTATTATTCCTCTATACGGAAGTGTCGTCATTTATATTGTAAGTGTCGTAACTTATACTTGATGGGTTATTAGACCACCTTGTTTGGGGTCGGCCCTGTATAAGTCATGTGGGTCAAGGGGTTATTAGACCACCCTATTGGGGGTCGGCCATGTGGGTCTAAGGGTTATTAGACCACCCTATTGGGGGTCGGCCCAGTCAGCATTATGTTATGTGGTTAAGTTCGAGCCTACATGAGTTAGGTAAAAAGGCAAGTCAAGTCAAGTATAAATAGAGTGCGGGAGGCACTCTATTTACTCACTCACTTCTCACACATGCACTCAAGGAGGAGTGGCACACTTATGGAGGAGGATAATCTGCTGCTAGGTTATGGCTATCTCTCTTGGTTGGTTGTATCATTGCTCTATCTATCTCTGAGGAAGTTATTGGGGTTTTTGACCTTTATGGTTTTCCCCAAGTAAATCTTTGTGTCTCTTGTGTGCTTGCATTATTGTATCCATGATTGATATGCTGTAGATATGTTGTACATGTTGTTCTCTCAGTTAAGATCCTAGATCATATTGAAGTAAATTCTGAAAATTTAACATGAGTGCTTCAACATAACCGCGACTTTACTATATAGAAACCCATGAATTTCAGATCATAACCACGACAGTTGATTTTACAAAGCGGTGCACCCGCGACTGGCTCTACTGTAAAACTGTGAGTAACTGCGACCTTGCCGTGCAGAGACCTGCGAGTATTCACGAGTTTACTGTGGTAAACCCGCGAGTGACTTTTCTTGGCACTTTTTCAAAAGGGTTGTAAGTAAGGTTTTTGTTTTTTACTGTTTTTTAAGTCATAACGGTAAAAGTGTTTCAATTTTATGTTATTCACCCTTTTTTATATTTGGGTTTTGCTTCTAATCATGTTTTTTAAGAGATTATTGTTAGAAAAACAGGATCGTAGAGCAATAACAATAAACAGAAATGCAAATATAATCACACATACACATTACAAGAGAGACACAGATATATTGTGGTTCACCCAACTTGGGCTACGTCCACACTGAATTTGATAGTCCTTATTATAATTACCGTACAGCAAGGTGAAGGGATACAACCTTCAACACAACCGCTGCACTTTCTCTTCTTTGTTTTCATAGTCTCTCTCTTGATCTCAGAGATCTTTACAATGCATAAAACCTAATACATCATCATCCCTAGCCGTATTACAATGTCTTTATTTTATAAGGGAAATACAATGGGAAAATACCATGGGATACCCAAAACCATGGGCCCGCAAAACAGCTGACGAAAATAGCTCCAAAAATTTTCTTCGGGGGCGATGCCCCCCCACATCCCCCTGCTGGGGTGACTGTACAGTCCACCTACATATCATATAAAACTGGGGTACAAACACGGCTGATACAATATCATTTATGAGACTAGAAGATCTGGCTCCACAACCAACAATCTCCCTTTTGGAGACTGATCACAGCAACTCCACCGCTGCTGCACTTGGACTTGGCAAATTTCTCCTCTTCACCTTCATGCTAGAAGGCCAACTGAAACCGAGCATGAACTCAGTTTCTCTCTAGTCACTACCTTTGTGAACATGTCTGCAGGATTCTGGCTAGTATGTATCTTTTCCAGCTTCAACAGTTCATCTTCCAGAACAGAGCGTATGAAATGGTATTTGAGCTGTATATGTTTAGTCCTGGAATGGAATACTGAGTTCTTTGCAAGGTGAATGGCACTCTGGCTGTCACTATACAATCTGCTATCCTTCTGCTTCTTACCCACTTCCTCCATAAACCTCTGCAACCAAATCATATCTTTACTAGCCTCTGTAATGGCAACATACTCTGCTTCTGTTGTTGAAAGTGCAACAACCTTCTGTAGTTTCGAAATCCAGCTTACTACTGTTCCACCTACAGTAAACACATACCCTGTGGTGCTCCTCCTACTATCCTTGTCACCTTCCATATTTGCATCAACATATCCTTGTAGAACAATGTCTGAACCTCCAAAACATAATGCCTCAGTGGTAGTACCTCTCAAATACCTGAGAATCCATTGTACTTCTTTCCAATGTTCTTTACCTGGATTGTTCATATATCTGCTTACAACTCCCACTGCATGTGCAATATCTGGTCTTGTGCACACCATGGCATACATCAAGCTGCCAACTGCTGATTGATAGGGAATCTTGGACATGTAATCTGTCTCTTCTTGTGTCTTGGGACACATTTCCTTACTTAGACTGAAATGGCTAGCCAAAGGTGTACTTACAGGTTTTGCATTCTGCATTCTGAACCTCTCCAACACCTTTTGTATGTACTCACTTTGAGACAATGTCAATTTGTGATTTTTCCTGTCTCTCGTTATTCTCATACCAAGGATTTGCTTTGCAGCACCCAAATCCTTCATCGCAAATGAATTAGCTAGCTTCCTTTTGAGTACATTTATATCCTGCATGTCAGACCCTGCAACAAGCATGTCATCCACATACAATAACAAGATAATATATCTTCCATTGTCTAGCTTCTTGAAATAAATACAGTGGTCAGAATGACATCTACTATAACCTTGTTCTGTCATAAACCTGTCAAACTTGAGATACCACTACCTTGGAGCTTGCTTCAAGCCATACAAGATCTTTTTCAACCTGCATACTAGATCCTCCTTACCTTTGACCTCATACCCTTGTGGCTGCTGCATATATATTTCTTCCTCCAAATCCCCATGGAGGAAGGTTGTTTTTACATCTAACTATTCAAGATGCAAATCTTCTACCACCACTAGACTTAAGATAGTCCTAATTGAAGTCATCTTAACAACACGAGAAAATATTTCATCAAAATATATACCTTTCTTCTGTGCAAACCCCTTTACAACAAGTCTGGCCTTGTACTGCTTCTTACCTCCTTCTTCTTCCTTCAACCTGTGAATCCATTTGTTTTGCAATGCTCTTTTACCAGCAGGCAACTGAACCAAATCCCAAGTCTGGTTTCCTACCAATGAGTCCATCTCCTCATTCATGCCTTGCTCCCACTTCTTTCTAGTTTCCACCTGCATTGCTTCTTCATAACATTTTGGTTCACCAGAATCAGTCATCAATAAATAATACATTGAAGGAGAGTATCGTTCAGGGAGTCTACTTAACCTAGTAGATCTTCTTACAGTTGCAGGAGTTTCAGGTACTTGCTGCTGCTCTTGATTTTCTAGCACCTTCGGAACTTCATTTTCTTTAATTTCATCAAGCACTATGTACTATGTGCTTTCCTTTTCCAGTTTCTTTCCCTGCAACTGATCTTTGTACATGACCTTTTCATTGAATATCACATCTCTACTCTTGATGATTTTGTTATTTTCATAATCCCATAAACGATAACCAAACTCATCAACCCCATATCCAATAAAAGTACATTTCTTGGATTTAGCTTCAAGCTTTGTTCTATTTTTTTTTATCAATATGGACAAATGCTTCACAACCAAACGTTCTCAGAAATGAGTAGTTTACCTTTTTATCTGTCCATGCTTCCTCTGGAATACCACCATCCAAAGCACTTGAAGGTCCTTTGTTTATTAAATAAACAGCAGTATTTACAGCATCCGCCCAAAACTGTAAGGGCAACCCCGCATGCAGTCTCATACACCTTGCACGCTCCATGATCGTTCTGTTCATTCTTTCTGACACACCATTTTCCTGTGGTGTTCCTGGGACTGTCTTCTCTCTACGAATCCCATGGTATGAACAGTAACTATCAAACTCCTTGCCGCAGTACTCACCTCCATTATCAGATTTGAGACACTTCAATCTTTTTCTTGTCTCATTCTCAACCAAAGCTTTCCACTTCTTAAAAGTAGCAAACACATCAGATTTCTGTCTAATGCAATAAACCCAAGTTTTTCTAGTTGCATCATCAATAAATGTAACATAATAATGAGAGCCACCAAGAGATTGTACATGAGCCGGTCCCCATACATCTGTATGCACAAGCTCTAATTTTTCATTCTTCTTCTGTTTCCCAACCCTGAGAAATCTGTCTCTCTTCTGTTTTCCATAAACATAGTTTTCATAGAATTCCAAATTTACCTGCTTCAAATCCGGCAGCAACTTCCTTGAGTGGAGAATCTGCATCCCCTTCTCACTCATGTGGCCAAGCCTATGATGCCACAATGCTATATCTGTTCCTGTGGAAGCTAAAGAGATAGAATGGTCAGTATTATGAGGACATAAATACAACGTACCTACTCTATCTCCTTTTTCTATCACCATTGATCCTTTAGTGATCTTCCACCACTTTTCTCCGAACATAAATAGACAGTCGCCATCTCCCAACTGCCCTGTTGAGATCAAATTTCTTTTCATAGCAGGAATATGCCTAACTTCTTTCAACAACCAATTAGTTCCATTCTTAACTTTTATCCATACCTTACCCATTCCAACAATTTTACATGGCTCATCATCACCCAATAAAACATGTCCAAAGTCGCCAGGAACATACTCATGGAAGTATTTCCTATGGGGTGTAGCATGACATGAAGCTCCTGAATCTACTACCCAATAATCACTAGTATTATCTAATGCAAGATTCAAAGCATCTTGTAACACATCAACTGCTACATTTGCTTCTTGGGTATTTTCCTTCTGTGCATCTCCTTTCTTCTTTAGAGATTTGCAGTCTTTCTTCAGATGTCCTTTCTTTCCATAGTTCCAGCACTCTATCTTTCCCAGTCCGGACTTGGATCTACCTGTTTTAGACTTTCCATGATTACCTTGGCTCTTTCCTCTCTCCTTTTGTCTTCCCCTACTCTCCATGGTCAATGCATTACCTGATGTCTCACCTGTGCTTTTTCTTTGCATTTCCTCGCTAATAATAACACCAATAACATCATCAAATTTCAAGTTGTTTGAACCAGAGACAAAGTTACTTACAGCCATGACCAAGCTATTCCAGCTTTCTGGCAATGAACACAAGATTAGAAGAGCCCTAACCTCATCATCAAAGTTCATACTTACAGAACTTAGCTGATTTGTAACCGTATTAAACTCATTTAAATGACCAGTAACAGATCCACCTTCATACATCTTCATATTAAATAAACGCTTAATTAGAAATACCTTATTGGAGGCCGAGGGTTTTTCATACATCTTACCCAATGCGCTCATCAAACCCTCTGTTGTCGTTTCTTTTGAGATATTGAAAGCCACCGACGAAGCCAGGCTCAACCATATTGTTCCCAGAGCCTTTCTGTCAAGAACCTCCCATTTTTCGTCCTTCATAGCCGTCGGCTGCTTTGATTTTCCTCCCAACGGTAGGAATAGATCCTTTTGGTATAGATAGTCCTCCATTTGTATCTTCCATAACCCGAAGTTTTGGCCGTTAAACTTCTCGACCTTAAACTTTCCTTCTTTTGCCATTTCTCCCACTCGAACCAGAAACCCTAGCTTCATGCGGGTTTAACTGCCAAATAGACCTTTGGCTCTGATACCAATTGTTAGAAAAACAGGATCGTAGAGCAATAACAATAAACAAAAATGCAAATATAATCACACATACACATTACAAGAGAGACACAGATATATCGTGGTTCACCCAACTTGGGCTACGTCCACACTGAATTTGCTAGTCCTTATTATAATTACCGTCCAACAAGGTGAAGGGATACAACCTGTAGCACAACCGTTTCACTTCCTCTTCTCTGTTTTCACAGTCTCTCTCCTGATCTCAGATATCTTTACAATGCATAAAACCTAATACATCATCATCCCTAGCCGTATTACAATGTCTTTATTTTATAAGGGAAATACAATGGGAAAATACCATGGGATACCCAAAACAGCTGGCGAAAACAGCCCCAAAAATTTTCTTCGGGGGAGATGCCCCCCCACACCCCCCCCGCTGGGGTTACTATACAGTCCACCTACATATCATATAAAACTGGGGTACAAACACTGCTGATACAATATTATCTATGAGACTAGAAGATCTGGCTCCACAACCAACAATTATTTCTTGTTCTTGGTATATATTTGTCTCACATTCCTATATGGAAGCATTGGCATTTCTTAAGGGCATGGATCTGTAGTATTTAGTATTTTGTCATTATGATAGCTATAAACCATCTAATGCTTAATATTTTAACAAGATGCTTAATGACTTAAATTGTTCTTTTTTTGTTGATCATGTTTAATCATGTTGATTTCTAATCATGTCATGTTTATTTTGTTCATATGTTGCTAATTTCTTTTAAGATTTGCATAGAAGCAATCACATAGAAGCATTCCTATATTATTTTTTAACATGATATATGAGTTGCTACTCCTATTGTAACATGTAGTTAGAGTACTCTTCATGGAATAATGTTTTATGGTCTTGCATAGAAGCGATAGCATAAAAGCACTCTATATATTCTTGATCAATTTTATCTCATATTCGTAAATCTTGTGTAAGCTATTTTATTACTCGTTATTTATATGTTGTGGCTGACACTTATTGTGTAAAAGTAACTTCATTTTCCTTAATGATTTAATTTATTATTATTATTTTTGATCATATTATGTTGCCATCTTTTTATATGATGTTTGCTAACCTTTGGTGTATAAGCATTTTCATTTATGTATGAGCAATTTTTTTTTATGATTTTTGTATGCTTTAATCTTGGAAGTGCTTGTGTGCAGATAAGTTCTCTGTTTATGTGAAAAGTTGTGAGAAGTTGGTTTATGTACTTCCTTCCTGAGCATATTAATCTTTGATCTTTGTTATCACCTTATCCAGAAATAATGAAGCACCATCTTCTACTGTTAAATTCATGATGTTCATCTATATGATATCATTTTCGATGTATAGACCATTGGGGTCTTGTTTCTTCGATGTTTGAGGTCTTCTACATATATTTATATTGCACCTTGATTGGAAGAATGTCTGCTATCTGCATGTGTATTGGCCATCTTGGTATTTTGTACATTGTTGTGGTATTCTTAGCCACATGTTTTGTTGTATCAGCCGTCATAAGGTATATGTACATCGGTCTGGATGTTATATCAGAGTTCTTTAGCTATCAGTTATGGTTGTGATGATTCTTGTGGTGATCTAGAAACCTTGTTGTTGGATTGAGTCACACATTCTTGGCATTTTACCGTTGGATCTAATATCCATAAAGGCTTCTCTTTAGATCTGGGCATCTTGTTGTTGGTGTTGTAATCCCACAATTCACATAGTTATCATAGATACATTACACAATATAAGCAAGCATACACAATGATACAGAC
Organism: Larix kaempferi; assembly: GCA_027924585.1. Lineage (NCBI taxonomy): Eukaryota > Viridiplantae > Streptophyta > Pinopsida > Pinales > Pinaceae > Larix > Larix kaempferi. The sequence goes on along the minus strand of BSBM01001409.1, from coordinate 3,170,678 downwards.
ACAAGAGACGAGACAGATAGAGAGAATAGTCTTTGTATTAACCAGCGATAGCAGAACAATATGATAGAATCAATCTCTACTAGTCTATCGGCTCACTAGCCTATATATATATGTGCAGATACAGTTACATAATGTCGGTTTATCCAACCGACCCGACCCATACTAGTCGATGCGACTTGTCGACATATGCTGCAGAATGGTCGGGCGGAGGGCCTAGTCGACAGGCCGACCTAGGCCCCTCCAACATCTCCCCCACCTCAAAATCTTTCTTTGTCCCGAAGAAATGGAGAGATCAAAATTACAAAAAATGAATTACAGAAACAGTTATGTCAAAGAAATGCTAGAATCCATAACATCGGGAATCTGGAGACAAGCTTCAATGATAACTTCAGCAGAGACAGAGAGATGGTGCTGGAACTATTCCCAAGTGTGTAGTAGATTCTGGATGTCGACAGTCAGAGTTGTGAGTTTTGACATATTTTCCATCTTGTCGTGAGTGGATGTAGACTACAAATGGATCATGTCGGGACCAAATGTGTTAATTGTGTTGTCGGAAACAGCAAGCAACTGATTGATTCGAGGCTAAATTTCTTCAAGTTTGTTGAGACCTCCTTGGGCCTGTGAGATCCACTGAACTTCTTATTTTTCTAACTTATCCAATTGCTTGTTCTCCATGATGATCTGGTTATCAAGTATTTCAACATGGGCTTCATCTGCAGTCAAGCGCTGTTGCTAAAGCTTGCTTAGCAATGCTCGTGTTTTCTGAAGATTTTTATAAACATCACCATAGTAGACACACCAATTGTTGATAACTGTGGCAAGTTTTTCTGTTTGATGAGCGTACTGCTTGAGTGCTTTGGAAGATTCTGAAAAGGCTGTAAACTGATTTGTCATGAGGGAAGCTACCTCAATAGCCTGATCTTGTTGTTTCTTAAGAAGCTCAGATTGTAACATCGGCACAACAGATTCCAGTAACTGGTATGCTTTGTCTAGAGGTGGTGTCGTGTCAGAACTAGCTGGAAGCGGGATAAATTGCTGAGCTAATTTTTCACACTTAGCAAGAAATGTAGCCCGTTCGTTCTGTAGCTGCAGTAACTGATCTTCTGATTCCCGTCGGCGATATCTTTGTGCTCTAAAAACTGCATCTTCAAGTAAGTCGAGTTCTACTTGGGAGTCCAACTGCGGTTGATAGCTTGTAGTAGCTCCAAATTGGTCTAAGTATACAGAAGGAATATTTTATGATTGTCCTTGCTGTGTTTGCTGCATTTACAGTTGTTGCTGCAATTCTCTTTCTTTATGTTTCTTCTCTTTGTGTTTCTTTCGGATACTTTTCTCTTTTTCTTTGCTTATGGTTTGTTGTTCTGGCCCCTTATCTTTTTCGGCTGTTGTTGGGTGATTGTCGATGGCTACTTGTGCACTGATGGCAGCCTGTTCTACTTGAGTGTGTGTACTAGGTATTGCTGTTGTAATGACTGGATTGTCATGTTCTGGTCCTTCGGTCGTTAATGGATTTGCTGAAGATGTGCTAGATATTTCCATATTGCTTGTATTAGTAGCTGGAGCATTTGTGTGTTCTGATGGTCCTGTCATGTCAGTTGCAGCTTCTTGAGTCTTGACTGGTTCCGTGATTCTCTCTGCTTCTGTCGTGTCTGCTTCTTTGTTGAGCTGTTGTGAAATTGAACTAGACTTGGATCCTTCAACAGGGGAACTCGACTGGTTTACTAGGAATGATGGTAGGTCAGTGGATGTCGGAATTGGACCTGGTGAAATGGTACTGTCGAACAGATCCAGTCTAACTAGACTAGACTCGACCTGGGAACTGACAACTTGGGATTTTTCCGCGCTAACGGTTTTTGCTTGAATTGGACTCGTTTGCTGTGGTAGTGATTCGACTGGAAGAGGAGTGAAGACACCTATTTGTTGTCCATATATTGGATTTGATGGATCAGAATTTCTGATATGGTGGGTGGTCATGTGACCGACAATTTTTAGGCTGGGTAATGGCAAAGGTGAAATTCCTGTTTGAATGTTGACGGACGGGGCTAAGTTAACCGGGACAGTAGACAGAGAGGCAAAAATGGATTGTTGGATGACCATCTCACACCAGTTAGGGAAGAATATTGGAATGTTTGCAATGAATGTATTCAAGGAAGAGTCTTCTGTGACAGGGGGAACAGGTAATGCTAAAAGACTTCTTTCTTCTTCGACTGTAGTTGGGGAAAGAGGGGGGGGGGGGCATTGGATGGTTAGATCAACATCAGGAACGACTGAAATTTTGGGTTTCTTAACAATGATTTGGGAATATGGATACTTATCTTTTTCTAAGAACTTTCTGAATTGTTCTTCGATGGGCATTTTATTCCACGGGGGCTTCACTAGAAGGCAATATAATACCACGTTCATTCATATTGTGGTATTAAATATTCATGAAAACCTAAATATTATATTGCTTATATATTAAGGGGAAAAGGTTTTTTTTAATTTAATGTAACAATACAAAAATACTTTGGGGTCTTTTTTATATGGGCGGGCTGACAAATATCCACCAAATGGAGATGGCGGGATCACAGTTGGATGAGAAATTGGGATGAGGCAAGGCTCGAGCTTACCAGTACGTAGGGAAATCGCGTCTTGAGGCATGCTTGATTCCAGGGGGTTTCATGGTGAAGTGGGTTTCCAGTTGATCATAATCGAGAGACAATGGTCATTGACAGCCAATTGTTACCAATAGCACTCAACCAGTTGTTACCAATAACCTTGGGAGGCTCTGAGCCTCCAGGGCCTGTTATAGGCCCTCGATAGGCCTTGGGGGCTTGAATACCCAACCACTCGTGCCTATTACAGGCCTTGGTAGGTTTATTCAGCCTCCTAGAGCTTGTTACAGGCCCTGGGGGCATGGATACCTAGCCCACAACAGGCTTAGTCAGCGATTGGGGAACTGTAACATGCAATCTAAATGTTGCACTATGTGCATTGGCTTTAGTGACATACAAGAAGGGATCTCCTATCTCTTGATTAGACCATTAGATGTTGCAAATCATAATGATATGTGGTTGAGTAATTGCATTGTGGGTGAAGAAATGTGCATCCACAATATACATCGAAAGAAGCAAGGTGCATTGTAGAATGCATGTGGGGTCATAAGAGGGGTATCATATCAATATAATAGGTAGAAATATAAAGGGGTATAAAAAATGTTAATGAAAAAATTGATACATACAATATTTAGTGAAAATAGGGGTTTTTTTAAATTGGGAAGGCATATTGGGAGGGGGTAAAAAAAACGATTTTGGAAGGTATTTTCAATATTTAGTGAAATTAGGGGTATTGTTTCATATGCCACGAACGAACGTGTTATTATAGTGGTTTATTGAGTGAAACCCCCATGGTTTATTCTTGGTTGCATCTTCTAGGATTTGGGTAGCGCTATCGTATAGCTCAATCTCATCTATCATCGATGGTTCTTGAATTGTTACTTGTCTTTTTATTTTCCCTTTTGTCAATATTATTCGGTTCTGTCGGGCTGTGACTATTTCGGCTGCTACCTTCTGGATATTATCGTCGGTTAGAAGATGTTCTGGATTGTCGGGTTCTGTATTGCTGTTCGACTGCTCTCCGGCTTCTATGTTCGGAGTCTGGGTGAGTGCTAAAATTTTGGTGCTAGGTGTCGACTCGCGCTGATAGCTGAAAGTGTTCATGTACAACCGACTTTCATATGCTTCTTCTTGTTCCATGTCGGATAGAGGTTCAACATATTTGAAGTTAGTTTTCATGGCTTGTGCCAGGATGGGTAGTACTTGATTAGACTGACGGCTTAATTCTGAGAAGATTTCGCTCTCTGAGGGGTAATAGTCGAGTCGTTTTGTTGGACCTGCTGCTCCTTCCATGTACCATATTGCTGTGTCGTCCAAAGATAGTTGGATGTGCGCTGTTGGGGGCAGGCTTCGACGGACGTTCTATGGTACCCTCCATCTTGTTGCTATTTCTTTAAGGTCAGTAAACCATGCTTCAAGCCAAAGCTTGACTGTTGTAGGTCCATGTCGGCTTGCTACAGGTGCAAAACAACGGAAATTTTCCATAAGGACAAGTCGGACTTCAGCAAATTCTTTGTTTCCTTTTGGTCGAAAATGGGTCATGGAAATCCAAATGAGTAGAGATGGGTAGCGGATGCTAGCTCCCTCGTCCTGGCACTTCTGGCATGTATATTTGAGAATGACGGCCAAATAATCAACCCATTTGTATACCTTGCCATTCATAGCCATATTTTTTATAGCTTCTAGCATTTCAGGCTTCAGGTCTGAACCTCTACCTATCCATGAAAGCGCATGTGATACATTCTTGGCGGCAGTTTTGTAATTGCCAAAGACAATCTGACTCATGACTATACCTCGTGAATTCTTTCCAGTAGGAGAATCAACAAACCAACCAAGTCTGCACTCGAACTTGTTGGTACAACATCTCCTTTATGTGCAAGGCTAGTGATTTTGTGGATGATTTCACCATTGATTTCAATTGGAATATCAAGGTAAATCTTGCCATTGTGGTATCTGCTAATGCTGAACTATGCAATGAATTCCTTCAATCCTCCAAAGTTATCCAATAAGGGTGCCCTCAGGTAGTGCAGGATTGTAGGAGTCTACAACCGTTTTTCTTCCTCTCTCTAGTGACCGTTTGATTCCTTGCCCCAATCTTCAACACTTCTCCACGCTTTCTTCCAGGTGGGTTCCAATGCCTTTGCATTCCGAATCAATTGGAGTCTAGTTTCCAGTGGCGTCTTTTCTTTCTCCAATTCTCTAACTGTTGTTGCGACGGCTCTACTAGCGGTTAAAGTTTTTCGGGGAGACATGGAGGATTCAGGGTGCGAGGTTGTGAGAATGGTTTCAGCAGAGTTAGGAAATTTTGTTTCTTGGAGTTTAAGTTCTCGGCAGAAGAGTAACCAAGAATCCTTGAGTTCCGTATTTATGGCGGAATTACTAGGCATGGGCGAACGAGACATAGAGGCCTGTATTAATGGTTGATGTGATGGAGTTATTAAATTAGGCTGGCTGGATATCGGCACTTCGTCAGGTGCATTACTTTTGGCGGTGCGATTATCTTTAGCCTTTATTGCTTTATCATCATGGTGTTGCGACATCTCGTTCGTTGTGTTAGGTCGACGGGGTTCTCTATTTATGTTTGGTCAGTTCGAGCTCCAATACTTCTGTCGTGTCGGATTTTCTTCTATAAACCATCGATGTTCTTATCGATGTCTGTAATATCGATGGTTATGCGTCGGACTTCTTTCTTTGCTGTTTCCTTGCTTCCTCTTCCATTCTCTCGTCATTTCTGCTTTTTGCCACGATTTGCTATATTTGGTTGATTGCTTTATATTACTCTCATTCGGTTATTTCTAACCGTTTCTTTTTTTTTCATGTTCATGATTTATGCCTTTTTAGTCAGGTGTTGTTTACGACTTTCTTGAAAATATCTCCTTGTAATGGTTTTAGTCGGATTGAGCCATTAGGATTTAATTTTTCAATGATGTAGGGTCCCATCCATTTTGTATGCAAATTTTTTGGTTTTCCTTTTACTTTGCTATTATATAGGAGTGCTAAATCTCCAACTGACAGATTCTTTTGTTTGATATTTCTATCATGCCATGCTTTCTGTTGTTGTTTTTGCACTCTCTAATGTTCTAATGCCAACTGTTGACTTTCATCCAGCTTCAACAGCTGTAATAGCCATTCGTGTTTAGTATCTTCGACGTCAATATGTAGAGATGTTGCAATGGTCGGTGTTTGTCGTTGAAAATGTAACGGGACGACAACCTCTTGCCCATAGACAAGTGAGAATGGTGTCTGTCCTGTCGTTTTCTTATATGTTGTTCTATATGCCCAAAGGATAGCAGGTATTTTATCGTCCCAGTCATCTTTCTCTATATTGCAGATTTTTGTCAGTCCTTTTGTAGGTGTTTTATTGAACGATTCTACTGCGTCGTTCGACTGAGGGTGATAAGCTGTGCTTATTCTATGATCGACTGCAAACTCCTTAGTCAATGCTTTAATGGTTTTACATACAAAGTGTGTGCCTTGGTCACTTATCAATGTTATGGGACATCCAAAGCGTGTTATGATGTTTTCATAAATGAATTTAGTAGCAACTTCACTTGAACATGTTTCGACTGGTTCTGCTCATCTAGAAGTTTCTTCAAGGCGGTCAGCACGGATTCTACAAATCGCTCATGGGCCTCGGAGAAGAATCGATCTCTTGCTTGGTTAATCGTTAGCTTGTCACGTCGCGCATAATTCTGCAGGTAATTCATGATTTTCTTCTCCCACCAGTCTCTAATCTCCTGTTCTAAAATCATGGGTCATGTTGCTAGTAATTTTTCATGTATCAACCGGCAACGAAACCAGATGTTTTAATCCCACGGTTCACATAGTTATCATAGATACATTACACAATATAAGCAAGCATACACAATGATACAGACACAAGAGACGAGACAGATAGAGAGAATAGTCTTTATATTAACTAGCAATAATAGAACAATATGATAGAATCAATCTCTACTAGTCTATTGGCTCACTAGCCTATATATATATGTGCAGATATAGTCACATAACCGTCTGTCGGTTTATCCAATCGACCTGACCCATACTAGTCGACGCGACTTGTCGACATATGCTGCAGAATGGTCGGGCAGAGGGCCTAGTCGACAGGCCGACCTAGGCCCCTCCAACAGTTGGTATTTCATCATACAACCTAGTTCGAGTCTAATTTCGTGATTCGGTGAGAAGCAATTGTTCTTCATCAAATTCCATTAGCCGAAGTGTTCTTCTTATTTGCAGCTTATGGATATTATGGAAGTTGTCATCAAGGGGGAGCAGTAATGACTCCTTCCTTGCTTAGTGTTAGTGAGGGATTTTCTCCCAGCCATTATTAAGGGAGAGTGTTGGAATATATTAATTATATTCCTTGGAAGGTAGTAATGTCTTTGTATTATGTCGGAATTTATCCAAAATCTTATGTAAAAGAGTAATACATTATATCCCATATTCATTATGGTAAAGAATACTCTTGATATCCATCATTATATAAAGAGATGTTATTATAGAGAATTATATTATCCCACATGCAATATGTGAGAGTAATTCCTCCACATCTATTGGTATATAATAGGGTCAAGGTAGTCACATCATAACAACATGATGATATAGTGGTATACCCTCATAGATAGTATCTACACATGGTATTGTGATCACAAGCTCTGTTATATTGTATTAGGGTTATTTGTAGTTGCTCTCTTGTAAGATTGAAGGAGATTTATGGAGATAATAAGAAGACAACCTTCCCGTGGATGTAGCCCAATTGGGTGAACCGCATATATCTGGTGTATTATTTTTCTTGTTCTCTTTCTGTTCTTATTTATGTTGATATGTTATTGTTAGCTTAGATAGGTAAGCTAGTTTAGCTAGATCTATAGTTCTGACATTGTAATCATTGTTAATGTATGTCATCTTCCTCCATTTGTGTTCTATCTCCCTCATCATCATTAAGGGGTAATGTTGGAATGTGTAATGATATGTTTAATTAGGTCTAGTGAGATATCGTAAGATGTTATGATGTCCTAACTAGTAAAGAAGGCATTATTCTCTTCATAACTCTTTATCTCATGTAAAAGGAGTTATCCCACATGCATCATGGAGTAAAATTATCCTATCACCATTATTTATATAAGAGGTGGAAAAATATTTATTCCACATGTATTATGAGATGTAAATATTCCATACCTCTAGCTATATAATAGAGGTGAAGGAGACCCATTGGGCACACTGTAAAAGGTATTGTGAAAAATTGTAAATATGTGATATAAGCATATGTGGGGATACTCAAGATTGTAAGAGTTGAAATTTCTTAAAGAATAAGAAGATCAAGCCTTTTCTTGGACGTTTCACCATTTTGGGTTTTACAATGTAAATTTGGTGTACTCCCTTTTATCTTTCCTTTCCTCTCTTACACTTGTTATTGATTATTTGATGCTTGTGTTGATAGGAGATTAGACTCGTTAGATATGATTATTGATTTACATGTTAGTAATAAATTGTTGTATGTTAATGCATAGTAAGCAATAGTATAACAAGCATCGATTCCAACTCGCAACTCAATATCTTGTGTGCAAGCTCATGCGCAAATGTAGAAAGGATGAGTGCCTAGAAGGATTTATCTTGGCAACAGAACAATACGCAACTACCGCTAAGATAAGATGGGTGAAATATTTAAAGAATGAGTTTGCACAAGACTGCTTAGATGCATGGGCCAAGGGAACAGAGTTCCATTACAGTTGGGTCCTTCTATTGATCGCTATAATTGTTTGGCAGCCCCCACCAGGGCATACTTATGACCTGCTGATCCGAATTGGATCCCCAACAAACATGAATGGTGTGTGAATCAAGTCAATGTAAAATAATCAAAAAAAGAAGAGACCGCAAAATAGTAGTTTGAAATTGTGTAAGTGGACACAGTATGGGGTTGTGACTGTTAGTTGGATGGACACACGTTGAATCAATCAAATAACCACTCGTCAAAATGGGCTTAGATATGCTAATGTAAGAGAGCAATAATTAATGAAATGAAAATAAGGATGGGAACCTAGAAGGGAACACTACCATCAAGAAGACAAATGGAAAGACAATGATGCAAAAGGGGAAATGAAAGGGCAGGGATTCCTGGCCTTCCATCTATTCAACATACTTCCATTTCGACTATATCTTCTTGCAAAACGAATTCAAAGGGGTTCCTTGGATAAATTTTGCAAGTGTTGGGTTTGTTCATGTAGCAAATCGTTGAAGGCTAAGAGAGATCCATATACTCTGTAAATACATTTGCAAAGTATTGGTCAATAAAGACTGAGCATCACTATTCCAAGTATGTTTTCCCAATTTAGGTTTTCGGGGTAAATAATTGTTTATTATGGTTTTTTTTCTGCATAGGGTTTCAATTATGTGTATTTAAGATTTGTTGTGGGTTTCTCTTTGATTGTTAACATAGGGCCATTCCATATCTGTTGCTATAATTTCACTAATTGGTAATCGATTCCAAATCATTGTTATTATCTAATAGTTTGCTGAAGAAATTAAATGCAGCCAATAGAGCAAAAGATATTTCCATTTGAATGAAAGAGAAACAAATTTGTGTGCGAAAATCGTACTCTACCATGCTTGGGTTTTGGTAGCCTCCGATGGATGTTTTTAGTGGTTGGGGCAATTCCTATCACTCCCATTTCGCCCCCCATGCAATTGAAAACTATAATATACATTCAAGGACAATAAAATTAGTGTTTACACCCACCGAAACCTAGTTAATTTTTCACACAAACAACAATTCCATTTTTGTGCACCGATTACGTATTTTCTCACCCAATGGCTTGATTTCTCTTTGGTTGAGTCATTGGTTTGAAAGGAAGTGCCGAAGAGTGCTATGCTTTAAGCTATGTGTGCAATAAAGTCACATAGTGGCACTAGGCAATTTTTCCTTCGACTAACTCAATTGAATTGCATTAAAAAAAATGTAGCTACAACTATCTCTTTCATTTTGTAGCAAAGAATTCTCTTATAACTCAAAGTTGGAGTGCATGGTGGATCATTTTGATGTTTATAGTGTGAGTTTAGTTCTGTAGTGTAGTGATAATTTCCTATAGAGTTGGAATTCATAGTGGCTATGGCAGAACATACACATAGCAATTTCTAATAGTATTTTCATACCCGTATTTTATAAATGGTGAAGCACATTTTCGATCTCACAGTGATTGAAGAAGACCAGGTGATTTCATTCCGCATATATAATTTGTATCGGTGAGTTGTGTGGAATATTAGTCCCTCAATTATGGATCATCTAGTATCAAATCCAATTTCAAAACTACCTGGAGTACATGTATGCTAAAGACCCATAGTGGATACCGAGCCAGTGGAAAATCATTGCTTCCAATCCTACAGAGAAGCAAAGGACAAATAATGGCAAGGAATCCTCAAGAAGAACATGCCGGGGAATATCCAGAGGTCAGGTTTACTTGACTAGAGCAGAGCATTGCTGCACTGATAGAGTTCGTAACTGTAATGTCCCTTGTTAGGAATTTTATTAAAATGACAATTTTTCACTTTTTCCCTAGTTAGACCTTTGACTAGTTTTGATCTCTAGGTCCCAAATTGGCCCCAAATGATCCCTAATCTTCTGAGAAGGTATATGAACGACATTAGAACATAAATATGTGTTTCAAGGATGCCTTTGGACCTTTAAAATACTTCTGAAAATCCTCTTTCAATTCTGGTCAATGTAGGTAACTTTACTAGTGATTTCCCTTTGACTAGTATTGGTCTCTAAGTATCGAATTGACTCCAAATGCCTTCAAATATTCACAGAAGGTGTATGAATGATATTAGGACTTGAATATGATGTTCAGGGATGATATATTTACACCAAAATACCTCTGTAAACTCTCTTGAGATTCTGGACCAAGTATGTAATTTTACTAGTAATTTGAGGTTCAAATCCCCCTGGGGTAAGTACTGAAAATGGCTTCCCAAATGCCTCCAAAGCCGCTCAAATTTCTGAACAGAGGTAGGGAATATATTAAGGATGTTATTAAGGTCTCATGTGCACCATTAATTGATTATTATATCTATTCCAACCCTCTCCCATTCAACTGCAAAAATCACCAATTCGACCCTTGGGGAAATGGCACTATTTCTTCTCCCAATGCAATTAAATTGAGTAAAAATACTTCAAATGCTCAAGTACAGTACATGAAACTTGTAAAATACATCCATGGAAGTCCATTAGTCACAAATTCCTCAGAGAATCATCCATTCATTCGAAATCATCATCAATACATTGGTTCACAACAAGGTAGTGGGGAAATGACATTGTTCTTTCATTAAAAATGAGATTTATACATTTCTACTTGGAATTTTGACCTGAAACTTTCTGGAGATGAAGAAAAAAGTATTTAATTCATATTACAAAATAAATGTGGCATTAGAATCTCCCCCAAAGATTACAATAGCTCACCAAAAACGCCCTCCCTCAAGGATCAAGAATATGCCATCAAAACTGGAAATGGTTGAAGGAGTGAGCTGTAATAGAAGAAACCATGAGCTTCCCTGTAGCTTACACCTGCAAATAAAGACTCCATTAAAGCTCCAAATAAAAGGTCTGAATGGCCTTTCCAATTACCAACTTGGATGGGAATCTTTCACCCTCGAAATTGGCTGAGGCAAGAAACTAGTCATCCACTAGCTCTCCCTCTTCACAAATGCAATTGCAAATTATACAAATGATCAAAATATGGTTTCATTCTTTGTTATTGACATTTATAAAATTATAATATCTTCCATGGGTTGAATTCCTTCCAAGAGACTCATGCAAACTCAAGTTGGGAAGAGATTCCAAAGAACGCCACTTGTACAACAATTCCTAGTCTCCCACTTCCACCAAATCACATGTGGAAGCATCTTAGCTGCCCTAACACCCTTGAGCGCCCTCTTGGAGTCTATTTTTAGACCTGACATGTCATATATGTCATATGTCAACCTTTAGGTCTGATTTGCATCATAGGTGTCATAGCATCTTCATCATTGTTGTCATAGAGCTAGGGAATCTAGCCCAAGTGTCTCACTAGCTCCAAATTGCCTCTTCCTCTTCCATGGGAGTTACTCTTCCTCTATATTTCGACCTTGGATGAGTCATGCAATGAATAATACCTTTTGGAATCCCACAGGTATGTTACCATTCACCTTGAATTCGAATTGGTGAGAGAATGATGCCAAGTGTAGTGGGGAAATCTAGCCATATGTGGGTCCCACTTCCTCCATGTGTCTTCATGATCAAATGCCACTTTGATTTTCACTTGTATATAGTTATTTAGCTCCTTTATTAAATATTTATTCCATTCTAATGTTCAAACATCATTTATTATCCCCATTATTCCAAATCCCAAAGCTTCCACCCCAAACCTAGGAAACTAGTAATTTTCCTCCTTGGCAATTATTTGACTTTTAGCATCAATTTGACAAACTCTAATGAATAGGGCCAATGTGATTAGGCCATTGTGACCCAATGCCAAATTTGGGACATGAAAAATCCTCCCTTCCCAATATTGCTTGTCCTCAAGCAATTTTAAACATGGGTGTTGAAGAACCTGCTTTCTGTATAATTCTTTGAAGTTGCCATTGAATTGCCCAACCTTGATTATTTGAGTTTCCATGAAGATTTTAGAGAGGAACCACCATGCTTGCTGCTGCACTACTTTGATAAAAATCATTTTATTAAGTGGGGAAATCCATCTCCCATACTGCTTGTTTCCCCCCAAAATTTGAAATCAATGAGATAAAAATTATTCCAGGGTCCCATTGCTTGTATTGCACCCCAATAATTAAGAGTGCTCTCCAACCCACACCATTAGTTAAGAGGATTCCTGGATCCCATTTTCTTGTATGCATCCTTCCAAACATCATGAGTACCAAATATATATCATCAAAGTACATAAAAACATAATGAAAATGTACATCAAGGATATGCTTCATCAAAGAGTCATGAAAGTGCTTATACCTCCAAGCAAGTAGACCACCATTTTCCAAGTGCATACAAGCTTCAAGTGACCAATCAAATCTGCTCCAATGACATAGGTGAGGATCCCATGTCCTATAATGCTACTCCAAAAGGATGTGATATGCATCAAAATATTCAACCATGTATTCTTTCATCCAAGAAGTGAATGAAGAATCTCCACTAAAATCTAAACCAAATAATGAGCAGAAAAAACAAGGAGACTTCAAATGACTCAAAGAAGTCTCACCCATACATACCTGAATGTGAGAGTCATAAAGATATAACAAAGTATGTGTCTTGCAACAAAAATGTTCTCCAATCATAAATCTATTCACCCAAGTGTTGGATGAAGTTCCTCCAACATCAAATGAATCAAGTGTTGAGCAAGAAAAACCATGAGTCTTCAAGTGACTCAAATGCATATCATAGGTGCATCCGTGTAGATGTGCATCATCATAAAGTAACAAAGGATGCTGCTGCAAATGTGAATAAGAATGTGCTCCAACCATGTCATCATAAAAGTTAAATCTAGGAGTTCCATACTCCTCATGTGGCACCATCAAAAAGAACCCTTTCACCCATACTTCATTGAGACTAATGCTGCAAAACATGGAATTGTAGGATGTAGGATAATGAACTAACTCACCCAAATGATAAAAAAGTGCAGAAGTTTCATCATGGGAAGGATCCATATGGGTAGTATCATGCAACTCCTTCAAAAGTGTGAAACCTTTGTCATATATTGGTTCCAATGCAGAGGAATCATGAACTTCTTTAAAAATTGCATAACCTTCATCAAGAGACAATTCAAGTTCCTCTTCCACCACATCAAGTGTTTGGATCTCTTCAAGTTCATCTTCAAACAAATTAAGCACATTCAAATTCCCACCTTTCTCATGATCCACCATGTCATGAGAATCCTCCAAAAAATCTACCATTTGACAATCTGAAACATAGGAGGAAAAACAAGTATCTTGCAACTTTTCAAGAAGTTGCTCATTTTGAATTGTGAGCTTATGAATATCCTCATTATTCTTCAAGTATGCATCATGTAACAATTCATTAAGCTCAAACAAATGGTTTCTATCAAAAATCAAAGACATGAAATTACCTTTGATGTGGCACATTGCTCTTTGAATCTTCTCCATGTCTTCAAGGAAGGATGTTTCCTCCAATGAAGTAGCTCTCCAACAAGAATTTGACACCAATGCTTGAGTGTCATGGAGAATGATGAGGGACTCTTGGATCTTATTTTCATTCATCTTTAAGGACCCTTCAAGAAAATGAGGCTCTTGCAAATGAACCTCCTCATCTTCTTCAATTTTGGTTGGACCAACTTCATGAAGCTCAAGTGGTGATGGGGAAGTTGATCTTGGTTCTTCTTCAACTGCCACAAGGTCTTCATTATCATGCTTAATGGAACTTGGGCTTGTAGCAACACTTTCAAAAGTGATCTCTATGTCACCAACATAGAGGTGTGAGCACCCATCAGTAGGTACTCCTTCATAGTTTAAGCATCCATCAATAGATGCTCTTTGGTTCATGTCTAAGCTAGAAGGTGTCTCGAAATGATCTTCCATATTTTCAATAGAATCTTCTTCATGCTCTTGTGATGTCTCTTCATTTTTCTCCTTCAAGCAAGCTGATGCATTTTCCCCCTTGTTTTCCTTAGGATCAATATCATTGGAATCTCTTTTTGAAGAATTCCCAAAAGCTCTCCTCAAGTGGGACATAATTTCATGCACACATGTATGATACTCACTCCAAGGTTCTTTACAAGAAGGGCATAAACCTTTCTTTACTAACTCCACATCTTCATTTTTGGGCCTATTTTCAAAAACATGTTCAACATAGTACTCAAAAGACATGGCATTTTGTGTATTTTTGCTAAAATCAAGATATTCTTGATATTTTTTATATTGTTGGGGCAAGGTTTTATATGTTGCTCTCCATCTTTGGAACTCACTCATAGAATTATCCTTGGTTGGTGTGACACACTCATATTCATCAGATTGAAATTCATAAGAATAATCTTCATTTCTCCTAAAATTGTAAGAAGGGTTGCATGATGGCACCTCTTCCTCGTACCATTCACATTCGGCTTCATATTGCTCATAAGCATCTGCATATTCCTCATAAGAATTGTACTCATAGGATTCATCATAATAGTAAGACATGGATTCCAATTATTCTTGAATGTATGTACCTAATCCACAGGTGCAAGGACCATGCTCTGATACCACTGTAATGTCCCTTGTTAGGAATTTTATTAAAATGACAATTTTTTACTTTTTTCCCTAGTTAGACCTTTGACTAGTTTTGATCTCTAGGTCCCAAATTGGCCCCAAATGATCCCAAATATTCTGAGAAGGTATATGAATGACATTAGAACATAAATATGTGTTTCAGGGATGCCTTTGGACCTTTAAAATACTTCTGCAAATCCTCTTTCAATTCTGGTCAATGTAGGTAACTTTACTAGTGATTTCCCTTTGACTAGTATTGGTCTTTAAGTCTCGAATTGACTCCAAATGCCTTCAAATCTTCACGGAAGGTGTATGAATGATATTAGGAATTGAATATGATGTTCAAGGATGATATATTTCCACCAAAATACCTCTGAAAACTCTCTTAAGATTCTGGACCAAGTATGCAATTTTACTAGTAATTTGGGGTTCAAATCTCCCTGGGGTAAGTACTGAAAATGGCTTCCCAAATGCCTCCAAAGCCACTAAAATTTATGAAAAAATGTAGGGAATATATTAAGGATGTTATTAAGGTATCATGTGCACCATTAATTTATTATTATATCTGTTCCAACCCTCTCCCATTCAACTGCAAACATCATCAATTCGACCCTTGGGGAAATGGCACTATTTCTTCTCCCAATGCAATTAAACTGAGTAAAAATATTTCAAATGCTCAAGTACAATACATGAAACTTGTAAAATACATACATGGCAGTCCATTAATCACAAATTCATCATAGAATCATCCATTCATTTGAAATAATCATCAATACATTGGTTCACAACAAGGTAGTGGGGAAATGACATTGTTCTTCCATTAAAAATGAGATTTATACATTCTACTTGGAATTTCGACCTGAAACTTTCTGGAGATGAAGAAAAGAGTATTTAATTCATATTAAAAAATAAATGGGGCATTAGAAGCTCCCCCAAAGAGTACAATAGCTCACCAAAAATGCCCTCCCTCAAGGATCAAGAATATGCCATCAAAACTGGAAATGGTTGAAGGAGTGAGCTGCAATAGAAGAAAGCATGAGCTGCCCTATAGCTTATACCTAAAAATAAAGACTCCATTCAAGCTCCAAATGAAAGGTCTGAATGGCCTTTCCAATTACCAACTTGGATGGGAATCTTTCACCCTCGAAATTGGCTAAGGCAAGAAACTAGTCATCCACTAGCTCTCCCTCTTCACAAATGCAATTGCAAATTCTACAAATGATCAAAAGCTGGTTTCATTATTTCTTATTGACATTTATAAAATTCTAATTTCTTCCATGGGTCGAATTCCTTCCACGAGACTCATGCCAACTCAAGTTGGGAAGAGATTCCAAAGAACGCCACTTGTACAACAATTCCTAGTCTCCCACTTCCACCAAATCACATGTGGAAGCATCTTAGCTGCCCTAACACCCTTAAGCACCTTATTGGAGTCTATTTTTAGCCCTGACATGTCATATATGTCATATGTCAGCCTTCAGGTCTGATTTGTGTCATAGGTGTCATAGCATCTTCATCATTGTTGTCATAGAGCTAGGGAATCTAGCCCAAGTGTCTCACTAGCTCCAAATTGCCTCTTCCTCTTCCATGGGAGTTACTCTTCCTCTATATTTCGACCTTGGATGAGTCATGCAATGAATAATACCTTTTGGAATCCACCAGGTATGTTACCATTCACCTTGAATTCGAATTGGTGAGAGAATGATGCCAAGTGTAGTGGGGAATTCTAGCCATATGTGGGTCCCACTTCCTCCATGTGTCTTAATGATCAAATGCCACTTTGATTTTCACTTGTATATATTTATTTAGCTCCTTTATTAAATATTTATGCCATTCTAATGTTCAAAAATAATTTACTATCCCCATTATTCCAAATCCCAAAGCTTCCACCCCAAACATAGGAAACTACTAATTTTCCTCCTTGGCAATTATTTGACCTTTAACATCACTTTGACAAACTCTAATGAATAGGGCCAATGTGATTAGGCCATTGTGACCCAATGCCAAATTTGGGACATGACAGTAACACAATTGTTGGAAATGAAGGGTATGGAAGCACACTCATTGGGAATTGATCATGGGGAGAAGAAGGCTGATCTAGAAGACTCCAAAGATGATAAGCCTGATGATTTAGGTACAAAAACATTTTTTCCTCTTCTTCCAATGTTTCCTTCAAAGTTCAAGCGAAACTTGAAATTCCAATGTTTGATGGTCAAGTTAACACTGAATCCTTGAATAGTTAGTTGAAATAAATGGAAGTTTATTTGGCCTTTATCAAGTCTAAGAAGCATAAAAGATTTATTTTTCCCACTTGAAGGTGACCGTACATGCTCTATTGTGGTGGGATATTTATGTGGATGCATTGAGGATGGTACACAATCCCATTATTTCGAAACAGGAGGGTTTCAAGGCCTTGCTTAAATCTCAATTGTATCCCATTGGCTATGAAGAGGAGTAGCTAATGAAATTGCAGTACCTTTAGCAAGAACAAGGACAAGGAGTGCAAGAACAAGATTCTGAATTCAGGAGGCAATCCATTAGGTTGGGTATCCAAAGTCACTTTTAGCTTCTTAGTGTGAAGAGCATAGATGAGGAAAGCAATAAAGCTCTTTGCATTGATATGGATGCCAAGAAGGGGCAGTCATACAAGGGCCTAGAATACAATAGTAAGAGAAAATACAAGAAGATTGTAGCCATAGGAGAGAAAAGGAGGGATCCTAATAGGCATTGCAAACATTGTGATGTGGATGGACACATGGATGAGAAGTGTTAGAAACTTCATTTGGAACTGCATTCAAAATGTCACAAGTCCAAGAGGAAAGTGAAGGTGGCACCAAGACAAAAGAAGAAGTGGTAGAAATCACCTTAGATTTGGATGAAGCCCTATTTTGTACCACATTGTAGTAGCCTAGGGTGAGTGGAGACAAATATGCACTATTCCAAATCAAATTTCAAGTGAAGAACCAAAAGGTAAATGCTCTATTTGATAGTTGTTCTCAATCTAATATGATTTCTGAAATATTCGGTGACGAGCTTCAATTGGAAACTTATGATCTAGTACATCCAAATTCACTATCATGGTTTCAAGGGAATTCTATTATGAGAATCCCCTGAAGATGTAAAGTCATGTTTTCCATTAATGCTAGCTATGTTGATGAAGTAGAGTGTGAGGTTGCATTGTTCAGCACATGTGTGATGATGAGTGGTATACTTTTAGCTATGTGTGCATTAAAGTCACATAGTGGCACCAAGAGACTGTTCCTTTAATGAATAACTCAATTGAATTGCATTTTAAAAAATGCAGCTACAACTATCTCTTCCATTAAGTAGAAAAGCATTCTCTTCTAACTTAGAGTTGGAGTGCAGGGTGGATCATTTTGTTGTTCAGAGTGTGATTTTAGTTATGTAGCATAGTGATAATTTCTTATAGAGATGGAATTCATAGTGTCTATGGAAGAAGATACACAGAGCAATTTCTATAGTATTTTCATACCAATGTGTTATAAATGGTGAAGCACATTTTCAGTCTCACAGTGATTGCATAAGACAAAGTGATTCCATTCCACATTTATAATCTATATTGGTGATTTGTGTGGAGTCTTAGTCCCTTAATTACAGATCACCTTCCCAACACCAAAGTTCTGTGTACTCCAGCACCAGGTGAATCGCACGGATCGAGTAGTGATCAATACTTCCTTCCAATGACTAGGTATACAATCATGCTTACAACTATAACAACAACCTTCAGGATTCCATAATCGATTGTGGACAGGTATAAATATTTTGTCAGTTTTGAAGTTGATAATCATAATGTGACCATTACTCCTTATGCATAGCCACAATCTGATGTAGATTTACTCCCTTTCTGCGTAACACAAGAATATGTGGAAACAACAATGGTTGAGTGGCCCTAGAACCTACATCTCTTCATAGATTCAGAACTGGAAATTTTGGAAGAATCTGAGTTGCACACGAAGACAAGAAGTGAATTTGCAGGCACCATCCTTCCCAGAGATTCCCCCCTAGCTATCAGCTAAGTGCAAACGTGAAGCAAATTTTACTCTGTAAGAAAACAAGTGCAAAAATAAATAGTTCAATCCATTGTCTCCTACACCAAATCTAGAGACAAAGGAAGAGGAAAAGGAACATAATCCTCTAGAAACCACTCCCACTCGTGACCCACCATCAATATGAAGGAGAATTTTTTATGATGTCTTTGAAGAGACGCATCTAGAACCAACCCAACAAAGGAACAAGAAGAAGAAGGGGATAAGAGAACCATAAAAGAGCACATCAAAACAATTGGAAATCCCAAAAAAAATCATATTCCAATCCTCATCACAATGGAACAGTTACAGTCAAATCTAGAGGTCACCCAAATCCTCTAGAAGGATAGAAAAGAGCAGTTGAGTGAGATTTGGATGGTCCTACTTATAGACCCACCAATGCTAGTTGCATAAGCAATCAACTGCATAGGAACCAATTGGGCCTGGGAACTAAGATAATAAGATTCAGAGGTCTTTCAACGCAGGACATGTAGAATCAACCCCCTGTACATTATGATAGTCTATCCTCTAGGCAGTTCAGAGACCCAACCTCTACCTTACAACAAATTGAACTTGCCATTGGTAACCTTCGAGGAGCTCCAACATTATGGATCATAGATATTCAAATAATTGGGGGATCACCATACATGGTTGAGACACTTATATGTAGAACTATAGTAGAAACACATAGATGTAGTAGCAATGCACTCCTCATTAGAGTTGGTAGTTGAAGTGGCATAATCAGCTATTCTAGTCATCATATCCTCTATTAATAGTTCGCTACCATCAAAGAAAAATGTCATAAGGATAAGAGAAATAGTCTCCCAACCACAAGAAGAGAAAGAAGAGCTCCATGCTCAAATAAAACTAGCTCCTACACCATAAGAGATGGATTTGACTTGGAATATTCAAGAAGATGCGAAGGTCCCGCAAAAAGTGCAGGAGGGGGTTGCAACCCTAACGAGAGTTGTGGACTATAGTTTCAACATTTGAAATCACCTACAGGATGTGCCATAATTGCAACAAGTTGAACAACAGATCATCAAATGTGAGACTCAAGTGGTCCAAAAGAAACAGAGTTTGGCACAACTTTCCCACTTAACAAGCAAAGACACAATGACATAAATATCCAGCCTCACCAAAAAGATGACTACCGGTAGGGTTGGGAAACAATTTGTTGCTTCCATTGTCATAGAAGCCTGGGAAGAAGCAAAAAATCATAATGATATTCTGATTGAGCTTCAATAAAAAGCTATAGAAATTATCACCCTTTCCGAACAAGTGAAACTAGAGGCGAGAAAGAGCACCAAAGAAGATGTGGAGAAGTACAAGAGCCAGCTCGGCGACATTGTAGAATATTTTAATGCAATTAAAACATAATTCCAAAATTTTGTAAGTCACGTGTGCATACAACTGCCTTCAGTTGCAACAATGGATCCCTGATTTCCTTGGCTGGGGTGAGCCAGATCATAGTGTTGTGGGCCTATTGGCACCCAAATATTGGACAAGTGTTCACATGTTGAAAATCCCAATTGGTAGGGTGAGGTACACCAAGGGAAGTATCACACGAAAGTTCACGTCAAGCATCGGTAGTAGTGTGTGCATGTCATTTTGGATGCCACCAAAGTTGTGTGCAGGCTAATGGCATGTTGTGGGAATATTGGCCTATTTAAAGAGGCCTTTTGTAATGGGAAAGGGTTTTCGAACACTTAGTGAAAGAAAAAAATGTGATATGTCAAGTAATTGATGATATTTTGGTACTTTCAGCCAAGGGTTGTGTATTGTAACTCTGCTTATTTTTATGATAATATAAAACTAGTTTCTTCTCTATTCCATGTAGATATATGTCTATGCCGTTTGTTGTTTATATGCATGCATGTTAATGAATGAATGAATGAATAAGTAGATGGAAAAAATCCCCATCCTTCCCTACGCACCTATGTAACTATCCCTATAATTCCTATGTGCGTCTCGGGTGAGACCTTATTCTATCCATTGGAATATTGAATATGTTGATGCTTGTAGGGTATTTGTTGGTAAATCCTATTGAACCCCGTGTGAAATTATCCATCATCTCGTTCCTCTATCATGCAAGGCATTCCTTGATCAAAAATTTAATATGATATCTTTTTCTGTCATCTCTCTTTTCTTCTCTTACCATGTGAAGCTTCTTAGGTTGATGGGAGTGGTTGTCCCCAAGCTCAACTAGTTTGAGACCCAACTCTCGATATCTAGATCCCATTGGGGACATGCACTAAGGCACAACAAGGGAATATTTCTTTGATACCACTAATCTGGATTATTTGCAAAACAAAATGAACGAAAACAATATAAAATGGAAACACACACACACACACACACAAATGTTTTGCAAAAAACACAGTAATACATTAAAACCCAAATTCTAATGAATGGAATGGAAAAACATTGTAAAATGCAAAGGAATGCAAACTAGCTCAGATGGTGGTAGATTATCTATGAAGAGAGATGTGTCAGCTACACTCATTTATGGGAGATCATTACAAAAATACCACAGAGGGAATTTTTATTGTAAGCATAAAGAGGCAAAAACCCTAACATAAAAAACCTAACCTTGGGAGATGAAGCGCCAAAAGGATTTGTGGGCCTCAAGGTTCTAGTTGATATGTTAACTTCTAGAGGGTACACCGTTTGCATATGATCTTTGTTTAGGGTGCTTGATAGCTCTATGGAAATAACTAATTGAGAATTACAACTTTTGACTAGGGACAAGGCATCCCATGGAAACCATTGACCCTTTGATTGGCCAAAAAACATCGTTTAGGGCCTCAAAGCAAACCCTAATGTTTGGGACCCAAAAAATCATAGAAAATTTCCAAGAAGATGGAGAATTGTTGTAACTCGATGGAACAGGTGGGTGGAAAACAACATTTTATTGAGGAAATATGAATGCAGTGTAACCTATGCATAATAAGGGTATTTGTATACCATCCTCCTTGATGTCCCTCAGCATTGTTCTATGAACCAAGCACCTCCAGGCACAGCAAATTCTGTTGATGGGAATATTGGAACTATTTATCACCACATAAGTTCTCCCCAACCACCAACATCTACACCATACAATGTGGCACAACGATATCTTCCTACACATTCTACATTAGTGGATCCCACAACTACTTCAACTCCTCCATTTGGACAACTAACATATGAACCATATAGCCCTACATATCCCAATACCAGTCAAGTGCATCTCGTGCCACCACCTCAACCAATGTCACCATCTCCTACATCCACTCCATATGGAGACCCAAACCCATACCACCCCACACCCATCTACAATCCACAATTTCCATTTCCTAGTCCACCTAGCTCCCTCCCCATTATGACAATATTTTACACCCTTAATGGTAAGGGTCGAAAGCACATATTAATTCCACCCTAACATGAAGATTGAGTAAAATAACTGCAATAAAGTAATTTTTGAGTGGCCTAATAATTGCATTACTAGAAGAAAGGTGCAAATGGTTACTAGATTCTATAATGTCCCTTTTTAGAAATTTATTAAAATGGTAAAATTTTCAATTTTTCCACTAGTTCGACCCTTCACTAGTATTGGTCTCTTGATCTCCAAATGATCCCAAATCATTACAAAAGGTATATGGATGGTATTAGGACATGATTATGAGGCTCATGGATGCTTTAGAGTCTTCAAAAGGATTTTTCAATTCTCCTTTCAATTCTAGCCAATGTAGGGAATTTGACTAGCAATTAGGGGTTCAATTCCCCAAGGGGGAGGTGTTAAAAATGGCTCTCCAAATGTTATGGGACCCTCTCTAATTTCTGAACATGAGTAGGGGATATCTGGGGGACATCAATATGGTCTCATATGCATCACCATTCATTTTATTAAGTCTTCTACAACCCTCTCCAATCAGATACAAAAAGACTAGTTTCGACCTTGGGGGAAATGATAGACAATCTTCTCCAAATGCTATGAAATTGAACAATATGACTCCAAAATACTATGCACTGAACATGGAACTTGTATAAAATATGATTAAAAGTACATACATCATTAATACATCATAGGTTCACTTTTCCATTCAAATATATCAACATATTATTGGCATACATCAACATAGTGGAGAAAATGGCACCATTTGCTCATTAATGATCCGATTTACATAGTTCCACTTGGAATATCAACCTGAAGATATTCTAAATATAAATAACAGAGCATTTAAATCATATGGTAAAATTATGGGGCATTATAATCTCCCCCAAAGATAGCAACAACTCACCAAGTGCGCCCCACCTCAAGGATCATGAATATGTTGAGAAAACTGGAAATGGTTGGAGAAACAAGCTGAACTAGAAGTGACCATGAGCTGCCCTCTAGTTTGCACCTACAACATAATACTCCATTAAATATCCAAATGAAAGGTATGAATGGCCTTTCCAATTACCAACTAGGATGGGAATCTTTCACCCTCGAAATTGGTGCTAAGGCAAGTAGAGTAGCACTCCACTAGCTCTCCTCTCAAATGCAAATTCTGAAAATGATCAAAATCCATTCTCTTAATAGATCCCTATATTTTATAAACATCCTTAGACTTCTAATGTTTGAATTCCATCCATAGAATCCAAGCCAATTCGAATTAGGGAGGGATTCAAGTTTTTCCACTTGTCTTCCACTTCCTAGCCTTCCACCTTCCACCAATTCGAGTAGGAATCTCTTGAGCTTATCTAACACCCATGAGCTCCCTCTTGGAGGCTATTTTTAGTCCCGACATGTCATATTGTTCATATGTCAGCAATCAGGTCTGAAATTTGTCATAGGTGTCATAACATCTTCATCATTGTCGTCATATAGGTTAGGAAATCTAGCCCAAGTGTCCAAGAACCTCTCATTTGACTCTTCCTCTTCCATGGGAGTTACACTTCCATCCCAATTCAGCCTATGATGCATATTTCCAAGTGTATAAGCCTTCCAACTCATCCCAAGAACGTTGGACTTCTCATGGATTCGAATTGACAAGAGGAGGATGGCATGAAAAATCTAGCTTGTGTGGGTCCCACATCCTCCACGTGTCTTCATGATCAATTGCCACTTTGATTTTCTCTTGTATTTATTTATTTAGCTCCTTTATTAAATATTTATGCCATTATAATGTCTAAACATCATTTATTATCTCCCTTATTGCGAATCCCATTGTCTCCATCCAACCTAGGGAATTAGTAGGATTGGTGGAATTTTCCTGTCATGCATTTATTTGAATGGGACATTACAGTCCTCCCCACCCAAGATTACTTGTCCTCAAGCAATTTCAGATTTGGATGCTGCAAAAAATTTTCCTCTTCCCATGTGGCATCTTCACTTGGGAGGTCCTTCCATTGTACCAAGTACTCTTTGATAGTTCTTCTCCTTAATCTTCTTTCCCTTGTCTTCAATTTTTTTTTTGGAACAAGTATGAGCTGACCTTCATCATCCAAAGGAGGGAGTGTTTCTGAAATGACAATTTCTTGACCAATAGCCTTCTTGAGACACGAAACATGAAATTCATTGTGGATTTTACTTCCTTCCGGAAGTTCTAACTCATATGCTACCTCCCCAACCTTCTGAACTACCTTGTATGGGCCATAGTATCTTGGTTTTAGCTTCTCTACTCCCTTCTTTTTCAAAGATGTTTGTTTATAAGGCTGCAACCTCAAATATACCAAATCATTGATTTGAAAGGTCCTTTATTCCCTATGTTGATTTGCATATTGTTTTTGTTGATTTTAGGCAACTGCAAAGTGTCTTTCAAAAGCTTTAAAATTTCTTGGCTCTCTTCCACCCAATCTTTAGCTTTTGGGGCTCTACTATCACCAAATATATGCTCAGCAAAGGTGGGTTCTTCATAACCATATAATGCTTTGAAAGGAGACATTCCTATTGACATATGAAAAGTAGTGTTGTAGCAAAACTCACCCAAGTGTAGCCATTTTTCCCATGCTTTTTGCTGCTCTCCCACATAGTTCCTTAGGTACCATTCCAACCATTGATTCACTCTCTCTGTTTGGTCATCAGTTTGTGGATGATAGCTTGTGCTTGGAGTCAATTTAGTCCCCACCAATATGAAAATTTATTTCCAAAAAGCACCCATGAATCTACTATCTCTATCACTCATAATGTTCTTGGGGAGCCCATGCAAACTGAAGATTTATTTAAAAAAAGCATCAGCCACTTGTGCAGCACTAAAAGATGATGTAATAGCAAAGAAATAATCAAATTTGGTCATCCTATCCACTACCACATATATGCAATCCTTTCCCAAATATTTGGGCAAACCTGTGATGAAGTCCATTGAGATACTCTCCCATTTTTGTTCCGGAATGGGAAATGGTTGCAATAAACTAGCTGGGAATGTGAGTTCAAATTTGTTTTATTGACATACCTTACATTCATTCACATATTTTAGAACATCTTCCTTCATCCCTTTCCTAAAAAACCTTTGCCTTAATTTCCTATAAGTTTTGAAGATCCTTGGATGGCCAGCTAGGGGGGAATCATGTGCTTCTTGCAAAATATTGTACTTGATTTTTGAATTTTGAACCAAATAAATTATGCCCTTATAATATATAAGCCCATTCAAAATCCTGTAGTTATCATCCCCTTTGATCCCATCTAACACATCACAAGCAAAACTATCTTTGGCATATTCAACCATTAGCATGTTTTTCCAATCTTTTGCAATGTCCATGAGAGAAAAGGAAGGTCTTCTAGATAATGCATCTGCTACAATGTTATTCTTCCCTTTTACATATTCAATATCAAAATCAAAATCTTGGATCTTTCTTACCCAGTTTTGTTTCCTTTCATTAAGATCCTTTTGGGTGAGGAAGTGCTTTAGACTATTGTGATTAGTTTTCACCAAAAACTTGTTTCCCACCAAGTATTGTTTAAACTTGGCCAAGGAATGCATGATGGCCAACATTTCTATGTCATAGATGGAGTAAAGCTTCTCATGTGGCTGCAAATTTCTGCTATCAAAGGCTATAGGGTGTTTATTTTTCTTTAGGACAGCCCCTATCCCTTCACCTGAAGCATCACATTCCAAAACAAAGGGTTTAGTAAAATCAAGTAATGTAAGTACTGGAAAACTACTCATTACCTCTTTTATTTTTTGGAAGGCCTTTTCAGCCTCTTCATCCCACTTGAAAGCATATTTCTTTGTCAAATCAGTGAGTGGAGAAGTCAATTTGGAGAACCCTTTCACAAACTTCCTATAATAGGTGCATATCCCAATGAAGCCTCTTAATTCTGTGATGTTCTTTGGTGTTGGCCATTCAAGGATAGCCCTTATTTTTTCCATGTGCACTTTCACTCCTTCTTGTCCAATAATGTAGCCAAGGTACAAAATTTCCTTCATCCCAAATTCACATTTAGACAACTTAGCAAACAAGGATTGTTCATGCAAAATTTTCAGCACAACCTCTAAATGATGCAAATGCTCTTCCCAAGTTTTGTTGTAAATGAGAATGCCATCAAAGAAAACCAAAACAAAATTCCTAAGATGCTTGAAAAATATCCTCTTCATGCATGCTTGGAATGTGGTTGGAGCATTAGTTAATCCAAAAGGCATAACATGAAACTCAAAGTGTCCATAGTGACATCTAAAAGCAGTCTTTTGTACATCTTCTTCCTTCATTCGAATTTGATGGTAACCTGATCTAAGATCAATTTTGGAGAAATATTTTTCCCTAAATAGCTCATCCATGAGCTCATCAATTCTAGGAATAAGATACCTATTCTTGATTGTCTTCTTGTTCAAAGCTCTAAAATCTATGCACATCCTTAAGGTTCCATCTTTTTTCTTCACCAACACTACTGAAGAGGCATAAGGTCTAGAGCTTGGTCTAATGAGTCCCAACTCTAGGAGTTCTTGGATGGCCTTTTCAATTTCATCTCTGAATTTTTTCGGATGTCTATAGGGTGGTATTTGGATGGGTGAAGTACCCTCCTCCAAAACAATGTTGTGCTCAACCCCCCTATCAGGTGGTATACCACGTGGAAGGTCTCCAAAATTTTTTTCATACTTTTGTAGGAGTTTATCTATCTCCTCTGGGTGTTCAACAACCTTTATGTTTGGCTTGGGAGAGGTGATGAAACATTCAACAGCCCATTCTATGTCTCCATTCCTCAATATGTATCTCTTACTATGGGAGGTCACTACTTGATTCGGATAGGTGTGCTTCCCTCTCACAACCCTTAGTATTCCTTCCGAATCTTGGAATTTCATTTCAGGAATTTGATAGTTCATTGTATGCTCCCCTATAGAGTACATCCATTGCACTCCCAAAACCACATTAGTATCAACAACATCAACCACATAAAAGCTATCAAAAAAAGTGTAATTACCTATGGTGATTTGTAGCTTTGGAACCCATGTTTTTCACTCCATAGTGTGGTGACCTGGAATGAAAATTGTGAAGCCATCGAATGGTTCAATAGGTATCTTCATTCTCTCTACCATGTCTGCATCAATGAAGTTATGTGTGGCTCCTCCATCTACCAATACCGAGGCCCTTTGTCCTTGTATCACTCCCTTGCATCGAATAGTGTGATAACGAGGCACTACTGAAAGTACTGCCATCCTTGCTTTGTCAGGTGAAGGCTGATTTTATTCTTGTTTCCCTTATTATGTTGTATCATATCCCTCTTCTTTATCTGAAATATGTCCTTCTTCCTCCATACCCCCTTCATACTCTTCATTATCAAAAAATACTTCAATGTATTGAGCTTTTCCCTTAGTACATTTATGCCCTGGTGCCCATGGTTGGAAGCATGTGTAGCATAATTTCTTTCTTCTAAGTTCTTCCTTGTTTATTCCCTCTTTCTTATTCTTTTCAAATGCATCTCTTTTCCAAAGCTTCTTATCAAATCTGAATTTGGAAGGGAATTTAGGCTTGGGAGGAAACCTTGCCCTAGGTAGCACATTTTGTAGATCTCTTGTCAAGTTCATGGCATCCTTCAATGAATTTGGTTTGTGGACCTTAACTAAACCTTTTAAGGGTTCAGCCAAACCTTCAGTAAAGAGTAATACTAACCTCAGCATAGATATATTAGCCACCTTAACTGATAATTTTTGTAATTCCAACATATATTCAGCAGGGGTTCCAACTTGCTTCAATTGGGATAGTTCTTTGAAAGGTAATTCTGGATCTTTTTGCTCAAATATTTCGAATACCCTAACAACAAACTCTCCATATATTGTAACCTGATCATGTCCCTAGGTTTTCATACCATGGAACCACCAATCATTGGCTTCCCCATCAAGATGCAAAATGGCCATTTTTAAGGCATCCTCTTCCACCATTGGATTCAACTGAAAATACACATCTAGTTTTTGTACCCAAGTGTTTGCAGAACTTTAAGATGAGCCATAAAAGGTGGGAAGTGGCATTTTACTTATGGCATAATTCAATTCTCTATTTTGAAAGGGATTCCTATTTCCTTCCCTCATCTTGAGCTTGTTTGAGACAACAAAGTATTGATCAAATGGTAGGGTACTTCTGCACTCTTCACTCAACTTTTTCCATTCAATTAGAGCCTATTTCATATCATATGGAGTATTAATATTTTCTTTGGAATCAAGGAATTTAGTTGTGCTAGGCCTTGATGCACTCTGAAATTCATGAGGTCTATTATGTGGTCCTTTTTTTGAGAAGATACGTCCACCCATTGCCTTCTTTTCCTCAAAATGTGAACTACTGCTGCCTCCTTTTTCCCCTTTACTTCCAAGTTGGCTAGACAAAAATTAGAATCCCTTCATCATATGTTTGGTCATGTATTCAAAGAGTGGTTTCATTACTTTCCTAAACTCCTCACTATCATCCGAGGCTCCCTTCTCATTAGCCATAGTTTCCTCAAGATGCACTTCTTTTCCTACTTCCTCCTCTTCAACAAAAGCACTTTTGGTTTCAATATCTAAGGGTTGTCCCTGAATTATTGTCCTCATGAATCAAACCACATCAGGTGCAAATATCATGCTCTGATACCACTTGTAATGTCCTTTTTTAGAAATTTATTAAAATGGTAAATTTTTCAATTTTTCCACTAGTTCGACCCTTGACTAGTATTCGTCTCTTAATCTCCAAATGCTCCCAAATTGTTACAGAAGGTATATGGATGGTATTAGTACATGATTATGAGGTTCATGGATTCTTTAGAGTCTTCAAAAGGCTTCTGCAACTCTCCTTTCAATTCTGGCCAATGTAGGGAATTTGACTAGCAATTAGGGGTTCAATTCCCCAAGGGGTAGGTGTTGGAAATGGCTCTCCAAATGCTATGGGACCCTCTCTAATTTATGAAAAGGAGTAGGTAATATCTAGGGGACATCAATATGGTCTCATATGCATCACCATTCATTTTATTAAGTCTGATACAACCCTCTCCAATCAAATACAAAAAGACTAGTTTTGACCTTGGGGGAAATGATAGGCAATCTTCTCCAAATGCTATGAAATTGAACAATATGACTCCAAACAATTATGAACTGAACATGAAAATTGTATAAAATATTATTAACAGTCCATACATAATTGATACATCATATTTTCACTTTTCCATTCGAATATATCAGCATATTATTGACATACATCAACATAGTGGGGAAAATGGCACCATTTGCTCATTAATGATCAGATTTACATAGTTCAAATTGGAATATCGACCTGAAGCTATTATGAATATGAATAATTTTTTTTTTTACATCATATTATAAAATAATGGGGCATTATAAGCTCCCCCAAATAGAACAACATCTCACCAAGTGCGCCCCACCTCAAGGATCATGAATATGTTGAGAAAACTGGAAATGGTTGGAGAAACAAGCTGAAATAGAAGTGACCACGAGATGCCCTGTTGATTTCACCTGCAACATAAGACTCCATTAAAGCTCCAAATTAAAGTTCTTAATGTCCTTTCCAATTACCAACTAGGATGGGAATCTTTCACCCTCGAAATTGGTGCTAAGGCAAGTAGAGTAGCACTCCACTAGCTCTCCTCTCAAATGCAAATTCTGAAAATGATCAAAATCCCTTCTCTTAATTGATCCCTATATTTTATAAAAATTCTTAGCCTTATAAGGTTCTAATTTGATCCATAGACTCAAAGCCAATTCGAATTAGGGATGGATTCAATATTTGCCACTTGTCTTCCACTTCCTAGCCTCCACCTTCCACCAATTCGATTAGGAATCTATTGAGCTTCTCTAACTCCCATGAGCGCCCTCTTGGAGGCTATTTTTAGGCCTGACATGTAATATTGGTCATATTTCAGCAATCAGGTCTGAAATTTGTCATAGGTGTCATAGCATCTTCATCATTGTTGTCATAGAGGTTAGGGAATCTAGCCCAAGTGTCCAAGAACGTCTCATTTTACTCTTCCTCTTCCATGGGAGTTACAATTCCATCCCAATTCAACCTATGATGCATATTTCCAAGTGTATAATCCTTCCAACTCATCCCAAGAATGTTGGACTTCTCATGGATTCAAATTGACAAGAGGAGGATGCCATGTGGCATGGAAAATCTAGCTTGTGTGGGTCCCACATCCTCCATGTGTCTCCATGATCAATTGCCACTTTGATTTTCTCTTGTATTTATTTATTTATCTCCTTTATTAAATATTTATGCCATTTTAATGTCTAAACATCATTTATTATCTCCCTTATTGCAAATCCCAATGTCTCCATCCAGCCTAGGGAACTAGTAGGATTTGTGGAATTTTCCTGTCATGCATTTATTTGAATGGGGACATTACAGATTCAACACTTAAGAGGCATCTATGGTCGTCAAGTTTCTAAATTAGAGCGAATAAGGGTCACCACAAGCTTAAAGTGGAGTAAAATCCATGAAAAAGTGAATTAAAAGATGTAAAAAGCTCAATTATGGAGAAAATGTAAATTGGGTGCATGTAGCATCGAGATCTTCACCCACATTGGGATTCCCACTTATTTTTCCTAATCCAAGTCTATAAGAGAATCCTTTGGGTTAGAGGCTTGGGGGGATTATTTGACTAAGAATTTGAGATAAGTCAAAACATTGAAGGAAGGGAAATTAATCTCTATTTGTCAAAGACCTTGGTGATTAAGGGATAAGCATAAAGGAGATAGAACTTGGACTCTGGAGAAGCATGGAACCGTCAATGTGATCAATGTAGTAAGTGTACTATTCTTCATTTATCTAATGCAAACGAATCCTATTCCCCCCCAATGTATGTCATTATCATTGTGTTTGTGGGAAAGATTCATGAATAACATCATAATTTCAAGTTATTTAATTAGTGTTTTGGTTAAGAGGCAATGAGAAAGGTATCATGTTGATTATATGCATGTAATTTGGTGAGAATCAAGTGCAACAAACAAGGAAGGATCAACAGATGTCAATCCACCAAATGGTCACACTACAATGGGTAGGTTCCTTTCTTCCCTCCTTACCTCTAAACTCTTTGAAAGTTAAAAATAGATCTTAGGAAGATAGTTAATAATTTATTTTCATCTTTGTCGATGGGCCTCACCAAGCCATTGGGAGATCTAATATTTTTATCTAGCGTTGCATTCATATTTCCTCAAAATAGAAATGGTGATCATATTGGGGAGAGACTTTCTTTTTATAATTTATTTTTTTAGATCTGGTGTTTTTCCCAAGATTTCAATGTTTTAGTGATTTAGATATATTCATCCATCCTCTAGGATTAATCTGGGAGAGTTTGGACCCATTTGGAGCACTATTTCTCACCTTTAAGGGCCCTAAAACAGATGCTCTACCTCCATAGTCACTCTTGATTTCCCAACAATAGATATTGCACCTTAGAGTCGCTTTTATAAGTTGAACAATAATTACTCCCCTCCTCCTAGTCACTCTTTGGTCCAAACAAGGGTGACTGCATGTGGAATGAGCCAGTTTTCCACCTATAGATTGATTTTTTGCTCCAAATTTGATTTCCATAGCTTAATTATAGCCTATATATTTTTATAAACTTTCCTATTGCTTGATTGTTCAAGTGATTTGAATGTTTTAGTGGTTTTTTCACACTTTTGTTCAAAAAATTGAATTTCAACAATTGTTGGTTGTTGCTTGTTCATAAATTGTGTTTCATGTTGATTGCTGGAGATATATTGGTTACATACATGTGAACCCTATTAGCTATAATTAGGGACAATATTGAAGCAGTTTGAAAACATTTTGGCTCATTGTGTTTGAAAAGTTTCAATTTTACATCTCTGAAATTGATAAAAAAAAGATTGCTTAGTGATTAGGTGATTTTTTAGTAGGGATTGTCGATTTTTCTTTCGAACTCTTTTGATTTAGGGATATACTGGTTTCAATCCTTGGTTTCTTGAATTTCATAGGGTGTGTGCTTCCTGTAAAGATTCTTGGGTAATGATTGTTTCTGGATTAAAAGGATGAGTAGAGAGTTTCTTTTGTTTGCTTTCTTTTGAAAATCCTTTATCAATTGAAACTCATAAGATATTTTGTTTGGAAGAAGTAAGTTTGATTAAGTTTACATTTTTTATGAGTATTTTTAAGAAATTGAATGATGAATCTCAACTTTAGGAAATACTACACGTAATCCATGAATCAACCTCTTTTACCCTTTCACTAGATTTGTGCGGTTGTTGAAAAAAAGAAAGTTTGAAGTTATGCTTCTACCTTAAAAATTCCTTTTCTCAAATGAAGAGTTGATTGAATTCTTAGATTAATTGCATGTCACATGATTGAAAGAAAAATAGAAACCTCTCACTCTACTATATATTAAAGGTTCATCAAAGAAAAAATGTGTTTTTGGTAATCATTATTGCATTGATTGGTTCCACCTTTTGAGTCATTATAAACATCATATCAGTTTCACGCCATACTTATTAAACCTAATTGAATTACCTTAAAATGAATGCACTTAATTTAAAAGTAATCAAGACTTCATTTTGAGAGAAAATCAACAAGCTTAGGAATAGGGCCTTGGAATAGGATTGGAGAGTTAACATCTCCAAGGCCACGAAACTTTGACACTAGAAATTACTATTGAGTGACAAATCCATTAGTAGAAATAGACGCTTGATGGGAAAGCGCGCCCAATACACACGTTAAGCATGAGGTCTAAGGTAGGAAATTAAAGTGGTATCCCCTATTTTCTTGGTTAGTGGGATTCCCACGTGTAAAGTGGTATCCCCTATTTGATATCACTTTGTTAGAATTTTAGGTCTAGGACATTTGTCCAATGTTCCCTTCCCACACACCTTATTATGACTTTCAATGGTTTTTCCTAGTCATTTATTTTTGAAGTGGTAACCATAGTTGATTTTATTAGGGCTATACCCAAGTGACTACTTGTGGGAAACACTTGCAGTACCTGAGACAAATGTAGAACCTTCATTTTAGGTCCTTGGGAGAGTGTTCATCGAAGGCGAGTACTTGCACCCCTATTGATTGTTGCGTGAAGGTCAATGTAATTGTTTCTCTCACCTCCATATAATATTTTTTAAGGCTTAATATCCCTCGGTAACTATTATTTTGGAATTCATCCTATCTCAACTTTCCACTAACTTCAGCCTTTAGGAAAGTAGTTTGCTTGTTGAATTTTTAGGCCTTTTTTAGTTGTGTGCTACTTTGACTCTAGTAAACCTTAGGAAAGTTTGTTTGGTATAATATACATTTTTATAAACAATCCTTACACAAATTTATCAAAGTGTTTGTCCCCCAAAATTTCCATTCAATGTGGCAAAGAGGAGAGACATCAGAATTTGTTGTTCTCGCTACAACGTTGTGATGCTTACTAAACTCAAACCAGAGTGACCCATAACCCAAACAAACCATCCATTTGGGAATTATCATTAGAGAAGAAGATATCCATATTGATTCTGTACATTCATCTTCATCTTAGGAATCAAATGCAAACTCATTTGAAGAACCTACTCATTTTGACATTGAAACCCTTGAAGACCATTATGTTGATTATGTGAATCCACCTTTGATATATATTACTAATCCAATTGTCTTGGATATCATTCAATCACCAATAGACCTAGCATATTTTTTTGAAATTTGGAGAGACACACAACACACATTTTTTTATCCTACGTCTTCATCAAAATTCCATGGACTCACACCCACTCAGCCTCCATTGGCTACAAGAGGTCTCCAGGCCTCCACTTCAAATGGTGTGCCTTTTAATATGAGTATCATTCCTCTTGGAATGCCATATATCAATGTACAAATACCATCAGCTAGCATTCATGTCCTTAGTATGAATTTGACTAGCACTTCAATGTCATTCGATATAGCTCAGGGCTCCAATCCTGGAGGTATGTCTACTTCATCTTCAGGTATACCCATTGGTGGTTCTGCTCTACCGAACATGAATTTTCCATATGCTTGGACTGTCCAGTCACATGTGACACACACACAAGGAGGGTATCAAAATCCTCTTGGTATTCCCAATACATGACCATGTACTAATTATCGGGGAAACCTTTTTCCTTGGAATGTTAATATTCCTATCGAAAGCACGGGACCTTCAACTGTGAATTCCAATTGGAATCATCCTCTGCAAAGAAGCGGTAATTACCACGGGGGGGGTTGAGGTCATCCTCCACTTTATACTAGCACGATTCCTGGAGGAAATCATCCTACTCTATAGGTAATATGCTAGGGGGAAATAATCCAAACGTCAACCCCATTTTGCAATGGAGTGGTCTTGTTCTAGGAAGAAACCAATATTTTTGGGCTCTCCTCCTTAAGGAACCCATATTTAAGGACCATTGTACACACCTTCATGCGGTCTTCATTCATTCTCACCACTATAACATTAGGTTGAACCCACATACGTGCATATTTTTTGTAGTTACCATGATATTGCTTGGTTTCATTGTATCTAAGCATGGGATTATGGTTCATCCCTTTAATGTTGAGGCAATAATTCAGGTCCCCATGCACGTGAAAATAATAAGACAACTTCAAAGTCTACAAGGGAAAGCCAATTCTCTTAGAATATTTATCGTCAATTATGTTTCATGCGTCTTCTCAAAAAATGTGTACCATTCATATGGGATGACCAAGCTCAATGCTCAATTGATGCATTGAAGAAGGATTTACTCACCAGTTCCCTTGCAATATTTTCTAGGGAGATCATATTACTCACCAGTTCCCTCATATGGAAGAGTTTCAATGCATAATGGCTCAACGTGGTGGGAAATAACAAAAACCTACCGCGTTGACACAACCTTTCCTGCAACAACAAGAAATGGTTGCCACAACGTTGGTACCCCCACAAGGGGGAAACCAGGATAACCCCATGCAAGAAATATTTTTTCCCAACGTTAATATCTCCATATGTGATCATGATATCAATATCCAAAAAAGGGTTTGTTCTTACGACCCACCTCCTAGTCTTTTGTATCCATCGACATCACAACCTTGTGGTTCTCTCTCCATTGAGAAACCTTCCATTGATATAGTACATTTCCCTCCCAAATTCATGCTATGTAATACAAACCATAAACCTAATGCGTGAGCTTCTTACAATTACAATGTTGTCGAGGACCTAGCTCAAGCACCATGTGCCCCGTCGACCTTAGAGGTATTGCAGAGTTGTCCCATAAAGAGAAAGGTGCTATTATTTGATATCGGTGTTGTTGATCCATCTGAAATGAACTTGATCACATTTGACTTGGTCCATTCAACGTGTAGGCTCCCTTGACATTTTTCTTTTCATATTAAAGTGGCATATCATGGTAAGAACATATTTCAAACCATTGTTGATGAAGGGGCCTTTACCTGTGTTATGTGATTAATATGGTTGTAAGCATTAGGATCACCCACCTTAATCCCATCCCTCACTATGCTCAAATCATTTGATGAACATGCATTCCTTCCTCACATAATTATTGTTGTCTGCTCCATTGAATTGGGAGGAAAGACACTTGAAGTTGAAGTAGTGGATGTGCCCATATAATGCAATATTTTGTTGGGATGTAGTTGAATACACACAATGATAATGGTAATGTATTTAGTGTTATGAGTGATTTGATTTCCTCATCAAGGGAATATCATTACAATCGACTAGTTAGATTCCTACATGCCTAATACAAGTGTCCATTCGAATGTGCCTTATATTGGAGATTCGAAAAAGGTGTTTCGTTGTATTGGGGTAGTAATGTTTAAATATGCTTCCCTTTTGGGAACTTTTATATCACCACCATGGGAACTCATACCATAGGTTTATCTAGTATTCACCATCATATTGGTGGCTTATTTCCCATTGTCAGGTTTTTCTAGCCTCATTCCAGTATATGACTCGA
This sequence comes from Larix kaempferi, assembly GCA_027924585.1. Classification (NCBI taxonomy): domain Eukaryota; kingdom Viridiplantae; phylum Streptophyta; class Pinopsida; order Pinales; family Pinaceae; genus Larix; species Larix kaempferi. The sequence continues at coordinate 3,134,480 of BSBM01001409.1, read as the reverse complement.
CTTCATCAAATCGAGTCTCGATGAAATGCCTTTTCATAGAAAATGTTGATGAGATCATGCCCAAATCCCTAGAATATGGTGGCTTGGATACTAGCTAAATATTATCTACCATTGAAATGTCATACCAATATATCTAGATTGCTTCAACAGAGCCAGGTCAACGTCTTCCCCCATAGGAGGAATATGATCTGTACACTTCGCCCACTTGCGCTATCGATACTTCCAGTTCTCTTGACCTTTTGGATAATGTTTTTTCGTCTAATGAAGTTATCCTCAAATTCATGAATATGTCTAAATGACCATGGTATGATGTGCATCATCTGTCATCATTCCTTCCTGAGGCATAATCATTGGAGGTCCGAACGAAAGACCTTACCCCTCATGATGACATGGAACGGTTCCAATGCCTAATTTTAGTACAAAATGTATACACTAAGGGAAATATGGAGAATATCTTGAAAACCATTCCTATTAATATATTTAGCAAGCTTGACATTATTACAAACATCAACATAGGTGTTGATAGCAGCTTCCTCGAATAAATTGTACAGTACACAACTCTTTTTAAATATTTTCACGATGTATTCGCTTAGTCATGTGAATAAATGTCTTGTATAGATCCTAGGATAGTCGAACAAGAGTCCAAAACCTACACAAAAACTAAACCTGTGAGACAAAATCTAAGACCAGTTAATCCTAAGAAAGCAACTTCCATTAAAGCAAAAGTAGAAAATATCTTGAAAGTTGAATTCATTTATCCTATGCCTTTGACTGAGTGGGTATCCAATCACGTTCCCATTGATACGAAGCAAGTAACTATCTGCATCTATATTGACTTTAGGGATATTAATTTGGTCTATACAAAAGATAATTATCCCACAACATTTATTTATCAGATAATTGATGAGTGTGCCAGTAGTGAAACCCTTTATTTCATGGATGTATTCTTCGACTATAATCAAATATAGATAACCAAGGAGGACCAACATAAAAGTTCTTTCACTTTCCCTTGGGGCACTTTTGTGTGTCGAAATAAACCTTTTTTCCTTAAAAAAATCAGGGTTTATTTTCAAAGGGCCATGTCATATGCATTCCACAAAGTCCCCGTGCATGTGAAAATAATCAGACAACTTCAAAGTCTACAAGGGAAAACCAATTCTCTTAGAATATTTATCGTCAATTATGTTTCATGTGTCTTCTAAAAAAATGTGTACCATTCATATGGGATGACCAAGCTCAATGCTCATTTGATGCATTGAAGACGGATTTAATGTTTGCCAACTCCTTAGTCGATGATAATATCATGTTTTGTATGTTTCAACAAACCCTCACGTGAAGCGCTACAAAATGGCATATCGAATTTCCTCGTAGAACATTCACGGCTTTTCTTCCTTAGCTATGATATTTTTGACACATTTTCAACTACCTATTCACTATGAAACGGGTACGGAACTATTGACTTCGCTTAGGAAATCCATTACAACTCATATATCCGATCATATTCATAAGTGGCGAAGACATCGAAATCATGCAGATATCCCAAATGCATTCTTAGAAAATCAGTTTGTGAAATCATTGTTTCCTAGTCTTGCAAAATATGTGGCTATGTTAGGAGCCATTACTGTAGGATCCATGACTGAAGAAAAACTCATTAAGAGTGCCCAATATATGAAATTGATCTATTCACAATTTGGCACACTTTATGATTTTACACCCCATGTTGCATGACGTGTGTTTGATCTAGCTAGGACACCTTAGGGCTCTCATGCCAATGGTGTGATAGGTTCTATCAATAAAGTTGATCAACTTACCCAACAAATGGGACAAATGTACGTTAAAAACCCTCAACCTACAATTGGTCATGCATAGTAGCAACCCAAAAATCCTACCCAAAATTCGTCATGTCCTTACAGTTCAATCCATGGACCTTAAAGGAAAGAAGAAGAAACAAAAGAAAAGGAAAAATTCTAATCTGGGGACATGAGTTGCAACCAATCCAAACACTCCAACCGGGGGAACGCATGAGAAAATAAATTTAAGTACCCTTGCAATATTTTCTAGGGAGATCATATTACTCACCAGTTTCCTCATATGGAATAGTTTCAATGCATAATGGCTCAACATGGTGGGAAATAAAAAAACCCACCGTGTTGACACAACCTTTCTCGTAGCAACAAGAAATGGTTGCCACAACGTCGGTACCCCCGCAAGGGGGAAACCAGGATAACCCCATGCAAGAAATAATTTTTCCCAACATTAATATCTCCATATGTGATCATGAGATCAATATATAGAAAAGGGTTTGTTCTTACGACCCACCTCCTAGTCTTTTGTATCCATCGACATCACAACCTTGTGGTTCTCTCTCCATTGAGAAACCTTCCATTGATATAGTACATTTCCCTCCCAAATTTATGCTATGTAATACAAACCATAACCCTAATACGTGAGCTTCTTACAATTATAATGTTGTCGAGGACCTAGCTCAAGCACTATGTGCCCCGTCGGCCTTAGAGGTATTGCAGAGTTGTCCCATAAAGAGAAAGGTGTTATTATTTGATATCGGTTTTTTTGATCCATTTGAAATGAACTTGATCACATTTGACTTGGTCCATTCAATGTGTAGGCTCCCTTGACATTTTTCTTTTCATATTAAAGTGGCATATCATGGTAAGAACATATTTCAAACCATTGTTGATGAAGGGGCATTTACCTGTGTTATGTGATTAATATGGTTGTAAGCATTATGATCACCCACCTTAATCCCATATCTCACTATTTTCAAATCATTTGATGAACATGCATTCCTGCCTCACATGATTTATTGTTTTCTTCTCCATTGAATTGGAAGGAAAGACACTTGAAGTTGAAGTAGTGGATGTGCCCATATATTGCAATATTTTGTTGGGACGTAGTTGAATACACACAATGACAGTGGTAATGTATTTAGTGTTCTGAGTGATTTGATTTCCTCATCAAGGGAATATCATTACAATCGACTAGTTATATTCCTACATGCCTAATACAAGTGTCCATTCAAATGTGCCTTATATTGGAGACTCGAAAAAGGTGTTTCGTTGTATTGGGGTGGGAATGTTTAAATATGCTTCCCTTTTGGGAAATTTTATATCACCACCATGGGCACTCATACCATAGGTTTATCTAGTATTCACCATCATATTGGTGGCTTATTTCCCATTGTTAGGTTTTTCTAGTCTCATTCCAGTAGATGACTCGACTTCATCAAATCGAGTCTTGATGAAATGCCTTTTCATAGAAAATGTTGATGAGATCATGCCCAAATCCCTAGAATATGGTGGCTTCGATACTAGCTAAATATTATCTACCACTAAAATGTCATACCAATATATCCAGATTGCTTCGGCAGAGCCAGGTCAACATCTTCCCCCATAGGAGGAATATAATCCGTACACTTTGCCCACATGCGCTATCGATACTTCGAGTTCTCTTGACCTTTTGGATAATGTTTTTTCATCTAATGAAGTTATCCTCAGAGTCATTAATATCTCTAAATGACCATGGTATGATGTGCATCATCTATCATCATTCCTTCCTGAGGCATAATCATTGGAGGTCCGACCGAAAGACCTCACCCCTCATGATGACATGGAATGGTTCCAATGCCTCATTTTAGTACAAAATGTATACACTAAGGGAAATATGGAGAATATATTGAAAACCATTCCTATTAATATATTGAGAAAGCTTGACATTATTAAAAACATTAACATAGGTGTTAATAGCTTCCTGGAATAAATTGTACAATACACAACTCTTTTAAACATTTTCACGATGTATTCGCTTAGTCATGTTCTCCTCTGAACTATAGTAGAGAATTTTTTCTTTATTTGGCTTCCACTGAATCCACTTTAGGGATGGTTTTGGTACAAGAGGATGATCTATATCAATAACATGTTGTGTATTAGCTTAGTAAGGGTCTTTTAGACCCTGAATATAGCTATTCCCAAGTAAAGAAGTTGGACTTGGAAGTAGTTCACGTTGTCTAGAGATTTAAACATTACATACTTCCACGAAAAATGATCGTAGTGGTAGAGGATAACCCCATGCAACACATTGTAACCCATCAGATAATTGGAAGCAAATATTCAAAGTGGATAGTCATCTTGCAAGATTTCGATCTCGAATTCATTAACGCTAAATCCAATAAGTACTTAGCATTTGCTTAGCTTATGTCTAAACTTTCCTGTGACGAAGATACCAGTACAGTTGATGAATCCTTTCTAGATGAACACTTGTTCCTCATCACATATTTTGATCCTTGGTATGGAACCATTATGATATATCTCCATACACAAAGGATCGATGCTCAGTTACCAGTGGTGAACGACATTGCATTTGACATCAATCCTGAAGATACCTCATCATAAGGGACACTTTGTACCATAGAGGAATTAACTTAGTCTTGCATCATTGCTTAGTTTATGCGAAAGTTAAGCAAGTGTTGAATGAATGCCATGTTGTAGCATGTGGTAGTCACCTTTCTGGGTTTACTACACCTCATAAAATTTTGTGTGCAAAATAATCTTGTCCCACTCTGACTCTATTCAAATATTGTATTAATGCCGTAAAAAAGTGTCATCCTTGTCAAATGTACACGAAGAAAATGTGTGCTCACCTTGCTCCATTTCATCCTATGGTTATCATTAGTCCATTTGAAAAATGGTCCCTATATTTTATGATGTGCAATCCTCCTTCCACTAATAGCCACCACTACATCATAGTGGCAATTGATTACTTTGCTAAGTAGGCTGAAGTGATGCCAATATTCAATAACTTATCCAAAACCGCAACATACATTTTATTCAATCATGTCATAGCTAGGTTTAGTGTACCTCCAGATATCATTACTGATAATGGATCTCATTTCAGGAATAACATATGGAAGAACTTACCCCCAAGTTAGGTTTGTGGCAAGACTTGTCTTCTCCATACTATCCACAATGCAATGGTTAATTAGAAGCCATCAAAAAGGTTTTGAATACCATGATGTAATGAATGGTTAATAAGAAAAAAACCAATTGGAATTTGATGTTGTTTTCCACCTTATGGGCATACTGAACCTCGACCAAGATTGCATCTAGTTTCACCCCATTCCAACTGGTTTATGGAGTTGTAGGCATGTTTTTGATTGAATGCAAGATCCCCTCATTGAAATTATCCATTGAAATCCTACCGAACACTTCTACAGAAGAAGAATGGATCATCTATTTACAACATCCCGATGAAACTCTATGAGAGGATACTCTTATCACGAAAGTACAAAAGTGATGGCTTAAGGCTCAATATAAAAACATTTCCACCCTTGAGTCTTTTCTGAAGGAAACCTGGTTTTGGTTTATGACCAAGACCATGATAAGTTAGGGAAGGAAAAGTTTTATTCCATGTGGTATGGCCCCCTCATCGCAAAACTAATATTGAAACATGGACCTTACAAGCTGGTAAACTATAATGGGGAACTGTTGTCGGAGATTGGGAATGGTCTCTACTTGAAGAAATAATTCATGTAGGCATTGATGCCTCACAATACTTGTTGTATTATGTTGTATTTTATGTATATATTTGTGTACTTTAGTTATTTCAAATGCATGCTTATCTTGCTTGGTATTTTGCTTTCCAGATGGCATAAGAAACCTTCACTTATTTGGGATAGGCGGGCGGCCCCAACTGGATTTCATGAAACATTGCTTCCACCGCATGGGTAATATTTTCACCTAACAACCAGCTCCTAAGTTCAAGAGGCTCTTTCCTTGTATCTGCAACCAATAATGTTGTTGAGTATATCACTGTAATCGAGCTTCTTGATAAGGCCATCATCCTCGAAATCCATTGAATCATAGTCAAACTGGACTCATAGTTGGTAGTAGCACAATTGAATGACCAATATTAGGCTTGCAATGATATAATGTATCAAAAGTTTCTATGAGTAAATCTTCTAGAATTTCATTGAGTTCATTAAGTATATTCATGTTCCTAGAGACCTAAATAGTTTGGATTTGTTATATAACTATGTACCTGATTGGAATCTTTGTCATTTGTAAAAATCTTATTAAAGCAAGCACGTACATTCATTCATGATAATTAATTGAACTCAACATTTAATAAATATAAGTAAAAGTTGGAACAACCATCATGTATAAAAAAAAAATCGGTTACGTCATAAACCAAAAAGTGTGTCCAAGTTCTAGATACAAAACCTTGTCCTCATAGCAACAAAAAAATGCATACATAAGTCTACCTAAGATATACATCATATCCGCAAATAGTAAAAGTGGTAATGCAAGTCGCTTCAGAACAATTCATCCAATGACTCCTGCGAGTGATGATACTCATTGTAACAAATGATGGTTGTTTCCACACTACATAGTAAGCATGCTATCCGTATAGGAACCCCAACTACATGTTGTTGCATGCATCATGGGATCCTTCTAAACCGAGTTGGGGCACACCCATGGTTAACCCCTCTAGGTTCACTTGGACCTCCCGAAGTTCCTCTACTATCTCACCACCCACCTCCTCCTTGTTGTTGTGTAGTTCTACTCATGTTCTCGGATGATTTGGAGGCATGTTGGTCCAATGTATGAATCATACACAAGAATTTTGTTAGTAAAATTCCACAAAAAAAATAAAGAGCATATTCTTTTCTTCTTCTTTTTTTTTCTTATTTTTCTTCAAGATAAAATAAAAAATTTCTTAAAAATCTGAAATATTTGAAAATTTCATAAAAACACATGGTTTACACAATCAGTCATCTTACCCATAGAAACCCGGTGGAAGTTTGGTGGAATAGCTAACTCAATTTCATGACAGAAATACACTCTAACATAGGAATAATATTCTCTCACAACTAGCTGATCATCCCACCAGTCTAAGAGATCCTGATCGAAAGTGCTCTATGGTAGCCATCCCCGAAATTGAGCCATCATATTGGTCCACCTCTGTATGGAGGAATTCACATCTCTCCGGGTGGTGCCTTCACCCTAGGATGGATCGTTGGGATTGTTGGAGTGGTATTTGGACCTATCTTGGAAGTCACACACCAGAGATGAGAAGTGTGACAGCTCAACAAATGGACCAAACCATGCAAAAGGTGGAAGCTAGCTAGAATTTAGCCAGATGTTTGTCTCCATTTTGTAATGGGATCAACCCATGTTGTGATGTATAAATATGTAAGGGATACAAGGGTGAAGGGTTTCTTTTGGCTTGGAAGATTATTATTGCTGGTAACTGAATATTCTGTTATGTTGTCATGAGTCACTGTTTTGTTGTGTAATACTGGAGTATGTAACATAGTATTGTTGCGCACTGCACATGTTATGTAAAACTGTTCCCGTTGATAAGCTGAATGAAATGACTCTATTATGAACTATATTGCATCTGTGTTAAATGTGATGAATGTTGTATCTGATGCGCACATGGATTCTTTATTTACATTTATGTCTGAATGAATTGATATATTTTATGAGTAATATTAGTGTTATGCACGATGACTGAATGAATGTTTAGCTTGGTTAGATGAGTGTTCACAACCCTTCAGCACTATGGAAGCTTGGTTCTAGCAATCCCCCTAGATACCTCGAGTGAGACTTAATTTGCTTGCAAGTGATGCTGAAAGGGATGATGTATTGGGTGTTGTTGTTAAATGTATGTTGAACCTTGGGACTACTTGCACGCCAACAAATGGTTCTGTTGTCAAGATCGAGATCTACAACTGAAGGGAAGGTGGATGTTAACTAATGGTTTCTTGGAGACCAACGAAGGAAGAGATAGAAGATTGGACGAAGGAGAAGGACTACAAGTTTACCATAGATTAGAATAAGAACCCTTGGATTCGTAAAGAACATTGGTTGCAAAAGTACATCTACACAGGCTTGCACAAGATTTTATTTTGTGAGTTCCCTATAATTATGGCTGAGTGGATGTTAATATTACATGAACAGAACCCAAAATTTCACGTTGATAGTCTGAGGAACTGGACCCCTAAATGGATCCATCTAGTCAACACTATAAGTAATATGATATCATGTGTAGTAGACTTCTAGTTGGACAGTGTGTTGAAGGGATATGTTACCGAATTTGACGTAGATTACACTCAATTATACAATGCTGTTGAGAGGGAGTTATTTAAGGGTCCACATGGGAGGTACTTGAAGTCATTATACACTTGGATCAAGATTATGTTGTGTGACAAAGGGAATTTGACATTGGAATCAGATCACCCTAGTAGTTAAGCACTTACACGTGCATTGGGGAACTGGGGGTTGACTAGTGAATGATCCGAGTAAAAGAAGGCAAGAATGAATGAAGAGAGGATGAGATGAGGATTCTGATGAGAGAAGAAGATGTGATAGTAGAAGAAATTGGATTACTACATGGTGGAAAAAGGTTCCGGAAATATAGTAGGAAGAGGAATACAGCTGAGGTAGAGGATCAATGAAGTGAGTTTGAAGAAAGAGAAATCTATGCGAGACACCATATCAACGGATTATAGCGCCCAAAGAAGGAGAAAGACCATCAGCTCAGTCCTCCCAAACAAGGTATTCCTGTTCATATCAGGATCTGCGTCAACCCCATGACCCCATGCACGTCCCCAACACCTAAGGTAAGAAATCTGATTTTGTCATTTCTAGTTAGTAAAAATAGTAAAAGTAGTGGGGATAATTTGACTACTCAAACACAGTCAAAGACACCTAGTAGCAGTATTGTGTAGAATACGATGGAAGGGTTAGACCCTACTCTATGGATGCATGTATTCCATGGAATGGAGACAAACGATCCAGGTCAAAACTTTTTTGTGTGTGAGGTGATATGGCAGGAAAAGAAATTCTAGGATGGTGCTACAAAGATTTCGCATTGACTTGGTACATGAAGTATCAGATCAACGTACCAAATAGGACGTTGGATGGAATCAAAGAAGCTTTGGTGAAGGAATTCAGGAAACCTAAATATGAGTCACAATGTATTAATGAACTAAAGGTGATTAGACAAGTGTCAAATGAATCGGTTTAGGACTTTGAACAGTGATTCAAAGTGCTGGTGGATAGGTTATCATTCCATATTCATGAAGATTAGCATAAGGAGTGGTTCATTGCAGGGTTGTTGCCACATATACGTGACCCCTTAACGCAACAAAATATTACGATGCATCCAGATGCACTAGATATAGCTATTAAGTTGGAAGAATCCCTGGTAGGAGAGAACAATGCAAGGATGGCTTAGGTATAGAGAGAGCTTGATGCATTGACGATTCAGTTGCAGGATATTTACAAGGGGGAGGATAAGCATGAAGAGATATGGTGTACCATTTGCAGGAGGGAGGTACACCATAACAATGAATTCCCAAAATACAAATAATATTTGGAAATTAGAGACCTGAATCCTTTACCCCCGACTAGAGGGGTATGGTGTGAGATATGTAGAGGGAATCATCCCCCTGCTACTTGTCCATTGCTGCAGAAATATGTTAGTACCCCAAGAAGACTGATTTGCAACTTTTGCAAATATATGGGTCGTGATGAGAAGGATTGTCATGAACTAGATCTCATGAGAGAGCACACATCAGATTCATACAGGTTCCAAGGGGAGGTTGGACCAGAAGGATAAATACAACAAAACAATGCCTCGAGGGACAACAATCAAGGAGGCCGTGGAAGATTCATAGGTCAAGGAATAGGAGGATTTGAAAGAGGTAGAGGAGCAATAATTTGTTACAATTGTTGTCAATAGGGACATTTTTCATGGGAATTCCAGAACCCATGCATGACATGCACATACTATAGACAGTTGGATCATGCAATAGAATATTACCCACTATTGGTCATGAAATGGAAATACAGGATAAATCATAATCAAAATAATATCTGGAATCCAAATCCAAATGAGAATCGGAACCAAAACCAAAACCAAAACCAAAACCGGATTCCGAATCTGAACCAAAATCGCGACGACCAACCCAGGATAGCAGAAGAGTGTGATAACCAACCTAGGATATTAACAGTGATGCGAGGAGGAACTAGGACTAGAGATGATGTGATAGAGGAAGAATTGTGCACAAGACAATGGGTTAGGAAAGCTATTGGAAAGACCCTTATGTTTGATCCTAAGAGGGAGAAGAATATGTATCAACAGGAAAGGAAAGAGCTCATGAAACTAGACTTTGGATATTCATATCGCGACAAGCATATGATCGACCACATGCATATGACATGCCTAGAGCATATGACTACTCAGTTACAGAGGGTCCAAATGAAAAGGTAAGTACTTTGAGAAATTTATTGAAAAGCTAATTAGAATTGATAAAGGATGAATATTCTTTGGGTATACTGCACTGGATGATCGACCGATGAACATAAGATATGGGAGAGCGTGCTCTTGTTAACCAGGTGCAACGCAATAGCAGGAAAAACAGGGAGTTCTGCCTGAGTGTGCAGGTAGGAGATTATGACATGGACTATGTCATTCTAGATTTGGTTTCTGATGTAAATTTTTTTCCAAAACAAACATGGGAAATGATGGGTAGGCCAAAGCTAATTTGTTCTAACTTTCAATTGAGACTACTTAACTAGAATAAAATTGTCATGATTGGAAGATTGATTGGGGTACCTATTTATGTGGATGGGGTGTGTTTTGCAATTGATTTTGAGGTTATTGAGACTGAATATGACAAAAAACCATATCCTACACTATTGGGACTTGGATGGGATTTTGCTAACCAATCCATTATAGATCTCAAGAAGAGACAAATGATTTTTGAGGGGTATAATTTAAGAGTCACTGCACCATTGGACCAAACCAAAGGGAGAATATATGTGGAACCAGTCAGGAATGGCGAGCTGGAAAATCTATACAACATGGCTTGCATGATGGACGATTACGTTGATTCTACTACCGATGGGGTGATATGTTGGCATAGTTTTAGCTCATGCACATTGGAATATGAAGAAGCTTCAGAAGACTGGAACCAAAAGATGCATGGAGTACATATGAGAAGGTATGCATGTATCACATGTTCATTACACCGAATCCGAATAGAGGTATGTGATCCACCAAAATATGATGGCATTACAGATGTAGATTCATTTGTAACAAATTTTGAAGTATAGATACCAGAACATCAAAGGTTGTTAGCATTAGATGTCACGCTGAAAGTGACACCTTCATGTTGGTAGGCTACTCATAAGGAGAAAATGAGTGTCTGGAAACAGTGCAAAAGGTTGTTGTAGGTCAGATTTGATGTCGAGTATACCACGCAGAAGTATGCAAGGATGAGCTGCCCATCTGACCATGTTGCATAGTGTATCACAACATGGAGTGCAATGCCAAAACATGAATGGATGCATCGATTTGTACACACGTTGGATACAGTTCCAAATAATTGGTGCATTGAGGTGGAGTTGTGCAGAGGTACACCAGACTATGAAGAGAGGATTAGTAATTTCAACGTAACATTCAGTTTTGAAGATGAACCTCCAGTAGTAGACATAGCCTTGCAGGCTATCAAAACAAAGAGCTTTGCACCAGGATATATAACAGGGTCAAGACCCCTACACATTGTGCATCTACCTCCTCCCATAGTGCATGAAGTTTTTGAATGTTACAATGTTAATGAAGAAGGACAGGAGGAGGAAAATCAAAGAAACCTACAAATACTAGAGACTAAAGGTGAATACACAGTAGAGGGACCAATGCTTGGGTCTGTGGATTATGCCAAGCCGCTAAGAATTCACAAAGTAAACATTGGCACACAGGAGAATCCAAAGTTTTCCAACATTAGGGACTATTAGAATGATGCGAGAGTTGAGAAGATTGTTGATTTATTGTGTGAATATCAAGATCTTTTTCCCAGAAGGTTTTTAGATATGGAGGGAATTGCGGGGGAACTAGGTGAAATGAAGATACTGTTGAAGCTAGATGCTAAACTAGTAAGGCATATACCATACCATTGAATCTAGTATACAAGAAAAAATTCGAGGTGAGGATAGACAAGATGTTGGAAGCAATAATTATAGAACCAATAGAAGAATCAGAATGGATCATTCTGATGGTGTTCCAAGACAAAAAGACAAGAAGAGTCCATATTTATCCCCAGAAGAGAACCCCCTATCACCCACAAGCAAATGGAATAGTTGAAGCATTTAATAATATTTTGGAGAATGCGTTGACAAAGTTATGCAAAATCAATAGAGATGATTGGGACTTGAGAATCCATCTAGTATTATGGGCTTATAGGACAACTTGTAAGAAGATGTCAGGACATACACCATTCAGGCTAATGTATGAGAAAGAGGTCGTCATTCCTATGGATTTTATTGTTCTGGTCCTACATGTTGCTGCGCAGATAGAGCTCACAGATAGTGGCGCATTGGAAAGAAGAGTGGAAGAATTAATTGAGTTGGAAGAAGATAACTTTGTCGCAAGTTTTCACCAGATGGTTCAAAAAGCATGAGAAAAAGCATGGAATGATAGACATATAAAGCATGAACAATTCAATACCGAAGACCTTTTTTATGTATGATAATAAGTTCATGAAGAATCCATGTGAGTTCAGAATGCATTGGCTAGGTCCTTATGTTATAAAAATTTTCAAGGGGGCATTCAACTGAATGGGGAACCTGTAGAAGGGTTTGTCAATGGAAGTTGACTGAAACTATATTGGGACACTTGTCCTTTTGTGCAATAGCTAGAATGTTGAAAAAAAATGTTCTAGAAAGAAAATGTTGCAAAAATAGAACTGTTGCAGGGAGAAGATTGTTGCAAATAGAATACAATAGGTTGCAGAAAGAAAGAGTAAGAATTAACGCAAGAAGGAAGCGTGTTGTAAAGTCAAATAGCGTGCATGTGAAGCTAGGAAAAAGACGGACGGAATTGGCAAGCGGGAACATTAAAAGTAGTAATGTTGAAAAGATGGGGATGCAACATAATAAATGTAGAAGATTTTCAATGGGATTCAAATAGTAGAGCGGATCCCAAGTAAATATAGACTAAATCCAGCTAATGGTACAGTAATATAGGACAACATTGAATGCACCAATGGGAATGAAGGCATAAAAGACAACCAAGAAAGGGGTTTAAAACAATAAGCAAAGGGACAGGTGTAGGACATTAGTCTACAAGTAGTTAGAGTAGAATTAAGCAAAGCTTATTCAATTGCAGTCGTTCCAGTATAGAGTAATGGCACCAAGGGTACTAGCATCAATCCAATGAAAGGAGGGCACTAGGAATGCCTCCATTGTGATAGAAGAAGAGGTATCGAGACTTGACACATTAGGATCAGGATCTAGATCAAGAGTAGGAAAATGAGAATCAAGCTCCACACAACCGGATTTTCAAAATCCATATGCACCTCCAAGAAAGACGAATGCAAAGCCAATAAATTTGGAAAAGGTGGCAAAGTATACCATGGAGGAAAAATTCCAAAGGAGGTCTCTATATGGGGAAATCTGTTAGGAACTGTGAAAAGTTTGAAGTACACGGACCATGGCATTACCAACACAGAACAATTTTCGTAGTTGGACACAAAGACTTACATGAACATAAAGACCAGTCCGGACACACCAATTATTACACTGGAGCCACAACAATGGGAAATGGGGTTGAAGCGCGAAAGAATATTGAATTTGTTGGAGATCCCGCATTTTGGTAGAAGTCTAGAAATTAACAACTGTGTATAATTGTTGTTGAGATATATACATGGAGGATTCCTATGGTTGGATATGACAGTGACCATTGGAAGTAATTTGATTGTGTAGATAATGAGGATGTCGATAGCAGGGGAGGACTAGGCACTGTTGTGTAGGAACAAGAAGCAGGACAAAGGACTAGTTGAAAGGATGAAGGATAAATATGGCACACATAGAGCACAATGGGGGTTGGATGTGGGAAGCATCAACAATGACACAGTAAGGTTTGTAGCACAAGTATTGGCTTAAATCTATTTGGTAAAAGTTGTGACAATCAGGTCGCAACAAGGATTATAGTAGCAGTACAAAAGTGCGTAGAAGGCGTATAACTGAATTGATGACATTGTTAGTGAACAAATTCATGGAGGATTGCAGGGAAGTGCATGAGAATGGGAAACCATTCCATTATGCATGGAGACTTATATTGATTTCATTATTCACATGGAGGAAGCCTAAATATTCATAGTTCTTGGACATTGACCAGAATTCATGTTTGGCAATGAGATATGCTAAATTGTGGCATACCACCAATAAGAGGAGGAAGATTGATAAAAATGTGGCATTATTTGTCTACAATGAAGCCATCTGGCATATCATCAAGATAGTACCACACATTCAACCACATGTAGTAGAGATGTACAAGGGAATTACACACATTAAGGTCTAGATACACCATATGTACATCTAAGCCGGAAGGGATTAGGAAAAATGATGGTTACAAACATTGTTTAGACTAACTGAGAAAGATGCCAGCCTGATTGTGAATGCTTGGGAGGCAGAGTGGAGAGTTCTAGACATAGAGAAGGAACAACCATAGAAGGATGTATCACATGACGAAGAATCGAAAGAAGATTCAAACGAATAACAAGATTAGGGACAAGAAGAACAACATGGAAATGAATCAGACCAAGGAAATGGTGCAGGCGACACTGCACATGATACTGCACTAGGGGAAGGTGAGAAAAGGAAGGAGAATCTACCGAGGCAAGGAATGCAATACAAAAGTAGAAACAGAAAGAAATGAAAGAGCCATTGGTCTAGTCACTGATAGAAGAATACTTGGAAAAAATAGTCGAACAAGTCAAGGAAGTAGTAGAGAAAGTGCTAGAGAAAGTAACGTAAAAGCAAGAGGATATGAAGACAAGCATGCAGGAGCAGTTAAGTGCACTGCGCCAAGATTTAGAAGAAGCTAGAATCACACCTAATAGAGAAGAGGAAGAGCATATCGAGAGTACGGGACCACGGAAGAGGGTCTCGCAGCCATCATATCATCAACCAAGCGAAGAACCATGAAGATAGCGTTGGGATCTTTGGATTTCCCTACAACAGAAATACAAGGAAGTGCATTGGTGGTAAGTTCAATTCAATTGGTTTTGTAATAAATACCAGTAAAAGTGTTGTACAATTTTCAAATATTAGTGGCAAGAGAAATTCAGTTGCGCACAACCGTGAGATTAGCCAAGAAGTACAAAGAAATTGTAGCAAAGATATCGGTGCAAGAGGAAAATGAGAAGCTACACAAGGAAAAATAGGGCGATACATAGAAGAAAGAAAACATCATAGAAGAGGAAAGAAGAGGCGGTGATGGAAAATGAAAAATTGCGGTAGGAACTAGAGAGATTATTCAACACAATCTCATAGGAACAATTGGAGGTAGACATCTCAATGGAAGAAAAAGTGACAAATATAAGTGAATCAATCCAAATTTTCCATGAGAATAGTGTGGACTTGGAAACAAGGACAACACCAAGTACACCACCAGAGGAAAGAGAGAAAAGGGAGAAAACAACTAGTGCAGCAGCAAAAAAATATCAAGACCTTGGAAGAAAAGTGCATTTAGATGTGTGAAGAAAGCACACAAATTTGGTCATAGCTCATTGAGAGTGTGGAGTTGAAGGAAAGAGACCAAAAAGTGTAGGATGCACAGACGAAGGCACACAAAATGAAGGATACAATGGGTACTCTGCCAACAAATGAGTGTATGGCCACAATGGTGGAGCATAAAAATCAACTAGTGAAAGTTAATAAGTTGAGAACCGAGCAACATGATATTCCACAGAAGTTGGAGCCTCTACAGGATGAAGCGTACAAGGTAATAGAAGAACTTGCTGTAGTACAAGCCGGTGTGAAGCAGACAAGTGAGGACACTAAGAATAAGTTCAAGGGACCTCAGATTGTGCAAATAACAGAGGGCATCACAATTCAAGAAGCATAAGAAAAGCAATAGGTTGTGACTTCGAAAGACACACTTGAGAAGCTAATGGAGATAGTGAAGGAAATGCAACGTTGGGCTTAAAGTGACATGCATCAGAAATCACGTGTGGCCATCAATAGAAAAAACAGTGGCTAATATTTTGAAATGATAGCAAATCGACATCAAATACTTGGAGTCAGATTAGGCGGCGCAGGAAAATCATGACATGAAGAGTTGAGGGACTTTGTGAGCGAATATAAAAGAGACAACGGATTGCAGGCTAAAGAACTTAAGTTTCCTTTTTGGTGTTTTGGGGTATATGTTGCAGTTTTGGGTATACGTTGTAAATATATAGAACCAAGGGGTAAATAATAGGTGTCGAGTAGTGAAACAAGGCCGACGATATAGAAATCAAAGTCACCATAAGCTAAGAGATGAGGCAGATGTGTCACATGGAGCCATGGTGCCACCAAAAGGAGAACTGATAGTATAGAGAGAAACCTAACTAGCAGAGTCGAGTGATGGTTGGAACTATGATCATAATAATGATCACAATGATGTGACCAAATGGGCTAACCTATGGTTCGAAAGGCTTTATGCTATAGTAGACATACTACTGCATCAAAGAAACTTGGTCAAAGAAGTTCATGCAATAGCTGAAGTTGCTCAGTATGAGCAACAAGTGAGTGTTGGGAGCCCTTTGGAGTGCGTTTTGGACTTGTATTATAAGCCACGCACCAGAGATGGACCATGTGACAACTCAAAAAATGGACCAAACTACACAAAAGGAAGAATGATTAGTTAGATGTTTGTGTCCACTTTGTAATGGGCTCACCCCATCTTGTGATGTATAAATATATAAGGGATCTAAGGGTGAAGGGTTTCTTTTGGCCCGAAAGATTATTATTGTTTGTGATTGACTATTATATTATGTGGTCATGAGTGACTATTTTGCTGTGTAATACTACTGTTTGTAACATATTATTGTTGCACATTGTGTAGGTTATGTAAGACCATTTCCATTGATAAGCTGAATGAAATGACTATGTTATGAACTATATTTCATATGTGTTAAATGTGATGGATGTTGTATCTGATGCGCACATGGATGCTCTCTTTACATTTATGTATGAATGAATTGATCTATTTTATGAATAAGATTAGTGTTTTGTGTGGTGAATGAATCAATGTTTAGCTTGTTTAGATGAATGTTCACAACCCTTCAGCACTGCGGAATCTTGGTGCTTGCAGTCCCCCTAGATACCTCAGGTAAGACTTCAGCTGCTTATAGGTGATTCCAAAAGGGTCGGTGTCCTGGGTTTTGTTGGTAAATCTATGTTGAACCTTGGGTATGATCACGGGCCAATAGGTATCCACTCAAGGAAGAAGCTACATAAAAGTGAACCATATCTGAACTATTTTGGTGCACATGTTCGACACCTTGACAACTGGTCCTTTAGATTGATAATAATCCATGTGTACCAATCGAATACACATGGCTCCATGCACTCTATATCATATTGCATGTGGGATCTTATTCCAACTGTGGTGTGGTTGATTCCACCACTTGAGTAATGGTGAATAGCATTGAGCGAAGAGTAATATCTATGGCCGCATTTCTAGGAGTGTGACTACTACTTTTCTTGGCCCTCATACGACATTAAGTAGCCATCATATCATCCACTGAACCTATAATCACATTTGAGCTTCCTTATTTCAGTATTAACACTGATCCTCAATGGGAAAAACTTGTTAGGAAGTATATATCTTCTACTATTATTTCAAGGATGTCGTTCCCCATTTGAAAAACTTGGAATCATGGATCCCACATATATATCATGCGTTGGAGCAGCACATCTGACTTAGTATGCATGTTCTCACAATAGAGAATTTTAAGAGGCCACATTTCCAAAGTGCATTCAACGTGCTCATATCTTTTAAAGTAGTAGTATCCATAGCCTCATGCACACGTTCCTTCCACTCAATCATTGTAATCCCTGCACAACCATCATCTTTTTGATCAGATAACTTTCTCCATGCAAGAATCTAGGGCCAAAGAGAATTTTTTTAAGTGTTTGAGATTTCAAACCCCAAATTTTTGTTAGATTCCTGTTGGGCCTCCAAAATTTCCCTACTAATTTTGCAAAAATTAAGGGCCCCCCATTTGCATTCTGTAAATATTGTTTTCATATTGCTTTTGGTTTTTCCTTGCTTGATTTAGTTGATGGTTTGATGGTATCCTTTCCTAGATCTTTGATTTTCTGCATTTCTCACTTCTTTGGGATTATATTTCATGGTATCATGAGTTTGTCACATGATCTTTTTGTAGTGAAGCAATTGGTGAAATGTCATGCATATATCTAACTCAATCATCATAATTTAAATGATGGATTTATGGAATCATTTAAACTGTTTTTTTCGCCGCATAAGTTATCATTTTGTCGTTTGATTTTTTTTTTGGAATCTTGCTTATTGAACAACATTGGCATGATCTTATTTGAGATTATCTGAGTTGATTGTGTGCTTCGATTTGCTTTGATTGGGTTAATGTGATATTTTGACTGCTTTGTCAAATTTTGAGTCTTTGGTTCTTCAATGAATTAAATAGGCATTTTAGCAGATCAAAATAAATTAATTAAAAGATTGATTTTATGATTTCAAATTGTGCCTTGAAATAATTTATGTCAATGAATGGAATCAAGCTGACGGTTCTTGATTTGAGTAATCTATTAAATTTTACGAGCGTTGATTTTTTTAAAATTATGTTATGTTCGTAAATTCTCATTCTTTGGCACACTAAATAATCCAATTCAAGCTTATTTATAATAAACTTGGTCTATGTATTAAAAGCATATATTTTAATAATTTGAGACGAGCTGATAATTTTCAATTTGGTTGGATTATCAATTTTACAGAGGTGTAACTTTGATCAAGAAATGTCTTTTGTATTATTTTGCTCATTTTTCTCCCTACATTAATATACAATTGAAGGAATGCCTAAAGTTTTACACATGATATCTAGAAGTACATCCTTAACATGACTCAGAATTTTAACTCAAATATGTACTTAGGTTCATGTGAATTAGTTTTCTAATAAGGTTGAGAAGCATGACAAAATGATGTCAATTCTTAAGAAATCCTTTGGTTGGGACATGTGTTCCATCACTTGTATAATTGTACAAACTTCATTAAGTTTATTGACTATAACGTTAGTCCCTATCAATAATTTTTAAGGATAATTTAAATATGTACTTAGGTTCATGTGAATTAGTTGTCTAATAAGGTTGAGAAGCATGGCAAAATGATGTCAACTGTTAAGAAATCCTTTGGTTGGGACATGTGTTCCATCACTTGTATAAGTGTACAAACTTCATTAAGTTATTGACTATAATGTTAGTGCCTATCAATAAGTTTTGAAAAGGATCATTTATTTGGCATATATACATTCTATGAGGAAAATATTATTTTATTTCATAGAAGTGTTGAAGGCCCATCTTTAAATCCCTTGATTTTCTTATGAATGAGTGAAGTTATCAATTTACACAATCAAAGTATTTATATTTTGATTCTTATATATTTTTCAATAGCATCAATATTTAACTTCATTTAATCATTTTTAAAGTTCAAATATATCTTGGGAATAATTGCTTTTAAAAATAGAAAAATTACACTCTTTTCATCAAAGTTAGGCTCATTAATGTCTCTCCAAGTTTAAGATTATCATTTACAAAAATCTTGGGAAATGTTTATGCCACCTTTATGTTGAAATGAAATATTTATTCCTTAATAAATATGTTGATTGTGTAGGTTCTAGAATGAGAGGAAATTGCATTCAGAAGAGATTCCACCATATCACCAGAAAATGAGCAAGCTATAGATTCATTTTGTTGAAAATATTGTTCCATTGTGAGGATGCCTCCACATCATTAGATGAAAATTCACTTGGTTAGTGACATTGGCACATATACAAGCTTTTAGCAAGGTAACAAGTCCTTGGGTGACATCACTTTGTTAGCATTTTGGGTCTAGGACATTTGTCCAACGTTCCCTGCCTATACGCCTTATTATGATTGTCGACTATTCCTCCCGGTAATTGATTTTTGAAGTGGCAATCATATTTTCTTTTCTTAGTACTATACCTAGGTGAATACTTGTGGGAAACACTTGTATTACCTGAGACAAATGTAGAACCTTTGTTTCAGCTCCTTGGGAGGGTGTTCGTCAAAGGCAAGTACTTGCACCCCTGGTGATTGTTGCGTGAATGTTAGCGTAACTGTTTTTATCACCTTCATCTAGTAGTTTTTGAGGCTTAACATCCCTCGATAACTATTATTTCAGAATGCATACTATCTTAACTTTCCACTAAATTCAATCTTTATTAAATTAGTTTACTTGTTGAATCTTTTAGGCCCTTTTTAGTTGTGTGTTTCTTTGAGTCCAGTAAACGTTATGATTATCTGTTTGGTAGAATATACAATATTATAAATAGTCCTTACACCAATTTTTCAAAGTGGCTAGCCCCCAAAGCATAATTCAAGGTGGAAAAGAAAAGAGTCCTGGAATTTTTGGTCCCACAACAACGCGATGACACTATCTAAACTCAAATTGGAGTGATCCAGAACCATAACTGAACATCCATTTGGGAAATTGTTATCACAATATTTAACACCCTTGATGGAAAGGGTCGGAAGAACATAATTAATTTGCACCAACATGAAGATCAATTAAAATCACTGAAATAAAGTACCTTTTCCATGGCCTAATTACTACTTTCCTAGAAGAAAGGTGCAAATGGTTACTAAATTCAACACTTAAGATGCATCTATGGTCATCAAATTTTAAATTAGATCTAAGAAGGGTCACCACAAGCTTAAAGTGGAGGAAACTCCATGAACTATTGAATTAAAATGTGTAAAAATATTAATTACGGAGAAAATGTGAATTTGGTGCATGCAACATTAGGATCTTCACCCACATTGGGATTCCCACCTATTTGAACTAATCCAAGGCTATAAAAGAGTTCTTTGGGGTAGAGGCTTGGGAGGATGATTTGAGTAAGAATTTGAGAGAAGCTGGAACATTGTTGAGAGGGAAATCAATCTATGTTTGTCAAATACCTTTGTGATCAAGGGCTAAGGTAAAAGGAGAGAAAACTTGGACTATGGAGAAGGATGGTACTGTCAACATGATCAAGGTTGTAAGTGTAATAATTCACCCATTTAATGCAAATGAATCATGTTTTCCCCCAATTTATGTCATTATCATTGAGTATATGAGCTGATTTCATGTGTAAGATATTAATTTCAAAGTTATTAACTAGTTTTTCGGTTAAGAGGAAATGAGAAGGGTATTTTTTTATTGTGTGCAGGTCATCTGGTGGACATAAAGTGTAGTGAACAAGGAAGGATCGACATATCTCAATTCACCAAATAATCACGCTATAATAGGTAGTCTCCTTTCTTCCCTCCCTACTTCTAAACTCTTTAAAAGATAACGATAGATATTAGGAATATAGTTTATAATTTATTCTCATCTCTATCGATGGGCCTTACTAAGCCATTGGGAGATCTGATCTTTTATACCTAGCACTGCATTCAAATTTCTTCAAAATAATGTCTTCTCCTTTATTTTGATTTGATGGTAACTAGAGCTCAAATCAATCATTGAAAAAACCTTTCCCCCCCTCATTTGATCAAAGAGATCATCAATTTGAGGAAATGAGTATTTATTATTTATTGTAACTTTGTTCAACTACCTATAATCAGTACATAACTTGAATGTTCCATCTTTATCTTTCATAAATAGCATAGGTTCTCCCCATGGAGACACGCTTGTTCGAATGTATTTATTTTTCAACAACTCTTGCAATTGCATTTTCAGCTCTTGCAATTTTGATGTACTCATTTTGTGAGGTGTCTTATACACTAGTGCAGCTCTTGGCACAAGATAAATTGTGAAAACAATATCCATCTTCAGAGGAATTCCTAACACTTCATCGGGAAACACATCCCTAAATTCTTATAGGACTCAGTAGTCCTCCAACATGGAAACTTCATTTTTTGTTTTATCCAATACATGTGTTGCATACAATTGACAACCCTTTCTAAATAACTTCTTTAGCTGCAAGGATGAAATCTATCAAATGGAAAGCACATTTTGAATGCCCTTTACTATCCCTGGGTTTCCTTCTTCATCAATTCATTCGAAGGTCTTGTTGTAGAAATCAAGTGTAAATTTATGTGCTTCCAACCAATCCATTCCAATGAGAAATGAGTCATAAGAACCCTGTGGCAAAATATTCATATTTTTTCATATAAAAATTCCATCCATTTCTAATGGAGATTTCTCCACCACTTCACTAACTTTTTTCTTGGTTCTAGGGGCTAGTTGAATTAGCCATTATCTACTATGCTTTGTTTGCTTAAAAGCACAAATCTCAACAATTTTAGGAGTGATATAATTGTAAGTAGATTCAAGGTCAATCAAAATAAAAGTAAATTTCGTAGAAATATTACCTTCAACCTCAACCATAGCTTATGGCCTGCTTGGCGGTCCTCTGGTGCAACATAGATTCTAGGGACGGTCCTTGCTACATCACCTACAATTTCAATGTCTTGGATGTTGTGAACATTTTTGGTACTCCCATTTCGATGTGGAAAGTTTCTAAGAATATGTTCCTCTCCACATCCCCAACACTGAAGTGGCTCTCTTCAATTGTATCCCATCATCCTAGATGGATTAATCACACCCTATGGTTGTTTCCTTTGCTGATTTCTAAATTGAAGAGGCATGAATCCCCTCTTTATTTGGTCAAACTTATCCTTATTCGTGTCCTTCCATGCCTTACGGAATTCTGGCTTACTTTTGTTTTGATCATAACAATACTTGGCCTTCCTTATGGGTTCATCTCAAGTTTGAGGTTCATCAAACTCAATTATTTCCTTGTATTATTGAGGTAGTCCACTTAAAAAACATTGAATTTTGACCTTATCATCTCTGATATACATAACATAACTCATCAAATCCAAGGATTTATTTCCATACTCCTCCATGGTCATTTGTCCCAATTTCAACTAATGAAACTCTTTAATTTTGTCATCGTAGTACCTATTAGAGAGGTAATTTTGCTTGAAGTACTTCTTGAATTGCTTTCACGCAATCTTCCTTTCATTGATCTTCTTGACTTGTATAAGGTGATCCTGCCATATAGATACTCTTCCATTCAAATCAAATATGGCCACCATTTCCTTCATGTTCATGGAGTAGCATTGGACTTTGAAATATTTCCTCGTCCCAAGAAGCCAAGTGTAATGACCCTTTTTCAAAATTCTATTAAAATGCCAATTTTTCCACTTTTTCCTCAATTTCGACCTTTGACTAGTTTAACTGTTTTGACCTCCAAATCAACCCAAATGCTCCCAAATATTATGTAGGAGTGTATGAATGGTATTTAGACTTGAATATCAGTTTCAGGGATGTTTTATGGCCCTCCAAATACTGCTGCAAACTTGATTTGTATTCTGATCAATATAGGTAATTTTGACTAGTAATTTGTGCATCAAATCCCCCCCGGGTAACACTGAAAATGGCCTTCCAAATGCCTCCAAAATCCCACGAATTTATGAACAGAGGTATATAATGTGTTAAGTATGTGATTAAGGTCTCATATGCACCATTAATTGATTTTTACTACTGTTCTAACTCTCTCACATTCAACAGCAAAAACCCCCAATTCAACCCTTGGGGAAATGGCACTATTTCACCTCCCAATAAAACTAAACTGAGTAAAAATGCTTCAAATGCTCAAGTACAGTACATGAAACTTGTATAATACATCCATGGCAGTATATTGATCACAAATATATCAGAGAATCATCCATCCATTCGAAATAATCAACATTATAGTGTCATACATCAATGCATTGGGGAAATGGACATTGTTTGCTCATTAATCAATAGTTTTGCATACAACCAGTGGGTATTTCGACCTGAGACTTTATGAATATTAATAACAGAGGATATGAAGCTATTACAATCAGAAATATATAATGAGAAGCTCTCTCAAGAAGCACAAGTGCTCACCAAAAACGCCCTCCCTCAAGGAGCATGAATATGCCTTCAAAACTGGAAACGGTGGAGAGAAAGTGCTGCACTAAACCAAACCATGAAACTTCCTGTAGATGCTACCTGCAAATAAAAACTCCATTAAAGCACCATGAAAGACCTGAGTGGCCTCTCCAAACACCAACTTGGATGGGAATCTTTCACCCTCGAAATTGGCTAAGGCAAGAAACTAGTCATCCACTAGCTCTCTCTTCACAAATGCAATTTTTCTCAAATCATCAAAAGCCATTCTTATTATTCATTTCTAAATTTTATAACCAACATTAGCCTTCTAAGGGTTGAAATACTCTCAATAGATTCAATAGATTTCCATTTAGGAAATATTCCACATTTGCCACTTGTCTCCTAGTTCCAACCTTCCATCTTCTCCCAAATTCGATTTTGAGTCTCTTTGGCTTCTCCAACTCCCAAATTCACCTTCCTTGAGCCTATTTTTGGTGCTGACATGTCATAGTGGTCAGATGTCAGAGGTCAGGTCTGCAATTTGTCATAGTTGTCATAGATGCTCCATCATTGGTGTCATAGGGGCTAGGGAATCTAGCCCAAGTGTCCACAAACTTCTACTTTGACTCTTTATCTTCCATGGAGGTTACCAATCCTTCCCAATTAGACCTAAGATGCTCAATGACATGTGTTATGAATTACCAACTCACCCAAGAGTGTTCACATTCCCATTAATTCGAATTTGCAAAAGAGAGATACCATGTATTATGAAAAATCAAGCTAGTGTGGGTCCCACCACCTCCATATGTCTCCAAAACCACTTGCCACTTAGAATTTATCTTGAATTTATTTATTCACCATATTTATTAAATGCTTGAACCCCTCTAATGTCTAAATATCATTTATTATCTTCCTTATTACCATCCCACATGTGCCCATCCAACCTAGGAAACTAGTAGGATTGATGGGATTGTCTTACTATGCACTTATTTGAATGGGGACATTACAGTCCTCCCCACCCAAGATTGCTTGTCCTCAAGCAATTTCAGATTTGGATGCTTCAAAATATTCTCCTCTTCCCATGTGGCATCTTCATTTGGTAAGTCCTTCCATTGCACTAAATATTCTTTGATGATTCTACTCCTCAACCTTCTTTCCCGTGTCTTCAAAATCTTTTCCGGAACAAGTGTGAGCTGACCTTCATCATCCAAAGGAGGAAGTATTTCTGAAGTGATGATTTGCTAACCAAGAGCTTTCTTGAGACAAGAAACATGAAATACATTGTGGATTTTACTCCCTTCCGGAAGTTCTAGTTCATATGCTACTTCTCCAACCTTCCGCACTACCTTGTATGGCCCATAGTACCTTGGTTTTAATTTTTCTGCTCCATTCTTTTTTAGAGATGTTTGTTTATAAGGCTTCAACCTTAAATATACTAAATCATTGACTTAAAAGGTTCTTTCTTCTCTATTCCTATCAGCATATTGTTTTTGCTGATTTTGAGCAACCTGCAAATTGTCTTTCAAGAGCTTTAAAATTTCTTGGCTCTCTTCCACCCAATCTTTAGCCTTTGGGGCTCTACTATCACCAAATATAATGTCATCAAATGTAAGTGCATCATAACCATATAATGCTTTGAAAGGAGACATTCCTATTAACATATGATAAGTGGTGTTGTAGCAAAACGCACCCAAGTGTAGCCATTTTGCCCATGCTTTTTGCTGCCCTCCCACATAGTTTCTTAGGTATCCTTCCAACCATTGGTTTACCCTAGCTATTTTTCCATCAGTTTGTGGATGATAGCTGGTACTTGGAGTCAATTGAGTGCCTACCAATTTAAAAAGTTCTTGCCAAAAAGCACCCATGAATCTACTATCTCTATCACTGACAATGCTCTTGGGGAGCCCATGCAATTTGAAGATTTCTTTGAAAAAAATATCAGCCACTTGTGCAGCACTAAAAGATGATGTAACGACAAAGAAATGACCAAATTTTGTCAACCTATCAACTACCACATAGATGCAATCCTTACCCAAGGATTTAGGCAATCCGGTGATGAAATCCATGGAAATACTGTCCCATTTTTGCTCCGGAATGGGAAATGGTTGTAATAGGCTGGCTGGACATGTAAGTTCTGATTTGTTTTGTTGACATGCTTTACATTCATTCACATACTTCTGAACATCTTCATTCAGCCCCTTCCAAAAAAATCTTTGCCTCAACAATCTATAATTTTTGAAGATCCCCGGATGGCCGGCTAGTGGGGAATCATGTGCTTCTTGCAAAATTCGGTACTTGAGCTTGGAGTTATGAACTAAATAAATTCTTCCCTTATAATATATCAGCCCATTCAAAATCCTATAATTATCATCCCCTTTGATTCCATCCAACACATCACAATCAAATTTGTCTTTGGCATATTCAACTAGTAGCATGTTTTTCCAATCCTTGGCAATATCCATGAGAGAAAAAGAAGGCCTTCTTGCCAAAGCATCTACTACTATATTATTCTTTCCTTTGACATATTCAATATCAAAATCATAAGCTTGAATCTTGCTTACCCACTTTTGTTGCCTTTCATTTAGATCTTTTTGGGTGAGAAAGTGTCTTAGACTATTGTGGTCAGTTTTCACCACAAACTTGCTGCCCACCAAGTATTGTCGGAATTTGGCCAATGCATGCATAATGGCCAGCATTTCTTTATCATAGATGGAGTAAAGTTTTTCATGAGGCTGCAACTTTCTGCTCTCAAAGTCTATGGGGTGTTAGCCTTGCTTTATGACAACCCCTATTCCTCCACCTGAAGCATCACATTCCACAACAAAAGGTTTAGTAAAATCAAGAAGTGCAAGTATGGGACAACTACTCATTACCGCTTTTATTTTTTGGAAGGCCTTTTCAGCCTCTTCATCCCACTTGAAAGCATCCTTCTTAGTCAAATCAGTGAGTGGAGAAGTCAACTTGGAGAACCCTTTCACAAATTTTCTGTAGTAGGTGCATATGCCAATAAAGCCTCTCAATTCAGTAATATTTTTTGGTGATGGCCATTCCAAGATAGCCCTGATTTTTTCCATGTGTGCCTTCACTCCTTCTTTCCCAATAATGTGCCCAAGATACAGTAGTTCTTTCATCCCAAACTCACATTTTGATAATTTAGCAAATAAGGACTCTTCTTGCAAGATTTTCAACACAATCTCTAACTGTTGCAAATGCTCTTCCCATGTTTTACTGTAAATGAGAATATCATCAAAGAAAACCAAAACAAACCTTCTTAGTTGCTTGCAAAATATCCTATTCATACATGCTTGAAAGGTGGCTGGAGCATTAGTTAACCCAAAAGGCATGACAAGAAATTCAAAGTGGCCAAAATGACATCGAAAAGCAGTCTTTTGCACATCTTCATCTTTCATTCGAATTTGGTGATACCCTGATCTAAGGTCAATTTTTGAGAAGTATTTGGCCCCATGTAGCTCATCCATGAGCTCATCAATCCTAAGAATAGGATACCTATTCTTGATAGTCTTTTTTTTCAAGGCTCTAAAATCTATGCACATTCTCAATGTTCCATCTTTTTTCTTCACTAGCACTACTAAAGAAGCATAAGGGCTAGAGCTTGGTCTAACGAGTCCCAAATCTAGGAGTTCTTGGATAGATTTTTCAATCTCATCTCTGAACTTTTTAGGATGTCTATATGGTGGTATCTGAATGGGTGAAGTGCCCTCCTCCAAAATAATACTGTGCTCACCCCCCCTATCCGGTGGCCTACCATGTGGAAGGTCTCTAAAAACCTTTTCATATTTTTGCAAAAGTCTCTCTATCTCCTTTGGGTGTTTGACAATATTTATAGTTGTCTTGAGAGATGTAATATGACATTCAGCAGCACATTTTATATCCCCATGCCTCAATATAGATCTCATACTATTGCAAGTTACTACTTGATTTGGATAAGTGTGTTGCCCTCTGACAATTCTTTATACTCCTTTTAAATCTTGGAATTTCATTTCGGGAATTTGATAATTCACTATATGCTCTCCTATTGAATACAGCCATTGCACTCCCAAAACCACATTAGTATCAGCAACATCAACCATATAAAAACTATCAACAAAAGTATAGTTGCCTACGGTGACTTGCAGCTTTGGAACCCATGTTTTGCATTGCATTGTGTTGTGACCGAGAATGACAACTGTGAAGCCATCAAATGGTTCAATAGGTATATTTCTTTTCTCTACCATCTCTGCATCAATGAAGTTATGAGTGGCTTCTCCATCTACCAAAACTGAAGTTCTTTGTCCTTGTACCACACCTTTGCATCTGATAGTATGATAGCGAGGTACTGCTGAAAGCACTGCCATTCTTGCTTTGTCCGGTGAAGGATGATTTTCTTCTTGTCTTTCCTCTTCTATTGCTGTCTCATATGCCTCTTCTTGATCTGAAATATGTCCATCTTCATCCATGCCCTCATCATACCCCTCATTGTCAGAAAATACTTCTAGGTATTGAGCCTTTCCTTTGGTACATTTGTGCCCCGGTGTCCATGGTTGGAAGCATGCGAAGCACAATTTCTTTTTTCTAAGTTCATCCCTGTTTAGTCCCTCTTTTTTATTCCTCTCAAATGAATCTCTTTGCCAAGGTTTCTTATCATATCCATCCCTTTTCCAAGGTTTCTTTTCAAATTTGTAGCTAGGCTTAGGAGGAAATCTTGTTCTAGGAAGCACATTTTGGAGATCCCTAGTCAAGCTCATTGCATCTTTTAATGTAGTTAGCTTGTGGGCTTTGACCAAACCTCTTAAGGGTTCAGCCAAACCTTCAGTGAAAAACAATACTAATCTTCCCATAGATACATCATCCACCTTAACTGATAATTTTTGAAAGTCCAACATATATTCTGTAGGGGACCCAGTTTGCTTCAATTGAGCTAGTTCTTTGAAAGGCAATTCTGGATCTTTTTGTTCAAATCTTTCTAGTACCCTGTCAACAAATTCTCCATATGTTTTAACTTGATTATGACCCAAGGTTTTCGGCCCATGAAACCACCATTCATTAGCATCTCCTTCCAAATGCAAAATGGCCATTTTTAATGCATCCTCTTCCAACATAGGATTCAGCTGAAAATAGACATCCAATTTTTGCACCCAAGTGTTAGCAGAATTTTGAGAAGAACCATCAAAAGTAGGAAGTGACATTTTTTCAATAGCACTATTCAATTCTTTGTTTTGGAATGGACTCCTATTATCTCCCTTCATTTTAATCTTTTGCATAGCATCAATGTAGTCACTGAGTGGTACACCTCTTTTACACTCTTCATTCAAATCATTCCAATCATTTACTAGTTTCTTGTAATCCAATTCAAGATTGGGTTCTTCTTTGGGTGTGAGAAATTTAGGTGCAGTATGCCTTTGTGTGCTTTGAAATTCATCAGGTCTATTATGAGGTCCCTTACTTGAGAAAATATGCTCATTCCCTTTCATCTTTTCCCCTGAGTGTGAACCACTATTATCTCCTATCATCCCTTTGCCTGAAAGTTGGCTACCCAACAATTCGAAACCTTTCATCATTTGTTTATTCATATCTAGCATAACCATGGTAATTCCTTCAAAACATGGTTTTAAGGCTTCAATAAATTCCTCCTTATGTCTTAATTTTTCCTCCTCCTCTCTACCCATTGTTTTAGAAAAAAAACTCTTTTTCTGCTACTATCTCTTCTTCAACCAAAACTTCTTCAACTACTGATTCAAAGGGTGGTGTTTTATTTTTTTGGCTTCTTGTTAATACCATCAGGTGCCAAGACCATGCTCTGATACCACTTGTAATGACCCTTTTTCAAAATTCTATTAAAATGCCAATTTTTCCACTTTTTCCCCAATTTCGACCTTTGACTAGTTTAACTGTTTTGACCTCCAAATCAACCCAAATGCTCCCAAATATTCTGTAGGAGTGTATGAATGGTATTTAGAATTGAATATCAGTTTTAGAGATGTTTTATGTCCCTCCAAATACTGCTACAAACTTGATTTGTATTCTGATCAATATAGGTAATTTTGACTAGTAATTTGTGCATCAAATCCCCCCCGGGTAACACTGAAAATGGCCTTCCAAATGCCTCCAAACTCCCACGAATTTATGAACAGAGGTATATAATGTGTTAAGTATGTGATTAAGGTCTCATATGCACCATTAATTTATTTTTACTACTGTTCTAACTCTCTCACATTCAACAGCAAAAACCCCCAATTCAACCCTTAGGGAAATGGCACTATTTCACCTCCCAATACAACTAAACTGAGTAAAAATGCTTCAAATGCTCAAGTACAGTACATGAAAATTGTAGAAGACATCCATGGAAGTATATTTATCACAAATATATCAGGGAATCATCCATCCATTCGAAATAATCAACATTATAGTGTCATACATCAATGCATTGGGGAAATGGACATTGTTTGTTCATTAATCAATAGTTTTGCATACAACCAGTGGGTATTTCGACCTGATACTTTCTGAATATTAATAACAGAGGATATGAAGCTATTACAATCATAAATATATAATGAGAAGCTCTCTCAAGAAGCACAAGTGCTCACCAAAAACGCCCTCCCTCAAGGAACATGAATATGCCTTCAAAACTGGAAACGGTGGAGAGAAAGTGCTGCACTAAACCAAACCATGAAACTTCCTGTAGCTGCTACCTGAAAATACAAAATCCATTAAAGCACCATGAAAGACCTGAGTGGCCTCTCCAAACACCAACTTGGATGGGAATCTTTCACCCTCGAAATTGGCTAAGGCAAGAAACTAGTCATCCACTAGCTCTCTCTTCACAAATGCAATTTTTCTCAAATCATCAAAAGCCATTCTCATTCTTCATTTCTACATTTTATAACCAACATTAGCCTTTTAAGGGTCTAAATCCTCTCAATAGATTCAATAGATTTCCATTTAGGAAATATTCCACATTTGCCACTTGTCTCCTAGTTCCAACCTTCCATCTTCTCCCAAATTCGATTTTGAGTCTCTTTGGCTTCTCTAACTCCCAAATTCACCTTCCTTGAGCCTATTTTTGATGCTGACATGTCATAGTGGTCAGATGTCAGAGGTCAGGTCTGCAATTTGTCATAGTTGTCATAGATGCTCCATCATTGGTGTCATAGGGGCTAGGGAATCTAGCCCAAGTGTCCACAAACTTCTACTTTGACTCTTTATCTTCCATGGAGGTTACCAATCCTTCCCAATTCGACCTAAGATGCTCAATGACATGTGTTATGACTTACCAACTCACCCAAGAGTGTTCACATTCCCATTAATTCGAATTTGCAAAAGAGAGATACCATGTATTATGAAAAATCAAGCTAGTGTGGGTCCCACCACCTCCATATGTCTCCAAAACCACTTGCCACTTAGAATTTATCTTGAATTTATTTATTCACCATATTTATTAAATGCTTGAACCCCTCTAATGTCTAAATATCATTTATTAGCTTCCTTATTACCATCCCACATGTGCCC
This sequence comes from Larix kaempferi, assembly GCA_027924585.1. NCBI lineage: Eukaryota > Viridiplantae > Streptophyta > Pinopsida > Pinales > Pinaceae > Larix > Larix kaempferi. The sequence goes on along the minus strand of BSBM01001409.1, from coordinate 3,102,995 downwards.
ATCCAACCTAGGAAACTAGTAGGATTGATGGGATTGTCTTACCATGCACTTATTTGAATGGGGACATTACACCAAGCCTCAACTCCTTGAATAGATTTTACTTCATCATAAAAAGTGGGAGGTTTGGCCTTCCAAACTCCCCATGTGAGTTGTTCTTGAAAGGCATATTCCTCTTATTCATATGATATGAAGATATTGAACCTTCAGTGGAGTCTTTAGAGGTAAATGACTCACTAGAAGATAATTTTCGACTATATTCCCTATCTCTAGACACTCTTCTTGAGTTATGAAACCTCTTGTGAGAATGTATCATTGAGTTACTCCCACTCGTTCCCTCATTTCTTGAGTGTTAACCATGGTGAATCTTCCTCTTAATGTCTATTAAGTTTTGGAGCATGTATGCATTCAATTGGTTTTTTTCTTCCTAAGCTTTGATCAACCTCTCATTATATATTATGCAACTTTGTAATTCCACTTAGGCTTCTCATGGTTTCTACAATGTTTGGGGGAGTTACCTGATTTCTTTGGCCATTAGATTCTATCTCTACATTCTCAACATGTATATTCCCCCATTGGAATCTTTTTCAGCTACATACGAATCCCGTGCATCATCCATGATGATGGTTTTCTTAGCCCAACCAAGACCAAGGATTTCCAATTTGTACTATACTGAATGTTCACACTTAATTGTACATGATATGGTATTGTACATTTTTTATGCAGGTCCATTTAGATTCACAGGCCAACTTTAGACACTTGTAGAATAAAATATAGGATGAAACATTAAAAAAAATTATATTAGGCATTGATAATACTCATGACAAGGATTACTCATCAACTTTCATATCCCTGATATAATGATGCATTTAATTTCTATAAATTTATGAAATTGAATGCTTTTGACTTTTGCATATTTTCCAGACTTGTTAATTTTCTATCTCCCAAACTGGGCATTTTGGAAAAAAATCCTCTAAGAAAAGTTTTGATTTTGATGAGTAGGTAATATTTCAAGTTCATAAATTTTTCTAGTTTCAACATCTAGGTCACTTTTATCTACTCCAAGTTTTCCAAAATCCCAAAAAGTTCCCTAGAATAGTGGAATTTGACCTTATTTTGCCACTAATTCAAAATTTCAGTAAGACTAGAGCATAATGGGTCCATGCATCTCATTGAAAATTCTGTAGCATTCATCAATGGCATCAAAATGTAGTAGGTATCATCGGATTCTAGCCTAAACCAGACCTCTTATGTCCAAACAATTTTCAGGCTCTAGACTTTTTTTATATTTTTCATACTACTGATGTGGTGTCCATACAATAGATGTCACATGACACATGGAAAACGACATGTCATCATACCCTACATGGAAACTCCTGGTTCTTCCATGTCACATTCTTTTCAACCCCTCTCTCCATGTCATCGCACCATTGGAGATCGCCTATCAACATCATTGAAATCCCATAGATGAATCCCAGCTAGGGATCTTATATCCCAAGTAAATCTGAGTAATTCTTAACATGGTGCTTCACCACCTCCTTTTCCTTTTCCCCTCCATGTGAATGGTCCAGATCGCCCCCCCCGGACCTAAATGAAATCTCAACCATTCACGCGCATGTACTTTTGATTATGGTATGAGCATCTTCTCACGCATAAAATATCACGATCACACTTCCCACACGTGCTTGATGAATATAAGCCATATGTGTGCATGTACCTTCAGTTTATAAGGTACGATTACTTGTTGCTGAACAATCAATATTGAGAGGTAAAAAATGCACGATCAAATCACAACCATTCATGGGAGGGGTACCTGTGTTATACTCTGATCGATTCCATTAGCATGATGGTCAAGATTGAAAGTTGTAACAAATAGGATTGGACCCCAGTCGTTCACACAAGGACCCCTTTTGTTAAGGTACGAGCATCTCCCTATGCATGAATGGTCACGGTCTAATGATGGAAACTGGTTGGGTCAATCTGAGCTGTTCACAGTAGGCCCCTATCTATATATATCCAACTAGGTGCCAACAAGACACCTTGAACTGGAATGCCACTTATACACGGATTCCACATGGATGGTCCATGTCATCATGATCCCATGTCCATGTGGCACTAGTGGGTCCCACTTCTATTTTTTCCAAATTTTCAAATTTTCATAAATATGTGGAATTTTAATTTGTTAACAAGGGGATTATTACCAAATTAATCCAGGACTTTTTCCCCAATTAAATATTTCTTTGTCACATAACAAAATAAATTATTTTCCATTAATAACTCTACAATTTTCGAAATTTCCCCCAAATTTCCTCAGCCAATCTACCACTCCTACTGGTAGACCTCAATATTTAACCAGTGTGGTTCTGTTAGAATACCATCTAACAATTAAAACCATAGATTTTTATGGAAGCATTTTGTCAAACACTTCATGTGCAAACTTCGAATTTAGCCTTCAAACATGGATATCAACCCATGCAACCCCGATGTCACGTCCCCATCCATCATTCTGACCATAGGAGGGGGTATTTATTAATTTCAAGCTTATAAATTTCACCCCATGGGCCATAATGTTAATTCATAAATAAGAAATGTATGTGAAAATGCATAAATGTAAATCACAATGAAAATAAAACTCTATCCATGCATACATCATTCATAAATAAGCATATTCATTTAAGAAAAAATAAAATCATTCCACATTCATATACAATAGAATACTTAACTTTTAACAAATAAGATCCAAGCAACTAGTTGTGTAAGAGTGATTTCCACCCAACCGCAGGTATGAGCTACAGATACCACCCCAAAGTCGGGCTATGAGGCCACCTGAGTGAAGGAAACACCTATAGACTTCTCACTCTCAGCTCACAACCCATTTTCTCTCATGCTTATCCAAAACGCCCACCTCTGAGCATTTATTAGGATCTCACTCATCCATCCTAGCCATGGCACTCTTTTATATTGCCCCACACAACATAAGGAAGGCATTTCCCCTCATTACTCCATATTTCCCTAAAGAAATCGAACCCTTACAATGCTTACCAATGTGTGCAAAAAGAGTCCAACTTGTTGTATGTTATTGGAGAACCTCCTATAACATTAATCCATGGTTTTTCAAGCATTCAAAAGTAACAAAACATAATGGGTAAAGTTTCCTATATTTCCAAGCCTTTATTCTCACATACAACCATTACTTTTCTTTAAAGTCCGCTACTTCCCTTCACAAGTTGAATTCATATTTATTTCACAGTCTGGTATGGTAATGGCAATGGAATGGATAATGAGAGAAAAAAACTCTAACTAGTGTAAAAAAATATGCATGAGAATGAGTGGTAACCTCCAAAGTAGATGAGAGGATGGTGAAAATACAACTAACATAAATTCTGAACATAGAAGAGAGGACTCTTACAACTATCATAGAAGTATATTCATCACATTCTTCCATAACTACATGAGAAGACTTTTCCCACCAACCTCACACATGCATTCAATGGTTGGATTTAATATTCAAAAGGAAGTAATTGGCTCATTTAAGGCACATGGTAGCAAATGGATGAGTTCTAAGGTTGACACTTGGAAATAGAGGATTTAATCTCCCATAGACCCCCTTTCCTATTCCTTTATAGTGGAATCATAGTACCTCTATTGCTCTTTACACAACCATCTTGGACTACTTTATTATTTTTCCAACATAATATTTACATAGCTTTCGATTTAGCATGACAAGCCAACCACATGGCCCATATAGAAATATGTACATTTTACACGCCTAGCCATTCACTAGTCGTGTCTTTCCCTTGAACTCTGCACTAGAAATTCATACTAACATATTTACATCATTTACATGATTTGATTCAATACATTCCAAGTCAAACTAGGGATATTACAAGAATTGATGCTTTGATGCTTTTATTATCCCTTAAAATAAATTACAAAGAAAATGAAAATCATATAATTTTTAGTAAATGGAAATAATAAAATGTTTCATTTTCCCCTTAATTGGATAATAAAAGTGCACCAATAATTGTTTGGTTCTTTGTAAATTGTTTTATCATATTGTTTGGTTCTTTGTAAATGGTTTTATCATATATCTAGAAAGTAAGTTCATATGCTTTATTTTCATATAATTTTCTTTGGTAATTGTTTTATTTAATATAATTTTTATATAAGTTTATATGTTTTATTTTAATACAAAATTCTATTAAGTTTAGAGGAGATGATACGTGAATAGATAAATATTATGGATTCAGATATAGAAAGTAAAAGAGTTAAAAATAAGTTTTGAAATAATCTTAGGAATGGTTTATGAAACTAAGTTTTTCCCATTCAACAAAATCATAAAGTTAGAAGGAAATCAAATAAAGAGTGAGTTTGGAGATAGACTATTTTTATGTAGTTTTGGGTTCTCTGTCAATGGAAACCAAAGAAATTTCAATTCACCTTGAAAAGTTGGTCTTACTTGGGAAGGGGGCTTCATAAGTTTTTCTTACGTAGAAAAAATTCATAGTACAATTTTTATGCAATAAAGGAAAATGTGAATTTAAGTCATTTTAATTCTTATTTGACGAGATGGTCGTTAATGTTGTAGTTCACCATTTTTTAACTTATCATCTTGTAAGTATTTTACTCGCAACCAATACCCTACATTTTATATAGATTTTTTTCACTCAAATTTTGTATAAATACAACTAGAAGACCTCATTTTCCTTCGATACCATGTATAAGGGAAGGGAATAAAACTCCCTCTTGCCACCTTATACATCAATTAAATCCTTGCATGAAAAGCATTAAGGCCAACACCCTTGGGTGTGTGAGGCTTGGAATCTCCCACTCACATTAAATTCTCAATGGGTGTGATAGTTAAAGAGCCTCATTTTCCCTTAATATCACGAGGAAGGGAAGGGAAATAAAACTCTCTTAGTGTCTGTCATATGTTACCAAATACCAACCCACTATCATTTGGTTAATACTCTATTTTAATCGACACCAAATATATAATGAAGCACACTTAGTTATCGAAATATTATAATTTATGAATTTAAAAAAAAAATATAAATATAAATATTATATCTATAGACCTATAATTCTATTGTAATTATTATTATAAATATTACATTTGCTCCAATAATAATTATGTAAGTGTGGAGGTATAAATATAATTTCAAATCGTCATAACATCATGTTAAATTTTAATATGATATTAAATTTTAATATGATATTAAATGATTAAAAAGGATCTATATATATATATCTAATTATTATTATTGGAGCAAGAGGAATAAGTAATTGAAAAAATGCATATCAATTCATAAAATAAAATGTTATAAAAAATAAAAATAAAAATTCATGTATACGTATAAAATAAAAAATTAAAACTTATTTAAACTTAAGATGGATTTATGCTGATAAATACTATATTTATATAATGTAATTCCTATATAAGTGTGTGGAGATAAAAATATGATATTACATATTTAAATTATATATATATATCTATATATATCTATATCTATCTATCTATATATATATATATATATATATATATATATATTGAAAATTTAATGATTATATTAAATAATCGTTAATGTAAAAGATTAATAAATAGGTTTGTATGTTTCATTATCAAGGATATGGTGGTCCGTTGGTGGGGATAGATAAATTACATTCCTTCCACTTAAATTCAATTCCATTAAGATATCTGTCGACTTAGATGATTGGCTAATAGTTTGCTTTTTCCACTAAAAAAAGATTTATATGTTTCAAAGTTTTAAAATTTAACAATAATAAATAATAAATATATATAATATTAATAAATACATTTTAAAATAATTATATAAAATATTAAAAAATAAATTAAAAATTTAATAAACATATATAATATTAATAAATAAATTTAAAAATCATTTTCAAAAAAATTATAAATTAATAAAAAAACACGTTGAAAAAATATTTTTAAAAACTCAATTTTAATTAAATATATAATCTTAAATTCTCTCAATTATCCTTCCAAATATTTATAGATTTACACATATATACCTTTGAAGTGATTCACATCCATTGTGGATTTATATCTGAATTTTATATGTACTCTGTTCATTTTATTTTTTATTTATTTTATTTAATATATTTTATTTAAGTTTTTATATAATTTAAGAAAAGTTTAAATTCTATGAAGGTTTATTAGTTATATAGAGAATCAGTAAACTCCATAAATAGGTCACAATTTATTAAGCAATAGAATTAATACTAAATGTTTGCTCGTCTCACACATGATAAACGAATCAATAACTCTCCCAAGTTCAATCTTAACTCCCATTTCCAATGTTATCAACTCATTAAACCATCCTAATTGAACATGGCTACTCTTATTATTATTGGCCCTTTTTACTCCCATTTCCAATGTTATCAACTCAACTAATTGAACCATCCTAATTGAACTTGGCTACTCTTATTATTATTATTGTCTTTTATTATTAGTATTTTCTTTTTATCGCAAGGATGTAAAGGCCCACAACATAAGTGTTTATTCTTTTGAAATAAAGTTACATTCAAAGTGGAAAATTGCATCTTTTTAGGACTGGCCCACAAAGGTTGTTAGATGAAATGTCTATAACACCCAACTCATATAATTTATAAAGCTATTCACGAATCTCTCAACTCAAATTATTTTGGGTCAGTTCAAACTCCTCCAAATCAGAATGCTACTAAGAGATGTAGTGATTAGATATTTCAATAAGTTCTCAAATAAATTTAGCAATCATAGGCTACTTAAACTTATTATTCTTGGATGTATTTCTCTCGTAAGATTATTGCTTTAAAAATGAAATATGATGTTCTTAGGTATCATATATGGAAGACTATACTTATGTACTTTGATGTCAATTGTCATTTCCTCAATAATGTATTGCCCAAAAAATCCACACCCTTGATCATAAGAAAATATTCATAATCATCTTGTGAAGATACATTGATTGCAAATCCATGAAGTCTTTAAAGATCAAATGTTATTCTTCCAAATAAAATCTCACAAGCTCCATAATGAAGCAGGGCATTGGACCAAGGTTGGCAGGTGTGGGGGAGGGGGTGATATTTGACCCCGAAGAAAAGTAGAAGCAATACTTCTCATGGGGAATAGGAGAGATGTCTAATAATCTTGCGAAAGCCTCGGCTCTATGGAAAGGTTTGTCTCAATCCATACAATGTAATATAAGGAATTTAACTATAGTGGAAGATTCGATGACAATTGTCCAGTATCTAATCTCTAAGTAGGCTTCAAGGGATGGAATCTAAGAAACATAATGTGGATAATTTTGTAATTGCTAACAAATTTCGAAGATCTCAAAGTTTTTCATGTTCTCAGAGCACTGAATTTCCAAGCAGATAGGCAGGAAAATGTGGCGTGTAATCTTGAGCAAGGAAATCTCCTAATTTGTGGGGAAAATATAGGTTATTGTTCCATCCATAACTTCTGATTATGGTGCATAAATAAATCAAAACTATGGTTCGAAACCCAAATTCATGGATTATCACCCAATTAATTAACATGCAGGACTCTAGTGCCAAACGAATAACTTGCAACAGCGCGCAATAATGGAAATAAAATTTGGGAATTTAATGAGCATGAGGGCAACAGATATGGTGCAAAGGATAAAGCGTGAGAGCAGAGGATACACTTTTCCTAGTTCAAAAATCATGATGATATGCTTAGATGGTCGATACCAATTTCTAGTCGATGATGTAATTGGAAATTATTACAAGTTTTTTCTATGCTTTTTATGCAAACAGGGTTTGTGATTCTCTGTATGCGAAGATTTCTTGAGTTAGAAAATCACTCATCTAGTGCACATGGGTTATCATATTTGTGAGGAATCCTTTGATACTTGCAGAGGTGGTCACTCAAATCCCAAGCGCACTCAGGGGTATATATGTCAGTTGGAGGAACTTCAAGCTACATGGAACTATCTTCATCAAATGAGGAGCTTAAACCAGATAAGGAGTAACAGTCACCCTAAAAAATACAGTGTGGTTATTTTGCATCTGTTTAAACTTTGGAATGTAGAAAAGAAAGGTGTTCAGATAGAAATTTGTGTGTTAAGCTATACTTTGGAGGGAAGTGATGTTGTTGATAGATATTTGGTTTATAAGACCCATTTTCTTAGCATAAATTTGAATCAGAGTTTTAGGCTAGATTTTTCCCTACGTTTTAGATTTCATATACAAAATAAATTTGAAATCCTTGGAACTCAAAAAAATTGACCTTCAGTAAATATGGATCCAAGGGATGGGGAAGGAAGGAATGAAAATGGTCAATATTTTTAGGGTCCTCGCACAAAGTTGATGGACCTTTTAAGTGCAATCGTGCTTTCAAGAAACACGCGAAATTTTAGTAAAAGGAAAACGCACGTGCGTTTCTTTGAACTAGGCATGGGCGGGCCCGAGCCTGCCATGTCACTTAACATGCAGGATAGGAAATAAAAATGCTCAAGCGTTATGAATTCTATAATGCTCGCACGTTATAGAAATACATAATGCTCAAGCGTTATGTATTCAGTAACGCTCGAGCTTTATAGAAATACAGAATGCTCGCGCGTTATGAATTCTATAACGCTTGAGAGTTATTGTACTACATAATGTGTGAGCATTACTATTAATATATTAAAATCCCAAAACAGGCCGCGACAACCATCCCGCACTTGGCGTCCACTGTTCACTGGCCGAGGTCAACTAAAACGCTCGAGCGTTCAGGACTGCTAATGTGGAAGTGGGGGGTGAATTCAAAGAGAAAGGGGGATTGTGGATGGTGAATTCGAAGAGCAAGGGGGATTGTGGAGGTATGCATCCAAATATTCATTGTTGCCTGATTCCCTTAAAAAAAATATAAATTTTTATATTGCCCTAAATTAAAAATCCATGTAAATGAACAATCCCAAACTAAATTTTTTCAAATTTGTTATTTAACATATGTAAATTCCTCCATAGTATCAATCCCCTTAATGAATTTTGCATCCACCTAAGAAATAAGGGATTTGAATCCCAACACCAACTTTTCCTCAATATTTTGTCCAGATATATTTCAAATTGGAAAAGAAAAGCCATCCACCCTTTGGCTAGGAGGAGGAACTATGGACTATAACCTAAGCTTGCTTTCTAGACTTGACTCAATCAAACCCTATGGTTTTTTCCCACACATTATTTTACCCTAAAAATGTCCAACCATTTCTTGTGAATCCAACCCAATGGCATGATGGATTTTACATCATCCCCCAAAACCCAAGGGACTAGGTTCCCCTCCTTGCAGACACACCACTTACTTTGTTGCTAAGATGAACTACCACATATATTTTTACCTCCTTCACCACCAAGACACTCAATCGATGGATTTGGGTCTTCATACCTATCAATTGATAAGAGATTTACTTCATGGAACAAGCGTATATCAACCCTCACATTCAAAATCTTTCCCCTTATTAACGACGCAGAGGACTTCACCACCAAATCTTCCTCATCATACACTAGATTCTGATCAAGGAAAGGGCCACGAACATGAAATGAATTAGATACAAGGGAGAAATTTCTGAAGGTAGAGGATGACGAATAACATCTTCTCCAATACCTCGGCTCTAGAAAGGTGTACATAAAGTGCTTTGAAGGTCCCCATTGTCTCAATCCTTCATTATTAATTGAATTAGGAGCTCTCTACCATCGATCATTAATCAATTTACATGTAGTTGATCCTCACCTTCCACTTTGGTTTACATGTAGTTGTTATTATAGTATATTGAGATGATATTTATTTTTGTAATGTATTCGTTCTTGCACAAATTTTTTGCATTTTTCATTTTTGAGAGATGTCATTATAGCACATGTATATGTTTCTAATGATTTGTTTTTTTATTATTATTGCAGTGACGATCATGGATGCACATACATACATCCAAAGATAAATTTAGAGGATCAAAGACATTCGAGCCTCAATTTTTATTGTTGATTATAGGCACAGTATGCTTTCATCCAATTTGGATGTAAGATATAGACCTTTAGTAGGTCAAATGGTGCACTCCAATATATTGCGACATATAGAGAGAGAAAGAGGCAAGAATATGCTGATGGAATTAGTTACAAGGAAGTTAAGAAGTTGAAGATAACAAAACAACATATCTTTTCCCATTTTAGAGATCCACCGACTGGTGAAATCCTGAATGTAAACAAAAGGAATATTTCTATCGAGTGGTGTACATATCAACCATTCATAGATAAATGGATGGACCGATGGTACATGGTGTTTGATGTACCACCACATAACAACAAGGAAATGTTGTTATATTTTCTTAGAAATATGTACGCATAATTTGTTTTGGGGAAGCATGTTAATTATTTTGATATCTTGGAGTACCAGGGCGTTGGGATGGGGATGCCTCAACAACGTCCCAATGCAAGGCACATAGATCCCAATCGCCCAGTAGCTCTGTTGGACCTGGCCCAAGTAATCCAATTTTGGATAAGACAGTTTTGGGAGCTGTGAGGATACAGCGCAGCGCAACATCAACAAAATAAGAGAGTGAGTGCCGTGAAGTTACTGCGCTGCGGAGATACAATGTTGTGAAGTGGCAGCTCCACGAAGATCCAGCAAGGCAGAGTTTTGGACAGAAAATAGTATGAATTCCGGTGAGATCGATCGGAGATCTGTTTTGGTTAAGGTACTACGTGATTCCCAACAGGCGGGTAAGGAGTGGTGAAGAAGGAAAGCGACTAGTCACATGAGCAAAGGAAGCACTACGTGAACTGGCCGCATGAAGCCATTAGAGAAGGAACGATGGGATGAAAGCGACCCATGGGAATGCGCTTGACATAGGGGATGAAAGCGATGTGACCACGCACAGAAGGATGGCCACGACGACGAGTCACTATCAGAGCCTAATAGTCCTAGTTAGAAGGGTAATCGCACTAGTTTTGGGTAACAACCTTAGGGTTTTTGGTCCGCCATGAATGTAAAGACATGACCTAAGGGCACAGTCTATAAAAAGGAATATTTTGTAAGGGAAACGGTTAGATTTTGGTCGATGTATGTTGAATATTGATCTCTGTTTAGAGACTGAATGTAAAAAGGCTCTACAGTTGTGTGTGCAGAGACCTACTGAAGAGAGAAGAGAGTTTGCAGCTGAGTGCGTTGACTGGAACTGTTGTACCCTTCCCATTCATAATATAACAACAGTCCCTGTGGATGTTGCTGCCATCCTGGGGGTGAACCACGTTAAATCATTGTGTTATGTGATTGAATGAGTATTTGCTTCTGTTGAATGTTTAAGTTCTTGCTTATGAATTAATGTACCTTTGCTTTTATATGTATTATCGGTAAGGATAAATGATGGGAATGATATGTTAAGTAAGGAACATGTATGAATTAATGTTAAAGATACAAGTCCCTCTGAATGAGATGAATGCATGAGTACTGGGTAAACACTTAATCAACGAAGTTTGTATAGTGCAATTCCCCGAATGCAGCACTAGAAGTGTGCAGTCATTGCAGTTCATTATATTGTCTAAAGTTTGCAAGGTTTACAGTTTAGATGTATGTGAATGTATAAGTTTACACTAAATGAATTCCACTGAAGTAGTGTAAGTGTTGAAGAGGAAGTGCAACCTTTAGTTGCGCTATCCTGTTGTTAAGAAGCTATCCCAAACCGCGTAGTCCTTGGATGCGCGATAGCCTAAGTATCAACCGCGAAGTAGGTGAACTTCACACAGTCCACCATTCTGTTGAAGCGCGCATCACCCAGTTGTGGAAACCTGATTCCAAAACCTCCCCACAACTTTTCCTCGAGTGAGACCTCAGTCTGCTCGCAGACTATTTCCGAAAGGGCCAGTGAAAAGGGGTTTTGTTGGTTCCCTGAACCACGCAGAACCTGGGTCTATCTTGGAATACTTAAGAACAACTGTAGAGACAACAAGTGGTTCCGTTTCAGGGCTTGAACTGGTGATGAGCACTGAAAATTGGAATCCTGAGAAAACTGAAATATGGAACTGGGTGGACAAGACAGAAAGGGATTTTGCCAGAAAGGAGAATAGACATTTGCGTCTCTCTGATGTCAAGTGGTTACAAAGATATCTGTGGGCATATATTCACAAAATTTTCTTCGCAACCTTTGGAAATGAATTGCATGAGTGGTTATCCAGACTCGCAGAGCAAAAGGACTGTTTCGAAGAAGGAGCACCTACCGAGTGGAACCCAGAGCTCATTCAGAGACTTAAAGCAAAAGATAGTCCACTCTCGCAAGCAGTAGACTATTGGGTTGACAGCATACTAGAGGGCTTTGTGACAGAGTTCATTGTGGACACGTTGAAGTCATACAGTGCAGCAGAGGCCGAGTTCTTCAAAGGATTCAGAGGTAAGTATCTGAACAATCTGAGTTTATATATCAAAATGATTTTAGCTGAAAAATGAGTTTTAAGAATGCAGTAAGATACATAGTTGTTTTGAGTATGTAATGGTCAATAATACTTACAGTGAAACAGAAGAATATATTCATATATTAAGAAGTGGTAAAAGATATAAGGTTAGTACAGAAAAGACCCTTAAAGAATATGAACTCCGCGTAGAAACTGAGTTCCAAGTTGAGCTTGATAGCGAAAGCCCTCGCGTAGCTACCTATCAACCCATTACTCCACAAAATCCGCCAGTTCAGAACACTGTGCCTCCCAACCCTCAGAACCCTCCGGCTGTCAATACTACTAACACCGCAGGAGTGAGTACTCAGAAAATTCTGTGCAGTAATATCCCTAACACCGCACAGAACACTGCGCCGAACACTGTACCACCTAGAAGGAGAATGACTGACGATATAAAACTGTCGATATTTAAAGGAACGGGTCTAGAAGACCCTGAGCAACATTGGTTTCTATGTGAAGCCGTCACTGGAACGTTAAGCAATTCTAGGATGATGTTGTTAAGCATGCACAACTCATCACTACATTCAGGGATAGAGCATTAACTTGGTTCATGAAATATTCTGTCGGATAGAATCGAACCCTACCAAATATAAAAGCTCCTCTCTTAAGAGAGTTCAAGAAATTGAAATCTGAATCACAATGTATAACATAGCTAAAAGAGATTAAGCAGAAAACAACTGAGTCAGTATGGGAATTTGACCAGAAGTTTAAAGCATTGTTAGACCAAGTAAGCTTTGATATTGCACCGCAACAACACCAAGGGTGGTTCATCGCCGTGTTGTTTCCACATATTAGATTACCATTGATGCAACAGAAGGTTGCTTCACAGACAAAATATTTAGAGATCGCGATGAAGCTAGAGGCTTCGCCAATAGGAGAAAAAAGCCAAGGAATGATCTAGATCCAAAACCAGTTAGCAACTCTAACGTTACAACTCCAGGACATTAAGAAATGAAAAGAAGTCAGAGAAAAAGTCTGGTGTACAAAATGTAAAGCAAAGGGACACTCAAAAGAACATTGTCCAGTTTTCAAAGATTACATTAATGGTGGAGCACCCAATGCACTAAATCAGCAGCAAGGATTGTGGTGTGAAATCTGTCGATGCAGAGGACATCGACCAAAGGATTGTTGTTTGATCCAGAAATATGCGAGAACACCCAAGAAATTGTATTGCAATTTCTGTCAATCAGTTGGACATGATGATTCCAACTGTAAAGCATATGACCTGATGATAGAAAGGAAGCATGTTGTTTATAGAGTTCAAGTAGAAACACCGCAGCACCATGATAATGCGAAGTATGATCAAGGAGCATATAGAGGTCATGGTGGATTCCGTAGAAGAGGAAGAAATATTGTCCCAGGAAGAGGAAGAGGTCAGATGATCTGTTATAACTACGCTTAGCCTGGCCATCTTTACAGAGACTGTACAAATCCTTGCACTACATGTAGATACTATAAATATTTTGACCATGTTATTGAAGCATGCCCAATACTACAAGCAAAGATGCAAGAGAGAAGAACAGAAGTGCCAAACCCAAACATTCAGATGACGCAGTAGAGAAAAGAGATCCAAACATCAATGCTGTGACATGAAGTGGTATTGTGACAGGACTAGATAAGGAACCAGAAGCCTCGACTTCTGGAGAGCACCACACCAACCATATACCTATTGATGGGGTCTGGATTAGAAAAGCAACTGGGAAAGCACTTGCTTTCAATCTAGAAAGAAACAAAGAAGTCTTCGCAGAAGCAAGGGAAACTTTCAAGGAACCAGCACCTGAAAGTCCAAGAATCAAATTGCAAAGTGAGACTTCACCATTAAAAGATATGCCAACCTCATATGACCATACATGAACTACGACATACGCGATAAGCCTTGTTGCGCAGTTGTTACAGAGATTCCTGAAGATATTAAAGCATGAGAACGCTTAGCAGAATTACAGAGCCTGTTAAGTCATTATGGAAGTACAATCTAGCCAATGAAGCAAACAGAGAGGTTCACCATATAAAGGGCCACAAAAGAACAACCCAAGAAATGCGACTAAACGCACAAATTGGAGATTATGAGATGGATGAGATCATCCTTGATTTAGGATCTGAAGTAAATGTCTTGACCAAGCAGACATGGAAACAGATGGGGAAACCAAAGTTGTCATCGTCACCCATACAGTTGAGACTAGCGAATCAACAGAAGGTCATACACTTTGTAAGGCTAGCGAATGTTCTCGTTGACATCGATGGAGTGCGAAAACATGCAGACTTTGAGGTTATCAAAATTGTAGATGACATTCAACCGTATCCTGCGGGATAGATTGGGCCATGGATAACCTTGCGATCATTGACTTGAAGAAAAAACATATGATATTTGAAGGGGCGGATATGTTAGGAACCCATGTCTTTACTTTGTTAGTATGTTGTTGTTGGACGTATATGCTTTGTAAGTCGTCCCGTAGTATTTGTTGATCAATAGTTTGTGTTATTGTTGTTGGCGCATATGCTTTGTAAGTCGCCCGTAGTATTGTTGATCCATAGTTTGTAGTGGCCCATGGTTTTGACCCATAGTATTAGCGCCTAGACTTAGTATATAAGTGTGTGTTGAGACCTATGAAGGCACCGTGAAGTTATTTGTATTGAGCTTGCTCATAGGAGGTTTCCCCCTCGAAGTGGCTTGTGATCGATATAAAAGTGATTCTGAGTTCTGTCATTTCTGCTATTTTGCATATTCGTATTAATTAATTGTTGCAGGTGCATCACAGGATATCAGGGTCATCGCGCCCTTGGACCCTTTACAAGGACCGAGATACATTGAGCCGATCAGAGAAGAATGTAGAGCTCATGATCTAGATCACATCTATAAGATGACAATAAACCACACCGACTACATCAATCCTACAACTGATGGAACGGTTAGTTGGTGCTGCGACAGATCTTGCGTATCAGACTCCAACGCAGGACTGGAGAACTAGCAAAGCAGATTGCATGAAGCGTCTACAAGAAGATGCACGCAGATCACCAAATCACTGCGCTGGATTGGAACAGAGGTAAGTCCAATCACGACTTATGATGGCTCAACTAAGGTCTATACATTTTTTCAAGAGTATACTATATCAATTTCAGCTGAACATCAGATACCAGCATTGGACATAGCACTACGCGCTACACTTGCCAGATGGTGGGCCGCGCATAAGGACACTCTGACCACATGGGAACAATGCAAGCATATGATGCAAATCAAATTCGCCGAGAAAGCTGCGCTGACAATGCAAAAGTATAATGGACAAACATATCCGAGGGATCACATCGAGACTTGTTCAGCAACATGGATAAAAAGGACACAGACAAAATGGGTTCATATGTTTGTGCACACACTAATTGGTACATAGACGCAGAGCTTCACAAAGGAACCACATATTGGTCTATTTTGACTGTGAACTTCGAGAGAACTTTCAGTTTTGAAGATGACTGTATAAGCATAAATGAAACTCTGCGGGTGATTAAAGAAAGGATATTCAAAGAAGAATGCCCAAGTACAAATGAGTCATTAGAGGTCCTCAAAGAAAATATATTTGAAGACGTAAAGGTACCTATGAACCTACAGCCATAATGGGAAAAAACGATAGAATGTGCCCTTGAATGTTATAACCTTGCTGAAGATAAAGAAGATGTAGAGGAAAGTGATGCGGAGGATCCGCACAATGTCAATATACCTAAGTCAGAGGGAGCATGCGATGTAGAGGGACCTCCATTAGAAATTCCAGACATGAGTGGTCCGGTCAAGATGAAAAAAGTTAATATTGGCACAAGTGAAGAGCCAAAGTTCGCACCTATTGGGGACTACTGGGATGATGAAATGGTCACACAGATCGCAGACCTTCTACATGAATATCAGGATCTGTTTCCAATGAAGTTCGCCAAAATGAAAGGCATTTTGGGTGACTTGGGGGTGATGAAGATACCCCTCAAGCCAGGCGCGAAGCCTATCAGACAGAGGCCTTATAGATTGAACCCAAGATACAAAGAAAGAGTTAAGGCAGAACTAGACAAGATGCTTGATGCAGGGATCATTGAGCCAGTGGAAGAATCGGAGTGGATCAACCCTATGGTTATCTAGGAAAAAAATACCAAAGGTGAGATCAGAATATGTGTAGATTTGAGGAAGCTCAATGATGCTTCGCTACATGAACCATTTCCTACTCCATTCACAGATGAATTATTGGACAATGTGGGAGGAAATGAGGCCTACTCATTTACTGATGGATTCTCTGTCTACCATCAGATTAGAATAGACTCAGCAGACAGGCATAAGACCACTTTTGCCATTGAATGGGGCTCATATCAATATACAGTTATGCCATTTGGGTTAAAGAATGCACCTGCTATTTTTTCCAGATTTGTTGTAGCTACCTTCAAGGACTTTATCCATAAGTTCTTAGAAGTCTATTTTGATGATTGGACTGTCTTTGGTTTACTGAAGAACGATTATGAGAATCTCGGAATGATGTTAGCTAAGTGCAGGCAACATCAAATCTCCTTGAATTTGAAGAAATGTATTTTCTGTGTACCCTATGGTATACTACTAGGACACATTGTGTGCAAGCAAGGTCTGATGGTTGATCCTGTGAAGAACGCAATGATTGTAAATTTACCTGCGCCAAACTCAGTAAAGCAACTTTGCACAACACTAGGACATACGAGATACTACAGAAAATTCATCAAGGGTTATGCGTAGATAACCGCGCCAATGGAGAAACTTCTGAAGAAAGAAGCGCATTTCATATGGAATGCAGACTGCGAGAAGGGACTAGACACATTAAAGGAGAAAATGGTTACTGCGCCTATCCTAGTCTTTCCACATTGGAATAAGCCATTCCACATACATGTTGTTGCTTTATCTATAGCGTTGGGAATTGTGCTTGCTCAACTAGGTGAAGGGGGCATTGATCACCCCATTGCATTTTCAAGCCGAAATCTATCTTCAGCCGAAAAGAACTACACAACCACAGAAAGAGAGGGTCTAGCTATGGTCTATGTACTACAGAAATTCAGGTACTATTTGTTGGGTGCGCACTTCTCCATGTACACTGACCATTCAGCTTTAAAGTATCTGGTCAATAAGCCAGTGTTAGGGGGGAGAATCTGCAGGTGGTTGTTACTTTTCCAAGAATATGACTTTGAGATCATTGTTAAACCAGGAATACTAAACCTAGGACCTGACCATCTCTCAAGGATTGAGTTAGGAGAAGAACCCACTAATCTTGAAGACAATCTTCCTAACGCGCAGTTATTTGCCATACAAATTGTAGATGATTATTACAAGGATATTGTAGAATTCTTAACTACGTGATCGGAACCCAGAGATTTCACTACGCAGCAGAAGAAGCAGCTGGTAATTAAAGCAACAGACTTCACTATCATAGCAGGACAGTTATACAAGTTGGGACCAGATGAAGTGCTGCGAAGATGCGTCTTAGAGCATGAGAAGCCGTTTATTTTGGCTGAGGCACACTCAGGTATCTCTGGAGGTCACTACGTAGGAAGAGCTACTCCACAGAAGATACTAAGAGCAGGGCTATGGTGGCCAACACTACACAAAGATTCAAAGGAACATTGCCAAAGTTGCAATGTTTGCCAAAGGACTGGAAATCCGTCGCGCAGAGACGAAATGCCATTAAGACCGAAATTGACTTTACAGGAATTTAAAAAATGGGCTATTGATTTTGTGGGACCAGTTAACCCACCAGGAAAAAGAACTAGTGCAAGATATATTATCACCGTGACGGATTATCTCACCAGATGGGTAGAAGCTAAACCAGTGAAGGACTGTAGCGTAGCTACTGCCGCGCAGTTCATCTTTGAAAATATCCTTACCATATTTGGATGCACAAAAATCTTAATGAGTGATCAAGGCACTCACTTTTTGAATAAGATAATTGCAGCACTGACTGAAGAGTTTCAAATCCATCATCAAAAGAGTACGCCATATCATCCACAGGCGAATGGAATTGTTGAGGCTTTCAACAAGGTGCTAGAGAATGCACCGACCAAAGTATGTAATACAAACAAAGATGATTGGGATCTGAGCATTCCAGTTGTTTTATGGGCTTACAAAACAACTTGCAAGAAGTTGACTGGACATACACCTTTTAGGTTGGTCCATGGACAAGAAGCTGTGATTCCTATGGAGTATATTGTACCAAGCTTGAGGATTGCAGCATTCACAGACATGGAAGATGAAGAAACATTGCAAAAAAGGATTCTACACTTGGTTGGATTGGAGGAGGATCGCTTCATCGCAGGCTTTCACCCGCAAGTGTAGAAGGATAGAGAAAAAGCCTGGCATGATCACCATATCAAGCACAAAATATTTCAGGTAGGAGACCTTGTTCTCCTATATGATAGTAAGTTCATGAAATTTCCTGGAAAAAATAAAATGCATTGGCTTGGGCCATATATTGTTATGCATGTTACTAACGGTGGCGCAGCTCAGTTAGCCACATTAGATGGAGACAACCTACTAGGATTGGTTAATGGAAGTAGACTAAAACCCTATAGGGATAGTCCTACTTCGATGAACCCTCAGTGAAATGTATCTACGCAAAGCAAAAAAAAAAAAAGAGAGAAAAGAAAAGAGAAGTAAAAGCGCGTCATTGCGAAGTTCAAAAGGTAGCCACTCAAATCAAAAGAAACAGGACGGATGCGAAGACCAGTATGCAGAAAAGTAGCACCACGCAGTGAACCGCACCAGGAGTAATGACAACCCGTCCGCACAGTTCGACGCAACACCTCAAAATAACCGTTAGAGCTTAAAACTAGCTGTTATACAGTGATTTTTCCGACGTCGCCTGAGCATTTTATGTAAAATTAGCCGGTCTGAAGCAGTTAATGAAGGAAAGGACCGAAATCCTCGGTGGATTTGGCCAACGGGCATGAAAATTAATGCTAAGCTAGCCATTTATGGGCACGGCTAAGCCCAACTGCACCTATAAATACCGTCAACACTGGACTCACGGGCATTACCGAAACTTTCAAATTTCTCATCAAGCCATAGTCTCAGTCTATTTACAGTGAGTGCTAAGCAATTCCGTGAGTCTACATAGCAAGTTCCAGTGAATGTCTGACGATTCCACAGTTGAGCAGGAGTCCACAGTCGAGAAAGTTGTGAGGGATTTTAAACAAACCAGCATTGAAGGGTTGATGAGAACCCCTACCAAGAAGGTCGTTAAAGAAAAAGGCCAGGGTTCACATCGCTCACCACGACATTTTGCACCAATGCAAAGCAAGGGTAAGGAACCCATAGCCGAGAAGGTAAAGCCGAAGGTAATGGGCTCCAAGCTACTAGAATATCCACTAGAGAACAAAGAGATGCCATTATCCTTAACCCCAGAGTATATTCTCCGCGTGCAACAGATGCACCGGCCATAAAGCTTTCCAGAAACACCAGGTATGACATACCACTTCCGCCAATATCCCAGCATGTCAAGCCACAAGAAAAATTGCTGGGAAAGCTCGCAGATTGTAATTTCAAGGATTATGATTTGCTGCAACAACAAAGGGATCCCGACGAGCTGAAATACCCACAGTTTCAGCTAGACAGATACATGTGTTGGAGAATGGATGTGAAAAACAACTCGCTGCTGGTAGTGGAGAGCTAGTTGTTTGAAGTCGTGGAATCAGGGCTTCTAAACCTGTTGCAGCTTCCACACTTCGACCGGAGTTCAGAATTGAATGCAGTGGTGTGCACACACCAAGGTTACCTTTTCCTGGACAGAAATGTCGACCTCAATATAGACCTAATCCATAGGATCACGGGGCTAAGCAAGCAAGGTGACAACCCTGAAAAGTTCTTTGCTGACAAAAGCAGAGATAAAGAGGTCGCCATGCAGATGATGGAGGAATACCAAATTCTCAAAGGAAAAAGAGGGTTTGTCACAGATTGCTTAAAAGATGATGCTACGAGGTTTGTAGTACAACTGCTCACAGGAAAAGTCTTGCGGAAGGCAAGACCAACAAAAGTACTAGCACGAGCAATTCACCTCGCTGCAAAGATAGTGTAAGGAGTTTGATTTAACTGGTGTCAATATCTGCTGAATGAGTTTTTGGACGATGTCCACGAAACTCAGGTCAATGGCACTGCATTTCATTACAGTTGGTTAATGGTGTTGATTTCCTTTGTAGGATGGAAGGAGCCAAGGAATTATGTTGGTCTCACTTCTAACATCAATGATTGCCAAGGACCCAGATATGCAAATCTCTGGGCAAATCTGCTACCAAACCGACAACGCACCTCAAATGAAGTATTCCTCACATACTATGAGCAGCTGTGCGATGTCATCATTTGCACACCGCGCATCTCCAAAGAGGTAACATTCAAGTATATTTGCACTTTAAATTTCAAAGCTGATATGCATTTCATTTACATCTTGGAAAAGGCGCGGAAGAAGAATCCAGAATGGTTCGCAGGGAACTATCACCTGGATGAAGCAGGTATTGACCTCATCATGAAAGAATGGCTAGATGAATGGAAGGTCGAAGGATCGATGGTCATCGACAGTGATTCAAACGAAAGTAATCCATCCCCGAAAAAGATCACCGAAGAGTCACCGGCAGGAAAAGAAAGGAACCTGCAAGCTCAGTACCAGACAAAGTGTAGAAAAAGAAGCAGAAAGCAACAAAGCTGCCATCCAAAGCGTAGTTACACGATGATGATTATGAGATCATCGCAAGGAGGGTCAACTCATTTCTAGAAGACACGCTTGCCCTAAAAGACACTAAGAATGAGGAAATTCAAGCGAGTCTCAAGCAGAATCTCACAACCCTGCAAGACATAGCAGCAAAGATGGAACAAGTCTAAAAAGACTTGGTTTGTGATTCTGACTCAGAGGGAAGATCCGGTGCCACACCTCAGTAGAAGAAAAATCCCTTGGATTTAACCATGGCACCAAGACCATGCATCGTCCGCATTGAACCACTAAGTGTAATTTTACCGCGCTATGAATTAGCAGTGAGCGTGCAGAGAATAGAGCATGCGGATATTGATATCGCGATGCTACCCCTCGAGGGCCTACATAATCTGCACCTGCAGGTTGGGGGGGAAATACATGATATAGATATGGTCATCTTGAACCAACACCAGGGATTACAAGCAAATTATAGACAGTTGTAGGAAGCAAGTGCAAAGAAGGCTAAGGCACTTGAAAGCAAACAGGAGCAGCGAAGAAGAATAGAGCAGACTATCGCTTCGGTCTGCGTAGAGATACCAGAGTGCAACAAGCAGCCAGAGTTCGCAGATACCATCCTTAAGATTGGCTCGGTAGTCAGCGATCTTAAGGCTGAAATGAAAGACATGGAGATTGATTACAAAGTAAAGCTTTCCACTTTGGAAGAATAGAATCCCTCGAAGACACCACCAAATTAGACAGAACTTAGAGCAACATAAGTGAAAGCTGCCACAGAAAACATATCCAGTGAAATAGCTAAGTGTCAGAGCTTGCTGGATGAAGTAGCTAGAGCCTGGACTGCGCTGTAAGAGGAACCTCAGCTGCAGCAGGTCCAAATCAACTTACATGAAAAACAAGCAGCGTTAGATGCTCTAAACGCAGAGATGAAGAATCTGCTGCCAAGAGAGAGACTCCGCCGATTTGCAGAAGTCAAAGACCTAAAGAGGGAACTTCAAATGTTAAGAGAAAAGGAGGTAGAAACTAGGGAAAAGTCACAGCCCATCTAGGAAGAAGCTCATGCTATCTCGCAAGAGATTGAAGAGAAGCTGATAGAACTCCGAGAATCAAAGAAAATAGTAAAGGAACAGACTCAGGAAGACCTAACACCAGATGTGTTGGAAATTGTTAAGGCATTTGAACAAGACGTTAAAGACACAGTTGCGAAGCTAGCCACAACTTTTCAAGAATCCGCTGTGAAGATAGATCAGCCAAGAGAAGCGTAGCGTAGTGAACCTATGGCAAGTGGCTCGGGGACGAGCCACATGTAAGTGTTAGGGGCCTGTTGTACCTGGACCAAGTAAGCCAATTTTGGATAAGAAAGTTTTGGGAGATGCAAGGATAGAGAACAGCGCAGCATCGGAAGAATAAGAGAGCCAGCGTCGCGAAGTTACTGCGCTGCAGAGATACAACGCTGCGAAGTGGAAGCTTCGCAAAGATCCAGCAAAGCAGAGTTTTGGACAAAAAACAGTATGAATTCCGGTGAGATCAATCGGTGATCTGTTTTGGTTAAGATACTCCGTGATTCCCAGCAGGCGGGTAAGGAGTGGCGAAGAAGGAAAGTGACCAGTCACATGAGCAAAGGAAGCACTATGTGAACAGGCTGCATGAAGCCGTTAGAGAAGGAACAACAAGATGAAGAGACCCGTCAGTATGCACTCGAAAGAGGGGATGAAAGTGATGTGACCACGTGCAGAAGGATGGCCACAATGATGAGTCTCTATCAGAGCCTAACAGTCCTGGTTAGCAGAGTAACCACACTAGTTTTGGGTAACAACCTTAGGGTTTTTGGCCCGCCATGAATGTAAAGACGTGACCTAAGGGCACGATATCTAAAAGGGAATATTTTGTAAGGGAAAGGGTTAGATTTTGGTCGACGTATGTTGAATATTTATATCTGTTGAGAGACTGAATGTAAAAAGTCTCTACAGCTGTGTGCGCAGATACCTACTGAAGAGACAAGAGAGTCTGCAGTTGAGTGCGTAGACTGGAACTGTTGTACCCTTCCCATTGATAATATAACAACAGTTTCTGTGGACGTAGCTCCCATCCTGGGGGTGAAACACGTTAAATCATTGTGTTATGTGATTGAATGAATATTTGCTTCTGTTGAATGTTTAAGTTCTTGCTTATGAATGAATCTACCTTTGCTTTGATATGTATTCTCGGTAAGGATAAATGATGGGAATGATATGTTAAGTAAGGAACATTTATGAATGAATGTTAAAGATACAAGTCCCTCTGAATGATATGAATGCATGAGTACTAGCTAAACACTTAATCAACAAAGTATGTATAGTGAAATTCCCCGAAGTGTAGCACTGGAAGTGCAGCACTGGAAGTGCAGCACTGGAAGTGCAGCACTGGAAGTGCAGCACTGGAAGTGCATAGTCATTGCAGTTCATCATATTGTCTAAAGTTTGCAAGGTTTACAGTTTATATGCATGTGAATGTATAAGTTTACGCTAAATGAATTCCATTGAAGTAGTGTAAGTGTTGAAGAGGAAGCGCAGTCTTCATTTGCGCTATCATGTTATTAAGTGGATATCCCAAACCGTGCAGTCCTTGGATGCGTGATAACCTAAGTATCAACCGCGAAGTAGGTGAACTTCGCACAGTCCACCATTCTCTTGAAGCGCGCATCACCCGGTTGTGGAAACCTGATTCCACAACCTCCCCATAACTTCACCTCGGGTGAGACCTCAGTCTGCTTGCAGACTGTTTCCGAAAGGGCCGGTGAAAAGGGGTTTTGTTGGTTCCTTGAACCGCGCAGAACCTGGGTCTATCTTGGAATACTTAAAGAACAATTGTAGAGCCAACAAGCTCCACCTCACAGGAAAATACCTAGGCTAGATGTGCCGCCTACACATAAGTTTGTCCCATAGATTCAGGATTCATTCCTATTGTTGGCACATGTAGTTGTTCTCCATAGCACGTATCTTCAAGGTACGTACCAGGCAGGGCTATCAGATCCACCATCTATAGGTGGAGTAGAGGCACCATCTCCCAGTGGGGTGGAGCCACCACCTTCCAGTGGTCGAGGAGAATCTAGTAGTGGCACTAGACCTGCACATCATGAGCATGGCCAAGAGCCACACCCATGCATAGTATGCAGCCATCCTTGCTTTGGTCCTGTCTAGACAGATGGTAGATTTACTAGCTATTTTACTCAGGTAAGTAAATGGTTAACAATTTAGTGTTGTTTGTAAATGATTTTTCCTTACTATACACATATATAGATTGCTAATATTTTTAATGATTTTAAAACATGTAGTTGCTACAAGAAGAGGATGAGGGGCAAGAATTTTCCACCGATGATTCCCGGGATAGTCCAGAGGCTCATGCCCCAAAACTGTTTGATGTACAAGATGTTGTCATACCTTCGGTGACAACAACTCACATTGAGATAACTATAGCAACATGTCATTATTTTAATACATGTTAGTTTGTTATCACATTTTACTTAATTAATGCTACACAATCTAATATTTACAATTTTCTAAATCGCAGGTTGTAGATCCCCTTCAGAGGGAAATCATTTCATCTAGTGATCTCCCCCCTAGTCAGGGGGAGACAAGCGCTACACATCCCATAGGGGATCAACAAGTGGAAGAACATTTCTTAGAATTGATTGAAGCATACCGTACATCGGTATGTATTTCATCATTGCCAGTTTGTTAATACATGTTATTTCATTGACCAATGGATTTATAACTACATCAATAATTGGTGATTGTAGCCACCACCTGCTATATTTAGGAAACAATCAGCAGTTGCCTCTCCTCGTATTACAAATGTGCATAAAGGACAAGTGTATAAGAGAGGCTCCACTCCTAGAAAGGGTGTATATGTCCTCTATAGTAGACACACAAGAGATCCATATACACCTAACCCAACAAGGGTCATTGATGTTGCAGTTAGTGTCGCATCTGTAATAGCAACAAGTCATACAAAGGTAACTATTTAAACAATTGCAATGCATAGTATTTAACCATGTTACTATATTGTTTATTCATGCATGTCTAACTATTTGGGCATTTGGTGATTGTATCTATTAGCTGCAGTAGTGCTCGATCCCTCCACTCAATCCATGGTTGTGACTGGGTCTCCTCTTGTGGTGAGATGTTCATTAATGACCAAGTCTTTTTATTCAATTTACGCAAACATGTTGATCAATGTTGAATTGTTGAATTAATTGAGATGTGATATTTTATTTGCAAAGCACAATTATAGAGAGGAATTCCATGAGAACATCGCAGGCATCTATACCCTGACTGGATTTGGTGAGTGTTTGTCATAAATAATTTGGACATAAGTTAATTTTTAAAGTTTGTTAATGGTAGGGTATTAGTGCAGTTATTTGATAAAAGTAATGATCTCTTATTTGCAGACTCCTGAGATGCAGAGCGATCCTAGGGAGATGGTTGATAGAGAAAATTCGGGGAAAAACAAGCGAAAGATTGATTTTTGATGTCTCCTAGTCCTGGATATATGTATTTTGCCATACATGTACATTGTTGTACTTAGGGATACATGTACATTGACAAACCATTTAAGGGTCGACTACTTTGCCATATTTTGTATTACAAACATTCGACTATCAATGCATGATACAATATATTGCATATTTTCTCTTGAGTTTCCACTTGTTCTTGAGATTATTTATCTCTTCCACAAATTGATAAATTATGCTATTGAAATTTATATAATTACATTTTAAGCAATATTTATTCTCTTACATTTATTGCATTGATCAAGTAACATCTCACCATTGTGTTATGAAAACATTATCTTAACGGAACAAACTAATAATATCTTTCAACAGTTCAATGAACTCATTACATGCATGCTAATTTGATATCTAATTTAAAATTGTGGTTTTTGTCAACTCCAAGGGTTCATACCCATTGATCAAGATTATGGTTGCAAGGAAAAAACAAGAGTTAGCAAAATCAGTCAAAATATGTTTGAATAACCTCTGTCATGTAAAACATGCTACGCATATCATCAATGTAAGCCTATGACATTTTCACAAACTAAGAGGAAGTCTAATAGATGCTACACATTTCATCAATGCTACCATATTTCATCAAACGATACATACATGAGCATCTATGAAGTTTAGTTGAAGTCTTCCTACTCTAGCATGCTAAAAACAATGGAAAAGTATCAATTACAATGGCAATGAATGAATGAACTAAATTGTAATAAAATTCATTGGGCCTTCATGTACATATGGTCAAATATACAACAAATATACCCTAGTTTGAAGACCCTGGTTTGTGCTTTACCTATTTCATATGTCCATTTTCCACTTGTCATAGTTCTAATTCATGTTTAAATGTACATGCTTTCGTTATTTAGGGTCCTGAACATGCCTCGAACCATGAGTCATTGCAAAAAATATCTGTGGTGAAGCATGGCTCTAAATATGTTGAATGTGCATTAAAAAATGTGTATTGCAAAAGTAATCAGATAGAATCCATGGAAAATGAAATACCTAACTAGTTTAATGATCTTCCTTGATAATGTTGTTTTGATGGAGGAAAATAAGATCTCATGGTCCTATGTTTGTAAAAATGATGGATTATCCTCATATGAAAATGTATTTAAAATTGAATGTACTTGATTGATACAAATGATGATGTAATGGTTGTTCATTGTTATTTGGCAAGTATTCCCCCATAACTTGATGGAAAAGGTTCATGGTGACTTTGTTCTAACAAAGCTAGCAAGGATAATAGGGATATCATTGATGAAACATCGCCTCCATTTTTTATTTGGAACTTTGAATTCTTAAAAATGACATTAATTACTCAAAATGAAAATATAGTGGAACACTAAGGAGATGATAAATGACATGGCACACTAAGGACATAGAAATATACCAAGGGTGCAATGTGGTAGGTTTGATTGCCACTCTTTGAATGTCTAGTTCTAGAATCAAAATTTTGCAAAGTTGACCCCTATGTGCAAAAATTGCACAGTCCCTTACTACGAAAAAACCTAGTTTCCAATATCGACATAAAATATGAGAACTGGGCCATGGAACCAGAGGATAGGGGCACCCCTAACACTATCCCTATGTTTTGAATCCAACGGATTCAACGATTTGTCGATCCGAGCCACGGTCATCATTATATGGCTCATTCCTACTGGCATCTAAAGGCTTTCAGGAACACTTGTTGGATACCTAACGGGGGCATAGAATTCCAACCGTGCAACAAAACCGAGTTTCGGGAAGTCCTGCAAGTGTGTCTATGAAGGTTCCAACTAGGAACGCTAGCCATAAGTCCAAGTCGATGATTTTGCAAATTTGAACTCTATGTGCAAAAATTGCACAATCCCTTACTGAGCAAAACCGTAGTTTCCAAAATTGACCTAAATGATTACACCTAAGCCATGGAACTGGAGGAGAGGGGCACCCCTAGCACTATCCTGATGTCCTAAATCCAACGAATTTGACAGTTTTTCGATCCGAGCCACGGTCATCATTCTATGGCTCGTTCCAACTCGCATACCAAAGGATTTCAGGGACACCTGTTGGATACCTACCGGGGGCATATAATTCCAACGTGCAACAAAACCGGGTTTCGAGAGGTCCTGCAAGTGTGTCTAGGAAGGTCCCAAGTGGGAACGCTAGCCATAAGTTCCTGGTCAAGGATTTTGAAAAGATGACCCCTATGTACAAAAATTGCATAGTCCCTTACTGAACAAAACCCTAGTTTCCAAAATCGACCTAAAAAATGACACCTGGGCCATGGAACTGGAGGAGAGGGGAACCCCTAGCACTATCCCGATGTCCTGAATCCAATGCAGTCGACGGTTTTTCGATCCAAGCAAATACCATCAGTCTATGGCCCGTTTAAACTCACACACAAAAGGCTTTCAGGGACACATACATATGTCTATACAGGAAAAAATCCAACAAAATAACAAAGATGACTATACTCATAATTTTAAAGAGTAATTGTTACCATCCCTTCGAGTTCCCATTGAGTTCAAAGGGATATTAAAATTGATTTCATTATTATTTTTAGATTATTTTTGGACATAAAATCAAGTGATTCCTTCTTAATGCCTTTTAAACTAACGATTAATTGTGATTCAAAAATAAAAATAATTTAGGGTACATATGGTGCAAATACGAAGTAGGGAGGATTATCGAGGATTCCTATAAGAAGCATTCCTAGTTGGTTCCTGTAGACTCCATCTTAGGTTTTTTTCTAGTTTTTTAGTGGGGTAGATGGATTTCATGAAAACATATAATTCTAGATTATGGAAGGGTTCCATGAATTGGTTTTTGTGATTCTTCAAAAAATTGATGAAGGAAGTGTGTTAACTAATGAGACTGGCTGATGAAAATGTTTTTTGATGACAACATTAAGATGGATGAAGTGGTTATGGAAGATCATGCACTGATGATTCATTACCATGGTAGGAATCTTGGTGAGAGTTCACTTGTTCAACTAAAATGGGGTATTTCCACACAAATTGAACACCAAGTAAGAAATCTCTCAAACAAACAAATCATATATCGATTCACTAATGTATGGTGAAGGTCCAATTTGGGAAACAGTAACAATGAATACTTGATATTAGCGATTGGTCAACGATAGTTAGTGGCTTCAAACTAGGATTTCTATTATTTTTAACACAAAGTAGGCTCTAGGCTACAAACTAGGGTTTCTAAGGTTTAGAATTCAAATTAAGGTTTAGGCTACAAAATAGGGTTTCTAGGCTTTTCTCTAGGGTTTCTAGGATAGGTTTTCTATGCTAGGGGTTTAGAATACAAATTATGGTTTCTTGGACTCTTGTGCATATTTGTAGCACAATGGTGTAGATACAAGTGGATGCACATGAATATATGAAGTTTTTTTGGTTTGCATATATTAGGATTAGGTTTCTATTATTTTTTTGGCATGCAAATATATTAGGATTATGACTAGGTTTTTTGGCATGGTTTAGGTTTCTATTGTTATGGATTAGGTTGCTAAGATTATATTTGTGTTTCTAGGGTAGAATAGATTTCTCAGGCTAGATTAGGTTTCTATGTTTGTGGTTTGGGTTTCTAGGTTTCTAAATTAGGTATCTAGTTATATTTGTGTGGATGATGGATGATAATCTTATGGTGAAAAGGGGGATGGTGATGGTGACAACATGGGTAGGAAGAGCACGGTGGTGATGTTCATGGTGGCATGGTGATGGAAACAACGACCATGGGGATAGTGATAATGAGCATGGATATGGTGACAGTGATAGTGAGCATGAAAATGGGCATGAGGATGCATATATTATGGTTTACTTAGATGGGAGAAAAAACAAAGAAAACAAATCCATGATGAAGCTTGTGCAATTTATCAAGTTGTACCAAGTATATGCAATTTATCAATCTATCAAGCTATCAATGTCTGGTTGTAATAGTCAAAATATTAATGTCAATACTTAATGAGAACACGAAACAAAATCATAACATACATGTACACCACATACCTATAACATAGTACACAATATAACATTCAAACCACATACCAGATTACCTACCTATGGTCATTCGACTAGATCGTCAAGATCACCTCAAATACCAAGGGTTTCCTTTAACCTCTAATGCTAGAAGTAAGGCAATAAGTATCGTTCCTTTGATGATTTCTTCCTTGGAATTGTTTGAAGATGGAGGCTTGTGCCAATAACTAAGTTTGTATAATGGTATGCAATCTCACCTGGTCTATAATCTTCATATGTATACCCTTTTCTATTTGTTGAGTGGGAAACCTGGTTCAAATATTCTCCTTTGATAACCATCGACCCAATCAAAAAATTGTTGGCCTCGGAGTACCGTAATGGGACATTTAGGGTTTTCTTCCCCTCCAAGCAATGTGCCAGCCAATAGTCGATGCGCCATGCATTGCATCTTGGGGAAACCATTGCGTATATGTGCCCCAGAGAAAATATAGTGCCAATGTTTTAGTCAACTAACTAGACACAAGTAGTTGTCAAAAATATAAAAAATATAAAAATATTAATCGAACCTGGTTGTACGAGATCTTATATGTGGTCATAGTCTGGTGAAATACTTGATTGGTCCTCCTCTAACTGGGATAATTCTGTCGCTATCCATCGACTAATGGGGAGTGATACACGGTCCCAATTATCAACCCAATATGTGGATTCACATTCGTCCCATTCACCACTACTAGATGGAGAACAAAAACATGAGAGTTTCCTTGTTCACATTTCAAGTATAGCATTGTCCGACGTTCTAATTGAATGAAATGCATGAGTTCCTTGGATGGTCTTGCACTCATATAACTGTGATCTATCTACATCCACCACCTCCCAAAAATACCTATGTACATGTGCTTTGCTGGTTGACTGGTCTTCCTGCCTTCTTTCTCCCTCCCCCATGACTGAAGAACACCATTCAACGATGGTTTTTGCATCTCAGATGAGTGATACATTTGTGAACTTCATTTCTTGCCTGTGTAATGTAGTCTTGATGCACACACCTGCTCCATCATGTTCACCTTTTCCATGTCTGGTCTCAAAATAGTTCCAAATATGTGGCACCTTGTTCCTTTTGTGGAGCATACACAACCATTGGAAGAAATGGGTATTTTTGAATTGCCTTGTACAACCGTCAGACCAAATACAATGTTGTTCCATTTGTATACTATTATCCTTCAAGTGATTGTAGAACATTTGAAATTTGTGTTGTACAAAAGCCAAGTCATGACACCTACCATCACTTATGTAGAAGTGATACTCCTTCAATATAACCTTGTTGTCTTCAGTACTATCTTCCCCATGTCTATAGGTGATATGGACCATTATGTTGACCTGGTCTGAGTGATAGTATTGACTCTGAATCTCATTTTGCGGTTGAAGAGTGTAGTTTTCTTCAAAATCAACCACTGACAGGATAGTCCCAATAGGAAATGTATCCCTGCATGTTCTAAATTGCTCATATTGCCAATGAGCCACATGTACATGATTTACATATTGCTGTGTCTTTTCAAATAATTCCTCCATGAAGTCATAAACCCATACCTGGTAGATCAAAAATAAAGACATATATCAATAGATTATTACATATGAAATTACAATCTGAAGAAAAAATAGTATTCAAGAACTCATTACCAACTTGAGAAGTGACCAATTGTATTTTTTTTCCTTTCGTTCCCTCCATCAATATCATACGTGACATATTTGAATGACTACAAGTTCACCTACTTCCTCCCAAGTTCATGCTCATTGGTCACATGCATGCATTTGTCCAATAATGCCAATCCGCCACACGCTGGGAATGTCCCATCTATGCAA
This sequence comes from Larix kaempferi, assembly GCA_027924585.1. NCBI lineage: Eukaryota > Viridiplantae > Streptophyta > Pinopsida > Pinales > Pinaceae > Larix > Larix kaempferi. The sequence goes on along the minus strand of BSBM01001409.1, from coordinate 3,071,517 downwards.
GATTTTTGATAAAATGTGCAATCATTTGGCCTGCTACACAAAATTCTATGAATAAAGTCTCTATATGACATCAGTGGTAATGTAGTTGAGCATTCATGCACAAGTGTGTTATGCAATACACAAAAAATATATGTATATGTGTCATAATAGTAACCATACTCAATGTGGTATCGACAACAACATGTGTTACGAATTGTGTTTATTTTAACATACACTGGTTTGCATTTTTCAAAGGATATTTGGCCCAAGTTAAGTTTGTTATGTTCATTCCTAAATCTCTCATATAATTCTGTTTGTGTCATATCAAGAAAATGTTTAATGTGTGGTTCACGATCCTTTGAACCCCTTCTCAATTTTAATACATATTTTTGGTTGGAAGAAGGTCTAGTGTTGTCTTGCCAAAAAGCTTGCACTAATCGCTTTACCACATCGATGAGCTTCATATCAAAGCGTGGAAACCTGCCAATGAAGGCCCAAACATCTGTTTGACCGGTTTCAAGTTGTTCTCTTCTAACAAAATACCTACGAAGTGTCTTCACATTCAAATTAATAATTTTGGAGGTAGGTTTAAGAAAACGAAGCGCCCTAGTGTTTTTGTTCACGATTGATTGTGAGAACACACGGAGAGACGCATTGCAATCCTTTGAGTGAGATTCTTTCCAATTGTACTAAGTGCATCTACTAAACTTTTAACAATATGAGAACTTGGTTCTAAATTTTTGGTCATCTTTATCCTTAACGTTTTTCTAAAAACAACCATAGACCTAGATTTTAACAATGATAAAAATAATTTGCACTTGTCCCCATCACATTTAGAATAAAAAAAGTTATCAAGTATTTGTCGATTTTGATAAGCAATAGCGCATTTAGACAACATACCTTCAAGTGAAATAATGATAATTTCATCAACATGTATACGTTTTGGAGTTCTTCGGCATGTAGTTTCTAATGGAGGTAAGGGTGTTGGAACTGGAACATGTACAACATCACCAGGACGCTCCAGCATTTCAATATGAGCCTCTTGTCTTTCATTCTCTTGTTGGTAGTTCGATGTGGGAAATTGGACTTTCTCTTGGACGGTCTCCATAACATTTCCTTCTTCCATTGTAAATCCTACATTCAATGCATCCCTAACTTTGTCGCTTGTATAACCACTACCCAACAAGTCATTCTCTACCACAGTCTGAGGTTGAATTGATGTGGGAATTGAAACATCCCCTAATGAGCACCTACGTTTTACTTCTTGACTAGTGCCATGGGGTGCTTGTTCATCAAATGTTGTTGAAATTGAGGCCCCCTCTAGTGAATTTTTCGGTTTTTCTTGTCGTGGATGGGTAGGAATGACCGTGGAATCATCTACGGTTGGAATTTGGATGAGTTTCCATGGAATTCCTTCAATTCCACATGTCCAATATTTTCTTTTCTCTAACTTCTTCCATGGTTTCTTGAGGCTTATCTTTCCTTGCCAATTTCCTTGTTCGATTGCGTGAATTCCCCATGACCACAATGAGCAATACTAAGAAAATAGATTCTAGAGATGTGCTCAACTATGAATATCCAGATTCTTTCTCAATTGTGAATATAGGTTCTTCAAGCTTGCTCAATTGTGAATATTTATACTTCCTCAATTGTGAATATAGATTCCTCAATCTTGCTCAATTGTGAAAGTAACTTCTACCTCACTTGTGAATATAGAAAATTCTTCATTTGTGAATATAGGTTCTTCAAGCTTGCTCAATAATGAATGAAGATTCTTCTTCAATTGTGTTCATATAGATTGCTGAAGCTTGCTTGAAATTGTGAATATATAGATACTTAATCAATTGTGGATGGAAATTCTTCAACCTTGATTTTGATTGTGGATATAGATTCTTCCTCAAGCCTGAATTTAGATTCTTCATTTTTGTTCAATTCTCAATGCAGGTTCCTCTGCAATTCTGAACATAGATTACTCAAGTTTGTTTGATTGTGAATATAGAATCATCTCCAAGCTTGTTAATTGTGAATGTAGAATCCTCTTGAAGCTTGCTAATTGTGAATGTAGAATCCTCAATTCCCAATGCTAACTGTAGAATCCTCTTCAAGCTTGTTGATTGTGAACATGTGTAATTATGAACATAGAGTATGAAGCTTCCTCAATTGTCCTCAATTGCGTAGGTTTCTTTGCAGTGTTGTCGGGGGAGACAAAACGCAAAATTCGGGGATGAAATAGGCAGAGTATTCAGCTAAATTTTGCAGAGCCAAAACGCGCTAGAGTTATGGATTTACAAAACGCGCTAGAATTTATTAAATATATAATGCTCACGCATTCCTTCTATGTTAAAAATTCATTGCCAATTAATATGTTTGGTGCACGACTACATAACGTCTAATGGCAGAAAAAGCGCGAGCGTTTCTTCATTAAATAACATGTGAGCATTTCTTCATCAATAAACATGCTAGCGTTATGGTAATCTACACAATTTGCATTTTTCTCAAAACCTTATTTAATAATTTCTTCCCAAGAAAATAAATTTCCTTTATTTCCCTAGATCCCTCCTTATCTTGAAAGGTTTTGGGCTTCATGTTGTATGGGTTAGGAGGTTAAATAGGTATTTAGTGTTAGGGGCTAAGGGTTCAAGGGGTTTGGGGTTAAGGGGCTTAGGGGTTAAGGGATTTAGGGCTCCATGTTTAGGGGTTTAGGGTTTTAGAGGTTAGACATTAAGGGATTAAGTGTTTGTGGCTAAACTAGGGCTTCTAAAGGAATTCAGTATTAAGTTCTTAGAGATAAAGGGGTTTAGGGGTTAAAGGATTGAGGGCACCAATGTTAGGGGGTTAGGGTTCAAGAGTGTAAGCGTTAAGGGTGAAGGGTTTGGGGTCAAGGGGCTTAGGGGTTAACGGATTTATAGGCTAAGGGATTTAGGGATATAAGGTTAGGATGTTAGTGTTGAGTCAGTTAAAGGTTAAGTGTCAAGGGGTTTAAGTATTAAAGGTTTGGGATTTAAGGGCTTACTGGATTTTAGAAGATGAGGATTGGTTTCTAGGGATTTATGGGTTTGGGATATAGGGATTATGGGTTAGGGGTTTTAGGGTTATGGGGGTTAACTAGGACTTAGGGGTTAGGGGTTAATCGTTTAGAGGTAAAGGGATAAAGTAGTTAAGATGTTTAATGATTTATAGGTTTAAATATTTAGAGGTTAGGTCATCATTCTATGGCTCGTTCAAGGGATCTAGGTTTAGGGGGTTACGGTTTTAGAGGTTAGACATTAAGGGATTAAGTGTTTGTGGATAAAATAGGGCTTAGGTGTTGGGTGTTAAGTGCATAGAGATAAAGGGGTTTAGGGGTTAGGGTATTTAGGGATTGATGGCACCAAGTTTGGGGGTTAGGGTTTAATAGGTTAAGCCTTAAGGGTGAAGGTTTTAACTATTAAGGGTTTGTAAGAATTAAGGGCTTAGGGGCTTACTGGTTAAAGAAACAAGGGTTAGGGGATTGGTGGTTATTTAAGAGGTGAGGAATTCAAGGGTTAGCAGGTTTACAGGCTAAGGGTTTTAGTGCTCTAGATTTAGGATGTTAGGGTTGAGTTGGTTAAGGGTTAAGTGTCAAGGTGTTAAATGATTAAATTCTTGGGGTTTAAGGGCTTAATGGCCTCTACGAGATGAGGAATTAGGATTTTCTAGGGGTTTATGGGTTTTGGGATTTAGGGATTATTAGTTAGGGGTTTTAGGGTTAGGGGGTTAATTAGGAATTAGGTGTTATGCGTTAAGAGTTTAGAGGTAAGGGCATACAGTTGTTATCAAGTTTAAATATTTATGGGTTAGGGAGTTAAGCAGATAGGGGGTTAGGGGGTTTTATGGGTAATGGGAATTAGGGGTTAAGTAATTTAGGGCTCAATGGTTAGAGGGATAGGGTTTAATGGGTTAGGGGTTAAGGCCCAAGAATTTAAAGGTTTAATTGTTTCTAGGGTTAAGGTATTAGGTATTTAGGGATTTGGGCTTTAAGTAATATGAGTTAGATTTTTTAGGGGTTAGGGGTGGACTAGGTATTAGGGGTTAGGGGTTGTGGGATTAGAGATAAAGTGGCTAGGGGGTTTAGGGGTTAGGGGCCTTATGGGTTAATTCATTTAGTGCTATGGAGTTAGCGTGTTAGGGTTTAAGAGGTTAGGAATTAATGGTGAAGGGGTTAAAGTGTTAAAGTCTTATAAGGGGTAATTAGAGATTAAAGAGACTAATGCACAAGCCCAAGCAAGAATGCCAAAGCTGAGAGAGGAGCGATCAATCTAGAGGGAGAGAGCTCAAGAAAACATAGAGCTCTCATGCAAATGAAGATCACACATGCAAACATAGAGCACACAAGCAAATGCAAGACACACTAGCACAAGGGAGGTTGCACATGCAAAAGTAGTGTAGAGGTAAAGAATTATTTTAACTATATAGGGTAAACTAGAGCTTAGAGGGCTAATGGTTAAAGGATTACAGGTAAAATATTAAAGGACTTAAGGGGTTTAGCAGTTAGGGGCTTTAAGGGTAAATGGATTAAGAACTCTAGGCTTGGGGAGTTAGGTTTTAAGAGCTTAGGAATTGAGATATAAGGTGTTATAACGTTAAAGACTTAGGTAATTAGAGGATAAGGACAACATTGAGGGGAGATAAGGGGTTAATTAAGGTACTAGGGATTTCAGGAGTAATATCTTTACAGGTTAAGGGATTTAGGGATCAACTATTAATGGGGTAAGGGATTATTTGTTAAGGGCTTAGGTGCTTAGGGGTGTAGGGATTTAGGGGGTTTGAGACTTAGGACTTATGGGCTTAGGACTTTAATTTCCCTCCCTTATCATTTCTCTCCCCAACTCCTTAAATTTATGTCCCTTGCCCCCCCTCTCGTATCTCTCTTCTCTCTCCCACCCCCTTTATATCCATTCAACACTTAAAAACATAATTTATGAAGTTCATAACTCTTGCGCGTTATGTAAATAATAAAATGTGAGCATTATTATTCACATAATGCTGGCGTGTTATGTGAATAATAACGCTCGAGCGTCTTGGATATACAAAAATGCGCGAGCGTTCCTTCTAACCCAAGGCGCGCAAAACAAATATTTGAATTTAAACAGAACGTGCACGTGTTCCTGAGCACCTAATAACCCCCTCCTCATGCGCCCACGTGTCATCAACAGTCCTATGTGGTTGGTTCGTACTTACCAAAACCGTGCTATGGAATTTACTAAACCATAACTAATTGGGCATTTCCACCATTTTTCTCAGTATGCATGTATTTCACCACTCTCTACAACATGACATACATGACCATTTTTGACAAAATTTTAGGCATAGATAGAATTTTTATGCATATTCCAAATATGTAATTTTCTAAAAAAAATATTGATTTTTTTGATTTGTTTCATAATTTTCGTGTGTCATCACTCCTTAAGTAAAAAAACATGTTGTTAGTGTTTATTCCATAAATTTTCCATTTCACAACCATTTAAAAAAAAAATTGTATCCTGCACTAGTAGACACCGACCTCTACATGCTATAAAAAATCCAAGTCGAAATAACTGCATTAAGACCTTCAAATGTTGCACCCACATTTGACGTACTGTTCTCGAGGTTTGATCACTTACATAATTAACAATAAAAAACAAATAAACATTTAATTTTGAAAAAATAGTGTTGCACTAGTGCTACGGGCTCTATACATTTCTACCAATTTTTGTATCTCAAAACCATCATTTAGGCACTCAAAGGCTGAACCCACAAAAACATATACCTTATCATTTACAAAAAAATAAAAATTGGCTGTAAGAAAAGATGAAATTTGACATAGTTATGTAAATTTTAAATACTTAAAACTTATATATTCGGAAACGTGATTCAATTTCCTACATTTCATATTTTTTACTCAATGCAAGATATCTGGTGTAAGTATCTCAAAAAAACGAAGTAAGTTGAGGGGTGCGTGATTTTTCAGTTTTCTATTGCATCTAACACGCCAAAAGTGACCCTCATTAGCTTGCACATGCCCTTTAGTTAGAAATGTCATTGGGTTGGAGAAGCGACTTCAAGATTTAAAGGCCAATATTAGAAAGGATATTGCAATTTCCCAGTACCAGTTTCAATGCAAGATGTACATATGGTCAATCTTCAAGCAAAAATTGTAATGGCATAGGTTGAGATAGAGCACTTAAAAGGCAAAGTAGTGCTTTGTGAAGAATAAAACAAAGCATTAAAAGGAAAAGTTTTGATTTGTGAATAAGAAAACAAATATCTAAAGAGTATTATCCAAAACCATGTTTTGTATGAATTCACAGAGTTTGGTAGTCCAGTGCAAGCTAGTAACAAAGAAAGCAGTGCCAGCCTTCCAGAGGAAGACCAAATGTATACAGAACATGGCCATGAAGAAGGATTTAAAGGTAATGAATATCATTAAGAAGTCCCTAAGGAAGGGATGGCAAAAGGCCTGTAATAGCCAGGTCTTTCTTTTTTGAAGTTTTGAAAATGCCTTATAAATGTATTTTGTTGTTAGGAAAGTTTTGTAGGGTATATCTCAACAAGAAAGAATGGGCTTTTTGTAGTAGACTTGCATTATCAAGATGTATTGAACTCCATGATTTTGATCATTGTAAAAAGTAATATACAGTTATTTCTCTATATATCCATTAGATGTAATCCCAAGATGTCTGATTAGGCCGCGTCCTCTTTTTTGATATAAATACAAGAAATTGTTATTGTTAAAAAAAAACAGGGCATTGGGCAGTTCCTACAACATTGTGGGACAAAAGAATTTGTCATATTTGTAACATTAAAGAGTTGAAGACAAAAAATCATGGCCTCTTATAATGTCCCTCATACACCCACATTAGATCGCAATTTCAAAATATGTGCTATAATAATGACCTTCCTAAGCTTTTAATTCATCACAACTATGTTGATTTATGAATGCTTATGTTAAAGATTTTCGAGCATAGAAATAATTTTCTAAAGAAAACCATGTGACTCCTTACCTTTTTTAAGGTTCGATATACCAAAGTTGGTCTCAGTGGACATTAATAACCATGATCATTGTCGACATTGTCATATTGTTTGTAGGCTTTTAAGTTTCCAAATTCTTTTTAAAAAAATTAATATATTTTTGCAAGTAATTGAAACCATTGCACTCTTATTACAATTGTTATTCCGAGAAGTAATATTTAGGATGTGGTTCATATTTGTATATAACATAAACAAAACAAAAAAAAATGTTTATTAAAAAAAATTGGGTAGACAATTATAACAATGCAAAATGTAAGGCATGAAGGCATTTGTTTTATATCATATTCATAGGATGGAGGTCATGGTTTCATTTTAAATCCAAACATTGTGTTGGTTTTTCCATGTCTAAGGCTCATTTTCACCTTTTATTACAATTAGTGCTCCATATATAAATTTTGATATGATTTCACTCATACATAATCTCCAGTTTTTTGTTTCAATGACAATTTGGATTCAATATTATTGTATTTAGCTCAAATAAAGTCAGAATTACATAGTCAATTAGGTCTAGCGCTATTGGTAGTGGGATGGAGTGTTATTCTCCCCACCTAGGTTCTGTTCCCCTAAGTGACATGTTGAGCTCATAATGGGAATATTGTTGCATCAACTTTGAGCCTCGAATGAGGGGAAGTGCTTGGGGGTTTGTCTCGAGATAATTACCTAGAAAAAGAGCCAGAATTACATAATAAATATTACATTTTAACACAATGTATTTTCTTATGTCATCCCTTTGCACCATTAGCGACAATTGCATAGATTTTGGTAAAAAAAAAATCAATAATACTTCATTGTTAAAAGGCAAAATTTTGGACAACATTCTGCCAAGGCTAATATAGAAAAACAAAATGCTGAAAAAATCAATTTTACACATCGAGTGAAAGACACATTCCAACATGGGTAATACAGATCCATATTAACTCTAGTAGAAAGGGATCAAATTACTTCATGTGCAAATTTGATAGATTTGGAGTTAATATGGATCTATGTTGGTTTATTTTATTATAGTGATCCCTTATTTTTAGTTTTAAAATTTTATTAAGTTCACATTTTTTTAGATTTAATTTATTAATGTTCACATATGGTTATAGATACATCTAACTATTCTCTAGCACATATGGCTACAAATGCATCTCATTATTCTTTAGGACATATGGATGTGAATGCACCTGATGATTACAAATAACAAATAAAAATTACAAAGAAAGTACCAATGAGATTGAAAATTTATTATTTTTAGCATTATTGTTATTACTTTATTTTAAATTTTGTAAAATATCAATTTAAATTATGGAACTTTTGTTAATATTTAGAAGCGCTCCCTAGTCTAAAAATGTGTGCTCATTAAACAAGATGGAAAGTTGCAAAACTTGAATATTTAAATTTTAAAAATTGTTATATTTATTTTAATTTTCCAAATTATTATATTTAATAACAAAATCTGCAAAACTTTAGAAAACTTTGTAAAAAAAATTATATAAAAATTTAAATTAATACAAATAAATGAAGATTGACTAATCATCCATTAATATATATCCCTATACCTTGGTAGGTAATAATAAATTTACTTAAATTGTTTCCTTGTTTACATAAAATGTTACCAGTGATTAGAACTCCCTTCATAAATGAGGTGAGGTAACACATGTCAATTGTTTATTAATTGATAATGAATAAATTTCTCTTCATTGATCTCTAAATTTTGGTTTTTAAAACACAATATTTACAACAAGAATGTAAACAATCTTTTATATATTACATTGCACCGTTCAAATAAAATGAGCCTGTTCTGACATATTTTTAATAAGAAAAACATCACGTCGGTATTGGATTTTTAATGAAATTCCATATAGGTTTTTCACCGTGGGTTCAAAGTGAGCAACATCGAAGGTTTACAAATTACGTCACCTAATTATCAATTGTTCTACGTGTAACACTTCTTCAATTCTTTTGAAAATATGAAATTAGATGCTACATGGGCATGCCAAATGTTCATATGATGTTGAACTTGTGTTGGTTATAATGGACATGAAATGAAAGACTTTTATGTAGTTGTTGTCAAGTTTCCATCTTGTAATTGGTGTTCCAAACATCAATGTAATGTTGAGAATATAGTGTTGGTTGACCAACGAATAATGGGCATGAAATGAAAACTTTTGATGTGGTAAAGTCGGTTATTCAATGTCCCAAACATCAAATTTGTCATACCACAAGTTTGACATATGCGATGTTAAGAATATTCATGTTCAACATTTAAATGTCGATTTCAGGTTAAGTTTTAAGCCCAAATGTAATAGTTTATAGACATCAAAAATACATTCATTCTCAAATGTTGATATATATAGACATCTCCCTAGGATTTAGATCAAATTTCTAAATGTTAGTAGCTTTTAAATTGTCAATTTAAAAGGGAATTTCTAGGAGGGATGTGGGTGTGGGAGGTGGGGAGAGTAACGATTTAAGGTGAGCAAAAAGCGCTCAGTAGGGAAGCATTTAATGCTGTAGCTGAGTCGTTGGATTCTCTAGATCACACATGCACCGGATATGCTTCCATCAAAATCCATATCACGTCCATGGAAAAATTAAACCAGGGTGGTGCGTATTGAGCCTAAGATCATGTGTCCTAGTGTGAACAAGGATACATGTGGTTGTCAGGAAGCCACTTGTCTTGTGGTAATCATCAGGTGGATTGTCGGTTGTGACGATCAATAAGAACTCCTCAATGTGGCATTTAATGTTGTGGATGTGGGGATGCGACATGTTGAGTGCAGAATTTAATGCTGCAGCTGCATTATATCCAACTACTCGCATCCCTGTAGTCGTAGCATTAAATGTTTCACTCAAGGAGCCGCATCCCCGCAGCTGCAGCATTGAATGATTCACTGAGGGGTGCTTATTGTTCACCACAACCGACAATCCACCTTATGATTACCTATATCCAACGACTCGCATCCCCGCAGCCGCATCATTAAATGTTGCACTCAACAACTCACATCCCTGCCGCCGTAGCATTATATGTTGCACTAAGAGGTGCTTATTGTTAGCCACAAGTGACAATCCACATGATGATTACGAAAAGACAGGTGGCTTCCACAAGTGTCCTTGTTTGGACTGGGACACAGGATCTTAGGCTCAATATGCACCACCCTAGTTTAATTTTTCCATGTACGTGAGATGGATTTGGGTGAAAGCATATTTGGCGCATGTGTGATCCAGTTGACTCTAGTATGGAGGCTCAAGAGACATTAACACAGGCCGAGTACGCCACCCCTGGAAAGATATTGGTGGTAATGAGAATTTAATAATGGAAGATGGAAAGGACAAGGCTAGTGTCAGGGAGGTCATTTCTGAAAAGGACTTTGTCGTGAGCATAAATGCACTCCCTCAAACAATTCATAGCTTCAATGCAAGTGATTGTTGCTAGGCTAGGAGATTTTCCTAGTTGGATTCCATCAGGATTTCTCCTTGTTGTGGTATTCAGTGGGCTTGTGTCACCAAGTTGAATTCAATGTCGTATGGGCTCTCTACACAATGAGTCCCCGGCAGCAAGCTCATTCTCGCAGGGGTGGAGGAGGCAGGAATCAACTAGCAGATAATGTGGGAGAAATTAGCCACACTTACAATTACACTAAAGAGTGTCCCTTTCCATATTGAGAAGACCATCGACAAGATTGAAGCCTTGGAAATAAAAGAACAAGAGGAAGATTCAGAGAGGCAGGAACCCATCATTCAAGAACATCCTTGCATGATTCTTAATTGAGAAAGAGTTAAACCAAGTCGAGACCCTTAGGATTGTCGATCAAATTCAAGAAGATCTGGACCAGATTCACAGCCATTGGACATCGTGGTTACTGCGGTAAATACCCTATACAGAATGGTGGCTGATGATGAACAAAGTGTGTGTGTAGACCATATCTGGAACACCTTGGATGCAACGGTTCATGGCCAAGAAGGATATGTCTAGGTAGACATGGGTTTATCATTAGTTTCTTTAAAGTTATGTTTTGAAAACTTCTATTAGCACCTGGTTTCCCTGTTTAGGTCAGGTCCTAAATACTACCTTGTGGCCTATGATGATTTTGAAAGACTTTTTTAATGCATGTTTCCCTCCTTTTGGCAGACATTGGGTTATTTTTGTCTAGTTAGTAAACTTTGGCATCTTAGACCTAATTTAACTTTCAATTATAGTTGGTATGGTTTCCTTAACGGTTGGCCAACTATAGTGTTTTTTTTATACTATGTATTTTCATAGTTAATAGAGAGTTGTTTTCTCTTGCTTAAAAAAAATATCACAAACTTATTAGCAGATCGACATACAAAATTGTTGACGTACCAATTATGTTGATTGATAGAATGATGTTTCCAAAATGGTATTAGATTTTAAGTAATTAAAAATCATATTATTTTATGAATGCACTAGTTTCAATCTGCAAACATCGAAACAATGCCACATCAATTTTGTTTTTTAACTCCGACTCTAGTAGTGATTATCCCTAGAGGTAAACATTATGTATTATTACATTGGTTTTCACCCTAAACCATGGATTGGATTGTCAAAACCATCACTATCATGCCAAACATTGAATTTAACACCACATTTTGCTCACATTCTAAATATTTCTTATGTGGGGCCTACATGGTGGCTCGAGGGTCCATGCATGGCATCTAAGCCCTAGGTATAGATGTTCTGGAATAAGACCCTAGATTTTGGTGATATACATGCCCTCATCCTCAAGTCTTTACATGTATACCATATCAAACTTCTAGGTTAAATATTTACTATTGAAGGCATGTGTGATGCATGAACCTAAACGTGGCACGTGAGCCCTATAGAATTAGGTTAATACCAGTGCCTTTGATTTTGTCCCACTGCAATGGCATGGACACTACTAACAATCCTTGGTGCTCCATTTCTCGAAACGATGAACATATGTCACTTGTATGCTAAAGATTCCTAGTGTAGGGCTTGCATGGTCATTTGGGAACCATGCATGACCCATGAGACCTAGAGGAAATTGTATGGAATTAGATCTTGGATGTTAATCTCACACCATCGAAGAGCCATACATGGTGTTATAAAAATTGAAATGGACACTATATCTCCCTTGCAAACAAACAATTCCCTATGTAGGGCATGTATGATGGACTTGGGCCCCATGAACCTCGTAGATAAATGTTATGCCCCAAGAACTTGGGTTTTGGCCATAGACAATGACATGGGAATCAAGAACTATCCTTGGTGTTCTAATACTCAAAATAATTAACATATCATATTGCTTGTCCAAATATTCCATATAATGTTGTCCAAATATTCCATATAATGCCCAATGTGGTGGTTTGGGGTATCACACATGGCTCGTGAGCCATAGAGGTAATTATATGACCTTAGAGCCTATTTATCAATTTGATACCATACTCCAGGCCTTAAAAACGATCCATGGTGCTATAAATATGTAAATAGCCATCATATCATGCATGTAAGTTAAAGATTTCCTACGTAGATCCCATGTGATGAACTAGGATTCCATGAATTCCACATGATCTCCAAAGGAAAATGCTATGGTTGAAGACTTTGTTTTCTTACCTTGGACCACAGTGTTGGTCATGAGAACCATCTTTCATTATATGCCAAACCAAAAAATAACCACCATATATTGTTTCCATACCAAATATTTCTTATGTAGGTCTTATGTACATAACCTTCTAACCTCATAAACACTTGCACATACATAACCTTTATAAACATCACATCTATCCCCCTCAAAAAGGCAATGTACATAAGCAATAACATGCTATTATCTTAATGAATTGAATGACCCTAACCATTAGTCCCTAGACACATAATGATGGCAATTGATTCATTGTGGTCTTAAACAATTTCCTTTTGTAAAAAATACAGTTATAGTCATATGGCATCATAAAAAACTCATGGAAATGGCATCCTCTCTATGGTGCTAAACATTTTTCGTAGTCACCAAAAGTGTCACCAAAATATATTAGTGAGGAGCATTAAAGGAATCTCACCAAAAAGTGATTTTGCAACAAGGATTTAATGCCATTGGTTATAGGAATTAAAGGATTGTGACCAAAATAACTTACAACCGTGTCACTTTTGCAACAAGGATTTAATGCCATTGGTTATAGGAATTAAAGGATTGTGAACAAAATAACTTACAACCGTGATTATTTATGGTGTGCCACAGCAACAATCACTTGAGCCTCGCCACAGTAAGAATATTTAGTGACGTCCCTTTAGACTTGTCACATGCACATCCATCACCAAAGATATGATTTGTAGTAATTGTTTTGAACCAATCAAATAAAAAATACATTAACTATAATTTTATTGATTGATGGATTGAAAATATATGGTATATGATTGTTTATTAGCTTATATTGGAAATACTGGTTATAGGATTCTCCTTCAAAAATACAATGGGATGAGTATGGAGGAAAGAAACCTAAAAGGAACTAAAATATACCGTAAAGCATAGCAATGTGAAGATGTTAGTGGACATGAAAATTATGAAATTTGAGGTAATTGTAATTAATTTCGTTCAAAGTGTGATAATTTAGTGTTTCAGATAAAGTTTGTGCATTAGGTTATTGATAATTGCAAGAATATTAATTATTTTTCTATTGTGTTTTTATAATGAGTTTGAGACAAAGAGAAGAAGAAGTTTCATCTTTGGAGGATGATGAAGTTTTTTCGTAGAATGTCTTGTGTATACCTACATTAAAACTCAATTTCAAAATATTTATAACAATGCTCACATTCCTAACTTTTTAACTCATCAAAACTATGAAGATTTAGGAAGGCTTATATCAGTTCTTCTTAAGCATAACAATAAAATTCTAAAATAACCAAAGTAATTCTTTACCATTTTCTTCACATTAAGAATCATCATCACCATCATTAAAATCTCCATCTTCCAAAAAAGACTTATTTGGTTTATCTCTTGTTTAAAATTCAAATTTTCCCAAAGTTGTTGTAGACAATTTGTTTACGGGAAGACCATATTTTACTGTATACACAAGATTCACATTTCCTATGTGGTGGAGATAGACCACTAGTTACATGGAGAAAAAAAAATATTCTATATAAATTACTGTGAATTTATAAACAACTAATAATTTATCTTGTCTATTGTATATTACAATATATTATTTATTGTTGCATAATGAAAATTCAAATTGAAATTGAAAATTACTTGGATTAAATTGAAATAAATATATCATTTGAAATGCCTTAAAATGAAAATATAAATATGTGAGAATGCTATGAAAAGAAGGATATGCTAGAAATAACATGGGTGCCAAAAGGAGCTTTGATTACTCTAATAAGACACTAAAGGGATCCCTAAGGACACTATTAGGAAGAAATGAGGATGTTGACTATACCTCCAAGACGCTAATTATAACTTTGAGAATGCTAACATGATGAAACTAGGATGCTAGACATATCTGAATAAGCTAAGAAGATTCCTAAAAATAGTGTGATTAGGACATCACTCATACATGTATGATGCTATATGGACACAACTAGGATGCTCAAGGGATGCAAATAGGATGAATTTAGGAATCTTAAGATGCAAGGAGGATGATAATGAGACCCAAGTTGGACATTACCTATACCTCTTAAGACATTAGTAAGACACTAGTGGGACTCTAAAAAGATGCTAAAGGAAGCTTGAGAATGTTAACAAAATGATACAAGAACCTAGGAAGATGTTGAAAATAATTTATAAAAACACAAAAGATATGAAAAAATGTACACGATAAAAAAAAATCCTCAAAAAATAATGTGCATTCTATTAACAAAAAACATAACACATTGTTCAGATACCTATCGTCCTTACATATATAACTTGTAAGACATAGCCAGTAGGTTAACAAGTGCATAAGCATAGAAAAACACTGCTCAAAGAGAAAATAGGAGCGAAAAACTACATCACTAAAAACACCCTATTACATGGAAACCAAACTATGCATTGAGCACCATTACAAAAACTACTCAAAAGAGCAAAAAACCAGAAAGAGGCCACAAGTATAAACCATCTTAAACAAGCATATCAGAATTGACGGTGTTTCCCTTCAAGTACATCAAAGCCCAATTTATTTAACTAAGTGGCCCTAACTATTCGCTTGAACAACAAGGTATAAATTTGCTAACTCCATTCCCTAGTAGAGAGCATGGGCAGTAGCCCTTGTCTTCTCATTCCCGTTCTTCACGGATTTCACAGTGGCCTTCTCCACCTCCCTAGTTGTTCTCAAGAGATTCAAATGTTGAATTGCATTGATTGCATGTTTTACTTTTCCATTAGTTATGTGAATTGGGTCGCGGCCACCCTAGGAAACCACCACCGGAATAGGTTTCACCGTGCCACAAGAACCATCATGCTACATGAATTGTTGTCGAGCCACATGAACCCCTAGCCCGCCACAAGTACCACCATCGCACCATAGGAAGCACTACCATGTCATAGGACCATTGTCGTGCCACAGGTACCATCATCACGCCATAGGCAGCCACCTCTGTGCCACGGGAAACTCCATCGCCAAATATGCTCAAAGATCCTGCCTATACCAGAAATGTGAAGGGGGAGACATCTAGGGAAGGAACCCTAACTTCCTGGAATATTTTTCAAAAACCGACTTAAGTACAAACTAACCCTATTCTTATAAAGTATGTAATACACTATGTATAATGAGATCACTTATAAATGACAATTTTCAACACAACCAAAACTAACATTAAATTCCATTGATGATGTTGAAAAACCAATATATTTATTGTTAGGTTGGAATTAAAGGGAGATTTTTTGGATGGGAATCAGTTATATAGGACTCTTCAAGATAAGGTTAATGGGTGGAAGTTCGAAACAAAATTATCTTTTAGATGTATTATATATTAACATTAGGTATTGAATATGATGGTGCATCAATTAAATATGAAGGTATTGAATGTGATGGTGAATCAATTTCCAGCGAAAAAAAATACTATTGATATTCAAAGTTTGAATCAAATAGTACAAAGAAGTTCATAAATTCTGTAGCCAATTCAAAGAGCTTGAAAAGCTTCAATACAGAAAGTACATGATCTGAAACCTAGATCTCCCATATATGCTCTGTAGCTACAAACATCACTACATAATTGCAGAACATATGAACAAAAAGCTTTTAGACAGTAGCCAAAAGATTAGAAGATATCAGTCTCAATAAAAAAAATATGAAGAGCCACAGTCCTGTAGTATGTTGTCGTGCCACTCTTCCCAGAACAAAAGACCCTCCAAATCAGCTAAAGCATGTTTCGAGAGCTTATCAGCCAGCTGATTATGTTCTCTGTAAATGTGCTCAAAGATGGCACCCTGCTGCTTGGAAATTTCAAAAAGTGTCCGTTGTGCCCAGTGACTCAAGTTCAATACATTGAGCTTAAACTTCCCTGCAACCCATTTAATGGTGACTCGGGAGTCACCATACACCTTGATGTTAACCAAGCCAAAGATGTTAGCAATTTTGAGTACACACCAAAGAGCCATTAATTCCGCTTTCATATTTGAACCAGATCCACAATTGAGTCTAATAGAAAAGTAATGGGACTCATTGAGGTATATGACACCCCCAACAGCACAGATACCAGATTGTGAAGCTCCATCAAAAAAGAGTATAGGTTGATCCACTTTGAAGCTAAAAAAGCTATTTCTGTCAGGCTTTGGCAAAATTGCATCGCTCTTACAAGTATCATACATGTTTAAGACAGTTCTGCTACAAAGAAGATGATCAGGAGAAATATCCTGGAAAATAGCACAATTTCTGTGATACCATATAGCCCAGGGGATGCAAATGGCAATGAGAAAGTGTTTTCTGCTGCATCTAAACCAATTAAGTAAGCACATGTTGAAGTCTCCAATGTCCCAGCAATGAGAGATGTTCAAGCGAGTTTTGACCACATCCCAGATCTTGTGATTAAAACTATAGCTGACAAAGAGATGTTGTTTAGACTCAGCATCATTTTTACAAATTGAACAGATACTGGGACCACACCAACCCCTTTTGCAAAGATTATCCTAGGTTTTCAACTTGTTTTGCAATAACAACCAACAAAAACATTTAAGTTTTGCAGGAATATTCCAGTGCCAAAGCTTCTCATACCACCAGTCCGGTGGATAAATATACAAGTCTTGTGATATTCTATGATAAGCAGACCGCGCTGTGACAATCCCAGAAGTGGGATTTCCCCCCCAAATAAGCCGGTCTGGTTCATGCCTAATGGAGATACCAGCAGAGTTAAGATGCGAGATGTAAACATCCCAGGTGTCTGCTAAGTATCCCGAAAGCCCAATGTCTCGAGCAGAAATCCACCTAGAAGTGGTCACCTCTCCAGTACGAACTAGATGAATTTTATCCAAGGTATCAAGACCTAAAATTTGAAGCTATCGGGAGATGGACTGAGGCAGCACGTAATTCTCCTCCAAACCAATGATAGGGTCGATCCCTACACGTATCAAGCTGCCCGACCCCACCTGCCATGTGAGATCATTTTTTATCCAGTAGAAGATCTTCATGAAACCACACCACAAGGGAAAAAAATTCCAGCTAGCCAATTTAGGATTTCTGATCCAGCAGACAATATCAGATTTTATATATTTACCATGGATGAGTGAAGACCAAAGTGAATTTCCAAAAAGACACCTCCAGAGGCTTTTGAGTCTGAGAGCAATATTAAATATGCCCAAATCCTTGATACCCCAGCCTCCAAATCTATACGGTTTGGAGATAGAGTCAGCTGCCACTAGGGAAATCTTTCCACTATTAGCTGAACCAAACCAAAGGAAATTGAAAAAATATTTTTTGATAAGCTTGAGAACAGCTGATGGAACTTCGAGCAGAGAGAACCAGTAAACTGGTATGCTGCAAAGTACAGACTTCAGTAGAATAAGCTTGCCACCGATAGAAAGTAATCTGTATGACCAGTGAGCCAAACGTGCCTCAATTTTGCGCAGAAGCCAAAACCAATCTTTAATTTGGTAATTGTTAGGCTTAATGTGAAAGCCCAGATATTTAAACCCGTGATCCAAATCACAACACTTAAAAGGAAGAAAAGAAGAAATGTCACTGATATGACGATCCATAGGCGATAAGTGGTAAAAGTTGGATTTATCATAACTAACTTTCATCCCAGAGGCTCGACAGAAAATCTGAATGATATCCTTGTATGCAAGCCATTCCTCAACAGAGTCAACCCCAGCCATTAATACATCATCATCAAACAGAGTGTGAGTGATCACACAATCCTTAGAGATCTTAATACCTTTAATCTGTCCTGTCTCTAGTGCTTGATGAATCAATCTACTGAACCCATCCATAACCAGAATGAATAACAGCGGGGATAATGGGCACCCTTGTCTGATCCCCCTAGAGCAGCAGAAAAAACCAGACGGACTACCATTGATGAGCACAGAAATGTTCGTAGTCGTAATGCAAGCCATGATCCATTTGATGAAAGAAGAAGGCAACCCAATTATGATAAGGATCAATCTGAGAAAAGACCAGTTAACCCTGTCGTATGCTTTTTCCAAGTCTATCTTAAGCAATAGGGATTTTTTCTTATAAATCTTAATGCTATGCAATAGTATGCAATAGTTATTGCGAGATACCAATTGCATCGTGAATCTGTCTTCCGGCCAAGAAACCAAATTGTTCCATGGATATATGCTGGGACAAGACAACCTTAATGCGATCAGCAATAATTTTTGAAATAAGCTTGTATAACAGGTTGCAGAGAGCAATTGGGTGATAATCACCAAAAGTTCTAGGCTTATCTCTTTTAGGAATAAGGGTCACAAAGGTGGAATTGATTCCCCCCGGGATATATCCATTAATGCGAGAGTAATTAACCAAGTCTTTAAGCTCTCTCCCCATCAAATCAAAAAAATGCAGATAAAGCTCCACCGGACATCCATCCGGGCCTCTCTTTAGCAAAAACTTTCAAGGTCTGTTCAATTTCTTCAAGGGAAACCTCATCCTGTAGCTAGCCAGCTTCTTGTTCATTAACAAAACGGGGGAATAAGGTAGCAACTTTAATCTGATCAAAGATAGAACATTCATCCGGTTCTTTGTAAATATGTCCAAAGAAGGAGGCTGCTTCAGATTTAATATGATCAAGCCCAGAAATGATTGAACCACTATTATTCTCAATTTCCCAAATATGTTTTTTGTTTCTTCGAGCTGATGCGAAGGAGTGAAAGAATTTAGTGTTCTTGTCACCGTGAGTGAGCCAAATAACCCGACTTTTTAAACGCCATTCTTTCTCAGCCTGTAGAAGGAGTTCTTCTTTTTTCTGCTCAATCTGCTGCATAACCTCAAAATCAGAAAGTGAAAGAGAACCCTGAATGTTAGTAGCTATGGACACCTGAAGTTTTTGTTCTAATAGGAATAATTCCTTTTTATCTTCCATCTTCTTCTCCTTTATCCATTTGGAGACTGAATCCTTTAAGCCCGTAAGCTTAAGACATAAATTCAGAATGGGATTTGAGTCAAAAACATCACAGCTTAACCAGTATGCCCGAACCATGTCACAAAATGTAGTGTCATCGTCGAGCCAGGATGAATTAAACTTGAAGGGTAATGCATGATTACCTCTAAATTCCTCCAGTTGAAGAATGATAGGCCAATGGTCTGCAAATTTGTGTTCGTAGACTATGAATTGAATTGGAGATGGATGATGAAGAAATTTAAAAAGTCAAGATCAGTAAGTAAGTTTATATGATTTGGACGTGGAAGATGAATAAATTTTAAAAAGTCAAGATTAATAAAGTGTGATTGGGAAAGAACAACATTATATAAATCATATATCAAATAATAATAATAATATTGTGGGGTTGTCCAAAAAGTAAGTTTAATTTTTAAAAACTTCAAGTGTATCACTTTAAAGGTGAAGTAATTTAATTTTTACTATTTTAGCCAATTATAAATTATACTTTAATGTTAAACTAATCTAATTTTTATTATTTTATTTAATCATAAATTAATTATAATAAATAAAATTTATTATTTTATTTACTCACAAATTAAGTATAATAAATAAAGAATTGATAAAAATTAATAAGAATATTATTATTAAATTATGTAATTTTAATTATTTATATTATAAATTTAAATTAAACAAAATTTTACTTATTATAAATAAATATTTTAGAAAATAATTACTTCAACATTAAAATTAAAATTAAAATTAAAAGCATGAAATATACATCAATTTATAAAAATTATTAAACTTAATTTATGTAAAAATATAAATTAAGATAAAAATAACTTAATTTATATAATATTTAAATCCATATAGATAGTGAATGGATGTACTATTAAGGCACTCCTTGTGTTAGGTCACCAGTTTGAAATTCCATGAGTATTAGCTTAAGAAAAAAAAACATTCAAATCCTTAAATTAAATCATTAAATATTTTGACTTAAAATAAAAATAAAAATTGATAAACATTTAAAATAATAAGTATCATATTTTATAAATAAGTATAAATGTTTTAACAATCCAACATATGATATATATCATTATGAATTACTTTACACAAATAAACTCAAAAAATAATGATATATCCTATATTATAATTTTATGAGCATTCATTAAAAACAAAAATTACAAAATTTTATAAAAATTAAATAATAAATTAATTAAACTCAATCTATGTAAAATATCAAAATATACAAATTAAAATAAGAGTTGAATTAAACCTTTTTTTGGATGAAAAAAACCTGCAACTTGTTATTCACATAGATCAAAGTTACATAAAACAATACATCATTTGTCTTTATGACCCATAAGTCATCCTTCTCTCAAGACTAAAACTTCCAAAAACTTGTATATCAGTCTTCAAAATAGGCTTCACTCATAGAAACTACATAAGAAGAAGTTATGTATGAGCCCATAAAAACCAATCAAAATTGTAACTACCATCAGTCCATAAAAAACTTACTTTCTGATGACTATAAGGACTCAAAAAACACAATAAACACCAGAATCCAAGAGACACTCCGCTCAGAATCCCTCATGTGATAAGTGACCATCCATCTCACCAATGGAAGATTTAGAAATTCCATCAGCCACCTGATTGAAGACACGATAAATATGTCTGAAGGATATGCTAGCAAAATGTTGAATCAATATCTTCACTCTATTCATCCAATGTTCCAATTGCATAGTCTTAAGTGATGAGAAACCATTAGCCCAATTAATAACTTCTTTAGAATCCCCAACAATTTGTAATTCCAAAATACCTCTCATTTTGGCAAACCATAGCAAACCCCACAAGGCAATTAACTCAGCATGAGTATTTGATGCCCTACCCACGCTCATCTGAATTATGATAAAATGATGTCTTTTAATTTGTAGCACCATACCAGCTCCACATCTTCCATTTTTTGCAACCCCATCAAAGTATCCTATAGGACTATCTTCATTTTGTACAGGCCTAGTATCTGTCTTAGGCAGCTTCAATTTCTCTTTCTTGCAAAACTCACAATAAGCAGCAACAATCTTTGAGAAAATATGAAAAAGAGAAGGCTTGATATTCTGGAATATGTACATGTTTCTAGCCTTCCAAATTTCCCATCTGGTAAATAAAGGGAGCTCCTTATATTTTACTTTCCTCTTGAACCAGGAAAACATACTATCTTCAAAATTAACCATCCCCCAATGTTCTGAGGCCGAAAGAAGACTACCTAGATATGACCAAACCAAATTAAAGAAGGAGCAATGAAGGAAAAGGTGAGAGACAGACTCAACAACCTCCCTGCATAAAATACAAATACCTAAACCACAAAATCCCCTTCTTTGGAGATTATCCCAAGTTAAAATATTATTATTCAGCGACGGCCAAACAAAACATTTCACTTTCAATGGGATTCTCCATCGCCATAATCTCTTAGCCCACCAAGATGGAGTACAACCACTCCACTCCTCCATAATTACATTGTATGCTAGTTTAGAAGAAACTATGCCATACAATCTATTATAGTCCCAAATGATGGTGTTAGCCTAATTATTAAGAACAATGCCAGCACGACACAGAGATAATATAAAATAATCCCATTCCCCAACAACAATCAAAGATAAATGCAGATCAACAATTGAGAGAAAGTAAGAAACATTTGAAATCAAATTATTTTTAACCTAGGATAAGACCATAATATTCCTCTTATGAAGATCAGAGAGTAACTCAACAGACAGAGAAAAGTCTCCATTTTTACCAACAAAAGGATCGATACCCAAGAATACTTGCATTCCATGACCAATATTCCAGTTGAAAGACTTTTCCAGAATGTAATAAATTTTCATAAACCCCCTCCAGATCAATGAAGCATTGTGATAATTTTTCACCGGGCACGGATCCAAAGGACAAGAGAAAAATACTTAATGTATTTAGTTCTTATAACCTTACACCACAAACTTCCTTCAAACAGGAAATGCCATAGACTTTTGGCACAAAGAGCTCTATTAAAAGCATTCAAATTTTTTAAGCCCCAACCGCCCATATGTTTGGGCAAAGCAATACTTTCCCAAGAGGAGAGATGAAATTTATATATATCTAATCTTCCAGCCCAAATGAATTGAAATATCCTTCTTCTGATACACTATAAAACTGAAACAAGAAGTAAAGTTAAGGAAAACCAATAAACTGGTATACTATGAAGAACAACATTGGAAAAAATCAGTCTACCGCAAATATAGAGCAATCTGTAGGACCAGGAACTTATACGATTTTCAACTTTTTAAATTAACCATCCCCAATCTTCAGTTGAATAGTGGTTTGGCTTAAGGAAATAACCAAGATATTTAAATCCTGTGTCTAACTGAGACATCTGGTAGGGGGGAATTGTAGCAATCAGATCACATATAACAACATCATCACAATTATATAAAAGGTGATACTTTTGATGACTAACAATCATTCCTGATGCCGCACAGAAAGAGGAACAAATGTAGCGATAGTGTTTCCATTCTTCCAAAGAACGCTGACTAAAGATGAGCACATCATCCACAAACAACAAATGAGAGATATACATAGAGGGTGAAATTTTTATACCTTGGATAATGTTCTCTTTTTAAGCTTCGTCAATAAGTCTACTAAGACCTTCAAAGACAAGAAGAAACAATAGACGTGAAAGTGGGAAACCTTGCCTGAGACCTATGTTGCATCCAAAGAAGGAAGTTGGGGATCCATTAACGAAGATAGAAAATTTTGCAGATGAAATGCATGCCATAATCCAACCGGTAACCTCAGTAGGAAGACCAATCTGGATGAGTATAAAACGAATAAATGTCCAATCAACCCGTTCATACACTTTGACCAAATCCACCTTCAGGATGAAAGCTTTCATCTTCTTCAACTTGACTGAAGTTAAGCATTCTTGTGCAATGCCAACCGCATCCAATATCTGTCTATTGGGCATAAAAGAAATATGTTCCTCTGAAATATACCTACTCAGAACTGGTATAATTATATTTGCAATAATTTTTGTGATCATTTTATAAAATAGATTACAAAGGGAAATCGACCTATAATCATTAAAGGATTCTGGTCTATCACGCTTAGGAATAAGCGCAATGTAGGTAGTATTCAGGAAGCTAGGAACCTGTCCCTTCCTTCCCGATTCATTGACCACTGCAGTAATATCCTATCCCACCAAATCAAATAAATGGATAAAGAACTCCATCGTCCATCCATCAGGCCCAAGGCTTTTGTCCTTGGCAAATTGTGATAACACCCCTTAAACGTCATCAATATCCACAACTGCACCAATTTTTCGACCTTCATGATCATTGAAAAATCTAGGGTATTTCCCCAGAACCTTGAGTTGTTTCTCCAAATTTGTTGAGTTATCTTTACTATAAATGTCTTTAAAATGTTGCAACGCAACTTTTTCCAAAGAATTTTGATCTTTAAGGGTTTCACCATTTGCCAACTTAAGCTCCCAAATGACATTTGAAATTCTTCTTTGATTGGCATATCCGTGGAAAAACCTAGTATTGTTGTCTCTAGCCTTCAGCCACACTGCTAGGATTTTTGGGCGCCAAGTTTCCTCTTTCTGATTAAAATATGTGCTTTATGAGACTGAAGTTGCAAAATTATCTCCTTTCTATTAGCCGAGAAATATTCTTCATCAACCAGATCAAAAAACAAATCCAATTCCTTTTCAATTTGCATCAAATCTTTTGAGTTTTTAGCCTCCTTCTCTTTTTCCCATAAAACTACCTCATTTTTAAGGAGAGATATTTTTTTTACCATACCTAACATCGGTGGCAGATGAACTGAGTTAGAAAAAGACCTCCATTTCTCCTCAACCATATTACAGAAATCAGGATCATCCAACCAACAATCATTAAATTTGAAAGGATACCGAGTAAATCTCTTTTCACACTCCAACTGTAAAACTATAGATTTATGATCTGACACCCCTACAGCTACTGACCAAGACCGATATCTCTCCAAATAATTGCATAGATGTTCAGACATCAAATATCTATCAAGCCTCTTTGCAATGCTTGCATCACCCGACCTTCCATTCGACCATGTAGGAACCAGCCGATTGGGAACAATATATAGTAAGCCAACATTCTCAAATAGAGATGTGAAGTATCCAACGAGAGAGTCAAATATGTTTCTAGCTCCCCAAACTTCATCAGAATACAAAGTCAAGTTGAGATCCTCGGCAAGGATCAAAGCATGGTCCTGTAATAGTCCAGCTGGATCAACAACATCCTAGAAATATTGTCTATGGTCATAAGGGCCATACACATTTAATATCCTTACCGGAGTATCCAGCCCCCTAATCTTACCTTCCACCAGTAATCTTGCAACTGTAGAAAATGACTTGAAATTAGCAAAAGCTAGATCCCAAGCCACAAGTAATCCAGATGCATCTGAAGCACAACATTTCCACATGGGATTAATCTTAAGAAAATATTTACATGCATCAATAGCCGAAGACATAGTTTCTTGTAACATAAAAATAGTCGGATGCACAGTCTCAAAAAGTCTCTTGATAGCAACTCTTTTAGGATAGATTTTGAGCCCTCTAATGTTTAGGGAGACTATATTCATTTAGGAACACCATTCAAGGCTGCATCCTCTCTAAGAACCCGAGATTCATTATCAAAAGAGCCAACAGGGTTCGAATCTAAACCTTTTTGAAATAGTGAGGAAACACTAGGGTTGTTAAAACGTGGTTGATCCATCACTGATATTGATACATTTCTCCCTTTCTTCCCCTTTGGTGGTTTTCTGATGGTAACATTTAAGGATCGAATTGATGATATGTGAATAGAATCGGAGTTTTCATCTATTACAATAGAATAATTGGGAACAGGTTTTTTTGAAAGGGAGTCCAAGTGTGGAAGAGTTGTCGAGGGAGTTGTGGGATTCTGAGAGTCGTTCAAAGGATATGGAGAAAGGACAATTGATAAAGGGAACATCTTCTTATCAAGCAGAGGAGGAAAATCCGAGGCAGAGAAAATTGCCTCAGTCATCGGTGGATTTACTAAAACCTCGAATTGACAATCCCTCATATCTTTTAACCCCCACACTATCACAAGGAAAATAATGAGAAGATAAATCCCCCCCCCATTCACCACCGATGTAGTAATGCTAGTCCCGAGTCCCGACCTCAAGATCCCCACCACTATCCCCCACTTTAGTCTCTAAGCCAGAAGATTTAAATACTTCGAAATTTATTCAATAGAAAGGAATTTTGAAAGAACGGGAAGAGATTTACAAAACTTACCCAAAAAAATTGAGGCTGAAGATGAATCCAAAGGAAAAGGGAAATTAAGTTTTGCTTCCAATTTGTCGAGTTCAACAAGAGAAGGTGAATGTTGTAGATCATCATCCGAATATCCAAAAGATGAATTTGGGAAGAAATATTTGACATGGCCTGTTTGAAGACATTGATGGCATCAGAAATGTATTTTCCAATAGTCTAATTGCTAAATAAAGGATCCACCTTCCCAAATGACTTATAATTCTTCTGGTAAACCCTCCTTTGCATCGATCTCAACAAGCATTCTAAGGGTTTTGCAATCAGAGGCCATTACATGTTCCTCTTCCATAAGAATAAATCTACCAATAGATTTTTCCACTAACATAAAACCCTTAAGACACCAACACTGCAAGGGAAATTGATGACTGGAATTAGCCGGATCCTTGCTTAAACTCTCCTCATCAAGCTTTAATAAAGAAACCTCAAATGTAAAACCATTCCAATGTTTGCTTCGCGCACTTCACCAAAACGTAGTTCAAAGAACTCTGCAAATCTCTTCAACCAAGTCGATTCCTGGAAAAAAACCTCACAAGTCACACAATAGACTCCCTTCTGCACAAAACCCAGACCGCAGAATTTTGAAATTCGTCTCTGTTTATCTGTAGACGGAGCCGCAAATCCAAAGACGGTTTTACTCCATGTGATCTTTCCACAGGACCTTCCTCAAGGCATTTACGGTGTAATGGTTAGACTCTGAGCCAAAATCTGCTGAAATGAAACTCTGGTGTGACTGTAACTCATAAGATAGTTTAGATAGCAGGTAATAAAAATGCCTAAATGCATACAAACAACATAGCTACCATGAACTCAGGAAATGAAGGAAGAAACCAACAAAATTATCCATTCATTCTTAAATAATTCACACAAACAAAGGATTCAAGATGTCCCTTCCTCAAAATTCGAATTCATGATTTTATTCATGGCAGGCTATTGCCTATTCTCTCTCCCCCCACTACAGGTTTCCTTCTTTTTCTTTTGTATGACAACTAGAAAAACTCTTTAGCTTCCACCCTGACCAGGAGTTACAAAAATGATGCCTAGACTGCCATTTGCAAGAGTCTACTTGCCCAAACTGAAGAGTTTCTTGCTAATTTTAACCAACTGCTCCTAAAAAAAACTGTAATAGCCCAGCTTCCACGTAGGGAGCCATTTATTCCTACTTTAACTCAAAGACTAACATCTATACTATTATGTTACATAATTAAACTCAACAAATTACAAACTATCTCTGACCCTTAGGCAGACTTGGTATTGTTATTATCACAACATACGAACTTCCTCAATTCCAAACCACATGTGACAGCATGGCCACATTACTGGCCTTAATCAGATGCTCTTGCATCAGACTCCCGGGGCGAAAAGCAATGAATCCCTGTTCATCAAATTAGCAGCAGAGAATCCTTTAGCTTCTAATTCTGTTGCACTCACCCAAGTGGCATCCTCTACAGGATGTGCCTTCCACTTGACCAAATACTGGAGATAGTCCTTCTGTCTGGTACTCTTTGCCACCTTAGTGTCTAAGATCTCCTCTACTTCCAACTTCTGTGCTACTGGCATCTGCTTCAGCCATTTCAAATCATTATCAACATCTTTATCTCCTGCAACCTGACCCACATCATCTGATGTAAAGGGATATATATCAGCAACATTAAAAATAGGAGATATTCCAACTCCTGCTGGCATTTCTATCTCATAAGCATTAGCAGAAAACTTTATGAGGATTTTGCATGGCCCAATCTTCTTCATTTTCAGTTTGTTGTATTCTCCCTTAGGAAACCTTTCCTTTCTCAGATGGGCTAACACTAGGTCTCCCACCTCATAACTATTTTCTCTTCTTTTAGAATCAGCTCTTGCTTTGTAATTTGCATTACTTCTTTGTAATCTTTCCTTAACTTCCTCTTGTAGCTCACTGATTCTAGCTGCAAAGTCTTCCCCATCTGCACTCCTCTTCTCAAAATGTCCCAAATCCCTTAGTTCATACACTCCTCTAGGATGCATACCATACAAGATTTGAAATGGGCTCATACCTGTGCTTCTGTTTGGCGAGTCATTATAGGAAAACTCAGCTTGTGCCAACACTCTATCCCATTGTTTTGGATTTTCTCCAACCAAACTCCTCAGCATGTTACCCAGACTCCTGTTAACTACCTCAGTCTGACCATCAGACTGTGGATGATAAGCTGAACTAAAATTCAGCTTATTACCCAGCTTCTTCCACAATGTCCTCCAGAAGTGACCTATAAATCTCGTATCTCTATCAGAGACAATACTTCTAGGCAAACCATGCAACTTCACCACTTCATTAAAGAATAAGTTTGCTATGTGAGTGGCATCACTTGTCTTAAAACAAGGAATGAAATGTGCCATTTTAGTAAATCTATCCACCACTACAAAGATGGAATCATTTCCTTTCTGAGTCTTTGGCAATCCTAAAATAAAGTCCATACTCACAGAATCCCAAGGCCTGGTAGGAACAGGCAATGATGTATATAAGCCTGTGTTTTGGCTTCTCCCTTTGGCATGCTGACAGATTCTACATCTGCTCACAAACTTCTCAACCTCAGACCTCATCTTGGGCCAGAAATAAATATGACTTAGCTGTCCATAAGTCTTATCACTTCCAAAGTGACCAGCCATTCTGCCATTGTGCTTCTCTTGAATCAAATTTTCCCTCATTGAGCAGCTTGGGATACACAACTTACTATTTTTGAAAAGTAAACCATCCTGCAACATATATTCAACCCACAACTCTCTCTCCACTTCCACAGGGTTCTTGCATGCTCTATATGCAAGCTGAAAATAATTGTCAGTTTCATATAAATCTCTAAAATATTCAAATTCTAAAACATGTACCTGAGTTTCTTGTATGATTAAGGCTCTCCTGCTCAATGCATCAGCTACACGATTTGACTGTCCACTCATATGCTTCAACACAAAAGTGAAACTCTGCAGAAACTCTACCCATTTGGCATGTTTTTGATTCAATTTAGGCTGCTGCATTATGTACTGTAAAGCATGATTGTCAGAATACAATACAAACTCCTGAGGCATCAAATAATGCCGCCAATGTTTCAAGGCTTGGACTATGGCATAGAATTCCTTATCATATGAGGAATATTTCTGTTTTGCATCATTTGGTTTTTCACTAAAATAGGCCACTGGTTTATCTTCTTGACTAAGCACAGTCCCAATGGCTATCCCACTAGCATCACACATAACTTGGAAGGGTTTTCTAAAGTCTGGTAACCCCAACACGGGCTGCTCATTAATCTTTTTCTTTAACAGCTGAAAGTTATTTTCGGCTCCTGCTGTCCAATTGAATGGCTGCTTGTCCTTTCTAATAGTCTCAACAATGGGTGAACAAATGCCACTAAAGTTCCTTATGAATTTTCTGTAAAAGCTTGCTAAGCCATGGAAACTTCTTACCTCAAATATGCTTTGGGGTGAAGGCCAATCCACGATTGCTTGCACCTTCTCCGGATCCATCTTTAAACCATCCTTCGAAACCACGAAGCCCAAATACACTAACTCAGATTTCACAAATGAACACTTCTTAATGTTCACCAATAACTTCTCTGCTTGCAACCTTTCCAAGACATATCTCAGGTGCCTTAGATGCTCCTCCTTTAACTGACTGAAAATTAGTATATCATCCAAGTAGACGATCACAAATTTGCCTATGAAGTCTCTCAAGACTTCATTCATCAATCTCATAAAAGTACTTGGGGCATTGGATAACCCGAATAGCATGACCAACCACTCATACAGCCCTTCATTTGTTTTGAAGGTTGTCTTCCACTCATCCCCCTCTCTAATTCTGATCTGATGATACCCACTTTTCAGATCTATCTTAGTAAAGTATGCTGCCCCACTCAGACAGTCCATTATGTCATCCATCCTGGGCAATGGGAACCTATACTTGATGGTTATTTTGTTAATGGCTCGTGAGTCCATGCACATCCTCCATTCACCACCTTTCTTTGGGCTCAATACTACAGGCACTGCACATGGGCTCAGAATTTTCTTAATCAGCCCCTTATCCAACATTCCATGCACTTGCTTTCTGATCTCTTCATTCTCCTGAGGTGTCAACCTATAGGCTGCCTTGTTGGGTAAGCTATCTCCAGGAATAAAGTCAATGTGATGGTTGATATCTCTCTTGGGTGGCAACTCATTGGGAAAATCATCCACTACAATGTCTCCAAACTCAGCCAACATTTCCTGAATTTCTTCAGGTAGGTCTGAAATAGTAGTCTTCATCATTACTACCTTGGGCTTGCACATCACAGCGTAGTTCACTTCCTCCTCCTCAAACTGTTGCAAATAATTTTTTCCATTCAACATCAAGACTTGTGCTGTTTGCTGCTCTACTGTACTACCTTCTTGCAGAGGAAGTAAGACATGTCTCATTCCATCCTTATCAAAACTATAGCAGTTCCTCCTACCATCGTGCACTACTTTCCTGTCAAACTACCAAGGTCTTCCCAAAATAACATGACAGACATCCATGGGCATAACATCACATATTACTTTATCTTTATATGTACCTACTTGTAAATCAAACTCACATTACTCACTTACCAAGATTTGATGTTCTTTATGCAACTAGGATACCTTGTAGGGAACTGGATGTTTGATCTTCTTCAAGCTCAGTTTCTCCACCATCTCTGTGGAAACCAAATTGTCAGTACTCCCACTGTCAATCACCATCTTGCAACATTTTTCTTTGACCTTGCACATAGTCCTGAACAAGGCTTTCCTATGAGCAAGTTCTGCACTTTCTTTCTCAGGCTTCAACAAGACTTTGTTTATCATCAAGGCCTCTCCAGTCTCAGGTAAATTTTCAGCCACTGGTAATTTCTCTTGCTGCTGCTCCTTCTGAGCTACACAGGCCCCTCTCTGTCCTATGTTTTCCTTCTCCGGGCATTCAAAAGATCTATGACCTAGCTTGTTACATTTGTAACATCTAAAGGAATTTTCTCTGCCTCTCCCTCTACCTCTACCTCCCTGGTAGGGTCTTCTTCCTCTGGGGTCACTGTTTTTGTCTTGCTACTCCTGCTGATTCAAATTGCTGGACTCTCCCTTTTGGGCTGTAAACTTCTCCCTTCCAGCTGGTTGTCCTCTTCCTTTGGTTGAAACTCTTCCTCTGTTGAAGTTTTGTTTCCTCAATAGATTCTCTTCTGCTCTCAAGGCACATTGATAGGCCTCTTCCATTGTCCTAGGTGATATCATGCTGATTTCATCCTGGATCTCCATCCTCAAGCCATTTACATACATGGCAGTCTTCTCAGCTGATTCCTCCACATAACCAACTCTCAAATTTACTTTGTAAAACTCCTCAGTGTACTCTCTCACAGTCAGCAATCTTTGCCTCAAATTCTGCATTTGCCTATACAGAGTCAGCTGGTAATCCTTGGGAAAGAATTTGGCCCTCATCTTGGCCACCATCCTATCCCAGCTCTTGATCAGTGGCTTATTCTTCCTTCTCCTCTCTGCTTCCACACTATCCCACCAGAGGGATGCATGCCCCTTCAACCGTGTCACTGCCAATCTGACCTTCCTGTTCTCCTCAATTTCATCATACTCAAAATATTTGTCCAACTCATTGATCCAATCAATGAGGTGTTCTGCAGTAAGGCTTCCCTCATAGGTAGGCAACTTAGGCTTTGGTCTGGATGTGGTTCCTAAAATGGATCAAAGACATCTCATTTTAGGTGTCTTTGCCATAGGAGGTGCCTCCTCTTCACGTTCTTCCTCTTCAGGCTCACTCACATCTCCTACCACTGGATTTCTCTGCCTGCCCAGCTCCATAGATGCCATACGTGCTCTTAGCTCTCTCAACTCCTCCATAACCTCTACATTTGCTGCTAGTCTTCCTCTGCCACGACCCCGAGCTCTACCAACACGAACAACCATGTCTTTTCTCTATTATACTGAGCAAAAATCCTCGCTCTGATACCAAAATTGATTACCGGGATTAGCCGGATCCCTGCTTAAACTCTCCTCATCAAGCTTTAATAAAGAAACCTCAAATGTAAAACCGTTCCAATGTTGCTTCACGCACTTCACCAAAACGCAGTTTAGAGAACTCTTCAAATCTCTTCAACCAAATCGATTCCTAGAAAAAACCTTGTGGGTCACACAATAGACTCCCCTCTGCACAAAACCCAAATCGTAGAATTTTGAAATTCGTCTCTGTTTGTCTGTAAACAGAGTTGCAAATCCAAGGATGGTTTTACTCCACGTGATCTTTCCACAGGACCTTCCTCAAGGCATTTACGGTGTAATGGTTAGACTCTGAGCCAAAATCTGCTGAAATGAAACCCTGATGTGACTGTAACTCATAGGATAGTTTAGATAGCAAGTAATAAAAATGCCTAAATGCATACAAACAACATAGCTACCATGAACTCAGGAAATGAAGGAAGAAACCAAACAAATTATCCATTCATTCTTAAATAATTCACACAAATAGAGGATTCAAGATGTCCCTTCCTCAAAATTCAAATTCATGCTCTTATTCATGGCAGGCTATTGCCTATTCTCTCTCCCCCCGCTACAGGTTTCCTTCTTTTTCTTTTGTATGACGGCTAGAAAAGCTCTTCAGCTTCCTCCCTGACCGGGAGTTACAAAAATGATGCCTGGACTGCCATTTGCAAGAGTCTACTTGCCCAAACTGAAGACTTTCTTGCTAATTTTAACCAACTGCTCCTAAAAAAAACTGTAACAGCCCAGCTTCCACGCAGGGAGCCATTTATTCCTACTTTAACTCAAAGACTAACATCTATACTATTATGTTACATAATTAAACTTAACAAATTGCAAACTATCTCTGACCCTTAGGTAGACTTGGCATTGTTATTATCATGACATACGAACTTCCTCAATTCCAAACCACAACATGTGACAGCATGGCCACATTGTTGGCCTTAATCGGATGCTCCTGCATCAGAAATCCTGGTAATATGACCCACATATGACATCGGTGTAGTTTTTCTTTCCAAGGATTGAATTCCCACGAGATAAAACCAAGGAACCCTTTTCAATAACCCATAAATGATCTTCAATTATTCTTCTATCCTCCTCATAGAGAAACTAAAAACATATCCATCCATTCATAAGAATGATAAGGGATATACTTAATAATTGGCACTCATTTTACTCTAATCCATTCCAAAATATCCATGCGAGAGAGTTTTATATATTCGAATTTGCCAATTAGGGCTCGGTTGGATAATGAAGACACCATGTCGAAAGTAATATCTTTCCCCAGAACACACAAGGATCTACCACGCTTCACCTTTTCACATTTTAATTTCCTACGAGGCCTAGCATGAACAATAGAGAATGGTTTTCTCTAATGGGAAGAAGGATCATCCCACAGAGAATCCTCACCCACAATCGAACCAACAATAGTGTGACCAAGCATTAAATGACCCTCTGAAATAACCCCCAGACCCACTTCACCCATAGTGAGGGACAAAAAATTCCTGACAGCATCACTTGAAACCATCAATAGAGGGAAGTCAACAAGAACATTAGGGTTAGTTTTTACACCAATGCCAAAAAGGCTTGAGTTTGGATAAAATGGTTTCGGGCCATCAAATTTGCTTCCAAAAAGACTGTTTCGATGGGATCCAACTAGTGATGTGGCCAAGGAGCCTAGGTCACCAGATACACCTGCACATGAAAAGAGTCCCCACCCTGACACCCCCTACATGCCATGATGTACTTTGAAGGGACTGCAGAATCACATAATAAAGCCCAAAAAATAAAAAGAATAAAAATGACCTAGGTTTTACCAAAAAAATCTGCAGCAAAAAACACAAAATTGCCACTTTTTTACTTGGTTGGTACTAGGCTAGCCAAAAGGATAGCTTCACTCCAAGGTTGTTGCAGATTCCTCCTATGAAAACCTAGTAGGGTTTTTAGAACCAAAAACGCCCATCTTCCCGTCAAGAATTGAATTAAACTTAATTTATATAACATTATAATTCTTAAATTAAATCCTTAAAAATATTTTGATTTAAAATAAAAATAAAAATGATAAACATTTAAGATAATAAACATC
Organism: Larix kaempferi; assembly: GCA_027924585.1. Taxonomy (NCBI): domain Eukaryota; kingdom Viridiplantae; phylum Streptophyta; class Pinopsida; order Pinales; family Pinaceae; genus Larix; species Larix kaempferi. The sequence continues at coordinate 3,037,611 of BSBM01001409.1, read as the reverse complement.
GTATATTTTATAATTTCATGAAAATCGATTTCGTTGTTTTCCGATTTATTGTTCCTATCTAACATTGGTTTACCACATTGACCTTTCTAACCTTCTAACTCCTCAAAACTATGGCGAGCTATGAACACTTCTCTTTAAGCTTGTTGAGCATAGGAATAATATTTTAAAACAAATCAAATAATTTATCTTGTCTTTTCTCTTAACGTCCAATAAACCAAATTTAATCTAAGTAAAAGTTAACCACCATCATCATCATCATCAATAAAATATAAAGAAACAATAAATAAATCCTTATTATATTGATATATAATATATATATTATATCCTTAAGTCCATTCATTATATTGACATATAATATATATATTATGTCATTAAGTCCATTCAATTAATAAAGGTTCTTCTTGTTCTATGGTTTAAACTTAAAAGTATCTCCTAAGAGTATTTAAACATTGTTTTAAAATACAACAATTTAGATGAAAATGAAAATATGATGGAATTAACTTTAAAATCATTAAAAAAATAAAATATAAGTAGATATATTTCAAACAATTATATTTTTTCAAAGTGAATAGTTTAAAATAAATGTCATATAACAATCAATTATAAGAATTGTTGAGATTATAATAATATTAAAAATAATATATATTTTTTTAAATCATCATTATATATATATATATAATCCCAGTGAGTTAGCTTAAGTGGTTGACAGCTATGAGTTGTAAGCAGAAGGTATCAGGGTCAAATCCTCGGGTGGCTATGCATTGATATATTAGGGCCTCACTTGATGTCCCTACCGGGTTAGGCCTCGTAATCAGGGCCGGTGGTTTACCTTGGGTACCATCCTCGAAATCAGGGGAATTACCTGAGGGTTTTCCCACATCTTCTTACAAGAAAAAAATAAAATAAAAATAAAAATTATATATATATATATATATATATATATAGTTAATTGGTTTATAAATAAGTTATCAATTAAATTTGGATAGTTGTGAGAGTAACATCTTTTTCATCCTCATTCTATTTTGAAAATAACATAGTAAAATTTTAAATTATTTTAGTAAAAACATTAAAATTAAAATATTAATTTAAAAACAAGAGCTATAAGGTGGCAATGTCCCTGCGTCAAAGCAGGAAATATTTTGGTAACAACAATTATTGGACTTAATGTTGTCATTGATGTCAAATGAGAAATTGTTGGACTCAATGTTGTCATGGATGACAAATGGGAGATTGTTGGGCTGAATGTTGAGGTAGTCTATGAGAAGCCTTGAATCCAGTTTGAAGAAGTATATATAACAATGTTGTACAATGTCAATGCGATGGTACACATGTCGAAGCAGATGCAGATAGTCAGAGCAATAGAAGCAACAGAAGTGCGTAGAGGTACACATGTCGAAGCAGATGCAGTTAATTGGAGCAATAGTAAGTAGAAGAAGTGCATTGAGGTAACGATATCGAAGCAATTGCAGATGGTCTAAGTGAACACACAATCGATATGCCAAAGCAAGTTGTGTGTTAAAGTGTTAATTTCCAAGTACATAGATAATAGATAAGTTGAAGATAACAAGCAAGTAGTATGTCGATCGAAGTGCGCAACAAGCCGACAAAGTATTGAAGAAGGATGGGGTATAAGACCCTAGTTGTCACAAAGCCTTAATTTTTGGATGGTCGTTGTGGTAAATTGATTAAATTAATATAATAAAACAAACATGCCGGCCCTCATGTGGAAATAAGAAAAGTTATAAGTAGACAAGGACTAATGCACTTTGGTGGGTGAATTGGGTGAGCTACTGCGGCTATGGATAGTCCAGGGTCTTAATTTTTGGGGTATTGGAAATGGAATCAATGTCCAGTTGATTTGAAGAAGAATAATGTGAAGCAATTACAGAAACAAGTCGCTCGTTGCAGTTGGATAAGTTGAAGTAATTTACAGTCTTAAGAAGTGAAATACCGTAGCTAAATTTGAAGTAAGCACATAATTAAGTCACATGTTGCAGTTGGATAAGTTGAAGTAATTTATAGTCCGAAGAAGTGAAATACCACAGTTGAATTTGAATCACAAAATCAAGTCGCATGTCGCAGTTGACTAGTCGAAGTAATTTACAGTTATGAAGAAGTGAAAGACCACAACTGAATTTGAAGTAAGCACAAAATCAAGTCGCACATTGTAGTTGGATAAGTTGAAGTAATTTACAGTCCGAAGAAGTAAAATACCGTAAATGAATTTGAAGTAAGCACGGAATCAAGTCACATGTCGTAGTTTAATAGTTGAAGTAATTTACAGTTCCGAATAAGTGAAACATCGCAGCTGAATTTGAAGTAAGCGCGGAATCAAGTCGCACGTCGTAGTTGAATAATTCGAAGACTAATTGACAGAGACAATGACAGTGATAAACCAATTCATATCAGGGTGGCAGGATGGGGCAAGGATGAGAGATTGAAGCCTCCTTCATGTTGGAGCTTGTAAATTAGGGGGTTGGGGCCTCCTTCAAGTCGGTACAGGTAAATCAGGGGGTTGGAGCCTCCTTCCAGTTGATGCTGGTAAATAAGGGGGTTGGAGCCTCCTTTCTAGTTGGCGCTATGAAATCAAGGAGTTGGTGCTTCCTTCCATTTGGTTCTGGTAAATAAATTGAATGTAATATTGATATATATAAGAAAGCATTATGTGGTTTTCTCCTAATTGGGTTTCCTCGTAAATTATGGTGTACTATGTATCTGTTGTTGTTTATTGTGCATTGTTGATTAATATTGCTCATGATATATTGAATGTATTGATCTATTGCTAATAAAGTGAATGATTACATATTGTGGTTAAAAGTGGTGATTGTGCGAATACTGATTCGCACCCCCTCTCAATATTCCAACAATTGGTATCAGAGCCAGTTCCTTCAAGTTATAGTTTAATCACTAGAAGGAAGATCCATGGAAAGACACGAAGGGATTTCATCAAGTAGAATTCCACTCTTTTATGGAATCAATTATGAATTCTAAAGCGTAAGGATGCACGCATATTTAATGTCTCCAGGACTTGAATTTTGGCTCGCCATTTTCAATGGCTACAAAGTTCCAGAAGATATGCCTACTGATGTTGACGGAAAGAAGTTGTATCGAAATAATAAAAAATCCATAAATTCTATATTCAGTGGTTTGCTAGAAATAGAGTTAGTAAAGGTCATGCATATCAACTCCGCAAAGGAAATGTGGGATAAACTCAAGAACATATATCAAGGAGATGATGGAGTTAAGAAAGCAAGGCTACAAGTACATAGGGGATAGTTCGAGAAATTCATATGAATGAAGGTGAAAACATCACAACATATTTTCTTCATGTTGACGAAGTAGTAAGCTCCATCAGAGGACTAGGAAAAGAGTTGAAAGAAAAGGTTGTTGTACAAAAGGTGGTCAAAACCCTTCCAATGAAATTTGAATCAAATTTATCAACCATTGAAGAATCTCAAGACCTAGATGCACTAAGAATGGAATAATTACAAGGAATCCTTACGGCATATGAAATGAGGATAGACAAAGGAAAAGGAACTATGCAACATGAAGCAACATTCAATCCTACCAAGAAGACAAGAACCAAAGGATACAAATCAAGTAGCAAGTCTGATCTTGAGTCAAACCTTGAAGAAGAAACTTTTGTTCGAAAACTCAAAAGAGTACCAGGAAAAATCAGAGGTAAGCTACCCTTCAAGAGGTAAGCTACCCTTCAAAATGTCCTCATGGAAAAATGGGCAATAGTGATTGTTAACACTGAAATTGTTCCCAATTTTTACATGTTTCTTTTAAATTGTTTGACTCTTATTCACTTTTCATTTTATTTTATTCTGAATTTTAATGATTTTGAATGCCTTTTTATTGTACATGTTATGGTTTTTCATTTTTAATTTATTTTATCCTTAGTGGCTTATTAAGTGTTATATTTCTTTCAAAGTCTTCAAAATACTTATTTAGGTTCATTATAATGCTTATATCCAAGATTTAACTCCTATTTTGAGTGTGTTTGCCCAATTTTTCATGTTGAGGTATTCCCACAGCACAAAGTTCAAATTACATACATTAGCGCGCTGTAGGAATCCGACGTCATGAAAGATTGTGGTTCATTGATGGTGGGAAGTGGCTTGTTGCATGGTATGATCACTGGAGACCTCTAGACACTCGTTCACCGGATGATGACACTTGTTTAACCCAACATGTTTTTTTTTATCGAAGAGATCACCGACATGAATGGCCATGAGTTCAAATTTTGGGATTTCAAATTCCAGAACTGGGAATACATAATCTTGAGGTTTGTTGAAGTCTTTTACCCCTAATTCAGTTTCAAGAGAGTAAATTGGCGAAATTACAGTGAAACATGGGTAAGAGTGGCAAGATTAATCGGTTTGAACCCACAGATACTAGATGGGCCGTGGAATTTCCAAAGTGTGCAGAGTTGTTTAGGGCAGCAAGGTGGTTTAGTTTTTTTTAGAAGATCACTGGTTTGAATGCTAAAGTTTCGCATTATTTTGATCAGAATCTCATCAATGATGTTGTTAGGTTTAACACTCTCAAGATCGATCTTACAGAAGGTTTAATAGCTGAGGCCATCGGTGTCTCGATGGATGGATAATCTTGGTTCAAGAAGACGCCTTTCAGTTTTAACCCTAATGAATTCTTGTTACCAAGAAACGAAACCCTAGACTGGAGCAAAGGGATTCAATTAGCAAATTTCAAGCCAGAATGAAGAGAAGTAATTGGAATTATACAGAGTTATATCACATGTGATGGTAGGTTCGCGTCAATCTTTAAGTTTCATGTTATATTTTTTATGCACCTGAACCTGCAATAAAAAATGAATTTGCCATTCTTCCTATTTAAAAGCCTCCAGAAGATGTCAAATAGAATTAAAGGACATGCTAACCATACAGAGCAGTCTCTGTTTCATCATGGATTAATAAAGCTGACCATTCTAACAGTTTTGCACAAAGAAAATAGAAAATGGGATCATTTCCTATTCTGGTCAGGATTTACTGTTGAGCCAGTTGGGAAGATTTTGCCAAATAAACAAGTTGGTTTTGTCAAAAGGTTTAAGAGAAGCCCAGTTGAAGATACAACAGAAAAAGTTTTGCAGAAGGATAATTTACAAGAAAATCCTATAAAGTCTGATTATGTAGAAAGAGAACATTTGTCTCAAGAAGAACATCAGCATGTTCCTGAGAATGAAAAAGTGGAGGACTTTACTGTTTCTAATAAAGAAGTTGTTTCTAGTTCAAAGGAAGAAAAGCATAGTTGTATTTTCCAAGAAGGTGATTCAGTACAAAGTTCTCTTGCTGTGAGTATCAAAGAAGAGAACATTCATGTTCCATATTTTGAGGCAAATGTGAAGTCTTTGCTTGAACTTGGGAAACCTAAATGGCGACCTAAAACTAGAGCCACAAATAGACTCAAATTGAATATGAGGAGGATTTTAAATCCAAAGCTAGAGAAAGAGAAAGATAAGATCACTATCATACATGATTCTTCAGGAGGCGAGGATGTAGATAATAAGAAAGAACCAAAGTTACAGCAGGTACAGGAAGCTACAAAGGAAGATTATGTAATGACTGAAATAATCCAAGACTATAATGACGTTGGTAACGAGGTTGTAGAAGAGGAAAATATTTCTGGTTTCGAACAAGTTATGCATTCAAACACTCCATTGTCTGAAGCAGCAATGAAGAAAAGGAAGGAAGAAGACCTAATTTTTAGAAAACTAGATATTCCATGGTTATCAAACATGGATTTGACATTGCCTGGAGAGGTGCATATAGATTCTGAAATTCAAAATCTTAGGAAAACTATTCAACAACAGAAGTCACAAATACAATTTTTAAATGAATCTAATGACAGGCTTGTGACTACCAATAAGATGTTAAGGGAAGACCTGGAGAATATTAATGCATATTACCAAGTATTGATAGCAGTGGAAAAAGAAGCTCTGAGAAGAAAGATGGAGGTAGAAAATCAAGCTAAGGACCTAAAAAAGAAAAACAAAGTGTTATCAAGCAGGGTTAAGAGCTTGGAGACCAAGAAGGTTTGAGACAAGAAGAAATCCCATGCTTTGGAAGGCATAGCCATGCTGGCTGAGGCTGCCAAGCAGTTATGAGCCACCTAATCTCCAGCTGTCAAGTATTTCATTTTGTTAACGTATACATAGTTATTAATAGACTGTTTTAAAGATTCGAAGTTAAGATGTAATTCCTTAATGTAACTGTTTTGAGAATAGACCTAAAGGTAGTTATGAAACTGCTTTATTTTGTGAAGGATAAAAGGAAGAAAGTTTAGACTAGATGGGTTCGATTTTTGTTTCAAGAAACACTTTACAGCTAAGAGCATTGGAAGCATTTTAGACTGATACAAATGACTTTTATGTAAGTTTTGAAGACTGAGATTGATTTATATAGATATAAGCCACTTTATCTTATCCATTGTTTTTGTTTCTGGTCAATTTGACCATTCAGCTTATGACTTCATTCCTTGTTTAAAGTTTTATTCATGTGAATGCTCATGTGTTGTAGCCAAAACCAGTAAATATGCTTGTGAATCTGATGGTTTATGTTTATTCTTTTAAGCCTTAATATTTCGGTTCTTTGATGTTATTGCATGATTCAGTACTTGTATTAGTTTGATGATTAATAACTTTCTTGAAAATGAAACCTTCAAACCAATAAATTACAAAGACAAAACTTATTTTCTTTTCATTGTATTGAGATTGTACTAGCTTGTTCCCTTTGTAGTATAGGGACAATTTCTAGCACAAACAGTGATGATGAAGATAAGTCTTATCATAAAGGAAAGGAAACGAAATACAATAAAGGAAGTTCTTGAGAATCAAATAGTCGGACATACAAAAGAAGAGTTTTTATTCAAAAGAAGATAATATCTCATTAGATGAAGAATATGACAATGACTCGAGCAAAATTTTGTTTATGGAAATAGTAACTCCAAATGAAGATCAAGCAATCCCTAACAATGAAGAAAAACTTGAGAAATAAAATAACGAAGAATAATTAGAAGTAGATCTTGAAGGTGAACTTATTAGTGCACTAAATGGCTTGAAAAGTGCTAGGAAAAAGAACAAGCAAGTGAATGAGCAAGTAGTCAAGCTCAAGGAAGAAACCATAGAAAAAGGAAGATGAGAATATCATCACAGAACTGAAAATCCAACTTGAGGAAGAAAAAAGAGTAGAAGAAGCACTGACAAGTCAATTGGAAAGTAAGAAGAAGATGAGTGAAAATATGAAAATTGAAAGTGCTATGTTAAGAAAGGAATTATAAGAACTGAAATTAGACTATCAAATACCAAAGTAAGATTGCATAAATTCTAGTAGTAAGGATAATTTCTCTGTTACAGATGAAGAAAAATATAAAGAAAAGCTTAATATAGATGTTTTAGCAGCACTCAAAGAGATGAAAGGGTCAGAATATGAGTCATATGTTGAGGTGTCAAGGGATGACTTGGAAATTCTAGAGAATAAAATTATGTGTTGTTTAAAAGAAATGGAAAAAGCTAAGAAGAAAAATGAGTTATTACAACAAGTACATGAGGATTCTAAAAGAAAGGAACAAGAAGAGTGTGAAGAAGGTACAAAAGCAATAATTGACTTGAAGAGTCAAGGTGCACAAATTTTAAGGACCAAACAAGATTAAATCATAAACTTGAAAGTAGAAATTGCTCATGTAATAGAGGAAAATGGGCAGAAATCAAATGACAAAAATTCAGAAGCTCTAGAAAATTCAAGAAAATATGTTAGTGGGTTGGAAGCCCAACTTGAGGAATTCAAAGGAAGAGAGGAAGTTCTGAGAATCCAACTAATGAAGGAAGAAGGTATATGTCACAGTCTTGAGTTAAAATTAGAAGAATTAAAAAGAAGAATTGAGGAAGAAAATGGAAACCATAAGAATAGCTCATCAATCCTCAATGAAATATTAAACAACCAAAGGTTTCCAAATGACAAAAGCATCCTTGGATATGACAAGATAGTTGAGAAGGCTAGGAATGATAAGAGCATGTTGATATGGGAAAAAGGAATAGTCGAAGGCACAGAACTGAAACATGCTGAGAATGTGGTTAACAATGAAAACTATGAAGAAATAAGTCAAAAGGAAATACAAAAGGAAAGCATGTCCTATCAAAACAACCTAGAAAAGAATAGGTCATCAAAGCAGGTTCAGTCCAGGTATGGTAATTTCTTAAGACGATATTGCTTCTCATGTTATGAATGGACATAGAGCTTTGGATTGTATGATTTATGGTAGAAAACAGTTCAACAACACAGTTAAGTGTCTAAGGTGCAACAATTATGAACACATTGAAAAATATTCTCATACCATAAGATGCTATGTATGTGATGGTTTTGGAAACAAAGCACAAAACTGCCGAAACTCAATAGGACATTTAGCAAATACCATACCACATACTACTAGAAATAAAAATGACAATTTGTGGATGAAAAGAAGAAGTGATATTGTGCAACATCAAAGGACACATTCACATAAGTCTGCATACTCTCAAAAGTGGATAATAAAAACTCCCATAGTATGTATTGTCGAAGCCGATGAAAGTAGTACAAAGGCAACAAAAGATTGTTTCATTTCATGCTAATATTTGGAAAGTTATATGAAGATCCTTCAGTTAAAAAAAAATGGATCATATACAATGCATGAATTCAAGGGAAAAGTATATTGAGCCTAGAAGATAAAAGGAAAATTGAAGTTAGAAGACATTTGAAGACTAATTCATGGATCCATTCACATTGCTATCAAGCTAATTTTGACATAGGAGCCACTATCTAAGAAAGTATATATATTTCAACTGGTGAGTCTATCAACAATAAAAATAAGATCCATTACATATATGAACAAGAACGAATCCATAATAGTCAAATTTTATTAAGAATTGTATCGCATCCCCTCCCATCATTCCCAACCACAGAGGGAACATGACTGTAACATGGGGGTGTCTGATTCTTCCCCAAAGCCATAAGACATGGATCCGATGCAAGGGAGGAACATGACTAACATTTTAGGGCTTATTTGAGTAACTCAACCCCGTTCATTAGTAAAAAAATTCATAATAAATAAAAACTTATGCATGCAGATTCATGCTCAATATAAATACAACGGAAATAAACATATTAACACACACACAGACTGGAATGCATCAACATATCTATCCCAAGCAGATGATGAATCAACATACAGAGAATCAGTCCCATTCTCATGCTATGCACAAACTTCATATCAACCATATTAATATAATCATTTCATTATAATGAATAATAAACATTCAGAACAGAGCACAAAATGATCATAATTGAAACCACAGAGAATACTTATCTTTAAGATGAAACTTTCCAACAACTGGCTATGTGACAGCAACGCTCCACCCAACCATAGGTCTCTGTCCAGCCTGTGTTCTTTCAACTGAGAGACCACCCTCGAGCTGGGATGTGTATCCCACGTGTATCCACTAAGGAGGAACTAGACAGGCTCACTCATAGCCATGATCTCACACACACAGTCATGCTAAACCAACGCACAGTTGGGTTTATCAAGCACGCAAGAGACAAATGAGGAGGATGCTAAGCCAATGAGCTCAACCACAGAGCTACAAACATCTCAAGCTAAATTCAGGCAATCCAATCCTCTATTCAAACATTCACACTTGGATTTCTCACAATTCTGTCATCAAATAACTCAATCCCGTAATTGGATTTATGGGCTATAAAAACTGGGTTTTCCAATGGATTTTAGGGTATCTAATACTCTCAATTTTGCCCCAAGGTTCGTATCTATGGATCCCCCATTGGATTTTACGGTCAATACCAAATTCTGGGCGTTTATGGCACTTCAAAACGTGGGTTCTTGCAAAGTTGCGATTTTTTGTTTTTCTCATTGTTGGGCATGTGTAATCGATGAAAACTGAAGCTTGGATGTTCAACATTGGAATGGGAATAAGGAAAAATGAATTCCCCATGAGGTAGAGTGACTTGTGGGTCAAGAAAACAGAGCCCATACTCTACCATATGAATTTCTGGGCTGCCCATGATCCATTGAAGCCATGGACTGATTTCTTCAACAACTTTCTTACACAGAATTAAATGTCAGCAAAGAAAGTCAAATGGGTTCTCAAGATGACATTTGGAAGCATATGGTTCAATCCCACAACACCCTCACCACTCCCTAGTGGATACACATGGCCCCTTCTCATTAGTTACTTCCATATCCAGTTTTGGTATTTTATTGCATTATGTTTATTTACATCATTTTTACAATGTTCCATGGCTAAATAGCACATGGCTAACATAATATCTAATACTTGCCTTCTTAAATAAAATTCGAGCATCCACTAGCAAGGCCTTGGCCTTGAGCTCCACACTAGGAAAACATGCATCACATATATACAATATTTACATTAAAAGTTAATATATCCTGAGGGTCAAAATGGGGTATTACAAATTGCTTCCGCAGAATTTAGAGTCAACAAAATATACCATATTTGGAAAGACTATCAAATAACATTACAAAATTGTTGGTTCCTTCTCATTTACAACTTTAACATTCGAAGAACTAGTCAAAATTACAATAGCACTAGCGGAGAATTTACTAACAATTGAAGCTCAAGTCATGCCCATAATTCAGTAGTGAGAGATGCAATTCAGTATCCAACGATAATTGCCTTTTGAAATTTGTAGTACCAAGAATTATCTAAAGTTGTTTCAAGAGAACCTGAATTTGTTCCTGTCGTTCTTCTAATTAATCAATTTGTTTCTTCATAGCTTCAATTTATTCAGAATTTCTCTGATTAATTTGCATCTGAGCATACCACTCTCTAATATCTGCTTGTTTTATCTGAGATGCCCATTTCTCCAAGTTACTCTTAAGGTTTGTGAACTCTGTCTGCTGTGAGTGAACCGCCGCAAAAATTTTGGCCACTGAATTAACCTATTGAAAAGGATCAAACATTGCAACGTATCCACCAATGGAATTGAAGGATTATTGTATTAACATAATGATTGGATGAACACCATGAGAATGAAACATGGATCCAAAACACCTGGAAGAATCATACGATCTCGAAGGATATAAAATACGAGTACTAATTTGGGTAGGATTTGTATTTAATTACCACTTATAACCAATAATGTTTGTATTTAGAAGGATTTATGATTGCATGCTTTTGGAAGATTGAAATGATGCAAAAGTAAGGTTGCATTCATGAATTATTTGACGACTTCCTCTCTATCTTATTTAATGTTCAAGATTGCACACTTGTGTTAATTTATCACCCATGTCAAACCCTTAGCATTTATGGGTACATTAAAAATGATGGATCAAGATAATGTTATCCGGAAGAGTAAATCTCAATTTAAATATGCTAGCATGGAAAAGTACTTGCGACATCTTACAAGTTGTCTAAGCAACAAACAATACAAGTAAACAACATGATGTGTCAGCAACGAGCACCTTCTTAGGGGGGTAACATTTGAAAAATCACATAATCAGAATGTGAAACCATTTGTCATTGATGTCAAAGGGGGACAAATAAAGATAGGGGAATGAAACAACAAGTAAAGAGCCTATAGTAAGGGGGAGCACAAAAGTAGAAGAGTACAATAGAAGAAGAGTCGAAGTGTAATGACAAAGGGTTGTTTCTATCAATGACAAAGGGGGATATTGTTGGAATTAAATACTGTCAAACAGATCCACTTCCCTATGTAAGAAAGGTAGCAACCCGAAATTAAATTTAACTATTAATACCTCTTTGAAGTCATGGATCTGAAGCTAAGTGTGGAGCTTAGTGAAGAGATCGATATATTGTTGCATGGAGTGACCATAGAACTAGCGAAGCTAGAGCCAATGAGCCAAAAGATTGTGCTTATAGTATGGAGGATAAAATTTGCATTGGAGAGCTTGACAAAGGGCCTCCCAAGTGAAAATGGGAGGGGTGGTAGGATACAGAGATGCTTGTAGATCCCCAACAAGAGTGGTGCCAATGTGCTAAGAATCCCACCAGTCCTGATCTACATCTTCCATTTGGAGGCTATCAATTTGAAGTTGTTCTTCATCAAATATGCCATGGAAAGTGTTGAAATATGTATATAGAATCCATATACAAGAATCCATAATATCACCATCAAGCTTCCCAACAAACTTAGGCATGTGGAAACGAGTATCCAATTGCATAGGTGAAGGATTCTGCCATTATAATTCCATAATCTCATGAAGGACCAATGCCAAACACTGAAGTTGGCAGATGAAACATCATCCTCTAAGGGCTCCCAGTGGGGAGACATGATTTTCATGGAAGAGCAATGCACAATCTGAGATCTGTAAAGAAAGACCATTGAGGTGCCAAGAGGAGTAGGGAAACCCTAACGCTCCACTGGAAGAACAAATAGCTGATAGGGGATGGAGAAGCCCAGGTTCCTTCTAATAAAAAACATCTTTACTGGGAATGAGAGGGGAGGGGGGATCCCTGGTGCCCTCTGAATCTACTGCATGAAAAGAAGGGAGGGATTTTCTCTAGAACCCTCTAAGAATGTTTCCCGAAGAGAGGGGATGGGGTTTCCCTAGCACCCTCTGAATCATCTTCCTGAAGAAAGGAAAGGGGGTTTCCCTAGTTCCCTCTAGATCTGTTGCATGATGATATGGGAGGGGGTTTCCCTAGCACCCTCTTGAGACTTCTATCTAAAGAGAGGGGAGGGGGTTTCCCTAGCGCCCTCTAAGAATGCTATCTAAAGATATGGGAGGGGGTTTCCCTAGATCCCTATGAATAGAGGAGGGATATAGGAGGGTGATAGAAACACTAGAACATCCTTCACTTCCAAAAAAAAGATGTGTAAACCCTAGCACATCCTAGGAGAGGATGTTGGATTTGTGTGACTTGCACTCACTCACTAATTATATGAGCAGAAGGATCTTGTATATTGGTGCTCTTATACCATTTGATCTGCAATACTGCAAATATTAGCCAATAATGAACACAAAATATCAAAGAGAACACATAACAGTATGAAGAGCAAGCGAACCATTAGCTTTATTTAGTAGGATAGACAACCTTTATATAGAATAGATTGAGATTACAATGGTTCTAATAGCTAGAAGATACAAAACCATAACCAACAATTGATTTGACCATATCAAACTCCTTAGGAACTCGTGTCAGCATCCAATGCAGAGGTGCGCCCCACCTGAGCTCATGGAAGAGATGCGATGTCACCTGGGGAAGAGTGTGTTTCCTGAGGGAGGAGGTGCACACCATCCATGTGGTATCTGATCTATGTGCCTATAAACTTGGGAAGTGTGCCTTGTATACTTCCCAGTTAGTGGACGTTAAAAACCATCATCATCATCAATAAACCAAACTCTCTTTTGTTTACCAAAAATGTAGTGCTCACACAAGTCTAAATTACAAGACTTAATCCTATAAAATATACCTTAGTTATGCAAAATTTCCAAATATTTTTCACTCGTATGTCCAAGTCGTTGATTCCATAGCATTAGTTCATCCAAAATATTCATTGAGTCTATTGTTGTTGCATGAACTGTCACTATATCACCACACAATTAATATAGGGTCCCATAATACTCTTCTTTTTCTACCACTAGGGTAGCTCTGCAACAATTATCACCAAAGGAAGTAGAATACCCTAGTTTATCCATCATCTTAATTAAGAGCAAATTCTTTCATAGATCCGATACATGTCATACATCACACAACTTCCTTTCTCTCCCATCATTCAGCTTGATCCTAATATCCTTTATTCCCACAATTTATAGAGGATGATCATCACCCAAGTAGACCATCCTACCACTATAGGGTTGATATTCGACAAAGTAGTATTTATGTGGAGACATGTGGAAAGATGCATCTAAGGCCAAAACACGGGCATATAAAAGAGATATGTTGGTACTAAGACAGAAAGCATCACATGTTGTCATTTATTTAGAATCTAGTGTGTTAGCCTCATCTTATGGTTGATCTAGATTTTCATCCCTCCTATCCTTCTTCGTATGCCAATAGTCCTTCCTCAAATTCCTTGGTTTCCCAAAATTCCACCACTTCCCTTTCTTATTGCAGCATTTGTACTTATATCTAGACTATAATCTACCATGTTGACCCATTTGTTAACACCCAAAAAGTGCTCACTAGCTCATTTCCTTATTCACATGACCCATTTGTCCACTTTTTCACCATTTGAGCCTCTAAAGCCATCAAAAGGTCACCAAAAGACCTTAATACACCCATTTTTTCCACTCAAAATCAATATTTTTCCTCAAAAAACATAAAAAACCCTCAAAAAGGGTCCAGAATTCCCAAAAATATTAAAAAGGGAATAAAAATATTAAAAATATTCAAAAAAGGAAAAAGGAGGGAAAAGGTACCTAAACCATGTTGGTCAATACCATTGGTCTTCTCAAAACCACAATGGTATTCCCCACCACCAAAAACTATAAAAAGGTGGTAGGGGCTCCTCACTTTCAATCCATCCATCATCCTATCCTCATGCTATCAAAATCTCTCATGAGATTTTGACCATTGTAGCAATCTTGGAGAAGAGACCATTGGAGCTTGGAGCTGCTCACCCTTGGAGCTACTCAACAATCTTCACCACTTGGAGGTATCACCATTGCAAGCACTTGCTTGCCCCTATTCTTAATACAAAGTTATTTTTTATTTTATTTCTTGTTCTTGTTTTCAAATCTTTCCAAGTTTATTATGATATGCACATGCTAGTTTAGTTTTAGATTTAGATTTACAATTGTTTTTGCTTTCAATATTGAAACTGCTATCACTTGTTGATAGGTGCCCATAGCACTAAGCTTGGTTGCAAAACCAAGCCAACAATTTTTGGCGACTCCGCTGGCTTCGAATACTTAGATCTCAGTTTTTTGCTTTAGATCTTAGTTTTTGTTACTTTTAGTCAGTTTAATTCATAGATCTGCCATCCTAGACAGCAGATCCATTGCTGTTCTAGATCTTGGCCCCTTCTATTGCCATTAACAGCCTGAAATTTCCCTTTTCGGGTTCATTTTTCGGCATCTGTTTTCGTCTTTCGCCTCGTGGTTTTTTGCCCGACAGTCACGCGGCTCATCGCGACCTCACGGCCTTTTTCTGCGCGGCGCGCCGTGGCTTCGCGGCCATTTTACGCGTTGCACATCGCGGCTTCGCGACCATTTTCTGCGCTGCACATCGCGACTGTGTGACGTAAACCCGCGCTGCACATCGTGGCTTCGCGACTGAAACCCACGCTGCCCATCGCGACTGTGTGGCCGGAATCCACGCTGCACATCACGGCTTCGTGGCCGAAACCCGCGCGGCCATCGCGGTTATTTTCCTGAAACCCGCGCTGCAAGTTCTTTCAATTCGACCGATTTAAAAAAAAAAAAATTATTTTTTGCTGTATTTTCGACCCATTTAGCATATTTTACAGTATTAAAATTCCTGCATTTTTACAGCCATATAAATCTTTTTACTATTTAGAATGCTCCTTTAAAAAAGTCTTTTTACAAAAATTTTAGAAATTGAAAGAAAGATTTATTTGCATTTTATCTAGATCAAGATTTTACTGTTTACTTCCTCGATACTTTGCCCAAGCAATTTTTAAACAAATCCATTTATTTCTTTAAAGTATTCATGTTATTTGCTTTCCTATTTCAAAGATCCATTATTTTTGAATAGTTTTTTCAAGCATTTACATTTCAATTTCAGTTTAAATATCACACTTGCACCCACTCTACCACATAATTTAAACTGAGCCTTAAAATTTACCTTAAATTCAACCAACTTTTAACCCCACTTAGGGAGCACTTAAAAGAATTTTGTAGTTAGGTAGAATTGAGGGGATAGGTGTTCCAATAACACCCCTCAGTTATTACATTTGAGACATAGCTGTTGTCCATTAGGGAACCAAAATCCCCTAGTATTTTTTGGCACGGTCACAACCAGTTTATCAGAGGGCCTCTCCCCTAGGAGGGTTGAAGTCGCCAGAATGGTTCCGGAGGCCTGAGTGGAATACCGAAATCCATTCAGTAACCGAAGGCTACCTGTCGCAGTTCTCAGGGTATCCCTGTATGGGGATAGTGCGGTAAAAGGACCAAACGGCAGATTTACCTTTTCTGAACGTGTCATGAACGGGGTATCCTAGTTGCCACTCTTTAGGATTGTCTACCCGGTGTCCCTCCCGGTAGGGGGATATCTAGCCGTTGATTCAACACTCTATATTGTCTGACTTGGATTTCATCACCTTGCAGAGGATATCGTTTGTTGACTCACAATACTTCTAGTTAGGTGTTTGCATGATACATTACCCACCTTTGGTCTAGTAGCACCTCTTTTTTCTAGAAACTATTTGACTGTTGGTATTCTGACCATTTTTGTTGCATCCCTCCACTTATTATAGCACAGCTGCTATAATAAGTGCTTTTGGAGGTTGATTTTTGGCCTGAGAGCCTTTATTTTCACTCCCCTCTTTGCACTCATTGTTGCATTAGGGTTTTGAGTTTTTTACATCACCACCTTACACTGAAAATTTTTAAAACATATTACTCACCATTGAGAATTTAAGACGATCTCATCATCTTCTGGGTGAACCCCCTTAGTTCAGTCTACTTGGCTCTCCACGTCACCAACGTCGAGCCTTATCCCTTGACTCGACACGTCATCGTCCAAACATACAGTCATCCGATTCTGACACGCCTCACTTCACATCTGATTCTGAGGCTGAATCCGAAAACCCTACTGAATTGTCACCAACCAACCTCATGGCTAGACCACAATACGACCCACTTTTTACTAGTACTATTGGAGAGACATCCACAAACCCTTCTACTACTGTTCCATCCATGGTAACAACAACCCCTCTAGGCATGCCTAATATGGGGGACACTCCACCTTTAGGTATGCCCAACACATGACTACATCCTATTATGGGTATGCCGAACATAGGAATCACACCACCTGTCATTACCACAACCCAGATCCCAGGAATTCCTGGCACTATTCCTAACCCCGGTGTAACCCATGTTGCACTTGGAAACGCTAGCCCATACCAAACCACAACGGTTGGAGGACACATACCTTCAATACCTAACATACCCTTAGGGGCTACTAGACCACTACATAATGCTACCATTAACAGTTATGTCCCAGCCACTACATCACACCCATCGGCCAGTCTACCATTTCTGGCAAGTTTGAATTTGCCAGACTTGGCAAGACTAACTAATGATCCTATTAGACATGACCCCACTTGGCCCCCCATGCCCACAAAGCTTCCCTCGTTTATCCCAAAGTTTGAAGGAAAACCCGGGGAAGATCCCCAAAACCACATAATGTCATTTCACCTATGGTGTTCATCTAACTCCATAGTGGATGACTCCATTAGACTAAGACTGTTGCAACAAACATTCACTGGCTCTGCAGCCAAGTGGTACATCGAACAACTACATGGGACCCACCATACTTTTACGTCTCTCGCCTCCACTTTCCTTCAATTTTTTCAGCTACCTGTACGTTACGATGCAGGAGTTGAAATACTGTTGTCTTGCAGACAAAACACAGCTACACACATCACGGACCACATCCATGAGTGGCGCAAGCGTTGTAGCCTCTGTAAGATTAAACTGGATGCCCGTATATTTTTGGACTGGTTTCTTAAATCACTCCTACCCCTCATAGCAAAAGACGTAGCTTCCGAACGACCCCAGTTAGAGGAAGAATCTATCCTAAAAGCTCAACAATTCGACCTAATTTACGCCCAATCAGGCTATCTCTACACCATCATACCAAATGCCCCACGAGGTGATTCTTCACGAGGTGACGCGCCGGGGGCATCACATGCCGCTGATGGTATTATTGGCCAAGTCACACCGCAAATTAAACCTTTTAGCATGGTGAGAACCATAAATGCCCCAGACCTCTCTAGGGATACATCTAATTCCAGAGCGACAACTTCATACGCTCCAACGAATCAGACTCATCACACTCATGGACCCTCTTGTCCACAACATTGCTATGGGAAAGCGCCATCGGCATATGTACCTTCCACATACTATAACCAACCTGCCACCCAGAACCCAATTCAGTTCCCGCCACAACCAATGTATTACCCACAACAAGCTACAACAGCTAACCCAACACCTCCAATAGCTCAGGGTTACCAACAACCCCAGCAGGTAACTGGACCACCTCCATCCCCACCAGCTTATTATCCACTGCAACCTGCTCCCGCACCTACGACAAACCAAAATCCTCCCACTGCTCACAGGAAAGTGTACACACAACACAATCAGCCCCAACATCGAAACAACCAACACAACTAGGGTGGACAACAAAACCGTGGAAGAGGACGTAACCGCGGCAACAATGAACAACATAATCAAGGTTCGCCACCTCCCAATCCTCCAAATAATAACAACGCTGCTCCTCCCAACCAGAATCCGGATCGTCATCCCAGGCAGCCCAAAAAAAATAACCTTAGAACAAACCATCCTTGTTCTATTTGCGGGGTCTATGGCCACTACACACATGCTTGCCCACATTTGGAGCGAGCTCGACAACTCTCGACTGATGATGCCCATCGTCAAGGGCAAGCGGCTCCTCAGGCGCCACCCAACCCCCCACCACCTCAGCATCAACCTTTAGTGCTGCAAAACCCCTTACCAACCCAAGCCGTAGTGAACACTCAACCGTTGGCTCCCCCTCAAGGCAACGCGCCACCACAACAACATATCACTTATGCTGCTCCTGATCAACCCATGTTCGATTCAGGTAACCACCACTTGTTAATGATGTCATCCGTCGATGCCAACCTCCAAACCCGTCGGAACCAATATGGCCCCACCCCTGAAGCCCCTCCCGCCGACAAAAACACTAACGTTCATCCCACGGATCAGACGTTATGTAAACCTCCGGCTCCACTCGATGGCGTTTCTAAAGCACCTCACTTCCCACTTCGTCGCATCAACAATAACCCCAACGCCCGCGCTGCGTCGAATTATAGCATTGTAGATGACTTAGCCCAGTCTCCCGCAGCCATGTCTGCTTTAGAAGTCTTAAAAAACTGTCCTTCACAGCGCAAGACTTTGCTCTCTGCCATTGGTTCTATTGACCCCAATGATTCACAACTAATGGCATTCGATTCAGACCAGTCCGAACCACACCTGCCTTCCACCTTAGCATTCCAAGTTTCTGTTTCTGTTCGGAATCTTGTCATCCATCGGTGCATTATCGATGAAGGTGCCTCTACATGCATTATGTCCACATTTGTTTGGCAGAAGTTGGGATCCCCTACTCTCCAGCAGTCCACCATTGCATTGCGAGCCTACGACAGCCGTTCGGCTCAACCCCAAGGTCTCTTAGCTAATGTCCCCGTCCAGCTGGCTGGTAAAACCGTGCTCATTGACATAGAGGTCATCAATGGCCAACTTGATTATAACCTCTTACTTGGTCGCAGCTACATGTATGCCATGCGGGCGGTTGCCTCATCCGTTTTTCGTACCATGACGGACGCGTGGTCAAGGTCGACCAACTCACCTATTACGATCCCAAGGCCCCCGCTGCACCCGAAAATGTTCTCCCCATGGTTGAACAACATGTTTGTGGTGCAACTACCTTGTTTGTTTCCTCCGTGGGACCCGGACTTTACTCAGACGCGTCAATGACCTCAATATTCCAATCCATTCCACCCCCGTCACCAACGCCCAAAGTATCTGACCAGTGTACCCTATCCCACAATACACAAACACCCAACAATCAACCGCCCTTGTTACCTAAACCACCATTGGTCCCTAGTCACATTGGTGTTACGCCCATCCACACAATCCCCTTCCTATTCCCTCCCTCGAGCGTAGTAAGCACTCCGGTCATGGCTACCCTTAGTCTCCCCGGGTTAACCTTGGGATTACCCGTGTGGTATATTTCGCCTCCCGTTCCCCCGCCGACACCAAATGTAGTACTGCAACCGGTACAACCCATTGTCATTACTACTCAACCACCTCCCGGTGTCACTACCCCTTCATCCTCTACGAATCCCCCTCCTCTTATCAAGCTCACTGGGGGCAGAGGCCCACAACCATACACTATGGTACCCCCTCCCAAAGTAGTTAAACCTCCCCCCATGTTTTGTGCTCCTCCTAAATGCTCGTTGTGCGATGACTTAGGCCATCCAACTCATCAATGTCCACAATTACCTACATTACAGGAACACATGCAAACGCTTGACGACGACCCCAACATCCCGGTTGTCGAACTCGACCCAAACCCCAAGCCTCGTGATAAATCACTGCGTACCAACCACCCTTGTGCGATATGTGGTATTTACGGCCATTATTCACACCACTTCCCTGATCTCCCCGATTATAGAGCAGCCTTGTACGAGTTGAATAACGTCGACCTAGATATATCACCTCTTCTCATCGAGGAAATTCATCCCCCACCATCTTCCTCCTCGGAAGAAATTAACACCATTTACACAATTTCCACTAGATACCCCTCTCTCCATTCGGCACCTTCCATTGACCCCTTCGATACACATGTTCAACCCTTGCAAATCGACATTTCCACCACACCTGGAAAACCTGAGCTCATCTCGCTAGGCGCATCATGCACTCAAGCGGAAACTCAGGCATATAAAGAACTCTCCCAAGAGTTTCGTGATGTCTTCGCCTAGCCCTACTCTGAGATACCTGGCCTCGATCCTAAAATTATGGAACATCACATCGACGAACATGTCCACCTAACAACTTTTACTAAAGGGGACCTTGTCCTTGCCTACGATCAGGCTCATGACAAAACCGGGAAAGGAAAGTTTGTGTCCATGTGGCAAGGCCCATATATTATACACACTTGCCTCGGACAGGGGGCATACATTCTGACCGATTCAGAAGGCAACCCCCTACGCAACCCACGCAATGGGTTGTACCTCAAGCGATTTTACCCATAGTAAACCTGATGGACACCACCGTCCATTATTGTACATTATTATTTTCTTTTTTCACAAAAAATTCAAAAAACCTAACATCGGCCGTCGTCCGTTTTTAATGAGTCTTATATCGCCGGATTCAGTTTTCCACGCTCGTGATGATGCTTGAGATCATTTCTCGCTCTCACGCCCAGATTTTTCGGGCATTTTTTCCAGGCCCTCTCGTTGCCTCGGTTTGCGTGGCACATCGACCGTCGTCTATTTTTTACGAGTCTTATATCGTCGGATTCATTTTTCCGTGCTCATGATGACGCTTGAGATCATTTCTCGCTCTCATGCCCAGATTTTTTGGGCATTTTTTCCATGCCCTCTTGTCGCCTCGATTTGCGTGCCACATTGGCCGTGGCCCCTTTTTGACAATCTTTATGTCACCGGATCCAGTTTTCCACACTCATGATGGTGCTTGAGACCTTTTCTCGCTCTCATCAATCCCTTTTTGTTCGGTATAGTTTTACCCCTTTTTCGGGCCGAGCAATCCCTTTTACGAAAAAGGCACTTAGGGAGTTTCTATTAAGCTCTTTTCTGACTCCTAAAACAATGAAAATATCGCCGAGCAACCTTGCTTCCTTTCATGCTCGCTAAACGTATCAGAAAGGGCGTCTACCTGGTATAAGTTTACCCCTTTTTCGGACCTTGTAGACTAATTACGAAAAAGGCATACTCTAGTCACATCGGCTAGAAGAGTTCTCCATTTGCATAATTTTATGCTTTTTTGGGCCTTGGAGACTAACTTACAAAAAAGAACACCAATGGAGTCCACTTACCACTTTCAGACTCTCTAAACATGAAAGAAACCATGAGCAATCACCATCCTGGGCTCGTAAAAATCCACAGGACGGTACTCACAACCACTGCAGAGTCTTCTTATCGTTTTCAGACTCCTTAAAAATGAAAGCACACATGAGCACGAACAGTCCTGGGCTCACAAAATCCACAGGACAGTACCATTTCAGAGCACACTTTTATCCCTTCTTGGATCTCATTAAAACTACGAAGAAGGACCCAATGGTGCTTCTAGGCGCTAGAACAGATCACATCTACCCATATGGCAGCATCCCCATTTTGGTCGTCTTTGTTCAGAGTATTCTACAATATCTCACCCTGAGAACTCCTCGACAGCACCCAACAGCTTGACCCCCCCAGAGTTAATACATACCCTTCAGTCCCTAAAATCTATGATCCCCACACCTACAAGTCAGTTCCCTATGCTGTCAGGTCATCCATGTCATCATGCTCTGAACAAAGTAAGTTTGAGTCTACCCACTTTATGACTCAGTTACTTCCCATCCCCACAAGTATGTCAATCCTACCATCAGTACTACCACACTTCAGTTCCACACCTCGTGCTCCTATCAAGGAAACATCATTGCCTTGTTAGTTGCTGGTCTCCCTCTGTCAATGACAACCAAATTTATTCTAGAGGATAGACCTAGAGGTCCCTGTGTCTTGGACTCATCACAATTTATGATGAGTGCCTGCGAATCATTTCGAGAAGAGTCCTCAGTGCCTCTCCAAATGGTTGTTTCTCACATGCTCGACTTCAAAACCTTGATCGCATCGTTGAGACTCGCACAGGGTATTGATCCTTTCAGTTTTTTGTTGAAGACCCCGGATACCACCTGACTCTTCCACATTTGAGAGTCTACCTATGGAAACAACCAGTTACATTTTTCCTATAGATATCCGGGTTGCGCATGGCGACAATATTCAGATGTACCCCATTTTTATACTCCCTCGAGTATACAGTTACATATACCTCTCGGAGATGACTCATAGTCATTGAGTCCCTACAGATGTTGGACACCTTCAGTTTCAGCAGTTCATTAGTTATTCCAGTGTATCAGTTATTGAGATCAGTCATGTTATGATCATGAGTACATCCCAAAAATAATGTCCCCTCTGGACCATTATGATGTACTAGAAGATTTTTTATGTATTTTTCGGGTCCCCCTTCTTGGGACTAATTGTTATGTATATGTCTTGATACGAGCATGGGTATGCCCGCCTCGTCCATTATCAGATATTATTCCTCATTCATATTGAGGCCATGTAATATTGTTTATTTTGCAGTTTCCAAGGGCCGTGGATCTAGTCTCCAATCGGTCTCTTCTCTTCCCCAAACCCCATAAAAAAGACAAAAGAACTATGATGTCTATCGGCCATACGATGATCTCCTGCCCTCACACATCAGGGGGCAATCTGCTAACACCCAAAAAGTGCTCACTAGCTCATTTCCTTATTCACAAGACCCATTTGTCCACTTTTTCACCATTTGAGCCTTTAAAGCCATCAAAAGGTCACCAAAAGACCTTAATACACCCCTTTTTTCCACTCAAAATGAATATTTTTCCTCAAAAAGCATAAAACACCCTAAAAAAGGGTCCAGAATTCCCAAAAATATTAAAAAGGGAATAAAAATATTCAAAATATTCAAAAAAGAAAAAAGGAGGGAAAAGGTACCTAAACCATGTTGGTCAATACCATTGGTTTCCTCAAAACCATAATGGTATTCCCCACCACCAAAAACTATAAAAAGGTGGTAGGGGCTCATCACTTTCAATCCATCCATCATCCTATCCTCATGCTGTCAAAATCTCTCATGAGATTTTGACCATTGTAGCAATCTTGGAGAAGAGACCATTGGAGCTTGGAGCTACTCAACAATCTTCACCACTTGGAGGTATCACCATTGCAAGCACTTGCTTGCCCCTATTCTTAATACAAAGTTATTTTTTATTTTATTTCTTGTTCTTGTTTTCAAATCTTTCCAAGTTTATTATGATATGCACATGCTAGTTTAGTTTTAGATTTAGATTTACAATTGTTTTTGCTTTCAATATTGAAACTGCTATCACTTATTGATAGGTGCCCATAGCACTAAGCTTGGTTGCAAAACCAAGCAAACACCATTTCACTAGATCGACCTCTCACAAATAGGGCTTCACTAGTAGAGGGATTTAGAGACAATTTTCATAGAAGGTTTTCTCCTAGAAAAGTGGCTACCACATCATCAAATTTACTAGTTCCTGATGATGAGTTGGTGATGGTCATCACCAAATGATTTGAAGTATCCGTGAGGGAATAGAGTAAAATGATTGAAATTTCCTCGTCCTCCACCTTTAAACCAACCAAATCTAGTTTATCGATAAGGGTATTAAACTTGTTCAGATGATATTCCATGGTTGAACCCTTTTTCATCCTTAGATGATAAGGTTTCCTTTTTAGAAAAACTTTATTTGTTGTCAATTTAGTCTCATACAACTTCCCAAGTTTCTCCCAAAGGGATTCCACAGTCTTTTATTTAGTAACTTTGAACAAGGAAGAGTCTGCTAGACAAAGATGAATTGTAGAGGTCACCTTCCTATATAACTTTATCCACTCCTCATATGTCATGCCACTTAGTTTTTTCTCAACCCCTTTCAATGATATGGCTTGTTCGTTTTGAACCAATGAATCCTCCAATTTCATCTTCCATACGGAGAAATTGTGCCATCAAAGTTTTCAATCTCGAACTTGGTTTATAACCATCTTCTCAATTAAAATGGTTTGGGTACTTTTCTATTTTATACATTCCCTAATAATGATAGAGGAATAATGGGAGGTAGATGCACTTGGATTCTTAAATCTACCAAACTTCCCAAGCCTAACCTCTCTAAGGATGAATTCTTTTCCCTTAAAAGGCTTAATGCAAACAAGGAAATTGTTATCCTTAAGGCTAATAAATGAAATTCAATTGTAATCATGAACATGATTGATTATGAAGCTAAGTTACAGGAGCTATGATGTTATTATTCTTATAAACCCCTTCCCAAAAGTCCCATTAACAAAAATCACTACTCTAATCACTAATGCAATCAAATCCTTATCTCTAGACCCCTCAATCAAAAATCAAATTATTCCTTGAAATCCTTAGCGTCTCAAAATTTTGGGCCTATCAAAAATTCACAAGAAATATAATCCTCTTCAGACCATTTTTAGCTCTATTGGAGCCCCCACCCATGCATTATCTAGATTCTTAGTGGACAATCTTCAACCTTTCACTAGTCAAACTTGGTCATTTATAAAAGATTCTTCTAATTTTATCTATAAAAATCATAATATCCAGCTTGATGATCAAGACTTGATGGTTATTATTGATGTCATTACCATCTTCACCAAAATTATAGTCACTCGAGCCCTTCATATTATATCTAAATTAGTTGAAAAAGAAACCTTAAATCTTATCAGAGTTTTCCTTACCTCCACTTTCTTTGGCTTCAAAGACAAATTATATGAGAAAATTGAAGGCACAACCATTGGATCATGTTTATCTCGTTTTTTCACCAACATATTTATGGAACACTTTGAAGCCTTAGCCATTAACAATTTTGTTTGAAACAAAAGTGTTGGTTTCGATTTATTGATGACACCTTCATCGTTAATTTGGTTGCATGACCACTCTTCTCTCAATAAATTTCAAAACCACCTTAATAATATTTCTCCTCACATTTAATTCATGGAAATCCAACTAGACAACTTTCTCTCTTTTATTGATGTCTTAGTCACCCGTAGTAGGATGGTTCCATTTCTCATCAATTGTATTGTACAAAGACCCATACAAATAGATACCTCCATGCCCATTCCCACCACCACCCTGCTAAAAAATGTATAGTCGCTAAAACCCTTATACAAAAGTTGTGTGCATTTATAACCCCTAGCATTCAAATAAAGAAAGATCCCATCTCACTAACTCCCTCCTAGCAATGTCTATCATCAAGGCCAAAGTAATAGAGCTTTTAATGCGCCCACCCTTCACCCGAAATCTAAGCATCCCCATTCTAATTCTCCAACCCGATCACTAACTTGTCTCCCTTATATCCATAGCATTACTAATTGCATCTCGAAACTCTTAATAAAAAATAATATCATAATGATCTTCAAACCTCACAAAACCATTAAAAAATTATTATGATAAAGACAAATCCAACCCTTTTTCCTCCCAAGGAGTCTACCAATTTTTTTTTTTCTTGTAGAAAAATGTACATTGGACAAACTTGTAGATCCATACATGCATGTCTCAAAGAACACATTGTTGATACTAATCATAATCGCCTCATTAAATCAGCTATAGCGAAGCACTCCTTCAACACTAAACACCTCATTTGTTTTATCAAACCAAAATCCTAGCATCTAACTCCCATTATTCTTCCTAACTTATTAGGGAAGCTCTGGAAACAAAAAAGCACTCGTGCATTTTTAATCAGGAAGATGGTTATACACAAAGTCAATCCAAGAAACCTTCAATCCACAATCTAGGCCATTGACCTTATTGTTGTGGCAATATGTTCTTATCATTCTCGTCCCATTTATTTTCTTTGTTTATCCACTTAATCTCTAGCCATATTTTATTTGTTTATCCACTTTTAATCTCTAGCCATTTTGTTGTGTTGTGATTCACTCTTCTCTTTAGGTTAATGAAATTATTTCATTCATAGCAATATATATATATATATAGGTTTTGCTCATATCTATTTTTTCATTGTTATTAATTTACTAATTTAAATATTGCATATATTTATTTTTTACTCCTTTTAGTCATTAATTAATTCTATCTTAACCTAAACCAAGTTAACAAAAGACTTCAAGTCATTACAACAACATGTTCATTATGAACTCAACATGTCACTTATGAGAATAGAGCCTAAGTGGGGAGGATAACACACTCCATCCCACAACCACTCAATCTAAACCCTATACACACACACACACACACACACACACATATATATATTGGGCACACTCCATCCCACAACCACTCAATCTAAACACAATTGATATATCAATTGGGTACACTCCATCCCACAACCACTCAATCTAAACCCAATTGATATATATATAGAGAGAGAGAGACAAAAAAGGGTACTTTTGTTATTCGTATAGGAATCAAAAAGTACATAAAATGAGACTACAGTAGACCAAGAGCAACACTGAATACCTCCAAGCTCATACTCTATCAGAACCAAAACAAAATTAATCACAAACCAGAAAAACATCCAAATTTCTCAGCTGAACAAAGTACTAAGGGTCAAAAGAGACTTCAAAACCATTAGAAACGATGGAAAGAAAGACAAAATTTCTGAATTACATCATCAGAACCAGACCACATTATGACAAGACAAATACCAAGTCCTGAAATTCAAGAGAATTTTCAACAAATTCCTCCAAGTAAAGGAAACCTTCAACACCTCCAAGAGATTCCTTCGAGAGAACATCTTCTTTAGCGTTCACCTCCCTAAATATATGTTCAAAGGTTAAATCATGGAAAGTGGCAATGAGATATTCAATACGCCTACACCAATGATACAATGAGATAATCTGTAAGGAACGTAATTTATTCACCCAATTCACAGTCACCAAAGAGTCTCCAAATATATTCAAAGTATCAATACCCAGAGACGAAGCAAAATTTAAGAGACATCCATCAATTTTGCCTTAGTGTTTGATCTCATTCCACAATTCATTCTTAATCTAAAATAATGATCCTCATTAATTTTTGGAACTTAGTTAGCACCATAGATACCCTCCCGAGCATCACCATCAAAAAACCCGGAAGCAGATGAGGAAAGTGGTAAATTGTTTACCTATCTCACCTTTCTTTTCTTGCTTTTCACAGAAACATATTCCCTGTACAGACTGATAATCCTCAAAACACTTGCAATCATGTTTAGAGATCTGTCCTCAAATAAGGCAAAATTCCTTGCCTTCCAAATATCCCAACATATGAAAGCTGGGAGGAGATTTTGATCCATAGAGTTTTTGTACCATTGGATATATATATATATATTTCAAAGGAAAAAACCACTTTTCTTGCTATTTAGAGGAATCAAAGAAAGTAAACGGTGTACATCATTGTTCATACTCCTAGCTGTAGTATTCAAAAAAGACCCAAACCAGACAATTGCAAAATAATGATCCAAAACGGACTTAAACATAGGATTGATCCAAAACTTCAACTATTCAAACTCATCAAGCCTGACAAAACTAAGTCAAACCTAGTCAACAATCAATTAAACACGGAAATCTGTCGATAATCATGACAGAGCCTTCAAGGATCATTGCTCCTTCAATGAATTCCTAAAAAAAAAGAGAACCCTTAGGACGGTCCATGGATTTCTTTGAAAAATAATTAACCTCCATGTTAAAATTTCTGTAAATATGCTCAAAAGAAATTTCAGAGAACTTTGACATGAGAGCTGTAATCCTTTTGCACCAATGATCAAGCTACATAACTTAGAGGAAGTATGAACCTTTTTCTCATTTGATAATCACCTCAGAATCTCTGAAAACTTGAAGGGAGGAAATACCATTCAGAGAAGCAAAATGTAATATCCCCCATGGGGCACCAAGTTCAAATTTAGTATTGATACCCCTGCCACTTCCCATCAAGAGGTTAAAATGATGATCTTCGTTGATTTTCAACACCATGCCACAACCACAAGAAGCAGGGGATGAGGCCCCATCAAAAAATTCAACGCAGAATAATAGATAAAAACTGGAGCAGACACAAATTTCTGAGGGGAATTTTTCAACTCAATGAAGAATTCCTTGTACAGTCCCAAGCTCTAAATAACACAAAGTTGCGGATTTGGGGCCACATTATAAAAATAATCCTATTCATCATCTTCCAGATCTTCCAACAAACAAAAATAGGAATTAATTTATGATAGGATACCAGAGAATACCAGTAATTGAAGCAGCCTTCCAAACTAGAGAAGCTCCATCTCGGAGGAAGATGAAGTTCATCGTAGATTTCCATCGAAACATCTTTGGATAACTTGCATGAAGAAAAAAAGTGATTGAGAGATTCACAACTCTGTTTGCATGGCACACATAAACCAGGACCATGCCACCCTCTTCTAAGAAGGTTATCCCAAGTTAGCAAGTGATTTTCCATACAAAGCCAAAAGAAGCATTTTAGCTTCATGGGGATAAACCATTTCCATAACTTAGCATGCCACCACTTTGAATCATAATCCTTGTGAGAACAAACTATAGATTCATAAGCACTTTTAGCATTTACTTTCCCATATTTACTGTTCCAACACCATACCAACTTGTCATCTTCACCATAAAGTCTAATACCCACTGTGTTAAGATTTCCTATATAATTATCCCAAACCACTACCCACTGTCCTTGCATCCCAAGATCCTCTGACTGTATCCAATAATTTCCATTTTGAGTTAACCACCTTGGCCTTTTAATGTGAGCCAATATGACAAACCCAAATTATGCTAAATAGTCCAATATATATTGAGGTAACAAGAATTGGTCATTGTCACCAATAAAAAGGTCAATACCAACCAAAATTTTTTCCCCATTACCAACTTGCCAAGATATCCATTTATTTATCAAATGATAGGATCTAATAAATCCATTCCATATAATTGAATCCCCATATATGAATTTTTCAAAATATCTAAGCCACTGCAAGACTGATTTACCTTTTAGATACTTAGTTTGAAGCACTATGTTCCATAGGCCATCGTGAAAAATCCCCCTCCACATGATTTTCATACACAAAGCTGTGTTGAACCAATTTAGGTTATTGATATCCCAACCCCCCATGGAGTTGGGTGAGGCCAATCTTTTCCAACTGACCAAATGAAACTTTAAATCACTCCCGGAACCAACCCATAGAAACTGAAAGATTTTTTTTCCTTATGATATTTTGTATCGATTGAGGAATTTTGAATAAAGAAAACCAGTTAACATGAATACTTGTCAGAACATATTTAATCAAAGTAAGTCTACCTCCTAAGGATAAACATCTAAAATCCCAATTGCTAATCCTTTTGTCATTTTTTTTTACCAACCACTACCAATTCTCTGTCTTGTAACTGTTTGGTTTCAACTTGTAGCCCGGATATTTGAATCCTACATTCAATGTTTCCGCCTTTAAAAGAAACAAAAGATAAATATGATGTAAAACTTATTCTCTAACATTGTGATGATACTGAGTAAATTTATCCAAACTAATCTCCATACATGTAACAAAACAGAATAAAGAAACAATCTCAAAGAAAGTGTTCCATTCCTCTAGAAAACCATTTCCAAGAAAGAACAACATCATCAACAAAAAGAAAATATGTAATATGTAAAGTTGAGGAGATTTATTCCACCACCACATTTATATTATCTTTATCCAGTTTTTAATGGGTTTTCCGTTTTTTTAAAACCAATTA
This sequence comes from Larix kaempferi, assembly GCA_027924585.1. Taxonomy (NCBI): domain Eukaryota; kingdom Viridiplantae; phylum Streptophyta; class Pinopsida; order Pinales; family Pinaceae; genus Larix; species Larix kaempferi. Next base: position 3,007,378 of record BSBM01001409.1, on the reverse strand, counting down.
AACTTTTTTAAACAATATTAAATGTTATAATTTGACTAAATTAAAATCATAACGGTCTTTTGACAATATTAAATGCAATAATTTGACTCGACAATGACCCCGGGTCTTAAACAATATTAAATGCTATAATTTGAATAGACTTGCTTTTAAAGCTCTTATGAATTAAGATCGCACGGGTCTTTAGATTGATGTAATATAAAACAAAGTACTTAGAGGATTGAGACAAGCACGATCACTCTATTTGGCTCATATTTGATTGCTGGAACGTCCTTGCAAGTTGGGGACACTGGATGATATACTTTTTTCACATGGTTCACATCAGTTACATTGGACATGATGATTGTTGTCATTTATGTTCGCTCTCTTTTATTTTCCTTCCTGTTGTATGCGGCATGTATATCTTATATGGCTTTTCGTTTCTATGTGCAGATACTTAAATATTCTGAGTCCAACCTCTTGTTGGGCATTTATATATACTCTCCTACTTTTTGCGGCCTATTTTTCAGCATCTGCAGATGTTGTCCGGTATCTACTGATCGGGTGTAATCTCAGCATTACACTCTGCTACATGCTGATGTTTTTGGTTTGTTTAGCTTCTACATTCCAGCTGGGGATGCCTTTGATGATTGGTATTTGTGGTTGTCTATACTTTGGATCTATTTTTGCTATGTACATTTTTGATGATGTGACATATGGTCACTGTTATGCTTCTGGATGCATATCTGGTTTGTCTTTTGGTCGTGGTAGGGACATGTGGCACTTTTTATGGGCATTTTCAGCTCTAGTTGTTGGCACAATTTGCTGCTGTATCCGGTATGTCCCGGGGCCTACTTTTGACAGCATTGTATGACTCTGTTTGGACTGACAATTGGACATATTTACTATTTCGTATATTAATAGTAAGTTGAATTTTTCTATGAAAAAAAAAGTTGGGGACACTTGAAGTATACTTATCACTTTATGTGTTGTTAAAAATAATATTAAACCTTTAGATGTGTATATATATTTATTGCATTATCTTTATCATAATTAGGGTTGTGAGGGATAATACTAATAATTGTTTTTAAAGATGTAGGATATATTGTAGTGTGAATATATGATTGTTGGATCGTCCTTGCAAGTTGGGGACACTTGAAGTATACTTATCACTTTATGTATTATTAACAAGCAATTGCCTCAGAAAATGCAAAGGAACGTCGAAAGGAAAAAAAAAAGGAAAGTAAAGTATATGTGATGATGTGAAAAAGAGAGTAGTAAAAGAACAAGAGAACTTGAGTATCATTGCTCCTTAAATATTAAATATTGATATCAATGCTCCACTCTATAAGGTATGAAATCCTATTGGGACTATTAACATGTCTTTATATCCCTAGTTCTATCATAGAGCTATTCTTCCTAGTTAAGGACACTCTAGAGATAATGCATATACATAATTTCATTTTTGTCATCCTAAGTCAGAGGCTCTATTTTTCTCATTTTATGAAACAATTAGACTTGTTTTTTTTTAAATCCAACTTCCAAATCTATTCTCTTACAATTTAAACCCCTATACTTGCAATCAATTCAAAGTTGAAATTCACAACCTTCACAAGTTCAGAACATACCCACTTTCTGAAATTTTGTAAATACAAATCAAGGTAAGGCACCAACGTCTTCCCCTTGTAGAAAAAAATATAGAAAGAACAAGTAGAAATTTTGCATAAAGCATTGATAATGTTTCCACCTATGAGCACTCATCGACTTTTATCTCTATGATATGTTACTCTAGTGATAAAAAATTCTTTGTATTATTGAAAACTATTGTTCTAAATTCAAACCAAAAGGTTGCCTTCAAACATAAATCTATTTAAGAAAGTGAACTCAATAATGAAACATGCTTTGATGATTGACCCATAAGAATAATGTTAAAAAAACACAAATATTTAAATTATCTTCTTGTTCAATTTGACTATTAGAACGCCGGGTAAAAGAAGTGAGACAAGTTTATTTATGATTTAGGTATTCTTTACATTTTCCATATAATTTAACAATTTAGAGGATAATATTTTCCATACAGTATAATAATTTAGTAAAACAATGGGTAACCCTTCATTAATCAAATAAAAATTTAATTAAGATTAAACATATTGATTATTGAAGTTCATAAGTTCAACTATATGATATTTCAAGTAAGTTATCATGTTTTTTTTATGTGGTTTTAGAGATTTGAATCGTATCATAATCAAGTCAATGGGATCAATTAAAAAGTGGGAAACTCAACATTTTCTCAAATTTGATAGGATTTTTCTTAACCATTTTCTCATAGGGCCTTCCCTTTCTAGTTTCTTGGCTGATAAGTTAGCAAGAAACTAACAGAGTTTTCATGTTAAATTTCCATCTCTCAAATAATGTATCAAAGTCAAATTCCCTTATGAAAGGCATATGGACAAGTAAGAAATGAAAAACTCAATAATGTATTTGAGTTTATCATTGGAAAAATAATGAGTATATGTGGTGCTAAACAATTCTATTTGTTTCAGATTGGCATTTTGTGACCCTACAAAGCTGCTCAAACAACAGGGAAAAACTAAATTCACTCTTGATTTTATTAAGGTTAACTTGATTTTATTAAGATTAGCTTATGAAAAGGACATCCAAAACGTAGAATGTAGGGGATTCTGAATCATTAATAGAGTGGGTAATTGGAGAAAATCAATTCTAACTTTGTTGTTGGAACTTGTGTTTAATCAATTTACCATCTGATTGGAAAGTTCAACAATTACTCCAGCACACACATGTATACAGAATCACAAGTAGATGTACTCTCAATACTTGGATTAGGTGGTGTTTTTGCCTCCATCATTACCGAAGAAGAGAGAGAAGGAACAAGGCTACAAAAAATGGCAAGATCCTTCTACGGGTGATGTAAATTTCCAAAAATTATAGGCATATTAATGGTTGCTAGTTTTTTATGCTTTTGCAAGATTCTTTTATTTTTATGGAACTTTTATGTAATAAACTTTAAGAAAACAATTTTATGTTATATTTTAATGAAAATGACAAAAGAATTATCTAGTCTATTTATGATGTAATAACTATAGCATTGTTCAAAGATGATATAATCACTCTTTAAACCAAATTTGAGTGCTTTGTAAGGACTAGTTTGGCTCATGAAGCAATATTGAAAGTATCTTGGAAAAAAATATATAACGATGTTTTTTACAAAGTTTATGATAAATGTTTCAAAAATTTGCTGCTTGAAAAGAAGCTATTACATGAGTAGTTTTGTGATAGATTTATTATTAACTTCTTAAATCAAGAAAATTTGGTGTTCCAATCTAGCAATATTGGGAATTAATATAATTATCCTCTCATCATTACTAACTTCTTAGAATTGGACATATTGCATTGTGAAGAGTCTTCTCAACACCATAATAAGGATCAATCCCGAAGAAAGCTACCTATTATAATTATACATTAATCTAGACATACAATTTCCGTGTAGTTATATTTTTGAGTGCAAACTTTTATCTTCTTTCGATCAAATTTAAAATTGGAGGAACACCTTACTTCGATAAACATAAATTCATGTAAACAATTGGTTAATGTTGTTTTCTTATCGCTATTATTATTTCTATAAGTAAAATGCTCATATATATATATATATATATATATATATATAGTTTGGTTGTGACATTAAAAATATAATAATAATCATCACTTTAAATTTTTCGACAACAAAAAAATAATGAGTTTATTAAATAAAATTAATTATAACATATTGCTTAGCGAATTAGGTATTGGTATGACACATGTAGGTTATTGGAAAGCTCCGAAGTGAAATGAAACATGATTATCTATAAATTAAATATTTTTAAAGCATAAAAAATACAATATAATTATTAAATCAATAAACCTTTGTGTCATAATTATTTAATTCAGTAAAATTATGAATATACTTTCATCAATAAAAAGTAAAACAAATAAATCATAGTTAACCAATAAAATTAACACCATACTTTTTAAATATACATAGTTTTTAAAAATCTTAATTAGTCCAAGTCAATTTACATAAATATTTAGTTATAAAGGCTTTTGTTTTCATCTTTAAAAATTATGTGTTTTAGCGTGTATCAATATGTAATTAATTAAAAATAAAAATTATTTAATTTAAATCTATTTAGTTATTCATTTAATTTATTTAATTACTCATTTAATTTAATTTATAAAATATATATTATTATTTTGATAAAAATATTTGAATAATCAAACATCTTACATAACACAAATATATAAAACTAAAAAACACTAATAAATAAACTTCGAACCTATAAAATGTATGACATAAATGTAAGAGAAACACCAAAGACCATGAAAAGCAAAAAAATATCAAACAAACCATCCATTGAAAAAAGAAAGAAAAAGACAAAATATTAATATTAATGGTCATTGAGTTAAACAAGAAGTGATTTACATAAACAAACAAATAAACATGATATTTCTCCTTCCCTACGGATCATCATCTCATAAACAATTGACGTGACCAAAAGAGCTGACAATTAAAATTTCGAAATTACTCTTCTCAATAACCCTCCAGCCGTCTCCTAGTTTAACTTATGTTTATTTTTCTAATCCCTATGATACTTCAGGATGCTTACACATTTCACCCTTTATTAAAAATAATAAATCCAAAGGATTAATGAGCATGCTTACACGATTCGAAGCCATGTTCAGGAGGCAGTGCTTAATCTGTACTTCTTAGTAAATAGAGTTCATCCCAATCCTTAGATGTGCCCCAAGGTTTCATGGCGCAACAACGAGATTCGAACCTAGGACCTGAAGTCCATACATAGATTTTATTTATTTATTTCACAATGCTTTCATTCAATCGTAGATCAAGAAATAGCGTAAATGGTGATGGAGAGTAAATAACAAGAAAGTCAAAGAAAAAAAATTGAACTCGTTATTAAGTTACTCCATTATATTTGATCTCAGCAAAACATAAAGTTTGACAAAAGTTTCGATCAAATTTGAGAAAAGGTAAGAAAAATATTCGAATTCATCCCATTTTTTCTGGGATAATGAAAAAAATGGCAATGGAACGAGCTCTGAAATTTTTTCTTATCTTATGTGGACTGATTGAATTGGAAGAAGCAAAATGTGGATTGATTGAACTAGAAGAAATAGAAAAATGTGTGATAAAATGGTGGAGGCCCAAGAGACATGCGAACACAATTTCCTTGATGGTTTCCCGTGTGATTTTGGTGTCCGTCTTATCACTCTCAGCGAGTTCAAAGAACACATCCACTAAATGTTTAACATGCTCTTCCTTTGCTTGTCCATTCGAGATCGCGGGTGCTTTGACCTTGCGATGATCACCATGGTCCACTATTATTTTTTATGTGAATGCATCGAATATTTTTCTAGCTTTCTTCATGCACCAATTGATACCCTGCAAATCAATCCCATCCAAACATGGAATGAAATCTCCAACGTTAAAAGTTGCCATGGTAGTTGTTGCCTCTGAGATACCAAATGCCTGAATCCTTTTCCATTGGCACCCAAATCTTCGTTAGATAATTTGGAATTTATTGCTTGCTAGTATTTTCCAAATTATATTGGAGGTGAGGGTAGAGAAAGCCTTGGTGACATTCACAGCCATTGTGCCATTGTCACTGTCCTCCCAAATGAAACGAATAATTAAAGTCACATCTCCCACTCGCACATTCTTGAAATATTCGATTATTTTGGCAGTGAGTAGTTCAATTAAGCATATCTTTCTCATTTGCGTCCAATAATATCCATACAGAGTAAATATCACACCCTTCAAATTGTAGGCGAAGTATTTTCCTGCTGTTATTTTAGGTCGGCTGGAAAAGACTAAATCATTTGCAAAAAATTGGTGATCACTAAGTTTAGCGATGTGATATTGACACAAGTTGGAGGTCCCAATTTTAGTGCCATGGAACACATAATGGGAGAGAGCCCCGAGGTTTCTATTAAGAGGATCATCTTGTCAAGCAACATTGGTATGCTCATAGAGTCCAAGAATGTCTTAAGAGTATCATGGAACGGATTGGAAAGGCTTAAGATCGGATTACCCTCTTATTTTTCTTATCATATAATTAGTAGGTAACAACAATTATCTTCTTGTCCTGTATCTGTATGGATCATCTCAGAAGAAGAAACGACCACAATGGGGACAGAGCCCAAGCGCATAAACATGATGGGGCCATATTTGTCTGCAAGGTCTTTCAAAGCATGATTAACATGTAGGCTCAACTGGTGAATATTTCCATTGCAATGCTAATAAGGCATTCTCCATGTGAATACTGCTTTTCAAAACCTCCAAATCTGCTAGTAATAAGCCATTGCGGTCCAATTAGAGAGTTCTTCAAATTCATAAGCCTCATAAAAATTAGTACAAGGGCTTAGAATATCCAATAAGTGGTTTTGCATAATAAATCCTCCCCTTTAAATTTAATGATTCCTTTACAAGGGGAAAAATATCAGGCTCAAGAACTCAAGCTCTGTTCATTGGATATTGTATTGCAATGATAAATCTTTATAATTTTTCTTTGTTTTTCCTATTTGTTGATATGAGGGTGTAATCCTATCTTGCTTCACCGAAAGTGTAGATGCATCTTAAAAGGTCTGGTGTATCATTTCGCTTTCAAAATAGATGTGGCCCTACTAATTCAACAAAAAAATGCAGTTTTCATGCTCTTCCATTGATATTACAGGATCTATAATGGCCACAAACTAACAAGCCAAAATTTAACCCAAACCCTTTGTTTGGTCCTATATATTTAGGATTATACCAAAGAAGTTTACGCAAAAGACATTTATGATATGACAAAATGTTCAATGGTTAAATTACTGTTCACTTACTACGGTGGTAATTAAATGCCAACCACTTCCACTGATAGCTGCTTAGCAGTTAAAAAACCAAAAATTCTTGCTGGTACAAGACAATCATGACAAAATCATTCAAAAAAATTCAAATGAAAGGAAATTCAACTGTAAATGTCATTTCAAACCCATAAATTGGAGGAAAACATTATTTGATAGTAGAGAGTAATTTGGAAATATATGAAGTGGACATCCTACCATAATCTGACATGAAAGCATAACGACAACATATGAAAAATCAACCCTTCAATAAAATGATCCAAATGTAATCACTTAAGCATTGATTTTATCAAACAGAAATACATGAGCACATAATAGATCAAACCCAAGGACTAGTGGAAGAGTGAAAGAACAGTACTCACTCTCTACAGAACTGAGATGGATGCAAAAGAGTTCCTCCTTCAATTCCCATATGAGGAATCAGTCGTGTGCCAGACCCAAGATTTATCACTACCTGCATGCTCCTGAAGTGACATTGGTGGAACAACTGCACAAAAAAAGGAGAGAACACAATTCTCAGGGCAGAAAACCTCTCAAAAGATGACTCACGTGAATAATAGGGAGATCAAGAATCACAGGAATAAGACAAGTTCACAAGATTTGAAATACATATCTTATGGCCTCTAGGATGGATAGGTCAAAGATAAATCATGCACTTTCCTCCTAAATGAATCAAACAAAATGCATCAAAATATTTAACATACTTTTAAGATTCCAAAATGTGGAGTTTTCCTTAGTTACCTCTCCAAGAGATTCAAGACTCATAGATTGGCATTAAATGCAGAAAAAAGATTTTAAAAGCTCAAAATATGGGGAAATATGTGTCCCTCCCTTGCAAGTAAACTGCAGTTGATTAAATCACCCATGAAAAAGAGTCATGTTATCTTCTGCTCTATCATGTAACTCCAACCAGGCCTGTAATAATACAAAAAAAATGATGAGATCCTCTCAATAAAGGAACCACAGGAGAAAAAAACAATAGTGTTCAACTAAAGTAAATTTTGCTTGCACAAACCACAAGAGTGAGTAAAAAAGCTTCACAACCTCAAGAAGGCCCTTGACACAAAATTGTATTGGAAGCTATGCAAATATAGTAATACCTTATGGTAGGCTATCCTTTCAAAATACTGAGAAAAGGACAAACTGTTGTTTTTAGAAATTTAGCAGCAGGAAAACACCTAGCTAATTTGGGATTGGAATATGCCCAATACCAAAAACTCTTGGATATCCTCTTTATTCTTAACCCATTGATTATTTCATGCAATGTATTGGAAATAATTAGCCCATCGATTATTTCATGAAATGTCCTATTGAATGCTTTAGTGAAATTGAGACAAACAGAGATGACAAGAAAGGTCTATTGGGCATTGATCAAGAGGAGGATTACTCTGAATGTCAATACATTCAACATAGTGATTCATTCCCTCTACAAGGAAGGTAAATTGCAAAAGGCTACTGATCTACTGACATACATGCAATCGTGGGGTTTCTCTCCCAATACTATTACGTATAATACACTCATTGATGGTCACTGCAAGAAAGGTATCATTGGAAAACTGTATAAAGCAAAAGAGCTTCTTAACGACATGTTGGAGAAGAGATTTTTTACTACCCAGGTTACCTACAACACTTTCATTGATGGGTATTGCAAGGAAGGAGATGGGGCTGCTACGTTCAAGATGTTTGAGTAAATGAAAGAAATGGCCTTTTTCCCCAATGTGGTCACTTACAATTCACTAATCTATGGACTTTGCAATGAGGATAAAACTGAAAAATATTTTAACCTACATAGTTAAATGCAAGAAAAAGGTGTGGTGCCTAGTATTATTACTTACAATACACTCATTGGTGGACTTTGCAAAAACAGGCAGATAATAAAAGGGGAAGAACTCTTAGAGGAAATCATAAGAAAAGGTTTGGCTCCCAACTTTGTCACATACAACAGAGTAATTGATGGGTACTAAAAAAATGGGGAAATGCAAGAGGCTTTTCAGTTGTGGGAAAGTATGATTAAGAATGGTATTCTTGTCAATGTTTCCACATGCAATGCCCTCATCAATGGGTTTTTCAAGATAGGAAAGATGAAAGAGACTGAGAGACTCCTTGATGAAATGGCAGAGAATAATGTCAAAGCTGATGTTATTACCTATAATATATTGATCAGTGCCTTGTGCCAACAAGGAAAAACCCCAAAGGAAAACAAGCTCCTGAATGAGATGTTGGAAGGTGGGCCAAACCCAAACTACGTGACTTATGTTTCTCTAAACCAAAATACTTGGATGAATGGTTTCTGTGAGGAAGGTGAATCCCAAATTAGCTAGGTGGTTTGAGATGATCAATTAAAAATTTAACAAGTTTCGTGATGTTCAATTTTGAAGTACCTCATCATATAAAATAACCCCACCAGTGTTGCTTACAAGTATTAGTATTTTTGGTATTCTTCAAGTGTTTTTGGTATTTATGAAAACTCTTGTAATCGATGTATTGGTATTTTTGGTGGAGGAAATCGACCAGGTTGAGGCTCTCATTGAAGAAGTGTAATTTCCCTTTTTTTTTATTAAAATAGTGAAAATTTCAATTTTTTCCCTAGTTCGACCTTTGACTAGTTATGATGTCTTGGTCTCCAAATTGATCTCATTGCTTCCAAATTTTCTGAGAAGGTGTATGGATGAGTTTATAACATAAATATGAGGTTCTTGGATGCTTTTGGACCTTTAAAATACTTCTGAAAATTCTCTTTTAATTCTGGTCAATGTAGGGAACTTGACTAGCAATTTGGGGTTCAAATCCCCCTAGGGTAAGGGCTAAAGATGGCTCTCCAAATGGTATTGAACCCTCTCTAATTTATGAAAAGAGGAAGGGGACATCAAGGGGACATCAACAAGGTCTCATATACATCTCCATTCAATTAATTTGGTCTGCTACAACACTCTCAAAATCAGAAGCAAAATACTAATTTCGACCTTGGGGGAAATGATAGGCAAACTTCGCCAAATGCTATGAAACTGAACCAAATGACTCCAAACGCTTAGATACTGAACATGAAACTTGTAACACACATTATTAAAAGTACATATATCATTATTCCATCAGTGGTTCACTTATTCATTCAAAATTATCATAACATTGGCAAACATCAACATAGTGGGGAAAAGGCACCATTTTCTCATTAATGATCAGATTTATACATTTCCACTTGGAATATCGACCTGAAACTTTCTGAATGTGAATAAAAGAGAATTTAATTCATATTACAAAATAAATGGGGCATTAGAAGCTCCCCCGAAGAGTACAATAGCTCACCAAGTGCGCCTTCCCTCAAGGACCATGAATATGCCAAGCAAACCGAAAATGGTTGGAGGAATGAGCTGAACCAAGAGTGACCACGACCTTCCCTGTAGCTTACACCTGCAATAAAAAATCCATTAAAAATATCATGAAATATCTGAATGAACTTTCCCACTACCAATTAGGATGGGAATCTTTCACCCTTGAAATTGGCTAAGGCAAGTAGAGAAGCACTCCACTAGCTCTCTTCACAAATGCAAATTCTGAAATGATCAAAAGCCATCTTTCTTCTTTGCTACTGTATTTTATTAAATTTTAAGGTCCTCCTCGGGTTGAATTCATTCCAAAGGATTCATGCCAACTCAAGTTGGGAAGAGATTCCAATGTGTGCCACTTGTCCCTCCAATTCTAGCCTCCTCTTCCACCAAATTCGAATAGGTGTCTGTTTGGCTTCCCTAACTCCCTTGAGCGCCCTATTAGAGGCTATTTTTATCCCTAACATGTCATTTAAGTCAGATGTCAGCCTTCAGGTCTGATTTGTGTCATAGGTGTCATAGCATCTTCATCATTGTTGTCATAGAGCTAGGGAATCTAGTCCAAGTGTCCCACTAGCTCCAAAATGCCTCTTCCTCTTCCATGGGAGTTACTCTTCCACTCCAATTCGACCTGAAATGAGTCATGCCAAGTATATTGACCTTCCAACTACCCAATACCATTAGGCTCTACCTTGGATTCAAATGGGTGAGAATAGAATGCCATGTGGCATGAGGAATCTAGCTTTGTGTGGGTCCCACATCCTCCATGTGTCTCCATGATCAATTGCCACTTTGATTTTCTCTTGTATTTATTTATTTAGATCCTTTATTAAATATTTATTCCATTCTAATGTCAAAACACCATTTATTAGCTCCCTTATTGCAAATCCTCATGTCTCCATCCAACCTAGGGAACTAGTAGGATTGATGGAATTTCCCTGTTATGAATTTATTTGAATGGGGACATTACAAGAAGAACCCTTGAAACCCTAAATTACTCTAAAAAGGAATGTTAAAAACAAAAATATTTTCCCTCCATGGTTGATATTGGAAATCGAAGGAAATACCTGTATGTGGATAGAGACGTGGCCCCCCTTGAAAATTTCCATGTCATCAACCCCAGGAAGCACAATCTTGCCATCATACTTTTCCTTCAACTCACTAATCCTCTGCTTGGTATAAACAAGCCTCAAGACACCCTAAAGCTGGCTCGTGTACACCCACAGGCATAATATAGATCCCCACAGTGTGCCCATAATACTCCAAACCTATATCCCCTCTTTGGGAATCATACTCCAATCCCAACAACCTACTGCAACAAGAAAGAAAGTGCCTCACATAATCAAATGTGTGGAATCCAATCAGGTCAGCATTGAGGGAATCCTAGCTAATTTTAAGCTTTTACTCTCTCCCTAGGAAAACACCTCGATTTCTCTTCCCAGTAATATATGTCTCTTCTATAGATATCTTCCCCAAATACTTTCAGAAACAAGGGCAATCCCTCACAAGCTTCTAAAAACTTATCTACCAGGGATTCAAATCTTGGGGATGAATAGGTTTGGCTAAAGGCATAAGAATAGAAAATTTCTTGGGAGTGTTCATAATTGAGACCAATTAGCACGTATATTGATGAATCTGCGACTTTTGAGTCTATGGGAACATGCTTATCTCTATACGTAAGCAATATTAGGCTACATGAAGGGATATCAAAAGGTAAAAGTGAATCCACCTGATCCACATTGTCTACATCGTCTAAGACTATTAAGATAGTTACCAGGTTCAAAATATTTTCTGCGTCATCTAAGATTGTTGGGGCATTCAAAGATCTGAGAGCCCATGTGAACATCCCTTTACCTTAATCAATACTCTCTATTTTCCCACCAAAACCAATCAAGCTCTTAATAAGTTGTCTCTACAACGAAACTAAAGAACCTTTAGCAGCAATATCTCTGACGTCAGTTAAAAAAAAGAATGTTGTAGGGGAAAAATGAACTTCTCTAGTGGACTTCATTTTTCAATACCCTCCCTTAAAGCCAATACATTCAATTGCGGTTCATCCATTGTAGATTTTTCACAAGCTCTCTGAGAAAATTCACTTCTTCCTTCAGCTTCAGCTCCTCCTCTGTCTCAGATGATTGTCCGTCCATCTCTACTCTCCACCCTTGCTCGAGCTAGCCTTCTAATCCAAATGTTTGAAATCCGCATGGAAAACCCACTGATACGTGCATTGAAATTCCAAGAGATGAAGAGGGGGCACTAAGGTGATGAAGGGATGCCATTACCATGTTGGAAAGGTAAAAAATTGACAACGAGTTCTCAGTTTTCATTGCTCTGCTGCAATGAACATAACTTTCTTCTGGATTCTCATGTAACTGGGTTTATGCCACTAATATTACCCCCATGTAAATTTATTTCAACTTCTACTTTCAGGGCAGAAGCAAAACCCCAAACCCAACTTTACATTTGACCTCAATATTGGAGGAGGCATCGTCAACACTTGGAGTCCAAATTAACAGATTGTGATCTTCACCACCTTCGTAGGAAATTGTTGGTGCAAATTAAATCTCAAAAGCTAAACAGTGAGAGCCTGACATCGAATACCAGCTGGTCTGAAAAAAATCACAGCGATCGACATCAGAGGCACCCCTTTGATGCCAGGAAAACATAAAACTATTACAGGGAGACATTGGATAGATTTAAATTAGGGAATCCACATAAAAACCCAAATGAATATGACTACAACAACCCCCCCATTCTTTCTACCATACACATGGTGGAAGTCTTACACTTGCAGAAAGATACCCAAATAGCCCTAGAAATATTCAAAAAGGAAGGGAGACAAGATGGTTACAAACATAGTCTTTATACTTACAGAGTCATGATTCATAAGCTACTTGATGCAAAACACCATGAAGAGACAGAGAATTTTCTCAACGAGATGACTGCATAAAGCTTCCTATGTAGTGATCATACAGTGTTCAATAGCTTGACCGGGATATATAGTAAGGCCCTATTATTGGAAGCAACTTTCAAGGTATTTGATCGGATGAATAAGTTCTGCAAACCTAATATTGATTCCTATAATGCTCTTCTCAATGCCTTGGTGCAAAACAATCGCCATGAAACTGTTGTTGCATTCTTCAACCACCTGGCTTGTGCTGGAATTCCTTTCACAGCCTCAACCTTCAATATCGCCATCAATGCACTTTGATATGTCAAAAGATTAGAGGAGGCCATTGGGATTTTACGACAAATACTTGAACATAAATGGCCCCCCGACGTTTGCACTTATAATACACTTACAAGAGGATTATGTGATAAAGGAGATGTTGAAGAAGCTGCCAAGTAGGTGGATGAGATTACGAGTTAGAAAAGTGAGCCTAATGTTAGAACTTTTAATACGCTGGTTCATGGATTTTGCAATGCAAGTGACCCTAAGAGAGCTTTGGAAATATTCAATGATATTGTGATAAAAGGTTTATCTCCCAATGTCGTCACATATAGTATACTAATATCAGGCATGGTGAAAGAGGGATGTATTGATCAAACCGCAGAAATTCTACACTAGATGCCGTACCGTGGTTGCATTCCAAATGTGTTCTCATACAACTTTCTCATGGACGGTCACTGCAAAAATGGAAGGCTTTCTGACATGGTTAATTTTTTCAATGAAATGCTGCAAATGGGAAATGTTACGAATGTGGCGACCTTCAATACCGCCCCCAATGCAAAGTTATGGCATAAATTTCGTCAAACTGACAAAGACGAACTACAACTGATGCTAGAAAAGGTAAATAGGGTTGTTGTCGTTGTGGTGGTGCATCTGTGTATGCCAATAGTGCATGAACAGATGAGGTTTGCAGTGGATAACCTTGGGGTAATCTCAAGCATATCCTGCAACAATCAAGTACACATATCTCCATACCGAAATGCACCTTCTAAAAGATCGATATCCACAAAATCCCGCCGAAAAGACAAATGAACAGTGACTGTTGAAGGAGGACAGTCCTTTAGTGAATTTGGAGGAAAAGACGAATGAACCACGACTTCTTGAAAGAGTACAGAACCTTGCGAATTTGGCAGAAAATACGAAGGAACGTGACTATGGACAAAAGTTTGGCTAATTTGGTATGAAGACACGTGGTGATATTCCATTCGTTCGATAGACGAGGAATCTCGCTACAGTGTTTCCAAACAACTTTTTTTCAGTGGAAAACGCCTACGGCGTAAAAATAATATAAAACCTTTAGATGTGTATATATATTTATTGCATTATCTTTACTATAATTTGGGTTGGGAGGATAATACTAATAATTGTTTTTAAAGATGTAGGATATATTGTAATGTGAAAACAGTCACATTGTAATAAACGAAATAAAGAGTAATATAAATAATCATTTTCAAAAATAATAATTACATGTGGACCAAAGATAACCAATTAGGGGGTAAAAAATATTACATGTAGATCCATCCTAATTTTGTACATATCAAGCATCGAGAATGGTAAACTAGAAATAAACCACCCCACACACATGAACTAATGAATGTTTTCTCAAAGTTTGGTTATTAAGATTAATAAGGATGCAGATGATATTTTATAAGTAATTTCAATGTTATGTTGCCCCATGTTCGACGGATGCATTCGAAAGTCTAAACATTATGTTTCTTCTTAGAGAGAGTGACCACCTTGACGTTATTGGGCTAAGCATAATGACTTGCTTGCCCAAAATGCTAAGAAACATGGTGGATCCACCATTGAGCAAGATGTTTTTATTGCACTACATGATAAGAGTATAATAAATCTTATGAATGCCCAATGCCTTAACTCTGATAAGGGATATTGGGAAATAACACATCATCGTAGTTATGGACCAATGCTGATAACTTGACCATCAATGATTAATACCTTTGTGTATCTAAATAACTGTCAATTTCAATGATTGAGCAGAAAAAATAGTGCCAAAAAGGCTTTGGAATACGAAGGAAATTGAAAAAATAAAGTGCCATAGTTAAGATATGGTTGGAGAAAACTTATTGCACTAGGAGTAGTGAGGTGCTTTACAAATCAGTATGGGGAGATGTTGTCACATATGTAACGTGGTAACAAAAAAACAAAACAAAAAAGTTATTTGATAGCATATGTCGACTCAATTTTAAATTTTACAAAAATGCTAAAAAAAATAAAACCAGCATAGATCCATCTTAAACACGGATCTATCAAGCACCACGAGGGATCATATTTCTTGAGGTGTAAATTTTTTAACCTTAATGTTTTTTTCGATGGAATACATATCACGAGAAAGCCTCCAAGCATTTCCCCTCATTTCAAGGATGGTACTAAGGGTAAATCATTTTGTTGCAGTCTTGGCAACCTAAAATGGCGGGGACATCCAGTGAGGCTCTTAACATTCACATTGATAGTCAGCTCAGGGACTTGATCTCATGACCTCGTACTTACAACTCACATCACTCAACCATTCAAGCTAGCCCACCGGGCTCTTAATATTTTTACACATCAAGAAAAATATTTACACCTTAATAAATTCGATCCCTCTTGATGCTTGTTAGATCCAAGTTTAATATGGTTCTATGTTGGTTTTGGTAACAATGGTGCAAGAAAAAGTTACTTAAGTCATGAAATATTTAGAACAAAACCACTGATTTTCTTATTTTGTTACAACCAAGTAAACTTTCTTGTGTGATACTTGAGATCTACTATTTCCAAATTTGAGAAATAAACCATATAAACCGGACCCAAGCTTAAAAGTACGATAACCAAAAGATTTCCACATATTGTCAATCCATCCTCTACTATCAAAAACGTGCCAAATTGCATGAAAATACAAGAAGAAAAACTTGAACTAAATATCTATGGTTATAAGAACCTTTTGCTAATGCTTAAAACCCTGATTTGCCCTTCCAATTTGGATTTTGATTCAATGTGTGTTGACACAATGCAACATGAGTCTCGTAGTGGAAAATCTAATTGTAGCAAGCATATAATCTATTTTATTTAACATCAATAGATTGAGTGTCTCTATATATTAAATTGACAAAACCTTCATAAAAGCAGTTGGATTCATTAAATCCACAAACTAAAGTTGCTCATGGAAATGGGAGGAGACCAACCTTCGAAGTTTAATACTTCTTTATTTTGTCGAGAGGTATCTCAAAAGTTTATTCCCTAATAATATAAATATATTTTGTACATCTAATTTGACCTAGTTTGATGTGTACATGGCTATATTATGTACATTGGTCATCTTTCAATGTTTTTTGTGAACGAAATGAATCTATAAGCCAATAAATAAATCTATAATCTGTAATATTTCTTCTAACATCCATTGTCATAGACCTTTAGTGCCCAATTTCACATCTTTCTAATAATACCTTGGAGAACTTGATTGATTGTATTGTTGATATTGCCACTTGTAAGAGTAAGGATTTAGGCCTTTTGAATATTCTTTAAAATTTTGATAGTTCGTATCTCTATTTCAGATTTATATTTAAAAGCCATATATATTTTGAAATGTATGTTTGAGATTATTATAGGTTCATATCACAATACTTTTTAGATTTATATTTTAAAGTGGTTTTGGGGAATAACATCAGATTTTAGAATTAGATCCTATGCTATGATACCGGGTGTAAAGCTTATTTAAAATTATAAGAACATTTTAGATTTATACTTTAAAGTGGTTTTGGGAATAACATAAGATTTTAGAATTAGATCCTATGCTATGATACTAGGTGTAAAGCTTAAAAAATTATAAAAACATTTTAACAAGAATTTGTAAAACTTTGATAGAAAAAATTAAATATACAGTTGACTCGTCAACATGCATCATCAAATGTTAAAGACATAAACATTAACCCCATCCAACATTGTTCTCATCATGAACAATAGATGAACAATAGGCCAAATATGATGGCATGAACATCAATCAAGTACTTATAACATAAAGAAACATAAGCTAGCATGGTGTGAGAGTGTACTTGGAAGTTGCAAAGAATTGACCTAGTGAAGATGGAACTGTCAAGCTCTAGCATGTTTTTCTTGGCGACCATAGCCAACCATGCAACAACATGTGGGGGATTTCTCTCCTCCCAACCAATCTTTGAATTAAAAAAACTAACAACCCCTAAACCCTTAATCAACAAACCAATGCCATATATCTTTCATCTTCCTTCAAGAACCCAAGTTACAAGAACTTCACAAGACCAAGATTTTCTCCAAGCAAAAAAAAGGCATTTTTCATCTTCTCTGCCTCCATTATAGATCCTATTAAGATATTCTATAATTGTAAAAATTATCATACACAACATGCATCCTTAGTTATTTTTTATTTGTTATTCTCATGCATAACATGCATATTTAGTTGTTTGTTCATCTAATTTTAAAATTATCTCTTCATTTATGTATATATTATTATCATTATTTTACTACAACATTTCTTAATTATTATTATATTTCTTATTCATTATTATTTATTAATCATTATTATTATTATCCTTATGTATTTGTTTTCATTATTATACATAATATGGGGCACTACATCCATTCTTACATTTCCACCATATGCCTAGCTATGTTTATGGCACATGTATATTGGGATTCATTATTCCTCTTAACCATTTTCTTGAATTTCACTTGCCAACTTTCCCATTGAATTTTCGAGTTCCTGACGCTACATCATGCTTCAACTACATCTTCAACACACCATTCATTCCCTTCTTAACCTCTCCAATTTCACATAAGATGTAGTACTTGCTCTAACAATGGTAATGAGTCATGAGAGTGGCCCAAGTGGAGACACACTACCTAAAAAATGGTTAAACACCAAGAGGACTCAGAAAAATGCCAAGTAGCCTAAGCTCACACCTCATCACTACCTACATGACCCAGTAAGGATAGCAAGGTGGAATATGTCATCAATTCCATTAATGTTTATCATTTTGAGCTCGTATCACTTGCCAAGTAGGGGAGTGATGTACATCCATCATATCCATA
Organism: Larix kaempferi; assembly: GCA_027924585.1. Taxonomy (NCBI): domain Eukaryota; kingdom Viridiplantae; phylum Streptophyta; class Pinopsida; order Pinales; family Pinaceae; genus Larix; species Larix kaempferi. The sequence goes on along the minus strand of BSBM01001409.1, from coordinate 2,989,153 downwards.
ATCATATCAAGGGGGGAGTTGGATGGATCTCCCACCATTTACAACACAAACACCTAAACTTACTCTAGATCCCATGTTTCCTTGCTCATTTACTAGCAGATTGCATTGTTGCAGAATATAGTGAAACTCATGTTTTTCAAAGTCTAGAACTTCTAGTAGGATCCTTTGCAATAATTTTGCTAGGACCGGTTTCTTTTGAATGGTTGGCGATAAACATCTCACAAAATGACCACGTAGTCTCTTACCATTGATACCACATGGACCCCTTGAGCCTTTAAGAGCATAAGGCCCTTGCAAAGACCTAAGGACTTTGCCTCATTATTCTTGGAAATACCAATATCCCAAGAAAATTTTGTTTAGACTTTATTTTGCCCGGATTCAAATGGATCCCTCTCACACCTGCCACCCTTGGATTTCCCTTTGAGGTGCAATAAAAAAAAAAAATAGGATGCTTTTGTGATGCTCACTGCACCTAAAATTCCACATCTCTTATTATTAATGTATTACTAACTTTTTATTGAGTTTGGTTTATGGATTTGGGCTTTACTTGGAATGAGTTGTATTGGATTATATCTTTGAGAAAGGTTTTTTCTTCTACTGTAGATTTGAACATACAATTAAACTAAATCCCATTAGATTTTATTGTTTAATGGAGCAATGTTCGGGCATGTCTAGCAAAGTTCTAAGCGTGAGAGGATTCTTGCATGAAAATGAGTTGTTTCTTGATTAATTACTTATGTTTCAAATTACTCATGAAGGAGGATTTCTATGTCAATAATACTTGTCTCCAATCTCGAGGAAGTGGTATTTCAGTACCCATATTATTGAAAGTAATTTACCCAAACCCGCTTTGCAAAGTCACACTCTAGAAACATATGTTTCGTTGTATCTTTAGAATGTTGATAGAGAGGAAATTCGAAGGGCCCTTGGAATCATTATTTTTTGATATTATCGTCATTCAAGAGTTTATTATGCACCAAAATCCAAACAAATAAGTGAATTTTTGCACTACAAGGAAAACACCTTGTAGCAGAGGTTTCTAGTGTTACAAGAGTGAGCAAAACCTTGAAAAAAACTTCCACTACAACCTCTGCAATTGGTAGTGGAGGTTTTAGCGAATTTTCATTATAACTAATAAATTTTTGGTGGGTGAAGGTTTTTTTTCAATGTGTATATTGTAGACATGCATTGGTGCATGTTATTAATACAAGCACTGGTGCATATAAACTAAAAAAGCATCGATGCTTTTATAAGTACTAAGCACCAATGTCGTTTTTTTGTTATACGTCGCATCGGTGCTCATATCATTATTATGCACCAGGTTGTTCTATGGTTTATCGGTTCTCGTATAATGTTAGAGCATTAGTGCTTTGATATAATAATACACACTGGTGCTCTTACAAAACATTATGCATTGATTTCTCTCTTTTGTGTTGTGGGGCTTTCCAATGCTCATACAAATAGTATGCATTGGTGCATACATAAATTTTAATGCACCAGTGCATATATTATAAAAATCACTTATATGTATTTTTACTATAGGCACCGTAACATTTTGGACTAATAAATATAATTGTACATTTTGGAATTTTTTTCTTTAAACTTTTCTCTTAAATAAGACGTTTTTTTGGGCAAATTTGTAAAAAAATGAGAAAATAAAGCCTTTACAAACCATTTTTAACATATTTTCAACTATTTTATGTTTAAAAATTAGTCTATATAATATTATTTTCTATAAAGTGTTGATTCACATAAACTGAAAAAAAAAAAGTATTCCATATATTTGTAAATAACATATTAAAAACATGATATTTACTATCAAAATAAAATCTTAAAATCAAAACATTACAAAAATATATTCTCAAAAATTTGTCAAGTTTGACATTTTCCTCATAATCACGCCACCCATTGGAGTGGCGCATTGAGCGCCCAAATAGGGCTTAGGGGAGGAGCGGAGATTTTCCCCGCAGCTCAAAGGGGCCAGACACAACAAAGTAAAAAAATCAAAATTTAAAAAAAGAAATATGAAAAAAACAAAATGAGAAAACAGATTAATTTTTTTTCGAAAAGTAAAAAAATAAAATATTTATAAAAAAATTATAAATTTTATTAACAACAATTTCAAAATATATAATTTTAAGAATATATATAAATAAATAAAATACATAATTAAAAAATACATAAACAAATTAAAACAAAAACAAAATTTTAAAAACATTTAAAATTGATAAAAAAAAATTAAAAATTTATAAAAAAAAAACAATTTAAAATAACATTAAACATTATAAAGAAAACAAATTATAAAAACTTAAAAAAGAAACATTTAAAAAAAAGTTAAAAAATAAAAAAATAAAAATAAAAATTAACCTATCTACCCCCACCCACTCTCCCTCCTCCCCTTCCCCCGCTCCCGTCCTCCCCCCTCCCGTCCTCCTCCCTCTCTACTACCCCTCCCATCCTCCTCTGTCCCCATCCCCCTTCCCCATCCTCCTCACTCTCCCTTCCACTCCCCTCCCTCCCTCCGCCCTCTCCCCCTACCCATGGCCCTTTGGGCGCACGAGGGGCGGCGGGTGCTACTCCCTCGTGCGTCCAAAGGGCCTCCCAAGGGGAGAGGGGAGAGGGAGGAGGATGGGGAAGGGGAATGGGGGAGGGAAGGAGGGTAGGAGGGACAAGGGGTGGGGGGTGAGGTAGGGTATTTTTTGTTTTTAATTTTATTTTTAAAAAAATGTAAATGTTTTAAAATTATTTTTTCTGAGTTTTTAAATTTTGGTTTTTTTATAATTTAAAAAAAATGGTTTTTTTTTTTATAATTTATATATATATATTTTAAATTTTAAATATTTTAAAAATGATTTATTTTTAAATTTTTTATCATTTATGTTTTATAAAGTTTAAAAAATGCATTTTTGGAAGGGTTTTTTAATTTATTTATTATGAATATTATTAGAATTTTTTTTTAAATTTTATGTAGAAAGAGTGGTGAAATAATTTCTTGAATAATTTGTGTTAAACAGAGTGCAAAAATATGAGTTGTTATGGCTAGAGTTCTCATTTTGAGTATAAAGTTCTCGTCAAGTTGTATAACATGTTTGATATATAAATATTTTATTTCGACATTAATTCAATTGTGAATGCGTCATTTTATTATGGGTATTTATAATTAACCAATTATGTTTTTTTCTTCATTTTATAATGTTGAATATGAAAATTTAACAACCAATTACAACCATCATAATGAAAATACATCAAATAGTACTTGTAACATAAAATGTGATTTTGATATATTTTAATTATTGTAATGTTTATTGTTTATTATAGCAAATTTATGTTGTATTATATTAACATATGTTTATGCCATCTTGTGAACTACCAAACAATAATTGAGATATCATAAAGTTGATTACGTATTCATATAACACATTAGTACAGATTTATTTTAAAGTCAAAATTATTTAAAAAATGATGATATTAAAAATCAAACCTTAAATGTTCATGGGATCACATCAATGATTGTAATGAAAATTAATAATAATTGAGATATCATAAAGTTGATTACGTATTCATATAACACATTTGTACAGATTTATTTTAAAGTCAAAATTATTTAAAAAATGATGATATTAAAAAATCAAACCTTAAATGTTCATGGGATCACATCTATGATTGTAATGAAAATTAATATGTAAATGTTTTGTTTCTACATGTATAATGTGGATGTGTCATTTTATTATGGGTATTTATAATTGTCCAATTATGTTTTTTCTTAAATGAAATAATAAATGGTAATGATTTGTTTGCTCAGTAAAACGATTGGAGGTATGGCGAATTCCTGCGAACCCTAGCACTTCAGCTCTCGGCCGTTGTCTCTGAAGACGACCGGCGCTTGTGTGCCTCCGGCTGTCTGGGATGCATCACAGATCTGCAACACCGTGAATACCTAGTCTGGTGCGCGACGGCCTACGCCAGGGAAGACGACAAGCTTAGCTTCATGTAGTGGGTTAGATCTGGCACGGCAACCACTTTTGATCCCGATGGTGGCCAACTTTCTTTCAGTTGCTTCTAGCCGGGGACCCTCGATCTCAATCTCACTCGGCAAGACAGCCTGCGGCCAGTCAGCTTTGATAGTTCAGGAAATACCAGTGCCCTCCATTGTAGTGGTTGAGGAATCTTTGAACGAAGCAAGGAATTTCGCTGAGTCATCTTTGGTTTGTCGCTTCAATGGTTCTGACCTCGCCTGGTTGATCTCCATAAGTGGATCTCTGAGGTATGGAAACCCCTTGTTCATGAGGAAATTTCTATTTATCCCTTTGCTCGGGGTTTGTTTGTTGTGGATTTCGATTCTCCAGAGGAAAAACAGATCATTCTTAACTCTAGTCCATGGTTTTGGGGAAGTTCGAGGCTCTTTATGAAACCTTGGAGCCCTCTTTTTGACCCAACTACTGACCAAATTTCATCTGCACCATTTTGGGTTCAGCTTCCAAATTTTCCCTTGCATCTATGGAACTCGGCCTTGCTTGAAGCTATTAGCAATGCGTTGGGCTCCTTCTATGATCGAAGTCCAGAAACAAAGGATTACATCAAAACTACCTTTGCTCGCATCTGTGTGGAAATGGACTTCAACAATGGATTTCCTACTGAGATCCATTTGACCAGCAAGGATTATGTGTGGGTGCAAAAACTAGATTATGAAAATGTGATGTTCAGATGCAGATCTTGCTTCACAACCGAACATCTTGTAAAAGATTTCCCAAAATCCTCTTAGATCCCCAAATCCAAAAAGCCCCATCGCAAATCCACTTGGTGGGATGGAGCAAACTCCAAGCATTATAAAGTAAGCAGAAATAAAGATATACCTGAAGAAGCTCCAACAGAAGTTAAGGAATCTCCTCAGGCTAAAATAAAGGACACTCTAGAAGAACAAAGGATCCTCGCCAACGACAAATATCCACCTGTAGCTCCACGAGATAGTGCTATCCAACTGATGGACTCGAAAAGTCCATCCCCACAGGATGCACCTGAAGATACAGTGCCCATTCTCGAAGTCATTGTCGATCCATCAGATTGGACCAAAGTCGGCAAAAAGAAAAAATGAGCTTCACCCCCTGTGAAGCCAAAAGAATGTTTAACTTCTCCAAGAAACACAAGAAGTCAACAATCTTCATATTGTTAATCTCTGGAATGTTTTGAGATGTATGTAAGAAGTAGGATAGCAGAAATTTTGGTCTTGCTAGTAGTAAATGTAGACCAGTTCTTTCTTGGGCAATTTGTTAGAAGATTCAGTCTCCATAGAATAGGAAAGTATCAGGATAAGTTAAGATTGGCTGTAGATGATCAAGGAGTCATGGACGTAGTCCTCTCTTGGGATCAGTCTGTCTTCAGAACTATATAATTTTTATTCCTCTTTTTTTATATATAAAAGCCCTTAACCGTTTTTGCTTAAATTTTTTTTATGTTTTTTCTTTATAAAATGAGTGATTTATAATTGGCCAATTACTTTAATATGTTTATGTTAACCTTTGAATTACTAATCAATAATTGAGTTTCACAAAGTTGATTACTTATTCATATAATACAATAGTAAAGATTTATTTTAAAGTAAAATTTATGTATAAAAAAATGATGATATTAAAATGTCAAATCTTATTTGCAATAGTAATAATATGAACTATTAGATGACTTTAGTTAAATGTATTTTTTATCTTCTTTTATATTTAATATAAAAATATATAATTATTTTTATGATTTAACAAAAATATTTTTAAAAAAATGTATTTTGTATCTTCTTTTATATTTGATATAAAAATATATAATTATTTTCATGATTTAATAAAACAAATTGACTTAAAAAATTAATGGAATATGTTATAGGATTGTTGTCATGATGTAACTTTGTTTAATCAAAAAATTAATTTAAAAAATCAATTTAAAAAATCAATGATTTTTTTATGATTGTTTTAGTTTTTTAATAAGAACGATGTTATAATCACTATTTGCAATATTAATAATATGAAATATTATCATCTAGGCCACTTTAATTGAAGGTGTTTTATAATCTTGTTTTATATGTAATAAAAAAATGTAACCATTTTTGTAATTTAACAAAAATGTTTAATAAAACAATATGATTTCAAAAAAATTAATAAAATATTATTTAGGATTGTTGTCATGATTTAACATTGTTAAATAAGAGAATTAAATTTAAAAATCATTGAAATGTTTTTTTATGATTGTTTAAGTGTTTTAATAGTGAATATGTTATCACTATTTGCAATATTAATAATATGAACTATTATCATTTAGTTACTTTAGATGAATTTATTTTTTATTATCTTTTTTTATATTTAATTTTAAAATATTTAATCATTTCCATGATTTAACAAAAAGATTTATTAATTCAAATTGATTTTAACAATTTACTAATTAATAAGTTTTATGATTGTTTTCATGATTTAATATTGTTTGTAAATATGTTTAATCAACATATTGTATCTTGATGGACAACAAACAATTCACCTTGAAGAAAAGTTAAACATTATGTTGAATTAATGGTTATAACTTTTTGCAATAACAATCAAAAGTAAACGATTTCATAAACTAAAGTTAAGAAATTCAAACAACAACAACAACATCAATGATATGCATATCAAATATATACATATATCAATATACATTTTATAAATCAAACAACAATGACATCAACATGATATACATGATCGGCATACATATCAATATACATCTCATCAAAATCAATAAACATGTCATACATATATCAATATACATTACACGTATACATCTCATTGAAACCTATAAACATACATTTTATAAATCTAACAACAACAATATCAACATGATATGAAAAAAAACATAATATGCATATCAATATACATCTCATCAAAATCAATAAACATGTCATACATATATATCTCAAGTGAAATATACAACGCAAAATATACATGTCAAGTACCAATACTTCTAGCTAGGCATATCTTGCCATGTCAAATATAATATCTCGTTATCAATAGGAGGAGGAGGTTGTGGATCGGTCGACGATGATGTTGGTGACACTTGTGGATCAAGAGGAGGAGGTGGTGGATTGGCCGATGGTGATTTTGGTGACACATGTTGATCAGGAGGAGGAGGTCGTGGATTGGTCGATGTTGTTGCTTGTGACGCATCAGGTGGAGTAGGAGAGGATGTTGGTCTCTTTGGTGAAGGACCGGGTGTTGGAGAATCATGATGTCCACTAGGTCCAGGAGCATAATCCTTAGTAGATGAGCTAGATGAAGATGAATTGGCACCATCCATCAACCTATGGATGAGCTTGATGGCACCGACAACATGATGCATCAGTAACGTCATGTCGTAGGGAAGGGTGTCCCATATATCTGATAGATTTGGGGCTTACAAAATGTCCCAAGCACTGACCAGTACAACTCTATGGGTGTCCATAACATGACATATGTGGTCTGCCACATCAATTCGAACTCTACGGACCTACCTATGTGGCATACAGAGTCTATATATTGGAAGCTAACCATGGTCAGCACGTAGCTCATCCATCTTCTCCTCATCTTGGGGAGGTGCGTCCCTAGCATATGTGCCAATATCTACAAAACAATAGAGAATACAGATAATTGAAACAAATGTTTCAATAAATTACATTTGAATTAAATAAGACAGTCAATTCCCACTAGCTCATTTAGTTAAGGTGTGGGTTTCATCAGTAGGGTGACCCGGGTTCAATTCCCCTTAGTGGTGAGCTAGTTGGGAGGAGACACCCAAAATCCAACTAGTTGAGGGTTGGGATGGTCCAATCTGGGAACGATCCCCATGTGATTTTGATGGCTTAGATGCCCCTAGGTCATGGTTTCTTAGACCAAAGGCCACTCTCACAAGTTAGGGAGATTCTATCAAACAAAAAAAAGAATTAAATAAGACAAAAAAAATGCAACTATATTTAACAAAACATAACGATAATAATATCTCTCTCATATGGTGGCTCACCCTAAGTAAAAAGGATGTTATGACATCCTCTTCAATCCATACCTACATATGGATAATGTACAAGATCGTGGACATGATTGTCCTCTTTAGCCAAAAAATTGCAAAATATTTCGATTGACCAAATTACACGGCCACTCTAAATGGCCACTCTTGGGAAACAACCGCCCCCACATGCACATATGTGCGTCAATCATAGGCATAGGAGTGAGGTCGTCGGGTAATGTAGGTTGAGTGGTATGAAACCACTCAAAAAATAGGGTAAAGAGATCTAATGCAAACACGAATAATCCCTTGCCATAAAAAACCGAGTGACAACAATCTAAAGGAAAACCAAAATAATCTCAAAAATATCGTCCACAACCTAATCAGTCAAGGCCTCTATACTAAACTATCTACATAGTGTACATCAATGAGCAACTAATGTGTTTCCCATTAGAGGTAGAGTTTGTCAGTGCCTTGAGAATAATAGACATGCACCTAACATCCTTTGCATCAAATTCATGTAAAAAGGATGTTATGAAATCCTCTCCAATCCATCTGTGCATATGGATAATGTAAAAGATCAAGGTCAAGATCATACTCTCCAGCAAAAAAATCGCAAATCTCTTGGATGAGTGAATTACACAACCACTCCAAATGGCCATTCTTGGGAAACAAATACCCCCACATGTGCATATGTACATTGAAATGAGCAACGAATGTGCTGCACATTAGAGGTAGAGTGTGCAAATGCCCTGAGAATAAACTATAGGCACCTAACATCCTCTACACCAAATGCATGTAACTACAATTGACCACCAGCAATCTGGAATTGCATAGCATGTACAATGTCAGGGTTAACATATTTATGCATGTACGCTAGTTGGATCTCTCGTGCAATGTTGAGCAATAGATCTTAGAACTAGGGCCAACCATCCCCCTCCTATACAACTTAGTGATGAAATAAACATCCTCCTCTATGGGTTGATATCAGATATCGAGACCGACCCTAAAATCCTACCCGCCATGATCCCAACGACATATCAACTACTGTAAAAACAAGGAGTTCCCCTGAGGGATGTAGCCTCCTCATAAAACTTAAGAAGGCCAACAATCATTAGAAGGGAACGTGTGTGACCCGTAATAGGGCGAGGAAGCATCTCACCTCTCCCTCTCTCTAGCCTCCCATTAACACACAAAGTTGTATGGGTCGGGGTGTTGTTGTTGTTGTGTGCCTCATCATCATCTCTGATTCACATAAAATTCTTCTTAGGCACATATATATAGATAAAACAAATTGAAACTATAGCACAAACACACATATATAATCATTTTCTATTTATCGATTATTGAAACTAATTTCTTTTTGCAAAAAACTGTGGTAAAGTAACCAATGTGCCTAAAATAAATTATATGGACTGTGTTTGTTGTGCTACAACATAAAAGAAGCATCATAATTGTTATGATGCTATATGTTTTATTGTGCGCTAATGGTGTTTTCATCATGACAAGCACCAATTTTTTATTGTTCTATTTTGGTTGTGGCAGTGTATTGTATTTTTTAATGCATCGAAAATGTTTTTTTTTGGGTAGTGCATTGTTTAAAAATGCACTTGTCCCGATGTGACATATGGGTTGTAACGCAACAATGATGTTTTTTTTGTTCTATATTTAAAAGGAAGTGCATTGTGTTACATAAAGCACCATTAAAGGTGTGTTTCGAAGGCATGCACTCACTGTTTAGTTTCTTTTTTAATACAAGAGTGCATTATAATGGGATTAACGCGCTGGTTAAATTTTAATTTTTTTAAATTTTTAGGTGTCGATGAATTGTTCTTAGGAAGCACTGCAACAATGCATGATAAGGTATTGATGCATTGTGCTCTATATTCCACCAATAACAGTACGTTACGTTGGATGGAACACATCGGTGTGTAATTTTTTTTTATAGATTTTTGACAATGCATTTTGTTTTTTAATGCATCGAAAAGGTTTCTTGTTTGTTTTATGGGCGGTGTGTTGTGTTTAGGAATGCATTGATCACGATGTGTCATATGGGATGAAACACATCGGTGATGCTTTTGTTGTATGTTTAAAATGGCGGTGCATCGTTTTAAATAACGCATCGTTATCAATACATTTTAGTGAAATGGACACACGGTGAAGTTTGGGTTTTTTATTTTTATTTGATTGCATTGGTGCATTAAATAGGACTTAGCACACCTATTAGGTTTTTATTTTATTATGGTTAGGTATTTGTGTGTTCTTTTTAGGACGGAACGGTGCAGTTCTAGCTTGAAATTAACAGGACGCGCCGACCCAATGCAACTTATAAATTGATAGGATGCATCAACGCGGTCTAGTGCAAGTTGAATGCTTAAATCGCACCATGCAAAGTTTAAAAAAATGAAAAAAAGGGCAAACTCAAGATGAATTTTAAATTTTAATCCTCTAGAATTGTAAATAAGGAGGTAAGAAACAATTTACCTGGTTTCTTTCGACTCGAGGAGGCATGGTTCCCCATTGAGAAAAAATGGAAATGTGCATTGTTTTCCAAAAATTGAAAAGTAATCAAATTCACTGAAAAAGCTATCACACCGTGGAAGTGAAATTATAGATCATTGCAAGCGGTGTGACTATAAGAAGAGGGTGAGCACCGATGCTTGTTTGGGTCGAAAGCATGGAATGAAAGTTGAAAATGAAATTACCGTTGGTAATATATATTAATATATATATATAACCCTACCTTAATGTACCTGACTGCAAGACACATCGATGCATTGTTGTTTAGGAGCGCACTAGTAAGCTATTTTCTAAATGAAAAAAAATCAATATTTTTAAAAGGGTTACATAAATGCATCAATGTGTTGTAAATAAAGATGCACTGGTGTGTGTCTAATTCTATCATCCACCAGAGATATTCGGCTCTAAATGTAAAAAATCTATTTGTTAGTACTATTATGTTTACTAGTGCACCTAATTATTATACACACTGGTGTTGTTATAGTTTTAAGCATATTGATTAAGGAATTTTTAATGGTTTAAAAATTAAATATTCATTGAATAACCAACAGTTGTATCCACATGTAGTGCATCCTTCACACGAGCATCGATGCTCTTTTATCTCACAAACCATTGATGTGCGACTTTTAAAATAAAAACAATGTTTTAGCGTTTTGTAATATTAAAGGTCATTGTTGCGCATTATAATTTATGCACCGGTTCGTTTTGTTATAAAGAGAACTTATGTGTCATTTTGATTAAGGTGCACCGATTTAAAAACCTCTACAAAAACCTTTCGTCTCCTACCTCCACTAGCAACCTCTGTTATAAACAAACAAAGGATAAATTTTTCGAGGAGGTTTCCCAAAAACCTCTGCTACAAGGTGTTCTCATTGGAGTGTTGGGAGGAAATCCCCTTGCTATATTTGCTACCAAATGATTGATATAAGGGGCAAGTCTTGGTCAATTAACTACAAGAATAGCTAAGACTCATAGAGTGTCTACTTCAAGTAGGGCCCCACCCTCTTGAATCTTTATTTGATATGTTTAGAGTTGTTTCTCCTTTTAGATGAGACAAGGCTATAAGTAATTTGTATTTATTTCCTCCAAGGGATGCAAGTGCATCCACCCTATCCACCTTCCCTATTTTTCTTTCTCCCAAGCAAATAATTCATAAAGCAATTGTGATACCTTGATCCAATAAACTTAGCCTTTATTCTAAAAGTGACGCATCCTGAGTCGGGGAAGGGAAAGTCATTCTTTGGTCTTCCTGTATTCTTTTATGTTTTCAATTGCCATGTATCTAGGATAGGTGATCTTGGATTAGAGGGGCCAAGGCCTTGCATAATTTTCAAATTGATGTGTCATTTGCTTTCAGTAGGGGGTATAGATGAACCTTCATTGAATTTAGAAAGTATAGATGAACCTCCATTGAATTTAGAAAGTATAGATGAACCTCCATTGAATTTAGAAAGTATAGATGACCCCCTACTGAAAGAAAATGACACATTTCCATCATGTTACTTTCCCTGAGATGAACCTCCACATAATTTTGTCACCCATAGCTTGATTGATTTTCGCAAGGTCTCATATCACTAGTCCTCCCCTCTCAAATGGAGCTCACATAGTATTCGAGTTGATAAAATGGTGTTTAATACTATTGGCCTTTCCTCCTTGCCATAAAAATCTTCTTATTTCTTTCCTAAGCATTTGCATCCTGCTTTTTGAAGCGAAGAGACTGTAGTCCAAAAAGGTAGGGAGGGAAAATATGATTGATTTGATGAGGATTACTTGGAATGAGCAATTTAGCCAGTGGGACACCCTTCTTATCATTTCATTTTTTATTTTTTAAGAATTGATCCAATCCACAACTTTGGGGTGGGTAAGTGCAATAAGAATGCCCAAGTACTTAAATGTCTTCCAGTGGAGTTGTAGGGAGAATCCAATCACCCTAGCAATTTGTTGTTATGTTTGGGAGGATTTACAACTATATATGTTGGTTAGAGTTAAAAAACCCAACCCCCTCCCCCTCCCCCTCCCCTTGAAGCATCCATGTAATTCTCCAGTGTAAATTTGTACCTATGAGCTATGTTTATTGATGATCCCCCCAAAAAAGAGTGTCATGTGTAAATTGAGAATTATTCATCACTTTGATTCCTCTAATTATTTTCACCCTTTGAAGAATTTCATTGACTTCATCTTGTTCTAGTCATTTTCCAATCGACTCGGTCATCAGGATAGAGCACAGGAGAAAGAAGAGAACCCTGCCTCAATCCCCCTATTCCTTACAAGAAGGAGGTTGACTGTCCATTCATAGATGGATATATACATGGAATATTAATGCATGATTTGATCCGCCCAACAAAATGGTTTGTAAAGATGAACTTTTTGAGCATCTAAAAAAGGAAGTGGTGTCTTACCTTATCAAAGCCATTTTCCATATCTAGCTTTAACATCATGCCTCTCTATTTATTGGTTCGATTGGATTGAATGGATTCTTGAACTAGAATGAAATTATTAGTTATCTATGTTTGACAAATCCTTCTTAGTTCTTTGAAATTAAATGTATTTATTTTTAATATAAAATGTAAATTTTGATAGCCCCTAGGGTGTAGACTAGTTGGCGATAAGGTGCACTATAAGGCATACCTTCTAATGTTGCGGGTTCAAATCTTGATTAAGCTTGTGTGCCATGCATGGGGAAGCATTGGTATGCTCAGGGGTATAGTGGTAGCAGATCAAAATCAGCCCCATATCACGTGAGTACAAGCTCAACCCTAGTTTCCAATTCTCCTAATTACAAAAAAAATAAAAATTTCATTTTTTATAAAATATTTTGTTATTTTAAAATAAATTACCATCATTAATATGAAAAAAATTAAAAAAGAAAACAATGAACATGATTATGTGAAAATTTATTTATACTAAAAAGTCAATTAAAGTCAATTACCATGTTAATGTTGAAAATAATTTTAAAGAAAGGACAAGAAACATTATTATAATATAAATAAACAAGGAAAACACAAAACACTCCATGTTAATGTTGAAAATAATTTTAATAAGAAACATTATTATAATATAAATAAACAAGGAAAACAAAAATCACTCCATGATTAATAATGATGTAAAAACTCCCTATAAGATGTTCATGTAAAATAATTATCTTTATATTATAATATTTTTTTTCCTTAAAAAGAAAGAAAGAAAAACATCTTAATAATGTGGAAAAAACACTATAAATATATATTATATTTGAGATTTTATATTTTAAATAGTTGTTGAAACAATCCCTAATATGTTCCAATAGAATATCTCTTAAAAAGAGCATATGAGCACTCCAAGAATTCAAGAGCATATGATCAACCCATTAAAAAAAAATAATAGTCGCAATCAACTTTATTAGTCTGAATATTAAATGTTTAATGTTCACTTTCACTGTGCAAGGTGAACTAGAAACCATGGCCCTCCTCATACCACCACCCACAACGCTAATCTGTCATTTCCATCCTCCACCACCACCCTCCTTCACTCACCGGAACAATAAAATTTTATCACGGAACAACAAAATTCTATAAGATAGAGAGCCTGCTCTCATTTTCTTAACTATGTTTGCTTCAAGTTTGGTTCCTTGGTGTTCAACAACACAACTTTGTACGTGAAGAAGCATTATTGCTATGCAGATTTACATTCAAAACCAGAAGGACAAAATTCAACATCAAATTCAAATATAGAAAATCAAAAAGTAAAGGTTTCTCTCATACATTTCCATCCTTTTCATCTTGTTGTAATTCTTTGTCAAATCCAAGCAGTGGATCACTCGTCCAAACAGTAGCTAATTGAAACAATATGAAGATGACAAACATAAATAAACATTATAATGTGTTTCCCAACTAAGTTACAATCAACTTGGAAAATAAGAGAGCATGGTACTTATTGATACAACATCCCTGGAAATATAAATATTGACTCTTTTTATTTCAACTACTCAAGCATATTGATCATACCCCTCTTGGAGACTGTGGATAGATTTTTCATGTTGCTTCTCTCAGCAACTTGAAACTTTCTTAGTGTCCATATAATTCCTTTCAAGACCAAGCTTGGGGTGTGTTACATTAATGGCCATCACCTTGTCACTTGAGATTGCAGTAAATCCAGGAGGGTTTTATACATTTAAAAATTGAGATTTTGATACATCGAATATTACAGAGAAAAAGATTTTTATTTACCTGGAAATAAATCAAGTGAATGCAATGCACCAAAGGCCGGAGTAGACTTAACGGGATAATATCTAGGGATTCTGGTGTAAGAAGAAGTTAATGAGAAATTTGAGCTTGAAAACGAAGAGAAGTCTCCCAAAGGTTCCATTAAATTGATGGAGATGCTCCCACTAGGTATACCAGTGAATTGGAAGTGTGAATTGGGTTCGTTTATGCAGCCGTTGTTTTTCTCTATTCTTTTTCGCACTACTTTTGGTTTTGTTCTCCAAATGCATGTACTATGTTGTTATAACTTGGATAAATCTTGTTCCACATTTACAATAAGCTGCAAATTTAGACAAAATATGAAGCGATGCCGCAAATGGGAGTAGGTAGAGATATTATTACTAGTTGGTATTGCACGGGTCTGCAATTGACTCTTCACCAAGCAATTGGCGATGTTGGTGTAACCTACCTCCTCTCTAGTGACCTCTTCTCTGTCAACATTAAGGTAAAAATGATCTTCATCTTTATATCAACATATAATTATTATTTTTGCATTTGCACATGTGTTCCATATAATTATTGTTTCTGAATCTACACATGCCTTTCCTGTTGCTTAAAGAAAAACATATTATAACAATTACAATTATGTATTCCAGACTATCTATATATAGAGAGATATGGTTTGTAGAAACAAGAGGCGGTTTAGTAAAATTTAAACTACTTCCATCTCCGCAATTCTTAATAATCGAGCACTTACTAGGGTAGTGGGTACATAATCATGTTTTATAAGTAATCAATCTAAAAAAATGTTACTCACGGATCCATACTCCTCTGAGTGTCATATCTTTACAAGCTACCTTCTATGTTTATCCCTAACTCCTACTTCCTAACTTGCTTCCTCATCTTTAAGGGTTTTTTTGTCATATTACATGCCTACAAATATATAGAATTCTATACATGAGAAACCATAGGGATTTTCAAGTTCATCAAGATTAAAGATAGAGACTAGAACGATATATCATTACAAATTACAGATCATTGAATGGTAGCAGTATACCACACCTTATTATGTACTTTAACTTTAACAGTGTCTCCAGTATGAACATGAAGTGTTGGACCTGGAAACTGTCCATTCCCCATAATTATTGTTAATTTTTTAGCATTAATTCAATATACTCTAGGATCTTTACTGAGAGAATAACATGTACAATATATCAATGCATATCAATCATAGCAAGAATGTCAATCATCACAAGAAGCAAACATAAGAGACAATAGACACACAGAGTTTCCATGGGGAAAACCCTAAGGTGAAAAACCCCACAACTTCCTCAGAGATAGATAGAACAGTAGTAAAACCAAAGTACACAGAGATAGACTCCTCCTAGCAGCTGATCCTCCTCCTCACATGTGCGCCACTTTCCGAGTGATGGAAGAGTGAGTTATGAAGTGATCCAAATAGAGATCGGGAGATCTCTATTTATACTTGTCCTGACTACCCAATAAACTTATGGGGCCGACTTGTCTAGCTTAGTACAATAACCCAATGTTAACTTAATCAGGGCCGACCCCACACATGGTGGTCTAATAACCCATCGACAAGTTACGACACTTTCGACACTTGTCAATATAAATGACGACACTTCCGTATAGAGGAATAATAACATCTCTATAGGAGTACAATATACATGGGTGAAATACATTCTGAAGTTACATTTACATCAACAATTATGTTCTAGGTACAACAAAACTAGCCTTGATAGGGACTTGGATTCAATCTACAGTCAACCAAAACTCGTCAATTTGAATAATTGAGTTATAAGATCCTATTGCTAGGATACAAAATTCTAAATTTATGAAATGAATATGTAGCGAATTAGTGCGACCAATATGCAGACAACAAGAAATGAAAGTAACATGTCAAAATGCTTCTAGGTCAAAAATTTAGACATGTATCGCTTAATCTATGACTGGAATTGGTACTATTTTTCTACTACTAATTTTATGGTTATTTAGCTCTAAATAAATAATATCCAGCTCAAAATTCCTTAAAACAAAGTTTGGGTATCTGAATTTTTTGGATTGCAGTGACACTTCTCATGTTTCAACTGCGAATTTGTGCTCTTTCTTGTCTCAAATGCGGCAGGTGAAGGCCAAGGTTGTTAAGGCTTTTGATATTGATTTCGAATTGTGGGTGAATCTACTCATGTTAGACAAATCTGAAGCTCATTGAATCCATTTTCACTAGAAAAAACATTACATACCCATCCCTATATTCTTCCATGGATGGATGGCACAAGGAAAGTGGTATTCGTCCTTTGAGAGGAATTTTGTAAACAACAGACATAGGTGGAAGGTGGTTCAAACCACACAAATTTCAGTGATTATGTGCGATAGTTGTTAACAAATGAAATGGCGTGTTTGAAGCACAAATGATTAAGCTTCTCTGAAGTCCCTTTTATCATTTGCAGGACTACTTCTAGGGTCTCTTCATGCAACTAAAAATGGTTTCTCGAGAATAAAAATTATGTTTTAAATATGCAACTAATTGTTTGAACGGGCATTCTTTGTACATGCAAAGGAAGGTCTGGATTTTATGTTCTGACCTAAACTTATTTACAATATGGTGGAGAAGTGGCACATGATACACATCAATATGTTGGCTACCTAATTCATTTAAGACTGTTGACACTTGTTTCTCTTGATTATTTTGGGAGTCTCGATGAAACATAGTTTTACTCTAGTGTCAACCAATGCTCAGATTACTATCGGGTTTTCAGTATTCCAGTATGGATTTAATGATATTTTGAGCTCAAATGAGATCATGAGCTCACTCGCAAGTGTGGTTATACTCTCACGTTATTTGTGGTTGCATATTTGTCCTACAAAATCCATTCTATTTCTTATTGCCATGTAGGTTAATGGTGGTAAGGGTTAGTGAAGTAACATCCGGTTGACAACTGCAGGTCTATATATACCCCAATTTACTTTAGGTTGTGTTGAATAAAATCCCAAAATAAACCAGTGGACCCAACCATGAAATAGTTCCGATGAGTCAAAACATTTATGACAAGAGAATTGATGTCAAACATTTGAGATGACCGTGATTGATCCCACAAAAACACCCCTAGATTCAACGAGTAGGAACATTTAGTAACTTTAACACAAAGTTCAACTTTTGAAATCCTATAATCTTCATCAAGCTTTGGCATTGTGATTCATTTGTAGATTTCACATTAGTAGGAACCATAATTGTGTCTAACTAAGATTTTGAATCATCATTCATTATGACACTACTTGTCGTAACGACAAAACCATTGTGGCTAAAATTTTCTCTATAAATATGAGCAATGTACAACTAGTCATTCTTTTAGGTAGATTATGCTTTTGATAGTTTGTACTCTTGGAAACTTTGTATCTCATTGCAATGAGACTTGGTGAAAAACCCATATAAGATTGTGGTGCACAACGTGTTTCATTCTTGCAATCTATGATATCCTGTTTCATAAGATAAATCCTGCTCTATAATAGAGATAATTGAAATATCTCAAGAAGGCTTGAGTGTTTCCATTCTTATAGTCTATGCTCACTTGTTTCATAAGATCGATCCCGCTTTAGAATAGAGACAACTAAAATCAACCCAGGTGGGATTGAAGTGTAGTGATCCAGCGAGGGGTGCCCGCACTTCCAAGATAAAATCATTAGAAAGCTCAAGAGTGAGCAAGGTATGTATCCTTCTTGTGTTTGAAAGGTTAATAGTTAGATTATTTATTAGATATGGCATTGGAATAGGTAATTCCTTTCCATTGAGAATGTACACAAGAAAATTCTCCCTAGACATACCTAGTCAAATTAGCATAAATCACAATTTATGATGCTCTTTCCATAGGGTTTATGATTGAAACAAATGTTGTGTAACCAGATTAATAAGTTTGAATTTTGTCATGCTTTTATGATTATAGGCGTGCTAACATCCTTCAGTTATTATATTGCAGGTTACAAGGAGACTTGACGTCTCCTTTCTTCTTTAACTTGTGACTCGTTAAACTAATAATGTATATCAAAATCATTATTAAATTTGTGAGATAAAGGGTTGGAGTGCAAAGGAATTTTTTAATTCCTCATCTTGTCAAATATAATCACTTATGCTACCCTTTCAATCAACAACTCCATTTTTTCAAATATATCACTTATGCTACTCTTACTTGAGGTTACAAGATGAAGCATTGATATATTAAAAAAAATTTAAAAATTATATTTTTTATTTTAAAATGTATATGTTTATATAATGATGTCTATAATAACTCTATTTCTTTTACCATCTCCTTGTACACTTTTTTGGACATCCATACCAACATGTTTTGGTGATCCCGTCATTTGTGTTTTGGAATTTTCATAATATTCCTAAAAAACAAAAAGAAAAATAATTTTTTTCTAAAATTGACATGAAAGTAAATATAGAAACACAAATTAATTTGGTAATTTTTGGGACATATTATAGAAAAACATGTTTAGTAATAATATTTTTTAAATGGGAGACCCGAGTTTACTGGTTATGGCTTGAAAAATGCTCTGCAACTCTTTTGCACTAGGGTTTCGGCTTCTCTAGGGTTACATTTTGCAATTCGTGTTGCTGGCTGCCATGGCGGCCAGTAGTGGAGGTCAGAAGAACCCCTCCTTCAGCTCCATCTTATTGCACAAGGTCGCCATGGCCAGACCTTTAGTTTTAGCATGTTCGAAACCCACGGGTAACTCTCAGATAAAAGGAAAGGGAGGAGTAGGGTCTGGCTCTTCTCCCCAGGATACCTTGAGCCACTTGATTGTTCCTCCATCAAAGATTCCAGCACTAGAAGAAGCCCTGAAGGACAACTCGAAATGCAAACCCAAAACCCCGCAAATACCACAGTATGAAATTACTTCTTCGCTTGTCAATGAACAAATATAGTTCATGCAGGATCATGCAATTATCTGTAAATTCATAGGGATTTGGCCTACGGAAAAAGATTTGGTGGGATGGATTCTTAGCTCGTGGAAGCCCAAGGGTGAATGCGAGTTAAAACTGGGCTCAAAAGGTTTTTTTACGGTCATTTTACATAACCTGGAAGACAAGCATCCCATCTTTCAAGGCGGACCCTACTTCTTCCACTCCATAGGGCTCTACGTATGCAACTGGAAGGAACAATTCTCCCTAAAGAAAGAAGATTTCAAATTTGTCCCAGTCTGGATTAGACTCTACTCCCTACCGCAGGAGTTTTGGAATATTGAGACGCTAACGGGGATTGGAAATACCCTGAGAACCTTTGTTCAAATCTTAGATGCAACCCTAGTAGGGAGGTACACTTCCTATGCAAGAATATGCCTCTATTTAGAAATTTTTACAACGCTCCTTGAAGCCATTTGTCTTAGTCACAGAGATTAAGATTGGATCCAACCTATAGACTATGAGCACATTCCTTTCTGCTGTCGTAAATGTCACGAGCATGAACACCTTTTTAAGGAATTCCCTTTGAATGTCAAACCTCATGCCCCCAATCACACTGAAAATAAATATGAAGATGGATTCACAAAAGCCTCGAGCAAGCGCAGACATCCAAAAAAGGCTCAGAACCCTAACCCTCCTCAGGATGCTCCAATCCAAAATACCTTTTCAATCCTCTCCAAGTTGGATCAACCTGAACCCAAATAGGGAGACATACTTGAAGGCGAGACGGAGAAGAGCCCTCCAACCCTATTATATCATCAGGAACCCACGCCCCTAGAACTTTAGAATGATTCTAAACCCTCTTTCTCTCGAGAAGAGATATTGGATCTAATAGCATAAATGGATCAACGAATGATTGAGGATGGTGATCCTAGCGATGGAGAAGATATGGAACTAGGGGAACTAGTACTCTCAATATGGGACGATGCAAAAAAAAAGGGGGACACAGAATGCATTCCTGCTCACCAGTTGAAGCTATTTGCAGACCTCTACAGGAACATACACCAGAATAAGAATCCAACGGGACAAGTAGAAGCATCCTCACAAGATATTGGAAAACCGCCTTTAGGAGTCAAGCAATGGAAAAAACGGAGGGATATGCCCAAAATCCAAAGTGAAACACCTAAGAAAGGCATAAAATCCAACAGGCAGCTTATCAAAGAACTGGGAGCCTTCCTAGTAGATTCGGGTCAAAGTTCCTTCCTAGAGGCACACTCCCCCCCCTCAGTTTAAATGGAATTAAAACTCATATCCTGGAATATCAGGGGAATCAGAGGTGATTCCAAAAGACGTTTATTTAAGAATAGGATTCTCAATGAGAAACTTGTTGTGATCATGCTGCAAGAAATTAAATGTTCGGAGCAAAAGCTCCTGGAATTTGTTACTAAGGCCTAGAAGAAAGCGCAAGTCACTGCTCTTGATTCCAGAGAAAGTGTTGGAGGTTGCTATTATTTGGGACCCCACCATCCTACAAATTGAAGGCTTCTTCTCCTCCCAACACACCCTATCTGGATGGTTTAAAATATTGGGATCCAACCATGGGGGAGTCGTCACTAATGTTTATGGGCCTCAGCAAATGGAGCAAAAGCTCAACTTCATCAAGCACCTCAATTGGCTCCACAATAGAATTCCATCTGAGAATTGGATAATAGGAGGTGATTTACTTATAATATCCTCCCTCATGGAAAAAAGGGGAGGGATCAGAAGACTGGATAGAGACAGTGCTTCTCTTCAAGCTCTCATCCGTGATCTCAAGTTGGCTGACATTCAAACCACCAATGGTATATACACCTGGAACAATAGAAGAGGAGGGGACAGATAAGTGGCCAGCCACCTAGACTGCTTCCTAACCTCTTCCTCTCTGCTACAGAATCAAATTAATCTCTTAGCCAACATTCTCCTTGCAGCTGGGTATGATCACTGGCCGATTTGTTTGCTTTTGGAACTTGAAGGGGCCCACAGCAGAAGACCTTTCATATTCGAGAAATTTTGGTTATCCTACCCGGATTTTATGCCCAAAGTCAAGGAATGGTGGGAGAACTCTGCTCAAACACAGGGTTCTGCCATGTATAGATTCCAACAAAGACTCAAGAAACTAAAGGCGCATCTCAAGCTTTGGAACAAGAAGGAATTTGGAAACATTTTAGAGGAAAATCTCATGCTTGAAACCCAGCTGAACACCATTCAGATGCAATCCATTCATACTGGGTTCATTGAGGAGCTCAAGAAGCAGGATTCTGCCCTTCAAGAGCAACTCAACATTCGTTACCAACAAGAAGAAGAACTTTGGAAGCAGAAATCCCGAGTTCAATGGTTAAAGGAGGGCGAAAGAAACACCAATTTCTTCTATCATTCCATGCTCCAAAGAATGCAGCAGAACAGAATCCCTAGGCTAACCTCCTCCCAAGGGCATAATCTCCAAACCAAGGAGGATATTGAAGCCGAATTAATCAATTTTTATTCGGATCTCCTCAAAGAACCGGAGGGGGACAGAACTCCTACCATCAATCAAATCTTGCAGCACATCCCCTCCCTTATCTCGTAGGATCAAAACTCCAGTCTCTCCCAAGACATTTCCCTCTTAGAAGTGGAAACGACTGTCATGGAGATGAACTTAGGAAAATATCTTGGCCCAGACGGATTTACTTCAAACTGTTTCCAAGCCTGCTGGAACATTACCAAGCAGGATGTTTGGGATGTTGTTGAAAGGTCTAGAAAATCGGGGATCATCCTTCCAGCCCTAAATTCCACTTTCTTAACACTTATCCCCAAAACCGATAAGCATGTTGAACCTTCCAATTTCAGACCTATAGCCCTTTGCAACGTCATCTACAAAATCATCACCAAAATTATAGCCAACCTCCTAAAACCTATCCTTCCCCTGATCATCTCCCCTAAGAAAAATAGCTATGTGGAAGGGAGACAAATTCTTGATGGCATCATCACCACTCATGAGGAAATCTTACTCTCTCAATACCTCACGCACCTCGGGTATGCTTTTAAAGCTTGACATGTCTAAAGCCTTTGATAAAATAAGCTGGAAATTCCTTCGGTCTATGATGGTAGCCTTCGGCTTCTCCACCACCTGGGCCAATTGGGTGCTAGCTTTGGTCTCTTCTTCTTTATTCTCCATTCTTATTAATGGCTCTCCCTCGGCCACCTTTTCGTCTTCAATAGGAATCCGCCAAGGAGACCCCCTTTCTCCTTACCTCTTCATCATCTTAGCAGAAGGGCTAGGAAGATTCATCAATGCGCAGGCTCAATCAAACCTTATACAAGGGCTCAAGCTAGACGACTCAGGAAAGACTCATTCTCATCTCCAATTTGTGGATGACACGATGATGATGGGGCATGCCTCTGTGAGAGAGGCAAGATCTTTTAAGCATATTCTAAAAATATTTGGGGAAGCCTCTGAATGTCTATTAATAATCTTAAGTCTCAAATCTTCTTTTTCAATATTCCTATCCTCATCCAACTCAGAATTACCAGAATTCTTGGCTTCCAAAAGAGCTCCCTTTCAGCCAAATTTCTAGCTACCCCCCTCATTGACTCTGCACTTAAAAATGCTTCCTGGAAAGACCTTCTAGCTAAACTTGAATCAAAACTCTCATCCTGGACCTTCAGAGCTCTTAACTTCCCTAGCTGCCTCATTCTTCTAAAATCGGTCCTCCAAGCTATGTCGTTATACCTCTTCTCTGCCATGGCCGCGCCTTAGCACTTTCTAAAATCCATCCGCAATATGCAGAGAAAATTCTTATGGGGAGGAGCTCTTCTAAATAGAAAATGGCCTCTAGTGGCCTGGAAAACTCTATGCCTGACCAAAAACAAGGGAGGCCTGGGCCTCAGAGATCCACTCACTCTCAACCGGGTTCTCTGTGCAAACCTTTGGTGGAGATGCATCACGGAACCTACCCTTCCTTGGACTATCATTTGGAAAGATAATTATGCGAAGGATGTAAGACAGGAAGACCTTATCAAAACAGAGGATTTAACTGAGGGATCGATAATTTGGAATTCAGCCAAGGCTCAAAAAGATCTCATCCGAGCTCACAGTTTTTGGGAGATTCGTGATTGGAACTCGGCTTTGTTCTGGGAAGATGCTTGGTAGCAACTCCCTCCTCTACAATATCGAGAAAAAACTATAGACATGCAAACCAGAATGAAACAAACCAACAGAGTGAATGTGGCACATTATTGGTCTCATCCGCCCCCCCATTGCAAGTGGCATACTTGGCTACCGAAAGCGGACTGGTTGGGATTAGGAGCCACCCATGAGGATAACAATTTCTGGGAGGACTTATTCTCCAGGAAGGTGTTGATCCAAGCTACCCCTGATAAATTGAGATGGGGTCACCAACCTAAAGGCTTATCCACTGTCAAAGAATCTTCTCATATTGTGCATCCGACCATCGATCATCAAAAAGACCAAATTTGGGACAAAATCTGGGACTCTAGCCTATGGGCAAAAGTCAAAACCTTCCTTTGGCTCATCAAACACGAGCGCATTCTCACCGAGGACCAACTTTGCAAAAGAGGCTTCTATGGACCTTCCAGATGTCCTCTATGCAATCATCCGGAAGAAACAATGGAGCACCTACTAAATCAATGCCCTTATGCGTCGGTTGGCTGGGACTGGGGAGCTAGCTTCTTTCAACGCTCAAACAGAATATGAAGTGACCTGCTTGATTCCATTCATAGCTGGCATCCCAACCCGTTCATAAGCCCTTTCCTCAACAAGCTTTGGACTCTTTTCCCTGGCTTGGCTCTATGGAATATATGGAAAGAAAGGAACAAAAGGATCTTCAAGAATGAAACTCTTCCCTTTCATCAGGTCCTCTTGCTCATCAAATCCAATTTACAAGAAACCATGCAACTCAAGCAATGGTCGGCCTCTGATCTAAAGGGTTCCCCTCAGGAGATGCTCATTATCTAGGCCTGGGACATGCGTATCTCTAGCCATGGCCCTGCCAGCTGCACTCCCCCTCCAAAGGCAAGCATCCCCTCTACCTGGTCCCCTCCCTTAGCTCCCTTTATCAAATTAAACCTAGATGGGGCCTCCAAGGGAAACCTGGGACCAACAGGAATTGGAGGAGTCTTCAGAAATGATAAGGGAGATATTCTTCACATCTTTGTGGAATCAATGGGCTCCTCTACCAACAATGTGCCAGAACTTCTAGCGCTAATCACTGGTCTCAACATAGCTTGGAGTCTTGGATGGAGGTCTCTGGTACTGGAAGGCGATTCTTAGATTATAATAAGCACAATGCAAAAACTTTCCACGGGTACCTCACTGAGCAAGTTATCAAAACATTGGCGTTTGGACTGGTTAAAGGAAAAACTTAGTGATTCTCTCACTCACTTCCAGGTCCTTCAAGCAATCCACATAAGACAAACTGGAAATAAACTGGCTGACCACTTAGCAAATCAGGGAGTTAACGCAACAACGGAGCCGCTTGATCAAAATTGGCTGCATTTCAATTTAAAACCTCTCAAGGATCAGCTTCATAGAATCAGAGATCAGGATAGCCCTTCCCCATGGTGGGTGGACATATGGACGGTTGGGAGGGTGGATGAGAGGCACACGGCAGGATGCCCAGTCCCTCGTTCTCCAACCTCATCACCCCCCATTAGACTGCTTATATCATTTCCAACCTCCCTCAAGGAGAGTAATTGCTACCTACTCGCAAGTACGAGCTCTCATTAGCAGACGACAGATGGCACATATGCGATGGAGGATTCTCACAAAAGCGGGCACTTTGATCATAATGAAGAGGTGTGAGGAATTTATAGTTCTATCAGATGAGAATTGGTGGAGAAGTTGGGAGCTCTCCAGCATGCGAGTTCATTATTTAAATCATATGATCATTAGAGAGAGTTTTAGCAAGCAATTGGGCGCAAATTTGAGCCTGGTCCTCATTCTGTTCGCTTCTCTGGAGTTCCCTGTGGAGATTTCGAGCAGTGGTCCTGGCAGTCCGGGTGCACCGTGGGATCCTGCGCACTCTGGAAACTTCGACAACGACTCCACCCTTTCTTTTGTAGGGTAAGTCACAGCCTTGCTCTGTCTCCGTTCTTGTTTGTTGTCTTTTGTGTTGCACTCGGACTGTTATTCGCCACCTTTCTTTAGCTGCGAAGGTTTCTACCGGCCATTTTTCCTCTGTCGTCGGGGAGTCTTTCCTAAGCGCCTCCGCTGGTGATCTTAGCCACTTCCTCGAGCTGCTCATGCTCGCTTCGATTGCAACCTGTTCCCTCCCTGCTGTTAGCATGCCTCCCCGCAAGAACCCACGTCGGGCCTCTACTCTGCCTGAGTTTTGTCTGTCTAAACCAATGGCCCCCCCCATTCACTTTCAGAAGCAATTAATTGACAAGTGCAAGCGTTACAAGAAGGAAATCTTCGAGTCTGTCCAAGACAAAATCCTATAGGCTGAGAGGGAAACCGAAATTGATAGAAATTTTCTAGGGGCAGAGGAAATAAAAAAGGAGTTCAAGGAGCTCATCCCCGATCCCGGTTCTTCCCGTGGCCATCTCACCCTCTATCAGAAGTCCTTGGATATGCACTGGTCGCAGAAGATGGTTCTTGGAAAAACCTTGGTGGAGAAGGACGAACAACATAGTGAAATCTTGCTCTTGCAAGATGAGATGATGTTGCTCCTATAGCGTATCCTGAGCAATCAGGTGGAAATTGCCAAGCAGTTGGGTATGAAGCTTGAGCCCGGCTCTACCAACGGTACTCACGAGTAATCTGTTGTTTTTAGCTGCTCCTGTTTTTTGCTATGCTTCTAGTTTAGACTTTCAGAAGTAGGACTTATCTATATGTTGATGTTTACTTCTGTTTATGCTACTGATTATTTCATTATTTTTAGTTGTCATGGAAAACTTTGTTTTAAGACTGCTTAAGAATTCTCAATCACTTTGGTATTGTCTTGTTTCCTTTTGGGGGAGACTGCCAACTTGACCTTCAAGCCTGTTTTCTCTCTGTTGGGAGGGCTTGGTTCTGTCTGTAAATTTATTTTTTTGAGGCAATAGAAGGATCGTCTAGCTTACAAAAAAAAAAAAAATGGTGTGGGGGGAATATTCCTTGATTCTGGAGGATATGCAGTTATAACCTTCTAATTGGGTTTAGGGAAAGATGCAAATAACCAACTAGAGTGACATGCCCTTTATCTAGGACTTGAACATGTTGTTTCTCTTGGAATTCAATCGGTTGTTATTATTGGGGAATCCCTTCTGATCATTTCCCAAGCCAGGAAAAGAATGGATCTAGAGGATAGAATAGTGGGGAGGCTTAAAAACACATCAATGGGCTTCTTCCAAAAATTCCTGATGTTTAGTTGATGCATGCTCGACGAGAGAACAATAAAATCGTAGATAAACTCACAAATTATGCCACGTTGGCTCCCTTAATGTTTATTAATACAGAGTTAATAAATGGTTCAATTAGCATTTAATATGGTCTTTTCAACCATGAATGTACCAAGTTTTTGATACATTCCCCAAATCCTTGCCATTATGGAACTCCTACTCCCACACATGGATGAGTCCATGGGAAGCTTGGCCATGGCTATACCTTTGGAGGTTTTGAAATATCCACCCTTCTATTCAAGTCACAACATTGTAGGTGGGATATAAAATCGCAGAGAATACTGGGTGAAGCCTGGTGCTATTAGTAAACCTATGAGTGTGATTTTTTGGTCGGTGGAGGACAACGCCTTGCGAGAGTGGCTCTCTATCCCTGCTCTGGAAAGTGTGGGACTCCAGAATATTGTTGGGTTTCTTTGGATTGGTGCCCAGAATGAAGTCGGAAGTAGATTTGGATTCCAATCTACAAGAATTATATGCAGCCATTAGCGATGTTCGAGCTAACATAAGGTATATTAGCAGAAACCTGTGTTGGATGAATTCATAGTTGGAGGAGGTTCTGGAGGTAGTCTTCCAGATTACGGTGCATACGTCTAGTTTAGAGCATCGCTTGGATGATGCAGAAGGGAATATAAAATTTTATGGTTCCCAAGTCGAAACAATGATGGCAACATTGGGTCATCATGAGGACTTGCTAATAGCAAAACATTCCAGACTCACAGATCAAGCTGGAATCAAAGGAATTGAAGCGGCGTATGTTCATCGACCTCCCCACGTCGCTATGAAGATCTCAACATCTAAGGAACAAATAGGAGAAAATGGCAAGCCACAAGTCATGGATAATAACCATAGTACTACTTAAATTTTAGTTACTAAATGAACCTTTTTTTGTATAATGTTGCTACCACAAAATGTCAAAATATACAGTAGTTTAGTTGATGGTAGTTTTTTTCTAATGGTTTTAAGACTATGAAAGATTGTAATTGAGACCCGCTCAAGAAACTCTAAAGCTTTATTTTTGGAATATTGTACTATTTTGCTGATATTTTTCATCTTTCTATAATAAATATTTATCCATTTTAGTTTTAAAAATAAATCATACTTTTTAAATTATTATATTTTGTCATTGTAAGTTTTTTCTATTACAAGTCTCATTGGTCTCATGAACACTGCTTTGGAAACAGTTGTTTTAGTTTATATATAACATGATTCTTGGCGTCATTAGAAAAATCACCCTCTCGTTAACTTCGAGCACCACTCCAAATGAAATTAGGACCAACTCATCATCATTTAAATCCTTCATAATTTTTATCTTCTTAGGATGGCATTTCGTTCCCTCGATATCGATCCGTGTAGAACATTAAAAAAATGTGAAATCGAGCTTTTAAAACACGTTGACTATTAATGTTTTTTTCACACAAACAATTAATAATATATATTAAAATGGTTTGTGACAAGAATCCAAATCAGCCGAGAATTACACAAATCATGTAGCTTGCTTGGTAGGGAGAGGCGAGCTCTGAAAACAATAAAGTCTAAAATTTGCTAAAGATTGTATAGAAATACTTATTACAAAAACAACAAAGTTGTTGTATATACCAATTCAATTGTTCGTCTTCAAATCGTGTACCCAAAATCCAAAATATTATATATTCTGATATACTATCCTAATACATATAAGCACTTAAAACACATTACACATATTCATTTGAAAAAAACATATTAGTTATAGTTCAGGACCTGCTGGTCGTTGTCTCTGTCCATAGGCGTGTCCCCTGTGCAAAAGGGGCGGTTTCCTAATATCTAGAAGCAGCTGAAGTAGATTGAATCGAAGTCAGTTCCGAGTCTTGTGCCTGCAAGTGAATGTTGAGATATTCCTCCAATCACATGGTTCTGAGCATTTTTTCATGAATGATCCCTCTAACTTCCTCAATAGATTGATTTATCTCTAGAATTTTCTCTTATTGATTGCGAGAGATGCTAGAAATTAAAAGTTGTAAACCGTTCAACTCTTCATGAAGGTTTCTCACATCTCTCCTCGGGGATTATATATCACAATACAATCACTGTGTGTAGGCCATCTCAGCCTTTTGTCCCAAGGAATCTGAAAGTTGTAGCTACTCCAACTGCGTGCAAACCTGAATATCTTCCCCTATATTTCCAACAAACTACGACTCTACCTTCCTACGCCCACCCGTGATGGAAGGAGTTGGTTAACAATCAGGATTCTAAGTAGTACATTCCAAACTGAGACTTAAACCTCTATCTCCAAACTTCGTTTCGTCGCAGAGTGTCGCGGGATCCAAGCTTCTTATCACTAAATGCAATGGCTTTCCTGTGGATGTTATATGTCTTGTATGTCCTCTCCATAAATATAATAATGTGAGTCCTATCCACCTGTTGTTGTTGATTCTCTCCCCAATTGACAAGCCTTGTGACACGAATTATAAGTTTTGCATTCATGGATAGTTGAGTGTTGACATGACTCCCTCATTAAGTTCCAAATTACCTTGCTTAAGGGTGGCTTCATTGTTATCCAAATCATCCACTTTGATATTATTTTTCCTTAATACATGATGATAGGATATTTGCATGGTTTGGGAGATGAGGTTAATTGATCTCAAGAGTTGTTTAAGGGGTGAATAGTCTTCTCTAACCCCTAGACACATCTCATTCATGACAACCATTGATTCCCTGATTTCTTTTATCATTGTGACTCTTCTTTCCTTGATGCGTTGAAGTCCTAAAAAGAGAGCTAGGGATTCAGCCGACTTATTGGAATCCTTTCCAACTCCCCATGCATAATTTTGTTATTATTTTCCATCGGGGCCATAGATGACCCCCCAACACCTGCCGCCCCTTTAACTATTAATGTTAGAAAATTCATTTTTAGTGAAAAGTCAAAGAAAAACTTCATGTTGATTACCTTTTGATCCACATAATTCCTCTCTTTGCAACATTTCCATAACTCGTTTACACTCTTCTGCACTCAGATTGTGAACGATCTTATCGAGTTTCTTCAAGTTCTTTCTCAGCATGACACGCATTAACCAATACACATCATTAATTCAAGCCTGCATATAATTCAAATATATTAAATTTCTAATAAAACTTATAGAACTTGAATTGTTCTTTTGTTGCGATGATTTAGCATTGTGCTCGCTGCAATAAGTTGTTTTCCTTGAGCTTCTATTGACCATCTTATTTTAAAAAAGAAAAGAAAAAAAACTAGGAATCATTAGGTATAGAAATTATGAGATAATTTTACAAAAAATATAATGGTACGCATAATATAAATAAGCACATGTGCAGTATACATAATTGTGCTCACGAGTGTGGTATACATACATGTGTGCATTGGTGTATCATTCATGCGATATTACAAATTCGAATACTTTTTTTGACAAATGTTATATTCACCCAGTGCTCTATAAAATACTAAATACCCGGTGCCTCATAAATGTTTATGTGCACCACGAAACCTGTGAACAAATTCAAAACGAAACGTTTTTGGTAAAAAACATTTGTTTAAATTACGAATTAAGCAGTGCATATGATAGACACATGATAACCGATGCAACATTAAGTAAGTGTGTACTGGTGTGGTATTTCTGTACATACACACCAGAGTAGTACTTCTATATAATGTGCATTGAAAACCATGAAAGCATTTTTTTAAACTAACAACGACCAATTTTGGTATCCAATGCAATGAGTGGTCCTATTGCAACATATACCAAATACCCCCATATAAAAGTAAAATAACTCTCTAAAAAACTATTGCTTAGAAGGAAAATAATACAACTTGTAAAATATAAAGAGGGTAACCAAGAGAAAGAAAAATAAAGATAGGGCTTCCAGAACTGAAGGTAAGTATGAAACCCTTTTTTTATAATACACTGAAAATTGTTTGAATCCAATAGGGGGGATTTTGAGATGTTCAATAAAATGAAGTGACATACCATAAATTTCTTCTCTACAGATTTAGATGTGACCTACAGTGATCCCTTACAAATTTGTCTCTTCAAAAACATTTATTCATTCTAAAGTCTTTGTCGATAAATCTTTTTTGCACAAATACCCTCTCTAAATCTTAGGAAAATAATGAAATTAGGATTAGGGTTTCTTTTATAAACACACATTTAAGAAAATGAAATTCTCACTCATTTTTTCACTGTTTATTTTATCCCATTAATCATAAACCCACACAATGATTTTTTTTAAACTTACATTTATTGGTGCACTTTACAGTAAAGAGCACCAATTTTTAACTGTGAGTGAAAAGCACCAGTGCACTTTAGGTTTTATAACACACATAAAAAAGTAAATATTTGACAAAATGCATATGCAAAATTTTGCAAGTTAATTTTTGCGGAGATTTTGCTTTGCGAAGGAATAAATGGAGTATGATAGGTGGTGTTTTTCTTGATAATGCGCACCGGTGCTTCTTTTATATTTGGATGCACAAATGCATCAAAAAACAATACAATGCACTGATATCTTATAATCATTTTGGAATTATTCTTGAAGTTATATTGTTTTGTTCTTCCCAAATTTTCGTTTAATAATTTATTCACATATTGATGATTTTTTTGGCTCAGATGGTAGGGGGAAACATTATAATACCAAATGGATAATTATTCATATTCTATCTCATTCCATATCATTGCAAGTTCTTCAAGTTTCCCCCCTCCATTTGCAGTAAGTTCATATTCTATTTATTATCCATTTATCTAATTCAATTTATGTTATTTAAGCATGTGTGTTTTAATAATTGTTCATTGAACATTGCAAGATCATGATTCAGGATCGAGTTCAGATGCACAAGATATTCCACCAATCCAAAAATGGTGCAAGCTCTTATTAGGAAAAATATATTGTAGGCATATGTTTGACAAAAATGGAGAGTTGCTTTACCATGTCAATTGTAACACGCCATATTCTAGAAACCAACCTAGGTCAATGGTACTGCATCGTGAATTGGATCTCTTTTACTATAGCACAACAATATTGGGTTATTCAAAATGTAAAGGGTTTAAGGAAAACCCACGACGTGTCACAATGTCCCATTATATTAACGATCAACTACCCAAAGTTGATGGTCTCAAATACCTCCCATTGTAGTCAAGAATCCAACAAGTGATATAGACAAGAGATGTAGGAACACTTCCATATCCTCTTTTTTTGGAAAGTTGGAAATCAAATCAACTAAGTTTCATCCTAAATTGACCAACTCGTCTCCTTTTGTTTAGTCAACTGAGAGTTCTAGTGAACCAAAGTATGATATCAGTGCTACCAAAAACATCTCTACTAGGAGATCCAAAAAGTTGTGGGTGTTGAGAGCAAAAATGTCCAAGTACACACCAAGGTCAGTAAAATTGTTGTAAGGGAGTGATGACTTCCCTGTTCCTATGCTTTTGTAATGTAAATACCAAAAATGTTAAAACTATGCTTTGTATGGTGCTTGTTCGTATTCCATGAATGTTCCCGGTGTTGGAACCAAATTCTCCTTTTGTGGTAATAGTTATATGGTTTCCAAGTCTAAAATAGATGTTGCAAATATTGGGTTGCTTATCCTTTCACATGTATTCATTCCTTCCAAACAATCAATAGTACTTATGTTGTTTTATTGTACTATTTATTGTCGATATGATTACTTGAATATTGTTAAATACAAACATAGCATTTCCATGTATAGTATGTGCATGGATGGTTATGTTTTTGGAAAATTTGACAGGAAAAATCTAGTATATATTAATGGTCATCCATGAAATCATGGGAGCATTGCAGGGTCATAAATAGTTATAGGTCCTCGTTATTTAGTACAATTTGTTCCTTTGAGGAACACTCTGATGATGAAGAGTTCTTTATAAAATGGAAAGCATACATATTTGTTGTAGCGCATGCAATACACAGTTTTGTCTCACGGTGATGAGTTATTAATAAACCATAACTTTCGTAAACCACTAAATTCTCATAAAAAACACCTTGCATTGAGTTTACCTTTAAATTCCCCTTAGGGCGTAAGAAAAAATATCTTTAAGTAATTTGTTTTATCTTGATTTCATCATTCTCTAGGAGTTGACTTTGTACTCCCACATTGTACTCTTACTGGATGTATCCTTTAGTCCCATTGACACTTCTATGTTCATCCAGTGGACATTAATAAAATTGTATTATCTTATATTAAATGGAACTAATGTAAATGTATTTCTAAATTCAACATGTGTTATATAAAGTGGTGTGTTGTATGTTTATCATTGGGCAAAAAATTTATGTGCTTGTAATAAATGTTTAGTATAATGTTTGAGCATATTAATGCATTGTGTTATTAACTTTATTGATCTAATGTTTAATATTTTTACAATCGTGATTCAGACATGATTAGAAACTTGTCCGCCACCTCCTTTTACACCCCACTACGATGTCAAATCCAAATAAATCTACTAAATGAGCATAGCTCAGATACGAAGCATACCAAGCATGGTTGAATCAACCACCTATCCAATTCCCGCCATGTCCTAAATCACCAATTCAAAACCTCTACAATAACACTAGTTATTCACATGTCGGGGATGGAGGCAATGATATACAGATTGGTATGGATGATTTCTTATGGGATACCCATGCCATGGAGGGAATATTGTTGCATGCATTCCAACAAATTGAAAATGGGGATGATGTTGATATCATCGATACATTCTTCAAAATACTGAAATATACTTCTACCACCCCTCTCTTTGGACATGGGTCAAGTCCTACACAAATAGGCACAACAATGTTACTCTACAACTTGAAATCAATGTGCGATATGTAATACGTATGCTTATCGACACTTTTGAGGTAACTAACCATTAAGTCCCCTATTTTTTTAAGGAATCTTGTCACAATGAACATTGAAAATTGTTGATTTTATGCATGGTTGATGAATGTGTGCATTTATATTCCCCACTAATTGCAGGTTACAAAAATATAAGGTACTTTCGAGTGATAATGTCTTGCATGAAAGATACGTTGAGGAAAATAAAATGTTGAAAAGGTTGGGTGTTGAGTACATATCATACCGTGCGGGAATGATTGTATTCTATACATAGACGGATATTTCGACAAAGAGATATGTCAAGAATGTGGGCATGATAGGTACTAGAAATTTAAAAAAACACGGGTAAGGCACATGGTCCTTCAGAAAAACAAGGGTAAGGAAAATGGTCCTTCTCATAAGATATTGAGGCATTTTCCTATAATTCCAAAGTTTTAAAGGCTCTTCCTTTGAAAACAATTAGCCGAGTTGCAGGGGTGGCATACCTCACATAGAAGTGAACCAGGATTTATGTGAATCACAACATATTCAATAACCATGAAGCATATAAAAGATACATGGCTCAATAAATTTAAAGATGAGGTATAGAGCCTTTGATTAAGCATAGCAATGGATGGAGTTAACCTATACTCCCTCCAAAACACCAACTATTATTTTTGGCTAGTGGTAGTGATCAATAAAAATATCCCCCCATGGTTTTCCGTGAAGGTTGAACATCTTATGATGGCTCTTATAGTCCTAGGTAGAAAACAAGTGAAGCTAATGGATGTTTACCTCCAACCATTGATCGATGAATTTAAGTAATTATGGGAATAGATACATGTATAATATGTATCAAAACCCATCACAATAGAAAGGTATTTTACGTTGAATAGTATATATGCGTACACCACGCACGATTTTTTAGGAGTAGGAATTTTCTCTAGTAAGCATGTTGATTGAATTGTCCTTATCTATAATGTTCTTTTTGGCGTACTTAATTTGGTGCAACTATGTTTTTTGATGCTAACATGATCTGTATACAATAATATCGTAAGTATTGTAACAAAAGGATTTCATGGATGTACATATTGTAGACCTTCTATAAAATCTAGGTGGTCCAACCACCTACGAAATTCAATGTACAACCGCTCCATGGTATTTCTTCCAAAAGAGCACCCTTATAGAATACTTGCATTTGCTTTCAATGGTAAACCTAATAAAACCTGGAGACCTGAAATAATCACACTGGTAGATTGGATTAAGGCATATGACACAAAGAAGGAGAAGGAAATTGTAGAAATTTTTGATTTAAATGCGAAACTCATGTTCAATGATCCTGAATGTTTTTACACCTATGTCGCGAAAATTCCCATTGGGATCAAAAAGAAATCTGTATTTTATGAGCTTCTGTATTGGGAGCATCTTAAGATCGCCCACTTACTAGATCATATGCATATATTCAAAAATGTTTCATATTCTTTATGGAGACACATATCATCCAAATAAAGTGACACATTGGTTGTTAGGAGAGATCTTATTTCTTAAAATACTAAAAAGAGACATTGGCTAAGAAAAGAAAGTAGAAGAAAGGTTGGTCCCTCTTGGTCTTTTAAAGAAGGTGATGTCCCATAGATTTTGAAGAAATGCAATCTACCTATGGTGAAGGATGTTATATTGGGTGTGAAGGCACATTCTTCATATGGGTCAACTCTAAGATGTCACGTCGTTGTAGAAGGAAATTCGTGAGTGTTGAAATCAAAATCACATGACCATCTGAAATTTCTAAGGGTATGTATCGATAATACATTATTCTTTTCATAGTAGTGTAGGTTAAAATATATTGTGCCCTCAAAGTTTTATGGCAATTAATTATGTGTATTGTGTCTATTTAGTAGTGTCGTTATCCTTTTCTCGTGCATGGTTGTGTGAACCATGACTTCCCCCAAGACCTGTGACGTGCCATATCGAAATTATATGCATTTGTATGTTGGATCACATCAAAGGATATTCATATGGCTAGCATTCCATAGTGGCATCAAGAAATAGTTGAGATTGTTCATATGTTTGAGAAGGAAATTCCCACGATTTTTATGGATGTTCTCATGAGGTTGAATTAGCGAGTGTGATCTCATGTCGTTGGATGTTCTTCTTAGAGAGGTACATGAAAAACTTGAAAGGGTTTGTTCGTCAAAAGGAAAAACAGCGAGCACTATGGCAGAGGGGTACATAGTATATGAGTCCTTCTATTATGGTAGTGAGCACATCAAAAAAATTGATGACATACTAGGGGTAGTGGTTTGGGACGACGATTGAGATGAGGACAAAAGGGAAGGGGATATACTCCAAACGAATGGAAAAAGGCGCATTAAAGAGTAAGTCACTTATCTTTTGTCAAATTTGTAGAGAGTAACTATTTAAATTGAAGTTGATATTATATATTTGATCTCATATTGTTCTTTTTGAATTCTTGTATACCTCAATGAATTCAGAAATTAACGCCATCAATTAATTCATCGTTTACAATGTGGAGGCAATACAACCATGGGTCGTGTTCTATGAAGATAAAAGGAAGGAAATGGAAAAGTGACGGGAAATAATTCAGACAGTTGAATGGTGGAATCATGCCTTATCCCGATCACTTAAAAGAAAATATGCCAATGGTTTGTCCCAACAATTGCGTGAATGACTAGGTCACATAGAAATATGTGGCATTCAATCCTTACCCACGTGGATAAGAGGATGCACTAAATATAGGTATTGGGTGCAACGTTATGCAATAATCTCTCTGAGTACCACGTTCAATTTATAATACAAATTTGAATTGCAACATGTATTATGTAATTATTAATTCTCGGTTTATTACACGTATGACACCATCCTTTGTTCACATTTTTACAAGTGCATTTGTTTCCATCTGTGTGAGCATTTAGAAATCAATTTCACACTAAGGATGCCGATGATGGACACCTCACACAAGATTGTGGAGTGGATTTCGATTTCAACCAATCTAGTCGTGCTAGCCACCATAATCAAAACGTAATAGAGGGGAAGTTAGGTTATTAGAAGTCAGGTGCTATAGAAGATCAAGGATAATTAAAACCAGTACAATGTTTTTCTATGCAGTACAAATGCATTTTGTTTTAGGCCAGTATAATAGAATATATACATGTAGAAAATAAAAAACAGACGGAGTATAGAAGACTGTAACTATTTGTTTTTTATATTTTGTATGTAGAACTAAACTCTTCTATTTACATAGCTCATCATAGATAGATCTTGAATGTAACCACAAGTTGCCCAGCTCAGCCGCAACTTCTTTTTTGATAATACAAAATTAATCGTTTATGTGAAAGAAAGAAAAAAAAGCAATATGTTATGATCACTATTTGCAATATTAATAATATGAATATTATCGTCTAGATCATTTTTATTGTAGGTATTTTTTAATCTTCGTTTATATTTAATATAAAAAAATATAATCATCTTCTTGATTTAACAAAAGGATTTAATAAAACAAATTGATTTAAAGAATTAATAAAATATGATTTAGGAGTGTTGTAATGATTTAACATAATCAGATAATAAAAATCATTGAAATGTTTTTTATGATTTTTTAGTGTTTTAATAAGCAAGATGTTTGCAATTTTAATAATATGAACTATTATCATCTAGTCACTTTAGTTGAATGTATTTTTTTTTATCTTTTTTATATTTATTATAAAAATATTTAATTATTTCCATGATTTAACAAAAAGATTCATTAAATCAAATTGATTTTAACAATTTACTCATTAATAATATTTATGATTGTTTTCATGATTTAATATTGTTTGTAAACATTTTTAATCAACATCGTGTAGCGTGTTGGACAACAAACAATTCACCTTGAAGAAGAGTTAAACATTATGTAGTGACCCCGTTTCCGGGGCCCTCTCAAAAGACTATCTAAATGATTTCTAACATAATATAAAAAAATGTCCATGTTACCAATGATAGAAAATTGAAAATTAACTCAAAAATTTAACTTAGAAAATACAATGGAATAATAAACATGTCAGTCGTAGGTCGATTTCGTTGTCGAAGGAGGAGTCGTTTTCGTCACCTGATCCAGTTTATCCTTTTTTCATCTGCATATTCCATTGGATTCCATAGGTAAAAGCTCATTAACCATAGGCGAAGCAACTGTTAGCTTCGCCACCCAACCGTAGGCTTATGCAATCAGTCGCATAGCCACCCCCGAGCTTCAGGGTTGTAGAGGATACACACTTGCAAAGGTTCAGAAATGAGATCCCCCCCACTAGAATCCTTAGCCAAACTCGCCATAGAAAGCACAATCAGAAACTCATAGCCAGTACGGCAGTCATCCAACAATAGGGTCCCTTTTCCCTTCTTCTCATCTTTCTTAAATAGGAAATTTTTCCTGCGACACATGTCGCTTCATGCAAAAATACTCTTTTATGTAATATTCTTTAATACAATTATTCACACACCCATGTGTCACTCTCTCATGAGAGTGTGCCTACTTCCCACATTTTACTCCTAGATGTCCCCTGATTCTAGGATTTCAATCCCTATTTTAGTGGGTGCATGTGGAGTTGACTATTTAGTGACTCCTAGTCTATCTTTTGCTCCATATTTAATTATTCCCAAATATTTAATTATAAATAATAATTTCATGCACAAACAATATAACGCAATACTATATGCCAAGTACATAACTACAAGTAGTCCTTTCATGCACAAAAAATTTAATGCAATTCTATATGCCAAATACATAACTACAACTAGTCCTTTCATGCACAATTAATTTTAATGCAATTATATATCCCAAATACATAACTATAAATAATCCTTGCATGCACAATTAATTTAATGCAATTCTATATGCCAAATACATGGGTGTTCGTTTATCCATTTTCTTTCCTTAATTGTCTAGGTACCACATTGTCGGGTCCTTCTTACTTTATTTCCTTAATTGTCTAGGTACCAGATCATCGGGTCCTTCTGATTTTCTTTCGTTAATTGTCTAGGTACCACATCCTCGGGTCCTTTTGACTTTATTTCCTTAATTGTCTAGGTACCACATCATTGGGCCCTTCCAACAATACTTTCTCATTTTACTGTTGTGTTGGTATTCCATGTAGTGATTTAGGAACCGTTACCTTAAATCATATGGCTACACTCTATGTGAGACTAATGGCGTTGAAGAGTAAGATCATTCTTATTGCGCACCCTTCAACCCCGTACATGACCAATCCGTTATGGTCTCCCCCGTACAACTTCACGCTTCCCCAAATAAAGATGAAAGGGCTTTCCAAACTCGTGCGTGGATTCTTATCGGAAGCCGACATCGTCATCATACCCCCGTGTGTGTTTTTCCCATCCTCTGCGACCCCCTTTCCATTATGTCGTGAATCAGTCGGTAAACCGTCTTAGTTGTCACTGTACACATACTCGGAACACACATATCAATA
This sequence comes from Larix kaempferi, assembly GCA_027924585.1. NCBI lineage: Eukaryota > Viridiplantae > Streptophyta > Pinopsida > Pinales > Pinaceae > Larix > Larix kaempferi. Next base: position 2,949,853 of record BSBM01001409.1, on the reverse strand, counting down.
GTATTGCTCAAAACCATCATATCATAATTCACTTCATTCATTCGTTAATCGTTAAGCAAACATATATATTTGTCCATTGGATTCATATCATAATCATCCGCATAATTTCATTTCCATAATTTAGCATAAATACAACATTCATCATAAGGGTTCACATGTGCTAATCAATCAACAATATTTCATATTAAAATCACAAGTATCCATAATCATCATTAAATCAATCATTCTTTAGAAACATATTCGTTTATCACATACATTGCTAAACAATTTTATTCTAAGTCAACATATATGCAGTCATTTATCTTGGTTTCTTTAGCTGGGTCACTTACCGATAAGTGTCGTCAATATCGATAGTCATAGCGAGTTTGAGGGGCATTACACATTTTGTTGGATTATGGTTATAACTTTTCGCAATAATGATCAAAATTAAATGGTTTCATAAAACTAAAGTTAAAAAATTCAAACAACAATAACATCAATGATATGCATATAAAATATGCACATATATCAATATATATTTCAATATACATATCGAATATACACGTATATCAATATACAATTTATAAATCAAACAACGTCAACATCAACATGATATGTCAAAAAATATATACATGAGCGATATACATATCAATATACATCTCAAATATACATCTCATTAAAATCAATAAACCTGTCATACATATATCAATATACATTTCACAAATACATCTCATCGAAATCAATAAACATACATTTCATAAATCTAACAACAACAACATCAACATGATATGAAAGAAATATAATATACATGAGCAATATACATATCAATATACAACTCATCAAAATTAATAAACATGTGAGACATATACATCTCAAGTGAAATATACAGACCTAAATATACATGTCAAGTACCAATACTACTATCTAGGTATATCTCACCATGTCAAATATAATATCTCTTTATTAGGAGGAGGAGGTGGTGGTGGATTGGTTGATGATGATGCTGGTGACACATGTGGATCAAGAGGAGGATATGGTGGATAGATTGATGGTGATGTTGGTGACACATGTGGATCGGCGTGGAGGAGGTGGTGGATCGATCGATGGTGCTACTTGTGACACATCAGGTGGAGGAGGAGGGCATGATGGTCTCTTTAGTGGAGAATTGGGTGGTGGATAATCTTGATTTCCACTAGGTCCAGGAGCATCATCTTTCGTAGATGAGTTAGATGAAGAGGACTCAACATCATCTCTCAACCTCTGGATGAGGTCGATGGCATTGACAACATGACACGTCAGTAACGTCATGTCACATGGACCGGTATCCCATATCTATGATAGATTTGGGACTCATAAAATGTCCCGAACACGAACCAATGCCACTCCCTAGGTGGTCATCACACGACATATGCGGTCTGGCACATCAGTTTGGACTCTACAGTCTGATCTATGGGCAGATTAGGTCTATGTACCGGAGGCTGATCATGGTGAGCACCTAGATCATCCATCTCCCCATCATATTGGGGAGGTGCATCCCCAGCATATGTGCCAATATCCAAAAAAGAATAGAGAACAATAATCAAATAATTGAAACAAAATGTTACAATAAATTACATGTGAATTAATTCAGACAAAAAAAATGCAACTATATTTATCAAAACATAACGATAATAATACCTCTCTCATATGTTGGCTCATCCTAAGTAAAAAGGATATTGTGTCATCCTCTCCAATCCATACCTACTTGTGGATAATGTACAATATTGCGGACAAGATCGTCCTCTTTATCCAAAAAATCACAAATCTTTCGATTGACAAAATTATACAACCACTCTGAATGGCCACTCTTGGGAAAATAACTACCCCCACATGCGCATGTGTGCATCGGTCATGGGCATAGCAAGGAGGTCATTGAGTAATGTAGGTCAAGTGGCATGAAACCACTAAAAAAATAGGGTAAATAAATATGATGCAAACATGAATAATCCCTTGCCGTCAAAAACTGAGTGACAACGATCTAAAGCAAAACAAAATCATCTCAAAAATATCGCCGACCACCCAATCAGTCAAGGCTTCTGTATAAAACTATCTACATAGTAAATCAATGAGAAAATAATGCACTTCCCATTAGAGGTAGACTATGTATGTTCCCATAGAATAAGAGATGGGAACCTAACATCCTTTGCACCAAATGCATGTAACCTCAACTCGCCGCCAGCAACTTAGAATAGTGTAGCATGTACAATGTCAGGGTTAACATATCTATGCATGTATGCCAGTTGTCTCTCTCCTGCAACATTGGGCAATAGATCTGGGAACTGGTCCAATCCTCCCCCTACTAAAAAACCTAGTGATGAAATAAACATCCTCCTCGGTGGGTTGATACCACAAATCGAGATCGACCCTAAAAAGATGCATACCATGATCCCAATGATGGATCAACTACTATAAAAACAAGGAGTCCCCCCTGAGGGTTTAAATTCCTCATAAAACTTGAGGAGGCCAAAAATCATCAAAAGGGCACGTGTGACCCATAATAGAGTGAGGAAGCATCTCTCTCTCTCTCTCTCTAGCCTTCCACTCACACACAAAGTTGTATGGAACGGATTGCTTCTATTGTTGTGTGCCTTGTCATCGTCATTGATTCACATAAAATTCTTCTTAGGAAGATATATATAGATAAAACAAATTGAAACTATAACACAAACACACATATATAATCATTTTGTTTTTATCAATTATTAAAACTAATTTTTTTTTGCAAAAAACTATGGTAAATTAATCAATGCGCCTAAAATAAATTATCTGTAGCGTGGTCGATGCACTACAATGGAAAATAAGCACCATAACTATTACGGTACTCCATGTTTTGTTGCACACTGGTATTGTTTTCATCATGACAAACATAGGTACAACAATTTTTACACAAATTAAAAATTGCAATTTTTTCCTATGTTGCTATGCTAATTGGTGCATTTGGTCTTGAAATGCATCGATAATGGTGCACTACAAGCGAATCAACGCATTGATAAGGTTTTTAAATTTTATGTTTAATAAGGCAATGTGTTGCATTATCCAATGCACTAGTTTTGGTTTTATGTCTATTTTCGAGGTAGCAGTGTGTTGTTCTTTGTTTTTGTTCTATTTTGGTTGTGGCAGTGTATTGCATTTCTTAACGCACCGAAAATATTTTCATTTTGTTTTATGGGTGGTGTGTTGTTTAAAAATGTACAAGTCCTAGTGTGACATATGGATCATAACACCATTGATATTTTTTTGTTATATGTTTATAATGGGAGTGCATTCTGTTACATAATTCACCATTAACAATGCGTTTCGGAGGCATGCACGAACCATTTAGTTTTTTTATTTTAATACGGTGATGCATTATAATGGGATTAATGCACCAGTTAAATTTTCTTTTTCTTTTTTAATTTTTTAGGTGATCGATGCATTGTTCTTAGGAAGCATTATGATAATGATTTATAAAGTATCGGTGTGTTGCATTCAATATTGCACCGATAACTGTGCATTACGTTGGAGGGAATGCATCAATGTGTATTTATTTTTATTTAGATTTTTGGAAATGCGTTGTGCTTTTGAACACACCAAAAACGTTTTATTTTTTATTTTTTGGGTGGTACACTGTGTTTAGGAATGCACTAGTCATGATGCGGCATATGGGGCAAAACGCATCGGTGATGTTTTTGTTGTATGTTTAAATTGACGGTGAGTTGCTTTAAAGAACACACCATTATCAGTATGTTTTAATGAAATGGATGCACCATGAAGTTTTTTATTTTTATTTGATTGCAGCGATGCGTTATATAGGACTTACCACATTGGTTAGGTTTTATTTTTTATGTTTAGGTATCGATGCGTTGTTTTTAGGATGCACCAATTCGGTGCTAGCTTGAAATTAAAAGGACACACCGATTCAACACTACCTGTAAATTAATAGGACACACCAGTGCGGTCCAGTGTGAGCCAAATGCTTAAATCTCACCACATAAATTTAAAAAAAATGAAAAAAATGGGCAAACTAAAGATAAATTTGAAATTTTAATCCACTAGATAAATTTTAATCCACTAGCGTTGTAAAGATGAAACTTTAAGCATCTAAAAAAGGAAGTGTTGTCTTACCCTATCAAAGGTGATTTCCATATCTAGCTTGAACGCCGTGCCTTTTTCTTTATTGGTTCGATTGGAGTGAATGGATTCTTGAACTAGAATGACATTGTTAGTTATCCATCATTGTTTGACAAGTCGTTCTTACTTCTTCGAAATTAAACGTATTTATCTTTTATATAAAATGTAAATTTCAATATCCCTGAGGGTATAGACTAGTTGGCAATAAGGTGCATTGTAAGGCACTACTTGTGACATTTCAGGTTCAAACCTTGACTAACCCTATGTGTCACATGTGGGGCAACATTGGTATGCCTAGGGGTATAGTGGTAGCAGACTGAAATCGACCCTGTATCATGTAAGTACAAGCTCAGCCTTAATTGTCAATTCCCCTAGTTACAAAAAAAAATTAAATTTCAATTTTTATAAAACATTTTGTCATTTTACAAAAAAAAATATCATTATTAATATGAAAAAATTAATTAAAACAAAATATAAAACAAAAAGACCTTGACTATGTGAAATTTTCCTTATACAAAGTCGATTAAAATATTAATGTTGAAAATAATTTAAAAAACGGACAAGAAAAATTATTATAATATAAAGGGGAAAACAAAATCACTCCATGAGTAATAATGATGTGAAAACTTCTTAAGCTAAAAGTACTTTATATTTTAAAATGGAATAACATGTAGATGGAAAATATTTGCCTTAAAAAAGAAAGAAAAACATCTTAATAATGTGGAAAAAAACACTATAAATATATATTATATTTGAGAATTCATATTTTAAAAAGTTGTTGAAACAATCCCTAATATGTTCCAATTGAATATCTCTAAGACAGTACTTGGGTACTTCGAGCACTCCAAAAAAAAAAAATAATAATCACAATCAACTTTATTAAACTAATAGTATATATCAAAATCATTATTAAATTCGTGAGAGCAAGGGATGCACTGCATATAATCACTTACTCTACCCTTCCGACCAACAACTCCATTTTGTCAAATATAATCACTTACGCTACTCTTACTCGAGGTTATAAGATGAAGCATTAAAAATATAATATGTTCAACATTAATATTCTTAATATATGCTATATCATAATATTACCTATTCACTCTCACCTACTCAAATAATATTTTAATAAATCTTCACACTATTATCCTTACTATTACCTATTCACTCTAACCTACTCAACTAATATTTTAATAAATTTTCACACTCTTATCCTTACTTTTATTTTATAAGATAAATATTAACATATTAATTTAATTTAGATATTAATATTCATTAAAAGTTAAGATTAGTCAATGAAATGACAAAGAATATAATATCTAAAGATAATAAAAAAATCTTGAAAGTACATCTTAAAAAAAACAATAATGAGGAGCATCAACCTAATGAGATGTGAATAATGAAGAAATTTAAGAAGGAAGTTCTCTGGTAGAAACTTGTTGCTTTGGAGAAGCACTTGAAACATTCAAGGCTACAAAAATATGCACCTCGTACGTAATAATAAATGTTATATAGGCTAGGATATACATTGTTGAATCTAAAGCATTTCAGATCCAATGTATTTTTTACAATGAAATTAATCATGGGAAACCCTTCGGGATTTTCCCTCATTTCAAGGATGATATTTGGGGTAAACATTCACTTGTAGTTTTGACAACCTAACCCGGTTGGGATGTTGAGTGAGGCCCACAATATTCACAACGGTAGTCATCCCATGACTTGACCTCGTGAACTCTTGCTTGCAATTCACAACATACATGCACTTGAGCTAATCCACTAGGATTCCAATGATGTATATACCAACCTATGCAACATTTATTATTTTGTTGTGGGTTGAATATTGATTGCATACCTATGAGTTAACTATTGTATGTCACCATCTTCCTTGAATAAATGCCCATTACATAGTAATGAACAATTAATCAATGTAAAAGAACCCTCTTTACTAAAAATGGCTCACAAATTAGTTGGTGCTCATTAATGATGGGACGACAAGTTGTTAGGGATTTGCTATTACGATCCTATTTAAGAGCTAGGAGGTTAAGGAATGTTTTGTCAAGTATTCTTGTATTTGGAGCTCTCTTTGAGAGAAAGGTCGCCCCTCCTTAAAAGATAGGTGAACATTTATTTTCTCTTTTATTACCCTCATACAATGGTATATTATGCATTATAACATTTTAATTTTCTCTCATACATCCTGAGTGGTCCTAACAGTTAAGAACACATGTTTCATCATAGGAGGTTATAGGTTCAAATCCGAAGGAGGGTAGGGTATGTAAACCTATGTAGAATTTATCAGTTACATTGTTGCACAAAGGGGGGTCCCTTGTCCCACAAACAAGGGAGTCTCATACACTAAATTGGTGTCTTGTTTGGCGGTGATCTTAAAAATATTTTATTATTATTATTATTATTATTATTATTATTATCTAGATTTATGTATTATCATCTTTGTATGCTTGGTTGTGTTCTAAGTTTAAGGGTTAAGGAACGTTGTAAGTGGTATCAAAGCTCTTTCCTAAGCCTACACGCCTCTAGATTTAGCAAAAAAATTTAGGTCGCAGATGTATTCTGACATCTTTGAATCACACAAAGATTTGTCATTTGAGGGTAAAACTACGGTTGGGGAATAATACATGTAGAAAATAAAGTTGTGTCACTTGGTTGGACACCTAGTAACCTCGGTTGGTACCGCTTCAAGTAATATCGCATTAGACGACACGTGTATATGGAATTATCTTCCACACACCCTATGTTATATCATAATCCCTCTAGGCGCACCTAAAAACAACTTTACATAAATAAATTATTGTTTTATTGCTATAGTACACTAAAAAAACACTCAAGGAGATCGCTCCCGTGTACTAGGGTATCAAGTAATGTGGCTAAGCGTACAATATATCAACCTTAAAGTAATGAAAGATTCAACCAAGTACTATTGTTGGAAACCCTCTGATGTATTAAAGCGATATGGCACTTGAAATTCGTGTGTCTATAGGACCCTGAATACCCTAGCTCTACAGGAAACCAACAAGATTCCAACATCTTTGCATCCATAAGGAATTTAGAAATTATGTCAATGCAATAATCTTCACCAAGGAGTAATACTGCCACCAAAGTATAAATAAATAAATTTTGGGTCCCATCGGAATTATTGTGGGATGCTTATCTCAAAAGAATCCTTGCATCTTGCTAATCATGTTGTATACCTCTACAACAACCATTTTGGTGTGGACCCAAAAAACAATATTTTAAGGTATATCTTAAAATACTCATCTTGAGCCATTGGTAGTATTAAGATAAGTCGAAGTTAGCATTTTGTAGGATCTTAATTGGTCCCATTGGTTACTTGCAATATGGAAAACATAGAGAAACAAAATACACACCTACCCAAAACACACAATCAACTTGAAACCAGGGTTTATAAACTAGAGGTTCAGTCAATGACCTTACCAAGCAGAAAAAAAAAAAAAAAAAACAAAGCCAAATGCTAGCATCAATATGTCAAAGCATAGGTATCTTGGATCCAAACATGGATCGAACCAAAGAGGAATATTTAGCAAATGAAGCACATGACATAATTTATTTCCAAAATATCGAGCATCCACCCGTTTAGGATCACAATTCATGTCATTGCTTTTCAAAAGGTAGACATGAACAAGTTTGATGGCTCTGAAACCTCATGGTGAGTTACCCAAATAGGACATTATCTCCATGGCATTACTAATGACCTACAAAAAGTGAAAGTGGGGGGTCTTATGTTTATATTTAGAATGTTGGCAATGGTGGTGATGCTATAAGAAGCTTTATGGGGGCTACATTCCTTGGACTCGTTTTATGAAGATCCTTCATGATCATTTTGAATGTGACACTCACTACCTAGAAAGGATGACAAAATCACACAGGAGTAACACAGTTATGGATTATATTATAGCCTTAAAGAAATTTGCAATCCACATAAAGGGCCTCTCTAATTCCTTTTTTAAAGAATGCTTCATCGGTCGTCTCAAAGAGGAAACTTGGGCACATGTCATAATGTAGTGCCCCAAAACATGGTTGAAAGCTTGTGTAAAATCCAAATAAACCAAGATGGTGATCAATGCTCAAACCAAAATACCAATGTTCACTACTCACACTAACCCTTCCATGTAAATCACTCCTAGTACCTTTGACCATAGGCCATTGAGAATTCATAAGTCATCTCCATAAGAGATGGAAAAATGCCAATGCCTCAAAAATTGTTATAATTGTGATGAACGATATTTTAGAGGCCATAAATGTAAAGAACATTTTTTTTTCCCAAATGGATGTATCCCTGCAATACCACTCAGTAAACATACCATCTAAAGAGACTCAAGACACAAAAGTATAGGATGTCACTTCGTCCATGGAAAAAAATGCCACCTCGCAAGCTTGTGGTGAGGAACCCCAAATTTTGCTCCATTTATGATTACGTTTTCAGCACCTCAAACCTTGAACTTTATTAGCTACATCAAGACCCACAGAGTGATTGTACTGGTTAACCATGGAAGTACCCACAATTTTATTCGTAGGAGATTGGTAGAAGAAACCGATTGTTATGTTTATCTTATACCAAATTTCCAAATTATGATAGCAAATGGCTATATGAAGAAATGTGGGGGTTGATGTGAAAATGTGAAACTTCAAATGGGTGATTACCATCTCAAAACTAACATCCTTGCTATTGAAATGGGAGGTTGTGATGCAGTTATAGGGGTAGAATGGCTACTCACTTTGGGTCTTGCCACCATGGATTTCAAGGATCTATACATGAGCTTCACCAATGATGGTTAAAGAAATAACCTCAAGGGGGTCACCTTAGGTTTCCTTGCAATTAACACCTCACATCATATGGAAAATTTATTGAAGAAAGGCTAGTTAGACATACCACACAATTCAATTCCATCCAAATGGTGGACAACCCCCCACAAGTCATTCACTGTTACTTGCAGTTGGTTCTTTGTAAACATGAACAAGTATTTGAAACACCCATGGGTTTACCATCCTCATATGGGGAGTATTACTATGGTATTCTATTAAGTTTAGAAAGTAAAAATGCCCAATTTACATTTTTACAATCATCCTTTTGCATGAAACAATGAAATAGGAAAGATCATTCAATAATTGTTGGAGGCTAGAGCCATTCATCCTAATACCAACACGTATTCATCCTTGGTGGTCATGGTATTGAAAAAGGAACGTGCTTGTTACATGTGTCTTGATTTTGAGCTCTCAATAAGCTAACCATCAAGGAAAAATTTATCATCGCAACCATTGATGATCTCTTGGATGAATGCCATGGAGCCAAGTTTTCCATTAAACTTGACATTCATTCAAGATACCACCAAATAAGTATGAAAGAGGTAGACATCCCTAATATATATTTCCATACACATGGAGGCCATTATGAGATTTTAGTGATGCCCTTTGGCCTTTGAAATGCTCCATCCACCTTCAAGAGCCTTGTGAACAAGATTTTTCAACCTTCCATATGACATTTTTTGATGATATTATTTATTGATATCTTGAGCTACAACCCAACATGTGAATCCCACCTAGAAAATGTTGATTGCGCTTGAAATTATTTTGGAACCACCAATTATTCATGAAACATTCCAGATGTGCCTTTGGGACTTTAGATACAACAAAATTTGAACCCAAAATCCGACGAAATTGACTATGTCGTCGGATTTCACCTTTTAAATTACGAATTTTGAGCAACTTTTTTTAATTGATGCATGGCATCGTCGGATATTCGACGGTCGTCGGTTATCTGATGGCAGTCGTCGAATATCTAACCTTTATTTTATAACGGTAACTATGATCACGCTAAGGTTATCATTGTTCGTCTAATAATTTTATTGTTAATTCATAAGTCAAATTAATACGGATGAAATGTGTTTCATTAATATTATTTATTTATTATATTAAATAGATTTTTATTTTTATTTGTTGTAGCTTGATAGCTGAATTTTTGTTACCACCGTCAAATATTTTACCTCGCACATATCGAGATTTATCTGTCATCATGAAAGAAATTGGAATGCAGTATGAAGCAATTCATGCATGCCCCAATGACCATGTCATATATTATAATCAGCATGAATTTGAAACAGAATGTTCGGAATGTCATATCAGTAGATATCAAACATATCAAGTAACAAAAAAGGTTCCTCGCAAGGTTCTTCGTTATATTCTTATTATTCCACATTTGCAACGATTGTTCAGGTGAAAAATCATAATGCAATTTATGGATTACCATGCACAGAATAGAGGTCAAGATGACATTATTCGAATGCATGCAGATGATTCTCCATTTAGAGATATGGACAAAAAATGGCCTCACTTTAAAGAAGAACCTCGTAATCTTAGGATTTATTTGGCAACAGATGGTGTCAATCCATTTGCAAAGATGATATTTGTTTACTCAGTGTAGCCTATTTTTGTTATCAACAATAACATTCCTCCATGGTTGTCAATAAAGAGGGAGCACATAATGTTGTCGATGATTATTCCAGGTATATTGTGTCTACAGCTTTTTTTTAATGTAGTGGCATCTTAGTTGTCGTATTTTGTTGCATAATGTCATATATATATTTTTTATTTTTCTCTTATGCATGGTTTATATATCTAAATGGTTCTCATAATTATATATTTTATATGTTAAAATCAATCAGGTAAGTACCAATTTAAAGATATGAATGTATATATCGAACCTCTTATTGGAAAGCTACTAAAGTTATGGAATGGCATCACTATGTATGACATATCTAGAACAATAAGACAAAGGCAATTTCAATTCCATGCAATGCTTGTATGGACAATACATGATACCCCAGGGTTAACCCATTTTTGCGGTTTGTAATTATAAGTTCCACTTTAATTGCATTTAATTTTATGAACTAGTTAATATACTATGCACGCATGTTTTTTTAAATAATCCATTCATTTTATATATAATTATAATTGACATAGATAATCCATATCTTTATGTAGGTATTCAGACAAAGGGAAAATTTGCATGTCCAGTTTGTGGCCCTAAGATCAAATCTCGTCGTTCAAAAAGTTTGGGAAAGGAGGTGTTTGATGAGTATAGGCACTTCCTCTCTAAGAATCACAGGTATCGAACTACCGAAAAACATATGTTCAATGGGAATCAAGAGACTGCATTAAAACCGCAGAGAATGATACCGCACCTATGGAAGTTGCAATATTTTAGAAATCATCAAGGTGTGTATGAATCATTGTATATGAAATGTTATGTATTTTTTTTATTGTGTGTTGTTTACTGTAATTGACATTGATTTATGTAATTTATTTATAAACTATGATTCATGATGGTCGTCGTGATCATGAAGGCATTAATGGGCTTCCACGAGGAATGAAAAGTTATCCTAAACAATTCAGTAGGTTTCCCTACTATGAGCATCTACAAATTGCTCATATGTTTGATACAATGCATATCGGAAAGAATGTGACTGGAACGTTATGGTGAATATTGGATGGAAGGAATGAGAAAGAAAAAATTGTCAAAATTTGCAAAGACATTCAAGAAGGCAACCATGCAATGAAAGACGTCATTTAATTTCATAGCAAAGGAGACCAAATTAATATAAACTCACTTCCATGGATGTTAACGGAGCATCAAAGTAATGTTGTAAAAGAAGTCATGCGAAAATTAAATTTCCCACCGGATTTTGTTCGAACATGAAGAATATCATAACAAAGAAAGGTGATTTTTCGGGAGTGAAAATGTATGATTGGCAAATCTTCATGAAGGTAATTATTATGGTATGCATATAATTCTTACTATATTTTTTTATTCCAGTGCATATTGTTGGTATTTTGTTTGTATAGTTTTTGTAAAAAAAATGAAATGATTTGTATATTGTTACAGTATGTTCTACCTCTCTCTCTCCCGGACAACTTCGACAACAATGTCAAACAAGTTATATATAATCTTCGGAAATACATGAGGTAAGTAGCGATTTTTTTCATGCACTTAGTGTTTGTTTAATTCATCGTAGAACTTATATTTGATTTTTGTGCACTAATTCATGTTATGTAATATAATTTTTTTTTGTTAAATCTAATGATTTGTTTGCATCACTTGTAGATGGTTGTCATATAAAGAAATCCATAAAGAAGATATAAAGTATTGGAGGAGAGAAATTCCTCGTCTCATGTGTGAAATGCAGAATCATCTACCTTCAGCATTTTTCATTGCACATGAACACTACCTCATACACCAAGTTGAGGAGATTGAATTATGTGGACCTGTACACTCAAGGTCCATGTGGATGGTTGAGAGGCACTTGAAATTTTTGAAGGGTTTGGTTAGACAATGAGCACGTCCTGAGGGTTCTATGATGGAGGGATATATTGTATACCAAAACATGTTGTATATTAGTGAATATCTTCCTAAATTAGTGTCAAAGCCTAATTTAGGTCGCATTTGTGATCCGGAATCCAATAAATTTTTTGAAGGGGAGTACCTGAAGGGGAAAGGTAGATCGAGGAAGGTGAAAGGTAATTATTAGATAGTGGAGATTAATTAATATAATACATTTGAATGTTTATTTTTATGTATATATCATACATATTCTATTTTTAATATTCAGTATGCATCAATTAAGATTGTATACTTTGTTAAGTGAATTTATGTTTGTATTGAATTTTAATTTTATTTTCATCAAACAGTTGGTCGAGAGTGGGATGCATTTCATTTATACATCGCAAACAATCTTGATGGGATGAAGGTATGGATTGAATGATGTGAACAATCTGGTCATGGAATATCATGGGAAGGTGTGGCTTCATTGGTTAAAGCAGCATGTCGCAATGGAGATACCAATCTTACACAAAGGGAAATCGATTTAGCATATGGTTTAAAAGATAAGCAGGAAAGCGTATTAATCAACCAAACTACTTATTTATTTTACAAATATATTGATGTACACGTTGATTTTTTCCCTGTACGGAATAAACATGCACTTAATCATAAATGTATCATGATGTAATCTTTACGTGTATGGCTTGTTGTAGGTAAAACACCATAAGGCTATGTGGTGCAATGGTTGTAAATATCGCATCAAAAATTTGGATGAAATGAAGAAAACATCAGATTGTGGGATATATGCAGTATTTGAGGTGACCAATGTTTCCTCTAAAAGTGATAGACATCCAAAACTCTCAGAAAATCGATACTATGGGTATTTGGAAGATATTCTTCAGTGTGACTTTAACTCCTTCAATGTAGTTCTGTTTGTTGTCAAATGGTACAGTTTACGATTGAATCAGCGTGATCCCGATAAAACTATTATTGAACATGATAATGGATTTACCATGGTTAATACAAGGTTGTTTGAGCCAAGAACGGAGCCCTATGTTCTTCCAAGCCAATATGAACAGGTATTCTACTCTGAGGTTCTAGGTAGAGGGGGTTGTTCATTTGTTGTGAGACACGATCCAAGGAGAAGTCCAGTAAAGTATAACATAGAGGAAGGTAATGAAGAGGGTCTCGAAGAAGAAGACGATGTTGAAGATGATCAACATGAGTTAGATGATCATGTTCCAAAAGAATATGTCGAAGAATTAGTTGAATCAGATGATGTAGCAGACAATGTCCATGAAGATCATATTGATGATGACATGATGATCGTAACTGACAATGATGATGATGATGATATGGCTAATCCTTACAATGTTTGTTACGGAGAAAAACTTCCTATGGCTTGGGGTAGACCACAACAGACAGATGAATACTAGAAATCAACTCAATTCCCAATGTATGCTATATAAATGTAAATGATAAGAAGTGGAATAAAAGACCAACCTTCAACTGGACGTTTGATGTATATCCTCGTTGAGCTTTCAAATCACCACACTTGAACCTGCAACTTAGACTCAACAATAAACACAAGCAAGTGCATATGATATATGAAAGATGTTAGCATAAACAATGGCATAGTCCATGATATACATAAGCAAATGTACCCAATGATAATAAACAACCATTCACAATATTGATTGGACGAGAAAATGAGTATTTCTATTAATATGAACAAGAATTACAAGATACAACCTCTTCTCGACAACTCATCTGAACCAAGAACTAGGTCCCTCCCACGCCCCTCCACTTGTGCCTCCACCACTTCAATCCCCCATGCAATGGAAAACTCACGAGTAAAGGAGCAAATCCTTCACAAGATATGAAAGAGTTTGGTAGGTGCACATAAAATGGTTCACAAAGACTAGGATCAATGGATGTAGACTCAAGCTATGGCAAAAATCCGATAGAGTTTCGATGCTCTCTCCTTCTCCTCCTTCCATGCACCATAAGAGCTCAATATATAACCCTCCAAAGGTAAGTGAAAGGTCGAATCGAGTTGTTTCGGGATACATGGAGGGACAAAGGAGTGAAAAATATATTTTTTACTATTATTTACCAAAAAGTCGATGTACGCGGGTTGTAGTGATGCAGCCTGCGTATACGCGAGGTGTACAGAAGTAGCTCGCGTATAGGAGGAAAAATAGGGAAAAAGGGGTTCAATGGGAACCACAAGTATGGTTTTGTGTCTATAAATAGGTAAGGGAAGCCAAAGAGTATAAATGCTCACAAGGTGGAAAAATAAGGTGTAGCAGATGCCCCCTAATGTGTGAGGTCATAGAAGGTACTACGATGATTGAAATACATTATGAATCTCAGAAGTGGATTGATGGAGACACAAATGGAAGGAGTATCCCACTCGTCATAATACAATGATATCTCTGAATAAATATCAGTACAATACATAAAAATCTGATACAATGGCCATGAATAGGCAATATATAGTGAATACATGTCATGAGTGGTCATAGCCATGACCCAATATACAGTAGGATATGGTCTCCTGTTGAAGAGGAAACAACTGATGCAAACTGAAGGTACAAACTGCTGATGTATGAGACTGGTCTCTCATAAGCACAATAATGATCACCAGTAGCATACTGAATGCCACTGAAGTCTGGGCTCTTCTACACAAATCATCTACGGTGCATGCCCTATCAAGCGAATAAAGGTGTTGATGTCGAACCTGATGTGGCATCGTCTGATTACTGGTCATTGATGTATATCGTTAACAGACGCGAGATAACCCACCAATAATGAAAATGGGCATCAAGGAACAGATTACATTCACCAAGTGTGAATAGAGGTGTTGAGGTCGGACACTTGATGAATCCATCGATCAGGGGACATTGATGAATTCCCAATTTGTCGATGGCGAGAGAACCTACCACTAATGATTGCAAGCCTCAAGGTACCCAACAGACTCTAAATCTCGATTCCGGAATAAATGAGTTGGATTCGATGGAATCAGACTCGCTGGAAGGAGGGAATTAATGGATCCCCCATCAACTAGCACAAGGTAGCAGCTGTGCTGAAATACTTGGAAGAAATCAGACTAACAGATCGAACTGTAAGGGATGGTCGACATGAAATAGTCAAGAGATCTGAGGAGTGGGCGACTCTGGTTTCAATACTTCCTTTGAAAAAGAGCATGAGAAGATCGATAGACTCGGGCAGCATAGACTCAACACTGGATACTGACAATACTTTGTGACGCATGAGGCATTGACAAAGGCTCCATAATGACTGGAATCTTAACCAGCTAGTGGAGGTAGATCTGAGAAACGAGTACAACTCCTAAGGTCCTACTAATGTCTCGACTCATGATATATGGAGTGGAGATGAATTCTCTGTTCAAAGGCGAAACGACAGCTGCCAATAAGAGGTAGTAAATATTTTTCCGTCGGGATTTTTCAATTATATAACACATATTTCATTAAATTTGGAATTATACAAGGGATCTAGAATTTAGAACTTAAACAAGATTGAGTTTTAAAAAAATGAAAAACCAAAAAATTACTTAATTCACTCATTTCAATCTATATATTCACCATTTTTTTTACAATATTATCATTATAAGCTATATAAAATCAAATTTATACAAAGTTGAAGCATATCTTCCTAATATTAAACTTAGATTCCTTACATTATTTTATTATTATAATTTTTTAATTTGTAATAATATTTGAGTTGATCAAGGTTTACCTCATCTCATGAACAATAGATGTTGCAAGAAATTTCTTACCTATTAAGTTATCTAATGGCATTATTTGTATGTTGAAATTATTAACCATTTTATTTATAATTTGATAAAGCATATATTGTGCATGTGTTGAATTACCATATTAGTAAGAGATTGTCTCCATTTTAGAGTGACCTACAAAGTTATTTAATGATATAGCAGTCAATGTGTTTGTTACTGTAACAAATTTATGTATTGGCATAGTAACTTATTAATTCCCAATCTTGATAATGGGTGGCTAGAACATGGGGATTTTTTCTCAACTTCAAGAAACAACAAGAACTGGAAATGCCTAGGAATTGGCTGAAACCTCTAATACCATGAAAAATTATTAGCTCATATAGTCACTGTAATATTGAACCTGTCGATGAGGACACTACCCCTAATCATATTTAGAATATTGACTAGAAAAACAATTAGTAACATATACACAAGCAACAACATGGAAAACTAGGTCATACTCTATTTTATTTTCTTCCCTTTATATGTATTGTCGAGTACGGATCTAGAATTTAGAACTTCAACAAGATTGAGTTTTCAAAAAATGAAAAACCTAAAAATTACTTAATTCACTCATTTCAATCTATATATTCACCATTTTTTTTACAATATTATCATTATAAGCTATATAAAATCAAATTTATATTAATTTGAAGCATATCTTCCTATGCTTAAACTTAGATTCTTTACATTATTTTATTATTATAATTTGTAATTTGTATTAATATTTCTTACCTATTAATTTATCTAATGGCATTATTTGTATGTTGAAAGTATTAACCATTTTATTTATAATTTGATAAAGCATATATTGTGCATGTGTTGAATTACCATATTAGTAAGAGATTGTCGCCATTTTAAAGTGACCTAGAAAGCTATTTAATGACATAACAGTCACTGTGTTTGTTACTATAACAAATTTATGTATTGGCATAATAACTTAGTAATTCTCAATCTTGATAATGGGTGGCTAGAACATGGCGGGTTTTGCTCAACTTCAAGAGACAACGAGAACTGGAAATGTCTAGGAATTAGGTGAAACCTCTAAAGACGTATTAGCTCCTATAGTCATTGTAATATTGTACTTGTGGATGATGACACTACCCCTAATAATCTTTAGAATATTGACTAGAAAAATAATCAATAACATATCTACGAGCAACAACATGGAAAATTAGGTCATACTCTATTTTATTTTCTTCCCTTTATATGTATTGTCTATTGTATGCCTTAGGACATTTTTGTCAAGTATATAGCACAATAGGTACTTAGGCACTTCACTTTTTCCCTTCATTTTATGGGATTATTATGAGCCCACAAGTTTCTACATGTTTTGGACATTGTTAACTATCAATTATTACTTTGGATTATGTTGATTGGTTAAGCCTAGATTCCTTTTTATAATATAAATATAATCATCTAACATTTAAAGAAATATTCATTATTCAATACTATATATTATGATATGTGGTTGGCACTATTTTAGAGCCAACAAGAGAAAATATTGTATTGGATAAAGTCTAAGTATACCAATTAAGGTAAAAAAAAATTATTAATTAGAATATAAATTTTATAGTACAATTGGTTTTTTTTCAAATACATGAAGAAAGAGGGAAAACCCATTCTAGTTATTGCAAGTGTCCAGTATTTATTTTTGAAATGTTTGAACATATTACATTAAAAAACATTAATTAGCTATTCCCATAATAAAGTTTTTATAGACAGTCTATAATATGTTGCTTGTAAGAGCTTTACTGGACTCCATTAACCAAGTTTGATGGATCGAGAAGTGTGGTACATTTGAAATCAATGAATTAGAATAGAAACATTGAAGTACATTTTTGTTTCTTACAAATACAAAAGTGAAAACCCACTAAACTTATTAAATGTGCATTTAACAATCAATTTTTTTTATAAGTATCTGTGTGTCATTTAACAATCAAAATCAAATTATTATGAATTTTTATTGGTAGTGCATTTAACAATCAAAATATTTTATAAGTATTTGTGTGTCATTTAACAATCAAAATCAAATTATTATGAACTTTTATTGGTAATTTTTATTGGAAACATTTTACAGATGTCAAAAGAAAATATTTTATAAGTCTAGGCGTGTTTTTTAATGATCAAAATAAACAATTTTGTTATGCATTGGAATAGAAACAAAGTAGTACAGTTTAATTTATTTTATTATAATATATATTCATGAAGTGTTTGAATGTATTATATTGAAAAGAATACGAATTAGCTAGCCTAGCATTATCGTTTTAATAGATCGTATCTAGAAGATGATGCTTTTAAATGTATTATTGAACTTGATTATCCAAGTTTGATGGAGTGAGAAGTTATGTCGATCTAGACAAAGCATTGGAATTTGTAATTTCCATGTTAGATATTGTTTGGTGTTTGAACGTATTACATTGAAAACAATGCTAATTAACTCCAATATAGTTTTAATATGCCAAATTAACTCCAATATAGTTTTAATAGGCCAAAACTAGAAGATATTGATTTTAAGTGCATTATTGGACTTGATTATCCAAGTTATGGGATAAGTTATGTTAATATAAACAAATCATTGAAAGTTTAATATTTCATGGTGTCATGTAATTTGCATGAAGTATCGTCACATGAATACATTGCAATTTAAACAAAATTTTCATATTTGTACCAAATAATATAAAACTCAAATAAATTTGAAGAGAATATTCAATATACAAGAAAAAATGAAAAATGTTTCTTCATGTATTAATTGGTCCTCCAAAGAACAAAATTACATCCATGAATCATCTCCACCTAATCTCATGTTATTCGTTCAAGTAGGTCAAGGACAGCTTGTACACCATGTTTATTTATCTTGGCCTTCTTGCAATGTTCTTTCTTAGCCATCCATGCCCAAACTATGGTATCAATTGGAATAGATCCAAGCTCTATGTCATCAGGATTTGGTACCCAATATTCTTCTAATACTTTTCCATTGTATTTCCCTGAACCGAGCTTCCCCCAATCAACTTTAACATGAAGAGTATCACTTTCATCATCTTGAAATATATTTGAGGTGGCTTTTTCCATCCAAATCATCTCCCCTTCTTCCTCGTTTCCTGATCTAACTAGCAACATCTTTCCTTTCTCAACATCATTAATAGGGTTGAATGTTGTCTTTGGCTTATTGCACTTGGGTCCAACATACACGGGTTCACCTGTCATAGTATCAAAATCCCCATCCATAATATTTGAGATTGCATGAAGCGCATTACGACCAACATCTGGAGTTTGCCTTGTCTTGGGCCAGAAATCCTCAGAAGATGAATCATGATCATTGTAATCTTCATATAAAGTATCAAGAACTCTTTCCCAATACTCTACCTTATTTTTCCATTCTGGTGTAACAATTGGCAAATCCTCACCACCCATTGTGTCTTTCCACATTTTTATGTATGATGTTATTCCTTCTTTTAGTTCTTTTAAATAGATTTCATTCTCTTTGGGATGTAAGAAAGATGGCTTCCCTATGGGCAGTTTAGATCGACCTTCATTGTCTGTATTCCATAACTCAACTGGTTCTGACCACTCAACATCTCTTATGGATTCTTTATACCTTAATACCGGAACATCATTGAGTACAAGAAATTGGAAGTACTGAACATTAAGATGTCCAACTAGTGCATTTTTTCCTTCCTTGATGTATCCATTAAGGAATCTTTTGAAGTCATACACCTTATCAATCAGTTTAGGTGGAAACACTCTTTTTTCTTCAATTTTGCGATATGTATCCATCATCTCAGGTAGAGAATATATATCTTTACTTTTCAAGCTGGAAGACATTCTCCCATAGGTCCCGTCTATGTCTTCATGGGTGTGTCCCACGAGCAAGAACCCAACCTCAATAGTGATGAAGACACCAAGTGCAGTGAGAAGTGATAGAAACTTGAAAAGATAACGATTTTTATTATCACTTGCTGCATTATCCAATTGTAACAATAAATGTGGAGGAAGAGGTTTAAAATCGATATCTTGATTTTCTAATCTTCCATGAGATAAAAATTCATCCTTGTACACTCTACATTTTGAGTAAATAGAGGTGTCAAGTAATGCATTTGAAAGTGGGTTTATTGAACTTCCACTCTCATAAAGAAGATCACCATACATATCAAGATGTGGGTCTTCAAGGTCCCTAAAGCACTTAGCAAGTGATGTAATGGTAAATTGTGATCCCATATGTACAAATGGTAGGGAGAAATGACCAAAACCTCCTGTCTTATGCCCATGTGTTAGCATACCTGTCAATGACAAATCCAAGTTTATTCCTACAATAGATTTTGATTTGACGCATAGCCTTGGAATTGAAGTCTTTGTTTTATCCATTTTATCATGGATAATACTCAAATACTCCTTTGGAAACCTATCTGACATGATTCTGTGGGCATAGTAGCAATGTCTTCTGCACATAACGATCTTGTTATGTTTGTTCAATCTAGCGCGTGCCGTTTCTTCCAACTCTTTTGTAGTTGCTGACTTCATTTGTGCTTTCAACACAATACATTCACCACATTTACTGAAGTTGGTGTTCTTTGAGAATGCCACGTCTCGAAAATGAGTGTTCCAAATCTTGCTCATTGTTGGTTGTGATATTAATGGACAATTGAGATTTTCCAAACCCACATTGATCTCTTTTAACAAAGATCTTTGTGTGTAAGTCGAAGGCAACAATCTTAGAGGAGAAGAAGTTCCATCTGCTTCGACTTGACGTGTTTGGTTTGGCGAAAAATCTGAATTGTCCATTACAATTTAATGCAGTATTTCTATGGCCGCCACAGTTTGTGCACGTGCTTTACATGTATTGGTGTTACCATGAATGGATTCCATATGTCCTTGTTCAAAATTATGTTGGTAGCTATAGAAGGTGCTTTGAGGAATCTTATGTATCTTGTACCATGCTTTCTTACAAATAACATTACCATCAAATCTCATGTCCTTTACTTTTCTAATAATAGGAGGTAGGCCATGGCCATGGCTCATTGACATGATAGTGTTTGAAACAAGTGAATTCAATACAAATTCCCTGATACCATTTTTGTCTTTGCATTCCATATCCCTTCTAGCATTTGCAATGGCATTCCTATCCACATGTTGAAGACAATCTTGTTTACAACATTCATCTGTAGCCAAAAGTCGGACTTCTCTCTCTTTATCTATCTTGGTTTGACGTTTTGCAACTTTTTCTCTTGTCATAGCTCGTTTAATCTTTTTATATGGCCTCGATGCATTAAGAACATTGACATCTTGATCTTTTTTATTATAAAGATCCCCATCCCATTGGTATAAAGGACTTGTATCCTCTATAACATCCCATATCAACATTTCCATGGGTGGCTCTTTGTACTTTGTCTTGACCCTTAACATCTCACCTATGTTGTCCACCAATTTATGTATTGGCCATCTAACCAATCCATGTATAGACTTATCCCCAATCTTGCATCTTTCACAATACCCATGTATCTCTTCCACAAAAACACCAAAGTTATTTTCACCTAGTGTTTCACCCACAACCATGT
The DNA here is from genome assembly GCA_027924585.1 of Larix kaempferi. Lineage (NCBI taxonomy): Eukaryota > Viridiplantae > Streptophyta > Pinopsida > Pinales > Pinaceae > Larix > Larix kaempferi. The sequence continues at coordinate 2,928,021 of BSBM01001409.1, read as the reverse complement.
CATCCTCATGGACATTAACTATCATTCCTTTGGCAATGCACATAATTGTTCCTATGCATCCATGTGTAAGAGAAACCCTTGTACATGTGAATGCAGCCCTATCTTGTGGAATATTTATGGGTTGATCTTCACAATGAGGTTTCAAATCTATTTTTGGCCAAATCTCATAAGATTCTATTGCACCCCCTAGTGTTTCCTCAAATCCAGTTGGATGTGGTAAAGGAGCATCATTTTTTAACACCTTCTCAATTCTAACCACTATGCATCCTTTCTTTACAATCTTTCCATGAACCTTATTCCCAAGCTCTGTATTGAATATGGAGCCCTCACCCACCTTCACTCCATGTTGTAAAAGATCTACTTTGTCTCCAATAGAAAATGTTGAACAAACATTTGCACCTGTACACCAAACATAACAAACTTAGTATTTTCTCAAAAAAACATTCAATAAACTATGAATAATTTTTAACACATGCTTTGGTATTTGATTTACCTATGGTGTGCCTCAAATCTGTAGTCCTCCATGGATGTGTGTCCCCTTCATCAACATATTCCACAATCAAATGTGGTTGAGTGACATCAACTATCAAAACCATAACATAACCTGCAACAACCCTTCATCCACCATAATAAGTTCCAACTTCTGTAGATTCAACCTTTCCTAGCCCAATAACTTGACCATTAACCAGGAGGTCAACATAGTCCCCTTTTGTGAAAATTATACTTGCAGCCCTATCTTGTGGAATATTTATGGGTTGATCTTCACAATGAGGCTTCAAATCTATTTCTGGACAAATCTCATAAGATTCTATTGCACCCCCTAGTGTTTCCTCAAATCCAGTTGGATGTGGTAAAGGAGCATCATTTTTTAACACCTTCTCAATTCTAACCACTATGCATCCTTTCTTTACAATCTTTCCATGAACCTTATTCCCAAGCTCTGTATTGAATATGGAGCCCTCACCCACCTTCACTCCATGTTGTAAAAGATCTACTTTGTCTCCAATAGAAAATGTTGAACAAACATTTGCACCTGTACACCAAACATAACAAACTTAGTATTTTCTCAAAAAAACATTCAATAAACTATGAATAATTCTTAACACATGCTTTGGTATTTGATTTACCTATGGTGTGCCTCAAATCTGTAGTCCTCCATGGATGTGTGTCCCCTTCATCAACATATTCCACAATCAAATGTGGTTGAGTGACATCAACTATCAAAACCATAACATAACCTGCAACAACCCTTCCTCCACCATAATAAGTTCCAACTTCTGTAGATTCAACCTTTCCTAGCCCAATAACTTTACCATTAACCAAGAGGTCAACATAGTCCCCTTTTGTGAAAATTATACTTGCAGCCCTATCTTGTGGAATATTTATGGGTTGATCTTCACAATGAGGTTTCAAATCTATTTCTGGCCAAATCTCATAAGATTCTATTGCACCCCCTATTGTTTCCTCAAATCCAGTTGGATGTGGTAAAGGAGCATCATTTTTTAACACCTTCTCAATTCTAACCACTATGCATCCTTTCTTTACAATATTTCCATGAACCTTATTCCCAAGCTCTGTATTGAATATGGAGCCCTCACCCACCTTCACTCCATGTTGTAAAAGATCTACTTTGTCTCCAATAGAAAATGTTGAACAAACATTTGCACCTGTACACCAAACATAACAAACTTAGTATTTTCTCAAAAAAACATTCAATAAACTATGAATAATTCTTAACAATTGCTAGCTTTCTAATAGAAAAACTCTATCCATGAAGGGAAGCTAGCAGTCGTTAGCTTTCCAATTGATAACACTGTCCATGGTGATTGGTGGTTGCTAGCTTATACCTTCAGCTTGCGCCATGTGCTCTATTTTGAAATAAACACATGGCACAAGATCAAGGAAAGCTAGCGACTGCTAGCTTTCCTCCTAGCATAAGCATTTCCTTCTAGGATAATAACACATACTTATGCTAGAAGGAAAGCTAGCAGTCGCTAGATTTCCAATAGAAAAATCCTGTCCATGGTGATTGGTGGTTGCTAGATTATACTTTGAGCTTGTGTCATGTGCTCTATTTTGAAATAAGAACATGGCAACAGATCAAAGAAAGCTGGCGACTACTAGCTTTCCTTGTAGCATAAGAATTTCCTTCCATCATAAACATACATGCTTATGCAAGAAGGAAAGCTAACAGTCGCTAGCTTTCCAATACAAAAACCCTGTCCATGGCGATTGGTGGTTGTTAGCTTATACCTTGAGCTTGTGCCATGTACTCTATTTTTAACGAATGCTACCTTTCCTTCTAGCAAATGCATTTCCTTTTAGCATGACACACATGCTTATGTTAGAAGGAAAGCTAGCAGTCGCTAGCTTTCCAATAGAAAAACCCTGGGCATGGTGATTGGTGGTTGCTAGCTTATACTTTGAACTTGTATCATGTACTCTATTTTCAAATAAGCACATAGCACACGATCAAGGAAAGTTAGCGACTGCTAGCTTTCCTTCTAGCATAAGCATTTCCTTCTAGGATAATAACACATACTTATGCTAGAAAGAAAGCTAGCAGTCGCTAGCTTTCCAATAGAAAAATCTTGTCCATGGTGATTGGTGGTTACTAGCTTATACCTTCAGCTTGCGCCATGTGCTCTATTTTGAAATAAACACATGGCACAAGATCAAGGAAAGCTAGCGACTACTCGCTTTCCTCCTAGCATAAGCATTTCCTTCTAGGATAATAACACATACTTATGCTAGAAGGAAAGCTAGCAGTCGCTAGCTTTCCAATAGAAAAATCCTGTCCATGGTGATTGGTGGTTGCTAGATTATACTTTGAGCTTGTGCCATGTGCTCTATTTTGAAAAAAGAACATGGCAACAAATCAAAGAAAGCTAGCGACTGCTAGCTTTCCTTGTAGCATAAGAATTTCCTTCTATCATAAACACACATGCTTATGCAAGAAAGGAAGCTAACAGTCGCTAGCTTTCCAATACAAAAACCCTGTCCATGGTGATTGGTGGTTGTTAGCTTATACCTTGAGCTTGTGCCATGTACTCTATTTTTAACGAATGCTACCTTTCCTTCTAGAAAATGCATTTCCTTTTAGCATGACACACATGCTTATGTTAGAAGGAAAGGTAGCAGTCTCTAGCTTTCCAATAGAAAAACCCTGGGCTTGGTGATTGGTGGTTGCTAGCTTATACTTTGAACTTGTATCATGTACTCTATTTTCAAATAAGCACATGGCACAAGATCAAGGAAAGCTAGCGACTGCTAGCTTTCCTTCTAGCATAAGCATTTCCTTCTAGGATAATAACACATACTTATGCTAGAAAGAAAGCTAGCAGTCACTAGCTTTCCAATAGAAAAATCTTGTCCATGGTGATTGGTGGTTTCTAGCTTATACCTTGAGCTTGTGCCATGTGCTCTATTTTGAAATAAACACATGACAAAAGATCAAGGAAAGCTAGCAGTCGCTAGCTTTCCAATAGAAAAATAATAAGAATCTCTTTAAGTTCACATTTCCTAAAGATTCATAATAGCCTATCCCATAGAGACCATCATTTAACTTGCTAGATGAATAACTTTTGGACATGTCAACATGAGAGAATAAGTGTTTATAAATGACAAGCTTTAAAAACTCAGCGTCTTCTTCCACATTCACCTCATAATAAAACTTCCCATTACATAGTGTTAGCACTTAGATTTTATTCCGGTTGTAGAAGAATAACACCTAAGGTAACCTATTTCAAACCAAGCTTTAGGTGGAAAACTCAGCCATTTTTCCACCAAAGAGGGCTCTCTCACAATACATATACAAGGACTGAAAAATATAAAAGTTCTCTCAAATTTTCTCAAAAGGATTTTCTGGTTGAAAAGGAAAACAAGAAACGTTGGGCATGGAGTCAAAGTTTCAAATATACAATATACCAGTAAGAGATTTATACCAAACAGATTTCCACAGAGGCAAGATGGCAATCATAAAACAGTCAATTTGATTTTTTCAGGTGGTACAGAAAGAAATAATGACATTCCATCAACAACAGGAATCTAACTTAGGATGAATCCATTGTCAACTTTGGGGAAAATAGTGAATATTTAAATGATATAAAACGAGGCATAACCAGTATGAATCTCGAATTATTTCAAACATTCATTTAAATATAGAAGAAAAACATAATGGAAGATATAACAAAGGAAGTGAACATGCACATATAAAGATAAAGAAAAAACGGACTGTAAAGCTGATCAACACATGAATCTCTGGTCTCAAAAGATGGGTATTTTCACTGTACTGCTTTTATTTATCAAAAAATAGATCTCCAAACATACACTGTCTCTCAAAAAATTTCCAACCCCTTCAACAATGACTCTCATTGTTCTTATACAAAATTTGGAAGAAGCTTGACATTACTGCTTCTTTTAACTAATAACTGAAAATATTTTAACTTAAAAGATAACTGTCTTTGAGCAATAGATCACTGTCTCCAAATAATATTACAAATTTAAAATAAAAGTATCCTTTTTGCCACTTGGCAAAAATTTTGAATATCATCTTTTCGCCACTTGGCGAGAGTTTTGAAAGCCTCTATGAATGGACAGAATATCTTGTCCTTCCATATTTTTCCACATAAGTCCACTGGTCGACCGTGGGTAAGTCATAGTTGGTCATTTCCTTCACCAAGACTCGCATTTCAACATGACCTGCATAAGAAACAGGAAGAAGGTTTCCATAGGTTGAGATTAGCATATTTAAAATTTCAAAATCCTCTGATATTTTCTCCATTAAAATTTTCCCTGTAAGCATATGATCCAGCTGGTGGAACTTTCTGTGATCCATCCTTATATCAAACAGCAATCTCTTATAATCATTCGGAGGAATCAAATTCATTTTTTTCATTCCAAAAAGCAGGGAACCCTTTGTTTACTAATTTTTCAAATTGCTTTTTGAACTTTACTACTTCTTCCCGTATTTCTCCAGCTTTAGCTTCAACATTCTCAACATGCGAGTATTTCCCCAAGATCCTTCTGGCCCATGTGATGACTGAAATTCTGTTCGTTATATTCATGGCTATCAGGTCTGCTTCAGTTAGACTGTTTAAAAATGTTATTGCTTTCTGGGCTACGTCTTTTGGCTTTTTACTTAAGCTTTCCCTGACGGCTCTGCAACTTTCGAAGGCATCTTTGACCACTTTTTCTTTGACTCTTATGTAATCCAGATATGATCTTAGTTTCTCAACTTCTTTTATAATTTGGTCCCACACCAGGTGTTTACAACCTTGCATAGCAGCTTGCCCTGTCACATGAGCTGCTAATCCTTTATTATTATTACTTAATTCCTGATTCTTTGTTTGCAAGGTTTTTATTTCTTTATTTTTTATTTCATTCTCTTCTGTCAACTTCTGTATTTCAACCTTCAATTCTTTGATTTCATTTTCCCTTAAGCTTACCTGGGACATAGCCTGTAAAATATCATCTACTCCCGTTTTATCTTCCTATGTGTCTGTTTGTACTTGTTGCTGACCACTTCCTGGTAATCTTTTCCTCGCTTTTGCCAACTGTTATTCTAAAATGATTTTCTCTTTTTCCCACCGATCTTTTTCATCAGAAAGCTTTAACATTTTAGCAGTAACATCATTGACTTCATTAGATAATTCTTCTTTTTCTTTTTCCAATATTGTCAATTATGCTCCTTGGATGAGTACAGTGTCTGGAATTTTTAATTTTCGTCTCAACGTCTGGATCGTATCGTCTTTCTCTTTGAGCAGTTTGGTTGCTGCATCTCCTTCTTTATTTATCAAATCAACTTGCAATTTTTTAATCTGTTGCTGTCGAGACTTATTCTCTGCCTTCTCCTGTCTCAATTGATTATTCAATTTATCCACTGAACTTTTCAACTTGTCAGCTCTTAATATGGCTCGCAAATAGTCTGAATATATGACTTCTTCAGTTTGTCTATGCAATAAAATTTTATCCGGGGCATTTATTTTAGACAAATCTATATTCATTTCTGAAATCTTATTTTTTGTGACAACTGAATATTTCAAGGAATTTTCCTTGATATTTCTGCTAGTAAATAAGCTTACCTCAGAATTAGATATACTTCTAACCTTCGGAAACAATTGATTGGTTTGTTTCGCGGACTCCTGTTTATTTTGACTGTGCTCATCAAACACATCCATGATATTCTGGGGTCTATTTACATCACCCTCTACAGGGGTTTCTTCAATGTTGTACTCTTTAACTGTAACCTCTGGTATTTCTTTTTCAGCTATTTTAGCCTCTTCTGAAATTGTTGTTAACTCTTGTGGTTCATTCATTTTCAATCTTTTTCCTCTTTCTGTTTCTTCATCTTCAATGATCATTATGTCCTGTATGGGTCTTTTAGATCCAACCAATGCACTATCTATTTCGCTTTCTATCCATCCCTGTTGTTGTGTCAATCAATGCCATTTCTTTGTCGGATGCATCCGGAATGATTTCTTCTTTATATTCTAGCCAATTGGCTCTGTCCGACATTCCTTCAACAATCTGATGGTTCAGGGCCTTGATACGATGATCCGTTCTTCGTTTTGATATGATGTTTAACGGGTCATACTCCATAGCCGTATCTGACTCAAAATTCATATCCTTCAACAACTTCTCTATATACACTACAACATTCTTATTCTTTATTGTGAACGGACCAAATGTGAATGGGTATTTAATGTCTATAGCTTGTCTGTGAACCAAAAAATTGTTATCTTCCACAATCAACTTTTGTCTTAAGAATTCCAAGGCAAAAACCCTTAAAGTAAGAAAAGCTGGTAACACATAGGGTTTATGTCTGAACCCATATAATCTGATTACTGTACTGTCTTTCGACAAAAACCAATCTCCTGTTGCGTATTCTATACTCAATTGCATGGATGCCTGCATTTTCGGTAGTACTCTAGGCAGATTTTTTCCAAAAATCATTCTATAAATCTCTGAAAGCATGTAATTGATGTAATTGAACATGTTATTTTCTAGTAAAGTCGTGAAAATGATTTCTGGGAACTGCAACTCGTCTTGACTGGCTGTCATAATCATTTTCATCAAAAAGGCCTGAAACCTGAAATGTCTGAGAGTGGGAAAATTGACCATCTGGTCATGAATATTTTCTATTAAAAATGCTTCAAAATTAAGTCTAGGGATTTGATTTTCACCAATCCCTGACTGCACTGTACTCATTTTGTACAATAAACTCAATTGAAACTCGGTTACATACAAATCCGTATCCAAACCTAGAACTACGGCCAATAATGTCAAAACTAACTGGGTATTTTCATTAAAAAGATTGATATCTATAGGGTATGGGACCTCCGAAATGCTGGTCTCTGGCTTGAGACACGATGACAAAAACATTTCCCTATCATTTTGAGAAACATGATGATAATTTTCAATAATGGAGACTTCAGAGAAAACCTCAGGGTCAAGGGTTTGGGAACAATCTACTTCTAGGGCTTTAATTAACTCTGCTGGCTTTATTTCGCAAATGACTCGGGTTTTTTGGCTGTTTAGAACGACTTTCTCTTCCCGGGAGTAATTTTCGAGACACCATGATATGAATTCTGGGAAAGAAGGGATTTGGTCGGGGCAAAAGGCTATCAAAGACGACTGGTGAACTCTGTGGGGGTCTGTCCATTCCTTTAACAATTCACACAACCTAAGTTTTATATCAGATATTGGAAACCTAATTAGGGTATCGTAGACGTCTTCGTCTCTATCCTCTAGGGCTTCTTTTGATTTAAAAACGTCTATATCGTGCACAGTCTCCATTTAAACGTTTCTTTAAACAAAATTCTGTTTAAAAACGTAGGACAGGTAACCCGACCTTACCTGTATGTAGGCGCCTTTCTCCTTCTGTCGCAATCGCAGACCTCCACCAGTCTTCAGAGCTCTTCGGGATAGTGACACATGCAGAATGCCGTTATGTGGAGCCCCTTTTGTTTTATATAAGACTTTTGAATTAACTTCCCTGCACCTTTATGAATGCGGTTCATATCTGACCATTGATCTCGAGACTTTGTTTTGGACCGTCAGATCTCGCCTCCCTTTATTCCATCTAGTGGTATCCGCGATCAAAAAGCTGTTTTCTTTTCCGGTTTATTCTCTGCGCGGATCAGCCACCTGCTGACACCTGTTTGAGTGGTTTATTCTCCGCGACCGCTCTTCCTCATATCCAGTGTGCACCTTCCTAGATGCGGATGAAACAATGGCCGTTGATTTGATTAAGGTTTATATCGGCCCTCCGATTGCTACAAAGTATACGCCATGTGATATGACCCCGCCACGCTTTCTCTATCTGCCACATATCAGGTCCCACCCTGCCACGTGTACTGACCCCACCGCGCTTCCATATTTGGTGGTTCCGCCCGGCACTATGGTGGTTTCCTTTACCGCTATATTACATATGCGGAAGGATGAGGTTTGGACACGTGTCCCGGCGGTATTGAGTCCGCTACCGCCCACATCTATTTTCCGCCGATCACTTTGGCGATGCGGGAAGCAATATCGACCGTTGATCGGGATTTTTGACATCTCCGCCACCGAAACTTGATCGGGGTTTAATCTTTTCACAAATTTGCTTTCGGACTTTGCATAAGTGGGTTTTTTGCTCTTGTTTTTGAATTGTCAACCTTTTCTTCAACCTCCTTTGTGATAATTTCTTCCTTTTTTGGACATTTTAGCAAACTTTTTGGATTTAGTCATTCTCAAACCTTAGTGTCAACACATAGAATGCCAATCTTTTCTCTTGTTACATGAGAATTATGTCCAAACACAATGTATAGTTCAATGCACTTTGTGTCAGTGATTATTTTAGCACCCATCTGCATTTCATAGTTCAATACATCTTCCATCCTCTCAAATTCCTGGTGTATTTTCTCTATATCTAAAAAAATTGGATTTCTCTTTTATGATGGTCTACCTCTATACCAAGCTGGTAGATGTTGCAAGTTTGTTGAATTGTAGCAACAAGGGAATGCAAACTGTAATTAATCTATACCTTAGTCTAATTAATTTTTGTCCAATAATTATGCTTTGATCATTACACCTCTCAACTTTTGTACCTATTTTTGGCATTTCAAACTCCAAGCATTCCAATCTCCAACTAAGTATGACATGTCAGTTTCCTCGGTATGCACTTGTCACATTGTCGTAAATGTTATCAGGACTTCAAACCTCATTACTTGTTCAAGGTATTGGGTTGGTGAATTAAAATTGGCATCTTGCCTCTCCCTGTTCATTCTTCCGTTGTGGAAGCCCATCCCCTGCATTTGCTTCTCAACCAGACATCTCACCCTTCTGCAGCGAGACCCCTGCATCTGCTGCTCGAGCAGGTTCTATTCTACTCCATGTTCTGTTCTACTTTTGTTTTATAGTTGCATAGCATTTCCAATGCAAGGCAAACAACTACAAGTTACACACCAAATTGGCGATCAATCCTAAATATCTCTATAAACTTAATAGGTAGGACTAAACTATTATGACCCGACACTAAACTTTTCCATCTAGGTCGATTGATCCATAATGTAACGTCCGGAGGGATCTAATGGTCATTGAACCATAGATTTTAAATGGCTAATGTCCCATATATTTTAAACGGTTAATGTCACATAGGTTTTATATGGGGTTTCCATGAGAGGAAATAAAAATATTCTACTCTAAATGCCATCTTTTTGCAACTTATAATGTGTTAAACCATATCTTTATGGTTAATGCCTCATAGATTTAAAATCATATCTCAATAGATATCAGTGATTTTACTATCCCCAGTCAAGTTAAGCATCAAATCAATTGGATATATAAAATTATATACATCAAAACCTTCAACTTAAGAAATGTGATTTTCTTTACAATCTTTCATTAAATGGATATTTCCTACCAATTTCATTGAATTTAGGATAGTTTTGGAATGCCCTAAAATAAAGTGGAGAGGGTTTTATGGGGAAAGGAAATTATTAAAAGAAATTTGAAAACCTAAAATGCAAGATAAGCACCAATTCTCATATTTCATAATATTAAGAATCACTTTCAAGTGAGGATAGATGGAAGTGGATACATTGTGGAAGTTATCTTAATGTAGACAAGTAAGCAATGTGCTATATCCTCTAATGAATGATCTTATGAAGTGGAAGAACCATATAAACTGAAAAAGGCCATCAATAACACTAATCACTAGACTTTGTAATATTTGTAGGTTCATATTGACCTTCAACAATTAAGACATTAGAAATGGATGGGATGTTTGCAAAACTTTATCTCATAATCATTTATAAAAATGGAAATATAACACATAGGAAGACATCCTATTGATTCTATGTGCATTGAAGATCATATCTTTAGCTAATTTGGTGCACATGGATCCTTTCACTCATGATTCATACAAAGAGGAAAGAACATAAGATTACAATTTCATGAAGATATTTCATGGATACAAGGCCAAAGTCATGAAGAATCAATTAAAGTGACAGCAAGATTTAGTATCATCCCCAAGATGCATTTCTCGACAAGATATATAAGTGTTATACACCTATATAGGTGAGAGAAAAAAACTAATAACAGAGGCCCATAACTCTGATGTTGGAGGCCATTTTGGTTTTGAGAAAACAAATAATAACTTGTAGATATGTGTCTTGTGCCAAATTTAGGAAGATGTAGATTGGTTCATTAGAGGATGCATACGCCATTGCACTAGTAAGACCAACAATGGGAAGGAAGGTTTATATCAACATATACATATAAGTACTAGACCATGGGAGAACAATGCATTTTGTGGGAGGTTTTTCAAGAAGCATGTTACGGATTTTGTAAATAAAATAGCTTAATAAAATAGTGTATAAACCAGTGTACACCAAATATGAGAGTGAAACATAAATCCTAAAGTTATAATAGAGATGAATTAAATAATAAATCCTTATATTTATTCTCCATTATTTCTGGATTCATTGTGTTAAGGAGGGGTTTATCAATGTTTCATACCTACGATACGCAATCCATATTCTTACCTATCATGAAGATGGACTACATATCATAGGTCCGAAACGTCGATACACCCCTCCTTAACACAATGAATCCGAAAATCATGGAGAATAAACTAGCACACTGTGAAATCCTGAGAGAGAAAAATCATTATATTCATTAAGAGAATCCTTAATTATAATGATTGTAACTACATCTCTCTATATAATATTCCCTATCTCTCCATATAATATCCCTAATTGTACTTGTGGGTCCCCTATTAGGGTTATCCCTATTAAATATTCATGTAACCACATTACCTATATATTCAACCCCATATATACATCCCATGGAGTTATAACATATCACCCCATAAAAAGGATTCATCATCAAATGTTTGTAGCTAAGGCTTTTATATGTGATGAAACCTAATAATAGTAATGGTTATTTATATTTGTTCTCTCTTGCTACTACTATTGATTATCCATCCATCTATATTTAATTTTTTTTTGTCAATTCTTCATGGCTTCCTTTCCTTTGATTGCATGTGCATTATTATAGCTTCTCCAATTTGTTATAGTTTTTGTTCTTTGATAACATCACATTAAATAATGGTCCCTTTTTGCCTCATTATATGAACCATTGATTATTTCATCTTCATCCTTTGTAATGTTGACACTTATTGTATTTTTTCCGATATTTCATTGTAAAGAGGTATCAATATGGTTCCACCATTAATGGTGCTTCGTAAATTTTGATGCCCTTATCACCCCCTCTCCTTTTTGGTACAATGACATGCTCCAACTATTATAATTATTGACCTTCAATTGCTTCTACTTTTGAGATAATAAGATCATATTTTTCCTTCATATTCTGAAGATGATGTTCAAATTCAACAATTATTTTATGGTGACCTTCTTATACCTTCTCATCCTTCTCCTTTTGTACTAAATGGTTGATGTTATCCATCATTCTATCCTTCTTCGATTATAAATTGAACTTTTAATTTGACATATATTCAAAATTTAGGGTTTCTTAAACCTTCTTGCCAACATAATATTCAAGTGTTTAGGTAGTTTATTCATCTATAATCTTTCAAAATACTAACTAATGACATAGACCATATCCTTAGTCATATTATATGATTCCTAAGAGTGATCTCCCCACAAAGTGATATTCTTAGCACGTACTATAGCAATGTAAGATAATCGAAGAGTTTATGGAAGCATGGGTATAGACGAAAATAAGGGACTTCCTATATACCCAAAGGTACATGGAAGATTAAATCTCTAAGCATATTTTATGTAATGTGGTACTAATTGCTAGATACCAACATAGGTTCACTAGGGAGCCCAACCAAGTGACTCAAATTTCCTACATGTATGTTTCCTAGTACTGTTTTTTTCCTAGTAAATAGCATATATTTGTGTTTAAAGATGCTTGAACATGTTTCTAGCTTTAAAAAAATATGTAAAAATTGGACATGTGCTAGCATTGGAAATGTAACAACCCAAAAAAAAGGAATGCAGAAATTTTAAAACTTTTATTTCCTTTTCTTCAACAGGAGTTTGGCATAGGAGACAAGGGTGACAACTAAACCCTTAAAGTACATATGGACTCTAAGATTCAACAAGAAAATGTGAGAGGCAGGCGTCGAGCAGAAAAGAGTTGTCACATAAATGAGCGATCGCTCAAGGGAGTTAACCAAACTGTTTTTCTCCGCTAGGGTCAACCTTCAAATATTATGAAGATTCTACCACAAGATCTATGATCGAGAACCGAGGGGGTATTAATTCCCAACTATATCGCACCATCACCATAATAGACTGATTGTTTTCTGCCCAAAACACATCACTCAACTGCTGCATCACAACCCAAAAATAATGGGCGGATATCACAAGGAAGAACATGAAAACGCCGAGTTGACAAGTAGGGAAACATTCCAAAAAGTTATTGAGGGTTCTTGTCTTTCACTTAACAGTAAGTTCACGAAATTTAACAGTTATTTGCAGACCATGACCATCTGCACATCGCATGCACTCCACAAACGTATTACACAGGCCTTAATACCACAATTCACTTGGTACTTAACACACAATCACTTCAAATATATAAAATAATCGACTTAACCCTCCAACCTTTAAATCGAGGTCCCTGACACATTTCACAATCTTTTGATAGAGCGGTCTAGGGATCGCTTCCTGCATTTCACATACTTAGTTTCTTGAATATACAGACAGGGAGGCGAAGGAAAGGATTGAACACAGATAACAATTCTTGATTGTAACCATATCCGAGAGCATTAACATGATCATACACAAAGAATTACACTGAGTAATAAAATTTGAATGAATTCATATGCTAGCTAGATTTAATATATAAGGGAAAGCAGGATGGAAAAGTGCGCAGGTATTTCCCATGAGATGTTGCAGTTGTTTCTATGAACATTCCACGCACTAAACCTGACTAGACCAGAAATTGGATAGTATTTGGTTTAGGGACTGAAATTTTGTTAAGAAAATGCCAGAGAATTTGATGAGACAAGAATGCCTTGTAGCACTAGGAGATAGGATGACATGGCAGAGAGATGTACCTGGAACTAATGTGGTGCTGTCAGGATGATTCATGGAGATGGATGAAACACCGAATGAAATGCTGCTGGCCACCCACGCTCGTGAAGGTTATTTCGGCCTGCCAACTCCTGTAAAAAATTCATTACACATATCTTGAGAGCTGGAGATACCAACAGAAGCAATTTATGGAAATAACAACAAATAATGCATAGGCTGAGGCTATTTAGTTTATATACCAGTTGGTGCAAGGAGGAAATGTGCCCTAAGCAGGCATAGACTGGATCTCGTAGTTGAGCATGTGCCTTGTAGGATGTGTGACAACTGTTTGGCAGCGCTAGATTATGAGAATATATAGCAAATATTTCCAGACAATGCTCGCCCCAAAAATCTTATGAACTGTTGCAAAATGCTCACCGCCTTCATCATAGCCTTAGTATGGAGAGAACATCATCCTTTCACCCATTTCCTTCTAAGAAACTTGCAAGCCCTGAAGGCGCTCCTCCAATGCACAAGATTTGAACTACCGAGTCCCGACGGTGAGTTTTCTGAGGTATCCTTGATGGATCTTCTGCCATGGTGAAGAATGGAGGAAATTGGTGAGGAACCGTCCTTTGGTAACTTTCGTGGAGCGCGGGCATTTGAGATTTGAAATTCAAATTTGCTTTTTTGAACACCGTGTCTGAACATTGAAGGGACAGGATATATATATTATGCATTATATGCATGGACTTGGTATATGACATACATTAGATTTTTAATAAATTTGTGGTCAAAATAGGTTATTTTGATATAAGATTATTTTATTTTTTATATATTTATTTCTTCTTCAAATATAGGATCAAAATAAGATTGAGTTACAAATTTTTTAATTGAACTAGCTCAGACTTTAGAGTGCTAACAATATATTAAATGAACTAAATCTGTGAAGTTGGTTATTATTACAGCAAACTAAAGAGTTGATGGGCATAATTCTATGAAATCATATTTATGCAGACTAAGTACAATGCTTCGAAAGATATAAGTTGAAAATAGAAAAGCACTACAAACATAAAAGTTGAAACAATTTTAGAGGGCATACAAAACCAAATTATAATAAGGGAATTTCTCTACTCATTTTCATTACTCAAACATAACAATATATATACACATTTACAACATTTGCCTTACCACTATGTTTGAGGTCCATGGTAGACTCTCTCAATTTCCATGTCTCAAGACCATCTAGCTAACCCCTCTCAAATGACAACCATTTTTTTATTATTCATGTTTACTCATGGTGCAGCTTCCCCTACGCTTCATCCATCTTCAACTACTCTTTAACTTCCATATGACTACTTGAGCACATCTTTGTCGCTTCAACTTCCACATTGATATTTCATCTTCCCTTAGTGCACTTCATATGTCATGCACAGTTACCCCATGCTCATCATGTGCACTCATTGTCATGCACATTTTTGCTCACACGCACTTGACTCATAGTTGGAATAACTAACTTGCATCCTCCTTGGATGCACATTCCACTTGAGCACACCCCTCAAAGTATCGCATGTTTTTTTTTTGTTAATCCATGCATGCTCGACATTATGTTATTTTCTCTTGCCGTACCACATTATATCTTCTATGTTTTCTTTTGTATCAAACTTGCTTGTGTAACACTAGCATGTACCAAGTACTGGTACATGCTAAGTACTGTACTTCCTTGAAGCCTGTACCAAGTCGCTTAAGTAGTCCTAGTCCCCTTGTTGTTACAACTATGTTTGAAATTCATGCAGGCAAGCATTCTTTGACATTGGTGTTCGTGGAAACAAAAAAGGGATCTGATTCATTGGAATACTGGTTGTGTTCCAATAGGTTTCCACTGTTCCAGCAACTAGTATTCATGGAGACAGAAGCCAAAGGAGCATGAGAAAACGACTTCAAGCATCGAGCTATTGACTCATCAACCGTGCGAGCTCCATCGACCATTCAACCAATGTTACATAACGATGTGCGGGCTCCATCGACCATTCAACCAATGTTACATAACAATGTGCGGGCTCCATCGACCATTCAACCAAAAGTTGTTTGATAGTGCACAGAGTCATATTGTATCGTTTTGTGCGAGCTCACGGTTATGATTGGAGACTAGTCCTTGGAGGGTGCAAAAAATGGTACGTTGTGCAACCCCTCCGCAATGCCAAGAGTCGAGACCATGATCTGTGCACAAAACTAAACTCGTTGTCCCATGTGCAAGCTTGACTCTACATGCGACGATACACATTTGATGGTTGCACCATGGTATTGCGGGCTCATCATATACACATTGGCCAGTGCAAAGGCGATTTGTGCGAGCTCACCATCCTAATATGTGACTGGTCTTAAGAGGGTGCACAAACTTTGCTTCGTACTTTGTGCAAGCTCTTGTCACATGATGTTGCAAATAAGATTGGACGCACAAAACGTATGATATAACCCATGTAACATTTCATCGTTTTTCACCACTTTTCATATGCCATTTCCGATATGTTACATGGGTGTATAAAGCTATTTTTCCAAAATTATTTTTCCAAGGACGCTTCTTCGAAAAAACTAAGTCTTTTCTTATTTTTCTTTTAGGTTCACTCTTTGGATGGTTTAGGGGTGAAACAAACTGAGGGTTTTCATCAAGTGGAATTTAAGCTTATGGAATCAGGGATAGTTTTCTCACTCATATTTTGTCAAACTTTTCAAGGATGAATTGCTTGTACAGAAAGAATAGGCAGTAAGGGCAAGGGGGGTTTACTATATCCAAGTGTATGGCATGATAATAAAAAAACCTGTAAAGGAGAAATATTAGACATGGTATGATAAAACATACCTTATAAGGACTCCGTCCAAATTGTAGTTGTATAGACATCATTAAAGAGTAACAACACTTGGATCAATGGCCTTTAGCTCAAAATTTCAGGTGGGGCCCCACATCACATAACTTGGGGAGTTGTTGAGGGATCAATAGATTATTACATACACCAAAGGAGAAGCTCGAACTAGGCATAAAATTACTTGTGGAAGGTATTCCAAGACTAGGAAAACGTAGGGTTGGAATGTGTTTGCTAATAGATGGCATTATGAATGAAGAGACATTGGGAACATGTGGCATATGGGTAGAAGAAATGATTTTGATAACTAAATATACATAAGAAGCATTCATGTTTCCTCAAAAGACACTAGGTGTAGTGGAAGTACATCCCATGCTTGTTAGATTAACCATAATTTGGTTCTAGACATATTATGTTGTACATTTTGAACAAATTTAAAGGGATCTATGGGAAAAGGTACATCTAGTTGTATCAAGACATGATCGTCAGGTTGGGTCAAGGGAGGATTATAATGGGTCAGTGTCTAAATGTCAATAACTTCAATTTTAGGTGTCCCTAAATATTCGATTAAGTTTGTATTTGTATCAGGTGGATACACAGTATGATTAGGTGGATCATGTATGATGATATGTATCAGGTAGATACTTGGTATGCATCAGGTAGATGCATTGTATGAATTGTGAAGTATGTTGAACTTGTGATATTCATTGACATTGATTGGTATATTGAATTACGCCTTTTATATTACTTATTTGTCTTTATTATCCATTGTTGACTCCATGCAAGGCACTAATATTATCCATAATGATTGTAGAATGGTATTTCCAGGTGTGTTGGTGCTTAGAGGGGTTATTCCTCCATTAGGGACTCTCCCATGGGTTTAGGACTTAACCAAAGAAGATGAGGAGTTAGGTTATGGTGACATTGGACCTATGTCCTCCCCACTTACTGTAACTAGCCCCTTGGTCCACACAGCCTAGGTGTTCTAGGGATGATAGTTTGCATAATAACAGGTAGGAGGAGAGGGGTTAAAGAGAGAGAGGGAGAGAGTGGGGGGGTGGGGTAGAGAGGTGGTTTGTTATGGAAAAGGGGATAGAAAGGGGGATGAGAGGGAGGGAGGTAGCATGGGAGGTATAGATTAGCAAAGGGATAGATCTAATGAGTATGGTGGGAAGTATGGAGGAGGGGATTTTTGGAGGGATATATTGAGAAATGGTGGGAGGGAGAGAGAGGGGTAGAGTGTGAGAGATAGATAAGGAGAGATGTAGAATGGATATATTAGGAAATAGTGTGAGGGAGAGAGAGGGTTAGGGTTTTAGAGATAGATAGTACTTAAAACCAGAGTTTATTACTATGAGGACCCATCCTCCAACATAGTTAAGAGGGTTTTAGGAATAGTAGATTTCAATTATCCAAGACATGTTCCCCTACATACAAGGAAATCATCCAAATGGGTCTATTTACCCAATAGCTCCATTGGCCTAGTCATGATGGAGACATTCATCAAAACATTCTTACCATGCGAGCATTAACGAATTCGAGATAAAATTCTTGCAAAATTACTACCCATTTCGTATAGTTTCCCCTGATTATACGACGGGACGAAATGTGTTGCATGGGGTTCATTTTAGACACTATTTTTGTTTTTCATGGAAATATAGTAATTCAAGGACAACAAGGCCCTTACCAAGATAGTATATGACATATTCCCGATATGAATCATCTTCTTTTACTAATACCATCCCTAAACTAGATTCGGTAGCTTCCAAATATAGCGGAAATATATACTATAGTTCAGAGGACTAAGTATCAGGGTTGACATCAAGATTTTCTTCAATGCATCGAGTGAGTGTTGAGTTTGGTCATCCCATATGAATGGTGCATCTTTTTTGAGAATACACATGAAACATTTATCTATTTTGGCATAATTTGTGATAAATCTTCTAAGTAAGTTTGATTTCCCTTGTAGTATTTGAAGTTGTCGGATTGTTTTCAGGGAGGAGGGGGGGAAACTATAATATTGCATCAACCTTAAGGGAATAAGCCATAATCCTATACTTGGATACAATGAAACCAAGTAATCTTTGAATATCCACACCAAAGATGCATTTATTTGGGTTCAACCTAATGTTGTACTTACGACATCAAATGAATACAACATGTAGATGTGGACAGTGTTCAGCCCTTTTCTTAGATTTAGCTACCAAGTCATCAAGATAAACCTTGATGACTTTCCGAATGAGAGAGAGATGAATTTCCGAATGATCTAAATAGAGATCTCCTGATCTCTATTTATACAAACCTATTTTCCCAGTGACCTTATGGGGCCGAATTGTCTAGCTAGGTACATTTAGCTACCAAGTCATCAAGATAAACCTCGATGACTTTTCGAATGAGAGAGAGATGACTTTCCGAATGATCTAAATAGAGATCCCCTGATCTCTATTTATAAAAACCTATTTTCCTAGTGACCTTATGGGGCCGAATTGTCTAGCTAGGTACATCCACAATATAATATATATTTCAGGGCCGACCCCACACATGGTGGTATAATAACCCATCGGCAAGTACACACACTTGCGACACTTGTCAATCCACATGACGACACTTCCTTATAGAGGAATAACACATCTCTAATAAGGGTACAATAAATATATATATGAAATACATAGATGAAATACATTCCAAAGTTACATATACATCAACACTCCCTCTTAACTAGGAAGGTATTTCTTGACACAAATCTGCTAGACAAGTCTTCTTCTCGAGATCATCGTCATCGATGCATCTTCATCATCATCGTCATTGCTGCTGCTATCATATACGTGTACTTCAGATATAGGAGCATCATATAAATACCCAACTTAAAGAAATAGGCACAATCAAGCTAATGTGAAGTTTAAACTCAAGCAAATATGTCAATCGAAGGAGGAAACTGTTGTATTGCAAAGAAACTCTGAATCACTAAAAAAGGAAAATGTGGCCTTCCAACGCAGTAGATCGACGATGTGATAATTTTCCATAACATTCTCCAATGATTGTTTATGTTTAGATATATGCAAATGCCTAAAGTACTCAAATGCATTTCTAAGTAATGCTCTAGGTGCAAACTTATATGTTTTTATGCAGTTAAGTTTACCCGTACTCTATGACCCTTCATATTCCTTTGTGTGTCCGTCGGTGAACCGTTTCACCTGTCGCTACACACATTTCTCACAAACTTAAATTAGTAGCAATGTCCTCAATAATCACAATTTGATTTATAAATCTGTTGCTTCATTAAGCATCTATAGTTTACTCAATCGTTACTCATTCGTCTAATCACATAATCAATTGCACAACTAGTCGTTAAGCACCATTCATATATACAGTTTTCATATCAAAGTTAATTGTTAAACAACATGAAATCGTCCATTCACAATAACTACCCAAATGCACACATATCAATCAATCGTAATCATAAATATACTCAAAATAAAATCATAGGGTTATTTTATTAATGTTTCAAACAGTCAGGTCACTCAGCAGGTGCCCTCAATGTCTACAGTGGTCTAGGGGCACTACATACACCCCTACTTATTTAGAACTTCGTCCGAAGTTCAGAATAAATGCGAAAATCTATGATGCATCTCAGCTGCGTCCTCCCAAGTCGCACAGCTAGGACTATAAATGTCCCACTACACTTGACTTGATCAATCCGTGCTAATCATTAAGCAAGATGTAATCAATCAATTATCCCACCCCACACAATATAATTTAATTCCTTAATTCATTTATCAATTATTATCGTCATTCACATCTTCAGGTTTTCCTCAATCATTTAAGACATAACAAGGCTCAAGAGACCACTATATCGAAGTTGTTCATCCGGGTCACTTGACAGGTGCCCTTAAGGTCCACAGTCATTCTAGGGGCATTACATACACCCCCTCTTAAATATAACTTCATCCTGAAGTTAATTTTTGTTCTTGTACTTTCGACACTAAGCTTTATCTTAATTTCCTATTATCATCTTATTTCCATTCCCTTCTATTTTTCTCCAACAATCATGGCCATATTAAGCACAAGTGGTTCTAATCATTATTTTTTTTTTTTTTTCCAACATGGTTCCAATACATTCTCAGGAACTCAATCATAATTGTGTATAATATCAATTCGATAGTACATTCAATAACTGTCGGTCCCAACTAGATTTTCGATATCACTTATTCTTGTCATTAGTATCATCATGTTCAGCTCCATGAGCTTATCATGTATTTCCCTTATCTCTTCGTTTATGTTGTCATAGGACCACTTCGACAGATTCATCAAGTCGCACAAAGTGTCTTCTTAACCCCATCAAGTTCCATCTCGAGGGCTAGTTGTCATTTTATCATGTTATATTATGACCTAAGGTTAGCTTCATTGCGTTCTATTTATTATGCTAATCGTCTCCATACTTCTTTTTACGAAACATTGCCTTCATTTGACCATTTTGATACCATGGTTAAATTTCAAGTTCGTAGTCATGAGTTTTCATAAATGGTTTTGTCGTAATGCAAAATGCATGTCGTTGAGTTCAGCTCATCATACCAATCACATTGATATCTCGTTTTCAAATTTTAAGTTGGTTTCTCTTCCTCGACAATCCGTCAAAGTCTCGTCAATCTGAGCATCTTGGTGTCTTATCATTTAAAATTGATCAATTTTTCGTCATTCAGTAAATCCATCGATTATATCTGTCCACTTGTTTTCTCATCATGGCTATGTAGAAAAAGGTTTAAAATATCGTTGGTCTTTGTTCCAAGTTTCTCCGAGTAGATTTTTCCTAAAATACAATTTTACGTTATTGATACCATCTCTATTCGACAATTTAATGCTCGTAGTTAGTGAATGATTTTTTTTTTTTTCTTCTTCTTCTTTTTTTTTATTTTTATACTATAAGTGTCTACTCCTAAGTTATAGTTCTTTGGATTTCCAAAGCATTTGTTCTGGAACAATTATTCCATATGTGAATTGACAAGGATCTCTATCATAGTTGAAATATATCTTAAATAAGTAACACTTGCAAATGGATCAAACCCTAAGGGTACAATTTGACAAAAAGGAAGGCTATGTCTTTAATCTTACAACCTACAATCCCCTAAGTGAACTGTGAAATATAGGCATGTGTTAACTTTTCATCTAGTTCATTTTATAACATCAAGAAATATCATAACAGTATCTTATCTTTCAACCAGTTCATATTATCATATAAACGTAGTATAAATATAATAATACATTAGCCTTTCATAGTATCCCATAAAATAATTATGAACTATAAACAAGGCATTAACCTTTCCTTTACATCTTGCTATCCCATTAACGAAATATGAAATATGGTGATGCATTATCCTAAATTTACCTAATTCATTTCATCACATAAACGTAATATAAAATATAATATAATAATACATTTAACTTTTCAAATTACATAAGAAAGTACAAAATATAGACAAAATATTAATCTTTCTTCTACTTCCAGTTATCCCCCCCAAAAAATGTAATATCACACTACTTTATACTATCATGCATAAATAAAAAATATTACAATATCTTTCAACTAAATCTTATAATTATAATAAGGTATTATAAAATATAATAATACATTAACTTTTCATCCATGCCATAAAGAAATATGAAATAAGAACATGCCATAAAGGAATATGAAATAAGAACATACCATACATTATCATCCATTTCATGTCATTGCATAAATGAGAAATATTGCAATATCATTCAACTAGTTTTTGTAATTATAATAATGTATTATAATTATTGACGTAGACTTACCACACAAAGCGCCATATAGTCCCATCGAAAACGTGCAGCTTGATCATGAGCCACCTGCAGCCATATCCTGGAGATCTCATCGTACACAGTCTCGCTCCCGCCATATCCTCAAGGTTCAACGCCCACCTACCTGTATTCAACGCCCATCTACCTGCATTCAAGGCAGTGCATTCCATTGCAAAATGCCAAGAGACCTGGTCCTCATTCTCGTCCCGCAAATTCCTATAGCTGGAGCTGCTGAAACATTGTTCTTGTCCTCTGCAAATTAGAACCTGAATCCTATTGCGAGCAGCTGGAGCGACTGAATCGTCCTCCTGTAAATTAGAACTTCAGGTACTCCTCGTCCTACAAATTCCTATCATTCTCGTCCATTTAGTTTAGTATCTGGATTTTGTACAAGGCCCATGGGGTATGGGTATTTTTGTGCCTTCTTCAAGTTATAAGAGGTTGCATATTTCAGTTACTGGAGATATCTGCGAGTCTGTTGTATGCTTGAAAATCTTCATTTGAACATTCCCATATAAATTTCGTAGCAACGTTTAAATTTGTAGTTTGTATGTTCTTATCAGCTTTTAGAGGTTTGTACTGGTTCTTATACTTTGTAGTGCAACTTATACCGTAGCATGGATTTATATTTAGTGTACCTGACTATTGCTCAAGGGACGCTCCCTCCAGTCACTCATCCTAGTACTTTTGTTTAAAGCACTTCCCAGCACAGTCTTTGCAAGGTCGGAAAGCCCCCCTAGAACAGATGGAAAAACCTTTTGAAGGTCTAATTTAGGCACTTCACAGTAGCGAAAACACTCCAGCTCTCCATAGGAATCAGAAAGACGCTTCAGGTCAGAGTGCAAAGCATACCCTAACTTCAAAATGCTAGTTGAATGAAATACAGCTTTAAGGCACAAGTCCAGTGCACCTGGTTCTTTGTTAAATAAATTCACCATCTCAAATATAAAAACCTTTTTTGCAGTAGAAATCTCTGATATCGAAACCTACAGAATTAAAGGTAATTCAAGGTTCCAAAAAAATAAAAGACAAATCATCCTTGGTTAATCGAGACGATGGAAGGGATGATTTTCCATAACTTGATTGCAATTATCTTTTTGAGGATCTTGTATTAAACGTTGTAGAGGGAGATTGTAATACCCCAATTTTGAACCCTTCGGAAATATTGGCTCTAATGTAAATATTGTAAACAAACGATGTATGTTTCCCTAGCGTGGAGCTCAAGGCCAAGGCCCCGCTAGTTTATGCTCGAACTTTATTTTAAATTAGACCCGCTTGATGTTTTGTTACCCACGTGCTATTAAGCCATGGGATATTGTAAATTGATGTAAATATTTAACATTGAAATAAAATACCAAAAAAACTGGCTATGGAGGCAACGAATGAGAAGGGGCCATGTGTATCCACTAGGGAGTGGTGAGGGGGCTATGGGATTAAACCCTAGGCTGCCATTTGTCATTATGAGAACCCATTGACTTCCCTAGGTGACATTAATGCCTGCTGTAAGAAGGTGGTTGAGATTTCAGCCCATGGCTTCAATGGAGCATGGGTAGCCCTGAAATTCGTATGGGTGGGCATGGGCTCTGATTACTTGGGAAAGAAGTCACTCAACCTCATGGGAGGTTGCTTCATTCTCACCCCATTCCATGGTGAAACTAGCTAGCATCATTCCCATCCAAAAACGAGAGCCAACAGTGAGGAAACCAGAAAATCGCGACCTTGAGAGAACTCAGATTTTGAAAGACCAAAAACGTCCAGATTTGGCATGGGATAGGGAAATCCAATGGGGAATCCATTAGCATGAACCTTGGGGCGAATTTGGGAGCATTAGCTACCCCGAAATCAATGGGAAAACCCAGTTTTTGCAGCTCAGAAAACGAGTGACGGATTTGAGTATTTGGTGAGCAGAATGGTGAGAAATCAAGTGGGGATTGACTATGCAGAGGTTGGGTATGCTTGATAAACCCTGTGAAGGCTAGGATCTCAAGGATCAGCAGCTGGACCTTTCTATGCCCATCCCGAAGAGCACTGGAGGGAAGAGTTGCCTGAGGGACTGTGTAACAGAGAAGGGGATCTTCCTTGTGTTGGATGCGGTAGGTAATGTGGGTGCCTGACTGTTGAGCCCACTTGAGATGCCTGTAGCTCTGTGGTTGAGCTCACTGGCTTAGCATTACCCTCCTCTATCTGCTTGGATGCTTGACTGAAACCATGCCTATGAGTGAACCCAGCTAGTCCTCCTTAGTGGATACACAGCCCAGCTCGGGGGTGATCTCTCAGCTGAAGGAATATAGGCTGGATAGAGATCTACGGTTGGGAGGAACGTTGCCTTCACGTAGCCAGTTGTTGGACGTCAACTTCTCAAGATAAGTGTTCTGTGGATTATAAATTGTTCCATTTTGTGTTCTGCAATATGTTAAATTGCCCATGTGTAATGAAATGAATTAATATAGAATCCATGCATGGCATATGAATGCGCTTGGGTCTCTGTATGTTGAATCATTCTCTGCTGTGATTGATATGATTGCAATTACTGTCTGTTTGAGTGCTTGTTAGCATGTTCATTCCGCTGTGTTTTATATGGAAACGAATTTGCATATAGAAGTTTTAAAATGTTAGGAATTTATGTGCAAAAATTATTGGGGCTAAGTCTCTGATAAGCCCGTGTGTTGTTAACGTTTTCCTTCCTTGCATCCAATGATGGAAGGGGGCGTTACAGAGATGGGCCTAAATCTATCTACAGATGTCTATATTAACGTCGTTTTCCATGAAACCGTTTTCCTGTATCGTCCATTTGAATTTTGAATTTTGAAATTTTTTGTTCCGCCTTACTACCAGATACAAGTGACATTGCCGCTTCCTGCCCTCGTTTGAGTTCGAACATATTCATAGATAGGAGCACACGATATTTTTTTGTCACTGGCCTGGAGTTTAATTCACAGCCATGGCTAACCTAAAGCCTATAAAAGCCTATTTGTATGGATGAGCTGCTTACTATCTTATGAAAATCTGCCTCCTCAAATGATGATGAGAAGCCCAAATTGAGAGTAAGAGGTTATATAATTCTCTTTGTGGAGACTTTTGCGGGGGATTTCTCCCTACTTCATGTCTAAATAATGACACTGATATTACTATTTGCATTTTACACCACTGTCATTACGATTTGCATTTACACCTCTCTCACTCTGCTGTCGTGACTATGCAAATTTAGGTAGTTACCATCCGACTCAATTTTCCAGCATGATGAATCTTTACCGCCAACCTTTATAGGTTTTGTAAATGGGAGTAAAATGGTACTAGTGTAGTGTTCTTCCGTAAAAATATATTAAGGGTTCACTCAGGTGTAGAACTATAGACTTATTTGATTATTCTGCCAACTCAATGCAAGTTTTGGTTACAACTCTTAGTTTTGACATTAACATGGTTGGAAAACATTAACATGGTTGGAAACTTTTAATGTCAAAAATGTATTTTATTTATCAAATTTAAAAAATGTAGATGTTATAAATTGTGAAAACTTCAGTTTTATAATACCATGAATCTGGGTTTTTGACAAATGGTACTGACATGATAACATGATAGTAATTTCACAATTGCATTTAATATAGGCCGTTATTAGGTTTTCTTAATATAATGGATCTATATTAAGCATAACCTCTTCTCAATTGAAATATATACTTATTGTTGTGCTCCAAACTAACTTTATATGAGTCGATTGAATTGTAAAAGTTTGTAACTTCATATGAGTAGGTTGATTTGTAAAAGAAATATATACTTATTCTTGTGTTCCAAACTAACGGCATATGACTGGGTTGAATCGTAAAAGTTTGTAACTCCATATGAGTAGGCTGAATTGTAAAAGTTTGTAACTCCATATGAGTAGGCTGAATTGTAAAAGTTTGTAACTCTATATGAAAGTGTCTATTGTTTGGATTTTTTTAGTATTTTTTAAATTATTAATGATATTTTAATGGAATTTAATATTTATGTTAATTACTTTTAAACCATTCACATTATCACATTATCATTGATGTTTATCTTAATTAAAAAAAAATTATCTAAATTATCAAAACATTTTATGATTTTGGTTTGGATTGTTTATTTTATGAGATTGTTTAAAAAATAAATATTTGTCATTAGAATTATCAAAATATTTTATGATTATGTTTTTGAAAAAACATTTAATGATTTTGTTGACTTGAATTACATTACATCATTTAATGATTTTGTTTTTCCACTACCCTTGATCAATGCATTGATTGCATTATATCATCTCAATTATTGGCATATGACTTGTACCACATCTCCCATTCAACTTTCAATTCACCTAATTAACTTTCAATTAAATATGGGCATCTAGACCATAACATGGTTAATAAGAGAGGTAAAGACTTATTAAAATTGCAATTTCAACTTTAGAATTATTATGTAGGAAAATGCAATTTTGGCATTTTGATAATTACAAGTTTTAGAATTTCAACAAGTATAATTGAGAATAACTCACATTCTGTAAAATGAAAATGCAATTTCAACGATCATGAAATGCAATGAACCAAGAATTGAAAAATTAAAGATATTGTAATTTTTTTATGAGAAATTGTAATGTGACCATCAAAAAATTGCAATTGTAATTTTTTTTTATCATTATATAATTACACCTACATATTTTTTGAATTTAATTTTATGTAGGATGTTAAATATAATAAATACTAAGACAATTTGATTAAATACATGAATTTATAAAACCCTAGATCTTCACCAAACCACTTAAACCACTCTTTATTATTTATTTATATATATTTCTTTATTTATTTCTTTTCCAAAATTTTTAATATTTATATATATTAAATTTAAATATTTTAAATTTCTCCCTTAAATATAAATTATAATATAAATTTTATCTATGCTAATTTAAATATAACTTCACCAACCACTTCAACCTTACTATAATTGACCTTAAAACTTTAAATCTATGAAGAACTTTTAAATTGAAAGTTCGTGAGTAGCTTTATATTTTTAAATATTAACTTTTAATTTTTTAAGAAACCTAGGTTATAACATTATATGGAATCTAATTAAATTTAAATAAAATAATATTAGCGCTATATAATTATACACGAAATTTAAATAAAAATATATACGAAATTTAATTAAATAAAAATAACACTAGCATTATATAATTATATAAGAAATTTTGCCGAAACCCCTTTTATTTTGACATGGTATTTTTTTTTTTTATTATTCTTATCAACAACTAAATTAAATTAAATTAAATAATAATTAATACAATTAAATAAAAAAATTAAATTAAATTGAATTAATTAAAAAAAATTAAATTGAATTAATTAAATTAAATTAATTAATTAAATGACATTCAATTAAATTAATTAAATCAAATTAAATTAAAAGTCATTAAATTAAATTAATTAAATTAAATTAAATGAATGTTAAGAGACATTACATTAAATTAATAAAATTAAATTAATATTTAAAAAATATTAATTTAAAATAATAATAAAAAAAAATTAAAACAATATAAAACGCAAAAAAAAACATTTTCTTTTACATGGTATTTTTTTTTTTTTAAATTCTTATCAACAACTAAATTAAATAATAATTAATAAAATTAAATAAAATTAAATTAAATTAAATTGAATTAATTAAAAAAAAAAATTTGAATTAATTAAATTAAATTAATTAATTAAATGACATTAAATTAAATTAATTAAATCAAATTAAATTAAAAGTCATTAAATTAAATTAATTAAATTAAATTAATTAAATTAAATTAAACGAATTAAATTAAATGAATGTTAAGAGACACTACATTAAATTAATATTTAAAAAACATTAATTTAAAATAATAATAATAAAAAATTAAAACAATATAAAACGCAAAAAAAAAAACCTTTTCTTTTTCGCATGGGGATTGACGCCAAGGCAGGATCGACGGCTCTCCTTATTCCGCGTCGGCAACATGCACACATAGTAAGGGTGGTTGGTGGTCGCGGAAAGGAAACCACCATCCCACGTGTTCATTCCTTACTCGTCCGCATTCCAATAAAGCGGTATAGTAAACCGCTCATGGGCAACGCGGAAACCGTCTCACGTGCCGTCAAAAGTATGTCTATTTAAGGAGGAAATAAGGTTTTATTTGGCATTGTAGGGCTGCTTCGCCTTGGCATTGTAGGGTTTCATATAACGTTTAATAAATATTTTTACCCTTCTATTATTCCTAATATTGTATATACATTTTTTAAAAAGCAAAGTATGAAGCAAATTATAGCATATTTACAGAAGCAGCATCAAAAACGTTTTCAGTGGTGGTGTCTCTACTTATTCTTGCAAAGTTTCGATTTAATATTTGGAGCTTCACCAATATTTATTGTGGCAGATTCAAGACCCGAGGGCTGGGGCTTGTAATTTCACTGCAATTTTCAACTTTGGACACTCGAATTATGACATAGGCGGCCTTGTGGCAGGCATGAGGCTGCATTCTCTCCTTCCCAGCCAGGAAAAACACACTTGGAGATACTACGAATATGGGGAGAGCTTGGTTATTGATTTTTTTTATATGTACCTGGACGTTTTATATCTTGTTGGGTAATTTCTTGATGTAAAGATTTGAAAGTCTAGACTGACTGTTTGTTAATGAATGAATTACAGACGAGGCAATGAATCCAACATTACTGAGCTAGTATTTGAAATTGGTGGGATCTAACTTTAAACATGGATCAAACTTTGCATGCGTTGGTTCTACCATTAATCCAACCGCCACCACTTTCCCTTTGTTTGTTGAAGTAAATCATTTTAATAGATTCAGAGCTGAGGCTATGGATATATTTTCCCAAGGTAAATTTTTCATTTCTATTGTCATTTTTCATCAGCATAGGTTTATCTATTTGACTGGTTTTTTAGTCTCTCATTTAACACAGTTAGTGTAGTTAGTATGGGGAATTAATCAAGCCCTCAAATTAAACTAATTTTTTGGAAATCTATATCTAAAAAATGGATAAATTTTGTAAAAAGAAAATTGCATCTAAACTGCAAAATTGTCTTAATTGAGCATAAATATATTTCTATTTCCTTTAAATTATTAAATTCGGAATCTTACTTTCAATATATTTCAATTTTTTATGAAAATTACAATTTTATTTAGAGTCTAAACTGTAAATGTTGGTTAATAGGTTACCTTATTTTTGATAGGCCCAGCCGTCGGCTATTGTCAACCTCCCACAGCCGAATGTATTTGACAAGGACCTTTACTCCATGGACATGAGCTAGAACGATATCTCACACTCCTTCAGTTCCAATATCAGAGAGAACCAAATAAATACCCTGGCCATTCCCCATATTATTAACAAATTAACATCTTAACTTAAGGTTACTACGATTTTATTCGCCAATGGAATCTTATAATTATAGCTTTAGCTAATGGACATTTGTAATGTTACTATTTTGCAAAATTGGTACCAGCAAGGGGGTTGAAGTTTCATGGTTCACAATACGGTACCTACCTCTGAGAAGGATGTTTGCCCCAAGAGCCCGAACCCTTGCATTCGCAGCGATTTATTGGAACTTGATGCGGATGCCTATGGGCTGTAGCGAGAGTCTCCCTTAAGCATAAAGTGCGATCAGCCGGAGTACCTGATCCGAAACCCTTGATGGTCCAATTTGGTTCCAGAAGATCTGGTCCCCCGGGGCATGGTTGTTTCAGTGCAAATGATGTTGGCTCTGACATGCTGCATGCCAAACCATAAGGATAATAATATGACTGCCATAGCTTATTGGATAGCTCAATACCCTGGAGATAAAGTCTGCCAAAATTTTAATCTGCAACTGGAAAATGTGTGCCCAATGCCATGAATCACGATGGAAGAAGCCGGGAAATGGCATTGGCAATTACACATTAATTACGGTGTTCATTCAAAATTTATTATCTGTACGATGGACAGATATGATGTGAGAACCAAAGATTGCACAGCAGTGTATTAGGTGAAATTAATTAATTATAGCTTTAAAAAGGGGCATGGTTGAGAGACACTACATTAAATTAATAAAATTAAATTAATATTTAAAAAACATTAATTTAAAATAATAATAATAAAAATTAAAACAATATAAAACGCAAAAAAAAACCTTTTCTTTTTCGCATGGGGATTGACGCCAAGGATCGACGGCTCTCCTTATTCCGCGTCGGCAACATGCACGCATGGTAAGGGTGGTTGGTGGTCGCGGAAAGGAAACCACCATCCCACGTGTTCATTCCTTACTCGTCCGCATTCCAATAAAGCGGTATAGTAAACCGCTCATGGGCAACGCGGAAACCGTCTCACGTGCCGTCAAAAGTATGCCTATTTAAGGAGGAAATAAGGTTTTATTTGGCATTGTAGGGCTGCTTCGACTTGGCTCTTGGTTTCATGTAAGAGCCTCGGTGCTGGGCAGATATGTGGGTAATCTCATGGACGATGGGAGATATGATATCCATGGGACCCTCCTGGTTTGGCATTCGGTTCCCTGATGAGTCCTCGGCGTTGAGCACAACGCATCTTTTATATATTCCCGTCCTCTTATGTGAACTCAGTGCATGGGATTCGATGGTGGGCATTGATGTGTTAAGTGCGTGGGCCAATTGGCTCTAGTTGTTGAGTTCGGGCTGGGCACAAAGGAAAGAAGAAAAACGCTTGGAGGACAATTGATGTGGCGTTGGGTTCCGGGCGCTTGGTACACCTGGCTTAAGCGCTAGGGTTTCAAAGGAAGCAACATTTTGTATGAAATTCGTTTCGGAAAAAAACAAGCAGCAACAATGGAGAGAAGTATGGAAATCGTTTCATGCATTTGCCATGCTTGTAAATCTTCTTAGTTATTGGTCAAAATGGATCATATCGAGCTCAAATGAAACGATTTCTGCGTCGAAATTGCTGCAATGCTTGTATTATAAACAATATTGCAGGCAACAATATTATTTGAATATTTTTTTTATGCCACATTTATTGAAATGAATGTTTAAAACAAAATGTTACAGGCAAGAAGGCAGATCTGCATTAAAATAATAGGAAATGAAAACTGATCACTTTGGCTGCAGGTCTGAAATTTGGAGAACCCTCTATAAATCCTATGCGAGACTCATTGTTTCGTATTTATTATGAATACAATTTCTTTATATAAATGCAATGAAGTGTTTTTTTTTTGTTAGTATTAAATTTTAGATCTAAATATTATAACGGTAATATATATAGTGTTGTAACTTGGTTTATATGTATTTATTTATTTGTTTAAAAACATTGTTTATCCCAAATGCTTTAGCATTGGATTAATATTAGGGTTTGAATATTAAAAGAGTGTATATAGAAATGTTGTTGTTTTTTCTGGAAAGGTTTGTTTAATGGGGTCTAGACTGAGCCCTAAATAAGCAGTTATATATATATATCATTCAAATTCTGTTTCTGTTACGCCTTACGAATAAATGGGAAAAGGCTCTTCAAATTATCTTTTTGCAGCCATCATACTGGTTTGTTATTTTCTAGTAAATTTCACTAAAGTTCCAGGTGTAGTTAGGCCCTAAGGTCTCAGTGTCTGAGCCTTGCGATCTGATACCAACTGTAGTGCCCTATCTAGGCACTGGGTCTATTCCAGGTTATCAAGTTATACCTAGTTTTTCCCTTAATTATTGTTAGAAGAAAACAAGAGATTCAACCATCTATATTTATGTTTCTGTAAATGTTTAACTGTCTGTTTTCTATATGTTTACATGTCTCTGCAGTTAAATAAACATAATCCTAAAACTTTCCATTTAATTCTGTTCGTTTGACATGCATAGCTTGGAAATAAAAGAAAATACATTCTAATTAAGCTGGTTCAGAAAAATACCTGAAACCGTCGATTGCAGTAAGATAAGAAGATTTCTGGAATGGATTCTGTAAGTTACCTTAACAACACCAAAATGATGTGTCCACCCTGTCGATCAGCTATTATCGTGCTGACCCTAGGGAATCAACGAATTTCCTAGCCCCCGAGCCCACAGACCGATAATCCCGACAGCCACTTTCCATGGTAATCATTAATGCATCCCCTTTTGAGGTAATAAGGTGGATTATATATTATTTTATATCATCCCAATTTCTCTCTAGTAATGGAATTATTCAATAATTTATTCAAACATATCCTTTTAATTTACTTGGGATGATTCCGTCCGTTAATTAAATTAATAATTTATTTAGTAAATTCATTATTATTCAACCCACTATACTTTATAAAAGGGATTATTATCATTATTATTATTAATTAAATAATATTAATAATATAATAATAATAACAATAACAATTAATAATAATAGTAATTAATTTAAATTGTGAATAGTAATTTAAAATATTTATTTGGTTAATGGATAAGTGTCAACATAGTACCTCTGTGTATAAACAATGAAATATAATTAATGATTTAATTAATCATGATCAACAATTATATAGCACACTCCTCTATTATTAATGTTTAACTTTTATACTTCACCTTGAAGACACCTTTACTTGAGGATACTTACAATTAATGACATTTATTTTACACATGAGAACTTGATAATCTTTTACTAATTAAGTCATCCACTAAACACTTAATTGACTTATCCATGATAACTTATATCATTGTTAAATCTTGATAAGTAGGAAGAAGTTCAACGTGTCTCAACGTGTTTGAACAATAAATTTAAACAGTATTTATAGATAATCTGCTGGGGTTAATTTTTTTTAAAGACGTTACATGTCAGGTCATATATCAGATCCTTTTTTAATCCAAAGAATTGGGTGGGTTTAATTTAGGTTTAAAAGGATACAAGTTACCTCATATATGTCGGTTAGCTATCTTGTTGGTGTATGAGACTCCCTTGTTTACCCTTAAATACGATTGCTACTATCATTGAATATTCATCTTTAATTATAGGACTAATAAGAAGAAATCCTCAACTCAAAGATGTAGTTCTTGAGCGTATGAAAATGAGAATCTAGAGTATGATTGATTCCTTTGAATTCTTCCAATTGTTTCATACTTGATGGAGAAACAATAGTTGAGAAAACATGTTTGCAAATAAGGTTGCATGGTTACCAAAGGGGAAACTAGTGGAAAATGGGGACACCCCCAAAGTGGTTTTGTTACCATAGATATCATGAATTGAGTTGTACGCCAAGGAAAGAATCCAACACTGTCAATGCATGTTAATCGTTCCTCAAGCGTAAACATATGTACTAATACAAGACATTTCATAGACGTGCATTTAAATTCCTTGTCTGCAGGATCTTCTCCTCAATACTGTCCACCATGATGGTGGACTCAACTTAATCCCAAAATTGAATTCGACACAAATCACATTTGGGATAATTGGTTTATAGGTTATCTTTTTTGTTGGTATGGAACAGGGGACTGCGGATAACAAAAGAAGCAGGTATTGAGCTTGACCCCGAAACAGAATACAATTGATGCAGTGAACATATATCGGGTAAGATTTAAATTTTTGGAATCATTCTGTCAATTATTGTAAGAAGGAGTCTGGGTTATGATTTTATGTTTGGTCTTGTGTTGGAATTTTTCTTTAAACTTTATTTGTAGTCTTCATTTAAGAAACCTCATGAATTTATAATATACTTGCTCTGCTACTAGATGCATGTATCACATAGAGCCTTTGATTTGTATTTTTGACATTCCCCATCTCACTAAAATGGACAATGATAGTGTCAATGAAATTAAGAAGATCCTCAGACAAATGAACTGCTAGCTTGTGGGCATGAAACATGCATAGAATACTTAAGTATTCACATCGAAAAACATGAATCCAAGAAGGAAAACATGAAATCTAAATTCCAAGAACTAAATATTGATTATGATAAAATTGCGTCAAACTCATAGATGCATTACAATATCATATTGGGTTTTGCAAGAGGTTCTCGACCAGATACATGATTTCCTAGTGTTTCAATTGCTTCAACGAAGGGGCATATTATTTATGAAGACATTCCAACAAACAACTTTAGCACTCAATGAGAACAACATGAATCAAAAAGATCAAGGGAAAATTAAAGCAGGACAACAAATGGAAGAAGGCCTCAATGGAAATTATCTTGGCTCTTAAACTTCTCATATATGCATTTTACTTGTCTTCTTTATTATTAATTATGTAAAGCAGTATAGCACTAAATTTGAAATTCATAAGGTAGGTATTGTAAGAAAGAAAAAGCATCATGACCAATTAACATATTTGTTGAAAATATTTATACAAGAATACTATAATGTTTTTTGAAATTTTTGTACTTTTTATGTTATTTGGTTTGTCAACAACCTTTTTATAAATATATAACTACCTCTTTTTTGTGATATATATATATATATATATATATATATATATATATATATATATATATATTTCCTATGGGATAGAGGAGGGCATCGTTTAACACATTGGTGACCCATTCTAAGTTTTCCGGTTTTCCCCAAGTACTGAACCGGTAATATTGGTGACCTAAATAACTATTTTAAATAACTGCCAATCATTTATTTGAATGTTGTATTTCTAAATTTCATTTTGTAAACCTCCATGGTATAATCAACTCTATAAATGTATGTAGGATGTAATATATGGCATTACTTGTACATAAAAATAGCTATCAACTCTATGAATGTATATAAGTATATGGCATTACTTGTACATAAAAATAGTTATCAAATCTATGAATGTATATAAGATGTAATATATAGCATTACTTGTATATAAAAATAGCTAAATAGCTAGTGTTTTTTATATTTAATTATTTGATATAAGTTTGTAACTTACAGATAGTTTCAATATATTGTACAGTTTCCATTCAAGTATTCTTGGCTTCATAGCTTCTAGATTATTGTCTATCAAAGAAGCAAGACCAACTAAGATGAAGATGAAGTTATGGGAAAAAATGGCATTGGCATTGGCATTAGCTTTAGTCTTAGCCAAACAAAAAGTAAAGAAGAAGACTGGATTAAAAAGAGGTTGAAAATCTTGGTAAGTTTATAGATTTTTTTTTACTTTTACAATTTTGTTTATAGATTTTTATTTTTATTTTTACAATTTATTTTATTTAGTTTTTTTTACATGGTTTACATGGTTTATTTAGTTGTTTTTCTATTAGGTTGAGTTGCATTATTTTCATTTTAAAAGAAAAGCCTTTTCATTTATATGCAATATCTCATGTGCGCTCAAAACCGTCACTTTCTTTGATGCACACACACACACACAAGAAACTCTCAAAAAATAAAGAAGAAGACTGGATTAAAAAGAGGTTGAAAATCTTGGTAAGTTTATAGATTTTTTTTTACTTTTACAATTTTGTTTATAGATTTTTGTTTATTTTTACAATTTATTTTATTTAGTTTTTTTTACATGGTTTACATGGTTTATTTAGTTGTTTTTCTATTAGGTTGAGTTGCATTATTTTCATTTTAAAAGAAAAGCCTTTTCATTTATATGCAATATCTCATGTGCGCTCAAAACCGTCACTTTCTTTGATGCACACACACACAAAAAAAACTCTCTCGTCACTCACTAAGTTCAAAAATAGCTTAAATCTACTCACTTAATACCTCCATAGGAGGGCACAAAAGAATCTTGTAGTTTAGGTAGGATTTTGGGCCTAGGCATCCAAAAACATAGTTGTTGTCCTTAGGGTGCTTTATAAATCCTTCTAAATCAAGTGGTCGTGTATAGCCACACGGGGCAAGTGAAAGAGCGGTGCCGCGCCATAGGAGGTCAAACCCAAGGTTGCGGGTGTATGTTCTCTCAAGTGGGCTCACCACCACTTGTTGAAAAGGAGACGACCCAATACCGTTCGAGGGATAACTGCTCTTTCTCCACTTGATGAAAGTACTTAGTGACCAACTTAGGATGTCATTCCTTATAGGTGACTTTCGTGGAAGCCGACAGTACCTGAGACAGATTTTGTCACAAGATCAAGGAAAGCACACGTCACAAGATCAAGGAAAGCTAGCGACTGCTAGATTTCCTTCTAGCATAAACATTTCCTTCTAGGATAAGAACACATACTTATGCTAGAAGGAAAGCTAACAGTCAGTAGCTTTCCAATAGAAAAATCATGTCCATGGTGATTGGTGGTTGCTAGCTTATACCTTGAGCTTGTTCCATGTGATGTATTTTGAAATAAGCACATGGCAAAAGATCAAGGAAAGCTAGCGACTGCTAGCTTTCCTTCTAGCATAAGCATTTCCTTCTAGTATAAACACACATGCTTATGCTAGAAGGAAAGCTAACAGTTGCTAGCTTTCCAATAAAAAACCATGTCCATGGTGATTGGTGGTTGCTAGATTATACCTTGAGATTGTGCCATGTGCTCTATTTTGAACGAATGCTAGCTTTCCTTCTAGCATAACACACATGCTTATGTTAGAAGGAAAGCTAGCAGTCGCTAGCTTTCCAATAGAAAAACCTTGGGCATGGTGATTGGTGGTTGCTAGTTTATACCTTGAGCTTGTGCCATGCACTCTATTT
Organism: Larix kaempferi; assembly: GCA_027924585.1. Classification (NCBI taxonomy): domain Eukaryota; kingdom Viridiplantae; phylum Streptophyta; class Pinopsida; order Pinales; family Pinaceae; genus Larix; species Larix kaempferi. The sequence continues at coordinate 2,891,295 of BSBM01001409.1, read as the reverse complement.
TCAAATAAGCACATGGCACAAGATCAAGGAAAGCTGGCGACTGCTAGCTTTCCTTCTAGCATAAGCATTTTCCTCTAGGATAAGAACACATATTTATGCTAGAAGGAAAGCTAGCAGTCGCTAGCTTTCCAATAGGAAAATCATGTCCATAGTGATTGGTGGTTGCTAGCTTATACCTTGAGCTTGTGCCATTTGCTCTATTTTGAAATAAGCACATGGAAAAAGATCAAGGAAAGCTAGCGACTGCTAGCTTTCCTTCTAGCATAAGCATTTCCTTCTAAAATAAACACACATGCTTATACTAGAAGGAAAGCTAACAGTCGCTAGCTTTCAATTAGAAAAACCCTGTCCATGTTGATTGATGGTTGCTATCTTATACCTTCAGCTTGTGCCATGTGCTCTATTTTAAACGAATGCTAGCTCTCCTTCTAGCATAAGCATTTCCTTCTAGCATAACACAGATGCTTATGCTAGAAGAAAAGCTAGCAGTCGCTAGCTTTCCAATAGAAAAATCATGTCCATGGTGATTGGTGGTTGCTAGCTTATACCTTGAGTTTGTTCCATGTGATGTATTTTGAAATAAGCACATGGCAAAAGATCAAGGAAAGTTAGCAGTCGCTAGCTTTCCTTCTAGAATAAGCATTTCCTTCTAGTATAAACACACATGCTTATGCTAGAAGGAAAGCTAACATTCACTAGCTTTCCAATAAAAAACCATGTCCATGGTGATTGGTGGTTGCCAGCTTATACCTTGAGCTTGTGCCATGTGCTCTATTTTGAACAAATGCTAGCTTTCCTTCTAGCATAACACACATGCTTATGTTAGAAGGAAATCTAGCAGTCGCTAGCTTTTCAATAGAAAAACCTTGGGCATGGTGATTGGTGGTTGTTAGCTTATACCTTGAGCTTGTGCCATGCACTCTATTTTCAAATAAGCACATGGCACAAGATCAAGGAAAGCTAGCGACTGATAGCTTTCCTTCTAGCATAAGCATTTCCTTCTAGGATAAGAACACATACTTATGCTAGAAGGAAAGCTAGCAGTCGCTAGCTTTCCAATAGAAAAATCATGTCCATAGTGATTGGTGGTTGCTAGCTTATACCTTGAGCTTGTGCCATTTGCTCTATTTTGAAATAAGCACATGGCAAAAGATCAAGGAAAGCTATCGACTGCTAGCTTTCCTTCTAGCATAAGCATTTCCTTCTAAAATAAACACAGATGCTTATACTAGAAAGAAAGCTAACAGTGGCTAGCTTTCAATTAGAAAAACCCTGTCCATGGTGATTGATGGTTGCTAGCTTATACCTTCAGCTTGTGCCATGTGCTCTATTTTGAACAAATGTTAGCTCTCCTTCTAGCATAAGCATTTCCTTCTAGCATAACACATGACCCTTATTATACATCATCTGTGCAGATCCAGCCGACCTTGCATATAATCAGACATGGTCTGGATGGATAGATGTCTTCTTGGATACCTTCTGTCCAAGAAAAGATTGGGAGAATCAGCGTGCAAATTTCATTCTGCACCTTAAATCCGATCTTGAAGTGGCTCATCAGAACTTCCAGTGGTTTAAGTTTAAACTGATCCATGAAGGTGGAACCTATCAACCACTTGAGCACAGAATTTATGCCCAGCAAAAATTTATCTGAAGATCTATTGCTGGAGAACACATAGAGTCCAGAGTTACAACCAAAGAGATTCCACTGGACTATAAAGTAGAATCACATTTCAGAGGTGAATTCCTGTGAGAGCCGAATCCTTTGTTTAAAGGCTCCGATATTGAAAGATGTTTCTCTCAGTTCCTATATCCGCCTCCTTCTCCTGTGCCATATGAACACGTGGACGAAGATGTATTGTTTGGTCATCATGCATATGACTCAGATGATTTTGAAGAAGAATGGTTGCAAGGACGTGATCCATACGACTGAGCGAAAGCAGCGGTGGGCCCCAAGCTAGCAGTCGCTGGCTTTCCAATAGAAAAACCCTAGGCATGGTGATTGGTCGTTGCTAGCTTATACTTTGAACTTGTGCCATGTAGTCTATTTTAAAATAAGCACCTGGCACAAGATCAAGAAAAGCTAGCGGCTGTTAGCTTTCCTTCTAGCATAAGCATTTACTTATAGGATAATAACACATACTATGCTAGAAAGAAAGCTAGCAGTCGCTAGTTTTCCAATAGAAAAATCCTGTCCATGGTGATTGGTGGTTGCTAGCTTATACCTTGAGCTTGTGCCATGTGCTCTATTTTGAAATAAGCACATGGAAAAAGATCAAGGAAAGCTAGCGACTGCTAGCTTTCTTTCTAGCATAAGCATTTCCTTCTAGCATTTTGAGAAGGAAAACTTTTCTTTTTAATGAGTCTCTACTTGTGCTAGATGCAATGGATTTTTATTTATCTTTAAGTATTTAATATGTTTCCAGGACACATGACCCTTATGTTGTTTAATGAGTTAACAAAATGTAATGATAAAAGAACTACTTGGTTAATGACATAAAAATATGATGATTTAAAGGTCTTTTCTGACGGACAAGGGGGTTCGGTGCTCCATCAAGAACTGTTAGTGCTCAGTTGCATCCTTAATTGCTCAGTGCGTGAGGGTTCGTGTCGTAATTTAACTGCTGATTCTTTGCTCAAGCAGTTTGACTGTCTTGTTATTTCCTCTGATTTTGGCAGAATGGCTCAGCCAGGGGACAATATCGGCATCCAGGACATCAAGAAAAGTTTGGGGCGGCTGTATGAGATAGTCTCCATAGGAATTATGGATAACAGGGAGATAGCCTGCGTTATAAAAAAGATGGAGGACACTATGAGCTACACTTCCCTTCAAATCAGCAACCATGACTCTAGGATCGATGATAATGAAAGCTCCTTGCGCGAGATGATGGCGAAGGTGGATATGATCCAGGAGGACCTTGCGCGACTCATTTCCATGAACCAGGGCAGCAACAACAATGCAGTAACTGTTGAAGGGGAGTGTCAGATGGAGGAAGAATCAGTGGTGCAGCCAGTCCACTTCAGGGGCCACCTGTAATCTGGTTTTTATGGACATATGTTTTTTTGTCTTTTATTATGTAAGCAATATATAAGGGTATATACTGCCCGTTCTGTTAGTCATCATGGAAGAACTCTGTATATAGTTTTTTGGACCCTTTGCAGGCTTAGTCTACAATGCTCTATCTCTGCTCTGCAGGACTATCCTTCCTCTCTTTTTGCTATGTACTGAATGGCTATGCACAACCCCTTTATAATATACTCCTTTTTAGTTTATGTTCAAAAAATATATATGATGATTTATAGTCTATCATTTATATGGGTTCAATTTATTTATTTTTTTGTTCACAGGTCTTTAAGTAAACCAATAAACTTAATTAGGTATAAAATCTATAATGAAGGAGGTCTTCTTTATGTATATTTTACTAATTGTTTATGTCTATTTTTGCATTAGAGGTAATATATGTGTAACATTTAATTGTTATTAGCAATAGAAAACTAGAGGTAGTGTCTTTGTATAATTTACTTGTTATTAGCAATAGAAATTATCTCAAAAATTATATTCTTGGTGTAGCCTCCAAGTTTCACATGAGGTCACAAAACATAAATTAGTTAGGTAAGGAAAGCCTTGAATTTGTGCCATGTACTCTATTTTCAAATAAGCACATGGCATAAGATCAAGGAAAGCTAGCGACTGCTAGCTTTCCTTTTAGCATAAGCATTTACTTATAGGATAATAACACATACCTATGCTAGAAAGAAAGCTAGCAGTCGCTAGATTTCCAATAGAAAAATCCTGTCCATGGTGATTGGTGGTTGCTAGCTTATACCTTGAGCTTGTGCCATGTGCTCTATTTTGAAATAAGCACATGGCAAAAGATCAGTGAAAGCTAGCGACTGCTAGCTTTCTTTCTAGCATAAGCATTTCCTTCTAGCATTTTTGAGAAGGAAAACTTTTCTTTTTAATGAGTCCCTACTTGTGCTAGATGCAATGGATTTTTATTTATCTCTAAGTATTTAATATGTTTCCATAACACATGACCCTTATTATTCTTGTGCATGTGAATAAAAGACATGTAATAGAATATTGTTTGATAATGCTCATTATTTCATGTATTTTTAAAACAATTTAAACTTATAGTCGACTATTTATTATTGTTTTTAGAAGCTATGGACTCTGGTGCAATGACAATTCCAAGGAATAATTTGAAGAAAAAACGAATTGCAAGTGACACACAAACAACGTCTCCCCCATGTGGTATGGTGGTTTTAAATATTATTCTCTCATTTGTAAATGGTTAGACTAGAAGACTATATGGTAATATTTGTGATTTTGATTTCATTTTATTTATAGTAATAATTGCTTATTATTGTTTTTAGAAGTTGTCGTCTCCAAAGCAAGTAAAATGCCACAATCAGCATTCAAAAAACAAAAGCGTCATTCAACTCAGATTATAAATTCAACAATGGGTTCTAATTTTGAGATGATTAAAAAGTTCAAAACATCTGCTGCATATGAGTATGTCGAAGATTGGTATGTTGAGATTGAAAGTCCCATGAATATGTTTCCAGATATGTATCTATTTGGATCCATGGATGGAAATGATATACAAAGGCTAGGGATAATTGTTAGTTGCTATGCTCTCAATCATAGTCAGATCGATTTTCAAATGGAGGTAATTGAAGAAAATGAAGTGAAATTATTTTCTTGCCAAGTTGATTACACAAAATTTAGACCAGATTTGATTGATACTAATACAGAATTTCCAGAGTCAATAAAAAAGTCACAGTTTAAGTTGGACAGTTTTGAGAGCTTCAATGAATCTGGTCTAAAGAGTTGTGATGATCTTGTACAACGTATTACCAACGTTATGAAATATCGCTATGTGAGATGTAAGAAAACATCATCCGTGTTTCTTTATTTGTAACAAAGAGGTAAACTACTTGATAAAATACCAAATGATAAACTCGATGCTCAAATGCTTGCTTTGAGAAGGGTATATTTAGCTGAGCTAGAACAGAGCATTAAAGAAAGTGAGTTCATGCCTACTACAGAGTTTGTAAAATCCCAAAAAGAAGACTCTCAGATAGAGAAGCTTGCTGACCAATGCGATGAAATCCCTGAAAATTTTAAGGACAGTTATTTATTTTCAAGCTCTTTTACCATGAAGGTGGATGTTCGAAGATGTGTAGAAGCACCCAAGTTATATAAATTGAGATCACGGGATTATTTAAATGTTCGAGTATTAGTAAAATCATTCCTACAGAAATTTCAAGCATCATTGCCTGATGCTCTTCTGATTCCATTTGACACAAAAGAGTCTGATCCGATTGGAAACCCTGTGAAAATCATGAATGAAATGGATATAAATGCCAAGAACATCAATTTTTGGATAGTTGATGGGCAACACACCATTCAAGCAGCAAAAGAAATATTAACAAATCCTAAATTCAGTCTATCTGGGGAGGCAAAACAGAAGTACAAAGAACGTAATGCTCGATTCTTAGATCCATTAGTTGCTCCCAGTGTGGTGATTCGTATTTGCTGCCAGTTAAATTCTGCAAACACAGTGTTCTTCAAAACTCCATTCATTGATTCTGTGCGATCTGCAAGACAATTCCTAATTGCCACAAATAAATTAAAGAAACAAAAATGTGGGAATTCTAAGACGGCTGAAGACAAGGTATGCAATTTTTTTTTTTGCACTTAGTTTATATTGTTATAACTAAATTCATGGCTATTTTATTTTTGATATCACATTCTTACTAATTTATATTTTTTATTTTTTAACAGGTTGATGATGAAATGTTGTGCTCTTTCTTCGATTGTCCACTAACAAACTTTGCTGAAAAAAAAGTCTTGTTATATCTTGATGATACTACTTGGGATAAATGGGAAGTTGTTTTTAATTGTTACAAACTAGGGACATTAATGTGTTCTCCAAACCAACCTAAGGATCCAAACTATAAGACAAATAGTCTGAACAGTTTGGTATCAAGTTCTTTCCGTCCCCTTCAGGGACTAACCGCTGAAGAAATGTGTTCTGTAGCAGATAAACTATTGGATGGAACTGTCTGGTTTTCTATTCCAGTGAACCATCCAACCAATGCCATAAAAATGAAAGATTATTGTTCACAATTGAAAACCAAAAGAACAATTTTGGAGGCAATGGTAACATATTGCAAAAGTCATGATAAGAATCTGAATGATAAGATTCTTACAATATCCAATATTCTTGAGCATTATGGAATTACTGATATCATATTTGCCAACTTCTGTAAGACAATGGAAGGGTGTAAATATGTAAAAGGATCACGAAATACAAAAATAGAGTCCCTTTCTCCACAACCCTGTGTGGTCCTTGATAGAATAATTGATGCATCGACAGATATACAGGAAATTGAGAACAGTTTTGAATTCGGTTGTCATTATGGGGGTCCTAGCCTCTTGTCAACACTTTTGCACTCTTTTCCTTGTCAGTTTCAACCAATGTTATACACTGACTTTGTTGTGTTGGATACATTGGCTTTGAAAGATGAATCATTCCTTAAGGATCACTATATTGAATTGTTTCGATTTTTAATCGAAAAAAATGGGTTGAAAGATTTTACTATGATTATCTTAGTAGAAATTTGGTCTTGTAAGGATGTACGCCAAGCTCTGGAGATTGTTGTCAAGGACTCAAATGTCAACTATAAAATGGCTACCGGTCTTTATGAATATAAAGAACAAAATAACTATAGTTATGATATAGTTTTAACTATACATTTCTATAGTGAAGAGTCAAAAAGTTTAGAGGCCTCAATATACTCTCACAGTTTTAGAGACATATCTGATGAAAATGAGAGAGATTTTGAATTCTGGGAAGAATTATTGCAAATGCATCAACAACATAGTGATCTAAATTTGATTATTTCTCTTTATGCGGGGAAAAATTTACAGCAGGCTTGCTGTACATATGGAAGAAGAATGGCATGTGTCATAGAAAATGAGTTACAAAGGACTACCATGCTAACTAATCAAGAATCCTTCCAATTGCAAAAACCAATGTCTAATATATTGCTGTTGGAATATCCAGGTATTGTACTTGTTTTGTTCTTTCTCTAGTGATTCTTTGGATTCTATGCTATTTATAAATCTTGATTAACAAGATGTTTACAATAACTACTAATGGCGGAAATTGTAAAGAAAACAACGACGACACTTTGTGTAGTGCCCCTAGACTTTTGTAGACATTGAGGGCACCTGCTGAGTGACCCGACCGATTGAAACATTAATTAAATAACCTTTTGGGCCTTATCTTTGAGTATGTGTATTTGAACTGTTGATGTAAATTGAATAATTGCATATGTTAAACGATTAGCTATGACTATGGAAAATTATGTTGATGGATAATGCTTAACGACTAGCTATACAATGATTATGTGATTGTTGACGAAATGTATAATTGATTAGATGAATGAGAAGTTTGAATAAATCATAAATGTTTAACAATACTAGATTTAGAAATCAGATGATGATTATTGAGGACAGCACTACTAATAACTTGTTGTGAGAAGTGTGTGTAGAAGCAAGTGAGACGGTTCACCAACGGACACACAAAGGAACATGAAGGGCCGTAGAGTACGGGTAAATCACACATAAGGGGAGCGACGACGATGTCGACTTCCGACGAGAATACCACGCATGAGCAGATAAGCACTGATCCGCTTGCTCAAGAGGAATGCGTGAGGGCGTACGAGGTGGGCCACGACGGAGCTGGTCACGTACGAGTTGAGGGGCGCGCAGTGAGAACGGACTCACTCCTCAGCGCCATTAGTCCCTAGATAGCATGTAGACGGAGGATGGATGGTAACGATTCCTAAAAATCCCTACAAGAGTTCCCGCAAGTCAAAACGGAAATATGGTGGCAGAAGGGCCCAACGACGCGGTACCCTGTCGAGAACGGAAAGAATGGACGCAAGGACCCAACGAGGGGTACCATGCCAAGGAATGGAAACCATGGATGATTGGACCCGACGGAGTGGTGCCATGTCAGAGAATTAAAAATTAAGGAACCAGGAGCCCAACGACGCGGCACCGTGATCCTAGTGAATTTGATTGTTAAATTAAAATGCATAGAAACTTAGGAGAATAACTCTAGATTATTACTTAGCAAATGCATAACAATAGCTTAGACATTTGCACATGATTAGTTACTTTTGTTGAGCATTTAAAATAATAGAAATTATTATTTAGGAGCAAAATAGATTAGACACCTAGTCAACTAAAAGCTAGGAGCTGATTAAAATATCTGGGGGACAAACTAGAGCAAACTTAGGGATGTAGGTGCACTTCCTTGAGAAACTGACACTTGGATGGGTGAGTGTTTTAAATAATTAAAAATATTTAATTATGCATGAAGCGACATGTGTCGCAAGAGATTTCCCTTTATAAGGAAAGCTTAAGGAATGGGTAAGGGGCCCATAATTTGGACGATTGTCGTAATTTTCAATTGCCTCAAGGACTTGCTGCTATCTAAGGGTTTGGCTAAGAAATCCTGGTGGGAGGGGAATCCCAAGCTGAATTTCTGAAATACGTGTGTGAACTCTACGGCCCGACTAGCTCGGGGGTCTGGAAGGAAGAAGAGTACTTCCAGAGTGGTTGGGTGGTTAACCGAGGTGTCCTTCAGTGACCGTGGTGATCAAGGCAGATTTGGAGCCGCGGCAAACGAGAGGATTCACTTTCAATTTGGAGCTACCGCCATTACAGGTTCTAATTTGTATTGCTGGAAAGCACTTTTTTTATTTCTGTTATTAAGCATTACAGTCATTATTATCTTGTTGATTGGAAAGCACATTCCTGATTTCTGTTTTGTTATCAAGCATTACGATTATCCTTATTTTATAGCTGGAAGGTGCAATTCTGTTTCTGTTATAAAGTGCTATGGTTGTAATTATTTATAGATCTATTATTTGCAGTTAAATTTTTATTGTTCAAATGAATTAATACAGAGATCGACTCTGTATGCCAATTGCAGAGCTCGATCCCTAAAGGTAGATCGATTTCTCATGACTGTTTATTCATCCAACTATGAAATTATTTGTAGATCTGTCAAGTAGATTACAAATCGATTTTCCAGGACTTTGTATTGATCCGTCTATGAATTATTTATAGATCTATTATTTGCAGTTAAATTTTTATTGCTCAAATGAATTAATACAGAGATCGACTCTGTATGCCAATTGCAGAGCTCGATCCCCAAATACAATTAGATTTTTAATACTGTATTATAGCCTTAAATTTCAGTCTTATATCACTCTCAAAATTTAAATTCTAGTAGAATATAAGAACAGAGATCGACTCTGCATCTCAGTTGCAGAGCTCGATCCCCAAATTCATTTAGATTGTAGTGTTGCATTATAGTGTCGAATTATAGCAGCCTTTCTGGCATTTTTTTTATCTGAATAGAATGACTCACTGTCATTTTTATCCTGCGTAGATCCACTCTCTCTAGCATCTCCAGAATCTACTTTCGACTTTAATTAATTCTCAGAACCTTTCTGCAACTTGTGTATTAAAAACGAGATCGACTTTATCTGACTATTGCAAGTCAAATCGAATGTAGATCTAAACCTGAGCCTGACATTTAAAAAGAACGGTGATCAACTCCACGTTTGTAATCGATTTCTGAAATTAATGTGGAATCAAGCTAATTGACTGAGAACGACTCTGTATTGTTAATGACAGAGTTCGATCTGATGGTATATCGACCCGATGATTTATACATTAAATCTTTTTATGGCTCGAACCATTTATAAATCAATCTTTCAATTAATGACAGCGTTGGATTATTATAACGTTGGTTCAATGGGGAATCAAGCTAAACGACAGCGAACGACTCTGTATTGTCAATGACAGAGTTCGATCGGACGGTATATAGTAAATCTTTTATGATTCGATGCAATTATAAGTTAGTCTTCTGATTATTGACGGTGTTGGACTTCAGATTCTGTCACAATATCTTCATTTCAATCGAGATCGATCCGATGATATGTTGAATCTTTTATGGCTCGATCCAATTATAAATCAGTCTTTTAATTATCGACAACGTTGGAATTCAGATCCAGTTACAACACTTTCATTTCCGTCGGTGATTGAAACGCTACCCAATATGGAAGCAAATCTTGCCATCCTTTATTTGCAGACTTGTTCTGAGTTGTGTGTTTCGACCCTTTGAAATTTACAGCATCGAATCCAATTTGGCGTTATCCTGAGTATTGGAAATTCTAATTTCAAAGAAAAATTAGTTCGAATAATCAAATCTTGGCATCCTTTACTTGCAGACTTGTTCTGAGTTGTGTATTTCAATCCCTTGAGATTTACAGCATCGAATCCGATTTTGCATTTTTCTGTGTATTGGCGTTTTAATTTCAAAGAAAAATTAGTAGAGAAATCCAGATCTGAAGTTTAGTCGATCTCAAAACTTACAGTATTCCGAGCCTGAGTTATTATCTCAGATTATTTAGGGATGTCACCGAATAAGATGTTAAACGTTATAAAAAAAAAGATTTACATTCCTATTCCTTCCTGACCTGTCGTCTTTCCGATGCTGCCAGCTTGTTAATAGATACTTTACTTTAATGACAGTTGTTTTGTGAACGTTGTGATGGATGTTTTGGGAGTTACTTCTCTACTCACTCTTGACCTGTCGTCTTCTTGATGTCACATGCATGTAATCTTAATCCTCCACTATTGTAACCTTTATGTAATAATTATATTATGGTAGAAGTGGAACATTATAACCGAATGTTAATTTCAATGATGTATTAAAGAATTAAGTGTTCAATTATATTATAGGGATTTAATGGGTAGATAAGGGATGAATATGTAAAATGTTTGTTTAATATGATGGGTAGATAAGGGATGAGTGTTAAAGAATTTGGTGTGATGGGTTATAACCTTAGGATTGAAAGTTTTTAGGAACCATATAGATCTTGTAAACATTTACATATCTTTTTGAATGTTAAGGTTAAGGACTGTCATTTGTAAAGTTATAGATAGTGATGTATTTGTAGAAGAATAAAATGGATGTATAACTTGATAATGTGCAAGTTAGTTTTAGGATGTATGTAATTAATTGAAGGTAGATACATTAAATTAGTATATATTGATAGTATGGTTAAATGCATTATATTGTTCATAAAGGTTATTGAGGCACACCCGTAAGTTTAATATTAATAATACAAAATTGATGTGGCAACACATTTGTTTTAAGGTAATGATTAAATTAGCTTTTAGAGATAATATAGATTTAAGGTATTACATTGTTATGGAAGTCATCGCAACTTACACTTGAGGGTTCTTGTTGATAATTTAAATGGATTTTAATTTGCAATACCTTTGTTTATTAAGTTATGCAGTATGTCGGTATTGCGTAATTGTGTTTAAAAAAAAAAAAAAAAAAATTCACGTACTCAACAATACCGACACTACACTTTGCAACAAAGCAATGATCAACATAGTGTGCACAATGTCGAAGAAGTTTTCGAGATGCAAATACAAAATGAAGAAAATACCATACCGGGTACATAATTTATTTTGTTTCTTTTGTTGTATTGTACTTGTTTTGTTCTTTCTCTAGTGATTCTTTGGATTCTATGCCTATTTATTTAATGAATTTCATTCGTTGATACATTTTATAACATTTCATATGTTTATTACAGTGGCAAATGAGGAGAAAAAAGACAGTGATCAAGGGAATGTGACAGAAAGCCATAGTCAAGAACATGATATCATATCAGGTACTTCACATGTCTCTTATTTTCAATTAAACATAAAATATGTCTTATAAAAAAAAATTGATTTAAAGAAGTATTATTGGTATTTGATTGAAGGTTTGTTATTTTGGCTCTAGGTTCTATGAAGACAATACAAGAGAAGTGTGGCTTATCAATAACTAGTACAAAAAATACTCAAAGTGAGTGTATTTCTTCAACAATTTTTTTTAATAATAATTTATGTAGCATGAATAAAATGAATTTACTATGATATCCATTGTTGTTTTGCAGCTATTATAAGTCAAAAGAAATTAGTTATTTTTGAATTGAATAACATTTTCTATCAGAGCGTTGATGGTGATGCATCACAAAAAGAATTTATCGAGAAAATGGGAAGGGCCGCAGATTACACGATAGAGAAAAAATCATTTTGGTTTCGTCCACATGCAAAAACATTTCTTGAAATGTGTTCCAGAAAAGAATCTCTTGACATTGCAATTTGGACGACATCTTTGAAACAAAACACAACAAGAGTTATGAAAAAGTTGGTTTCAGAAACATTACAAACTAAATTTTTGTTTACATGGACTGCTTCAGATTGCAAACAACAAAAAGGAAAAAATGACATTGATAATTCAACACAAGTTATATACAAAAAACATCTGAAAAAAGTGTGGAGAATGTATTCTCAATATGATGCTACTAACACTATTCTAGTGGATTGTTCAATGGAGACAAAGAAAGAAAATCCCAAAGAAAATGTGATTATTGTCCCTTCGTTTGATGGAAAGAATGAGGATAAATGGTTGATCGCTGATCTGTGGAGCTTATTGAATAAATTCTACAAGGCACCCGATGTTCGAGATATTTTGAAGAATCTTCAATGACTTTTAATAGTACATTAAGATGACTGTTATTCATTTCCTCTATAAACAAAATCTTGAAGTTTATAATATAAATTCTTGGTTCTTGGTCATTGTACATTTGATGACTTAATTCTACATGTGATGTGTTATTATTGTGTTTTATTTTATTATCAATTTAATGTCAATATTATTTCATAATACTCATATAAGGATTGTTGTTGTGTCATTATTATAAATTAACATATTATTATTTTGTTTATTTATATTGAGATATTGAGTTATAAAAAGTTAGTGATTTGAATAATAGTCTTATGTGTTTGCGTAAAAATGTAGTATTCCATATTAATTAAATAATTGTATTAGGTTGTATGTATAAATTAACGTACAATTACTATGTTTGAGCAATTGCAGTATATTTATCAATTGCGTCTTAATTGATCATTATAACTCTTACAAATCAGTGATTTGAATGTTAGTTCAATGTTATCATATGAAATTTTCTTATTTCTTAGAAATTAAAAAAATGGAAAATCATATCAGGTTGTATGCAAAAATGACCTATAATTAGCTTGTTTAATTGAAATTTAAAAAATTGTAAATCTAGGTGGTGTGTATAAATTAACATATAATTGGTTTGAATTGGACCATTGTAACTATATTTTTAAAGTGTGATTTGAATTTCATTGCAATGTGCTTATATGAATTTTTCTTATAATTTCTTAAAAATTAAAATATCGTATGAGGTTGTATGTAAAAATGAACATATAAATAGTTTGCTTGATTTAAACTTAAAAACTGTAAATTTAGGTAGTATGTAGATATTAACATATAATTAGTTCAAATGAATTCGACTATTGTAATTATATTTTTAAATTGTAGTTTATCTCATTACAATTCTTAAAAATTAGTGATTTGAGTAGTAGTTGAATGTGTTTGTATAAAAAAACTATTCCACGGAAATTACTTTTATTTTTTTCATTAAGTTGTTTGTTTGGGAGTGGAAATAAATTGGATATGTTTTGATGCCATTAAGCAATGAAGTTTTGAAGTGAAAATATGTTAATGTTATATATGTGGCAGCAATGCAGATGGGAGTTAATATCAGTCGGAATATCTTGTTGATCTTTGAAATGGAAGGAGTATTCTTCTCGTCGTATTCCAAAGATGATACGAGTTGTCAAATTCAAAGAAAACCAGATTGGGAGCTTGGTGATAGATCCTACTTTTGTAGGCCTTTTCAATTAGAAGTATTAAAATACTGCCTAAAACATTATGATGTTGCGATATGGACATCAAATGTTACTAACAAGTACATTCGACAAGTACTTGAAAAATCAAATATTGATACAAGTGACTTTGAATTCATATGGGATAGGTCCCATTGTCACTTGCAAACAAAATTCAAATCATGTAGTATGATACAGTTTTATGAGAAAAGGCTAAGCGACGTGTGGTCCCAATATGGAAATAAGTACACATAATCAAATGTATTGCTAATAGATACATCAAAGCCTACTTCTCAATTCCTCGGATATCGGTCAAACTGTATCTTAATAAAGGCTTATATAGGACATGAACACGATACTTGGCTTGTGCAAGTTCTATTCCCCTTTTTAAAGACACTTCATCGCATCAAACAGAAACGCAACTACATTCTAATGTTCAATAGAACATTGAGTTCTTTGTATTAAGTGAAGATATTATTTTATGGAAATTTGTTGACGATTACATTGCAATATTTCAATACAAGTTGGACACATTTTTTAGTGAATTAATTTGTATGATTTTATAACTTTTATAGATAGATGATAATTGACAACGATATATAAATACAATTATTAGTATTATTTATGATTGCTTTTAGATTGACAAGTTTTTGCATCATACAACACTTGATTTCCCCATTCAAAATATTTTCTAAATTTGTGCTCTTAAATCAACTATTTGTAATTTAAATCATCTCATAAAAGCCAACAAGGCATGCAAGAAACTCTCTTTAGTTTTATTTATCTATATGTATTAATACAAGTGCATTACAACACTTGATTTCTCTATTCAAAATATTTTTTAAATTACATACTCTTAAATCAATTATTTGTAATTTAAATCATCTCACAAAAGCCAACAAGGAATGAAGTTCTCTTTAGTTTTATTGATCTATATGCATTAATACAAGTGACACACAAATTTTGAATTAAACCTCCATCTATATAAAAGCACATTTCTTACAAAAATATTACTTCAATGATAATGAGTGCTAAGTGTACTAGAATTTAGATTAAAGCATGATGAGTCATAGATGAATGATTTTGAAAGGTATAGGCATTTGATTTCCCAATCTATAACTTATTGTAAATGTGTATTCTTAAGTTAATAGTTTATAATTGCAATAATCTCATATAAGCCAACAAGACATGAAATAAATTATTGACTGTTATTAGCCTATATTCATTAATATGAGGAGTTTATCAATGCAATATGTAATTTTTGAAATAAAACCCCATATAATTGAAGTTGCAATTATTTTAAAACACAAATGAGTTCTTTGTATTAAGTGAAGATATTATTTTATGGAAAGTTGTTGACGATTACATTGCAATATTTCAATACAAGTTGGACACATTTTTTGGTGAATTAATTTGTATGATTTTATAACTTTTATAGATAGATGATAATTGACAATGATATATAAATACAATTATTAGTATTATTTATGATTGCTTTTAGATTGACAAGTTTTTGCATCATACAACACTTGATTTCCCATTCAAAATATTTTCTAAATTTGTGCTCTTAAATCAACTATTTGTAATTTAAATCATCTCATAAAAGCCAACAAGGCACGCACAAAGTTTTGTAAATGTGTATTCTTAAGTTAATAGTTTATAATTGCAATAATCTCATATAAGCCAACAAGGCATGAAATAAATTATTGACTTGTATTTGCGTATATTCATTAATAAGAGGAGTTTATCAATGCAGTATGTAATTTTTATTGTTAATGAGTGCTAAGTGGTATTAAGGGTAGTACGAGATTGGTCATAAGTGAGTGACATTGAACTATAAGAAATTTGATTTCTCAATTCATTTTTTTGTAAGTTTGTATTATTAACTCAATTACGATTAATTGAAATAATCTCATAATAGCCAACAAAGCATGAGATACGCTCTATCTTTTATCTTCTTGTATGCATTAAATGAATGTATAAATGTGATATGTATTTTTTGGAATAAAATACAATGTAAAAACATTCCACAAGTAGTTGAAAAATCAAATACTGATACAAGTGACTTTGAATTCATATGGGACAGGTCTCATTGTCACTTGGAAACAAAATTCAAATAATGTAGTGTGATACAATTTTATGAGAAAATGTTAAGTGATGTGTGGTCCAAATATGGAAATATGTACGAAAAATCAAATATATTGCTAATAGATACATCAAAGCTTACTTCTCAATTCCCCGGATACCGGTCAAATTGTATCTTAACAAAGGCTTATATAGGACATGAACCTGAAACTTGGCTTGTCCAAATTATATTCCCCCTTTTTAAGACACTTCATCGTATCAAAGAGAAACGCAACTACATTCGAATGTTCAATAGAACATTGAGTTCTTTATAGTAGGTGAAGATATTGATTTTTAGAAATTTGTTAACGCGTACATTGCAATATTTCAATACAAGTTGGACACATTTTTTGATGAATTAATTTGTATGTTTTTAAAACTTTTATAGATAGATGAGAATTAACAATAATATTTAAATACAATTATTAATATTATTTATGATTGCCTTTAGTTTGACATTTTTTTGCATCATACACCACTTGATTTCCCCATTCAAAATATTTTTTTAATTTGCGTTCTTAAATCAAATATTTGTAATTAAAATCATCTCATAAAAGCCAACAAGGCACGCACAAAGTTTTGTAATTGTGTATTCTTAAGTTAATAGTTTATAATTGCAATAATCTCATATAAGCCAACAAGGCATGAAATAAATTATTGACTTTTATTTGCGTATATTCATTAATAAGAGGAGTTTATCAATGCAGTATGTAATTTTTATTGCTAATGATTGCTAAGTGGTATTAAGGGTAGTACGTGATTGGTCATAAGTGAGTGACATTGAACTATAAGAAATTTTATTTCTCAATTCATTTTCTTGTAAGTTTGTATTACTAACTCAATTATGATTAACTGAAATAATCTCTTACAGGCCAGCAAAGCACGAGATATGTTCTATCTTTTATCTTCTTATATGCATTAAATGAATGTATAAATGTGGTATGTAATTTTTGGAATAAAATACAATGTAAAACCATATAATTAATTGATAATGAGTACTAAGTGGACTATTTAGACTCATTCGATATGTGCCATAAATAAATTCAAAAGAGCATGGGGTCATATATAAAGTTCAACTAAAAGATTTGAAAAATATGTTTCAACATCTATTTCTTCGACATTTAAAAATCTTATCATTTTCTTTGCCTTTTGGTGAAAGTAATTCTCGGCCATGATTTCTTAATTCGATTTCTTCACACTTTCATTGTGTATGTATAATGTTGTACCTAACAACTATCCCAATTTTGACGAATTTATAGTTATTATTTGGTTCGACATCAATACATTTCTTATAATTTATTTTATTTTAATTTAATATTGTGATTTCCTTCCAATCATGCTATATTATAATATGTTATTTAACAATAAAAATATTGAATATGATACTTTGTTCACTTCAAATATAGATAGAGATCTTCTTGTAATAAAACATGCAATTATGTGTGCAACTTAACTTCATTAATCCTACATTTTATATCTTCATGAATATTTTTTCTCACGATTCAACAAATTACAGATTTTCATATACTCCTCCTAATTTATGGCATACCGAACTAGTTATAAATGATACAACATTTCATTTTTTATGATTGTATATTAAAAACACTTGGAGTAAATAAAATTTGTGATCAATAAAAACATTCTTTCTAGGATTAGTTTTTCCAATTTTAATGGAATATTTCTTTAATGCATAATTTTTACAAATTAAATGAAATAAATAAAATGTTTACAAAAAAATTCAATGTCATAGAAGTCCTTGTAATAGAATTTTTCTAGATTTAATGAAATAGGTGTTATATGATTTTTTTGTCTTTTTCATGTTCTAAAGCTCGAAAAGGAATAAAATTGCTTATGGTACAAATGTGAGGGAACAAGTGTCAAGTGCAAGCAAACTAGTCCCAAGCAGTGGAACATGCCTATGATCAATTCAAGGAAGCATGTGCAAGATGTGGACACTCGAGGGGGGTGTTACTTCAAGGTGAAGGGTCATCAAGCTGCAAAAGATAAATTAAGGATTTGCTTGGCTCGGAAGGAAAAGTGCTCAGGCACATGGCTAATAACTGAGAAAGCGGGAGTCGGCACAAGGCTCAAAGGGAAAGCAGGATAATGCAATGCATTAACAACTCAACATAAACAGGGAGTCCTCATGGGAGATGGCCAGAATAAAGATAAAGTAGATTATGAGTCTTCATCGCAATGTCATGGCGTGACTACAAAGGACTCCCAGTCCTAAGGAGAAACAGATGCATGGGCGCCATAAGACATAAAAAGGTTCTAACTAGGGCACCCATGGTTGGACAAGCCCTATCGCCAAACAAAAACACTTCTAAAGCATAATGAAGGTTCCGTGTCAGTTAAAAAGCGGGGTCGCACCTAAGGTTTATGAATATAGTCATAGGTCAATGAAATAATGCAGGCGTAATGACATCCTAACCTATATGACGAGTGTAGAAAATACCTGTCAAAGGCACGAAAAAGTTCAAAATCCACTCTCGTCACAAAAACTACTCAAAAAGGCACTTCATGACGACATATTAGTCCAAAAAGCTCAAAAAATGGAAAAAACTATATAAAAGTGGGTTTGAAAAATTGATAAATAGTAAAAAGAAATGTTTTTACCACATCATTTTCACTTTTCACTCCACATAGTGCATTTGGGTTGTTTTTACCTTCGATCTTCAATCGACGATTCTGGAAGCTCTGAGCAACGAAATGGCGAGCCGTCTAGACCAGGTAAGAGCTCTAAACCTCCTCTTCAATTCTATAGCTTTCAAAGTTGTTTTTAATGGTTTATTTTTAATCTTTTTAAAGGATTAAACCAATTTTTCACTATAGGCGGTCTACCACTCATCGGGTCACATAGAGGGATTCTTGTACGTGGTCAAACTAAACGTTGACCACGTATACGCGTGACTGTATACAAATTAGCCTGCGTACAGCATCGGGGGTAGTGTTTTTTATACACATGGGCACTAAAAATATTTTTGTTTTCTTCCAGGATGGTTCTGGAATGGAGAGAAAGGGAGCATGACATCATTGATCACCAAGTTCGCAAAGATTTGGCCGCCCAACAAGCATTGCTAGCTTGTGGTTTGTATAAATTTTGGAGCATCGGGGGTTTGAGGGACCAAAACCGATTGCTCACCGCATTGGTGGATTACTGGGATCCAAAACCTCAGTAATTCAACTTGTATGGACAACCACTTTCGTTGGAGGTGGAAGACATATATTTTATCACTGGTTTGTCCCACCGAGGGGAGATGGTGAGTCTCAGGTCTTGTAGCGTGAGGGGAGGAATCACTATTAGTGATTACATTCACAGGTACTGTATAGCTAGCACCCATAAAGTGGGCATCCAACTCCCTATAGAGGCTATAATGAGCCTAAGCATGAAGGTCATTGTCCTCACTCTCGGGAGGATAGCAAGATCAGCTTCGCTTCATCAGGCCTCAAGGCCATTGATATTCTATGCGGCCAAGTGCATGAGGCCAATGGTATATGATTGGTGCACAACACTGTTGGGTTCCATGAAACTCCAGCTGACGAGGTGGAAACAGGGGTAGACCAAAACCTTCGGTTTTGGTAGTATATTGTGTAGCTTCTTCTTTGAGAGGGTGTTGGGCTTGCGTCCGAGGGTAAAAGTCCCTCCACATAGTCTTCGAGATCTTTCCCAGACCTAGAGGGAAAAGATATTGACATGGCAAGGGGGTGGTCGGCTGGCCTCCCCATATACTGATGAGTTTTTCCACTGGTGGCGGAGACAAGTGATCGCCATAGACAATTATCCCTATGAGGGGATAGACTTCAGAGGGGATCGCGACATGCCACTACTACCAGGGGCCACGTTCGGGGACATTGGTAAGATACTCTTTTTAGGTTTGAATATTTAATTTTTTTGTATTTTTGTTTCAAGTGAAAGCAAAAATACTTTTGGTGTGGTATCATATATTGATGTTTAACTATTTGCTTGGAAAAATTAGGTCCGAGAAGATCACAGGGATTCCCATGACATCATCGCAGAGGCAAGGGTGGGGAGGTAGTAGGTGCAGCGACAGAGCACACATTAGAGACTGTGCGGGTCAACCTGACTCGTATGAATACCCAGGTACCAGTGATCGAGGTAGAGCGTATCCCTGAGGAGATGCAGAGACATGTGGTAGGGGTACCACATACACGGGTGCGACTGCTATGACGTATAGCCAATGTCGTGCACTAATACACACAGACTCATCCAACCCAGGAGGCTAGAGTTCTTCGCAGGGATTAGATGCCATGGGGTCTCATTTTTTGTATCGGATATTTATATTTGAGAGCCATGAGCTCCATTTTTGTACTATGACACCCCTTTTTGATAATGAAAAAAACTATGATTTTTAGACTCTACTATTATGTGTGTACAAATGTGTGAATGTTATTTGTGTGATTCGATGCTTCTTTTAATTATGTGACAAACGCCAATCTAGGACATAATTAGTGTATGCATCAGCAGTATGATTAAAACGTCTTGGAACATGAACATAAGTAATAAAATCAAAATGGCGTTCCAAGAGTCTTACCCTTAAGAATATCCTTAGTAGCGTAGGATCCCTAACACAATACCGGTCGTTCAACTGATACACAATCACTTGTGAATCCAGGCAGACCTCTAAATACTAGATACCATGCAAAATTACATCGCGAACTAATTTGATAATGGCACTATACTTAGCCACATTGTTCGATGTACGACCGAGACAAGCGCCTCCTAAAGACACAATCTGGTTGTCGGTCGAATAAATAACCCACGCAGCAGAATCTAGTCTTTGCGTCTGACGGCTGGCCCCATCCACGAATCCTAAGAACACTAGAGATTCCACTGACATCTGTCAACCAAAAGGAAGCGAATCAGCAGACTCAAAAAATCAAAGGAAAGCTAAACTATGTACAGAAAACTATACAAAAGTATCATCTTGAGCTAGAACCTTAAGCATAATACCACTTGAGGTAGAGCCCATTTCCGGGCTCCTTCAAGGTGTTCCCCCCATCATCCTCTAACTCATAGGCTCCTTTATCAAGGATACACCTCACAACGTAAGGACTGTGCCATATGGGATTAAACTTGTCTGTCCCCAGGGGTTCCTTAGCTTGGTCATGAAGAAGGACCAAGTCACCTTCAGCATATTGTTGGGAATGGATAGACCTATCATACCAATGGGGAGGCCTAAACCTATATGCAAGGTTCTGAATATACCTTCCATGACAGAACCAAAGGTCGAAGAGGACCAGTAAATTCCAGCTAAGAATCTTGTCTCCAATAAAAATTAGTACCAAAATCATATCTAAAACGTACGTAAAGAAAGATCTAATACAAGTTACTGTGGAAATACTTTCAACTTCACTATTATCAACCCCAGGAATAATGCAGGAAGAACTGACCAATGAAGACTCTATAGTGCCAAATCCTGAGGGATTACAATCAACATGATCAACTTCGGGATGAAGATCAAAGTTGAAGGACGTGAAGGAATCTGCAAGAACAAATTCATCATCACGGGAGTTGAAAATTCTAGAATCAAACTCAGCAGGAACACCGATTTGCGGATCTATAGGAGAGTCCAAAGACTCAACATTAGGAATATCAGACTCTAACGTTAAACCGGGGTTGGACATAACTGCGACTGGATCAAAATCCAAATGGATGGAAGACTGTATTATAGACTCATCTTGTTCCATAATATCAAGGGTGGGAAGGAAATGAGATCTATGATAGAGATCCCCCCAAGGCTTGGCATTACCGTTCATGGCCTCGATAATAGCTTCATCCGAAGGTAAAGTACCATCAAGGAAATCATGTGAGCAAGATGAGTCGACTGCCCACGCAGGTAGCATAACGGGATCTTCTTCTTCTATCCGTGAAGAGGAGAGATATGGCTCTGCAGTGGCTTGTTGAATATCACGATAAGAAAGCTCGGCTGCAAACAAGGGCATAGCCATTCCGATGTGCAAAACGTCTCCAGACGGAGAACTCGTTGAAGGTAGATTCCACGGATCACTAAAAACGATGTACAGAATGGTACAGTATTCAACGAGGAAGGAGCATCATCGAAAATGGTCCCTATGAAGGAGATTGGTGCAAGAAAGTCAAAAGATCCCATCAAGGAGGAATACAAACCTACACCAACATTCCCAGTTTCCAGCTGATAATTTTCAATCTGATGAACTATAGTTCTTGGTGATGCTACGGGACTGGAACTAGTAAAAGCTAGGTGATTGAAAGTCACAATCTTGCCTTCGTGGAGAAAGCAGATAACTCTAAAAATAGACGACACAATCGATCTCATAGCATAGATCCAATTTCGACCCAGTAAAAGGTTGTAGTCAATGGTCGCATGAACCACCTCGACCTCTATAGGCACGGCCTTCCCTCCCAAGTGGAACTCAAGGGAGGGGATAATACCATGCGTCCTGAATGAATGACCATCGAACGCAGTAATCATGGTCATACACTTGTGCATCGAGCGCTTGAGGACACCTTTTGGTATTCGTGGCATAGAGTTGGGATTCTCAATATGAAATGGAGTCTCAGGTGGAGGGGGCTCATTACCCAATGAAGGTTGTGGAGCTCCATAATCATGTGAGCGAGTAGCAATACTAACCTCCAATTTAACCATGTTAACGCATCCAAAACCGTCGGTATGGGTAGAGGACGTCAAAGTTTCATTAGTCCCATTACCTTCGACGGAAGCACTAGAAGCCATATTTTGATGGTGAGGAAGGGGATCCTTTAGCACAGCTGGGCTCTGTGCAATGTGCTTCGAGGCTTCCTCCATACGAGGACACAAATGTGTAAGATGATCTTCCAAGCAAATATTACAAGGAAACTTCACCTTACGTTTAGGCTTATTGTCCCCACTAGCATTTTTGCCATCCCGAGGAGGGTTAGCATTTTATTTTTTAGGATTATTCCTATTGTTCCCACCCCTATGATTATTTTCCCCCTTCTTTTTCCCACCAGGTTTCTAGTTACCAGATGGGTTCGTCGATTGTATAGAATTAACATCGGACGACTGGGTGGGAATGGACGAGGTGTGAGCATGTCCAGGGGTAGATTGGTTAATAGATAGATTATACATATGATTCGTAACCATATCTACGGGACGAGGACTTGTGGAACCAACAATGCCATCGGCATGTGGTCCAGGAATGGGCTTGGACTTATGTCTTGATCTTGGTGTGTCAGGTATAATGTCATACAAAATTCCAGACTGAGGATAGACAAGGTCTAGCTGCTGGGCTTTAAAAATGGCTTGTTCCTCAGTCATAATTCCAGGCAATGAGACCCCCTTTGAAATGTAAGGGAGCAAAGACTTAAGTAACCACTCCATCAAAAAATCTGGAGGAATGTTGTCTTTCACTAACCTCTTCCGTCGGCACCACTCTTGAATATGATCAGAGATATGTGTGGCTTTATCTTGGCGGAAGGTGGATAATATTTTGGTACAAGTATCGTAACGAACCGGAAACTGGAAGTGATCTAGAAATACCAAAGTCAAATCATTGAAACTTCTATATGTGCCCCCAGGAAACTCGACATACCATTTCGCAATTTCCCCCATAAGGGTGAGTTGAAATAGCCTCAAACAAATAGAATCGTGGTTCAAGGAATTCGAGGAGCACCATAAATGGAAAGTGGATACGTGATCACCTGGATCCTCACCCTTCTTCCCTTCAAACTTTGGAACATCAGAAGGGAGCTTGGTGGGGACTGGGGGCCATTTATAGTCTTGACACACTGGATCATTCGTGAGCTTCGAAAGATCGGGTAAATTTAACCTAGCAAGAAACGGGAGCTGAGGCTGTGAAGCTTGATTACTAGCTCCCAAAAGAGACTGACTTTGCGAACTGGAGGGTGGGACTGTGTCCATCGAAGTCCACACCTAAGGTGTCGACGAACTCTGATAGAAACCGTGACCAGAAGGATGATACACTCCTCCAAACTGACCCGTGTTAGGATACATAGGTATATGCATAGAAGGGATTCCATAGGAGGGATTGGGATAATAGCTAGGATCGGTCCCATATAACCACCCGAGGTAAGAAAACTAGACGAGTGAGGAACGTATGAAAACGGTATGTTCCCACTCCATGGAATCGAAGAGCTAGAGGCAGAAGGAGGATTTAGAATCATATAAGCGTTCGTGGGCACATGCATATGAATAGAGGCATGCAGGTTAAAGGATGGAACGTAAGTCGTAGATCCGACACCTATCACGAAACCTCCACTTGAAAAAGGATTCACACTAACACTAGGGGATGATGAAGGAGGTGTCCCTCCTCCAACACTCGGAAAATATGGAGGGATGTTACCACTCCCAAACTGATGAGCATTATAAGGGGGTATAGTGCCCCTGATCCCAATGCTGGAGCTAGCATGACTACTGGACATGGTGGAAGTAACAGTCAGTATAAAACTGGGAATACCCAATGAAAAAGGGTCTGAGGTCGTAGAGACAGATGTAGAACCAAAACCTGACATACCCAAGGATGAACCATACAAATAACTTGGTGACCATGTTTCATCAAATGGGTTCCTACTGGTGGGATGGGATGTCCCAGACCCAGGAGGAGTGTTGTGTGATGAACCTCCTCCCCATCCACTCCTAGGAGTACAAGGAGAGGAGTTTCTCATCGTGCTACTGGACGGAGTCACTAGGACTCCCGTCGTGCCAGATGCATAACTCATAATGGGAGCTCTCTGAAACTTGTGAGATGTGAATAAAGGACCAGCAATAGTCCTTCTACGTCTCTTGCGAAGAGACTGTGACTAACCGCTAGCTGGTAAACCAGCCAACCGACGAGATCGGTGGAGAGGCAGATCTCGATCCACAATGACTTCAAAAATTCAACAAATAAATGTCTCCTAATGACCAACTAGATCGTCACAGAGCACACACCTAAAAGAAACTATAGCCAAATGCACACAACAAGGGACTGGCTCAAGGGACCTCCCAACACTATAGTCGGTATGTCTCTCCTAGGAGAGGCTTGAGACTCCCAAACTATAACCGGAGGTAACAGAATCAGTTATAAGGGCCCCCAGACTTCACTGTGCGAACACAATTGTGCTATCCGACCCCTATTTGACTCAGTACAATCGCAGAATAACCGATGCAAATGCCCTATGTGATACCTAGGTAAAGCAACTATGGCCACCACGTATAACCCGTGCTCAGGCGAATAGTCCCAAGTGGGATCTGTCGTATGGGCATGGTAGCTAAGCCCGAAACTCAAGAGGGTCAAATCTCCCAATAATCCTCAGATACGAACAAAACCTGGATATATCTCCCACGTTCAGCAAGTATTGGAGGGCTATCTCTGCAACCAACCTCCCGTGACCTCGTGCTTAACTCTGTCGTGAGTAGAGCATCCTGAGAACACCGATGTATACCATGGGTTTCACCACTCCTTGGCCAGACACATAATGTTTTGTTTAATAGTCTTGGATCGTTTACTCAACAGTCATCTATTCCAAGACTCTAAACCGATACTAGTTGGTGCACCCTAGAAAAGAAATCGTTCTAATCAATTTTAAATTAGGCGTTAATTTTAATGGTTGTGATTACTCAAAAGGATATGGTCGTGAAACTAGTGATGTGAAAAGACTCAACGATATGAACACCCGAAAAACACTAAACGCATCTACCAATGAAAAAGTCTGCCACTCTATGACAGTCAAACCAATGTTTTGTTTTCAGAAATAAAAATGCAATCTCTTTATAATTTCATGCACAAGCAAGCCCTAATGAAAGCACAAACACGCTAATGAAAAATGCAAATACATAAAGAATTTTTTTTTCTATTTTCACTATAAATGAATTAAAATGCAACAAATGTTTTGTATTTTCAATATAGATGAATGCAAATGCAAGTAGAATCAACAGTTTTCAGAAAAGAATGCCGAGCATGTAGTGCAGACAACCCAGCGAACCCCAAAAAGTAAGACTCAGCTAAGCCAATGAGCTATAAAAAGAAAAAATGGTTGAAAACCAAAATCTCAAAAAACTAAAGAGGAGTTTCTAGTCATGAAAAGGGCATGGAACAGTCAGGATATAGGCCTAATAAGACTCAGGAACACCCATAATTCACCCAGCATCAACCAAATATCACAACCAAGGTCAAACCAGACCTGTACGCAACTGTTCACAGAACAGTAGCATATGTATGCGGGCTAGTGAACTATCAGGCGCGGGTACACGT
Source organism: Larix kaempferi (assembly GCA_027924585.1). Taxonomy (NCBI): domain Eukaryota; kingdom Viridiplantae; phylum Streptophyta; class Pinopsida; order Pinales; family Pinaceae; genus Larix; species Larix kaempferi. The sequence continues at coordinate 2,865,089 of BSBM01001409.1, read as the reverse complement.
GGGTAAACCAAAGCAAACTCGCATACAGGGAAGAGTAGGTTGACCAAAAATGAACCAAAAGGATAAGAAAACCTAAGATTTTCTATGTAGAACCTAACAGCCTATCAACGACACCGAAACTCGATAGAACAGAGACTCAAAATAAGGAAAAATTCCCAAAATCCCCAAAATGGAGGTTCCTCCCCAATGGAGTTTCCATTTTTGTTACGGAGAAAAAATTCCTATGGCTTGGGGTAGACCATAACAGGCAGATGACTACCAGAAATCAACTCAATTCCCAATATATTCTATATAAATGTGAATGCTAAGAAGTGGAATACAAGACCAACCTTCAACCAGACGTTTGATGTAGATCCCCGTTGAGCTTTCAAAACACCACACTTGAACCTACAGCTTAGTCTCAATAATAAACACAAGCAAGTGCATATGATATATAAAATATGTTAGCATAAACAATAGCATAGTCCATGATATACATAAGCAAATGTACCCAATGATAATAAACAGCCATTTACAATATCGATTGGACGAGAAAGTGAGTATTTCTATTAATATGAACAAGAAGTACAAGACACAACCTCTTGCCGGCAACTCATCTAAACCAAGAACTAGGTCCCTCCACTTGTGCCTCCACCACTTCAATCCCCCATGCAATGGAGAACTCATGAGTAAAGGAGTGAATCCTTCACAAGATATGGAAGAGGTTGGTAGGTGAACATAAAAGGGTTCACAACAACTAGGATCAATGGATGTAGACTCAAGCTATGGAAAAAATCCAATAGAGTTTCGATGCTCTCTCCCTCTCCTCCTTCCATGCACCATAACAGCTCAATATATAACCCTTGAAAGGAAAGTGAAAGGTCGAATCGAATTGCTTCGGGATACATGGAGGGCCAAAGGTCACAATGGCCGCTTTTTGGAGTGAAAAATAGAGTTTCTACTATTATTTACCAAAAATTCAATGTACGCAGGTTGTAGTGATGCAGCCTACATATACGCGAGGTGTACTAAAGTAGCTCACGTACAAGAGGAAAAATAAGGAAAAAGGGGTTCAATGGGAACCACAAGTATGGTTTTGAGTCTATAAATAGGTAAGGGAATCCAAAGAGTATAAATGCTCACAAGGTGGAAAAATACAGTGTAACAATGTTGATTCTGGATCGGATGATACAGATGATGACTTGGATGAAGAATATGATGAAGTCCATTAATGAAGTGTATGAGGTATGCCTTAATATATATACTCTATATATTTTGATTTAATATTGCGATAGAATTATTGAATTTTATTGGTACGTATAAATTAATTGTTTCTTAGTGTTTTTTCCATTTTCATATATGTTGGCATATGTACGTATAAATTAAGTATGACAAAAAACACAATTAATTTTTTGGTTTTTACATAGATTTTGTTGGGTTATGGGGAATTGAGAGTGATGTGAGGGGGGGGAGGGGCCATAAGAGCTTCCACCTTCACGTGGTTGGCCCTGTTCAGTAGATAATATTAAATTATTCTCGAAACAAAGAGAATCTCAGTAAGGAAATGCACAATTATCATTCTAACCCAAATGGCGTGCTTGATCATGTATTGCACGGGGCCAACGTTGAAATTTTTTAAATTTGTGCTTGCTTGGACTAAAATTTGGCATGGTTAGACTAGATGCACGCATTGACGGTGTGGGAGGGTTTCCAGACTCAAACATGACTGACACTAACATTTCGAGCATCAAAAACCATACCTATAGATTAATTAATGTGCTACACAGGGCCAATGTTGAAATTTTTTTAACTTGTTCTTACTTGGACTGAAATTTGGCATGGTTAGACTAGAAGTAATAAAAACATAATAATCTTTGTTGTAAAATTGAGGTATATTAACTTGTATTTTATCATTGTTTCAAAAAATTTACGTTATTGATTTGAAAGACATTATATGAGTTGTGACATGAAACTACATTTGAGTACTTATCTCCTTAGGCGTGACTATGTGTGCATGTTCATGATTAAGATGTTCATCAACATCCTCTCTTTTATACTATATATTATGAATTTGGGATATGTGAATAAAATTATGTGGATATAATAAATTGTGAATGTGTAATGACCTACATAATTTATATTACAAATTTTAGAATTCAACCATAAACTAATAGGTCCTTCATTTAACATAAGTGGAAAGAAACATATATGGAGAACTTAAAATGCTCAATTAACATCCAATTAATATAATAAACATACGCAATTGTACAGAACAATACAACATCCTTGGGATGTGGTTTGCATCTCTCATGGAACTAAAAATCAAATTCTAGTGTTTCACAATGTATAATATTAAATCGTCATGGCATAGCCCCAAAATTATATCAATGTCCACCCTTTGTACATGAATTTCTATTTAAATGGGTGGTGGTAGATATATCTCCCTAGATATTGCAAGTAAAACACTACCCAATGCAATGTTCATTTTGTTAGCAATCACATCCCTTGACTCAAATCTCAACTAGCATTAATCTCCTAACTTCTTATGTACAACAATATTCCTACAAGGAAATAGTATCAATCTCACAAGAGTTGGTGTTGGTTCAATGTATATATCAACCAAGATTCCCTTAACTAAATCATTTCATGGAGCCATAAAATTTAGATCCAATGCTCATATAATCTATTATCATGTGAAAAACAAACTCACAATAAACATGTGTCATAGAATACACTAGTACCTTATCATGTTCTAGTATCATGCCTTGTGCATTAATGAATTGACTATCATAAATTGATTATCATAGTATTCGTGAGAATGGGATATGATTGCTCTTGTGATGGTTTCTTACTTGGCGAATCTCTTCTTATAAAATCCATCTAGATTTTTTCTAAGCCTATACCTTCCCAACAAATCAAGCATTTATTAAATTTTATTACCCTTAGTGTCTTTATTAATATGGAATCTATGTTTTCCAATCAATGGCCAACTCACCTCATCCACAACACCGTCATGGTACTCATACAAATATGTCACATTAAATGTTGGTCAAATGTCCAAGCCTTCTAGCATTTCCAAAACATAAGGGTTATCTAAAATTTTCTTTGGAATCCTACAAGGTCCTAACTTCTTCATCTTCAAGCCGTTATATGTTCATATTGAGAACCTCTCATTCCATAGATATGTTAACACCAAGCCTAGCTCTTCAAATATCTACTATCTTCTTTTCTTATCAATAATTCACTTATATACTATGTTACATCACTTGTAGATATTGTCTTGCATGCTCATGCATTTCTTTCTTATGCTTTATAAATGATTCTACATCAATGCTTCTCTTTCTTACTTCATGAAATATTTCCATATCTACCACTCCTCTCGATGATCTATCCTTCACAATAGAAAGGTGGCCTTCGCATCAATCTATTCAATGAATTGTTGTACTCAAACTTTGTTTGTGCCAACATTGCATCCCACTACCATATTCTTTCTTGAACTAGACATCTAAATAGTTTGTTACTAAAATTTCATTCCAAATGTAGAAGAAAAAGGAAATCAGCATAATGTAGAACAAAGTCAAGTGTATCATACATGTAAGTAAAGATCATAATCACATAATAAGAGCCTCCATAAGTCTCCATTATATCTCTAATAGAAAGAGAGCACGTAATAATACATCACAACATGGGTGCATGACCTCATAACATGGGGTAGAGCACTTAAACCTCAAAACAATAAGGTAGACATGAACCTAATGAACCTTAAAAAATAACAATGAACCCTATCCTCTACAGTATATACCACATGAGGTAGTTATAGAAGATTCTACAAATATTCCTAAATGGAAATTGATCGTCACAATAAAATAGACTCTTTGACTTTAGTATCCATCCTCAAAGTTCTTGAAGCTGACACCTTTCTAGATGGGGTCTTCACATACAATATTCTTGGGAGTTTTATACACTTGGGCTTCCATGGTTTCCTTTGTTACTTGGTCTAGTTCTTGACTAGGTCTATTGCATGAAGAGTTCCAATTTTTTAGTGGCTTTAGAAAAGTATAAAACTAGCCACAACAATTCTCAACCACACTGTCCAACTAACCATGAGTTGGCCTTCCTACTAATATTCAAAAAGGGATTCAGTGTTGAGCAAATACATTACTATAATGTCCCAAAAATGTTAGTATTTCTCAAAGGAAAAGGTCCAAGTTTACACAACCTTTCCAACTTTCTCGGTAAATGTCTAGGTTATTTCTTCAATTCCTTCTTCTATGAAGGTATTCTCTATGGGAATATTGGTGAGGTGAGATTTTGCATGCAACTTTAGGGCATTGACCTTAAGGTAATGTTGTTAGAATATTATACTCATTTCTCTTGTAGTTTTTCATATACCCTCCCTTTTATCCTATAACACATCTATCTCATCATATAAGGTGTTTTATTCAGTTACCTTTAATGTCTTAATTATGTCATATGATTCTTGTGTTAATTGATCATACTCCTTGTGAAAGGCTTCTATTAATGTGGGAAAATAGCCCATGTCAATCGCATAGGATTACTTAACAAAAGGTCCCGATTAGACATGTTTCATTGAAATGGGAAGCCCACAAGTTATGTCCCAATTGCCATATGCAAGTTAAGATAGTCCATTATGCTCTATATCTAATCTAAACTAAGCTAATCAATGTAACATACAAGAATGTAAATAAATATGGGGTGAATGCAAGGAATGAAATGGAGCAAATGCAATATGTCAAACACACAAATTGTGTTATGAATATAAATAAAATAAATAAATACAAAAAAAACAAAAACAAAGGAACATACCTTTCTACCTCATGCGCATTGACTTGTTTCATTGTAACTGGTCGCGTGCACCCTTTGAGTTCTGTGACCTCTGAGCAGAGTTATGTTGGATTGTGGCGGTGAGATGTGAGCTGTGAGCTGTGAGCAACCACTTTTTTCACCGAGCTGTGAGCTGTGAGATTTGTAGGATTGTGGAGGTGCATCTTCCTCTCGCGCGTGCACCCGTTGAGTTCTGTGTGCTGCGAGCAGAGTTGTCTATGGCTTCTGTGAAACAATTGATTGAGCTGAGCTTCTGTGCATCTTCATCCTCTAGCACGTGCACCCATTGAGAAGAGGCAATGCCTCCCAAGTCTGTGAATAGGAAGCCCTAAATTTTATGGGGTCCAATATTTCATAGTTTGAAAGGTTGATTTTATTACTGTATCTGTTTGTTTTCCCTTAAAATTCAATATAAATGGAAAATTGATTTGGATTTAGGGCCCATCTCTCTCCTTTGGAAGTGTCCACTAGAGACTCATGCATACATGAGGAAGTACTAGCTTTAGACTGGGCATGATATCAAGGGGATAGTTATCCCAAGTTTCTCATGGTCAAGTTAATTAATCGGCACTAATGTGATTGGAGATTCATGGGGGAGCATGGGAGCATGGGAGCATGGTTTCCTTAACTATTTTATTTCTTGAGAGGAGAGCGTGAGTTAACCTTCCTGAGTTCTTCAATTTTTATGCCTAGTCTATTGATCTTGACCTACCTGTCTGATTTCTTGCGGTGGATGTGGAAGGGGTTCAACTTGAGGCTCAATTGGCTACCAGAGGGTAAAAGAACCATATCCCACCACTCAACATCCTTTGGTTTCTCTTATTTTGTAGGAAATTTTTTTTACCATACCTTCGGGCCCCTCTTGGACTCCTTCACTGGCCCCCCTCATAACTTCGGACCTATTGACCTTTTTCCATAGTATGCTATCCTTTTACCTTTAGCCATATGTCCCTCCTTCTTCCACATGACCTCATCTTTTATGCCCTTCTCCTTGGATTCCCATATGAGCCTCTATTACACCTTACACATGCCTGCAATTACAAATTGAAGACCTTGTGTGCCCTTCCCTCCATTTGCACACCACACAAAACAAAGATTAGAAGTTAATGTAGACTAGTTTGTAATTAGTTCAATAATTCTAATGTTCATATTTGCTAATACTGGTTTCAATTTATATCTTGGATGCACAATTATCAATAGCTAATTTTGTGTTCTATAAATATTCAAAAGCTTGAGAGTAACTCTGTTTACTTATGTAGATCCAAAAGTTACCTTGAGGTTATTGGGATTAGATCACATTTGTTTCCCCTTTTTATATAGTTAATGTTGATTATTGATAGTTTGGTCATTATTGCATTCAACACTACACTTTGATGATACATTTTGTATTGGCAAGTGATCTTTGCATTTCGATAGTGATGGTTATGATCTTTTGAGTAATGTCATTTTAGTATTGTTATGGTACATGTTGATTTATCTTTATATTAGGATCTCTCATTGACCCTACTAACGTTGGATAATTAATGGTTGTTATCTCGTGATCTTTCATTGAATGTTACTGTATATATCTAATGGCATACCCTGTCTACATGCTCTTACATTAAAATTACATTTAATTGAATGATCCAAGTGCTACTTTACATGTTGAAATATTATCTTGGTTTGTCTTTATCAAAACATCAAAACATCAACATAATGTTACCATTCTCTTCTTGTGGCTCGGTTGTGGTAAATTGGTGGTTCAGACACCCTTGCCGTTCCACCCCTATGTAAGGATATTGCACAAGGTCAAGGAATTTCTGATCCTCCAGACAATGTAACATATGGATGGCATACTCTTGAATATTGAAGCTCAAACACCCTCTTAAAGTTAATATGTGCCCACACCCTGGTTCCTCTAACTGCATATTCCTCTTCACACATTCAGTATTCACTATTCAGGAGTAGGACTGGGACACGATCCATTTTGATGTGTGATGTATCTCTAGACATCTTATATATCAGTTTTCTTTCCATATTCATGTGGCAATGTGTTTATTTGATGTTATTGTTGCTTTAGATGTTTAAAAAATTGAAAAAAAATGAATATTTTTGTGTTTTTTAAGTTTGTCGATTTTTGTCGATGTTCTGCCGAGATATCCCAAGACGATGTTTCCTAGACCCTGTCGATTTCCGCGCCGCACCGATATTTGTAACATTAGTTTTTTCTTTTTATTAGGGTTTTTGCATTCAATATCCATTTTATTTATTGTGGATTTGTTTTTTGTTTTTTTTATGCAGCAATGGCTTCCAACCAAGCTACTGTTTCAACCCCTAAGCCCAACAAGAGAACTGAGTACTATCCTCTTTCAAGGCATGTTTAGAAGTTGTCCAAATGTGGAGGTGGTGGTTCATGGGAGTGGCGATGTAATCTTTGAAATGGTCAGTTTAAGTGACCCTACCCAAGAGTAAGGGCACATTTTTGCATAAAGCAGGAAAGGGTGTTGATTCTCGCCCCCCAAAAAATGACCCAACTGAGAGGAAGAGGTATCAAAGTGAGCAAGAAGAGGTTGATAGGATTAAAAGGAAACATGACCAGCTTGCTAATGCTACACCTCAAGTTCCAAACAGTGAGCTGAGGATTGTGCATGAAGAAAGGAAGAGGATGTAAACTCAATAACAACAACAACAAGTAGAACCATCAAAAGCCACTAAAGGATCATCTCCTTTAATTCAAGAGAGCAGAATAGGTAAACTGGTGAATGTTCAAGGGAGAGAAGAAGTTAAAACAAGAGTGGCTAGGGCCATCTATGCTTGTGGTATCCCTTTCAATGTGGTTCGATCTCCGTATTAGCAAGATATGGTGAGGGCAATTAACACAACTCTTCAAGGGTTCTTCATGGAGGATATTTTAGCACTGATTCGTTCTTCATGGAGTATCTCTAAGGTCACCATTGTCTTAGATGGATGGATAGATACTAGGCGTAGGCCATTGATAAATATCATTGTCACTTCAAAAAAATGCGCAATGCTTTTAAAGGACAGAGACTGTTCAGGGGAGGTAAAAGATTCTCAATTCATTGCTAGTGTTTTAGCCACAACTATTGAGAAAATAGGACCTAGTAAGGTGGTTCAAGTTGGATAATGCACCAATTTGCAAAGCTGCAAGCTTAATTATTGAAAGCGGTATGAGGACATTTTTTGGACACCTTGCATTGCCCACAATCTAAATTTGATCTTAGAAGAGATCAACAACAACGTTCCATGGATAAAGGAACTCGTAGAGGAAGCAAAGGAAATGATCAAATTCATCACCAACCACCACTAGTCTCAAGCAATATTTTGACAATACTCCAAATTGGAGTTGTTGAAAGTCGATGAGACAAGATATGCCTCCAACTTCATAATGTTGCATTGCCTTGTTGAGGTTAAGAAACCATTAGTTTCTATGGTGGTGAGCCAACTTTGGGATGAGTGGAGACATGCATATTCAGAGCGGGGAACTATGGTGCGTAGATTGTGCCTTAATGAGAAGTTGTGGAGCAAGATAGATTTCTTGCTCAAGTTCACAGCACCTGCATTTGAGCTTCTCTTAAATGCCAACATAGACCAACCTTTCTTTGGAGAGGTTTATGATGGCATGGGTACTATGGTTGAGAAAACTATGGAAATCATTTCACAAGAGTCTCCTTACATTTTATTTGTTGATACTGATTTTGCTGATGTAGTGCAAAAAAATATTGTTGACAGGTGGAACAATTTCAACACTCCATTGCACTCTTTAGCACATGCCCCGAACCCGGGATTTTATGATGGCAATGGGAAGAGGAAGATACCACATAAGGATAGAGAGGTGGCCAATGGAGTGAAAGGAGCCCTTACGAGAATGTTTCTAGCTCATCTATAGAGGGAGGTGAAGGAAGAATTTGGTAATTTTGCTGTAGGATTGGATGATTATTCAAATATATCAGCTTTGGAAGAGAGAAGCACCATGAATCCAGTTAGGTGGTGGATTTGTCATGGAGCAAATGGTGTACATTTGCAAACTCTTTCTATTCATATTCTTTCACAAGTGGCAAGCTCTTCATCAGCAGAAAGGAACTAGAGCACCTATGGTTTTATCCAATCTATGAAGTGCAATAGGTTGAGTTCACAAAATGTTGAGGATCTTGATTATGTGCACTCCAACCTTCGCCTTGCTTCTCGTAGGTGTCCAGAATATAACAGTGGGTCTTCTAAAGAATGGGATGTGGTTCATAATCCTATGAGTTGGACTTATCTCTTTCTGCCCTAAATATTAAGGAACCTAGAAGTGGAGTTGGACTTCATTCTTCCATTGCACGTTCCACTGCTGAGCGTGCTTCTTGTTCTATTTTTTAGGAGGATTATGAAGATGAGCCTAAGGACTATTAGTCTTTACTCTTTAGTATTTACTAGCTTGAGCTCATGTTTTATTTCTATGTTCATTGTTCATAGTTTGATACATGTTGATGTGGCATTGTAATATTGTACTTGTAGCATCATACATAAAGACTAATTTTGGATATATATCTGTATTAGCCTCATTTATAAAGGCTGATTTTGGATATTACTACTTGCATTATGTAATCATTTATGTTTAAAATGTGATGTTACATGTATGATTTGTGATTTATGTTTCACATTCATTTTTTAAAATGTCCTTGCCCATATATATACAACTCATCCCCATTTCTCCGTTCCGTGCAACTTAGCCCAATCCTTACTTGATGATATTGAAGATGAACTAGGGTTTACAAGGGATGGAATTGAATAAAGTATCCACTTCCTTTCTAGCTCTTGGCATGCGTCTTATAAATAAGGGTTTATGGTTGCACAATCCAAATGAAGGTAAAGATACAACACATAAATTCTGTATAAATAAATATGCAAGAAAGGGTGAAATAGAGATTAACATAAGACATCTTTCTCCAATGAGGTGTTAGCACCTTTCCCAATGGCCCAAACAAGAAGCATATAAAAGAAAATGTAAAAGCAACAATAAACTTATAACCATGAAGCTCCAAGCAAGATAAATTCGCCACACATGAGGAAGAAGGGAACTCCAAAAGTCCAACCATGTTTTACAATTAGGAGGCCTTCTCCTTATATACCCTCAATGAAGCAAGAGGGACACCTAGCCAAGTGTTGGAGTCAATGTGCCACATGTGGAGAGAATATTCAAGTGTATGAGCTCATGTGTGCCACTTGCTAGAACTCAAGAGGACTAGAGGTGCGCATTGCAGAGAATATGCCACATGTAGGGGAAAATCATCCTTGAATCAAGAGATTATGTCCCCAAGAGAATGCACCCCCATAGATTGAGGAATCTTCCAACAAAGATTAAAAAATCAAGAATTTTGTCTCTCAGAATCAGGGGATTATGTCTCAAAGAGGTGCACCCACCATAAATAAGGGAATTCTAGGCATAAATCCACAAATCAGGTGATTACATTCCAGGGGAGTGCGCCCAACATAGATTGAGGGGTTTTATGGGTCTAAGTGGAGTGCACCTACCATATTTTAAGAAGGGGGACATTCCAATGTCACTATACAATAATACATCATGATAATCACCCCAAAGGACTCTAAGCCATGTGCAAATGATTATGTTGTCTCGGGATCCAGAATCTAAATGAGATCATCACAATCATCTACTTGATTGCCCTCATACAATATGAGGGGTAACACATTGGTCTATTAAAAGTTACTAAAAACATGAAAAATTATATATATCAGTGTTGCACATATCGGAGATATATCGGAAATATTGGATATATCGCTGATATTTTCCCTTGTCCAATATATTGGATTGAAAATATCACGAAATTTCTGATATATTGAATGTATAGCGACACAATCCCAAGATTTCTGATATATCGAAAAAATCACGAGTTAAAGATATATATCGGACTGCTGACCGAAATTGCAAAAACGCCGCCCAGAATTGTGTTTTCAGTCTGCAGGTTGAGTTTTTGGGGTTCATTGTTTGATTTCAAAAGTGAGAGAGCTAGAGAAGTACCCTCGACGATGATTAATAGAGATAGCTACCCACAAATTTGAAGGCAATCATTTGGAATTTTGTTTAATTAAATCTTTGAATACTATGATTCCTATGTAATTCAATCGAATGGTGGCTTGATTGGAAACTGTGACTATTGTAATGGAGAGATACAGGGAATATTACAACAATGGAAACATGCTCTAATGTATCCGTCAAAATAGATAACCACAAATGCTAAATCGACACACAAAACCATTGAATAAGAGGAACAAACCCCAAGAAATTTGGCAAGTACCTTCCATGGCTCCCATGACTCTTTTTATGGTCAATGATCTATGTTTAGAATTGTGGCTCTAGACCTACACTCAAACCCTTCTTTATTATATCTTAGTTAGTGGTTCCTAGTGTTTGATGATTTTTCTATGTTTGTGCAATGAATACATGGATTCAGCTGGAGCTTCCACTTCAAGCTCACCCTGAGTAGCTCCACAACCACCTATTGATTCCCGAGGAAAAGTGGTGCCCTTTACTCGTAAAAGGGGTAGAGGGAATCGATGATTCAGATTCCTATGATCTATCATTTTCATTGTTTATGTACTATTTAGTTTCTAGATGCCTCATGATGATTCATCTCATGAGATACATTTATTTTGAGCATTTGATGTGATTTTGTATCATCCTATCAGGAACATGTTTCAGAATTTTCAGTTTAGTAATGATATGTGACCACTTGACATCTTATGTATCTTTTTTATTAGTTGTATCATCATATTTATGTAGCAATGTGTCTGTTTGATGTTGTTGTTGCTTTAGATGTTTACAAATTTGAAAAAAATGAGTATTTTTGTATTTTTTTGAGGTCTTGCGACATTTTCCAAGATTTTCCACTGATACCACCGAGAAGTTATATTTCGGACCCTCGTTGATACTTTCCCCGAGACGATATATGCAAAATTGATATATATATATATATATATATATATATATATATATGCATTTACATCAGTGTAAATCCAAACCACGAGACACCAAATATATAAAGTGTGATAATGTATATAGCATGTAAGTACTAGGAGTGAATATAGAAAAATGGCACCAAGTGCAAATCATGATCACTGTCCATAACAAAATACATAGACATTTAGGGCCTAAATGGCCTAAGGAGTCCAAAAAAGATCATGCTAACAGAAATAACTACATATCATCAAAATCATCACCTATGTTGGGATCCTCATTGTTAATAAATGCCCCCTCCTCTAGCCTTTGCCTCTAACTCGATCCTCCAGGACATTGGTCAACACGCTCTAATTTTGATGAAGCTTCCTAATCCGAGAGTTAAAATAAGGTAGAAAAAGCTTAGCATGCCTAATAACTAATAAGTTTTTTCTTCTTGAGTGAAGGGTACATTTTTAGTATTTGCTATGGTCATGATAGAGGAGTTCAACAAGCAACACCACCAACATCGAGGTACATAGAGGGCTTTGTGCTCTTGATTAAATGGAAACACTGCAATCTTGCCAATCCCGAAAACTGTTAAGTCTACTGAGTTCTGAATGGGATATGAAAATCTATTTTCTCCATATGAAGTCTGATGAGGTTGGAACCATTCTCAAACATCCTGAAACAATTAATGGTCATGTTAAAAGGCTAAGTGAAAGGATGGAAAAGGAAAGATAAAGGAGAATGCCAATTTTTACTTTAATATTACCGGTGATTACTAGGGTGACAAATTCCTCAGAGCTCAATCCCCTATCTTTGTTTTTCAAAATGAGTGTAAAAAGACCAAAAATTAGGTTGTAAAAATTTATTGGCATCACTAGGGTGATATTTTCCTTTGACTCGGGATACATACCTAAAATATCACAATATACTGAATGTATCATGTTATTATATTCAGAATAAAATATCATGATATTTTGTGCTGATAGTATTGACTTGGGGAAAATTGCACGATATATCATGATGCCGGTGATATATGTCACAGGTTCAGACTGTTTTGGCCCTTTTCTGATCCATAAACTGTGAAGTTGTTTGGATCCTTGGGACCGGTTCTTAACGAAACTGGTTGGTTCACCAAGAACCCTGAAAAACACATACAAACACAAAAATAAATGTCACTCCTTGGAATTATCATTAAGTTTTAATATTGATTCCTAAAGTTAATATGTGCCCACACCCTGGTTCCTCTGACTGCATATTCCTCTTCATATGGCCCTGCCAGCTGCACTCTCCCTCCAAAGGCAAGCATCCCCTCTACCTGGTCCCCTCCCTTAGCTCCCTTTATCAAATTAAACTTTGATGGGGCCTCCAAGGGAAACCCGGGACTAGCAGGAATTGGAGGAGTCTTCAGAAACGATAAGGGAGATATTCTTCGCGGAATCAATAGGCTCCTCTACCAACAATGTGCCAGAACTTCTAGCGCTAATCACTGGTCTCAACATAGCTTGGCATCTTGGATGGAGGTCTCTGGTACTAGAAGACGATTCTTAGATTATAATAAGCACAATGAAAAAAATTTCCACGGGTACCTCGCTGAGCAAGTTATCAAAACATTGGCGTTTGGACTGGTTAAAGGAAAAACTTAGTGATTCTCTCACTCACTTCCAGATCCTTCAAGCAATCCACATAAGACGAACTGGAAATAAATTGGCTGACCACTTAGCAAATCAGGGAGTTGACGCAACAACGAAGCTGCTTGATCAAAATTGGGTGCATTTCAATTTACAACCTCTCAACAATCAGCTTCAGAGAATCAAAGATCAAGATAGCCCTTCCCCATGGTGGGTGGACAGATGGATGGTTGGGAGGGTGGATGAGAGGCACACGGTAGGATGCCCAGTCCCCCGTTCTCCAACCTCATCACCCCCCATTAGACCGCTTATATCATTTCCAACCTCCCTCGAGGAGAGTAATTGCTACCTGCTCGCAAGTACGAGCTCTCATCAGCAGACGAAGGATGGCACATCTGCGATGGAGGATTCTCACAAAAGCAGGCACTTTGATCATAATAAAGAGGTGTGAGGAATTTATAGTTCTATCAGATGAGAATTGGTGGAGAAGCTGGGAGCTCTCCATCATGCGAGTTCATTATTTAACTCAGCCGAGCATTAGAGAGAGTTTTAGCAAGTAGTTGGGTGCAAATTTGAGCCTCGTCCTCATTCTATTCGATTCTCTGGAGTTCCCTATGGAGATTTCGAGCAGTGGTCCTAGAATTCCGAGTGCACCGTGGGATCCTCGGCACTCTGGAAACTTCGACAATGACTCCACCCTTGCTTTTGTAGGGTAAGTCACAGCCTTGCTCTGTCTCCGTTCTTGTTTGTTGTCTTTTGTGTTGCACTCGGACTGTTATTCGCCACCTTTCTTTAGCTGCGAAGGTTTCTACCGACCATTTTTCCTCTGTCGTGGGGGAGTCCTTCCTGAGCGCCTCTGTTGGTGATCCTAGCCACTTCCTCGAGCTGCTCATGCTCACTTCGATTGCAACCTGTTCCCTCCCTGCTGTTAGCATGCCTCCCCGCAAGAACCCACGTCGGGCCTCTACTCTGCCTGATTTTTATCTATCTGAACCAATGGGCCCCCCATTCACTTTCAGAAGCAATTAATTGACAAGTGCAAGCGTTACAAGAAGGAAATCCCCGATTATGTCCAAGATAAAATCCTGCAGGCTGAGAGGGAAACCGAAATTGATAGAAATTGTCTAGGGGCAGAGGAAATAAAAAAGGAGTTCAAGGAGCTCATCCCCGATCCTAGTTCTTCCCATGGCCATCTCACCCTCTATCAGAAGTCCTTGGATATGCACTGGTCGCAGAAGATGGTTCTTGGAAAAACCTTAGTGGAGAAGGACGAACAACATGGTGAAATCTTTCTCTTGCAAGATGAGATGATGTTGCTCCTGCAGCGTATCCTGAGCAATCAGGTGGAAATTGCCAAGCGGTTGGGTATGAAGCTCGAGCTCGGCTCTACCAGCGGGACTCATGAGTAATCTGTTGTTTTTAGCTGCTCCTGTTTTTTGCTATGCTTCTAGTTCGGACTTTCAGAAGTAGGACTTATCTATATGTTGATGTTTACTTCTGTTTATGCTACTAATTATTGCATTATTTTTAGTTATCATGGAAAACTCTGTTTTAAGACTGCTTAAGAATTCTCAATCACTTTGGTATTGTCTTGTTTCCTTTTGGGGGAGACTGCCAACTTGACCTTCAAGCCTGTTTTCTCTCTATTGGGAGGGCTTGGTTTTGTCTGTAATTTTTTTTTTTGAGGCAATAGAAGGATCGTCTAACTTACAAAAGAAAAAAAAATTAAATGGTGTGGAGGGGATATTCCTTGATCCCAGAGGATGTGCAGTTATAACCTTCTAATTGGGTTTAAGGAAAGATGCAAATAACCAACCAGAGTGACATGCCCTTTATCTAGGACTTGAACATGTTGTTTCTATTGGAATTCAATCGGTTGTCATTATTGGGGAATCCCTTCTGATCATTTCCCAAGCCAGGAAAAGAATGGATCTAGAGGATAGAATAGTGGGGAGGCTTAAAAACACATCAATGGGCTTCTTCCAAAAATTCCTGATGTTTAGTTGAATGCTCGACGAGAGAACAATAAAATCGTAGATAAACTCACAAATTATGCCACGTTGGCTCCCTTAAGGTTTATTAATACAGAGTTAATAAATGGTTCAATTAGCATTTAATATGGTCTTTTCAACCATGAATGTACCAAGTTTTTGATACATTCCCCAAATCCTTGCCATTATGGAACTCCTACTCCCACACATGGATGAGTCTATGGGAAGCTTGGCCATGGCTATACCTCTGGAGGTTTTGAAATATCCACCCTTCCATTCAAGTCACAACATTGTAGGTGGGATATAAAATCGCAGAGAATACTGGGTGAAGCCTGGTGCTATTAGTAAACCTATGAGTGTGATTTTGTGGTCGGTGGAGGACGACGCCTTGCGAGAGTGGCTCTCTATCGCAACAATGGCGGAGTATGTTGAGGAAAGTTTCCAATTGGTGAGTTTTGAATACAGAGATAACTCTTTCCCTGCTCTGGAAAGTGTGGGACTCCAGAATATTGTTGGGTTTCTTTGGATTGGTGCCCAGAATGAAGTCGGAAGTAGATTTGGATTCCAATCTACAAGAATTATATGCAGCCATTAGCAATGTTCGAGCTAACATAAGGTATATTAGCAGAAACCTGTGTTGGATGAATTCATAGTTGGAGGAGGTTCTGGAGGTAGTCTGCCAGATTAAGGTGCATATGTCTAGTTTAGAGCATCGCTTGGATGATGCAGAAGGGAATATAAAATTTTATGGTTCCCAAGTCGAAACAATGATGGCAACATTGGGTCATCATGAGGACTTGCTAATAGCAAAACATTCTAGACTCACAGATCAAGCTAGAATCAAAGGAATTGAAGCGGCGTATGTTCATCGACCTCTCCACGTCGCTATGAAGATTTCAAGATCTGAGGGACAAATAGGAGAAAATGGCAAGCCACAAGTCATGGATAATAACCATAGTACTACTTAAATTTTAGTTACTAAATGAACTTTTTTTTGTATAATGTTGCTACCACAAAATGTCAAAATATACAGTGGTTTAGTTGATGGTAGTTTTTTTCTAATGGTTTTAAGACTATGAAAGATTGTAATTGAGACCCGCTCAAGAAACTCTAAAGCTTTATTTTGGGAATATTGTACTATTTTGCTGATATTTTTTATCTTTCTATAATAAATATTTATCCATTTTGGTTTTAAAAATAAATCATACTTTTTAAATTATTATATTTTGTTATTGTAAGTTTTTTCTATTACAAGTCTCATTGGTCTCATGAACACTGCTTTGGAAACAGTTGTTGTAGTTTATATATAACATGATTCTTGGCGTCATTAGAAAAATCTCCCTCTCGTTAACTTCCAGCACCACTCCAGATGAACTCAGGACCAACTCATCATCATTTAAACCCTTCATAATTTTTATCTTCTTAGGATGGCATTTCGTTCCCTGGGTATCGATCCTTGTAGAACATTAAAAAAATGTGAAATCGAGCTTTTAAAACACGTTGACTATTAATGTATTTTTCACACAAACAATTAATAATATATATTAAAATGGTTTGTGACAAGAATCCAAATCAGCCGAGAATTACAAAAATCATGTAGCTTGCTTGGTAGGGAGAGGCGAGCTCTGAAAAAAAATAAAGTCTAAAATTTGCTAAAGATTGTATAGAAATACTTATTACAAAAACAACAGAGTTGTTGTGTATACCAATTCAATTGTTCTTCTTCAAATAGTGTACCCAAAATCCAGAATGTTATATATTCTGACATACTATCCTAATACATATAAGCACTTAAAACACATTACACATATTCATTTAAAAAAACATATTAGTTAGAGTTCAGGACCTGCTGGTCGTTGTCTCCGTCCATAGGAGTGTCCCCTGTGCAAAAGGAGCGGTTTCCTGATATCTAGAAGCAGCTGAAGTAGATTGAATCGAAGTCAGTTCCGAGTCTTGTGCCTGCAAGTGAATGTTGAGATATTCCTCCAATCACATGGTTCTGAGCATTTTTTCATGAACGATCCCTCTAACTTCCTCAATAGATTGATTTATCTCTAGAATTTTCTCTTGTTGATTGCGAGAGATGCTAGAAATTAAAAGTTGTAAACCATTCAACTCTTCATGAAGGTTTCTCACATCTCTCCTCGGGGATTATATATCACAATACAATCACTGTGTGTGGGCCATCTCAGCCTCTTGTCCCAAGGAATCTGAAATTTGTAGCTGCTCCAACTGCGTGCCAACCTGAATATCTTCCCCTATATTTCCAACAAACTACGACTCTACCTTCCTACGCCAACCCGTGATGGCAGGAGTTGGTTAACAATCAAGATTCTAAGTAGTACATTCCAAACTGAGACTTAAACCTCTATCTCCAAACTTCGTTTCATCGCAGAGTGTCGCGGGAACCAAGCTTCTTATCACTAAATGCAATGGCTTTCCTTTGGATGTTATATGTCTTGTATGTCCTCTCCATAAAGCTAATAATGTGAGTCATATCCACCTGTTGTTGTTGATTCTCTCCCCAATTGACAAGCCTTGTGACACGAATTATAAGTTTTGCATTCATGGACAGTTGAGTGTTGACATGACTCCCTCATTAAGTTCCAAATTCCCTTGCTTAAGGGTGGCTTCATTGTTATCCAAATCATCCACTTTGATATTATTTTTCCTTAATACATGATGATAGGAGATTTGCATGGTTTGGGAGATGAGGTTAATTGATCTCAAGAGTTGTTTCAGGGGTGAATAGTCTTCTCTAACCCCTAGACACATCTCATTCGTGACAACCATTGATTCCCTGATTGCTTTTATCATTGTGACTCTTCTTTCCTTGATGCGTTGAAGTCCTAAAAAGAGAGATAGGGATGCAGCCGACTTATTGGAATCCTTTCCAAGTCCCCGTGCATAATTTTATTATTATTTTCCATCGGGGCCATAGATGACCCCCCAGCACCTGCCGCCCCTTTAACTATTAATGTTAGAAAATTCATTTTTAGTGAAAAGTCAAAGAAAAACTTCATGTTGATTACCTTTTGATCCACATAATTCCTCTCTTTGCAACATTTCCATAAATCATTTACACTCTTCTGCACTCAGATTGTGAACGATCTTATCGAGTTTCTTCAAGTTCTTTCTCAGCATGACACGCATTAACCAATACACATCATTAATTCAAGCCTACATATAATTCAAATATATTAAATTTCTAATGAAACTTATAGAACTTGACTTGTTCTTTTGTTGGGATGATTTAGCATTGTGCTCGCTGCAATAAGTTGTTTTCCTTGAGCTTCTATTGACCATCTTATTTTAAAAAAGAAAAGAAAAAAAACTAGGAATCATTAGGTATAGAAATTATGAGATAATTTTACAAAAAATATAATGTTAGGCATAATATAAATAAGCACATGTGCAGTATACATAATTGTGCTCACGAGTGTGGTATACATACATGTGTGCATCGGTGTATCATTCACGCGATATTACAAATTTGAATACTTTTTTTTGACAAATGTTATATTCACCCAGTGCTCTATAAAATACTAAATACCCGGTGCCTCATAAATGTTTATGTGCACCACGAAACCTGTGAACAAATTCAAAACGAAACGTTTTTGGTAAAAAAACATTTGTTTAAATTACGAATTAAGCAGTGCATATGATAGACACATGATAACCGATGCAACATTAAGTAAGTGTGTACTGGTGTGGTATTTCTGTACATACACACCAGAGTAGTACTTCTATATAATGTGCATTGAAAACCGTGAAAGCATTTTTTTAAACTAACAACGACCAATTTTGGTATCCAATGCAATGAGTGGTCCTATTGCAACATATACCAAATACCCCCATATAAAAGTAAAATAACTCTCTAAAAAACTATTGCTTAGAAGGAAAATAATACAACTTGTAAAATATAAAGAGGGTAACCAAGAGAAAGAAAAATAAAGATAGGGCTTCCAGAACTGAAGGTAAGTATGAAACCCTTTTTTTATAATACAGTGAAAATTGTTTGAATCCAATAGGGGGGATTTTGAGATGTTCAATAAAATGAAGTGACATACCATAAATTTCTTCTCTACAGATTTAGATGTGACCTACAGTGATCCCTTACAAATTTGTCTCTTCAAAAACATTTATTCATTCTAAAGTCTTTGTCGATAAATCTTTCTTGCAAAAATACCCTCTCTAAATCTTAGGAAAATAATGAAATTAGGATTAGGGTTTCTTTTATAAACACACATTTAAGAAAATGAAATTCTCACTCATTTTTTCACTGTTTATTTTATCCCATTAATCATAAACCCACACACTGATTTTTTTTAAACTTACATTTATTGGTGCACTTTACAGTAAAGAGCACCAATTTTTAATTGTGAGTGAAAAGCACCAGTGCACTTTAGGTTTTATAGCGCACATAAAAAAGTAAATATTTGACAAAATGCATATGCAAAATTTTGCAAGTTAATTTTTGCGGAGATTTTGCTTTGCGAAGGAATAAATGGAGTATGATAGGTGGTGTTTTTCTTGATAATGCGCACCGGTGCTTCTTTTATATTTGGATGCACGAATGCATCAAAAAACAACACAATGCACTGATATCTTATAATCATTTTGGAATTATTCTTGAAGTTATATTGTTTTGTTCTTCCCAAATTTTCGTTTAATAATTTATTCACATATTGATGATTTTTTTGGCTCAGATGGTAGGGGGAAACATTATAATACCAAATGGATAATTCTTCATATTCTATCTCATTCCATATCATTGCAAGTTCTTCAAGTTTTCCCCCTCCATTTGCAGTAAGTTCATATTCTATTTATTATCCATTTATCTAATTCAATTTATGTTATTTAAGCATGTGTGTTTTAATAATTGTTCATTGAACATTGCAAGATCATGATTCAGGATCGAGTTCAGATGCACAAGATATTCCACCAATCCAAAAATGGTGCAAGCTCTTATTAGGAAAAATATATCGTAGGCATATGTTTGACAAAAATGGAGAGTTGCTTTACCATGCCAATTGTAACACGCCATATTCTAGCAACCAACCTAGGTCAATGGTACCGCATCGTGAATTGGATCTCTTTTACTACACCACAACAATATTGGGTTATTCAAAATGTAAAGGGTTTAAGGAAAACCCACGACGTGTCACAATGTCTCATTATATTAACGATCAACTACCCAAAGTTGATGGTCTCAAATACCTCCCATTGTAGTCAAGAATCCAACATGTGATATAGACAAGAGATGTAGGAACACTTCCATATCCTCATTTTTTGGAAAGTTGGAAATCAGATCAACTAAGTTTCATCCTAAATTGACCAACTCGTCTCCTTTTGTTTAGTCAACTGAGAGTTCTAGTGAACCAAAGTATGATATCAGTGCTACCAAAAACATCTCTACTAGGAGATCCAAAAAGTTGTGGGTGTTGAGAGTAAAAATGTCCAAGTACACACCAAGGTCAGTTCAATTGTTGTAAGGGAGTGATTACTTCCCTCTTCCTATACTTTTGCAATGTAAATACCAAAAATGTTAAAACTATGCTTTGTATGGTGCTTGTTCGTATTCCATGAATGTTCCCGGTGTTGGAACCAAATTCTCCTTTTGTGGTAATAGTTATATGGTTGCCAAGTCTAAAATAGATGTTGCAAATATTGGGTTGCTTATCCTTTCACATGTATTCGTTCCTTCCAAACAATCAATAGTACTTATGTTGTTTTATGGTCCTATTTATCGTCGATATGATTACTTTAATATTGTTAAATTCAAACATAGCATTTCCATGTATAGTATGTGCATGAATGGTTATGCTTTTGGAAAATTTGACAGGAAAAATCTAGTATATATTAATGGTCATCCACGAAATCATGGGAGCATTGCAGGGTCATAAATAGTTATAGGTCCTCGTTATTTAGTATAAATTGTTCCTTTGAGGAACACTCTGATGACAAAGAGTTCTTTATAAAAGGGAAAGCATACAGATTTTCTGTAGCGCATGCAATACATAGTTTTGTCTCACGGTGATGAGTTATTAATAAACCATAACTTTCGTAAACCACTAAATTCTCATAAAAAACACCTTGCATTGAGTTTACCTTTAAATTCCCCCTTAGGGCGTAAGAAAAAATATCATTAAGTAATTTGTTTTATCTTGATTTCATCATTCTCTAGGAGTTGACTTTGTACTCCCACATTGTACTCTTACTGGATGTATCCTTTAGTCCCATTGACACTTCTATGTTCATCCAGTGGACATTAATAAAATTGTATTATCTTATATTAAATGGAACTAATGTAAATGTATTTCTAAATTCAACATGTGTTATATAAAGTGGTTGGTTGTATGTTTATCATTGGGCAAAAAATTTACGTGCTTGTAATAAATGTTTAGTATAATGTTTGAGCATATTAATGCATTGTGTTATTAACTTTATTGATCTAATGTTTAATATTTTTACAATCATGATTCAGACATGATTAGAAACTTGTCCGCCACCTCCTTTTACACCCCACTACGATTTCAAATCCAAATAAAGCTACTAAATGAGCATAGCTCAGATACGAAGCATACCAAGCATGGTTGAATCAACCACCTATCCAATTCCCACTATGTCCTAAATCACCAATTCAAAACCTCTACAATAACACTAGTTATTCACATGTTGGGGATGGAGGCAATGATATACAGGTTGGTATGGATGATTTCTTATGGGATACCCATGCCATGGAGGGAATATTGTTGCATGCATTCCAACAAATTGAAAATGGGGATGATGTTGATATCATTGATACCTTCTTCAAAATACTGAAATATACTTCCACCACCCCTCTCTTTGGACATGGGTCAAGTCCTACCCAAATAGGCACAACAATGTTACTCTACAACTTGAAATCGATGTGCGATATGTAATGCATATGCTTATCGACACTTTTGAGGTAACTAACCATTAAGTCCCCTATTTTTTTAAGGAATCTTGTCACAATGAACATTGAAAATTGTTGATTTTATGCATGGTTGATGAATGTGTGCATTTATATTCCCCACTAATTGCAGGTTACAAAAATATAAGGTACTTTCGAGTGATAATGTCTTGCATTAAAGATACATTGAGGCAAATAAAATGTTGAAAAGGTTGGGTGTTGAGTACATATCATACCATGCGGGAATGATTGTATTCTATACATGATGAATATTTCGACAAAGAGATATGTCAAGAATGTCGGCATGATAGGTACTAGAAATTAAAAAAAACATGGGTAAGGCACATGGTCCTTCAGAAAAACAAGGGTAAGGAAAATGGTCCTTCTCATAAGATATTGAGGCATTTTCCTATAATTCAAAAGTTTTAAAGGCTCTTCCTTTGAAAACAATTAGCCGAGTTGCAGGGGTGGCATACCTCACATAGAAGTGAACCAGGATTTATGTGAATCACAACATATTCAATAACCATGAAGCATATAAAAGATACATGGCTCAATAAATTTAAAGATGAGGTATAGAGCCTTTGATTAAGCATAGCCATGGATGGAGTTAACCTATACTCCCTCCAAAACACCAACTATTATTTTTGGCTAGTGGTAGTGATCAATAAAAATATCCCCCCATGGTTTTTCGTGAAGGTTGAACATCTTATGATGGCTCTTATAGTCCTAGGTAGAAAACAAGTGAAGCTAATGGATGTTTACCTCCAACCATTAATCGATGAATTTAAGTAATTATGGGAATAGATACATGTATAATATGTATCAAAACCCATCACAATAGAAAGGTATTTTACGTTGAATGGTATATATGCGTACACCACGCACGATTTTTTAGGAGTAGGAATTTTCTCTAGTAAGCATGTTGATTGATTTGTCCTTATCTATAATGTTCTTTTTGGCATACTTAATTTGCTGCAACTATGTTTTTTGACGCTAACATGATCTGTATACAATAATATCGCAAGTCTTGTAACAAAAGGATATCATGGATGTACATATTTTATACCTTCTATAAAATCTAGGTGGTCCAACCACCTACGAAATTCAATGTACAACCGCTCCATGGTATTTCTTCCAAAAGAGCACCCTTATAGAGTACTTGCATTTGCTTTCAATGGTAAACCTAATAAAACCTAGAGACCTGAAATAATCACACTGGTAGATTGGATTAAGGCATATGACACAAAGAAGGAGAAGGAAATTGTAGAATTTTTTTATTTAAATGCAGAACTCGTGTTCAATGATCCTGAATTTTTTTACACCTATGTCGCGAAAATTCCCATTGGGATCAAAAAGAAATCTGTATTTTATGAGGTTCTGTATTGGGAGCATCTTAAGATCGCCCACTTACTAGATCATATGCATATATTCAAAAATGTTTCATCTTCTTTATGGAGACACATATCATCCAAATAAAGTGACACATTGGTTGTTAGGAGAGATCTTATTTCTTAAAATACTAAAAAGAGACATTGGCTAAGAAAAGAAAGAAGAAGAAAGGTTGGTCCCTCTTGGTCTTTTAAAGAAGGTGATGTCCCATAGATTTTGAAGAAATGTGATCTACCTATGGTGAAGGATGTTATATTGGGTGTGAAGGCACATTCTTCATATGGGTCAACTCTAAGATGTCACGTCGTTGTAGAAGGAAATTCGTGAGTGTTGAAATCACATGACCATCTGAAATTTCTAAGGGTATGTATCGATAATACATTATTTTTTTCATAGTAGTGTAGGTTAAAATATATTGTGCCCTCAAATTTTTATGGCAATTAATTATGTGTATTGTGTCTATTTAGTAGTGTCGTTATCCTTTTCTCGTGCATGGTTGTGTGAACCATGACTTCCCCCAAGACCTGCGACGTGCCATATCAAAATTATATGCATTTGTATGTTGGATCACATCAAAGGAGATTCAAATGGCTAGCATTCCACAGTGGCATCAAGAAATAGTTGAGATTGTTCATATGTTTGAGAAGGAAATTCCCACGATTTTTATGGATGTTCTCATGAGGTTGAATTAGCTAGCGTGATCTCATGTCGTTGGATGTTCTTCTTAGAGAGGTACATGAAAAACTTGAAAGGTTTTGTTCATCAAAAGGAAAAACCAGCGAGCCCTATGGCAGAGGGGTACATAGTATATGAGTCCTTCTATTATGCTAGTGAGCACATCAAAAAAATTGATGACATACTAGGGGCAGTGGTTTGGGACGATGATTGAGATGAGGACAAAAGGGAAGGGGATATACTCCAAACGAATGGAAAAAGGCGCATTAAAGAGTAAGTCACTTATATTTTGTCAAATTTGTAGAGAGTAACTATTTAAATTGAAGTTTATATTATATATTTGATCTCATATTGTTCTTTTTGAATTCTTGTATACCTCAATGAATTCAGAAATTAACGCCATCAATTAATTCATCGTTTACAATGTGGAGGCAATACAACCATGGGTCGTGTTCTATGAAGAGAAAAGGAAGGAAATGGAAAAGTGACGGGAAATAATTCAGACAGTTGAATGGTGGAATCATGCCTTATCCCGATCACTTAAAATAAAATATGCCAACGGTTTGTCCCAACAATTGCGTGGATGACCAGGTCACATATATGTGGCATTCAGTCCTTACCCACGTGGAGAAGAGGATGCACTAAAGATAGGGACTGGGTGCAACGTTATGCAATAATCTCTCTGAGTACCACGTTCAATTTATAATACAAATTTGTATTGCAACATGTATTATGTAATTATTAATTCTCGGTTTATTAGACGTATGACACCATCCTTTGTTCACATTTTTATAAGTGCATTTGTTTCCATCTGTGTGGGCATATAGAAATCAATTTCACACTAAGGATGCCAATGATGGACACCTCACACAAGATTGTGGAGTGGATTTCGATTTCAACCAATCTAGTCGTGCTAGCCACCATAATCAAAACGTAATAGAGGGGAAGTTAGGTTATTAGAAGTCAAGTGCTATAGAAGATCAAGGATAATTAAAACCAGTACAATGTTTTTCTATGCAATACAAATGCATTTTGTTTTAGGCCAGTATAATAGAATATATACATGTAGAAAATACAAAAACAGACGGAGTATAGAAGACTGTAACTATTTGTTTTTTATATTTTGTATGTAGAACTAAACTCTTCTATTTACATAGCTCATCATAGATAGATCTTGAATGTAACCACAAGTTGCCTAGTTCAGCCGCAACTTCTTTTTTGATAATACAAAATTAATCGTTTATGTGAAAGAAAGAAAGAAAAAGCAATATGTTATGATCACTATTTGCAATATTAATAATATGAATATTATCGTCTAGATCATTTTTATTGTAGGTATTTTTTAATCTTCGTTTATA
The DNA here is from genome assembly GCA_027924585.1 of Larix kaempferi. Classification (NCBI taxonomy): domain Eukaryota; kingdom Viridiplantae; phylum Streptophyta; class Pinopsida; order Pinales; family Pinaceae; genus Larix; species Larix kaempferi. Next base: position 2,839,341 of record BSBM01001409.1, on the reverse strand, counting down.
TTTAATATAAAAAAATATAATCATCTTCTTGATTTAACAAAAGAATTTAATAAAACAAATTGATTTAAAGAATTAATAAAATATGATTTAGGAGTGTTGTCATGATTTAACATAATCAAATAATAAAAATCATTGAAATGTTTTTTATGATTGTTTTAGTGTTTTAATAAGCAATATGTTTGCAATTTTAATAATATGAACTATTATCATCTAGTCACTTTAGTTGAATGTATTTTTTTATCTTTTTTATATTTATTATAAAAATATTTAATTATTTCCATGATTTAACAAAAAGATTCATTAAATCAAATTGATTTTAACAATTTACTCATTAATAATATTTATGATTGTTTTCATGATTTAATATTGTTTGTAAACATTTTTAATCAACATCTTGTATTGTGTTGGACAACAAACAATTCACCTTGAAGAAGAGTTAAACATTATGTAGTGACCCTGTTTCCGGGGCCCTCTCAAAAGACTATCTAAATGATTTCTAACATAATATAAAACAATGTCGATCTTACCAATGATAGAAAACTGAAAATTAACTCAAAAATTTAACGTAGAAAATACAATGGAATAACAAACATGTCAGTCATAGGTCGATTTCGTTGTCGAAGGAGGAGTCGTTTTCGTCGCCTAATCCAGTTTACCCTTTTTTCATTCGCATATTCCGTTGGATTCCATAGGTAAAAGCTCATTAACCATAAGCGAAGCAACCGTTAGCTTCGCCACCCAATCGTAGGCTTATGCAATTAGTCGCATAGCCACCCCTGAGCTTCAGGGTCGTAGAGGATACACACTTGCAAAGGTTCAGAAATGAGATCCCCCTCACTAGAATCCTTAGCCAAACTTGCCATAGAAAGCACAATCAGAAACTCATAGCCATTACGGCAGTCATCCAACAATAGGGTCCCTTTTCCCTTCTTCTCATCTTTCTTAAATAGGAAATTTTTCCTGCGACACATGTCGCTTCATGCAAAAATACTCTTTTATGTAATATTATTTAATACAATTATTCACTCACCCATGTGTCACTCTCTCATGAGAGTGCACCTACTTCCCACATTTTACTCCTAGATGTCCCCTGATTCTAGGATTTCAATCCCTATTTCAGTGGGTGCATGTGGAGTTGACTATTTAATGACTCCTAGTCTATCTTTTGCTCCATATTTAATTATTCCCAAATTTTTAATTATAAATAATCATTTCATGCACAAACAATCTAACGCAATACTATATGCCAAGTACATAACTACAAGTAGTCCTTTCATGCACAAATAATTTAATGCAATTCTATATTCCAAATACATAACTACAAATAGTCCTTTCATGCACAATTAATTTTAATGCAATTCTATATGCCAAATACATAACTATAAATAATCCTTTCATGCACAATTAATTTAATGCAATTCTATATGCCAAATACATGGGTGTTCGTTTATCCATTTTCTTTCCTTAATTGTCTAGGTACTACATCATCGGGTCCTTCTGACTTTATTTCCTTAATTGTCTAGGTAACAGATCATCGGGTCCTTCTGATTTTCTTTCGTTAATTGTCTAGGTACCACATCCTTGGGTCCTTTTGACTTTATTTCCTTAATTGTCTAGGTACCACATCATCGGGCCCTTCCAACAATACTTTCTCATTTTACTGTTGTGTTGGGATTCCATGTAGTGATTTAGGAACCGTTACCTTAAATCATACGGCTACACTCTATGTGAGACTAATGGCGTTGAAGAGTAAGATCATTCTTATTGCGCACCCCTCAACCCCGTATGTGACCAATCCATTATGGTCTCCCTCGTACAACTTCACACTTCCCCAAATAAAGCTGAAAGGGCTTTCCAAACTTGTGCGTGGATTCTTATCGGAAGCCGACATCGTCGTCGTACCCCCGTGTGTGTTTTTTCCATCCTCTGCGACCCCCTTTCCATTATGTCGTGAGTCAGTTGGTAAACCGTCTTAGTTGTCATTGTACACATACTCGGAGCACACATATCAATAGTATTGCTCAAAACCATCATATCACAATTCACTTCATTCATTCGCTAATCGTTAAGCAAACATATATATTTGTCCATTGGATTCATATCATAATCATCCGCATAATTTCATTTCCATAATTAAGCATAAATACAACATTCATCATAAGGGTTCACATGTGCTAATCAATCAGCAATATTTCATATTAAAATCACAAGTATCCATAATCGTCATTAAATCAATCATTCTTTAGAAACATATTCGTTTATCACATACATTGCGAAACAATTTTATTCTAAGTCAACATATATGCAGTCATTTATCTTGGTTTCTTTAGCTAGGTCACTTACCGATAAGTGTCGTCAATATCGATAGTCATAGCGAGTTTGAGGGGCCTTACACATTATGTTGGATTATGGTTATAACTTTTCGCAATAATGATCAAAATTAAATGGTTTCATAAAACTAAAGTTAAACAATTCAAACAACAATAACATCAATGATATGCACATATATCAATATATATTTCAATATACATATCGAATATACACATATATCAATATACATTTTATAAATCAAACAACGTCAACATCAACATGATATGTCAAAAAATATATACATGAGCGATATACATATCAATATACATCTCAAATATACATCTCATTAAAATCAATAAACCTGTCATAAATATATCAATATACATTTCACAAATACATCTCATCGAAATCAATAAACATACATTTCATAAATCTAACAACAACAACATCAACATGATATGAAAGAAATATAATATACATGAGCAATATACATATCAATATACAACTCATCAAAATTAATAAACATGTGAGACATATACATGTCAAGTACCAATACTACTATCTAGGTATATCTCACCATGTCAAATATAATATCTCTTTATTAGGAGGAGGAGGTGGTGGTGGATTGGTTGATGATGATGTTGGTGACACATGTGGATCAAGAGGAGGATATGGTGGATAGATTAATGGTGATGTTGGTGACACATGTGGATCGGTGCGGAGGAGGTGGTGGATCGATCGATGGTGCTACTTGTGACACATCAGGTGGAGGAGGAGGGCATGATGGTCTCTTTGGTGGAGAATTGGGTGGTGGATAATATTGATGTCCACTAGGTCCAGGAGCATCATCTTTCGTAGATGAGTTAGATGAAGAGGACTCAACATCATCTCTCAACCTCTGGATGAGGTCGATGGCATCGACAACATGACGTGTCAGTAAAGTCATGTCACGGGGACCGGTATCCCATATCTATGATAGATTTGGGACTCATAAAATGTCTCGAACACAAACCAGTGCCACTCCCTAGGTGGTCATCACACGACATATGCGGTCTAGCACATCAGTTTGGACTCTACAGTCTAATCTATGGGCAGATCGGGTCTATGTACCGGAGGCTGATCATGGTGAGCACCTAGATCATCCATCTCCCCATCATATTGGGGAGGTGCATCCCTAGAATATGTGCCAATATCCAAAAAAGAATAGAGAATAATAATCAAATAATTGAAACAAAATGTTACAATAAATTACATGTGAATTAATTCGGACAAAAAAAATGCAACTATATTTATCAAAACATAACGATAATAATACCTCTCTCATATGTTGGCCCATCCTGAGTAAAAAGGATATTATGTCATCCTCTCCAATCCATACCTACTTGTGGATAATGTACAATATTGCGGACAAGATCGTCCTCTTTATCCAAAAAATCACAAATCTTTCGATTGGCGAAATTATACAACCACTTTGAATGGCCACTCTTGGGAAATAACTACCCCCACATGCGCATGTGTGCATCAGTCATAGGCATAGCAAGGAGGTCATTGAGTAATGTAGGTCAAGTGGCATGAAACCACTAAAAAAATAGGGTAAATAAATATGATGCAAACATGAATAATCCCTTGCCATCAAAAACTAAGTGACAACGATCTAAAGCAAAACAAAATCATCTCAAAAATATCGCCGACCACCCAATCAGTCAAGGCTTCTGTATAAAAGTATCTACACAGTAAATCAATGAGAAACTAATGCACTTCCCATTAGAGGTAGACTATGTATGTTCCCATAGAATAAGATATGGGCACCTAACATCCTTTGCACCAAATGCATGTAACCTCAACTCGCCGCCAACAACTTGGAACAATGTAGCGTGTACAATGTCAGGGTTAACATATCTATGCATGTATGCCAGTTGTCTCTCTCCTGCAACATTGGGCAATAGATCTGGGAACTGGTCCAATCCTCCCCCTACTAAAAAACCCAGTGATGAAATAAACATCCTCCTCGGTGGGTTGATACCACAAATCGAGACCGACCCTAAAAAGATGCATACCATGATCCCAATGATGGATCAACTACTGTAAAAACAAGGAGTCCCCCCTGAGGGTTTAAATTCCTCATAAAACTTGAGGAGGCCAAAAATCATCAAAAGGGCACGTGTGACCCATAATAGAGTGAGGAAGCATCTCTCTCTCTCTCTCTCTCTAGCCTTCCACTCACACACAAAGTTGTATGGGACGGATTGCTTCTATTGTTGTGTGCCTTGTCATCATCATTGATTCACATAAAATTCTTCTTAGGAAGATATATATAGATAAAACAAATTGAAACTATAACACAAACACACATATATAATCATTTTGTTTTTATCAATTATTAAAACTATTTTTTTTTTTCAAAAAACTATGGTAAATTAACCAGTGCGCCTAAAATAAATTATCTGTAGCGTGGTCGATGCGCTACAACGGAAAATAAGCACCATAACTATTACGGTACTCCATGTTTTGTTGCACACTGGTATTGTTTTTATCATGACAAACATAGGTACAATAATTTTTACACAAATTAAAAATTGCAATTTTTTCCTATGTTGCTATGCTAATTGGTGCATTTGGTCTTGAAATGCATCGATAATGGTGCACTACAAGCGAATCAACGCATTGATAAGGTTTTTAAATTTTATGTTTAATAAGGCAATGTGTTGCATTATCCAATGCACTAGTTTTGGTTTTATGTCTATTTTCGAGGTAGCAGTGTGTTGTTCTTTGTAACACATCGATAATAGTGCATTACATGGGTTGGAACGCACCGGTTTGTTTTTGTTCTATTTAGTTGTGGCAGTGTGTTGCATTTCTTAACGCACCGAAAATATTTTCGTTTTGTTTTATGGGTGGTGTGTTGTTTAAAAATGTACAAGTCCCAGTGCGACATATGGATCATAACACCATTGATATTTTTTTGTTATATGTTTACAACGGCGGTGCATTCTGTTACATAATGCACCATTAACAATGCGTTTCGAAGGCATGCACGAACCATTTAGGTTTTTTATTTTAATACGATGATGCGTTATAATGGGATTAATGCACCAGTTAAATTTTCTTTTTTTTTTGAAATTTTTTAGGTGATCGATGCATTATTCTTAGGAAGCATTATGATAATGATTTATAAAGTATCGGTGTGTTGCATTCAATATTGCACCGATAACGATGCATTATGTTGGAGGGAATGCATCAATGTGTATTTATTTTTATTTGGATTTTTGGAAATGCGTTGTGCTTTTGAACACACCAAAAAAGTTTTATTTTTTGTTTTTTGGGTGGTACACTGTGTTTAGGAACGCACTAGTCATGATGCGGCATATGGGGCAGAATGCATCGGTGATGTTTTTGTTGTATGTTTAAATTGAAGGTGAGTTTCTTTAAAGAACACACCATTATCAGTATGTTTTAATGAAATGGATGCACCATGAAGTTTTTTTATTTTTATTTGATTGCAGCAATGCGTTATATAGGACTTACCACGCTGGTTAGGTTTTATTTTTTATGTTTAGGTATCGATGCGTTGTTTTTAGGATGCACCAATGCGGTGCTAGCTTGAAATTAAAAGGACACACCGATTCAACGCTACCTGTAAATTAATAGGACACACTAGTGCGGTCCAGTGTGAGCCAAATGCTTAAATCTCACCAGATAAATTTTAAAAAAATGAAAAAAATGGGCAAACTAAAGATAAATTTGAAATTTTAATCCACTAGATAAATTTTAATCCACTAGCATTGTAAAGATGAACTTTTAAGCATCTGAAAAAGGAAGTGTTGTCTTACCCTATCAAAGGTGATTTCCATATCTAGCTTGAACGGCGTGCCTTTTCCTTTATTGGTTCGACTGGAGTGAATGGATTCTTGAACTAGAATGACATTGTTAGTTATCCATCATTGTTTGACAAGTCGTTCTTACTTCTTCGAAATTAAACGTATTTATCTTTTATATAAAATGTAAATTTCGATATCCCTGAGGGTATAGACTAGTTGGCAATAAGGTGCATTGTAAGGCACTACTTGTGACATTTCAGGTTCAAACCTTGACTAATCCTATGTGTCACGCGTGGGGCAACATTGGTATGCCTAGGGGTATAGTGGTAGCAGACTGAAATCGGCCCTGTATCATGTGAGTACAAGCTCAGCCTTAGTTGTCAATTCCCCTAGTTACAAAAAGAAATTAAATTTCAATTTTTATAAAACATTTTGTCATTTTACAAAAAAAATATCATTATTAGTATGAAAAAATTAATTAAAACAAAAAGACCTTGACTATGTGAAATTTTCCTTATACAAAGTCGATTAAAATATTAATGTTGAAAATAATTTTAAGAACGGACAAGAAAAATTCTTTTAATATAAAGGGGAAAACAAAATCACTCCATGAGTAATAATGATGTGAAAACTTCTTAAGCTAAAAGTACTTTATATTTTAAAATGGAATAACATGTTGATGGAAAATATTTGCCTTAAAAAATAAAGAAAAATATCGTAATAATGTGGAAAAAAACACTATAAATATATATTATATTTGAGAATTCATATTTTAAAAAGTTGTTGAAACAATCCCTAATATGTTCCAATTGAATATCTCTAGGAAAGTACTTGGGCACTTCGAGCACTCCAACAATTCAAGAGCATATGATCAACCCATTAAAAAAAATAAAAATAATCATAATCAACTTTAATAGTATATATCAAAATCATTATTAAATTCGTGAGAGGAAGGGATGTACTGCACATGAAAATTTTAATTACTCATTTTGTCAAATAAAATCACTTACTCTACTCTTACTCGAGGTTATAACCACCAACAACTCCATTTTGTCAAATATAATCACTTACGCTACTCTTACTCGAGGTTATAAGATGAAGCATTAAAAATATATATTTATATATATATAATATCATAATATTACCTATTCACTCTCACCTACTCAAATAATATTTTAATAAATCTTCACACTATTATCCTTACTATTACCTATTCACTCTAACCTACTCAACTAATATTTTAATAAATTTTCACGCTCTTATCCTTACTTTTATTTTATAAGATAAATATTAACATATTAATTTAATTTAGATATTAATATTCATTAAAAGTTAAGATTAGTGACAAAGAATATAATATCTAAAGATAATAAAAAAACTTGAAAGTACATCTTAAAAAAAACAATAATGAGGAGCATCAACCTAATGAGATGTGAATAATGAAGAAATTTAAGAAGGAAGTTCTCCGGTAGAAACTTGTTGCTTTGGAGAAGCACTTGAAACATTCAAGGCTACAAAAATATGCACCTCGTACATAATAATAAATGTTATATAGGCTAGGATATACATTGTTGAATCTAAAGTATTTCAGATCCAATGTATTTTTTACAATGAAATTAATCATGGGAAACCCTTCGGGATTTCCCCTCATTTCAAGGATGATATTTGGGGTAAACATTCACTTGTAGTTTTGACAACCTAACCCAGTTGGGACGTTGAGTGAGGCCCACAATATTCACAACGGTAGTCATCCCATGACTTGACCCCGTGACCTCTTGCTTGCAATTCACAACATACATGCACTTGAGCTAATCCACTAGGATTCCAATGATGTATATACCAACCTATGCAACATTTATTATTTTGTTGTGGGTTGAATATTGATTGCATACCTATGATTTAACTATTGTATGTCACCATCTTCCTTGAATAAATGCCCATTAGATAGTAATGAACGATTAATCAATGTAAAAGAACCCTCTTTACTAAAAATTGCTCACAAAGTAGTTGGTGCTCATTAATGATGGGACGACAAGTTGTTAGGGATTTGCTATTACGATCCTATTTAAGAGCTAGGAGGTTAAGGAATGTTTTGTCAAGTATTCTTGTATTTGGAGCTCTCTTTGAGAGAAAGGTCGCCCCTCCTTAAAAGATAGGTGAACATTTATTTTCTCTTTTATTATCCTCATACAATGGTATATTATGCATTATAACATTTCAATTTTCTCTCATACAGCCTGAGTGGGCCTAACAGTTAAGAACACATGTTTCATCATAGGAGGTTATAGGTTCAAATCCAGAGGAGGGTAGGGTATGTAAACCTATGTAGAATTTAGTAGTTACATTGTTGCACAAAGGGGGGTCCCTTGTCCCACAAACAAGGGAGTCTCATACACTAAATTGGTGTCTTGTTTGGCGGTGATCTTAAAAATAGAATATTATTTTATTATTTTATTATTTTATTATTTTATTATTTTATTATTATCTAGATTTATGTATTATCATCTCTGTATGCTTGGTTGTGTTCTAAGTTTAAGGGTTAAGGAACGTTGTAAGTGGTATCAAAGCTCTTTCTTATGCCTACACGCCTCTAGATTTAGCAAAAAAATTTAGGTCGCAGATGTATTCTGACATCTTTGAATCACACAAAGATTTGTCATTTGAGGGTAAAACTACGGTTGGGGAATAATACATGTAGAAAATAAAGTTGTGTCACTTGGTTGGACACCTAGTAGCCTCGGTTGGTACCGCTTCAAGTAATATCGCATTAGACGACACGTGTATATGGAATTATCTTCCACACACCCTATGTTATATCATAATCCCTCTAGGCGCACCTAAAAACAACTTTACATAAATAAATTATTGTTTTATTGCTACAGTACACTAAAAAAACACTCAAGGAGATCGCTCCCATGTACCAGGGTATCAAGTAATGTGGCTAAGCGTACAATATATCAACCTTAAAGTAATGAAAGATTCAACCAAGTACTATTGTTGAAAACCCTTTGATATATTAGAGCGATATAGCACTTGAAATTCGTGTGTCTATAGGACCCTGAATACCCTAGCTCTACAGGAAACCAACAAGATTCCAACATCTTTGCATCCATAATGAATTTAGAAATTATGTCAATGCAATAATCTTCACCAAGGAGTAATAATGCCACCAAAGTATAAATAAATAAATTTTGGGTCCCATCGGAATTATTGTGGGATGCTTATCTCAAAAGAATCCTTGCATCTTGCTAATCATGTTGGTATACCTCTACAACAACCATTTTGGTGTGGACCCAAAAAACAATATTTTAAGGTATATCTTAAAATACTCATCTTGAGCCATTGGTAGTATTAAGATAAGTCGAAGTTAGCATTTTGTAGGATCTTAATTGGTCCCATTGGTTACTTGCAATATGGAAAACATAGAGAAACAAAACACACACCTACCCAAAACACACAATCAACTTGAAACCAGGGTTTATAAACTAGAGGTTTAGTCAATGACCTTACCAAGCAGAAAAAAAATAAATAAATAAATAAAATAAAATAAATAAATAAATAAATAAAATAAAATAAATAAAATAAAATAAAAAATTAAAATAAAATAAAATTAAAAATTAAAATAAAATAAAATTAAAAATTAAAATAAAATAAAATTAAAAATTAAAAATTAAAAAATTAAAAAAAAAATTTAAAAAATTAAAAAAAATTTAAAAAAAATAAAAATAAAAAAAAATAAAAAATAAAAATGCTAGCGTCAATATGTCAAAGCATAGGTATCTTGGTTCCAAACATGGATCAAACCAAAGAGGAATATTTAGCAAATGAAGCACGTGACATAATTTATTTCCAAAATATCGAGCATCCACCCGTTTAGGATCACAATTCATGTCATTGCTTTTCAAAAGGTAGACATGAACAAGTTTGATGGCTTTGATCCCTCATGGTGAGTTACCCAAATAGGACATTATCTCCATGGCATTACTAATGACCTACAAAAATTGAAAGTGGGGGGTCTTATGTTTATATTTAGAATGTTGGCAATGGTGGTGATGCTATAAGAAGCTTTTATGGGGGCTACATTCCTTTGACTCGTTTTATGAAGATCCTTCATGATCATTTTGAATGTGACACTCACTACCTAAAAAGGCTGACAAAATCACACAGGAGTAACACAGTTATGGATTATATTATAGCCTTAAAGAAATTTGCAATCCACATAAAGGGCCTCTCTAATTCCTTTTTTAAAGAATGCTTCATCGGTCGTCTCAAAGAGGAAACTTGGGCACATGTCATAATGTAGTGCCCCAAAACATGGTTGAAAGCTTGTGTAAAATCCAAATAAACCAAGATGGTGATCAATGCTCAAACCAGAATACCAATGTTCACTACTCACACTAACCCTTCCATGTAAATCACTCCTAGTACCTTTGACCATAGGCCATTGAGAATTCATAAGTCATCTCCATAAGAGATGGAAAAATGCCAATGCCTCAAAAATTGTTATAATTGTAATGAATGATATTTTAGAGGCCATAAATGTAAAGAACATTTTTTTTCCCAAATGGATGTATCCCTGCAATACCACTCAGTAAACATACCATCTAAAGAGACTCAAGACGCAAAAGTATAGGATGCCACTTCGTCCATGGAAAAAATTGCCACCTCGCAAGCTTGTGGCGAGGAACCCCAAATTTTGCTCCATTTATGATTACGTTTTCGGCACCTCAAACCTTGAACTTTATTAGCTACATCAAGACCCACAGAGTGATTGTACTGGTTAACAATGGAAGTACCCACAATTTTATTCATAGGAGATTGGTAGAAGAAACCGATTGTTATGTTTATCTTATACCAAATTTCCAAATTATGATAGCAAATGGCTATATGAATAAATGTGGAGGTCGATGTGAAAATGTGAAACTTCAAATGGGTGATTACCATCTCAAAACTAACATCCTTGCTATTGAAATGGGAGGTTTTGATGCAGTTATAGGGGTAGAATGGCTACTCACTTTGGGTCTTGCCACCATGGATTTCAAGGATCTATACATGAGCTTCACCAAGGATGGTTAAAGAAATAACCTCAAGGGGGTCACCTTAGGTTTCCTTGCAATTAGCACCTCACATCATATGGAAAATTTATTGAAGAAAGGCTAGTTAGACATACCACACAATTCAATTCCATCCAAATGGTGGACAACCCCCCACAAGTCATTCACTGTTACTTGCAGTTGGTTCTTTGTAAACATGAACAAGTATTTGAAACACCCATGGGTTTACCATCCTCATATGGGGAGTATTACTATGGTATTCCATTAAGTTTAGAAATTAAAAATGCCCAATTTACATTTTTACAATCATCCTTTTGCATGAAACAATGAAATAGAAAAGATCATTCAATAATTGTTGGAGGCTAGAGCCATTCATCCTAATACCAACACGTATTCATCCTTGGTGGTCATGGTATTGAAAAAGGAATGTGCTTGTTACATGTGTCTTGATTTTGAGCTCTCAATAAGCTAACCATCAAGGAAAAATTTATCATCGCAACCATTGATGATCTCTTGGATGAATGCCATGAAGCCAAGTTTTCCATTAAACTTGACATTCATTCAAGATACCACCAAGTAAGTATGAAAGAGGTAGACATCCCTAAGATATATTTCCATACACATGGAGGCCATTATGAGATTTTAGTGATGCCCTTTGGCCTTTGAAATGCTCCATCCACCTTCAAGAGCCTTGTGAACAAGATTTTTCAACCTTCCATATGACATTTTTTGATGATATTATTTATTGATATCTTGAGCTACAACCCAACATGTGAATCCCACCTAGAAAATGTTGATTGCGCTTGAAATTATTTTGAAACCACCAATTATTCATGAAACATTCCAGATGTGCCTTTGGGACTTTAGATACAACAAAATTTGAACCCAAAATCCGACGAGAATATCCGACGAAATTGACTATGTCGTCGGATTTCACCTTTTAAATTACGAATTTTGAGCAATTTTTTTGAATTGATGCATGGCATCGTCGGATATTCAATGGTCGTCGGTTATCCGATGGAAATCGTCGGATATCCGACCTTTATTTTATAACAGTAACTATGATCATATCATCGATTATCCAACAAACTTTAAATTTTAAAAAACTATAAATTATGGAAACATTCCGACATGTTTGCTATACATTCGACAGTTTGCAGAAATTTTATTCTTCGCACGGTCTGTTTTCCGTAAAAGAATACACAATTATTTCTATTGTTTTTGTGATTAAAAATAGTGAAGTGTAGAGCTTGATTTTCTAAGATTGATAATATTCATTCAAGCTCTTTATGAGAAAATGTCAAATAGCAATATTCTTGATCCAGACGAACAAAATCGACAATTGCTTGCTAGATTGTGGGATGGATTGAAAAGAAAGGGTGATGGGAAATGTTATTGTCCATGTAGTCAATGCAGGGGCTTTAAAAGGAGAAGAATAAATATCACAAAATCCAAAAAAAATTGTAGGGAACATTGACACGCTAAGGGGGGACATGAATATCGTCCATTTGTAAGTTTTGCATTATATATGTTTTTATATTGATTGCTTTTGTAAATGTATGTATTATTTTAATATTTCTTATATTAACTTATATCTATTGATGGTTTCATGTAATTATAAAGGAAAGACATCCTACGGCATATCGTCTGGAGGAATTGCTTTCAGAACAAGTACCGGAGGAACATGGAGCTATGAATAATGAAGAACAAGTTAATGATCATATTGAAAAAGATGATCATACTGATAACATAGTTGAAGATGATGGTACAAATACATTGATCCATGATACATTTAATGTTAGAATGGATGATGATCATCATGATCATGAAAATGATGACTTTGATGATATTCATGATTTACCTCTTCTTGAGAAGGCATACGAACCCCTTTATGAGGGCTCCAACACAAATCTTCTCTCTGCTATACTATTGATAATGAACTTGAAGGTTATGAATGGTCTTTCAAACACATCAGTCACACGGATGTTAAGGTATGTAATATATTCCATCACATATATATGATCGCGCTAAATGTTATCATTGTTCGTCTAATAATTTTATTGTTAATTCATAAGTCAAATTAATACGGATGAAATGTGTTTCATTAATATTATTTAGTTATTATATTAAATAGATTTTTATTTTTATTTGTTGTAGCTTGATAGCTGAATTTTTGTTACCACCGTCAAATATTTTACCTCGCACATATCGAGATTTATCTGTCATCACGAAAGAAATTGGAATGCAGTATGAAGCAATTCATGCATGCCCCGATGACCATGTTATATATTATAATCAGCATGAATTTGAAACAGAATGTTTGGAATGTCATATCAGTAGATATCGAATAGATCAAGTAACAAAAAAGGTTCCTCGCAAGGTTCTTCGTTATATTCTCATTATTCCACATTTGCAACGATTGTTCAGGTGAAAAAACATAGCGCAATTTATGGATTACCATGCACGGAATAGAAGTCAAGATGACGTTATTCGAATGCCTGCAAATGGTTCTCCATTTAGAGATATGGAGGAAAAATGGCCTCACTTTAAAGAAGAACCTCGTAATCTTAGCATTTATTTGGCAGCAGATGGTGTCAATCCATTTGCAAAGATGATATCTGTTTACTCAGTGTGGCCTATTTTTGTTATAAAAAATAACATTCCTCCATGGTTGTCAATAAAGAGGGAGCACATAATGTTGTCGATGATTATTCCAGGTATATTGTGTCTACAGCTTTTTTTTAATGTAGTGGCATCTTAGTTGTCGTATTTTGTTGCATAATGTCATATATATATTTTTTATTTTTCTCTTGTGCATGGTTTATATATCTAAATGGTTCTCATAATTATATATTTTATATGTTAAAATCAATCAGGTAAGTACCAATTTAAAGATATGAATGTATATATCGAACCTCTTATTGGAAAGCTACTAAAGTTATGGAATGGCATCACTATGTATGGCGTATCTAGAACAATAAGACAAAGGCAATTTCAATTCCATGCAATGCTTGTATGGACAATACATGATGCCCCAGGGTTAACCCATTTTTGCGGTTTGTAATTATAAGTTCCACTTTAATTGCACTTAATTTTATGAACTAGTTAATATACTATGCACGAATGCTTTTTTAAATAATCCATTCATTTTATATATAATTATAATTGACATAGATAATCCATATCTTTATGTAGGTATTCAGACAAAGGGAAAATTTGCATGTCCAGTTTGTGGTCCTAAGATCAAATCTCATCGTTCAAAAAGTTTGGGAAATGAGGTGTTTGATGAGTATAGGCACTTCCTCTCTAAGAATCACAGGTATCGAACTACCGAAAAACATATGTTCAATGGGAATCAAGAGACTGCATTAAAACCGTAGAGAATGATACCGCACCTATGGAAGTTGCAATATTTTAGAAATCGTCAAGGTGCGTATGAATCATCGTATCTGAAATGTTATGTATTTTTTTATTGTGTGTTGTTTACTGTAATTGACATTCATTTCTGTAATTTATTTATAAACTATGATTCATGATGGTCATCGTGATCATGAAGGCATTAATGGGCTTCCACAAGGAATGAAAAGTTATCCTAAACAATTCAGTAGGTTTCCCTACTATGAGCATCTACAAATTGCTCATATGTTTGATACAATGCATATCGGAAAGAATGTGACTGAAACGTTATGGTGAATATTGGATGGAAGGAGTGAGAAAGAAAAAATTGTCAAAATTTGCAAAGACATTCAAGAAGGAAACCATGCAATGAAAGACGTCATTTAATTTCATAGCAAAGGAGACCAAATTAATATAAACTCACTTCCATGGATGTTAACGGAGCAGCAAAGTAATGTTGTAAAATAAGTCATGCAAAAAATTAAATTTCCCACCGGATTTTGTTCGAATATGAAGAATATCATAACAAAGAAAGGTGATTTTCCGGGAGTGAAAACATATGATTGGCAAATCTTCATGAAGGTAATTATTATGGTATGCATATAATTCTTACTATATTTTTTTATTCCAGTGCATATTGTTGGTATTTTGTTTGTCTACTTTTTGTAAAAAAAATGAAACGATTTGTATATTGTTACAGTATGTTCTACCTCTTTCTCTCTCCCGGACAACTTCGACAACAATGTCAAACAAGTTATATATAATCTTCGGAAATACATGAGGTAAGTAGCGATTTTTTTCATGCACTTAGTGTTTGTTTAATTCATCGTAGAACTTATATTTGATTTGTGTGCGCTAATTCATGTTATGTAATATAAATTTTTTTTTGTTAAATCTCATTATTGGTTTGCATCACTTGTAGATGGTTGTCATATAAAGAAATCCATAAAGAAGATATAAAGTATTGGAGGAGAGAAATTCCTCGTCTGATGTGTGAAATGCAGAAGCATCTACCTTCAGCATTTTTCAATGCACATGAACACTACCTCATACACCAAGTTGAGGAGATTGAATTATGTGGACCTGTACACTCAAGGTCCATATGGATGGTTGAGAGGCACTTGAAATTTTTGAAGGGTTTGGTTAGACAATGAGCACGTCCTGAGGGTTCTATGATGGAGGGATATATGGTATACCAAAACATGTTGTATATTAGTGAATATCTTCCTAAATTAGCGTCAAAGCCTAATTTAGGTCGCATTTGTGATCCGGATTCCAATAAAAATTTTGAAGGGGAGTACCCGAAGGGGAAAGGTAGATCGAGGAAGGTGAAAGGTAATTATTAGATAGTGGAGATTAATTAAAATAATACATTTCAATGTTGATTTTTATGTATATATCATACATATTCTATTTTTAATATTCAATATGCATCAATTAAGACTGTATACTTTGTTAAGTGAATTTATATTTGTATTGAATTTTAATTTTATTTTCATCAAACAGTTGGTCAAGAGTGGGATGCACTTCATTTATACATCGCAAACAATCTTGATGGGATGAAGGTATGGATTGAATGATGTGAACAATCTGGTCATGGAATATCATGGGAAGGTGTGGCTTCATTGGTTAAAGTAGCACGTCTCCATGGAGATAACAATCTTACACAAAGGGAAATCAATTTAGCATATGGTTTAAAAGATAAGCAGGAAAGCATATTAATCAACCACACTATTTATTTATTTTACAAATATATTGATGTACACGTTGATTTTTTCCCTGTACGGCATAAACATGCACTTAATCATAAATGTATCATGATGTAATCTTTACGTGTATGGCTTGTTGTAGGTAAAACACCATAAGGCTATGTGGTGCAATGGTTGTAAATATCGCATCAAAAATTTGGATGAAATGAAGAAAACATCAGATTGTGGGATATGTGCAGTATTTGAGGTGACCAATGTTTCCTCTAGAAGTGATAGACATCCAGAACTCTCAGAAAATCAATACTACGGGTATTTGGAAGATATTCTTCAGTGTGACTTTAACTCCTTCAAGGCAGTTCTGTTTGTTGTCAAATGGTACAATTTACGATTGAATCAATGTGATCCCGATAAAACTATTATTGAACATGATAATGGATCTACCATGGTTAATACAAGGTTGTTTGAGCCAGGAACGGAGCCCTATGTTCTTCCAAGCCAATATGAACAGGTATTCTACTCTGAGGTTCCAGGTAGAGGGGGTTGTTCATTTGTTGTGAGACACGATCCAAGGGGAAGTCTAGTAAAGTATAGCGTAGAGGAAGGTAATGAAGAGGGTGAAGAAGAAGAAGACGATGTTGAAGATGATCAACATGAGTTAGATGATCATGTTCCAAAAGAAGATGTTGAAGAATTAGTTGAATCAGATGATGTAGCAGACAATGTCCATGAAGATCATATCGATGATGACATGATGATCGTAACTGACATTGATTACGATGATGATATGGCTAATCCTTACAATGTTTGTTACGGAGAAAAACTTCCTATAGCTTGGGGTAGACCACAACAGGCAGATGAATACCAGAAATCAACTCAATTCCCAATGTATGCTATATAAATGTAAATGATAAGAAGTGGAATAAAAGACCAACCTTCAACCGGACGTTTGATGTATATCCTCGTTGAGCTTTCAAATCACCACACTTGAACCTGCAGCTTAGTCTCAACAATAAACACAAGCAAGTGCATATGATATATGAAAGATGTTAGCATAAACAATAGCATAGTCCATGATATACATAAGAAAATGTACCCAATGATAATAAACAACCATTCACAATATCGATTGGATGAGAAAATGAATATTTCTATTAATATGAACAAGAATTACAAGATACAACCTCTTCTCGACAACTCATCTGAACCAAGAACTAGGTCCCTCCCACGTCCCTCCACTTGTGCCTCCACCACTTCAATCCCCCATGCAATGGAAAACTCACGAGTAAAGGAGCGAATCCTTCACAAGATATGGAAGAGTTTGGTAGGTGAACATAAAAGGTTTCACAAAGACTAGGATCAATGGATGTAGACTCAAGCTATGGAAAAAATTCGATAGAGTTTCGATGCTCTCTCCTTCTCCTCCTTCCATGCACCATAAGAGCTCAATATATAACCCTCCAAAGGCAAGTGAAAGGTCGAATCGAGTTGTTTCGGGATACATGGAGGGCCAAAGGAGTGAAAAATAGAGTTTTTACTATTATTTACCAAAAAGTCGATGTACGCGGGTTATAGTGATGCATCCTGCGTATACGTGAGGTGTACAGAAGTAGCTCGCATATAGGAGGAAAAATAGGGAAAAAGGGGTTCAATGGGAACCACAAGTATGGTTTTGTGTCTATAAATAGGTAAGGGAATCCAAAGAGTATAAATGCTCACAAGGTGGAAAAATAAGGTGTAGCAGATGCCCCCTAATGTGTGAGGTCATAGAAGGTATTACGATGGTTGAAATACATTATGAATCTCAGAAGTGGATTGATGGAGACACAAATGGAAGGAGTATCCCACTCATCATAATACAATGATATCTCTAAATAAATATCGGTACAATACATAAAAATCTGATACAATGGCCATGAATAGGCAGTATATAGTGAATACATATCATGAGTGGTCATAGCCATGACCCAATATACAGTAGGATATGGTATCCTGCTGAAGAGGAAACAGCTGATGCAAACTGAAGGTACAAAATGCTGATGTATGAGACTGGTCTCTCATAAGCACAATCATGATCACCAGCAGCATACGGAATGCCACTGAAGTCTAGGGTCTTCTACACAAATCATCTACGGTGCATGCCCTACCAAGCGAATAAAGGTGTTGATGTCGAACCTGATGTGGCATTGTCTGATTACTGGTCATTGATGTATACCGTTAACAGACGCAAGATAACCCACCAACAATGAAAATGGGCATCAAGGAACAGATTACATTCACCAAGTGTGAATAGAGGTGTTGGGGTCGAACACTTGATGAATCCATCGATCAGGGGACATTGATGAATTCCCAATTTGTCGATGGCGAGAGAACCTACCACTAATGATTGCAAGCCTCAAGGTACTCAATGGACTCTAAATCTCGATTCCGGAATAAATGAGTTGGAGTCGACGGAATCAGACTCGCTGGAAGGAGGGAATTAATGGATCCCCCATCAACCAGCATGAGGTAGCAGCTATGCTGAAATATTTGGAAGAACTCGGACTAACAGATCGAACTGTAAGGGATGGTCGACATGAAATAGTCAAGAGATCTGAGGAGTGGGCGACTCTAGTTTCAATACTTCCTTTGAACAAGAGCATGAGAAGCTCGATAGACTCAGGCAGCATAGAATCAACACTGGATACTGACAATACTTTGCGATGCATGAGGCATCGACAAAGGCTCCATAATGACTGGAATCTTAACCATCTGGTGGAGGTAGATCTGAGAAACGAGTACAGCTCCTAAGGTCCTACTAATGTCTCGACTCATGATATATGGAGTGGAGATGAATTCTCTGTTCAAAGGTGACACGACAGCTGCCAATAAGAGGTAGAAAATATTTTCCCGTCGGGATTTTTCAATTATATGATTTTTTTGTCTTTTTCATTCTAAAGCTCGAAAAGGAACAAAATTGCTTATGGTACAAAAGTGAGGGAACGAGTGTTAAGTGCAAGCAAACTAGTCCCAAGCAGTAGAACATGACTATGATCAATTCAAGGAAGCATGTGCAAGATGTGGACACTTGGGGGGGGTGTTCCCTCAAGGTGAAGGGTCATCAAGCTGCAAAAGATAAATTAAGGATTTGCTTGGCTCAAATCAGGCACATGGCTAATAACTGAGAAAGCGGGAGTCGACACAAGGCTCAAAGGGAAAGCAGGATAATGCAATGCATTAACAACTCGACATAAATAGGGAGTCCTCATGGGAGATGGCCAGAATAAAGATAAAGTGGATTATGAGTCTTCATCGCAATGTCATGGCGTGACTACAAAGGACTCCCAGTCCTAAGGATAAATAGATGCATGGGCGCTATAAGACATAAAAAGGTTCTAACTAGGGCACCCATGGTTGGACAAGCCCTACCGCCAAACAACGACACTTCTAAAGCATAATGAAGGTTTCGTGTTGGTTAAAAAGCGGGGTCGCACCTAAGGTTTATGAATATAGTCATAAGGTCAATGCAAGAATGCAAGCATAATGACATCCTAACCTATATGACAGGTGTAGAAAATACCTGTCGAAGGCACGGAAAAGTTCAAAATCCACTCTCGTCACAAAAACTGCTCAAAAAGGCACTTCATGACGACATATTAGTCCAAAAAGCTCAAAAAATGGAAAAAACTATATAAAAGTGGGTTTGAAAAATTGATAAATAGTAAAAAGAAATGTTTTTACCACATCATTTTCACTTTTCACTCCACATAGTGCATTTGGGTTGTTTTTACCTTCGATCTTCAATCGACGATTCCGGAAGCTCTGAGCAACGAAATCGCGAGCCGTCTAGACCAGGTAAGAGCTCTAAACCTCCTCTTCAATTCTATAGCTTTCAAATTTGTTTTTAATGGTTTATTTTTAATCTTTTTAAAGGATTAAACCAATTTTTCACTGTACACGGTCTACCACTCATTGGGTCGCGTGGAGGGCTTCTTGTACGCGGTCAAACTAAATGTTGACCCCATATGCACACGACTGTATACAGATTAGCCCGCGTATAGCGTCGGGGGTAGTGTTTTTTATACACATGGGCACTAAAAATATTTTTGTTTTCTTCCAAGATAGTTCTGGAATGGAGAGAAAGGGAGCATGACATCATTGATCACCAAGTTCGCGAAGATTTGGCCTCCCAACAAGCATTGCAAGCTTATGGTTTGTATAAATTTTGGAGCATCGGGGGTTTGAGGGCCCAAAACCGATTGCTCACCGCATTGGTGGATTACTGGGATCCAAAAGCTCAGCAATTCAACTTGGATGGACAACCACTTCTGTTGGAGGTGGAAGACATATATTTTATCACTGGTTTGTCCCACTGAGGGGAGATGGTGAGTCTCAGGTCTCGTAGCATGGGGAGAGGAATCACTATTAGTGATTACATTGATAGGTACTCTACTGCTGGCACCCAAAAAGTGGGCATCCAACTCCCTATAGAGGCTATAATGAGCCTAAGCATGAAGGTCGTCGTCCTCACTCTCGGGAGGATAGCAGGATCAGCTTCGCTTCATCAGGCCTCAAGGCCATTGATATTCTATGCGGCCGAGTGCATGAGGCCAACGGTATATGATTGGTGCACAACATTGTTGGGTTCCATGAAACTCCAGTTGACGGGGTGGAAACAGGGGCGGACCAAAACCTTCAGTTTTGGTAGTATATTGTGTAGCTTCTTCTTTGAGAGGGTGTTGGGATTGAGTCTGAGGGTAGAAGTCCCTCCACATAGTCTTCGAGATCTTTCCCAGACCTGGAGGGCAGAGATATTGACACAGCAAGGGGGTGGTCGGATGGCCTCCCCATATACCGATGAGTTTTTCCACTGGTGGCGGCGACAGGTGATCGCCATAGACAACTATCCCTATGAGGGGATAGACTTCAGAGGGGACCGTGACATGACACTACCACCAGGGGCTGCGTTCGGGGACATTGGTAAGATACTCTTTTTAGGTTTGAATATTTAATTTTTTTGTATTTTTGTTTTAAGTGAAAGCAAAAATACTTTTGGTGTGGTATCATATATTGATGTTTGACTATTTGCTCACAAACTTAGGTTCGAGAAGATCACAGGGATTCCCACGACATCATCGCAGAGGTAGGGGTGGGGAGGTAGTAGGTGCAACGACAGAGCACACATTAGAGACTATGGGGGTCAACCTGACTCGTATGAATACCCGAGTACCAGTGATCAAGGTAGAGCGTCTCCCTAAGGAGATGCAGAGACATGTGGTAGGGGTACCACGTACACGGGTGCGGCTGCTCTGACGTATAGCCAATGTCATGCACTAATACACACAAACTCATCCAGCCCAGGAGGCTAGAGTTCTTCGCAGGGCTTAGATGCCATGGGGTCTCATTTTTTGTATCGGATATTTATATTTGAGAGCTACGAACTCCATTTTTGTACTATGACACCCCTTTTTTATAATGAAAAAAACTATGATTTTTCGACTCTACTATTATGTGTGTACAAATGTGTGAATGTTATTTGTGTGATTCGATGCTTCTTTTAATTATGTGACAAACGCCAATCTAGGACATAATTAGTGTATGCATCAGCAATATGATTAAAACGTCTTGGAACATGAACATAAGTAATAAAATCAAAATGGCGTTCCAAGAGTCTTACCCGTAAGAATATCCTTAGTAGCGTAGGATCCCTAACACAGTACCGGTCGTTTAACTGATACACAATCACTTGTGAATCCAGGCAGACCTCTAAATACTAGATACCATGTGAAATGGCATCGCGAACTAATTTGATAACGGCACTATACTCAACCACATTGTTCGATGTACGACCGAGACAAGCACCTCCTAAAGACACAATCTGGTTGTCAGGCGAATAAATAACCCACGCAGCAAAAGCTAGTCTCTGCGTATGATGGCTGGCCCCATCCATGAATCCTAAGAACACTAGAGATTCCATTGACATATGTCAACCAAAAGGAAGCGAATCAGCAGACTCAAAAAATCAAAGGAAAGCTAAACTATGTACAGAAAACTATACAATAGTATACAAAAGTATCAGCTTGAGCTAGAACCTTAAGCATAATAACGCTTGAGGTAGAGCTCATTTCTAGGCTCCTTCAAGGTGTTCCCCCCATCATCCTCTAACTCATAGGCTCCTTTCTCAAGGATACGCCTCACAACGTAAGGACTGTGCCATATGGGATGAAACTTGTCTGTCCCTAGGGGTTCCTTAGCTTGGTCATGAAGAAGGACCAAGTCACCTTCAGCATATTGTCGAGAATGGATAGACCTATCATACCAATGGGGAGGCCTAAACCTATATGCAAGGTTCTGAATATACCTTCCATGACGGAACCAAAGGTCGAAGAGGACCAGTAAAGTCCAGCTAAGAATCTTGTCTCCAATAAAACTTAGTACCAAAATCATATCTAAAACGTACGTAAAGAAAGATCTGATACAAGTTACTGTGGAAATACTTTCAACTTCACTATTATCAACCCCAGGCATAATGCAGGAAGAACTGACCAATGACCATTGAACGCAGTAATCATGGTCATAGACTTGTGCATCGAACGCTTGAGGACACCTTTTGGTATTCGTGGCATAGAGTTGGGCTTCTCGATCTGAAATGGAGTCTCAGGTGGAGGGAGCTCATTACCCAATGAAGGTTGTGGAGCTCCATAATCATGTGAGCGAGTAGCAATACTAACCTCCAATTTAACCATGTTAACGCATCCAAAACCATCGGTATGGGTAGAGGACGTCAAAGTTTCATTAGTCCCATTACCATCGACGGAAGCACTAGAAGCCATATTTTGATGGTGAGGAAGGGGATCCTTCAGCATAGCTGGGCTCTATGCAATGTGCTTCGAGGCTTACTCCATACGAGGAAACAAATGTGTAAGATGATATTCCAAGCAAAGATTACAAGGAAACTTCACCTTACGTTTAGGCTTATTGTCCCCACCAGCATTTTTGCCATCCCGAGGAGGGTTAGAGTTTTATTTTTTAGGATTATTCCTATTGTTCCCACCCCTATGATTATTTTCCCCCTTCTTTTTCCCACCAAGTTTCTAGTTACCATATGGGTTCGCCGATTGTATAGAATGAACATCGGACGACTGGGTGGGAACGGACGAGGTGTGAGCATGTCCAGGGGTAGATTGGTTAATAGATAGATTATGCATCTGATTCGTAACCATATCTACGGGATGAGGACTTGTGGAACCAACAATTCCATCGGCATGCGGTCCAGGAATGGGCTTGGGCTCATGTCTTGATCTCGGTGTGTCAGGTATAATGTCATACAAAATTTCAGACTGAGCATAGACTACGTCTAGCTGCTGGGCTTTAAAAATGGCTTGTTCCTCAGTCATAATTCCAGACAATGAGACCCCCTTTGAAATGTAAGGGAGCAAAGACTTAAGGAGCCACTCCATCAAAAACTCTAGAAGAATGTTGTCTTTCACTAACCTCTTCCATCGGCACCACTCTTGAATATGATCAAAGATATGTGTGGCTTTATCCTGGCGGAAGGTGGATAATATTTCGGTACAAGTATCGTAACGAACAGGCAACTGGAAGTGATCTAGAAATAGCAAAGTCAAATCATTGAAACTTCTATATGGGCCCCCAGGTAACTCGACATACCATTTCACAATTTCCCCCGTAAGGGTGAGTTGAAATAGCCTCAAACGAATAGAATCGTGGTTCAAGGAATTCGAGGAGCACCATAAATGGAAAGTGGATATGTGATCACCTGGATCCTCACCCTTCTTCCCTTCAAACCTTGGAACATCGGAAGGGAGCTTGGTGGGGACTGGGGGCCATTTATAGTCTTGAGACACCGAATCATTCGTGAGCTTCAAAAGATCGGGTAAATTTAACCTAGAAAGAAACGGGAGCTGAGGCTGTGAAGCTTGATTACTAGCTCCCAAAAGAGACTGACTTTGCGAACCAGAGGGTGGGACTGTGTAAGTCGAAGTCCACACCTAAGGTGCTGACGAAATTTGATAGAAACCGTGACCAAAAGGATGATACGCTCCTCCAAACTGACCCGTGTTAGGATACGCAGGTATATGCATAGAAGGGATTCCATAGGAGGGAATGGGATAATAGCTAGGACCGGTACCATATAACCACCCGAGGTAAGAAAACTAGACGAGTGAGGAACGTATGAAAACGGTATGTTCCCACTCCATGGAATCGAAGAGCTAGAGGCAGAAGGAGGATTCATAATCATATAAGCGTTCATGGGCACAGGCATATGAATAGAGGCATGCGGGTTAAAGGATGGAACGTAAGTCGTAGATCCTACACCTATCATGAAACCTCCACTCGAGAAAGGATTCACACTAACACTAGGGGATGATGAAGGAGGTGTCCCTCCTCCAACACTCGAAAAATATGGAGGGATGTTACCACTCCCAAACTGATGAGCATTATAAGGGGGTATAGTGCCCCTGATCCCAATGCTGGAGCTAGCATGACTACTGGACATGGTGGAAGTAACAGTTGGTATAAAACCGGGAATACCCAATGAAAAAGGGTTTGAGGTCGTAGAGACGGATGTAGAACCAAAACCTGGCATACCCAAGGATGAACCATACAAATAACCTGGTGACCATGTTTCATCAAATGGGTTCCTACTGGTGGGATGGGATGTCCCAGACCCAGGAGGAGTGTTGTGTGATGAACCTCCTCCCCATCCACTCCTAGGAGTGCAAGGAGAGGAGTTTCTCATTGTGCTACTGGACGGAGTCACTGGGACTACCGTCATGCCAGATGCATAACTCATAATGGGAGCTCTCTGAAACTCGTGAGATGTGAATAAAGGACCAGCGATAGTCCTTCGATGTCTCTTGTGAAGAGACTGTGACAGACCGCTAGCTGGTAAACCAGCCAATCGACGAGATCGACGGAGAGGCAGATCTCGATCCACAATGACTTCAAAAACTCAACAAATAAACGTCTCCTAACGGCCAACTAGATCGTCACAGAGCACACACCTAAAAGAAACTACAGCCAAATGCACACAACAAGGGACTGGCTCAAGGGACCTCCCAACACTATAGTCGGTATGTCTTTCCTAGGAGAGGCTTGAGACTCCCAAACTATAACCGGAGGTAACAGAATCAGTTATAAGGGCCCCCAGACTTCACTATGCGAACAAAACTGTGCTATCCGACCCCTATCTGACTCAGGACAATCGCAGAATAACCGATGCAAATGCCCTATGTGATACCTAGGTAAAGCAACTATGGCCACCACGTATAACCTGTGCTCAGGCGAACAGTCCCAGGTGGGATCTATCGTATGGGCAGGGTAGCTAAGCCCGAAAATCAAGAGGGTCAAATCTCCCAAGAATCCTCATATACAAACAAAACCTGGATATATCTCCCACGTTCAACAAGTATTGGAGGGCTATCTCTGCAACCAACCTCCCGTGACCTCGTGCTTAACTCTGGCGTGAGTAGAGCGTCCTGAGAACACCGATGTATACCATGGGTTTCACCACTCCTTGGTCAAACACATAATGTTTTGTTTAATAGTCTTGGATCATTTACTCAACAATCATCTATTCCAAGACTCTAAACCTATACTAGTTGGTGCACCCTAGAAAAGAAATCGTTCTAATCAATTTTAAATTAGGCGTTAATTTTAATGGTTGTGATTACTCAAAAGGATATGGTCGTGAAACTAGTGATGTGAAAAGACTCACTTGATATGCACACCCGAAAAACACTAAACGCATCTACCAATGAAAAAGTATGCCACTATATGACAGTCAAACCAACATTTCGTTTTAAGAAATAAAAATGCAATCTCTTTATAATTTCATGCACAAGCAAGCCCTAATGAAAGCACAAGCACTCTAATGCAAAATGCAAAGACATAAAGATTTGTTTTTTGTATTTTCACTATAAATGAATTAAAATGCAACAATTTTTTTGTATTTTCAATATAGATGAATGCAAATGCAAGTAGAATCAGCGGTTTTCAGAAAAGAATGCAGAGCATGCAGTGTAGACAACCCAGCAAACCCCAAAAAGTAAGACTCGGCTAAGCCAATGAGCTATAAAAAGAAAAAATGGTTGAAAACCAAAATCTCAAAAAACTAAAGAAAGAGGAGTTTCTAGTCACTAAAAGGGCATGGAACAGTCAGGATATAGGCCTAATAAGACTCAGGAACCCAGAATTCACCCAGCATCAACCAAATATCACAAACAAGGTCAAACCGGACCTGTACGCAACTGTTCACAGAACAGTAGCGTATGTATGTGGGCTAGTGAACTATCAGTCGCGAGTATACGCAGGTAAACCAAAGCAAACTCGCATACAGGGAAGAGTAGGTGGACCAAAAATGAACCAAAAGGATAAGAAAACCTAAGATTTTCTATGCAGAACCTAACATCCTATCAACGACACAGAAACTCGATAGAACAGAGACTCAAAATAAGGAAAAATTCCCAAAATCCCCAAAATGGAGGTTCCTCCCCAGTGGAGTTGCCATTTTTGTTACGGAGAAAAAATTCCTATGGCTTGGGGTAGACCACAACAGGCAGATGACTACCAGAAATCAACTCAATTCCCAATATATTCTATATAAATGTAAATGCTAAGAAGTGGAATAAAAGACCAACCTTCAGCCGGACGTTTGATGTAGATCCCCGTTGAGCTTTCAAATCACCACACTTGAACC
The DNA here is from genome assembly GCA_027924585.1 of Larix kaempferi. NCBI lineage: Eukaryota > Viridiplantae > Streptophyta > Pinopsida > Pinales > Pinaceae > Larix > Larix kaempferi. Next base: position 2,812,355 of record BSBM01001409.1, on the reverse strand, counting down.
TACAGCTTAGTCTCAATAATAAACACAAGCAAGTGCATATGATATATGAAATATGTTAGCATAAACAATAGCATAGTCCATGATATACATAAGCAAATGTACCCAATGATAATAAACAACCATTTACAATATCGATTGGATGAGAAAGTGAGTATTTCTATTAATATGAACAAGAAGTACAAGACACAACCTCTTGCTGGAAACTCATCTGAACCAAGAACTAGGTCCCTCCACTTGTGCCTCCACCACTTCAATCCCCCATGCAATGGAGAACTCATGAGTAAAGGAGTGAATCCTTCACAAGATATGGAAGAGGTTGGTAGGTGAACATAAAAGGGTTCACAACAACTAGGATCAATGGATGTAGACTCAAGCTATGGAAAAAATCCAATAGAGTTTCGATGCTCTCTCCTTCTCCTCCTTCCATGCACCATAACAGCTCAATATATAACCCTTGAAAGGCAAGTGAAAGGTCGAATCGAATCGCTTCAGGATACATGGAGGGCCAAAGGTCACAATGGCTGCGTTTTGGAGTGAAAAATAGAGTTTTTACTATTATTTACCAAAAAGTCGATGTACACGGGTTGTAGTGATGCAGCCTGCGTATACGCGAGGTGTACTGAAGTAGCTCGTGTACAGGAGGAAAAATAGGAAAAAAGGGGTTCAATGGGAACCACAAGTATGGTTTTGAGTCTATAAATAGGTAAGGGAAGCCAAAGAGTATAAATGCTCACAAGGTGGAAAAATACGGTGTAACAATGTTGATTCTAGATCGGATGATACAGATGATGACTTGGATGAAGAATATGATGAATTCCATTACTGAAGTGTATGAGGTATGCCTTAATATATATACTCTATATATTTTGATTTAATATTGCGATAGAATTATTGAATTTTATTTGTACGTATAAATTAATTGTTTCTTAGTGTTTTTTCCATTTTCATGTATGTTGGAATATGTTATAATTAGAAACATTGCTTCTTAAGTATGACAAAAAACACAATTAATTTTTTGGCTTTTACATAGATTTTGTCGGGTTATGGGGAATTGAGAGTGATGTGAGGGGGGGGAGGGGCCATAAGAGCTTCCACCTTCACGTCGTTGGCCCTGTTCAGTAGATAATATTAAATTATTCTCGAAACAAATAGAATCTCAGTAAGGAAATGCACAATTATCATTCTAACCCAAATGGCGTGCTTGATCATGTACTGCATGGGGCCAACGTTGAAATTTTTTAAATTTGTGCTTGCTTGGACTAAAATTTGGCATGGTTAGACTAGATGCACGCATTGATGGTGTGGGAGGGTTTCCAGACTCAAACATGACTGACACTAACAATTCGAGCATCAAAAACCATACCTATAGATTAATTAATGTGCTACACCGGGCCAACGTTGAAATTTTTTAAACTTGTGCTTGCTTGGACTGAAATTTGGCATGGTTAGACTAGAAGTAATAAATACATAATAATCTTTGTTGTAAAATTGAGGTATATTAACTTGTATTTTATCATTGCTTCAAAAAATTTACGTTATTGATTTGAAAGACATTATATGAGTTGTGACATGAAACTACATTTGAGTACTTATCTCCTTAGGCGTGACTATGTGTGCATGTTCAGGATTAAGATGTTCATCAACATCCTCTCTTTTATACTATATATTATGAATTTGGGATATGTGAATAAAATTATGTGGATATAATAAATTGTGAATGTGTAATGACCTACATAATTTATATTACAAATTTTAGAATTCAACCATAAACTAATAGGTCCTTCATTTAACATAAGTGGAAAGAAACATATATGGAGAACTTAAAATGCTCAATTAACATCCAATTAATATAATAAACATACTCAATTGTACAGAACAATACCACACCCTTGGGATGTGGTTTGCATCTCTCATGGAACTAAAAATCAAATTCTAGTGTTTCACAATGTATAATATTAAATCGTCATGGCATAGCCCCAAAATTATATCAATGTCCACCCTTTGTACATGAATTTCTATTGAAATGGGTGGTGGTACATATATCTCCCTAGATATTGCAAGTAAAACACTACCCAATGCAATGTTCATTTTGTTAGCAATCACATCCCTTGACTCAAATCTCAACTGGCATTAATCTCCTAACTTCTTATGTACAACAATATTCCTACAAGGAAATAGTATCAATCTCACAAGAGTTGGTGTTGGTTCAATGTATATATCAACCAAGATTCCCTTAACTAAATCATTTCATGGAGCCATAAAATTTAGATCCAATGCTCATATAATCTATTATCATGTGAAAAACAAACTCACAATAAACATGTGTCATAGAATACACTAGTACCTTATCATGTTCTAGTATCATGCCTTGTGCATTAATGAATTGACTATCATAAATTGATTATCATAGTATTCGTGAGAATGGGATATGATTACTCTTGTGATGGTTTCTTACTTGGCGAATCTCTTCTTATAAAATCCATCTAGATTTTTTCTAAGCCTTTATCTTCCCAACAAATCAAGCATTCATTAAATTTTATTACCCTTAGTGTCTTTATTAATATGGAATCTGTGTTTTCCAATCAATGGCCAACTCACCTCATCCACAACACCCTCATGGTACTGATACAAATATGTCACATTAAATGTTGGTCAAATGTCCAAGCCTTCTGGCATTTCCAACACATAATGGTTATCTAAAATTTTCTTTGGAATCCTACAAGGTCCTAACTTCTTCATCTTCAAGCTGTTATATGTTCATATTGAGAACCTCTCATTCCATAGATATGTTAACACCAAGCCTAGCTCTTCAAATATCTACTATCTTCTTTTCTTATCAATAATTCACTTATATACTATGTTACATCACTTGTAGATATTGTCTTGCATGCTCATGCATTTCTTTCTTATGCTTTATAAATGATTCTACATCAATGCTTCTCTTTCTTACTTCATGAAATATTTCCATATCTACCACTCCTCTCGATGATCTATCCTTCACAATAGAAAGGTGGCCTTTGCATCAATCTATTCAATGAATTGTTGTACTCAAACTTTGTTTGTGCCAACATTGCATCCCACTACCATATTCTTTCTTGAACTAGACATCTAAATAGTTTGTTATTAAAATTTCATTCCAAATGTAGAAGAAAAAGGAAATCAGAATAATGTAGAACAAAATCAAGTGTATCATCCATGTAAGTAAAGATCATAATCACATAATAAGAGCCTCCATAAGTCTCCATTATATCTCTAATAGAAAGAGAGCACGTAATAATACATCACAACATGGGTGGATGGCCTCATAACATGGGGCAGAGCACTTAAACCTCAAAACAATAAGGTAGACATGAACCTTAAAAAATAACAATCAACCCTATCCTCTACAGTATATACCACATGAGGTAGTTATAGAAGATTCTACAAATATTCCTAAATGGAAATTGATCGTCACAATAAAATAGACTCTTTGACTTTAGTATCCATCCTCAAAGTTCTTGAAGCTGACACCTTTCTAGATGGGGTCTTCACATACAATATTCTTGGGAGTTTTATACACTTGGGCTTCCATGGTTTCCTTTGTTACTTGGTCTAGTTCTTGACTAGGTCTATTGCATGAAGAGTTCCAATTTTTTAGTGGCTTCAAAAAAGTATAAAACTAGCCACAACAATTCTCAACCACACTATCCAACTAACCATGAGTTGGCCTTCCTACTAATATTCAAAAAGGGATTCAGTGTTGAGCAAATACATTGCTATAATGTCCCAAAAATGTTAGTATTTCTCAAAGGAAAAGGTCCAAGTTTACACAACCTTTCCAACTTTCTCGGTAAATGTCTAGGTTATTTCCTCAATTCCTTCTTCTATGAAGGTATTCTCTATGGGAATATTGGTGAGGTGATATTTTGCATGCAACTTTAGGGCATTGACCTTAAGATAATGTTGTTAGGATATTATACTCATTTCTCTTGTAGTTTTTCATATACCCTCCCTTTTATCCTATAGCACATCTATCTCATCATATAAGGTGTTTTATTCAGTTACCTTTAATGTCTTAATTGTGTCATATGATTCTTGTGTTAATTGATCATACTCCTTGTGAAAGGTTTCTATTAATGTGGGAAAATAGCCCATGTCAATCGCATAGGATTACTTAACAAAAGGTCCCGATTAAACATGTTTCATTGAAATGGGAAGCCCACAAGTTATGTCCCAATTGCCATATGAAAGTTAAGATAGTCCATTATGCTCTATATCTAATCTAAACTAAGCTAATCAATGTAACATACAAGAATGTAAATAAATATGGGGTGAATGCAAGGAATTAAATGGAGCAAATGCAATATGTCAAACACACAAATGGTGTTATGAATATAAATAAAATAAATAAATACAAAAAAACAAAAACAAAGGAACATACCTTTCTACCTCATGCGCATTGACTTGTTTCATTGTAACCGGTCGCGTGCACCCTTTGAGTTCTGTGACCTTTAAGCAGAGTTGTGTTGGATTGTGGCGCTGAGATGTGAGCTGTGAGCTGTGAGCAACCACTTTTTTCGCTGAGTTGTGAGCTGTGAGATTTGTAGGATTGTGGAGGTGCATCTTCCTCTAGCGCGTGCACCCGTTGAGTTCTGTGTGCTGCGAGCAGAGTTGTCTGTGGCTTCTGTGAAACAATTGATTGAGCTGAGCTTCTGTGCATCTTCATCCTCTAGCATGTGCACCCATTGAGAAGAGGCAATGCCTCCCAAGTATGTGAGTAGGAAGCCCTAAATTTTATGGGGTCCAATATTTCATAGTTTGAATGGTTGATTTTATTACTGTATCTGTTTGTTTTCCCTTAAAATTCAATATAAATGGAAAATTGATTCGGATTTAGGGCCCATCTCTCTCCTTTGGAAGTGTCCACTAGAGACTCATGCATACATGAGGAAGTACTAGCTTTAGACTGGGCATGATCTCAAGGGGATAGTTATCCCAAGTTTCTCATGGTCAAGTTAATTAATCGGCACTAATGTGATTTGAGATTCATGGGGGAGCATGGGAGCATGGGAGCATGGTTTCCTTAACTATTTTATTTCTTGAGAGGAGAGCGTGAGTTAACCTGCCTGAGTTCTTAAATTTTTATGCCTAGTCTATTGATCTTGACCTACCTGTCTGATTTCTTGCGGTGGGTGTGGAAGGGGTTCAAATTGAGGCTCAATTGGATACCAGAGGGTAAAAGAACCATATCCCACCACTCAACATCCTTTGGTTTCTCTTATTTTGTAGGAACTTTTTTTTACCATACATTCGGGCCCCTCTTGGACTCCTTCATTGGCCCCCCTCATAACTTCGGACCTACTGACCTTTTTCCATAGTATGCTATCCTTTTACCTTCAGCCATATGTCCCTCCTTCTTCCACATGACCTCATCTTTTATTCCCTTCTCCTTGGATTCCCATATGAGCCTCTATTACACCTTACACAGGTCTGCAATTACAAATTGAAGACCTTGTGTGCCCTTCCCTCCATTTGCACACCACACAAAACAAAGATTAGAAGTTAATGTAGACTAGTTTGTAATCAGTTCAATCATTCTAATGTTCATATTTGCTAATACTGGTTTCAATTTATATCTTGGATGCACAATTATCAAAAGCTAATTTTGTGTTCTATAAATATTCAAAAGCTTGGGAGTAACTCTGTTTACTTATGCAGATCCGAAAGTTACCTTGAGGTTATTGGGATTAGATCACATTTGTTTCCCCTTTTTATATAGTTAATGTTGATTATTGATAGTTTGGTCATTATTGCATTCAACACTACACTTTGATGATACATTTTTCATTGGCAAGTGATCTTTGCATTTCGATAGTGATGGTTATGATCTTTTGAGTAATGTAATTTTACTATTGTTATGGTACATGTTGATTTATCTTTATATTAGGATCTCTCATTGACCCTACTAACGTTGGATAATTAATGGTTGTTATCTCGTGATCTATCATTGAATGTTACTGTATATATCTAATGGCATACCCTGTCTACATGCTCTTACATTAAAATTACATTTAATTGAATGATGCAAGTGCTACTTTACATGTTGAAATATTATCTTGGTTTGTCTTTATCAAAACATCAACATAATATTACCATTATCTTCTTGTGGCTCGGTTGTGGTAAATTGGTGGTTCAGACACCCTTGCCATTCCACCCCTACGTAAGGATATTGCACAAGGTCAAGGACTTTCTTATCCTCCATACAATGTAACATATGGATGGCATACTCTTGAATATTGAAGCTCAAACACCCTCTTGACCATTGAAATTCCTTGTGTAAGTTTATTACCTTCATCCCAAAAACTAGGGGCATGACAACCACAACATTTCCCCAAATTTTCATTTACATAGAGCAAAGGTATTCCTAATAAAATTGTGTTGGAGTGTGATATCCTTAGATGGGCACAACTATTGGATTATTAATATATTTATTTCATTATAGATTCTATTTGAGAATGGGCACGTGGTAGCGTCTTTTTGAAGGCAAAGGTTTCTCAAGCTAAAAAGCGGAAAAATATCAAAACCACTTGGTGAAAAGTCTGAGTCAAATCACTTTTGGATGGCACAAAAAAAGGTTCCATGGGCATCATAGCTTCTATAAATGACCCCAACCTACCCACAAAGAAATGTGGTGTATAAATTGATATGATGATGACTTAGGAGTCATACCCTTTACCACTTATATAATAGATAAAGAAGGAGAAGTGATTATTTACTATGCCATTGATCTAGGCCTCAATTCAAACAATGTAGCATAATTTCAAGAATTATTATGAGGTTTAGGAGTGGCACTTAGCCTTGACCTAGAGGGTGATTCCACAGTAATAAATAGTGCAATTAGAAAAGGATCAACCCCTCAATGGTGTCAGAATGCTATTATTGAGGAGGCATGCAATCTTAAATCTCACTTAGGCAATACTTTGTTCATTCATTGTTTCAAGGAATGTAACAAGGTGGATAAACATTTTCCAAATAAAGGAGTTGATGTCAATTTGCATTTGAGCATCATTCGATTGAAAGTGGAGATTATGATATTTTTCGATATGTCTAACCAGACTTCTTATAAGAGCACACCTCTGTTCTCATAAGAGCACACAAAATAGTTCCTTTAAATGATATATTTGGCCCAATAATGGGATGCATTAAACTAGATTTTGATGTTTGGTGTACTATGAAAGGGTCTTCTTACTAATGGTATCATTTAGCACCAAAATATAATGTCTTGGGCTATGAACGAGCTACTTATTGGATACATTGGATATTCATGAGGCCCTTGACCACAAGACAAAACCTATGGATGGAATATTTGGAATATAAGTGGGACATACTTGATTGCAATGTTTTTCACACTAGGGAGGGGTATTTTTTCCCAATACATACTTCATGGTTAATATCCATACGCTGAGAATCTATATTCTTCTTAAAGGACATGGTATGGAGTCAATAACTAAGGGATTAGGTCCTACAGGTTGCTTTTAGGACTCATGGTTTAATAATAGGGGCCCATAACACAAGACATGCACTCTAGCATAAATATGTGTCCCACAAGTGGGATACAAACCCAATTGAAAGGTTTGTCACATGAAGAGTAGTCTCCTAACCCAAGACATTATTCAAGGCCAAAAATAAGCAATTTCTATCCCAAATGTTGATTATATGACTTATGGTTCATCCATAAATCCATAGATCACGACACATGCCCCAGGGAAGGAAATTTCCATGATTAACATATGGGATAAATGTTGAGATTTAGGTCACCAAGGATGTTCCTCTTGGACTATGGTAAGCTTCAAATCTAAAAACTAGGGGTTTAAGATAACAACATTGTTTCTATGGCTGGTTGACAAACCCAAATATGAATGCAACACCAACTATCCCCTCCTAATTATGCACCTAATTGTTTGCCCCATTTATGAATATTTTCGTATTATGCATCTTAGCAGAGGCAACCACAACTAGTTATTTGGCCATTTTTCCATAAGTATTAGAGCTGGGATGAGCAAATTCTAACCAGATTATATTGACAAACGGTCATGACTAAACAACATGAGTATTTTCCCCATGGGATAGAGATAAGGACGGTGACACATAAATTTCATGACATGAATTTTCTCATCCAAAAACCCACAATCATGACATTAGTACTATATCTATTACAAAGGGTGAAGGAAACCATCATTACGTTAATAGAGAAGATTGTTTTTCAGAGGTTATTCCTATTGTGTTAAATGAAGAAAATTGGGTTTGGAATACTTTATGATATGAACTCCACAATCTTCACTGACATGGTTATAAACTGTTCATTATATGCACTTACATGTATCATACACCTATCAGAAAGCTATCAAGAAATACTAAACAAATCTGACTTATGCCTATATTGTTGAATTCATGTTTTTGTTGTTGTTCCCAAAGGTAGGTTCTTGGATTTCTTGTTACAGTTCAATAAGGAGCCTTTGTATTTTTTCTTACAAGGCATGACATATATCATTGAAATGCCCATATAATCTCTGATGAGAGTAGTTACTAGATGACAATAGGGAGTGTTATTTAGTATTTTTTCTTACATTATTTTTGTCAATTTATTAATTTCCACAATAGTGTGTATGCTAAAAGTTTGGAAAATGTAAATCCCACCTAAACTTTTTCCTTTATTTTACTCTATATACTATATTTCAATATTGTTTAGTTAAGAGGGTATGATTGAGAAATCAATACATTTTCTAGCCATGTGGATGGATTTGTGGAATTATCCTTCAAGAATTGACCTTACAAGGAGCTATTGCATATATTTGACCTTGCATCTCTTTGGCGGGTCAAATAAGAGGTAGTTACAAGGAGCTATTGCATATAAGAGATAGTTACAAGGATCTATTGCATATATTTGACCTTATTTGACCTTCCATCTCTTTGGCATGTCAAATAAGAGGTAGTTACAAGGAGTTATTGCATATAAGAGGTAGTCACAAGGAGCTATTGCATATATTTGACCTTATTTGACCTTCCATCTCTTTGGCAGGTCAAATAAGAGGTAGTCACAAGGATCTATTGCATGGATGCATGGTTACCCCACATTGTCATGATTTTATATAAAATTAGCATCCAATATGCTATTTTAGATGTTATATTTCTCATACTCTAGATATCGGGTGTGCTTGACAGACTCAAACCTTAATTCTTTACCAAATTGTGTGCCAACAATTATGGGCATTCCTTTACCAATTATGGGCATTAATGTATGAGATTTGTTTGTTTAGCGTCAAACTCATTCCCATGGCCGAGATACCTCATCACACATATACCTCATCATTACCACATGATCTATGTGGGCCCTTCTTCATACAGTGATGATGAACTTTCAGGTTATATGGAACATTTGTACATTTGAGAGAGAGATGACTCATTGTACCTTCCCCACCTTGGTTGATTTACTTTTGGTCCTTACACCTTGTTGGTTATTGGTCTTGTGGTACCTTTTCCTTGGCATGTGGTTAGTAGGGTCATTTATCCCATCTTGATTTGTTTGTAACACCCTTTAATGTTTTTTGTCCTTTGGGTACTATGGTTGTTTGTCCATTAAATGACCCTAGTACCCCACTTATGATTTATGCTATTGTTTATGAATCCTTTTTATTTTATTTGTTATTTTATTATTTTACTTTTAATTTTTAATTTTTATATTTTATTTTTATTTTTAATTTTTAATTTTATTTTTATTTTTAATTTTTTGTATTAATTAGTTAAGACTTGTCATGTCAGACAAAATTGTTAGTGATCATATCTGTGTTTTTTTTTAAGCTTTTACTTGCACTAAGACTTTTGTTGTAATAGTCTTTGTGCTTTATTTAACTTTTGTTATGAATGTAATTGTCTTTCTCTAACTATTGTTGCATACAACCTTCATCTCTCTCTCTGGTTTGTAGTTACCCTTTAGTAGGGTTAGTGGGTTCCTAGTGTTGGCTAACCTCCGAGAGGTACAATTTTGACTGAAAGTAATATTTCTGAGTATCTAACAAGAAGGTTCCACATTATAGTGTAAGTACCCTAAACCTATCTTCTTTACTCATGTTAATGTTGATTAACTATTGTTAATAATTACATGTTACTGAAGATTACTTTAACACAATGAGCCAACGGGTACTGTTAATGTGGAAAAGTCGAAAGAGATGAAAATTATGTTTTTTTACTGTTGTACTATTTAGTTTCAGTACTTGTTTATTATATGTAATAAAAGAAAGGAGTTTACATACCACCAGTCATATCTTAACACCCAAGGGTTTCTACCTCTATGTATTTTCTAATAATATGACATGACCCATGACATAATTTTCTCATGCACCTTAGAGCACCATATCATCATCCTCTTTTATAATTGGGATCACCTTTACTCTTTTTTTAATCCAAATCTCAAAGCATATTCGATTAGGTTATGACCACATTTTTATATCCAAATCTCAAAGCATATTGCATGATGATTTCATCACTATTAGACTTTTGTGTATGGACTTGTAACATTATTGATAAGAGATAAGAAAGCACCATGTCCTTCATTACATTGTCCATATTATCCTACAATATTTGTACCACCAAAGAAATAGTAGCAGAAGAAAAGACATTAACGACCTATAATTTGAATGAAGAAATATTAGGAGGCACGATATTGGGGTATAATTATGAGATTATATATAAGAAGGGTAAAGAAAATGTGGTCGTTAATGCTTTGTACATGCAATTCGAGGAGGATGGATCCTTCTTTGCATTATCCTTACATATTCTTGGTTGGAATAAGGAATCTTGTCCAGAATGAATGGAAAATGATAGTATAGTTTAACTAATCCAAAGTATTTAAGGAGGTCCACACCCCCCTAAAATATATACAGACATGCATGGCAACAAGATACATTGAGGTATAGAGAGTACATTTTATGGTAAATAATTATGCCTTAAAATAAATGGTCTTAGAGGAGTTGCATTCATTACCTATAATAGGTCACTTGGGATTTCATAAAACCTATGAAAAATATAAGCAATTGTTCTTTTGGGAAGGCATGAAAACAAACATCCAAAATTTCGTCATCACTTGTGACACTTTTCAAATACAAGTGCATGACAACGAAGTCACCAGAGGAACTGCAACCACTACCAATCCCAACGCATAGATGCATTTCCATCATATGGATTTTGTAGTGGGACTCCCTAACGTTGGTAACAAATCAATAATCCTGGTGGTAATCAATCATGTTTCCAAGTATGCTCATTTGTGTGCCTTGTCACACCCTTTAACTCTATAATAAGTTGCCTAAGTCTTCATGGATTAGATTTTTAAGTTACATGGTATGCTCATTTCCATTTTCTCGATTCAGGACCCCGCACTCACCAACAAATTTTGGCAGGCAATGTTTTAACTTTAAGGTACCCACTTGAACCGAAACATGACATATCACCCCCAAACAGATAGTCAAAGAGAAGTGGTCAGTAAGTTCTCATAAAATTATTTGTGATCCTTTTCTTTGGAAAATCCACACCAATGGGAATAATGGCTTCCTCTTTTAAAATGGTGGTATAATACCACTTATCACGGAGATACAAAAATGACACCATATGAAACGATATATGGCCCAAAATCCTTATAAATGGATTCCTATTTACCAAGCACCGCCAAGGTTCATGCAATGGATAACACACTATGCACTAAATAATAAATTCTTCTCACATTGAAGAACAATTTGGTCATGGATCAAAATAGAATGAGATAACAAGTTGACTAACATTTCTCAGAACATTCTTTTACAAAAGGGGATCATGTGTTTCTTTGACTTCAACCTTATAAACAAGATTCACTTAAAGATATACTCCATCAAAATCTAGTACTAAAGTTCTATGGACCCTATAATATTATCCAACACATTGGACGAGCGACCTACAAGTTAGCTCTTCCAGACCACTCCAAGATTCATCCATTTTTTCACGTGTCTTGTCTTAAGAAGGCCATGGGATCAAATTTCCAAGTGAAAACCAACATACCAAAACTTGATGGAGAGGGATCCATTTAGCTCCAACCAAAAGCAATATTGGATACCAAAGAGCATCAATTGCACCCATGCATGGCCTAAGAAGTCTAGATCTAGTGAAAAGATACGTAACCAGAAGATGTTGTATGGGAACTAACAAGGATTTTGCACCAATTCCCTCACCTCCAGCCTTGAGGACAATGCTACTCTAGAAGGGGGTGGCATGCTAGGGTCCTACCCTAAATTCCATATTTTAGGCCACCTAGGAGTTAGTTAATTAATATATGTTGCCATCTTCCTTGAACAAAGGTCGGTTAGATAGTGGTGGATAGTTATTCAATATAAAGGGATCCTCTTTAGCAAATGAGGCCCGCTACGTAGTTGGTACTCCTTAATGATGAGACTACACACAATTAGATATTTTTTATTGAAAATCTATTGAATTAATATCTAGGAGGTTAAGGAATGTTTTGTTCAGTATTATTGTATTTGGATCTCTGCTCAAATGAAAGGTTGCCCCACCTTAAGAGTCAAGTGAACATTGTTTTTCTCTTTGATTATCACAAAACAAAGGGTCTATTATGCATTATTACATTTCAATTGTCTCGTGTATATAATTGTATACTCTATAATATATGTATACTTAGTTGTGTTATAAGTTTAAGCGTTAACGAACACTACATGCCATGGAATTCATTACATCTATGATGCCTCGAAGATCTATCATGTAAGCTTTAAAACTAGCTATGGAAGTTCTCTCTACTCGTGTCAGAGCATTGGAAATAAGAGGTAATCAACTTGGTGCATGTCGACTTGGGGCACTATCCTTTGGTAAGTCATAAATGAAGGTCGAACATCTCCAAGAGGAAGAGAGCTAAACATCTCTAGTCCTCATAAGTCACGAGTGTCTAGAGAGAACCTAGTGAGTTTCTAAAGAGATAAAATAATTGTCATCTAATCTCACAGTAAGGAGATCATCATAAAACAATGTGGTCATCGGTTTGAAACTCTAGGCAACATATTTAGCAAATATGGTACTACTAAGGAATATGGTTATGTTTCTTAATGCGAAGCTAATAGGAACAAACTCTAAATTGGACAAAACAAATCTTCAATATGCTAGGTCACTACAATAAAAATATTAATTTAAAAAACGCTAAAGTTTGGGGAGATAAAAATATTGAGAAAACTTCTCAAAGTTATATGTATCAATGTATCTAGATGATCACATTATTAGTCTCTACCAAAGAGAGAATATACTTTTCATTTGCAAGTCAAAGTGTTTTGACTTTGCATTAGTTCATTTTCATGTTATAAATTTTCATGAAGTTTTTCAATGTTTTTTAAAATCAATTTGTTAAATTCAAATTTATGAAAATAAAAAGTAAGTTTCAATTTTTTGTTTAATTTCACTATTTTTTTCTAATTAGTCAAAAGGTTATTGATGAGACACAAATCCTTGAAAGTGTGACTTATTTTTAAAACTTAAAAAATAAATTAAAAACATTTAATGTGGAATATTTGAAAAGTTCCATGTTGCAACCTTCACTTGCCATTCTTTGTTTTTTTCCAAGAAAAAAATGTATTTTACATTAAAAAATGAACAAAAATACAATCTTAAGGTGTTGTTGCACAATCCATATTTGAACTATAACATGTTTATAGTGCTTGTCTCCAGATCTATCATACTCTTGGTAGGAAAAACCCTCCAAATTTGGCTTGTCAATACCCTTGGGGGTTAAAATAAATACATATAGTTATGTCATGGGCCAAGACAATTTGTTTCAAAAGACAAACATATAGATTATAATTCCATGATTCTCATGTATTTGTAGCTACTAGTTGTTCCTTGGATACCACAAATATTAAGATATACAAAATATAAACCATGATCAAATCAATCACAAAGCGCTACCTAGACCTCAAAACATGTCCATGGTCAAATTGTTGTGCTAACATTTGATTCTCTTGAAATCAGAGCCCCTCTTTTGAGAGCTTGTTTTTAATTTGATTTAAATCCTTGAATATATGAATAAGATGTATTTCAGTGAACTGTCATGCTATCTTCTTTAACAATTAAACAAGTGGAAGTAGATTAATATTATGTATGTTTAAGTTGTCTTTCACACCATTTATAACAAGACTTGAATCCCCATAGTCCTAGAGAGATTCTACACCTCGGTTCCAAGCAAATTTTAATAGTAAGAATAATGCCATGAATTCACCATAATTGTTCACACCCCTTCCCACATTTGCTTTAACATAGTAAAATTGAGTATCTAGTAGAAATAAAACAAACCTTATCCACATAATGACTCATTTCTAGCCCCATCGAAGTAGCTCCAAGGTGTTGATCGATCCGCCATAATTTCATCCACTATTCGAGCAGCTTTTGTAGTTATATTTACCTTGTAATGAGGTGGAAGGGAGAGAATTTGAGATGAATTTTTGAAATTAGGAAATTAATTTTCCTTAAATAAGGCTACATTATGGGCCAACCATATACCCCAAACTGATAAGAAAGGAAGTGCTTGAAAGGGATTCGAAACTCTCAAATTAAACAATTGAAAAAGACAGGCATTGGGGGAATCCTGCTTCCATAAATTTGGAATACTCAACTGAATATACAATTGTATCCAATCCTTTTGGGAGTATGAGCAGCCAAGAAAGAGATGTTTGGTATTCTCTTCGCAACTTCTACATACAAGGCATACCTAGACCTTTTTTCCTCTTTTGAAGCATCTCCCAAGTTAGAATTTTATTGTTGAGCATTAACCACATAAAGAGTTTTGTTTAGGTAGGAGATTTGACCTTCCAAGTATTCCTCCACCACTATACATATCTGGGTGACCTAGGATCTAACAAAGATTCATATCCTTGTTTAGCCAAATAAAATCCTCCAGAAACATTTTTTCACTGGACTAGTTCATCATCAGCTTCTAATGAGATCCATATGTGTTCCTGATGCAAATATTTTAAGTAGTTTTGTGAGGCAATTTCCCATTCACCATCTAATCCCAAATCTTCCGCGTTCAACCAACCTTGATTCCAAAGTGTAGTCTCCACTAGCTTTGCGAATAATTTAAAGGTGATTAGTCAATTTCTTTGGAAGAAAAAAGTGTTTGTCACACCCCATTAGTGCAATAGAATCTAACTTGACCTAGATCTTGGATCCAACCTTCCATGCCCAAAATTGCATGATAATGGGAAGGTTTTGGATAAAGGCTTTCCATTGAATACAAATATTGTGAGTGTTTTTCCTTTCCCTCTGAATCTAATCCAAGAGAGAATCAAGGGATATATACTTCTCCACTAAAACCCTTGTCCACAAGTTATATTTAGTGATCATGTTCCAAAGAGATTTATCTGCAAGAGAGAGTCCAGAAACATGTATTTTTCAACCCCCATCCACCAAAGGATTTAGGAACAACCAATTGTTTCTAGGATACCCAACGAGTACATTTATACTCACTACTTCCTTGCCACAAAAAAATAAAAATAAAAACTTTCATGATCTTCTCAAGAATTCCTTTAGAGATAGGAACCAATGTATGGTAATATATTTGGATAACTTCAAACAAAGATATAACTAAAATGAGATAACCTCCCCAAGATAGCCATCGATTGCACTAATGAGAAATTATGTTTTCCACTTTCCCTGATAACTAAGACCAATTCGCCTTACCATAGTTATTTGGATTAAAAAAGAAACACAAATATTTGATCACAGTGTTAAAATCTAAGGATTGATGGGGAAGAGATCCATCTATAGAATTCTAAAGTCTGTCACTCAACCCAAATGTGTAAAGGGGTTATTTTCCATCATTGTTCTACATACCGGTTTCTTTTCTATAGAGTTGGAGGGTATCCCAAAAGGCACTTAACTCCCATGTAAATCCAAAATAAAAAAGAAGCACATCATCAACAAACATGAGATGAGTAAGACCCGCCCTTCTCGCAATTTTGACTTCTTGAATGATTCTTGACCATTTAGTTTATGACAAGGCTTTACTAAGTACTTCAACCACCAATAGAAAGAGATAGGGTGATAGGGGGGAAACCCTATCTCAAACCCTTGTAAGGGATAAAAAACTTAGAAGTTGAACCTTTTACGAGGATTGCAAAGTAAACAAAAGTTACACAAGCCATATTCGACTTGACAATAGGCAATGAAAAATAAATGTGGATAAGTAATAACCTGAGATAGAGCTAAGAGACTCAATCGTAAGCTTTAGATAAGTTTAATTTAACCACAACAATAGGGGAATGGATGAGCTTGATTGAAAGAATGACTTCCTGAGTAGTTACAAAATTCAATAGCAGAATAATAGATAAAAACTAGAGCAGACACAAATTTCTGAGGGGAATTTTTCAACTCGATGAAGAATTCCCTGTACAGTCCCAATCTCTAAATAGCACAAAGTTGCGGATTTGGGGCCACAATATTAAAAATAATCCTATTCCCCATCTTCCATATTTGCCAGCAAACAAAAATAGGAAGTAATTTATGATAGGATACCAGAGAATACCAGTAATTGAAGCAGTCTTCCAAATTAGAGAAGCTCCATCTCGGAGGAAAACGAAGGTCATCATAGATTTCCATCCAAACATCTTTGGATAACTTGCATGAAGAAAAAATGTGATTGAGATATTCACAACTCTGTTTGCATAGCACACATAAACCAAGACCATGCCACCCCCTTCTAAGAAGGTTATCCCAAGTTAGCAAGCAATTTTCCATACAAAGCCAAAAGAAACATTTTAGCTTCATGGGGATAAACCATTTCCATAACTTAGCATGCCACCACTTTAAATCATAATACTTGTGAGAAAAAACTATAGATTCATAAGCACTTTTAGCATTTACTTACCCAGATTTACTGTTCCAACACCATACCAACTTGTCATCTTCACCATAAAGTCTAATACCCACTGTGTTAAGATTTCCTATATAATTATCCCAAACCACTACCCACTGTCCTTTCATCCCAAGATCCTCTGACTGCATCCAATAATTTCCATTTTGAGTTAAC
The DNA here is from genome assembly GCA_027924585.1 of Larix kaempferi. Classification (NCBI taxonomy): domain Eukaryota; kingdom Viridiplantae; phylum Streptophyta; class Pinopsida; order Pinales; family Pinaceae; genus Larix; species Larix kaempferi. The sequence continues at coordinate 2,795,272 of BSBM01001409.1, read as the reverse complement.
CACCTTGGCCTTTTAATGTAAGCCAATATGACAAACCCAAATTATGCTAAATAGTCCAATATAGATTGAGGTAACAAGAATTGGTCATTGTCACCAATAAAAAGGTTGAGACCAACCAAAATATTTTCCCCATTACCAACTTGACAATATATCCATTTATTTATCAAATTAAAGGATCTAATAAAGCCATTCCATATAATGGAATCCCCATATATGAATTTTGTTGATGTATATGTAACTTCGGAATGTATTTCATCTATGTATTTCATATATATTAATTGTACCCTTATTAGAGATGTGTTATTCCTATATAAGGAAGTGTCGTCATGTGGATTGACAAGTGTCGCAAGTGTGTGTACTTGCCGATGGGTTATTAGACCACCATGTGGGGTCGGTCCCGAATTATATATATTATAATGTGGATGTACCTAGCTAGACAAGTCGGCCCCATAAGGTCACTGGGAAAAAAGGTTAGTATAAATAGAGATCGGAGATCTCTATTTTACTCATTCGGAAAAGTAACTCACTCTCACTCAGAAAGTGGCGCACTAGTGAGGAGGAGGATCATCTGCTACTAGGAGACTATCTCAGTGTTATTTGGTTGTACTTTGGTTGAGCTATTGCTCTCTCTATCTCTGAGGAAGTTGTGGGGTTTTTCACCTTAGGGTTTTCCCCACAGAAACTCTGTGTCTCTTGTCTCTTATGCTTTTGATTCTTATGATGCTTGTCATATTGTGATTTTCATGCATTGATATACTATATATGTTATTCTCTCAGCAAAGATCCTAGAGTATTGTGAATTAATGCTCAAAATTTAACATGGTATCAGAGCTAACCTGAGAAGAAGACATTTTGCAGTGACGGAAGCTTGAGTTCCTTGTTTATTTGGTTTCTCTCCACATATTTTTGAAAATCAGTATAGTAGATTGACTCTACTCATCAAGGCGCATCTATCTGTCCAATCAGAATTCAATTTCGAGCATTTTTCAGATTTGGCCCTAAAAATTAGGGTTTCCACAAAAATAGGAATTTCTGGGATTAGGGTTTCCGAGGCTGATAACTTCCGAGCCTGGAAGTATAGGATTGGGTTAATCCTGGAAGAAAATGAGTTGGACTCATATGTGAAAGAAGACATCCCTATCCCAGAGGATGAAGAAGCCAAGGTATTGCATAAGAAGAACTTGGTCAAGGCAAAGAGAACCATTGCTGATTCTATTAAAGATCATCTCATACCCCATGTGTCCTCTCTAAAGACACCCAAGGAGATGTTTGACTCTTTGACCAAGCTATTTGAAGGGAAGAACATAAATCGGAAGAAGACCCTGCGGAACCAATTGAAAGGAGTAAAGTTTCAAAATGGAGAAACCATTCAATCTTATTTTTCAAGTGTCTCCCAGATCAAGGAAAACTAGAAGCAGTGGATGAAATGGTGGAGAATGGTGAAGTGGTGATGACCACTCTAAATGGCCTACCCAGGTCATGGGATTCCTTTATCCAAGGAATTTGTGCAAGGAAGAAGTTGATCTCCTTCAGTAGACTACGGGAAGAATGCTCACAAGAAGAAGCAAGGCTTGTGGCACGAGAAGAAAAGATGGGGAATGAAGATCAAGCTCTCACAGCTCACACCAAGAAAGGGAAGTCCAAGAGAGAGCCATCTCACTCCAAGAAATATTCACATCACTTCAAAGAAAGAAGAATATGCTTCACCTGTAATGAGAAAGGACATATTGCCATAAATTGTCCCAAGAACAAGAAGGACAACAACAACTCCAACAAGAAGAAAAAGGGAAGCAAAAGAAGGTTTCATGCTCATGCTACCGAGGATGATGAACCACCCAAGAAGAAGGCTAGGGCAGAAAGTGATGATAACTCATCAAGTGAAGAAGATTATGTTCTAATCTCTGCTCTCACAGGTACCATCTCCCATGGTTGTAATGATTGGTTGATTGATAGTGGGGCTTCCAAACACATGACTGGGTTTAAGGAATCTTTTGTGAATCTATCTGAACATGAATCACCCCATAAGGTGAAACTTGGGGATGATTATCAATACCCAATCAAAGGAAGTGGTGAAGCCTCCTACAACCTAGATTCTGGAAAATATTTGAAGATGAAAGAAGTTCTTTATGTACCTGGGCTCAAGAAGAACTTACTGTCAATCTATGCATTGGATGCAAAAGGTATGAGGGTTGCATTTGTGGATGGTCAAGTCCTAATGTGGCCAAAGGGAAAGACCATAGATGATGCAGTAGTGATTGGAGAGCAAGAGGGAGGTTTGTATAAATTAAAGGGACAACCTGAACATGCCATGGTGCATGAATCCATGGATCCAAGTGAACTTTGGCATAGAAGACTTGCTCATATGCACTATAGGGCACTCCCAATTGCAAGCAAGGCTGTAGAGGGTCTTCCTGAAATCAAGACCAAACATGAAGGTGTTTGCAAAGGATGTGCAAAAGGTAAGAACATTAAGAAGGCTTTCCCAAGCAGTGAAAGCAAGGCAAAAGACATCCTGGAAATCATCCACTCAGATGTATGTGGTCCTATGTCATCCAGTTCTCTAAGTGGGTATGTTTACTATGTCTCATTTATTGATGACTTCTCCAGGAAGACTTGGGTATACTTCTTGAAGAACAAAGATGAGGTGTTTGATAAGTTCAAGGAATTCAAAACCTTGATGGAGAATCAAACTGACAAAAAGATCAAAACATTCAGATCCGACAATGGTGGAGAATTCACCTCAGGTGACTTCAAGAAGCGTTGCAGTGATTCAGGGATTAAGAGGGAGTTGACTGCTCCTTATAATCCTCAACAGAATGGAGTTGCAGAAAGGAAGAACAAAACTATCATGGAAGCAGCAAGGGCAATGCTGCATGACCAGGATCTACCTATGCATCTATGGGCAGAAGCAGCTAGAATAGTTGTATATGTGCAGAACAGAACACCCCACAAGATATTGGACAACAAGACACCAGAGGAGGTCTTTTCTGGTAAGAAACCTGAAGTCATCCATCTCAGAATATTTGGTTGTCCAGTATACACTCATGTCCCAAAAGAAAAGAGGACTAAACTAGATCCTTCAGGAAAGAAGGGTATCTTTGTGGGTTACAGTGAAAGCTCGAAGGCTTACAGAATATACTTTCCAGGGTTCAAGAAGATTGATGTCAGCAGGGATGTAACATTTGATGAAAACTCAGCATTCATCAAATCAAGGAAGGCACCTATCGAAGTTTATGAAGAACCTAAGGAAACTAGATTTCAAGACACTACCATGACTGAAGCAGTTCCAGAAGTTGTTCGTGAGTTTGAAGATCCGCAAGAACCTGTAGATCCACCCCGTGAGGATAACTCTCACAAGAGGAAACATGCATGGGCTAGAGAGCTCATTCAAGATGCAGAAAGATTTGGCATTCTAGAAGAAGAACACAGAGCAAAGAAGAGAACCAGATCACATACCAACTATGTTGCTTTACTCTGTGACATTATGAACAAAGAGCCTTCCAGTTATGAAGAAGCAGCGGAAAAGAAAGAATGGAAGGATGCCATGGTTGAGGAATACCAATCAATAATGAAGAATGATGTTTGGGATGTTGTCCCAAGACCTAAAGAGAAGTCTGTTGTGACTTCCAAATGGATCTACAAAATCAAGCATGCTGCAGATGGCAGTGTAGAAAAATACAAAGCAAGATTCGTAGCTCGTGGCTTCTCTCAGAAAGAGGGAATAGATTATGAAGAAACTTTTGCACCTGTAGCCAGGTATACTTCCATCGGAATAGTACTTGCCCTGGCTGCAGCTATGAAATGGAAAATACACCAGATGGATGTCAAGACTGCTTTCTTGAATGGTGTAGTTGAAGAGGAAGTATATGTGGAGCAGCCACTCGGTTTTGAAATACATGACAGGGAGTCATATGTGTGCAGATTGAAGAAAGCCTTGTATGGCTTGAAACAAGCTCCCAGAACTTGGTATGGTAGGATGGACAGTTTCCTATCTAGTTTTGGATTTATCAAGAGTAAAGCAGATTCCAACCTTTACTACAAGGTTGAGGAAGGGAATCCTGTCATTCTACTCCTGTATGTGGATGACTTATTTGTAACAGGAGATGACAAACTGATTGCAGATACTAAGAGGAAGCTTGCTGCTGAATTCGATATGAAATATTTGGGAATGATGCACTATTTTCTAGGTATGGAGGTGTGGCAGAGTGCAGGTGGGATCTTCCTTGGTCAAGGGAAGTACACAGTATATATCCTGAAGAGATTTGGGATGATGGATTGCAAGGCCATGGCCACACCTATGGCATCGAATCTGAAGCTTCTATGTGATGCTTCATCTGAGCCGGTTGATGTCTCTATGTATCGTCAGATGATTGGGTCCTTGATGTACCTGACGAACACAAGACCGAACATTTGCTTTGCTGTGAACACATTGAGCCAGTTCCTGACGGATCCGAGGAGTGTTCACCTGATTGCTGTAAAGCATGTTCTGAGGTACCTGAAGGGTACAGTGGATTATGGGCTCAAGTATGAAGCGAATCAAAAGTTTAACCTGCAGGGTTATGTTGATTCAGATTGGGCTGGCAGTGCTGCAGATAGGAAGAGCACATCTGGGTTCTGCTTCAGTATGGGATCAGGTGTGATCTCTTGGTTTAGCAGGAAGCAGTCCTGCGTAGCACTGAGTACAGCTGAGGCTGAGTATGTTGCAGCCTGTTCAGCTAGTTGTGAGGCAGTATGGCTATGGAAGCTACTGTCTGAGTTATTTGATCTCCCATTGGATGCTACTGGTATCTTCTGTGATAACCAGAGTTGTGTGAAGCTATCCGAGAACCCATTGTTTCATGACAAGTCGAAACACATAGAGATAAAATATCACTATATCAGGGATATGGTGCAGAGAGGAGCTGTGAAGCTCCTGTATGTTGCGACGGACGAGCAGATTGCAGATGTGCTGACGAAGCCACTAGCCAGGGTGAAGTTCGAGTACTTCAGAGAGAGGCTTGGCGTTCTTCAGATCGAGGACACTTCGAGGAAGAAGTGATGGACACATTTTCTGAAGCCATTCCAAGCATGTTGGAAGGAGGATCCTTCACATGGCTGTGGATGTAAGCGTTGGATGATGAGCATCAGGATGATGTTCTGGTTTCTGCTGGATATGATCAATTGGATCATTTTTATGTATGTATGTATGCATCATGTTGGATGCTGGATATGATCAGTTGGATCATTTATATGTATGTACGCATCATGTTGGATGCTAGATATGATCAGTTGGATCATTTATATGTATGTACGCATCATGTTGGATGCTGGATATGATCGGTTGGATCATGTGTATGTATTTTGTATATGCATCATGTTGGATGCTTGGACCATGTATCTGTATATGTATAAAGTGGATACATTGTATGATCAGGTAGATCATGTATATTGATATGTATCAGATATGATCAGGTGGATCATGTATGTTGATGGATACATTGTGTGGATCATGTATCTATGTATCAGGTGGTTACACTATGTATGATGATATGTATCAGGTAGATACGTGGTGTGCATCAGATGGATGCATTGTATGATCAGGATGATCGTGGATGACGAGCTTCTCCAGATGACATGCAGCAGGATGTTGCAGTGATGATGATCAGGGTGATCATGTGTACATCAGGATGATGTATGATGAGTATCAGATGATACTCTATGGCCGTGGAACAGGTTGTGCAGATGAGCATATAATTTGGCCCTGGGAGATTTGCAGATAGTCTTTCGAGGTTTTTCCTATGGCATGTAATTCGATGCCCTGGGATATCTGGAAAATGCTCTTTTGAGGTGTTGCTCTGGGAGGACATATAATTTGGCCCTGGGAGATCTGCAGATAGTCTTTCGAGGTTTTGCCTATGGCATGTAATTCGTTTCCCTGGGATATCTGGCAGATGCTCTTTCGAGGTTTTGTCCTATGGCATGTAATTTGCTCCTGGGAGATCTGGACAGGATGAAAAAGGCCTCAGATGCTTCAGCCAAGTTTTTCCATGACCACATGTAATTTGCTCCTAGGAGATCTGGACAGGATGAAAAAGGCCTCAGATGCTTCAGCCAGGTTTTGTGGTGGACCACATGTAATGTGCTCCTGGGAGATCCGACAGGTAGAGCCATGTGCTCGTAACATCCTGGGATGCTTTAGCCAGGTTTTGTGGTGAGATCACATGTAATGTGCTCCTGGGAGATCCGACAGGTAGAGCCGCGTGCTCGTAACAGCCTGGGATGCTTTAGCCAGGTTTTGTGATGGGTCACATATAATGTGCTCCTGGGAGATCCTACAGGTAGAGCTGTGTGCTCGTAATAGCCTGGGATGCTGCAGCCAGGTTTTGTGACGCACGTAATAAGTCCTAAGAATTCCACAGTATGGCCAGTGATGATGAAGACCTGCAGATGGTGGGCCTACATCCAGTATGAAAAAGGACTGGCTCTGTAGAACTTCCTATGATGAGTAGAGTCAGAGATTGGTTGAGATAGCAGCAGCAGTGACGATGATGATGACGATACATCGATGACGATGATCCCAAGAAGAAGACTTGTCTAGCAGAACTGTGTCGAGAAATACCTTCCTAGTTAAGAGGGAGTGTTGATGTATATGTAACTTCGGAATGTATTTCATCTATGTATTTCATATATATTAATTGTACCCTTATTAGAGATGTGTTATTCCTCTATAAGGAAGTGTCGTCATGTGGATTGACAAGTGTCGCAAGTGTGTGTACTTGCCGATGGGTTATTAGACCACCATGTGGGGTCGACCCTGAATTATATATATTATAATGTGGATGTACCTAGCTAGACAAGTCGTCCCCATAAGGTCACTGGGCAAAAAGGTTAGTATAAATAGAGATCGGAGATCTCTATTTTACTCACTCGGAAAAGTAACTCACTCTCACTCAGAAAGTGGCGCACTAGTGAGGAGGAGGATCATCTGCTACTAGGAGACTATCTCAGTGTTATTTGGTTGTACTTTGGTTGAGCTATTGCTCTCTATATCTCTGAGGAAGTTGTGGGGTTTTTCACCTTAGGGTTTTCCCCACTGAAACTCTGTGTCTCTTGTCTCTTATGCTTTTGATTCTTACGATGCTTGTCATATTGTGATTGTCATGCATTGATATACTGTATATGTTATTCTCTCAGCAAAGATCCTAGAGTATTGTGAATTAATGCTCAAAATTTAACAAATTTTTCAAAAGATCTAAGCCACTGCATGACTGATTTACCTTTTAGATACTTAGTTTGAAGCACTATGCTCCATAGGCCATCGTGAAAAAGCCCCCTCCACATGATTTTCATACACAAAGCTATGTTGAACCAATTTAGGTTCTTGATATCCCAACCCCCCATGGATTTGGGCAAGGCCAATCTTTTCCAACTTACCAAATGAAACTTGAAATCACTCCCAGAACTAGCCCATAGAAACTAAAAGATTTTTTTCCTTATGATATTTAGTAACGATTGAGGAATTTTGAATAAAGAAAACCAGTTAACAAGAATACTTGTCAGAACATGTTTAATCAAAGTAAGTCTACCTCCTAAGGATAAACATCTAAAATCCCAGTTGCTAATCATTTTCTCATTTTTTTTTACCAACCACTACCAATCCTTTGTCTTGTAACTGTTTGGTTTCAACTTGTATCCCAGATTTTTGAATCCTACATTCAATGTTTCCACCTTTAAGGGAAACATAGTATAAATATGATCCAAAACTTCTTCTCTGACGTTGTGATGATACAAAGGAAATTTATCCAAGCTAATATCCATACCTGTAGCAGAACATAATAAAGAAACAAACTCAAAGAAAGTGTTCCATTCCTTTACAGAGCAATTTCCAAGAAAGAACAACATCATCAACAAATAGAAAATATGTAATATGTAAAGGAGAGGAGATTTAATGTTTATCATTTTGAGCTTGTATCACTTGCCAAGTAGGGGAGTGATGTACATCCATAATATCCATAATCATATCAAGGGGTGAATTGGATGGATCTCCCATTTACAACACAAACACCTAAACTTACTCTAGATCCCATGTTTCCTTGTTCATTTACTAGCAGATTGCATTGTTGTGGAATATAGAGAAATTCGTGTTTGTCAAAGTCTAGAACTTCTAGTAGGATCCTTTGCAAGAATTTTGCTAGAACCGGTTGCTTTTGAAGGGTTGGCGGTAAACATATCACAAAATGAACACGTAGTCTCTTACCATTGATACCACAGGGACCCCTTGAGCCTTTAAGAGAATAAGGCCCTTTCAAAGAGCTAAGGACTTTGCCTCATTATTCTTGGAAATCCCAATATCCCAAGAAAATTTTGTTTAGCTTTATTTTGCCCGGAGTCCGATGGATCCCTCTTGCACCTGTCACCCTTGTATTTCCCTTTGAGGTCCAATCAAAAAATAAAATAGGATGCTTTTGTGATGCTCACCGCTCCTAAAATTCCACATCTCTTATTATTAATGTATTGCTAACTTTTTATTGAGTTTGGTTTATGGATTTGGGCTTTACTTGGAATGAGTTGTATTGTATTAGATATTTCAGAAAGGTTTTTTCTTCTACTGTAGATTTGAACATACAACTAAACTCAATCCCATTAGATTTTATTGTTTAATGGAGCAATGTTCAGGCATGTCTAGCAAAGTTTTAAGCACGAGAGGATTCTTGCATGAAAATGAGTTGGTTCTTGATTAATTACTTTTTTTTCAAATTACCCATGAAGGAGGATTTCTATGTCAATAATACTTGTCTCCAATCTTGAGGAAGTGGTATTTCAGTACCCAGATTATTGAAAGTAATTTACCCAAACCCATTTTTCAAAGTCACACTCTAGAAACATATGTTTGGTTGTTTCTTTAGAATGTTGATAGAGGGGAAATTTGAAGGGCCCTTGGAATCATTATTTGTTGATATTCTCGTCATTCAAGAGTTTATTATGCACCAAAATCCAAACAAAGAAGTGACTTCTGCACTACAAGGAAAACACCTTGTAGCGGAGGCTTCTAGTGTTACAAGAGTGGGCAAAACCTTGAAAAAAACTTCCGCTACAACTTCTGCAATTGGTAGTGGAGGTTTTAGAGAATGTTCATTATAACTAATAAATTTTAGGTGGGTGAAGGTTTTTTTCGATGTGTATTTTTAGACATGCATCGGTGCATGTTATTGATACAAGCACTAGTGCATATCAACTAAAAAAGCATTGATGCTTGTATAAGTACTAAGCACCAATGTCATTTTTTTTTATACATCGCATCTATGCTCATATCAATATTATGCACCAGGTTTTTCTATGGTTTATCGGTTATCCTATAATGTTAGAGCATTAGTGCTTTGATATAATAGTACACACTGGTCCTCTTACAAAAAATTATGCACCGATTTCTCTCTTCTGTGTTGCAGGGCTTTCCAATGCTCATACAAATAGTAAGCATTCGTGCATACATAAATTTTAATGCACCAATGCATATATTATAAAAATCATTTTGTGTATTTTTACTATAGGCACCATAACATTTTGGACTAATAAATATAATTGTACGTTGTCGGTTAATTCAACGGTGGTTTTCAACAATTGTTAGCATCGGTGCTTATTTTAAATTAATAACCATCAGTGCTTATACGTCATAAGAATGCATCGGTGTGTATAATTAATAAAACACACAAGTTATCGTATTTTAGGGTACGCATTGTATAGTGACTTCAAAATAATATGATGCACTATAGTGACTTCAAAAGAATATGATGCACGAATATGTAACATATATTTTAATTAATTTTTTTAAATGTATTTTATGATCTTAAAATCAAATTTGTTTTTAAAATAATATTTATTTTTATATTTTAATTATTGTCTTTGCATATAATGATTGCATTAATGCGTTATCCAATGGATTACACCACTGTTATTTGTAAAAATGTAAATCATCCATATAGAATTTAATCAACAACACAACAATTTACAACATTGGACAATGCAATAAAGTAAGAAACCCATTTTATTATATATGAATCAGAAATCCATCGTCATACAAAAGGGACAATGTAAAAGTCCACAATAATCAAATGTAGCCAATATGTAATTGATACACTTATTAGTAACCTGTCGACATCCAACTGGGATAATATGTCCAATTCATTAAACAAAATGTCAATATGTAATTGTTACACTTATTGGTAACATGTCCTCATGCAATTCATACAATATGTCCAATACATTAAACAAAATCTGTGATTTCCATAGCAAACAAATATTCCAAAACATACTACTTGCAGTAACATTCAATTATATTGAGACATTCATCACTTGAATTATTTCCATCGCTTGAGCTATGTGCATGCCTCATTTCTTCATCACTTGTAGGAAATACTGTAGTTGGATTATTTAACCTAATGTTTTGTTCTTCAGCTTGTTTTTTTCGGTGTTCCTCCTCGTCATGCTCCACCTACAATCAAAGTGTGATGAAGTATATGTACATTTATATAGTAGAATATACATGTTTGTGTAAATCAAAAGGCGTACCATAGCAGTGATTGTTTCATAAACAGTGCACATTCTTTCGAATCCATGAACCATGTCATTTCTCAAAATATCTTGCATTGCCTCCACTCCATACTTTGTTTTGTGAATGCTTAATATGCCATGACAAAGCATGGATATAATTAATATAAATTATTATTCTTGTTTCATTAGTTATAAAATCAGGGAAGTTAAATTGCAACATAGATACTTACAAATTGTTCAATAAACTCTTGATACTTTTATAATGCACATTTGAATTTAACATGTATTATGTATTTATTAATGCTTTGGTTATTAGACATATGACACAGTCTTTCGTTCAAATTTTTATAGCTGCATATGTTCCCATATAGGCATAAGGACATCATTTTCACACTGATAATGCCAACGATAGACACCTCACACAAGATTGTAGAGTGGAGGTCGAGTTCAAGCTATCTATTCGTGTTGGCCACCGTGATAAAAACGTAATAGAGGGGAAGTTATGTTACGTTGGAAAGATACAAGAGTTCATGTAAGTGGACTTCTCATATTTTCAATCTATTAGTTTTAGGTGCAAGTGGTGGGATGCCTTCAATCGAATTAATGTAAAGGAAGATCGTGATAGTGGGATAATATATATTAACTCTAAAAAATGTAGGTTGAAACTAAGGAGCCCTATGCTTTCCCAAAACACTGCAACCAAGTGTTTTTTACCTAGATGTGTTGAATGGAGATTGGTAGTTTGTATTGAGACATGATCTGAGATCAAAACATCTTTTTGAGAACGACAATGTTATATTAATGCAAAGAGAGGAACATAATCAGGTTGATAGCAACTAATAGTGATAACAAGTTATACAACTTGACGAGAACCCGACATTGTTCTCATTTTTGGGGGGGTCAATTTTAGTAGCTATTTTTATCTCCGTTTCAAAAAGTGTGTATACTAGTAGCACCATTTTTCATTTTGAGCCATTTTTTGTGATTTTAAAACTTCTTAGTCATCTAAAAACTATAACTTTGATTTACAATGGCATTTTTTCAAAGTTTACTAAAAACTATACATTTAATAGCTATTTATAATGAAAAAACATATACATTTTTTTAATTTTGTTAACATTTAGAAGCTAGATAGAATGAAAAATATATACATTTTGGAAGTTTTTTCTTTAAACTTTTCTTTTAAATAAGTCATTTTTTTGGCAAATTTGTAAAAAAATGAGAAAATAAAGCCATTACAAACCATTTTTAACATATTTTCAGCTATTTTATGTTTTATATTTTTTATAAAGTGTTAATTCACATAAACTGAACAAAAAGTATACCATATATTTGTAAATAACATATTAAAAACATAATATTTACTATCAAAATAAAATCTTAAAATCAAAATATTACGAAAATATATTCTCAAAAATTTGTCAAGTTTGACATGTTCCTCATAATCGCGCCACCCATTGGAGCGGCGCATTGGGCACCCAAAGAGGGCTTAGGGGAGGAGCAAATATTTTCCATGCAACTCAAAGAGGATCGGCACAACAAAGTAAAAAAATCAAAATTTAAAAAAAAGAAATATGAAAAAAACAAAATGAGAAAATAGATTAATTTTTTTCAAAAAGTAAAAAAATATATAAATTTTATGAACAATAATTTCAAAACAATTTTTTTTAATAAATGTAAACAAAAATTTAACTTTTTTTTAAAGTATATATATAAATAAAATCCAAATAAAAAATATCTAAACAAATTAAAATAAAAACAAATTTTTAAAAACATTTAAAATTTATAAAAAAAAACAATTTTAAAAAAAAATAAACATTATAAAGAAAACAAATTATAAAAACTTAAAAAATAAACATTTAAAAAATAAATAAAAGTTTTAACAAATTTTTTAAAAAATAACTAACCTATCTTCCCCCACCCCCTCTCCCTCCTCCCCTTCCCTCGCTCCCTCCCTCCCCCCTCCTGTCCTCCTCCCTCTCTGCTACCCCTCCCCTCTGCCCCCATCCTCCTCCCTCTCCCCTCTCCCCTTCCACGTCTCCCCTTCCACGCCCCTCCCTCCCCTCCCCTCCCCTCCCCTCCCCCTACCCATGGCCCTTAGCGGCCATTTGGGCGCACAAGGGGCGGCGGCGTTGCTCCCTTGTGCGCCCAAAGGGCCTCCCAAGGGGAGAGGGGAGAGAGAGGAGGATGGGGAAGGGGGACGAGGGGTGGAGGGGAGGAGGGGTCAAGGGAGAGGTAGGGAATTTTTGTTTTTTAATTTTTTAATTTAATTTTAAAAAAATTTAAGTGTTTTAGAATTATGTTTTGTGATTTTTTAAATTATGGTTTTTTTATAATTTAAAAAAAATGGCTTTTTTATAATTTAAAAAAATGGTTTTTTTTTTTAATTTTTTATATTTTTTTATAAATTTTTTTTTTTTTTAAATGATTCATTTTTTAAGCTTTTATCATTTCTGTTTTCTAAAGCTTAAAAAAATGCATTTTTGGAAGATTTTTTTAATTTCTTTTTTTTTTATTATGAATATTATTAGAATTTTTTTATTTTATGTAGAAAGAGTGGTGAAATAATTTCTTGAATAATTTGTGTTAAACAGAGTGCAAATCTTATATAGTGTTACGAAGAGATTTAATAAATACAATTTTGAATTTTGACAAAATGATATAATAATGTCATTTTTTGACAAAGTGTGCTACTGGTAGCATTAGTTTTTAATTCAGGGCTTGATTTTAATATTTTTGTAAACAACAATAAGTATTGTTTTGGTCTGTGTCTATATTTTTAACCACAAAAAAAAGTGGTGCTACCGGTAGCACCAATTTTTTATTCGGGGTTGTTTTTGGGGTTTTTTTATGCAAAAATATGAGTTTTTATAGCTGGTGTTCTCGTTTTGAGTATAAAGCTCTCGTGTTTGATATGTAAATGTTTTATTTTGACATTAATTTATATTGTGAATGTGACATTTTATTATGGGTATTTATAATTAACCAATTATGTATTTCTCTTCATTTTATAATGTTGGATATGAAAATTTAACAACCATTTACAACCATCATAATGAAAATACATCAAATAGTACTTGTAGCATAAAATGTGATTTTAATATATTTTAATTATTGTCATATTTATTGTTTATTATAGCAAATTTATGTTGTATTATATTAACATATGTTTATGCCATCTTGTGAACTACCAAACAATAATTGAGATATCATAATGTTGATTACAGATTCATATAACACATTAGTACAGATTTATTTTAAAGTCAAAATTATTTAAAAAATGATGATATTAAAAAATCAAACCTTAAATGTTCATGGGATCACATCAATGATTGTAATGAAAATTGATATGTAAATGTTTTGCTTCGACATTTATAATGTGGATGTGTCATTTTATTATGGGTATTTATAATTGCCCAATTATGTTTTTTCTTTATAAAATTAGTGATTTATAATTGGCCAATTACTTTAATATGTTTATGTTAACCTTTGAATTACTAATCAATAATTGAGTTATCACAAAATTGATTACTTATTCATATAATACAGTAGTAAATATTTATTTTAAAGTAAAAAAAAAATTAAATGATGACATTAAAAAGTCAAATCTTATTTGCAATATTAATAATATGAACTATTAGGTCACTTTAATTAAAGGTATTTTTTATCTTCTTTTATATTTAATATAAAAATATATAATTATTTTCATGATTTAACAAAAATATTTAATAAAACAAATTGACTTAAAAAAATAATGGAATATGTTATACGATTGTTGTCATGATGTAACTTTGTTTAATCAAAAAATCAATGAATTTTTTTATGATTTTTTTAGTCTTTTAATAAGAAAGATATTATAATCACTATTTGCAATATTAATAATATGAAATATGGCCCGCACGGGTGTGGCTTATTGGCAATTCGCTTGATATGAAGTCACATGTTGTAAACAGAGGTCACAAGTTCAAATCATTTGCAATATTAATAATATGAAATATGGCCCGCACGGGTGTGGCTTATTGGCAATTCGCTTGATATGAAGTCACATGTTGTAAACAGAGGTCACAAGTTCAAATCACACTCGGGCTTACCCATGTCCCATGCTTGCGGGCGGTTGTGGGGCACCTAGGGGTATAGTGGTAGCGGGATTGGATCCCTGGACCCCGTGTCACGCAAGTACCAGCCTAGTCTCTAGTTGTTGATTCCCCTAGTTACAAAATATATATATATATATATGAAATATTATCATCTAGGCCACTATAATTGAAGATGTTTTTTAATCTTGTTTTATATTTAATAATAATAATAAAAATGTAACTATTTTCATAATTTAACAAAAGGTTTAATAAAGCAATATGATTTCAAAAGAATTAATCAAATATTATTTAGGATTGTTGTTATGATTTAACATTGGTAAATAAGAGAATTAAATTTAAAAATGATTGAAATGTTTTTTTTATGATTGTTTAAGTGTTTTAATAAGAAATATGTTATCACTATCTGCAATATTAATAATATGAATTATTATAATTTAGTTATTTTAGATGAATGTATTTTTTTTATATTTTTTTATATTTAATTTTAAAATATTTAGTTATTTCCATGATTTAATAAAAATATTTATTAAATCAAATTGATTTTAACAATTTACTAATTAATAATTTTTATGATTTTTTTTAAGATTTAATATTGTTTGTAAATATGTTTAATCAACATATTATATCTTGCTCGACAACAAACAATTCACCTTGAAGAAAAGTTAAACTCTATTTTGAATTAATGGTTATAACTTTTTGCAATAACAAACAAAATTAAACGATTTCATAAAGTAAAGTTAAGAAATTCAAACAACAACAACAACATCAATGATATGCATATCAAATATATACATATATCAATATACATTTTATAAATCAAAGAGCAATGACATCAACATGATATACATGATCGGCATACATATCAATATACATCTCATCAAAATCAATAAACATGTCATACATATATCAATATACATTACACATATACATCTCATTGAAATCTATAAACATACATTTTATAAATCTAACAACAACAATATCAACATGATATGAAAAAAAAAACATAATATACATAACTAATATGCATATCAATATACATCAAAATAAAAATCAATAAACATGTCATACATATATATCTCAAGTGAAATATACAACGTCAAATATACGTGTCAAGTACCAGTACTGCTAGCTAGGCATATCTTGCCATGTCAAATATAATATCTCATTATCAAGAGGAGGAGGAGGTTGTGGATTGGTCCACGATGATGTTCGTGACACTTATGGATCAAGAGGAGGAGGTGGTGGATCGGTCGATGGTGATGTTGGTGACAAATGTCGATCAGGAGGAGGTGGTGGTGGATTGATCGATGGTGATGCTAGTGACACAGGTGGATCAGGGGTGGAGATGGTGGATTGGTCGATGGTGTTGTTTGTGATGCATCAGGTGGAGGAGGAGAGGATGTTGGTCGCTTTGGTGAAGGACCAGGTGGTGGAGAATCATGATTTCCACTAGGTCCATGAGCATAATCCTTAGTAGATGAGCTAGATGAATAGGACTCAGTGCCATCCGTCAACCTCTGGATGAGCTTGAGGGCACCGACAACATGATGCATCAGTAACGCCATGTCGTAGGGAAGGGTGTCCCATATATCTGATATCTTTGGGGCTTACAAAATGTCCCAAACACTTACCAGTACAACTCTATGGGTGTCCATAACATGACATATGTGGTCTGCCACATCAATTCAAACTCTACGAACCGACCTGTGTGGCATACGGAGTCTATATACTGGAAGCTAATCATCGTGAGCACATAGCTCATCCATCTCCTCGTCATCTTGGGGAGGTCTGTCCCTAGAATATGTGCCAATATATACAAAACAATAGAGAATACAGATAATTGAAACAAAATGTTTCAATAAATTACATTTGAATTAAATAAGACAGTCAATTCCCACTAGCTCATTCAGTTAAGGTGTGGGTTTCATCAGCAGGGTGCCCGGGTTCAATTCCCCTTAAGGGTGAGCTAGTTGGGAGGAGACACCCAAAATCCAACTAGTTGAGGGTTTGTGAGGTCCAAGTCGGGCGCGATCCCCAGGTGATTTTGATGGCTTGGATGCCCCTGGGTCATGATTTCTTAGACCAAAGGCCACTCTCGCAAGTCAGGGAGATTCTAGCAAACAAAAAAAGAATTAAATAAGACAAAAAAATATGCAACTATATTTAACAAAACATAATGATAATAATACCTCTCTCATATGGTGGCTCACCCTAAGCAAAAAGTATATTATGATGTCCTCTTCAATCCATACCTACATATGGAAGATGTACAAGATCGTGGACATGATTGTCCTCTTTAGCTAAAAAATTGGAAAATATTTCGATTGACCAAATTACATGGCCACTCTTGGGAAACAACCGCCCCACATGCACATATGTGCGTCAGTCATAGGCATAGGAGTGAGGTTGTCGGTTAATGTAGGTTGAATGGTATGAAACCACTCAAAAAATAGGGTAAAGAGATCTAATGCAAACACGAATAATACCTTACCATAAAAAACCGAGTGACAACAATCTAAAGGAAAACCAAAATAATCTCAAAAATATCGTCGACCACCTAATCAATCAAGGCCTATATACCAATTTATCTACATAGTGTACATCAATGAGCAACTAATGTGTTTCCCATTAGAGGTAGAGTGTGTCAGTGCCTTGAGAATAATAGATAGGCACCTAACATCCTTTGTAGCAAATTCATGTAAAAAGGATGTTATGACATCCTCTCCAATCCATCCCTGCATATGGATAATGTAAAAGATCAAGGAAAATATCATACTCTCCAGCAAAACACTCGCAAATCTCTTGGCTGAGTGAATTACACAGCCACTCCAAATGGACATTCTTGGGCAACAAATACCACCACATGTGCATACGTACATTGAACTGAGAAACGAATGTGTTGCACATTAAAGGTAGAGTTTGCAAATGGCCTTAGAATAAAATACAGGCACCTAACATCCTTTACACCAAATGCATGTAACTACAACTGACCAACAACAACCTGGAATTGCATAGTATGTACAATGCCAGGGTCAACGTATTAATGCATGTACACCAGTTGGCTCTCTTGTGCAATGGCGAGCGATAGATCTTAGAACTAGGGCCAATACTCCCCCTCTTATACAGCTCAGCGATGAAATAAACATACTCCGCTATGGGTTGATACCAGATATCGAGACCGACCCTAAAATCCTACCTGCCATGATCCCAACGATAGATCAACTACTGTAAAAAAAGGAGTTCCCCTGAAGGATGTAGACTCCTCATAAAACTTGATAAGGTCAAAAATCATTAGAAGGGCACACGTGTGACCCGTAATAGGGAGAGGAAGCATCTCCCTCTCCCTCTCTCTAGCCTCCCATTAACGCACAAAGTTGTATGGATCGAGGTGTTGTTGTTGTTGTATGCCTAATCATCATCTCTGATTCACATGAAATTCTTCTTAGGAAAATATATATAGATAAAACAAATTGAAACTATAACACAAACACCCATATATAATCATTTTTTTATTTATCAGTTATTTAAACTAATTTATTTTTGCAAAAAACTGTGGTAATGTAACCAATGTACCTAAAATAACTTATATGGACAATGTTTGTTGTGCTTTAACATAAAATAAGTATCGTAATTGTTATGATGCTCTATGTTTTTTTGTGCGCCAATGTTGTTTTTATCATGACAAGCACCAAATTTTTTTTGTTCTATTTTGGTTGTGGTAGTGTGTTGTATCTTTTAACACAACGAAAATATTTTTTTGTTTTTTGGGCGGTGCATTGTTTAAAAATGCACTTATCCCGATGTGACATATGGGTTGTAACGTACCAATGATGTTTTTTGGTTCTATATTTAAAAGGAAGTGCATTGTGTTACATAATGCACCATTAAAGGTGTGTTTCGAAGGCATGCACTCACGGTTTAGTTTCTTTTTTAATACAAGAGTGCATTATAATGGGATTAACGGGTTGGTTAAATTTTCATTTTTTTAATTTTTAGGTGTCGATGCATTGTTCTTAGGAAGCACCACAACAATGTGCCATAAGGTATCGATGCGTTGTGCTCTATATTGCACCAATAACAATACGTTACGTTGGATGGAACGCATTGGTGTGTAATTATTTTTATTTTTATTTTTTACGATGCATTGTGTTTTTTAATGCATGAAAAATGTTTCCTTTTTGTTTCACGGGCGGTGTGTTGTGTTTAAGAATGCACTGGTCATGATGTGGAATATGGGATGAAATACATCAATGATGTTTTTGTTGTATGTTTAAAAAGGCGGTGCATTGTTTTAAAGAACACATTGTTATCAATACATTTTAGTGAAATGGACACGTGGTGGAGTTTGGGTTTTTTATTTTTATTTGATTGCATTGGTGCATTAAATAGGACTTAGCACACCGATTAGGTTTTTATTTTATTATGGTTAGGTATTGGTGTGTTCTTTTTAGGACGGAATGGTGCGGTGCTAGCTTGAAATTAACAGGACGCACCGACCCGATGCAGCTTATAAATTAATAGGACGCATCAACACGGTCTAGGAATTCGAACGCTTAAATCGCACCATGCAAAGTTTTAAAAAATGAAAAAAAAAGGGCAAACTCAAGATGAATTTTAAATTTTAATCCACTAGAATTGTAAATAAGGACGTAAGAAACAATTTACCTGGTTTCTTTCGGCTCGAGGAGGCATGGTTCCCCATTGAGAAAAAAATTGAAATGCGCATTGTTTTCGAAAAATTGAAAAGTAATCGAATTCACTAAAAAGGCTATCATACCGTGGAAGTGAAACTATAGAACATTGCAAGCGGTATGACTCTAAGAAGGGCGTGAGCACCGATGCTTGTTTAGGTCGGAAGCATGGAATGAAAGTTGAAAATGAACTTACCGTTGGTAATATATATATATATATATTAGCCTACCTTAATCCGCCCGACTGCAAAACACACAGATGCATTTTTGTTTAGGAGCACACTAGTAAGCTATTTTCTAAATGAAAAAAAATCAATATTTTTAAATGGGTTACATAAACGCATCAGTGTGTTGTAAATAAAGATGCACTAGTGCATGTCTAATTCTATCATGCACCAGAGATATTCGGGTCTATATGTAAAAAATCTATTTGTCAGTACTATTATGTTTACTAGTGCACCTAATTATTATACACACTGGTGTTGTTATAGTTTTAAGTGTATCGCTTAAGGAATTTTTAATGGTTTTTAAATTAAATCTTCATTAAATAACCAACTATTGTATCCACATGTAGTGCATCCTTCACACGAGCATCGGTGCTCTTTTATCTTGCAAAGCATCGATGTGCGACTTTTAAAATAAAAACGATGTTTTAGCATTTTGTAATATTAAAGGTCATCGTTGTGCACTATAATTTACACACCGGTTTGTTTTGTTATAAAGAGAACTTATGTGTTGTTGTGATTAAGGTGCACCGATTTAAAAACCTCTACAAAAACCTTTGGCCACCTACCTCCACTAGAAACCTCCATTATAAACTGACAAAGGACAAATTTTTCGAGGAGGTTTCCCAAAAACCTCCGCTACAAGGTGTTCTCCTTGTAATGTTGGGAGGAAATCCCCTTGTTATATTTGCTACCGGATTGTTGATATAAGGGGCAAGTCTTGTTTAATTAACTTGCAAGAATAGCTAAGACTCATAGAGTGGCTACTTTAAGTAGGGCCCCACCCTCTTGAATATTTAGTTGATATGTTTAGAGGTGTTTATCCTTTTGGATGAGACAATGCTATAAGTAATTTGTCTTTATTTCCTCCTAGGGATGCAAGTGCATCCACCCTATCCACCTTCCCTATTTTTCTTTCTCCCAAGAAAATAATTCATAAAGCAATTACGATACCTTGCTCGAATAAACTTAACCTTTATTATAAAAGTGGTGCATCCTGAGTTAAGGAAGGGGAAGCCATGCTTTTGTCTTCCTATATTTTTTTATGTTTTCAATTGCCATGTATCTAGGATAGGTGATCTTGGATGAGAGCGGCCAATGCCTTGCATAATTTCCAAATTGATGTGTCATTTGCTTTCAGTACGGGGTATAGATGAACCTCCATTGAATTTAGGAAGTATAGATGACCCCCTACTGAAATAAAATGACACATTTCCACCATGTTACTTTCCTTGAGATGAACCTCCACGTAATTATGTCACCCATAGTTTGATTCATTTTTGCAATGTCTCATATCGCTAGTCCTCCCCTATCAAATGGAGCTCACATAGTATTCAAGTTGATAAAATGGTGTTTTATACTATTGGCCTTGCCTCCTTGCCATAAAAATATTCTTATTTAGTTCCTAAGCATTTGCATCCTGTTTTTTGAAGCCAAGAGACTGTAGGGCAAAAAGGTAGGGAGGGAAAATATGATTGATTAGATGAGGATTACTTGGAATGAGCAATTCATCCATTGGGACACCCTTCTTATAATTTTTTTTTAATTTTTTAAGAATTGATCCAATCCACAACTTTGGGGTGGGTAAGTGCAATAGGAATATCCAAGTACTTAAATGTCTTCCAGTGGAGTTGTAGGGAGAATCCAATCACCCTAGCAATTTGTTGCGATGTTTGGAAGGAGTTACAACTGTCTATGTTGGTTTAGAGTTAATAAACACAATCCCCTCCCCCTCCCCTTAAAGCATCCATGTAATTCTCCAGTTTAAATTTGAACCTCTGAGCTATGATTATTGATGATCCCCCAAAAAAGGAGAGTGTCATATGCAAGTTGAGAATTATTCATCACTTTGATTCCTCTAACTATTTTCACCCTTTGAGTAATGTCATTGAATTCATCTTGTTCTAGTCATTTTCCAATTGACTCGGTCATCGGGATAGAGCACAGGAGAAAGTAGAGAACACTGCCTCAATCCCCCTATGCCTTAAAATAAGGAGGTTGGTTTTCCATTCATCGATGGATCTATACATGACCTGTTAATGCATGCTTTGATCCACCCAACAAAATGATTTGTAAAGATGAACTTTTGGAGCATCTAAAAAAGGAAGTGGTGTCTTACCTTATCAAAGCCATTTTCCATATCTAGCTTTAACACCATGCCTCTCTATTTATTGGTTCGATTGGAGTGAATGGATTCTTGAAATAGCATGACATTATTAGTTATCTATGTTTAACAAACCCTTCTTAGTTCTTTGAAATTAAATGTATTTATATTTTAATATAAAATGTAAATTTTGATATCCCCTAGGGTGTAGCTAATTGGCGATAAGGTGCACTATAAGGCATACCTTCTGACGTTGTGGATTCAAACCTTGATTATCCTTGTGTTCCATGCATGGGAAGCATTGGTATGCTTGGGGGTATAGTGATAGTAGATCGAAATCAACCCCATGTCACGTGAGTACAAGCTCAACCCTAGTTTCCAATTCTCCTAATCACAAAAAAATGTAAATTTATTTTTTTTATAAAATAGTTTGTTATTTTAAAATAAATTACCATCATTAATATAAAAATAAATTAAAAACAAAAACAAAAAGAACCTATGTGAAAATTTATTTATTCTAAAAAGTCAATTACCATGTTAATGTTCAAAATAATTAAAGAAAGGACAAGAAACATTATTATAATATAAATAAACAAGGAAAACACAAATCACTCCATGTTAATGTTGAAAGTAATTTTAAAGAAAGGACAAGAAACATTTTATAATATAAATAAAAAACCAAGAAAGTGATTAATAATGATGTAAAAACTCCCTATACGATGTTGATGCAAAATAATTATCTTTATATTATAATTTTAATCATGATGTAAAAACTCCCTATAAGATGTTGATGCAAAATAATTATCTTTATATTATAATTTTTTTGCCTTAAAAAGAAAAACATCTTAATAATGTGGAAAAAACACTATAAATATACATTATATTTGAGATTTCATATTTTAAATAAACATCTTAATAATGTGGAAAAAACACTATAAATATATATTATATTTGAGATTTCATATTTTAAATAGTTGTTGAAACAATCACTAATATGTTCCTATAGAATATCTCTTGAAAAGTACTCAAGTAGGTTGAGCACTCCCAGAATTCAAGAGCATATGATCAATCCATTAAACAAATAATAATAGTTGCAATGAACTTTATTAGTCTGAACATTAAATCTTTAATGTTCACTTTCACTGTGTAAGGTGAATTAGAAACCATGGCCTTCCTCATACCGCCGCCCATAGTCTTAATCTGCCATTTCCATCCTCCACCACCACTCTCCTTCACTCATCGTAACAAAAAAATTATATCATGGAACAAAAAATTCTATAAGATAGAGAGCCTGCGCTCATTTTCTTAACTATGTTTGCTTCAAGTTTGGTTCCTTGGTGTTCGACAACACAACTTTGTACCTGAAGAAGCATTATTGCTATGAAAATTTAGATTCAAAACCAGAAGGAATAAATTCAACATCAAATTCAAAGCTAGACAATTAAAAAGTAAGTGTTGCTCTCAATACATTTCCATCCTTTTCATCTTGTTGTAATTCTTTGTTAAATCCAAGCAGTGGAGCACTCGTCCAAACAGTAGCTAATTGAAACAATATGAAGATGACAAACATAAATAAACATTAGAATTTGTTTCCCAACTAAGTCACAATCAACTTGGAAAATAAGAGAGCATGGTACTTATTGATTCAACATCCCTAGAAATATAAATATTGACTCTTTTCATTTCAACTACTCAAACATATTGATCATAAACCTCTTGGAGCCTACAGATATATTTTTCATGTTGCTTCTCTCAGCAACTTGAAACTTTCTTAGTGTCGATATAATTCCCTTCAAGACCAAGCTTGGGGTATGTTACATTACTGGCCATCCCCTTGTCACTTGAGATTGCAGGAAATCTAGGAGGGTTTTATACATTTAAAAATTGAGATTTCGATACATCGAATAGTACAGAGAAAAAGAATCGACTCTTCACCGAGCAATTGGTGATGTTGGTGTAACCTACCTCCTCTTTAGTGGTGGCTTCTTTATCAGCATTAAGGTAAAAATGATCTTCATCTTTATATCAACATATAATTATTATTTTTGCATTTGCACTTGTGTTCCATATAATTATTGTTTCTGAATCTACACATGCCTTTCCTGTTGCTTCAAGAAAAACATATTATAACAATTACAATTGTAGTGTCCCCTCCTACCATATCAGCGTGATAGAGAGAACGAGGTGCTCAATCCGGGCAATTAGCCCCTTATTCATTGAATTAAACTCATTGATACAAAGAACTGTATATGTGCATGCTATAGAAACACAACTGAGATTAAATAAATCCTGTTGAATATCTAACATACATTCAGAATTTTGTGACAGTCATTAAATAAAGACCTCTGCAGAATTATAAAGGATCATATGGAAATGCATAATCATTTGAATACACAGCGGAAGCAAATTTATTAGCAGATCCATGATACATTCAAAATATTCATCAAATGATAATTGCAAACTCAACACAAGAAAAATACTTATCTCAATAAGGTAGTCCCACGCAACTGGCTATGCAACTGTAACGTTCCACCCAACCGTAGGCCAGTGTGCTCCTCAATCTCTCAGCACCACTGCCACCCCCGAGCTGGGCATGATCTCTACAAGGAACCAGGGAACATCAGACTCACACATAGCCAAGCATACACCAAAATGAGCCAAGCCAATCTACAATTGGGTTTATCAGGCTGCTAGGATATGGAAGGGAAGAATTGCTAAGCTAGTGAGCTCCAGCACAGAGCCAGGGATAACCTTGCAAGATCTATCTAGCTTGGCACCCACAATACCTACACACCCAGCACAAGGAAGTATTATTTTCTCTGCTATACAGTCCCTCAAGCCATACCTTCCCTATCTAGTGCTCTCAGGGTATGCATAGAAGAGTAACCAAAGCCCTCTTGATCTTCTTGAGAGGTTGTCTCCCCCACTAGGTTTATCAAGCTACTTCTGTCCACTACCACTCCAAAACTTCAATTCACAGGTTCAAACCAAAATGAGGATGCACACAACAGCAGAACACAATTATGGGGCAGGATAAAACGTTTTTACAGTGAGATGCATGAGATGGGGGTTTCAGCTAACTCAGAAAAACGTAGGAACCCACAAAAACGAAAATGGGAAGTTGGGGAACAACCCAGGGAGCCAAATCCGTTTTTAGAAAAACGTCCCTGGACATTCAGGGGCAAAAACGACCTCCCTACAGTCCCCAAAATGTGGCCCTTCTCTCCCAGGCTACTGCATATGCAAAAATGAACTCCCAGGCATGGAAAAATGCAGGATTTGGATGAAAAACGTGTAGGGGAAGAACCAGCTAGCTCCCACTGCGTGAATGAGTGAAGACTGACTATTCAGAATGGCTTTGGGCACCATTTCGTGGGTGTTTTCTTGCCCAAGGAGACAAAACACGAATTTCCAGGTTGATGGCTTGCCCATGCACGAAATTGGCTGCCATACTTCTTCATTTCCAAGGCATTAACTACCTTAACCAATCTCTTGGAAGAATTAAATGATTGGGTGCATGAGACAAAATGGGTAGTTGGTGGTTTATGGGTTTCCTCATTGACACATGGATTAATACCATTGGCTCAAGGGTTTGAATAATTTCCCTCCCTTTTCCTTGTAGAGTCATGCCCCATCTCTTTTGTTGCATTGCATAGCCGGTTGTGGGTTTCTCATTAAAAATTCATAATTACATGATGTTTTATATACATTGTGCCTATCTAGCACAAGAACCATAGGCATCTATTTTTTTTTTAATTGCCGATACATGAAACGCTAAATCAACGGTGGGGCCTTGGCCTTGAGCTCCTCACCATGATTAAATTACAATATGCACATCATTTACGATTTAATACAAAGGGGTCAAAATGGGGACATTAAGACAATTATGTATTCCAGACTATCTATATATAGAGAGAGATGGTTTGTAGAAACAAGAGGTGTTTTAGTAAAATTTAAACCACTTCCAGCTCCACAATTCTTAATAATCGAGCACTTGCGAGGGTAGTGGGTACATAATCATGTTTTATAAGCAATCAATCTAACAAAAAGTTACTCACGAATTCATACTCCTCTAAGTGTCATATCTTTACAAGCTTCCTTCTATGTTTATCCCTAACTCCTGCTTTCCTAACTTGCTTCCTCATCTTTAAGGGTTTTTTGTCATATTACATGGCTACAAATATATAGAATGTTATACATGAGACACCATAGGGATTTTCAAGTTCATCAATATTAAAAATAGAGACTAGAACGATATATCATTACAAATTACAGATCACTGAATGGTAGCATTATACCACGCCTTATTCTGTACTTTAACTATAACAGTATCTCCAGTACGAACATGAATTGTTGGACCTGGAAACCGTCCATTCCCCGCAATTATGTTCTAGGTGCAACAAAACTAGCCTTGATAGGGACTTGGATTCAATCTACAGTCAACCAAAACTCGTCAATTTGAATAATTGAGTTATAAGATCCTATTGCTAGGATACAAAATTCTAAATTTATGAAATGAATATGTAGCAAATTAGTGCGACCAATATGCAGACAACAAGAAATGAAAGTGACAAGTCAAAATGCTTCTAGGTCAAAAATTTAGACATGTATCGCTTAATCTGTGACTGGAACTGGTACTATTTTTCTACTACCAATTCTATGGTTATTTAGCTCTAAATAAATAATATCCAGCTCAAAATTCCTTAAAACAAAGTTTGGGTATCTGAACATTCTCCCTAGACATACCTAGTCAAATTAGCATAAATCACAATTTATGATGCTCTTTCCATAGGGTTTATGATTAAAACAAAAGTTGTGTAACTAGATTGTTAAGTTTGAATTTTGTCATGCTTTTATGATTATAGTCGTGCTAACATCCTTCAGTTATTATGTTGCAGGTTACGAGGAGACTTGACGTCTCCTTTCTTCTTTAACTTGTGACTCGTTAAACTAATAATGCATATCAAAATCATTATTAAATTTGTGAGATAAAGGGTTGGAGTGCAAAGGAAATTTTTAATTCCTCATCTTGTCAAATATAATCACTTATGCTACCCTTTCGATCAAAAAATCCATTTTGTCAAATATATCACTTATGCTACTCTTACTTGAGGTTATAAGATGAAGCATCGATATATTAAAAAAATTAAAAAATATTTTTATTTTATTTTAAAATGTATATGTTTATATAATGGTGTCTATAATAACTCTATTTCTTTTACCATCTCCTTGTACACTTTTTTGGACATCCATATTAACATGTTTTGGTGATCCCGTCATTTGTTTTTTGGAATTTTCATAATATTCCTAAAACACAAAAAGCACAATAATTTTTTTGTAAAATTGACATGAAAGTAAATATAGAAACACAAATTAATTTGGTAATTTTTGGGACATATTATAGAAAAACATGTTTAGTAATAATATTTTTTAAATGGGAGACCCGAGTTTACTGGTTATGGCTTGAAAAATGCTCTGCAACTCTTTTGCACTAGGGTTTCGGCTTCTCTAGGGTTACATTTTGCAATTCATGTTGCTGGCTACCATGGAGGCCAGTAGTGGAGGTCAGAAGAACCCCTCCTTCAGCTCCATCTTATTGCACAAGGCCGCCATAGCCAAACCTTTAGTTTTAGCATGTTCGAAACCCACGGGTAACTCTCAGATAAAAGGAAAGGGAGGAGTAGGGTCTGGCTCTTCTCCCCAGGATACCTCGAGCCACTCGACTATTCCTCCATCAGAGATTACATCACCAGAAGAAGCCCTAAAGCACAACTCGAAATGCAAACCCAAAACCCTGCAAATACCACGGTATGAAATTACTTCTACGCTTGTCAGTGAACAAATACAATTCATGTAGGATCATGCAATTATCTGTAAATTCATAGGAATTTGGCCTACGGAAAAAGCTTTGGTGGTATGCATTCTTAGCTCGTGGAAGCCCAAAGGTGAATGCGAGTTAAAGCTAGGCTCAAAAGGTTTTTTTACGGTCATTTTCCATAACCTGGAAGACAAGCATCGCATCTTTCAAGGCGGACCCTACTTCTTCCACTCCGTAGGGCTCTACGTATGCAACTGGAAGGAACAATTCTCCCCAGAGAAAGAAGATTTCAAATTTGTCCCGGTCTGGATTAGACTCTACTCCCTACCGTAGGATTTTTGGAATATCGAGACGCTAACGGGGATTGGAAATACCCTAGGAACCTTTGTTCAAATATCAGATGCAACCCTAGCAGGGAGGTACACTTCCTATGCAAGAATATGCCTCTCTTTGGACATTTCTACAGCGCTCCATGAAGCCATTTGTCTTAGTCACAGAGATTCAGATTGGATCCAACCTCTGGAATATGAGAACATTCCTTTCCATTGTCGTAAATGTCACGAGCACGGCCACCTTTTTAAGGAATTCCCTTTGAATTTCAAACCTCACGCCCCCAATCACACTAAAAAGAAATATGAAGATGGATTCACAAAAGCCTCGAGCAAGCGCAGACATCCAAAAAAGGCTCAGAACCCTAACCCTCCTCAGGATGCTCCAATCCAAAATACCTTTTCAATCCTCTCCGAGTTGGATCAGCCTAAACCCAAAGAGGGAGACATACCTGAAGGCGATATGGAGAAGAGCCCTCCAACCCTATTAGATCATCAGGAACCCATGCCCCTAGAAATTTAGAATGATTCTAAACCCTCTTTCTCTCGGGAAGAGATATTGGCTCTGATAGCAGAAATGGATCAACAGATGATTGAGGATGGTGATCCCAGCGATGGAGAAGATATGGAACTAGGGGAACTAGACCTCTCATTCTGGGACGATGCCAAAAAGAAGGGGGACACAAAATGCTTTCCTACTCACCAGTTGAAGCTATTTGCAAACCTCTACAGGAACATACACCGGAATAAGAATCCAATGAGACAAGCAGAAGCATCCTCACAAGATCTTGGAAAACCGCCTTTAGGAGTCAAGCAACGACAAAAATGGAGGGATATGCCCAAAATCCAAAGTGACACACCTAAGAAAGGCAGAAAATCCAACAGGCAGCTTATCAAAGAACTGGGATCCTTCCTAGTAGATTTGGGTCAAAGTTCATGCTTAGAGGCACACTTCCCCCCCTCAGTTTAAATGGAATTAGAACTCATATCTTGGAATATCAGGGGAATCGGAGGTGATTCCAAAAGACTTTTATTTAAGAATAGGATTCTCAATGAGAAACCTGTTGTGATCATGCTGCAAGAAATTAAATGTTCAGAGCAAAAGCTCCTGGAATTTGTTACTAAGGCCTGGAAGAAAGCGCAAGTCATTTCTCTTGATGCCAGAGAAAGTGCTATAGGTTGCTATTATTTGGGACCCCACCATCCTACAGATTGAAGGCTTCTTCTCCTCCCAGCACACCCTATCTTGTTGGTTTAAAATATTTGGATCCAACCATGGGGGAGTCCCCACTAATGTTTATGGGCCTCAACAAATGGAGCAAAAGCTCAACTTCATCAAGCACCTCAATTGGCTCCACAATAGAATTCCATCTAATAATTGGATAATAGGAGGCGATTTCAATATAATATCCTCCCTCATGAAAAAAAGGGAGGGATCAGAAGACTGGACAGAGACAGTGCTGCTCTTCAAGCTCTCATCTGTGATCTCAAGTTGGCTGACATTCAAACCACCAATGGTATATACACCTGGAACAATAGAAGAGGAGGGGATAGACAAGTGGCCAGCCACCTAGACTGCTTCCTAACCTCTTCCTCTCTGCTACAGAATCAAATTAATCTCTCAGCCAACATTCTCCTTACAGCTGGGTATGAGCACTGGCCGATTTATCTTCTTTTGGAACTTGAAGGGGCCCACAGCAAAAGACCTTTCAAATTCGAGAAATTTTGGTTATCCTACCCGGATTTTATGCCCAAAGTCAAGGAATGGTGGGAGAACTCCGCTCAAACAGAGGTTTCTGCCATGTATAGATTCCAAAAAAGACTCAAGAAACTAAAGGCGCATCTCAAGCTTTGGAACAAGAAGGAATTTGGAAACATTTTAGAGGAAAAGCTCATGCTTGAAACCCAGCTGAACACCATTCATATGCAATCCATTCATACTGGGTTCATTGAGGAGCTCAAGCAGCAGGAGTCTACCCTTCAGGAGAAACTCAACATTCGTTACCAACAAGAAGAAGAACTTTGGAAGCAGAAATCCCGAGTTCAATGGCTCAAGGAGGGCGAAAGAAACACCAATTTCTTCCATCATTCCATGCTCCAAAGAAGGCAGCAGAACAAAATCCCTAGGCTAACCTCCTCCCAAGGGCATAATCTCCAAACCAAGGAGGATATTGAAGCCGAATTAATCAATTTTTATTCGGATCTCCTCAAAGAACCGGAGGGGGACAAAACTCCTGCCATCAATCGAATCTTGCAGCACATCCCCTCCCTTATCTCGCAGGATCAAAACTCCAGTCTCTCCCAAGACATTTCCCTTTTAGAAGTGGAAACGACTGTCATGGAGATGAACTTAGGAAAATCTCCTAGCCCAAACGGATTTACTTCAAACTTTTTCCAAGCTTACTGGAACATTACCAAGCAGGATGTTTGGGATGTTGTTGAAAGTTCTAGAAAATCGGGGATCATCCTTCCAGCCCTAAATTCCACTTTCTTAACTCTTATCCGCAAAACCGATAAGCCTGTTGAACCTTCCAATTTCAGAGCTATAGCCCTTTGCAACGTCATCTACAAAATCATCACCAAAATTATAGCCAACCACCTGAAACCCATCCTTCCCCTGATCATCTCCCCTAAGAAAACTAGCTATGTGGAAGGGAGGAAAATTCTTGATGGCATCATCACCACTCATGAGGCAATCCACTCTCTCAAGACCTCTGGCACCTCGGGTATGCTTTTAAAGCTTGACATGTCTAAAGCCTTTGATAAAATAAGCTGGAAATTCTTCGGTCTATGCTAGTAGCCTTCAGCTTCTCCACCACCTGGGTCAATTGGGTGCTAGCTTTGGTCTCTTCTTCTTTATTCTCCATTCTTATTAATGGCTCCCCCTTGGCCATCTTTTCGTCTTCAAGAGGAATCCTCCAAGGATACCCCCTTTCACCTTACCTCTTCATCATCTTAGCAGAAGGGCTGGGAAGATTCATCAATGCGCAGGCTCAAGCAAACCTTATACAAGGGCTCAAGCTGGACGACTCAGGAAAGACTCATCTCCAATTTGTGGATGACACAATGATGATGGGGCATGCCTCTGTGAGAGAGGCAAGAGCTTTTAAGCATATTCTGAAAATATTTGGGGAAGCCTCTAAATGTCTATTAATAATCTTAAGTCTCAAATCTTCTTTTTCAATACTCCTGTCCTCATCCAACTCAGAATTACCAGAATTATTGGCTTCCAAAAGAGCTCCCTTCCGGCCAAATTTATAGGTGCCCCCCTCATTGACTCTGCGCCTAAAAATGCTTCCTGGAAAGACCTTCTAGCTAAACCTGAATCAAAACTCTCATCCTGGACCTTCAGAGCTCTTAACTTCCCTGGCTGCCTCATTCTTCTAAAATCAGTCCTCCAAGCTATGTCGTTATACCTCTTCTCTGCCATGGCCGCGCCTTAGCACATTCTAAAATCCATCCGCAATATGCAGAGAAAATTCTTATGGGGAGGAGCTCTTCTAAACAGAAAATGGCATCCAGTGGCCTAGAAAACTCTATGCCTGACCAAAAACAAGGGAGGCCTGGGCCTCAGAGATCCACTCACTCTCAACCAGGTTCTCTGTGCAAAGCTTTGGTGGAGATGCATCACAGAACCTACCCTTCCTTGGACTATCATTTGGAAAGATAATTATGCGAAGGATGTAAGACAGGAAGACCTTATCAGAACAGAGGATTTAACTAAGGGATCGATAATTTGGAATTCATCCAAGGCTCAAAAAGATCTCATCCGAGCTCACAGTTTTTGGGAGATTCGTGATGGGAACTCGGCTATGTTCTGGGAAGATGCTTGGCAGCAACTCCCTCCTCTACAATCCCGAGAAAACACTATAGACATGCAAACCAGAATGCAACAAACTGACAAAGTGAATGTGGCACATTATTGGTCTTAGCCCCCCCCCCCCCCCCATTGCAAGTGGTAGACTTGGCTACCGAAAGTGGACTGGTTGGGATTAGGAGCCACCCATGAGGATAACAATTTATGGGAGGACTTATGCTCCAGGAAAGTGCTGATCCAAGATACCCCTGATAAATTGAGATGGGATCACCAACCTAAAGGCTTATTCACTAACAAAGAAGCTTTTCATCTTGTGCATCCGACCATCGATCATCAAAAAGACCAAATTTGGGACAAAATATGGGACTCTAGCCTATGGCCGAAAGTCAAAACCTTCCTTTGGCTCATCGGACACAGACGCATTCTCACCTAGGACCAACTGTAATATCCTGGGCAAGATCTGACCAAAATATTAACTTCCACTTCAGAGTTTTAATGGAATTTTTCTAGCAAGTTTTTAGGCAAACTCTCAAACTGTGCAGGATGTAAGTGACGGGGATGGAAACTCTGAATGGGGTTGATAAGAGAGAGATTAAGTTCTGGAAATTATAAGTGAGAATGTGCAGTAGCAGAAAAATATGGTTTCAGCAGAAGTCCTTGGCATAAAGTACTAGGGCCATTCACTTTTCAACAATAGAATAAATCTATTGTCTACTTCGAGGCTCCCTATGCTTCTAGCATATGCCAACAATACTGGGTGAGGGTTAATAATGTTTAGGACAGAGATATATCATTCATGTAACTCATAAGGTATGCTGGAATAAATACTGGATGAACTTGGAAGAGTTTGGAGTAATTTGGGATTAATTGCACATGGTGGACTGTTGAGCTAGTCAAATTACAGGCTTTCCAAAACGAGGCTAAAAGCATCCAAATTCTTATTACAGGGACTGATATGGATATTATACTAAGTTATCAACCTCCTCCAACTAACAGAATGCAAAATGGACTCTCAAGAAATATTTAGCAGTAAATATGGTGAAACTAGTCTAGAATAAGCACCCAACTAGCTAGTCTTGCATTGTAATTCATCTAACTGCTCCAAAACTTAAAATAATCTGTTCTGCTATTATATAATGCTCTGATAAAGGATATTAAACACATATAAGACAAAATATGGGTTCATAACACTTTCTTTCTCATTATTAGATTTCCTTCCAAAGTACATGCCTCACAGGCTAGATTTTCATTACAATAGTGGGAGAAATGGAGAAAAGAATGAGAATATTATTCTGGATCTGCTCCTGAGCTATGATCAGGTCACCTAAAGGTCATGTGACTTTCATTGGCTGTATACTGAACTTCTGGACTTGATTGGGGCGCATTCACTGAGCCACCCTCTCCTTCAGGGAAAGCTCCTCTAGATTTAGCTATGAATGGGAGAAGAATGTAAGAAGAGAGTGAGGATCATATATGAATCTGATCTCTGGAAATATAACTCCCTGATATGCTGCAAATCATGGCATACTGAACTTCCTGGAGATTCTGGGCGCAATTCCTAAGAACTAGCTCCTCCTTCTGGTTATTTTCCTTCAAATCTAGCTGCTAATCCACTGTAGAATTGTCCTCCTCTTCAAGCTGACTATAGATATTCATGGTTGGACTGATATGAATTTTATTGGCTGCAATAACATATTTTGGACCTGCATAACACTCTTAGATAACTCACAAAGTCTTGGGGCACATCACCCAAGCAAACTTTTGAGGCACAACACTCAACCAGAGAGGCTCAGAGCTCTCAAACCAAAATTGCAAATGACCAAAGTTGTCAAATGGAGTTGCTTGGATTCTTTTATAAACTTCATGATGACCTGCTGAGCAAGTTCTTGGCTTGGTGACCTGTGAGAGTAGGTTACCCACTTGCCCATTCTACTCCAAAGCCATGAGGGTGCCTTTCTTGAGGAGAATAGCAACTTCTGAGCTTTCAAAACTTTCTTTCCTTCACCTCCTTCACTGAATTTGGGCAAGTGCGCTTTAGGTAGCTTTTCTGGTTGTTTCTATTTTCTTTTGGAAAGCTTTTATAAATCTTTCCACTTTCTTTACTTTCCTCTTTCCTGCTTTTGTCTGATTTTGCTAGCTTTTGTCAGTTTCCTTTCTGGGTTCATCTTGCCAACTTGTCTCCACTAGATTCCTTAGCTTTTCTGAGACTTTACCACTTAGGAAAGTTTGGCTCACTTACCAATTCGAATTTCCTAGCCAATTCATCAACCACTTGGCACATTTATTAGCAATAAACATTTAAATGGAAATAATACAACTCAGAAATAATTTAACTTAGCAATTAATTAATTATCCAATAATTAATTAATTGTTATGGTGTAATGCCTCAAAATTTCCCCAATTAATTAATTTCTCAATTAGTCAATCACTTGGACTTAGTCATGGGGTTAATAACTGCATGGGGGGGCCTCCTTATCCATTTAATTCCCAAATACAGCCTTAGGCATCTTCCATAAGGTAGTTTCCATACTTGCTCATTAATTAAATAATTATTGCCTAGGTGACTTAGGGAAAAATTACCCCATGGACCATGGAAAAATATGGGGACATGACACCAACTTTGCAAAATAGGTTTCTATGGACCTTCCAGATGTCCTCTATGCAATCAATCGGAAGAAACAATGGAGCACCTGCTAAATCAATGCCCTTATCCGTCGACTGGCTGGGACTGGGGAGCGAGCCCCCTTTTGACGCTCAAATAGAATATGAAGTGACCTGCTTGATTCCATTCATAGCTGGCATCCCAACCCATTCATAAGCCCTTTCCTCAACAAGCTTTGGACTCTTTTCCCTAGCTTGGCTCTATGGAATATATGGAAAGAAAGGAATAGAAGGATCTTCAAGAATGAAACTCTTCCCTTTCATCAAGTCCTCTCGCTCATCAAATCCAATTTACAAGAAACCATGCAACTCAAGCAATGGTCGGCCTCTGATCTAAAGGGTTCCCCTCAGGAGCTACTCATTATCCAGGCCTGGGACATGCGTATCTCCAGCCATGGCCCTACCAGCTGCACTCCCCCTCCAAAGGAAAGCATCCCCTCTACCTGGTCCCCTCCCTTAGCTCCCTTTATCAAATTAAACTTTGATGGGGCCTCCAAGGGAAACCCGGGACCAGCAGGAATTGGAGGAGTCTTCAGAAACTATAAGGCAGATATTCTTCACATCTTTGCGGAATCAATAGGCTCCTCTACCAACAATGTGGCAGAACTTCTAGCGCTAATCACTGGTCTCAACATAGCTCGGCTTCTTGGCTAGAGGTCTTTGGTAGTGGAAGGCGATTCTTAGATTATAATAAGCACAATGCAAAAAATTTCCACGGGTACCTCGCTGAGCAAGTTATCAAAACATTGGCGTTTGGACTGGTTAAAAGAAAAACTTAGTGATTCTCTCACTCACTTCCAGGTCCTTCCAGAAATCCACATAAGATGAACTGGAAATAAACTGGCTGACCACTTAACAAATCATGGATTTGACGCAACAATGGAGACGCTTGATCAGAATTGGCTGTATTTCAATTTACAACCTCTCAAGGATCAGCTTCAGAGAATCAAAGATCAGGATATCCCTTCCCCACGGTGGGTGGACAGATGGACAGTTGCGAGGGTGGATGAGAGGCACGCAGCAGGAGAGGCACGCAACAGGATGCCCAGTCCCCTGTTCTCCAACCTCATCGCCCCCCATCAGACCGTTTATATCATTTCCAACCTCCCTCGAGGAGAGTAATTGCTACCTGATCGCAAGTACGAGCTCTCATCAGCAGACGACGGATGGCACATCTGCGATGGAGGATTCGCACAAAAGCGGGCACTTTGATCATAATGAAGAGGTGTGAGGAATTTATAGTTCTATCAAATGAGAAGTGGTGGAGAAGCTGGGAGCTCTCTAGCATGCAAGTTCATTATTTAACTCAACCGAGCATTAGAGAGAGTTTTAGCAAGCAGTTGGGCGCAAATTCGAGCCTGGTCCTCATTCTATTCGCTTCTCTGGAGTTCCCTGTGGAGATTTCCAGTGGGGGAGTTTTTCCTAAGCGCCTCCACCAGTGATCCTATCCACTTCCTCGAGCTGCTCATGCTCACTTCGATTGCAACTTGTTCCCTCCCTGTTGTTAGCATGCCTCCCACGTCGGGCCTCTACTCTGCCTGAGTTTTGTCTGTTTGAACCAATGGGCCCCCCAATTCACTTTCAAAAGCAATTAATTGACAAGTGCAAGCGTTACAAGAAGGAAATTCCCAAGTCTGTCCAAGAAAAAATCCTGCAGGCTAAGAGGGAAACCGAAATTGATAGAAATTGCCTAGGGGCAGAGGAAATCAAAAAGGAGTTTGAGGAGCTCATCCCCGATCCTGGTTCTTCCCATGGCCATCTCACCCACTATCAGAAGTCCTTGGATATGCACTGGTCACAGAAGATGGTTCTTGGCAGAACCTTGGTGGAGAAGGATGAACAACATGGTGAAATCTTGCTCTTGCAAGATGAGATAATGTTGCTCCTGCAGCGTATCCTGAGAAATCAGGTGGAAATTGGCAAGCGGTTGGGTATGAAGCTCGAGCCCGGCTCTACCAGCGGGACTCATGAGTAATCTGTTATTTTTAGCTGCTCCTGTTTTTTTCTATGCTTCTAATTCGGACTTTCAGAAGTAGGACTTATCTATATGTTGATGTTTACTTCTGTTTATGCTACTGATTATCACATTATTTTTAGTTATCATGGAAAACTCTGTTTTAAGGCTGCTTAATAATTCTCAATCACTTTGGTATTGTCTTGTTTCCTTTCGGGGGAGACTGCCAACTTGACCTTCAAGCCTGTTTTCTCTCTGTTGGGAGGGCTTGGTTCTGTCTGTAAAAAAAAAAATTTGAGGCAATAGCAGGGTCGTCTAACTTACAAAAAAAAAAAAAGATTAAATGGTGTGGGGGGAATATTCCTTGATCCTGGAGGATGTGCAGTTATAACCTTCTGATTGGGTTTAGGGAAAGATGCAAATAACCAACCAAAGTGACATGCCCTTTATCTAGGACTTGAACATGTTGTTTCTCCTGGAATTCAATCGGTTGTCATTATTGGGGAATCCCTTCTGATCATTTCCCAAGCCAGGAAAAGAATGGATCTAGAGGATAGAATAGTGGGGGGCTTAAAAACACATCAATGGGCTTTTTCCAAAAATTCCTGATGTTTAGTTGATGCATGCTCGACCATAGAACAATAAAATCGTAGATAAACTCACAAATTATGCCACGTTGGCTCCCTTAAGGTTTATTAATACAGAGTTAATAAATGGTTCAATTAGCATTTAATATGGTCTTTTCAACCATGAATGTACCAAGTTTTGGATACATTCCCCAAATCCTTTCCAATATGGAAATCCTACTCCCACACATGGATGAGTCTATGGGAAGCTTGGCCATGGCTATACCTCTGGAGGTTTTGAAATATCCACCCTTCCATTCAAGTCACAACATTGTAGGTGGTATATAAAATCGCAGAGAATATTGGGTGAAGCCTGGTGCTATTAGTAAACCTATGAGTGTGATTTTGTGGTCGGTGGAGGACAATGCCTTGTGAGAGTGGCTCTCTATCGCAACAATGGTGGAGTATGTTGAGGAATGTTTCCAATTGGTGAGTTTTGAATACCGATATGGAAATACAAAGATAACTCTTTCCCTGCTTTGGAAAGTGTGGGACTCTAGAATATTGTTGGGTTTCTTTGGATTGGTGCCCAAAATGAAGTCAGAAGTAGATTTGGATTCCAATCTACAATAATTATCTGCATCCATTAGCAATGTTCGAGCTAACATAAGGTATATTAGGAGAAACCTGTGTTGGATAAATTCATAGTTGGAGGGGGTTCTGGAGGTAGTATGCTGCATACGTCTAGTTTAGAGCGTCACTTGCATGATGCAGAAGGGAATATCAAAGTTTATGGTTCCCAAGTCGAAACAATGATGACAACATTGGGTTATCACGAGGACTTGCTAATAGCAAATCATTCCAGACTCACAGATCAAGCTGGAAGTAAAGGAATTGAAGATAAGTGTGTTCATCAACCTCCCCAAGTCGCTATGAAGATCTCAAGATCTGAGGAACAAACAGGAGAAAATGTCAAGCCACAAGTCATGGATAGTAACCATAGTACTACTTAAATTTTAGTTACTAAATGAACTTTTATTGTATAATGTTGCTACAAAAAAATGTCAAAATATACAGTAGTTTAGTTGATGGTAGTTTTTTTCTAATGGTTTTAAGACTATGAAAAATTGTAATTGAGACCCGAATACTGCACAAGAAACTCTAAAGATTTATTTTTGGACTATTTTTCATCTTTCTATAATAAATATTTATCCATTTTTGTTTTAAAAATAAATCATACTTTTTAAATTATTATATTTTGTTATTGTAAGTTTTTTCTATTGCAAGTCTCATTGGTCTCATGAACACTGCTTTGGAAACAGTTGTTGTAGTTTATATATAACATGATTCTTGGAGTCATTAGATTGATTTTTGTACTATAAGTGGAAACTATGTATATATGTTATTTCCACTATATCCCTCATAGTTTTGGAAAAAAAAATCTCCCTCTCGTTAACTTCCAGCACCACTCCAGATGAACTTAGGACCAACTCATCATCATTTAAATCCTTCATAATTTTTATCTTCTTAGGATGGCATTTTGTTCCCTCTGTATTGATCCTTGTAGAACATTAAAAAAATGTGAAATCAAGCTTTTAAAACACGTTGACTATTAATGTTTTTTTCACACAAACAATTAATAATATATATTAAAATAGTTTGTGACAAGAATCCAAATCAGCTAAGAATTACAAAAATCATATAGCTTGGTAGGAAGAGGCGAGCTCTGAAAAACAGTAAAGTCTAAAATTTGCTAAAGATTGTATAGAAATACTTATTACAAAAACAACAGAGTTGTTGTATCTACCAATTCAATTGTTTTTCTTCAAATAGTGTACCCAAAATCTAGAATGTTATATATTCTGATATACTATCCTAATACATATAAGCACTTAAAACACATTACACATATTCATTTGAAAAAAACATATTAGTTATAGTTCAAGACCTGCGGGTCGTTGTCTCCGTCCATACGCATGTCCCCTGTGCAGAAGGGGCGGTTTCCTGATATCTAGAAGCAGCTGAAGTAGATTGAATCAAAGTTAGTTATGAGTCTTGTGCCTGCAAGTGAATGTTGAGATATTCCTCCAATCACATGGTTCCGAGCATTTTTTCATGAACGATCCCTCTAACTTCCTCAATAGATTGATTTATCTCTAGATTTTTCTCTTGTTGATTGCGAGAGATGCTAGAAATTAAAAGTTGTAAACCGTTCAAATCTTCATGAAGGTTTATCACATCTCTCCTCGGGGATTATATATCACAATACAATCACTATGTGTAGGCCATCTCAGCCTCTTGTCCCAAGGAATTTGAAAGTTGTAGCTACTCCAAGTGTGTGCCAACCTGAATATCTCCCCCTATATTTCCAACAAACTACGACTCTACCTTCCTATGCCCACCCATGATGGCAAGACTTGGTTAACAATCAAGATTCTAAGTAGTAAATTCCAAATTGAGATGAAACCTCTATCTCCAAACTTCGTTTCGTCGCAGAGTGTCGCAGGAACCAAGCTTCTTATCACTAAATGCAATGGCTTTCCTGTGGATGTTATATGTCTTGTATGTCCTCCCCTCCCCATAAAGCTAATAATGTGAGTCCTATCCACCTATTGTTGTTGATTCTCTCCCCAATTGACAAGCCTTGTGCAACAAATTATAATTTTTGCATTCATGGACAGTTGAGTGTTGACATGACTCCCTCATTAAGTTCCAAATTCCCTTGCTTAAGGGTGGCTTCATTGTTATCCAAATCATCCACTTTGATATTATTTTTCCGTAATACATGATGATAGGAGATTTGCATGGTTTCGTAGATGAGGTTAATTGATCTCAAGAGTTGCTTCAGGGGTGAATAGTTTTCTCTAACCCCTAGACACATCTCATTCATGACAACCATTGATTCCCTGATTGCTTTTATCATTGTGACTCTTCTTTCCTTGATGTGTTGAAGTCCTAAAAAGAGAGCTAGGGATTCAGCCGACTTATTGGAATCCTTTCCAAGTCCCCATGCATAATTTTGTTATTATTTTCCATCGGGGCCATAGATGACCCCCCAGTGCCTACTGCCCATTTAACTATTAATGTTAGAAAATTCATTTTTAGTGAAAAGTCAAGGAAAAACTTCATGTTGATTACCTTTTGATCCACATAATTCCTCTCTTTGCAACATTTCCATAAATCGTTTACACTCTTCTGCACTCAAATTGTGAACGATCTTATCGAGTTTCTCCAAGTTATTTCTCAGCATGACACGCATTAACCAATACACATCATTAATTCAAGCCTGCATATAATTCAAATATATTAAATTTCTAATAAAACTTATAGAACTTGACTTGTTCTTTTGTTGGGATGATTTAGCATTGTACTCGCTCTTGGGCTTCTATTGACCATCTTATTTTTAAAAAGAAAAGAAAAAAAACTAGGAATCCTTAGGTATAGAAATTATGAGATAATTTTACAAAAATATAATGGTACGCATAATATAAATAAGCACATGTGCAGTATACATAATTGTGCTCACCAATGTGGTATACATACATGTGTGCATCGGTGTATCATTCACGCAATATTACAAATTCGAATACTTTTTTTTGACAAATGTTATATTCACCCAGTGCTCTATAAAATACTAAATACCCGGTGCCTCATAAATGTTTATGTGCACCACGAAACCTGTGAACAAATTCAAAATGAAACGTTTTTGGTAAAAAAACATTTGTTTAAATTACGAATTAAGCAGTGCATATGATAGACACATGATAACCAATGCAACATTAAGTAACTATGTACTGGTACGGTATTTCTGTACATACACACCAGAGTAGTACTTCTATATAATGTGCATTGAAAACCGTGAAAGCATTACAACGACCAATTTTGGTATCCAATGCAATGAGTGGTCCTATTGCAACATATACCAAATACCCCCATATAAAAGTAAAATAACCCTCTAAAAAACTATTGCTTGGAAGGAAAATAATACAACTTGTAAAATATAAAGAGTGTAACCAAGAGAAGAAAAATAAAGATAGGGCTTCCAATACTGAAGGTAAGTATGAAACCCTTTTTTATAATACACTGAAAATTGTTTGAATCCAATAGGGGGGATTTTGATATGTTCAATAAAATGAAGTGACATACCATAAATTTCTTCTCTACAGATTTAGATGTGACCTACAGTGAGCCCTTACAAATTTGTCTCTTCAAAAAAATTTATTCATTCTAAAGTCGTTGTCGATAAATCTTTCTTGCACAAATACCCTCTCTAAATCTTAGGAAAATAATGAAATTAGGATTAGGGTTTCTTTTATAAACACACATTTAAGAAAATGAAATTCTCACTCATTTTTTCACTGTTTATTTTATCCCATTAATCATAAACCCACACACTGATTTTTTTTAAACTTACATTTATTGATGCACTTTACAGTAAAGAGCACCAATTTTTAATTGTGAGTGAAAAGCACCAGTGCACTTTAGGTTTTATAGCGCACATAAAAAAAGTAAATATTTGACAAAATGCATATGCAAAATTTCGCAAGTTAATTTTTGGGGAGATTTTGCTTTGCGAAGGAATAAATGGAGTATGATAGGTGGTGTTTTTCTTGATAATGCGCAGCGGTGCTTCTTTTATATTTGGATGCACAAATGCATCAAAAAACAATACAATGCATTGATATCTTATAATCATTTTGGAATTATTCTTGAAGTTATATTGTTTTGTTCTTCCCAAATTTTCGTTTAATAATTTATTCACATATTGATGTTTTTTTGGCTCAGATGGTGGGGGGAAACATTATAATACCAAATGGATAATTCTTCATATTCTATCTCATTCCATATCATTGCAAGTTCTCCAAGTTTTCCCCCTCCATTTGCAGTAAGTTCATATTATATTTATTATCCATTTATCTAATTCAATTTATGTTATTGAAGCATATGTGTTTTAATAATTGTTCATTGAACATTGCAAGATCATGATTCAGGATCGAGTTCAGATGCACAAGATATTCCACCAATCCAAAAATGGTGCAAGCTCTTATTAGGAAAAATATATCGTAGGCATATGTTTGACAAAAATGGAGAGTTGCTTTACCATGCCAATTGTAACACTCCATATTCTAGCAACCAACCTAGGTCAATGGTACTGCATCGTGAATTGGATCTCTTTTACTACACCACAACAATATTGGGTTATTCAAAATGTAAAATGTTTAAGGAAAACCCACAACGTGTCACAATGTCCCATTATATTAACGATCAACTACCCAAAGTTGATGGTCTCAAATACCTCTCATTGTAGTCAAGAATCCAATATGTGATATAGAAAAGAGATGTAGGAACACTTCCATATCCTCTTTTTTTGGAAAGTTGGAAATCAGATCAACTAAGTTTCATCCTAAATTGACCAACTCGTCTCCTTTTGTTTAGTCAACTGAGAGTTCTAGTGAACCAAAGTATGATATCAGTGCTACCAAAAACATCTCTACTAGGAGATCCAAAAATTTATGGGTGTTGAGAGCAAAAAAGTCCAAGTACACACCAAGGTGTTCAATTGTTGTAAGGGAGTGATGACTTCCCTCTTCCTATACTTTTGTAATGTAAATACCAAAAATGTTAAAAATATGCTTTGTATGGTGCTTGTTCGTATTCCATGAATGTTCCTGGTGTTGGAACCAAATTCTCCTTTTGTGGTAATAGTTATATGGTTTCCAAGTCTAAAATAGATGTTGCAAATATTTGGTTTCTTATCCTTTCACATGTATTTGTTCCTCCCAAACAATCAATAGTACTTATGTTGTTTTATGGTCCTATTTATCGTCGATATGATTACTTGAATATTGTTAAATACAAACATAGCGTTTCCATGTATAGTATGTGCATGAATGGTTATGCTTTTGGAAAATTTGACAGGAAAAATCTAGCATATATTAATGGTCATCCACAAAATCATGGGAGCATTGCAGGGTCATAAATATTTATAGGTCCTCATTATTTAGTACAAATTGTTCCTTTGAGGAACACTCTGATGACGAAGAGTTCTTTATAAAACGAAAAGCATACAGATTTGTTGTAGTGCATGCAATACATAGTTTTGTCTCACGGTGATGAGTTATTAATAAACCATAACTTTCGTAGACCACTAAATTCTCATAAAAAACACCTTGCATTGAGTTTACCTTTAAATTCCCCCTTAGGGCATAAGAAAAAATATCATTAAGTAATTTGTTTTATCTTGATTTCATCATTCTCTAGGAGTTGACTTTGCACTCCCACGTTGTACTCTTACTGGATGTATCCTTTAGTCCCATTGACACTTCTATGTTCATCCAGTGGACATTAATAAAATTGTATTATCTTATATTAAATGGAACTAATGTAAATGTATTTCTAAATTCAACATGTGTTATATAAAGTGGTTGGTTGTATGTTTATCATTGGGGAAAAAATTTGCGTGCTTGTAATAAATGTTTAGTATAATGTTTGAGCATATTAATGCATTGTGTTATTAACTTTATTGATCTAATGTTTAATATTTTTACAATCATGATTCAGACATGATTAGAAACATGTCTGCCACCTCCTTTTACACCCCACTACGATATCAAATCCAAAGAAAGCTACTAAATTAGCATAGCTCAGATACGAAGCATACCAAGCATGGTTGAATCAACCACCTATCCAATTCCCTCTATGTCCTAAATCACCAATTCAAAACCTCTACAATAACACTAGTTATTCACATGTCGGGGATGGAGGCAATGATATGCAGGTTGGTATGGATGATTTCTTATGAGATACCCATGCCATGGAGGGAATATTGTTGCATGCATTCCAACAAATTGAAAATGGGGATGATGTTGATATAATCGATACCTTCTTCAAAATACTGAAATATACTTCAACCACCCCTCTCTTTGGACATGGATCAAGTCCTACCCAAATAGGCACAACAATGTTACTCTACAACTTGAAATCAATGTGTGATATGTAATACGTATGCTTATCGGCACTTTTGAGGTAACTAACCATTAAGTCCCCTATTTTTTTAAGGAATCTTGTCACAATGAACATTGAAAATTGTTGATTTTATGCATGGTTGATGAATGTGTGCATTTATATTCCCCACTAATTGCAGGTTACAAAAAGATAAGGTACTTTCGAGTGATAATGTCTTGCATGAAAGATACGTTGAGGCAAATAAAATGTTGAAAAGGTTGGGTGTTGAGTACATATCATACCGTGCGGGAATGATTGTATTCTATACATAGACGAATATTTCGACAAAGAGATATGTCAAGAATGTGGGCATGATAGATACTAGAAATTAAAAAAAACATGGCTAAGGCACATGGTCCTTCTGAAAAACAAGGGTAAGGAAAATGGTCCTTCTCATAAGATATTGAGGCATTTTCCTATAATTCCAAAGTTTTAAAGGCTCTTCCTTTGAAAACAATTAGCCGAGTTGCAGGGGTGGCATACCTTACATAGAATGAACCAAGATTTATGTGAATCACAACCTATTCAATAACCATGAAGCATATAAAAGATACATGGCTCAATAAACTTAAAGATGAGGTATAAAACCTTTGATTAAGCATAGCCATGGATGGAGTTAACCTATACTCCCTCCAAAACACCAACTATTATTGATCCCATGGTTTTCCGTGAAGGTTGAACATCTTATGATGGCTCTTATAGTCCTAGGTAGAAAACAAGTGAAGCTAATGAATGTTTACCTCCAACCACTGATCGATGAATTTAAGTAATTATGGGAATAGATACATGTATAATATGTATCAAAACCCATCACAATAGAAAGGTATTTTACGTTGAATGGTATATATGCGTACACCACGCACGATTATCCAAGAGTAGGAATTTTCTCTAGTAAGCATGTTGATTGATTTGTCCTTATCGATAATGTTCTTTTTGGCATAATTAATTTGGTTCAACTATGTTTTTTGACGCTAACATGATCTGTATACAATAATATCGCAATTCTTGTAACAAAAGGATATCATGGATGTACATGTTGTAGACCTTCTATAAAATCTAGGTGGTCCAACCACCTATG
This sequence comes from Larix kaempferi, assembly GCA_027924585.1. NCBI lineage: Eukaryota > Viridiplantae > Streptophyta > Pinopsida > Pinales > Pinaceae > Larix > Larix kaempferi. Next base: position 2,750,401 of record BSBM01001409.1, on the reverse strand, counting down.
AAATTCAATGTACAACCGCTCCACGGTATTTCTTCCAAAAGAGCACCCTTATAGAATACTTACATTTGCTTTCAATGGTAAACCTAATAAGACCTAGAGACCTGGAATAATCACACTGGTAGATTGGATTAAGGCATATGACACAGAGAAGGAGAAGGAAATTGTAGAAATTTTTTATTTAAATGGGGAATTCATGTTCAATGATCCTAAATTTTTTTACACCTATGTCGCAAAAATGCCCATTGGGATCAAAAAGAAATCTGTATTTTATGAGCTTCTGTATTGGGAGCATCTTAAGATCGCCCACTTACTAGATCATATGCATATATTCAAAAATGTTTCATCTTCTTTATGGAGACACATATCATCCAAATAAAGTGACACATTGGTTGTTAGGAGAGATCTTATTTCTTAAAATACTAAAAAGAGACATTGGCTAAGAAAAGAAAGTAGAAGAAAGGTTGGTCCTTCTTGGTCTTTTAAAGAAGGTGATGTCCCATACATTCTGAAGAAATGCGATCTACCTATGGTGAAGGATGTTATATTGGGTGTGAAGGCACATTCTCATATGGGTCAACTCTAAGATGTCACGTCATTGTAGAAGGAAATTCGTGAGTGTTGAAATCACATGACCATCTAAAATTTCTAAGGGTATGTATCGATAATACATTATTCTTTTCATAGTAGTGTAGGTTAAAATATATTGTGCCCTCAAAGTTTTATGGCAATTAATTATGTGTATTGTGTCTATTTAGTAGTGTCATTATCCTTTTCTCGTGCATGGTTGTATGAACCATGACTTCCCCCAAGACCTGCGACGTGCCATATCGAAATTATATGCATTTGTATGTTGGATCACATCAAAGGAGATTCATATGGCTAGCATTCCATAGTGGCATCAAGAAATAGTTGAGATTGTTCATATGTTTGAGAAGGAAATTCCCACGATTTTTATGGATGTTATCATGAGGTTGAATTAGCTAACGTGATCTCATGTCGTTGGATGTTCTTCTTAGAGAGGTACATGAAAAACTTGAAAGGGTTTGTTCGTCAAAAGGAAAAACCAGTGAGCCCTATGGCAGAGGGGTACATAGTATATGAGTCCTTCTATTATGCTAGTGAGCACATCAAACAAATTGATGACACACTAGGGGCAGTGGTTTGGGACAACGATTGAGATGAGGACAAAAGGGAAGGGGATATACTCCAAACGAATGGAAAAAGGCACATTAAAGAGTAAGTCACTTATCTTTTGTCAAATTTGTAGAGAGTAACTATTTAAATTGAAGTTGATATTATATATTTGATCTCATATTGTTCTTTTTGAATTCTTGTATACCTCAATGAATTCAAAAATTGACGCCATCAATTAATTCATCGTTTACAATGTGGAGGAAATACAACCATGGGTCGTGTTCTATGAAGAGAAAAGGAAGGAAATGGAAAAGTGACGGGAAATAATTCAGACAGTTGAATGGTGGAATCATGCCTTATCCCGATCACTTAAAAGAAAATATGCCAATGGTTTGTCCCAACAATTGCGTGGATGACCAGGTCACATAGAAATATGTGGCATTCAGTCCTTACCCGCATGGAGAAGAGGATGCACTAAAGATAGGGATTGGGTGCAGCGTTATGCAATAATCTCTCTAAGTACCACGTTCAATTTATAATACAAATTTGAATTGTAACATGTATTATGTAATTATTAATTCTCGATTTATTAGACGTATGACACCATCCTTTGTTCACATTTTTACAGGTGCATTTGTTTCCATCTGTGTGGGCATGTAGAAATCAATTTCACACTAAGGATGCCGATGATGGACACCTCACACAAGATTGTGGAGTGGATTTCGATTTCAACCAATCTATTCGTGCTAGCCACCATAATCAAAACGTAATAGAAGGGAAGTTAGGTTATTAGAAGTCAGGTGCTATAGAAGATCAAGGATAATTAAAACCAATGCAATGTTTTTCTATGCAATACAAATGCATTTTGTTTTAGGCCAGTATAATAGAATAATACATGTAGAAAATACAAAAACAGACGGAGTATAGAAGACTGTAACTATTTTGTTTTTTATATTTTGTATGTAGAACTAAACTCTTCTATTTACATAGCTCATCATAGATAGATCTTGAATGTAACCACAAGTTGCCCAGTTCAGCCGCAACTTCTTTTTTGATAATACAAAATTAATCGTTTATGTGAAAGAAAGAAAAAAAAGCAATATGTTATGATCACTATTTGCAATATTAATAATATGAATATTATCGTCTAGAGCATTTTAATTGTAGGTATTTTTTAATCTTCGTTTATATTTAATATAAAAAAATATAATCATCTTCTTGATTTAACAAAAGGATTTAATAAAACAAATTGATTTAAAGAATTAATAAAATATGATTTAGGAGTGTTGTCATGATTTAACATAATCAGATAATAAAAATCATTGAAGTGTTTTTTATGATTGTTTTAGTGTTTTAATAAGCAAGATGTTTGCAATTTTAATAATATGAACTATTATCATCTAGTCACTTTAGTTGAATGTATTTTTTATCTTTTTTATATTTGTTATAAAAATATTTAATTATTTCCATGATTTAACAAAAAGATTCATTAAATCAAATTGATTTTAACAATTTACTCATTAATAATATTTATGATTGTTTTTATGATTTAATATTGTTTGTAAACATTTTTAATCAACATCTTGTATCGTGTTGGACAACAAACAATTCACCTTGAAGAAGAGTTAAACATTATGTAGTGACCCCATTTCCAGGGCCCTCTCAAAAGACTATCTAAATGATTTCTAACATAATATAAAACAATGTCGATCTTACCAATGATAGAAAACTGAAAATTAACTCAAAAATTTAACTTAGAAAATACAATGGAATAATAAACATGTCAGTCGTAGGTCGATTTCGTTGTCGAAGGAGGAGTCGTTTTCGTCGCCTGATCCAGTTTACCCTTTTTTCATCCGCATATTCCGTTGGATTCCATAGGTAAAAGCTCATTAACCATAGTCGAAGCAACCGTTAGCTTCGCCACCCAACCGTAGGCTTATGCAATTAGTCGCATAGCCACCCCCGAGCTTCAGGGTCATAGAGGATACACACTTGCAAAGGTTCGGAAATGAGATCCCTTAGCCAAACTCTCCATAGAAAGCACAATCAGAAACTCAAAGCCATTACGGCAGTCATCCAACAATAGGGTCCTTTTTCCCTTCTTCTCATCTTTCTTAAATAGGAAATTTTTCCTGCGACACATGTCGCTTCATGCAAAAATACTCTTTTATGTAATATTCTTTAATACAATTATTCACTCACCCATGTGTCACTCTCTCATGAGAGTGCGCCTACTTCCCACATTTTACTCCTAGATGTCCCCTGATTCTAGGATTTCAATCCCTATTTTAGTGGGTGCATGTGGAGTTGACTATTTAATGACTCCTAGTCTATCTTTTTCTCCATATTTAATTATTCCCAAATATTTAATTATAAATAATCATTTCATGCACAAACAATCTAATGCAATACTAGATGCCAAGTACATAACTACAAGTAGTCCTTTCATGCACAAATAATTTACTGCAATTCTATATGCCAAATACATAACTACAAATAGTCCTTTCATGCACAATTAATTTTAATGCAATTCTATATGCCAAATACATAACTATAAATAATCCTTTCATGCACAATTAATTTAATGCAATTCTATATGCCAAATACATGGGTGTTCGTTTATCCATTTTCTTTCCTTAATTGTCTAGGTACCACATTGTCGGGTCCTTATGACTTTATTTCCTTAATTGTCTAGGTGCCAGATCATCGGGTCCTTCTGATTTTCTTTCGTTAAATGTCTAGGTACCACATCCTCGGGTCCTTTTGACTTTATTTCCTCAATTGTCTAGGTACCACATCGTCGGGCCCTTCCAACAATACTTTCTCATTTTACTGTTGTGTTGGGATTCCATGTATTGATTTAGGAACCGTTACCTTAAATCATACGGCTACACTCTATGTGAGACTAATGGCGCTTAAGAGTAAGATCATTCTTATTGTGTGCCCCTCAACCTCGTACGTGACCAATTCGTTATGGTCTCCCCCATACAACTTCACGCTTCCCCGAATAAAGCTGAAAGGGCTTTCCAAACTCGTGTGTGGATTCTTATCGGAAGCCGACATCATCGTCGTACCCCCATGTGTGTTTTTCTTATCCTCTGCGACCCCCTTTCCATTATGTCGTGAGTCATTCAGTAAACCGTCTTACCTGTCACTGTACACATACTCAGAGCACACATATCAATAGTATTGCTCAAAACCATCATATCATAATTCACTTCATTCATTCGCCAATCGTTAAGCAAACATATATATTTGTCCATTGGATTCATATCATAATCATCCGCATAATTTCATTTCCATAATTCAGCATAAATACAACATTCATCATAAGGGTTCACATGTGCTAATCAATCAGCAATATTTCATATTAAAATCACAAGTATCCATAATCATCATTAAATCAATCATTCTTTAAAAACATATTCGTTTATCACATACATTTCTAAACAATTTTATTTCTAAGTCAACATATATGCAGTCATTTATCTTGGTTTCTTTAGCTGGGTCACTTACCGATAAGTGTCATCAATATCGATAGTCATAGCGAGTTTGAGGGGCATTACACATTATGTTGGATTATGGTTATAACTTTTCGCAATAATGATCAAAATTAAATGGTTTCATAAAACTAAAGTTAAACAATTCAAAAAACAATAACATCAATGATATGCATATCCAATATGCACATATATCAATATATATTTCAATATACATATCAAATATACACGTATATCAATATACATTTTATAAATCAAACAACGTCAACATCAACATGATATGTCAAAAAATATATACATGAGTGATATACATATCAATATACATCTCAAATATACATCTCATTAAAATCAATAAACCTGTCATACATATATCAATATACATCTCATCGAAATCAATAAACATACAGTTCATAAATCTAACAACAACAACATCAACATGATATGAAAGAAATATAATATACATGAGCAATATAAATATCAATATACAACTCATCAAAATTAATAAACATGTGAGACATATACATCTCAAGTGAAATATACAGCACTAAATATACATGTCAAGTACCAATACTACTATATAGGTATATCTCACCATGTCAAATATAATATCTCTTTATTAGGAGGAGGAGGTGGTGGTGGATTGGTTGATGATGATGTTGGTGACACATGTGGATCAAGAGGAGGATATGGTGGATAGATTGATGGTGATGTTGGTGACACATATGGATCAGGCGGAGGAGGTGGTGGATCGATCAATGGTGCTACTTGTGACACATCAGATGGAGGAGGAGGGGATGATGGTCTCTTTGGTGGAGAATTGGGTGGTGGATAATCTTGATGTCCACTAGGTCTAGGAGCATCATCTTTCATAGATGAGTTAGATGAAGAGGACTCAACATCATCTCTCAACCTCTGGATGAGGTCGATGGCATCGACAACATGACGCGTCAGTAACTTCATGTCACAGGGAACGGTATCCCATATCTATGATAGATTTGGGACTCATAAAATGTCCTGAACACGGACCGGTGCCACTCGCTAGGTGGTCATCACACGACATATGCGGTCTGGCACATCAGTTTGGACTCTACAGTCTGATCTATGGGCATATCGGGTCTATGTATCGGAGGTTGATCATGGTGAGCACCTGGCTCATCCATTTCCCCATCATATTGGGGAGGTGCGTCCCCAACATATGTGCCAATATACAAAAAAGAATAGAGAATAATAATCAAATAATTGAAACAAAATGTTACAATAAATTACATGTGAATTAATTCAGACAAAAAAAATGCAACTATATTTATCAAAACATAACGATAATAATACCTCTCTCATATGTTGGCCCATCCTGAGTAAAAAGGATATTATGACATCCTCTCCAATCCATACCTACTTGTGGATAATGTACAATATTGTGGACAAGATCGTCCTCTTTATCTAAAAAATCACAAATCTTTCGATTGATGAAATTATACAACCACTTTGAATGGCCACTCTTGGGAAATAACTACCCCCACATGCGCACGTGTGCATCAGTCATAGGCATAGCAAGGAGGTCATCGAGTAATGTAGGTCAAGTGGCATGAAACCACTAAAAAAATAGGGTAAATAAATATGATGCAAACATGAATAATCCCTTGCCATCAATAACTGAGTGGCAATGATCTAAAGCAAAACAAAATCATCTCAAAAATATCACCGACCGCCCAATCAGTCAAGGCTTTTGTATAAAACTATCTACATAGTAAATCAATGAGAAACTAATGCACTTCCCATTAGAGGTAGACTATGTATGTTCCCATAGAATAAGATATGGGCACCTAACATCCTTTGCACCAAATGCATGTAACCACAACTCGCCGCCAGCAACTTGGAACAGTGTAGCGTGTACAATGTTAGGGTTAACATATCTATGCATGTATGCCAGTTGTCTCTCTCCTGCAACATTGAGCAATAGATCTGGGAACTGGTCCAATCCTCCCCCTACTAGACAACCCAGTGATGAAATAAACATCCTCCTCGGTGGGTTGATACCACAAATCGAGACCGACCCTAAAAAGATGCATACCATGATCCTAATGATGGATCAACTACTGTAAAAACAAGGAGTCCCCCCTAAGGGTTTAAACTCCTCATAAAACTTGAGGAGGCCAAAAATCCTCAGAAGGGCACGTGTGACCCATAATAGAGTGAGGAAGCATATCTCTCTCTCTCTCTCTCTCTCTCTCTCTAGCCTTCCACTCACACACAAAGTTGTATGGGACGGATTGCTTCTATTGTTGTGTGCCTTGTCATCGTCATTGATTCACATAAAATTCTTCTTAGGTAGATATATATAGATAAAACAAATTGAAACTATAACACAAACACACATATATAATCATTTTGTTTTAATCAATTATTAAAACTAATTTTTTTTTTGCAAAAGACTATGGTAAATTAACCAGTGCGCCTAAAATAAATTATCTGTAGCGTGGCCAATGCGCTACAACGGAAAATAAGCACCATAAATATTACGGTACTCCATGTTTTGTTGCACACTGGTATTGTTTTTTTCATGACAAACATAGGTACAACAATTTTTACACAAATTAAAAATTGCAATTTTTTCCTATGTTGCTATGCTAATTGGTGCATTTGGTCTTGAAATGCATCGATAATGGTGCATTACAAGCGAATCGACGCATTGATAAGGTTTTTAAATTTTATGTTTAATAAGGCAATGTGTTGCATTATCCAATGCACTAGTTTTGGTTTTATGTCTATTTTCGAGGTAGCAGTGTGTTGTTCTTTGTTTTTGTTCTATTTTGGTTGTGGTAGTGTATTGCATTTCTTAACGCACCGAAAATATTTTCATTTTGTTTTATGGGTGGTGTGTTGTTTAAAAATGTACAAGTCCTAGTGCGACATATGGATCATAACACCATTGATATTTTTTTGTTATATGTTTACAATGGCAGTGCATTCTGTTACATAATGCACCATTAACAATGCGTTTCGGAGGCATGCACGAACCATTTAGTTTTTTATTTTAATACGGTGATGCGTTATAATGGGATTAATGCTCCAGTTAAATTTTCATTTTTTTTTTTTAAATTTAGGTGATCGATGCATTGTTCTTAGGAAGCATTATGATAATGATTTATAAAGTATCGGTGTGTTGCGTTCAATATTGCACCAATAATGTTGCATTGCGTTGGAGGGAATGCATCAATGTGTCTTTATTTTTATTTAGATTTTTGGAAATGCGTTGTGCTTTTGAACACGCCAAAAAGGTTTTTTTTTGTTTTTTGGGTGGTACGCTATGTTTAGGAACGCACTAGTCATGATGCGGCATATGGGGCAAAACGCATCGGTGATATTTTGTTGTATGTTTAAATTGAAGGTGAGTTGCTTTAAAGAACACACCATTATTAGTATGTTTTAATGAAATGGATGCACCATGAAGTTTTTTATTTTTATTTGATTGCAACGATGCGTTATATAGGACTTACCACACTGGTCAGGTTTTATTTTTTATGTTTAGGTATCGATGCGTTGTTTTTAGGATGCACCAATGCGGTGCTAGCTTGAAATTAAAAGGACACACCAATTCAGCGCTACCTGTAAATTAATAGGACACGCCAGTGCGGTCCAGTGTGAGCCAAATGCTTAAATCTCACCATGTAAATTTTAAAAAAATGAAAAAAATGGGCAAACTAAAGATAAATTTGAAATTTTAATCCACTAGCGTTGTAAAGATGAACTTTTAAGCATCTAAAAAAGGAAGTGTTTTCTTACCCTATCAAAGTTGTTTTCCATATCTAGCTTGAACGTCGTGCCTTTTTCTTTATTGGTTCGACTGGAGTGAATGGATTCTTGAACTAGAATGACATTGTTAGTTATCCATCATTGTTTGACAAGTCATTCTTACTTCTTCGAAATTAAACGTATTTATCTTTTATATAAAATGTAAATTTCGATATCCCTGAAGGTATAGACTAGTTGGCAATAAGGTGCATTGTAAGGCACTACTTGTGACATTTCGGGTTCAAACCTTGACTAACCCTATGTGCCACGCATGGGGCAACATTGGTATGCCTAGAGGTATAGTGGTAGCAGACTGAAATCTACCCTGTATCATGTGAGTACAAGCTCAGCCTTAGTTGTCAATTCCCCTAATTACAAAAAAAAAAAAAAATTCAATTTTTATAAAACATTTTGTCATTTTACAAAAAAAAATATCATTATTAATATGAAAAAAATAATTAAAACAAAAAGACCTTGACTATGTGAAATTTTCCTTATACAAAGTCGATTAAAACATTAATGTTGAAAATAATTTTAAGAACGGACAAGAAAAATTATTATAATATAAAGGGAAAAACAAAATCACTCCATGAGTAATAATGATGTGAAAACTCCTTAAGCTAAAAGTACTTTATATTTTAAAATGGAATAACATGTAGATGGAAAATATTTGCCTTAAAAAAAAAAAAACATCTTAATAATGTGGAAAAAAACACTATAAATATATATTATATTTGAGAATTCATATTTTAAAAAGTTGTTGAAACAATCCCTAACATGTTCCAATTGAATATCTCTAGGAAAGTACTTGGGCACTTCGAGCACTCCAACAATTCAAGAGCATATGATCAACCCATTAAAAAAAAAAAGAATCACAATCAACTTTATTGAACTAAATAAAAATAACCACAATCAACTTTATTAAACTAATAGTATATATCAAAATCATTATTAAATTCGTGAGAGGAAGGAATGCACTGCACGTGAAAATTTTAATTACTCATTTTGTCAAATATAATCACTTACTCTACCCTTTCGACCAACAACTCCATTTTAATTACTCTACCCTTTCGACCAACAACTCCATTTTGTCAAATATAATCACTTACGCTACTCTTACTCGAGGTTATAAGATGAAGCATTAATATATATATATATATATAATATGTTCAACATTAATATTCTTAGTATATGCTATATCATAATATTACCTATTCACTCTCACCTACTCAAATAATATTTTAATAAATCTTCACACTATTATCCTTACTATTACCTATTCACTCTAACCTACTCAACTAATATTTTAATAAATTTTCACACTCTTATCCTTACTTTTATTTTATAAGATAAATATTAACATATTAATTTAATTTAGATATTAATATTCATTAAAAGTTAAGATTTGTCAATAAAATGATAAAGAATATAATATCTAAAGATAATAAAAAAACTTGAAAGTACATCTTAAAAAAAACAATGATGAGGAGCATCAACCTAATGAGATGTGAATAATGAAGAAATTTAAGAAGGAAGTTCTCTGGTAGAAACTTGTTGCTTTGGAGAAGTACTTGCAACATTCAAGGCTACAAAAATATGCACCTCGTACATAATAATAAATGTTATATAGGCTAGGATATACATTGTTGAATCTAAAGCATTTCAGATCCAATGTTGTATTTTTTTCAATGAAATTAATCATGGGAAACCCTTCGGGATTTCCCCTCATTTCAAGGATGATATTTGGGGTAAACATTCACTTGTAATTTTGACAACCTAATGTGGTTGGGACGTTGAGTGAGGTCCACAATATTCACAACGGTAGTCATCCCAAGACTTGACCCCGTCACCTCTTGCTTGCAATTCACAACATACATGCACTTGAGCTAACCCACTAGGATTCCAATGATGTATATACTAGCCTATACAACATTTATTATTTTGTTGTGGATTGCATATTGATTGCATACCTAAGATTTAATTATTGTATGTCACCATCTTCCTTCAATAAATGCCCATTAGAGAGTAATGAACAGTTAATCAATGTAAAAGAACCCTCTTTACTAAAAATGGCTTACAAAGTAGTTGGTGCTCATTAATGATGGGACGACAAGTTGTTAGGGATTTGCTATTATGAACCTATTTAAGAGCTAGGAGGTTAAGGAATGTTTTGTCAAGTATTCTTGTATTTGGAGCTCTCTTTGAGATAAAGGTTGCCCCTACTTAAAAGATTGGTGAACATTTATTTTCTCTTTTATTATCCTCATACAATGGTATATTATGCATTATTACATTTCAATTTTCTCTCATATAGCCTGAGTGGGCCTAATGGTTAAGAACACATGTTTCATCATAGGAGGTTATAAGTTCAGATCCGGAGGAGGGTAGGGTATGTAAACATATGTAGACTTTAGCAGTTACATTGTTGCACAAAGGGGGGTCCCTTGTCCCACAAACAAGGGAGTCTCATACACTAAATTGGTGTCTTGCTTGGTAGTGATCTTGAAAATAGATTATTATTTTTTATTATTATTATTATTATCTAGGTTTATGTATTATCATCTCTATATGCTTGGTTGTGTTCTAAGTTTAAGGGTTAAGGAACGTTGTAAGTGGTTTCAGAGCTCTTTCCTAAGCCTACACGCCTCTATATTTAGCAAGCAAATTTAGGCCAGAGACGTATTATGACATCTTTAAATCACACAAGGATTTGTCATTTGAGGGTAAAACTACGGTTTGGGAATAATACATGTAGAAAATAAAGTTGTGTCTCTTGGTTGGACACCTAGTAACCTCGGTTGGTACTGCTTCAAGTAATATCGCATTAGACGACACTTGTATATGGAATTATCTTCCAAATACCCTATGTTATATCATAATCCCTCTCGGCACACCTAAAAACAACTTTACATAAATCAATGATTGTCCTATTGCTATAGTACACTAAAAAAACACTCAAGGAGATCGCTCTCGTGTACCAGGGTATCAAGTAATGTGGCTAAGGGTACAATATATCAACCTTGGTGTAATGAAAGATTCAACCAAGTACTATTGTTGGAAACCCTTCGATATATTAGATCGATATAGCACTTGAAACTCATGTGTCTATAGGACCCTCAATACCCTAGCCTCTACAGGAAACCAACAAGATTCCAACATATTTGCATCCATAAGGAATTTAGAAATAATATCAATGCAATAATCTTCACCAAGGAGTAATACTTCCACCAAAGTATAAATAAATAAATTTTGGGTCCCATCGGCACCATTGTGGGATGCTTATCTCAAAAGAATCCTTGCATCTTGCTAATCATGTTGGTATACCTCTACAACAACCATTTTGGTGTGGACCCAAAAAACAGTATTTTAAGGTATATCTCAAAATACTCATCTTGAGCCATTGTTAGTATTGAGATAAGTCAAAGTTAGCATTTTGTAGGATCTTAAGTGGTCCCAATGGTTACTCGAAATATGGAAAACATAGAGAAACAAAACACACACCTACCCAAAACACACAATCAACTTGAAACCGATATTTATAAACTAGAGGTTCAGTAAATGACCTTACCGAGCAGATAAACAAACAAAGCCAAATGCTAGTATCAATTTGTCAAAGCATAGGTATCTTGGATCCAAACATGGATCAAACCAAAGAGGAATATTTAGCAAATGAAGCACATGACATAATTTATTTCCAAATATAGAGCATCCACCCCTTTAGGATCACAATTCATGTCATTACTTCTCAAAAGGTAGACATGAACAAGTTTGATGGCTCTGATCCCTCATGTTGGGTTACCCAAATAGGACATTATTTTTCTCTCCATGGCATTGCTAATGACCTACAAAAATTGAAAGTGGGGGGTCTTATGTTTAGATTTAGAATGTTGGCAGTGGTGGTGATGGTATAATAAGAAACTTTATGGGGGATAGATTACTTGGACTCATTTTATGAAGATCATTCATGATCATTTTGAATGTGACACTCACTACCTAGAAAGGCTGAGAAAATTACACAGGAGTAACACAGTTATGGATTATATTATAGCCTTCAAGAAATTTGAAATCCACATAAAGGGCCTCTCTAATTCCTTTTTTAAAGAATGCTTCATCACTAGTATCAAAGAGGCAACTTGGGCACATGTCATAATGTAGTGCCCCAAAACATCGTTGAAAGCTTGTGTAAAATCCAAATAAACCAAGATGTGACCAAGATGGTGATCAATTCTCAAACCAGAAGACCAATGTTCACTACTCACACTAACCCTTCCATGGAAAACACGCCTAGTACATCTGGACATAGGCCATTGAGAATTCATAAGTCGTCTCCATAAGAGATGGAAAAATGCCAATGCCTAAAAACTTGTTATAATTGTGATGAACGATATTTCAGAAGCTATAAATGTAAAGAACTTTTTTTTTCCAAATGGATGTATCCCTGCAATACCACTCAGTAAACATACCAGCTAAAGAGACTCAAGACGCAAAATTATAGGATGCCACTCTGCCCATGGAAAAAGATGCTACCTTGAAAGATTGTGGCGAGGAACCCCAAATTTTGCTCCATTTATTATTAGGTTTTCGGCACCTCAAACCTTGAACTTGATTAGCTACATCAAGACCTACAGAGTGATTGTACTGGTTAACAATGGAAGTACCCACAATTGTATTCATAGGAGAGTGGTAGAAGAAACCAATTGTTATGTTTATCTTATACTAAATTTCCAAATTATGATAGAAAATGGATATATGATGAAATGTGGGGGTCGATGTGAAATGGTGAAACTTCAAATGGGTGATTACCATCTCAAAACTAACATCCTTGCTATTGAAATGGGAGGTTGTGATGCAGTTATAGGGGTATAATGGCTACTCAGTTTGGGTCTTGCCACCATGGATTTCAATGATCTATACATGAGATTCACCAGGGATGGTTAAAGAAATAACCTCAAGGGGGTCACCTTAGGTTTCCTTGAAATTAACACCTCACATCGTATGGAAAAGTTATTGAAGAAAGGTTAGTTAGACATACCACACAATTCAATGCCATCCAAATGGTGGACAACCCCCCACAAGTCATTCATTGTTACTTGTAGTTGGTTCTTTGAAAACATGAACAAGCATTTGAAACACACATGGGTTTACCATCCTCACATGGGGAGTATGACTACGGTATTCTATTAAGTTTAGAAAGTAAAGATGCCCAATGTACATTTTTATAAGCATCCTTTTGCATGAAACAATGAAATAGAAAAGATCATTCAATAATTGTTGGAGTCTAGAGCCTTTCATCCTAATACCAACCCGTAGTCATCCTTGGTGGTCATGGTATTGAAAAAGGAACGCGCTTGGTGCATGTGTCTTGATTTTGAGCTCTCAATAAGCTAACCATCAAGGATAAATTTATCATCGCAACCATTCGTGATCTCTTGGATGAATGCCATGGAGACAAGTTTTCCATTAAACTTGGCATTCATTCAAGATACCACCAAATAAGTATGAAAGAGGTAGACATCCCTAAGATAGCTTTCCATACACATGGAGGCCATTATGATATTTTAGTGATTCCCTTTGGCCTTTGAAATGCTCCATCCACCTTCAAGAGCCTTGTGAACAAGATTTTTCAACCTTTCATATGAGATTTTGTGATGATATTATTTATTGATATCTTGAGATACAACCCAACATGTTAATCCCACCTCGAAAATGTCGATTGTGCTTGCAACTATTTTGGAACCACCAATTATTCATGAAACATTCCAGATGTGCCTTTGGGACTTTAGAGGTTGAATACTTGGGTCATACTGTGAGTTATGAAGGAATACGAATCAACCCCAAGAAATTTGCATTTATGCAAGATTGGGCCTACCCCGAGACTTTAAAGAGCTTACAGGATTCTAGGGACTTACTTGCAACTGCATAAAGTTTGTGAAAAATTATGGAAAATTTGTGTCTCCCTTAATTTCATTGCTTAAAAAAATGCCTTTGTATGGAGTGAAGGAATCGATAGGGCCTTCTCAACTTTAAAGGATGTTATGTGCACTACTCCAGTATTAGCAATGGCATATCTTACTAAGACTTTTGTATTATAATGAGATGCCTTTACAAGAGGCCTTGGAGCAATATTTATCAAGAAGGGTACACTATGGCATTCATTGGTAAACAACTGTGTAACCACAATTTAGGAAAATCCACTTATGAAAAAAGAGATGATGGCCATACTCCATGCAGTTGAGACATGGAACCCATATCTCATATAGAGGCATTGCTATATCAACATTGGCTATCATACTCTAAATTATTTCCTCAAACAAAGGTTTTCATCACTAGAGTAACATAAGTGGATCACTAAGATGTTGGGGTATAATTATGAGATTATATATAAGAAGGGTAAAGAAAATGTGGTGGATAATGCTTTGTACATGCAATTCGAGGAGGATGGATCCTTCTTTGCATTACCCTTACATATTCTTGGTTGGATTAAGGAATCTTGTCGAGAATGAATGGAAAATAATAGTATATTTCAACTAATCCTAAGTATTTAAGGAGGTCCAAACCCCCCTAAAATATATACACACATACATGGAAGCAAGATACATTGAGGTATAGAGAGTACATTTTATGGTAAAGAATTATGCCTTAAAATAAATGGTCTTAGAGGAGTTGCATTCATTACCTATAATAGGTCACTTAGGCTTTCATAAAACCTATGAAAAATATAAGCAATTGTTCTTTTGGGAAGGCGTGAAAACAAATATCCAAAATTGCGTCATCACTTGTGACACTTTCCAAAGCCACATGTGTGATAGCGAAGTCACCAGAGGCACTGAAACCACTACCAATCCCAACACATAGATGCATTTACATCATATGGATTTTGTAGTGGGACTCCCTAAAGTTGGTGACAAATCAATAATCCTGGAGGTAATCAATCATCTTTCCAAGTATGCTCGTTTGTGTGCCTTGTCACACCCTTTAACTCTATAATAAGTTTCCTAAGTATTCATGGATTAGATTTTTAAGTTACATGGTATGCTCATTTCCATTTTCTCGATTCGGGACCACACACTCACCAACAAATTTTGGCAGGAAATGTTTTAACTTTAAGGTACCCACTTGAACATAAACATGACATGTCACCCCCAAACAGATAGTCAAAGAGAAGTGGTCAGTAAGTTCTTATAAACTTATTTGTGATCCTTTTCTTTGGAAAAGCCACGCCAATGGGCATAATGGATTCCTCTTGTAAAATGGTGGTATAATACCACTTATCACAGATATACAAAAATGACACCATATGAAGCGCTCTATGGCCCAAAATCCTTATAAATGGATTCCTATTTACCAAGCACCGCCAAGGTTCATGCAATGGATAACACACTCTACACTAAATAAGCAATTCTTCGCACATTGAAGAACAATTTGGTCATGGATCAAAATAGAATGAAATAAAAAGATGAATAAAATTTCTCGGAACATTCTTTTACAAAAGGGGATCATGTGTTTCTTTGACTTCAACCTTATAAACAAGCTTCACTTAAATATATACTCCATCAAAAACTAGTACTAAAGTTCTATGGAACCTATAAGATTATCCAACAAATTGGACAAGCAACCTACAAGTTAGCTCTTCTAGACCACTCCAAGATTCATCCATTTTGTCACGTTTCTTGTCTTAAGAAGGCCATGGGATCAAATTTCCAAGTGAAAAACAACATACCAAAACTAGATGGAGAGGGATCCATTTAGCTCCAAACAAAAGCAATATTGGATACCAGAGAGCATCAATTGCACCCGTGCATGGCCTAAGAAGTCTAGATCTAGTGAAAAGATACGTAACCAGAAGATGTTGCATGGGAACTAACAATGATTTTGCACTAATTCCCTCACCTCCAGCCTTGAGGACAATGTTTCTCTTAAAGGGGGATGGCATGCTAGGGTCCTACCCTAAAGTCCATATTTTAGGCCACCTAGGAGTTAGTTAATTAATGTATGTGGCCATCTTCTTTGAACAAATACCGGTTAGATATTGGTGGATAGTTATTCAATACAAAAGGGTCCTCTTTAGCAAATGAGGCCCACTACGTAATTGGTACTCCTTAATGATGAGACTACACATAGTTAGAGATTTTCTATTGAAAATCTATTGAATTAAGAGCTAGGAGGCTAACGAATGTTTTGTTCAGTATTATTGTATTTGGAGCTCTGCTCAAATGAAAGGTTTCCCCACCTTAAGAGGCAAGTGAACATTTTTTTTCTCTTTGATTATCTTAAAACAAGGGCCTATTATGCATTATTACATTTCAATTGTCTCGTGTATATAATTTTATACTCTATAATATATGTATACTTAGTTGTGTTATAAGTTTAAGCATTAACAAACACTACATGCCATGGCATTCATTAAGTATATGATGCCTCAAAGGTCTATCATGTAAGCTTTAAAACTAGCTATGGCAGTTCTTTCTATTGGTGTTAGAGCATTGGAAATAAGAGGTAATCAACTTGGTGCATGTCGTCTTGGGGCACTAGCCTTTGGTAAGTCATCAATGAAGGTCGAACATCTCCAAGAGTAAGAGAGATAAACATCTTTAGTCCTCATAAGTCACGAGTGTCTAGAGATAACCTAGTGAGTTTCTAAAGAGATAAAATAATTGTCATCTAATCTCACAGTAAGGAGATCATCATAAAACAATGTGGTCATCGGTTTGAAACTCTAGGCAACATATTTATCAAATATGGTACTATCAAGGAATATGGTGATGTGTCTTAATGCGTGCAATACCCCTAATTTTGACTTGGAATGTATTTATCCAATATTATGTAAATGATGTAAATATGCTAGTGTGAATTCCTAGTGCGGAGCTCAAGGCCAAGGCTCGACTAGTGAATGTCTAGGCATGTATGATGTTTATATTTTATTTGGACTGTTTATTTGGATTTTATGATGATTTATAATATATGTAAATATTTTGTGCATAATTAATCAAATGGTCCAATACTGGTTGTGTAAAGAGCACCAAAGGGGTTATGATTCCACCAGAGGGGAAGAGGAAAGGGGGGTCCATGGGTGACTAAATCCTTGCTTCCAAGTGTCAACCTTAGAACTCACCCAAAATTCTTCCATGTGATGAGAATAAACCAAATACCTCCTTTTTTGACCATTTTTCCAATCATTAATGCATGTGTGTGCTTGGTGGGAAAAGTCACCTCATGTAGTTATTGAAGCATGGGACTGGTTGCACTTTTGTGACAATTCTGTCATCACAGAATTCAGTCTGCAGCTATTAGGAGTCCTTTCTCTACTCGCAGAAGTTATGCCAATTGTCTTTTCACCATTTTCCCATATCCCTTGGAGTCAACCCTCATTTGTCTCATTCTTACATGCAGGTTTAGAAGATGCAGAGCTCTCCCTTGTTGTCCATGAACTTACCATGCTGTTTTGAACCCAGAAATTCAAATTTGGAGACCATGCTGTAGATTGGGAAGTGGGTTTTGTTGGTTGTAGGTGAGCAGAGAGGTTGGGAAAGTGTAATATCCCGAGTTTGACCCCATTATATTAAAATGTAAATGATGTAATATTGTTATAAAATTGTGGTGAGGAGCTCAAGGCCAAGGCCCCGCCATCGATTTTATTGGTGCATATGGTTTACGTGCTAGCCATGCACAATGGAATTGTGAATATCATGTAAATATGCATTTTAATCAAATACCCACAACTAGCTATGCAATGCAACAAGAGATGGGGGCATGATTTTACAAGGAATTGGGAGGAAAAACATTCAAACCCTTGAGCCAATGAATTCAAGCCAAGTGTCGATGAGATAACCCATCAAACACTCAACTAACCATGTTGACTTTGTACCCAATCATTCATTTCTCCCAAGAATTGGTTGAGGTAGTTAATGCCTTGGGAATGGGAGGTATGGTTGTCCAAATTTGAGGATGGGCAAGCCACCCTTAATGGAAAAACGTTTTTTGCTTCTTGGGCAAGAAAACAGCCATGAATTGCTCCCCAAGCCATTACCCATGAACCAGTTTTGCCTCTCTCACGTTTTTGGGACTGCTGGGCGTTTTTCCTCCATGTTTTTCCTGTGTCTTCCTCGTTTTCAGTGGGAAAAGAGGGCGTTTTTGTGTTGCAGAGTGGTTGGGAGTATGGGAGCTTGATTTGGGGTTTCATTGGGGCCGTTTTGGCCATTTAGATGCCCAAAGTACCCATGGAAAATCGGGTTGGTTCCCTGTGGACGATTTTCTCACCCCCAATCCGTTTTTGGTGTGCCCACATTTTTGGGAAAACCTATGGCCATCGTATTTGCAAATCCCATTGTTGAAAATGGGTATCCATGCCCAGTTGGAGTTGTTGTGTGTAAAAGAAGGTTGGACTTGAGATGGGTTTCTATTGTTTCGGCTGTGCATGAGTTGGAATGTTCCATTTTCCTTGTAAGAATCATGCCCAACTCGGGGGTGGCAGTTGTGTTGAGAGAATTGATGAACACAACTGGCCTATGGTTGGGTGGAACATTGCAGCGACATAGCTAGTTGTTTGGGACAACATTACAACAAGATGAGTATTTTCTTATATGCAATTACTTCTGCAAATTTATTAATTTGTTAACTGTGTTATATTGAATGGCATCATGTAATGCGTGTGGATGATGTTATTCCGCTATGCATGATTGCTTTAAATTGCATCTGCACACATTTTATTTTAATTGCTGTGAATTTAATGGGCTGAGTTTATGTAAAAGCCCCAAATTGGCATCATGTTCCTTTCCAGGAATTGGATCCGCGGGAGGGGATATTACATTGTGGTATCAGAGCTGCTGGTTGCAGCATTGGGCCTTCATGGACTACCTATTACAGTTGCAGAGATAAGTATGCCTTTTGTCCAGCACTAAACATCAAAAAAGAAGGAAATATTCAGAAAATTTTTCTAACTGTTTTTGAAAAATTGAAAAATTTTCTAAGTGTTGGAAATTTTGCTTAAGTCTCTGTCGACGATTTTAACCATAACTATTACGCCAAGGTCGGCAAAAATTTGGTTAAATTTTGCGTCGAAGCAGTCGCGGAGAAAAGACTCTGTCGGCGATTTTAGTGTTAAATTCTGCACGCGCGCGGCGATTTTACTGTTAATTTCCGCAACGTGCGCTGTGAAATTAAGGTTAGTTTCTGCGACACGCGCGAAGAAATCAAGGTTAAAATCTGCGTAGATGGGCAGCGATTTTAGCCATAAAATTTGCGCGACGGAGGCTTGCGCGGGCGGCAATTTTAGCCTTCAAATTTGCGCCCGGTGGCAATTTTAGGCTTAAAAGTTGCGATAGAGGCTTGCGCGCGGCGACAATTTTAGCCTTCAAATTTGCGCGTGGCGGCAATTTTAGGCTTAAAAGTTGCGATGGAGGCTTGCGCGCGGCAGCAATTTTAGCCTTCAAATTTGCACGTGGCGGCAATTTTAGGCTTAAAAGTTGCGATGGAGGCTTGCGCGCGGTGGCAATTTTAGCCTTAAAACCTGCGACGCGGTCGCAGCGACGAAGGCTTGCGGGCGCAGAAGTTAGGGATAAATCTAGCGCCAAGGTCGGCGATTTTAAGGATAAATCCAGCGACAGTCGCAGAGGGAGGAGCTAAAAAAAAAAGAGAGTATAGAGGCCAAAACTTGATTTTTGGATAGGAGGAGCAATCGGGCTCAGAATGGGATGATTCCTGTGGGACTTAGAGGCCATTAACAAAGGCCATGAAAGAACCAGAGAGATCCTGAGCCCAGTATGCTCCAATCTGACAGAAAATGGAGAATAGTGACTTTTGTAAGAGGGTGTCCCGAGGCTCAACGGAAGGTCGGTTTGGGCTGAAATCGATATGGCATGGCCATGGAGCAGGAACAATGTTAAGTTTGGAATCTTGGAGCCGAACTCCAAAGGATGTGGAGTCGGGGTGAGCAAGAAGGCCAAAAAGCATTGTTCCGGGCCACTTTTTCGGGATTTTGAAAAGCTTGTGGACAGTGAAAGTGACCCTAGATGTTGGAATAAAAATTTTTACTGAACTAGACATTTCATCTTCTCATTAAAACGGACAGTTTCCATTAGATGAAGATGTTCCAAAAATGCATAGTTTGGGAGATAGCCATTGCTGGCCAAATTTTGAGATTTTGGGGGGAAAGTGAAAAGTTAAAAGTAGCCAAACCCAGAATTTTATAGAAGTTGACTGGTGCATCAGAACAGGGATCTGAAGGTTGCTGATTGTTCCTTGTTAGATGGACTACCTTTTCTCATTAGATAAGTTTTCATGAATCTTCCTAGATTTGATTCTACAAGCAGCTGAAGTTGGCATTTCAGAACAAATTGCAGCTGTGTAAAAGTGCAGAAAATTTGGGCAAAGTTTGCATTTTTTAAAGAATGTAAATTCCATGTTCTGGATCGGAATGGAGCACGGGGATAGACGTTGGAAAGATTATCCAAAGAAGAACAGGGATGCATGACCAGAATTTGAATGAGGTCTGCATATATCATAGATATTTGGTGCAGGAAAGTGTCAGCGGTTGTTTTGACAAAAAAAAATTGTTGTCAATATGGGCAATTTCTATAATTGCATGACTGGAA
The DNA here is from genome assembly GCA_027924585.1 of Larix kaempferi. Taxonomy (NCBI): domain Eukaryota; kingdom Viridiplantae; phylum Streptophyta; class Pinopsida; order Pinales; family Pinaceae; genus Larix; species Larix kaempferi. The sequence goes on along the minus strand of BSBM01001409.1, from coordinate 2,729,382 downwards.
GGAAACCGGACCAACTATGATATGGAAGACGGATTCCATGCTACAATAACGGATTGGAAAGGGAGAATTCCTTAACCCCTATTTTGCTATCGTATTTATAATTATGAAATTGTCATGCATATAAACTATGGCATAAGAATGTTGAAAATGCAAGGGATTGCATAGACGAAATGAATATGCACCAGATGGAATATTAACAAACCTTGCATAGTGCATGTGAAAATGTTTGTGCATAAATAGGATATTGCATATTGGTAAAATAGAGAGGTTTTACATATGCAACGAGCCACTTGAGATAATTATGGTGGTTGCTAATAATTGGTTGTGTCTGCATTAGTTGTAGGACAAAATACAATCAAAGCATGGCTAAAGAAGTTGATGACGTTGTTGCACGAGACCAACAACCTTATGAAGAGAGGATGGTGCAACAAATCCATGATCATGATGTTGGCAAAAGGACTGAGTAGCCTTTGTAAGAGGCCTACTGATCAGGTAACATCAAGTGATGTTAATAACAGCCATGCAGGTAATGGTTAATTGTGTTGAATTGCATGAATGTTGAAAGAGGATTTGATGAGATCCCTTCAACTATGTTTAAAATGTGTTGAATTGTTTGTATGAGAGATCGAGTATCTGAATGTGAATGTCAGCCTACCAAGTATGGTGAGGTATGGGTAAGTGAAGGCATGAATCCTTACACCCTATAATTGCTTAGAAATCTCAATGCATTCATATGAAATTATATCATGCCATTTGTCTGTGTCGGTTGTGAGTTTAACAACCAAAGCAAGTGAGGACTTATGGTCCTGTGGTGGTAGTGCATGCTATGAGATGGGCATGGTTAGGCCATAATATGTTGGAATGCATAGTACTCACGGATTAATACAAGGTTGTATTGAGGGGTTATGCATTGAGTGAATGCACATTAAAAGATTATGAAAATGTGGTGTATGTGCATGCATATGTGCGGGTGCACATGTTGAGATGAATTGTGTGAATGCATGGTTGTGATATATGTGTGTGTGTGTGTGTGTGTGTGTGTGTGTGTGTGTTTCATTGCAGTTAGATAATAGATGAAATGGTGGACTATTGTTAATCCTGATACCATTTCATGAGCTGCTATGAATGCAGGGGAAAGACTGCATGAATAAGGTAGACATGTGATGGGCTACCAGAGCACTCTGTTGGAAGGACAGAATTGCATGGAATGTGAAGTAATGAGTATTTACAGTTTATTTAAATTACATGGATAGTGTGACTGTGTCTTGCAATTTTATTGTGATAATGATGCATATATAGGAATGTATATATTTCATTGCATTTCAAATATTAACAACTGAAGATGTTTGAATTAATGAGTGTTATAATTCTGAGATCACTTCAGTGACTGTTGTAGCAATGAAAGGATTATATGCATAAAATACTCACAACGTGTTTGGCTGATTGAAGTTTCATATTTCAGGTAGAAAAGTCTTACGTATGGCAATGAGGATGAGTCCATAGTAGAGACCGGGATCTACCATGTGCAGAAGCCAAAGGTTATGAGAAGGTTCTCATGGTTGTAACTTATGCATGAAACAAATCTGAAAATTTTATGGTTTAAATTTATGAGAGTAATCTCATGGTTGCAAATCTAATTTCTATAGGAAAACAGATTTGTAGATTTCAGATTTGAGAATTGCTTATAATTGTTAATCACTGTTTGGCATATATAAAAATTGTGTCAGGAGGACATGTTGTAGGTGGATGTTCATGTATGTTAGCAATGGTGAAACCATAATGGACAGAGTGATACCACTTACGAGAGCCAAACAATATGAGGATAGCCTCATTACTAAGCAAATCAATTTCTGTAGGAGACAGAATTGTAAATTCATGTTGAATTAATTATTAATGATATTGATTGGTTATGGAACAATCATACTTGAAGCTTATTGCTAAATGTTGCTGACTGTTTGGCTATTTGATAAGTGTGCGAGGATGACACATTGCAGGAATACCATGTGTGATGGCCTGCCGAAGCCAAACTATATGGGAAGGATCCTGTGCTTTGGAAATGGGTTTCGGGTGAAACGCCATTGTAAATGTTGATAATGTCTCAGTAAAACTGCATGTGGGTGAATCATGTGGGTGAATCATGTGAGTGAGACAGTAAAATTATGCCGAGAAGGCATGTGTGGGTTATGGAACGTGAAAATATTGTGGTGGAGAACCGAAGGACTGTTGACTCAGAGAAAGGAGCCCACATTCTTCACAAATAAATAAAAGATACATCTGTGAAACGAATGAGTATTCTGTAACCCTAATTGAAGATATACATGTTTGGTTATTATATTTAATATGCAGAGCATGTTTTATTATTTCATTATTATTCCAGACTGCTTGAGTATGATTAGGGCCTACATGTCTCACATCCGAAAGGGAGTGCACACCTTTCTGGTGCTGAGTTATGATAGGGGTGTCAATATTGACTACACCCTAAGGGAATGGACACATTCCTAGTGTTTCAATACTTGATAGTGAATGTTATGAAAAATGATTATGATTTTAGAGCAGCAATACTGATGAGTCTGCTTATCCTTCTTGTGCTATCAGCTTACACAGATGTAATTTGATGTTGCACGTTAAGAGGTAAAGTGAAGAAAGGGTGCTCAAGAGGACTATATGAGCAGTGGTAACATTTCTACGCTCACACTAAAGGACACTAGAAGGGATGGATAGGCCCGCGGAGCTATGTTACAGAAAAGGGGTATCATCCTTGTGTAGTGTGAGTGGGTATTGTGGGGCCATGCTACCCTGCAGTCAAGAAAGTCACCTATAGAGTTCCTAAATGGAACTACTGGTTTGCACAAGAGAAGGAGTGCCATCCTTTTGTGGATGAAGAATTGTTGGATGCCTAATAAACCCAATCGATGTACTGGCTTGGCATGTTGTTAAATTGAATGCCTGACAAACCCAGTCGATGTACTGGCTTGGCATTGGTTATTTGCATGTTGTGGAGGTATTGGTGAAGGGTGTCATTTCCTAACAAACCGAGTCGGAGAACTGGCTTGGAAATGGTCGTTGAATGCTTGATAAACCCAGTCGGCGTACTGGCTTAGCATACTGATCTTTGAAATGCTTGATAAACCCAGTCGGCATACTGGCTTAGCATACTGATTTTAGGGATGCCTGATAAACCCAGTCGACGTACGGCTTGGCATTGCCTATTCGGATGATGTTGTGGAGCAGCATGTGTGTTGGCCATAGGTGATCCAAGGCTTGTAAAGCAAAGAAGGAAACCTATGGAGTAGCGAGGAAATACACAATACAGATAAGTATTCATTTTCATTTATTTCTTGCTTGAAATAATGAAGATTTCAGATATAAGTTCTCTAACAGCTAAGCTGATACACTGTGGTTTAATTGTTGGAAACCTTGGTCATTGCAGGAAGCAAGGACCCTGAAAGAGCTATAAATGCTTGGTAAAGCCAAAGAGTAACTAGTTGGGCGCTACAAAATTCTTGGTAGAGCCAGAAAGTAACTGGTTGGGCGCTATAAAATTCTTGGTAGAGCCAGAGAGTAACTGGTTGGGTGCTATAAAATTCTTGGTAAGTCCAGAGAGTAACTGGTTGGGCATTAACTACGTGATGTAGTGGAGTAGCCTATGTGCTAGCCCAACAATCATTATTGTACCCACGGGAAATCCAAATATCCTGTGGAATAAAGTGAAGACATCCAATGCAGATAAGTATTTGGTTATCTTGCAGCTTCTTGCTTATGAATATACATGTGTATATGATTTGTTATGATTTATCAAACTCTTGTTTAGAGATAAACCCTATGAAAATAAACTAAACATGTCAATTGATTCAATGTTTGAGTGTAGGTATTGCTGGAAGCAAGGACTATGAAAGCATCTGGAGGATGCATGTGGACATGTAACTGTCCTAAAGAGCTCAGTATGAGCAGTAATGAAAGATGGCGCTAGTGGACATGTGTGGGTCTTAGCAGCCAAAGGTCCTGTAGGCAACAATGGGGAGGATTCCCATGTTGAAAATCCTTAGACGGACCTTAGACACTAAGTGTCATAGCCAAGAAAAGGCAAGTCAAGCATTCAAATTGAAGTGAAAGAGGCTAAGGAGCATAGAACCACAAGTGATGGTGTGGCTCCGGATTGGAACAAGACTAAGAGGGGGAAACTCTTACTCTCCTCTTTCCTTTTGATTGATACATTTCAGAAACAAAGGATTGTTGAATGCATGTCGTGACTGGAAGTTGATTGTGTTTATTGCTTGAAATGAATTGTGAATGCTGAAATAGTTATTTTTCATGTGAAAGGGTGAACATGAATGAGTTCATGTGTATGTTGAGAAAGCATGAAATGTGTGGAAGTCTCATGAGTAAAGCATGGGCATTCCAAGTCAATTGGGAAAATAATTGACTAATTTTTAATATTGTGTTATGCTTGTCCTAACAGGAATCACCATGATGAATCTCATAGGTGAGAAATTGGAAGCCAATGTTTGCAGCTGTTACTAGCCAAGTGTCGCTAGTGAGCAAAGTGTGGGCCAATTGTGCACATTGATCATGGCAGCGGACCAAAAGCTATTGTTTTGGCCGAAAATATTCCTCAAATAGTTTCCAGGGCAGCAAGGAAGATGGCATCCATGAAATTCCAGACTTGTAGATCATTTGGAAGGTGAATAAAAGGAAGGGATTGCTGTGGAGTGATACCCGCCTACAGAGTTGGAAGATCAAAGCCAGCAGGAGAAACTTGTGGAAGCCAAAGGACTTGATCCTGAATGTTCAAAGTAGAGAAATGAAACGCAAGATAGACCTATCACATTGTGTGAATTTTGGACATGTGTAAAGTGGGTATTATTCCTAAGTGTTGGAACACCGAGGACGATGTTATTCCAAGGGGGAGGGGATTGTAATATCCCGAGTTTGACCCCATTATATTAAAATGTAAATGATGTAATATTGTTATAAAATCGTGGTGAGGAGCTCAAGGCCAAGGCCCCGCCATCGATTTTATTGGTGCATATGGTTTACGTGCTAGCCATGCACAATGGAATTGTGAATATCATGTAAATATGCATTTTAATAAAATACCCACAACTAGCTATGCAATGCAACAAGAGATGGGAGCATGATTTTACAAGGAATTGGGAGGGAAAACATTCAAACCCTTGAGCCAATCAAGTCAAGCCAAGTGTCGATGAGATAACCCATCAAACACTCAACTACCCATGTTGACTTTGTACCCAATCATTCATTTCTCCCAAGAATTGGTTGAGGTAGTTAATGCCTTGGGAATGGGAGGTATGGCTATCCAAATTCGAGTATGGGCAAGCCACCCTTCATGGAAAAACGTTTTTTTCTTCTTGGGCAAGAAAACAGCCATGAATTTCTCCCCAAGCCATTACCCATGAACCAGTTTTGCCTCTCTCACATTTTTGGGACTTGTGGGTGTTTTTCCTCCATGTTTTTCCTGTGTCTTCCTGGTTTTTAGTGGGAAAAGAGGGCGTTTTTGTGTTGCAGAGTGGTTTGGAGTATGGGAGCTTGATTTAGGGTTTCATTGGGGCCGTTTTGGCCATTTAGATACCCAAAATACCCATGGAAAATCGGGTTGGTTCCCTGGGGACGATTTTCTCACCCCCAATTCGTTTTTGGTGTGCCCACGTTTTTGGGAAAACCTATGGCCATCGTATTTGCAAATCCCATTGCTGAAAATGGGTATCCATGCCCAGTTGGTGTTGCTGTGTGTAAAAGAAGGTTGGACTTGAGATGGGTTTCTATTGCTTCGGCTGTGCATGAGCTGGAATGTTCCCTTTTCATTGTAAGAATCATGCCCAGCTCGGGGGTGGCAGTTGTGTTGAGAGAATTGATGAACACAACTAGCCTATGGTTGGGTGGAACATTGCAGTGACATAGCTAGTTGTTTGGGACAGCATTACAACAAGATGAGTATTTTCTTATATGCAATTACTTTTGCAAATTCATTAATTTGTTGACTGTGTTAAATTGAGTGGCATCATGTAATGTGTGTGGATGATGTTATTCCGCTATGCATGTTTGCTTTAAATTGCATCTACACACATTTGATTTTAATTGCTGTGAATTTAATGGGCTGAGTTTATGTAAAAGCCCCAGATTAGCATCATGTTCCTTTCCAGGAATTGGGTCCACGGGAGGGGATACTACATCAAGCTAGGAACCCTTACCCTTGAGTTCTACTGCTCGTAGGTGCTTGAGAAGCCACAGATTGAGGCTGCAATAGGTTCTATAGAAACCAATACCAGGTTGGACTTCTTCTATGCACACACTGGAAGAACCCAGCAAGATGGATCGCCCAAGAGAACCGTGGATCAGTGAAGGGGATGCCTGAGCTAGAAGGGTGTTGTGTGGGGCAGGTATTGTGGAAGCCAAGGCTGTGAAGGCTGTGTGAGACCCTTGTAGAGCTCTGTATGAGCATTTGGCTAAGCACAGAGAGCATAATGGGTTGTGGGATGAGAGATAGAATCCTTTAGGTGTTTCCTTCACCCTAGTGGCCTCATAGCCTAGCTTGGGGGTGGCCTCAGCAGCAGAAAGAGTATATGCTGGATTGAGTGCCTATGGTTGGGTGGAAAATCGTTCTTACACAGCCAGTTGCTTGGATCTGCGTTGGATAAAGATAAGTATTCTTATGCATTTGAATTTGAATTGTTTTTATTTCATGCATGTAATGTTTATGCTTGTATTTGCATATTAGATGTGTGTGGATAGATTTGAATTCCGATGTGCATGTTTATTTATGTTCTGCACACATTGCATATGTTGAAAAACATATTATGGACTTGGGACGAAATTTTAGAGCCCGGGTTTTCCCAGCATTCCCTCCCAATGGTCGGATTGGGTGAGGGGGACGTTACAATGCGAAGATAATAGGAACAAACTCTAAATTGGACCAAAAAGATCTTCAATATGCTATGTCACTACAATAAAAATATTAATTTAAAAAATGCTAAAGTTTGGGGAGATAAAAATATTGACAAAACTTCTCAAAGTTATATGTATCGATGTTTCTAGATGATCACATTATTAGTCTCTACCAAAGAGAGAATATACTTTTCATTTGAAAGTCAAAGTGTTTTGACTTTGCATTAGTTCATTTTCATGTTATAAATTTCATGAATTTTTTCAATGTTTTTTAAAATCAATTTGTTAAATTCAATTTTATGAAAATAAAAAATAAGTTTCAATTTTTTGTTTAATTTCACTATTTTTTTTTCTAATTAGTCAAAGAGGTTATCGATGAGACACAAATCCTTGAAAGTGTGACTTATTTTTAAAACATAGAAAATAAATTAATAACATTTAATGTGGAATATTCGAAAAAGTTCCATGTTGCAACCTTCACTTGCCATTCTTTGCTTTTTTCCAAGAAAAAAATGTATTTTACATTAAAAAATGAACAAAAATACAATCTTAAGTTGTTGTTGCACAATCCATATTTGAACTATAACATGTTTATAGTGTTTGTAACCAAATCTATCATACTCTTCGTAGTAAAAACCCTCCAAGTTTGGCTTGTCAATACCCTTGGGAGTTAAAAGAAATACATATAGTTATGTCATAGGCCAAGACAAACATATAGATTATAATTTTGTGATTCGCATGTATTTGTAGCTACTAGTTGTTCCTTGGATACCACAAATATTAAGATATACAAAATATAAACCATGATAAAATCAATCACAAAGCGCTACCTAGACCTCAAAACATGTCCATGGTCAAATTGTCGTACTAACATCTTATTCTCTTGAAATCAGAGCCCCTCTTTTGAGAGCTTGTTTGTAATTTGATTTAAATCCTTGAATATATGAACAAGATGTATTTGAGTGAATTGTCATGCTATCTTCTTTAACAATTCAACAAGTGGAAGTAGATTAATATTATGGAATTTCAAGTTGTCTTTCACCCAATTTATAACAAGACTTGAATCCCCATAGACGTGGAGAGATTCTACACCTCGGTTCCAAGCAAATTTTAATAGTAAGAATAATGCCATAAATTCACCATAATTGTTCATACCCCTTCCCACATTTTCTTTAACATAGTAAAATTGAGTATCTAGTAGAAATAAAACAAACCTCAAGCCACATAATGACTCATTTCTAGCCCCATCGAACTAGATCCAAGGTGTTGATCGATCCACCATAATTTCATCCACTATTCGAGCAGATTTTGTAGTTATATTTACCTTGTAATGAGGCAGAAGGGAGAGAATTTGAGATGAATTTTTGAATGTAGGAACTTAATTTTCCTTAAATAAGGCTACACTATGGGCCAGCCATATACCCCAAACTGATAGGAAAGGAAGTTCTTGAAAGGGATTCAAAACTCTCAAGTTAAACCAATGAAAAAGACAGGCATTGGGGGAATCCTGCTTCCATAAATTTGGAATCCTCAACTAAATATACAGTTGTATCCAATCCTTTTGGGAGTATGAGTAGCCAAGAAAGAGATGTTTAGTATTCTCTTCGCAACTTCTACATACAAGGCATACCTAGTCCATTTTTTCCTCTTTTGAAGCATCTCCCAAGTTAGAATTTTATTGTTGAGGATTAACAACATAAAGAGTTGTGTTTAGGTAGGAGATTTGACCTTCCAAGTATTCCTCTGTCACTATACATATTTGGGTGACCTAGGATCTAACAAAGATTCATATCCTTGTTTAGCCAAATAAAATCCTCCATAAACATTTTTTCACTGGACTAGTTCATCATCAGCTCCTAATGAGAGCCATATGTGTGCTTGATGCAAATATTTTAAGTAGTTTTGTGAGGAAATTTCCCATTCACCATCTAATCCCAAATATTCTGCGTTCAACCAACCTCGATGCCAAAGTGTAGCCTCCACTGCTTTTGCGAATAATTTAAAGGTGATTAGTCAATTTATCTGGAAGAAAAAAGTGCCTGTCACACCCCATTAGTGCAATAACATCTTGTGAAATTCTATGTCACGGTATATCTAAAGAGTTAAGGATACCTCACAAAGAAAGAATGAGCAGAAAATTTGAAGAAGAATGAAAACTGCAGTAAAAAAGAGAAGAAGAATAATAATGCAGCAGAACTCAAATAGGAGAAAAATAATATCACATGTTCCAATTATCAGTATAATAAACAATGATGTTACAATGGAGCGACTTTGAATCATGCAGGAGAATTCGAACCTCAGTTGGTCTAGCATAGGGATTATCACCATTGGAGTGCTCCGAAAGACTCAAAGTCAACTGAACTGAACCTAAACTCAGCTAACTGAAGTCACAATCAGTTAAATAACTAAGGAGGGCGCAATAGTGAGTATGTCATGCATGCCGGTCAGAAAAGGGCGCATGAGGCCACAATCAATGGCATCCGGAGCTCTAACCCCCCACAAGAGTCAGATAACTCAGGTGGACTACATTGGAACACTTAGTAGGTTCTTATAAAATAGGGAACTGACTGAAGTGGTCCTAAAATGATGCATGTAGGGCTCAAAAGGTGGTAGATGGATTCTGGATCACATCTGCACACCACTGGGGGAAAATGACATCATCAACAACTAGGAAAAATAATTAATGCTAGGTAGGGCAAGGATGGAGTATTGAAATATCCTAACACCCCCCCTTAATCCATACTTTGCATCCTAGGCCCTGGTTACTAAGACCAAAGGTCACCCATACAATCAAATAAATGATAAAAAATAAAGAACTTTCCATGAACCAAGGAAATGGGGAAAAACTTCATGGGAAAATATCCCCCCCAAAAAGAATACTAGTAGTGAACTCAAAGAACTTTCATGCTAAGCAGAGAAGGAAAAAAATTTCCTCAATGAAATCCTTTGCAAAAATATTGGCAAGTTGCTCCCCTGTAGGATAACAATATAGGTACTAGATCTAGATTTGCTCCTCTGATGTGCCTCCCACTGTGTAGAAGTTGTATTTTCAAAAACAAGTCTTTCAATAACCCTTCTTGTTACTAGAATGAATGGCTCATTGTGGTCCAAATCATGAACCTTTGAGTACCTTTTCTCAGAAAACCGAGATTGTTTCCTGGTTGTAAATCCCCCATGGCAAGTCTCTCCAAGAGATTGTCAATCAAACCCCACCATCATGCAAAACCTATCTGAGAGAAGTGGATCTGCATAACATAGTGCAAGTTTTCCATGATACTTAGATCTGGTGGTTCTATGGTCCGATAGATCCCAACTGTGTTCCCAGTAGATAAAAGGACTTGTTGAGCCCATATTGGCCTTGGCCATGGATTGGGGGCATGTGTTCGATCTGGATCTAAATCTGAATATCCTTGAACTTTATTCTAAACATCAATATCTTGATCCTCATCTTCATTAGAAGAGGTATCACTTTGATCTTCATCATATTTCGATGGGGTAGGTAGAGAGTATGGCAAAAAATGTGAGAATTCATATTTCTTGGAGGCATGGTTTGAAAACCCTTTCGCTATAATCTTCCTAGTGGAGATCTCTACAATCTCAATTGTGTCAGGGCCAAAGACCACTTTCTTCAGTGAACCTGTGTGAGTCATCTGATATACAGACAACAAATTTGTCGACAAAGAAGGCACAAACAGAGCATTCTTGAACTTGACATGCTCTATATGTATTGTGCCCTTCCCTTCGGCAAAGATCTGAGAGTTGTCTCCCATGTGAATAATCGAACAATCTTTGAGATATAGGGAAGAAAATGATTCTTTGGAGGCAACCATGTGGTTGGAGGCTCATGAGTCTATGAGGAGGGCTTGTGATTTTGAAAAACCAGCCTCCAGTGCATGGCAACTGTCATGATCATTAGACTCACTTCCAAAATCAGTCTCTCTTGCACCTTTTGGGAGGGCAATGTTGTGTTGTTCAAGAATCTTGGTCATCTAATCTATATTCTTCTGCATCCAGGATCTCTCTGGGTCGTTTCCTTTCTTGCAATAGGAACACTTGGATTTCTCAAATCCCTTATGTTTGTCCTTCTTAGAGATGGAAGCTCCTTCTGATGGACTTGACTTGGAATTATGTTTGGGTACAGATTCCCTCTTATCCTTACCTTTGTGTTTCCCTTCCCATTCACACTTTTTGCTTCTCCAAACATAAGAGCTTGATCTTTGGAGGTCTGCAAGGTGCCCATCTATATCAACTTATCTTGTTCTTGGATGAGAGATTTAGTGAAAACATCTAAGGAGGGAATCTTCCAACTAGGGATTGACCTTCGCCCAGAATGGAAGGTAGCGACAAAGATAGAGAAATTAGGACCTAGCTTGCTCAGAATGGATAGCACCAACTGCTCATCCTTCTTCTCAATGCCACAATGCTTGCATTGCATAACCAGAGATTTCAATTTTGAAAAGAACTGATGAATGGTCTCAAAACTGCTCGGTTGTAGAGCAATCAACTCATTTTCCAAAATATGGCCTCTTAGCTCATCTTGTTTGGCGAAGAGGGTCTCTAAATTCAACCATAACTCTCTTGGAGTCTTCAATCCTTCGATGTGGAAGAGTAGATATCTGGAAATATGAATACACATGAAACCAAATGCTTCATCTAATCTATTCAAATACTTGGTTTTCTCCACAGCTGATGTTGGTTCGAGATCCTCCCCCATTGTCACCTTGTACAGTGATTTTTTTCGCAATACCATCTGCATATCAACCCTCCAATCAAGATAATTGAAGGGTTTCAAGATCCTGGGAGAGAGAGGAGAGTTGGAATTGTCCATTACAACTGCTGGAGCGAATACAAGGTGAAACTGCTGCTACTGCAAAAAAAAATGTTGCAACTGCAGAAAACTGTTGTAATTGCTGCAACTGATGATGTACTCAAAAACTTGAATAACTTGCAAAAAAATCTCAATAATGGAGGTAGAATAGTATTGAGCACTGCTTTAGGACAGTAGGAACTTTTATCCAGATTTCTGGTGCACTTCTAGGATTTCTCCAATGAATTCAATGCAATGGCACTAGGATTTGCTGTGGAAATCCAGAGGCTTCTAGTGCACTACCGAAAGCAGTTGCTCAACCTATTCGCTCAAATGGATCTGATACCATGTGAAATTCTATGTCACAACAGATCTAAAGAGATGAGGATACCTCACAAAGAAAGAATGAGCAGAAAATTTGAAGAAGAGTGAAAACTGCAGTAAAAAAGAGCAGAATAATAATAATGCAACATAACTTAGATAGGAGCAGAATAATATCACATGTTCCAATTATCAGTATAATAAATAATGATGTTACAATGGAGAGAATTCAAATCATGCAGGAGAATTCGAACCTCAGTTGGTCTAGCATAGGAATTATCACCACTGGAATGCTCTGGAAGACACAAAGTCAACTGAACTTAACGTAAACTCAGCTAGCTGAAGTCAGAATTAGTTAACTGACTAAGGAGGGTGCAATAGTGAGTTTTTCATGCATGCCAGTCAGAAAAGGGCACATGAGGCCACAATCAGTGGCATCCGGAGCTTTAACTTCCCACAAGAGTCAGATAACTCAAGTGTACTGCACTAGAACACTCAGTAGGTTCCTATAAAATAGGGAACTGACTGAGTGGTCCTAAAATGATGCATGCAGGGCTCAGAAGGTGGTAGATGGATCATGGATGACATCTGCACACCACTAGGGGAAAATGACATCATCAACAACTAGGAAAAATAAATAATGCTAGGTAGGACAAGGATGGAGGATTGAAATATCCTAACACATCTAACTTGACCTAGATCCTAGATCCAACCTTCCATGCCCAAAATTGCATGATAACAGGAAGGTCTTGGATAAAGGCATTCCATTGAATAAAAATATTGTGACTATTTTTCCTTTCCCTTCGAATCTAATCCAAGAGAGAATCAAGGGATATATACTTCTCCACTAAAACCCATGTCCACAAGTTATCTTCAGTGATCATGTTCCAAAGAGATTTCTCTGCAATAAAAAGTCCAAAAACATGTATTTTTCCAATCCCCATCCACCAAAGGATTTAGGAACAACCAATTGTTTCTAGGATACCCAATGAGTACATTTATACTCACTACTTCCTTGCCACAAAAAAATAAAACAAACTTTCATGATCTTCTCAATAATTCCTTTAGATATATGAACCAACGTATGGTAATATATTGGGATAACTTCAAACAAAGATTTAAGTAAAATGAGATAACCTCCCCAAGATAGCCATCGATTGCACTAATGAGCAATTATTTTTTCCACTTTCCCTGATAACTAAGACCAATCTGCCTTACCATAGTTATTTGGCTTAAAAAAGAAACACAAATATTTTATCACAGTGTTAAAATCTAAGGATTGATGGGGAAGAGATCCATCTATAGAATTCTAAAGTCCGTCACTCTACCCAAATGTGTAAAGGGTTGTTTTTCCATCATTTTTTTCCATACCAGTTGCTTTTCTATAGAGTTGGAGGGTATCCCAGAAAGCACTTAACTCCCATGTAAATCCAAAATAAAAAAGAATCACGTCATAAACAAACACGAGATGAGTAAGACCTAACCTTCTCGCAATTTTGACTTCTTGAATGATTCTTGACCATTTAGTTTATGACAAGGCTTTACTAAGTCCTTCAACCACCAATAGAAAGAGATAGGGTGAGAGGGGGGAAACCCTATCTCAAACCCTTGTAAGGGATAAAAAACTCAGAAGTTGAACCTTTTACGAGGATTGCAAAGTAAACAAAAGTTACAGAATCCATATTCGACTTGAAAAGAGGCAATGAAAAATAAATGTGGATAAGCAATAACCTGAGATAGAGCTAAGAGACTCAATCATAAGCTTTAGATAAGTTTAATTTAACCACAACAATAGGGGAATGGATGAGCTTGATTGAAAGAATGAGTTCCTGAGCAATTCTAAAAGTCAATAGCAGAATAATAGATAAAAATTGGAGCAAAAACAAATTTCTGAGGGGAATTTTTCAACTCAATGAAGAATTCCTTGTACAATCCCAAGCTCTAAATAGCACAAAGTTGCGTATTTGGGGCCACATTATAAAAAATAATCCTATTCCTTATCTTCCAAATCTTCCATCAAACAAAAATAGGGAGTAATTTATGATAGGATACTAGAGAATACCAGTAATTGAAGCAGTCTTCCAAACTAGAGAAGCTCCATCTCGGAGGAAGATGAAGGTCGTCATAGATTTCCATCCAAACATATTTGGAGAACTTGCATGAAGAAAAAATGTTATTGAGAGATTCACAACTCTGTTTGCATAGCACACATAAACCAGGACCATGCCACCCTCTTCTAAGAAGGTTATCCCAAGTTAGCAAGCGATTTTCCATACAAAGCCAAAAGAAACATTTTAGCTTCATGGGGATAAACCATTTCCATAACTTAGCATGCCACCACTTTGAATCATAATCCCTATGAGAACAAACTATAGATTCATAAGCACTTTTAGCATTTACTTGCCCAAATTTATTGTTCCAACACCATACCAACTTGTCATCTTCACCATAAAGTCTAATACCCACTGTTTTAAGATTTCCTGAATAATTATCCCAAACCACTTCCCATTATCCTTGCATCCCAAGATCCTCTAACTGCATCCAATAATTTCCATTTTGAGTTAACCACCTTGGCCTTTTAATGTGAGCCAATATGACAAACCCAAATTATGCTAAATAGTCCAATATAAATTGAGGTAACAAGAATTGGTCATTGTCACCAATAAAAAGGTCGATACCAACCAAAATATTTTCCCCATTACCAACTTGCCAAGATATCCATTTATTTATCAAATTAAAGGATCTAATAAAGCCATTCCATATAATGGAATCCCCATATATGAATTTTTCAGAAGATCTAAGCCACTGCAAGACCGATTTACCTTTTAGATACTTAGTTTGAAGAACTATGTTCCATAGGCCATCGTGAAAAGGCCCCCTCCACATGATTTCCATACACAAAGTTGTGTTGAACCAATTTAGGTTCTTGATATCCCAACCCCCCATGGATTTGGGCGAGGCCAATCTTTTCCAGCTGACCAAATGAAACTTGAAATCACTCCAGTAACCAGCCCATAGAAACTGAAAGATTCTTTTCCTTGTGATATTTAGTATCGATTGAGGAATTTTGAATAAAGAAAACCAGTTAATAGGAATACTTGTCAGAACATATTTAATCAAAGTAAGTCTACCTCCTAAGGATAAACATCTAAAATCCCAATTGCTAATCCTTTTCTCAATTTTTTTGACCAACCACTACCAATCCTCTGTCTTATAACTGTTTGGTTTCAACTTGTATCCCAAATATTTGAATCCTACATTCAATGTTTCCGCCTTTAAAAGAAACATAAGATAAATATGATCTAAAACTTCTTCTCTAACATTGTGATGATACAGAGTAAATTTATCCAAACTAATATCCATCCCTGTAGAACAGAATAAAGAAACAATCTCAAAGAAAGTGCTCCATTCCTCTACGGAGCCATTTCCAAAAGAAAACATCATCAACCAAAAAAATATGTAATATGTAAAGTATAGGAGATTTACTCCACCACCACATTTATATTATCTTCATCCATTTTTTAATGTTTCACTTGTCCACACTCAAATAATATATGGGATTGGGCTTTCAGTGTTTTTAAAACCAATTAAATTTTTTAAACAATATTAAATGCTATAATTTGACTAAATTAAAATCGTAACGGTATTTTGACAATGTTAAATGCAATAGTTTGACTCGACAAAGACCCCAAGGGTCTTAAACAATATTAAATGCTATAACTTGACTAGACTTGCTTTTAAAGCTCTTATGAATTAAGATCGCAAGGGTCTTTAGATTGATGTAATATAAAACAAAGTACTTAGAGGATTGAGACAAGCACGATCACTCTCTATTTGGCTCATATGTGATTGTTGGATCGTCCTTGCAAGTTGGGGACACTTGAATTATACATATCACTTTATGTATTATTAAAAATAATATAAAACCTTTAGATGTGTATATATATTTATTGTATTATTTTTATTGGGAGGATAATACTAATGATTTTTTTAAAGATGTAGGATATATTGTAGTGTGAAAACAGTCACATTGTAATAAAAAAAATAAAGAGTAATATAAATAATCATTTTCAAAAATAATAATTACGTGTAGATTGAAGATAACTATATTAGGGGATAACCACAATGTTACGTGTAGATCCATTCTAATTTTGTACATATCAAGCATCAAGAATGTTAAACTAGAAATAAACCACCCCACACATATGAATTAATGAATGTTTCCTCAAAGTTTGGTTATTAGGATTAATACAGATGCAGATGATATTTTATAAGTAATTTCAATGTTACGTTGTCCCGCGTTCGACAGATGCATTTGAAAGTCTAAACATTATGTTTCTTCTTAGAGAGAGTGACCACCTTGACGTTATTGGGCTAAGCATAATGACCTGCTTGCCCAAAATGCTAAGAAACATGGTGGATCCACCATTGAGTAATATGTTTTTATAGCACTACATGATAAGAGTATAATAAATCTTATGAATGCCCAATGCCTTGACTCTAATAAGGAAGATTGGGAAATAACACATCATCATAGTTATGTACCAATGCTGATAACTTGACCATTAGTGATTAATACCTTTGTGTATCTAAGTAACTGTCAATTTCAATGATTAAGTAGAAAAATAGTGCCAAAAAGGCTTTGGAATACGAAGGAAATTGTAAAAATAAAGTGCCATAGTTAAGATATGGTTGGAGGAAACTTATTGCACTAGGAGTAGCGAGGTGCTTTACAAATCAGTATGGGGTAGATGTTGTCACATATGTAACGTGATAACAAAAAAACAAAACAAAAAAATTATTTGATAGCATATGTCAACTCAATTTTAAATTTTACAAAAATGCTAAAAAAAAATTAAACCAGCATAGATCCATCTTAAACACAGATCTATCAAGCACCTAGAGGGATCATATTTATTGAGGTGAAAATTTGTTAACCTTAATGTTTTTTCCGATGGAATACACGTAGAAAGCCTCTAAGCATTTCCCCTCATTTCAAGGATGGTACTTGGGGTAAATCATTATGTTGCAGTTTTAGCAACCTAATATGGCGGGGACATCGAGTGAGGCTCTTAACATTCACATTGACAGTTAGCTCGGGGACTTGTCCTCATGACCTTGTACTTACAACTCACATCACTCAACCATTCAAGCTAGCCCATCGGGCTCTTAATATTTTTACACATCAAGAAAAATATTTACACTTTAATAAATCTGATTCCTCTTGATGCTTGTTAGATCCAAGTTTAATATGGATCTATGTTGGTTTTAGTAACAATGGTGCAAGAAAAAGTTGCTTAAATCATGAAATATTTAGCACAAAACCACTGATTTTCTTATTTTGTTACAACCTGGTAAACTTTCTCGTATAATTGTTCGAGGTCTACTATTTCCAAATTTGAGAAATAAACAATATAAACCGAACCCAAACCAATCCCAAACTTAGAAGTACGATAACCAAAAGATTTCCACATATTGTCAATCCATCCTCTACAATAAAAAACGTGCCAAATTGAATGAAAATACAAGAAGAAAAACTTGAACTAAAGATCTATGGTTATAAGAACCTTTTGCTAATGCTTAAATCCCTGATTCTTCCAATTTGGATTTTGATTCAATATGTGTTGACACAATGCAACATGAGTCTCGTAGTGCCAAATCTAATTGTAGCAAGCATATAGTCTATTTTATTTTACATCAATAGATTGAGTGTCTCTATATATTAAATTGACAAAATCCTTCCTAAAAGCAGTTGGATTCATTAAATCCACAAACTAAAGCTGCTCGTGGATATGGGAGGAAACCAACCTTGGAAGTTTAATACTTCGTTATTATGTCGAGAGGTATCTCAAAAGTTTATTCCCTAATAATATAAATATATTATGTACATGTCATTTGACCTAGTTTGATGTGTACATGACTATATTATGTACATTGGTCATCTTTCAATGTTTAATTGTGAATGAAATAAATCTATATGCGAATAAATAAATATGTAATAAATCCATTGTCATATATATTGAGTGCCCAATTTCACATCTCAATCCACAAACTAAAGCTGCTCATGGATATGGGAGGAAACCAACCTTGGAAGTTTAATACTTCGTTATTATGTCGAGAGGTATCTCAAAAGTTTATTCCCTAATAATATAAATATATTATGTACATGTCATTTGACCTAGTTTGATGTGTACATGGCTATATTATGTACATTGGTCATCTTTCAATGTTTAATTGTGAATGAAATAAATCTATATGCGAATAAATAAATATGTAATCTGTAATATTTCTTCTAACATCCATTGTCATAGATATTTAGTGCCCAATTTCACATTTCTTTAGTAATACCTTGGAGAACTTGATTGATGGTATTGTTGATATTGCCACTTTTAAGATTAAGGATTTAGGTTTTTTGAATATTCTTTAAAAAGTTGATAGTTCGTGTATATATATGTATGTATGTATATGTATGTATGTATGTATATATATAATATTAGGAGAATCGACAAATAGATTTGGGTTGGTACTCGCATGACAGTGGGTCCAGGGATCCAATCTCGCTACCCCTATACCCCTAAGTGCACCACATGGCCCGAACCACGGCGCACGGCAAGATTGGAGGGATTTGAACACATGACCTTTCATTTACAACCAATTACAAATTCTCATCTTTACCACTTGAGCTTCCCCCCACAGCCTTATATTTCAGATTTATATTTAAAAGCCATATATATTTTGAAATGTATGTTTGAGATCATTATATGTTCATATCACAATATTTTTAGATTTATATTTTAAAGTGGTTTGGGGGGATAACATAAGATTTTAGAATTAGATCCTATGCTATGATACCATGTGTAAAGCTTAAAAAATTATAAAAACATTTTAGCAAGAATTTGTAAAACTTCAATGGAAAAAATTAAATACACAGTTGACTCATCAACATGCATCATCAAATGTTAAATACATAAACATTAACCCCATCCAACATTGTGAACACAATAGGCCAAATATGATGGCATGAACATCAGTCAAGTACTACTTATAACATAAAGAAACATAAGCTACCATGGTGTGAGAGTATACTTGGAAGTTGAAAAGAATTGACTTATAGTTGAGGTGAAGATGGAACTGTCAAGCTCTAGTTTGTCGCTCTTGGCGACCATAACCAACCATGAAACAACATGTGGGGGATTTCTCTCCTCCCAACCAATCTTTGAATTAAAAAAACAAAGAACCCCTAAGCCCTCAATCAACAAACCAATGCCACATATCTTTCATCTTCCTTCAAGAACCCAAGTTACAAGAACTTCACAAGACCAAGATTTTCTCCAAGCAAAAAAAAGGCACATTTCATCTTCTTTGCCTCCATTATAGAGCTTATTAGGATATTCTATAATTGTAAAAATTCTCATGCACAACATGCATCCTTAGTTATTTTTTATTTGTTATTCTCATGCATAGCATGCATATTTAGTTGTTTGTTCATCTAATTTTAAAATTCTCTCTTAATTTATGTATATATTATTATCATTATTTTACTCCAACATTTCTTAATTATTATTATATTTCTTATTCATTATTATTTATTAATCATTATTATTATTATCCTTATGTATTTGTTTTCATTATTATACATAATATGGGGCACTACATCCATTCTTACATTTCCACCATATGCCTAGCTATGTTTATGGCACATGTATCTTGGGCTTCATTATTCCTCTTAACCATTTTCTTGAATTTCGCTTGCCAGCTTTCCCATCGAATTTTGGAGTACCTGACGCTACATCATGCTTCAACTACATCTTGGGTGCACCACTTCATTCCCTTCTTAACCTCTCTAATTTCACATAAGATGTAGTTCTTTCTCTTACAATGGTAATGAGTCATGAGAGTGGCCCAAGTGGAGAGAAGATACCCAAAAAATGGTTAAACACCAAGAGGACTCAAAAAAATTCCAAGTAGCCTATGCTCACTGTTGGTTAACTTAATCTATGGGTTGACCCAAGTTCGTCGAAGTTCTAATTGTAGACCCCAAAAAATCCCCTTCACTGGCCATTTCGGAATCAACCTGTGAATAGGTTGAAGTCTCACCCGAAGCGAAGATGGGTGGTTACAAAATCAGGTTTTTGTAACCTTGGTGATGTGCGGATGTGTTATGCGAACTTACAACGTATTCCCTACTTAATATCTACTTAACATATCAATACCAACATGCGACTTCGCACTCGTAGTTATTGACAACCTACAGACTTCGCTGAATCGCGGTTATTGCTACTATGATGACTACGCATTCATCATACTGAACGTGACTTCGTAACATTCATACATATGTGTTCCACTTACTTAACATAACATGCTCATTTGGATACACATGAAAGCAAATACATAAGCATAATCATACAAGAACACAAAGCATATCATAGATCCATACACATAACACAAATATTTACGTGGTTCACCCCCCAGATGGGAGAAACGTCCACGAGAATTGTTCTTATATTACTTGGAAGGGGTAACAGTTCATGTCTACAGACTCTTCTCTACAATAGATTTATGTGCACTCAGTTGCAGAGTCTTTTCCTCTCCTAGATCTCTCTCAGTCTAGATCTAGCAATATCTAACATAATCCAACATAAGTCTAACATAAGTATTACCCTTCCTTATACAAAATTTCCCTTTATATAGATTATGCCCAAAGGTCACATCTTTACAATAACTATGGGCTAAACCCCATAGTACCCTTAAACCCAAAATAACATGGTTCTCCTCCTGACCATGATTTGCCTTAACTTCACTGGAGCTTTGTTGTCCTTTTGCGCCACTTCTCTGACTCTAACGCTTCTTCTGACAATCGCAGTTCCGACCGCACGGCTCTGACTCTATAGTGGCGTGTCCTTTGCACCATTCTGCTTCTTTACTCTCTGCTTCTATAGCTGACAGTTCGTCACTTCATTCGTAACTGCTCCAAATACCTTTAGTATTCCCTAGTACTTTGTCTTTACTAATGGGACAAGTCCTTTCTTGTCAACTTTGCTTCGCTCCATACCCTCCTCCCGAGAATTGCAGAGTTGCTTCTCCCAAAACTTGGTCAATGTTAAGCCTCACCTAACTTGTACCTTTGTCATCAAAAATTCTTGCGCTTGGGTTGTGCCCAACAAGACCCTAACCCTTACTTGTGGCTCGCCCCCAAGCCACTTTCACTGGGCTTCTTTGACTACGCATCCCCTGGGATGTTTGACTTTGCAGGGAATTCCTGAAAAGTTGCGCTCAACTTCGCAACTGCTTCCTTAGTTTCTTGTTCAAATTCCTTAATCGTTTTGAGCATCATTTCTGATACAGTTTCTTGCATTTGCTCCTTCCCTGTATTCTCTATCGTGCGGATTTCTTGTAGTTTCTCCTCAATTTCTTCAAAAAGTGTCAGCGCTTCTTCTTGCATAGGTTGTAACTTCGACGAAGTTTCAGCTTCCTTCATCCTTAGCGCTTTCAGTTCCTTCTGAAGCTCTTTCGTCTCTGTGAACTTCTGGATCCTTTGCCTCAGTGGAAAATCCTTCATGGCCGTGTTCACAGAATCAAGGTCCTTATGCCTCTTCTGAACTCCATCCCGATTTTTTTGTAATTCAAGATCCTCTTGTAGCATAGCCCATACCTTAGTGACTTCTTCAAGTAGGTCTTGACATCTCGCCACATCTGCGGAGATGTTTTCTGTTGAATTCTTCAACTTCGCGGCTCTTTCTTCTTTCACATCTAGCAGAGTGCCAGGTTGTTTCCAAGACTCTAAGTTAGAAATCTTCTCCTTGTATCCAATATCCATATCCTCCATCTTAGGTTTGAGATTGTCCATGGCAGCACCAATCTTCAGGATGGTTGCTTCTACTTCAGGCTCTTCTGCACAGTCTGGGATCTTCGCGCAGACTTCAGCGACGGATTTATTCAACTTTTTATGTCTCTCTTGTGCATATGCTAGCTCATTTGTCTTCAATGCACATTCACTCTTCATCTCCTTGTAGCTATCTTCCATCTTCACATGTTGGTTATAAGTATAAGAGACCATATCTCTATCTCTGATTTCTTCCACAACTTGCAAATGCAAATTATGCAATCCTTCGATGGGAAACATCCCAACGTTAATATCCAAATATGCGAGTTGCTTCGCACTTTCAGTAAGCTCGTCAGTTGGGAATATTACATTCATCGGCTCTATTCAGACTAGCCAAGGTTGCATCGTTAAGGCAGGCTCCTTTCTTTTCCTTTGGCTTGACTCACCTATCCTATCTTTAGAATATGATTCTCTAACTTAGTCTTGTTGGACTTGTTCTACTCTTGCTACCAGACTCTTCAATTCTACGAGCTTTCTATAATACTCCCTTGGACTTCCTCTTGCTTGTTTTACTTTAATGCGAGCATCTCTTCAAGGTGCTCATTGACTCGGGTTGCGATGCAGTCATAATCGTCATCATGTAACTGCGCATCGAGCGAAGTCTTATTGGCTTTCTGTTTCTTTCTTTGGGATGCTTTCTGCACGGCTGTGTCGAGATTCTTCCTTTTCTCTCCTGTTGGAAAATCAGCAGCTTGTTGTTGTTCCTCTCCTTGATCTTGTTCTGGATCTTGAGTACTTGTTGGCTCATGTTCTTGATTCTGCGTATTTTCAGTTGCGCTTTCCTCTGATGTAGTGATGAGTGTTTATGGCGCATCGATCTTCCACTCTAGCGGCCAATCTTCTATGATAAGATTGATTTTCTGTGCGTCCAATTGATATAGCCCTTCAAACCATTCAGGATTCTTTAGTTGTGCTCTCGGATGAATGTAAATGAAATGAAGGTCGACTTTGAATGTCATCTTCTGGATATACACAGTTGTTATTTATTTGGTAATATGCGAAGTCTGTTAGATAACTTTCCATAAGTTCTCATAATATGTGAACAACTGTATGCTATTGAGCATTTTCCTGTCCGGCTTCGAATTTTCCCACATGTTCACAAACATGGGTCCTCAGCAATCTCCAATGAATATCGGTACATTTTTTTGATAGTTAGGCTCTTTTCAGGTTATGAATGCAATCAACACTAATAACCAACTATAATGGAATTGGTGTCCATTATCCTGTGTATCTGCAACATCATCAAGGAACTCGTTCAGCAGATAACTCGCTCAATTATACTGAAGTCCATCCTTGTCCTTCGCAACTAGGGAAATTGCAACGGTCGACACCTCGTTCGTTCTGCATTTCCTTAGGAATATCCATACGAGTAGTTGAATTGTGAACTGCGTAGCTTGATCCTTGATTCTAGCTGTCTGATATCCACGACTTCCCTTGAGCAAACCAAATTCTCTCTTCATTCTTTTGGCAGGCTCTTTGTCCTTGTTCTTTCCTACAAATTCCACTGCGGGATCATCACCTCTTTTTCTCAAGTGTGTGATTCTATAGATCAGTTCTATGTTGATGTCGATATTGCGATCTAACCACAAGTATCCCTCGTGCATACATAAAAGTAGTGTGCGCAAAAATGCTCTGAGTCTGGGCTCCTGTCAAAGTGTGGAATTTGCAGCAAGTTCAACAACCCTGATGGATGCAACAGCGCAATCCAATCTTACGCTTGAATTGTTGTCTTCTTGTTGGCTCTGTCGTGTCTCCTACACATATATTGGTCCAGTTGAAACTGCAGATACTTCGCCTCTTGTAGCAATTCATGATCCACGAATTAGCACTCTGGAATTTTACCAAGAAAATTATCCTTTTTGCGCACATGACTCGACATGGGTGGAAATGGGATCTCATACTGCGGATTCTTCATGAGTATCACCACTGGGGCATTATCTTTTCTTGGAGGGATGTATTTTGAAACAAGCAGAATCGGTCTATCGCAAGGTTTTTCTGGCGGAAATGGATTTGGAATGTTCACGGCCTTCGGCTTTTCTTACTTAGTAGCCTTCTGTTTGTCTTTATGTTTCTGCTCTGGGATATTTCGCGGTGAAGCTCGAGATGTTCCACCTCTCTCTAGGACTTCTTTCTTCACTGGTGTATTCATGACTCCTTCCAAACCAGAATGTCGGAATTCTCTTCATATCTCGTCTAGGGTCGATTGTTGAGACATACACTGTCGGATTACTCTTGCTCTTGACTAGTAAAAACTTGGAAATTATAGGGAGTAAAAATTAAAATCTACGGTAAAACTGGTAACTATGTGGTATTACTATTTATAGGCACATCGACACTAAGGCACGCCCAAAAACGGCTAACTTAGCATTAAATTCCATGTCCATTGGCCAAATTTTGCTTAGATATTGGTCATTTTCCTTCATTTAATGTCTCTTCAACGGACGAGTATGCCTTAAAAGCGGAAACATTTGGTTCTTGAAAGTACTGTATAATGGCTACTTTTCGACCAAAAAATGTAACGGCTAGTTTTCTTTTACTTCGCTGATGGTTAGGCCAGCGACGAGGTTCACTTCACATTTCCCTTCTTGTAGTTTGAATTTCGCGGCGCTACTCCCTTCTTTTACTTCGCAGCTTACCTTGCTATGTGTGTTTCGCAGCACATCTTCCTATGTTGTGAAACTGCACATTTTAACAAAACTACGTGCAGACTTTGCCCTCTGTTTTAGTGTCCAATTTCAACTACACGTGGCACTTAAAAATTTCTTGCATTTCTTAACTGATACTAATAGGAGTAGGGCCATCTTTGTAAGGCTTTAGTCTACTACCATTAATGAGTCCTTGCAAGTTTTCTCCAAGTAATGTGGCTAGTTGAATTGTGCCACCATTAGTGACATGCTTAATAATGTATGGGCCTAACCAATGCATTTTGAATTTTCCAGGAAATTTCATAAGTTTGTTATCATAGAGGAGGACAAGGTCTCCTACCTGGAATAATTTATTCTTGATGTGCCTATAATGCCATACATTTTCTCTATCTTTCTGGACTTGTTGGTGAAAACCTGCAATGAAGCTATCTTCCTCCAATCCAACTAATTGTAGTAATCTTTCCTCCATGGTCTGATCATCAGCCATATCTGTGAATGCTCCAATTCTCAAGCTTGGTACTATGTATTCCATGGGCATGATAGCTTCCTGTCCATATGCTAATATTAAAGGTGTGTGACCTGTCAACTTATTACAAGTTGTTCTAGATGCCCATAATACTGCTGGTATTCTAGGATCCCAATCATCCTTGTTTGTGTTGCATACCTTAGTCAATGCATTCTCCAATACTTTGTTAAAGTATTCTACAGTGACATTATATTGTGGATGATATGGTGTGCTCTTCTGATGGTAGATCTGAAATTCTTCTATTAGGGTTGCAATAGTTCTATTCAGGAAACGGGTTCCCTAATCACTCATTAGAATCATTGGACATTGAAACCTTATCAAAATGTTCTAAACAATGAACTCCGCAGCGGTAACTTCACTACAGTCCTTCACTGGTTTTTCCTCTGCCCATCTAGTTAGATAATATGTAGCTGTGATGATATATCTTGAGCAAGTTTGCTTCCCTGGTGGGTTAATAGGTCCCACAAAGTCAATAGCCCATTTATTAAAGGCTTGCAATGTCAATTGTGGCATCAATGGCATCTCATCTCTAGGAGATGGCTTCCCTGTTCTTTGGCATACATCGCACTTCTGGCAATGTTCTTTTGAATCTTTGTGTATGGTTGGCCACCATAGTCCTGATCTCAAAATTTTATGCACAGTAGTTCTTCCTACGTAGTGTCCTCCAGACACACATGAATGTGCTTTAGCAATTATATTAGATCTTTCATGTTCTAGTACGCAATACTTCATCTCGTCCCAATTTATATAATTGTCCTATAATTAGGGTAAAGTTAGTTGATCTTACCACTAATTTTTTCTTCTGTTGCGTAGTAAGTTCTATGGAATATAATCTTGTAGTCATAAATTCTAAAATATCTCTGAAGTAGTCATCTGCTATATGGATAGCAAACAACTACGCATCTGGTAGATTATCCTCCAAATTACTAGGTTCTTCTCCTAACTCGATTCTTTAAAGATGGTCAGGTCCTACGTTCAATCTTACTGGATTCACAATGATTTCAAAATAATATTCCTGAAACAGTAAGAGCCATCTGCATATTCTTCCCCCTAACATTGGTTTATTGACCAAGTAATTCAAAGCTGAATAGTTTGTGAATGTACAAAAATGAGAATCTAGCAGATAGTGTCTAAACTTCTGCAATGCATATACCATAGCTGAGCCTTCCCTTTCTGTTGTGGTATAATTATTTTCTACTGAAGATAGCTTTCTGCTTGAAAATGTGATGGGATGATTGATGCATCCCTCACCTGGTTGTGCCAATAAAATGCCAAGTGCTATATATGAAGCATCTACATGTACTTGAAATGGTTTATTCTAGTCGGGAAATACAAGAATATGCGTTGTAACCATGTTATCTTTCAATGTGTCTAATCCTTTTTGGCAAACTTCAGTACAACTGTACTTCGCTTCTTTCTTCAACAGTTTCTCCATAGGTGCAGTGATCTTCCCATATCCTTTAATGAATTTTCTATAGTATCATGTGTGCCCCAATGTAGTGCGTAGTTGCTTAACTAAATTAGGCACTGGAATATTTACTATGGTGGCTATCTTCGCTAGATCAACCATCAATCCTTGCTTACATACTATGTGGCCCAATAAAATACCATAGGGAACACAGAAGACGCACTTCTTCAAGTTCAAAGAAATATGATATTGTCTACACTTCGCTAACATCATTCTTAAGTTCGCATGATGATTCTTCAAAAGGCCAAATATTGTCCAGTCATCAAAGTAAAATTCTAAGAATTTATGAATATAATCCTTAAATGCAGCTACGACCACTCTTGAGAATATAGTAGGTGTGTTCTTCGATCCAAAAGGCATAACAGTTTACTGATATGATCCCCATTCAATAGCAAATGTAGTCTTGTGTCTGTCTTCTGTAGAAATTCTGATCTAATGATAGTCAGAAAATCCATCAGTGAAAGACTATGCCTCCTATCCACGTACGTTATCTAACACTTCGTCTATGAATGGAGTAGGAAATGGATCATTCAGAGATGCATCATTCAATTTCCTGAGGTCCACACAAATTATGATTTCAACCTTAGATTTCTTATCTTGAATTACCATGGGAATTATCCATTCTTATTCTTCTACTGGTTTAATGATTCATGCTTCAAGCATTTTATCAATTTATGTTTTCACTCTTTCTTTATATCTGGGATTCAATCTGTAAGGTCTTTGCTTAATAGGCTTCGCATCCGTCTTGAGAGGTATTTTCATAACTCCCAAGTCACCTAAAATTCCTCTCATTTCAGAAAACTTGGTAGGAAACAAATCTTGACATTCACACAGTAGGTTTGCAATTTATCCTACCGTTTCTTCATCCCAGTAATCCCCAATAGAAGCAAACTTTGGTTCATCATTGGTACTAATATTGATCTTTCTGGTCTTCACAGGGTTACTCGAATCTAGAATTTCTAAATCAAGTCCTTGTACATCGTGTTTTCCTTTAGAATCAGGGATATTCACATTGTGAAGGTCTTCATCTTCACCTTCGTCAAGTGCGAATTTATAACATTCAAGGGCATGCTCCAACTGTATTTCCCAATTTGGTTGCTTATACACAGGTAACGGGACATCATCAAATATCTTCTTTTTAATGATCTGCAAAGCCTCATTGACACTCGGACAACCATCCTCAAAACAGAAAGTGGATTGAAAGTCGTTTATCATTATGTCCCAATTTTTTGTGCCTCTGCGAAGTTCTACTTCTGTATACCAGTTATTTGGTATTTGATCCAACGTGTGCACAAACATATGAACCCATTATGTCTTAGGTGTATGCATCCGATCTTTCAAGCAAAACTCTATATGATCTCTAGGATCAGTCTGTCCATTGTATTTTACTTGTACTATCTCAGTTTTCTCTTTAAATCGGATTTCCATCATGTGCTTACATTCTTCCCATGTGTTCAGGTTGTCTTTGTGCGCAGCCCACCACCTAGCAAGTGTAGCTCGCAGTGCTATATCCAAAGCTGCTAGCTTATGTTCATCTGAAACTGATACTAAATATTCATGAAGAAATGCATGGATATCACCCAAACCATCATAAGTAGGAATTGTACTTACCTCTGTTCCAATCCAACACAGTGACTTTGTTATCTTCGCACATCGTATTGATGGTACTTCATGCATTCGGATCTGCCAGTTCTCCATTCCTGTGTCCGATTCTGATACGCAAGAACTGTCACATCTCTATCTCAATGTTCCATCATCTATACGATTAATGTAATTTGCTTGATTCACTTTCATCTTGTAGATATTATCAAGTTCTTGAGCTCTACATTCTTCTCGTACTGGTTCAACATACCTAGGTCCTTGTGAAGGATCTAGGGGTGCAATGACCCTGATATCCAATCCTTCAAATATCATTTTTTTTCCTTTAGGTTGATAATTGCAAGGTTATCAATTTCCCAGTCAATACCCAATAATGCAGGATAAGGATTACTGTCATCTATGATATCAATAACCTTGAAGTCTTCTTTACTTCGCACTCCGTCAATGTCAACAAGAACACTTGATAATGTCCCAAAAGGTATAACCTTCTGCTGGTTAGTTAATATCAATTGGATAGGAGATCAAGATAACTTTGGATCCCCCATCTGATCCCATGTTTGTTTTCTCAGGACATTCACCTCTGAGCCTAGGTCAAAAATGACCTGGTTCATTTCAAAATCTTCGATCTGTGCATTTAGCCTCATTTCTCTTCCTGTCCTTCTATGGTTCTTGATATGATGAACTACTCTATGTGATATGTTTACTGTATTACGTTGTTCATAATGTCCCAATAGGTTTTGTAATTATCCTAAGGTGTTTCCATGCCTTAGCAGCTTTATGCAGCTCTGTAGAAACTGCGTAATAGGACTTGTTTGTTCTGGCCAAGTCCACGATCCATCATACGAGATCGTCATATCTAATACCGGTGTTTGATCACTTCACAATTGGATCCTTTTGGTCAAAGGTTTTGAGTCCTAAAATCCTTTTCTTACTTCCATGAATACCTTTTTCTCTTGGTGAGGGTTGAATGTAGGCATTTTTCGAGTTGCTTTTCTTACCCAAGGCTCATCAGTAGGCTTTGGTATGTTTATGTGATCTTCAGAAGTCGAAGCTTCGTTTGTCCTGTCATTTCCTATCACAACTCCACTTCGCATCACAACATGGATGTTGCGATCTTCGTTTCTTTTCTCAGATGCGATAATCTGAATATTCTAGTTCTGTCCTTCTAGTATTTTTTCTTTCATTTTACCTTGCAAAATGGGACATGCTTCAATGACATGGTCAAATGACTTACAATACTTACAACTAGTGCAAGGGTTCTGCTAGTCTCTTCATAAATGTCCTAGTTGTGCGCAATTATAACAGATAATTTGACCTCTTCCTCTCCCCTGTCCAGTGTTACGTCCTCTTTCTCTGAATCCACCACGTCCTCTATATGTGCCTTGATCATACTGTGCATTTTCATTATTATGTTGTGTTTCTCCTTGGAATCTGTAGACATCATGTTTTATTTCTATCATGAGGTCATATGCTCTACAGTTGGTATCATCATGGCCAACTAACTTACAAAATGTGCAGTACAGGTTCTTTGGTGTCTGTACATACTTTTGAAGTAGGTAACAGTCCTCTGGGAGATGTCCTCTACATCGTCAAATATTGCACCATGGTCCTTGTGGTTGTTTCAGCAGATTTGGTGCTCCACAAGCGATGCAATCTCTGACTACAATACAGTGTTCCCTGGAATGTCCTTCTGCTTTACATTTAGTGCACCAAACCTCTTCTCTTGTTTCTTTTCCTTTCTTCATACCTTGTAACTGTAATGTCAAGTTTTTTAGCTGTGTTTGTTTCCGTACCATTCATATGCTAGTCTCTCCTATGGGCGAAGCTTCTAGATTCATCGCAATTTCCAATTCTTTTGTTTGTGAGGTTACCTTATATTGCATCAATGGTAATCTAATGTGGGGCAACAGCGCATCTATGAACCATTCTTGATGTTGTTTCGGTGCTATTTCAAAGCTAACTTGATCTAACAAGGCTTTGAATTTTTTATCAAACTCCCACACAGTCTCATTAGATTTCTGTTTGATTTCTTTTAGCTCTGTGATGCACTGAGATTCTGACTTATGTTTCTTAAATTCTCTAATCAGTGCAGTTCCAATATCGACTAGTGTTCTGTTTTTTTGAACAAAATATTTCATGAACCATGTTAGAGCTCTGTCTCTAAATGTAGTAACTAGCTGAGCTTGTTTTATAGCATCATCTTGTACTTGCTTAACATTCCATACATCTTCACAGAGGAACCAATGTTGCTCTGGATCTTCTAGACCAATTCCTTTAAAAATAGGTAGCTTAATGTCATCTGCCATTCTTCTTTTAGGAGGTGTAGTGTTCTGAAACGATGAATATATACCACTACTTGGTTGGTTTTGAGTACTTGCTCCTGCAGTATTACTACTACTAGTGTTCTGCGAACTAGTAATATTTATTTCTTCAATTATGGGTTTCTGCGAAGTAATAGGCTGATAACTAATGCATCTAGGTTTTGTTTCACTATCAGACTCAACTTGATATGAGTTTCTATCACTTCCTAACTCAGCTTCTAGGAATGTGCAAGGTTCAGCTTCACTAGACCTCTTTCTAGTGCTAACTTTATATCTTTTTCCACTTTGCAAAATACCAATATCTTCATCTATGTCACTATCTGTGTTATTGAACATTACAAACTCAAACCCTAGGAATCCGATTGCATTTTTAAGACACCTTTTTCGACTAATAGCATTTTAATGCATAAACTTGGGTTTTTCAGGTACTTACCTCTAAATCCTTGGAATAAATATCCTTCTGTCGTGCTATAATACTTCAAAATGTCCACAGCAAATTTTGTAATATAGCCTTCTAGTAAGCTATCCAACCAAAAATCTACTTCTCTCGAAATCTAGTTTTCAATCCCTTTAAGCCTCTGAATCAACTCTGGATTCCAAACTGTAGGTTCTGCATCCTGAAAACAGTTTTTATGTTCTATTATCCTTGATATCCCCTCATGTAGCTCATTACCAAAATATGCGAAGAAAATTTCATGCAAGTCAGTGAATATATACCTCTGCAACCATTGTTCTGAAGTGAGACGCAGATGTTTGTTTTCTTTCTTCGCAAACTCAAGTTCTGTCTGGTTTACCCAGTTCTGTATTTCTTTATTATCTAGATTCCACATCAATCTGATACATCCCTAGAATATTAGTTCATGCACAGCATGGAACTATTTCTTGGTATGTTTAACTGCATACAGATAGCGCAACAACGAGACCATTTGTTGCACTTTCTAATCTCTTAGGTTGACACATCAACATCGCACATCACCAACACGAATAGTCCAAATTCGGCAATGGAACCATTTATTGGTCAACTTAATCTATGGGTTGACCCGGGTTCGGCGAAGTTCTTATTGTAGACCCAACAAAATCCCCTTCACTAGCCCTTTCGGCATCAACCTGCGAACGAGTTGAAGTCTCACCCGAAGCGAAGATGGGTGGTTACAGAATCGGGTTTCTGTAATTGTTGGGCCTGGCCCAAGTGGGGCAATTTTGAGCAAGAAATACTTTGGAACTGCAAGCTGAGCACAGTTCAGATAAAATTATTTTTGGTATAAGTTTTGTATGCTGCGACTTTGTGCACAGCGCGGCGATGGAGGAAGCTACGAGGATCAATACTGTGAGGAGGCGGTGCTGCGAATTGTACAGTCCACGGGATGCCAGCAAAGAAAAGTGTTGGACGGAGGATGGAACATGTTTCGGTTAGACTGTAGGCGGTCTATTTTTGGTAAATATGCTCCATGAGTGCTAAGCGGCGGGCAGGAGAAAATCAAGAAGAAATCGAGTGGTCGCACACGCAGAAGATGCCACTACTTGAATCGATCGCACATCAGGAAGGCCGATAGCAACATGAAGCATGCATGGAAGACCGCCACAAAGGAATATTCACTACCAGGTGCCATAAGTCCAGTTTTGGGGAAAACCGTGACAGTTTTGTAAACCTAAGGGTTTATGCCTACTAATTGTAAAGACATGACCTACGGGCATGATCTATAAATAAGGGAAATTTTGTAAGGGGATGGTTTTTCATGTCCCAAAATTGGAATTGGGTCACAATTGCCTAATCACATTAGCCATATTCATTAGAGTTTGTAAAATTGATGTTAAGGGTCAAATAATTGCCAAGGAGGAAAATTACTACTTTCCTAGGTTTGGGGTGGAAGCTTTGGGATTTGGAATAAGGGGGATAATAAATGATGTTTAGACATTAGAAGGGTTCAATTATTTAATAAATAGAGTGAATAAAGAAATTCAAGAGAAATCCTAAGTGACAAATGGTTTTGGAGACATATGGAGGATGTGGGACCCACACTAGCTTGATTTTTCATAATACATGGTATCTCTCTTTTGCAAATTCGAATTAATGGGAATGTGAACACTCTTGGGTGAGTTGGTAAGTCATAACACATTTCATTGAGCATCTTAGGTCGAATTGGGAAGGATTGGTAACCTCCATGGAAGATAAAGAGTCAAAGTGGAAGTTTTTGGACACTTAGGCTAGATTCCCTAGCCCCTATGACACCAATGATGGAGCATCTATGACAACTATGACAAATTGCAGACCTGACCTCTGACATCTGACCACTATGACATGTCAGCCCCAAAAATAGGCTCAAAGAAGGCAAATTTGGGAGTTGGAGAAGCCAAAGAGACTCAAAATCGAATTTGGGAGAAGATGGAAGGTTGGAACTAGGAGACAAGTGGCAAATGTGGAATATTTCCTAAATGAAAATCTATTGAATCTATTGAGAGGATTTCGATCCTTAGAAGGCTAATGTTGGTTATAAAATGTAGAAATGAAGTATGAGAATGTATTTTGATCATTTGTAGAATTTGCAATTGCAATTGTGAAGAGGGAGAGCTAGTGGATGACTAGTTTCTTGCCTTAGCCAATTTCGAGGGTGAAAGATTCCCATCCAAGTTGGCAATTGGAAAGGCCATTCAGACATTTCATTTGGAGCTTTAATGGAGTCTTTATTTGTAGGTGTAAGCTACAGGGCAGCTCATGGTTTCTTCTATTTCAGCTCACTCCTTCAACCATTTCCAGTTTTGATGGCATATTCTTGATCCTTGAGGGAGGGCGTTTTTGGTGAGCTATTGTACTCTTTGGGGAAGATTTTAATGCCCCATTTCTTTTGTAATATGAATTAAATACTCTGTTCTTCATCTCCAAAAAGTTTCAGGTCGAAATTCCAAGTATAAATGTATAAATCTCATTTTTAATGGAAGAACAATGCCATTTCCCCACTACCTTGTTGTGAGCCAATGTATTGATGATGATTTCGAATGAATGGATGATTCTATGATATATTTGTAGTCAATATAATGCCATGGATGTCTTCTACAAGTTTCATGTACTGTACTTGAGCATTTGAAGCATTTTTACTCAGTTTAGTTGTATTGGGAGGTGAAATAGTGTCATTTCCCCAAGGGTCGAATTGGGGATTTTTGCAGTTGAATGGGAGAGGGTGAGAACAGTTGTAATAAACCATTAATGGTGAATATGAGACCTTAATAACATACTTAACACATTACATACCTATTTTCATAAATTTGAGTGGGTTTGGAGGCATTTGGGAAGCCATTTTCAGTACTTACCGTAGGGGGATATGAACCCCAAATTACTAGTAAAATTGCATACTTGGTCCAGAATCTTAAGAGAGTTTGCAGAGGTCTTTTGGTGGCCATATGTTATCCTTGAAAATCATATTCAATTCCTAATATCATTCATAAACCTTCCTTGAATATTTGAAGGCATTTGGAGTCAATTTGAGACCTAGAGACCAATACTAGTCAAAGGGAAATCACTAGTAAAGTTACCTACATTGACCAGAATTGAAAGAGTATTTGCAGAAGTGTTTTAAAGGTACAAAGGCATCCCTGAAACACATATTTATGTTCTAATATCATTCATATACCTTCTCAGAAGATTTGGGATCATTTGGAGCAAATTTGGGACCTAGAGATTGAAACTAGTCAAAGGTCGAACCCAGGGAAAAAAGTGGAAAATTGCAATTTTAATAAAATTCCTAATAAGGGACATTACAGGGTTACTCTTCATTTTGGTCATTGTTGAACATTGTTAGGATCTTTTAAAGCTTGAATCTATTTTAAAGGCAATGTAGATGAGTGCACGGAGACCTATCTGAGAGGGAAGAGAGTCTGCAGCTGAGTGCGGAGACTAAGAACTGTTGTACCCTTCCCAAAAGACTAATTTAACAACAGTTATTGTGGACGTAGCCTCCATACGGGAGGTGAACCACGTTAAACTCTGTGTTGTGTGATTGCTTGTATTTAAACTTGTTCATTTTCTTAGTATGGATGTTTAATGCCGCAGTTATCTGTTATGTGATTACTTTTGTATGTATTCACCACAGGAATGGTGGAAATAATATGCTAAGTAATCCATGTGTGGATGAATGTTAAGTATTCAACATTTATAAGTCTTTGAATGTATGAGTCTGTTGGTTAATCACCTCGTTGAACACTGGATTTGAGCGCAGCGTTTGAGCGTGCAGTATTATACGTTTCGTTCGTTTACATACTTCTTAAAGGTAATAATCTAAGTGTTGTTGAAGGGATAAAGAACATGAAGTAAGATTGGTTAAGGTTAATCAAGTCTTAATAAGACACATGGTGTAGTTGACGTGATGACCCCCTGGAGGGCACTGCGAGATAAGTCGTTGATAAACTGTAACGCGGGAAGTACCCGATACTATGTAGACCTTGGATGCGCTGGTTTCCCGAGCTCCACAGCTTGCCGAAGTATCTAACTCGAAGTAGAGACTTCACGTAGTCTTTTATCCGCAATAAGAGTCCCTTGTCGCGCTGCCCATCAGTCCCTTTTACACTCGCATCACCAGGTTGTGGAAACTTGATTCTGCAACCACCCCCTCAGCTTCACCTCAGTTGAGACCTACGGATGCTCACAGCCTGTTGCCGAAAGGGCCGTTGAATAGGGGTTTTTTTGGTTCCTTGAACCATGAAGTACCTGGGTCTACATTGGAAACCTCTTAGTTATATACACCAAAAAATAGTTTTGTTTCCCGGCTAAGACTTAGTGATGTGATAGTGTATTTGGAAAGTAATGTCTGACGAAGAATACCAGTTCCCATTGGGTTTAGACAATTGGCATCCCGAAAAGAAATAGATCTGGGATTGGTGTGATAAGATCGAAAGAGATTTTGCAAAGAAAGAGAACAGGCACCCACGCCTCTCTGACGTACAGTGGTTGAACAGATATTTGTGGAAAGATATTCACGAGATATTCTAGGCTTCATTTGGAAACGAGCTACATGAGTGGATATCGCGACTCATGGAGAAGAAAACCTGTTTTCAAGGAGGAGTACCTACAGAGTGGACTCCGGAGCTCACAGCGCAGCTCAAAGCAATAGACAACCCACTATCGCAAGTAGTCAACTTTTGGGTTGATAGCATACTTGAAGGATTTGTGACCAAGTTTGCTGTAGATACACTGAAGTCCTACAGTCAAGCCGAAGCATACTTTTTCGAAGGATTCAGAGGTAAGTTCCTGAACAATCTCAGTCTATACATTAAAATTCTTTTAGCTGAGAAAGGCATCTTAAGAATGCAATAATACTTTTGAATCTGTCATGGTCAATAGAATTTTTAGTGATTCTCACGAAGAGACACATAATTTGAGAAGTGAAAAGAGATATAAGTTTAATAAAGAAAAGAATCCGAGAGGACCTGGACTCCGCGTGGATACCGAAATCCCATGTGACCTTAACAATCAGACCGCACCATCATCAGCCACCATCCACCCTATCACACCTCAGAACCCATCGGTCGCAGAAACCGCACCACCCCTATCTCAGAACCCACCCACTGCGAGCGTAGCTCAACCCACCCCGCAGAACGTCGATACTAGTAACACCGCAGGAGCAGGTGCTCAGACCATCCCGACTCAAACTATTTCAGTTCAGGATACCCAGTCTCAGAATATCCCGCAGAATATCACTATTCTGAATAATACCTTTATTTTTTCCGCTCAGAACCCCCCACAGAATCATAGCACTACTTAGGGTGCTACACAACCAGGAAGGAAAATGACAGATAACGATATAAAACTGTCGTTATTCAAAGGAACAGGTCTAGAAGACCCTGATCAGCACTGGTTTCTATGTGAAGCCGTATGGAGTGTAAAGCAGGTTCAGGATGCTGCTGTGAAGAGAGCGTAGCTTATCACTACTTTCAGAGACAGAGCCTTGCATTGGTTTATGAAATATTCCCAGGCACAAACGAGAACCCTAACAGAAATTAAGGTTGTGCTCGTAGCAGAGTTTAAGAAGTCGAAATCAGAATCGCAGTGCATAACAGAATTAAAGGAAATCAAACAGAAACCTACCGAAATGGTCTGGGAATTTGACCAAAAATTTAAGACATTGCTGGACCAAGTGAGATTTGAGATAGCTCCGCAACAGCATAAGGAGTGTTTCATTGCTGTGTTGTTGCCCCACATCAGACAACCACTGATGCAGCAGAAGGTTGCGTCGCAGGTAGAGGCCTTAGAGATCGCAATGAAGCTGGAGGCTTCACTGATTGGAGAAAGTAGTTCTGGGATGTCACAGATCCAGAATCAATTAACCACCTTGACGTTAGAATTGCAAGGTATGAAGAATGGAAAAGAACAAAGATATGAACAGAGACACGAAGTTTGGTGCACAGGATGCAAAGGAGAAGGCCACACGAGAGAACATTGCCCTATATTTCAAGATTATCTTAATAGTGGTGCGCCGAACCCAATGAATATGAATCAAAACCAGGCATTGTGGTGTGAAATCTATAGAAGCAGAGGAAACAGACCTAAAGACTGTTACCTAATACAGAAATATGTAAAAACGCCAAAAAACTTATATTGTAATTTTTGTAAATCAGTTGGACATGATGAATCCAATTGTCACGCATATGAGCTAATGAATGAAAGAAAGCGAGATATGGAAGCGATGTGAGGTGCTAGAATGTACCGTGTCTAAGAAGAAAATCAGCCAAAATAAGATAACACTCACTACGATCAGGGCGGATATAGAGGCCGTGGTGGTGGATACCGCAGCAGAGGAAGAAATGTCGGCCCGACGCAAGGAAGAGGCTGCGGCCAGGTAATTTGTTATAACTGTGGCCATCCAGGTCATGTATCTCGAGATTGTACAAATCCATGCACTACGTGCAATTACTGTAAATCATTTGAGCATGTTATTGAAGACTGTCATGTACTAGAGGTAGAAATGCAGAAACGAAGAAGGACAAAACCACCGAATCCCAACATTCAGTTGATCGCAGTAGAGAGAAGACTTGCGGATCCAAGTGTAAATGTGGTAATGCGAAGTAGTGCTGATAGAGGAAGAGATGGAGGCGCAGAAGCTTCAACTTCTGGAATGCGTGATCCTCAGCAGATTCCTGGTGAACCGGTATGGATTAGAAAAGCTCCTGGGAAGACACCTGGCTTGGACCTACAGAAAAATAAAGGAACATTTACAAAAGCACGAGATATCCTTAGAGAGTCAACACCTGGGTCGATGAGAATCCCACTATGCAGCGAAGCACCGAAAATAGAGGATATGCCAGCGGCATATGATCACACAGGCACTGCAACAGATACAGGGAGCTCTGTTGCACAGTTCCTACGAAGCTCCATGAAGTTATTAAAGAGCGCAGATGCTTTCATGGAATTTGAAAAACTACTCATGCAGTATGAGCCATGTAGTGAGAAGGGGTATTCCCATGGCGCAGTCCATAATATCAGGAGTCCTAAAAGAACAGAAAGGGAAATGAGGCTCACTGCACAGATTGGGGACTATGAGATGGATGACATCATTCTTGATCTTGGTTCCGAAGTAAATGTCTTGACCAAGCAGACATGGCATTAGATGGGTAAACAAAAATTTACAGTGGTCACCACTACAATTAAGAATGGCTAATCAAGGGATATTTATACCTTTGGGAAGGTTACCCAACACCATTGTTGACATTGACGAAGTGCACAGCTATGCATATTTCGAAGTGATTGAAATCGTGGACGACAACCATCCTTATCTAGCACTGCTGGGTATCGACTGGGCAATGACTAACTCTGCCATCATTGATTTGAAGACTATGAAAATTATATTTGAAGGCAATGATATCAAGGTCATCGCGCCATTGGACCCCTCGCAAGGTGAACAATACGTTGAACCGATTTAGGAGGAATCTCAATCCCAAGACTTGGATCATATTTACAAGATGATACTGACTATATTAATCCAACTGTGGAGGGAACACTCAGCTGGCGCTGTGACAGCTCTTGCATTTTAGACTCTGATGCGGGACAGGAAAATTGGCAAAGCATATTGCATGAAGTATCTGCCAGGAGATGAAGTCACTCCGCTGGATTGGCAAAGAGGTAACTCCAATCCCTACCTATGATGGTTCATCTAATGTTTATTGCTTTATCAAATAATATACTGCAGTAGTTTTAGATGAATACCGCGTATCAGCATTAGACATGGCACTGCGCGAGACACCTTCCAGATGGTGGGTTGCATATAAGAAGACACTGACAACATGGGGATCAGTGCAGAATTAAGATGCAAATCAGGTTTGCTGAGAAGGTTACGCTACCTTTTACAAAATATAATGGACAGACGGATCCAAGGTACCATATTGAAGCTTGTTCACAAGATTGGGTGGAAATACCTCAAACTGAATGGGTACATCTATTTGCGCACACGCTGGAGGAACCGATTCCGAAGAAGTGGTACCTATACCTGGAGTTGCGCAGGGGCAGAGCGGACTAGTCTGTCCTAACTGTGAGCTTCCAGCAGGATTTCAGTTTCAAAGACGAACATCTGAGTATCAATGACATGCTACAAGTTATTAAGGATGGAATATTTAAATCATATTGCACTCAGGGAAACATGACGCTAGAAGAATTCTTTGTAAAAAACAGCGTACATGTGTGCCTACAACCAGAATGGGAAGAGCAGCTAGAGCATGCTCTTGACTATTATCACATCGCTGAGGAATGCGAGGATAAAGCAGACAGTGATGAAGAGGACATGCACAACATCAGGATACCTGAATCAGAAGGATCACGCGAGGTAGAAGGACCTCCACTGTAAATTCCATATATGAGTGGACCTGTGAGAAACAAGAAAAGTGAACATTGGCACCAGCCAATAGCCAAAGTTAGCAGCTATCGGAGACTATTGGGATGAAGAAAAAGTTGAGGAGGTCGCGGGCATACTATAGGAATATCGAGAATTACTCTCTACCAAGTTCACGAAGATAAAAAGGTATTATGGGAGACTTAGGAGTGATGAAAATTCCTTTTAAGCCCGGCACGAAGCTTGTGAAGAAAAGACCGTATCGACTAAACCCACACTACAAAGAACAAGTTAAGGCAGAACTCGATAAGATGCTCGATGTAGGGATCATTGAGCCAGTTGAAGAATCTTAGTGGATAAGCCCGATGGTTATCCAGGATAAGAAAACGAAGGGTGAGAACAAGATTTGTGTGGATCTCAGAAAGTTGAATGACGCTTCGATGCATGACCCATTTCCTACCCCTTTCATAGATGAAGTGCTTGATAATGTTGGAGGGAATGAGGGCTATTCTTTTAGTGATGGATTCTCTGGATACCACCAGATCAGGATTGATAGCATAGATAGACACAATACCACTTTTGCTACAGAATGGGGGTCATTCCAGTACACAGTGATGCCTTTTGGGCTGAAAAACACACCTGCCATATTTTCTAGAGTGGTAGTCGCAGCATTTAAAGATTTCATACACAAGTTTTTAGAGGTTTATTTTGATGATTGGACTATTTTCAGTTTACTGAAGAACCATGCCGTGAACCTCAGGATGATGCTGGAAAAATGTAGACAGCATCATATTTCTTTGAATTTGAAGAAATGTATTTTCTGTGTCCCCTATGGAATTTTGTTGGGACACATCGTGTGAAAACAGGGCTTGATGGTAGATCCTGCGAAGATCGCAGTCATTGTAAACTTGCCCACCCCAAATTCAGTCAAGCAATTGCGCACTACACTGGGGCATACCGGTTATTACGGGAAGTTCATAAAAGGGTATGCACAGATAACTGCAGCTATGGAGAAGCTGTTAAAGAAAGATGTATTGTTCGTTTGGAATGAGGACTGTGAGAAAGGCTTTGACACCCTAAAAGAGAAGATGGTCACTACGCCGATCCTAGTTTTTCCAGACTGGGAGAAGCCTTTTCATGTCCATGCTGATGCTTCATGTATAGCTTTGGGCATTGTTCTTGCTCAGCCAGGAGAGGGAGGTATTGATCACCCCATTGCATTTTCCAATAGGAAGCTTTCATCTGCTGAGAAGAATTATACCACTACTGAAAGAGAAGGACTCGCGATGGTATATGCGCTGCAGAAATTCAGGCATTATTTGCTTGGTGTGCACTTTTCTATGTTCACTGACCATTCTGCTTTGAAATACCTGGTCAATAAGCCAGTGTTAGGGGGCGCATATGCAGATGGTTATTATTCTTTCAAGAGTATGACTTTAAAATTGTTGTTAAACCAGACAGATTGAATTTACGACCTGATCATCTGTCAAGGATTGAGTCTGGAGAAGAACCTACAAATTTGGAGGACAATCTGCCTAATGCACAGTTGTTTGCTATACAGGTTGTCGATGACTACTATAAGGACATCATTGACTTCTTAACCATAGGATTGGCACATTAAGAGTTCACTACCTAGCGGAAGAAGCAGTTGGTAGTGCGAGCAGCAGACTTCACTATAATCGCAGGTCAACTATACAGGCTGAGACCAGATGAAGTACTGCGCAGATGCGTACTAGAACATGAGAAACCATTCATATTAGCTTATGCGCATTCAGGAGTAGCAGGAGGTCACTATGTAGGGAGAGCCACTGCACAGAAGATATTGCTCGCAGGGCTATGGTAGCCTAAATTCACAATGATTCAAAGGAACATTGCCAGAGTTGCGATGTTTGTCAAAGAACAGGGAAAGCCATCGCGTAGGGACGAACTGCCCTTAAATCCACAGTTAACATTACAAGCATTTAAGAAATGGGCTATTGATTTTGTGGGTCCTATTAACCCACCAACGAAGAGAACTAGTGTGAGGTACATCATTACTTCCACTGACTACCCCACCAGATGGGCAGAAGAAAAGCCAGTAAAATACTGTGTCGCAGCTACAGCCGCGGAGTTTATATATGAAAATATCCTTACAAGGTTCGGATGCCCAAAGATTTTGATGAGTGATCAAGGCACTCACTTTCTGAATAAAACCATTGAATCCTTGATTGAAGAGTTCCACGTTCATCATCAGCACAGTACGCCTTATCATCCACAGGTGAATGGAACTGTTGAAGCGTTTAACAAAGTGTTGGAGAATGCGCTAACCAAGATATGCAATTTCAATCGGGACGATTGGGACCTGCACATTCCGTCTGTATTATGGGCATACAGAACTACCTGCAAGAAACTGACAGGACAAACACCCTTTAGGTTGGCTTATGGGAAAGAGGCAATAATGCCAATGGAATATATCGTTCCCAGTTTGCACATAGCAGCATTTACAGGCATGGCAGATCGCACAGCGATAGAAGAAAGGCTCCTACACTTGGTTGGGTTGGAGGAAGATTGCTTCATCGCAAGATTCCACCAACAAGTACAGAAAGAGCGCGAAAAAGCATGGCACGATCGCCACATCAAAAACAAGTCTTTCTAGGTAGGTGATCTAGTCCTCCTGTACGATAGCAAATTTATGAAATTTCCTGGAAAGTTTAAGATGCATTAGCTTGGCCCATATACTGTAATGCATGTTACTAACGGTGGTGCAGTTCAGTTAGCTACCTTAGCCAGAGATACTTTGCCAAATTTGATAAATGGAAGTAGACTAAAGATTTACCGTGATAGTCCTGCTTCGCGGCATCCTATATGATCAAGGGAAATGTACCGCGCAGCACTGCTAAAGCTGTGTGGGAAAAAAAAAAGAGGAACTGTGTAGTTGCGAAGACCAAATTCACTGACAAGAGCCTTAGTTCAGAAACGAAAAATCAGGCACTACACAGGAGCTATCAGGACCTGCCGTGCAGTTTGATGCAACACTTAAGAAAATAGCCGTTACAATGTCGGTCGAAGAATATAGCCGTTACCAGCAACCGCTTGGGCATTTAACGCACAGATAGCCGTTCTGAGCAAGTTTTATGTTGGAAAGGACCAAAGGATCCGTCGGATTTGGCCAACGGATACCACCATTAATGCTTATCTAGCCGTTGAGAGGCACGAAGGATGATCAGCTGTGCCTATAAGTAATGTCGCGTTCAGACTCGCAGGCGTTACCAAACACTTAGAATTTTCTTGCAAACAGTCTGTCCAAGTATTTTTTCGCAAGCTATCTGAACAACCATGAGAGTTTCCTAGTGGATTTCTGAGTGGTCTTCCATTGAAGAAGAGTTCACAGTCCAAGAGACTGTGAAAGTATTCCAATACAGGGGGATCGAAGGGTTAATGAGAACCCCAGCTAAGAAGGTTGTCTTCGAACCAGGTCAGGTATCAAGATGTTCACCAAGGCATGGTCCAGTAATGGAAGATAAGGAAAAAAATCCAGTAGGACCAAGAACAAAGGTACCTAAGATGGAATCGACAACGCCAAAACCATCACTCATAGATAAGGAGATACCTTTGACCTTAACCCCGGCCTACATTTCACCGCGTGCTCTGTATGCACCCGTTTTTAAGTTGCTGAAGAATGCTAAATACGACATCCCGCTCTCGCCAATCTCAAAACATGTCGAGGTTGAGAAAAACTTGCTGGGTAAGATCCCAGAATGTAGATGGGAGGATTATGATCTGCTTGCAGTGTAGAAGGAGGATCCCAATGAGCCAAATTTTCCACAGTTTCAACCAGACCAGTACATGTGCTGGAAAAAGGACGCAAAGGGGGAACTTAATCTGGTCGCCCAAAATTGGCTATCCAGAGTAGTCCAATCTGGGATGCTCAATCTACTCAAACTTCCCCATTTCAATAGGTCACCGAAGCTGAATGTTGTGGTGTGAACACTGATGGCACGCATGCACCAGGGTTACCTATGGCTCGACCACAACATCGACATAACCATTGAGATCATCCACCGGATTACTGGGTTGAGTAAAAGGGGTAAGGATCCCAAGCAATTCTTCCAAGGGAAGAGCAAGGATAAAGAAGCTGTCGCGAAGATGAAGAAAACTCAGACCGTCGTTAAAGGGAAGAGGGGCTTCCAAACAGAAGAAATTAATGATAAAGCAACAAGATTTGTCACGCAACTGTTAATGGGAAAGATTCTCCGCACATGCAGGCCACTAGAATTAAGCGCGGACACAGTACTGCTCGGCACCGCGGCCACGGAGGGAGAACAATTTAATTGGTCTCAATATTTTTTGAATGAGTTCATGGAGGAACTCAACGACACGCAGCTGAACGGAGGGAATTTCCATTACACCTGGCTTATAGTACTAATTGCTTTTGTCGGCTGGAAGGAGCCGAAGGATTATGTTGATGTCATCACTGATACCAACAAGTGCAGAGGACCGCATTATTCAAATCTGTAGGCGAATCTAAACTCACAAAGGCGGCACGCGAACGTGAAGTCTTCTACCAATATTATAACCAGCTACGCACAAGGATCATACTGACGTCACGGATAACAAAGCAAGTAACCAGTAGGTATATCCGCATTGTGAATTTATATGCTGACATGCGTAGCATTTATATTTTAGCTAAGGCGTAGAAGAAGAAGGTGGAGTGGTTCCCTGGGAACTACCATATGTATGAGGAGGATATTGACAATATCATGAATGAATGGCCTGCCGAGTTCCACGTAGAAATTGTAGATGTCACAAGTGACTCCGGAGAGG
Source organism: Larix kaempferi (assembly GCA_027924585.1). Classification (NCBI taxonomy): domain Eukaryota; kingdom Viridiplantae; phylum Streptophyta; class Pinopsida; order Pinales; family Pinaceae; genus Larix; species Larix kaempferi. The sequence continues at coordinate 2,685,296 of BSBM01001409.1, read as the reverse complement.
ATGAGCCCATTCCATGTCCTATTATCGAGGAAAAGGAGACAGCAAAAAGGAAGAAAGTTGAGAGCCCAAGGAAGAAAAAGGGGGCAAGGAAGAAACAGAAAGCTGACAAAGGGAAGCTAGACACAGTACTGAAGAGAGACGATTATGAAATGATCGGCGTAAATTTTACAGAGTAGATGGAAGATCTGATGTCGGATAAAGAGAAAAAGGATAAGGCCATCCAGGATACTCTGGAAAAGAATCTCACCGCGCTGCAGGGGATCACGCTAAAAATTGAAGAAGTCCACAAGAGATTACCCCCGCCGCGCGACTCAGAGTCTGAAGGGAAGTCGGGAGGAACTTCGCAGCAGCAAACACCGCAGTTAACCATGACCCTAACTATGAAGTCCCGTATCGTCCATATGGACCCGGTAACAGTAAACTTGCCTATGGCAGAGCAGCTAACATTAGACACAAAGGGCGTCGAGCATGTGGAGCTCGACTTAGCAAAAATACCATTGCTAGGCCTACATTATTTACATCTGCAATGTGTTGAATAAATGCACGAGAGAACCACTAACGCGCTGAAGGGACAAGCTGAGCTGCAAGCAGCTAACAGGAAGTTGGAGGAAGATAGCTCACGGAGAGCTATGCAACTGCAAGATGAGCAGGATCGTCGGCTAAGACTGGAGTCCACAATCACTGCAGTAGCAGACAACATTGACAACTTGGAGGTGCAGGCAGATCCTAGGGATACTTTGTTAAGATTGGCGAGCTGGTCACCAGTCTTAAGACCGAGATGCAAGACATGGAGGTTCTCCATGAGGCTGATATGGCTGCTTTGAAGGAGCAGATAAATCCACGGACCCCGCCAAATGAACAACAGCTAAGGGCGGAAGCTGTGAAGGTCGTCGCCGAGACTATTGCTGCCGAAGTGGCTAAGTGCCAGGATCTGTTGGAAGCGGCATCGAAGGAATTTACTGCCCTCAAAGAAGACCCAGCATTACTGGAAGTAAAGAATGCAGCGAAATATAAACAAGTTTCTTTGGAGAGGTTGGATGCAGAAGTGAAGGCCCTACCACCAAGAGATTGGCTCCAGAAGTATAGGGAAATAACGGGCCTGAAGAAGGAAGTGCAAGCCTTGCGAGAGAAAGAGACTGAAATGGGCGATAAGGCACAGCCATTGCTGGAATATGTTGGCACGATCTCGTAGGAGATCGAGGAAAAGCTCAAGGAGCTGCGCGATAATCAAATGCAAGTAGAAGGCCAGCTTGGCAATGAGATAACACCCAAAATGATGGATACAGTCAGACAAGTGGAGCAAGATATGAATGTAGTGCCCCTAGACTTGTGTAGACATTGAGGGCACCTGCTGAGTGACCCAGCTGATTGAAACATTAATTAAATCACCTTTTGACCTTATTTTTTTGAGTATGTGTATCTGAACTGTTGAGGTAAATGAATAATTGCATATGTTAAACGATTAGCTATGACTATAGAAAATTATGTTGATGGATAATGCTTAACGACTAGATGTATGGTGATTATGTATTTGGCGACGAAATGTATATTTGATAAGATGAATGAGCAGTTTGAATAAATCATAAATGTTTAACAATGCTAGAGTTAGAAACCAGATGATGATTGTTGAGAACAGTGCTACTAATAATTTGTTGCGAGAAGTGTGTGTAGAAACAAGTGAGACGGTTCACCAACGGACACACAAAGGAACATGGAGGGTCGTAGAGTACGGGTAAATCACACACAGGGGAAGCGACGACGATGTCAACTTCCGACAAGAATACCACGCATGAGCAGATAAGCATTGATCCGCTTGCTCAAGAGGAATGCGTGAGGACGTACGAGGTGGGCCATGACGGAGCTGGTCACGTACGAGTTGAGGGGCGCGCAGTGAGAACGGACTCACTCCTCAGCGCCATTAGTCCCTAGATAGCATGTAGACGGAGGATGGATGGTAACGATTCCTAAAATCCCTATAAGATTTCCCGCAAGTCAAAACGGAAAGATGGTAGCAGAAGGGCCCGACGATGTGGTACCCTGTCGAGAATGGAAAGAATGGATGCAAGGACCCAACGATGCGGTACCATGCCAAGGAATGGAAACCATGGATGACTGGACCCGACGGAGAGGTGCCATGTCAAGGAATTAAAATTAAGGAACTAGGAGCCCAACGGCGCGGCACCGTGATCCTAGTGAGTTTGATTGTTAAATTTAACTGCATAAAAACTTATGAGAATAACTCTAGATCATTACTTAGCAAATGCATAAAAATAATTTAGGCATTTGCACATGAATAGTTATTTTTGTTGAGCATTTAAAATAATAGAAATCATTATTTAGGAGCAAAATAGAATCCTAAGATTAGACACCTAGTCAACTAAAAGCTAGGAGTTAATTAAAATATCTGGGGGACAAACTGGAGCAAACTTAGGGGTGTTGGTGCACTTCCTAGAGAAAATGACACTTGGATGGGTGAGTGTTTTAATTAAATAATTAATTAAAAATATTTAATTATGCATGAAGCGACATGTGTCGCATGAGATTTTCCTTTATAAGGAAGACTTGGGGAATGGGTAAAGGGCCCATAATTTGGACGATTGTCGTAATTTTCGAATGCCTCAAAGACTTGCTGCTATCTAAGGGTTTGGCTTAGAAATCCTGGTGGGAAGGGAAGCCCAAGCTGAATTTCTGAAATACTTGTGTGAGCTCTACGACCCAAAGCTCGGGGGAGGCCATGCGACTGAAAGCATGAGCCTGTGGTTGGGTGGCGAAGCTAACGGTTGCTTCGCCTATGGTTAAACGAGCTTTGCTGGAGGGATCCTACGGAAGACGCAGACAACAATGGACCAGCTGGATCGGGTTGACAGGTTAAGGTTTGCTTATTTTTGTTAAGTTATTCACTCTTTTATTTTATTTTTCCAATAACTATAATGGCTAATTTGTTTGTATGAAGTTTTTAAAGTTTCAAGTTCTGTTCAAGGGGACCCTAAAGGAGGGGTCCTACATTTGGTATCAGAGTCGGTCGAGCCTTGAGGGCACCGGACTCATATTCGTCAAGCAAGGATTGATCCGAGTTAAATGGCTTACCAACGCACTCACCTCATCCAGCTGATCATCGAAATCAGGTTTGATCAATTAGTTTACTTTTCTACGAATTCTTTATTCGGATTAAGCTAATATGAATGCAATTTTTTTTTTACTATGAAATTTCTGTGTGATTATTGGAACTTGAAACTTCTGTGAAATCATTTTAATGGCAAAATTTCAGTGTAATTATTGAAGGTTAAAATTTTGTGCATGGCTTAGAATGCAGGCTCGACAGCCACTTAACTATCTCCTGTGATTTAGATTTAAATTCTGCTTTATATTAAAAACTGAGTGTCTCTGTTTTACATATAGTTTAGTAACCTGTATATATATATATGTATGCTGAAGATTTAGATCTGACATTTATAATATTCGGAATCTATGTGATATATTGAAATCGCCCGTTTCTAACCAAGAGTTGTGATTCTGTATAGATCGAAGTCTTAGATACCCTCTGTAGATTAAATTTTTCTTTGATCTCCATGTCATCCTGAGCTGATTACTTCTGTAATTTAACGATCTCTGATTTTGAATTGAGCCCAGATCACGCCCAGATCGCCCGGCTGCATTACTTTTTCCTATACAATTTATTTACAATATCAGTTCATGAAATCGCATACTTCAATTTAATTTGAGATTAAAATCTCTATGTTTAGTATTTTTTTTACTCTGTGGCATCTCCGTTTATTAAACTTCAAACTCTGTACATTGATTTTTAAATTCTGCGTTGCAAATTTTTCTTGAGGGATTGAATCATACTTCCAGATTTATGAATAAATCGAACTCTATACATTGATTATTAAATACCGTCGGCAATTATACTTGAAGGATCGATTCACTACTGAGGCTTATAGGATGGGTTGATCTCTGCATAGTTAAGTTATTTAAACTCTGTTTATATTTTTTTTTATGGGGTTCATTTAAACATTTCCAGATGTGAAAAGATAAGTCAATCTCTTGCACTAGATTGTTTAAACCTCTGTTCGACATAATTATCAAACTTCTACTTCTACAGACCTTGATGATGAACCGATCTGCTTGGATCTTCTGGTCCTGACCCCTTTTCGCTTTGTTTGTTAAATCTTTTAATCCACTCCAGATCTTGAACCCCGGCTGCTACAACAGGTGTACTATGTAATATTTTTTTTGGAACTTGATACGGTTATCTTCTTTGCACTCCCATCTGAGGCCCTAAAACTCTATCAGCCGTCATTGAAAACCCACAGAATCATTCCAGGAGTAACCACCATCTCGTGTGTGTGAACAACCTTTAAAAGAAAACTCTTACTGCGTTCTCCATACAACTGAGCCTTTGTACATAAGTTATCTAGAGAGCTGAAGAGGTGTTAGTTTAAAATTTGAATCTGTTGGAATTTGATGTTGAATTTAGTCTGCTTTTAATTAAAAATCAGAAGTGCAGGCGACAGTTACAAACCTATGGATTGATGGAAGAATGTTTTCCTTGGTATAAACGAAATGATTAATATGGTTCACTATTATTAAATAATGAAAGAATTCGTCCCTGCTATGTCCTCCATTGAATAAATTAACTTACTCTATTATTTGTTTCTTTTTTTCTTTACACTGAAAAGAATTACCTTGTTTATGTTCTAATTTTTTTTTTACTTCGACCTGGAGTTGTGTTTTCAGTTTGTTCTTTTTATAAAACCCTGCATCTCTGTGAATTATACTTCAGTGTAGATCCACTCTTCATCCACCAGCGCTGCGACTGCTAGATCCCTTCCTTTTTCTAATTTCTTTTATGCTTCGATCTGAGGTTGCGTTTTTCAGTTGGATTTTTTTTAATTAAACCTTACATCTCTGTGGGTCACCGACAACCTTTTTCTGCCATCAATCCCTGTGGATAATTTCATGGGTAGTTAAACGCCTCTGCTTAAGCTGAAGAAGTCGACCTCTGTCATAAGTGTTGAGACTGAAAAATCCAAGTCTCTACCTGTTCGCAAACCTCTTTAATGATAGAATTACCCTTGCCCTAGTAAATCTTGATCTATTTGAGCAGGTTGGGATGGTTTTCGTTAACTGAGAAGTAGTCGTATTGCCCGATCATAGACGGTTCGCCAAGCTGAGAGTAAGAAATATTTACTCACTGGTTGATTCTTTTAGAGTTTTAACTATTGTATTCCTGTTACACGTCAAGAGTAGATGGTCGAGTCTTCCCCACCGATCCTTTTACAGAACTCTCTATGAATTTTATCTTTCACTTGTATCCGCAATTTATGGACTTGGGTAGCTGTCATTATCTATGATGTTGCTGCATCAGCCACGCCACGTATGCACCGAGAGAAACCGCCCTCTTTAACCTTTATCCTCGCATGATCCAAGTTCTGTTACGGGAGTCTTTCTTTAGCTAGATTATGTGTATCTTATTATTTTATTAAAGTGTCGTTCTTGCCGACATGTGGATTATAGAGTGGCAGTTAATATAAGTGTAGGGTGGAGTGTAAATACGTGCAAAACTCCCCCTCACATTAGAAGCAAATCTAAGAAATAATGTTTGGAGCTTAGTTCATAACTCTTTTACGGCATGGTTTGTATAGGATAATGCCATATTAAATTATAATACATTTATATGATGATAAGAAATTAATAATATTGTATTTCTGAATTGTTGAGGTATCGACATGAAAGGAATGAAATTATAAAACGTTAGGATGTTTTAGATTCCATCTACCGATAGCTAGAGGTAGAAGAAGAAGGAAATTATCGTATTGATATGTTGAAAAAATATATATATATATATTATTATATGTTAGAATATATTCACATTGTGATTAAGATTTAGTTGGAAGATATTGTCATATGGAAATTATCCTATTGTTACGTTGGAAAAGAAAAATATATATTATCATATGTTAGAATATATTCATGTGGTGATCAAGATCTAGTTGGAAGATATTGTCATATTATAATTCATATTCATTTGTGTAAGTATAAAGTATTACTTCATTTATGGACTAATTAGAAGAAGAGGAAAAAGTTAATATATGTTTATACCTTATAATTCTTTTATGACATGGTTGAAAGGATATTTATATTATTTTAAATATATTTATGTAATGATAGGAATTAGGGAAGGAGATTTTCATAGTTTAATTTTGATGTAATGACTTGAATTTGGTGAGAAGATAATGCATTATTATATTTCAAAAGGCTTATTTTATTTCAATTTCATCATGTGATGAGATAAATTGAATGAAATATAAAGCATTCATTTACCCATGGGATAGCTAGAAGTAGAAGGATTATGAACATATTGTAACTCTCTTATGGCATGGGGTGAAAAGTTAAAATGTATGATTATATTTTGTAATATATTTACGAGACGATAAGAAACTAATGTAAAGTTTTATTTTACATTTTGTGATGTAATAACTTGAATTAGGTGAAAGGATAATACATTATTATATTTCATAATTAGTTAATATGATAGCTAAGGGTAAGAGAAAAATTAATGGCTTATTTTAATCCATAATTTTTTTATGGGAATGTATGAAAGGTAGAGGTGCATCTTATGAACCTGTAGTCCAAGTCTAAAGCTTTATATATATATATATATATATATATATAAATATATATATGATGTTTTGGGTTAATGTAAAATTGTTTATGCACACATCAATCACCCTTCAAGAGAAGTAAAGATTCCATAGTGATTCTAGAGAGGAAATGATGTAAATTAAAATTAAGGATATTTATAGGTGTCATTTAATTATAGTGGAATAGTATTTTTATAGATGTTTTTTTTTTAAATAATTATAATAGAGTAGTATTTCAATTTAAGTGAGGCAAATTATTTTATTCAAGGCATTTTTGCTTCGATAGAAAATACCCTTGCATAGTAAAATATATGTATAAATGTATTTCAAGGAGTATGAATGTTTAGGTTAAAAAAAATAATGTTGAGATCACCTAAACTTGGGAGGGGTGAAATGGAAGTGTATATATATATAGCGCCTGAGTGCGATAGGAGGGCATCACACATGGTATTTTTGCACTAAATGATGTCATATAATACCATATCATATGGACCAAGATTGAGAGCTAGAATAAATGCCACCTAATTATAATAAGCTTTGATAAATTCCATCCATTTCTAGAAGCTTATGTCCTAACAACACTTAAGACCTAAGTTAAATTTGATGTCGTGGATATTATAACTTGAGTTCTCTCTCTCTATATATATATATAAAGGTACCGAAGGAAACGATGCCACCTTATGTGATAATGAGGGGTTGTTAATGGTTCATGCCTATTATCTATGACAGTTATTAATGGGAAGAATTTTACTTATGAATATATATATATGCAATGGTTGATTGAAAGAGTTACATATATATAGTACATTTATTGAAATATGCATACTCTACACAAAGAGTTAATGTGAAGAAATACAATTTTAGAGGGAATGGTAGTTAAGTATTGGATAAGGTAACTTAATAGAGAATGCAAAAATTAAATACTTTTAATAAACTTAATGCAACATGCATAACTTGCCGAGACTTCGACAGAAGGTCGCAAGGGTGAAACGAACTCAAAAATTTGAAAACGAGGTATTGACATGACTATTGTGATATTATGAAAACAAGGACAGTGATTCTATTTCATGACAATGTTGTTAACGAAAAAAAAAAAAATAATGAACTTGACTGGCCATGACATGACAATGGAGAAATGTAACCTCAAAAAAAAAAAAACTGTGAAAGGGTCAAATAAAGACTAGTTTAGTAAAACGAAGTATGGAGACGATCGACACGAAAAGTAGAATACAATGATGTTAACCAATTAACATGGTCAAACCTCGACAGAAGGACGACTAGCCCTTGAGATGAAACTCGATGAAGTTAAGGAAACATACATGTTGCGACTTGAAGAGTCCACTGGAGTGGTCCTAAGAAAACATAAATGGTGAAATAAGGTAAGGATGTGATAAGCTCGTCGACTTAGACATGATACTAATGAAAGGACTTAAAGTTAAATTTCAATATGTTCGACTAAGTCACTAAATTTCGAAGACTCGAATCTTATCTTATTGAGAACCTACATTATTGAAACATTTAGAGGGATTTGGAAGTAGTCTTATGGGAATTGATTTTGGAATGTTTAAGGGTCTCTCTTGTTTTGTTAAAACTGAGATTATATCTTACCCATATACTTTTGACTGAATATTTTATGATGTTTACCTTCTCTCCTTGGATGGGAGGATAACAAAATAGATTTAAATCTTTGAATCCTTGCTTGGATTTGTTATGTTGATAAATTATTTGGTGGTTATTGACGCAATGAAACTTGTTGAAAATTTGATCGTAGACCCGTGTGAACGAATAAGAGATATAGAAAATCCAGTTGGAACTAACAATTATGGAATGTATTATCGGATTGATATGAGACGAAGTTACGATTAAGTTCATGAGGGTGTATTGTAACTATACTAGATGATATAGGAGCTAATGACTTTATCCACTTGTGCTTATAGCCATTATTATTGGAGAAAACTAGAATACAATGACAAGAGGATGAGAATAGAAAAACAAGATAAAGCCTAGCGTTGAAAGTACAAGAACAAAAATTAACTTCGGGACGAAGTTCTATTTATGAGGGGGTGTATGTAATGCCCCTAAAATGACTGTGGAATTTAAGGGCACTTGTCGAGTGACTCAGCGGAACAGACTTCAATAAAGTGTCTCTTCGAGTTAGGATGTGTCTTAATAAGGGAGAATCACCTGATGATGTGCATGACTACAATTGATAAATGAATTAATGAATTATAATGATATGTGTGGAGTAGGATAATTGATTGATTACATCTTGATTAATGATTAGCCCTGATTGATCAAGTCAAAGTGCAGTAGGACAATTACAGTCCTAGCTCTGCGACTTGGGAGGACGCAACTGAGATGCGTCGTAGCTTTCCATTTTTTTTTTATTCTGAACTTCGGGACGAAGTTCTAATTAAGTAGGGGTGTATGTAGTGCCCCTAGACTTGTGTAGACATTGAGGGCACCTGCTGAGTGACCCAGCTGATTGAAACATTAATTAAATCACCTTTTGACCTTATTTTTTTGAGTATGTGTATCTGAACTGTTGAGGTAAATGAATAATTGCATATGTTAAACGATTAGCTATGACTATGGAAAATTATGTTGATGGATAATGCTTAACGACTAGATGTATGGTGATTATGTATTTGGCGACGAAATGTATATTTGATAAGATGAATGAGCAGTTTGAATAAATCATAAATGTTTAACAATGCTAGAGTTAGAAACCAGATGATGATTGTTGAGAACAGTGCTACTAATAATTTGTTGCGAGAAGTGTGTGTAGAAACAAGTGAGACGGTTCACCAACGGACACACAAAGGAACATGGAGGGTCGTAGAGTACGGGTAAATCACACACAGGGGAAGCGACGACGATGTCAACTTCCGATAAGAATACCACGCATGAGCAGATAAGCATTGATCCGCTTGCTCAAGAGGAATGCGTGAGGACGTACGAGGTGGGCCACGATGGAGCTGGTCACGTACGAGTTGAGGGGAGCGCAGTGAGAATGGACTCACTCCTCAGCGCCATTAGTCCCTAGATAGCATGTAGACGGAGGATGGATGGTAACGATTCCTAAAATCCCTACAAGAGTTCCCGCAAGTCAAAACGGAAAGATGGTGGCAGAAGGGCCCGACGATGTGGTACCCTGTCGAGAATGGAAAGAATGGATGCAAGGACCCAACGATGCGGTACCATGCCAAGGAATGGAAACCATGGATGACTGGACCCGACGGAGAGGTTCCATGTCAAGGAATTAAAATTAAGGAACTAGGAGCCCAACGGTGCGGCACCGTGATCCTAGTGAGTTTGATTGTTAAATTTAACTGCATAAAAACTTATGAGAATAACTCTAGATCATTACTTAGCAAATGCATAAAAATAATTTAGGCATTTGCACATGAATAGTTATTTTTGTTGAGCATTTAAAATAATAGAAATCATTATTTAGGAGCAAAATAGAATCCTAAGATTAGACACCTAGTCAACTAAAAGCTAGGAGTTAATTAAAATATCTGGGGGACAAACTGGAGCAAACTTAGGGGTGTTGGTGCACTTCCTAGAGAAAATGACACTTGGATGGGTGAGTGTTTTAATTAAATAATTAATTAAAAATATTTAATTATGCATGAAGCGACATGTGTCGCATGAGATTTTCCTTTATAAGGAAGACTTGGGGAATGGGTAAAGGGCCCATAATTTGGACGATTGTCGTAATTTTCGAATGCCTTAAAGACTTGCTGCTATCTAAGGGTTTGGCTTAGAAATCCTGGTGGGAAGGGAAGCCCAAGCTGAATTTCTGAAATACTTGTGTGAGCTCTACGACCCAAAGCTCGGGGGAGGCCATGCGACTGAAAGCATGAGCCTATGGTTGGGTGGCGAAGCTAACGGTTGCTTCGCCTATGGTTAAACGAGCTTTGCTGGAGGGATCCTACGGAAGACGCAGACAACAATGGACCAGCTGGATCGGGTTGACAGGTTAAGGTTTGCTTATTTTTGTTAAGTTATTCACTCTTTTATTTTTCCAATAACTATAATGGCTAATTTGTTTGTATGAAGTTTTTAAAGTTTCAGGTTCTGTTCAAGGGGACCCTAAAGGAGGGGTCCTACAATGAAGGACGCAGTAGAGAAACTCATCGGTACATATAATGAGTTCGCTGCAAAGCTAGCTCCATAGGAGACAGAACAGTTCGGGGAAACTGAAGTTGCAGGTGGCTCGGAGGCGAGCCACATGTAAGTGTTAGGGCCCTGTTGGCCCTGGCCCAAGTGGGGAAATTTTGAGCAAGAAATACTTTGGAACTGCAAGCTCAGCGCAGTTCAAATAAAAGTATTTTTGGTACAAGTTTTGTATGCTGCAAAGTTGCGCGCAGCGCAGTGATGGAGGAAGCTGCGAGGATCAGTATTGCGAGGAGTCGATGATGTGAAGTGTCCAGTCCATGGGATGCCAGCAAAGCAGAGTGTTGGACGGAGGATGGCACGTGTTTCGGTTAGACTTCAGTGGTCTATTTTTGGTAAAGATGCTCCAGGAGTGCTAAGCGGCGGGCAGGAGCAAATCAGGAAGAAAGTGACTGGTCGCACATGCGGAAGATGCCACTACTTGAATTAGTTGCACGAAACCATTAGAGGGAGAACCACTTGGTGAAAGTGACCTGTGGGCATGCGCATAGAAAGAAGGCCGATAACAATGTGAAGCGTGGAAGACCGCCACGAAGGAATATTCGCTACTAAGTGCCAGAAGTCTGGTTTTGGGGAAAACCGTGACAGTTTTGTAAACCTAAGGGTTTTTGCCTACTGATTGTAAAGACATGACCTACGGACATGATCTATAAATAAGGGCAATTTTGTAAGGGAAGGGTTACTCTTCATTTTGGTCATTGTTGAACATTGTTAGGATCTTTCGAAGCTTGAAGCTATTGTAAAGGCTCTGCAGCTGAGTGCACAGAGACCTATCTGAGAGAGAAGAGAGTCTGCAACTGAGTGCACAGAGACCTATCTGATAGAGAAGAGAGTCTGCAGCTGAGTGCGCAGACTAAGAACTATTGTACCCTTCTGAAAAGACTAATTTAACAACAGCTCTTGTGGAGGTAGCCTCCATCCAGGGGATGAACCAAGTTAAACTCTGTGTTGGGTGATTGCTTGTATTTACACTTGTTCATTTGCATAGTATGGATGTTTAATGTCGTAGTTATCTATTATGTGATTGCTTTTGTATGTATTCGCCACAAGAATGGTGGGAATAATATGTTAAGTAATGCATGTGTGGATGAATGTTAAGTATTCGGCATTTCTAATTCTTTGAATGTATGAGTCTGTTGGTTAATCACATCGTTGAACATTGGATTTGAGTGCAGCGTTGGAGCGCACAATATTATATGTTTCGTTCGTTTACATACGTCTTAAAGATAATAATCTAACTGTTGTTGAAGCGATAAAGAACATGAATTAAGATTGGTTAAGGTTAAGCAAGTCTTGAGCAGACGCGCGGTCTAGTCGACGGGCTAACCCCCTGGAGGGCGCTGCGAGATAAGTTGTCAATAACTTGTCGTCATAACGCGGGAAGTACCCGATACCGCGCAGACCTTGGATGCGTTGGTTTCCTGAGATTCGCAGCTTGCCGAAGTATCTGACGTGGAGTAGAGACTTCATGTAGTCTTTTATCCGCAGTAAGAGTCCCTTGTCGCACTGCCCATCAGTCCCTTTTACACTCGCATCACCAGGTTGTGGAAACTTGATTCTGCAACCACCCCCTCAGCTTCACCTCGGGTGAGACCTCAGGCTGCTCGCAGCCTATTTCCGAAAGGGCTGGTGAATAGGGGTTTTTTTGGTTCCTTGAACTGTGAAGTACCTGGGTCTACATTGGAAACCTCTAGCTCAGTTATATACGCCAACAATAATCTTGGTGATGCGCAAATATGCTATGCGAACTTACAATGTATTCCCTGCTTAACATCTACTTAACATATCAATACCAACATGTGACTACGCACTCGCAGTTATCAACAACCTACAGACTTCACTAAATCATGATTATTGCTACTCTGATGACTACGCATTCATCATACTAAACATGACTTCGCAACATTCATACATATGTGTTCTGCTTACTTAACATAACATTCTCATTTAGATACATATGAAAGCAAATACATAAGCATAATCATACATGAACACAAAGCATATCATAGATCCATACACATAACATAGATATTTACGTGGTTCACCCCCTATATGGGAGCTACGTCCACGGGAATTGTTCTTATATTACTTGGAAGGGGTAATAGTTCTTGTCTGCACACTCAGCTGCAAACTCTTCTCTACAATACATCTCTACGCACTCATCTACAGAGTCTTTTCCTCTCCTAGATCTCTCTCAGTCTCGATCTAGCAATATCTAACATAAGTCTAACCCTTCCTTATACAAAATTGCCCTTTATATAGATTTTGCCCGAAGGTCACATATTTATAATAACTATGTGCCAACCCCCATAGTACCCTTAAACCCAAAATAGTATGATTCTCCTACTGACCACGCTTTCCCTTAACTTCGTTGGAGCTCTGTTGTCCTTTTGTGCCACTTCTCTAACTCTGACGCTTCTTCTGACAGTCACAGTTCTGACCGCGCGGCTCTAACTCTATAGTGGTGTGTCCTTTGTACCATTCCACTTCTTTACTCTCTACTTCTGTAGCTGACAGTTCGCTGCTTCATTCATAACTACTCCAGCTACCTCTGGTCGTCCTTAGTACTTCGACTTTTCTAAGGGGACGAGTCCTTTCCTGTCAACTCCGCTTCGCTCCATACCCTCCTCCTGGGAATTGCGGAGTTGCTTCTCCCAAAACTTGGTCAATTTTAGGCCTCACCTAACTTGTACCTTTGTCATCAAAACTTCCTGCACTTGGGCTGTGCCCAACACTCACACCTTATCACTACCTACATGACCCAATATGGATAGCAAGGTGGAATACGTCGTCAATGCCATTAATGTTTATCATTTTGAGCTTGTATCACTTTCCAAGTAGGGGAGTGATGTACATCCATCATATCCATAATCATATCAAGGGGGGATTTGGATGGATCTCCCACCATTTACTCTAAAGTGCAATTTTTTCCAAATAAACTTACCTTTCTGAGATTCCGAGAGTGAAACCTTTCTAGACTAGCTATATAAACACCTAAACTTACTCTAGATCCCATGTTTCCTTGCTCATTTACTAGCAGACTGCATTGTTGCAGAATATAGTGAAATTCATGTTTTTCAAAGTCTAGAACTTCTAGTAGGATCCTTTGCAAGAATTTTTCTAGGACCAGTTGCTTTTGAAGGGTTGGAAGTAAACATCTCATAAAATGACCACATAGCCTCTTACCATTGATACCACATGGACCCCTTGATCCTTTAAGAGCATAAGGCCCTTGCAAAGACCTAAGGACTTTGCCTCATTATTCTTGGAAATCCCAATATCCCAAGAAAATTTTGCTTAGAATTTATTTTTCCTAGAGTCAGATAGATCCCTCTCGCACCTTCCACCGTTGGATTTCCTTTTGAGGTGCAATCAAAAAATAAAATAGGATTTTTTTGTGATGCTCAACACACCTAAAATTCCACATCTCTTATTATTAATGTATTGCTAAATTTTTATTGAGTTTGGTTTATGGATTTGGGATTTACTTGGAATGAGTTTTATTGGATTAGATCTTTGAGAAAGGTTTTTTCTTCTAATGTACATTTAAACATACAATTAAACTCAATCCCATTAGATTTTATTTTTTAATGGAGCAATGTTCGGGCATGTCTAGCAAAGTTCTAAGCGCGAGAGGATTCTTGCATGAAAATGAGTTGGTTCTTGATTAATTACTTGTGTTTCAAATTACCCATGAAGGAGGATCTCTATGTCAATAATACTTGTCTCCAATCTTGAGTAAGTGGTATTTCAATACCCAGATTATTGAAAGTAAGTTACCCAAACCCGCTTTGCAAAGTCACACTCTAGAAACATATGTTTGGTTGTTTCTTTAGAATGTTGATAGAGAGGAAATTCGAAGGGCCCTTCGAATCATTATTTGTTGATATTATCGTCATTCAAGAGTTTATTCTGCACCAAAATCCAAACAAATAAGTTTTGCACTACAAGGAAAACACCTTGTAGCGGAGGTTTCTAGTGTTACAAGAGTGGGCAAAACCTTGAAAAAAACTTTCGCTACAACCTGCGGCAATTGGTAGTGGAGGTTTTAGCGAATGTTCATTATAACTAATAAAGTTTAGGTGGGTGAAGGTTTTAGCGAAGGTTTTTTTCAATGTGTATATTGTAGACATGCATCGGTGCATGTTATTAATACAAGCACCGTTGCATATAAACTAAAAAAACATCGATGCTTGTATAAGTACTAAGCACCAATGTCATTTTTTTGTTATACGTCACATCGGTGCTCATATCATTATTATGCACCATGTTTTTCTATGGTTTATTGTTCTTGTATAATGTTAGAGCATTAGTGATTTGATATAATAGTACACACTAGTGCTCTTACAAAAAAGTATGCATTGAATTCTCTCTTTTGTGTTGCAGGGCTTTACAATGCTCATACAAATAGTAAGCATTGGTGCATACATAAATTTCAATGCACCGATGCATATATTATAAAAATCACTTATGTGTATTTTTACTATAGGCACCGTAACATTTTGTAGTAATAAATATAATTGTACGGTGTCAGTTAATTCAACGGTGGTTTTGAACAATTGTTAGCATCGGTGCTTATTTTAAATTAATAACCATCAGTACTTACACGTCATAAGAATGCATCGGTGTGTATAATTAATAAAACACACAAGTTATTGTATTTTTATGGTATGCATTATATAGTGACTTCAAAAGGATATGATGCACTATAGTGACTTCAAAAGAATATGATGCACCAATATGTAACATATATTTTAATTAATTGTTTTTAATGTATTTAATGATCTTGAAATCAAATTTAATTTTAAAATAATATTTATTGTCTTTGCATATAATGATTGCATCAATGCATTATCCAATGGATTACACCTCGTTTATTTGTAAAAATGTAAATCATCCATATAGAATTTAATCAACAACGCAACAGTTTACAACATTGGACAATGTAATAAAGTAAGAAACCCATTTTATTATATATGAATAAGAAATCCATCGTCATACAAAAGGGACAATGTAAAAGTCCACAATAATTAAATGTACCCAATATGTAATTGATACACTTATTAGTAACCTGTCGACATCCAACTAGGACACTATATGTCCAATTCATTAAACAAAATGTCAATATGTAATTGTTACACTTATTGGTAACATGTCCTCATGCAATTGGGACAATATGTCCAATATATTAAACAAAATTTGTGATTTCCATAGCAAACAAATATTCCAAAACAAACTACTTGCAGTAACATTCAATTATATTGAGACAATCATCACTTGAATTATTGGCATCGCTCGAGCTGTGTGCATGCCTCATTTCTTCATCACTTGTAGACAATATTGTAGTTGGGTTATTTAACCTAATGTTTTGTTCTGCATTTTTTTTTTCAACGTTCCTCCTCTTCATGCTCCACCTACAATCATAGAAATAAATTGTGATGAAATATATGTACATTTATATAGTAGAATATACATGTTTGTGTAAATCAAAAGGCGTACCATAGCAGTGATTGTTTCATAAACAGTGCACATTCTTCTGAAGCCATGCACCATGACATTTCTCAAAATATCTTATGTTTCCTCCACTCCATACTTTGCTTCGTGAATGTTTAATACACCATGACAAAGCATAGATATAATTAATATGAATTATTCTTCTTGTTTCATTAGTTATAAAATAAGGGAAGTTAAACTGAAACATAGATACTTACAAATTGTTCAACAAACCCTTGATACTTTTATAATGCACATTTGGATTTATAATGCACATTTGACTTTAGCATGTATTATGTATTTATTAATGCTCTGGTTATTAGAAATATGACACTGTCTTTCGTTTGAATTTTTATAGTTGCATATGTTCCCATATATGTGGGCATATGGACATCATTTTCACACTGAGAATGCCAACGATAGACACCTCACACAAGATTGTAGAGTGGAGGTCGAGTTTGAGAAATCTATTCATGTTGGCCACCGTGATCAAAGCGTAATAGAGGGGAAGTTATGTTACATTGGAAATATACAAGAGTTCCTGTAAGTGGACTTCTTATCTTTTCAATTTGTTAGTTTTAGGTGCAAGTGGTGGGATGCCTTCAATCGAAGTAATGTAAAGGAAGATCGTGATAGTGGGATAATATATATTAACTCTGCCAACTAACTGGAACGACCTCATTGCTTGCTGGAGTGATTTTTATCATGGAACTCTTCTCGACAAACCCGATTACAAAAGAGCATGGGAAGCTCTCCCCAAGTATATCTGTTGGAAGATATGGACAACCAGGAACAAATAAGTTTTTGATGAAAAAAGAACCACATCGGGCAAAGTAATAGTCTCTGCAAAGGCTCTTTGGGAAGAAGCATTACTTTCACAAGGAGTGAATAACATCAACAAGGAGCCTCTGACAGTAGAAGAAAAAGTATGGGTCTCCGACCTCCCAGCTCCAAAACTATCAATTCCTTCGATTCAACGGTTCAAGAATTCAAATACTCAGAACTGGCATTTGAGAATGAATGCAAATGACTTCGAGAGATGGAGAGAAACAATAGGTTGTAACATGTTGTTCTTCGACGGAGCCTCGAAAGGAAATCCAGGGTTGGTAGGTGCGAGGGGAGTCTACTTCGACTCGGAAGGAAACAAAATGAAAGATTATTCATGGGGTATTGGAAGAAGGACGAATAATGATGCGAAGTGGTTAACACTAATCAAAGGATTGGAGTTAGTCAGGAGTGATGGCCTCGAATAATTAGTGGTGCTTGGAGACTCGATGTTAGTTATAAGAGAAGCAAGAAATTTGATCAAGAATCGCAAGAACCCTGTCACGAAGATACATCGTCTCTTCAAGTGTATAGTCAACGAAGACAAAGTCATCAACTTCCTTTATTTGTTGCGATCCAACAATTCAATGGAGGATGGTATGGCAGATAAAGGGGTAGGTCTCGACTGTGGAACAATAGTTTGTAACCATAATACATATGAGAAGTCTCGGGTCCCATAGTCTCACCCACTTTGTCATGATGATCAGAAAAAATTTGGTTCCTAGTCTTGTGAAGGGTCCATCCCCCTTGAATAGGAATGGCTTCACATCTCCAAACTTAAGTTATACCCAAATGGACTATGTCGAGATAGATTATGGAGGCTTGATCTTGATCTGTGCCTCGGACTGGGAGCTTCTCGCACGCAGGAATCACATGGCCAGCATGCAGAGAATTAATGTCTGGGGAAACCGAGATGCAAGAGGTATAAATGCCGGTAGCGACCTCACGAACCTTCGTTATGTAAATATGATCATCTTGAAGTTGAGTAGCAGTAACGTTGAGTATTAGAGAGCAAGGATGAGTGATTTTCCCCTATTTTGGGTCCCTCAATGGAACATTGCTTGTGCTGCAGACAGTTGATTACATTCTCAGGGAGAGTCGAGAGCATGGAATCCATGAAGACGGGCCATGGGTATGCAGATGGCCAAACTTCAGTCCCAGATGGCTCTAGTAAGTTCGACTTCCAGCATCTCATTTTTGTTAAGAAAAAAGGTGGTTGCACATGTTTCACGCATGAGTCTGTCAGCATTCCGGAGGATGTTAAGAAATACATGAGGGACATGGAGACTCAAATTCGCTTGATCATGGGAGAAAATTATGAACTCAAGATAGCGATGTCCCATATGTATACCCTTGTGCAGGTAACAAATTCTGAGTTGCGTAACAGAAGCACCAAGATAGACGAGAAGGTTGAAATTTTAGTTGAAGTTATGGATAAGGGTTGCCCCTGTTCTGTAATTTTGGACGCCAAGATAACTTCGGTTCACTGTTTCGCTACAATAGTAGAAGCAAAAACTGATAGCATGCGCACGAATATCAGGAAAATCGCTCAGGTTTTGCAAAAAGATGCAGGAGGTTCGGATGGTGGAAATGCAGGAATTTAGTAGTTCCTTAGTCCAGTGGGCATTTCAGGGTTTTTACTTCTCGGCACATTTTTGGGTACTTCAATGATATGCCAGAATCATACTATAGCAGTAATTTTGGCTCGGAAGCTTACGGTTGAAACTCACGAAGTCTTCAGGTTATTGGTCCTTAAAAATTCCAAATGTTTTGCTTATGTTCCCTGTTATTAGGACAGTATGTTAGGAGATACAGTCTTTACAGTATAGGATTTTACATTGTAAGGCACAGGCCTAAAAAAGATAAAATTGGAGTAATGGTTGCTCTTCTCTTTTTGGAACAGCTTCGTATCGGAACTATGTAACCTGTGTTTTTTCTCTTTTATATATAAAAGCTTCATCTATTTCTGTTATATATATATATATATATTAACTCTAAAAAATGTAGGTTGAAACTAAGGATCACAATGCTTTCCCAAAACACTGCAACCAAGTGTTTTTTACCTAGATGTGTTGGATGGAGATTGGTAGTTTGTATTAAGACATGATCTGAGATCAAAACATCTTTTTGAGAACGACAATGTTATATTAATGCAAAGAGAGGAACATAATCAGACTGATAGCAACTAATAGTGATAACAAGTTATACAACTTGACGAGAACCAAACATTTTTCTCGTTTTTTGGGGGCTCAATTTTAGTAGCTGTTTTTACCTCTGTTTCAAAAAGTGTGTATACTGGTAGCACCATTTTTATTTTTATTTTAACTTCTTGGCCATATGAAAACTATAACTTTTATTTACAAGGTCATTTTTTCAAAGTTTACTAAAAACTATACATTTAGTAGCTACTTATAATGAAAAAACATATACATTTTTTAATTTTGTTAACTTTTAGAAGCTAGATAGAATGAAAAATATATACATTTTGGAAGTTTTTTCTTTAAACTTTTCTCTTAAATAAGTCGTTTTTGGGGTAAATTTGTAAAAAAAATGAGAAAATAAGGCCCTTACAAACCATTCTTAACATCTTTTAAGCTATTTTATGTTTAAAAATGAGTCTATATAACATTATTTTCTATAAAGTGTTGATTCACATAAACTGAACAAAAAATATACCATATACTTGTAAATAACATATTAAAAACATAAAATTTACTATCAAAATAAAATCTTAAAATCAAAACATTACAAAAATTTATTATCAAAAATTTGTCAAGTTTGACATTTTCTTCATAATTGTGCCACCCATTGGAGCGGCCCATTGGCCGCCCAAAGAGGGATTAGGGGAGGAGCGGAGATTTTCACCGCAGCTCAAAGGGGCCCGGCACAACAAAGTAAAAAAATCAAAATATGAAAAAATGAAATATGAAAAAAACAAATTGAGAAAACAAATTTTTTTTTTCGAAAAATAAAAAAATTATAAATTTTATTAACAACAATTTCAAAACAAATGTTATTAACAACAATTTCAAAACAAATTTTTTTAACAAAATGTAAACAATGTTTTTTAAAGTATATATATATAAATAAAATCCAAATAAAAAATACCTAAACAAATTAAAACAAAAACAATTTTTTTAAAAACATTTAAAATTTATTAAAAATAATTATAAAAACTTAGAAAAAAACAATTTAAAATAAATAAACATTATAAAGAAAACAAATTATAAAAACTTAAAAAAGAAACATTTAAAAAAAAAAAAAAAAGTTTAAAAAAAAAATTAAAATAAAAATAAAAACTAACCTATCTACACCCACCCCCTCTCCCCTCCCCCTACCCATGGCCCTTTGAGCACACAAGGGGCGGCGGCGACACTCCCTCGTGCGCCCAAAGGGCCTCCCAAGGGGAGAGGGGAGAGGGAGCAGGATGGGGAAGGGGGAGGGAGGAGGATGGAAAAGGGGAGGAGGGAGAGGGGTTGTGGGGAGAGGTAGAGTATTTTTTGTTTTTGTTTTTTACTTTTATTTTAAAAAAAATAAGTGTTTTAAAATTATTTTTTGTGAGTTTTTAAATTTTGCATTTTTTATAATTTAAAAAAAATGGTTTGTTTGTTTGTTTGTTTTAAATATTTTTGAAAATGATTTATTTTTAAAGATTTTATCATTTATGTTTTATAAAGTTTTAAAATATGCATTTTTGGAAGAGTTTTTTAATTTCTTTTTCTTTATTATAAATATTATTAGAAATTTTTTTATTTTATGTAGAAAGAGTGGTGAAATAATTTCTTGAATAATTTGTGTTAAACAGAGTGCAAGTTTTATATAGCGTTACTAAAAGATTTAATATATGCAATTTAAAATTTTGACAAAATCATATAATAATGTCATTTTTTTGAAAAAGTGTGCTACAGGTAGCATTAGTTTTTAATTGAGGGTTTTATTTTAAGATTTTTGTAAACAACAATAAGTATTGTTTTGGTTTGTGTCTATATTTTTAACCACAAAAAAAAAGTGGTGCTACCGGTAGCACCACTTTTTTATTCGAGGTTGTTTTTGTGTTTTTTATGCAAAAATATGAGTTTTTATCGCTAGAGTTCTCGTTTTGAGTATAAAGTTATCGTCAAGTTGTATAACATGTTTGATATGTAAATGTTTTATTTCGACATTAATTTATATTGTGAATGTGTCATTTTATTATGGGTATTTATAATTAACCAATTATGTTTTTTCTTCATTTTATAATGTTGGATATGAAAATTTAACAACCATTTACAACCATCATAATGAAAATACATCGAATAGTACTTGTAGCATAAAATGTGATTTTGATATATTTTAATTATTGTAATTTTATTGTTTATTATAGCAAATTTATGTTGTATTATATTAACATATGTTTATTCCATCTTGTGAACTACCAAACAATAATTGAGATATCATAAAGTTGATTTCGTATTCATATAACACATTAGTACAGATTTATTTTAAAGTCAAAATTATTTTAAAAATGATGATATTAAAAAATCAAACCTTAAAATGTTCATGGATCACATCAATGATTGTAATGATAATTGATATGTAAATGTTTTCTTTCCACATTTATAATGTGGATGTGTCATTTTATTATGGGTATTTATAATTGTCCAATTATGTTTTTTCTTTATAAAATGCATGATTTATAATTGGCCAATTACTTTAATATGTTTATGTTAACCTTTGAATTAGTAATCAATAATTGAGTTATCACAAAGTTGATTACTTATTCATATAATACAATAGTAAAGATTTTTTTTAAAGCAAAATTTATTTTTAAAAAAATGGTGATATTAAAAAGTCAAATCTTATTTGCAATATTAATAATATGAATTATTAAGTCACTTTAATTAAAAGTATTTTTCTCTTCTTTTATATTTAATACAAAAATATATAATTATTTTCATGATTTAACAAAAAAATTTAATAAAATAATTATTTTTTATCTTCTTTTATATTTAATATAAAAATATATAGTTATTTTCATGATTTAACAAAATTATTTAATAAAATTATTTAATAAAACAAATTGACTTAAAAAATTAATGGAATATGTTATAAGATTGTTGTCATGATTAACTTTGTTTAATCAAAAAATTAATTTAAAAAAACAATGAATTTTTTTATGGTTGTTTTAGTCTTTTCATAAGAATGATGTTATCGTCACTATTTGCAATATTAATAATATGAAATATTATCATCTAGGCCACTTTCATTGAAGGTGTTTTTTAATCTTGTTTTATATTTAATATAAAATATATATAGATATATAGATATATATATATATATATATATATATATAGATAGATAGATAGATATAACCATTTTTTGTAATTTAACAAAAAGGTTTAATAAAGAAATATGATTTCAAAAGAATTAATAAAATATTTTTTAGGATTGTTATGATAATTTAACATTGTTAAATAAGAGAATTAAATTTAAAAATCATTGAAATGATGTTTTTTTATGATTGTTTAAGTGTTTTACTAAGAAATATGTTATCACTATTTGCAATAGTAATAATATGAACTATTATCGTTCAGTTACTTTAGATGAATGTATTTTTTTTATTTAATTTTAAAATATTTAATTATTTCCATGATTTAACAAAAAGATTTATTAAATCAAATTGATTTTAACAATTTACTAATTAATAAGTTTTATGATTGTTTTCGTGATTTAATATGCTTTCTAAATATGATTAATCAACATATTGTATCTTGTTGGACAACAAACAATTCACCTTGAAGAAAAGTTAAACATTATGTTGAATTAATGGTTATAACTTTTTTCAATAACAATCAAAATTAAACGATTCCATAAACTAAAGTTAAGAAATTCAAACAACAACAACATCAATGATATGCATATCAAATATATACATTTTATAAATCAAACAGCAATGACATTAACATGATATACATGATCAACATACATATCAATATACATCTCATCAAAATCAATAAACATGTCATACATATATCAATATACATTACACATATACATCTCATTGAAATCTATAAACATACATTTTATAAATCTAACAACAACAATATTAACATGATATGAAAAAAAACATAATATACATAACTGATATGCATATCAATATACATCAAAATCAAAATCAATAAACATGTCATACATATATATCTCAAGTGAAATATACAACGTCAAATATACATGTCAAGTACCAGTACTGCTAGCTACGCATATCTTGCCATGTCAAATATAATATCTCGTTATCAAGAGGAGGAGGAGGTTGCGAATCGGTCGACGATGATGTTGGTGACACTTGTGGATCAAGATGAGGAGTTGGTGGATTAGTCGATGGTGATGTTGGTGACACATGATGATCAGGAGGAGGAGGTGGTGGATTGATCGATGGTGATGCTAGTGACACAAGTGGATCAGAAGAGGAGGTGGTGGATTGGTCGATGGTGCTACTTGTGATGCATCAGGTGGAGGAGGAGAGGATGTTGGTCGCTTTGGTGAAGGACCGGGTGGTGGAGAATCATAATGTCCACTAGGTCCAAGAGTATAATCCTTATTAGATGAGCTAGATTAAGATGACTCGGCACCATCCATCAACCTCTGGATGAGCTTGAGGGCACCGACAACATGATGCATCAATAATGTCATGTCATAGGGAAGGGTCTCATATATCTGATAGCTTTGGGGCTTACAAAATGTCCCAAACATTGACCAGTACAACTCTATGGGTGTCCATAACATGACATATGTGGTCTGCCACATCAGTTCGAACTTTGCGAACCGACTTGTGTGGCATACAGAGTCTATATACTGGAAGCTAATCATGGTGAGCACGTAGCTCATCCATATTCTCATCATCTTAGGGAGGTGTGTCCCTAGCATATGCCAATATCTACAAAAAAATAGAGAATACAGATAATTGAAACAAAATGTTTCAATAAATTACATTTGAATTAAATAAGACACTCAATTCCCACTAGCTCATTCAGTTAAGGAGTGGGCTTCATCAGCATGGCGACCTGGGTCAATTCCACTTAGGGGTGAGCTAGTTGGGAGGAGACACCCAAAATCCAACTAGTTGAGGGTTGGTGTGGTCCAAGCCGGGAGTGATACCCGGGTGATTTTGATGGCTTAGATGCCCCTAGGTCATGGTTTCTTAGACCAAAGGCCACTCTCGCAAGTCAGGGAGATTCTAGAAAACAAAACAAAAAAGAATTAAATAAGACAAAAAAATATGCAACAATATTTAACAAAACATAACGATAATAATACCTCTCTCATATGATGGATCACCCTAAGTAAAATGATATTATGACATCCTCTTAAATTCATACCTGCATATGGATAATGTACAATATTGTGGACATGATTGTCCTCTTTAGCCAAAAAATTGCAAAATATTTCGATCGACCAAATTACACGGCCACTCTAAATGGCCACTCTTGGGAAACAACTGCCCCCACATGCACATATGTGCGTCAGTCATAGGCATAAGAGTGAAGTCATTGACTAATGTAGGTTGAGTGGTATGAAACCACTCAAAAAATAGGGTAAACAGCTCTAATGCAAAAGTGAATAATCCCTTTCCATAAAAAACCGAGTGACAAAAATCTAAAGAAAAACCAAAATAATCTCAAAAATATTGTCGACCACCTGATCAGTCAGGGCCTCTATACTAAACTATCTACATAGTGTACATCAATGAGAAACTAATGTGTTTCCCATTTGAGGTAGAGTGTGTCTATGCCTTGAGAATAATAGACAAGCACATAACATCCTTTGCATCAAATTCATGTAAAAAGGATGTTATGAAATCCTCTCCAATCCATTCGTACATATGGATAATGTAAAATATCAAGGACAGGATCATACTCTCCAGCAAAAAACTCACAAATCTCTTAGCTGAGTGAATTACACAGCCACTCCAAATGTCCATTCTTGGGCAACAAATACCCCCACATGTGCATATGTACATTGAAATGAGCAACGAATGTGCTGCACATTAGAGGTAGAGTGTGCAAATGCCCTAAGAATAAAATACAAGCACCTAACATCCTCTACACCAAATGCATGTAACTACAACTGAGCACCAGCAACCTGGAATTGCATAGCATGTACAATGTAAGGGTTAACATCTCTATGCATGTACGCCAGTTGGATCTCTCATGCAATGTCGAGTGATAGATCTTAGAACTAGGGCCAATGCTCCACCTCATATACAACTCAGTGATGAAATAAACATCCTCCTTTATGGGTTGATACTAGATATCGAGACCGACCCTAAAATACTACCTGCCACGATCCCAACGACAGATCAACTACTGTAAAAACAAAGAGTTCCCCTGAGGGTTGTATCCTCATCATAAAACTTGAGAAGGCCAACAATCATTAGAAGGGCAAGTGTGTGACCCGTAATAGGGTGAGGAAGCATCTCCCTCTCCCTCTTTCTATCCTCCAATTAACGCACAAAGTTGTATGGGCCGGGGTGTTGTTGTTATTGTGTGCCTCATCATCATCTTTGATTCACATGAAATTATTCTTAGGCACATATATATAGATAAAACAAATTGAAACTATAACACAAACACACATATATAATCATTTTTTATATATCAATTATTGAAACTAATTTATTTTTGCAAAAAAATTTGGTAAAGTAACCAATGTGCCTAAAATAAATTATATGGACCATGTTTGTTGTGCTACAACATAAAAGAAGCATCGCAATTGTTATGATGCTCTATGTTTTATTATGCGCTAATGTTGTTTTTATCATGACAAGCACCAATTTTTTTTTCTATTTTGGTTGTGGTCATGTGTTGTATTTTTTAACGCATCGAAAATGTTTTTTTGTTTTTTGGGCAATGCATTGTTTAAAAATGCACTGGTCCCGATGTGACATATGGGTTGTAACGCACCAATGATGCTTTTGTGTTCTATCTTTAAAAGGCAGTGCATTGTGTTACATAATGCACCATTAAATGTGTGTTTTGAAGGCATGCACTCATTGTTTAGTTTATTTTGTAATACAAGAGCGCATTATAATGGGATTAAAGCGCTAGTTAAATTTTCATTTTTTTTAATTTTTAGGTGTCGATGCATTGTTCTTAGGAAGCACCGCAACAATGCATCATAAGGTATCGATGCGTTGTGTTATATATTGCACCAATAATATTACGTTACATTGGATATAATGGATCGATGTGTAATTATTTTTATTTACATTTTTTACGATGCGTTGTGTGTTTTAATGCATTGAAAATGTTTCCTTTTTGTTTTATGGGCAGTGTGTTGTGTTTAGGAATGCACTGGTCACGATGTGGCATATGGGATGAAACATATCGGTGATGTTTTTGTTGTATGTTTAAAATGGTAGTGCATTGTTTTAAATAACACATCGTTATTATACGTTTTAGTGAAATGGACACACGATGAAGTTTTGGTTTTTTTTTTATTTGATTGCATTGGTGCATTAAATAGGACTTAGCATACCGATTAGGTTTTTATTTTATTATGGTTAGGTATTGGTGTGTTCTTTTTAGGACGGAATGGTGCAGTTATAGCTTGAAATTAACAGGACGCGCCGACTAGATGCAACTTATAAATTAATAGGACACATCAACGCGGTCTAGTGCAAGTCGAACACTTAAATCACAACATGAAAAGTTTAAAAAAATGAAAAAAAGGGCAAACTCAAGATGATTTTTTAATTTTAATCCACTAGAATTGTAAATAAGGAGGTAAGAAACAATTTACCTGGTTTCTTTCTTGAGGAGGCATGGTTTCCCCATTGAGAAAAAAATGGAAATGTGCAATATTTTCAAAAAATTAAAAACTAATTGAATTCACTGAAAAAACTATCATACCATGGAAGTGAAATTATAGAACATTGCAAGTGGTGTGACTATAAGAAGAGGGTGAGCACCGATGCTTGTTTGGGTCAGAAGCATGGAATGAAAGTTGAAAATGAAATTATCATCGGTAATATATATATTACCCTACCTTAATGCACCCGACTGCAAGACACATCGATGCATTGTTGTTTAGGAGCGCACTAGTAAGCTATTTTCTAAATGAAAAAAAAATCAATATTTTTAAATGGGTTACATAAACGCATCAGTGGTTGTAAATAAAGATGCACTAGTGCGTGTCTAATTCTATTATGCACCAGAGATATTCGGGTCTAAGTGTAAAAAATCTATTTGTTAGAACTATTATGTTTACTAGTGCACCTAATTATTATACACACTGGTGTTGTGATAGTTTTGAGCATATAGCTTAAGGAATTTTTAATGGTTTTTAAATTAAATCTTCATTGAATAACCAATTGGTGTATCCACATGTAGTGCATCCTTCACATGAGCATCAGTGCTCTTTTATCTCGCAAAGCATCAATGTGCGACTTTTAAAATAAAAACAATGTTTAAGCGTTTTGTAATATTAAAGGTCATCATTGCGCATTATAATTTACACACCAGTTCATTTTGCTATAAAGAGAACTTATGCGTCGTTGTGATTAAGTTGCATCGATTTAAAAACCTCTACAAAAACCTTTGGTAGCCTACCTCCACTAACAACCTCCATTATAAACGAACAAAGAATAAATTTTTCGAGGAGGTTTCCCAAAAACCTCCGCTACAAGGTGTTCTCCTTTTAGTGTTGGGAGGAAATCCCCTTGATATATTTGCTACCAAATTATTGAGATAAGGGGCAAGTCTTGGTCAATTAAATTGCATGAATAGCTAAGACTCATAGAGTGGCTACGTCAAGTAGGGCCCCACCCTCTCGAATCTTTAGTTGATATGTTCAGAGATGTTTATCCTTTTAGATGAGACAAGGCTATAAGTAATTTGTCTTTATATCCTCTGAGGGATGCAAGTGAATCCACCCTATCCACCTTCCCTATTTTTCTTTCTCCCAAGCAAATAATCCATAAATCAATTATGATACCTTGCTCCAAAAAACATAGCCTTTATTCTAAAAGTGACACATCCTGAATCAGGGAAGGGAAAGCCATGCTTTTTTCTTCCTATATTCTTTTATGTTTTCAATTTCCCTGTATGTCGGATAGGTGATATTGGATTAGAGGGGCCAAGGCGTTGCATAATTTCCAAATTGATGTGTCATTTTCTTTCAGTAGGGGGTATAGATGAACCTCCATTGAATTTAGAAAGTATAGATGACCCCCTACTGAAAGCAAATGACACATTTACACCATGTTACTTTCCCTAAGATGAACCTCCACATAATTTTGTCACCCATAGCTTGATTCATTGTCGCAAGGTCTCATATCGCTAGTCCTCGCCTCTCGAATGGAGCTCACATAGTATCTGACTTAATAAAATGGTTTTTTATACTATTGGCCAAAATCTTCTTATTTCTTTCCTAAGCATTTGCATCATGATTTTTGAAGCCAAGAGACTGTATGCCAAAAAGGTAGGGAGGGAAAATATGATTGATTTGATGAGGATTACATGGAATGAGCAATTCAGCCATTGGGACACCGTTCTTATCATTTATTTTTTATTTTTTAAGAATTGATCCAATCCACAACTTTGGGGTGGGTAAGTGCAATAGGAATTCCCAAGTACTTAAATGTCTTCCACCGAAGTTGTAGGGAGAATCCAATCACCCTATCAATTTGTTGCGATGTTTGGGAGGAGTTCCAACTATATATGTTGGTTTAGAGTTAATAACCCAACACCCTCCCCCTCCCCTTGAAGCATCCATGTAATTCTCTAGTGTAAATTTGAACCTATGAGCTATGTTTATTGATGATCCCCCGAAAAAGGAGAGTGTCATATGGAAATTGAGAATTATTCATCACTTTGATTCCTCTAACTATTTTCACCCTTTGAAGAATGGCATTGACTTCATCTTTTTCTAGTCATTTTCCAATTGACTCGGTCATTAGGATAGAGCACAGGAGAAAGCAGAGAACACGTCCTCAATCCCCCTATGCCTTAAAAGAAGGAGGCTGACTATCCATTCATCAATGGATCTATACATGGCCTATTAATGCATGCTTTGATCCGCCCAACAAAATGATTTGTAAAGATGAACTTTTTGAGCATCTAAAAAAGGAAGTGGTGTCTTGCCTTAGCAAAGCCATTTTCCATATCTAGCTTTAAGACCATGCCTCTCTCTTTATTGGTTCGATTAGAGCGAATGGATTCTTGAACTAAAATGGAATTATTAGTTATCTATTTTTAACAAATCCTTCTTAGTTCTTTGAAATTAAATGTATTTATCTTTTAATATAAAATGTAAATTTTGATAGCGCCTAAGGTGTAGACTAGTTGGCGTTAAGGTGCACTATAAGGCATACCTTTTTGATGTTATGGATTCAAACCTTGATTAGCCTTGTGTGCTAGGCATGGGGAAGCGTTGGTATGCTCGGGGGTATAGTGGTAGCAGATCAAAATTAACCCCATGTCATGTGAGTACAAGATCAACCCTAGTTTCCAATTTCCTAATTACAAAAAAATATAAATTTCATTTTTTATAGAATATTTTGTTATTTTAAAATAAATTACCATCATTAATATGAAAAAAAATTAAAAAGGAAAACAAAAGAACATGATTATGTGAAAATTTATTTATACTAAAAAGTCAATTACCATGTTAATGTTGAAAATAATTTTAAAGAAAGGACCAAAACATTATTATAATATAAATAAACAAGGAAAACACAAATCACTCCATGTTAATGTTGAAGATAATTTTAAGGAAAGGACAAGAAACATTATTATAATATAAATAAACAAGGAAAACACAAATCACTCCATGAATAATAATGATGTAAAAAATCCCTATAATATTTTGATGCAAAATTTGTTTGCCTTAAAAAGAAAGAAAGAAAAACATCTTAATAATGTGGAAAAAACACAATAAATATCTATTATATTTGAGATTTCATATTTTAAATAGTTGTTGAAACAATCCCTATTATGTTCCAATAGAATATCTCTTAAAATGTACTCAAGTAGGTTGAGCACTCCAAGAATTCAAGAGCATATGATCAACCCATTAAAAAAAAAATAATAGACGCAATCAACTTTATTAGTCTGAACATTAAATGTTTAATGTTCACTTTCACTGTGCAAAGTGAACTAGCAACCATGGCCCTCCTCATACCACCACCCACAGCCCTAATTTGTCATTTCCATCCTCCACCACCAACCTCCTTCACTCATTGGAACAATAAAATTATATCACGGAACAACAAAATTCTATAAGATAGAGAGCCTGCTCTCATTTTCTTAACTATGTTTGTTTCAAGTTTGGTTCCTTGGTGTTCGACAACACAACTTTGTACTTGAAGAAGCATTATTGCTATGTAGATTTAGATTCAAAACCAAAAGGACAAAATTCAACATCAAATTCAAAGCTAGACAATTAAAAAGTAAGTGTTGCTCTCATACATTTCCATCCTTTTCATCTTGTTGTAATTCTTTGTCAAATCCAAGCAGTGGAGCACTCGTCTAAACAATAGCTAATTGAAACAATATGAAGATGACAAACATAAATAAACATTAGAATTTGTTCCCAACTAAGTTACAATCAACTTGGAAAATAAGAGAGCATGGTACTTATTGATACAACATCCCTAGAAATATAAATATTGACTCTTTTTATTTCAACTACTCAAACATATTGATCATAACCCTCTTGGAGACTGTAGATAGATTTTTCATGTTGCTTATCTCAGCAACTTGAAACTTTCTTAGTGTCCATATAATTCCTTTCAAGACCAAGCTTGGGGTGTGTTAAATTATTGGCCATCACCTTGTCACTTGAGATTGCAGGAAATCCAGGAGGGTTTTATACATTTAAAAATTGAGATTTTGATACATCGAATAGTATAGAGAAAAAAAAATGGCAAAGCTTATTATTTACCTAAAAATAAATCAAGTGAATGCAATGCACCAAAGGTCATAGCAGACTTAACGGCATAATAGGTAGGGATTCTGGTGTGAGAATAAGTTAATGAGAAATTTGAGCTTGAAAACGAAGAGAAGTCTCCCCAAGGTTCCATGAAATTGATGGAGATGCTCCCACTAGGTATACCTGTCACCTACCCAAAATTCTGAACATTATTATTTATTTGCAAAAATATTTTATGTTAAATTTAATTGCAAAGTTTTGTAATTATGATCAGTTTTGATCATGGATGAATGTAGTTACTGAATATTATTATTTAAATAAATTAATTAGGAGACAAACACTCAAGACGACTGTTGAATGAGTGTTCACTGACCCACTAGGAGGAATGGAAGTTGTTGGAAGATATGGGACACATGGCAGCAGTTAAATCTCACCACTAACTATTGGTTATGGGACAACTTCCCCTAAAATAGGGCATTATCCCCCAGGTGGAGGAAGTGAGCAGGCAGCTCATTTAATGACCCAGTAACATTTGAAAAGGCCTAGGCAGCCTATAAAGGCAAATTCGAATTGGGCAGGCAGCCCTTAATCAATATTTCTGCAGAATATTTTCCTCTTGTAAATCAGGTGATTTCAAGAGAGATTCGAATAAGGGAGGTTAGTGGTGATTGAAAACTGAGTTTTGCTTATTTACTGAGGAGAAACAGAGTTGTAGGAGCAAGTCCTTTTGGACTGTTACCTATTGAATATTTAGAAGATTACTGCTACAACAACAAGAAGTCCTAATTCCTGAAGTTTCTTCCTCCTGGTGGTTTAGCGAACAAGCTCGGGGTCCTAAGACAGTATTTGACTGTTTTCAGGAGTTTGGTTGGGTGGAACAGTCTTCCTGAGTTGTTTGTTTCCCTACAGATTTTCTCAGGTTTTTAAAAGATTTCCTAACTTATGCTCAGTAAATAATCATGTTCTGTTTATCTAGTATTATTCTGTTTATTTGCTTTCGAAAAGAATCTAATTCTGGAAATGTTTAAGTCTGAATGTTTAAGTTTAAATGTTAAATTGATAAATCAATATCCCCATTTTTCCACATGCTATTTGGGAGCATCGTACTCTAGTAGAGATATGCAAATTAAAGAAGATTAGAAGATAGGCAAATTGCCATTTAAATTCGATAAATAGATAGTAATTATTTATGTTTCAGTTTTTCTATTCCCAAGTTAAATAATAGTAGAAAGATTCTGCATAGTATCTATGAATGTATTATAAGTTCATAGCTTTCTGAGAAATTAAATAATGTATAATTTCTGTATTCATATCAATTTTCTGTATAAAAGAAAAATATAGAAATCACAGGTATGCATGTATCATAACAGAGTAACAATTAAATGATAGTGATCATCCAAATAAGATTATACATAACAATCATTACCAGTTTTATTATTGTTTACAGACACTTGATTTCATTATCTTTGTTAATGTTTTTCAAGGTTATTATATTTCTGTACTATTAAATTGAATTACATGATGTAAACAAAAGCTTTTCACAGTCATTCTATAATTTTCAAGTTTCTACAATACACTCATACACACACTATTTTTCTTTTATTTCTTATTTTATCAATTTCATAAACTTACAGTTCAAACAGACTATAAATTAAATAGAAATATTCTGTTGCTGATAAGAAATAGCTTTCTATCTCTTATTATAAACATCATGTTAATTATCATCCTAACAAATAGTAGAAACTCTATGAACATCACTTTGTTTATACTCACCTATTCTATTGCAAAGCTGCTAGTGTCATTAGTATTTTGTTTAGTTTTCATTTCAAACCCTAGTAGGTTTAGTCTTCCATTTTTTATCTTTGTTTTATCCAAATACAAATAAAAACACGAATGTAGGGTTTAATACTATTCGTTTCCCATGTACATATTATTGTAAACCATTTCGACAGTTCACTCTATTATTTATCAACATTACCAAACAAGGAATTACGACATCAACTTACAGTATCCAAATAAACAAACCAGATATCTATACAAATGTTTTAACATACATTGTATTACCAAAAGGAGTATTATCTTACACAGAGATCAAGCCCTCGGCTCTCTTTCTTACTGTCTCAAACGATTACCAAAAACAAGTCGAATCTCACAGAACCTCAAACATCACAACAGAATATCCTCTAAACGAAGACGAAGCTCTCAAGCAACGTTTATAATATGTTTTGAAAAACAAGGTTACACAGGGTTTATCCCAAAAATTCAATAGGCAGAAGAGCCCAAATATTCAAAATCGACGAGTTATATGTCTAGTCGATAAACATCAAAGTTTACAAAATATAGCACCCAAGTATCACTGTCAAATAAAAGTGTTTCGAAGATTTCCCCAACCATCTTCAACGACAGAGCCAAAATACAGACGAAGAGCACTACAAGGGTATGGAAGACCCGAAGCTTACCAGTGTAAGAGTGCGTGGTTTTTCCTTTTGCCAGACCCTAGTCAGACCTTCTTTTTACACCCTGCACCTACAAACAATAGTTCGGAGTTAGACTCATGCCACTATCAAACTGAGAATCGAGATACAGTAAAAAAACATTATTTCATCTTGGACGCTTACCTTCACCGCTTGTGGCCAGTCTTGGCATACTTCAGGACGACGAAAAAGGGTTCGTTCCAGTCTCGACGAGAGGACGCAAGCACTTGCTGTTGCAACGCATTTGTACCATACAACGAAGAACATCAAACCTTCAACACTTCATCACTCTGAACTTGGACTCCATCTAAAATTACAACACCATTACAGAGGTTAAAACCTGCAACCTTCTACACCAGTTCACAAATCTCGAGTTCGAAACCCTTGCAAAATTTCTACCAAAATCTCGGCAGCCTGTCGCCCACCTCCAGCAAAAACAATAACACAATGAACCACTTTTCCAAGTTAATAACTTAAACACACGATAGATGTTAGGGTTACCATCCGACGGCTTAGACTCACGATCATCGACGGTTACAACAATGCCAGCTATGTCTACTTTGGTATCAACAAAATCAACATTTAATGCCATCCTCCATTACCGTTTGACATTGCCATCTTGGCAAACACTTAAGTCAGCAACAACCAGTACCAGGGTGTATTATTCTGCCACAATAGCAAGCAACAAGGAAAGCACACCTACGTGGAACATGGGCTATCCAACTCGGAAGGGATATGGCGCCAACTCGTTAATGGAATATCATTACATGATCTCTTTTATAATTAGAGACACATGCCAACCTAATTGATTCAACGGCCTGTCCCATATAGAATTTAATGCCCACTCTGCATTACCTTTCGACATTGCCACTATGGAATACGATGGAGCAAGTACAATCAAACGCTTGGAATATAACCCTTACAATTCGACGAGCATGGAGGCATTCAAGTCTATGTGGATCTCTGGGTTTATAACTCGGCAGGGAGGCAGTACTAAGCTTTTATTGCGGGATTGGATACGTGATCCCTACCATAGCTCGAGACTGGCGCCAAATTGATGAGCCAGCGACCTACCAAATCCATTTAATGTTTGTCAGTACCTCGATGTGATAACAAATATTACATGTTTCATTGTTAACATAACAATATTTAACAATGTCGTAATTGTCATAGTAGTAATAACTTATATGCATTATACGATTATAATTCCAAGGTTTGCACTTTATTGTCATTGCTTTCATACATTATAATGTTTGCATTTAATTTACAAATACTTACATAGTATTGTCATGATCCTAATAATGCATATATTGCCAACATCTCCGATATATGTTTTAATATTGACATTAAATCGGAAATAGGTATAGTCACATTATTGTTTTCATAAAGACTTTGGATAGGTCGTGTTTTGGTTATAAATAGAATAAAAATTATATATATAGTCCAAAGCTTAAATTGCACTATATCTACATAACATTTGGTTAGTCAGTTCATATATTATTGTTTTTATCTCTTCATATATATTGAATATTAGTGGTTGCAAGAGCTTACAAGCTCATAACTTATACATACATTTGGTACTATCATTCTAAATGACGACGACACGACAGCTATCACTACAACTAGCTAGAACAATGACGACAACAGCAACAATGTCGTTAATAAGATACTTGTTCGACAGTTAACTTGGGTTGAGTTTACTCAGTTATAAGATGAACCTTGAAAGCAAGGGTGTAAGCATGCGAGTCATACCTGTATGTTTTTATAGTTGCAACAATCTCTAAACATGCTATTTTTATTTACGACGTTGAATTGAGCTTTACACGAAAAATGGAATTTATTGCAATCATGAAACTCCTTACCTATTGTCTGCACATAAGACAGGACAAATGCTTTAGCGTTGCAGCTAAGTAAGCTTCGGGGTCCCTCATAGGACTCCCTTGGACAGCAAAGAAGCAAACTGTTAGTATCGTCTCAAAGAAAAAGTACCATGTCATATTTCTAACCGGGCATTTCATTATTACATAAATCATACATATCGTTGCATTTGAAAGGTGTTGCATCAAAAGTCTGATCTATTCATGCATTTAACTATCTTAATGATAGTTGTTATAAATGTAATTAAGTTGTCGCTGTCACATTAGTTATAATAGAATTTTATTTATGTCTATTACAACAGCGGTTTAATTAACATTGTTACATTTAGTAATTATTATTTCCGCAATTATAAATTATCCTAAATTAAGCTAATTGTTGCTATTTACAAAAATTTTAAATTTTTATGAAAATATGGGATGTTACAATACCAGTGAATTGGTAGTGTTAATTGGGTTCATTTATGTAGGCGTTGTTTTTTCTCTATTCTTTTCCACACTTCTTTTGGTTTTCTTCGCCAAATGCATGTACTGTGTTGTTAGACCTTCGATAAATCTTCTTCCATGGTTACAACAAGCTGCAAAGTTAGGAAAAATATGAAGCGATGTCACAAAGGCGAGTAGGTAGAGATATTATTACTAGTTGGTCTTGCACTGGTCTGCAATTGACTCTTCACTGAGCAATTGGTGATGTTGGTGTAAACTACCTCCTCTCTAGTGGCCGCTTCTTTGTCAACATTAAGATAAAAATGATCTTCATCTTTATATCAACATATAATTATTATTTTTGCATTTTCACATGTGTTCCATATAATTATTGTTTGTGAATATACACATGCCTTTCATGTTGCTTCAAGAAAAACATATTATAACAATTACAATTATGCATTCCAGGCTATCTATATAGAGAGAGAGATGGTTTGTAGAAACAAGAGGCGGTTTGGAGCATAGGTTTGGGATCGCTTTCTTAGAGCGCCGGAGGTTTTGAGAGTCGATTACATTGTTTAGCTAGGGCGGCCAGGGCTTGGCCCAGCCGCCCCTCCTCTTCTGTACATTTGTTTGCTGCTTTTTTTTGCAGGTTTCCTGAAGGGTAGCGTCCTTCGCATCTCGGGGATCTTGGTTTTCGGCAGTTGCTAGGGCGTTCTGCTCCTGAATTGCCGCACAGTCTGTCTTTGGCTTATTCATCGGAGACTGTATGCGGGCTGTTTTCGCCGGCTTGGGAGGTCTTTGCGTCTGCTGTCTGTACACAGACATGGGTCTCCTGCTTCCTCTGGCGCGGGTTTGCTTTGACGGATCTTTCTCGCTGGCACCGATGGAGTTGTCTGCTGAGGTTACTGCTGTTTCGGGCTTGGAGGTCGGTGGATGAATCCGGTGGAGGCGTCTGGAGGCGTCTGGATCTTGTAGCTACGGTGGTCTGCCCTAGGTTTCGGTGGAGGGACGAAGCCGTCGCTGAGTCTGCCAAGGTTCTGAGGCCGGCGGGTTCCTTTCTCGGCGGCTAGCTAACCTTTCTCGGCGGGTTCCTTTCTCGGCGGCTAGCTAACCTTTCTCGGTGGGTTCCTTTCTCGGCGGCTAGCTAACGGCGGCTGCTAACCTTCCGGCGGCTGTTATCCTCGATGGTGGCGGCGACGCCAAGTTCTTGGAGGCCGGCGGGTTAGCCTTTCTCGGCGGCTAGCCTACATTTCGACGGCGGCTGCTAATTTCTTGGTTTCCTGCTCCAGATCTGAAACCGGTTTCATCTGCTGATCAAGATTTCTGCTCCTCTTCTTGTGGCAACGTTTTTTACTGGGTTTCTTTTTTTGTTCAAGACTTGTCATCTTCTTGTGGCAATGTTATTAGGGTTTCTCTTTTTTTTGGTTCAGCAGCTGGTTTCTGCTTATATGGGACGAAATATGTGAAAATGTAGGAATCCTTGTGATTCTACTACATGTGCGGAATGTAATTTTGATCATCTTTTTGAAATAAAATTACGAACATTTTCCTTGGAAAAAAAAACCTTGGAAAAAAGAAACAAGAGGCGGTTTAGTAAACTTTAAACTACTTCCAGACCCACAATTCTTAATAATCGAGCACCTACGAGGGTAGTGGGTACATAATCATGTTTTATAAGCAATCAATATAACAAAATGTTACTCACAGATCCATACTCCTCTGAGTGTCATATCTTTACAAGCTACCTTCTATGTTTGTCCCTAACTCATGCTTTCCTAACTTGCTTCCTCATCTTTAAGGTTTTTTTTGTCATATTACATGCCTACAAATATATAGAATGTTATACATGAGAAACCATAGGGATTTTCAAGTTCATCATTATTAAAGATAGAGACTAGAATGATATATCATTACAAATTACATATCACTGAATGGTGGCATTATACCACACCTTATTTTGTACTTTCACTATAACAATGTCTCTAGTATGAACATGAAGTGTTGGACCTGGAAACTATCCATTCCCCGTAATTATGTTCTGGGTACAACAAAACTAGCCTTGATACGGACATGGATTCAATCTACAATCAGCCAAAACTTGTCAATTTGAATAATTGAGTTATAAGATCCTACTGCTAGGATACAAAATTCTAAATTTATGAAATGAATATGTAACAAATTAGTGCAACCAATATGCAGACAACAAGAAATGAAAGTGACATGTCAAAATGCTTCTAGGTCAAAAATTTAAACATGTATCACTTAATCTGTGACTGGAACTAGTACTATTTTTCTACTACCAATTTTATATTTATTCAGCTCTAAATAAATAATATCCATCTCAATATTCCTTAAAACAAAGTTTGGGTAGCTGAATTTTTTGGATTGCAGTGACACTTCTCATGTTTCAACTGCGAATTTGTTCTCTTGCTTGGCTCAAATGCGGCGAGTGAAGGCCAAGGTTGCTAAGGCTCTTGATCTTGATTTTGAACTGGGAGTGAATCTGCTCCTGTCGGACAAATATGAAGCTCACTGAATCCATTTTCACTAGAAAAAGCATTATGTACCCATTCCTATATTCTTCCATGGATGGATGGCACAAGGAAAGTGGTATTCGTCTTTGGAGAGGAATTTTGTAAAGAACGGGCATAGGTGGCAGGTGGTTCAACCCACACAAAGTTCAATGATTATGTGCGACAGTTGTTAACAAATGAAATGACATGTTTGAAGCACAAATAATTAATCTTCTCTCAAGTCCCTTTTATCATTTTTGGGACTGCTTTTAGGGTCTCTTCACACAACTCAAAATGGTTTCTCAGGAATAAAAATTATGTTTTAAATATGCAACTGATTCTTTGAATGGGCATTCTTTGTAGATGCAAAGGAAGGTCTAGATTTTATGTTCTGACCTAAACTTATTTACAATATGGTGGAGAAGTGGCACATGATACGCATCAATATGTTGGCTACCTCATTCATTTAAGACTGTTGACACTTGTTTCTCTTGATTATTTTGGGAGTCTCGATGAAACATAGTTTTACTCTAGTGTTACCAATGCTCATATTACTATCGGGGTTTCACTCTTCTGGTAGGGATTTAATGAGACTTTGAGCTCACTCGCAAGTGTGGTTATACTCTCATGTTATTTATGGTTGCATATTTGTCCTGCAAAATACATTCTATTTCTTATAGCCATGTAGGTTAATGGTGGTAAGGGTTAGTGAAGTAACAACCGCTCGACAACTGTAGGTCTATATCTACCCCAAGTTACTTTAGGTTGTGTTGAATACAATCCCAAAATAAACCAGTGGACACAACCATGAAATATTTCTGATGAGTCAAAACATTTATGACAAGAGAACCGATGTCAAACATTCGAGATGACCGTGATTGATCCCACAAAAACACTCTTAGATTCAACGAGTAGGAACATTTAGTAACTTGAACACAAAGTTCAACTTTTGACATGCTATAATCTTCATCAAGCTTTGGCATTGTGATTCAATCGTAGATTTCACATTAGTACGAACCATAATTGTGTCTAACTAAGATTTTGAATCATCATTCATTATGACACTACTTGTCGTGACTGCCAAACCATTGTGACTAAATTTTTCTCTATAAATATGAGCAATGTACGACTAGTCATTATTTTAGGTAGATTATGATTTTGATAGTTTGTACTCTTGGAAAATTTGGATCTCATTGTAATGAGACTTGGCGACAAACCCATATAAGATTGTGGTGCACAAAGTGTTTCCATTCTTACAATCTATGGTCTCTTGTTTCATAAGATCGATCCTGCTCTATAATAGAGATAACTGAAATTATCTCAAGCAGGATTGAGTGTTTCCATTCTTACATTCTATGCTCACTTGTTTCATAAGATCGATCCCACTTTAGAATAGAGACAACTAAAATCAACCCAGGTGGGATTGAAGTGTAGTGATCCAGCGAGGGGTGCCCGCACTTCCAAGATAAAATCTTTAGCAAGCTCAAGAGTGAGCAAGATATGTATCCTTCTTGTGTTTTAAAGGTTAACAGTTATATTATTTATTAGGTATGGCATTGGAATAGGTAATTCCTTGCCATTGAGAATGTACACAAGAAAATTCTCCCTAGACATACCTAGACAAATTAGCATAAATCACAATTTATGATGCTCTTTCCATAAGGTTTATGATTAAAAGGAAAGTTGTGTAACTAGCTTAATAAGTTTGATTTTTTTCATGCTTTTATGATTATAGTTGTGCTAACATCCTTCAATTATTATTTTGCAGGTTACAAGGAGACTCGATGTCTCCTTTCTTCTTTAACTTGTGACTTGTTAAACTAATAGTGTATATCAAAATCATTATTAAATTTGTGAGATAAAGGGTTGGAGTGCAAAGGAAATTTTTAATTCCTCATTTTGTCAAATATAATCACTTATGCTACCCTTTCGATCAACAACTCCATTTTGTCAAATATATCACTTATGCTACCCTTACTTGAGGTTATAAGATGAAGCATCAATATATTAATAAAATTATACAAAATACATTTTTTATTTTAAAATGTATATGTTTATATAATGATGTCTATAATAACTCTATTTCTTTTAGCATCTCCTTGTACACTTTTTTGGACATCCATACCAACATGTTTTGGTGATCCCGTAATTTGTCTTTTAGAATTTTCATAATCTTCCTAAAAAAAAAAAAGCACAATATTTTTTGTTTAAATTGACATGAAAGTAAATATAGCAACACAAATTAATTTGGTAATTTTTGGGACATATTATAGAAAAACATGTTTAGTAATAATATTTTTTAAATGGTGTGGAGGCGATCTTCCTTAATCCTGTAGGATGTGCAGTTATAACCTTCTAATTTTATGGGTTTAGGGAAAGATGCCAATAACCAACCAGAGTGACATGCCCTTTATCTAGGACTTGAACATGTTGTTTCTCTTGGAATTCAATCGGTTGTCATTATTGGGGAATCCTTTCAGATCATTTCCCAAGCCATGAAAAGAATGGATCTAGAGGATAGAATAGTGGGGAGGCTTCAAAAACACGTCAATGGGATTCTTCCAAAAATTCATGATGTTTAGTTGATGCATGTTCGACGAGAGAACAATAAAATCGCAATAAACTCACAAATTATGCGTTCTCTTGGAAAAAGTGGACATGATCCAAAATGGAGGCCAACTAACAACACGTTGGCTCCCTTAAGGTTTATTAATATGGAGT
This sequence comes from Larix kaempferi, assembly GCA_027924585.1. Taxonomy (NCBI): domain Eukaryota; kingdom Viridiplantae; phylum Streptophyta; class Pinopsida; order Pinales; family Pinaceae; genus Larix; species Larix kaempferi. Next base: position 2,644,233 of record BSBM01001409.1, on the reverse strand, counting down.
TAATAAATGGTTCAATCAGCATTTAATATGGTATTTTCAACCATGAATATACCAAGTTTTCGATACATTCCCCAAATCCTTTCCATTATGGAACTTCTACTCCCGCACATAGATGAGTCTATGGGAAGCTTGGCCATGGGGATACCTCTGGAGGTTTTGATATATCCACCCTTCCATTCAAGTCACAACATTGTAGGTGGGATATACAATCGCAGTGAATACTAGGTAAAGCTTGGTGCTATTAGTAAACCTGTGAGTGTGATTATGGTGTCGGTGGAGGACGACGCCTTCCCCTATGCCTTGCGAGAGTGGCTCTCTATCACAACAATTACGGAGTATGTTAAGGAATGTTTCCAATTTGTGAGTTTCGAATACCGATATGGAAATACAAAGATAACTCTTTCCCTGCTCTAGAAAGTCTGGGACTCCAGAATATTGTTGGGTTTCTTTGGATTGGTGCCCAGAATGAAGTCGGAAGTAGATTTGGGTTCCAATCTACAAGAATTATCTACAACCAGTAGCGATGTTTGAGCTAACATAAGGTATATTAGGAGAAACCTATATTGGATGAATTCACAGTTGGAGGTGGTTCTGGAGGCAGTATTCCAAATTACGATGCATACATCTAGTTTAGAGCTTCGCTTGGATGATTTAGAAGGGAATATCAAAGTTTATGGTTCCCAAGTCGAAACAATGATGACAACATTGGGTCATCATGAGGACTTGCTAATAGCAAAACATTCCAGACTCATGGATCAAGCTGGAAGCAAAGGAATTGAAGAGGGGTATGTTCATCGACCTCCCCACGTCTCTATGAAGATCTCAAGTTCTGAGGAACAAACAGGAGAAAATGTTCATGGATAGTAACCATAGTACTACTTAAATTTTAGTTACTAAATGAACTTTTTTTGTATAATGTTGCTATGAAAAAATGTCAAAATATACAGTAGTTTAGTTAATGGTAGTTTTTTCTAATGGTTTTAAGACTATGAAAGATCGTAATTGAGACCCGAAGACTGCTCAAGAAACTCTAAAGCTTTATTTTTTTACTATTGTACTATTCTGCTTATCTTTTTCATCTTTCTATAATAAATATTTATCCATTCTAGTTTTAAAAATAAATCATACTTTTTAAATTATTATTTTTTGTTATTGTAAGTTTTTTCTATTGCAAGTCTCATTGGTCTCATGAACACTGCTTTGGAAACAATTTTTGTAGTTTATATATAGCATGATTCCTGGAATCATTAAATTGATTTTTCTACTATAAGTGGAAACTATGTATATATGTTCTTTCCACTATATCCCTCATAGTTTTGGAAAAAAAATATCCCTCTCATTAACTTCCAGCACCACTCCAGATAAACTCAGGACCAACTCATTATCATTTACATCAGTCATAATCTTTATCTTCTTAGGATGGAATTTCGTTCCCTCAGTATCAATCCTTGTAGAACATTAAAAAAATGTGAAATCCAGCTTTTAAAACACGTTAACTATTAAATTTTTTTCACACAAACAATTAATAATATATATTAAAAGGGTTTGTGACAAGAATCCAAATCAGCCGAGAATTACAAAAAGCATGTAGCTTGGTAGGAAGAGGCGAGCTCTTAAAAACAGTATAGTCTAAAATTTGATAAATATTGTATAGAAATACTTATTACAAAAACAACAAAGTTGTTGTATCTACCAATTCGATTGTTCTTCTTCAAATAGTGTACCCAAAATCCAAAATGTTATATATTCTAATATATTATCCTAATACATATAAGCACTTAAAACACATTTCACATATTCATTTAAAAAAACATATTAGCTATAGTTCAGGACCTCTTGGTCTCTGTCTCCGTCCATACTTGTGTCCCCTTGTGCAGAAGGGGCGGTTTCTTTATATCTAGAAGAAGCCGAAGTAGATTGACTTGAAGTCAGTTTCGAGTCTTGTGCCTGCAAGTGAATGTTGATATATTCCTCCAATCACATGGTTCTGAGCATTTTTTCATGAACGATCCCTTTAACTTCCTCAATACATTGATTTATGATCTGTACGTGCCCAGGTGCACGACGGGGACAACAGTTTGACTGAATGAATCAGTACTGTTATGGAGGAAGCATAATAATAAGCAAAGCAAGAAATATACTATGCACATAAACACATGCACACACAAAAAATATGCAGGAATGCGAACTAATCTCTTGTTACTCCTTCTTTGCCTGTATATTACAATATTTGACATGCTTAAATAGAGTGTTGAGGATGCTTGGGTTGTCTTCCCATTACATTCAGTTACAAGAGACGTTAGAACAGTTTCAGAAGTTCAACCATTTCGGTTGACTAGAAGATAGAGAGACAATCTGTCGTAGTTCATCAGTCACAAATGTCGACGATTCCTGTTGAAGTTGATGAATTGGTCGAAGTCGTTGAACTTGTCGAAGTCGATGAACTTGTCATAGTTGATGAACTTATCGAAGTCAATGTTGGAATCCGACAATAATGCCAACTATTGGGTGGATCATACCTCCTTCCTTAAGAAACAATGGTCCCCATTGTTTGCTCGTACAGATGAGGAAACTTGTTGGTCGGTTCAATAGCAGAGTACCATTTTCCTTGTGTTGAGATCTATCTGGATTTGGCCACCTGAAACAAGGGAATTGTGTTCGTCCTTGTATGGCGTACTCATCATCCCACAATGGTGTCGCAAGGAAGAGGCTCATGAACATATGGATGGATTTCTTTGGATTATGTTGTCTGCAAGTCATTTTGTTCCAACAGTGGTGCATGGTATCGTTGAAGTAGATCCACATTAAATACTGGATGTAGACCCAGGCATGAAGGAATGCCGAGCTGGAAATATTTTTCTCCAATCTGTTCAAGAATATTGTACGGACCATATCACAAAGGCTTCAACTTCTTATATGGACCAGTGAAGCGTTCCTTCTTGATATGCAACCAGACCTGATCCCCAATTTGAAATGAATGAGGGATACGATGCTTGTCGTGTCGGGCCTTAGCTTTCACATTAGCTCGTTGCAACATTTCTTGTGCTTGTTTCTAGATGTCATAGATTTGATCTTGAAACTTCAATGCTTTGTCAACTTCTCGTCGGTTATAGTCGGTATCGTTCGACTATGTTGAGAAACTAATCAAGTCAATAGGCATTGAGGGTTGAAATCCATAACAGATATCAAATGGAATCTTGCCCGTAGAGCTATGCTGAGCATGACTGTATATGTGTTGTATATATGGAAGAATTTCATACCATGTATGTCAATGCTTGTGGTTGTGCATACGAAACAGTTGTACTACCAAGCGATTCACAAATTTCGTATGTCCGTCTGTGTGAGGATGGAAAGCTGTCGATAAGGATAACCTTGTGTCAAGCTCTTGTGAGAGAGTCCTCCAAAAGATGCTAAAAAATCTAGAATATATGTCGGAAAAATGGTTTTCGAAAAACCATAATGTTTCTAGACATGTTCAAAGAAGAACTGAGCGGTCTGCTACGTTGTCATAGTCTTCTTGCATGGAATGAGAATGGCCATATTGGAAAATATGTCGACTACTACTAATATCACGTCATGTTGATGTTTGGTAGTAGGATATCTCGTCAAGTAGTCCATAGAAATAGATTCCCATGGTCGACTAGGAACTGGAAAAGGTGTGTACAATTCCTATTGCCAATTAGGCGGTTTAGCAATGGCACAAACCACGCATGATCGAATGTACTTGTTGACGTCAGTTTTAAGTGAAGGCCAAAAGAAATACTTTTGAAGAATAACAAGGGTCTTTTCTACTCCGAAGTGGCATGCAGTCTTGTTGTAGTGCGCATCCCAAATCAACTGTTGTCGATGCTCACCTATCGGTACACAAAGTTGTCCAAACTTGTATAGCAAGGTGTCTTTCAAGAAATAGTCAGAGTTCGACGACTTGTCGTTCACTGAAGTTGTCGATAGACTGATGAAAATTCGTTCTATTCTTGATATAATTGAGGCCAAGTGGTGGTGCCATAACCCTGCATACTCATCATTGTAAGAAGGAGAGTAATGGGTGGTTGACTTAGGAAATCGACGACGGCATTGGATTTACCTTTCCGATACTTAATTACCAACTGAAATTGTTGCAAGTAATTAATCCACTTGATTTGTCGAATTGTTTGTAACTTTGACTGGGACGGGGATAACTGTAAAGCCTTATGGTCAGTGAGAATGACTGTCTCCTTGCCAAGGATATAATGTCTCCATTGCTTAAGAGCTCGAACAATGGTGTACAGTTCTTTTTCATATGTCAAATACCTTCTAACAGTTTTGTTAAAAGTTTCGGAATGAAAAGCAACTGGGTGACCAGCCTGAGTGATCACTGCGCCCAAGGCATAGTCTGATGCGTTCGTCTCAATACTCAAGGGCTGATGCAAGTCAAGTAACACAAGTACTGATGCAGTACAAATCTTATGTTTGAGTTGCTCGAAAGCTTCTTGTTGTGTCAATGTCCATTTGAATATTGTTTTCCCATTTCCTTTGGTCAACTAATTCAAAGGCCAGGATATGTGACTAAAGCCGAGTATGAATCGTCGATAAAAATTCGCCAAACCAAGAAAACTTCTTAATTCATGAATGCTTTGAGGAATGGGCCACTCTTTAAGAATTTTCACTTTGTCTGGATCGACGTGAATGCCTGCAGAGTCAATTACATACCCCAAATATTTGATGTTGTTCATCACAAAGGAACATTTGTCCATGTTCAAGTAGATTCAATGTTGTCGGAGAGTGTCGAGGACTTGTCGGAGTTGTCCAACATGTTCTTCCCATGATCGACTGAAAATCAATATATCATCGAGGTAGATGATGACACATTTTTCGATGAAAAGTCGAAGAATGTCGTCCATATAACACATGAAGGTCGCAGGTGCATTGGTTAAGCCGAAAGGCATAACTAACCATTCAAACAATTCTTCCTTGGTCTTGAAAGCAGTTTTCCATACATCTGCAGGATCGATTAGAATATGATGATAACCCGACTTGAGTTCAAGCTTAGTAAATAATTTAGCACCTTTCAGATAGCCGATGAGCTCGTCTATCAGTGGCATAGGGTATCTATTCTTTATAGAAAATTTGTTGAGGGCCCGGTAGTCGATGCACATGCGCCAAGTCCCATCTTTATTTGGAATGAGGACGATTGGACTTCCACAAGGAGATGAGTTGGGTCGGATATGACCTTTGTTGATCAAATATTGAATTTGTCTGCGAATCTATTCATTTTCGATAATGGATCCTTTGTAAACATATGTGTTAGGTAATGAAGAACTAGGAGCAAGTTCAATAGAGTGTTTTACCTGGCAATGTAGAGGTACTTCGTCTGTCTCTTCGAATAGGTTTCGGTACTCATCAAGAATATTCTTGATCTGCTGCTTCTGTCGGGAGTTGCACTGGTCGGTGAGTCGACTAGTTGTTGCAGTCTTCCTGGAATGTTGCGGCTTAATCATGATCAATGCGAACTTATGAGCATGGTTGATGAACTTCTTCATCTGTTTAGCAGATATCATTACAACCATTGGTGTAGGTCGTCACTCTAGTATGTCGTACCATTAGTTATGAATTCTGACAATCACCTTCGGAGGTTGTGGCTGGTAAATTCCATGTCGATCCCACAAGAAAGGTTTCCCAAAAAAGGCATCGGCTATGGAAATCAGTGCCACGTCGCGGAGTACTTCATCTTCAAAAGGATTAATGAAGTAGGTGAGTTTGCATTGTTGGGTGATCCTTAGTTCCTGTCCATCCTTCATCCAACTGATGTTATAAGGCTAAGGATTTGGAGTGGTAGAAAGATCTAGTTTCTTCATGAGATCTTCATAAACAAAGTTCTTCTGGCTACCATTATCCACAATCAGATGCAATGGGTTATTTTGAACCCATATCTATGTATGTAATAGGCGCTCTCGTTCCTCCTTGTCGACGACAGTCGAGGCTGTTAGAGTGGTCGATGTCGATGTCAAAAGGGTTGTTGCTTTTGGGTCAGATTCTACCAGAGTCTTTTTGAACAAGTCGGATGTCAACACATTTTCCAAAAAATGTCTTCATAGCTTTTCATTCAAACGTATCATGCCATGATGAATTGTGGTAATCACACCATTTCCCAATAGAGAGTTGTTCACTACGTTCCCTTTTGTCTTTCTGAGAATGATTTTTGCCATGATATTGCTCTTGCGGAGTTGGATGAGAAGATCTTGACTTGTCGAAGTCGGTTGGTATCTTATAGTCGAGTGGTCGTCCTGTCGGCTTGGTCGTGAAGCGTATTTTTCCTTTCTGTTTGGATTCAATCTTACTGGCATAGTGGAATGCATCTACATCCATATTGACAATCAGAAATTCCATCTCTTGCTGAATGTATGGAGACAATCTGTTGAGGTACTTCAAAACGAGCAATTTCTCTTCTTCGTGAACGCCAAGTCTAGCCATTAGTTGGTAGAACTCGTCGGTGTAACTTTGTGTGGACTGGTCTTTCCATTGCCTTAGATATTGCCACTTCTTATATTGTTTTCCAATGTACTTGGGTGGGTAGAACTCCTTTCAGACATATTCGACAAATTTATCCCACGTCTCTATGGGGTCTCCACTTTTCTCCATCTTTGTCGATAGGTTCTCCCACTAGCAGTGCACAGATGTTGACATCTTTAAGGATGCAATGGTGATCTTTTCAATTTCTGAGAATTGATTCACAAAGTAATAGGATTCCAATTGTTGTACCCAATTGTTGACGCATTCCGCGCCAATATTTCCTTCTAGATTCGGTATGTCCAAATTCATTTGCACCTTGAATGGACTGATTTTGTCGGAGTTAGATCTTGTTGGAAATCCTCCTGATGTCGAATAAAATCGCGTGACAATCTCATTGAACTATGTGAAAATTTCATATCGTTGTCGAGCCAGTGCTTGCTCTATGAGTTGCTTTGTCTCGTCAATTGCATGTCTATTGTTTGTTTCTCCTGCCATCTTTGAAGGTAGTGTCTGCTTGGATTGTTGAGTTTGCCAGTGTGTTTGAACATGCATAAGTCATGTAACTTAGATGGAAGTGTCTACGCACAACTTAAGAATGAACAAATCTCTAAATAAAGCTTTGAATGAATGAAGCTCTGATGAAGCTCTGATACCAATGATCTGTACGCGCCCAGGTGCACGATGGGGACAACAGTTCGACTAATCCACATAATTCCTCTCTTTGCAACATTTCCATAAATCTTTTACACTCTTCTGCACTCATATTGTGAACGATCTTATCGAGTTTCTTCAAGTTCTTTCTCAGCATGACACGCATTAACCAATACACATCATTAATTTAAGCCTGCATATAATTCAAATATATTAAATTTCTAATAAAACTTAAAGAACTTGACTTGTTCTTTTGTTGGGATGATTTAGCATTGTGCTCGCTGCAATAAGTTGTTTTCCTTGAGCTTCTATTGACCATCTTCTTTTAAAAAAGAAAAGAAAAAAAAACTGGGAATCATTAGGTATAGAAATTATGAGATAATTTTACAAAAAATATAACAGTACGCATAATATAAATAAGCACATGTGCAGTATACATAATTGTGCTCACTAGTGTGGTATACATATATGTGTGCACTGGTGTATCATTCACGCGATATTACAAATTCAAATACTTTTTTTAGACAAATGTTATAATCACCAAGTGCTCTATAAAATAATAAATACCTAGTGCCTCATAAATGTTTACGTGCACCACGAAACTTGTGAACAAATTCAAAACAAAACGTTTTTGGTAAAAAAAAAATTGTTTACATTACGAATTAACCAGTGCATGTGATAGGCACATGATAATCGATGCAACATTAAGTAACTGTGTATTGGTGTGGTATTTCTGTACATACTCACCAGTGTAGTACTTCTATATAGTGCACATTGCAAACCATGAAAGCATTTTATTTCTTTTAACAATTTTGTTATCCAATGCAATGAGTGGTCCTATTGCAACATATACCAAACACCCCCATATAAAAGTAAAATAACCCTATCAAAATATATTGCTTAGAAGGAAAAGAATACAACTTGTAAAATATAAAGAGGGTAACCAAGAGAAAGAAAAATAAAGCTAGGGCTTCCAATACTGAAGGTAAGTATGAAACCCATTTTTTATAATACACTGAAAATTGTTTGAATCCAATAGGGGGAATTTTGAGATGCTCAATAAAATGAAGTGGCATACCATAAATTTCTTCTCTGCAGATTTAGATGTGACCTACAGTGATCCCTTACAAATTTGTCTCTTCAAAAACATTTGTCCATTATAAAGTCTTTGTCGATAAATATTTCTTGCACAAATACCCTCTCTAAATCTTAGGAAAAATAATGAAATTAGGATTAGGGTTTTCTTTTATAAACACACATTTAAGAAAATGAAATTCTCACTCATTTTTTCATTGTTTATTTTGGCCCATTGATCATAAACCCACACACTGATTTTTTTTAAAACTTACATTTTTTGGTGCACTTTACAGTAAAGAGCACTGGTTTTTAATTGTGAGTGAAAAGCACCAGTGCGCTTTAGGTTGTATAGTGCACATAAAAAAGTAAATATTTGACAAAATGCAGATGCAAACCTTCACAAGTTAATTTTTGTGGAGGTTTTGCTTTGCAAAGGAAGAAATGGAGTATGATAGGTGGTGTGTTTCTTGATAATGCGCATCGGTGCTTCTTTTATATATGGATGCATGAATGCAAAAAACAATACAATGCACCGATATCTTATAATCGTTTTGGAATTCTTCTTGAAGTTATATTGTTCTGTGCTTCCCAAATTTTTGTTTAAGAATGTATTCACATATTGATGATTTTTTTGGCTCAGATGCTGGGGGGAAACATTATAATACCAAATGGCTAATTCTTCATATTCCAGCTCATTCCATATCATTGCAAGTTCTTCAAGTTTTCCCCCGCCATTTGCAGTAAGTTCATATTCTATTTATTATCCATTTATCTAATTCAATTTATGTTATTTATGCATGTGTGTTTTAATAATTGTTCATTGAACATTGCAAGATCATGATTCAGGATCGAGTTCAGATGCGCAAGATATTCCACCAATCCAAAAATGGTGCAAGCTCTTATTAGGAAAAAGATATCGTAGGCATATGTTTGACGAAAATGGAGAGTTGCTTTACCATGCCAATTATAACACGCCATCTTCTAGCAACCAACATGGGTCAATGGTACTTTTTCGTGAATTGGATCTCTTTTACTACACCACAACAATATTGGGTTATTCAAAATGTAAATGGTTGAAGGAAAACCCGCGAGGTGTCACAATGTCCCATTATATTAACGATCAACTACCCAAAGTTGATAGTCTAATACCTCCCATTGTAATTTAAGAATCCAACAGGTGATATAGAAAAGAGTTGTAGGAACACTTCCATATCCTCTTTTTTTGAAAAGTTGGAAGTCAAATCAACTAAGTTTCATCTTAAATTGACCAACTCGTCTCCTTTTGTTTAGTCAAATGAGATTTCTAGTGAGCCAAAGTATGATATCAGTGCTACCAAAAACATCTTTACTAGGAGATCCAAAAAGTTGTGGGTGTTGAGAGCAAAAATGTCCAAGTACACACCAAGGTTAGTTCAATTGTTGGAAGGGAGTGATGACTTCCCTCTTCCTATACTTTTGTAATGTAAATACCAAACATGTTACAGCTATGCTTTGTATGGTGCTTGGTCGTCTTCCGTGAATGTTCCCAATGTCGGAACCAAATTCTCCTTTCGTGGTAATAGTTATATTGTTGCCAAGTCTAAAATAGATGTTGCAAATATTGGGTTGCTTATCCTTTCACAGGTATTCGTTCCTCCCAAACAATCAATAGTACTTATGTTTTTTATGGTCCTAGTTATCGTTGATATGATTACTTGAATATTGTTAAATACAAACATAGCATTTCCATGTATAATATGTGCATGAATGGTTATGCTTTTGAAAACTTTGACAGGAAAAATCTGGTATATATTAATGGTCGTCCACAAACTCATGGGAGCATTGCAAGGTTCATAAATAGTTATAGGTCCTCATTATTTAGAGAAAATTGTTCCTTTGAGGAACACTTTGATGACAAAGAGTTCTTTATAAAAAGGAAACCATCCATATTTGTTGTAGCGCATGCAATACATAGTTTTGTCTCTCGGTGATGAGTTGTTAATAAACCATAATTTTTGTATACCACTAACTGCTCATCAAAAACACATTGCATTGAGTTTACCTTTAAATGCCCCTTAGGGCGTAAGAAAAAATATCATTGAGTAATTGTTTTTATCTTGCTTTCATCATTCTCTAGGAGTTGAATTCATACTCCCACATTGTATTCTTACTATATGTATCCTTTAGTCCCATTGACACTTCTCTATTCATTCAGTGGACATTAATAAAATTATATTATCTTATATTAAATGGAACTAATGTAAATGTATTGCTAAATTCAACATGTGTTATATAAAGTGGTTGGTTGTATGTTTATCATTGGGGAAAAATTTTACATGCTTGTAATAAATGCTTAGTATAATGTTTGAGCATATTAATGCATTGTGTTATTAACTTAATTGATCTAATGTTTAATATTTTTACAATCATGAATTAGATTATTAGAAACCTGTCCACCACCTCCTGTTACACCCCACTACGATGTCAAATCCAATGAAAGCTATTAAACGAGCATAGCTCAAATACGAAGCATACCAAGCATGGTTGAATCAACCACCTATCCAATTCCTGCTATGTCCTAAATCACCAATTCAAAACCTCTACAATAACACTAGTTCTTCACATGTCGGGGACGGAGGCAATGATATATAGGTTGGTATGGATGATTTCTTATGGGATACCCATGCTATGGAGGGAATATTGTTGCATGCATTCCAAGAAATTGAAAATGGGGATGACGTTGATATCATCGATACCTTCTTCAAAATCCTGAAATATGCTTCCACCACCCCTCTCTTTGTACATGGGTCAAGGCCTACCCAACTAGGCACACCAATGTTACTCTACAACTTAAAAGCAATGTACGATATGTCAGACGTATGCTTATCGTCACTTTTGAGGTAACTAACCATTAAGTCCCCTAATGTTTTAAAGAATATTATCACAACGAACATTGAAAATTGTTGATTTTATGCATGGTTGATGAATGTTTGCATTTATATTCCCCATTAATTGCAGGTTACAAAACGATAGGGTACTTTTGAGTGATAATGTCCTGCATGACAGCTACATAGAGGCAAAGAAAATGTTGAAAAGGTTGGGTGTTGAGTACATATCATGCCGTGCCTGTCCGAATGTTTGTATTCTATACATAGACAAATATGTCGACAAAGAGATATGTCAAGAATGTGGGCATGATAGGTACCAAAAATTAAAAAAACATGGGTAAGTGTAATGTCCCCACCTATCCATCCCATGCAAGGGAGGGAACATGGCACTAATATCTGGGCTTTTAGAACAACTTATCCAAATTCATCATGAATAAAGGTTATGGCATTACAATAAAATGCCTATGGGTGCAGATGCAAATCAATTGAATATACACAGCAGATTTAAAAATCATCCACACACGTTTCATATTCATCCAACATATCAAAATAACCACCAATTTAAACATTGCAAAAGTAAAACACAATAAAATACTCATCTTGAGGTAATGTTGTCCCAAACAACTAGCTATGTCGCTGTAACATTCCACCCAACCATAGGTCTCTGCCTAGCCTGTATTCTTTCAGCACTCAGAGACCACCCCCAAGTTGGGCATGATATCTACAAGGAAAAGGGAACCATCAAGCACAGCACAAACCAAAGCAATGGATACCCATCTCAACCCCAGCACTCTCTTGTACACAAAACTCAGATATGGGCTTGGGAACACACTTTCAGCAATGGGGCTTAGAAACTAGATGGACATGGATTTTCCCCAAAACGTGGGCACACCAAAAATGGATGGTGGGGAGAGGAAATCAACCCCAGGGAAGAAAACCGATTTCCCCCACAGATGTATGAGCATTCAGTGGGCTAAAACGGCCTCAATAAAACCCCAAATCATTTCCCCTTCTTCCCCACTGTTAGCCACAACAAAAACGCCCTTCCCGTCTAGGAAAATGAAGGAACACACATGAAATCAATGGAGGAAAACGCTCAAGTAGCTCCAAACTCATGAGAGAGAAAAATAGATGGATGAATAATGGCTTGGGAAGCAATTTCGTGGCCCTTTTCTGGTCCAAGAAGCCCAAACACGAATCTCTAGGAAGGGTGGCTTGCCCATACTCGAATTTGGACAGCCATACCTCTCCATTCCCCAAGGAATTAACTACCTCAACCAACTCTTTGGAGAAATGAATGGTTGGGTACAAAAGTCAACATGGGTAGTTGAGGGTTCATGGGTTCTCTCATTGACACTTGGCTTGACTTGATTGGCTCAAGGGTTTGAATATTTCCCTCCCAATTTCCTTGTAACATCATGCCCCCATCTCTTGTTGCATTGCATAGCTAGTTGTGGGCATTTTTATATTAAGATGCATATTTACAATTCCCATGGTTCACTAGCACATGGGTAGCATAATTTCAAATACTTGCCTCTTCTAGGTCGAGCATTCACTAGTGGGGCCTTGGCCTTGAGCTCCACGCTAGGAATCATACATAATATGCATACAGTATTTACATTATAGCCCAAATATTACAAGGTTCAAAATGGGGACATTACATTAAGGCACATGGTCCTTCTGAAAAACAAGGGTAAGGAACATGGTCCTTCTCATAATATATTGAGGCATTTGCCTATAATTCCAAAGATTTAAAGGCTCTTCCATTGCAAACAATTAGCCAAGTTGCATGGGTGGCATACCTCACATAGAAGTGAACCAGGAGTTATGTGAATCCCAACATATTGAATAACCGTGAAGCATATAAAATATACATGGATCAATAAATTTAAAGATGAGGTATAGAGCCTTTGATTAAGCATAGCCATGGATGGAATTAACCTATATTCCCTCCAAAACACCAACTATTATTTTTGGCTAGTGGTAGTGATCAATAAAAATACCCCCCCATGGTTGTCTATGAACGATGAACATCATATGATGGCTCTTATAGTCCTAAGTAGAAAACAAGTGAAGCTAATGGATGTTTACCTCCAACCATTGATCGATGAATTTAAGTAATTATGGGAATAGATACATGTATATGATGTATCAAAACCCATCACAATAGAAAGATCTTTTAAGTTGAATGGTATATATGTGTACACCACACACGATTATCCAGGACTAGGATTTTTCTCTAGTAAGCATGTTGATTGATTTGTTCTTATCTATAATGTTTTTTTAGAATACTTAACTTGGTGCAACTATGTTTTTTTATGCTAACATGCTATGTATACAATAATATCGCAAGTCTTGTAACAAAAGGATATCATGGATGTAAATGCTGTAGACCTTCTATAAAATCTAGGTGGTCCAACCACCTACGAAATTCGATGTACAACTGCTCCACGATATTTCTTCCAAAAGAGCACCCTTATATAATACTTGCATCTGCTTTCAATGGTAAACCTAATCAAACCTGGAGACCTAAAATAATCATACTGGAAGATTGGATTAGGGCATATGACATAAAGAAGGAGAAGGAAATTGTAGAATTGTTCAATTTAAATGGGGAATCCATGTTCAATGATCCTGAATTTTTTGACACTTATGTCGAGAAAATGCCCATTGGGCTCAAAAGGAAATCTGTATTTTATGAGCTTTTGTATTGAGAGCATCTTAAGAGCGCCCACTTACTAGATCATATGCATATATTCAAAAATGGTTCATCTTCTTTATGGAGACACATATCATCCAAATAAAGTGACACATTGGTTGTTAGGAGAGATCTTATTTCTTAAAATACTAAAAAGAGACATTGGCTAAGAAAAGAAAGTAGAATAAAGGTTAGTCCCTCTTGGTCTTTTAAAGAAGGTGATGTCCCATAGATTTTGAAGAAATATGATCTACCTACGGTGAAGGATGTTATATTGGGTGTGAAGGCACATTCTTCATATGGGTCAACTCTAAGATGTCACTTCACTGTAGAAGGAAATTCGTTAGTGTTGAAATCACATGACCATCTGAACTTTCTAAGGGTATGTATCTATAATACATTATTCTTTTCATAGTAGTGTAGCTTAAAATATATTGTGCCCTCAAAGTTTTATGGCAATTAATTATGTGTAATGTGTCTATTTAGTATTGTCATTATCCTTTTCTCGTGCATGGTTGTGTGAACCATGACTTCCCCCAAGACATGCGACGTGCCATATCAAAATTATATGCATTTGTATGTTGGATCATATCAAAGGAGATTCATATGGATAGCATTCCACAATGGCGTCAAGAAATAGTTGAGATTGTTTACATGTTTGAGAAGGAACTTCCCATGATTTTTATGGATGCTAGCGTGATCTCATGTTGTTGGATGTTCTTCTTAGAGAGGTACATGAAAAACTTGAAAGGGTTTGTTCGTCAAAAGGCAAAACCAATGGGCCCTATGGCAGAGGGGTACATAGTATATGAGTCCTTCTATTATGCTAGTGATTACATCAAACAAATTGATGACACACCAGGAGCAGTGGTTTGGGACGACGATTGAGATGAGGACAAAAGGGAAGGGGATATACTCCAAATGAATGGAAAAAGGTGCATTAAAGACTAAGTCACTTGTCTTTTGTCAAATTTGTAGAGAGTAACTATTTAAATTGAAGTTGATATTTTATATTTGATCTCATATTGTTCTTTTTGAATTCTTGTATACCTCAATGAATTCAGAAATTGACGCCATCAATTAATTCATCCTTTACAATGTGGAGGAAACACAACCATGGGCCATGTTCTATGAAGAGAAAATGAAGGAAATGGGAAAGTGACGGGAAATAATTTAGACAGTTGAATGGTGGAAGCATGCCTTATCCCGATCACTTAAAAGAAAATATGCCAAAGTTTTGTCCCAACAATTGGGTGGATGACCAAGTTACATAAAAATATGTCGCGTTCGGTCGTTATCCATGTGGAGAAGAGGATGCACTAAAGATAGGGATTGGGTGCAGCGATTATGCAATAATCTCTCTGAGTACCACTTTCAATTTATAATACACATTTGAATTGTAACATGTATTATGTAATTATTACTTCTTGGTTTATTAGACATATGACACCTTCCTTTGTTCACATTTTTACATGTGCATTTGTTTCCATCTATGTGGGAATATAGACATCAATTTCACACTAAGGATTCCGATGATGGACACCTCACACAAGATTGTGGAGTGGATTTTGATTTCAACCAATCTAGTCATGCTAGCCACCATAATCAAAACGTAATAGAGGGGAAGTTAGGTTATTAGAAGTTAGGTGCTCTAGAAGATCATGGATAATTAAAACTAGTACAATGTTTTTCTATGCAATACAAATGTATTTTGTTTTAGGCCAGTATAATAGAATATATACATGTAGAAAATACAAAAACAGATGGAGTATAGAATACTGTAACTATTTTGTTTTTTGTATTTTGTATGTAGAACTAAATTATGTTATTTGCATAACTCATCATAGATAGATCTTGAATGTAACCACAGGTTGCCCAGTTTAGCCGCAACCTCTTTTTTTATGATACAAAATTAATCGTTTATGTGAAAGAAAAAAATAAGCAAGATGTTATGATCACTATTTTCAATATTAATAATATGAATATTATCATCTAGGTCATTTTAATTGTAGGTATTTTTTAATCTTCATTTATATTTAATATAAAAATATATAATCATCTTCTTGATTTAACAAAAGGATTTAATAAAACAAATTGATTTAAATAATTAATAAAATATGATTTAGGATTGTTGTCGTGATTAAAAATAATCAGATAATTAATTTTAAAAATCATTGAAATGTTTTTTATGATCATTTTAGTGTTTTAATAAGCAAGATGTTTGCAATTTTAATAATATGAACTATTATCATCTGGTCACTTTAGTTGAATGTATTTTTTATCTTTTTATATTTATTATAAAAATATTTAATTATTTCCATGATTTAACAAAAAGATTCATTAAATCAAAATTTACTCATTAATTATATTTATGATTGTTTTCATGATTTAATATTGTTTGTAAACATGTTTAATCAACATCTTGTATCTTGTTGGACAACAAACAATTCACCTTGAAGAAGAGTTAAACATTATGTTGGATTATGGTTATAACTTTTCACAATAATGATCAAAATTAAATAGTTTCATAAAACTAAAGTTAAACAATTCAAACAACAATAACATCAATGATATACATATCAAATATGCACATATATCAATATACATTGTATAAATCAAATAACGACAATATCAACATGATATGTCAAAAAAAATATACATGAGCGATATACATATCAATATACATCTCATTAAAATCAATAAACCTATCATACATATCAATATACATTTCACAAATACATCTCATCGAAATCAATAAACATACATTTCATAAATCTAACAACAACAACATCGACATGATATGAAAGAAATATAATATACATGAGCGATATACATATCAATATGCAACTCATCAAAATTAATAAACATGTCATACATATACATCTAAAGTGAATAATGCAACATTAAATATACATGTCAAGTACCAGTACTACTATCTAGGTATATATCACCATGTCAAATATAATATCTATTTATTGGGAGGAGGAGGTGGTGGTGGATTGGTTGATGATGATGTTGGTGGCACATGTGGATCAAGAGGAGGAGATGGTGGATAGATTGATGGTGATGTTGGTGACACATGTGGAATGGGCGGAGGAGGTGGTAGATCGATTGATGGTGCTACTTGTGACACATTAGGTGGAGGAGGAGGGGATGATAGTCGCTTTGGTGGAGGATTGGGTGGTAAATAATCATGGTGTCCACTAGGTCCAGGAGCATCATATTTAGTAGATGAGTTAGATGAAGAGGTCTCAACGTCATCTCTCGACCTCTGGATGAGGTTAATGGCACCGACAACATGACGCATCAGTAACGTCATGTCACGGGGAATGGTATCCCATATGTATGATAGCTTTGGGACTCATAAAGTGTCCCGAACACAGACCGGTACCACTCCCTAGGTGGTCATCACATGACATATGCAGTTTGGCACATCAGTTTGGACTCTACAGTCTAATCTATGGGCATATCAGGTCTATGTACCAGAGGCTGATCATGGTGAGCACCTGGGTCATCGATCTCCTCATCATATTGGGGAGGTGCGTCCCCAGCATACGTGTCAATATCTACAAAAGAATACAGAATAATAATCAGATAATTGAAACAAAATGTTACAATAAATTACATGTGAATTAATTCAGACAAAAAAAATGCAACTATATTTATCAAAACATAACGATAATAATACATCTCTCATATGTTGGTCCATCCTGAGTAAAAAGGATATTACAACATCCTCTCCAATCCATACCTCCATGTGGATAATGTACAATATTACGAACAAGATCGTCCTCTTTATCCAAAAAATCACAAATCTTTCGATTGACGAAATTACACAACCACTTTGAATGGCCACTCTTGTGAAACAACTACCCCCACATGTGCATGCGTGCATCAGTCATAGGCATAGCAAGGAGGTCGTCGAGTAATGTAGGTCAAGTGGCATGAAACCACTAAAAAATAGGGTAAATAGATCTGATGCAAACACGAATAATCCCTTTCCATCGAAAATTGAGTGACAACGATCTAAAGCAAAACAAAATCATCTAATAAATATCGTCGACCACCCAATCAGTCAAGGCTTCTATATAAAAATATCGACATAGTACATCAATGAGAAACTAATGCACTTACCATTAGAGGTAGAATGTATTTTTCCACCCTATTACACTAAGGCACTAAGGCATCAATGAGCAACTCATGCACTAAGGCTTCTGTTACAGCGTATTTTGCCACCCTGTGAGCATTTATACTCTTTGGCTTCCCTCACCTATTCATAGACTCAAACCAAACTTGTGGTTACCATTGAACCCTATTTTCCCTATTTTTCCTCCTATACACAAGCTACTTCATTACACCTCGCGTATACGCATGCTACTCCACTATAGCCTGCATACATTGACTTTTTGGTAAATAATAGTAAAAAGCTCTATTTTTCACTTCCAAAAAGCGGCCATTGTGACCTTTGTCCCTCCATGCATCTCAAAACGAATCGATTTGACCTTTCACCTACCATTTGGAGGGTTATATATTGAGATCTTATGGTGTATGGAAGAAGGAGAAGGAGAGAGCAATGAAACTCTATTGGATTTTTTCCATAACTTGAGTCTACATACATTGATCCTTGTTGTTGTGAACCTTTTATGTTCACCTACCAAACTCTTTCATATCTTGTGAAGGACCCTATCCTCTACTCATGATTTTTCCATTGCATGGGGGATTGAAGTGGTGGAGGCACAAGTGGAGGGACCTAGTTCTTGGTTCAGATGAGTTTCTGGAAAGAGGTTGTATCATGTACTTCTTGTTTTTTTTTTTATGAAATAATTTCCGACGGACCCGCCCCGAAGGGGTTTCCGCCCTGCGGCCGCTGCGTGCCTAACCCCAAGAGGGTCTATGAGGATGGATCCCGTGACCTCGCATGCTGGGAGGCCTAACTTCCGAGAACTCAACCGATCGAGCTAACTCTTGGGGCTAATGTACTTCTTGTTTATATTAATAGAAATACTCGTTTTCTTGTCCAAATGATATTGTGAATGGTTGTTCATTAACATTGGGTTGCATTTGCTTATTATATCATGGACCATGCTATTGTTTATGCTAACATCTTTCATATATTATATGCACTTACTTGTGTTTATTGTTGAGACGAAGCGGCAGGTTCAAGTGTAGAGATTTGAAAGCTCAACGGGGATCTACATCAAACATCCGGTTGAAGGTTGGTCTTTTATCCACATCTTAGCATTTACTTTTATATAGCATGAATTGGGAATTGAGTTGATTTCTGGTAGTCATCTATCTATTGTGGTCTGCCCCGAGCCATAGGAAGTTTTTCTCCGTAGCAGAAATGGTGACTTCGTTGGGGAGGAACCTCCATTTTGGGGAATCTTTGTTCTGTCGAGTTTCTGTGTAATTGATTGGCTGTTAGGATCTGCATAAAAAATATTGATTTTTCTCGGTTGTTTGATTCGTTTTTGGTCCACCTACTCTGCCTTGTACGCGATTCTGCCTTGAGTTACCCGCGTATACCCGCTATTTTTCAGTACATTAGCATGCGTATATACGTTCTTGTGCTTTGAACAGTTGCATACAAGTCTGGCTTTACCTTGTTTATGATCTTTGGTTGTTGTTGGGTTGATTCTGGGTGTTCCTAAGTCTTCTTAGGCTTGTTTCCTGACTGTTCCATGCTCTTTCACTAACTAGAAACTCCTCTTTCTTTAATTTTTGAGCTTTTGGTTTTCAACCATTTTTTGTTTTTTATAGCTCATTCGCTTAGTTGAGTCTTGCTTTTTGGGATTTGCTAGGTTGTTTGCTTTGCATGCTCTGCATTTTTTCTGAAAAAAAATTATTCTACTTGCATTTTTCATTCATTTATATTGAAAAATACAAAAAACATTGTTTGCATTTTCATTTCATTTATAGTGAAAATACAAACAAAAAAATTACTTTATGTTATTGCATTTTACATTGGAGTGCTTGTGCTTTCATTAGGACTTGTTTGTGCATGAAATTATAAAGAGATTGCATTTTTTATTTCAAAAACGAAATGTTAGTTTGACTGTCATGGTAGTGGGATACTTTTTCATTGGTAGATGAGTCTAGTGTTTTTCGGGTGTGCATTTCATTGAGTCTATTCACGTCACTAGTTTCACACCATATCCTTTTGAGTAATCATAACCATTAAAATTAATGCTTAATCTAAAATTGATTAGAACGTTTTTCTCTTTTATAGGGTGCACCAACTAGTATAGGTTTAAAGTCTTGGAATAGATCACTGTGAGTAAATGATCCAAGACGATTAAACAAACATTATGTGTCTGAACAGGGAGTGGTGAAACCCATGGTATACATCAATGTTCTCAGGACGCTCTACTCAAGACAAAGTTAAGCACGAGGTCATGGGAGGTTGGTTGTCGAGATAACCCTTCGATACTTTCCAAACATGGGAGATATATCCAATATTTGTTCGTATCTGGGGATTCTTGGGGGATTTTACCCTCTTGAGTTTCAGGCTTAGCTACCCTGGCCATACGACGGATCCCACCTATGACTGTTCGCCTGATCATTGGTTATACGTGGTGGCAATAGTTGCTTTACCTAGGTATCACATAGGGAATTTCCAGCGGTTATTCTGGGATTGTCTTGAGTCAGATAGGGGTCAGACAGCACAGTTGTGTTCGCACAATGAAGACTGAGGGCCCTTATAACTAATTATGTTACTTCTGGTTATAGTTTGGGAGTCTCAAGCCTCTGCTAGGCGAGACATACCGACTGTAGTGTCGGGAGGTCCCTTGAGCCAGTCCTGTTGTGTGCATTTGGATATAGTTTCTTTAGGTGTATGCTCTGTGACGTTCCAGTTGGCCGCTAGGAGACGTTTATATTTGTTGACTTTTTGGAGTCATCATGGATTGAGATCCACATCTCCGCCGATCTCTTCGGTTGGTTGGTTTACCAGCTCGCGATCCGTCGCAGTCTTTTCATAAGAAGCGTCAGAGGACTACCGATGTTCCTTTATTTACATCTCACAAGCTTCAGAGAGATTCTATCATGAGTTCCGCATCTGGAATGATGGGAGTCCCCGCAACTCCGTCCGGTGGCACTAAACGAAACTCTCCTCCATGTACCCCTAGGGGCGGATGGGGGGGAGATTCACCACACATCACTCCTCCTGGGTTTGGGATATCCCCGCCCACTAGTACGAATCCATTTGATGATTCTCAAACACCAGGTTTCCGATATGGTATGCTAGGTTATGATTCTACGACTGTCCCTATCACCACAGACCCTTTTTCATTGGGTATGCCCGGTGTTTTTCCAACTACTACCTCCATTATGTCTGGTAGTCATGCTCGCTCTAGCCTTGGGATCTGGGGCACTACACCCCCTTTTACTGCATATCAGTTTGGGAGTGGACACATCCCTCCATCTACTCTGTATGTTGGGGGAGGGCCACCTCCTACAACAGCCCCTAGTGTTAGTACAAATATTTTCCCTACTGGAGGTTTCATGGTAGGCATTGATATTATGACTTATATCCCATCCATTAACCCATATGCCTCTATACATATGCTTGTGCCCACGAATGCTTTTATGCTTCTGAATATTCCTCCTAGTACTACGGTTCTCGAGGGTGGGAACATACCATTTTCTTCTGGCCAGCAATCAACTGCTCCTTCCACGACAAGCGGTTATATACCCCATACCTATGGAGGTAATTTTCATAATTATACAACCAGTTTTGGCCCTTATTTCAACCCCCCCTATGGAGCCTATTCCTCACATATGCATGTGTATCCTCACATGGGCCAGTTTGGAGGAGGTTATTATCCTTATTCTCATGGTCATGGTTACTGCCAGAGTTCGTCGGCACCTCAGATGTCGTCTTCGATGTTCATAGTCCCACCTTCAAGTTCGCAAGGCCAGTCGCTTTTGGGAGCTTATAATCAAGCTTCGCATCCGTGGCTCCCATTTCTTGCTAGATTAAATTTACCTGATCTTTCGAAGGTCACGAATGATCCAGTGTGTCATGACTATACATGGCCTCCAGTCCCTACCAAGCTCCCTTCTAACGTTCCAAAGTTTGAGGGGAAGAATGGTGAGGATCCAGGTGATTATGTCACCACTTTTCACTTATGGTGCTCCTCGAATTCCTTGAACCACGATTCTATCCGTTTGAGGCTATTTCAACGCACCCTCACGGGGGCAGCTGTGAAATGGTATGTCGAGTTTCCTGGGGGCACTTATAGGAGTTTCAACGATTTGGCCTTGGTTTTCCTAGATCACTTTCAATTGTCGGTTCGTTATGATACTGGCACCAAACTTTTATCTACCTTCCGCCAGTACAAAGATACACATATCTCTGATCATATTCAAGAGTGGCGCCGACGGAAGAGGCTAGTGAAAGCTAACATTCCTCCAGAGTTTCTGTTGGAATGGTTCCTCAAGTCTTTACTCCCTTACATTTGAAAGGACGTTTCATTATCTGGTATTATGACTGAGGAACAAGCCATTTTTAAAGCCCAGCAGCTAGACCTAGTCTATGCCCAGTCTGGAATCTCTTATGACATTATTCCTGATGCACCGAGATCACATTATGAGCCAAAGCCTGTTCCTGGACCACATGTAAATGGTATTGTTGGTTCCACAATTACTCGACCCGTAGACTTGGTTACAAATCACATGCACAATTTGTCTATTAACCAATCTACCCCTTGACAGGCTCACGCCTCGTCCGTTTCCACCCAATCGTCCGATGTTCACTCTATACAATCGACGAACCCATCTGGGAACCAACAAACTGGTGGGAAGAAGAAGTGGAGAAATAACCGTAGGGTTGGAAATAATGGGAACAATAGAAATAATCCTAAGAAAGAGAACACTAACCCTCCTCGGGATGGAGGAAATGCTAGTGGGGACCGCAAACCTAGACGTAAAGTGAAATTTCCTTGTAAGCTTTGCTCGAAAGATCACCTTACACATTTGTGTCCTCGTATCGAGGAAGCTTCGAAGCACCTTGCACAGAGCCCAGTTGTCTTAAAGGATCCCCTTCCACATCATCAAAATATGGCTTTGAGTACTTCCGTCTCCGGTAATGGGACTAATGAAGCTTCGACGTCCTCTAACCATGCCGACGGCTTTGGATGCATTAACATGGTTAAATCTGATGTTAGTATTGCTACTCGCTCATGAGATTATGGAGCACCACAACCTAATATCGGGAATGAGCCCCCTCCTCCTGATTCTCCATTGCATATCGAGAAGCCTAACTCTATGCCACGGATATCGAAAGGTGTTCTTAAGCACTCGGCGCACAATCCCAATGCCCGAGATGCCTAGAACTACTCAATTGTAGAAGATTTGGGCCAAACTTCGTGTGCCATGTCGACTTTTGAGGTTCTCCAGGCATGTCCTTCTCAAAGGAACCCCCTTTTATGTGCTTTGGGATTCCAGGATTAGCGTAGCCCTAATGTTATCAAGTTCGACACTACTGATGTCCAGCCTCGCTTGCCTTATCATGTGGCTTTTCAAGTCCATGTTAAGTGCCTACAAATGGATGTTAAACGTACTGTGGTTGACGAAGGTTCTTCCACTTCAGTAATGTTGTTATCTTGTTGGAAATATCTTGGCTCTCCTCCATTGTCGAAGTCTATGACCATGCTTACTGCATTCGATGGTAGGTTGTTCAGGTCGCATGGTATTCTCCCTTCCCTTGAAGTCCACTTGGGTGGGAAATCCATGCCTATTGAAGTCAAAGTGGTTGATGCGCCCATTGACTACAACCTTTTACTGGGTCGGAATTGGATCTACGCGATGAGAGCAATTGTGTCCTATGTTTTTAGATTTATTTACTTTCCACACGAAGGCAAGATTGTGATAGTCGATCAGCAAGATTTCACTAGTTCCAATATCGTGGCATCTCCAGGAACTGTTGTTCCTCAAATTCAAAATTCTCAGCCAACAACTGGAAATATTGGTGTAGGATTGTATTCCTCTTTGATGGGATCTTTTGACTTTGTTGCACCAATCTCCATCATTGGAACCATTTCCAAAAGTGCTCCTCCATCATTGAATAACGTACCATTCTGAACATCATACTTTAATGATCCATGGAATCTACCTTCCACGAGTTCCCCATCTGGAGACGTTTCGCACATTGGAATGTCTATGCCCTTGTCTACAGCCGAGCTTGCTTACCATGATATTCAACAAGCCACTGCAGAGATGGATCTCTCTTCTTCACAGACAGAGGAAGAAGATCCCTTTATGATTCTCGCGTGGGTATTCGACTCATCCCGCTTGCATGATTGCCTTGATGTTACTTTGCCTTCGGATGAAGCTATTATTCAGGCCATGAACAGTAGTGATAAACCTTGGAAAGATCTTCATCATCGATCTTATTTTCTTCCCAACCTTGACCTTATCAAGCAGGAGGATTTTCGGTCGACTCTTGCAGAGAAAGTTGGTCACCCTGTGGCTCCTTTGGATTCGCATGGTATTTACATGAAGGGGAATATGGATAATACTTCCCCTACCATTCCGATCAACATTTCTCGCACTCCCGAAAAGATTGAAAACGTTTATATCGGTGTCGATTGTTCCCCCAAGGAGATCTGCATTTACACCGAGTTATTCAAAGAATTTCGGGATGTTTTTGCCTGGTCATATGAGGAGATGCCAAGAATAGACCCTAGTATTGTCGAGCATGAGATTAAAACTTATCCAAATGTTAAGCTTTTTCGACAACTTCTTTGTGTTGTGAATCCTAGAAAGGCAACCGCTATTAAGGAAGAGGTGGAGAAACTACTCAAAGTTGGTTTCATCTACCCGGTTCCCCTTACCGAATGGGTGTCAAATCCCATTCCTGTGGATAAGAAGCAAGGAACCATCCATGTGTGTACCGATTTTAGAGATCTGAACCGAGCATGTCCTAAAGATAACTTTCCCACTCCATTCATAGACCAAATCTTGGATGCGTGTGCGGGAAGTGAGGTGTTTTCATTTATGGACAGTTTTTCAGGCTGCAATCAAATCCACATTAAACCCAAGGACCAACATCAGACTGCATTTATATGTCCTTGGGGTACCTTTGCATACCGAAAAATGCCCTTTGGACTTAAAAACGTCGGAGCTACTTTTCAACAAGCTATGACATATGCGTTTCATGACCTTAAGCATTTAGTTGAGGCTTACTTGGACGACCTTCTACTCACTCTTGTAAGAGAGTGGATCACCAAGTCACCTCCACCTCGTTTTCAAGAGATGTCGGTGCTATAAGATTCGTTTGAATCCCAACAAGTGCATCTTTGTCGTGAAATTCGGGTGCCTTCTAGGGTTTGTAGTCTCTAAAGAGGGTATCAGAGTCGATCCTTTAAAGGTAGAGGCAATACTTCAGTTGCCTCCCCCACGTAACTTGATTCAGCTGTAGAGACTCCAAGGGAGAGCAACTTTCTTGCGTCGTTTTATCGTGAATTATACCAATCTTACAAATGGTTTCGCGCAGTTATTGAAGAAAGACACTTTGTTTATCTGGGATGAGCAAGCCCAGTAGTCTTTCAATGCCTTAAAGAAAGCTTTGGTATCGGCCCCTCTTCTTAGTCCACCCAACTTTGCAAAGATTTGTTGCTTTATGTGGCCGCCTCTCAAGAGACGATTGGTATGGTCTTAGTTCAGGTGGATGATGTGCTTCAAGAGCATGTTGTCTATTACCTTAGTCGAAACTTAGTAGACATGAAGCTAAGATACTCTCACGTTGAGAAATTGGCCCTTGCGACTGTTCATGCAGTCCAACAATTGCGACATTATATTTTGCTTAAGAAAACCACCGTTATAGCACACGTTAGTCCATTTCAATTCGTGCTCTCATGACACTTAATTGGGGGGAAATTTAATAAATGGATTGTAATCCTTCAGGAGTTTGATCTTGATTTTGATTCGATGAAGTCCTTGGTTTTCGCAAAACTGATGTCGGATTTCCCGACACTTGATGACGAGGTAGTCCATGAAGACTCATTTGTGGATGAACATTTATTTCTTATCTCGTCAATGGACCCTTGGTATGGAGACATTATTATATATATATCCAAACTGTGAATTTCCCTCCGCATTATTCCTGAGATGAAAGACGGCGTGTGATAAATCACGCCAAAGACTATGTCATCGTTGGCGACATCGCCGAGGAAAAGACTCTATCCTACGTCGTACGTCGTTGTTTAACTCATGAAGAAGCAAAGCTAGTGCTTAATGACTGCCACGGCGAGGCATGTGGTGGTCACTTATCTGGGCTTGCGACAGCCCAATGTATCTTGTGAGAAGGTTACTCCTGGCCAACGATCTTCAAATATTGTGTTAATTCCGTGAAGAGATGTCACCCTTGCCAGGTATTTTCTCAAAATGTACACTCGCATCCTGTGCCCCTTCATTCGGTCATCACCGTCGGTCCCTTCACCAAGTGGGGTGTAGATTTCATGGATTGAAACCCAGCTTCGGCTGGGGGGCATCATCATATTATCATGGTCGTTGATTACTTTTCCAAATGGGTTGAGGCCATGCCGACCATAAAAGCCGATGGTGCAACTGCATCCCACTTCGTATTCAATCAAATTATAGCTTGATTCGGTATCCCAAAAGAGATTGTCACTGACCATGGCAGTCACTTCCAAAACAAGATGATGGCAGAATTATCACTTAAATTGGTGTTTAGGCAAGATCATTCATCTTCTTATTATCCCCAAGCGAATGGCCAGGTCGAGGCAGTTAATAAGTCCATTAAGGCCATTCTCCAACGAACCATCCGACAAAGCAAGAGCAATTGGCATATCATGTTATATCCTACATTGTGGGCATATCAAACCATAGTAAAGACTTCCACCAGTTTCTCACCATTTCAGTTAGTACATAGTGTGGAGTCCATCTTATGAATTGAATGTGAAATCCCTTCGTTGAAACTAGCTATAGAGCTCCTACTTGACACTTCATATGTTGAGCAACGTTTGATCCACCTTGACAACTTGATGAACAGCATCGAGATGCCGTCGTGGCTATAGATGCTAAGAAACATCGTGTTAAGGTTCAATATGTTAGGTCTGTCTATCCTCGGCAATATGTTCAAGGTGACTTGGTCCTCCTTTATGACCAAGCTAAGGAACCCCTGGGGGTAGGCAAGTTCAACCCCATGTGGCACAATCCTTACATTGTGAGGCGTGTCCTTGAGAAAGGAGCCTATGAGTTATAGGATTATAAGGGGAACGCCTTGAAGGAGCCTAGAAATGGGCTCTACCTCAACTGGTATTATGCTTGAGCTTCTAGCTCGAGTTGATACTTTTGTATACTATTGTATAGTTGTTGTACATAGTTTAGCTTTTCTTTGATTTTTCGAGTTTGTTGATTCGCTTCCTTTTGGTTTACAGATGTCAGCATAATCTCCAGGGTTCCTAAGATTCGCGGATGGGTCCATTCATCATACGCAGAGCCTAGCTTCTGCTGCGTGGGTTATTTATGCCCCTGACAGTCAGATCGTGTCTTCAAGAGGTGCTTGTCTCGGTTCTACATCTAACAATGCGGTCCAGTATAGTGTCGTTATTGAGTTACTTCGTGATGCCATTTCGCGTGGTATTGAGTCTTTAGAGGTCCTCCTGGATTTGCAACTGATTGTGTATCAATTAAACGGTCGGTATTGTTTTAGGGATCCTATGTTACTAAGGAGGTTCTTAAAGGTAAGACTCTTGGAACACCATTTTAATTTTATTATGTATGTTCATGTTCCAAGACGTTTTAATCACACTACTGATGCATATGCTAATTATGTCCTAGATTGGAATTTCTCACATAGCTGAAAGAGGCAATGAATCATACAAATAACATTCACACATTTTGTACACACATAATAGTAGAGTTGGAAAGTAATAGTTTTTTCAATAATCAAAAAGCGGTGTCATAATACAAAACTGGAGCTCGTAGCTCTCAAATATACAAAAATAGGGCCCCATGGCATCTAAGCCCTGCGCGGAGCTCTAGCCTCCTGGGTTGGATGAGTCTGCATGTAATAATGGACGGCATTCGCTATGCACTTGAGTAGCCATACCCATGTCCCTGGTACCCCAACCACATGTCTCTGCGTATCCTCTGGGAGATGCTCTACCTCGATCACGGGTACCCGGTTGATCATACGAGTTAGGTTGACCCGCACAGTCTCCAGTGTGTGTTATGCTGCCGCACCTACTACCTCCCCACCCCTACCCCTGCGACGATGTCGTGGGAAACCATGAGGTCTTTGCAGACCCAAATATGCGACCAAACAGTCAAAAATTAACATATGATACCACACCAAAAATATTTTTGCTTTCACTTATATAAAAAATCCAAAAAAAAATTAAATATTTCAAAACTTAAAAAGAGTAGTCTTACCAACGTCCCCAAACACGGCCCCTGGTGGTAGTGGCATGTCACGGTCCCCTCTGAAGTTTATCCCCTCATAGGAATAGTCATCTATGGCGATCACCTGTCGCCTCTGCCAATGGAAAAACTCATCAATATATGGGGAAGCCTGCCAACCACCCCCCTTCCGTGTCAATATCTCATCCCACCGGGTCTGGGCTGGATCTCGAAGACCGTGTGGAGGGACTTCAACCCTCAGACTCAAGCCCGGTACTCTCTCAAATAAAAATTTCAACATTATGCTACCAAAACCGAAGTTTTTGGATCGCCCTAGTTTGCACTACGTTAGTTGGGTCTTCATGGTACCCAACAACGTTGTGCACCAGTCATACACAGTCGGTCTCATGCTCTCGGTTGCATAGAATATCAACGGCCTTGAAGCCTGGTGTAGAGAAGTTGATCCTGCTATCCTCCCGAGCGTGAGGACTATAATATTCATACTTAGGCTCGCTATGGCCTCTATGGGGATCTAGTTTCCCACCTTCTAGGTCCCAGCAATGCAGTACTTGTCTATGTAATCACTGATTGTGATTCCACCCCCCACACTGTGTGACCTAAGAGTAGCCACCTCCCCTCGGCGGGACAAACCAGTAATGAAGTATATATCTTCCACCTCCAATGGAAGTGGTTACCCATCTAGATCAAAATGTTGTGCCTCTGCATCCCAGTAGTTGATCAACATGTGGAGTAATTGGTTTTGGGCCCTCAAACCCCCAATGCTCCAAAATTTGTATAGGCCACAATCTTGCAATGCTTGTTGGGTGGCTAAATCTTTGCGAACTTGCTAATCTGTGATGTCATGCTCCCTTTCTCTCCACTCCAGAACCATCTGTGAAGATGCTTGTTGATGTATATGTAACTTCGGAATGTATTTCATCTATGTATTATTGTACTCCTATAGAGATGTATTATTCCTCTATACAGAAGTGTCGTCATTTGTATTGACAAGTGTCGTAACTTGCTAATGGGTTATTAGACCATCTATTGAGGGGTCGGCCCAAATTAATGTAACCTGGGGTTATTAGGCTGAGTTAGACAAGTCGGCCCCATAAGTTTATTAGGTAGGACAGGACAAGTATAAATAGAGATCGGGAGATCTCTATTTCATTCATCTCATTACTCACTCTTCTATCACTCGAAAAGTGGCGCACATGTGAGGAGGAGAATCAGCTGCTAAGAGAAGTCTATCTCTTGTACTTTGGTTGTATCATTGCTCATTCTATCTCTGTGGAAGTTGTGGGGTTTTTCACCTTTATGCTTTTCCCTAGTGAAACTCTTTGTGTCCATTGTCTTATGTGATTACTTGATATGCTTGATACATGCTTGATATAATTGATATGTTGTACATGTTATTCTATCAGTAAAGACCCTATAGTATGTTGAATTAATGCTCAAAATCTAACATGGTATCAGAGCTTTCCTAAGAAGAAGACATTGTGCAGTGGCGGAAACTAGGGTTTCTTGTTTATTGGGTTTCTTTCCACAGATTTTGGAAAAGCAGTAAGGTAGATTGACTCTACTCATCAAGGAGAATCTTTCTGTCCAATCAAAATTCAATTCTGAGCACTTTCCATTTTGGCCCTAAAAATTAGGGTTTCCACAAAAATCGGAATTTCTGAAATCTGAAGACACAGCTAGAAGCTCCTTGGAAAAATTGAAGTTTAGAGCTTTGGATCGAGATTTTTGGTTGGGTAAAACTCCGGGAAACTCAAACCCTAATTCAAGGTCCTCCTTAGTGAATCCGTGAGATTGAAAAGCATTTATGAAGGGTGAAACTTTGCAGTTTTCAAATTTTGAGTATACCAGGCTGATCAGCTCATCAAGGCGCATCTTTCTATCCCTTCAGAAGTTTGAAATTCACATTTTGGATTTTTAGGGTTTCTTTGACAAACCCTAATCCGGGACCAGATCAAATTTTCAGCAAGACAAGTGGTAAGACCTAAAACTTTTATATTTCCATTTGAAGTACTCTTTAAATATGTTTCACCACACCAAGCTTGAGGATAAGCTTGAAGGAGTTGATAACTTCCGAGCATGGAAGTATAGGATTGGGTTAATCCTGGAAGAAAATGAGTTGGACACTTATATAAATGAAGTGGTCCATGTCCCAGAAGAAGAAGAGGCAAAGGCTCTTCATAAGAGGACCTTGGTCAAGGAAAAGAGGATCATTGTTGATTCTATCAAAGATCATCTCATACCCCATGTGTCATCCCTAAAGACACCAAAGGAGATGTTTGATTACCTGACCAAGTTATTTGAAGGGAAGAACATAAATCGGAAGATGACCTTGAGGAATCAATTGAAGAATATCAAGATCCAGAATGCGGAGACTATGCAATCTTATTTCTCAAGGGTCTCCCAGATAAAAGAACAACTTGAAGCTGTGGGAGAAGATATAGAAAATGGAGAAGTGGTAATGACCACTCTTAATGGCCTTCCTAGATCATGGGATTCCTTCATCCAAGGGATTTGTGCTAGGAAGAAACTTATCACCTTCAATAGGCTGTGGGAAGAATGCTCACAGGAAGAAGCTCGAATTGTATCTCGAGAAGAGAAGATGGGGAATGAAGACCAAGCTCTCACAACACACTCCAAAAGACACGGTGACAAGAGGGCTCACCATCGTGGCAAGAAAGAAAGGCATCACCATTAGAATCAGAGAGGTAGTCCCAAACCTCGAAGGAACATGTCCTATGTCCGTTGCTATACATGTGATGAGAAGGGACATTATTCCAAAGATTGTCCCAGAAATAAGAAAGATGGTTCTCACACGAAGAAGAAATTCAAGAGAAGACATCATGCTCATGCTGCAGAGGATGATGAACCTCCCAGGAAGAGGGATAGAGAAGATAGTGAAGATTCTTCTAGTGATGAAGAATATGTTTTGATTTCTTCTCTCACTGGAACCATTACTCATGGAAGTAATGATTGGCTTATAGACAGTGGGGCTTCTAAACACATGACAGGATTCAAGGAATCCTTTATGAACCTATCAGAACATGAGTCACCCCACAAGGTGAAACTTGGGGATGACTACCAGTATCCAATTAAAGGGAGTGGTGAAGCCTCCTATAAACTAGACTCTGGAAAGTCTGTGAAGATTAAAGATGTACTATATGTTCCAAGTCTCAAGAAGAATCTACTCTCCATATCTGCACTGGATGCAAAAGGCATGAGGGTTGCATTTGTAGATGGCCAAGTCCTAATGTGGCCAAAGGGTAAGAATATTGATGATGCAATGGTGATTGGAGAGCAAGAGGGAGGATTATACAAATTGAAGGGCCAACTAGAACAAGCCATGGTCCATGATTCAGTAGAGCCAAGTGAACTTTGGCATAGAAGGCTTGCACACATGCACTATATGGCATTACCAATTGCAAGCAAAGCGGTAGAAGGTCTTCCTGAAATCCAAGCAAAGCATGAAGGCATTTGCAAAGGTTGTGCAAAGGGAAAGAACACAAAGAAGACATTTCCAAGCAGTGAAAGCAAGGCAAAAAGAATCTTGGAAATCATCCACTCTGATGTATGTGGTCCGATGTCATCCAGTTCTATGAGTGGGTATGTGTACTATGTTTCCTTCATTGATGATTTCTCTAGGAAGACTTGGGTTTACTTCTTGAAGAACAAAGATGAAGTGTTTGACAAGTTTAAGGAAT
Organism: Larix kaempferi; assembly: GCA_027924585.1. Classification (NCBI taxonomy): domain Eukaryota; kingdom Viridiplantae; phylum Streptophyta; class Pinopsida; order Pinales; family Pinaceae; genus Larix; species Larix kaempferi. The sequence continues at coordinate 2,612,365 of BSBM01001409.1, read as the reverse complement.
TCAAAGCCTTGATAGAAAACCAAACTGACATGAAGATCAAGATCTTCAGATCCGACAATGGCGGAGAATTTACTTCAGGAGACTTCAAGAAGCTATGCAGTGATTCAGGGATTAAGAGGGAGTTGACTACTCCTTACAATCCACAACAGAATGGGGTTGCCAAAAGAAAGAATAGAACAATCATGGAAGCAGCTAGGGCAATGCTTCATGACCAAGATCTACCTATGCACTTATGGGCTGAAGCAGCAAGGACAGTTGTATATGTGTAGAACAGAACACCTCATAAGATACTTGACAAAAAAACACCAGAAGAAGTGTTCATTGGTAAGAAACTAGAAGTTAGCCATCTCAGAATATTTGGTTGTCCAGTACACTCACATCCCAAAAGAAAAGAGGACAAAGCTAGATCCTTCAAGAAAGAAGGGCATATTCATGGGTTACAGTGAAAGGTCGAAAGCTTACAGAATCTACTTCCCAGGATTCAAGAAGATTGATATCAGTAGGGATGTAACATTTGATGAAATCTCAACATACATCAAATCGAGGAAAACACTAGTTGAAGAGAATGAAGAACCCAGAATATCCAGAACTCAAGACACCACCATGAATGAAGCAGTTCCTGAAGAAGATCGTGAAATGGAAGATCCACAACAACCTGTAGATCCACCTCGTGAGAAGGAATCTCACAAGAGGAAACCAACATGGGCTAGAGAGCCCATCCAAGATGCAGAAAGGTTTGGTATTCCAGAAGAAGAACATGGAGAAAGGAAAAGAGCAAGATCACATACCAGCTATGTTGCCTTACTCTATGACATAATGAACAAAGAACCTTCCAGTTATGAAGAAGCAGCAGAAAAGAAAGAATGGAAGGATGCCATGGTCGAGGAATACCAGTCAATCATGAAGAATGATGTTTGGGATGTGGTCCCAAGACCAGATGGGAAGTCTGTGGTGACTTCCAAGTGGATCTATACGATCAAGCATGCTGCAGATGGTAGCATAGAAAATACAAAGCTAGGTTTGTATCTCGTGGCTTCTCTCAGAAAGAAGGGATTGATTATGAAAAGACCTTTGCTCCTGTGGCCAGATACACTTCCATCAAATCAGTACTTGCTCTGGCTGCAGTGATGAAATGGAAGGTACACCAGATGGATGTCAAGACATCTTTCTTGAATGGTGTAGTTGAAGAGGAAGTGTATGTGGAGCAGCCACTCGGGTTTGAGACACATGACAGAGAGAAACATGTGTGCAAACTGAAGAAAGCCCTGTATGGTTTGAAACGAGCACCCAGGACCTGATATGGCAGGATAGATGGCTTCCTATCCAGTTTGGGTTTTACCAAGAGTAAAGCAGATTCCAACCTTTACTACAAGGTTGAGGAAGACAATCCTGTGATTCTACTATTGTATGTGGATGACCTGTTTGTAACAGCTAAGGATAGATTGATTGCCGATACGAAGAGGAAGATTGCTGCCGATTTCGAGATGAAGGACTTGGGTATGATGCACTATTTTCTTGATATGGAGGTGTGGTAGAGTGCAGATGGAATCTTCCTTGGACAAGGGAAGTATGCAGTAGAGATCTTGAAGACGTTCGGGATGATGGACTGTAAGGCCATGGCCACACCTATGGCATCTAACCCGAAGCTTCTGTGTGATGCTTCTTCTGAGCCAGTTGATGCTATGATGTATCGTCAGATGATTGGGTCCTTTATGTACCTCACGAATACAAGACTAGATATCTGCTTTGAGGTGAACACCTTGAGCCAGTACTTGACAGATCCGAGACATGTTCACCTGATAGCTGCAAAGCATATTCTGAGGTACCTGAAGGGTACAGTTGACTATGGGCTCAAGTATGAGGCAAATCAGAAGTTTAACCTGGAGGGTTATGTTGATTCGAATTGGGCAGGCAGTGTCATTGATCGGAAGAGCACTTCGTGGTGTTGCTTCAGTATAGGATCCGGTATGATCTCTTGGTTTAGCAGGAAGCAGTCCTGTGTGGCATTGAGTACAACCGAAGCAGAGTATGTCACGACTTGTTCGGCCAGTTGTGAGGCAGTATGGCTTAGGAAGCTACTATCTGATTTGTTTGATCTTCAGCTAAGTGCTACTTGTATATATTGCAGCAACCAGAGTTGTTTGAAGTTGTCAGAGAACCCAGTGTTCCATGACAAGTCGAAGCACATTAAGATCACATATCAATATATCAGGGATATGGTGCAGAGAGGAGCAATGAAGCTCTTGTATGTTTTGATGGATGATCAAATAGCCGATGTGTTGACCAAGCCGCTTGCCAGAGTGAAGTTTGAATACTTCAGAGGGAGACTTGGTGTACTTCAAATCGAGATACCTTCCAAGGGGAAGTGATGAGTCCGGAGACACAGATGCACACAGGGCCATTCTCACATGGTTAGAGGAAAGTCCTTCCATGGTGAGATGTAAGGGCTGGGCCATTTTCACATGGTTAGAGGAAAGTCCTTCCATGGTGAAATGTAAGGGTTGGACAAAGCCATTCTCACATAGTCAGAGGAAAGTCCTTCTATGGTGAGATGTAAGGGTTGGTCCAATCTCGCATGGTTAGAGGAAAGTCCTTCCATGGCGAGATGTAAGTGTTGGGCGTGGCTTTTTCGACATGGTCAGAGGAAATTCCTTCCATGGTCGTGATGTAATTGTCGAGCTTTTCCGACATGGTCAGAGGAAAGTCCTTCCATGGTCATGATGTAATTGTTGTAGCCATTCCGACATGGTCAGAGGAAAGTCCTTCCATGGTTGTTGATGTAAGTGTCGTGAGCCTTTCCCATATGGTTAGAGGAAAGTCCTTCCATGCTGGTGAGTGTAAGTGTTGAGCCTTTCCCGGATGGTCAGAGGAAATTCCTTCCATGCCAGTGAGTGTAAGTGTTGTGTGTGTGCATCTGGGTTGTACTCCATGGACGATGACGATGATCTGAAGACGATGATGTGACAGTATGGTACATAGGTTTTGTAGAGGCATATGATCAGTCCTGAGATGCTCTTGCAAGTTTTGCAGAGGCAGTGTAATCAGTCCTGGGAGATCTTGCGGGTTTTACAGAAGCAGTGTAATCAGTCCTGAGACGTACATACTTGATGGCTTGCTCGCAAACATGTTGATGATGTTCATCTAGCATGAAAAAGGGCTGGCTCTGTAGATGATGAAGACCTGCAGGTGGTGGTCCTACATCCAGTATAAAAAAGTACTGGTGTTATCACACAACTTGTAGTTGTCCCTAGTGGTATCCCATCCGGGACAGTAGAGGAGATGGACAACTAAAGAGGTGACCCAAGAGATGCCACAGTTCCCAATGCAAGGTGGGAGTCACGTCAACCGAGGCACTCTTCACTTTAGATCTAGATAAATCAAGACCTAGGGGGAGACCCTATAACCAATCAAAGATGATTGGACCCAAAAAAAGGTTCCTAGGGATGAGTAAATGGTAAGTTATGGGAACCAATGCAAGTTAAAGTGGACCTAGAAATTAAAGTATGGTTGAAGGTGGTTTGTGAGATGATTAATGTTTCACCCAATGTATGATTTAGGCCACATGATGAGCTAAAAAGACAAGATCTAGTACCATGTATTACATAAGTGGGACCCACTTTCTTGGGATATGTGAATGACTCAAATGGGACCCACAAGGTGGACTTTAAGGGATGAAATTGGTACTAAGGGGCATATAATGAGTAGATCTATGGATCTAAGTTGAAATTAGGAATACCCACTTACGGGATCTAAGGTTTGACACAATTCCCAAGGAGTGCGACTTGCTTATGGAGGACTAGTGCCTTGTTGGATGGGTTAATGGAGTCAAAAGGTATGTCAAAATGTAGATCGGGACACCAAGTAGACAAATCAAGTGGGCTAATTGAGATATAATGGTTGGATCTTTCTAGATCTAATGTTTCATGATATGACCCTAAGTGGACCACAATCCCTTGAAACAAGGAATGCTACCCCCAAGGTAGATCGTCACAAAATGACACACTAGATGTAGGTTTCAAATTATGCTCTTTCCAAATCCACAAAAATCTCAACTACCCACGTCCTTAAAGTGGGCAAACTCACTCACCCAAGGAAGTGTGACCTTGTTCAAGGAGGGCTAAAAGGTGGAGAAGGGGTATCAAATCAAGTCCAATGGCCACCAAATTATAGATCCAAGTAGTTTAGGCAATGATCTATGTGGATCTTGAAAATCAAGGTAATCCAAGGGTTAGATCTTACTAGATCTGAGTTTTAAGATGCCAAGTAGTCCAAAATGGGAATTTAATCCCTTAAAATGTGGAATGATGCCCACAAGGTAGAAATCACCAAAGTAAAAGTCTAAGGGTAGGTTATCAAGTGTGTAGATTATGAATCAAGTGGGATCTCACCTACCCATATGTTAGATCTAACCAAACAAGCCTCTCCAAGGAAGTGCGATTTGGCTCAAGAGGGCTTTATTGCCTTGAAAAGTGTGTGAATTTTAACCCAATCACCACCAAACTATAGATACAACTAGGGGTGGATGCTATAGAGGTGGGTTTTTAATATCTTTTCAAAGGCAGGGCTAGATCTAAGTAGATCTAAGAAAAACCAAAATGAGGGTTTCAATTAATTAGGGTTTGTGACCAATGAAGAAAGAATGGATGGAAAGAGGCACATACCTTGTAGATCTTACCTCAATTTCCTATGGCCACCTTGCAAATTGATAACATTCTCCTATGTGTATATTCAAGAGTGCAATTTTGTTGCTCCAAACCAAAACGTCCTCCTCAAAGAAGCCAAATCGTCCTCCTCCTACAAGACAAGATCAAGAGAAACAAGTCGAGCAAGATGATTATGAAAATGATAGAAAGATGTAATAGAAAGCATCAACTATGTCACGAAGATACAATAATGATACTCCCTGTCACAAGATCAACCCAAGAGAGAATATGTGGATCCCTCCAACAATAACCCTCAATAAATCGCCCTCCTCTCCACCAATTCGACTTCCCTGCAAGAAAACTAGAAGTAGCACCAAAACCCACAATGATACATAGAAGAGATATTGTATACTCAAGATGCAAGAGAATCCACAAGACAAGAGAGATATGCTCCACAAAGAAGTGTTCTATTCCAATATTCCAGAGCTCCAAAGGTGAGCTATACAATAGGGGGTCTCCTCCTTATATAGGATAATAAAGACCAAAACCCTATACCACTTTACAATACTACATCAGATGAGTGGTTGAGATTAAAAGATCTCATCATACAATCAATGGCTACGATGAACCATAATAAAATAACACATGGATCACTCATAAAGTGATGACATCATAGTCTAAAAATAATCACGGAGGGTGACGTCATCCACTAGAGGGGGTAAAAGTACCAAAGCCCACCTCATAATGACTAGGACATGACATATGGAGCACATGGTGGGGCTAGGAGGCATCAATCCTTACTAGCTCATCCCCAAGGCACAATAAAATAATAAAATATGTCCAAGATAATATAAATGACCCAATTTGTCCTCAAAATCTATGACAGACAAGCAGTAAAAGACCTCCTGTGATCGCTATGGGCCTACCCACATCGTGAAAAATGGCTGGAAGATAGTGGGATCACCCTGGAAGACCTCTGTGAAAACCAAGTTCCAAAACCTTGCCTCAATTTCCCAAATCGAATTCCTCAGTGACCACTTTATCCCATTTTTTAATTGCCTCGGTAACTGTGAAAGTGCCAAAACTGCCTCCTAAGGCATCTGCGTTGTCCAACTGAGCCCACCAGGAACTCCAGAAGGGGGGTTAAATGGTAAAAACAAGTGGCTGGACCACCCCCTCCTCATGCAGCGCCCTAGATGAAATGGCCTCTCTTGGCCCCTGCTGCTCAGGCTGGGAAATCAACCCCAAATCTGGTCAACAAGTGTAAAACTGCATCAATCACTGTCAGAAGTGCCTGGAATTGAAAGATAAGTGTCTCATTGGATCCAGATGACCCAAATCCACCAGGAATGTGTACTCATACACCATGGGTTTCCCTAATGGGCCAGCTGTAGGGTCCACCATATATGGACAATGTATAATCTGATGATCTGAAGTAATAAATAAAACTGCTGAACTGCATCCATCATCATATGCATCCTATATCCATCATATGGCATCATCATCAAGAGTATGTGGGTCCATCAATCATCATCTATAAGCATATGTGGCCCACATCATCACGGATCCCAAGAAATGACCATAATCAAACTAGGTTTGACTAGGTCCATATATAACCAAGGAAAAATCATATCAGTAGACTAAGACATGTTCCTCTAATCATTCTCACAGCTTAGCTCAAAGTATAACATCCATTTGGTGGCATTAATAAAGTTAGCATATTCCTTTATTATATGAAATTACTTGCATAATAGTTCAAATGACAAACTCACCCATTGGACATGGTCAAACTGTTAGTGAAGGATGAAGGCTAGGAAGCAAGGTTGGGCCAAGGGGTTGACTTGTCTAACTCAACTCAAAAATACTTTGGACTGGGAGAAGGGGAAAGCTACAAACTCTATGATGGACAAAATAACACAGGGAATGGTTGTGCCTCACAAATGGATAAGTTGTTTAGAGAGAGCTTATTCAACTTAGGCATCATGTCTACATCAAGTTGATCCAAGTTCATTAGGATCATTCAATTTCATTTCATGGCCTTTTTGGCCTACATAACCCTTTGGATCTCAGGTGTGCTGATAAGCACAACTAGTTGCAGCTTGCATCCAAGGCATGTTTTCATATACATATAAGGTCAGCAATTGTTTAGATATAGTTGTTAAGAACCATTGCTTTTTTTGGACCTTTCTTATACTCTTCGAGGAGTATTTTTAATAGTTCATCGCTTTTGCCCTTTTTAGTTTCCATGGGTGAATTTATAAGTTTCCATAAGTAGTACATGAGCTTTCAGTTTTAGCCAACAACATCTCAAGTGACTAGGGGGAGTTCTAGCCAATGCCAAACATCGGGACAACCGACCAGAATGATTTAGGCCTACAATCCAACTCACCAAAGGTAAGTTTTGTCACGCCGAGACACTGAACATACTGGGATGCGGTCCAAACACAAAGGTAGAAAATGGGGAAGTCCTCAGTATCAGAAAGTCAAATGAGACAGGTCAAGGTTTAAAGTCAAATAATGAAAGTCATGTATGGATGGAGTCAAGTGAATATGGAGCCTAAACTAGCAGACAATTGGTGTCAGGAAAGACCATATCTATGTAAGGTGGTAAACCAATGAGTTTTGTCAAACAACCTAAATGTGCAAGTAAATGTCCATTTTATAATTTAGAGTTCATTTTAAATAGTTTGCCACATCAGGAATAATATACCAAGCAAATGCTGTGAACATGACTAAATCAACAAGATAATAATCCACAGTCAATGATAAAACATCCATAGGTCATACAACATCATCACAAGAATAATCATCATATATCATCTGAAACACTGTTGCAATACATCTCTAAGCACTGAACTGAAACTGTATGGGATAAAAGGTCACATCGGTCATCAAATCTGGACTCTCAAGGCTCAGCCTTGACACAAGGTCTAACATAAGTCTGAATAATACACTGCTCTGATCATGAGTGATCTCAAAATATACAATCATCATAGCCAAGCTCTGAATAATGGAAGCTCTGGAATGTGCAGATATCTGCTAAGCAAGAATAGTAGCCCTGCTACTATGGTGTGATAACAACTGGCTCTGTAGAACTTCCTATGACGAGTAGATTGGAGATTGATTGAGATAGCAGCGATGTTGATGATTCAATGACGATGATCCAGTGATGATGATCCAGAGAAGAAGACTTGTGCCTGTAGATCTGTGTCAAGAAATACCTTCCTAGTTAAGAGGGAGTGTTGATGTATATGTAACTTCGGAATGTATTTCATCTATGTATTATTGTACTCCTATAGAGATGTATTATTCCTCTATATGGAAGTGTCGTCATTTGTATTGACAAGTATCGCAAGTGTCGTAACTTGCTGATGGGTTATTAGACCACCTATTTAGGGGTCGGCCCAGATTAATGTAACCTGGGGTTATTAGGCTGAGTTAGAAAAGTCAGCCACATAAGTTTATTAGGCAGGACAGGACAAGTATAAATAGATATCGGGAGATCTCTATTTCATTCATCTCATTACTCACTCTTCTATCGCTCGGAAAGTGGCGCACATGTGAGGAGGAGGATCAGCTGCAAGGAGAAGTCTGTCTCTTGTACTTTGGTTGTATCATTGCTCATTCTATCTCTAAGGAAGTTGTGGGGTTTTTCACCTTTATGGTTTTCCCCAATGAAACTCTTTGTGTCCATTGTCTTATGTGATTGCTTGATATGCTTGATACATGCTTGATATAATTGATATGCTGTACATGTTATTCTCTCAGTAAAGATCCTAGAGTATGTTGAATTAATGCTCAAAATCTAACAATGCTCACAGTAGATCCAAAGAGATGATGTAAACCTCACAATGAAAGAATTTAGAATAACAGAAGAAGAATAGAGCAGAAGAACATAGATCCAAAGGAGCTCAGATAGAGGCAAAATAATTACACATGTTACATTAATCTGAATAGTAAAACAGTAAATATACAATGCTCAGGATTCGAATACACTAGGTGTGATTCGAATTAGCCTGCATGGATAGATCCATAATCAGTGGAGTGTCATCAAGGCATAACTAGGAGTCCAACTCATCATCAGTGAAGTCATCAATGCACAAGTAATAGTCAACCAGGAGTCAAACTGAGTCTAACTGAGTGTGGTAGGTGTAACTGGCACATGGTAGCACTAACGTAGTAAAGAAGGCTCAGTGGAGAGCGCTCATGGAGCTAACTGGAGTCATAATAGGCTATCTAGTCACACTGGAGGTCCATCGGAGTGATAAGGTCAGTTAAGAGTGAGTCAAGCCTAAAATCAGGGAGAGAACTAAGTTAACTGAACATAACTGGACTGGTAGGTGAAGAAGTGCGCCTCTCTCATGCAGTAGGTGAAGGGAGGGTGCACTAGGCACTAGAAGGGACAAAACTGATCAGGAAGAAGCTCCTGGGGCTAGCTCACTGAGGGCTAGGTGCTGGGACTGATGATTGGGATGCATGCAGAAATGCATGCAAGGCTGAAAATGAAAACAATGCAAGTGTTAGTAGGACTAGGATGGAGTATAGGAATATCCTAACACCCCCCCTTAATCCATCATGGGCCTTGGTAACTAGGACCAAAGGTTACCCATACAAAAAATAAATGATAGAAAAATAAAGAACTATCCATAAACCGAGGAAATGGGGAAAACCTCATGGGAAAAATACCCCCCCTCAAAAGAACAGTAAATAACTCATAAAACCATCATACTAAGCAGAAAAGAAGGAAGCTTTCATCAATGAAAACTTCTACAAAAACTTGACAAGTTGATCCCCTGTAGGATTCCAAAACAGGTGCTAGATCTGGATCTAGTCTTCTGATGTGCCTTCCACTATGTAGAGGATGTATTGGACGAAGCAAATCTCTCAGGAATTCTTTCTGCAACTGGAGCGATTGGAACATGAGGAGTCTTCCCAAGTGATGGAAGAGAGAACCCCATCATCATGCTGCATCTCTCATGGAGAGGTAGATGGCATAATGCAAGGTTGGCATGATGTTGAAGTCTGGTAGTTCCGTGAACAGATGAATCCTCAACTGTGTTCTCAGTAACTGCAAGGACTGTGTGAGCCCATATAGGCCTTGAATCTGGATTGAGAACATGTGTTGGTTCTGGATCTGAAACTTCTTGAACTTTGATCTCAACATCAAGATCTTGTTCTATGTCTTCATCAGAAGAAGAGTCATTCGAATCTTCATTAGATTCTAAGGAAGTAGGAAGAAAGAAGGGCAGAAAATGAGAGAACTCATATGCCTTGGAGGCATGATTTGCAAACCCTTTTGCTATAGTCTTCCCAGTGGAGATATCTGTTATCTCAATTGTTTCAGGACCAAAAGTCACCTCTTTAGGTGATCTAGTGTGAGTCATCTGATATACAGATAACAAGTTTGTTGTCAAGGAGGGAACGAATAGAACATCTTTGAACTTGCCATGCTCCATATATACTGTACCCAATCTTTTGGCAGAAATCTGAGAGTTGTATCCCATGTGAATAGTAGGCCCATCAATGAGAAATAAAGAAGAAAATGATTCTTTAGAGGCAACCATGTGATTGGAGGCTCCAAAATCTATGAGGAGGGCTTTAGATTTTGAAAAACCAGCCATCAATGCATGGCAATCCCCATGACCATCAGATCCACTTCCAGAATCATACATCTTTACATCTTGTGGAATAGCAATTTTGCTCTGTTCAAGAAGCTTGGTAAGTAGGTCTATTTTCTTGTGCATGCAAGCTTTCTCAGGATGGTTTCCTCTCTTATAGTAGGAATATGCAGGTCTCTTGTGTTTGTCCCTCTTGGATCTGGAGGCTCCTTTTGATGGACTTGACTTATCATTCAGCTTGGACTTAGATGGCTTCTTATCCTTGTCATTTTGCCTCCCTTTCACATTCGCCCCACTTGCTTCTCCAGCTAGAAGAGATAGATCTTTGGAGGCCTTGATGGCACCCATTTGAATCAATTTGTCCTCTTCTTGAATGAGAGCTTCAACAAAGACTACTAAGGTGGGAAACTTCCATCCAAGGATTGACATTCGCCCATAATGGAAGGTAGATACAAAGACAGAAAATTGAGATCCAAGTTTGCTCAAAATGGAGAGCACCAATTGCTCATCACTTTTAGTGATGCCACAGTGCTTGCATTGTAAAATCAATTTGTGAAATTTTGAGAAGAATTCTTGAATGCTCTTGAAATTGCTAGGTTGTAGGGCAACCAATTCATTTTCGAGAATGTGGCCTCTTATCCCATCTTGTTTGCCCAAAAGACTCTCCAATTTTGTCCATAACTCATTTGGAGACTTCAATCCTTCAACATGAAACAGTAGATCTTCAGACATCTGAAGGCATATGAATCCAAAAGCTTCATCCATTTTATTTAGATGCTTGGTTCTCTCTACAGTTGAATGTGGTATGGCATCTTTTTCAAATACCATTCTATTTAGTTGTCTATTACACAAGTGTAATTTCATCTTACTCTTCCATTCGAAGTAATTGAAGGGAGTGAGAATTATAGGAGGGGAAGGAGCATTTGAAATGCTCATCTTGACTGCTGGAACGAGTGCAAAGTGAAACTGTTGTTACTGCTGCTGCAACTACTAGAACTTCGAAATACCTGCAAAAAACTCTCAAGAATGGAGGTAGAATATACTCTCAAATGGCTCTGATACCATGTGAAGATGCTCACAGTAGATCCAAAGAGATGATGTAAACCTCACAATGAAAGAATTTAGGAATAACAAAAGAAGAATAGAGCAAAAGAACATAGATCCAAAGGAGCTCAGATAGAGGCAGAATAATTACACATGTTACATTAATCTGAATAGTAAAACAGTAAATATACAATGCTCAGGATTCGAATACACTAGGTGTCATTCGAAATAGCCTGCATGGATAGATCCATAATCAGTGGAGTGTCATCAAGGCATAACTAGGAGTCCAACTCATCATCAATGAAGTCATCAATGCATAAGTAATAGTTAACCAGGAATCAAACTGAGTTTAACTGAGTGTGGTAGGTGTAACTGGCACATGGAAGCACTAATGTAGTGAAGGAGGCTCAGTGGAGGGCGCTCATGGAGCTAACTGGAGTCAGAATAGGCTATCTAGTCACATTGGAGGTCCATCGGAGTGATAAGGTCAGTTAAGAGTGAGTCAAGCCTAAAATCAAGGAGAGAACTCAGTTAATTGAACATAACTGGACTGGTAGGTGAAGAAGTGCACCTCTCTCATGCAGTAGGTGAAGGGAGGGCACACTAGGCACTAGGAGGGCTGAAACTGATCAAGAAGAAGCTCCTAGGGCTAGCTCACTGAGGGCTAGGTGCTGGGACTGATGAGTGGGATGCATGCATGCAAGGATGAAAATGAAAATAATGCAAGTGCTGGTAGGAGTAGGATGGAGTATAGGAATATCCTAACACCATCCTGGAATAAAATCAAAGAGTTTTTGACTGCGTATACGCACGACAAGTTGTTCTTACTTCTTCGAAATTAAATGTATTTATCTTTTATATAAAATGTAAATTTCGATAGCCCTGAGGGTATAGACTAGTTGGCAGTAAGGTGCATTGTAAGGTACTACTTGTGACGTTTTGGGTTCAAACCTCGACTAACCCAATGTGCCACGCATGGGGCAACATTGGTATGCCTAGGGGTACAGTGGTAGCAGACTGAAATCAATCCTAGCAGACTGAAATCGACCCTATATCATGTGAGTACAAGCTCAGCCTTAGTTGTCAATTCCCCTAGTTACAAAAAAATGTAAATTTCAATTTTTATAAAACCTTTTGTTATTTTACCAAAAAAAATACCATTATTAATATGAATAAATAAATAAAACAAAATATAAACAAAAAAAAACCGTGGCTACGTGAAATTTTCTTTACTCGATTAAAATATTAATGTTGAAATAATTTTAAGAACGGACAAGAAAAATTATTATAATATAAGGGGGAAACAAAAATCACTACATGAGTAATAATGATGCGAAAACTTCTTGAGCTAAAAGTACTTTATATTTTAAAATGGAATAACATGTAGATGGAAAATATTTGCATTAAAAAAGAAAGAAAAACATCTTAATAATGTGGAAAAAAACACTATAAATATATATTATATTTGAGAATTCATATTTTAAAAAGTTGTTGAAACCTCTTGTTCCAATTGAATATCTCTTTTGGAAAGTAACTGGGCACTTTCAGCACTCCAACAATTCAGGAGCATATGATCAACCCATTAAAAAAATAAAAATAACCACAATCAACTTTATTAAACTAATAGTATATATCAAAATCATTATCAAATTCGTGAGAGGAAGGGATGAAGTGCACATCAAAATTTTAATTACTCATTTTGTCAAATATAATCACTTACTCACCCTTTCGATCAACAACTCCATTTTGTCAAATCTAATCACTTCGCTACTCTTACTCGAGGTTATAAGATGAAGCATTAATATATATATATATATATAAAATAAAATGTTCAACATTAATATTCTTAGCATATATCATATCATAATATTACCTGTTTTTTTTTTCCGCGAATATCATAATATTACCTATTCACTCTAACCTACTCAACTAATATTTTAATAAATTTTCACACTCTTATCCTTACTTTTATTATACCTGCCTCCGGCAGGTTATATAGTGATCGCTTCGTCAACCATGTTGTTGACTTTCTAATTTTAAACAAAAATTTTCACCCGTTTTCCAAAGTTTACACTAATTTGTTTATTAATTTGATTTTTTTGAAATGAATAATATTTTTTAAAATTTTTAAAATTTCGTATTACTTTTTTATGATTGGTTAAAATCATTGAAATGACTATTTTCCCCTTGTATGCAAAATAATTGTCAGAAAAAAAAATAATTTAAAATATAATAAATTATAAAAATAGGTTATAATGCCACCTGGCTCTTTGGAGACTGGGTGCATTTATTGTGAAGTTACGGGTCAAGGAAGGGCAAGCAGCAACATTGCTAGAATGTACCACTCCACCGCAAATCTATTGGCGGACGGAAGAGTTCTCGTTGGCGGCTCCAATCCCCATCAAACTTACGTCTTAACCGGAACGGCCTACCCGACAGAGCTCCGTCTGGAAAGCTACAGCCCTTACTACCTGGACCCGGTTAACACCATCTCACGGCCTACCATATTTTGGATCTCATCTACTTCCATCAGCTACGGCGCCACTTTCAGCGTTGTATTTTCTGTACCTAGCTTGAGCGTTGTCCAAGTGAACATCTATCCTCCATCTTTCACCACCCACGCTCATTCCATGAACCAGAGATTGCTCATTCTCGCGGCTTCCGCAGCGACCCTCCTTCCCAACGCCAGCAACGATTACTCAATAACAGCGACGGCACCTCCGAACGGCGTGGCGGCACCTCCCGGATATTACATGATGTTCGTTGTCAACGGGGGCATTCCCAGCGTTTCCCAATGGGTTCAAATCGGGGTAGCTTAATCAATCTCAAGTGGAAGGACGTCGTTTTCCGACTTGTGTGTATGATCGTTATGCAGTGTAGAATAAGGAGGCTAGCTCCATTGGAAAATTAGGATCCAGCAAACAGCACTGTAAAATTTGTGCTGCAACGGATGCTCCCATGTGTTGTTATTTTTTAATCTTTTAATCAATTTCACGCTATTACACGTGCTTCCTAGGTGGTATATTGTAATCAATTTAGGGTCAAAATAAATTTGAGGGTGTTTAATCTTTGTTTATTTTGGTAGTAAATTGGTAAACTTTGCTTGGTTTATTTTGGTCGTAAATTGGTAAACTTCGTTATGTTTAGTTACCTTATGTATAAATAAAAATAAAATGGGAGAGGAAAGATTTCTTAAAGCTATTAAAATCTAGTCAAAACTAATTATTATTTAATTGCTACTTAATTGGTATAAGGACAACAACATGGTTTGGTTAAAAGATTGGTATAAAAAGATTCTGTTAATAATTTTTGAGTGACCCGTGCCGTTAATTTTATATAGTTTTGTACAAAATTATAAAAATTAAAAACAAAAAAACACGACCTTGACAATGTAATGAATCATCTATTCTCATTTAATAAATAATTACTAAAATGTTTGTAACTAATAAAATTGTTAATTTTTGAATGTTCAAAACATTCTTGAACGATGAACTCTATTGTTACTAATTTGTTACAAATAAAATTGTTAATTTTTTAATGTTCAAAACATTCTTGAACGACGAGATATATTGTTACTAATTTTATTTTATATATAGTTTTGTACAGAATTATCAAATTAAAAATAATTAAAAAAAATAAAAATCATCACATCATTAATGTATTGAATTATCTGTTCTCGCTTATTAAATAATTACTAAAATGCTTGGCTTCCACAATTCTTAGCTCGCTCAATCCATACTTCAATCTTTTTATGCACTTTTTTTTATCACAATACTTAGAATCATTCAAACAACAAAATATATATATATGTCCGTTGTAGTTGTAGAGTTTCTTTTTCATCATCAGATTTAATATGAATATTACTTACAATGGAAAAGTAAAATTAGAAGTACTTGTAGTTTTACCAATCTTTTGCTACACACCTCACTTACTGAACCTTTGTTATAAATGCTCCAACCACCTATGCCTACCTTTACGATGACCAACAATCCTTTTCACCTCAAAATAGAGCAGGGTAAATGGGCTTCGATACTGTTGAGCAAGTTCTTTGTAGGTCTCTCCGACTATTTGCAATGATCAATAATATATGTCATTGGAGCACCCATATTCATTACTTAAATGAAGAAAGGCAAAAGTCAAAATCACTTCCTATGATAAAACATCTAAGAATGTCACCAAATCTTATTACAAGATTAAATTTTTTATATATTACAAAATTGATTTTTTTATATATTTTAAAAAAATGAGAAAAGTTAATAGAATTTAAATGACAAATACTAGTTATTAAGATTATATAATTTAATTATAATAAATATAGTTGAAAAATACATTTACATATTTTAACATCTAAACTTTTTTAAAATATCACATTACAAAAAATACATATAGTGCTTACACCAACGATAGGTATATTTACATTGAAAACTTAAATCTATTTACCAAACTTTTATAAATGAAATTTAAATCTTTCTTAGAGGCAGGTATAAGCAGCATCGCTGCTATTTCACTTGTTTTATAAGATAGATATTAACATATTAATTTAATTTAGATATTAATATTCATTAAAAATTTAAGATTAAGTTAAGATTAGTCAATG
The DNA here is from genome assembly GCA_027924585.1 of Larix kaempferi. NCBI lineage: Eukaryota > Viridiplantae > Streptophyta > Pinopsida > Pinales > Pinaceae > Larix > Larix kaempferi. The sequence goes on along the minus strand of BSBM01001409.1, from coordinate 2,596,463 downwards.
AAATGACAAAGAATATAATATTAAAAAATAATTAAAAAAATTTGACAGTAAATTTTTAAAAAAATCCTAAAAGAATTAAAAAAAAACCAATAATGAGGAGTATCAACCTAATGAGATGTGAACAATGAAGAAATTTAAGAAGGAATTTCTCTAGTAGAAACTTGTTGCTTTGGAGAAGCACTTGCAACATTCAAGGCTACAAAAATATGCACCTTGTACATAATAATAAATGTTATATAGGCTGGGATATACATTGTTGAATCTAAAGCATTTCAGATTCAATGTTGTATTTTTTTAATGAAATTAATCACGGGAAACCCTTCGGGATTTCCCCCCATTTCAAGGATGATATTTGGGGTAAACATTCACTTGTAGTTTTGACAACCTAACCCGGTTGAGACATCGAGTTAGGCCCACAATATTCACAACGGTAGTCATCCCAGGACTTGACCATGTGACCTCTTGCTTGTAATTCACAATATACATGCACTTGAGCTAATCCACTAGGCTTCCAATGATGTATATACCAGCCTATACAACATTTATTATTTTGTTGTGGGTTGCATATTGATTGCATACCTAGGAGTTAATTATTGTATGTCACCATCTTCCTTGAATAAATGCCCATTAGATAGTAATGAACAGTTAATCAATGTAAAAGAACCCTCTTTACCAAAAATGGCTCACAAAGTAGTTGGTGCTCATTAATGATGGGACGACAAGTTGTTAGGGATTTGTTATTACGGACCTATTTAAGAGCTAGGAGGTTAAGAAATGTTTTGTCAAGTATTCTTGTATTTGGAGCTCTCTTTGAGTGAAAGGTTGCCCCTCCTTAAAAGATAGGTGAACATTTATTTTCTCTTTTATTATCCTCATACAATGGTATATTATGCATTATTACATTTCAATTTTCTCTCGTACAGCCTGAGTGGGCCTGTTGTTGCAGCAACATCCCCACCCAAAAATTTTGTACATATTGGGGCCCCTCCTTTAAAAAATTTCAGAAAGGCTGCCTCAAGGGGCCATTCCCAGCTTTTATCTTTTGCTTTCCAACAGAAAAATCGTGCCATAAACCTTTCCAATTTTCTTCCAAAGAGCCGAAAAGGAACTTAGAAAATCTTCCCAAAATTTCAAAGCTTTTCAGACTATCTCCCCGCAGTTGCGTTTTTTCTTTGAGTTTTCATCCCGGAAGGCGGAAGCTTTTGTTTAAACCTTTCCGAATAGGAACTTAGAAGCTTTGTTTCGAAAAGTTGCGGAACGTAAGAAACTCCGCGGAAGCATTCGGGTTGTTCTCCCGAAACGGCGGGAACCATTCGCATAAAGCTCCCGAAAAGACTTAGAAACTTACATGAAAAAATTGTGGGAAGATTCGGGTTGGTCTCCCGAAACGGCGGAAACCTTCGCAAAACCTTGCCGAAACGCCGAAACAACAGATCTTTGCGGAATCTTTCGAAGAAGCCGTCCGCAACAGCGGAGGCATTCACCAGTCCCGTTCGAAACAGAGGAGGCTAAGGGCAAAGGCTTTCCGAAATTCTCTCGAGGCCCGGCCGATACTTAGAAACTTTTTGAAGTTTTCGGAAGCCTTCTACGGAAGCGTTCACCGAAACCTTCCGAAACGTTGGAATTTTTTAAGTTTTCTCTCCGCTATCGCGGGAGCCCTTTTCAAAAGTTTCACATTCACGATCATTTTGCGGAAAAGGTTTACCATTGCCCCTCGAAACAGCGGAAGCTTCCGCGATATCCTTCCGAAAGATTTGAGCTTTGCGGAACGTTTTCCCTTCCGCGGCGCGGAAACCTTTTACGGAGCCATTCGACATCATCTCCCGAAACGGCGGAAGCTTTCGCCTTATCTTTCCGCAACGGAGGGGGAAATTCACAAGTTTGTCCCGCAGGAGGCGGTCGCACGCAAACCGAGACGGCTTGATTTGACGCCAACGTATCGATACTTAAACAGCGTTTAATTGCTCCACCCACCAAAATTAAATGCCGCACGTGCCCAGCTTATTTAAATAAGCGGTGGGGGGTACGAGTCAACATATTGTTATTTTTCGATTGGCAAATGACGTGGAACGCCGCACAAATCGCTCCAGCTCATCTCGCTCATCCGCGTTTACGGCCATCTCAGTCAGCTATCTTCACGGTGCCAGGTAGGAGGCTTCAACTGTTAAATTTGTTTCTTCCACGCATCATATTGCTATTGGATTGTCCTTGTTGGAAGACAATTGGTCTAGGTTAGATTTTGACGAGCAAAATGCTCGTCACGAGTACTTCGCCCGTCAAGTTACCGTCGAAATTTCTTTTTCTTTTTTTGTTTCTGTCATACACAACATAGAAATATCAAAATGTTTTGAACGTCAACTCTGACGGGTGGATTGTTCTAAGCTCCTACCCTGGCCGCATATGTCGCTATTCTTCGCATTCGAAGTCACCGAGGCCCCGTGAACTTTTCGTGTCCCCAGCCGAAAGCTAAAACCGTAGTCACCTAGGCTTTTTCATAAGCCTCAATCCCGGCGTAGCCACTACCCAATTTAAACTTGAGACAGGCGCCATCGCCCCTGATCAAACCAGCCGTAGTACGCCCCGTCAAATGTTATGAATAACAGTAGTCGTTGGGCTGAAAGCCCTCGCCTGTGTGTCAACGCGAAGGAACCCCCCTGGTCTCGTATTAGAGTTATGTCACCCCGAACTTCCCCGCCATTAGCCATTTAAAAACACAATGACGAAGATCACCATTTCTCCTAGGGCTAGCCCGAGAGTGGAATGTTTCCGCGACATACCTATCCTCTCAGGAGCATTCCAAAAGATTCAAATGTTTTAATTTATGTTTATGTTGAAATGGTGTATTTTGCTTCCTAAACATACAGCTTCACATTGCTTTTATCTCATTCACATATTAAAACGAGGATGATCTCTGTTAAGATATCACAGTGTGTTGCTCAATTTTGTAATGACGAATATTTGGTTGCTATCAGGGATAAGTCAAAATGCCAAAAGGTGGGAAGAAGAAGGCTAAGATGACAGAGAAGAAGCATGCGCCACTTAAAACTGAGACCTCACTCCAGGATACTAGGTGCACCACTGGTGTTCCTCCAGAAATCAGATGGGGGTGACATTTACAGGATGATCCGAGACCAGGATGTCCCGGACATGTTGTTAGAAGAGGGGCTAATTTATCTAAATATCAAAGCCTCAGGCATAACCAGAGCCGCTACCCGCCCTGAGCTGTTCCCCTGTGCTGAAGTAATCGGATGGATACTCCAGCATGCCGATGCGGAAGGAAGAGTAATCTATGACAGCGGGAAGATAGCCATTGCTTCATTTCAGCCAGCATACCTGGCCGCAGCCTACAAATTTCCCCGTGTCCAACAATCTCTGACTGATGAACGGCTGAGCCAAATGAACAACGTCGAGATGGCCAAGAAGCTACTAATAGCAGGCAAACATTTGAGAAAGAAAGGAAATGATGAATATGACGTATAGAATCTGAGACCTCCTTTCAGATTGATCGCCTTAATGCTGTGCAGAATCTTCGTCATGCCCGATGGCACCGTGTATAAGATTCAGTGGGTCCCTATTATTCACTTCGTGGCGTGTAAAGGAACCGTGTTTGACTGGGCCACTCTCCTGTCAGATAGTTTGGCCTCGATGATAGTTGCTGCTAGAGAAGGACTAGCCTTGAAGAAGGCTGAATTTTTCATGTCCTCATATCTGATTGATTGTATTTTGGCCAAGATGGACTTCCCCAAATTGGGTTGCACATGGGATAAGGCCACCACCCTGGTCTATATCGCTTTCAGGAGGTTGTGGGCTCAGAATTACAAGCCTAGCTACAAACTCATCTGTGAGGGGTTCATCATGCCCCTATATGAGAAGATATTCAAGGAGGAACCCAACTGCCTGTCAGAGAATGCTTTGGAAGTCCTTGAGAATTACAGGGATTTTTACTTTTCAGAGCAAGGAACCTACCTCAGAATGTTTGGAGGGACTAAGCCCCCATACATTTTGCCGCAGTATGCCACAGATTATGTAGTCCTCAAAGAAGCAGTAAGACAAATCTTCCTGGATGGAATTGGAGCAATGCTCCACAAACAGCATAAGGCTTCCTTTCCCCCTCTACCTTTCTGCATAGGTGCTTACAAGTTCTCGGGGGTTGCCTCAGCCGAAGAGTTTGTTCAAGAGCTGAAAGCCTTCCACTTCGGTGAGGTAATCTTCCACAGGAATGACAGGAAGGGAAAAGTTGCTGAGCACTGTAAGGAGATTTATGCTCACTTCGAGTACTCTCACTATCATGATGCCGAGGAAGAGGCATTCAGAGGCATCAGCAACATGGCTGAGCTACGGGTCTGTCGTCAAGGCACTGGAGCAAGCTCTAGCTCAACCAAGGTCTAGAAGACCAGCCAGCAGAAGGAGAAAGAAGCTGAGGATGCCCGAGCTCAGGAAGAGCTCAGATTAAGAGAAGAAGCAAGGTTACTCCAGGAAGCTGAGGAAGCCAGATTGCAGCGGGAGGCGGAGGAAGCCAGGTGGTAGCAGGAAGCTGAAGTGGCAAGAATGCAGCAGGAAGCTGAAGTGGCGAGAATGCAACAAGAAGCTGAAAATGAAAGGCTGCAGAAAGAGGCTGAGGATGCCCAGCAGCAAAAAGAGGCTGAAGATGAAAGGCTACGGAAAGGAGAACAGGAAGCTGAGGCAGAACGGAAAGCGGAAGAAGAGCTGAAAGCAGGGGAAGATCCTCAAGCAAGTGGGTCCGGTGTCCAAGACATGGAAATAGACACATCTCAAGCAGGTGGCTCTGGTACCCAAAATAAGGGCGTAGATCCAACTCAGGAAGTCCGGACCCCACCTGCTGAAGAAGAAATAGACATTATGGACCGCCCAATTGTCCCGTACACTCCATCGGGAAAACACACGTTGTCCAGGTGGAATGAATTTGTCTATGACAAGAAAAGGAAAGCAATGGTCCTCAAATCGGAAGAGAGGATCAAAACTCCCTTCCATGAAGACATCGTTACCCACCGAGAGGTCACTATAATGCAGAATACAGATCAAGATCCCTTTGCTATGGCATCCGCAGCTGTAGAAACAACAAAAGCATCGCTGGATAATGTGGGGGTTATAGTTAAAGAAAATATATTGACAAAGAAGAGAGCTCGTACGCTACAACAGACTGTGGCTAATGAGCAGGCCCACAGGGATCTGGTGGTGAACAAATATAATTGCCTGTATGCCAAGCATAAAGAGCTATCGGGCAAGTATAACCAGCTGGAAGAGGAAAAGGACCAACTAACACTTCAAATGATGATTGTGGAAGCAGAGAAGAATGGAGCGGAAGAAAAAGCATCCCAACTAGAAGCAGACAAGCGGGCATTAGCTGAGCAGTTAGAGCAAGCTGAGAGCAGAACGATGGACATGTCTCCCTTCCATGAGTTGTCCTGCAGCATCCTGAGGCAAACGCATGAGACTCAGGGGCTAATCACTAATGAAGTTTGCAAGCTCAAGGCCATGGCGGTCAGGCTAAAAGAGATTAATGCGGAGGCCCATAGGCTCAAAGCCAAGCATACCCATGTCAAGGAAAATATAATGATCCAGATAAAATGGCGAGAAGGGAAGGGGGATTTCCCCGCACATCTCCCATTTAAGTCTATGGAGGGTTTTGATGAAGATGTGGCCCTTTTGGGCTTCTGCAGAAACTGTGGCAGCAAGCTGATAGCCAGTGTGCAAGGAACAAGGGATAAGATCAACGGTCTGTATCAAAGAATCTTGGAAGTGCATGACAGGTGCAAATTGAATTTCCCACAATCCCTCGATGACTTCCCGGATTCAGAACAGCGCTTGGCGGAGCTAAAGGAAGAACTAGGCATCCAAACTGAGTATGTTAAGAAAATTGATGTCCTAGCAATTGATGACCTCCAACATTATATTGGAATGTCATCATTCCACAGCCACTTGCTCAAAGAAGTGCATCAAGCTGCAGTAGCGGAAGTTCAAGGCATCGGAGCAGAGCTTAGGAAGAATGTGACTTCTCAGAAAATCTTGTTCCCTGCTGCAGCAAACATAGTCATAAAGGACACGGGCATATGGTATAATTACATAGCGGAGGAGGAGAAGAAAGCTGCAGCAGTAGCAGGAGCAACAGCAGATCCAGAATCTTCTCTCCCGGCAGCCATTCCAGCAACCACAGTGGGCTCGATTCCTTCTCCCTCAGCAGTGGCATAAATTCCAGCCAGCTCAATCCCTTCTTCCCAAGTAGAAGCAGCAGCAACAATTGGTTCGAGTGTCTCTTCCCAGGCAGCAGCAGCAGCATCAATTGACCTGGGCGATCCTATCCCAGCTGAAGCTCACGCACAAGAGTGACAGCACGATATTAGAACATTATTTATGCTATGTGTATTTTGTTAAACTCTCAAATGTATAAAGCGTGAGCTATGGGACAGCTGTCCATTCTCTTTTGTTAAATATTTTGTAAAAGAAAGAGAATCGCAATTTTGTCTATTATAGGAGAGAAATTTCTGTAGATGACAAGTGGAAGATGCTAGGTGGTAGCCCAAAGGGCAGATTTGTAACTATAAATAGAAGTTAGGAAAGATTAGGAAGGGCTTTTGGCAGGGAACTTTTTTTCCAACCTATACGAGCTATCTTGTATACGTTCCAAGAAAATACAGTTTTCTAATAAAAGCCTGGAGATGGACGTTTTGCATAAGAATGATGGATGGATGTATGTTGGACTACTCTAATGACTTCCGTACTGTAATGTGAGATCATTCCTACTATCTGACTTATTTCTTTGTATTAATGATTTTTGCTCCTTCCTGTGCAAACGATTTTCTCTATTTTGTGAGCAATGAATGCGTTTCATAGTAAATCGGGAGCTATCTGCTGATATCTTTATCATTGTTGTAGAGTTCTCTTTTAGATTAAATGGCTAACTGTTCTTTCTTTAAGATAACTCCTATAGCTCATTGTTCATGTTTTTAATTGGCTCCTTGCAAGGATCTTTAGATTTATTTCAACGTGTTATTAGATTTAGATCTGTTTCTTTCTTGCTTTCCATTTAGATTAGATAATTTTGCTTCTTTCTTTCATGAGTAATGGAATGTGTTCTCTATTAAATTAGAAGCTATCTTCTAAAGATCTTTTATCTTGTTGTAGCTTTACCTGTAAGAATTGATGGCTATCTGTTCTTTCTTTATGTTATCTATTACAGCTCATTGCTCATCCTGTAAATGTGTTCCCTGCAGGGATAGGTAGATTTACTCCAGTTTTAGATTTAGATCTCTTTAGTTCTGCATTTAGATCAGATATAACTTAGGCACTTGCATCTCATTAAAAAACATAAAATCCAAAAGAAAGGTGGATCGGGCCCTAACCGGTATAATCGGAATTAAACTCCAAACCCACGGTTGCCGGAACCGCTAACCGGACGGATTCCCTATTCCAAACGGGAGATAATCTAATTGGGATCATCTCCCGGGGAGAATCCCTTTCTGATTGATGCTACGATATCCGAGGCATCAACAAGGCCTAAGGGTTAAGAACACATGTTTCATCATAGGAGGTTATAGGTTCAAATCCGAAGGAGGGTAGGGTATGTAAACCTATGTAGACTTTAGCAGTTACATCGTTGCACAAAGGGGGCCCCTTGTCCCAGAAACAAGGGAGTCTCATACATTAAATTAGCGTCTTGCTTGGCTATGATCTTAAAAATAGATTATTATTATTTTTTATTATTATTATCTAGATTTATGTATTATCATCTTTGTATGCTTGGTTGTGTTCTAAGTTTAAGGGTTAAGGAACGTTGTAAGTGGTATCATAGCTCTTTCCTAAACCTACACACCTCTAGATTTAGCAAAAAAAATTAGGCTAGAGACATATTCTTACATCTTGAAATCACACAAAGATTTGTCATTTGAGGGTAAAACTATGGTTGGGAAATAATACATGTAGAAAATAAAGTTGTGTCACTTGGTTGGACACCTAGTAACCTCGGTTGGTACCCGCTTCAAGTAATATCGCATTAGACAACACTTGTATATGGAATTATCTTCCACACACCCTATGTTATATCATAATCCCTCTAGGCACACCTAAAAACAACTTTACATAAATCAATGTCTGTCCTATTGCTATAGTACACTAAAAAAACACTCAAGGAGATCACTCTCATGTACCAGGGTATCAAGTAATGTGGCTAAGGGTACAATATATCATCCTTGGTGTAATGAAAGATTCAACCAAGTACTAATGTTGCAAACCCTTAGATATATTAGAGGGATATAGCACTTTAAATTCGTGTGTCTATAGGACCTTGAATACCATAGCCTCTACATGAAACCAACAAGATTCCAACATCTTTGCATCCATAAGGAATGTAGAAACTATGTCAATGCAATAATCTTCACCAAGGAGTAATACTGCCACCAAAGTATAAATAAATAATATTTTGGTCCCATCGGCACCATTGTGGAATGCTTATCTCAAAAGAATCCTTGCATCTTGCTAATCATGTTGGTATACCTCTACAACAACCATTTTGGTGTGGAGCCAAAAAATAATACTTTAAGGTATATATCAAAATACTCCTCTTTAGCCATTGGTAGTATTGAGATAAGTCGGAGTTAGCATTTTGTGGGATCTTAAATGGTCTCATTGGTTACTCGCAATATGGAAAACATAGAGAAAAAAAACACACACCTACCCAAAACACACAATCAAGTTGAAACGAGGATTTATAAACTAGAGGTTCAATCAATGACCTTACCGAGCAGATAAACAAACAAGGCCAAATGCTAGCGACAATATGTCAAAGCATAGGTATGTTGGATCCAAACATGGATCAAACCAAAGAGGAATATTTAGCAAATTAAGCACATCACATTATTTATTTCCAAATATCGAGCATCCAACCCTTTAGGATCACAATTCATGTCATTGCTTTTCAAAAGGTAGACATGAACAAGTTTGATGGCTTTGATCCCTCATGTTGGGTTACCCAAATAGGACATTATTTTTCTCTCCATGGCATTACTAATGACCTACAAAAATTGAAAGTGGGGGGTCTTATATTTAGATTTAGAATGTTAGCAGTGGTGGTGATAGTATAAGAAACTTTATGGGGGCCACATTCCTTGGACTCAGGGATCAAGATTGAAGGGCTGGTCTTAATTTCATATTGAAGGTTATATATTCATGCAGCCCTTCATTGATGAAGGGCTTTCAAAAAAACTCACATTTCAAATGACAGTAATAGATTAATTGCACACTTCATTAAAAAAATGTGCTAAAAAGATAATGCATTTCAATTAAATTTATGACACAAATTTTTTTTTAAATAAAACTTTTTTTTTTCACAGGAAAAAATACCAGTCTTTGTTATTCATATGAATCAAAAGACATATTATACATCAACCATCTTCATGACAGGAGGAAGTAACATTCCAGTTCAGCATATAGACAAATAGAAAGAAAAGTCTGCAAAGCTGCCAGTCAACAAAATAGAAACAAAGTCTGATCGTAGCAGACTTTTCTCATCATCCCTGAATTATCAGGTCAGAATATGCTGTATAATCAAAAGTGACCTACAAACATACACTCCTAAGCAAGACCTGCTAGCTGATAGGTCTCCTATGTAACAAACAAAGAAAGAAGTACATCTGCATGTCATTCAAACGCTGAAAAAAGATGATAAACAACAGCTAAAAAAGTATGAATTGGCCATGTTCAATGACCTTCCCATCCAATGTTTCAGTGAAATATCCAGATCCCAATTCCATTTTCAGAGCCTGCTTTTGAAGACCATCAGCTAGCATGTTGTGCTCTCGGAAGATATGTTTGAAGATTACCGGTGGGACAAGCTACAGCATATAGTTTATTTCATCACACCAATGCATCAGAGTAGGAATTTCAAGGGTTGTAAGTCTGTTTATCCAATAAATAATCACCATCGAATCACCAAAAATCAAATGAATGGGCAGACCCATCAAACAACTCACTCTAAGAACAGCCCAAAGAGCTAGAAGTTCTGCTCTTGTATTCGTACCGCAACCACAGTCCAAAGAGAAACTATAAAAAACTTATGACATCTTATGACATCTTCAAGTGGAAACAGTTTGCTAACTCTGGCTTAATGGACAACACAAACACAATAATGGCTGCCATTTCAGAATCCTCATAAAAGTTTCAAATTTCAAATGTAAATAAAACATAAAGCTGTCACCAACCTTTATGATAAGTCTGTCCAATACTTTGAAAATGGCTATTAGCTGTGAATTTCAAATTGCCTATAAATATTAAAAGTTAATACTACAGAATTATGCTACTATCATTAAAACAAAAAAATACTTAAAATATAAAACACATTTGAAAAACGTTAAATATCTAAATATCTTTAAATATACAAATCATCTTTCATAACCATGTTATGGATTACTCTTTATAAATATTTAGGATGTAGAATACACACATTGCTAATTTTAAAGCTAAATAATAAGGCGCTGGTTTAAACATAATATAATTGAAATTTTTTGGATAATTTTTGTTGGAAATCTTACTAAAATTTTAGTTTTTGGAATAGTAAATATCATTTGTTAACATTACATAATGTAATTTAAATATAATAAATGTTTGCTAGAACGAAAGTTACTAAAAGCTCCAATTCTTATAATAAATAAACTATTTCATTTAAAAACGTTAAATAATAAATTTAAAAAATATAAATTATAATTTAAAATTATATAACTTTTTAATTTCTCCTTACAAACAAGTCATTACAACCTTCCAATATTAAATATATACATATTCTTAAAATAACCTAGAATGAGTATTTAAATAAAAAAGCCTCACCATTTCATCATGGTGCACTCTTTTTTTTTTAATTCCTTACTTTGGAATTGACACAATGATCTATTTTAAAAAGTAAGATGATCTAAGCAACTTAGTCGTAAAAATTGATATTTTTATGTGGAAAAAACCTTTGCCGTAAGAATAAATGTATCTATTTATACTCTACTGATTGTTATTTGTCCCGTCTAAATCCACCCATCAATTCTGCGTGCTGATCATAAGCGTTAGTTCCCATTATTGGGCCAGAATAGTATAAATTGGGGTGAGTTTTGGCTCATCCTCCGAGAATAGTATAAAGTTATGATGGCTATAAGTCTGTCCAGAATCAGACAGTGCAGAAGTAGAACGTCTTGAAGAGGAGACAACATCAAAGAAGACCAAAAGAACATTCAATTCCAAATGGAAAACTCAGCAGTAACGTGCTTACAACATAAATTCTGTCAACAGTCAGCAGTAAGGTGCTGTCAACAGTCAGTAGTAAGGAGCAGAGATATTACAGTTTTCCTTAAAAAAACAAAGTCTGGAGCAAAACTTATGAAATATTATGTAACCCATCCAGCATCCAAACTGGAATACTATGTCATATATATTCAACACATCAACAAAAATGAAATGTTATAGCTGCAATCCACCCCATCTCCAGACTCCAAATAGAGAGCTACAATATATATGTGGATTCAATGAGAGAGTTGAATCCCTGAAAAAACATAAATAACATGTAAACTACCAGTGATGTCACTATAATATAATCTATAGTCAGGTAAGAAGAAAAACATTGATCCACAGTTGTATCTGCCCAGCTACAATAACAAAATACCAGCTGTAGAATTGTCTTCAAAAATTAACCATCGAAAGGCAAGGATGGATTACATCAGAGCAACTATATATTATACTATGAATTACATTGTTCAAAACTATATCTTAAATCACGCTAGCTATGAATCTATTTTCCTAGTGGAAGAGGCTTTCTAGCTTTTGTCTGTTTCCATACATCATAAATACCATTCCAATCTACCTCATTCAGAGCATGAGGTGCAGAGAGAGAGAGAAACATTAACATATCCAATGTTTCTAAAGAAAGTCTTGATCTATCATCATTTTTTATCCGACTTAATTTTGAGAAGCCTCTTTCACATACTGTTGTGCTTGCTGGAATAATAAGAATAATTTGCCATAGCTGCATTAAACATGGAAATCCTTCAAACCACTCATGTTCTGCTCCACATAGGTCCCATGCTCCAAACATATGCTTTTTTGGATATGACCTATAAATAGTACAAGTAAATTCATCCATTTCACCGAAACATTTAACATTGTCCACAATAGGTGAGTCTCCAACACTGAATTTCTCGCATAAGCGTTCTAACCATCTTCTTGTTTGAGAGTCTCTATCATCCATATCTTCATAGTAATTACAAGGACTAAAAAACTTAGCTGCATTAAATATAGGTAAATCTGTGAACCTTGCATTTAGAAAGTCGATCACCTTCATTACAAAACTTTTTCCCAACATAATGCAATCATCCAATGTCCCCGATCTTTGTGACTTGGGCAATCTTTCAAACCTCAATGCATGTACATGTATCATACCTGTGCAATCTGCAAACTCAAGAGTTCCTTGTTGTGTTTTACTTAAAAATGATGACATGTGCATCGTACCTGCCCCAAATGTGCCTCTTAAAAATCGCTTATGAAGCAAGCTAATGGTAACATCCAAAGTAGTTCCAATGGATGTAATATCAACATGATCTTCTTGGAACTTTTGATTCAGCTTATTTAACTCAATAAGCACATCTGCAAGTAAATGAATGCAAAACTGCACTTGAAATAATGTAGCCAGCTCATACATTTTTTTCTCCCCTAACTCCCAATCTCTTAACAAAGCAGGCATGAGCTTCACAAGTCTTTCCATAACCTTGCCTCTAGACAACCACCTAATGTGATGAATTTGTAACACTTCTAACCTTGTGATTTGAAATGAATCCATGAGCTCCTTCAATTCTCCATGTCTTTTGGCAGACTTTCCAAGCCATGAATAAACTTTATTTGCAAACTTGTCAATATCTTGCAACTCTGGAAAATAAGATGAAGCATCATTTGCTGCTAATGCTTCTCGATGAGCTATGCAGTGGATATCTATTAAATGAGGAGCATGTCGACGAAGCTTAGTAGCTAAACCTTCACGATTACCCCTCATTGCGGAAGCCCCATCAGACCCAAATCCAACTAGTTTTGTCAAGGATAGATCCATTTCAACTAAAAGAGATGTAACAGCATCATACATAGACTGTGAAGTGCCATCTCTAATTTTAAGCAATTGTATGAATTTTGTAACACACTGGCCTCTTCCTTCTTTTGTTAGATAGGTAATGTAAATGATTAAATGTTGCACCATAGTCCGATCAGTACTTTCATCAACTGAAATAGAGTAAAATGGGCTGTTGGAAATTTCATCTTTTAATTTTTTCCAATATACTTCTTTTGTAGCTTGTAAAAACTCTTTTCCAGATGATGTGTTTGTATATGCTGAGTATTCATCTGTTAAAGGCATGTGAGGAGTGTTTTTATACCTACTCAAGTCACATATTGACTTATATACTTCTAAGGGTAAGTCATGTATTGCAACAAAATACATGTTCTCAATCACTGATATAATTCTCTCTTTCTCAGCATCTACCATTAGCTCTACATGTTTAGTAATTGGAAGAGTACTCCGTTTTCTTTCTCCATCTAAAAGTTGCATGGAAAATTTATGAGCCTCTGATTTTGCATGGACACTTAGACCACTGAATTGAAGAGTAGTACTTCCATCTTTAGCAAATGTAGTTTCTCTTTTGAATTTTACACACCCTGAACATTTAATCCTTTGAACACCATTAAGATCTTTAATAACGTAAGCCCATGGAAATCTTGTTTTCCATTTGGAATTGAATGTTCTTTTGGTCTTCTTTGATGTTGTCTCCTCTTCAAGACGTTCTGCACTGTCTGATTCATGACCTTCAAGTGGCAAATCATCAAATTCATTTGCATGGTGCATTGGTTGATTAGAGCATTGAGGAATACCAAATGCATTAGCAAGAGAAAGCTGTTTTTTATCTTTCTTAGGGCGACCAAGACGTGACATTTCTCAGTAATTTATCCCTATATTCAATTAAAAGTATAAAAATAATTCAATTCAGAAATAAACCCACACCAATCCTTAAAAAATTACCTAAACCACCTATTCTTGGATTCACAAATAAGCATTAGTTGCAGACCCATTTGGATTCACAGGATGCAAGATAACATTAGGGTCAAGAATGAGATTATGTGGAGTCTTATGGTCAACTTGAAGATCAACTAATTCATTTTCTATTGTTTTCAAAAACAATGTTTCCACCATGCATTACAGATCATGAAATTTAACTTAGAAGAGTGTCTCCATTGCAAACAAGAAAAGCTAGTTGCATGAGAGAACTGATCAACATCGGTTCTGAAGCAACCACAAGCCACTGGTATGAGTCACTCAAGGGCAGGAGATTCAATGCCAGTACATTATTCCCGCTGGTGTGATATTGCTGAAGCACAAGGGATTGATTGTGTCGAGGATTGAAAGTTCTAGCAACCATCCGAAAGAAAGTTCGGTTTTATCTAGCAACAAGTCAAATCCACAAGATTGCATGAATGTGTTTCCTACACATAACATTAGCTTTTATTTTTACCATGAATGATTGCTCATTTCCCAAAGAATAAAAATCCATAGGCCATGGCCATTGCCATTCAACCTAAAAAAATTAGCTCTCAAAAATATGTCAAGGGACTTACAATGAACATGCAATTAGTAGCACTCCTAAGTATAAAATATCCAACACATTGATAGTAGACGAGCGATTGCAATCAAAATGGCTATGATCAAAGTGAATGGAATCATAGTCAATCGAACAGGCATAGGAAAATACTTTTCACTTCTCTAATCCACATAGCACATACAATCACAGTCGCAGATTTCAAGTTGCTGCTAGCTACTCTGCAATCGGCATCAACAACTATCCAATTGAAATTAACTTTTCAACACAACACCTCATACAACTATCCAATTGAAATTAACTTTTCAACACAACACCTCATGCATCTAATTTTATGCATCTATACCCAATGCAATTAACTTTAGTCTATTCTGAAAACAGAATTGAATCGACTCATATTAAAGAGACCATATTTTCACTTACACATTGTTATATTAGAAAAAACATGGGAAAACATTATTGTCTATTAAAACTTCAGAAAACCAAGCCACAGTTCAGGGCTCTAACTTTCAAGAAGCAAATGTACGAGGCCTTTTTTTTGTATCAATAAATCTCAACAATTTTTTTTTCACTATAAAAATCCTTTTCATTCATTAAAACTACACAGCATATTACAATGACAGAGGAATTTTCTAACGTCTTTTTCACTTGTAAAACATTGAGATTGATAGTTGTTCATCCAAATAACTATACTAATTTTGCTAACTAAACCATCGCACAAATGATTTAGCAAAACCTAGCTCGAATGGGAACATTAATACACACGCAGGAAAGTAAAGTATGAATATGCCCACTTAAACCGTCGGCACTCGGCATTCAAAGCAGTAGTATCACGAATTCAAATCCATGGTGAACGAACAAAGCTATAACGACCTAGAGTAGACGAAGGCAATTTAATCGACCTAGAGCAGACTTTGTTCCATGGCCATTAAGTCCACATCAACCAATTGGTGAATTGAGAGTCTAAGTTTCTAGCTTTCAAGGGAGTAAATATACTAATTGCTCGAGGGGTGAACGGAAGAGACCGACCATAGGATGTTCATTGAGGCAATTCTAACAGCAACAAAGAAATTATTAAAGAAAAGAAACCCTTCCACCAAAGCACACCATTGCAAAAAGATAAGACCCTGAACCTAAACCATGCCATCGTTTCCCTTGGCAATAAGAGGGAAGATTGGAACCCTTGCAGATAGACAAAACCCTCAAGGCAGCATGGACGCCGAGGGATGAGCGCAATCGACCAGACCATAGATAATTATTAAAACCCCTCAACACAGCAAGCAATAGGTGGAAGCCATCATCGAGTCCATGGGACACATCATACCACTAAATCACAAAAAAAAACCTAATTCAATCATGATTTATCACATCCATTCTTTTCAATAACAGAAACTAGAGGGGTCTATGGCTTGGAAAAACAAAGAACATACCTGAATATCACCACTTCTCTCGCCACTGTTGAAAGAACACCTACCAATAACAATTAGCCGACAACCGATTCCAACCTGGAGACCAGCATCAACGCCCTCGCCCCTGTTGCTATTTTCCTCGTCAACAACAATTTGCCTTTGCAGATCACCATTTGCAAGAGAGAAAAGCAATCACGAGCAACAAACGAGAATACCAAAATAATGGCCAAGCCATCGCAAATAACAATTTCACTAGTAGAGCTCACATGAACACGCATTAATTGCCATTCCGAGCTTAATAACTCTAGGAGATCATTGACAAGAACATCTCGCTGATAAACCCCTCTTCCAGGTCCCGACCGGTAGAACAAGCCCGTTTTCCAGCCCGCTCGAACTTTCAAGACTCAAGGCAGTCAACCTCACCATTGCCGACTCGCGAGTGAAGAGTAGCTCTGGAATTAAATTCCAGAGTAAATGCTGGCAGCCTGGTAGGAGTCAGGACTGCCTGTCAGTTGTCACCCATAAAAAAAATTAATGACGGGCGATTTTAATGACAGCCCTTTAAATGTCATTTATATTTAAATAAATAATTTTTTTTTAAATGTCAAAAATTCCAAACCTCATTTTATATGACGGGGAAAATTGAGATACCCCTTCACTGACGGGCTGAGAGGCCTTTGACGGGCCCTGACGGCCTCAATTTTGAACCCTGCTTGGACTCATTTTATGAAGATCCTTCATGATCATTTTGAATGTGACACTCACTACCCAGAAAGGATGACAAAATTACACAGAAGTAACATAGTTATGGATTATACTATAGCCTTCAATAAATTTGCAATCCACATAAAGGGCCTCTCTAATTCCTTTTTTAAAGAATGTTTCATCAGTGGTCTCAAAGAGGCAACTCAAGCACATGTCATAATGTAGTGCCCCAAAACATTGTTGAAAGCTTGTGTAAAATCCAAATAAACCAAGATGGTGATCAATGCTCAAACTAGAAGACCAATGTTCATTACTCACACTAACCCTTCCATGGAAACCATTCCTAGTACCTCTGACCATAGGCCATTTAGAATTCATAAGTCGTCTCCATAAGAGATGGAAAAATGCCAATGCCTAAAAAATTGTTATAATTGTGATGAACGATACTTTAGAGGCCATAAATGTAAAGAACAATTTTTTTTCCAAATGGATGTATCCCTGCAATACCACTCAGTAAACATACCAGCTAAAGAGACTCAAGACGCAAAAGTATAGGATGCCACTTCACCCATGGAAAGAGGAACCCCAAATTTTGCTCCATTTATTATTAGGTTTCTGGCACCTCAAACCTTGAACTTGATTAGATACATCAAGACCCACAAAGTGATTGTACTGGTTAACAATGGAAGTACCCACAATTTTATCCATAGGAGAGTGGTAGAAGAAACCAATTGTTATGTTTATCTTATACCAAATTTCCAAATTATGGTAGCAAATGGCTATATGATGAAATGTGGGGGTCGATGTGAAAATGTGAAACTTCAAATGGGTGATTACCATCTCAAAAATAGCATCCTTGCTATTGAAATGGGAGGTTGTGATGCAGTTATAGGGGTAGAATGGATACTCACTTTGGGTCTTGTCACCATGGATTTCAAGGATCTATACATGAGCTTTACCAGGGATGGTTAAATAAATAAACTCAAGGGTGCCACCTTAGGTTTCCTTGAAATTAACACCTCACATCATATGGAAAAGTTATTGAAGAAGGGCCAGTTAGACATACCACACAATTCAATGCCATCCAAATGGTGGACAACCCCCCACAAGTCATTCATTGTTACTTGCAGTTGGTTCTTCGTAAACATGAACAAGTATTTGAAACACCCATGGGTTTACCATCCTCACATGGGGAGTATGACTATGGTATTCCATTAAATTTAGAAAGTAAAAATGCCCAATGTGCATTTTTATAAGCATCCTTTTGCACGAAACAATGAAATAGAAAAGATCGGTCAATAATTGTTGCAGGCTAGAGCCATTCATCCTAATACCAACCCGTATTCATCCTTGGAGGTCATGGTATTGAAAAAGGAACGCGCTTGGTCTATGTGTCTTGATTTTGAGCTCTCAATAAGCTAACCATCAAGGATAAATTTATCATCACAACCATTGATGATCTCTTGGATGAATGCCACAGAGCCAAGTTTTCCATCAAACTTGACATTCATTCAAGATACCACCAGAAAAGTATGAAAGAGGTAGACATCCCCAAGATAGCTTTCCATACACATGGAGGCCATTATGAGATTTTAGTGATGCCCTTTGGCCTTTGAAATGCTCCATCCACCTTCAAGATCCTTGTGAACAAGATTTTTCAACCTTTCATATGACATTTTGTGATGATATTATTTATTGATATCTTGAGCTACAACCCAACATGTGAATCCCACCTGGAAAATGTTGATTGCGCTTGCAACTATTTTGGAACCACCAATTATTCATGAAACATTCCATATGTGCCTTTGGGACTTTAGAGGTTGAATACTTGGGTCATACTCTCAATTATGAAGGAATATGAGTCGACCCCAAGAAATTTGCAGTTATGCAAGATTGGGCCTAGCCCAAGACTTTAAAGAGCTTGCAGGATTCTAGGGACTTACTTGTTACTGCATAAAGTTTGTGAAAAATTATGGAAAATTTGTGTCTCCCTTAATTTCATTGCTGAAAAAAAATGCCTTTGTATGGAGTGAAGGAATTGATAGGGCCTTCTCAACTTTAAAGGGTGTTATGTGCACTACTCCAGTATTAGCAATGGCATATCTTACTAAGACTTTTGTCTTATAATGAGATGCCTTTACAAGGGGCCTTGGAGCAGTATTGATCAAGAAGGGTACACTTTGGCATTCATTGGTAAACAATTATGTAACCACAATTTAGGAAAATCCACTTATGAAAAAGGAGACGATGGCCATACTCCATGCAGTTGAGACACGGAACCCATATCTCATAGGGAGGCATTTCTATATCAACATTGAGCATCATACTCTATAGTATTTCCTTAAACACAGGTTATCATCACTAGAGTAACATAAGTGGATCACCAAGATGTTGGGGTATAATTATGAGATTATATATAATAAGGGTAAAGAAAATGTGGTGGTTAATGCTTTGTACATGCAATTCGAGGAGGATAGATCCTTCTTTGCATTATCCTTACATATTCTTAGTGTTACACGGAAATTTTGTACTCATCATGATTACGAACCATGTACACTTTATCTTTGCCTAAATACCTAAAGTACTTGACCAAAATCCTTAGAAGATAAGTCATGAGGTTTTTTCCCTATAAAAACCTTGTTTAGGGAGATCAACGCACCTTGCCTTCTAGCAGCATGCGTCTTTTCCTCATCAACGCACCCTCCTCCACTACAAAGAATGTCATCAACACATGTTGCTAGTGTCTAAGGTGCGTCGGAGCCTGTACGGAGGGAAAAAAGAGAAGTTTCGAGAAGTCTCTCAAAGGAGACCCTCGTGGAGGACTATCCCTTCCATATAGGGTGGATCTTACTCACCTCCCATCTTAGTAGGATCCCACCTCCTCCTTCTCCCTAATCCTCTCCTCTCCTCCTCATCTCTTTTGGCCTATAAATGAAGCTCCTCTTCATGGGATTGGGGGGTTGAAATGAGGGTAGACAAATGCTATAGAAATTGAGCCAAGAATCCATTCTTCTATGTTTGGCAAATTGAGTCAAGGTTCCATTGGAAAGGATCTTCAACACTAAGGCTTCATTGGTTGTAATTCTTTCCTCTATTTTCATTAATGCGTCAATGTATTCCTTTCCCATAAATGATGTGTAATTTCATTTATAGTAGTTCTCCTTGGTCAATTGCTTAGATGTATCATGTTATCTTGTAGTCTCTTGTCTTTGTCCTTTTGATTCTTTTGTAGGTAATCTCTCCATCAACAAGTTGGATTGCAAAAGCTTCAAGCTACGAGGACAACCTTCATAAATAAGGTATGGACTTGAATATTTGTATTCAAGTCATTTGATATATCTAGGGAAAGGTTTTCATTCTTGTTTTGCTTTGTTCTATATCCTAACCATTCGGACTAGGGAGATCGATTGGTGTCCGCACCGACGGATTTATCTGTTAACAAAAATGGCGACTCCACTGGGGAACGAGTTATTTAAGTTGTATATTTCCTTGCTTGCCTTATTTTTATTAGATCTGGCTTAATTTTCAATTGGTAGATCACATCCAATTGGTAGATCTGTCTGTCTATATGCCACTGTATAATTCCCTTTAAGTTTCAGACCCTGAAGTCTGTTGATTGGATTGAAAATCTTTCTTTTTTCAATTTTCTGGGTCACCCGACGCACTTTAACTTCATGTATAGTGCGTCACTATCAGTCTGACGCACTTTGCCTTCGGACATAGTGTGTCACCGCCGTGCTTTGCTATTTAGTAGACCGCGTCGATCCCCCATTGACGCTCTAGTGTATACCTACAGGCCGCGTCGATCCCCCATTGACACTCTGGTGTATACCTACAGGCCGCATCGACCTATTTATTTTTAGGTTGATTTTCTGCCCAGGCCTTTCAGTGCCATGTTGCTTGGTTTGTGACTGGGTTGGTATAATGTTTTCTGCTTTCTACAGTTGAAGAGAATAAAATATTTTGTTTCCATCTTAGTTTAAGGAAAGAACTTTGTTTTCACTTTCTTTTTTAGATTTGAAATATTTATAAAAATTCCAAAAGAGTTATGCTTTTAGCTAAGTCTTTTTTTGGTTAAGATCTCAGTTTTACAAAAGAAAAAGAAACTACTTTTAGCTTTTGCATAGTTAGGGTAAATTTTCTTTCTAGTTTGGAGACATTGATTAGATCCTTTCTTATTTTCATTAAAGATCTACTCTCCTATTATTTGTTAAAGCAAATTTTTTTCCTTTTTAGGTCTTATTGAGATTTGGAGCCATGTTTGGCCCCTTTAGTCAAAACTAGTATTTTGCATGCATTTTTAAGTGAAATGAATTGCATTTTTGAAAAAATATTCCCCCTCACGGGGCCATGAATCGTGTATCCTACAGTCGTTTTGACCCATATAAACGTTTCCAAATTTTGGTTGCTTTGGTGTGGATTGGCTTGTTTCTACCATATTTGAAAAAGTTAAAATAGCATTTGCATAGGGTTGTTCTCTTGGGAAAAAGAACCTCTTACTCTCTCTTTGAGTAGGACTTCATCGAAAAATGAAAGATTTGCATTTCATTTAGATTAGTGGTGCATCTTGTTTACTTTACAAGTCTACATTTCATGCATCCACTTAACCGCATAAGATAAAATCAAGCACTAGTTAAGTTAAAATCTGTAGCAACTTCAATGATAGGTTAGAGACGTGTTTTGACGTCTTAAAGCGTAGGAGCTGTCGTTATTTGCCTGCACTGCATTCCGGAGTCTGTGCGGTTCTTCCACGTACTCATTGGTATATCGAACGGCCTTTCATGTACCTTCGGGTATATAGAAAGGTACTTCACGTACTCGACGGTATATAGGAAGGCCCCTTTCTTACGGTTGTGCATTAGACAACACTACTACGTATTTGAGCTCCCACGTACCTTGCATATATCGGGAGACCCCTTTAGAATCCTGGAACTATCCGAGTAAACCAATTGGCCATCTTATTGTTGCAATACACCGATAACAACACTCGGGGAGATTACTACGCACGTACTACTAGGTAGTCAGGTTATACGGTCAGGGGTACGGTCCCAATCCTCCCTAGTTAGTGCTCAGAAATATTGGGCTGAGTATAACTGTTGGACCCTACAGTATATCGCGAGTTGCGACAATTTGATAATCCTGTGAGAATCTGGATTACTTATCCATCCTTTTCATAACTGCTTGTTGCTTTTAGATTTGAGTAGTGTTTGATCCGTGTGGTAATTTAGAGGTTCTTAGAGAGTTTAGGTATGGAAAACTCTTCCGGGACTACTAACCAAGAGACCCATTTTCAGGGTATGTCTTTTGTTTCTCCACCATTTGGAAGTGTTGGTCCTCCCTTCATGGCCACATTGAGCCTCCTTGGATTGACTATAGGATTACCAGTATGGTTATTCTTAAATCCGGTTATCCCAAGTGCGCCGATTGTGTCAGATCACTGTCCTTCCCCACAAGAGAATCAACCTCATGTTGATCCTTCGCCTTCTTTGTCAAATGTTGAGTATGCTTCCCTTTCTTCCTCTTCGCCTGTTGAAAACTGCGACGTTAGTAAGCAGGTGGATAAGAAGAAGAAGAAAAGGAAGGCTAAGAAGAAGAACACCAAGCAGAAGGTCAAAGCTCCAACCTCTGAACATCATGTTGGAAACTCACCAACCACTAATCATCATGCTGGGAGTATCGGTGTACCTGTTTCGAATATTCAGAAACCTAAGTTCCCTTGCAAGCTTTGTGAGGGGTCCCATTTTCTTAAGGATTTCCCTGGTATTCCTAAGGTCTTAGAAGTATGGTCACAAGACTCATAATGACCTGTACGGTCAACATCTGGACATCATACTAATGGTACATTTTCAACCAAAGACTCTTTGGTTAAGGGTCAGAAAAGTAAAGTCAAGAATCCTTGCCTATTATGTAGGGACATGCACCGCACTTACCTTTGTCCTCACATGGACAAAGCTTCGTGATTATTGGAAGGTATTTCTGTGTCTCAATCACAGCCTCCTACGCGTTCTAGTAAATTGCCTCTTGACTTGTCATCGGTTGACCAAGTGGTCATTCTAGTTTCATCCTCGGTCGATCCCACTCCTCCCTTAAAGAGTGAAACCCAAGTGGTTGATCTAGTTTCATCCTCGGTCGATCCCACTCCTCCCTCGAAGATTGAAACCCAAGTGGTCGATCTAGTTTCATCCTCGGTCGATCCCGCTCCTCCTTTGAAGAGTGAAACCCAAGTGGTTGATCTAGTTTTATCCTCGGTCGATCCCATTCCTCCCTTGAAGAGTGAAACCCAAGTGGTCGATCTAGTTTCATCCTTGGTCGATCCCACTCTCTCGTTAGAGAGTGAATCTAATATCGCTTGGGTTCTTCTTGTTAATACAGATTCTACCATGCAGAGGGGCCATTAATCCTTCTATTAAAGGACCTCCCCCAAGTAATGAGGCTCACAGTATTCCACCTTAGGTTCGGAATCATTCAATTTTTATCGATTGGAATGGACTCTCTGCACCTCGCCTTCCTTCCTATCTGCCTTTTGAAATCATTTGCAGGTTGGTCATATAGTTGTACCTCATACTATAGTTGATGAAGGTTCCTTAGTTAGCATTTTGTCCTCAAAACGCTTGGCAGGCTATGGGTTCCCTGCAGCTTGTGCCCATTAGTCAAAATCTGTTAGGTTTTAACAGAGGAATCAGTCAACCTTTGGGGGTTGTTCCTCAGTTTCCTATTTCATTAGGTGGAAAAACGGTCTTTATTGATGTTTTGGTAGTTCTGAGTCCTTTGGATTTTAATATACTCCTCGGACGAGATTATGTTTATGCGATGAAAGCTCTCGTGTCCACACTCTTTCAAGTGTTGTCTTTCCCTCCTGATGGATGCATTGTGACTATCGACCAACTTTCATTTGTTAACTCTCGTTTGAATACCGATCATCCGACTTATGTCCATGCGGTATCTTACCTGCCGCAGGTAAATTATGTGGCGTTATATCCCATGCTTCCAACTTCCACTGAAAATGAGCTTCTCTTTGATTGCTCTCCTTCTTTAAGCTTGAATTCGGGAGTTGACATGGTTTATCTTCCTTCCAATGAGGACCTCTTAGAAGCCATGATCGGGGCTTATCCCTCGACATGTA
Source organism: Larix kaempferi (assembly GCA_027924585.1). Classification (NCBI taxonomy): domain Eukaryota; kingdom Viridiplantae; phylum Streptophyta; class Pinopsida; order Pinales; family Pinaceae; genus Larix; species Larix kaempferi. Next base: position 2,572,605 of record BSBM01001409.1, on the reverse strand, counting down.
TTCCTTCCGGAGTGTCATCCTCTTGGAAGAAATGAAACATGCCATCCTGAGCATAGTTTTCATACCATTTTTAGCTCATTAAAAATGAAATGGGTCCCTTCAAGCATAGTTATTTTTTGTTTCAAGCTTGTGTAAAAATGAAACAGGTTCTCTCAAGCATAGTTTACCTTTGGTTTCAAGCTTGCATAAAAATGAAACCAACTTCATGAGCAGAGTTCTTTTCTTGTGTGAAGCTTGTTAAAAAATGAAACAGATGACCATGAGTATAGTTCCCTTTCTGTGTCAAGCTCGTTAAAAATGAAATAGGTTCTCATGAACATAGATTAGTCTGTGTTTCCAAGCTCATTAAAAATGGAATAGACCCCTACAAGCATAGTTTACCTTTGTTTTCAAGCTTGCATAAAAATAAAACCAGCTTCACGAGCATGGTTCTATTCCTGTGTCAAGCTCGTTCAAAAATGAAACAACACCCTACAAGCACAGTTCGTTTCCTATGTCAAGCTCGTTAAAAAATGAAACAAATCCCCTCCCTTTGAGTTGAGTCTTTCGCCATATTTAATATATGGACCTTCATTTCATTCACCTATGTTATTTAATCTTCTTTTTCTTCCTCCCCTGGTGAATATATTCCTATTAATAACCATGAGTTTGATTGGATGAAGAAAAAGAGTAGGAGAATGAAACAAAGCGTGGGGGGAATGTCTCCAACCTCGATAAATCATACTGGAGGTAAGCCATCAACTTCTTATGCTGGGGGAAAACTTCCAACCTCTGGATATCATGTTGGGAAGAAACCTGCCAATGGGAATTATACTGAGCATAGTTTATTTTCTGTTACAAGCTCATTAAAAAATGAAGCAGACATCATGAGCATTCTTTTCACCTATCTTCGAGCTCCTTAAAAACAATTAGATGGTATTGAGCTTACTTTTCACTTTTTTTGTGCTCTGGTTGAAACATGAAAAGTGGTTTGAGCTTACATTTTACTTTTTCATGCTCTAGTTCAAACATGAAAATGATTCCGAGTGATTTTGATACTATTGTCGTGTTCGCTAAAAATTTGAGTAAAAAGGTGTGTATAACGAGTATAGGTTTATCACTTTATCCGGCCTCACTAGAATACTTACGGAAAAGGAACTGTGCCAAGTTTACTTTTTCCTTTGTCGTACTTGGTCATCAACCATGACAAAGTTGTACATGGAGTCCTCTTTAAGCTCTTTTCAGACTCCTAAAATAGGAAAAGATTGCTGAGCGAACTTGTTTCTTTCACGCTCGTAAAAGGATTTGAAAGGACGTCTATCCGGTGATAGTTTATCCCTGTTTCAAACCGTTTAGACTATCTACGAAAAATGAATACTCTAGTCAATCATGATTAGAAGAGTTCTCTCTTACGTTGTTTTATCATTTTTCGGGTGACGAGATTAATGTTTATGAAAAAGAACCATTAGGAGTCTTCTTTTGACCGTTTCAGACTCTCTAAATGTGAAACGTCACCGAGTGTACCTTCTTTGAACTCATAAAACTGTACATGGAAGGACCTTTTTTGGGACTGAACCCCTCCTTTCTCAGGTTTGTAAAACATGTGAGATTGAACTCATCATATGATGAGCTACATCGAGCGTTTGTTACCCTCTTCTAGCTCGTTAAAAATAAAAGAGGCACTCATCCATCATGATGGGGAAATTAAGGGAATGGGAAGTTGTATTTGAATGTGTATTAATGGCAACTTAAAGTAACCTTTGAACATGGCACCTGTCTACATTCTGGTCAAATAGTTGGGTAGTTAGCTTGTCTTCGAGTCATACCAATTCCATGAGTCATTCTACTCCATTGGGTACTCCAAAGAATGCTTCAGACATTTGCTGCAATATGTCTTGGTCTCTGCTATGTTAATTCAATGCTGCCAAGTCAATTGTCATGCCATTAAATGTTCAAAGGAAGTCTTTGTCCGAAATCAACCTTCGCATTCATTAAACCTTCCATTGTGTCGGTCCTCCCTGTTCAACATTACACCTTTGTGTCAGTTCACACTCATTTGATCTACCATCTTATATCACTTCCTATGTTAGTTTTGTGTCCATGATGTGGGATACATCATGGCCCTCCTTCGACGAGTTTATTCCTGTCGACATCAACTCATCATCCAAGAATTAGACTTGGAAACTATTCAGTACCTTGGAGCCTGCATGCCTCAATGGCAGGTTTCATCGCTTTCGACAGTAGGTTTACATCATTGACCTCTGATCGAATGATTCCACGAATGTTCGACTCCAAATCATTGCGCCGAGAGGCGCTCTACAACCCAGTATGAGGGAGATCGTGTGAGTCCAGTGTTTGTCGATATTGTCGGCCATAAGTAAAATGTAATAATTAAAAGTAAAAAGTAATAATATGAGGGAGATCTTGTGAGTGAGTGTTTGTCGATATTGTCGGCCATAAATAAAATGTAATAATAAAAAGTAAAAAGTAATAATATGAGGGAGATCTTGTGAGTCGAGTGTTTCTCGATATTGCCAGCCATAAATAAATGTAATAATAAAAAATAAAAAGTAATAATATGAGGGAGATCTTGTGAGTCGAGTGTTTGTCGATATTGTCGGCCATAAATAAAATGTAATAATAAAAAGTAAAAAGTAATAATATGAGGGAGATCTTGTAAAATCTCCTTGAGTGCAATACCTAAGAAGAGGTTTGCACCTCGGGAGATTTGATCCCTCTCGGCGCTTGATAGAGCCTAGGATTTGGATCTAGGCTGGTTTATTCACATTTGTTGGGATGTACTAGTGATGCCTTAGGGATCATCGTCATCATTGGTGATTTCCCTCGCACTTGTTAACGGTTCACATCATTGACCAGTAATCAAATGGTTTCTACCATGTTCGACTTCAACACATTGTAATCACATGGTAAAATTCGTATCATTTCGGGAATGGGAAGAAGACCCCGGGTTGTTCTAATGTCTTATTATTACACACAGGTTGCAATGGAGATTTTTTAGTAGGTCCCCACACAGATGTTATGATGGAGACCTCATTAATGTATTGTCACACAGATCCACTCTTGCATTGGTCGTGGCTATGTTATTATCTCATCATGGATCTACACTTGTATTTTAGTAGCCATGATTGTGTTCAGTCATTCAGATATGGATCCACGTTGTATTTTGGTGGCCATATCATCGGTCAATATCAACATGGATCTGCAATGTATTGGTCAGAAGTTATGTTGTGAGTCATTGGGATGATAAAATTATTGTATTGCAAAAGATCCTTCGTTATTGTTGACAGATTTCCAAACAATGGTTCCTTGCCTCGATCCTTTATACTTTATCCATCAAAGTATTTCACATATTCTGTTACTTTAGCTTCATACTTTGGGGGGCATTCTGTTACATGGAAATTCTGTACTCACCATGATTGCGGACCATGTACACTTTATCTTTGCCTAAATACCTGAAGTACTTGACCAAAATCCTTAGAAGATGAGTCATGAGGTTTTTTCCCTATAAAAACCTTGTTTAGAGAGATGAACGCACCTTTCCTTCTAGCAACGTGCGTCTTTTACTCATCAACGCACCTTGCTCCACTACAAAGTGCGTCATCAACGCATGTTGCTAGTGTCTAGGGTGCGTCAGTGCCTGTACGGAGGGAAAAAAAGAGAAGTTTAGAGAAGTCTCTCGAAGGAGACCCTCGTGGAGGCTTATCCCTTCCATATAGGGTGGATCTTACTCGCCTCCCAGCTTAGTAGGATCCCACCTCCTCCTTCTCCCTAATCCTCTCCTCTCCTCCTCATCTCTTTTGGCCTATAAACAAAGCTCCTCTTCATGGGATTGGGGGGTTGAAATGAGGGTAGCCAAATACTGTAGAAATTGAGCCAGGAATCCATTCTTCTATGTTTGGCATATTGAGGCAAGGTTCCATTGGAAAGGATCTTCAACACCAAGGTTTCATTGGTTGTAATTCTTTCCTCTATTTTCATTAATATGTCAATGTCTTCCTTTCCCATAAATGATGTGTAATTTCATTTATAGTAGTTCTCCTTGGTTAATTGCTTAGATGTATCATGTTATCTTGTAGTCTCTTGTCTTTGTCCTTTTGATTCTTTTGCAGGTAATATCTTCATCAACAAGTTGGATTGCGAAAGATTCAAGCTACGAGGACGACCTTCGTAAATAAGGTATGGAATTGACTCTTTGTGTTCAAGTAATTTGATATATCTAGGGAAAGGTTCTCATTCTTGTTTTGCTTTGTTCTAGATCCGAACCATTCGGACTAGGGAGATCGGTTGGTGTCTGCACCGACGGATTTATCCGTTAACACTTGGTTGGATTAAGGAATATCATCGAGAATGAATGGAAAATGATAGTATAATTCAACAAATCCAAAGTATTTAAGGAGGTCCAAACCCCCCTAAAAGATATACAGGCATACATGGTAGCAAGATACATTGAGGTATAGAGAGTACATTTTATGGTAAAGAATTATGCCTTAAAATAAATGGTCTTAGAGGAGTTGCATTCATTACCTATAATAGGTCACTTGGGATTTCATAAAACCTATGAAAAAGATAAGCAATTGTTCTTTTGGGAAGGCATCAAAACAAACATCCAAAATTTTGTCATTACTTGTGACACTTTCCAAAGACACATGTGTGACAGTGAAGTCACTGCAACCACTACCAATCTCAACGCATAGATGCATTTACATCATATGGATTTTGTAGTGGGACTCCCTAACGTTGGTAACAAATCAATTATCCTGGTGGTAATCAATCATTTTTCCAAGTATGCTCCTTCGTGTGCCTTGTCAAACCCTTTAACTCTACAATAAGTTGCCTAAGTCTTCATGGATTAGATTTTTAAGTTAGATGATATGCTCATTTCCATTTTCTCGATTCGGGACCTCGCACTCACTACCAAATTTTGGCAGGAAATGTTTTAACTTTAAGGTACCCACTTGAACCTAAACATGACATATCACCCCCAAACAAATAGTCAAATAGAAGTGGTCAGTAAGTTCTCATAAACTTATTTGTGATCCTTTTCATTGGAAAAGACACACCAATGGGCATAATGGCTTCCTCTTGTAAAATGGTGGTATAATACCACTTATCATGGAGATACAAAAATGACACCATATGAAGCAATCTATGGCCCAAAATCCTTATAAATGGATTCCTATTTACCAAGAACCGCTAAGGTTCATGCAATGGATAACACACTCTGCACTAAATAAGCAATTCTTCACACATTGAAGAACAATTTGGTCATGGATCAAAATAGAATGAAATAACAAGCTGACTAACATTTCTCGGAACATTCTTTTACAAAAGGGGATCATGTGTTTCTTTGACTTCAACCTTATAAACAAGCTTCACTTAAAGATAGACTCCATCAAAAACTACTACTAAAGTTCTATGGACCCTATAAGATTATCCAACAAATTGGACGAGTGACCTACAAGTTAGCTCTTCCAGACCACTCCAAGATTCACCCATTTTTTCATGTGTCTTGTCTTAAGAAGGCCATGGGATCAAATTGCCAAGTGAAAACCAACATACCAGAAATTGATGGAGAGTGATCCATTTAGCTCCAACCAAAAACAATATTGGATACCAGAGAGCATAAATTGCACCCGTGCATGGCCTAAGAAGTCTAGATCTAGTGAAAAGATACACAACCAAAAGATGTTGCATGGGAACTGACAACGATTTTGCACCAATTCCCTCACCTCCAGCCTTGAGGACAATGCTGCTCTTGAAGGGGGATGGCTTGCTAGGGTCCTACCCTAAAGTCCATATTTTAGGCCACCTAGGAGTTAGTTAATTAATGTATGTGGCCATCTTCCTTGAATAAAGGTCGGTTAAATAGTGGTGGATAGTTATTCAATATAAAAGGATCATCTTTAGCAAATGAGGCCCACTACGTAGTTGGTACTCCTTAATGATGAGCCTACACATAGTTAGAGATTTGCTATTGAAAATCTATTGAATTAAGAGCTAGGAGGCTAAGGAATGTTTTGTTCAGTATTATTGTATTTGGAGCTCTGCTCAAATGAAAGGTTGCCCCACCTTAAGAGGCAAGTGAACATTGTTTTTCTCTTTGAATATCACAAAATAAGGGTCTATTATGCATTATTACATTTCAATTATCTCTTGTATATAATTTTATACAATATAATATATGTATACTTAGTTGTGTTATAAGTTTAAGCGTTAATGAACACTACATGCCATGGCATTCATTAGATATATGATGCCTCAAAGATCTATCATGTAAGCTTTAAAACTAGCTATGGCAGTTCTTTCTACTGGTGTTAGAGCATTGGAAATAAGAGGTAATCAACTTAGTGCATGTCAACTTGGGGCACTAGCCTTTGGTAAGTCATCAATGAAGGTTGAACATCTCCAAGAGAAAGAGAGCTAAACATCTCTAGTCCTCATAAGTCATGAGTGTCTGGAGAGAACCTAGTGAGTTTCTAAAGAGATAAAAGAATTGTCATCTAATCTCACAGTAAGGAGATCATCATAAAACAACGTGGTCATCGATTTGAAACTCTAGGCAACATATTTAGCAAATATGGTACTACCAAGGAATATGGTGATGTGTCTTAACACGAAGCTAGTAGGAACAAAATCTAAATTGGACAAAAAAGATCTTCAATATGCTAGGTCACTACGATAAAAAAAATTAATTTAAAAAACGCTAAAGTTTGGGGAGATAAAAATATTGACAAAACTTCTCAAAGTTATATGTATCGATGTTTCTAGATGATCACATTATTAGTCTCTACCAAAGAGAGAATACACTTTTCATTTGCAAGTCAAAGTGTTTTGAACTTTGCATTAGTTCATTTTCATGTTATAATTTTTCATGAAGTTTTTCAATGTTTTTTAAAATCAATTTATTAAATTGAATTTTATGAAAATAAAAAATAAGTTTCAATTTTTTTTTTTATAATTAGTCAAAAAGGTTATCGATGAGACACAAATCCTTGAAAGTGTGACTTATTTTTAAAACATAGAAAATAAATTTAAAAAATTTAATGTGGAATATCCGAAAAGTTCCATGTTGCAACCTTCACTTGCCATTCTTTGTTTTTTCCAAGAAAAAATGTATTTTACATAAAAAAATGAACAAAAATACAATCTTAAGGTGTTGTTGCACAATCCATAGTTGAACTATAACATGTTTATAGTGCTTGTCTCCAGATCTATCATACTCTTCGTAGGAAAAACCCTCCAAATTTCGCTTGTCAATACCCTTGGGAGTTAAAAGAAATACATATAGTTATGTCATAGGTCAAGAGAATTTGTTTCAAAAGACAAGCATATAGATTATAATTCCACGATTCTCATGTATTTGTAGCTTCTAGTTGTTCCTTGGATACCACAAATATTAAGATATACAAAATATAAACCATGATAAAATCAATCACACAGAGCTACCTATACCTCAAAACATGTCCATGGTCAAATTGTTGTACTAGCATCCGATTCTCTTGAAATCAGAGCCCCTCTTTTGAGAGCTTGTTTTTAATTTGATTTAACTCCTTGAATATATGAACAAGATGTATTTGAGTGAACTGTCATGCTATATTCTTTAACAATTCAACAAGTGGAAGTAGATTAATATTATGGATGTTTAAGTTGTCTTTCACCCAATTTAGAACAAGACTTGAATCCCCATAGACCTGGATAGATTCACCTCGGTTCCAAGCAAATTTTAATAGTAAGAATAATGCAATAAATTCACCGTAATTGTTCATACCCCTTCCCACATTTTCTTTAACATAGTAAAATTGAGTATCTAGTAGAAATAAAACAAACCTCAAGCCACATAATGACTCGTTGCTATCCCCATCGAAGTAGCTCCAAGGTGTTGATCAATCCACCGTAATTTCATCCACTATTCGAGCAGCTTTTGTAGTTATATTTACCTTGTAATGAGGAAGAAGGGAGAGAATTTGAGATGACTTTTTGAAAGTAGGAACTTAATTTTCCTTAGATAAGGCTACATCATGGGCCACCCATATACCCCAAACTAATAGGAAAGGAAGTGCTTGAAAGGGATTCAAAACTCTCAAATTAAACCAATGAAAAAGACAGGCATTGGGGGAATCCTTCTTGACCTAGATCCTGGAAGAAAAAAATGTCTGTCACACCCCATTAGTGCAATAGCATCTAACTTGACCTAGATCCTAGATCCAACCTTCCATGCCCAAAATTGCATGGTAACAGGAAGGTCTTGGATAAAGGCTTTCCATTGAATACAAATATTGTGAGTGTTTTCCTTTCCCTCCAAATCTAATCCAAGAGAGAATCAAGGGATATATACTTCTCCACTAAAACTCCTGTCCACAAGTTATCTTTAGTGATAATGTTCCAAAGAGATTTATCTGCAAGAGAAAGTCCCCAAACATGTATTTTTTCAAACCGCATCCACCAAAGGATTTAGGAACAACCAATTGTTTCTAGGATACCCAGTGAGTACATTTATACTCACTACTTCCTTGCCACAAAAAAAAAACTTTCCTGATCTTCTCAATAATTCCTTTAGAGATATGAACCGACGTATGGTAATATATTGGGATAACTTCAAACAAAGATTTAACTAAAGTGAGACAACCTCCCCAAGATAGCCATCGATTGCACTAATGAGCAATTCTTTTTTCCACTTTCCCTGATAACTAAGACCAATCCGCCTTACCATAGTTATTTGGCTTAAAAAAGAAACACAAATATTTGATCACAGTGTTAAAATCTAAGGATTGGTGGGGAAGAGATCCATCTATAGAATTCTAAAGTCTGTCACTCAACCCAAATGTGTAAAGGGTTGATTTTCCATCATTTTTTTCCATACCAGTTTCTTTTCTGTAGAGTTGGAGGGTATCCCAGAAAGCACTTAACTCCCATGTAAATCCAAAACAAAACAGAAGCACATCATCAACAAACACGAGATGAGTAAGACCCGCTCTTCTCACAATTTTGACTTCTTGAATGATTCTTAACCATTTATTTTATGACAAGGTTTTACTAATTCCTTCAACCACCAATAGAAAGAGATAGGGTGAGAGGGGGGAAACCCTATTTCAAACCCCTGTAAGGGATAAAAAAACTCGGAATTTGAACCTTTTACGAGGATTGCAAAGTAAACGAAAGTTACACAAACCATATTCGACTTGAAAATAGGCAATGAAAAAAAAATGGGGATAAGCAATAACTTGAGATAGAGATAAGAGACTCAATCATAAGCTTTAGATAAGTTTAATTTAGCCATGACAATAGGGGAATGGATGAGCTTGATTGAAAGAATGACTTCCTGAGCAGTTCCAATTGCCTCGTATATTTGGCTAGCTTTTGAAAAACCAAATTGTTCTGTTGAGATGGAACTTGACAACAATGGCTTGAGTCTAACTGCTAGAACCTTTGAAATAATCTTATAAAGGCAATTATAGAGAGAAATAGGCCAAAAACCCTCGAAAGGTTATAGGCATTCAATTTTGGGATCAATGATATGAATGTTGAATTAATATTGGTTGGCACTCTTCCTGAGACCCGGACCTCCTCCACTACCCTACGAACATCACAAATGAGAAGATAAAAGAAGTCAAAGTAAAACTCTATTGTCCACTCGTCGGGACCCGGGCTTCTATCCTTCCTAGAGGTGGAAAGAACATAGATAAGTTCTTCTTTTGTAATTGCTCTAAAAACATTGTTATTATCTTCCTCATTTACCATTCAATGTATAATATATTATGTTAATGTGCCCCCGCCGCGAATTTGGCATTTCAGACAAAATCCACAATCCAGAAACTTCTTTGAGGAGCTCAACTTCAAGGCTGACTAGATTGCTGACATTCTGTGAATTTATAGGTATGTACATCATTTTATCCATTCATGATCCCATCAATTATTTAAAAATTTTGTTATTTGATTAAAATTCTGTAACTTCAAAGTTCAAACACAATATTATTAGCTCTTGAGAATTTAGCTACCCTTTAACTTTCGTGAAATGGAGGGGACAAGGAAGACCATTTTTTTCGCTCTGAAACCATGTGCTTCTCCGTTCAGCTGCCACTGGACATGGTTGCATCCCTATAGGAAACAGGTGTGCGCAATGCACCCCCAACTTTACCAAAAAGCCCGGGGATTTGGGGAAGTTCCCACTCTGCCAACCTCCATGCATCTAGTTAATGAGTCAGATCAAGAATCCATACTTTGTATCTAAAACTGTATTACATGAGCTATTTTCCCAAATATTGCCCAGTCATCGAATCGACACCTTCCTCTAGTACACGGTTTAAGATTCTTGGTATTTATTAATATGAAGACCACCGATGCTACTACACTTACAATCCGCGTTCGACTGTATGAACTGGGACAAAAATGTTTTTGTCATCTTTATTTTTAGAATGACAGTGCTACTTTACCTTTTGATTTGGTTGCCCTTATCGGTTGGTCTGGAAAAAAACATGAACTTCAACCATATAACAAGAACTTGAACCATCTATGCATCTCCTCTCTACTTGGTCTATCTACGTTTTACTTATATTGCTCCACAACCCATCCTCTACTCCATCATACCACAGATTTAGTATGTATAACGAGATCTAGTGGGGGGGGCTATAAAGAAGAAGCATACAAGGTCCATAATTAGCTATTGATCAGAACAAAAGTTGCCTGGAGTCGGATAATTCTCTTTGCTCAATTTAGGAAACTGCTAAGATGGCAGAGGTGGCATAGTGGCCTAGAGACTGAGCCGCGAGATCGGGGCAAAATATGGTTGTGTTATATGACACATAATGTTCAGTGCTGCATATCCACTGCAAAATAAAGCCTCTCGAATTTACTACGTCACTAAACATTAAAATTTTGATGTACTCTTACAATTTCAAATGAAAATAATAACTTATTTTTACATGGCAGCATTGAAGGGTTCAATATCGAATAACCCTTCAAAGTGAAATGGGACCCCACCCTTCAAATTTGATCCTTGGTCCCCGGAATAAAAAAATCGCGGTGAGATGGACCTCGACATCGAGAGAAGAAGAAGGGAAGCAGGCCTGGAATTTCAAAATCTATGTGCCTGTCAATTGGAAATTTTATGACGGGTACATTTTTTTGGTGCCTGTCAATTTACGTTTTGTGCAGTTTTATTGACTGTCAAATAAAATAGTATAAAATAATTTTGTATTCTCTTTTTGTGTATTCTCTTTCTGGTTACATAGGTTTCAAGCCTCAACTGATCCTTGAATCCTCTTTCCTCTTAGAATTGTGACACCTTTCCATCCTCCCCTCTCGATGGTCTTTAAAATAAGTTTATCTTATGCATACATGTAATAGACCCATTACTCAGAATCCCCACTTGACACACTACTCATTGGAATACATTTCAAATTTAATACCACCAAACCGCAAATTATAAAACCAACAAACTGGGAAGAGCTGAAACAACCATCATACCATAAATTTCATCCTCAAATTTAATCTATCTCATCATTTTGTCCTTTCCTCCATCATGAAATCCAGCCTAGCGACCTAGCCCTAAACTCAAGGTAAATTATAACATACGATGAGGGGAGCTCGCAGTAACTCGTATTCGTGGGTATGCATTAAAAGATACCGGAATTGGGCGAATGGAAGAGAGCACTAGTGCAGAGCGTGAGCCAGGGTAATTACTAACAAGCTATAGAGTTTCAAAGATGTATTAACCTTTCTGACGGTAAATGCAAACTAATAGACGTCAAATCTAAATTTTTACACGTCCGTCATTGTTGACGTGTTCCATTGAAATTTCCCTGTCAAATACGTTCTGGGACGATAAAAACGTTCTTAAAACCGTCAAATTCCAGGCCTGAAGGGAAGATTTGCCGGGATCGGAGACGGATTCTTTGTTCGACTCTACGACGGGTGCGTCTGGAGCTGTCAATTCGAAGGGAAGATTTGCCGGGATCGGAGACGGATTCTTTGTTTGACTCTACGAGGGGTGCGTCTGGAGCTGTCAATTCGAAGCTCACTGCATACTGAAAGAAATCCGCGCAGGAGGAGGAGTCAAATTTGAAGCTTAGTTTGGCCTTACCTACCTGTGATTCGATCTATAAGAAGATATTTTCTTGCAGGAGTTGTGTGGTTTAAGAATGGGCAGCATAGGAGCGCTATTGAAGCATCCGGAGGATGTGCCGGCTCTGGTGAGGATGAAAATTGCGCAAACGCATGCGCTGAAGCAGATCCCATCGGAACCGGATCTGGCTTTCTGCTTCACCATGCTGCAGAGAGTCTCCCGGAGCTTCGCCTTCGTTATCCAGCAGTTGGGACCTGATCTTCGAAATGCTGTACGTTTTTTTCTTTTCTTATTTTTCCACTTCCGAGTTTCGAAATGGCGACTTGATTTCAATGTCAAATCGTGCATTATTGGCGAAAGTGAAGTCAGTGAAGCGAAAAAGTACATACCCACTGAATAATGTCACTATTGTTTGTTTTTACTCAACTTAATTCTTACTAAATTTCAGGTTTTTTTTCGTCAAATTGTTATCTTCTCTGTAAATTTTCTTTCAGTCTGCTCATAAAGTGTGAATAATCTATTGTTTGGTTTTACTTAACTTAATTTTTACTAAATTGAAGGTTTTTTTTCTTCAAATTGCTATCTTCTTTGTAAATTTTCTTTTAGTCTACTCTACTCATAAACTGTGAATAATCTAGGAAAATACAATGACCGGTAATTCCAATTATTGCATAAGAACTAATTCAGCGAGAAGAAGAAACGATGTTAAAGCAAAACATGAGTATTATACATTTTTCCTTTTGCAAATTTTGGCCCGTATTTAGCTCATAAATGTGAATAATCTAGGGAATTCATAGCAACTATCATTGCATGTAGAAAAAGGAAAACCTAATCAAGACAGAAAGTAGGATGTATCTTTGAAAGAGGAAATACAATTTGCCCCGGTAACGTTCAAAGATGTAAGATTTGCCTTTACAAAGATTCAATAAGATATAAGATTTCTCCACACGAAGCTTTTGTCTGTGTTTTTTTTATATTTTCTTTTTAATAATCATAAATGCTCCCTTTTAATTGTTAATTTTTTTTGTTATTCCAAGGAAAACCTTACCCAGGCACTTCCCTTTCCTCATTCACTCGTTAATATGTCTGACCTTGCAGAGCTATTGAGTAAGACACACAACAGAGACAGTCAGCCCCACCTGAGACCTCTTGCATGAAGCTCAAGGCATTCAACCACTCTAGCTAGCTTATCTAGCCACCCTTTAATTTTTGTTCCAAAACAGGAAAAATCCTACAATACTAAGGGCTTCTCGCCTAGGCTCTGTTGAAACTTGATACAATCTCAACACTTAGATGCGTAGCTACATTACAGTGCGCAGACAAAACCTAGCCACCTGAAATAACCCGCTTGTGGTCCATAAGAGGGCAGACTTCCACTTCTGCTAGATGCCTCTGGGTCTTGGGCCATTAACCTATTTCCTTACATTCAAGGAAGACAAGCCCTTAGCCAATCAAAAACAGTTTTAGATCATACTCCAGCACTAAAAAGTGATTTCAACCTAGATGGTATCCATAAGAAAGTTAGTATACCATACTGTCATCGCCTAGGGTACAGCAGTAAGGTCATGTGCCTTCAATAGCACTGGGCTACCCTTTAATTGTTAATATAAGCAAATATTTATAATTGTACATCCAAGTCATGTGAAAAAATAATTTGCCACATCCATGGCCACCAAAAGCTAATAAAGGGTTGGCTTTAAAATCCTTAAAGTTATCAAAATTGCCCTCGAAGTCATATCGAATTTGCCACGTGGCATACAATATTTCAACAATTATCTTCAAAAGGGCTGGCTTTAAAAGCCTTGTAACTATCAAAATTGTCTTAGATCACAAGTCATATTGAATTTGCTACTTGGGCATATAATATTTCGACAATTACCTTTTTTTTGAATTTGCCACGTGGCATACAATATTTCAACAATTATCTTCAAAAGGGCCGGCTTTAAAAGCCTTGTAACTATCAAAATTGTCTTAGATCACAAGTCATATTGAATTTGCTACTTGGGCATATAATATTTCGACAATTACTTTTTTTTTGAGAAATACATTTTATAGAATTGCTTTGCTTTGTTCTAAAGTGCTGAAGGTTGTTGGGTTTTGGACCTTGGTCATCGAGAATCTCATTTGGTTGACTTGACTCAGAAAATCTGATTGAAGAAGAGAGTTGCCTAAGTACTTTCTTTGGTTTTGGGTAGTGACAAAAACCTTACCTCAGAACACTCAATAATGGAGGGAAAGAGAAAGGATTAAGGAGAAGATAAAGAATTTTAGGTGCCCCTCAAAGCACGCTAGTAGGCCACGAGTTCACCTCTTCGAAGGCCCAAGTTATCACTCACACCACTAAAGAAAGAAAGAAAGAAAGAAAGTCATTTAGTTGGGCACCCTAATATAACAAGGGAGGGAACCTCTGACACCAGGCTAATTATCTTGGTTTCTGTGAATCCTAATAAAATTGGTAAGAGAAAGTCAAAATGGATGGAAAGTGTCCAAACTCACCCCATCCATATATTTAGTGTATCCAAGCTAGGCCCTCAAACTTTTCTCAATTGCACTAGTAGAATTCTACCCCCTAAACTCTTTTGGGCAAGGAAATTTGGTGTTGTGCCAATTTTTTGTAGAGCTTGTGAGGGCAATAACTCCTCAATCCCCACATGGGTGCTAATGCCTTCTTGATCCTCATAGTGGCCCCTTAAAGTTGTTGAGAGCCTGTTTTTCGTACTGTAAGAAGTTGTCCAAAGATCTCAAGAACTATGATAGAGACAATGCAACTTGAAGAACGATCATACACTTAGGATAGGGCAATCCATAGAGGCAGACATAAGGAGGAAACTATGGATCCAAACCTGTCAACATCAAGATTCAAATTACATTCAAAATGTGAATTAAACTTAAAAATTTAAACCAATGATTAAGATTACAAATGATTAAGCCTTCAAGTGTCTCACCAAGTAACTGCTTGTTGCGAAGCCGAAGGTTGTAGTGGACAAAAACAAGGTCATTCAAGCGCTTTTGTGTCAAGTGGCTGCGCCTCTTGGAATGGATTTTCTCAAACATGCTCCAGTTGCGCTCGCAACCTGAAGCGTTGCATGTTTGATTTAGGATTCTAGTGGCAAACTTCTTAAGATCTGGCGTATCATTGCCAAAATTTTGCCACCAAAGACCTAACATGTGGCAAGGGTTCCAGAGTCAAGATTGATAATTGAAGATGAAAAAAACTTAAAAGAATTAAGATAATAAAGTATACATAGTAAAAGTTTAAAACATAATACAATATTACAAATTATAAAATACTTGGCAACATTCTTGTCCTTTTCCGTATAGCACTGGCATAAGCAAACAATTTTGAAGGCACCCTATAGTCTTGCATCTGGGCAATGATACGGCTTTGGACTTCTTGATTTGGGTGCATCCTCTCAATGCAAGTCATAAGCCCTCGACCAACCTCCCCATCCTCACTAAATTTGGTCTTATCATAAAAGTATGCTGGATTGAAAAAGTATCCAACATCATGTAAAGGAGAGTGCAATTGCCTGTCCCACCTCTCATCAATGATGTCCCAAAGAGGCATGTACTTAGTCTCATCATTCATATATTTGGATTTTATGGCCTCCTTGGCGAGATCCATTTACTCATAAATGTAACCCATAACGGGTTTCTCACCATCAACCATCCTGAAAGATCAAAGTCAATTCAAATTTCAAATTTCAAGTTGTCAAAATCTGATTTTTGATATCATTTTAAAACTTTAAAGTTTAAAACTTCAAACAACAAATGAAATTTGAAAATGTAATAAAGTTTGACTTCAAATTGAATTGATGAATATTGAGAAAGTTTAGAAACTAACTACCTGAGCACTTTGACAAGTGGTTCTATCACAGTAAGGATCTCTTCTTCATCTCTCCAAAAACCATCATTGAAGACGAGCTACAATTTCAATGTCCTCGAGGCTTCTTCCATGTCTAGAGGCCATCCACTCAGGTCCCAAAAACATTCTCTTTAGATTGACCTTTTGCTCTACTACAGATTGCAAGGAGATGAAGTTTGTTGCAAATCTCGTCACTCCAGGATGAACAAGCTCCTTGCCTTTGGTGTATTGTCTCATGGTGGAAACATTTGTGTGATTGTGGATGAATTTGGTTATGGATTTTTCCTTATCCACAACCTTTTGTATCCAATGAAGTTTCCCAATGTCCTCGAGCATTAGGTCTATGCAATGTGTAGTGCAAGAGCTCCAAAATATAGTGGGGTGCCTAGCCTCAAACAATCTACCAGGAGCCATATAATTAATTGCATTGTCAGTGATAATTTGCACAATGTTTTCTTCTCCCACTTCTTCAACAATTTCTTCCATCATTTCACAAATCAGTTGAGCACTCTTGAGTCTTAACTTTGTTTGAGGCATCCACTGATTTGAGAAACATTGTCCCCTTTGGACAAGAAACTCGGAAATTTATCAAAGTTCTGTTCCTCCTATCTGTCCATCCAACGCTAATGATCGTGCACCCTGTTTTTGCCCATGATGTACGAAAATCAACAAGCACAAGGTTGAGGTCATCAACACTTTCTAACAACATATTTGTCCCAAGGCTCTCACATGTAGGGGCTTTGAACCCCGGACCTGCAACAACAACTGCATCAACCATAGATTGCCAATAAGGGCTTCTGGCACAATAGAAAGGGATGTCAGAATAGTACCAAAAGTTAGCAATGGCCTTCCTTGCTTGCTTATGGACATTCTTTTTCCAACAAGTGCCATCTAAGCTAGGTTGGGCACTTGGTTGTGTACGGGGAGCAAAACAAGTGTGTATATTTCCTCCTCCAGTGCTCAAATTTGTAGGAATAGGAAGAGGAGGTGGTGGCATTTGGCTTTGACCTTCAACCATGTTTGGAATATAAAAACTTGGGTTAGGCAGAGGCATTGAGGATTCAACAGAAGGAGGTGACAAGGGGGCATTAGAGGATTGTCCACTTGCAACATTTCCCATCTCCATATTTACCCTTGCTCAATGAAATAGATTGAGAAAGGGAAGGTTGAAGAAGAACAAATTCAGGAAGAACCTGAGCAAAAAAGAGCCAAGGCGAGGTCCCCTAGCCAACGGTCAACAAAGAAAGCGGGGCAAGAGGTCCTAGAGGTATCTAAAAGTGTAGAACAAGAGGTCCCCAAGTCCAACAAGGCCCAACAAGAGGAGCTTTCTTCACCTCATATACTACCCTGCTCGTCTCCTCTTAAGTTATCTGATATTTTATCTGCCGCAACTTTTGAAGGAGCTGCTCATAGTCATACATCAACTATGAGCTCCTCTTAGGAAACCGGTCACCAAATCTCATGGGATAATGTGATTCAGCACATGGAGACCTATGATCCACTCAAAATATTGAGGGAAGATCAAAGGAGAAGAGCAGAAGGGGATCCCACTTGAATAGAAAAACTTGAGGCCTAAGCACAAGCAAGATTATTGCACTAGTACAATGCAACAACATGATAGTTTGTGGTTACTACATTGGAGCCTTTGGCTTAGGAAACATATGGGGAGATGTAGCCACAAGATTGGAGGGCACTTCAGGTTACCTTTGAGACAACAGAAGTCCCACTGGATGATAATGTTTCCATGGCCCAAGGATCCAACAAGATAGTCTATAGCAAATATTTCAAAGCTGCTTCCTCTAGTGACAATTAGAAGAAACAATTGGATTCCATTAATATAAGGAACCAATTCCTGAGCTCCAAAGTAATGGCCTTGGAGGCAGAAAAGGATATGCTGCAAGCTAGCTTAGCTTATGTGGGAAAAGGGAAATAGGAATCAGCTAAGGTTATTGATCTCCTGCAAGAAAAAGACGAAAGAATAAAGGCACTAGAAAGCTACAGAATGGCCTCTACTCTTATTGTCACTCAACAGATGTTAGAGGAAAAGCAAAGATTGGTCGGTGAAGTGAATTTCTCGAGAGGGGAGAATGCCTCTTTATAAGCACACAAATAAGTAATAAAAAACAAGATTGTTGAATTAGAGGTCATTCAAGGCAATGCTAAGGACTCAACATTCAAAGTAGAAGAAGCCGATGCCTTAATTACTTCCCTGTCATTGAGGCTTGCATGGAAAATGCCTTAGCTTCCTCAAGTAATTGGCCACCCCTGTCCACAGAATCAATATAACAGCTGCAACAATAGATTTACCAACTAACTTGTGATGTAACAGAATGGAGAACAAGAGCAGGGGATAGTGCTATGAAGGCAGTAACTGCTAAAGACTTGGCTGACAATAGGAAAGAAAAGCTTAGGAAGCAAGACGAGAAATTGGATGATGTTGAGAAAAAATGGCTTGAGGATAAGGAGGAGATGGCCAAACTCAAAGAAGAGATAGAAACATGAAAAACCAGACATAAGGAAGTCATCATTGAAGAAAGAATGGTGAAAACCCTCAGAGAGGTCAAGAATTTGGTCTGGTGTTATATTTTTAATGATCTCCCATCAATAAGAGGTCATCTTCAGTTCTACCTGGAATTTGATGATTTGCATAAACGAGTCCCTACGTACCTCAACAATAACGAAAGGGACATACAAAAGTGGCAAGGGGAATCATAAATATGCTCTCCACTGAGGACCTGGAATTATTGGGAATTAGAGATAGAACCTCAGTATATATGGATATAGAGACTTTCATCAACAAGCTCAATAGCTGGAGGATCAAAGAGCAACATTGTCAGAAAAAACGTATCATGTCATTCCTCTCAGATATGAGCACAATGAGAAATCATGGTATTCTTTGCCCATGGAATGATAATCTAAGGTTACATCTTGAGGAAGCTTACAAGATAAGATAAGATAATTTTATTAATGTTCAACTAATGCTAACTTATAACCTACATATAAAGCTATTTTTTTGAGCAGACTTCCTGTACGTTAAGTACATTTTCTATTAAAAAAATGTTTCCCATTGACTGTTTCCGACCACTTGTGGTATTTATACGACTATTTACTTTATTCTCTGTTTCTCCTGTCCTGCAAGTATAAATGAAATAGTTTTTGCTTTAAGTTCAGTTTCATTTTAAGAAACACAATGCAGACAAGATTTCATATAATCATACTTGTCGACTCAAGTAGATGCTGAGAATGTACTTGTGGTCCAAGTATGGTGGTGAGAAATGTCTTCCTTTGGTTGCTTGGGATGCTTGACTATGCCCAAGGATGAGGGAGGCCTTGGTTTGATAGATATTGCAGTACATGGCAATGTTCTGGCAACAAAATGGGTGGTTAGATGTTTAGAGGGTTTGATGCCTTGACAGGTTTTGTTTTGCCACCGAGTTCTTTCCACACAACATGTCGACAGAGTTAAGGGGCTTTTGATTTATGTGACATGTCTCCTGCATTTTTTCAAGTCACTGGTTAGTTTCTCTTCAGGAGTATTTGGTCATCTTGGAAAGCTGTGGAGTGTGGTGGGATTGGCTCATTGGTAGTGGGAGGGTAGCTGGGCAAGTTGGGATCTAGCTTGTTGGTTGATTTATAGCTGGCATGTACAAGGGTTTGTGCGTGGCAGAGATACCATGGTTTAGTTGGAAGGGCATTTTCTTCTGGCATGGCCTGTGGGATCTTGGTACTCGCTCTTGGAAGGAGTGGCGTCCTCTGGCCCAAGAGAATGGTCTCCTTGCTTTCGATCGCCTTTTGACTATGGAGCTTCATACCCACATTCTGAAGGTTGAGTTGTCTAAGATGAACATTGGTATGCCTAGGCCATTCTAGAGGGAGTGGCTATGGAGTTTTGGTTGCCCATTGCTTCAGTATGATTCCCACAATCCATATTCAACACTTCATCAGAGGCACCTTCTCTCGCCGGTTCTCAACACATGGTGGGCCCTGACTGATTTGGAAGACCATTGGGCTTGTTGTCTTAGCTTAGCTTGTCATCTATCAGGGAATTCCATCTACAGCCATGATGGCTAGAATAATCTTTTGAATGGCCTCTGCCTAGTGTGCCAGTGGCTGAAGATTATCAAGCATATCTTCTGGGAGTGCCGGTTCGTCAATCTTTGTTGAAGTTTATTTAAGGATTAGCATTCTGAATTGTATCAGAGCAACATTCATTGGTGTGTTGCTTTGTTTGGGGATGGTTGCTTTCTTGTGTGTCATACCTTTGTTGGGCTTCAGAATTGTCTGTAGATCACAGTGCTTTTTGTGCTTTGGAAGCTCAACTGTAAGTTTGTGTTTGATCAAGAGATTAGTTCTTTGTTTGTATTCAGTTTGTTGTGGAAGATAAGGTATGCCACTAGCTTTTGGACAAAGAAGCATTTTTTTTTATCAAAGATGGCAAGTCTTTGGATCCTACTCAGTATTCTGATTTTATTTCTGCTTTAGTCATTCTCAAGAAGAGGTTATGAAAGTCATTGTATATACCCTTCCATTTTTAATTTTTTTGCATTTCTATTTGTAAATATTTTTCTCTGAAAATAAGGCATTTTTCAAAAAAAATGTTTTCAAATAATCTACTATGGACAAAGTTACGTACTGTGGGTGCACTCGGAATCGACAAAAGAATCTGATGCGAGTGCGTTGCTCATCCATCTTAGGAATCAGGGAATTGGAACCCAAATCCTAGGTTTATATATATAATTTTTTTTTCTTTTTTTCTTTTTTTTGAAGCACTGCCTTCTATTTCGGAGAATTTTTGGGTAATCAAAATTCTAAAGGAGTCCGTCTTGACTTCCAACTCTGCACATATCATGATTCACAAGCATGCATTCCTTAAGCATAAATGTATCATTGTGGGAACACCACGAATAACCAATATTAAATTATGAATTAAAAGCTTTATTGCCTGTTAGATGGCCATCATGAAGAATCCAACAATAAATGCTTTGTCCATACATGTTAGCATATCCATGTGACAGATTGTGCATATATGTTACTTTTCAATTACTCCTGATGATGTCATTATGAAATCTAAAAAGTTCATGTTTTTTCCAATTATTGTTTATATGCTTTACCCTCTTTGTATTATTAATGTAGTGATCATATACAACAGCTAGCTTTCCATAGACGCATCAGCTAAAACTGTGTAAAACAGTGTGGATCTGTGTTAGTATCTTTGTGGGTGCCTTGCTGTCTAATATAAGTAGAAAATGTCTTTTTTGTTTTTATTAAATCCCTTGAACAAAATTATATATGCAAACCTGCTCCAAGCAAACAATCAGGAGTCAATTTTAAGGGTGTAACTTTAGTTTTTCAGAAATCTGAATTAAATCTTAAATCTGCCACAATTTTGTTACTGGAAATGGATCCACTTTTATCAGAAATGGATCCGATCCAAAATACACAATAAAATAGAAGAATCTGATATGGATCCAAGATTCCCCGTTTCCGATATGATTCCAGTGCGGGTGTGGGGTGCCTTAAGGCGAATCCGGTAACTGTGATTATGGCCAAATCCAAGTTCTAGATGATTGGGTAAAGCATTGCTTCCTCAAAGGTTCAATAAGACTCAAATTTATGTGTTTTATCTTTGGAATAGTGCAGCACAATTGCATTGTATCACATGGGGAGGATAAATTACAGTTTGCAGCTTTGAACATTAAACACTACTTTTGCATTTCTTTCCATTGTTTTTTCTGGATTCATATTTTTATTTGTGTATGATAAAGTTAAGACAGATAATTTTAGGTTTAATGTGGAACTCATTATTTTGATTTACAGGTATGCATATTCTATTTGGTTCTTCGAGGCCTCGACACTGTTGGTTAGCTCTCTTTCACTGATATCTCTATTTTTTTGTTATAATTTATTTATTTCTCAAATAAATTGATATTATACCCAGCCTGTAGCAACTCCATCCTCTTTGAGCCTACTAATTCCAACTTGTATAAAACCCAAAGAATCTAGTGATGATACATAAAATATCATTCAGCTTCTTTAACTATGCTGCCATGTTTTATATATGCTACAAGAGTGGGGTCTAATGGCAAGCAATGAGGTGATCGCGCTTGTATTAATGTGGAGACCTGGGTTCAAAACTGTCTGTGGTTGTGGCTGTAAATATGTCCTTGTAAATATAAGAAGTATTCTAGAAAAGAAAAATAAAATATGCTGCCATGCTTTATAGTCTTAAAGTCTACTATGACTGTCTGACTGTGGCTTTCCAATCTTGAAACATATGGCTGAAATTCTTAGTTTCTTTCTTTCTGCCCCTTTATATTGTGCTTCACGATAATCAGTTCCATGGTTACTATCATCTTCATTGCAAATGGGTGTTCCCCATCGGCGCAATAATTGAAAGTGAAACACTTGATCAAGGCACCGTACAATGTTAAACAAATAAAATACATTAAAGTAAATAACAATTAATGATTGAACTTGTTATCATGCAAATCTGCACAGGCAAAACTATAGGCAAACCAACCCTAGTCATGATTGGAAGCCTCTCTGTTCAGTCTGGTAGTTTTTCAGTATCAGGGTGATGTCCCTAGGGGGTTGTATGTTGCCATCAAAACATTAAATCTGCAAAGAGCTCCAAGATTAACACACACAGACTTGCTCTTGAGCTGCCTGTGAACAGTCCGGAGCAAGGATAAATTTTAATTAAACTGAGAATGGCTAAGATCAGATCGTTAAGACAGTTATAACAATGAATTAATGAAGATGCATGAAAGTGAATGTGCACCTTAGGTGAAGATAAATCAAAATAAGTGCACTTTTAACTAGCCATAATACTGTCCAACCCCTCATCTCTCTTTCTCATCCCTGGATATATAAATTATAGAACTCATGTCCTGAAAGCTAATTCGCCCTAACTGCTGGAGACAAAGGAAAGAAAGTACACTAAAGCCAAAAGGCTTTGCATGCATACCAAGTGCATCATCTTGCTGTTTAGGCAAGCCTTTTCTCCCTTTTGGATGGCATTTCCTTATGAAAACTTGCTGTTTATAGTATATATTAGCTTGCAAGGATAACTGCTAAAACATTGCTCTTCAGCACTGGCATTCATTTCTCGTATCTCTGTTATTAAAGTGTAAAAAAAATGATCCACAGAGCTGGGTTTCAGCCTATATTTTCTGTTGGTTAAACAATCATCCTTTTCTTTTCGACACAATAAGATAGGTCTGCCACCCTTTACTTCCTGTATAATGCATTATTGACAGAGTCATTGCTGATAAGATGTTGCCCAAACTATGTCTTCTCTACGCTGATTTTTCTGTTTCTAAGTGTTTGCAAGATGGAGGAGATATCCATATCACACTTAATATAATTTTTCTAAGCCCTAGATGAATGTTGTCCTTATGTTTTCAAATAAATCAACTGATATTTAATTTGCAGAATATTAAATTCTTCACATAGCAGGATTCACACATATAGCTAGAAAATGAACACAGGACGCAAAACACAATACACAGACGATTTACACCTTCAAATCAGCCTTTCATTAATAGATCTAGGCTTACAAGGAAACCTCCATAGCTGTCAAAAACATGTAGCTGTATGGTACACTTAAACAAAGCAAAATCTGCAACTTACTGAGGAAAACTGCCCACTAAAAACCGCGAAACAGCTTGAAACTCGCTGCCCTGCTATACGGCTGTTCGTATGGCTGTATGTAACTGTTCCGTATGGCTGTATGGATCTGTCCGTATGGCAGTACAGAATTCTGTACAGATCTGTATGACTGTACGGATCTGCTATACCGGTCCATACGACTGTATGGATCTGCTGAACCTGCTGCCTGCTCACTGAAATCTGCTTGGTTGCTGATCCAGGGTCCTCTCCGGTGCTCTAATTCTACTCCACGGATGAACTACTTCACCTTCTGACCAAACTATCTTTTGAGTTAACAATGAATGTGTCATTACCCTCTACCTTGACCTACCTTTATACTTTTGTTGAAACCCTAATCTATCAAAACCCTAATCCTCTCGATGAGATCTATGGTTGAGATTAGTCTAGACTCTAAATCAGTAATGCATTAAAAATGCACTTTATTAGACTCCACAACAAAAATATAAGACTTTCACTTTATTGATAAAGTGAATTACAAAATAGATTTGATTTGGAACTTCATGCATGTTTGACACTAAACCTGTACAGAAGTTCGTGTTTGAGCCACAAATATCAACACTTCCTTTTAGCGAGGAAGTGTTGATATTTGTCTCTGAATGCTTCAAACTTCTTTTTTGCTAAGGGCTTGTGCAGAATATTTGCAGCTTGCTGAGCTGTGGGTACATACCGGAGCTTCATTGCTCTCTTTTGAATCTTGTCTCAAATGAAGTGATAACTGATTTGAATGTGCTTGGATCTGTCATGAAAAAATGGATTCTCAGAGTTTGATACAACTTTGATTATCACAATAAATCACTGTGGGATCCAACTCTTGATCAAATAAACTTGTTAGCAACTTGTGAAGCCAGATGGCTTCACAACTAACTGTACTCACTGCCATATACTCTGCCTTTGCTGAACTGAGGTCCACAGAAGTTTGCTTTCGGATGAACTAGGTTGTCATCGATGATCCCAAGTTGAAGCAACACCCCGAGGTGCTCTTCCTATCTGATGCACTGCTTTCCCAACTTGAGTTTGTATACCCATGCAACTTCACTTCACCTTCTCCAAGATATCTCCACTGTGCCCCTTGTTACCGCTCAAACTAGCAGTCCTTTCAAAGCAGACTAGGTATGACATTGTGCTAGTGATGATAAGCATGTATAAAGAGGTAAGACCCAATGTCACCTCAGTCTACCTCCTCAACTTCTTCGGGTAACTCCTGAATCCAAGGGAGAGCCCCTAATGGAGGAATGAGTACCTGCAATCACCCTCCTACTAGCCTTATAGCCAAGATTAGTGCCTTAATTGGAGTCAACAATGATTAATAAAGACACATAAAACATGTAAAGAGTTAATTCATTCTACCAGTCAACATCAATCAACATCACAACTTTCAATGCACTTCACAATTCCCAAGGCATGACCTTAGAAAAGTGCACTTTGAAGTGGAGGAGATCAAGTGAATTAGGGTGCACTTGATGATCTAGCTAGAATTGCCAAAAACTCTACAAAAACCCAAATTTGGGCAATTTCACGTTTCCCAATGCACCAAGGCAAATGGGGATGCCCTTAGAAACTTGTGGATAAATCCACTAAGGCGAATTTGATGGGTGGACCAGAATTATCAAATTGCAAATATTTTGGGTTTTTGAAATTATTTAAATTTTTAGGGTTTTTCTAGCAATATTATATATTTTTAGGGTTTTTCAATATCAAATGAGGAGGCCCTTAGAGATCTTTGGATAAATCCACTAGAGCGAATTTGGTGGGTGGACTAGAATTACAAACTCACGACTATTTTTGGAGTTATGAATTTATTTAAATTTTTAGGGTTTTTCCAATAATATTATATTTTCAAGGTTTTTTTCGATGCATGTAAATAAAAGACAAGTCAATTGGTAAAGGAGAGATAGTTTTGTTGAAAAGATAGGGCAAATAATTCTTGTCTCAATCCCTAGGCATTGAGAGATCGATACTAACATCCCTCTCTTAAGATGGCTTTCAAATCTTGCAACTTGGGCATCAACTAGCAACTTCAAGAGTTAGGTAGAAGAGCCTAATTAGGGGAAGAGAAGAAATCCAAGGCCTAGTAACAATGGAGAGCTCCAATGAAGGGAAGGTCTCCTCATGCAAGGTTACCAAGATATGAGTAAGAAACCCTAACACTTTAGAATAATGCACCATAAAAGTACCATTAAACTAGGTTAGAAGTATAACTTACCAACATTTAACAAAGATGAGCAAGATAGCGCCTTAGGTCACCTTTGTGCTTGAGTTATTACAACCATTCTTTCGCATCAACCAATAGCATGTGTAAAAGAAACCCTAGAACTTCATCACATCAACTTTGAAGAAAGAAAGATCATCCAAAGAGAGGTGCACATAGCATCAAGAGCTCCAATAAACCAAGAGAAATAGAAAAGATCTCATAATGAACCCATATCTTGTTGTGTTTTTACAATGAGAGTGAGGCTCTATTTATATAAGACTAGCCTCACCTAATTTTAAGTTATTAGCCTACAAGATAATGTGAAAATATAACATTTTGGTTTGCTCACCCACAAATTTGGGGGCTAAGCAACTAAAAAGACATAAAATAACAATATAAAAGTGCAATTAGGCTACACCAAGTACTAGGTGTGCCAAAATGAGAATGTCATGCCCCAACTAACCCCAACATATGTGTGCCCTCAACGTCCTCCTTCATTATTCTTGTAGGCTTGTTTAATAAGGAAGTACAATTTGTGGGTACACAACTTAGAGGAGGGGTAAAATAGGTCCATGTGAGCAAATAAGGTGTGCTAAACAAATGCTATCAACTTTTACATGGAAAATAAATGTGTGGTCATGCGTCCAAGTGATTAACCCTCTAGGGTGCCAACCCCTATAGGGCGAGCACCTCATGGAGGTGGAAATCAAGCGGACCATCCATGACATGATTAGGGGTATTTAGCCCCAAATCAACACTCTATGCTTCAACTTGGCCTTTATATCAAATTTTTTTAACCCCTTCCCCTGGGGGACCTATAGGGAACACCGCAGATACTCTAAGACGTAACATCCCTCAAGTTTATGAGCACATGTTTTGTTGCTACCTAATGCTCTTGTCTCAACTCCACCACGAACTGGCTCAAGGTGTTCACTGCAAAACATATATCTGGCCTAGTGTTGACTAGAAACATCAAAGAACCTATCAGCTGCCTCAGTGCCTGTACAATGCGGGATCCACCATATCTGAATCTGAAGTAGTGACCTTCTTCAGATAAGTGATCATAGGCGTGGCCATGGGCCTATAGTTCTCCATCCGAAATCTCTTCAGGATCTCAACTGCATAGTTACCTTGTCCAAGGAAAATCTCCCTTGATCTCTGCCAAACCTCCAACCCCAAGAAGTAATGCATCAAGCCAATGTCCATCTTGAACTCAGTTGCCATATCTGCCGTGAATCCTGTTGCCGCCTAGAATCACACCCGGGAAAACGCGGCAAAAATCTTCAAGCCACTCGGTGTGGCCTTGGGGGCAATCCAGAGTCAAGTGATGTCACCTAAAACTCGACTCCTCCGTCTAGGCTTACTCCTAGCGAAGCCAAGGGGGGTGGACCCTAAAAGAAAGAAAATCTAAGGTGTTTAATCTATGAAAGATAAAAACAACTAATCTAGGAGTTAGAATTTTTAAACACAAGAACAATACAATATTTAACTTGAAGTCATTGATCATCCAACATCATCATTGAAACATAAACATCCATCATCATGAAATATTCAATAATAAGACTAGTGCTGATAAATGGAGTAAAAAATAAAGTGCTTGAAATGAAATAACGATGTTTTGCAATTGTTCTTGGTAAATACTAAATTTTATTATTTTGTGGTAACGAGTTTTTATTATGGATGGGGGATTTCCAATATACCGTAAGGTACTGCAAATATGTCCGGAATTTGACAAGGTGGCTCCTCAATAGGGATCAGAGTCTCTGGGAGGTGTTCAACACTATACCAAACGAGGGTATAGTCAAACGGTATCCCGAGGTCACTACCTAGTGGTTCCCGCTTCCTTTGAGAAATTTGCC
Organism: Larix kaempferi; assembly: GCA_027924585.1. NCBI lineage: Eukaryota > Viridiplantae > Streptophyta > Pinopsida > Pinales > Pinaceae > Larix > Larix kaempferi. Next base: position 2,544,958 of record BSBM01001409.1, on the reverse strand, counting down.
CACCAGTGTCAATAATCGTTTATGCCGGATTTTCGTAAAGGGTGGTTAATTGGGAAATGTTAAACTAATTATTAGTCACTAAGTCCCTTTCTGGTTGATCAACATGTTCAGACAAAGCTGCAGTGATCCAGAGCATACGAGGACAAAGCCTTGTTAATTGTTTTGTATTTTTGAACAAATATTTTACTTTTTTATGCCCCAAGAGCCTCTTTTCAGGCCAGTACTTGGGAAAGCCCTTATCCTGAAACCGTACTTCGGGAAAGCAAGGGGGTGATTAGAAAGGAGTAAAAAAAAGGAACCACCAAAAATTGGGCAGAGTCTCCTCCTATCTATTCATAAAGTGCTGCAAAACAACAAGCTAATGTCAGTAAGATGTGCCCAAAAACACTCAGAAAGTGAGTTTGGGTCACTGTAAAAAATTACTAAAAAAAAGCTAAGTTAATCTATGATGAAATGACAAAAATAACCAAGGAAAGCAAGCTTTCCTTGGGATCTTGGCTTGCTTGTTTAAGGCAGCCAATAGATTCACTTTTATACTTGCAAGATAATCTTTTAAAGTTCAGAGCTAAGCATTCTAGTTCAAACTTTTAAGATAAATGACTTTTCTTTTCATAACTTAAAGTAAAATGCTTTAGCAAAAGACGAAATCTAATCTAAGCATGATAAATCTTTTATAAATGAAATAGATCAGATTTCTTATTTCTTAAGACTAATTTTCAGATCTACTTAAGAATATGTATATCAGAATGTAAATCACTACCACTCTAAAACTGTAACTAGTAACCAGAAATTAGTGAGAGTAGAGAGAGATAGAGATGGAGAAAACTTCGGATGAAACCATAAGCTTTGGAGCTTGATTTTGTGGAACACCAAAGGACTGCATCTGCAAAACAAATGTTAGAAAGGGGAAGAAGCAAACAAGATCCTCCCTTCTCCAACTAAGATGACCTGCACATACAGACTTTGCAAACAATGATCAAGTGTAGACATACATTTAAAAGAAATCAGTGCTGCATGCTCATAAACAAATGAAAACATACAAACATGATCTCTTAGTAAACATATATCAATAAGCTAAGACAATAAACAAATTGCATTAACTTATCTCATAAATTGTTACCAATCTTTCCAATGAATACAACTAACACCTATGCAAAACAAAGCTTATGCACAGATTACCTCCATAAGCTCAAGATGGTTCATCCATTCATCAAAGGCACATCACAAATTGACCTCCAAAGTCTTCTTTATTCAAAATGAAAGATAATAACAAGTACAATATAGGTCTGCTCCAACTCCAACTAGAGAAAAAAGGAGTGGGCAGCCTTGCTTTTATAGCCAAAGATGGAGAGGAGGGCGCATTTGTGAGGGAGAGGATGGTGCCATAACTTAAGGCCAAGATGGGTCTGCCTCCCACTTATTTGGCTGCCAAAACACAGCCGCATAGATGCCTAAAACATAGCTGCGATCTCCTTGATAGATGGGGGCCCCACTCTTGGGAAATGTGCCCCCCTCAAGTGGGGAATTAATCCCACTAAAATAGCTGCACATAAGCTTCCAAAATGCATCACTTACACTCCCCTTACATAGTTGAACCAAAATTGACTCCAAATCCCATAAATTTTGGAGTTTAATTTTTCATGATTTTCACCTTTTTACATTTTTTTGCACTTTTTTTGGTTTTTTGGGCATAAGTGAAAAATAAATGATCAAACAACTTAGGAAAATGGGTTTTGGGGTATGGTGGGTGCCCTAAGCTAGAAAATGAGCACCCCCATGGCAAAAAAGACCCCTAGACCACACTTTTACATCATTTTTGATTATTTTAATTAAACCATTAAAAAATGGCATAATTTACGGAAAAATAATTTTTTCTCGAAATTAAAAAAAACTTAGGGGGACCCAGCACATGTCCATATGACTCAAAACTAATGTCTAGCATGTTCATATACATTGACTGATGGACTTTAATAGCCCCCCAAGGCCTATCCACCTCACTAGGCATTCTAGCTTTAGAGGAGCAGGAGAAAAACTCAAAAATTATGTTATGCAAAAATGCAAGACATAATTAATAAGTGAAAAAACTCCTTGGAATACCCGACTTGATCAACAAGTCCTAGGAAGCCAAGTCCTTTACATAAAATACCATGCTAGCACATTTTATTACAAACCCCGCAGGGCATGGACATGTGAAAAAAAATATAAAAATGAGCCCTTATAAAGGCATGATGGACTTCATAAACACTGGAAATGAACATGTAACATGTTCAACTTCGCCCACTTACTTGATAGTCCAACTAAGTACAACTTAGCTGGTAACAAACCCTACAATGAGCTTCTCTGAATCTGTGAGATACAGGTCATCTACATACAACACCAAAACGAGCAGATCAAGCTCAATAAATATTAAATATAAGTTGGGATTTGCTTCACTTTTGGTGAAGCCAAAGTTACCCAAACTGAACCGATGGTTGAACCAGATGACCTCGAGAACCAAAACCAGACTAAAACCGAGAAAAAAATCGGATCACAAAACCGGTCCACCAAAAATACATAAAATATTCAAATTTTGAAAAATTATATATATATATATTCATGTGCATCCATGTCAATTGAAACCATTATACACAAATATGCAAAGTTTCTCATGTATATAGCAAATAAGAGTGCATAGAACCAAAATAGCACCTGGTGCAATCCACGTCTGAATCAAAATACATCAACAAAAAGGCTCTAAATGGCCTATAGAGTCCAAAAGTAACTTTAGACTAGATACTAAGATAAAAAATCCTAAAGAGTCAAAGACTACACATTCTAATCGACATAATCATCTAAATCCTCATGCTCAGAGGCCTTAGAATCAAACTCTGAGACCAGCTCTAAGACCCTCAACAATCAACACTCTAAAAGAACCAATGACCCTCAACCCACAAACTAAAAAAGACTCAAATGAATAGTGTGAGAGAAAGAGAGTGGGTGGGTCTCTTTTTATAGTTTTTTTAGGGGGTTTAGGGTTGTCCACATTCATCCCCCCTAAACCCACCTTTCATTTTTTTAACAAAATTTAAAAATTTGAGTTGTTGGGTCTACCGTACACCTTGGTATGGAATCGGTACGCACTGATTGATTTGAGCAAAAAAATTGGTTCCATACGGAATTGGTCGATTTTGTATCGAATCGATCAAAACGGTTCTAAGAGGGCGGTTTGACCCGAAAAATGCCTGAAACCGATCTGACCGTCTAGTTTTACCGGTTTCAATTTGGTTCTTGCAACACTGGGTGAAGCCCATGCTTTGCAGGTATCCATCGATTTTGGAATACCATGCTCTTGGTGCCTACTTGAGTCCATATAGGGCCTTTTTCAGCCTGCATACCTGGGACCCCTTCCCATTGACCTCAAAGCCCTGAGGTTGCTCGATGTACACTTCTTCCTCAATTATCCCATCGAGGAAAGCTGTCTTCACATCCATCTGATGTATCTTCCATCCCATAATGGAGACTAAAGACATCACTGCTCTAATGGAATTGTACTCGGTCACTGGAGCAAATGTCTCCTCGTAATCCACTCCCTCTTTCTGGGAGAATCCTGTTGCGACAAACCTCGCTTTGTACTTCTCTATGCTGCCATATATTGCATGCTTGATCTTGTAGAACCATTTGGAAGTCACCTCTGACTTCTCTTTCGGTCTAGGCACAATGTTTAAACATCATTCTTCATGATGGAGGTGTACTCCACCAGCATGGCATCCCTCCATACCTGCTAGTTGATTGCCTCTTGAAAAATGGAAGGCTTGGAATCTATGATGCTGCTTATCAATGGCATGTAGTTTAGAAACTTCTTTGGAGGTTTACTCTCCTTGAATGAGCTCTCGGGATCCTCAACATGCTCCTGAGCATCCCTCAACATCTGAGTGAACCATCGAGGTCTCCTGACAAAACTGGGAGGAGTTGGTGGCTCTTCCTCTGCATCTTAGGGCTGCTGCCCCAAATTGGAAGTCGCTGGTGACATTGGCTCAACCTTCAGAGCTTCTTGCTCGTCATCCTCTGTCACTGGTAATGGCTCACGAGACTTCCTTGATGTAAAGTCTTCCTCGAGTTTTACATCCCTGCTTACAATTGTCTTTCTCTCCCCTAGAATATAGATTTTGTAAGCTTTTGAATTCTCAGTGTAGCCAACAAGCAAACCCTTCCCGCAGTAGGTCTCCAACTTGGTCCTCTTCTGCATTGGTATATGGATGTAAATTGGACAACTAAAGATGCAAAAATGACTCACCTCTGACTTCACACCATTGAATGCCTCCTCTTGTGTCTTGTCCCCCAAAACCCTGTGAGAACACCTACTCTTGATGTAAACTATTGCATTGCATGCTTCCGCCCATAGAAACATTGGCAAATCCTAGTCATGTATCATGGCCTTAACAACCTCTATATGATGGATCGATTCTTTTGCTTCGCAACCTTGTTATGTTGTGGGATGTATAGAACAATGAACTCCCTCTTCATTCTTGCATCCATGCAAAAATCATCGAAATCATTGGAGGTATACTCACCCCTATTGTTCGATCTCAAAACCTTGATCTTTTTCCCTGTTTGGCTCCCCAGAAGAGCTTTGAACTCTTGAAACCTGCTGGAGACTTCATCCTTGGTCTTCAAGAAGTAGATCCATGTTTTGCGAGAGAAGTCATTAATGAAGGAAACATAGTACATGCCTCCTGTGATTGATGCTATTGGCATCTGACCACACACATCCGAATGCACTAGATCTAGGATCCCCTTAGATTTGTGCTTAGTGATCACTGCTTGGGAAAGGAGCCTTGGCACGCTTGCCAAGCACGCACCCTTTGCACACCCCCTGTTGCTCAATGCTGAACTCTGGATTCCTGGAAGACTTGTGACAATCTCCCTCAGAATAGGCAATGCCCAATGATGCAAGTGCTCCAACCTCTTGTGCCATAGTTCGCACAAGTTGTCTATGTTATGTTCTAGAGCTCGAACAGGCTCACCTTGTAACCTGTATAAATTGCCTTTTCTAACCCTAATCACTTGAGCAGATCCTCGGGTAGACTCCTTTAGTCTTACAAGGACTTGCTGGTTCTTGAATTCTACCATAGTTGAAAAAATCAGAGAATGTCTCGAAAACCGCGATTGTTTTTGGCTGACGTTTTTTTAGGCCAAAAAAATCGCGATTTTTACAAAAAATTGGACCTTGCGATGTTTACTAAAAATCGATGATTTTTTTCTAAAAAATCGCGCCATGATAGAAACAATTGCTAGGGAGGCTGGGCCGTGGGCTTTAAGGCCATATTTGAAATTTTTTTGGTCATTTTCATAGCTTTAAAAACACGGATTTCTAAAAAAAATTTGACCAATTTTCTACAAATGACATTGAAGTCAATAGTAATATTTAAATGGCAATGTTAAATTATTTTAAATTTTTAACATTACCATTAATTGTTTCCGGATGTTTGAGAGTGGTTCCAACTTCATCGGACTTCATATGCAAAAAGTAGAATTTTAGATCCCATTCAGAATTCAACAGACTCAATAGTTTTTAGGATTGCAATGTTTAAATTATTTTAAATTTTTAACATTACCATTAATTGTTTCCGGATGTTTGAGAGTGGTTCCAACTTCATCGGACTTCATATGCAAAAAGTAGAATTTTAGATCCCATTCAGAATTCAACAGACTTAATAGTTTTTAGGATTGCAATGTTTCCACTGGATTCTATCATGTATGAGTGTAAGGGATTGGAATTTAATCAAGCATATTAAACTCTCTATGTACCTTGATGTTGGTGGTGTTGATGCCCGATTGTTGAAGTTGATTGAACTCCTTTGTCACGACCTTAATAAAAATGTACCCTTCAATCAAGCAAAATTACTTATTAAGCATGGGAAGCTTTTTCTACCTTATTTTTAATGCTTGGATTAGGAAGTTTCATCAAACTTGTAGGGTGTTGACTAATGTCCTTGGAGGATCAACTTCGAGATTGGAGGTAGAGGCAAGGGCTAGAGCCTAGAGGAGGGGGGGTGACCAATGTTCCAACTGGTGTTGAAACTTCCAAATTTCCAATCTTTGAAACTTTGATGCCAGTGATTTCTCCATATTTATGTGCTAATGTGTTTATCTGTTGTTGTTGCTGCTTTATATGTTTAAAATTCTGAAAAAATGAATATACTTTGTATTTTTTAATGTTTGCCGCGGTTTGCCGATTTTTGTTAGTTTTTTTCGCCAATGTTATCGAGAAGTTGTATTCGAGACCCTTGTCGAATTTTTGCTGATGGCGATTTTTTCAACTATGAACTCTATTGCATAACCCTTGTCTTCCATGTCCAAAACTGAAAGTAGATTCTTCTTGAGACCTGGAACAAACAACACATCATCAAAATCTAACGCGTTACATGACTGAAGTTGGAAAGGAATGGTATCGACTCCTGCTACTGGATACTTGGCATTATCACCAAGATTGACTTGAACTCTTGATTCATTCTCTGTTAGACTTGAGAATAGTTCTCGGGCTAATGTCATATGCCTTGATGCTCCACTGCCCACATACCACGCGTTCTTTGGAATTGTACTGGAAGAGAGACAAGATACCATCGAGAAATCCTTCTCAAACTTGGAGGCAAACTCATTCATTTGAGTTTCAATTAAGGTTGCTACTTGGTGTTGCTGCTTCCCTTCACCTTTCTTCTCCGGACATTGTGATGCATAATGGCCATTCTTATGACATATGAATCACTTGATTTTACTCAAGTCCTTTTTGCCTAACTGTGAGGCTAACTCCTCACTCTTTACCTTACCCATGTTGGGTCCTTTACCTCTATCCTTCTTTGTGTGACCAATGAGGGCATGGTCATTGTCACCTCCCTATTTGCTGGCCTTTGATCCCATAGTCTTTCCCTAAGTCACAGGGTTTGCCGAACCTAATCCTTGAGGTTCGAGGTTCGGCGAACCTAAAAAAATTTTGAAGTTCGTCCAGGTTCGCCGAACCTAATTCCGAACCTAATGCCAAACCCGAACCACGCCGAACCCGAACTTGAAGGCGAACTTGAAAGCAAATTTTTGGTTGAGGTTCGATTTTTTGGATGAGGTTCGATTTTTTTGTTTAAGGTTCGATTTTTTTCATAGGGAAAAAACATTCATTTCCTCGCCTTCTCGCGCCATTACTTCAGTCTTCGAATCCCTCCATTCATCTGTGACAGGCCGACGACGACCTCCCTCCATCTGGCTGCTAGCATCCCCAACTGCTAGTGCATTGTGCGGCCCTCCATTCGACTGCGAGTCTGCGACCCGTCGACCCCGACTGCGAGTGCGGCGGACTGCGACCCCGACTGCAGTCTGCATGTGCGGCTCCACGGGCCACGATTTCTCCCCACATCCGGCGTCTTCAGAGTGCACTCCATCACCGGGTCGTGAGCACTTCATTGTGGCTGTGAGCCTGCGATCTACGAGCGGGAGCCTGAGAGTTGCGACTGGGAGCGGGAGCTTGCGATCTGCGAGCAAGCCAGGATGCCAGCAATCAAGCAGCCAATACTTATTCTTGTTTATTAAATTATTGATCATGTATATTGATGTTGATTTTTTGTTAGTTATGTTATTTATGCTGTATATTTAGCTCTCATGTATTTATGTCATATAAATATTTATCGATCATGTTTCTGCATTATTTGTTTTTGCTATATATATATATATATAATTCTATGTTTGCATTATTCTGTAACTGGAAAGTATATTAAGAAAGTTTATATATATATATTCGAACCTCATAGGAAAATTCGAACCCGAACCGAACCTAATCCTTGCCGAACCCGAACCGAACCTAATCCTTGCCGAACCCGAACCCGAACCGTGTGACTTAGGTCTTTCCCATGAAGGAAGGTTCTCTTGAGCACAAACACCCTAGATAAATGTTTCCAATTGAGGTGGGAAACCATTTGGTGCCATGTTTACCAACTCTTTGTCTTCAACGTTCTCCCCAACTGCTGCAAGCTAGTCATGGATCTGTGTGACCTTCATTAGGTAACTGGTGATGGTGTCTGATCTAGTCATCTCAATAGTTCTTCCAGTTAATGTTCTCGCTCTAGTAAAGGCTAACCAGGGCATCGAACATCACTTTCGTCATCTACTTCTTGGATATATGAGGGATAATATGATCCTTTAAAGCATCCACGATCATCCGCTTGGCTCCCACTTCTTTTTTCTTGTAAGCTGATAAAGGTACGGATCTGTGGGCGAAGCCACCACATCCTTGATGATATCCCAGAGGCCATTCTCTTCTAATAAAAGAGTTACCCTGACTTTCCATGAAATGAAATTCGAGGCACCATCCAATCTGTCCTCGAACCTGAGGCTAGCTGATGCCATCTCTGATTTGCACACAAACTCCTACTCTTTTGTTCTTCTGAATCTGAGTGGCTCTGATAACATGTAAATTTTCTAAACCCTAGGTGAATGTTGTTTTTTATGTTCTCAAATAAATCAACTGATATTTAATTTGCAGAATGTTAAATTCTTCACATAGCAGGATTCATACATATAGCTAGAAAATGAACAGCTGAAGCAAAACCCAATACACAGAGGATTTACACCTTCAAATCAGCCTTCCATTAATAGATCTAGGCTAACATGTAGCTATATGGTACACTCAAACAAAGCAAAATCTGTAACTTATTGAGGAAAACTGTCCACTAGAAACTGAGAAACAACCTGAAACTTGCTGCCCTGCTATACAGTTGTCCGTATGGCTGTATGGATCTATTCGTATGATGGTATGGAATTCTATTTGGATCCGTATGACTGTACGGATCTGCTGTACCGATCTGTAGGATTGTACGAATCTGTTGTACGGTACCTGCTGCCTGCTCGTTGAAATCTGCCTGGTCACTGATCTAGGCTCCTCTCCTGTGCTCTAATTTTGCTCCGTGGATGAATTACTTCACCTTCCAACCAAACTGTCTTTTGATTGAAAAATGAATGTGTCTTTACCCTCTAGCTTGACCTACCTTTATACTTTAGTTGAAAGTAAAACCCTAATCTCTCAGTGAGATCGAAGGTTCAATTTAGTCTAAATCACTAATGCATTAAAAATGCACTTTATTAGACTCAACAACAAATATAAGACTTTCACTTTATTAATAAAGTGAATTACAAAATAGATTTGATTTGGACGACTTCAGGCACATTTGACACTAAACTTGTGCGGAAGTTCCTGTCCGAGCTACCAACATCAACACTTACACGCCAATGTAATTATTTATCATCTGTCTTATTATTAAATCCTGCTCAGAATGGTCCCTTCTAGCGCTGCCTTGTAGCCTTGTAGGTGAAACAAACTCCCTCTGAGTTGTTCCTGTGTAGCATGTTAACCACATTTTTACCCATTTCTATCCTACAGGGAGGTTGCTGAACTGTGCTTAGTTTAGCACCCTTTCCAAGGAATATTACAACTGTTAGGCTGCTAATTTGCTGCATGCTGGCCTAGCATCCACACAACTGTTCTCTTGACCAGATAAGGTCATATGCATACTAATTAACACGCCAATGTAATTATTTATCATGTCTTATTATTAAATCCTGCTCAGAATGGTCCCTTCTAGCGCTGCCTTGTAGGTGAAACAAACTCCCTCTGAGTTGTTCCTGTGTAACATGTTAACCACATTTTTACCCATTTCTATCCTACAGGGAGGTCGCTGAACTGTGCTTAGTTTAGCACCCTTTCCAAGGAATATTACAACTGTTAGGCTGCTAATTTGCTGCATGCTGACCCAGCATCCACACAACTGTTCTCTTGACCAGATAAGGTCATATGCATACTAATTTTGGGATCCAACTTCTTGCTTAAAGGACAGGTTGCCAGTAGTGACTCATTTCAGCGTATTTCTTGATCTTTCCAAGTTTGTTTTTTAAATTAACTATGGCCAAACATACTAAACCAAACTCCAAGACTAATTTGCATGCTAAAATTGGATGAGGTCGACCCCAGGTTTACTTGTCAAAATCAAGGTGGATATCAATTATGATAGCAGGGTGTATTAGAGCCTTATGCAGCATACAAAGGATACAAGGCTGCCACCTGCAAAGAAGGTGGAATTAGATCTTTCTGTTTGGAAACTTTTGTGACAGTGATCCTTTATCAATTTCCCTTTTGTATGCAGGAATGAGATATGGCAAATAGGATCAGGATTCAAAGCTTTGAAAGAGTTAGCAGAACTGCTAACAGAACTGCTAATTACAACCAAAGGCAAATCTAACCACCACTTCCTGTTTGACCAGATTAGTAAGACTACTTCACTGTAGGGTTTTCCTAGTTTGGTGAATTTCGCAAAAGGATTCTAATTGTGGAAAACCCATGAATTAAGGAATTGGCTAGGATAAAAGAAGCAAGGTGCAAGGCGAACCGTGGATTTGCCCAGTCATGTAAAGGATATTTCTAGCCTTTAGACGTAGCTATCTTGACACAGTCCTTGATTACATGAAGGAGTTCGAACCTACTTTTCTTTTGACAAAGTTGGCAAACAAAAAACTGGTTTCAAGGCTTTCTTGCATAGTGAAAATAGCTTAAACAACTCCACCCAGTACTCTTTTCTTAACCGATTTAGCAAAAGCATTAGTCATGAAGACTTTGGAAAGCTAGGGTTTAGGTTTATTTTTCATGCCAGGATACCAACAAACTAGCAAACTCAAATTTGGATTTGGGCTTGTCAAAGTCAGGAATGACAACTAAACATGGTGAGGCCAATTTATGCTTGGGATGGTTGATGCTAGAAAGGTGAGTTAGGATCTCTGTGAAAATTTAGGCACCAAACCATTCTAACTCGTATAAATGGAACCCTTCGCTAGCTTCCATGTAAAGACTGAGAGGACAAGTACTTTCACCCACGGCGACCTTGAACAACCCCAAACCACCCCATCACTACATGCTTGGAACCATGATCCACCCAACCTGTTCCTGCTACACATAGAAACTGCTAATCATAGACATGCTCAAAAGGAAGTCTACCGTCAAAAAAATAAAAAGCATAAAGCATAAAGCAAAAAACAGGAAAGATTGATCATGAAGGTAACATCAGTGAGAATGTTGCCAAGTATAACAAGTTCAAATTCGGACATTGCTAAAAATAGCAGCCTCTTGCATGCGGGCAAAAGCAGTCTCACTGGACTTACTTTATATAAGCATCTCCGCCCCGCGGGATCTAGATCTCAGGCTCTTGGAAAAAAACTAACTACGGAAAATAGCAGTTTTCTCAGAATCTGGTGAAACTGACTCTAGAATAAGTTCTGATCAATGTCAATGTGTAGATGCGCCTGTAATGGAACCAGCCTGATGGAAACTTGCGGGATTGTAACCCTCCAATAACGCAAGCACAACTGGTGGTTAACAGAACTATATAAAATAATACATTTGAAAAATATTGGTCTGTTTTCAAGCTAAAGCCTTTTTTCAGATGATTGTTTAAATTACATCCAATGCAATCAATGTTTTACTCAAGAAGCAAACATCTAGATTCAGTAGGCGATTCTTTTCAGAAAAACTATTCCTTTAGATATAAGTTATAACACAAATATAAAGAAGAAATATTGAGTATATAAGGGGATTCAAAGCTTATAATCTTAATTTTTCCCACCTGGGCTATCTAGATCAATTGATGGATGGAGGTACAAATTTCTGATTGGCTGTTTTAGTTTTTATTATTTTAACTGGCTATGATGGTGCATAGATTTGGATAATCCTGTAGTCAATAGTTTCAACTTTCTTTAGATTGGAATTTCTATGTAAGCAGTTCTATTTATAGCTGCTGTTTTCTGCCTATAGAAGTTGATACAATTTAATTTCCAAACATAGCATCAATCGTACAATAGCTGGAAAAGTAAATAGCAGAACAATAGATCAAATACACACATTCACAGATGTTTTTTCTTTCAAAATCAGCTAATCATTCCATTAATCAAAGTTTACAAGGCAACCTCCACAGACTGCTTAAAACCATTAGCTGTATGGTTGAAAAATCACACCTGAACCGAGGTGTACGGGTTGTTGAGGAGGTACGGCCTGCACAAGAAAAAGACAACAGCTGCACGACCTGTATGACCTGTTGTATGTCTGCTGCTGTATGGCCCTACTGTACAGTCTTTTCTTCTTCCTGTTTGATGCACCCTGCTCTCTCTCCTCTGGTCACTCTTCCTCCGTTTGACAATAAATTGTGTCAGGACTTGTGATCTCTCTATCTTGTTTGTTTTTATACTTTGTTTGAAAACCAAATCTATCAAAACCTTAATCTCATTTGGAGATGTACGGTTGAGATTAAATCCTAGTTTAAGTCATTAAGGTATTAAATACACTTTATTAGACTCAATTGCAAAACATAAGACTTGGCTTTTTCCTAAAGTGAATTACAAAATAGAATTATTATCCACTTTTCGTAAGTGGTTACATTTGAAATGTCTCCAACCACTTCTTGCATGTTCACAATGAAACCTGTGCAAGAAGTTCCTGCCTGAGCGACATTTTTCAACAGTCCCTCTTAGCAAGGAAGGAATTCTGCACCAATCCAAGTTTGTTTCTAAATGCCCCAAACTTCCCTTTTGCTAAGGTATTGTTCAAAATATTAACAACTTGCTGACCTGTGAGTACATACTAGAGCTTCACTTCTTCCTTCTGAATCTTGTCTCATATGAAGTGATATCTGATCTCTATGTGCTTGGGTTTGTCATGGAATATTGGATTCTTAGAGAGCTCGATACAACTCTAATTATCACATTATATCACCATGGGACCCAATTCTTGATCAAATAACTCTGCAAGCAACTTGCGAAGCTAGATAGCCTCACAACCAGCAGTATTGGCTCCCATTTATTCTGCCTCTGCTGAGTTAAGTGTGATGGATATCTGCTTCCTACTGAATCGGGAGATCATAAATCATAGATCCATCACTAAATCATAGATCCTACTGAATCGTGAGATCATAAATCATACATGTCGACGAATCAATGTTTATATTGGGATCCTATTCATCAATAGCAATCTATGCCTCCCTGTTGAAACATTGTAACTTCTAAGAATATTATATTTGTACTTTATTATTCCGGAGATGTTTCATTCCTCCGTGAAGACCTTACTGTATATCCGGAGATGTTTTATTCCTCCGTGGAGAATGTGGTAACTTGGGTTATTAGACTTCCCTAGTGGGGGTCGGCCCTGTATGAGTCATGTGGGTTAAAGGGTTATTAGACCACCCTAGTGGGGTCGGCCCTGCCACATTATGTTAAGTGATTAAGTTGGGGCCGACCTAGTTAGTGTAAAAGTCAAGTCAGAGTTGTGTATAAATAGAGGAGGTGTGTTCCTCATTTAACACACATTACACTCACTTGTGATTGGCGCATAGGTGAGGGAGAGATCTGCTATGGAGGAGAAGGAGCTCATGTCTAGGGTTTACATCTTTGTATTTTCTGGTCATCTATATTGAGAAAGCTTTGCTGGGTTTTCTACCCCATGAGGGTTTCCCAGGATAAATCTGTGTCTCTTGTGTTTATGCTGTGCTTGTTGTTCTTTCAGTGATCCTGTATATGCTATTGTTGTGAAATGGAATGTAATGTTGATATTTTCTGTCTTAACATATTAAATCTTAACACTCCCTCCTTTATGCTCTAGTCCTTGCCTCTACCTCGAATCTCAAAGTTGATCCTCCAAGGACATTAGTCAACGACTCAACACCTTACAATTTTGATGAAACTTCTTAATCCATTTGTTAAAATAAGGTAGAAAAAGATTCTCATGCTTAATAAGTGATTTTTCTTGAGTGAAGAGTACATTTTTATTAAGGTCATGACAAAGGAGTTCAACAATCAACACCACCAATATCAAGGTACATAGAGGGGTTGTTGTGCTTGATTAAATGCCAATCCCATACCTTCATACATGATAGAATCCAGTGGAAACTTTGCAATCCCGAAATCCTGAAAACTATTAAGTCTGTTGAATTTTGAATGGGATTTAAAATTCTACTTTTTGCATATGAAGTCCGATGAGGTAAGGCTTTATTTCCTGAATTCCACACATTTTTTATGAGCAGGTCGATATTTTTTTGGAAACCCGCCTGTATAGAACACGACAGTACTGGAAACACATTTTCGTGCCATAGGGACGTGTTTCTACTTTTTTGTACGGAAATGGGCCCTGGACTGAGGGGGGGGGGGGACATTTCCTGCAACTTAGGGGGACTCCTCGTTTACCTCAAAGCGTTGGGGTTGCTTTATGTAAACTTCTTCTTCAATTATTGCATTGAGGAAAGTTGTATTTACGTTGATCTGATGTATGCTCCATCCCATAACTAAAACTAAAGACATAAATACTCTAATGGAAGTGTACCCGGTGACTGGAGAAAAGGTCTCCTCATAGTCCACTCCCTCTTTTTGGGAGAACCCTCTTGCCACAAACATGGCTTTGAACTTCTCGATGCTGCCATCAACATCATGTTGAATCTTGTAGAGCCGCTTGGAACTCACTATTGACTTTTTCTTTTTGGCCTTGGCAGTATGTCCCATTCATCATTCTTCATGATGGAGGCGTACTTTTCCACCATGGCATCCCTCCAAACTTGTTGGTTTGCTGCCTCTTTAAAGCTAGAAGGTTTGGAATCTATGATGCTGCTCATCAATGGCACGTAGTTTGGAAACTTCTTCGAAGGTCCGCTCTCCCTGAATGTGCTCCTAGAAGCCTTGACACACTCCTGAGCATCCCTCAATGTTTGAGTCTATGTCACAGGGTTCGCAGAATTTGAACCTCCAGGTTCAAAATTCGGTGAACCTCAACAAAAAAGTCGAATTCATCCAGGTCCCCCCTATGAAATTTGACCCTTCTTGTTCTTCAATCGTTATAATTTCGTATATATTTCTTGGTTCCTCAATGATAACATATATCTCTAGGAGTCGTGATATACGTGGGACGAGGCAACTCGATGCCTCTACTGCTGCGAGGTCTAGTTACAAAAATAATTGTTGTATGCATGCAAACAACAACGCGTATATCTCTCAGTGTCAGAGCCATGACATATGTGGGTCGGGGGCGACTGGACGCCTTCATTGCTTCAAGATGTAAAAATGAAAAACAGTGTTGTACACATAAATGGCAATTGATTACCTTTGAGGGTAGCTGTATTCTTTCTCTTGGAAGGGTAGTATGATATAGCTTGGTAATTGTATTCTTTTCCTCGACGACATTCCTTTCTCGACGGCTACAGCCGTAAGGGTATTGCATCGATGCAAGATGTAGAGCTATGAGTAGTACTCAGTCCCAGTCGCGTGGTTCATTCGTTTCTAGAGGCCCGATTCATCTTTTCCTTAATACCCCAATTAATAAGGTAAACATTATTAGTACGGCGATTATTCTTGATTTGTTGACAATAAGATTTAACTTTATTATTAAGTATTCCTTATAAATGTGTTTGTGGATTCCTCGTAGCATAAAATATAATTTATAAGTTTATTATTATTATAAATATATTTTATTTATTATAATATCTATTTTTTTTTTCCTCGGAAAAAATCGTAATTTTATTTCAAATAGATGAACAAAATTACACTCTGCACATGTAGTAGAATCACTGAGATCCCTACATTGTCACATATTTACTGTCCCATATTAACATCATATCTATTGTCCCATACATAAAACTAAAACAAAACCACTGCTGTCCATACAACCTGCATATATCCGATTACATAAAAACAAATACTGTAACAGAAATGGAAGAACGTAACCATCATTGGTCAACAAAAGCTGAGCTATTGCTCAATTCTATGCCTCAATATCATCATGAAAAGGTCTGTGATAATAGCTGAAAGTGCCCCCTGGTGAATGAATAGTAATCCTCCAAGTGCCAAGGGCTAAGTCCTGCTGCGTCGCTTCCTTGGAGAGCTGATCGGCCATCCCATTCCTCTCCCTGTAAACATGTGTAAATGTAATGTGATTAAAGGACTGCTTTAACCGGATCACCTCCTCCAGGATAGGTAATGGTACCATCTTATGACAATGTGTAATCTCCTTTGCCTAGTTGATAACTAACATGGAGTCGCCAAAAATCTGTAGAGATAGACATCCTTGTTCAAGTGCAAATAACATCAGCAGTTTAAGAGACATAAGTTCAGCATAGTTATTTGATCCTCTCCCCAAACCAGCCACGAGATGAAAGTAATGGGACTCAACTTTGTAAAGGACTGCCCCCCCTCCACACACTGATTGATGGTCTAATGAAGCTCCATCAAAAAAAGCCCACGGCATGGATTTATCAATTTGTTCCACACGTACAGGTCGTGTTCTATTCGCTTGGACAGGTGCCTTGTAGTGTTGTATAACCGCCACAACGTGAGCCACTACAGACTCCATCGGATCCCTGCTATCATGAAATATGATCTTATTTCTGGTGATCCATATGCCCCAGGCGAAAATACACGGGAAGGCCCGGATGGAAGAGGACTTTTGTAATGACCACCACAAATGGAACGCTTCAAGGACGCTCTCTCCCCTCCATCTCACCTTAAAATCCATATAATTGCTAATATCATCCCAAACAGCCTGTGAAAACCGACATTGAACAAAAAGATGAGCAATGGTCTCTTCCGCATCCCTACAAAGTGGACAGAACCCCAGACCCTGGAGGAAACGTTTTTGCAGAATGTCCCAGGTAGGAGCCTTATTTTCCAGTAAAGCCCAGAAGAGTAATTTTGCTTTACCCGGACACCTTAACTTCCACAGATATTTCCACCACCACACCAATTCCCTGTTATGTACTTCCACATTCAGCTGGATATATCCATTTTTTGGTGAGTATATTCCCGAGGGATGGTGATCCCAGATAAGTTCATCAACCCTATTGGTCAGTCGAATATTTGTAATTCTTAAGATCCGCAGAAAATCCTCCCAAGCCCCCTGCAGTTCTTCAGAGATCTCAAGTCGCTGTGCAGAGATCCACCCCTGATGCCAAAGAGTAGATGATCTCGGATCCTCTATATCAGCCAGAAAATGACAACCTCTAGCAGCCAAAAAAGTCCTCAAGTCCACAGGAAGGACATGACCTCCCCTACAGCCAACCCAAGGGTCCAGCCCAATACGAATGAGACGCCCATTTCCTATCCTCCACACTAATCCAGAACCGACCAAAGAAAAATGCTGCACCACCGCTTTCCAGACCACAGAGCAATTTGCCCTCGACTTATTGCCCAGCCTAATCCATTCGAGAAGAGTAAGAGGGGCAATATATTTATGATATACCACTCTTGTCCAGAGACTTTGTGTATGGATAAGTCGCCACGACACTTTGGCCCCCAAGGCTTTTGCAAACAGAAAAATATTCTTTAACCCCCATCCTCCCAGTGCTTTTGGGACAACAATTTTTTCCCATCTGACCCACACCATTGCTCGATGCTCACTCTTACCCTTCCAAAGAAAGGCAAAACACAACCTTCGGATCTGCTCCAGGACTCCTTTGGGGATCCAAGCAAGAGACATCCAATACACCGGAATTGCTTCCAAAACTGATTTAACCAGGACCAACCTCCCGGCCCGAGAGAGCCATTTATGACTCCATCCATGTAGGCGCTGATCTAATTTTGCTATTAACCAGTGCCAATCAACCTTCAGATAAGCATTCGGTTTCAAGTGAAAGCCAAGGTACTTTAATCCATCATCAATATCCAAAGTCCTATAAGGTAGTTTGTTAGCCATTCTTATAATCTCCTGCTCGGTTAAGTTCGAGCATGTAATATTAGATTTGTCAATATTCACTAACATACCCGCTGCAACTTGCACTAAATGGAGACCTTCAACCACCTTATCAATATCCTGTCGCGTGCCATCACAAAATATCAGAATGTCATCAACAAAAAGGAGATGTGTAATAAACAATACCTGAGAAATGGATATGCCCCGAAAGGAACCATCAGCTTTTGCATTCAAAATAAAACGGCTGAGTCCTTCAGCAACAAGGAGAAACAACAGCGGAGAGAGGGGACATCCCTGTCGTAGACCCCTGCCCGCTTGGAAGAATGGACTAGCAGAACCATTGATCAGTACAACAAAGCTCACCGTAGTTATGCAGGCCATAATCCATCTAATAAATTCGTAGCAGAACCCCAGGTGAGTTAGAAGCATCCGAATATATAGCCAGCTAACCCTATCAAATGCTTTTGAGAGATCAATCTTAATCACGACACCCTTCTGCTTCTGCACTTTCAGAGTGTGTAATCCTTCCTGGGCAACTCCAATGGCCTCATGAATTTGGCAACCTTCCAAGAAGCCAAATTGCTCACAAGAAATATGCTGAGACAAAATATTCTTGAGTCTCCTCGCCATAACCTTAGAGATGATCTTATAGATACAATTGCAGAGAGAGATAGGTCTGAATTCATCAAAGCTGTCAGGCTTGTCCGTCTTCGGAATAAGAGCTATAAAGGTGGAGTTGAAGGGGCCATGGACAAACCCAGCCTTTCGCGATTCTTCCACCACATTCAATAATTCCTCCCCGAAGAAGTCATAGAATCCTAAGAAGAATTCTATAGGCCAGCCATCTGACCCCGGGCTTTTATCTTTTTGAAAGGATTGCATTACCAGCGAGAGCTCAATCGGCAACACCTCCTCCATCAACAGTCTGTTTTCTTCCTCCCCCACAAAACGAGGGAAAAGCTGAGTCACCCGAATAACCTCAGCAATGGAGGCTCCAGGTTGAGCAGTGAATAAATCTCCAAAATGTCTAACACCCAACTCCGCTAATCCATCAAAGCTGGAGACCTGTTCCCCTTCTTCTGAAGATAGTTCCCAAATAGAGTTTGTGAATTTTCTCCCCTTAGCATATGCTTGAAAAAATTTTGTATTCTCATCACCGCACTGAAGCCATATCGCCCTACTTTTCATTCTTCACATCTCTTCTCTCTCACACAGAATCACATTCCTGCGTCGTTCCCACTCCATCAACTCGCCTTTCTGCTGATCATCCAGATATCCTATTCCCAGACTATTAAGAATCCTATCAATATTCAGCTCAGCAGCCCGCATAGTCTGATCATCAATCAACCCTTTTATCATGAGCCCAGGAAATAGTGGCCTCTTTAATTCGCTTAAGATTGTGATGAAAGTGTGCACCCGCATGCACCTGAGAATCATGAGGTCGATGAACCCACTGATCCTGTACCAGCTTAATAAAATCCTCCTCCTTCAGCCAGCTAGGGTTGAATTTGAAAGGGCTTGGAGGTTTTTTCCTTCTACCTCGTAACTCCAGGAAGATGGGGCAGTGGTCAGATATCCCACCTGACCCTACCCACTGTCTGACAACATCAACTCCCAGTGCCAACACATCGGCCACCAGAAACCTATCCAGTCTTTTAGCCACCCTATGTTCCCCTGCTCTCTTATTCCTCCAAGTTGGAGTTAACTTGGATGGTAAAATGTCAAGAAGATCCTTCCTGGCAAAGGCTTGAATGAAATAATTTGCTAATGTATCCGGAGCAGCCCGAGGCCCCCACACTTCAGAAGACCCCAGAGTAAGATTGAAATCCCCACCCAAAATCACATCCCTTCCTTCAAAAAGATCCATACATAACAAGGAGTCCCAGAAGCCAACCCTATTTAGATAGGGCCCGTAGATATTGAGAACCGTGATCATCCTACCAATCTCAGCATCCCAAACTTCCAAACCGATACCAGAAGAGATTCCCCAAGAACTAGCACATCTGCAACTCCTTACCTTCCACCCCGAGGCCAGCCCTCCAGAGCGCCCCCGAGCATCCACTCCAACAAACTTCCAACCAGGAAGCAAAGATTCTAAAGCCCTTACTACATCCTCACTGCCACCCAAAGTTTCTTGCAACAGTAAAACATCCGGTTGATTTAAGTCTACCAGCCTCCTAAGCGACAATTTTTTAATGGGACTCGCCAACCCACGACAGTTGAAGGACATAAGTTTCATATTATACCCCCTTCCTGGGCTTTCACTGCTCTAAGTGCCCACTCAATAGAAGATTGTGTACCCATCACTAAATCCACTTTAGCCCGTTCTTGAGCTTTAGACAAAAGGGATTTTCGGCCCCGACCTTTCCCCCCAACACTATAGGCCAATTCAGGAAGTCCCTTCCCCCCCGTTCCATCTACAGGGATCTCCCTACTTCGAAGAGCATATCAGATACTTCTACCCTCAGAGCTAGTAGAGTAATTGGTGGATACAATGGACGGTGTGAAAACACTATCCACATCAGTCAACAGACAAGGAGCTACCGGACATGGTATGACAGTACGGGCTAGAGGAGGAGACCCAAGACTACCACCCCCCAAATCATTAGAGACATCAAATAAGGAAACAGCAGGAGAAAAGAAATGAGACATACCCGAGGGATTCGCAGATGAACCCCGTCGAATAATGGACAACTCCTGTAGCAATCTGGAGGTGGCCCGAGTAGTAGGAGTCGCGGAACACAAAGAGGCCCCCTCAGCATCTGGATCCGCACTCCCAATAATCTCCATTCCAATGTTCACCAAAGGTGGCCACAATTCCTCTGATCCATGCCTCCCACAGTTATCTGATGGTACTACAGAATCTAAGATCACCCCCCTGTTAATAGCAGGCCCACTCCCATCAGCCACCACCACCTGAGAGTTCACCATCGACAATGGATCTGCGCCTTCATCTGCTTCTTCATCGGTCAGAGGCTTACTAGTCCGAAACGGTAAAGGGCAACTGGCTACCAGATGTCCATGAGCGTGGCAGCGGTGACACCTAAACGACACACCCACATAATCCAGAATTTGAACAAAGTCCCCATCCTTGGATTGAACATTAATCTTAGCAGAGAGTCCCATCTGAAGATCGATATTTACCAATATCTTAGCCACCGAGTATTTGCCAGTCACATAATGGGAGGAATCTGAACACACATATTCACCAAGAAAATTCCCAATCTCAGCAAACCGAGTTTCATTCCACAAATGCATGGGAAACCCTGGAAGCTTCACCCACAGCGGTTCTTTATCAATTTTCTCTGATTTTGAGTCGAAGAAGGGGGACCAACATTTCAGAACAAGAGGAACTCCCAACATCGACCATTGTCGACTTAAAACTGCATCGACCTCCCCTTTGTTCATTAAGATGAAGGAAAACCATCCTTTCGTCAGAACCCGGACTTCAGGGGCTGATGACACGAAATTCTTCCACTGCTCAGCCGCCCAACGCTGAAGGAAACCGCGACCAAATCTTCTGCCCCGAACATGTCCAACCACAGCAGTGAGAGAGAAATCCTCCGCCTCATCCATCGTAACATCCACCCCCAGCACTAACTGGTCCTTTCTCTTCCGTTCTTTAACCGTCTTAGCGGATTTTTTAAGTGAGTCAGCCTTAGCAGAGATCCCTGTTTGAGGACTAAGCAGGGATTCGACATTTGGCAAAAAGTCTCCACCGCCCGGGGCAGCCGTTACATGACCATTGGAAGAAAAAGCCCTGGGTACGGGCGCAGAAAAGACCTCTGGCCCCCCGCCTGTCATGGAGGGTCCAGACAAAACCCCCGACCGAGTCATCCCAGCAATGACATCTCCATCAACAAAAATCTCTCTGTCTCCTACCCCGTCTGAGGTGTAATCCACATCCTCCGCCATGCCAAGCCCTTGCACCAAACAAGCAACAACTCCGCTGACAGGATGGAAACCCCAGGAATAATAAAAAAATCCCAAACACAGAAAGGGACCGGCCTCCAATCCACAATTCCAAGAAATCTGCAATCGTCACCACGCTATCCTCAGCGATCCCCACACATCCCCGAAAAACCCGACCCTCATCCACGGCTAAGAGAGCAAGACCATCCACCTACATACCCCATCAATTTCTCCACACGACACCAAGAATCAAACCAAAAATCAGCTGGACAAGCCAATAATCACCAGATATCAGAAGCCCTCAATCAACATAGCTCAGAAACCCTCGTTCCTTCTTCCTGGTTCTTGGACCGACCAATTGAATCTAGTTATGCAAATCACTAATTAATAACTAAATAGGCTAGCTCATTCATTGCAGAATTGGTATTGCTATACAAGAACCATGGCAGAGAAATCCGCATGGGATATTGCCGAGAAAAGGGATTTAGAGCTGGTGGTGATAAATCCAGGCCTTGTTTTAGGTCCATTGTTGCGGTCGTCCAAGAAAATCATCCTCTGGTCCTTTGCCTTAATATTCTCTGTTGTATTCAAATCCAATCAGTACTTCATCAACAGAATTCTTCAGATCCCCTATTATGTTGCTCACATCCTTCATTCATTTCTGAACCTTGATGTTCCAAGGCGAGGGTTGTTGAATCTTGAATTCTTTTACCGCGCTTCTTGCAGAAATCGCCTTCATTCCCCATACCAGGCAAAAAATCCTTCCTCCATGGTTCCTTCAACAATTATAATCCAAACCATCCCCTCATATTCACTCAGACTTCCTTAATCTTCTTTCTCCAGTTTCCAGTCCCTGCAAACCTGTAAGTTTTCCTCCTCTCGTGTGCGCACTATTTTTTTATTTTTATTTTTTATAATATCTATTATTAAATGTTCTTAATTTTATATATAACATATTAAATTGCTTTATCTACATATATAAAGATATTTTAATGTATTATAAAATATAATTTATATTATAAAATTATGTATATGGGCGAACCTAATGCCGAACCTCATTCCAAATCTCATAAAAAAATTCTAATTCAAATCGAATTTCAAAGTTGTTGAATTCGAATTTGAACTCGAACCATGTGACATAGGTTTGAGTGAACCATCAAGGTCTTTTGATAGACTTGGAAGGAGCTATTGGCTCCTCCTCTTTGCCTAAAGGCTGCTGCCCTGAACTGGAAGTCACTGGGGATCTTGGTTCAACCTTTGGAGCTTCTTGCTCCTCATCCTATGTCACAGAAATAGGTCGATGAAACTTCGTGGATGCAAAAACTTCCTGAAACTTTACATCCTTGCTTACCACTATCTTTCTCTATTTTGAAATATAGACCCTTTAGGGCTTTAAAGTCTCACTATAGCTTACAAATCAACCCTTCCCGCTTGAGGGCTCTAACTCGGTCCTCTTGTTTATTGGTACATGGATATAAATTGGACAACCAAAGATGCGGAAATGACTCACCTCTAGCTTCACACTAGTAAGTGCCTCCTATGGTGTCTTGTCCTCCAAGATCTTGGGAGGACGCTTGTTCTGGATGTAGATTGTTGTATTGCATACTTCTTCCCATAGAAATGTCGGCAAATCTTGGCCTTGAATAATGGCCTTGGCAACCCCTATGATGGATTGGTTCCTTTTCTTTGCAACTCCATTCTGTTGTGGGTTGTACGAAGCAACTAGCTTCCTCTTGATTCCTGCTTCCTTGCAGAAAGCAATGTTATCATAACCAAATCGGTCATTGAACCGATAGAGCCAAAAAATTTGAACCTGACCAAAATTGGAAAAAAACCAGACCTAAAAAACCGATCTACCAAAAAAGACATAAAATATTCAAATTTTGAAAAAAAATATATTCATGTGCATCCATAAGAATCCAAACAATTATACACAAATATGCAAAGTTTCTCATGTATATAGAAAGTAAGGGTGCATATAACTAAAATATATATTCATAAGAAAGTAAGGGTGCATATAACTAAAAAATATATTCATGTGCATCCATAAGAATCCAAACAATTATACACAAATATGCAAAGTTTCTCATGTATATAGAAAGTAAGGGTGCATCGAGTGCAATCTATATCTGACCCAAAATACATAAAAAATTTCAAAGCTTCATTCTACAACAAATAACTACATATCATCAAAATCATTGACTATATTGGGATCCTATTCGTCAATAGCACCCTGTGTCCCCCATCTCTAGGCTCTAGCCCTTGTCTCTATCTCGAATCTCAAAGTTGATCCTCTAAGGACATTAGTCAATGCCCTACAATTTTGATGAAACCTATTAATCCAAACATTAATAAAAGGTAGAAAAAAATTTGCATGCCTAATAAGTAATTTTGCTTGAGTGAAGGGTACACTTTTACTAAGGTCATGACAAAGGAGTTAAACAATGAGCACCACCAACATTGAGGTACATAGAGGGGTTGATGTGCTTGATTAATTGCCAATCCCCTACCCTCATACATGATAGAATCTAGTGGAAACATTGTAATCCTCGAAACCCTGAACATTGTTAAGTCTGTTGAATTCTAAATGGGGTCTAAAATTTTACTTCTTGCATATGAAATCCGATGAGGTTGGAACTACTCTCAAACATCCTGAAACAATTAATGGTAATGTTAACAATTTAAGTAAAATGATAGAAAATGAAAGATAAGTAGAATGCCACTTTTACTTTAAGAATTTAATATTACCATTTACTATTACTGATGATTATTGTTTAGATTAGGTTAGGTTAATGTTATCACCATTGTTGTAGCTGCCACTAAGAGGGATCCTATCTAGGATAGTAGAGGGCAAGCAGCTAAACCGAGTGACCCAAGAGTACTCTAACCACTACAGTTGATGTAGTTGTCATACCGGGCAAAGCACTCTTCACTTTAGGCCAAGCTAGGAGCAAGACCAAGGGGGAGACCCTCGTTAACTAATGAAGGCTAATAGGCAAGACAAGATACACAAACCTTAATTAGAAGTAAATGCAAGCAGAGGTATCTTGACTTAGTCTCCTAGATCGACAAATGACTACTGAAATAACGTCTTGAGAAACAAGGTTGAAAGGCTTAACAAATGTGAGATTGCCAACCAAGTTGATTTTTACCTCAATAGTTATGACTGCAAACCAGATCTAAGATAGAATGAGTGCCAGTGGAAGATACCCAATTCGTTCCAGCTAGGGTTTAAGCATACAAGGTGAATTCAATATGGCAACGAACTGGAAAAATGAAGGACTTCTAGCACTTTAAATTGATGCTTGATGTAAGATAAGTGAACTAGAAATCAAACAAGCATTACCCACGTCACCAAAATGGAAAAGCGTGGAGATACCCAAGGAGGGCGAATTCCAACTAGGGAGACCAGTACTTTAGGTTGGGCAAATGGAGTCGGAATCAAATGAAATTTGGTCCCTAGGGGTTTTAGATGATTTCCTACTTGGGTTTTGAATCGAATCTATGCTAGGTGACTGAAACAAAACTTATGAAAAATGAGGGTTTTAACTTGGTTATTTTTGTGGTGAATTATGGAATAGAAAATGAAACAAGAGAGAAAAAAGAAGAGAATACCTGGAAACCTTGTAGATGCCAAGTAAATGATGATCTTTTCCACTTTGTATTAATTTTGAGCAAGTTTGGTGAAGTTCCAAGTGAAATCAAGTTGCCCAAGTTGAGCTAGTGCGCCCCTCTTCCTGAAAACACAAACAACAAATGTTAGATTTGATTCACAAGAAGAAAACAACTATGGATGCAAGAAAAATCAAAGAGCATAACAATGATCAAAGATACAATGGAAAACTCCTTGATTGTGTCACGTTTTCAGGAAGAAACGAATTGGAAAAATCTCACAAACTTGCCCTCATGAGCTCACTATCCCGCAACAACAACACGATCTCCACAAATATTGTTTGAAACCACAACAAAACTACTCGAATGGGAAGGAGAATCGATTTACAATCAAGTACAAGAGCAATCACACAAAGAAGACGCAAGATCTCTGCAAGATCTCTCTCTATAATCTAATATCCAAGAGCCAAAAGTCCTTTACAATTAGTGAGTTCTCCAATAAATAGAACTCCAAATACAAAATCCTTAGCTCCAAAGAGATGGACGGCTAGGATCAAAACATAACTAACTAAATCAATGGTGGAAAGAGTCTCATCATAACCACATTGAGCTATCAAAATAGGGGGGTTGATTTCCCAAGTTCGCCCAAGTGTAACAATGTAGCATACAATATAACATAATGATGTGAGATGGGGGGTCGCCGAGGGGTCTAAATCTCCCTAAGGCGTCCCCATGTACAATGATAAAACAATATAATGTTATAACCATAAAATCCCAACATCAAGTTCGCTCCCATGGAGAAGATAACCTCTCTAGGTGAGAAAAATAACATGTGGCCTCATCAAGTGATATGAACATGAAATGTGGTCCCCAAGGTGTCAATACATCATAACATAACATCCCAAGTCATTTCCTTGCCCCTCACTAGCCAAATCGATTTCTTTGCTAAGCTATGGTCACTTTATTATTTAATTAATTTGCCAATAATGTTGCTGAGTGATAAATATTCCCATATCATGCTTTTCCCTTGCCCGGATCATCAATTTGATTGCATAAATGAGATCAGAGACCTCAAATCCACCATATGTGACTACTAGGACCCCATGGATCCACCTGTAGAAGAATTTGTAAGCTCATCTGCTCATCCATGTCCATTATATAAAATATGGCCCAAAATAACTGATAATAATAAAAATAACCACAAACCATAGCATATAATGACCAACTGAAGTATTGAACAATTTAGTGGATGCCCATAGGTGCCAAAAACACAAAATCGAACAATCAGATCCAAAATCACCCGAGACCATATGTTGACCATGGTCAAATTGGGTTGACCAAGTCAAACTTGGTCAAATAAATGTCTGAACTGAGAACCAACTGATCCTGCATGCATAAGGGGTCAATGATGCTCTTTTATCTATATTAGGAGTCAACTGATACATAAGTAGCTCATGTAGTGGTGACCATAAATAAAATAAAATCAGACTTGTGCTAGAACAACCTCATAATCTTTCATGAAGTCCTAGGCATATGCTCACTTACAAAACTGACCGTCTTGCCAGACTGGGTGAGTTGGATACAACAAGGCTTAGATTTAAGGGGATTGACTTGATTGACCTTGACCATGTGATCTCTCAGAGAAAAGGGGACACAGGAAGCCACAGTGACATGTGTAGGATGGAGGACACTAAAGGAAGGAGGTGTCTCACATATGGGTAGAGTGTTCGAGTTGCCTCCAGTAGATTCTAGAAAAGCATCCTTTTTCATCCAATAGATTTGACTTTCATAACATTTTACATTTGTTTCATAAGATAACCTTTCTTTCACCAGTCAACCTCCAAGGGTAGGTGCCCTGGATAGCCTTGTGGGCTTGATATAATGAATCGATCTTATCTGCATTGCCTGCCATCGACCATAGGTGTGGTGTAGTGACCACCCGGTTTCCCTGTGGGGGCAAATGGCCTTACATCATACAAAGGATGAGTGCTCATCCCTTGGCCACTAACTAGCTACATAAAGATTTAGTTGATTTTACTTTACTTATGCCTAGTGTTTAGAAACACAACTAATCGCAGCTGGCCTTTTTGCAGTTATTTTGATATATCATTTGATACACATCTGCATTTCAGGGAGTACTTGATTTGAGGACTAAAGGAGACAACCCGGTGACAAGGCTACTTCACAATCGTACCCAATCCATAAGGCATCATACAAGTAGAGGGGGATGAACGGGATCCATAATGAAGCCACACACTCTAGATCCAAGACACAAGCAAAACATGAGTCCATCATGCACAGAGGTCAAAGTGGGGGAAAGCTCTTCAATCGCACAAGTCTGGGTCATAAGCCAAGGACAAAATATCAAAGGTGGAAGCATAATGGATGGATGGAGGTGAAAAAATGGTACTCGTACCAGACATAGCAGGGGTAATGGTCAGGTTTGTACAAAGTAGGCAATACCAGTGAGCATATACTAAGGCCTCAACAATCAAGACAACTGAACTACTCATGATGACAAGTCCACAATAAACACCAAAGGCACACAATATCACCACTGTCAGTCATCAAATGCCCAGTCAAAGCTACTAATATAGATAAAGGAGACAAATGATAACACCCAAATACAAGATGTGTACCTGCTCAATCATATACCTGTATCTGAGGTAACCATGAAGAACGACTTTGACTGCATGAGGGCAAGGGAAAGCATATCAGCTGCTGCTCTTCTCAGTGAACCATAACCCAACCAATACATCTCAATGGGGTCATGAAAGACTCAGTCATGACAAGGGGAATTGGAGAAAATGCTCTGGATGCTCTGAATAGCTCGGAAATATAACTCCATCACTGATGATAAAAAAAATGAGAGAAGATGCTCAACTCACGTCCTAAGGACTGGCTCATGCCTTTGAACAACTGATCTGCATCATGGTAGCCCTGCTACTATGGATGTGACAACAGTTAGATTAGAGTAGGGTTTTTTTTTGTTTTTTTTTAAAACATTTCATTTTATGGGGCCATGGGCCCACAGTCGTGGCTGTACGGTGCCGTATGGAACCAATCGGTTCGATGGAAAAAGGCCGATTCGGTACTGAACCAGCCATTTTCGGTCTTGGTAGGTGGTTTGGACCGTTGGAGGGTTGAAACTGGTCGGGTTGACTGGTTTTGCATGAATCAGACTGGTTCTGATAACACTGGTAGAAACCCTCTAATTTCTTGGAGGTATACTCACCCCCATTGTTTGATCTCAAGACTTTGATCTTCTTTCCTGTCTGGTTTTGGACTCGATCTTTAAACTCCAGAAACTTGCTAAAGATCTCATCCTTGGTCTTTAAGAAGTAGATTTAAGTCTTGCGAGAGAAATCATCAATAAAAGAAACATAGTACATGCTTCCTAAAACTGATGCTATTGACATAGGTCCACAAACATCTGAATGTACTAGGTCTAGATCTCCGTAGACCTATGTTCACTGCTTGGGAAAGCAGCATTGGCATGCTTGCCAAGTGTGCACCCTTTATATACTCACTGTTGCTCAATGCTGAACTCTGAAAGACCTGAGACTATCTCCCTTAGAATAGGCGATTCCTTATGATGTAGGTGCCCCATCTTCTTGTGCCACAACTTACACAAGCTGTTACTGTTATGAACACGGGCTTGAACAAGTTCACCCCGCAACTTGTATATATTGCCTTCCCTAACCATTGTCACTTGTGTTGCTGTTGGGCTAGATTTCTTTGGTCTAATAAGGACATGTTAGTTCTTAAACTCTACTGTGTAACCCTTATCTTCCATGATCGATACTAAAAGAAAGTCCTTCCTGAGACTTGGAAGAAACAAAACATCATCAAAGTCTAAACAGTTACCTGGTTCTAGTTGGAAGGAGATGGTACTGATTCTTTCTACTGAGTACTTGGCATCATCATGAAGCTCGACTTGAAACCTCGAGTTGTGCTCTTTTAGATTGGTAAAACACTGCCTAGTTGATGTCATATGTCGAGATGCCCCACTATCCAGATTCCACATACCGAGCATCCCTCGGAACCATGCCAATAGAAGGGCAAGATACCATCCAAAAGTCAGTCTCAAACTTGGTGGCAAACTCGTTCATTTGAGTTTCTGGAGATGTTGCTACCTGTTTTTGCTACTGCTTCCCTTTGTCCTTTTTTGGACATTGGGATGCATAATGCCCGTGCTTATGACAAATGAATCACTTGATTTTATTCAAGCCCTTCTTCCTTGGTTGTGAGGTTGACTCCTCTTTCTTTTTGTTACCCTTCTTGGGTCCTTTACCTCTGCCCTTCTTGGTTTGTCCAAATAGGGCTTGGTTATCGTCACCACCCTTCCTGTTGGCCTTTGACTTTGTCTGAGTTTCCTTTTAGATACAATCATCCCTCTTTCTTTTCAAAGGAGAGAAGATGCTCACAAGTACAGATGCCCTGAACAAATGTTTCCCATGAAGCTAAGAATCCATTTAGTGCCATGTTTACTAACTTTGTGTCTTCAATCATCTCCCCAACTACTGAAAGTTGATCATGAATCTGCATGACCTTTATCAGGTAACTGTGGCTGATCTGGATATCTCTATGGCTCTGAGTTTGTTCTGTAATATCATCTTTCTAATTATGCTTTTGCTGGGTAGAGGCTAACCAGAAATCGAACCATGTCCTTCACTGCTTTCTTCCCAGATATGTGAGGATTAGGAATCAAATGATCCTTTATAGGCTCCAAAATCATCCGCTTGTCCTTCACTTTGTTCTTGTTGTGAGTTGCCAATTTCTGTGGATTTGTAGGTGGAGTAACAACATCGTTGACGATATCCCAAAGATCATTTTCTTGCAATAAGAAAGTTACCCTAACTGTCAATAGCAAGAAATCTGAGTCTAACTGATGCCATCTCCGAGATCTAGTACGCATACTCCCAGATCTGAAAAGTAAGTAATTACAACCTTTGAAACTGTCTAATTGTTGGTCCATGTCAGCAGTTGCTTTCGGCAGTTTATCTACTGCCGTAAACTGTTGAGAATCTCAATCAGAGAGGCTTTGATACCATGATAAAATTTCGTAACCCTAGGTGACTGATTTCCTTATGATCTTGTTCAAATAAATCAATTATAGAATATATTTAATAGCAGGAATTTAATTTCTGACAATAGCATCAATCACACAATAGCTGGAAAAGTAAATAACGGAAGCATTAATCAAATATACACATACATGGATGTTTTGTCCTTCAAAATGCTGACAAGGCAATGTCTGCAGACTGCTAAATACCAGCAGCTGTATGGTTGAAAAACCACCCCTGAACTGAGGTGTACAGCCTTCTGAGGAGGTACAGTCTGCACAAGAAAAAGACAGCAGCTGTATGGCCTCTTCTTCTACCCGTTTGTCGCCCTCCTCTCTCCTCTGGTCGCTCTTCTTCTGTTTGACAATAAACTTTGTTGGGATCTCTTTATTTTGTATGTCTTTATACTTTGTCTAAAAACCCAATCTACCAAAATCCTAATCTCATCTTGAGAGATACGGTTGAGATTAAATCCTAGTCCAAGTCATTAATCTATTAAATACATTTTATTAGATTCAACTGCAAAACATAATACTTTTCACTTCTTCTGAAAGTGAATTACTAAATAGAATATTAGTATTACACAATTTTCCTAAGTGGTTACTTTTGAAATGGCTTGAACCACTTCCTGCTTGTTCACACTGAAGCCTGTGCAAGAAGTCCCTGTTCGAGCTACATTTCTCAACAGAAGTTTACTGGTACCCCAATTTGTCTTTCCTTTAGAGAGTTTTCCATTGAAAGTCTTTGTTTAGAGTTGAAAAATCACGTTCATAGGACTGAACTCTTACACCATATGCTGCTCAGCTCTGTAAACAGTTCTTTGTAGCATTTTTCTTTATAAGATCTTGAAGTTGATGTACACCTTACATGGGGGTTGAACTACATGCTCCATATTCTAAAATTATAGATATCTGCAATTTCTTGAAAGTTTGGTGTTCTCAAGTATTAAATTTTGTCATCATGGTGATGGCAGAGGCTAGAGTATATGCTACACTGGGCACTTGGTACATCCGATGTTGTGGCACATTGTCTTTTCATCTTTTGGGCATATGGAGGATTCAACCATGATTTCCTTTGTGTAGAAGGCATCTAAGATTCTTTATCAGTACTCATTAAGTTCATGCTATATGCAACTATTTATTGGTGTATGAGATAATTTACCATTTGGTCAGAGAATTCTGGGTTGGCATATCAATGTCGGTCTAAATGATTGTATTGCATCTTTGACACTACTCTTTGTGTCTAATGTTCATAAGCAATGTTTAGTTTGCTCACCCAATTCTTTCAAGCATTTCTTTGACGTTAAAATTGGACAGTGCTAAGCAAATATTTTATGGATATTCAGTGCCAGAGATGGATGGTGGCAAAACTAATTTTAACATTTATTAGTGTGGATGCTTCCGCAGAGATACATATTGCTATTGTTTTTTCAGGTTTATCACTGCATATATATTTTGCTTCTGATGAGTACTTCTTCACTCATCCTCAAAGTAACATTACCTTGAGGATGAGTAAAGAAGCCACTCGAAATGCATTGGTAGCAAAATAATTCCACATACAACAATGACAACAATTTAAACATGTTTATAATGCCACATACATTGAAATATAAGATTAGAGAATCATACTGGTAAAAATGTCTGTCTCATCTATTTCATGCTGGAAATTGTTTTTCTATATGGCGGGATATTTTTTCAATATCTTTAATCTCCATGAACTAAATTCCTATCTCTTGCTGGCTATGCTGAAGATGCATGTGTTTGTGCCTGGATAGTGTGTAGTTCATGCATGGCATGCATACTTTCTATTTCAACTTTACTTATTAGACAGAATTGTCAGATTTATTCATCTGAGAGCTTTTTGGGGTGATTTAGTAGCTTGAAAGCTAGTTGCCTCTGAATATGGTAGAGTGTTCTTTGTTTTTATTAATATGCAAGGAACATTATTTTATATGCTTAATGTTAACTGTATTCACAATTTACAGAGGATGACACAAGCATTCCATTGGATATAAAGGTACCAGTTTTGGAGGCTTTCTATAAACACATATATGATCCTTCCTGGCACTTTTCATGTAAGAAACTCTCATCCTTAACTCCTCATATAGTTGTCCCTTTTATATCCCTGGGTTGGCATTTTGTGAAAGTAATTGCCTTTTTTTTACTCTGTTTGAGCATTGATTACAACAGGCAAACTTAAGGTTGATTGCTGTCTTCAGATTATCTTTTTACTCTTTGACCTTAATGTTAACTGTGAATGCCAAATTTCAAATAGCATATCTCAAAAAATGCTTTTGAGTTTGTATTGTGTCCTTCAGTGTGTGTGTAATATATATATATATAGATTCACTCTCTCTATATATATATGCACAGAGAGAGAGAGAGAGAGAGAGAGAGAGAGAGAGAGAGAGATGTTTACAAATTAACTTTTGGGGATCATATAAAAGCTCAATGGCTCTAAAACACTTCTTCTTCTGAATACATTTAAACATTCTGATATTCCCTTCTTTGGTGCTTTAGATCTTGTGTGCATATTCTCTTTTGTTATGCGCTATGTCCAATCATAATTTTCTGAGTTTATATACAAAAGGAAAATTCTATTTTATTACTGAAGCTATGTTATGTGAGCCCTCAATCCAGTTACTGATGATCAGCGTGTAAGATAGTTTCCTTTTCGAGGATATATTGCTGCCATTGCTTGAGTGCTTGGACCAATGCATAAAATTTATTGCCATAAGTGCTGTAGTTGAACTTGGCCGTGGACAAGGTCTTTGAATGCTATACCACTGGATACCTTCCTTGCTTAAGAAGAACACCTATGGTATATTGGGAAGTATCTGTCTCAATCTCAAAAGACTGCTGCAAGTTTGGGAGAGCTAGGACTGGGACCGAGCAAAGAGCATCCTTCAATTTCTCAAATGTGCATTTTTCTTTTGGAGACTAATGGAGTGTCTTTTGATTGCTGGCCTGATTCAGTGGGTGAATGATGTGGGATTAGAAGAGAATGGATTTCCTGTAGAAATTCATGCCTGCCATGAAACTCTTAGGGTCTGTAGTGTTGGTAGGTGTTGGCCAGTCCTTTGAAACTTGAACGTTGGTTGCATCTGTGTGAACTCCTTCATCAATCACAAAACCTAGATATTAGACAGAACATTGGCCAAAAAATGACTTGCCCATTTTGCCTACAATTTGTGTTAGTTGAGGAGGTCCAAAACTGTTTGGATACGTTGCAAATGATTGGACCAAATTCTGCTGAAAACCAAAATGTCATCGAAGTAAACAACAACAAACATTCTTAGGTGGGTGAAATATGCCATTGATGATTCACATGATGGTAGTGCTAAG
This sequence comes from Larix kaempferi, assembly GCA_027924585.1. Taxonomy (NCBI): domain Eukaryota; kingdom Viridiplantae; phylum Streptophyta; class Pinopsida; order Pinales; family Pinaceae; genus Larix; species Larix kaempferi. Next base: position 2,511,302 of record BSBM01001409.1, on the reverse strand, counting down.
TTGCACTAAACGTGGAAACGTTTACAAGTTTCGGAAACGGGAACGCTTGGAAACATGGACCCCCCAAAATGGGTACGTCAGGGGAAACGTGGTATATATATTTTTATATATAGTTTTTTTTAATAACAAATTATCTCACAATAAAATATGAATGAGGTTAATTTGTAGGTAGGTTTAGAAATGATTTAGAGGTTAATTTGTTTTCATTTTCTATAAACCGGGGTTTTTTAGATTTCCTATGGGTTCCAAGCCACTCACGGACCCTTGGAGGTTTCCTAGAAGTTTTGGAGATGTTTCCGAGTTTCCGCGAGTTTCCGGTATCGGTACGTGGGCATTTTAGGAGTTTCGTGCAACATAGTGGTAGTGCCACTCATAGAGACTAAGCTTGGTCTTGAAAGCTGTCTTGCATACAACTATAGGTTCCATTCAAACTTAGTGGTAGCTTGAAGTAAGGTCCAACTTGGTGAAGTACTTGGACCCCTTGAACTAATCAAGAAGACCATCAATTTGGAGCAGAGTGTTGGGTTCTAATACCTTTTACAATGAGCATGCATGGTGATTCTTATAGTTAAACATATAACATATTTGTCATTATCAATGGCACAAAACAAAGTCACACATAGTACATAGAAATTTCCCTCGAAACCCCTCTACTGGGGAAAATCAACAAACCAGTGAGCTTTACCACTCATCTATTACCAACACTCTTAAACCAGTATTTACAACAACGATTTACAAGATCACTACAACTCAAGCATGAAATCACTACTCTTGTACAGTACCAACACAGTCCAGTCGATACTTTACAGTACTTCTCACACTCTTGTGTTTCATACATCATACATAGCCTTTTAAGTTCTACCTTACATCGTATTTATAGATGCAATACACATACTAGCTTGTGGTACTCAAGTTAGTTATGGCTAACTGCTCATTAATGGTGGTCCATAACTTCCTAACCGAATGCAGTTATTTTGTTACAGTAACTTGAATGAGTCAACCATAGTTGATCGTCCGTTGAGCTTCTCGTCGTTCAAGAGTTTGTCAAATCCATGTTGTGCTCGTCGACTTCCCCGTCGACTAGTCGCGATTGACTACTAGTCGGCTATACTAGTCAGCTCTTCGATCACACTTTTATCGTTTGTCAACTTCAATTCCAGTCGACTTACTGCCAGTCGACTATCAACTTCGATCGTCGATTTACCTGCAAAGAATACAACACACCCAACATTTTTCGACTAGTTGTCTTCTTTGCATACACATGAGATTTCAAACCTCCAGTTCACTTAAGCAGGGCTAATAGGCCCATTGCTTCCCTACACCAAGTAAAATTTTCAGTGCTCACATACTTGGTCAACAACTCTGCAATGTTTTTCGGTGTCTACCTTTTCTAGCAATACTTTCTAGTTTTCCACCATGTCGCTCAGAAAGTGATACTGCACATTAATATGCTTTGTCTTTGAATGGTATGCAGGGTTCTTTGCCAAGAAGATTGCACTTTGACTGTCACAATCCAACCTAACAACTTGTTGCTTAAACCCAACTTTTGAACACAATCTTTGCAACTAGACTGCTTCTTTGCTTGCATGAGTGGCTGACATGTATTTAGCCTTAGTAATCGACAATGCAACGACCGATTTCCACCTAGTCATCCAACTGCTTGCTCCATCGAATAACGTGAAAACATATCCACTAGTCAACCATTTGCGGTCGAGATCACCGACCCAGTTAGAGTCGACAAAACCATGTACAAATATTTTTTTGTCAGTTTCAGGTTTTCCTTGGTAGCATATTGCATAATTCGTTGTGGCAGGAAAATACCTGAAAACTCTATTGATTGTGTTCCAGTGCTCCTTTCCAGGTGTCAACATGTATTTGCTCAATACTCCCATTGCATGGGCTATATCAAGTCGAGTATAGACCATAGTTTTAAAAATCAGAATCGGACTCAGCATTGATCGATGGTTAACTCAGACTTGGAATAAGAATCGGTAATGAATTGGTCATGAGTTAGCCGATTTGAATTTAATTACTCTGTTTACTAAAAAATATATAAAGTATTCAAAATTTAAAGAAAAACAATATTTTCAATATTCTATTCCATGATTCCAAAGCATTAGAGACAAAATATCCAAATTCTGCTCATGTATATACCATATAAGAGTGAATATAACAAAATGGCACAAAATGTACTATGCAATACATATCTATGAGACTGGGACTTGAACAAAATACATAATCTATGAGGCCTACAGGCTATATGGCCTATAGAGTCCAAAAAACAACATGCTATGAATCATGATGCCACTGCATCATGATCATACATCATACATAAATGATCATACTACATACATGATACTACATACTGCATACTCAATTGTCATACATCTTCAATGATCTAACTCATCACCATTGCTAGAACTAGAAGAAGAAGAACTAGAAGGACTAGCAATGGCATCATCATTTGGCTCAGGCTCGGACTCCTCATGCTCAAGGTCATCTGTAACTGCAGTAGTAGTACTAGATGAACGCCTACATTGCCTAGAAGCATGAGGTCGACTAGTGCTTGCCATGCTTGGAATCTCTAGTTCTACACTTACATGAACTGATGGTAATAGAGGATCTGCATCCAACTGAACCTCCATCAAGTCCCCCATCTCAATATCCATATTCAAATCAACATCATGATCAAACTTTGGCACTTGAGTCTCCACTACCCAATCTAAGGTTGGATCAATATCATCCAACACATTGGGATCTGTATTGTTAGATTATGACAACTGAGGAAGGTCTTCTATGCATGCATGTGCCCTTGCATGCAGAAGACGTTAATTAAAGAAGCCAATAAAATGTATTTAATTAATTTTTCCTAAGTTTACTTTGGAAAATTAATTAAAGTGGTCTAATTAATTATTGACTTAATGAAATTACTTTTCATAAAGTATGAGCGAAAAAATTAAAGTAATGGCAAGATCTAATCTTGACCATTCATTCTCACCGGAGGATCTCAACCTTAGATCTATAGTGAGATTAGGTTATTCGCTTAGCATTGAGTTATAAAGGAAAGATCAATTGGTGGAGAGGGCACAATTGCATTCCGACAGAGACGGAAGAGAAGGCGTGTGAGAGAGAAGTTTTTAAGAGAAGAAGATGGAGGAGCAGCGAAAGAAAGAATAGGACAACGCACAAGAAGAGAGAGACAGAAAGGACAGGTTGAGGTGTCCGTACAGCAGCCTGCAGGAGAGTCCGTACAGAATCCGTACTGTAGGCAGTACAGGCCGTACAACTACAACAGATCAGCTGCCTCGGGTTCTGTGCCAATCTGACAGGTTTTTCTTAAATTCTGTATGATTCGATTTTGCCATTGTGGGCTGATAAATCGATTTTCTGATTTGTAAAAGTTTCATATTTTCTGAAATAAAATTTACTCTCAGACTGCTGCACCAGTTTTCCCATCTTGGGTTTTTCCGGGGGTCTATACTCGAAAATATTGTGTTGTCTCTATTGGTGTGATTGAGTGGTATATCTCTCGGTATTTATTTCTGCTGCAAATTTATGAGTGAAGAAACCCTTGTGTGATTGAAAGTAATTAGTTTGCATGCTTTTAGTCCTAGCTGGGTTTTAAGGAAAATTTACATGGTATCAGAGCTCTTCTGAGTAGACTAAGAGATAGCAGCAGATTGCTTGGATAGATCACTGCATATCTATCCAAGGGTTACATGTACTATTCACTATGGCCGTACAGTTGAGAGTTGAGGATAGACTCCAGGGGGCACAGAACTTTCCTGCTTGGAAAGAAAGGATCACCAGGATCCTTGATGTCAGTGATGCTGAAGAGCACATTGATAGTGCAAAGGCTGCTCCCACAGATCCAGCAGATTTGGCTAGATAGAAGATCAGATCAGAGATTGGACAGGGTCAGATCAGAGATTGGACAGGGTGATTGGGTTTCGGAGCGGGAAGGTTTACAGACTACAGTTTGAGCCTGCAAAGGCTCTGGTCAGTAGCAGCAGCAGTGATTGTGAGTTGTGGCATAGGAGGATGGCACACTTACACCATGGTGCACTGAGGCATCTGAGACAGGTAGTCATTGGAGTTCCTTCAGTTTGGGAGGACAAGCACAACCACTGCAAGGGTTGTGCGTTGGGAAAGAACATCAGGAAACCTTTCCCACATAGTGAGCACAAGTATAAGGGAGCCTTAGACTTGGTGCATTCGGATGTATGTGGACCAATGAGTGTACATTCATTTAGTGGTTACAGTTACTGCGTCACATTCATTGATGACTATTCCAGAAAAACCTGGATCTATTTTCTGAAGGCCAAGTCGAAGGTCTTCGATCGGTTTCGAGAGTCCAAAACTCTCGTGGAGAACCAAACAGGGAGAAAGATCGAGATATTGAGGACATACAACGGTGGTGAGTACATCGACAGAGAGTTTGTGGAGTACTGTGCATTAGAGGGGATCAGGAAGGAAAAGACTGTTCCTCATCCCCCGCAACAGAATGAGGTGGCGGAGAGGAAGAACAAGACATTGGTGAGTGCAGCCAAGGCCAAGTTATTTGATTAGGGATTACCACTATTCCTATGGGCCGAGGCATTTCGGATTGCAGTATATGTCCAGAACGAGTGTCCCCACACTGCATTGGGGAGGAAGACACATGAGAGGTATTTACAGGTACTAGACCAGACGTGAGTCATTTGCGTATATTTGGGAGTATCTGCTATTGTCACATTCATGCTGACACTAGGAAGAAGCTGGATCCTTCTGGAGAGAAGGGGCTTCTAGTAGGGTATAGTGAGACTTCCAAGGCTTCTAGAGTATATATCCCAGCTCGCAAGAGGATCATTGTGAGCAGGGATGTCCAGTTTGACGCGGATAGAGCCTTGAGAAGATCTATGGACTTACCGGCACAGGAGCAACCAACCGAGGACTCAGAGGGAGTCAAGTTGGAGGAGTCACAGGTATAGATTCAGACACAGGGCACTGGCTCTGGTCGTTAGAGGGAGTCAGGTGGACAAGATCCTCCTATCTTTGATGGGGAGGATGAGCAGCAGCAGCAGGAGGACATCCAACAGCTGCAACAGGCAAACACTAGGCCACGACCTAAGTGGTATAGGTCCACAGTTCAGGATTCCAGACAGGTGAGCCTTCCACAAAGATCTTTCAGACGTAGCGTACCACTAGATAGACTGAGTTATATGGCACTAATGACAAAGTTGATTGACTCTGAACCTTCTAGTTTCGAGGAGGCTGCACAACACGATGTGTGGCAAGAGGCTATGGTTGAGGAGTATGACTCAATCATGAAGAATCAAGTATGGGAGGTCTTTCAGAGGCCATAGGATAAGAAGGTGGTGGGTTCAGATGGATCTACAAGGTAAAGCATGCAGCAGACGGAAGTGTGGAGAAGTACAAGGCACGCTTCGTGGCGAAGGGTTATTCGCAGAAGGAAGGTATTGACTATGAGGAAACCTTCGCCCCTGTCGCTAGGTATTCTTCTATTCGGACTATCCTATCATTGGCAGCAGAGATGGGTTGGCGCGTTCTTCAGATGGACGTGAAGACAACCTTCCTCAATGGAGTGATTGAGGAAGAGGTTTATATTGAGCAGCCAGAGGGGTTTGAGGTGGAGAGTAGAGAGTCTCATGTATGCAGACTGCAGAGAGCTCTTTATGGGATCAAGCAGGCACCTTGAGCATGGTACTCGAGGATTGACAACTATCTATGAGAGATGGGGTTCCAGCGGAGTGAGGTAGACCATAACCTGTACTTCTTGGCAGGATGATCTCTTTCTTACAGGAGATGAGGAGCTAATCAGGGACTGCAAGTCCAATCTTGGAGTAGAGTTTGAGATGAAAGACCTTGGGTTGATGCATTACTTTTTGGGTCTGGAGGTCTGGCAGAGAGATGGGTGCTTCTTCATTGGACAGGGGAAGTATGCAGTAGAGATCTTGAAGAGATTCAGGATGGAGGACTGCAAATCTATGGCTATACCTCTAGTTTCCAACTGGAGGAAGATTGATGCATCGGGATCAGATGAGTTTGATCCAACACTGTATAGGCAGCTTATCGGGTCGCTTATGTATCTGGTCAACACTCGACCCGACATTAGCTTTGCAGTCAACTCTTTGAGTCAGTTCATGGTGAACCCTTGAAGAGTACATTGGATAGCTGCGAAGCACATACTTCGCTACATCATAGGTATAATGGAGTATGGATTAGTTTATGAGCGCAGTGGGAGTTTTCAGTTGGCAGGGTTTACAAATGCTGACTGGGAAGGATGTGTAGAGGATTGGAAGAGCACTTCAGGTTGCTGCTTCAACATTGGGTCAGGAGTTGTCTCTTGGTTCGGCAGGAAGCAGAAGTCAGTTGCATTGAGCTCAGCTTAGGCTGAGTACATGGCAGCCAGCATGGCTGCATGTGAGGGGATGTGGCTGAGGAAGTTACTCTCAGGATTGTTCGAGAGTGAGATAGAGACTACTATAGTTCACTGTGATAATCAGAGTGGTATCAACCTTTCTGAGAATCCAGTGTTCCACGATAGGAGTAAACACATTGACATCCGATATCACTTCCTCAGAGATTGTGTTCAGAGAGGAACCATTTGGTTGGAGTATATTTAGACAAATGAGTAGGTGGCAGACATATTCACTAAGGCACTTTGCAGACTCAAGTTTGTGAAGTTCAGAGACAAGTTGGGGTTGTTACCGAATCCCTTCCTCATTGAGAGGGAATGTTAGATTATGACAACTGAGGAAGGTCTTCTGTGCATGCATGTGCCCTTGCATGCAGAAGACGTTAACTAAAGAAGCCAATAAAATGTATTTAATTAATTTTTCCTAAGTTTACTTTGGAAAATTAATTAAAATGGTCTAATTAATTATTGACTTAATGAAATTACTTTTTATAAATTATGAGCAAAAAAATTAAAGTAATGTCAAGATCTAATCTTGGCCATTCATTCTCACCGGAGGATCTCAACCTTAGATCTATAGTGAGATTAGGTTATTCGCTTAGCATTGAGTTATAAAGGAAAGATCAATTGGTGGAGAGGGCACAATTGCATTCCGACAGAGACGAAAGAGGAGTGTGAGAGAGAAGTTTTTAAGAGAAGAAGATGGAGGAGCAGCGAAAGAAAGAATAGGACAACGCAGAAGAAGAGAGAGACAGAAAGGACAGGCTAAGGTGTCTGTACAGCAGCCTGCAGGACAGTCCGTACGGAATCTGTACAATAGGCAATACAAGCCGTACAACTGCAGCAGATCAGCTGCCTCGGGTTCCATGCCAATCTGACAGTTTTTTCTTAAATTCTGTATGATTCGATTTTTCCATTGTGGGCTGAAAAATCGATTTTCTGATTTGTAAAAGCTCCATATTTTCTGAAATAAAATTTACTCTCATACTGCTGCACCAGTTTTCCCATCTTGGGTTTTTCCGGGGGTTTATACCCGAAATTATTGTGTTGTCTCTATTGGTGTGATTGATTGGTATATCTCTCGGTATTTATTTCCGCTGCAAATTTATGAGTGAAGAAACCCTTGTGTGATTGAAAGTAATTAGTTTGCATGCTTTTAGTCCTAGCTGGGTTTTAAGGAAAATTTACAAGTATCAGTTCTTCTATTCATCAATTGGTTGTGCCTAAGTCGGAGGTTGTACTGCACGAAGAGTAGATCATTTAACCATTTTTGCTTTAAACAGTTTCTCTTCTTGGTGTGAATCTACTCAAAGATAGACCAATTGCACTCATGCCCGGAAGAACTGCAGGTTTGAATGAGGACTCAAATTGCAAGCTTTTGCAATTGAGGACATTGGCTGCCAAATGACAACCACCAATGTGCTGCAAATGCAAAGAGTCAAGATAAAATTAATTCAACAAATTAGATTGTGAATTTGGCTAAAAATTGAGGTATTTACAATTTAAACAACATAATTTAATAAAAAAATGGAATTGTTTACCTGGTTGGTCCACATCTCTTGCAATATTAGCCACAATTTTGACAAAGGTACCCGTGGCTCTGGTGAAAGAGCTGATCTGTTGGTGTATCTCCAACTGTCCATCTCATTTGGGACCATGTGCTCAACGCACTCATACAATCCATCTTTCACCTCCTCGGTCTGATCTTCACCAAACTGAGCTCTATAATGAGACTTTGGGTTCAGGAAATACCCAACTGCATGTATAGGGCGATGGAGTTGATTGTTCCAACTCCTATCAATGATATCCTAGACAGGCCCATACTTACCCACTCTATCCTTGTGTGCTGCCCTGATTTGCTCCTTCGTCTGATCCATAGCCTCATAAATGTAGCACATGGCCAGTTTTTCCCCATCCACTAACCGCAACACCTTAACAAGTGGCTCAACAATTCTCACAACCTCTGCTGCTTTTTTTCCAAAATGAAGAGCTTTTAATTCTCTTCTTGGTGTCTTTTCCATCTTGTTTGTGGGCCCATTGAGATGAATTCCATTCGTCACTTGAAAACATTTGCTCCAAGTTCTAGGTCCGGGAAAGGAGAGATTGCAACGTGAGGAAGTGAGTTGCAAATCTAGTAGTTGTAGGCCTAACAAGTTCCCTGTCTAATGAAGCACAATACCCAAGCGTTGTTGTAGATGTACTTGGTGATGCTTTTGGCATGCTCTATAGTGTTCTTGATCCAATCCTCTTTGCATATATCCTCAAGCATGAGGTCGATGTAATGTGCTGCACATGGGGTCCAAAATATGGTTTTTTGTTTTCCCTCTAACATCTTACCAGCAAGAACATAGTTAGAGGCATTATCTGTGATGACCTGCACAACATTAGCAGCTTAGCTTCCCCCACATGCTCAACAACCTCATCCAAATGATGAAATAAATAATTTGCATCTTTCACCTTATCAAATGCATCACATAATCTCAAAAACATGGTTCCCTGTGGGCAAGAGACAAGGAAGTTTATGATGGTACAGTTCTTTCCATTGGTCCATCCATCTAACATGATAGTGCATCCTGTTCTAACCCACAACTCTTTGAATTCCTTCAGGTATTCCTCTATGGACACGATCTCTTTTTTCAAAAGAGATCCCCTCAAGTCATGCATACTAGGGCCTTTGAAGCCCTTACCAGTAGCTATAACAACATCCCACATAGGTTGGAAATGAGAAGAGCGAGCATCTTTGAAGGGGAGATCTATGATTCTGCATCATACCACAATCTAATTATGTACTCGTAGGCAACTTCTTTGTATTGCTTCTTCCAGTGGGCATCTAAGGTGGGTTGAACTTGTGTTGAAGTCAACTAAGAAGCATTGGCACTGGCAGAGGTGGTGGGAGGTGTGAAATAGCTTTGAATGTTATTCTTCTTTTTGCCCCTATTTTGTGCAGGCTCAAAGGGTAGAACATACTGAAAGGGATCCTTAAGGGTGGTAGAAGGGATAGATGAAGAGCCTTCATTTGAAAAATTAGGAGCATAGACCCCCTGCCCATCATTTCGGCAAGCCTCCTCTTCCTCCCTATTTCTTTCTCTCTCTTTTTTACTTAGCCTTATCCTCTTGAAAATTCTCAAAATGTTCTTGCAAATCAACCCTAATTTGCCCAATCACATCTAATGGAGCTTCACATGCCTTCACTTGGCCTCTAATAGCAACCAAGTGCTGTTTAAGCCTAAAAATCCTCCACCCCCAATCTATTTCTTGCAATAAATCTCCCCCTCAGTGACAATCTGCATGGATCCATGCAGGATCTTTTGCTTTTGGGGTCATTGTACTTTGTAGAATGTAGATCTGAAGTTGATTGTTGAACATGAGAAGAAAAAAAACAAAAATCTACAGATGCAAATAATAAAAGACAAGCAAATATAATGAGAAAAAAATAATATGGCAAGATGGCAGCATCAAGCATGTTTAAACTTTTAAAGTTTAACTGTTCACCTCCTCTAGGAAGCCTCCAACAGTCCAGATTCCAAGTAGGCAAGCTGCCAAGCACCAAGTTCCAAACTTCCAAGCTGTTACAGATTTACAGTGTTATAGTAAACATGCTACAATGACTGTTACAGGTTACTCCAAGGCTCCAACTCCAGTGCTCCAAGGCTCTAACTCCACCCTCCAACAGTCCAAACTTGAACTCCAAGGCTCCAAGGCTCAAATTTGACAGTTGACTGTCATTGCCCCCGACGACCGTCCCTCACTCACACTGTTTGCTACTGTTGCAGTGCTGCTCCACAATGAGAATAGGAAATAGGTGTAGCGAAATAGTGGGGGGGGGTTCATTAAGTAGATTTAGGCCCTAGGGTTGGGTTAGATTAGGAAAAAAATGAAGTTGCTGAGTGTTTTCAAGTCCGTGGTCCCCACGTGTTGGAGAGGAAAAAATCGATTGAGTTTTTAACTGGATTGAGTATCAAACCGATTTCTAGGTCGATTCAGATTGGTTTGTTGTCAACTTGGTGAATCGATCGATTCCAAAACTGATTTTTCTGATTTTTAAAACTATGGTATAGACCATTTCATACATCATAGTACTTACAACACTAGCATAGGGCACATGTGCCATGTACTCGATTTCTTCTTGTGTCTTAAGACACTATTCAACACATAATTTAACTCTTATAGCCTACAGGAATAGGGACCTTGACCGGTTTGCACTCCTGCATGTTGAAGCATTTCAGAACTATCTCAACATATTTACTTTGGCTTAACTAGAGCCTTCTGTCTCCTCGTTCTCTCTTTATTTCAATTCCAAGAATGAAATGAATTGCACTTAGATCCTTCATGTCGAACTTGGAGGACAGTTGCAGTTTCACCTCCTTAATTAGATCCATGTTATTTCTTAGCAACATGTTGTTGACATATCAAATTACATATATGAAGTGTTCATCGACTTTCTTGACATACACATAGTGATCAACTTGACTTCTCACAAACCCTAGTTGTTGGATATACATATCAACTTTTGGTACCACATCCTGGGTGATTGCTTTAATCCATAGAGAGACTTGTTGAGCTTGTAGACCAACTCCTCTCCTTTCATTGTGAAACCTTCAGGCTTCTTCATATAAACTTCTTCTTCAAGATCACCATGAAGAAATGTTGTCTTTACATCCATATGTTCGATCTGAAGATCAAATGCTGTAGCTAACAACATTAGTACCCTTATAGAAGTTAATTTAGCAATAGGAGAGAAAATCTCACCAAGTCAACTCCCTCGAGTTGGGAATATCCCTTTGCTACTAGTTGAGCCTTGTACTTCTCGACCTGTTCTGCTGCATTCATCATTTTCTTAAATATCCACTTATTGTTGATGGGTTTCCTTCCATTTGCTAATGTGACTAGATCCCATGTTTCATTCTTCCTCAAGGACTCCAAATCTTCTTCCACGGTGCTTATCCAGAGTTTACCCTCTGTCGAGCCGATTGCTACCGACTTGGGATCATCTTCAATGGCAGATAACACAAAAACAGATCGAAATTCTGGTGGACTATACTTTTCAGGTTATTGTTTTTCTCTACCAGACCTTTTGACGATCAGAGTCTGTTGTTCCACCTCTTTGTTGGATTCAGTCCACTTATATGAATCTTGGTTTTCGTCGTTAATTTCAAACTTTTGCTTTTCTGATTCTTTTTCTCTTTTGACCTCTTCAACCCTGGAAGTACCTTTGACTTCTTTGAAGATCACATCTCTACTATAAACTTCCTTCCTTGTGACTAGATTCCATAGCTTATACCCCTTCAGTCCATCCTTATATCTGATGAATATACATTTCTCAAACTGGCTGTCCAGTTTGCTTTTTTCTCTCTTTTGGGATATGCACAAAGGCATCACACCCAAAAACTCTGAGATGTGCAAGAGAGGGCTTCTTACTAGCCCATGCCTCATATAGAGTCTTGTCGACCAGAGTCATTGATGACAACCTTTTCACCAGGTAACATGCCCTGTCAACTACTTCTGCCCATAATTCCTGTGCAGTACCTGCACAACTGAGCATGCTCTTCGCTTTGTCCATCAACGTTCTATTCATTCTTTCAACAACTCCGTTCTGTTGAGGTGTGTATGGAATTGTGTTTTGTTGAGCTATACCATGCTGTCTGCAGAATTTGTCGAATGTCTTACTGCATAATTCTCCTTTGTTATCAGTTCTCAACACTTTGATCTTTTTTTCCAGTCGATTTTTTACAAGAGCTTTGAACTCTTGAAACTTCTCAAAGAGCTCAGATTTCTTCCTCAGAAAATACAACCATGTCATTTTGGAGAAATCATCTATGAAAGAGAAGTAATACTCTGATCCTCCTAGTGATGGGATCGGTACTGGTCCAAACACATCACTATGTATTAAATCCAGTATTTCCTTGGCCCTAATGATCCCGGATGAGAAACTTACATGTCTCTGTTTACCATAAATGTAATGTTCATAGAAGTATACTTCAGAACAATCAGGGAGACCTTCAACCATACCTTTATGGTGCATAGCACGGAGTCCTTTTTCACTAATGCGTCCAATCTGCTAATGCCGCAACATGGTCGAGTCGACTAGACAGGAAGATATATCATCGGATTTATGAAAGACTCTAGTCACACATCCATTGGTGCCTATTTTTCCCAATAGCTTGTACAGTGTTCCAGTCCGGAATCCTCTTATCAGTACCATGTCTCCTCGCACCATCTTGCACGTATCTTTGTCAAATACAAACTACACACTTGCATTTCCCATCTTGCTAACACAAATCAGGTTTCGATCCAAACTTGGGATATGCAGTACACTTGGAAGAGTTCCCCTCCTTCCATCTTTTGATAATAGTTGAACTTTACCTCGTCTAACAATCCTGGTTCGGTGAATAATCTCCTAGAAGAACGTCGCCGTTGTCGAACTTTTCATATTCACAGAACTATTCTTTGTGTGGTGTCATATGAAATGATGCATCAGATTCGATCAACTAAGAATCATGATCTGTCTTTGTACGCATCGAGGCCAAATACACATCCCCTTTTTCTTCAGTCGAAGGCTGACCATGATTTCTCAGATCCTTTGCTCTTCTCGACTTTCGTTGAATTACAGTCTCGCTTATAATGCTCGACTCTTCCGCGTTGACAACATTTTCTCGTCGTCGGACTAGGGGATTTAGATATGGTCTTAGATCTATCCCTCGACTTTGATCTTTTGTCGAAGGATTTACCTTTTCCTCTGTCATCTGGTCAACATCTTAGCATCATGGCGTCGTGGGTCGAACCTTCCATGTTCTTTCGTCTCATCTCCCTTGAAAACATAGATGCAACCACATCATCGATCTTCAATGTGGTATTTTTGCTTCCAATAGCCATGACTAGGCTATCCCATGAGTCTGGCAAAGAATGCAACAAACTGATACATTTCTCCTCCTCAACGATTTTAATATCCATGGACAACAACTGACTCGTCACACTGTTGAACGCATTCAAGTGCTCTATAATCAAGTCACCCTCATTCATCCTCAGAAGATATATAACTTCTTCCGAAGAAACAACTTGTTAACCAGAGATTTCAACTGGTACAAGTTTCCCAACTTTTCCCATAGCTTCTTTGCAGTGTCTTCTTTTGAGACATTCAACAATACAAAATCTACTAAACAAAATCAGATTGTACTCCTTGATTTCCTGTTGATTTTCTGCCAATCTTCCTTCGATACACCTGACTCACAAGGCCATAAACTTAATCCAAGGAAGGATTATAACCACACCACAATGCATCCTTAGCTATGAAACAACCATCTAGGATACATGAGCCGTTATAGAGTAACACCATCGATCCCCTATGGTCAAGTCTACATGTAAGAAAGCATTGACCATGAGTCAATTATTTAGCATATGTCATAACACTAGTGTCAAATGAATGTCCACATTGATCTATGGCACATAAGAAGGTGACCCGAGCGGGCTGTAAGTGTCTCTGGCTAATGTCCATGGGAAAACCATAGATCTCATCTGTGGAACTGTTGGATATGTTGTAATCTCACATAGTCAATGATCACCAAGTCACCCCTACATGTCAAGGGATAATCGAGCCATGAGACTTAGGAAATAGTGGAACAGCTGGGGTTATACAACCAAAAATAGGGATCCATAGGCTACAAACAAAAATGAAGTAATTCAAAGATAAAGAACCAAAATTGGTAAGAAAAAAATGCAGTTGAACACACAGTGAAATCTAGGGAGAAATTTCATCCCACAACCTAGAGAGCTTGAAGAAAGAGCACTGGGTAGGAAGAAAATACCAAAGGAGACTGGAATGGTGAAGTTCTTGAGAGGCCCCTAATCTTAAGGCATTGATACCAATTGATATGAGCACAATACCAGCAATGCAAGTAGATACTCAAACACAGGCTCACAAGGAAGAAAGTAAACAAGTATGTGAAGAGGATTTCTGGAACTGTACACATGTTGTACATTCATTTTTATTACTTTATATAAAGTACAAAATTGAGGGAAGAGTGATCAAAATTGACCTGGTTGCCAACAAAATACAATAAAGTTGGTGAGTGATCAATTTAGACCAAATCACCCAAAAGAGAGAAGGATAAAGTACAAAGTGTACTATAGTGCAAAACAGAAGAAATATAATACATGTTCACACATGCTCACGACTAAGTCTTATCAGCACTCTGGAGTCTGAATTATAACTCATTCTGGTCCATAAAGTTTGTCAAGAATTTACTTTCAAATTCAACCAAGAAGCTGCCCACAAAATTACCAAAGAATCTTCACCTTTACACATGCATATACTTAGTCAGGCTTAACAATCTAAAGAGAGAAAAGAATGATGTCAAAATGGTGGTTTAATTGGTCTGTGTAGAAAATTATACAAAAGGAAATATTTCTTTAATAGCCAAAAGAACGATCATGGGAATGCAGTTGGTTTACAAAGCTAACGAATATGGAGTGTTCAATGCAGCTCCTTTAGAAAATTAACATATGGTGAAATAAACTCAAATAGCATATAAAGTCCATATGCACTCCAGATCCACAAGTAGCAAAGATGAGGATCCTGGAAGAGGAGAGGGGAGTGACGACCAGTTATTTATTTTATATTATATCATGTTTTGAATTTCGACTACTGATACCACTAAGAATCAGTGCAATCCTAACATGTAATATAAGCTCCTGAATTAGTGTGTTGGGAAGTTTGTATGGTCTGGTGTTGGTTTGATCTATTTTGGTGATGGTGGTTGGTCACTTGTTCCCTTGCATCTGAGGTCTCTTGTAGGCTGAAAGGTGATGATCAGTTAGTTGTGGGATCTCTTAGTGGCTGCCTTGCTTAGCAAGTTTCAAGTTTTTTCTACGCTGATTCTGGAATGGACAATATGCAAATATCTGATCATCGTAGTGTATTGGAGCTAATAAAGAATATTGTGTATGGGATGTACTATATTGCAGAGGGATTTTCCATAATGGACCTATCTCCATTCTTTTAGGAGATTCATATTATGTTTTTTCCAGCTCTATGGAGGAGATGCCTTGGGCACTCCTATTTTGCTATTTTTATTTGCTGTATTTTCAAGTCCCATTGACCTGTTCTGGTCATCAGTGGACATTAATATAATTTCTTTCCTTTCTTTCTTTGTTTCTTAACAAGCAGTGGTATCTCTGAAAAGGTGTGGCAGCTGATCTTTTTTCTGCGTCACCTTTTATCTTGGTTTTGTTATTGTTAGGTTTTTTTCTCTATATGTTTGTGGAAGAAGACCATAACAAAAACCAGGTGGAAGTCGCTTGCAACTGCAGCTATTTTTCTCTAAAAATTAAAATATGTGATGGGGATGTCTGTGAATGTTCCCAATACAGCAAAGAAGCAAGAAACGTTTTTGGGCCATTTTCCAGTCATACTTATTTCAGATTATTTGATGCCAGATAGACCCTATAACTATGTTTTGGTAACTTGGCAACAGCATTGGTACAACACTTCTCTTCTGTTCTCAGTACTTGTTGCTTTTGGTGATTTTCATTTTTCTCCATGGATTATCTTTAAGGCTAGGCTACTTTAGTTTTCACCTGATTGTGAGTGGAACTGAGTTTTGGGCAATTGCAGCAGAGGATAAATATTGTTCTCCTGGAAGTACTTCTATGGGGGTCAAACTGATGATTAGCTTTCACTTTCTTAAAAACACAGATGATATCGCTGCCTATTTTGTAGTTATATTATGAAAATTGTGGTGGATAGTTGTATTTTTTCTTTCAAGGGAGCTGAACTTGTGTAAATTGTTACATTCACACACATTGTGGTGTACTTTTCATCGATTATCTATGGTTTTTATGCAAGATTTATTACTTCTATGTATATTTTTCTTTTAAATATTTCACGGTGTTTAAACATTCAGAACTTGGTCTGTGAAAATCTGGTTTTTGCAGAAATCTAATGTATTGTTGAACTCCTATTCAGGATAGGGATTATATTGTTTTTTCTTCAAAGCGTTCTATTATTGTATTTCTAAATATGAAAATAAAGTTTAAAATGTGGTTTGCTTTGTTGTGTTATGTCAATGTTTCCTCATTCTTCAATGTTGTTATATGCAGGTGGAGTGAAGGACTACAAAGAACTGATGGACAAATTTCATCATGTTTCAACTGCCTTTTCACGGCTTGGAAGGGGGTGTGTTTATCATCGTTCTCTTTATGCTAAACACATGATTAAATTGCATCTTTATACTAAACACATGATTAAATTGCACGAGGGATAATGCAGTTGTCTTATATGTGTTAAAAGGGAGTGGCAATTTATAAATATAATCCTCGAAATTCAGGATATGATGGATTTTACTTGGACCATATCTGTATGAACATGTTTAGAAAAAGTCTTTGTATCTGGATTATATTGATGTCTACAATATAAAATATGAAATTTGCCAAAAAAGCTAAGTCTTCCTAAGGAAGGATATATTAAATATTTTCAAATCTATTGAGACTCGAGAGTCATTCCTATTGTTTTTCACTTGCACACGAGTTTAGATTCGTTGACTTCTAAAGTCCACCTGCATATAACAACATTGAAGAATGAGGAAACATTGACATAACACAACAAAGAACTGATGGACAAATTTCATCATGTTTCAACTGCCTTTTCACGGCTTGGAAGGGGGTGTGTTTATCATCGTTCTCTTTATATTAAACACATGATTAAATTGCATCTTTATACTAAACACATGATTAAATTGCACGAGTGATAATGCAGTTGTCTTATATGTGTTAAAAGGGAGTGACAATTTATAAATATAATCTTCGAAATTCAAGATGTGATGGATTTTACTTGGACCATATCTGTATGAACATGTTTAGAAAAAGTCTTTGTATCTGGATTATATTGATGTCTACAATATAAAATATGAAATTTGCCAAAAATGCTAAGTCTTCCTTAGGAAGGATAAATTAAATATTTTCAAATCTATTGAGACTCGAGAGTCATTCCTATTGTTTTTCTCTTGCACACGAGTTTAGATTCGTTGACTTCTGGCTAGCTTGAGGAAGGATATATTAAATAGTCTCAATTCTATTGAGACTCGAGAGTCATTCCTATCGTTTTTCTCTTGGACATGAGTTTAGACGGGATGACTTCTCGCTAGCTTGAAGGATCATTTTTGAGACATCCTTCAGGTTTTCTAATAAAGGTGCTATTGAGAATGACTCATTGTAACATTTTGCAATGCTATTTTTCTTCTTCTTATAGGAGTGTCAAAAACATTTTCTCCATGTTTAAGATGAAAGTACCCAGTTTTTCTACACAAGGCAAACCTAGAATTATATCAATGTCTTTATAAAACATGGATGTAACATTGAATTTGGATATGGAAGTATAATCATTAACTCTCAATACTAGATCATTTATTTCATATTGTTCTTTGTTCCTAAATTTTAACATTTCTCTTAAACTCATCTCATGAAACAATAATTGATTGGCCATGCCAACATTGATGGATTCACCTTGTCGCTCAGACTAATAGGATTGTTAACAACTTTTCCTTGAATGGTCCCTTTGATTTTTAATCTTGTCAAACGAGGATTTTGAAGACCTTCATAATAAAACTTTCCTTCTTTTCCTTGATTTTTAATAATGTCAAACAAGGGTTTTGAAGACCTTCATTGCACAGAGAGTAGCCAAGTGCTCTAGAGCCCAATATGGGGGGATGTTGTCACATAACATAACGTAATGTAACGTAACGTTATGTAATGTTACCAAATATAAAAAGTAATTAAAAAAAATCGTGTCAGCTCAAAATAAAAAATTAAAACCAAATAAAAAATAATTAAAAAAATCCATAAAATGAGCATAGATCCATATTAAACCCAGATCTATCAAGCATCGATAGGATCCAATTTCTTGAGGTGTAAATTTTTTTATTTAAAATTTTGTACATGTCCAGAAAAAATAGAGCATAGATCCATCTTAAAACCAGATCTATCAAACACCAAGAGAGATAGACCAGATCTATCAAACACCAAGAGAGATCAAATTTCTTGAGGTGTAAATTTTTTCTGGACATGTACAAAATTTTATATAAAAAAATTTACACCTTAAGAAATTAGATCCTCTTGATGCTTGATAGATCTAGGTTTAAGATGGATCTATGTTGATAATTAAACTTTCCTTTCATGCTTTCTATTACAATCCATTTTTAGTCCATTTAATAAATTAATCTATGACCATTTTTCTTTTTTTTTTTAGTGGGATCACTTTTATAAGGATATAGTGCACCTTCATTTTAAAATTTTTTACTTTATATATGTCACCTTCACCTTATGTATTTTATAACGATATATAACTTTATATTATCTTGGGAATCCTTTTCACCATGTGAATAGAATATCCACCCTTTGCTATTGGTCGTAAACTTTTAAAACCTTTTTACTCTTATTCCTCTTAATCAAAGGGTCGACTGTTTATTTTGGACAGCCACCACGGTTGGTTAGTCCATGAATCAGTTACAACATATGTAATTGCCCCCACAACAATGTTCTGCGATTTCATTGATCGAAATTGAGGAAATGTCAGTATGTAACGAATGCTTATGGTCTTATCTTCTGGTGGTGGTCAATTTCCCTTAACCCACGGGCGGCGATAACCTTCCTTTAATAATTGAATTTATTTGTCAAATCGGATGATATTCACCGAATCTGGCGGCTCTGCTGTAGGTAACGTACGCAAAGGTACGGACTGTCAGCAGCAGTCATATAGGGTATGGGGGTCGCGTACCCGCGGTGAAAGAGAGCACAACATCCATACGAAGTTTGTAGGTGGTGGTATGGAAATTTGAAAAGGTGGCTACAGTTCTGCGACTCTTTTTAGTAGTAGTAGCTTCTCACAGAGCGATTGATTTAGTATTGGCATTTTTTTGTGTTCTAGCATTCAGGTGCTCCTGTCTATCTTTTATGGTGTCTCTATGCAATATTTGAATGTCGGCAAAGGTGATCTTATAACTCTAATGGTATGGCAACGGAATTTTCAATTTGTAGTGGATTAATCTTTCTTCAACAGACTCCTGAATTTTAAATGGCCAAAAGCCGAAGCGGGTGGTCAAAGATAAAAAATAGATACACTCTGGAAAATGGGGTGGCCAAAAACCAGATGAATTAATGTGTAATAAGAGATATTGCCAAGGGCCAGATCAGAAACGTAGATTTGGTACAAAATGAAATGAAAAAGGATCATTTCCTAAATATAATATAACATGAATAATTTGGTTCATAAATTGAATATCCATTGTAGAAAGGACAATAGGCTAAAATCTATAAAGGACAAGTAATAACTATACTTGAATAAAGACAAATGATTGATGGATTACAATGCCATGGAACGGTGTTATACATTGACTAGTCATCGTGGCTGAATAATCATGTCTTTTGGTTAAGTTGTGTCACTTTATTAATTAACGTTTATTACTATTAATTATATATATATATATATATATATATAAATAAAATTCCTCATACAAGAAATACACAAGTCCCTTCATTACATAATTCCTCAGTGCCTTCTCTGTTCACAATAGCCCCTTCACTCTTTCACCTGCTTCCTTCTTCTTATCGTGACTTTGATACCACATTGTTTTACACACACTTGTGTGGACAGGAATACACATTAGAATGATAAAGAGCGGATTTATGTTATTAGATGATGCTATGTCTCATTACATAGTAGGAGAAGAGTATGTTATGTAACTCCCAAATACCTAACTGATAACCACTGCAGTTAGTATTATATTAAATGCCTCATTGTTACATCTTCATTTATTATATGCCTAAGTTTTAATACATCTGAGTTTTAAATATGATCATTATCTCTAACAATAAAGTAGGGATATTGCGTTCAATGTGTAAATAATTTTCCTAGTTATAAGAATATCTTGTGGAATGCTGATGGTTGTTTCTTAAATAATTACACATACTATGATAAATAGAATCTTTAAAACTGAGGTAATTAGGTGAAATTTATTGACTAAAATGTTCTCATTTCCATCTATTTGATTGATTTTATATAGCTGGGGATACATCCCTTTATATCAGCCTCTAATATGTCTTGTCTGGATTGCATAAAACTGCAAGGTTTCTATAGATACCAAAATGCCTGTGTTTTCTCGTTTATTATTCTTTCTAATTTATGCAACCAAGCTTTGCCAATCTCATAATTCTAGTGTTCAACTTCGAAGAAGGAAAGTTTTATTAGTATTTTCACTTGCAAGGGCAAGTGTACCCGTTTTGATATTATTATACAATAGCTTATTCATACAACCAGCCGCATTTCTTATTTGATGTGCAGATATCAGGAAGCAATTGAAGAAATAACTAAGAGGATGGGTGCAGGGATGGCAAAATATGTCGTATTAGAGGTATATGACCAGTACTTTATTTTTCAAAGTTAGATTTATAATACCGTCACACAAACCCTTGATTGTTGTTATTATCAACAAAATGAGGATTTGAACTACTTGTTTCTTGCTATGGTTGGATGTTTGGAATAACTTACAATTATATTCCTTCCTTTTGTGCTGGTTAATAGACAGTCACAATTGTTGTAGATAACCATTTATGTACATCTATTTGGCCATTGAGGGTGTGAAACTAAGTCGCACGAAACGTGGAAATGTTTCTAAGTTTCGGAAACAGGAATGTCTGGAAATGTGACCCCCCCAAAATGGGTACGTCAGGGGAAATGTGGTATATAAAAAATTAAAATACAATATATAGCTTGGTCATCTTAAGTAATGCCAATCCTGTACCCTCATACATGATAGAGTCCACTGGAAATGCTACAACCCTACCAACCCTGAAATCCTGAAAATTGTAAAGTTTGTTGAATTCTAAATGGGATATGAAATTCTAATTTTTCCATATGAAGTCCAATGAGGTTAGAACCACTCGCAAACATCCTGAAACAATTAATGGTAATGTTAAAAATTTAAGTAAAAGGATGGAAAGGTAAGATAAAGGAGAATGTCACTTTTAACATTACCATTAATTACAAGGTGCATAGTCCTCGCATTAGCATTTGCACCTGGCATTTCAGCTAAAACTCATTAGAAACATGTCAAGATTCACCTGAAACAATGCAAAAACATCGTACGGTACGATTGGCGACGTTTCCAAACTGTTTAGTACTAGTTTCCGTGTTTCCACGCGTTTCTGGTACTGGTATGGTCCTTTAAGTGGCGTTTCTTGCAACAGAGGTGTGAAATATTTTGATAGTCTCTTCTTTTTGAAAGAATGGTTCTTATATGAACATAAAAAATTCAAGGTACAAAATTGAATCATATCTATGATTTTATCTAAAGGACAACAAAAATGTTCTTAAGATAGGTTGAACCCAAGAGTGATAATCCTTGGCATAATTTTTAATGGGATATGTTAGCGATCCAACTAGCACTTGAGATCCAAAGTACAAGATCGGTGCTAGCCAATGGGCAACTCAAGACGGATGCCAATATCACTTGAGACTGGCTCTCCTTTGGTAAAGGAAGGTGTCCCTAGAATAGGATTACTAATACAATGGACAAGTAGGGCTGAAGGTGATGTGAAGAGTGGTCTTAGTAAAACTGATTTTTTATTGGGTTTATAAGATTCATTTTAAAGGTGGTAGATTGATTCTATTTATTTAATTATTTATCCCTTACAAGCTCAAATTCGCAAGCAATGGTATTGCGTCCAAATGATACATCATTGGGCTTGGGCTTGGAGATGAATCCAACGCATTGGGATTGGAGATGGATCCAATAAAGACTCTATTGCTCAATTCCCATTTTGATCATCTCATGGATGTATGACAACATATTCATCTCAAAGCTAAAAGCCAGTGTCGATTCTTGAATTTCTTGGAGACCGTCGAGTAATTGATTGAGGAGAAAGAGGGCCAGATGGAGGCTATCCTCCATACTATCCACGTGACCTCACCTTTGGTATCTCGACACTGCCCACACATCCTCTACATTGCCCATGCAAACTCACTTCAAATCTACTTTACATCTCTATGTTCATCGTGGGGATTGTTATAAACTAAGTTGCACACAGTTGGACTTCCAGAGAGCCGCCAAAGTTTGCACAAGTACTTGTGCATTTTAGTGTTCAGAAGTTCAAATCAGGCTATTTCAAAGGCCCTTTTTTATTTTGTATCGCATGTTCATGCCCCACGGGGTTTGTAATAAAGTTGGTCTAAGCATGGTCTTTTTGTAACAGGCTTGGCTTACCTCAGGTTTATCTGTCAAGGGGATACTCTAGAGTCTAGAGTGTTTTTTCCTTAGGAATTATGCGTTGCGCTTCAGTGACGTATAATTCCTGAGTTTTTTACTCACATCTCCAAAGCTGGAGTATTCACCTTGGTGGTCAAACCTTGGGAGGTTATTAAAGCCTAAGTGTCTATGTATTTTTACATGCTAGCCATTAGTAATAAGTTGTATGGACATGCACTAGGCCTCCTAGGAGTTTGAGTCAATTCCGAGAAAAATAATTTTTTTCTGCAAACTTAAGCCATTTTTTAATGGTTTAATTGAGAAATTTCAAAATGTAATAAAAGTATGATTTGGAGGCAGAATTTGGTGTAGGGGTGCTCGTTTTCTCACTCAGAGCACCCTCTTTACCCCAGGACCCAATCTTCCTATGTTTCGGGTGATTAGATTATCACTTGGAGCATTTTTCCTTATCGGGCCGACAGAATGACAAATAAATGCTAATGGTGCGACAAAATGACACCAATATAAAAAAAAATATAATTGAAAAAGCAATTAGCATGTGCCAAAATGACTTGGCAACTCATTCCAAATAAAGGGCGATTATATTCCTAAGGTTAAAGCGTCATTTTTGGGTTGATTGGAAAGTCAAATGTGTGAGTATCACTTTATGGATGCGCCCATCTCTCAAGATTTGCGACTCCTCCATATGGCGGCTTGTGATTGAGTGTGATAATTTCAAGGTAGGATGCGCCTACCTCATGGAGAGGTGGCGCAATCCTCTTGGGTTGGTTTCCAATCAAGTGCCAATCACACCAAATCAATGCCATTCACTTCTAAACGTTGAACTCTCTCTTCTATGATGCGCCCTCCCTTGATGGAAGCGCCCTCTCATGCTTATAATTTGTTATTTAAGCGAGTGCTTGCCTTCTCTTTTCACTAGTTGGTGTTGAGAGGCAAAGCTCTGTTGCTATTGTACTTCATTGATATTTTTTGAGAATAAAGAGACTTTGGAGGTCGAATCCTTGTGTTGCTTTGGTGTGTGGATGCATGATCAATGTGTTGAACGAAGGTGACTTGTAGTGAGCTGCTCATCTACTTCCTGCTTCGATTTTGGTTTACTGTAAGGACAATTGTTGGTTTTGTAAGCTAGATTAGTAAGTTTGTTTACTTTTCTAATCTTGTTGTTTTATATGATAAGAGATCTAGTTTTAAAATATTTCAATTGTTTATGAGTATTTTGGCATTGATTTCTTATATATTTGGCTTCCAGATCTAATGCTTTGTGTATGAGTTGATGTAAGCTCCAGGTACCCTTTTGGTTGAAGGAGAAGAGAACTTGCTTGTCTCTCTTTTCTTTATCTAACTTCTTTCTTTTCAGATCTAGTCCCACGACAATCCAGGAATACATCTCTAAGTCTCGGTGTCTCGCTTAAAAGAGCTTCCGTTCCCCTTCTCCCCATTTTAAAGCTATTTTGGTTACAGTTACATTTTTTGGTTTAAAGCATTTCTAGATCTACATTCTAAAGCTACGCTGCTGGGAATCGACCCCCCCCCCCCCCCGCCCCATCGAATCGATCCCAATTCGCGCTCTGGACGGAATTGATGAGGAATCGATTCAGGAATCGCGATTCCTCATCAATTCCGCCCGGAATCGATCCCGTAATTCGCGAATTGGGCATCAAAAAAACGATCCCTGGAATATTGAAATTCGCTGCGGAATCTTTGATTCCGGGTCGATTCCAGATCGAACCCGGGCTTAAAAATCGAACCCTAAATCGCTCCCGAGGTCGATTCGGCGGACAGGGCGGATTTATGAATTTTTTTTTGGTGGGCTAGGTCATTTTGGGCCAATAAAGGGTGAATGAGTCCATTTGGACTCATTCCATTACTCATTTGCTTGATTGGGAAGAGTTTGAGCTTGGAGTGAGTTTGCTAGTTGTTTGAGAGCTTTGAGCATTGAGAGGGAGATTGAAGGGGAGAGCTTGCAAGGGAGATTGAAGCTTCCATAGAGACATTCAACCACCATTGAAGAGCCAAAAGGTAGGCTCTAAAAACTCATCTTTGTTTGTTTTTGCAATTTTTTTTCACTATGTTAAAAAATGGAAAACTTGCAATGTTCTCTTCTCCTACTCTTTCCAATTTCTTCTTCTCCATCATTCTATTGCAGGGAACAAGTGACTCTCATCTTGAATCGAGAAACATGATGGGTATGTGGTTTTGGTTTTTCATTCCACTTCTTCCCATTATGATGGTGTTGGGCAGTAGATGTGGTGGTGGTAGTGATGAGGGGGAAGAGGTAGAGAGTGATGCATACCAAGGAGAAGAGGAGGAAGGGGAAGAGGGTGATGATGATGTGGGGCAAAAACAAAAAGACACAACACCTTTGTGGAAGTATGTGACAAGGCAAGGGGGAGGGAGAGGGGGTGGAACCACAAAGTTTGCATGCCCCCATTGTGGGAAAACATACACAGGTTCATATACCCGGGTGAGAAAGCATTTGTGTGGGGTTATGCCATGCGATGTAGGTAAGTCTCATGGAGTCAAAACTTGTGACAAAGTGGGAGCTAAAGAGAGAAGCAAATACAGGATGGAAGAAGAGGCCGCTCAAAACAACTCCAAGAGATCGAGGGTTGATTCTGAATCCCCACAGAGAATGTTTAGTAGTGGAGCTGGATCATCATCGGCTCGATTGGGAGCCTCATCTCCCTATGGAGTCTCGCCTATACGAAGAACATTATCCGATTTCCTTGACCAAGGTTGTAGAGATGATGTGGATTCAAAAGTTTATAGGTTTCTCTATGCATGTGGTGTGCCATTCAATGTTCTTCGCTCACCCTATTGGCATGAAATGGTACAAGCCATCAATGGTGGCCCCCAAGGATACAGAAGCCCTGGGTATGACAAAGCTAGAACCGTGGGACTTGACAGGGAAAGAGCCAAAATCAATAGTGCTCTTGGAAAGTTCACAAATGATTGGTCCAACTATGGGGTATCCATTGTATCTGATGGGTGGACAAATGTTAAAGGCAGGCCATTGATAAATATTCTTGGCGTTTCTGCTAGCGGTGCGGTCTTCCTTTCAGCCCATGACTACTCAGATCGCTACAAGACCGCTATTAATATTGCACAACCTTTACTTAAAACCATTCAGGAGATTGGGCCTTACAATGTCATTAAAGTCATCATTGATAATGTTGCTAATTTTAAGGTAGTAGGAGCAATCATTGAGGATAAGTATCCCAACATATTTTGGTCAGGGTGTTTGGTTCACACATTGAACCTTTTGATGCATGATATTGTTAAGATGAAGGACAATAATTACCGACGGATTGGTGCCTTGTACAAGAGAGGTAAGAAAATGATCAAATTTATTACCAATCATAGCATGGCCCACCACATTTTTCGCAATCACTCTAAGTTGGAGCTATTGAAGATTGCAAAGACTAGATTTGCTAGCTACTACCTCACCTTCAGGAGGCTTTTGAAGGTAAGAGAGGCATTGGCTAGTATGGTCCCAAGTGATCCATGGCAGGAATTGAAAGACAGAGCTGCAAGTGCATCAGATAGAAGTGACTTTCAGGAGGTGGAGGACACCGTTCTTGAAGGTCATTTTTGGTCACAGGTTAGGTATGTTCTGCAGTTCACCAAGCCAGTTTATAACATGATTTGTTTTTCAGATACAGATCAGCCGGTGATTGGGGAGGTATATGAGCAGATGGATAGCATGCTTGGTCAAATCAAAGACATTGTTGAGCAAAAAGATGTACTCTTGTATGACCATATTCATAAACATGTGGTCAAAAGGTGGGATAATCTAAATGTTCCACTCCATGCCCTTGCATATGTCCTCACCCCAAAATACTATTCTCCAATTTGGTTGGCCCAACCTGCACCTGGGGGTGGAGTAAGGAAAAAACCCCACACAGATCCAGAGGTTGTTGTTGGGTATATGCAAGCATTAGAGAAGTTGGTCCCTGATGAGGAATAGTGTGCTCAAGTACGGAGTGAATTGGGCATATACATAAGTGAGCATGGACGCTTTGGTTCCCTGTTTGCAACCAAAGATCGAGACAGATTGGATCCTATCCATTGGTGGAACATGCATGGCTCTGGAGCCACATGTTTGCATAAATTGGCGCCAAGGGTGCTATCACAGGTTGTTAATAACTCTTCTGCAGAGAGGTGTTGGAGCACCTACAACTTCATCCACAGTGTAAAGAGAAACAGTCTGAATGTAGATCGCGCAGAAAGCTTGGTTTATGTGCACTACAACTTGAGGTTGTTGTCCCATTATCGTGAGGCGGCCAGGAATGATAGAACATTTTTGACTTGGGACAATAATCCAGAGGAGGCTAATGTGGAGGATGGAGCCATAGCATTAGAGCGCTTGGAGGCTGAACTATTGGGTGATCATGATGATCCAATTCAAACTACCCATACAGAGATGCCACCCCCAAGCAGAAGCAGCTTTCTGGATGCAGGAGTTTTGCCGTTAGCTTCACAACGTCCAATTTCAGCCCGCGGGGGCCATTCATCTTCTTCTCATGTTCCACGATCACTTCCACCAGCACCTATCCCACCTAGAACACGAGAAAAGAAATTGGAAGTTACTCATGGCAAGCGGAAAGCTTAGTAGATTCATAGTACTTTGTAGTTTGTATTTCATTTTCATGTTTATTTTGGCGGTTGGCCTATTTTGTAAACATTATGGCCTAGTTTGGAACTTTGATGGCAAATATTATATGTTGAAATTTGAAGGTTGATGTTGTTGATGATTGATGATTGATGATTTGATAATGATCATTTAATGACAATGTTATAAGTTATAGCTCCTAGAATCTAGAAGACGAGATGATTAATGTTATATCAATGTGTACTAAATGGTTATATGAATATTTAGATTCTATGTTTTGATGTTTTCTATAGCTAATTTGGCATAATACATGTTTTTTTTAATTTATATGCATCAAAATATATATTATATAAAAAACGCTCCCGAAATGGAAGCTTTTGAAAATTTCGCTTTTCGGTCCTGCTCCCGCTCCCCGCTTCACTCTCGCTCCCAACAGCGTAGTTCTAAAGTATAAATCATAAGTAGTTTATTGGCTTTAAATCATATTAAAAATCTAGATCAAGTTTTTCAAGTTTATTTTTGAAGTTCTAGATCCAAGTAGTTTTGGCTTTTCAATACAAGTTACTAGTTTTGCATAATAAAAGATTTGTGTTGTTTAGTCTTAATCTTTGAACTTATTTAATATTTGGCAATCTAGTGCTTTTGGTTTGCTTGCCATCTCTTAAAGAGGAAATCAAAGATCCTAAGAAGGCAAGATTTCTAGCTTACCTTAGCTTATTTTTGCCTATTTCTTTGCTAGTGATGTTAGAATTGTTTTTGGAAATTTTTTGTAGTATGGCCAAAGACACTTTTTAAGTTTTTTTTGGCTATTTTAAAATTAATTAAGCTCGCTGTTTTTTCTGATATTTTAGCAAGTTTTGAAGATTTATTGGTCAAATTCACACGTTTGGAACCTCTTGTGACCATCCTGACAACCAGTTTTACCATTTCTTTCTTTATTCTTGCACTTGAAAGCTGTTTGGTGCCTATTTCATAAAGGACCCACAGCATTTCTTCATTGGGTTAATGTAACTAAAGAATAAAGAGAGCTTAGTAGGCTATTCCAACACTTGCCCCCATCCCCTAGGGGGGATCGCTTTTTTTTTTTGTGTTTTTTGCCTTTTTTCATAATTTTTGCTTTAACTTAGTTCTTTTATGCAATTAGTAATTAGACAACATCACGAGCAGAGAATCCGTCCACGGAGGGCTGTATAGATTAGATTTATCATTTCATGCTTTTGTCATTTTCTACAATTTTTTACAATCTTGCAATAAAATTTGAGCCCTCGCTTTCCTGAAGTACTGCACCTTTTGGAGTGTGAAAAAGAGACTCTTGGGCTGTAGATTAGTTTAATAAATCACATTTCAACACTTAATAAAAGTTATCAAGACTTGAAATCTGAAGTATGCTCTTGACCGCTGCAGCATAGACTGAACAGTTGGCCAATAAAAGAAGGACGTAGAGTGACTAGTATAATAGGACAATCCTTCAACGATTCAATCTTTAGAACTCGTGAGGTCGAGTGAGGCTAACTATAGAGTTAGTAGGCTGCCATAAGCAGGTTCATCCTCGCCTGGCTGGACACTTGGTATAGAAGTCACAACGCCCAGTTCGAAGGAGGGATTCTGAGTTGGGCCAAACAAAAAATCAGCCCACTCCTTTAATACCCTTAATAAATCTAAATAGAACAACAAGACTTCGCAATACTTTCACGACACAACACATCAACATTATACCCACAACCTCAGCACTGGTCATCATACGTTATCATTGCTTAAATTAAATTCATAAAATGTCGTGAATATATTTAATATCACGTGTTGTTGTATTCAAACTAAATTGCAAATTGTTTCCTTGTTACAATATTATCATTTTCATCATTAACTCCTGGAATAGTTTTTACTCTTTTCTTTATATAGTTTAAAAGCCATAGTTTCTTTTATAAGGACCACACCCCTTAGCTTCGCTAGGAGTAGCTTAGACAGAGGAGTCGAGTAATCAGGGGACAACACTTGACTCTAACTTGCCCCCAAGGACACACCGAGCGGCTTGAAGGTTTCCTGCCGCGTTTCCCCCCAGGTGTGTATTAGGCAGAAATAGGGATCCACCTGTTCTTCTTCTTCATCTCTTGTAGTATTTGCAACGGTAGTGTTCAGCTTTTTTCTCCATGCTTTGAGTTCATTTTGTTTGGCCTCCATGACCTGTTTGTTTTCGATCATAAAGTCATTTTCCTTGCATAGGAAGGTTGTACTTTCCTTTCTTATACTGAGTAACCTTGTGAAATTGTGCTTTTTGCAAGCTTTGTTCTTGCAAAACAAAATTTTCTTGGTCTTCAGAACATTAACTATTGTTATTGAAGGAAATGAACAACCCGAACTTTGAGAGAATTCCCTTCTTTCGATTCTAGCTGCTGCTACTCCACAGTTTTTGAAAGCTAGCTGAGGTCTACAAGAATCAACTTCTCTCGTGGTGGTAGCCACAACTGGTAGTCTAATCGTTGTTCACTGGAAATTCCATCTGATTGGGTTTTTGTAAGATGAACTTTTTCTTGCTCGCAAAGTAATGAAGTTGAATGGTGGGCGACCTTCAATTTCTGTTTAGATTACTCTTGTCACCTGTTTAAAAGAGAGGAGGAGCATATTTCCTTTGAAGAAGTGCAATTCCAAAAGAACCTTCTGTTTGAGTTGAGAATTCTTACATAAATATAGGCAATGCTGGTACCATAGTGAATCATTCTTCCACACAAATTTATCTAATGAACTACGGTCCTCTTGCATTTGTTGAATTATCTTGCATGCCTTTTGATCCTACTTCCATTCTATCCTTGCTTCTCTCACCCAATAAGATTGCACAATGGAAATAACACATAGTAAACGCTGTGTGTCATTTTCTCTCCTTGAAAGTGCATCTACCACCACATTTTGTTTTCTTTTTTTGTAGATAATTTCAAATTCATAACCTAGCATCTTTGTAACCCATTTTTGTTGCTCTTTTGAAGATAATTATTGTTACAAGAAGTAGTTAAAATTGTTATGATCTGTTCTTACCTTGAAGAGGCTTTGATTAAGTAAGGGCACCATTTCTTAACTGCATGCAGTATGGCCAACATTTCCTTTTCATAAATTTTGGTTTGAGTAAGGATTTTCCTGAAGGGGCCTTCCTTCTTACATTAAAACTGCACCAATTCCATGCCTTGAGGCATCGATTCGACATCAAAGGTTTTTGTGAAGTTAAGTGTGGCTAATACAAGAGTTGTACACGCCATTTTGAGTTTTTCAAAGGATTTGGTTGCTTCTAGAGTCCAAGAGAATGCCTCCTTTTTTAATAACCTTGTTAGAGGTGTTGGTATTTGACCATAATCTTGATGAACTTGCAATAGTATCCTGTCAATCCTAATAATACTTTAAGATTCTTCAAGGATTTAGGAATTGGCCATTCCATGATAACTTTAATTTTGCTGGGGTCCACTTTGACGCCTTCATGAGATACAATATGACCCAAATATTCCACTTCCTAAACCCCAAAGGCACACTTCGATGGCTTGGCATACAATTGGTGCTCTTTCAATAGTTCTAAGACTGTGTCAACATGTTGTACATACTCCTCGTAAGATTTGCTATAGATTAGTATATCATCAAAAAATACTAACTCAATTTTTTTGAGGAATGGTTTAAAAATAGAATTCATCAAGCATTGAAATGTGGAAGGTGCATTAGTAAGGCCAAGCACCATCACCATAAATTCATAATGACCTTCATGTGTTCTAAAAGCTGTTTTCAGAATGTCTTCTGGCCTCATTCTAATTTGATGATATATAGAATGAAGATCCAACTTGGTAAATAAAATTGCTCCATGTAATTCTGTTGTCCGCCAAGATGGCATGCGTGTCACCAGCTGGATGAAAACTCTCTCAGGAGAGAGGCCAATGTCACCACACTCCTCTCCTCTTCGCTTCAGGTTGGCTCTCCTCCAACTCTAGGGGGGTATCCCTAAGATAGGATCGCTAAGGCAGGTATAGTGATCGGCAAGGTGAATTTGAAGAGGCTGCCTTAGAGAAACGGATGTAACAAAACAATGAGTTTTTAAATGGGTGATGAAAAAGAAGGGAAGATCAATCCTTAGGGAAAGACCAGTGCCAGTATCAGAAGGGGAAATGGAGTCAAAAGAGGACTCATGGAGGCCTTGTGCTTCATAAAAGTGAGACTAATCTAGAATGTCCAAACAATCAGATCTTAATCAACATTTCGTACAACTGAATACTGATGTCCATCGAAATACTAATCGTTTAAGCATAATTAACCAACTTAAACCGTAAATGGCTAATCTGTTGTGCTTAAAAAAGCCCTCACAAGCTAGATTTATTCTGCAACTTGAAATACATCACACAACCACATGAAAGATGCTCAATCTGTCCACAAACCCAGTTGATATTTTCATTAAGCTCAAAAGGGAAAGAAACCCCAAAATTTTTCCATCATTACACTAAGAGAGGCTAGCCTCTTAAAAAGACCAAAAAGCCTTCTCAGAAAATAATAATAAAATAAATGGAAAAAAGTGGGATCTCAGATCCACTTTTTCCTCTCCAATCGAATGCATGCCCAACTCACTTTATTAAATGGAACTTGAAGTTAGTCTATCCTATGTAACCCAAGACACCCACATGGAGAATCTTAATGTACAGGTGGCTAAAACAAATGTGGAACCTTTGGTTTGTGTAATTGGCTGTCAGAGAAGAATCCACGTACAAAAGATGTGCCCAGCAACTGTCAAAATGAAAGATATGCAACTGGAAACCAATGCAACTCGACTCGGTGTTTTTTTTAAACATCTGATCTCTCTCAACAACTCGAAGAAATAGGTGGATATGTGCTGCTCCAAATTCCACGTATTAAATGTAACTCCTGCTTTAGTCAAATATTTAACATTGTGGAGCTCCAATTGATAATCAGCTGCCAACGTGTGGATAAACATAGTGTGCAACTGCCATATAAAAATCTCACTGTCTGTTAGATTTCGAAAATAAAAAACGATCACAATTGTAATCGGCTGCCCAAAACGAAGTCTTTGACTGTCATGAAAACACCGATTTTCCCCTGAACCTCGAGCACATCTCTGTCGTTTAGATGATTGATACATAGGTTAAAAAGAATCGTTTTGTGCCCGCTTGAAAAGGTGTTCACACATGCAGCTACGAAATCAAAGGTGCAACCGGCCGTTAATGGAACAAGTGATCCGGGGGTCATCGGCTTTACAGCCTACGACTTCACGACTAGCAAAAACCGGATCCAAGGTGAAATTGGCTGCCAGTGGAAGGTGGGTCCAAAATCCCACACGAACGAACGTGGGATTGCCGGGTGTGACAATCTACTCACACTTGTGATCGGCTGCCAATAAAGCAAAAAGATACGTGGCTCTAGATGCCACTGACCCGTAAGTTGCTCCAAGACTTCAAATAACAGAAGCATCAATGCAATTGGATTACCAAAATTTCGAGCCAGCGATCCTTAGGTAGAGGAGTTCCGTGAATAAACAAACACCGAAAAAATCGCGAAACTGGTCCTCCCCTGTTAGTTTGGGTTGCCATTAGCGTGATTTCCACCGATGAGTTGATTTCGAAACTCTGAGTGAACAGCTGTGCCGGCGTGATTGGTATTTTATGAAAACCCGAGTTTTTTTAGCCGCGACTGTTCTCGAGCCCCAAAATTTTGCTGCATCTTGTTCTTCATTGCCAAACCCTGATTACAATTGCAAATGCCCACGACGTGATGAGTCCTTGTAATCTCTAGCATACTTGAATTTACGTAATTGAACCCCTCAGAAAACCAAACAACAATTTGCAAGGTGATGGTCTTTTAAAAAACAGATCCGGGTATACCAGAGTCGGAATATATGAGTAAGCTTTCAGAAACAGCCAGTGTTGCATCTTGTACAAAGACTCGATCATTGCCATCTTCTGTAATGTTTTAAAATTTGCGTCGGTGAGCTGCGAAGTGGACGGTAACCCCTTT
The DNA here is from genome assembly GCA_027924585.1 of Larix kaempferi. Taxonomy (NCBI): domain Eukaryota; kingdom Viridiplantae; phylum Streptophyta; class Pinopsida; order Pinales; family Pinaceae; genus Larix; species Larix kaempferi. The sequence goes on along the minus strand of BSBM01001409.1, from coordinate 2,478,031 downwards.
CTATCATTCTCCGCGGCCCCTGTCATTAATTTTCCATGGGCTAAATACCAGCATCAATGCATTTCCTGGGCATTGAGCTTTTTCTTCAAATTCAGAATAAATTCAAATATTATGCTTTCACAGCTTTCACCAGCAACCATAGTCTGTGACCCTGCAACTTCATGCATCTTCAGGCCATGTTTCATGGCTTCACATTGTTGAAAGCAAATGTCAGCCCCGATTATAAGATCAAAGCCTTTTGGAAACTGTTTTAGGATTTTATCAACCACAGGAGCTAGAAATTCTGTTGCATGATGAATGCTTTTAAAACTCCTTTTGTGCTGCTTCAAAATGATTCTATGTGTGCCAGAAGGGACTGTACCTTAAAAAGAAAGTGTCTCCATCTCATACGAATCAAAACATGAAACATTAACGCTGCTGATTTTAAGCAGCCTCACTCCATCATCACTGAATGCATCGACTAAAAACTGCAGCCATAGAGCTCTATCTTCTTGAGCATACACCATAGAAAACCATGTGCACATCATTTCTTTTCTCCAATAAAGGAAATTTGCAGTTTGTCACAGCTCCCATCATCCAAAAACCCTATGCAGACCGTGAAGGTGTTGGTCCTTTGACAGCTTTGTGAGAAAATTTACCCCTGTCAAAATAGGAGGTAACAAATTCATCTAATAATTGATCAATGAGAGAAATAGGAAACTTATTGTTAATGGTCATCTTGTTGAGCTCTATAATCCGAACACATATGCCATGAACCTTCCTTTTTGCAAACCATCGCCATTGGTGCAAAGAAAGAGCTTTGGCTAAGTTATATGATGCCTGGATCTAACATTCCACGACCCATATTCTCAATCTCACTCTTTTGCACATATGGATACCTGTAGGGTTTGATGTTAGGTGTTATAATTGTCGGTTGCAAGTAAATTGCATGATCATGATCTCGAACAGGTGGAAGACTTTTAGGCATATATCCAAATACCTTGGAATGATTGTCAGTAACTCTTTGGAGATCCATTGGAATAGAGGGTATAGATGCTTGGGCATCTAGTGAGCATAGTTATGCAACTACACCCCGACGTCCCTTTTTTAGCAACTTTGTCATGCTGTTATGGCTTATCACTTTAGAGGGTTTCCATGGAATACCTTTGAGTTCAATTTCCTTGTCTTCTGAGGAGAATCTCATGAAAAGTTCTTGAAAACTAAGAGCCACTGCTCCCAATGATCGTAACCACTTGACCCCTAATATAGCATCAACACCAACCATTTGAATTGCAATAATTGGGATATCCAAGAAATACTCCCTCATAGTAAGCTTAATACTATGACACTTTCTTGAACATTTTATGGTACCTCCCTTTGCAATCATTACTTGAAACTTTGGTGTTGGATATATAAGGCTACTGACAAATTTGGCTAGTTTGTAATAAATGAAGTAATGGGTACTACTAGAATCAAACAACATTGTTACCTTTTTCTTTTTGATATATCCTTCTATCTTGAGAGTATGAGGAGTACTAATGCCAGCTAATGCATGGCAAGATATGGTTGGAGTAGTATCTTCTAGATTTGCGTCTTGAGGATGTTTTGGTTCTGGATATTCTTCCTCTTCACAATCTATGTAGAATAACTTCTTCTCATTGCACTTATGCCTTTTACTATACTTGTTGTCACAATTGAAACATATTCCTTTTTTTTTTTCCTTCACTTGTTGAGGTGTCAACCTTGTAGGCTGAGTGGTGTTAGGAGTGGAAATATTTCCCTCTATATAGGTGTTACTAGCAACCCTTCTGGCAACCATATTTTTACTTTCAACTTTCCTTTCCAAACTAAATGCTTTCTCCAATGACATAGGTTCAAAGAGACATACCTCATGCTAAATGTTGTCCTTTAATGTGCCCATAAAGAGATCCAACAAATTATCCTCTGGAACGTTCTTTACTCTATGACTCAACTTTTGGAATTGCTTAATGTGCTCTGTAACTAGACCTCTCCGCTTGAGATTTATTAATTGTCTAAAGAAGGTGTTGCTCTTAATATGTCCATAATGTGTTATCAATTCATCTATAAATATAGACCATGAGTCAATTATAATCACAAAGCCATTTGTACCACACATATTGATCAAGCTCTAGATACAAGGATGCAAGGATACAAAGATGCTCTAGATACTTGGTGTAGATCAAAGAATTGCTCCATCTAGAATATCCATGTTATTGGATCATTGCCGTCAAGCTTTCTTATTTCAATCTTTGGAATGAAGTATTTCCTTGGTCTTGAATTGAACCCATGCTAATGTGGATTATCAATTGTCTGGGATTCAAACCTCTTATTCTCCAATTGTTTCTCATTTTTCTCAATTTGTGATTCGGACATATCCTTCTTGTTCTCCCTATCTTCTACTGGAGGTGCCGACTTTTGGTTAATAGGGTCACTTATATCCTTCACAAGTTCTTCCCTCATGTTTTCAAGGTTCTTTTTGAGGTCTTGCATGTCCCCTTTTAATGTTTGGAATTCATCCTTATTTACCATATTCACCATGTCCACCTTTCTTAGCATTGTATCTTCGATGTTTCTTATTCTTTCAATAAGCTTGGACACCTCAAAGTTCACTTCATCATGCTTGTCTTGTGTCATGGTTGAGCCTTTAGGAGGTTTAAGGGTCGTAGAAATTTTTGCTCCACCTCTTACCATTTGAGCCCACTAATATCTACTATAGTTCTTTTCTATTTCCTCTTTATAATACCTTTTGAATCAACCAAAATAGATAATCCAATCAAAAGTTATACAAGTTTCAAGTTAAGATACCTTAACCCTGGCTTGCAGGCTATCTTGGTGGTCGACCTTCCTTCTGAATTATCTATGAAATTTCGGTCCCTCTGAGTTTGAAATTTTGTTCTGCAGTAGCTTGGTATGTCTCCTCTGCAATGCCACATGTTTGACCCAATTTTGATGTGCCAAGAGAGAGTTATGATAACTTTTTCAAAACTTGTTGCTTTTATCCCTTTCAAGATAGAGAATTTGTATGACTTGCCATGTGTCCAATTTTCCTTCTCTAATTCTAAAATTTGCACCACAAATACTATGGTCCATCTTCTTTACGATTCAATAAGTGGCACTGAATTTGGATCTCTCAAGATTCAGATATAACAATTTTTCCTAGAAAACCTGTCTGAGACTAGTTTTTGGAATAGTAAAAAACCCAAACTTCCTCGGGTTATAACTCCAAAAGTATAATGAACTAGGACCTGAAATTTTTACCATAGATACTTATCTATGTCCTCTGAGGCTCCTCCAAATCAATGTTTTAAAACTCGAAACCAGGAGTTGAACTGGTCGAGGGTCAACATGGACCCAAGACGACAATGAATTAAAGCAGTTTGATTTCAATGACTCTGACTATTCAAAAATACATAAAATTTTACAATTATGAAAAAAAATATTTTGAACATTTCTAAGCGTATTTCACCTTCTAATAGCCTTTACATTCGGTTCTATGCAAATTTTGTGGATGTAAGACAGTTCTGGGTGCAATTTAGCATTGTCCATGTCCTCACACAACAAACTTTGGCAAAACACGAGGTATGAAAAGGCTAAGAAAAGAAATGTTGGGTGTGTTGAGTGGAGTTTGGACCTCATGCCGGCAGTAAACCTCCAATGGTGGGTGGATCTGGGAAACATCACCTTTTGGGCACTTTTGGGGCAAATTTGTACATTTAACAGTAGTAATGAAGCATTATGAATGTAACCTGGGCGTTGAGACAGCCATATCAGGCCCCATACTGAAATAAGATCATGTTTTGAGGGTTAGATTTGTTTTTTTTTTAAAGTTTTTTTCCTTAAAACCAATTAATTCCACCTCCTTCATGCTGCGCAAGCTTGTAGAGGAAAAAAAGGGAGTTACCACCTTTTGAATCAACCAAAATAGATAATCCAATCAAAAGTTATACAAGTTTCAAGTTAAGATACCTTAACCCTGGCTTGCAGGCTATCTTGGTGGTCGACCTTCCTTCTGAATTATCTATGAAATTTCGGTCCCTCTGAGTTTGAAATTTTGTTCTGCAGTAGCTTGGTATGTCTCCTCTGCAATGCCACATGTTTGACCCAATTTTGATGTGCCAAGAGAGAGTTATGATAACTTTTTCAAAACTTGTTGCTTTTATCCCTTTCAAGATAGAGAATTTGTATGACTTGCCATGTGTCCAATTTTCCTTCTCTAATTCTAAAATTTGCACCACAAATACTATGGTCCATCTTCTTTACGATTCAATAAGTGGCACTGAATTTGGATCTCTCAAGATTCAGATATAACAATTTTTCCTAGAAAACCTGTCTGAGACTAGTTTTTGGAATAGTAAAAAACCCAAACTTCCTCGGGTTATAACTCCAAAAGTATAATGAACTAGGACCTGAAATTTTTACCATAGATACTTATCTATGTCCTCTGAGGCTCCTCCAAATCAATGTTTTAAAACTCGAAACCAGGAGTTGAACTGGTCGAGGGTCAACATGGACCCAAGACGACAATGAATTAAAGCAGTTTGATTTCAATGACTCTGACTATTCAAAAATACATAAAATTTTACAATTATGAAAAAAAATATTTTGAACATTTCTAAGCGTATTTCACCTTCTAATAGCCTTTACATTCGGTTCTATGCAAATTTTGTGGATGTAAGACAGTTCTGGGTGCAATTTAGCATTGTCCATGTCCTCACACAACAAACTTTGGCAAAACACGAGGTATGAAAAGGCTAAGAAAAGAAATGTTGGGTGTGTTGAGTGGAGTTTGGACCTCATGCCGGCAGTAAACCTCCAATGGTGGGTGGATCTGGGAAACATCACCTTTTGGGCACTTTTGGGGCAAATTTGTACATTTAACAGTAGTAATGAAGCATTATGAATGTAACCTGGGCGTTGAGACAGCCATATCAGGCCCCATACTGAAATAAGATCATGTTTTGAGGGTTAGATTTGTTTTTTTTTTAAAGTTTTTTTCCTTAAAACCAATTAATTCCACCTCCTTCATGCTGCGCAAGCTTGTAGAGGAAAAAAAGGGAGTTACCACCTAAAGTTGCACTTTAGTTGGACTTCAGTGAGCCGCCAGTGTTGCACAATCACTTGTGCTTTTCAGTGTTCAGAAGTTCCAACCTTGGCCTGTTCAAGGCCCCTTTGTTTTTTATGTTTTGTAGTACAAGACCGTGCCCCACGGGGTTTGTAATAAGCGTACTAGCATGGCGGTTTTTGAGTGACTCGGTTCCCTAGGACTTAACAATCAAAGAAGGTATTCCAAGGAGTTTTTTCCCTTGTCAATTATGCTTTGCATTTAGCCGAGTATAATCGATGAGGTTTTCTCCCGCTCCTCCAAAGCTGGAATGCCCAAAGTGGGGGTTAAGCCTTAGGGGATTATTAGAGCCCATTTCATAATGTTTATAAACATGCTAGGCGCTAGAATTTTATCGTTTTGTCATGTACTAGGTTCCCCTGAAGTTTCAGCCAATTCCGACAAAAAATATTTTTCCGCATTTTTAAGCCATTTTTTTAATGGTTTAATTAAAAATTTTCAAAAGGTGATAAAAGTCTTATCCGGAGTCGGAATTTGACGCAGGGATGCTCTTTTTCAAGCTCAGAGCACCCTCTTTACCCCGGTACCCAGTTTTCCTACATTTTAGGCGACCAGGACGCCCCGTGGAGCAGTTTGCCTATCAGAGCTACAGAATGGCACTTTAATGCCAGAAATGCATCAAAATGCACTTTGGCCAAATGAGAAAAGTATTTAAAAAGTGGAATAAGTCACATGTCAAATGACATGGCACTCATTCACTTAATGAAAGCGACTATAGTAAAGATTCAAAGCATTCATGTTTTGGTCAAAATTCAAAGTGTGAAGTATTTATATTACACCAAAACCGTACGCCCTTCTCTCACGTGGACCATTCCTCCTCACGGCCATACGGTTTAATTTATTGATAAATCATTTAGTGGGGTCGGTTTACCTCTTATTGAGGTGGCACAAAGCATGGATAATATTCTAATTTGATGCATCCACCATCCACGTTAACTCCACACTTATATCCACCTTCACGTGGGCCATTCCTCACGGCTGTACGGATTGAGAGTTTGTTAAATGGCTTGGTTGGCTCCTACCTCATGTGAGGTGGCACAATCTATTTGGATGGGTTTCCAATTATAACAACCAATCACAACTCATAAAAGCTTCAGCCAATGTGGAAACATCATGATCGCCTCTCTTCACGTGGGCAGTTTCTTCTTCAAATCAGCACCTTTCGATTTTGCTTGTTTTTTGCCATTCGAGTGGTGCAGCTTCCATTTTCATAAGCTTTTGTCCAAGTATGGTGGTGCATTGCCATTGGCCATTTGAGGTTGCTTGCTCTACAAACTAGGAGTTTGTCTCCTTAGGGTTTTGCGCCCTAGCTGGGTTGCCATTTGCTATATATTAAGGAGCTGGGCTCCATTGTAACGATCAGAAAGTGTGGAACCTCTGCTTATATTTGTATTGTAATATTTTTCTGAGTTTAATAAAGAAGGCTTTGGAGGCTAGTCTGGTGATTGTCTTTGGTTGGATCTTCATGCTTGTACATCTGAGGTATACTGTATTATGTTTCATAGCTAGTATTGTTGGGATTATATGTCTTTAAAGGGAAGCTATCTTCTATAAGATCTGTAAGTAATACTTTATAGTTTGCTTATTCATGTTGATAATATTAGGAGGCTAAGAGTAATGCAATTTCTTGTTTGAATTCATTGCATCACTGCTTTCTTTTAATTATCTACACATATGCTCTTATCCCCTTGCTAGTTGTTTGCAGCTGTCTACAGGTAGCCTAAGCTGGAGAAGTCCACGAACATGTTAGATCGTGCCTTCTTTCAGTAAATACGAACCAAGTCTCGATCTTACCGGTGCATCAGGGAGCTTGACTCCATTGCCCATTCTTCACTTTCTCAAACCCCCATGGGTTCACTTTTCTAGATCCATTTTTTTTATTCTATCTCGGTTACTGTCCTGTTTAAATCTAAATCTTGCTTCAAATTTCATTTGATTAATAGATCTAAGCAAGTAGCAATCTAAAGAGTCTAATAGCTTCATTGTTATTTAGTTCTAGGTTGCTAGCTAAGTTAGAAATTTTTGCATTTTTTTTGTAGCAACGTCAAAGACACTTTTTAAGTGTTTCTTGGCATTTTTAAGACTAATTCAGTTCGCTATTTTTTTTTTGTCTTTTAGCAGGTCCGAACTTTTTAAAGCTCAAAGTCTGAGATTCGGAGGTGTCCGTAGCCATCCGGGGAGCTAGTTTTACCTCCCTTACATCATTCTAACATTTGTAAACTGTACTGGTGCCTAGTTAAAGGACCAGCAGTGTTTCTTGAGCTTCATGTGTAAATCATAAAAAATAAAAAGAGCACAGCAGGCAATTCCAGCGCCTGAACCCAATCCCCCCAGGGGGGATTCGCACCCTTGTTTATTTTTTTATTTTTTCGTTTTAGATTAGTTTTCTTTCAAGCAGTAGTAATTAGATAACTCACTCAAGCACACAACGTCCTCCGAGGACCTGTTTATCATTTTTCATGCTTTTGTGTTTTTTTCAAATTATTATTCTATGCTTAAAATTTAATCCTAAAATCAACCCCCCTTGCTTTATGCTTGGGGTTTAGTGTAGATTAATCATCCACTCATACCTATTTAATAAAACGAACAACGCCCCAAACTCAGAGTATGCTCTTGACCACTGCAGCTTAGTCGGAACAGTTGGCTCAATCAGAAACGGGTGCAAGGTAATTAGTGTTAATAGGATAATCCATCAGAATCCAATCCTAAGAACTCGGGAGGTTGCATGGACTGAATCCACAGAGTCAGCAGGTTCTTAAGCGGGTTCATCCTCGCCTGGTTGGACACTTGGTAAGGTTGCTAGAGCACTCAGTTCGAAGTTTAGGTTTTCTTTTGGGCCAAACCAAGAATCAACCCACTCCTTAACTACTCATTTAATAACTATAAAATTTACCAACCGAGCCACTGCAATACTTTCACTAAGACTACACAAGCAACCCCACACAACAGTACTTACAAGCATTTTTTCATTCTCGGCACTGGTCTTTAATTTTCTGTGTTTAAGTATCAATCATAAATGTCGTGAATGCTTATTTATCTTATGTTGGGTTAGCTATTTGATTTAATTCACAAGCAGTGCTTTGTTGTTATATTTTATCATCTCGTCATCTTTAACTCCTAGAATAGACTTTTATCTTTTGTTGTAGATTAAAAGCCTTAGATTATTTTTCATAGGGACCACCCCCCTTGGCTTCGCTAGGAGTAAGCCTAGACGGAGGAGTCGAGTAATCAGGTGACAGCACTTGACTCTCACTTGCCCCCAAGGACACACCGAGCGGCTTGAAGGTTTCCTGCCGCGTCCCCCCCAGGTGTGTATTAGGCGGCAACATTTTGGCGCCGTTGCCGGGGATAAACCTTTCTATTCCCGGGTCACGACTTTTTGTTTTCTCATTTTTTGTTTTTGCTTTGTTTGATGATTGTTTAGAGTAGACCTTTATTCTTTCATTTGGCGACTCCACTAACCTTTTTCTCTTTATAAAATTTCAAAGTAAAACAAAAAATATTTCTGTGAGAGTTTTTAATGCATATTATTTTTCTCACATTGGCGACTCCATTGAAGGGATAAAACCCTTGTATCTCATAGATTTGTTGAGACTGGTTGTGTGTAGATGAGCCCATGCGACACAGTAAACTTAAAAGCTCATCATTCTGACAACTCCTTTGATTCAGTACAAGTTGGCCTCCATGATTATTTCAGACTGACGCTTTTGACACCAATATGGATGATGAAGAGTCTGGTGATCAAATTGCTAGTGCATATCCTCCCCTCAATTTTGCATATATCCTAGGTTTTCCTAACTTTCACTATGGTGAGGAGGATATATCAAGCTATTTTCCGAGGTTTTATGGAAATGGTGATCCAGTCGTCCAACACATCATGTCTTTCCTTAAGGTTCTGGCTGACTTCAATGTTTTGTACGAAGATAATATGATGCAAATGTTTGCGGGTACTCTGGAAGGAGAGGCTTATTATTGGTTTACTGAGGACCTTCCTAACAAGTGTATTACCTCCCTTTCATGCTTCCTTAGAATTTTCTTAAAGCAGTGGCAGTATGATGATGACACTGTGGAAAGATTCATTGAAAAATCCTTGGCTTACTTCTTACCCGAGATAGAATATCACATGGAAAACCCTGAGCCTCTTTGTGTTGTCATGACAGAGAACATTGAATATGTGGAGGTTCCTATAGCCTCTCTCACTAAAGAAGAGATTATGCAGCTTATTGAAAATCATGGTGCCATTCTCCCTGGAGCACAATTTGACTTTGAGAGAATGATCCATGATGATCCCATTGAAGAGTTTCATGAAGCATCCTTGATTGAGGACATGGTTGAGGACCCTTCGCATTTCACTTTAACAGAAAATATGGAAGATTCAAAATGTTCCCTGGTCCACTTCAATAATGATGATCATATGTATGTTCCAAACTTACCTGAAGAGGAAGCCATTGCAAAGATTAATGAAGACATTCATGAGGGATCTTTAATTGAGGAGGTCTTTGAGGAGTTTTCTCACATTGCCATGGTAACAAACATTGAAGATTTGGGATTTCAAGATTACTTTAGTGAAGATGACGACATTTGTACTCCTAAGCCACCTCCAGAAAAAACTATCACAGAAGCCCTTATTGAAAATGAGGAAGTTTGCAATGTGTATAATGATGATGGTTTGGAAGGCTTACTTCCTTGTGATCCTTTTTCTGAAGAGGAGGATTATGAGCATGAAGAAGCCATTATGGAGGTCGATGAAGAAACTCTTAAGCATCCATTAATGGAAGATGTTATTGAAGAACCTCTTCATATTGCCATGATGAAAAGCATTGAATATTTGAAGCTTTCTCAGCATAATTTCAGAGAGGATGATGACACTTGTACTTCGCATCTACCTTCAGAAGAAACCAATATAGAGGCTTATAGAAAAATTTATGACGAAGACAATATTATGTATGATGATACCCCTCTTGACTCTCCACATGGTAACGAAGTTAGGGAAAGCTTGTTCTCTTGTAAACACTTTGAAGACAAGCCTTGTAAAGAAGTTTATTATGACCATGAGGAAGATAGATCTAGCCAGGGACATGATACGAATAGTGAAGACTCCTCCATCTTTGCCAAAAATACCTATGATGATTATTGGACATACATTGAGAAACCCATTTTTGATGTATCTAGAGAAGGGAGTGTGTATTCAGAAATATTGGGAGATCTTGATATAAAAGAGGAGCATGCATGTGATCAGTCGAAACCAAACATGAGTACTAGTATTGAAGACCCGAAGGTGCTATGCATTGAAGATTCAAATGGAACTCAGTCAATTGAACGTCAATCACAACCTTCAACTTCACATTCAGAATTCTCTTATGATTTGGAGCATCCTGGGGCTTATGTCACTACAGAAGTTTTTCATCCTATAAGCCCTCTAAGGCAGTATGGTGGTGTGGTTGATCTACTTCATCCTACAGATTTATACATTAGTCCTATCCAATCTTGGATAGAAGCAGCCTGCGAGAGGACCTGCCAGTTGAGGAAGCAATTTGATGATATTCTGCATGGTCATGATCTCCCATCCAGCCCCCCCATCCTCAACATTTTCGCAGGTTTGCATCTTGTGAATAAGGTATCCTTGTTTTGGCTGGTAACCAAACACAAGGTAAATTTCTTTTTTGATGAAATGTTAAGGTGGTTGCATTGGATTTATCATTTTACTTAGCATTTTCATCATGTTATGTTTAGAGTAGGAAATAAGCTCCTCAAGGTGAGCATTTACTTTCTGCATTTCCTCTTTATTAGTTAGTTTTTTCCTTTTGAATAAAGTAACTTATGGTTCATTGGTTTCTTGCAAACACTTGTGCTACTGAAAGGTTTTCTTGTCAAGTTGAGATGTTTTTACAGGTCATAGAAACCGGAGATTCTGGTGTTCTCGTATGCTCTCCTTGCCTCAAGACTAGATCAAGCACACGTCCCGCAGTTGGAGCCAGATGTTACCACCTAAAGTTGCACTTTAGTTGGACTTCAGTGAGCCGCCAGTGTTGCACAATCACTTGTGCTTTTCAGTGTTCAGAAGTTCCAACCTTGGCCTGTTCAAGGCCCCTTTGTTTTTTATGTTTTGTAGTACAAGACCGTGCCCCACGGGGTTTGTAATAAGCGTACTAGCATGGCGGTTTTTGAGTGACTCGGTTCCCTAGGACTTAACAATCAAAGAAGGTATTCCAAGGAGTTTTTTCCCTTGTCAATTATGCTTTGCATTTAGCCGAGTATAATCGATGAGGTTTTCTCCCGCTCCTCCAAAGCTGGAATGCCCAAAGTGGGGGTTAAGCCTTAGGGGATTATTAGAGCCCATTTCATAATGTTTATAAACATGCTAGGCGCTAGAATTTTATCGTTTTGTCATGTACTAGGTTCCCCTGAAGTTTCAGCCAATTCCGACAAAAAATATTTTTCCGCATTTTTAAGCCATTTTTTTAATGGTTTAATTAAAAATTTTCAAAAGGTGATAAAAGTCTTATCCGGAGTCGGAATTTGACGCAGGGATGCTCTTTTTCAAGCTCAGAGCACCCTCTTTACCCCGGTACCCAGTTTTCCTACATTTTAGGCGACCAGGACGCCCCGTGGAGCAGTTTGCCTATCAGAGCTACAGAATGGCACTTTAATGCCAGAAATGCATCAAAATGCACTTTGGCCAAATGAGAAAAGTATTTAAAAAGTGGAATAAGTCACATGTCAAATGACATGGCACTCATTCACTTAATGAAAGCGACTATAGTAAAGATTCAAAGCATTCATGTTTTGGTCAAAATTCAAAGTGTGAAGTATTTATATTACACCAAAACCGTACGCCCTTCTCTCACGTGGACCATTCCTCCTCACGGCCATACGGTTTAATTTATTGATAAATCATTTAGTGGGGTCGGTTTACCTCTTATTGAGGTGGCACAAAGCATGGATAATATTCTAATTTGATGCATCCACCATCCACGTTAACTCCACACTTATATCCACCTTCACGTGGGCCATTCCTCACGGCTGTACGGATTGAGAGTTTGTTAAATGGCTTGGTTGGCTCCTACCTCATGTGAGGTGGCACAATCTATTTGGATGGGTTTCCAATTATAACAACCAATCACAACTCATAAAAGCTTCAGCCAATGTGGAAACATCATGATCGCCTCTCTTCACGTGGGCAGTTTCTTCTTCAAATCAGCACCTTTCGATTTTGCTTGTTTTTTGCCATTCGAGTGGTGCAGCTTCCATTTTCATAAGCTTTTGTCCAAGTATGGTGGTGCATTGCCATTGGCCATTTGAGGTTGCTTGCTCTACAAACTAGGAGTTTGTCTCCTTAGGGTTTTGCGCCCTAGCTGGGTTGCCATTTGCTATATATTAAGGAGCTGGGCTCCATTGTAACGATCAGAAAGTGTGGAACCTCTGCTTATATTTGTATTGTAATATTTTTCTGAGTTTAATAAAGAAGGCTTTGGAGGCTAGTCTGGTGATTGTCTTTGGTTGGATCTTCATGCTTGTACATCTGAGGTATACTGTATTATGTTTCATAGCTAGTATTGTTGGGATTATATGTCTTTAAAGGGAAGCTATCTTCTATAAGATCTGTAAGTAATACTTTATAGTTTGCTTATTCATGTTGATAATATTAGGAGGCTAAGAGTAATGCAATTTCTTGTTTGAATTCATTGCATCACTGCTTTCTTTTAATTATCTACACATATGCTCTTATCCCCTTGCTAGTTGTTTGCAGCTGTCTACAGGTAGCCTAAGCTGGAGAAGTCCACGAACATGTTAGATCGTGCCTTCTTTCAGTAAATACGAACCAAGTCTCGATCTTACCGGTGCATCAGGGAGCTTGACTCCATTGCCCATTCTTCACTTTCTCAAACCCCCATGGGTTCACTTTTCTAGATCCATTTTTTTTATTCTATCTCGGTTACTGTCCTGTTTAAATCTAAATCTTGCTTCAAATTTCATTTGATTAATAGATCTAAGCAAGTAGCAATCTAAAGAGTCTAATAGCTTCATTGTTATTTAGTTCTAGGTTGCTAGCTAAGTTAGAAATTTTTGCATTTTTTTTGTAGCAACGTCAAAGACACTTTTTAAGTGTTTCTTGGCATTTTTAAGACTAATTCAGTTCGCTATTTTTTTTTTGTCTTTTAGCAGGTCCGAACTTTTTAAAGCTCAAAGTCTGAGATTCGGAGGTGTCCGTAGCCATCCGGGGAGCTAGTTTTACCTCCCTTACATCATTCTAACATTTGTAAACTGTACTGGTGCCTAGTTAAAGGACCAGCAGTGTTTCTTGAGCTTCATGTGTAAATCATAAAAAATAAAAAGAGCACAGCAGGCAATTCCAGCGCCTGAACCCAATCCCCCCAGGGGGGATTCGCACCCTTGTTTATTTTTTTATTTTTTCGTTTTAGATTAGTTTTCTTTCAAGCAGTAGTAATTAGATAACTCACTCAAGCACACAACGTCCTCCGAGGACCTGTTTATCATTTTTCATGCTTTTGTGTTTTTTTCAAATTATTATTCTATGCTTAAAATTTAATCCTAAAATCAACCCCCCTTGCTTTATGCTTGGGGTTTAGTGTAGATTAATCATCCACTCATACCTATTTAATAAAACGAACAACGCCCCAAACTCAGAGTATGCTCTTGACCACTGCAGCTTAGTCGGAACAGTTGGCTCAATCAGAAACGGGTGCAAGGTAATTAGTGTTAATAGGATAATCCATCAGAATCCAATCCTAAGAACTCGGGAGGTTGCATGGACTGAATCCACAGAGTCAGCAGGTTCTTAAGCGGGTTCATCCTCGCCTGGTTGGACACTTGGTAAGGTTGCTAGAGCACTCAGTTCGAAGTTTAGGTTTTCTTTTGGGCCAAACCAAGAATCAACCCACTCCTTAACTACTCATTTAATAACTATAAAATTTACCAACCGAGCCACTGCAATACTTTCACTAAGACTACACAAGCAACCCCACACAACAGTACTTACAAGCATTTTTTCATTCTCGGCACTGGTCTTTAATTTTCTGTGTTTAAGTATCAATCATAAATGTCGTGAATGCTTATTTATCTTATGTTGGGTTAGCTATTTGATTTAATTCACAAGCAGTGCTTTGTTGTTATATTTTATCATCTCGTCATCTTTAACTCCTAGAATAGACTTTTATCTTTTGTTGTAGATTAAAAGCCTTAGATTATTTTTCATAGGGACCACCCCCCTTGGCTTCGCTAGGAGTAAGCCTAGACGGAGGAGTCGAGTAATCAGGTGACAGCACTTGACTCTCACTTGCCCCCAAGGACACACCGAGCGGCTTGAAGGTTTCCTGCCGCGTCCCCCCCAGGTGTGTATTAGGCGGCAACATTTTGGCGCCGTTGCCGGGGATAAACCTTTCTATTCCCGGGTCACGACTTTTTGTTTTCTCATTTTTTGTTTTTGCTTTGTTTGATGATTGTTTAGAGTAGACCTTTATTCTTTCATTTGGCGACTCCACTAACCTTTTTCTCTTTATAAAATTTCAAAGTAAAACAAAAAATATTTCTGTGAGAGTTTTTAATGCATATTATTTTTCTCACATTGGCGACTCCATTGAAGGGATAAAACCCTTGTATCTCATAGATTTGTTGAGACTGGTTGTGTGTAGATGAGCCCATGCGACACAGTAAACTTAAAAGCTCATCATTCTGACAACTCCTTTGATTCAGTACAAGTTGGCCTCCATGATTATTTCAGACTGACGCTTTTGACACCAATATGGATGATGAAGAGTCTGGTGATCAAATTGCTAGTGCATATCCTCCCCTCAATTTTGCATATATCCTAGGTTTTCCTAACTTTCACTATGGTGAGGAGGATATATCAAGCTATTTTCCGAGGTTTTATGGAAATGGTGATCCAGTCGTCCAACACATCATGTCTTTCCTTAAGGTTCTGGCTGACTTCAATGTTTTGTACGAAGATAATATGATGCAAATGTTTGCGGGTACTCTGGAAGGAGAGGCTTATTATTGGTTTACTGAGGACCTTCCTAACAAGTGTATTACCTCCCTTTCATGCTTCCTTAGAATTTTCTTAAAGCAGTGGCAGTATGATGATGACACTGTGGAAAGATTCATTGAAAAATCCTTGGCTTACTTCTTACCCGAGATAGAATATCACATGGAAAACCCTGAGCCTCTTTGTGTTGTCATGACAGAGAACATTGAATATGTGGAGGTTCCTATAGCCTCTCTCACTAAAGAAGAGATTATGCAGCTTATTGAAAATCATGGTGCCATTCTCCCTGGAGCACAATTTGACTTTGAGAGAATGATCCATGATGATCCCATTGAAGAGTTTCATGAAGCATCCTTGATTGAGGACATGGTTGAGGACCCTTCGCATTTCACTTTAACAGAAAATATGGAAGATTCAAAATGTTCCCTGGTCCACTTCAATAATGATGATCATATGTATGTTCCAAACTTACCTGAAGAGGAAGCCATTGCAAAGATTAATGAAGACATTCATGAGGGATCTTTAATTGAGGAGGTCTTTGAGGAGTTTTCTCACATTGCCATGGTAACAAACATTGAAGATTTGGGATTTCAAGATTACTTTAGTGAAGATGACGACATTTGTACTCCTAAGCCACCTCCAGAAAAAACTATCACAGAAGCCCTTATTGAAAATGAGGAAGTTTGCAATGTGTATAATGATGATGGTTTGGAAGGCTTACTTCCTTGTGATCCTTTTTCTGAAGAGGAGGATTATGAGCATGAAGAAGCCATTATGGAGGTCGATGAAGAAACTCTTAAGCATCCATTAATGGAAGATGTTATTGAAGAACCTCTTCATATTGCCATGATGAAAAGCATTGAATATTTGAAGCTTTCTCAGCATAATTTCAGAGAGGATGATGACACTTGTACTTCGCATCTACCTTCAGAAGAAACCAATATAGAGGCTTATAGAAAAATTTATGACGAAGACAATATTATGTATGATGATACCCCTCTTGACTCTCCACATGGTAACGAAGTTAGGGAAAGCTTGTTCTCTTGTAAACACTTTGAAGACAAGCCTTGTAAAGAAGTTTATTATGACCATGAGGAAGATAGATCTAGCCAGGGACATGATACGAATAGTGAAGACTCCTCCATCTTTGCCAAAAATACCTATGATGATTATTGGACATACATTGAGAAACCCATTTTTGATGTATCTAGAGAAGGGAGTGTGTATTCAGAAATATTGGGAGATCTTGATATAAAAGAGGAGCATGCATGTGATCAGTCGAAACCAAACATGAGTACTAGTATTGAAGACCCGAAGGTGCTATGCATTGAAGATTCAAATGGAACTCAGTCAATTGAACGTCAATCACAACCTTCAACTTCACATTCAGAATTCTCTTATGATTTGGAGCATCCTGGGGCTTATGTCACTACAGAAGTTTTTCATCCTATAAGCCCTCTAAGGCAGTATGGTGGTGTGGTTGATCTACTTCATCCTACAGATTTATACATTAGTCCTATCCAATCTTGGATAGAAGCAGCCTGCGAGAGGACCTGCCAGTTGAGGAAGCAATTTGATGATATTCTGCATGGTCATGATCTCCCATCCAGCCCCCCCATCCTCAACATTTTCGCAGGTTTGCATCTTGTGAATAAGGTATCCTTGTTTTGGCTGGTAACCAAACACAAGGTAAATTTCTTTTTTGATGAAATGTTAAGGTGGTTGCATTGGATTTATCATTTTACTTAGCATTTTCATCATGTTATGTTTAGAGTAGGAAATAAGCTCCTCAAGGTGAGCATTTACTTTCTGCATTTCCTCTTTATTAGTTAGTTTTTTCCTTTTGAATAAAGTAACTTATGGTTCATTGGTTTCTTGCAAACACTTGTGCTACTGAAAGGTTTTCTTGTCAAGTTGAGATGTTTTTACAGGTCATAGAAACCGGAGATTCTGGTGTTCTCGTATGCTCTCCTTGCCTCAAGACTAGATCAAGCACACGTCCCGCAGTTGGAGCCAGATGTTACCACCTAAAGTTGCACTTTAGTTGGACTTCAGTGAGCCGCCAGTGTTGCACAATCACTTGTGCTTTTCAGTGTTCAGAAGTTCCAACCTTGGCCTGTTCAAGGCCCCTTTGTTTTTTATGTTTTGTAGTACAAGACCGTGCCCCACGGGGTTTGTAATAAGCGTACTAGCATGGCGGTTTTTGAGTGACTCGGTTCCCTAGGACTTAACAATCAAAGAAGGTATTCCAAGGAGTTTTTTCCCTTGTCAATTATGCTTTGCATTTAGCCGAGTATAATCGATGAGGTTTTCTCCCGCTCCTCCAAAGCTGGAATGCCCAAAGTGGGGGTTAAGCCTTAGGGGATTATTAGAGCCCATTTCATAATGTTTATAAACATGCTAGGCGCTAGAATTTTATCGTTTTGTCATGTACTAGGTTCCCCTGAAGTTTCAGCCAATTCCGACAAAAAATATTTTTCCGCATTTTTAAGCCATTTTTTTAATGGTTTAATTAAAAATTTTCAAAAGGTGATAAAAGTCTTATCCGGAGTCGGAATTTGACGCAGGGATGCTCTTTTTCAAGCTCAGAGCACCCTCTTTACCCCGGTACCCAGTTTTCCTACATTTTAGGCGACCAGGACGCCCCGTGGAGCAGTTTGCCTATCAGAGCTACAGAATGGCACTTTAATGCCAGAAATGCATCAAAATGCACTTTGGCCAAATGAGAAAAGTATTTAAAAAGTGGAATAAGTCACATGTCAAATGACATGGCACTCATTCACTTAATGAAAGCGACTATAGTAAAGATTCAAAGCATTCATGTTTTGGTCAAAATTCAAAGTGTGAAGTATTTATATTACACCAAAACCGTACGCCCTTCTCTCACGTGGACCATTCCTCCTCACGGCCATACGGTTTAATTTATTGATAAATCATTTAGTGGGGTCGGTTTACCTCTTATTGAGGTGGCACAAAGCATGGATAATATTCTAATTTGATGCATCCACCATCCACGTTAACTCCACACTTATATCCACCTTCACGTGGGCCATTCCTCACGGCTGTACGGATTGAGAGTTTGTTAAATGGCTTGGTTGGCTCCTACCTCATGTGAGGTGGCACAATCTATTTGGATGGGTTTCCAATTATAACAACCAATCACAACTCATAAAAGCTTCAGCCAATGTGGAAACATCATGATCGCCTCTCTTCACGTGGGCAGTTTCTTCTTCAAATCAGCACCTTTCGATTTTGCTTGTTTTTTGCCATTCGAGTGGTGCAGCTTCCATTTTCATAAGCTTTTGTCCAAGTATGGTGGTGCATTGCCATTGGCCATTTGAGGTTGCTTGCTCTACAAACTAGGAGTTTGTCTCCTTAGGGTTTTGCGCCCTAGCTGGGTTGCCATTTGCTATATATTAAGGAGCTGGGCTCCATTGTAACGATCAGAAAGTGTGGAACCTCTGCTTATATTTGTATTGTAATATTTTTCTGAGTTTAATAAAGAAGGCTTTGGAGGCTAGTCTGGTGATTGTCTTTGGTTGGATCTTCATGCTTGTACATCTGAGGTATACTGTATTATGTTTCATAGCTAGTATTGTTGGGATTATATGTCTTTAAAGGGAAGCTATCTTCTATAAGATCTGTAAGTAATACTTTATAGTTTGCTTATTCATGTTGATAATATTAGGAGGCTAAGAGTAATGCAATTTCTTGTTTGAATTCATTGCATCACTGCTTTCTTTTAATTATCTACACATATGCTCTTATCCCCTTGCTAGTTGTTTGCAGCTGTCTACAGGTAGCCTAAGCTGGAGAAGTCCACGAACATGTTAGATCGTGCCTTCTTTCAGTAAATACGAACCAAGTCTCGATCTTACCGGTGCATCAGGGAGCTTGACTCCATTGCCCATTCTTCACTTTCTCAAACCCCCATGGGTTCACTTTTCTAGATCCATTTTTTTTATTCTATCTCGGTTACTGTCCTGTTTAAATCTAAATCTTGCTTCAAATTTCATTTGATTAATAGATCTAAGCAAGTAGCAATCTAAAGAGTCTAATAGCTTCATTGTTATTTAGTTCTAGGTTGCTAGCTAAGTTAGAAATTTTTGCATTTTTTTTGTAGCAACGTCAAAGACACTTTTTAAGTGTTTCTTGGCATTTTTAAGACTAATTCAGTTCGCTATTTTTTTTTTGTCTTTTAGCAGGTCCGAACTTTTTAAAGCTCAAAGTCTGAGATTCGGAGGTGTCCGTAGCCATCCGGGGAGCTAGTTTTACCTCCCTTACATCATTCTAACATTTGTAAACTGTACTGGTGCCTAGTTAAAGGACCAGCAGTGTTTCTTGAGCTTCATGTGTAAATCATAAAAAATAAAAAGAGCACAGCAGGCAATTCCAGCGCCTGAACCCAATCCCCCCAGGGGGGATTCGCACCCTTGTTTATTTTTTTATTTTTTCGTTTTAGATTAGTTTTCTTTCAAGCAGTAGTAATTAGATAACTCACTCAAGCACACAACGTCCTCCGAGGACCTGTTTATCATTTTTCATGCTTTTGTGTTTTTTTCAAATTATTATTCTATGCTTAAAATTTAATCCTAAAATCAACCCCCCTTGCTTTATGCTTGGGGTTTAGTGTAGATTAATCATCCACTCATACCTATTTAATAAAACGAACAACGCCCCAAACTCAGAGTATGCTCTTGACCACTGCAGCTTAGTCGGAACAGTTGGCTCAATCAGAAACGGGTGCAAGGTAATTAGTGTTAATAGGATAATCCATCAGAATCCAATCCTAAGAACTCGGGAGGTTGCATGGACTGAATCCACAGAGTCAGCAGGTTCTTAAGCGGGTTCATCCTCGCCTGGTTGGACACTTGGTAAGGTTGCTAGAGCACTCAGTTCGAAGTTTAGGTTTTCTTTTGGGCCAAACCAAGAATCAACCCACTCCTTAACTACTCATTTAATAACTATAAAATTTACCAACCGAGCCACTGCAATACTTTCACTAAGACTACACAAGCAACCCCACACAACAGTACTTACAAGCATTTTTTCATTCTCGGCACTGGTCTTTAATTTTCTGTGTTTAAGTATCAATCATAAATGTCGTGAATGCTTATTTATCTTATGTTGGGTTAGCTATTTGATTTAATTCACAAGCAGTGCTTTGTTGTTATATTTTATCATCTCGTCATCTTTAACTCCTAGAATAGACTTTTATCTTTTGTTGTAGATTAAAAGCCTTAGATTATTTTTCATAGGGACCACCCCCCTTGGCTTCGCTAGGAGTAAGCCTAGACGGAGGAGTCGAGTAATCAGGTGACAGCACTTGACTCTCACTTGCCCCCAAGGACACACCGAGCGGCTTGAAGGTTTCCTGCCGCGTCCCCCCCAGGTGTGTATTAGGCGACAACAGGGCACTTTTGGGGCAAATTTGTACATTTAACAGTAGTAATGAAGCATTATGAATGTAACCTGGGCGTTGAGACAGCCATATCAGGCCCCATACTGAAATAAGATCATGTTTTGAGGGTTAGATTTGTTTTTTTTTTAAAGTTTTTTTCCTTAAAACCAATTAATTCCACCTCCTTCATGCTGCGCAAGCTTGTAGAGGAAAAAAAGGGAGTTGCTCGACCGGTTTCCGATGGGTTTGGCCGATTTAGATTGGTTCGGTGTTGATTTTTGTACCTAGGAGGTGTTTTTCCTAGTGACTTTTGCCTAAGTCACTTAAGGGGGGAAATAAAGTGACCCTTGCATTAAATGACTTGTGAAAAGCATTTAATATGACTTTATAACTTAAAGTCACTTTTGGTAAAAATTTAAGTGAGTGAATTTAATTCTTTTTAAATATTAAATTTGAGCATTTAATCTCACCCATTCATCTTGGCTAATCTCAGCCATTGGATTGAAAGGGCCCACACTCACCTAGGGTTTTCATCAAAAAGGAAAAGGGAGGCAAAGAGAATTCGTTCTTGAGAAAAGAGTGAGCAGAAGGAAGAGAGAAAGAGGCAACACGAATTTCGTGGAGGGTTTCCTGAAGGTTTCCAGCAGGCACGAATTTCGAGGCAGCTGCATTTATTATCAGCAGCACAGATCTCGAGGCAAGTACAACAAAGAGTGGCACGGATTTCGAGACCCATACAAATGAGTGTTTGGCACGATTTTCGAGGACTGTATAGGTGCAATAAATGCTGTACCGTACAACATTGTTTTTCGAGGCAGGAATTTTGGGGCACGGTTTCCAAGAAGGGGGCACAGTTTTCGAGGTCCATACAATAGTATTAATTGCTGCTGTACCGTATATAAATTTTTGGGCGTGATTTGGCACAAAAATCGAGGTTGGGTTTTGACTGTTTTTGGCACAAATATCGAGAAGGCCTTGCACATAAATTGAGGAAGATTGCTGGGTGACAGTGGTTGGTTGAGATAAGTACATTTTGACTGTAAAATTTCTGTACTGAAGATGACTGAAGAAATAATAAAAACTCTCTCTCTCTGACTGGCTTTCCCCGTGGGGGTTTTTCTAGGGCTATTGGCCAAAAATCTAGTGTCTGAATTTTTTTACTGTGTGTGCATTTATTTTATTTTTTCTGTTGAAAGATTTGAGTTGCAATAGTGTTTTAAATTGTCGGAAAATATTTTTATAATTTCCAGCCATCTAAAAACTGAGCTGAAACATTAAACTGAAAATATTGACATTAAAACTAGCAAGCTGAAAACTCAGAAAAATCTTCATGGTATCAGAGCTTGGGGGCAGAAAACATTAAAATTTGCAGATAGTCAGAAATTTCCAGATTTGAGTATTTTCTTCTGTTAGTGAACAACACCTTGTTGGGTTGACAGTGAGATGGCTACAGGACTTAGGTTGGAGGATAGGCTAGATGGGACAGGAAACTTTGTGCCATGGAACGCTAGGATTTTGCTGATCTTAGAGGAAAACGAACTGTGGGAGGAGGTGGTAAGAAACACTACAGCTAACCCTGTTCAGATTCCTGTTGCTACAGATGCAGCAGCATTATCAGCCTTCAACAAGAAGGACTGTAAAGCTAGAAGAATAATTCTTGATGCAGTTAAAGACCATATCATTCCTCACATTTCAGGTAAAGTTAGGGCACATTTGATGTGGAGTGCCTTAACCAGTTTATAGGAGAGCACCAATGAGAACCGGAAGATGGTTCTCAAGGAGAAACTGAAAAGTATAAAGATGAATGGTGGAGAGGGAGTGACATCTTACCTTACCAGGATATCTGCAGTTAGAGATGAGCTAGCAGCAGTTGGAGAGGTGGTTACTGCTACTGAGCTTGTGCGGACAATAGTGAATGGGGCTTCCAAGCCTTGGGGTGCATTTGTGCAGGCTATAGTGGGCAGAGATAACTTACCTTCATGGGAGAGACTGTGGGATGATTTTGTGCAGGAGGAGACCAGGAAAGGTCTTGTACAGGGCAATTCTTCACAGGGTAGGGAAAATGAAGAGAATGTGGCATTGACAGCAAAGGGCAGGAAGAAGAAGAAGGGCCCCAAGCAGCAGCAGCAGCAGGGTGGGCAGAAGAAGGACTTAAGTAAAATCAAGTGTTATGGTTGTCAGACATTTGGGCACTATGCTTCACAGTGTTCAAGCAAGAAGAAGAAGAGACAATAAACTGCAGCTTCAACGGAGGTTGATGACTTCGGAGATAGATTTCAGAGAGAGTTTTCTCTGTGTGCTGGACATATTGAGAGAGAGAGAGCCTCTATAGTTACCGGCACTGATATGGATATGGAGATGGAGTATTCCTTATTGACATGCCATTAGATGAGTGCATCCACCACTAGCACTTGGTATATTGACAATGGAGCTTCGAGCAACATGACAGGTGCTCGAGAGATGTTCTCCGAGCTTTCACAAACAGGTACAAATGTGGAGTTTGTATTAGGTGATGACACCATTGTCAGAGCAGTTGGTCGTGGGACCATTACCTTTCAGAGGGAGTCTATGAGTCCTATGACTTTCAGGGATGTGTTATTTGTCCCTGGGCTGAAGAAGAACCTTGTATTAGTTTCCACCATTGAGGACAAGGGTCTTGGGGTTTGTTTCTTGGATGGGCAAGTGCAGGTATTCCCCAAGACTACAGGATTATCTACCTCCATGGACATTGGGGTTAGATGTGGAAAACTATACAAGCTCTTGTTTCAACCGCAACACGCTTTGGCACACAGCAACAGCAGTGAGCTTTGTGAGCTATGGCATCGGAGGATGGCCCACTTGCATCACCCAGCCTTGAGATTGTTGAGGAGCATGGTTACAGGGTTACCTGAGTTCAGCATAGAGCAGAGTGATGTTTGAAGAGGGTGTGATTTGGGAAAGTACACCAAGACTGCTTTTCCAAGCAGTGACAACAGAGCAACAGGAGTACTTGATTTGATCCATACTGATATTTGTGGTCCTATGTCATCAGTTTCTTTGACTGGATTTGAATATTATATCTCTTTCATCGACGACTACTCCAGGAAGACCTAGATCTACTTCTTGAGGAGCAAGAAGTCACCCTTAGTATTGAGAGTCTTCCAAGGGTTCAAAGCCCTTGTGGAGAATCAGACAGGGAGGGGGATTCGGGTGTTGAGATCGGACAATGGGGGTGAGTATACCTCCAATGAGTTCGATGGGTTTTGCATTCAGGAGGGCATTCAGAGACAACTGATAGTTCCATACACACCTAAGCAGAATGGAGTTGCAGAAAGGAAGAACAGGTCGATTGTGGGAGCAGCGAAAGCAATGCTTCATGATCAGAGTTTACCATTCTTTCTATGGGCAGAGGCATGCAATACTGCAGTTTATCTGTAGAACAGGAGTCCCCATCATGCCTTGGGGAGGAAGACTCCCGAGGAGATGTTCACAGGAAGAAGCCTGAGGTTGGCCATTTTCGCATATTTGGCAGCTTGACTTACTCTCATGTCCCTTTTGAGAAGAGGACAAAGCTTGATCCCACTGCAGAGAGAGGCATCTTTGTGGGATATGATGAGACTTCGAAGGCTTACCGCATTTATCTTCCTGGCCAGAAGAAGGTTGTTGTGAGGCGGGAAGTGAAGTTTGATGAGGAGAGAACCTTCAGGAAGTCCAGAGAGTTGGAGCATAGGGAGCCACCGGCTTCCACACCTCAGGTGACTCAGGCTTCTTCAGTATAGATCTCAGGTCCACAGGTTTCCGGAGTGACTGGGTCACAGGTGACAGGCACAGGTTCTTCAGGTTCAGTGGTTCAGTCAATTGGTACTCTAGGGACAGGTTCTAGTTCTCAGGTTACAGGTTCTTCAGTGACTGGTTCACGGACTACTGGTCCACAGGTTGCTTGGCCATCTGCTTCTGGGAGTTCTTCAGATGAGGATAGACCAGTATGGGACGAGCCTTCAAGGAAGAGGAAGCCTGAATGGCTTTGTGATACCTTAGAGGAGGCAGAGGCATTTGGTAGGCCCCAAGAGGAGGTCATGACAATAGTGATGCCGGATAGATTGGGTATGGCTCTTTTTGCAAGTCTTCGTGATTCAGAGCCTTCCACATTTGAGGAGGCCTCTCAGCATCAGGTTTGGAGAGATGCCATGATGGAAGAGTACCATTCCATCATGAAGATTGATGCATGGGAGATAGTATCGAGACCAGAGGGGAAGTCTGTTGTGACTTCCAAGTGGATCTACAAGGTGAAGCATGCTGCAGATGGCAGTGTGGAGAAGTACAAGGCTCGGTTTGTGGCACGGGGGTTTTCACAGGTTGAGGGAGTTGATTATGATGAGACCTTTGTGCCGGTTGCTCGTTATTCTTCCATCGGAGCAGTGATTTCTATAGCAGTAGAGATGGGTTGGAAGATCCACCAGATGGATGTGAAGATCGCATTTCTCAATGGTCTTCTGCAGGAGGAGGTTTACTTATAGCAGCCACAGGGATTTGAGATTCATGGGAGAGATTCTCATGTGTGCAGGCTGAGGAAAGCCTTGTATGGACTGAAGCAAGCTCCTAGAGCTTGGTACTCCAGGATTGATGCGTATTTGACATCGATGGGTTTTCAGAAGAGTGAGGCTGATCCCAACCTTTACTACATTGTGGTTGGTGGAGATCCTCTCATTCTTTTGTTATATGTTGATGACTTGTTTATCACTGGGGAGGAGTGTCTCATTGCACATTGAAAGAGAGACCTTGCTGCGGAGTACGAGATGACAGACATTGGGTTGATGCATTATTATCTGGGGATGGAGGTTTGGCAGGAGCCTGGTCATATTTTCTTGGGATAGGGGAAGTATGCAGTTGATATTCTGAGGAGATTTCAGATGGAGGATTGCAGGCCGATGTCCACACCTATGATCACCAACTAGAAGCAGCTTCATGCTTCTGAGGGTAAGTTGGTGGATCCTACACTATACCGTCAGCTCATTGGGTCATTAATGTATCTGGTCAACACTAGGCCAGACTTGTGTTTTGCGGTGAACACTCTTAGCCAGTTCATGGTGGAGCCTAGGAGTGTATACTGGACTGCCGCAAAACATGTCTTGAGATACCTTGCAGGTACAATGGACTATGGATTGGACTACAGGGGTTCGGGTGGAGTCAGTTTGGTTGGTTTCACAGATTCATACTGGGCAGGCAGTGTGAGGGATTGGAAGAGCACTTCCGGTTGTTGTTTCAGTTTGGGCTTGGCAGCAGTGTCATGGTTCAGTCGGAAACAAAAGTCCGTTGCGTTGAGTTCTCCTGAGGCTGAGTATATGGCAGCCAGTCAGGCTACTTGGGAGGCACTGTGGCTTCGTAAGTTGTTGGTAGACTTGTTTGATCAGGAGCTTAGACCTACGGTGATTTACTGTGACAATCAGAGTTGCATCCAGCTCTCTGAGAATCCAGTTTTCCATGACAGGTCCAAGCACATAGAGATCAGGTACCATTTCATCCGTCACTATGTTCAGAGAGGAGCTGTGGAGTTGCAGTACATTTCCATTGATGAGCAGGTTGCAGATATTCTGACGAAATCTTTGGGGAGGGGCAAGTTTGTCTTCTTCAAAGACAAGTTGGGAGTGGTGTAGAACACCTTCCTCGGTAAGAGGGAGTGTTGATTTTTGTACCTAGGAGGTGTTTTTCCTAGTGACTTTTGCCTAAGTCACTTAAAGGGGGAAATAAAGTGACCCTTGCATTAAATGACTTGTGAAAAGCATTTAATGTGACTTTTTAACTTAAAGTCACTTTTGGTAAAAATTTAAGTGAGTGAATTTAATTCTTTTTAAATATTAAATGTGAGCATTTAATCTCACCCATTCATCTTGGCTAATCTCAGCCATTGGATTGAAAGGGCCCACACTCACCTAGGGTTTTCATCAAAAAGGAAAAGGGAGGCAAAGATAATTCATTCTTGAGAAAAGAGTGAGCAGAAGGAAGAGAGAAAGAGGCAGCACGAATTTCGAGGATGGTTTCCTGAAGGTTTCCAACAGGCACGAATTTCGAGGCACCTGCATTTATTATCAGCAGCACAGATCTTGAGGCAAGTACAACAAAGAGTGGCATGGATTTCGAGACCCGTACATCTAAGTGTTTGGCATGATTTTCGAGGACCGTACAACTGCAATAAATGCTATACCGTATAGCATTGTTTTTCGAGGCAGAAATTTCTGGGCACAGTTTCCAAGAAGGGGCACAGTTTTCGAGGTCCATACAACAGTATTAATTGCTGCTGTACCGTACAGAAATTTCTGGGCGTGATTTGGCATAGAAATCGAGGTTGGGTTTTGACTGTTTTTGTCACAAATATCGAGAAGGCCTTGCACAAAAATCGAGGAAGATTGTTGGGTGACAGTGGTTTGTTGAGATAAGTACATTTTGACTGTAAAATTTCTGTAATGAAGATTACTGAAGAAATAATAAAAACTCTCTCTCTCTGACTGGTTTTCTCCATGGGGGTTTTTCTAGGGCCATTGGCCAAAAATCTAGTGTCTGAATTTTTTTACTGTGTGTGCATTTATTTTATTTTCTGCTGAAAGATTTGAGTTGCAGCAGTGTTTTAAATTGTCTAGAAATATTTTTATAATTTTCAGCCATCTAAAAACTGAGCTGAAACATTAAACTGAAAATATTGACATTAAAACCAACAAGCTGAAAACTCAGAAAAATCTTCATTCGGTACCGAATCGGTTGTTTTAGGCATTGGATTGGCCAGTTTGGTACTGGACCGATCACTAGTCCGAGTTTTGTGCAGGTTTGATGTTTGGAGTGGTTAGACCGATCAATTCGGCTGGTTCCGGTTTCAAGTTGACCGGTTTTTAAAACACTGCTCCAATTTTTTTTGTTTGAAATGCTCCCCAAAGAAAGTTATAGCGAAATTGGCTTTGATACCAAATGTTATGCACCAAACTCCTGAAAGAGCATAAAGTAAGAAAGAGCTAATATAATAATTGAAATGAAATGTGACAATATATAGGGCTTAATAGTTTCAATCTAAAATGTGGCTTCCTCTGTTTCCGTATTAATGAATCTGTTGTTTGTTGGAAATTACTAAGTTAAATTTGCTATAGTAGAGACCTTGAGTAGGGTGCCAACTGAAAGTTTTCTTAGAATTTCAACCGACCCGGTTTTAATGTCAAATTTTCATAGTTTAATGCCCAACCCAGTTTTGTATGATGGCTGGAAATTATACAAAATTTTCAGACATGTAAAACACTGCTGAAACTCACATTTAATGACAGAAAAGTAAAT
This sequence comes from Larix kaempferi, assembly GCA_027924585.1. NCBI lineage: Eukaryota > Viridiplantae > Streptophyta > Pinopsida > Pinales > Pinaceae > Larix > Larix kaempferi. The sequence goes on along the minus strand of BSBM01001409.1, from coordinate 2,450,209 downwards.
ATAGAATGCACACCATAAAAATTTTAGACTCAGAATTTTTGGCTAAACTCCTAGGAAAAACCCACAAGGGGAAAACCTGTCAGAGAGAGTGAGGATGATTTTATTTCTTCAAAATAAATTCAGTACAACAATTTTTCAGTCCACAGGAAAACTTATCTCCACCAAAAATTCACTTAGAAGCTGCCTTGAAATTTGTGCCCAGTTGCCTCGATTTATGTGCAAAACAAGAACCTCAAAAACTGTGTCAGCTGCCTCGAATTCTGTGCAGAAACAGAACCTCAAAATTTGTGCCAGAAAGTACAGTTCGTATGGTTTGTATGGTCCTCGAAATCCGTGACTGATTTTTCTCGAAATTCGTGCCCAAATTTACTACTTTGGGATTCACGCCTAGTGCCTCGGGATTCACGCCCAGATTGCTGCCTCGAAATCTGTGCCATTGTACCCTGCTGTACGGCCTCGGTTTCTGTGCCCATTGAAAATACTTCTCTGCCTCGATTTCTGTGCTGTGCAAAAAATGCCCAGAATGGCTACCTCGAAAATCGTGCCCACTCTTGCTCTCTCTCTTCTCTTCTCCAAAATGATGAAGTGAAATGCCTTCCCTTGCCTTTTTGATTGAATCCCTAGGGTGAGTGAATGGTCATCTAATCCAAGGGCTGAGATTGGTTTAGATGAGTGGATGAGAATAAATGCTCATTTAATTCTCATGAAAATTAATTTCACTCACCTCACTTAAATTGATCAAAAAGTAACTTTAATCCCTAAAGTTAAATTAGATGCTCATCTCAAGTCATTTAATGCAAGGGTCACTTTATTTCCCCCTTTAAGTGACTAAGGCAAAAGTCACCTAGGGGAACACTCTCCTAGGTTCAAAATTCAACACTCCCTCTTACCGAAATGTACTGTAACTCCATAGCTCCTCTCTGAACATAGTCTCGGATGAAGTGGTATCTGATCTCTATGTGCTTTGACCTGTCATGAAAAACTGGATTCTCAGGTAGCTGGATGCAACTCTGATTGTCACAGTAAATCACCGTGGGCCTCAGCTTCTGACCAAATAAATCTACCAATAACTTGCGAAGCCACAGTGCCTCGCAACTAGCCTGACTGGCTGCCATGTACTCAGCCTTAGCAGAATTCAAAGCAACGGACTTTTGCTTCCGACTGAACCATGACACTACTGCTGAGCCCAAACTGAAGCAACAACCAGAAGTGCTCCTTCGATCCATCACACTGCCTGCCAAATTTGAATCCGTGAAGCCAACCAAACTAACTCCACCCGAACTCCTGTAGTCCAAACCAAAATCCACTGTCCCTGCAAGGTATCTCAACACATGTTCGTGGCTGTCCAGTGCACTCTCCTAGGCTCCACCATGAACTGACTGAAAGTGTTCACCGCAAAACATTAGTCTGGCCTGGTGTTGACCAGATATATCAAAGAACCAATGAGCTGACGCTATACTGTAGTATCTACCAACTCTCCCTCAGAAGCATGAAGCTACTTCCAGTTGGTAATCATAGGCATGGAGATAGGCCTGCAGTCCTCCATCCGAAATCTCCTCAGAATATCTGCAACATACTTTCCTTGTCCCAGGAAAATATGACCAGGCTCCTGCCAAACCTCCATCTCCAAATAATAGTGCATCAGCCCAATATCTGTCATCTCATACTCTGAAGCAAGATCTCTCTTGTAAGCTGTAATGAGATGCTCCTCCCCTGTGATAAACAAATCAACAACGTACAATAGAAGAATGAGTGGATCCCCATGAACCACAATGAAGTAAAGATTGGGATCAACTTCTCTCTTCTGAAATCCCATCGACATCAGATATGCATCAATCCTGGAATACCAAGCTCGAGGAGCTTGCTTCAGACCATACAAGGCCTTCTTCAGCCTGCACACATGAGAATCCCTCCCATGAATCTCAAAGCCCTGAGGCTGCTCCAAATAAACCTCCTCCTGCAGAAGACCATTGAGAAATGCGGTCCTCACATCCATTTGGTGGATCTTCCAACCCATCTCTGTTGCCATGGAAATCACTGCTCTAATAGAAGAATATCGAGCAACTGGTGCAAAGGTCTCATCATAATCTACCCCCTCTATTTGTGAAAACCCTCGTGCCACAAAACGAGCCTTGAACTTCTCCACGCTGCCATCTGCAACATGCTTCACGTTGTAAAGCCACTTGGAAGTCACCACTGACTTCCCCTCTGGTCTCGGTACAATCTCCCATACATCATTCTTCATGATGGAATGGTACTCTTCCATCATGGCATCTCTCCAAACCTGATGCTGAGAGGCCTCCTCAAAAGTAGAAGGTTCCAACTCACGAAGACTAGCAACTAGTGCCATACCCATTCTGTCAGGCATCACAACTGTCCTAACTGGCTCCTGGGGCCTACCAAATGACTCTGCTTCCTTCAAGGTCTCCCGAAGCCATTTAGGCTTCCTCTTGCCTGAAGGTGGCTCCCAAACCGGTCTATCCTCATCTGAAGAACTGCCAGAAGTAGATGTCCCAACAACCTGTGAGCCAGTAGCAGGTGAACCCAAGGATCCAGAACCTGCAACTGGTGAACCTGTAACCTAAGATCCAGAACTTGTCCCCGAAGTACCTGTTGGCTGAACCACTGTACCTATAACTTGTGGACCAGTAACTCTGGAAACCTATGATCTAGTACTTTGAACTGAAGATACCTGTGTCACCTGAGGTGTGGGAGCTCGTGACTCCTCATACTCCAACTTTCTAGACTTCCTGAAGGCTCTCTCCTCAAACCTCAGTTCCCGCCTCACAATAACTTTCTTGAGTGCAGGAAGATAAATGCGGAAAGCCTTCGAAGTCTAATCATAGCCCACAAAGATGCCCTTCTTTACAGTGGGCTCCAACTTTGTCCTCTTCTCAGAAGGGACATGAGAGTAAGTCAAACAACCAAATATGCGAAAATGATCAACCTCAGGCTTCTTGCCTGTGAACATCTCCTCAGGAGTCTTCCTCCCCAAGGCACGGTGGGGACTCCTGTTCTAAAGGTAAACAACTTTACTGCAAGCCTCTGCCCAAAGAAATAAAGGAAGACTCTGATCATGAAGCATAGCTCTCGCTGCTCCCACAATGGCCCTATTCTTCCTTTTAGCCACTCCATTATGCTCAGGAGTATATGGAACTGTCAACTGTCTCTGTATGTCCTCCTGTCTGCAAAACTCATCAAAATCATTGGAGGTATACTCACCCCCATTGTCTGATCTCAGAACCCGAATCCTCCTCCCTATCTGATTCTCCACAAGAGCTGTGAACTCTTGGAAGGTCCGCAAGACATCAACTGACTTCTTGCTCCTCAAGAAGTAGATCCAGGTTTTCCTGGAATAGTCATTGATGAAAGTCACATAATACTCAAAACCTGTCAAGGAAACATATGACATAGGACCACATAAATCTGAGTGAATCAAATCAAGTACCCTTGTTGACCTGCTGTCACTGCTTGGAAAAGTAGTCTTGGTGTACTTTCCCAAAGCACACCCTCTGCATACATCACTGTGCTCTGTGTTGAACTCTGGTAGACCTGTAACCATACTCCCCAACAATCTCAAAGCTGGGTGATGCAAATGGGCCATCCTCCGATGCCATAGCTTGCAAAGCTCACTGCTGCTGCTGTGTGCCAAAGCATGCTGGGGCTGAAATAAGAGCTTGTATAGTTTCACACATCTAACCCCATTGTCCAAAGAGGTAGATGGTCCTGCAGTCTTGGGGAATATACGCACATGTCCATCCATGAAACAAACCCCAAGACCCCTATCCTCAATAGTTGAAACTGATACCAAGTTCTTTTTCAACCCAGGGACAAACAACACATCCCTCAAAATCATAGGACTCAGAGACTCCCTCTGAAAAGTAATGGTCCCACGACCAACTGCTCTGGCAATCGTGTCATCTCCCAGTACAACCTCCACATCTACACCTGTCTGTGAAAGCTTAGAGAACATCTCTCGAGCACCTGTCATGTGACTCGAAGCTCCGCTATCAATATACCAAGTGCTGGTGGTAGATGCACCCATCTGATGGCCAGTCAACAAAGAATACTCCATCTCAATATCTAAATCAGTGATGGTGATAACAGAGGATCTCTCTCTCTCAACATATCTAGCACAAAGATAAAACTCTCTCTGAAATCTCTCTCCAAAATCATCAATCTCTGTTGAGGCTGTTGTCCGCTGCTTCTTCTTCTTCTTTGGACACTGTGAAGCATAGTGCCCAAATCCCTGACAAGCAAAGCACTTGACTTTGCTTAAGTCTTTCTTCTGTCCACCCTGCTGCTGCTGCTTAGCCCCACCTTGCTTGGGGCCCTTCTTGGATTTCTTCTTTCCTTTTCCAGTCAATGCCACATTCTCCTCATCCTCCCTACCCTGTGAAGAGCTGCCCTGCACAAGACCTCTCCTGGTCTCCTCCTGTACAAAATCATCCCACAGTCTATCCTAGAAAGGTAAGTTCTCCCTGCCAACTATAGCCTGCACAAACACTGCCCATGGCTTGGTCACACCATTTACTGCTGTCTGCACTAGCTCAGTGGCTGAAACTACCTCCCCAACTGCAGCAAGCTCATCTCTAACCTGAGATATCCTAGTAAGGTAATATGTCACTCCCTCTGCACCATTCATCTTTATACCCTTCATCTTCTCTCCTAAGACCAACTTTTAGTTCTCATTAGTGCTCTGGTATAAACTAGTCAAAGCATCCCACATTTTATATGCACGGTCTTTACCTGAAATATATGGAATAATGTGGTCTTTAACTGCATCTAGAACAATTCTCCTTGCCTTACAGTCCTTCTTGTTGAAAGCTGCTAATGCCCGTGCATCTGTAGCAGCGGGAATCTGAATAGGTTTAGTTGTAGTATTGTTTACCACTTCATCCCATAGTTCATTCTCCTCCAAGATAAGCATTATCCTAGCTTTCTATGGAACAAAATTCCCTGTCCCATCTAGCCTATCTTCCAACCTAAGTCTTGTAGCCATCTCACTGCCAACTCAACAAGGTGCTGCCCACTTACAAAAGAATTCATTGACAGTCTGAAATAAATTTAGTTTTCTGCCCACCATGCTCTGATACCATGAAAATTTTCTTAGAATTTCAACCAACCTGGTTTTAATGTCAAATTTTCATAGTTTAATGCCCAACCTAGTTTTGTATGATGGCTGGAAATTATACAAAATTTTCAGACATGTAAAACACTTGTGAAACTCACATTTAATGACATAAAAGTAAATATAGAATGCACACCATAAAAATTTCAGACTCAAAATTTTTGGCTAAACGCCCAAGAAAAACCCAGAAGGGGAAAACTTGTCAGAGAGAGTGAGGATGATTTTATTTCTTCAAAATAAATTCAGTACAACAATTTTTCAGTCAACAGGAAAACTTATCTCCACCGAAAATTCACTTAGAAGCTGCCTCGAAATTTGTGCCCAACTGCCTCGATTTCTATGCAAAACAAGAGCCTCGAAAATTGTGCTGGTTGCCTCGAATTCTGTGCAGAAACAAAATCTCAAAATTTGTGCCAGAAAGTACAGTGCTACGGTCCTTGAAACCTATGCCTGATTTTTCTTGAAATTCGTGCCCAGATTTACTGCCTCAGGATTCACGCCCAGATTGCTGCCTCGAAATCTGTGCCACTGTACCTTGCTGTACAGCCTCGGTTTCTGTGCCCACTGAAAATACTTCTTTGCCTCGATTTCTATGCTGTGCAAAAAATGCCCAGAATGGCTACCTCGAAAATCGTGCCCACTCTTGCTCTCTCTCTTCTCTTCTCCAAAAAGATGAAGTGAAATGCCTTCCCTTGCCTTTTTGATTGTCATTGAATCCCTAGGGTGAGTGAATGGTCATCTAATCCAAGGGCTGAGATTGGTTTAGATGAGTGGATGAGAATAAATGCTCATTTAATTCTCATGAAAATTAATTTCACTCACCTCACTTAAATTGATCAAAAAGTAACTTTAATCCCTAAAGTTAAATTAAATGCTCATCTCAAGTCATTTAATGCAAGGGTCACTTTATTTCCCCCTTTAAGTGACTAAGGCAAAAGTCACCTAGGGGAACACTTTCCTAGGTACAAAATTCAACACCAACTATTTTAAGGAAGAAGTATTTATCAAGGTATTTAGTTAAACTTCCTTTCTATTTTTATCTCTAATTTGGGAAGTATTTTGTCATATCGTTTCAACGAGAGGTTGCATAATGCCGTCTAATTTGGAGTAAAAAGACACTTTGTTTACTTAGCATGTGCATAAATGGAGTACCCCATAAGGGACTAATATAACTTTGTTTCCAACAAATATCATTTATAATGCATAGGTGAAATATGTATGTTCTACAATGCTTCTCACCGCCCCCACTCATCCATTTTTAGCCCTCTTGACCTACGATATGTGGGAGTGCCCCCCCCTCACCCCTGCTCTCGAAGTTCGCTCCGAGCAAAGCATTAAGGAAGCGCTCAAAAAGCGTGCTCCCAAAACGATCCCACACATAATCGTTTTTGGGAAGCGTGCTCTCGAGCAATTTTTTTTGCTCCCTGCTACTGTATGGGAGTGATCATTCCTTGAGTGCTCCTGTTTGCTCCCTCAGTCTCTCCCATCGCTCTCGAAAACTCTATCATAACGATCATTTATGATCGTTATGTATGTTCTACAATGCTTCTCACCGCCCCCACTCATTCATTTTTAGCCCTCTTGACCTACGATATGTGGGAGTGCCCCCCCCCCCACTTGCTCCCGAAGCTCGCTCCGAGCAAAGCATTAAGGAAGCGCTCAAAAAGTGTGCTCCCAAAACGATCCCACACATCATCGTTTTTGGGAAGCGTGCTCTCGAGCAATTATTTTTGCTCCTTGCTACTGTATGGGAGCGATCATTCCTTGAGTGCTCCTGTTTGCTCCCTCAGTCTCTCCCGTCGCTCTCGGAAACTCTCCCTGGAAAACCGGCTATTGAAGATGGGCATCTCATTTTTCTCTTTTTGGGGGAGTTTGCTTGAGCTATCTCCCCCACTTATTTTCTCCTCATTCTTGACATTTCATTCATCGTTGCAAGGGTTTGCGGAGCTTGGAGTGCATTTGGATTTTGGTGAGGAGTTTGGAGAGCTTGGAAGGGGGATTGAAGGTTGCCATTTGTGAGAGCTTGGAGGGCAGATTGAAGGCTGCCATAGGGTTCAACCACCATTGGAGAGCCAAAGAGGTAGGCTCTAAATTCATTCATATTTTTTTCCCTTATTAACTTGTATCTTTTTATGGCATGAATGCTTTTATGTTTTCTTCTCCTACTATTTCTCATTCTTTCTTCCTCATTCCATTGTAGGAAAAGGGTTATTCTCTACAAGCAAGATGGGTATGTCAATGTGGTTTGCCCTTTTGGTTCCATTTTTTATTATGCTAGTTGTATTTGGAAATCAAAGGAGAAGTGATGAAGAGGATGAAGAAGTGGGTAGTGCTACATATCATGGAGAGGAGGGAGAGGAAGAGGAGGAGGAAAATGATAGTGATGGTGGTGATGGAAGAAAAACCAAAGAGAACCCAACACCTTTGTGGAAATATGCGACAAAGCTTGGAGGAGGAAAAGGGGGTGGAACCACTAAATTTGTATGCCTCCATTGTAGAATAACTTACATAAGTTCATATACCCGTGTGAGAAAACACTTATGTGGGATTATGCCATGGGACAAAAAGAAGACTATAGAAATTAAAACCTATACAGAAGTGCCAGCAAAAGACAACCAAATATAAGAGGGAAGAGGAGGAAGCACAATACATATCCAAAAAATCAAAGGTTGAACATGTGACCTCAAGCTCACATAGAACATTCATGGTCGATCCCCACCCACCCATGTTAGTGGATTCTCGTCGATGCATTTAGGGCGTATAACAATATCGTATTTCCTTGACCAAGATTGTGGGGATGACATGGATCCAAAATGTTATGGTTTCTATATGCATGCGGCATACCATAAAATGTTCTTTGCTCACCCTATTGGCATGAAATGGTAGAAGCCATCTGTTGTGCCTCTAAAGGATACAAGAGCCCTGAGTATGACAAAGCTAGAACCATGGGACTTGACAAGGAAAAAGCCAAGATCCAAAATGCTTTGGGACAATTCACAAATGCTTGGAACGAATATGGGGTATCCATTGTATCTAATGGTTGGACAAATGCAAAGGGCAATCCATTAATAAATGTTCTTGGGGTGTTTGCTAATGGTGCAATCTTCCTTTCATCCCATTATTACTCAGATCGGTTCAAGACCGACATCAATATTTCAAAACCCTTAATTAAAACCATTGAATCTGTTGGGCCATACAATGTCATCCAAGTCATTATCGATAATGCTGCTAATTGTAAGGTAGTGGGAGCAATCATTGAGGATAGGTACCCCAACATATTTTGGTTTGGGTGTTTGGTTCACACGTTGAACATTTTGATGCATGACATTTTCAAGATGAAAGATCATTATTATAGATGGATTGATTCATTGTACAAGAAATACAAGCACATGATAAGATTTAAAACCAATCATAGTAATGCCCACCACATTTTCCGTAGTCACTCAAGGTTGGAGCTATTGAATATTGCAAAGACTAGATTTGCTAGCTATTACTTCACTTTCAGGCGCCTTTTGAAGGTAAGAGAGGCATTGGCTAGTATGGTATCAAGTGAATCATGGAAGATTTTGAAAGATAGGGCTACATCCGCATCGGACAGGCATGATTTTCAGGAGGTGGAGGGCACCATTCTTGATGGTCAGTTTTGGGTAAGTATTAGGTTTGTGTTGCAATTCACCAAGCCCATTTATAATATGATTCGGTTTGCAGATATTGATCAATCGGTAATTGGGGAGTTGTATCAGCAAATGGAAAGCATGCTAGGCCAAATAAAAGATATTGTTCAGCCAAAAGATGCCATCTTGTATGATCATATTCACAAGTATGTGGTCAAAAGGTGGGATAATCTTAATGTTCCACTCCATGCCTTAGCATATGTCCTTACACCAAAATACTATTCTCCATTTTGGTTGGCCAAACCAACATCTAGGGGGTGGGGTCAGGAAAAAACCCCACACAGATCCAGAGGTATAGAATGGGTACATGCTAGCATTAGACAAGTTGGTCCCTGAAGAAGAGGAGTGTGCCATATTGCGTGGTGAATTGAGCAAATACCTTAGTCAACATGGAGTGCTTCGTTAATTTTCATGCAAACAAAGATTGAGAGATGTTGGTTCATATTGAGTAGTGGAACATGTATGGCTCCTTCACCACCCAGTTGCATAAATTCTCCATTAGTGTGCTTTCATAGGTGGTTAATAGTTCTTCTCTAGAGAGGTGTTGGAGCACCTATAGCTACATCCACAGTGTGAAAGGAAACTATCTTAATGAAAACCGAGCAGAAAGCTTGGTTTTTGTACAATACAACTTGAGGTTGTTGTCTCGTTATTGTGAGCGGGCCAAAAGTGATAGAACATATATCTCTTGGGACAACAACCTGGAGGAGAATAATTTGGATGATGGAGCCTTGGCTTTAGAGCGCTTGGAGGCTGAACTTTTGGGCGATGATGATGGTGACCGTGTAGCAGTAGAGATGCCACCCCCATCCATTAGCAGTGTTCTAGATGCACCAACTTTGCCTCTAGCTTCACAACCTCCATCATTGCATGGGGGTTGTGTAGCTGTTGGACATGGTTCATGGCCACTTCCACCTATTCAGGATGAGGAGACTCCTACTCCCAATGCTTATAGATCACGGGAAAATAAATTAGAAGTTTCACTTGGCAAGAGGAGATTTTAGTACTTCTCTTTTTCTAGGTTTCAGTACTTTATATGGCAATTTAAGTTTGATGTTTGAAGTTGAACCTACCTTTGAAGTTCACTGCTTGCAACTTTGCACTATTGACTGCATAACAGCATATTATAACTGTTTGGTAATTACTAATGAATATGTGCTTCGTGAATCCTTTCATTTCATGGTTGATGTTCTCTGTTATTGTTTGGACTTCGGTTACAAGTACAACTTTAGTCCTGATAGGCCTGAATTATTTGTGTCAAATTTCAAAGCAAGTTCAGCGATTTCTCTATTTCTAAGGCCTTTGTTTATGCATCACTTTGATTTAACTCTACCGTTGTGGATATTTTTGATGTTGTGTTAACAATTTATTATTTTTTTTGTTCAATGTTTTTAATCAAAATACATTGACTGCTTTTTTGGGCCTTTTTATGAGAATTCATGCTAATAGCTTAGCTCCAACTGGAGATCATTTTACATCAAGACAAATATGGGCTTAAGAAGGCAGCCTTCACCATACTTTCACTTTCGATGATTGCTATCTATTTTGCATTGCGAATATGTTACCAATCTAAGACAGTCATTTACAGAGACGCAAATGGGATTCTATGGGGCCATCTTCCACAGACAACACTATAGTGCTCAAACAAACTTTAAAATAACAAATAATATCCCAATAAAAAATAATTTACATCTATTCTTTTACATGTTGCAACAACATATTCCTCCCTAAAATAGGACATGGAGAAACACTTTTTTCCCAATTACAATTAAGTAGGGATTAAAGATTAGCAATCTAGTCATAGCAAATGATAACATTAGAGGCAATAAAATAGGCATTTAGCTAAATAGATGAAATACTCTAGTTTAGATAAAATATGAGCAGATAGAGGAGGCTGATAATAGAATTGAGAGGAAAAGACAAATAATGTTTTAATTTTTAAGAAGATGGTAGAACAGATATGTAAAAATGTAGATGCAAAAGAAGTCCAGTTTGATTTTAGGAATTTGGGAGTTCCAAGTTTCAATTCAATAGATATTTTCCATCATTTATTTTTTTGGTAAGTGCTTTGTTGTTTGATTTGCAGGTGGAATCAGTTGCAGACTATGATGAATATTGCCATTATGTCGCAGGACTAGTTGGATTGGGTTTGTCACGACTCTTTCATGCAGCTCAGCTTGAGGATCTTCAACCAGATTCCCTCTCTAATTCAATGGGTTTGTTTCTTCAGGTGGAGATTTTGAATTGGTTGTCTTATTCTCTACTTTGACATTCTATATGTAACAGGAGTAAAGATTTTTTTGGTTCCATGCAGTTATTGTAGTGAATATTTCTGAATAGTTTACATTATTTAATGAGTTTGTTTCTTCAGGTGGAGCATTTGAATTGGTTGTCTTATTCTCTACTTTGACATTCTATATGTAACAGGAGTAAAGATTTTTTTGGTTCCATGTAGTTATTGTAATGAATATTTCTGAATAGTTTACATTATACATGCAGAAAACAAACATTATTAGAGATTACTTGGAAGATATAAATGAGATACCGGCGCCACGCATGTTTTGGCCACGTGAAATATGGGCAAAGTATGTGTCCAGGCTTGAGGTGAAGTTACTGAACTTTTGATTGCTCCAGCATCACTTTGACTTTTATATGGCTTAGAATGACATCTTTTTAATGTTCCTAGTCTAAATTGGAGTATGTATTAAAAAAGTTTTAATTCATATGTTTATTTGTTTGTTTTGCATCAGGCAAAATGCTTGTTTTTGACAAAGACATGACATGGCCTTCTGTGAATTGATAATGGAAATAAGTTTTGCAGGGACTTAAACCTTAATGAGAAGAGAGAGATGATTGATAAATGAAAAATAATACTCAGATGATTATTTATTAAACATAAAGTGTCTACATAGTAGTCACAATGCCTCTTTAACCCCTTATTGTTGTGGTTGCCCTCATTGCACAGATAATCATAACTAAAATTACTTTATTACAAACATTAATAAATTACAAAAATACATTACATTATATTATTTATGTAACACGGGGACATCTAAGACCTAATGCTTAAATGTTCATTAATTCTAACACCCCCCTTAATGGCCATTTGGTTGGCCTGTACATTGAGCATTTCAAAAAAATAAATTTATTTTGCTGAGTGATTTTCTAATGAATAATAATCTAACCTGCTCCTACAGTTGGCCTCAACTTACTCTTTTGTGACCTCACGCAAAATGCTTAAAGTAAAAAATTATCATTTACATAACATATGCATGATAAAGCAGATGTGGGTGATATATAAAAATTAAAAATATTTCCTTTTTAGGATATCTTCTTAAACAAGATCATAAACCCTAGCTTTAACTTACACTTTCTTGCTTTAATCAACACAAAATATGAAGCTTATTATAGACGAACAATAAAATTAACTTGAGATGGAAAAAACATCACCAAGAGCTATATTGTGTCTTTAATAGGACTCCCAACACCTTTTGATTTCAAAATCTAACTGAAGGGAAATGCCTTTCTTCTCCACTAGGGAAAAGGCTAAGCTAAAGGTAGGATGAACTAGGATGTATCTATGAACATTGAAGAGGATACATCTCTCCATGGAGAGAAGATAATGTCTTGATTTAGAGAAGTGAATGTGTTAACAGAGTCAAGGAAAGCATTTATTTCTTTCAATAACTACTGTGAAGTTTTTAATTCACTCAATTGTCTTCTCACTTCTTGTTTGTCAATGCATGAAGTCCCAGTTTTTCATGAATGCAAGTCTTGGGGTTGTTAAAAGTAAGTCTAAGGTGATTTGTTTTGTCCTTGTTTTGTTCACAGTTCCCCCCCTGAAATGACCATTTTGACGTGTTTTGCTTGGTATGTGACATATTGATTTTATGCTATCAAAAAAGAATCTTGAGCATTTTGTATTAGTCATAACAAGGTTTCTATCTATTTTCCAAACTCTAATGTCGGTGGGAAAATTGTATTATTATTTGTTTGGTGGAGCTCCTCAGATTTTGTGGTATACATGCTTGGCCACCTTCATCTTGACATCAAACAATATAAATATTCTCCTATAGACTATGTCATAATTGAGTATCAATAAGTTTTTGAATTGACACACACTACTATGACCACTACAAAAGCTATCTAAAAACCTGCCTTTGTTACTCTAATTAGAAATTTAGATCTATATCAATGGTAGTCACAAAATCGACTAGTTAAGGAGTTGTTGTCTCTTCTAGAATGTACCTTTTTTTTCTTCTACCATTTACCTAGTTTCAGCACTAGTTAGTTTTGACATACCATAGGTCCATTGCTAAGAATCCCATTTAATATAAATACAACTGTGTTAAAAGTTAAAACATAAGGGTGACATCCATCCTAGATTCTGTGGCTTCTCCTTTCTTTTTCTTTTGTTCTCCTTCCAGGCTTTTCAGTTGCTTTCTTTGGGTGATTCATGCATCCTTTTCTCCTCTACATCCAGGTTTATAGTTTCAGGAACGGTAATGCAAGTTGATATAATTATCAGTGATTACTGGTTCACAAATTCACACATTATCTACTAGGAATTCTTGTTTTGTTGTGTTTTTAGTTTTTACTGTATCTTGTACATACTATGGATTGATACAATGAAGCAGGTTATGAAGATTTAGTGCAGTTAGTACTGTATACTCTTCCATTACATCCATGTTTACTGCCTGGAAGTTTAATTTTTGGTTAATGTATGTTTAAGTGTCCTGAACTATATACGAGACTTCCATGTTGGACTCAATTTTGTTTACAACCTCGTTAAATTGACAGGATTTGAAAGAGGAGGAGTGGTCTAAGGAAGCAGTACAATGCCTCAATGAAATGGTAACCAATGCATTGAAGCATGCAAATGACTGCCTAAAGTACATGTCAGCTTTACGTGATCCGGCTATATTTCGATTTTGTGCTATCCCACAGGTATGCCTTATACATACTATGCATAGTCAGTTTACAAATGCATTCTGTAGATTCTTATATTGTAACCTGGATGTTGTATTTGGAAGAAGCTGATTATGCTTGCCTCACAAGGGTACTTAGTAGACTATCTTTTTTGTTTCTCTGCTATATATTCTTAATCAAATAGAATATAATCTATATTGTAACCTGGATGTTGTATTTAGAAGAAGCTGATTATGCTTGCCTCACAAGGGTACTTGTTGCCGCTGGAACACGCACCCGGGGGTTATCGCAACAAAACTCTTCAAGCTGCTTAGGTGTGTTCCTTGGGTGGCAAGTCTTGAGTCAAGTACTGTCACTTGATCTTGACTCCTCCGTTTAAGCAGAACTCCTAACGAAGCCAAGGGGGGTAGTTCCTATGAGTTACTAAGGCTGATTAAGCTTTAGGTTTATGGTTGGGTAAGTATTTTAGGAGTTTTGAATAAGATTTTACTGAAAGCAAAAATCACTTGCAGAATATAAATTACAATCAACAGCATAAGATAGATATAAACAATATAAGATCTGATAAAAAGTTTGAAATGCTGTAAACAAGATCAGTGCCAAAAAATGGAGTCGATAAATGCATGCTGTTGTATTGTAAACGTTTTGTGAGTGCTTCTTGGTTAGTTTTATTTTATTATGAGATGGGATTTGATTACGGGAAAGGGGGAGCTCCATATATACCGTGAGGTACAAGGAGTAATGTCCGGAAATTAACTAAAGGTGGCTCCTCACGAAGACGTGTGGGCTGGAATAGAGTCTCAAGGGCGGTGTTCAACACTAAACCAACAAGGGTGCAGCCTAACTGTGCCCTGAGGTCACCTCCCAGGGGTTCCTAAAGGCAATATTTATGATCTTTTAAATTGACTAAAGACAATATTTATGATCTTTTAAAATGAAAGTATATTGCCTGTTGTGCGTGTGTGTTTGTGTTTAAGCAGAAAACAAAACTTGTTAGAAAAAATCACGCCACAAAAAAAATGCGAATGCCCCCATGGGGGATGGGATGTGGGTACTGGGTAGCCCACTTGCTCTTCTTTTTATTTATGATTTTACAATAAACTTTAAAAGAAAATGCCTTGGATCTTTACAGATCTAGATCTGAAGGCTTACAAAAATTGCAAAGGCAAACTGTCAGATGAAGCTGGGATGCCCCTGGGAAGCTCTGGAATGGCCCAAACTTGAATTTTTTGACCAAAAAGCGCCAAAACTTGCTAAAAAGTAAAACAGGACAGCGAGCTAATTAGTACTAAAAAATGCCCAAAATCACTTTGAAAATGATTTGGGCGACTTAAAAAATTTATTGGAAAAATTCTAAGTTATTCTCCTTGCAAAAAGTGACTGAAATGACTCAAAAGGACAAGTCCTTTTGAGAATCTTGGCTTGCTTTTGAGGGCAGCCAATGAAGCACTTTAAACTTGCCAAATAGAACTTTAAAAGCATAAACTAACTTCTACTTCAAGCCTTGAATTTTTCTATGAAGTGACTTGCATAAAATGAAGATAGCTAAGTTAGATCTAGAAAAATGAAACTTTTTATTTGAAAGATCTAAACATATATCGAGATCTAGAATGATAAATAAATTTCAACTTGAAAGAGTAGCTAGATCTAAGGGTAAGAGAACCGATAACCAAGAAAAACTTGTTTAAAGAGGAGAAAGAGAAGGAGAAGCGATCTTGATGTCGGATGGAGTTCTTGTAGAAACTTTTTGGTGGAATGCAATTGGACTAAACCACATGAAAACTTGGAAAGAGGGAGAACAAGCTTGTTCAAACTCTAATCCACGGTTACCTGCAGCTCTTTCGAAAGACACTTGCAACAAAGTTTGTGAGATCTAGTTACACATGCATGAGAAAAACTAGAAGCATAATAATAATCTTATTAGAATGCTAGATCTATATCTTTAAACATGAATGAGCAAAAGAAACGAAGAAATAAACTTGTTAACTATTTTCTTCTTATTAATTGAGAACAATCCTACCAAAGCTAGATTCATCATACAAGGTTGCAAGAAAAAAATAATCAAATACAGGTTACCTCAAACATGCATGGCCATGATCATCCAACACAAGACACTACACCAATGGACCTCCAAAGCTTGAACTCTTTATTCCAACAATGCAAAGCATAAGACAATTACAAATAGCAAGACTATTCTTCTCCACAACTCCAACTAGTTTAAATGAGAGAATGAAACCTCATTATATAGAAAAACCAAGAGAAATCCTCTTTGACACTTGGAGAAATGAGTTGATACACTTGGAAAAGGCTTGTTGACACATGTGAGAGGTTTGGGGAGGTTAATGATACCTTTCTCCAACCATTTGACACTTTTCAACCTCCACATGACACCTCTCCAACCACAAATTCGCCCCCCCTTTGGTGGATCTCCAATCTTCAATCAAATGATCATTTATTTGCTCAATATTCTCCCTGATTTGATTGCCAATCAAAGGAGATTTGATTCCAACACATTTCCTTGATCTGTGGGATTGGGATTTTCCCTTTATTATGTCATTTTTGCCAATTAAATTGGTCTTTTGTGTTTTTTGAGTAAATATTATTTTCTAAGATAAATACTTACTCAAAACTTAGGATAAGTGGGTTTATGGGTTTAGTGGATGTTCTGGCTTAGAAAACGAGTATCCACTTGACAAATTATGCTCACAAACCATACTTTTATGACATTTTTAATTTTTCCAATTAAACTATTAAAAAATAGTCTAATTTTACGAGAAAAATTATTTTTTTTCGGAATGTAAAAAAAGCTTAAGAGACCTAGCATGGTAATCTAATTTCTAGCATGGTAATATACATTGACACTTGGGCTCTAATAACCTCCTAGGGTCGCGAAATCATGCCGACCACCCCGACTTTGGAGGTATGTGTGAAAAACTTGAAAATTATAAGTCGTTTATTCAATAACATATAATTGACAAGGGATAAAACAATCTGGGCTAGTCAGACTGATATATAAGTCCTAGGAAATCCGAGTCCGTTACAAAACCATCATGCTAAGACATTTTTTTACAATTTCCCCGTAGGGCATGGACATGTGATTTTATTTAAAAAAAGGGCCAAGGTGGCCTGCTAGGACTTATGATCTTCTGAATATGAACGAGTAAACTTGTTCCATCTTCACAGGCTCACTTGAAACCATCTAAGTGCAACTTAACTGGTAACAATACTTATTAGACCATCTTTTTTGTTTCTCTGCTATATATTCTTAATCAAATAGAATATAATCTTAATGTATAGATGGAGACCAGTAGAAATAAATGCTTACCTTGCTAATGTTGTGCAATATATATGAAGTGAGGCCTTTTGTAGAGCTACTGAAGCAATTATCTATTATCTATCATTGTCTTATAGTAAAATTAAATTGACATAAGGGAATTGTACTGGGTTTTCTTTGCCATTATGGTCACTGATGACATACTGAAATATTGTAAAGAATTTCCTTGTACTTTTCCACACTGTGGAGCATGCTTTGGATTCATCCTCAATGCTCTCATGTAGTCTCTCATAATTGGAAGATTAGAGTGTGTTTAGGCAGACAACATGATGAAATGTTTCTTGAAAACTGTGCTTGTGTAGAAACTTGGAAAGTGTCTAGTTAAGGTTCTTTAAAGTAATTCTCTCTTTCTCCGAATCTTAAAAATTCTCTGCCAAGTTCATTGGATTTCTCTGGAGAGGAAGTCCCCTCAAAGGAATCTTTTCATTGCAAAATGCTACATCCCCCTGCAAGCCTGAGGTCACAAAACACTCTGTTGTATCCTGTCGGTATTGTCCTAATTCTTGGCAACTTTAATGGCCATACCGGTTAGATGAACTGTTCCAGTCATGATTTGTATTCAGACCCTTTGATGATTGATGAAGTTGATCACCATCAAAAGCAGCTATATAGACAGTCAGTTGACTTTACCATCAATACCTATGAAGGACACCTGACCAAGTGGGGGAATAACATGGGATGGTCAACGCCAATGGCACCGAGCACTGCCCTTGTTTTGGTAGGAATCTTTTCATTGCAAAATGCTACATCCCCCTGCAAGCCTGAGGTCACAAAACACTTTGCTATATCCTGTCGGTAATGCCCTAATTCTTGGCAACTTTAGTGGCCATACTAGTTAGATGAACTGTTCCAACCATGATTTGTATTTAGACTCTTTGATGATTGATGAGGTTGATCACCATCAAAAGCAACTATATAGACAGTCAGTTGACTTTACCATCAATACCTATGAAGGACACCTGATCAAGTGGGGGAATAACATGGGATGGTCATCATCAATGGCATCGAGCACTGCCCTTGTTTTGGTAGGTACAGTGTTTTCCTTTTACTGGAGATTCTAATGTGGTTGGTTATGAGTTGGCTAATTAGTCCTTTGCTTCAAATATTATTGACCTCCAAGTACCCACTACACACTCTCACTGATCATGTTGTGATATCCTTTTGGATCCCTCTTAACCAACCTTGTTAGGACCCTGTCCCCTCTCAGCCACATCGGTCCTTACTATTCACTTCAACCACTCCTTTCATTAGAAATGCTCAAAACTCTTGCAACACATCAGAGCTGAGACACCAAGGAAAATAGGGAGGCATTCATGGCGAACGGGTCACAGAGGGGAAGCCAAGATTCAATATGTCAAGTCTTAGCCAATGGTTTTAAGACACAAAGGTGGAATGATACGGAGATGGACAAGTCATAGGTGGAGCCAAAGGAGATTTATGGTCCTTGTAATGATCAAGATAAGATAAGATAATTTTATTATTGTCCAAAATCAATTTTCTTTTTAATTTCTAAGTTTTCCTATTTTCTAAGTGGAATGTGAAGAGTCTAGAAGAAAGGGAGAGTTATGAAATTTTTTATAAGGATAGATTCATTTCATTCCTTCCTCACAACAAACTTGCAAAGCGACTTGGAGAAAGGGCAATTTGAGCTTAGAGATTTGAGGAGTAGCGATTTGAGCCAGGGAGATTTCAACATTGAGCAGGAAAGATTTAAGAGGCAACTTGAGTAAGAGTGTTTCCAGCAAGAGGTTTTGTGTTTTTATAGAGTAGGTCCAACAAGTGTTAGTGGTTTTTTGGGGCAGCTACAACCATCTTTTTTTGTCATTTTGTGGTGGTTTGGGGTAGCTTCATCTACAACAAACCTTTTATGGTGAGTGTTACGATGGTACTGGCACCAACGTACCTGTAGAGGTACCCCAGGGAGAGGGTGTCTTTTTTTTCTGACTAGGAGGGGTGTTTAGCTAGCTTATTCTGAGGTGGGGTTATGACCAGACCCTCTAGTTTCTCTTCTGGAAGTACTGTAGCTTAATGGCATTGCTGATTGCCTCATGAAAGGGTTTGAAACCCTGAGGTTGGTGTCCAGGGTTTCCAGGGGTGGGTCACTGTGTCACATGACCTCGACCTTGTTTTTATCACTCCAACGACAGTTTCTTCAGCACTGAGGCATTTTCCTATCCTTCAGAGCACCTCCAGCACCCTCCTAGCCCTCCAGTTCAACAATGCCCTCTCTCTGGGCCCTCCTTCAGAGGATGATGTCATCCTCCTGAGCAGACTGTTTGCTTGATAAAGGGGGGGGGGCGTTGAGGGATTTTCATCACTATTGGGGTTAGTTGGGGCATGACGACGACCCCTACACAATCTAGCCTTCAGTTTCATCAAAATTGGCCTTGTTTAGCCATTTTTCTCAAGTAGGGGTCAAATATGGGGAAAACACCCCAATTTACCCACTACTTTGATTATTTTATATTATTTTTATTCTAATTTTAAGTTGACATTTTTAATATTAAATTGACCTTATTTTATGTAAAAGTGAGTGTGAGATCATATAAATACAATCTTCTCTCTTCATTTTTATATATCAACTTTTGGGATAATTTCATTATGTCTGCTATTTGTTCTAACTAGGGCTCTTTGAAGGGATGCACTCCTTGATGAAGGTTATTTTGCAAGTTTGAAGCATTTCTTGGAAGTTTTACTTATGTTCATGCCATTGCTAAGGTGAGGCTAGAGTTGTTTGCTTAACACATGCACTTGGAGGTATCTATACTTTTGGTTTGATGTCTCTTAGTCAATTTGTATGAAAGTGATGCTTGTCAGGGTTGAATGGAAGTCGTTATTGCTTCATTTTCTCTTGATTAGCATGCCATTTTTGTCATTGATCACCATAGCATTCAAGCTTGAGCTTTAGGTCTCCAAGTCTTGCTAACGCTAGGCTCCCTCTACGAATCCTAGAGGTTGTTGAGGTGAGCCCTAGTTTGCTAAACTTTCCAAGTACCATCTCAAGGAGGGTTGTCCCTCTCATTGATGCCCTAGGTTTGGTGAATAGTTGTCTTTTGAAACCCTAGTTGTTCAACTACTCTTTCAAACCTAATTTTTGAGTTATACAATTGTAAGTATTATTGTTAACCTAGTTTATGTGTCAATTATGTCTGGCATCTTTATAATTATGAGTTAGTAGTTAGTTGTTTATGTTAAAAAAAGAATAAAAAACTAAACTAAAAACGTAAGCGCAAACCTAAAAGGACCTAGCTGCAAACCCCTTTCCAACCCTACGACCTAGCCTCTAATCCACTCGGCCTCCCTCTTAAGTCTCCCTCACACCCTCGACCCTCCATTCCCATAGCTCGGGCTCCTTTTCTGTTGCTTCCCTAAGTGCGCGGCCTCTCCTTTTTGCCTTCCAAGCCCTAACCTGTGGCTTCCCTATCTTTGGCCATCTCCTGTTGCAGCCCTCCTCCACAGCTCGACCACTTCCTTTACCCATACGCAACCAACCTCCCCTTTTCCAGCGCTGCTTTTCCTCTCGGGACTGCTCCTCCCTGCTCATCTGCGACCTCTCTTCTTCTTCCCTATCCTTGTCCTCCTCTGCTGCAACTCCCTTCCTAACCCGCAGCCTAACTTCCGCTCCTCCCATCTCGACCCTTCTCCTTCCTAGCTCGGTCCTCCTCCATCCGAACTCTGCTCCCACACCTTCGGATCTGCTCCTCCAGCTGCTTCCCTATCGCAACCCTTCCCTTTCCTCCACCCATCTCCACCTTGCCCTAATCTGTGGCCTTTCCTTTCCCCATTCCATCTCCTTATCCATTTCCCCTTTCCTTCCTTTCATTTCTTCTCACTTTTCTTTCGCTGCTACCTTTTTCCTTGGCCCTCATTCTCTCCCCTTCTACTATCCGAGCCCTCTCCTAGGTGTACACAGGTCTGCAATTAAAAATTGCAGACCTTGTGCTTCACTTTCCTTCCCTCTTCCCTGTACACAAGTTTAAATATCTTCTAAAGTTAGTTAGTTTACTTGTTATTTAATAGTTTTTTGTGGTTATCTACTGTGTAATTTTAAACTCATAATTCTATACAGATTGGTAAACTAAGTTAGTTTGATGAACACTTGTTGGACACTGCATCTGATGCTTATATGGTGAATGATTTGGCAAATAGTGGTTATCTATCTGACGTGTTATCATCAATTCCTATAATACATATGATCTATCTCATGCATAATGTTTTTACATTGAATTTATTGAATATCTAATGGTAGAGAAGTTTTGCCACAAACCTAAGTTGCAATAATATCATTTTTAGTTTATGACATAGATCTGGTTTGCTTTTGCAAGTTGAAACACATTGGATCAAGTAAATAATAATTGCCTGTGAACGACATTAAATACTAAAACTGACATTTGTATTTACCTGGATAGGAATTTTTGACTGACTAGTCTTTACATCATTTGCATTATTTACTCTTGTATCTATTGCTGCTCTAATTAAGTACAGACATTGGAAACACACCTAATATGCACTCAATTAATGATTGATACTTGTTTACATGATAAATGATCCTTTACATTTCATTGTTTAGTTATAATTACTATTTGGTTATGAATTATCATGCTGTAAGCTTGTACCCGTCTAGTGAATAATATTGAAACTACAACTCAAGGCGTATTTGATTAATGGTTGAGGTTTATTGGCAATATAGTCTTTTGATCCAATATTGATCATCATACATGTGTACACGTTCTTATATTTCATTGAATGAACAAAGTTTCATTGGTTGAAGTTGAATGCATTTGACTCCATTTAGGCATTGGTCTAACTACATGATTGCATAGAGATTACGTTTTGTGGTTGTCTTCATTGAATGAACAAAGTTTCATTGGTTGAAGTTGAATGTATTTGACTCCATTTAGGCATTGGTCCAACTACATGATTGCATAGAGATTACGTTTTGTGGTTGTCTTAGTGTTCTATAGGATTCCATAAGGATACTTCTCCTTGGAGGTTTCGACTTCCGAAGAAGTTAGAACGGTGACCGAGGTGACATTGGGTCACTATTCTTAGTTTTGTTTGCTGGGAATTAGCCTTGCTAATTTGCTCGGTAATAGTGAGAAGCATGCTTTATTGAAGTTCCTTGCTATTTTATGTGTGTTTTTCTTTTTCTTAGGGTTTATGCATTCAATATCCATTTTATTTATTGTAGATTTATTTTTATTTTTATGCAGCAATGGCTTCCAACCAAGCTACTGTTTCAACCCCTAAGCCCAACAAGAGGGATGAGTACTATCCTCTTTCGAGGCATGTTTAGTAGTTGTCCAAATGTGGAGGTGGTGGTTCATGGGAGTTGCGATATAATCTTTGCAATGGTCAGTTTAAGGGATCCTACCCAAGAGTAAGGGCACATTTTTGCATAAAGCAGGAAAGGGTGTTGATTCACGCACCCCAAAAAATGACCCAACTGAGAGGAAGCGGTATCAAAGTGAGCAAGAAGAGGTTGATAGGATTAAAAGAAAACATGACCAGCTTGCTAATGCTACACCTCAAGTTCCAAACAGTGAGCTGAGGATTGTGCATGAAGAAAGGAAGAGGATGTAAACTCAACAACAACAACAACAAGTAGTAGAAGCATCAAAAGCCACTAAAGGATCATCACCTTTAATTCAAGAGAGTAGAATAGCTAAATTGGTGAATGTTCAAGGGAGAGAAGAAGTTAAAACAAGAAGGGCTAGGGCCATCTATGCTTGTGGTATCCCTTTTAATGTGGTTCGATCTCCGTATTGGCAAGATATGGTGAGGGCAATTAACACAACTCTTCAAGGGTTCAAGGGGCCCAACTATGAAAACATATGAACTGATCTACTAAAAATGGAGAAGGAGCTTGTGGAGGATATTTTAGCACCGATTCGTTCTTCATGGAGTAGCTCTAGGGTCACCATTTTCCTAGATGGATGGATAGATACTAGGCGTAGGCCATTGATAAATATCATTGTCACTTCAAAAAATGAGGAATGCTTTTAAAGGACAAAGACTGTTCAGGGGAGTCAAAAGATTCTCAATTCATTGCTAGTGTTTTAGCCACAACTATTGAGCAAATAGGACCTAGTAAGGTGGTTCAAGTTGGATAATGCACCAATTTGCAAAGCTGCAAGCTTAATTATTGAAAGCGGCATGTGGACATTTTTGGACACCTTGCATTGCCCATAATCTAAATTTGATCTTAGAAGAGATCAACAACAACGTTGCATGGATAAAGGAACTCATAGAGGAAGCAAAGGAAATGATCAAATTCATCACCAACCACCACTAGTCTCAAGCAATATTTTGACAATACTCCCAATTCGAGTTGTTGAAAGTCGATGAGACAAGATATGCCTCCAACTTCATAATGTTGCGTTGCCTTGTTGAGGTTAAGAAACCATTAGTTTCTATGGTGGTGAGCCAACTTTGGTATGAGTGGAGACAGGCATATTCAGAGCGGGGAACTATGGTGCGTAGATTGTGCCTTGATGAGAAGTTGTGGAGCAAGATAGATTTCTTGCTCAAGTTCACAGCCCTTGCATTTGAGCTTCTCCGAAATGCCAACATAGACCAACCTTTCTTTGGAGAGGTTTATGATGGCATGGGTACCATGGTTGAGAAAACTATGGAAATCATTTCACAGGAGTCTCCTTACATTTTATTTGTTGATACAGATTTTGCTGATGTAGTGCAAAAAATTATTGTTGACAGGTGGAACAATTTCAACACTCCATTGCACTCTTTAGCACATGCCCCGAACCCGAGATTTTATGATGGCAATGGGAAGTGGAAGATACCACATAAGGATAGAGATGTGGCCAATGGAGTGAAAGGAGCCCTTACGAGAATGTTTCTAGCTCATTTATAAAGGGAGGTGAAGGAAGAATTTGGTAATTTTGCTGTAGGATTGGATGATTATTCAAATATATCAGCTTTGGAAGAGAGAAGCACCATGAATCCAATTAGGTGGTGGATTTGTCATGGAGCAAATGGTGTACATTTGCAAACTCTTTCTATTCATGTTCTTTCACAAGTGGCAAGCTCTTCATCGGCAGAAAGGAACTAGAGCACCTATGGTTTTATCCATTCTATGAAGCGCAATAGGTTGAGTTCACAAAATGTTGAGGATCTTGATTATGTGCACTCCAACCTTCGCCTTGCTTTCTCGTAGGTGTCCAGAATATAACAGTGGGCCTTCTAAAGAATGGGATGTGGGCCTTCATAATCCTATGAGTTGGACTTCTCTCTTGCTGCCCTAAATATTAAGGAACCTAGAAGTGGAATTGGACTTCGTTCTTCCATTGCACATTCCACTACTGAGTGTGCTTCTTGTTCTATTTTTGAGAGGATTATGAAGATGAGCCTGATGACTATTAGTCTTTACTCTTTAGTATTTACTAGCTTGAGCTCATGTTTTATTTCTATGTTCATTGTTCACAATTTGATACATGTTGATGTAGCATTGTAGTATTGTACTTGTAGCATCATACATAAAGACTAATTTTGGATATATATATGTATTAGCCTCATTTATAAAGGCTGATTTTGGATATTACTACTTGCATTATGTAGTCATTTATGTTTAAAATGTGATGTTACATGTATGATTTGTGATTTATGTTTCACATTCATTTTTAAAAATGTCCTTGCTCATATATATATATATATATACAACTCATCCCCATTTCTCCGTTTCGTGCAACTTAGCCCAACCCTTACTTGATGATATTGAAGATGAACTGGGGTTTACAAGGGATGGAATTGAATAAAGTATCCACTTCCTTTCTAGCTCTTGGCATGCATCTTATAAATAAGGGTTTATGGTTGCACAATCCGAATGAAGGTAAAGATACAACACATAAATTCCGTATAAATAAATATGCAAGAAAGGGTGAAATAGAGATTAACATAAGACATCTTTCTCCAATGAGGTGTTAGCACCTTTCCCAATGGCCCAAACAAGAAGCATATAAAAGACAATGTAAAAGCAACAATAAACTTACAACCATGAAGCTCCAAGCAAGATAAATTCGCCACACATGAGGAAGAAGGGAACTCTAAAAGTCCAACCGTGTTTTACAATGAGGAGGCCTTCTCCTTATATAGCCTCAACGAAGCAAGAGGGACACCTAGCCAAGTGTTGGAGTCAATGTGCCACATGTGGAGAGAATATTCAAGTGTATGAGCTCATGTGTGCCACTTGCTAGAACTCAAGAGGACTAGAGGTGCGCATTGCAGCGAATATGCCACATGTAGGGGCAAATCATCCTCGAATCAAGAGATTATGTCCCCAAGAGGATGCACCCCCATAGATTGAGGAATCTTCCAACAAAGATAAAAAAATCAAGAATTTTGTTTGTCAGAATCAAGGGATTATGTCTCAAAGAGGTGCACCCACCATAAATAAGGGAATTCCGGGCATAAATCCACAAATCAAGTGATTACATTCAAGGGGAGTGCGCCCAACATAGATTGAGGAGTTTTATGGGTCTAAGTGGAGTGCACCCACCATATTTTAAGAAGGGGGACGTTCCAGTGTCACTATACAATAATACATCATGATAATCACCCCAAAGGACTCTAAGCCATGTGTAAATGATTATGTTGTCTCGGGATCCAGAATCTAAATGAGATCATCACAATCATCTACTTGATTGCCCTCATACAATATGAGGGGTAATACATTGGTCTCTTAAAAAATACTATATATATATATATATATATATATATATATATATATATATATATCAGTGTTGCACATATCGGAGATATATCGGAAATATCGCTGAGATTTTCCCTTGTCCAATATATTGGATTGAAAATATCACGACATTTCTGATATATTGAATGTATCGCGACACAATCCCAAGATTTCCGATATATTCGAAAAAATCTCGAGTTAAAGATATATATCGGATTGTTGACTGAAATTGCAAAAAAGTCGCCTAGAATTGTGTTTTCAGTCTGCAGGTTGAGGTTTTGGGGTTCATTGTTTGATTTCAAAAGTGAGAGAGCTAGAGAAGTACCCTCGACGGTGGTTAATAGAGACAACTACCCACAAAATTGAAGGCAATCATTTGGAATTTTGTTTAATTGAATCTTTGAATACTATGCTTCCTATGTAATTGAATCGAATGGTGGCTTGATTGGAAACTGTGACTGCTGTAATGGAGAGATACAGGGAATATTACAACAATGGCAACATGCTGTAGTGTATCCATCAAAATAGATAACCACAAATGCTAAATCGACACACAAAACCATTGAATAAGAGGAACCAGTGTTACAAATATCGGCGATTTATCGCTGACATCGCGATGTCTACCCCGCACCGATATTATCGTTAAAAATCGCCCCAATTTTTAAGGTGATGTTCCAGGCGATAAAATCGCGATTTTTTCGCGATATTTCCTAAAAAATCGCGAGTAGATACGATGTTATCGCCAGGCAGAAAAAAATTCGTTTTTTGTGTGTTTTGCCCATCGTTCGGGCTCGCTCGGGGTTTGTTTTCATCGTTCCGGATAAGGTTTCTGCTAGTGCGCCTGTGAGTGTGAAGTGGGAACCGGAGGTCGTAGTGGAAGTTGGACAGGAGGAGCAGCTTCCAGCACCGTAGCAGAAGTGTTGTCCCATTGTCACGACCTAGGGTTTGAAGTTCAAGCGAACGCCGACACGGTGGAGCAAACTCAGCAAATCGTTGTTTTCGTTTCGTGGGGGTGGAGAACGCTGCTGCCAGCCCGAGCCGCACATGTGGAGAAGTTATGCACGACCCTAAGTCTAATTGTTATGCATATTGCTGTTTGTAGCATACTAATTTAATTTTTAAATTGAAATTCCAATTTTTAAGTTTAAAAACTAAAAATTTAAATGATTAGTTTTAATTTTTAAATTCCAATTTTTAAGTTTAAATTTTAAAAACTAAAAATTAAAATGATTACAAATTTACAAGGATACCTGCAAACTTACAAACCCCCTTCATCTTGCAAACTTGCAAACTCCCATTTCTTCTTTCAGTGTGACACTGACATGATGGTTGATAACTTCATTTAACTCAAGTTGATTCATGTGGCAATGTGTTTATTTGATGTTCTTGTTGCTTTAAATGTTTAGAAAATTGAAAAAAATGAATATTTTTGTATTTTTTTAAGTTTGCCGATATATTGCCGATGTTTGCCGACATTTTTGCCGATAAATCCGATAATTTCTTTTTGGACCCTCGGCGATATATTCGCCGACACGATATTTGTAACATTGAGAGGAACAAACCCCAACAAATTTGGCAAGTACCTTCCATGACTCCCATGACTCTTTTTATGGTCAATGATCTATGTTTAGAATTGTGGCTCTAGACCTACTCTCAAACCCTTCTTTATTATATCTTAGTTAGTGGTTCCTAGTGTTTGATGATTTTGCTATGTTGGTGCAATGAATACATGGATTCAGCTCGAGCTTCCACTTCAAGCTCACCCCGAGTACCTCCACAACCACCTATTGATTCCAGAGGAAGAGTGGTGCCCTTTACTCGTAAAAGGGGTAGAGGGAATCGATGATTCGGATTCCTATGATCTATCATTTTCATTGTTTATGTACTATTTAGTTTCTAGATGCCTCATGATGATTCATCTCATGAGATACATTTATTTTGAGCATTTGATGTGATTTTGTATCCTCCTATCAGGAACATGTTTCAAAATTTTCAATTTAGTAATGATATGTGACCACTTGCATCTTATGTATCTTTTTTATTAGTTGTATCATCATATTTATGTAGCAATGTGTCTATTTGATGTTGTTGTTGCTTTAGATGTTTAAAAATTTGAAAAAAATGAGTATTTTTGTATATTTTTGCAGTGTTACAAATATCGGCGATATATCGCCGACATCGCGATATATCTTGATACGATCTCCCTGCCGATAATATCGAAAAATATCGCGGCGATGTTTAGGGCGATTTTTTGTGCAGAAAAATCGCGATGTTTAGGAAAATATCGCGAGTCGATGTCAAAACATCGCCAGTCCGCCCGCGGGGAAACTCAAAAACACGCTTTTTTTTTTTCGTTCTGTTCGTGGTTGCCGTCGTTCACGCTGAGAGCCTGTTCGTGGTCGTCGTTCACGCTGAGAGCTAGGGCAAAAGAACCCCGTGGTCGCCGTTCATGCTGAAAGCTAGGGCAAAAGAAAGCCGTGGTCGATGTTCACGCTGAGAGCTAGGGTAAAGTACCCCGTGGTCGTCATTCACGCTGAAGCCTGCGAGGAGATTGAGACGTGGAGGAGAAGGGACGTGGAGAGTGGGAGTCGGGAGTCCGAGACAGTGACAGGTCTGTGACAGTGTGAAGTCAGAAGGCCGAGCTGCTGTGGAAGATTTCGGGACAGTTTAGGGTCCAATTCGAGGTATGCAGCGACCCTCCCTTTTCACATTTTTTTTATTTTTAAATTTTTCTCCATCCCTCTACTTAATTTTTAATTTTTTAAATGTTTTGTTCTGATTCGGGATTCCTGAAGCAATATGGATTCTGGAAAATTGGAAATTAGTAATTACTAATTACTAATTTCCAATTTTCCAGAATCCATATTACTAATTACTAATTACTAATTTTAATTTCTAATTATGAGTAAGTAATTTTACATAATAAAATGAAAAATCAGAGTTTTGCATTCGCTAAAAACCCTCATTTTAAATCCACAAAATGCCGTTAGTGTGCCATTAGTGTGCAATGGCCGTTAGTGTGGCAATGTGTTTATTTGATGTTCTTGTTGCTTTAGATGTTTAGAAAATTGAAAAAAAATGAATATTTTTGTATTTTTAAAAGTTTGCCGATATATTGCCGATGTTTGCCGACATTTTCGTCGATAAATCCGATAATTTCTTTTTGGACCTGTTATCACACAACTTGTAGTTGCCCCTAGTGGTATCCCATCCGGGACGGTAGAGGAGACAGGCAACTAAAGAGGTGACCCAAGAGATGCCACGGTTCCCAATGCAAGGTGGGAGTCACGTCAACCGAGGCACTCTTCGCTTTCGATCAAGGTAAAACGAGACCTAGGGGGAGACCCTATAACCAATCACAGTTGATTGGACCCAAACAAAGGTTCCTAAGGATAAGTAAATGATGAGCTACGAAAACCAATGCAAGGTTAAGTGGACCTAGAAGTTAAGGTATGGTTGAAGGTGGTTTGAGAGATTGTTAGTGTCTCAACCAATGTATGATTTAGGCCACATAATTGGGTATGATGACAAGGTATAGTACCATATGCTACACAAGTGGGTCCTACCTTTCTTGGGATATGTGAAATGGTTTAAAGTAGACCCACAAGGTGAAGTTAGTGGATGAAATTGGCACTAGATGACACGTAATGAGTAGATCTATGGATCTAAGTTGAATTTAGGAGTACCCATGTACCGGATCTATGGTTTGACACAATTCCCAAGGAGTGCGACTTGCTTTGAGGAGGACTAGTGCCTTGTAGGATGGGCTAATGGAGTCAGAAGGTAAGTCAAAGTGTAGATCGGGACACCTAGGAGCCAAGTCAAGTGGGCTAATTGAGATAGAATGGTTGGATCTTGCTAGATCTAGGTTTTCATGAAATGACCCTAAGTGGACCACAATCCCTTGAAACAAGGAATGCTACCCCCAAGGCAAATCGTCACAAAGTGATACTCTAGACCTAGGTTTCAAGGTATGGCCGTTCCAAATCCCCAAAAATCTCAACCACCCACTTCCTCAAAGTGGGCAAACTCACTCACCCAAGGGAGTGCGACTTTGTTCAAGGAGGGCAAAAAGGTGGGTTAAGTGGACCAAATCAAGTCCAATGGCCACCAAACTGTGGATCCAAGTGGCTTATGCCCCGATCTATGTAGATCCAAAAAATCAAGTCAATCCAAGGGTTAGATCTTACTAGATCTGAGTTTTAAGTTGCCAAGAAATTCAAAAGGGGGTTTTAATCCCTTAAAACATGGAATGATGCCCACAAGCTAGAAATCACCAAAGTAAGAGTCTGGGGGTAGGTTATCATGTGTGTAGATTGCAAATCAAGTGGGATCTCACCTACCCATGTGCTAGATCTAGCCAAAATGAGCCTCTCCAAGGAAGTGCGATTTGGTTCAAGAGGGCTTTTTGCCTTGAAAAGTGTGTCAATTTTAACCCAATCACCACCAAACTATAGATCCCACTAGGGGTGGATACCATAGAGGTGGGTTTTTAATATCTCTTGAAAAGCAAGGCTAGATCTAAGTAGATCTAAGAAAAATAAAAAATAAGGGTTTTTATGATCTAGAAATTATGGATGATTCAAGGAAGAAGAAGATCATACCTTTGGAGCATACCTGGATGAAGAGATGAATGCTAGTTGAGACGAGGATTACTTTTGCCAAAGATCAAATGGAGAATTTTTGAAACCCTCTTGCCAAATCGATTTTTCCAAGCCACATGTGAGTCCCTCTAACCTGTCAAGACCAAGGAGCAAAGCATCAATCAGTTTAACATGTTGAAGGTAGATACAAGCAAGAGAGAGATAAGCAAAGAATAGTTGGCACAAAGACAAAACTACTCCCTATTTAACCAAAACGTCTTCCTCCAAGCTTGAAGGGCAAGCCTCCCCACCAATTCGCACTTGTCAAAAACGTCCTCTAAACCTGTAAAAAGATATGGCAAATATGCAAGATAGCTACAATAGATCCTCCAATGCAATGGACAAAAGCATTTACAATCGAAACAACCAACATCCACTCCAATCCAAGCATGTACTCCAAAAGATAGAAATTTTATTCCAAGAGCCAAGAGCCAAAAATCTCTAGATGATTTTACAATGAGAGGCTCCCTCCTTAAATAGGACGGGGAGAGAGTACAATCCTAACCACTTTTTACATGAGTGGCTAAGATTAAAAGATCAAAAGATCTAATCAACGGCTAATAATAAATCATAACAATACATCACATGGATCACCCAATATAATGATGACGTCCTAACTAAATGGTACAATAGGAGGATGACGTCATCCACTAGAGGGGTAAAAGTACAAAAATCCACCTCATAATGACTAGGACATGACAAAATAAGCACATGGTGGGGCTAGGAGGCATCAATCCTTACTAGCTCATCCCCAAGGCACAATAAAATAATAAAATATGTCCAAGATAATATAAATGATCAAATCTGTACTCAAAATCTGTGACAGACAAGCAGTGAAAGACCTCCTGTGATCGATGTGGGCATACCCACATGGTGAAAACTGGCTGGAAGATAGTGGGATCACCCTGGAAGACCTCTGTGAAAACCAAAGGCCAAAACCTTGCCTCAATTGCCCAAATCGAATTCCTCAGTGACCACTTTATCCCATTTTTTAATTGCCTCGGTAACTGTGAAAGTGCCAAAACTGCCTCCTAGGGCATCTACGCTGTCCATCTGAGCCCACCAGGCTCTCCAGAAGGGGGGGTAAATGGTAAAAACAAGTGGCTGGACCACCCCCTCCTCATACAGTGCCCTAGGTGAACTGGCCTCTCATGGCCCCTGCTGCTCAGGCTGGGAAATCAGCCCCAAATCTGGTCAACAAGTGTAAAACTGCATCAATCACTGTCAGAAGTGCCTGGAACTGAAAGATAAGTGTCTCATTGGATCCAGAAGACCCAAATCCACTAGAAATGTGTACTCATACACCATGGGTTGCCCTATTGGGCCAGCTGTAGGGTCCACCATATATGGACATTGCATAATCTGCTGATCTGAAGTAATAAATAAACCTGCTGAACTGCCTCAATCATCATCTGCATCATGTGATATCATCATCAAGTATGTGGGACCATCAATCATCATCAATAGGCATCTATACATGGCCCACATCATCACAGATCCCAATAATATACAACCAAGGATAAATCACATCAGTAGACTAAGACATGCTTCTCTAATCATTCTCATAGCCAAGCTCAAAGTATAACATCCATTCAGTGGCATTAATCAAGTTAGCATATTCCCTTGTTATATAAAATTACTTGCACAATAGTTCAAATGACAAACTCACCCATTGGACATGGTCAAACTGCTAGTGAAGGATGAAGGCTAGGAACAAGGTTGGGCCAAGGGGTTGACCTGTCTAGCTTAACTCAAAAATACTTTGGACTGGGAGAAAGGGGAAAGCTACAAACTCCGTGCTGGACAAAATAACATGGGGGATGGCTGTGCCTCACAAATGGATAAGTTGTTCAAAGAGTGCTTATTCAACTTAGGCATCATGTCTACATCAAGTTGATCTAGGTTCATTAGGATCATTCAATTTCATTTCATGGCCTTTTTGGCCTACATAACCCTTCGGATTTCAGGTGTGCTGATAAGCACAACTAGTTGCAGTTTGCATCCAGGGCATGTTTTCAAATACATATAAGGTCAGCAATTGTTTAGATATAACTTTTAAGAACCATTGCTTTTTGGACCTTTCTTATACTCTTCGAGGAGTATTTTTAGCTGTTCATCGGTCTTGCCCTTTTTAGTTTCCATGGGCGAATTTATAAGTTTCCATAGGTAGAACATGAGTTTTCAGTTTTAGCCAACAACATCTCAAGTGACTAGGGGGAGTTCGAGCCAATGCCAAACATCGGGACAACCGACCAGAATGATTTAGGCCCACAATCCAACTTACCAAAGGCAAGTTTTGTCACCAACTTAGAGCCGAGACACTGAATATACAGGGATGCAGTCCAAACACAGAGGTAGAGAAATGGGGAAGTCCTCAGTATCAGAAAGTCAAATGAGATAGGTCAAGGTATAAAGTCAAATAGGAAAGTCATGTATGGATGGAGTCAAGTGAATATGGAGCCTACACTAGCAGACAACTGGTGTCAGGGAAGACCATATCTATGTAAGGTGGAAAACCAGTGGGTTTTGTTAAATGACCTAAATGTGCAAGCAATTGTCCATTTTATGATTTACATTTCATTTTAAACAGTTTGCGACATCAGGAATAATATACCAAGCAGATGCTGTGAGCATGACTAAATCAACAAGGTAATAATCCACAGTCAGTGATAACATATCCATAGATCATACAACATCATCATAGTAATAATCATCATATACCATCTGAAACACTGCTGCAATACATCTCTAAGCACTGAACTGAAACTGTATGGGATAAAGGGTCACATCGGTCATCAAATCTGAACTCTCAAGGCTCAGCCTTAACACAAGGTCTAACATAAGTCTCAATAATATACTGCTCTGATCATGAGTGATCACAAAATATACAATCATCATAGCCATGCTCTGAATAATGGAAGCTCTAGAATGTGCAGATATCTGCTAAGCAAGTATAGTAGCCCTGCTACTATGGTGTGATAACAGGACCCTTGGCGATATATTCGCCGACACGATATTTGTAACATTGTTTTTTTGAGGTCTTGCGAGATTTTCCGATATTTTCCGGTGATACCACCGAGAAGTTATATTCCGGACCCTCGTCAATACTTTCCCCGAGACGATATATGCAACATTGATATATATATATATATATATATATATATATATATATATATATTTACATCAGTGTAAATCCAAACCATGAGACACCAAATATATAAAGTGTGATAATGTATATAGCATGTAAGTACTAGGAGTGAATATAGAAAAATGGCACCAAGTGCAAATCATGATCACTGTCCAAAACAAAATACATAGACATTTAGGGCCTAAATGGCCTAAGGAGTCCAAAAAACATCATGCCAACAGAAATAACTACATATCATCAAAATCATCACCTATGTTGGGATCCTCATTATTAATAAATGCCCCCTCCTCTAGCCTTTGCCTCTAACTCGATCCTCCAGGACATTCGTCAACACGCTTCAATTTTGATAAAGCTTCCTAATCCAAGTGTTAAAAATAAGGTAGAAAAAGCTTAGCATGCCTGATAACTATAAGTTTTTTTTCTTGAGTGAAGGGTACATTTTTAATATTTGCTATGGTCATGACAAAGGAGTTCAACAAGCAACACCACCAACATCGAGGTACATAGAGGGCTTTGTGCTCTTGATTAAATGGAAATACTGCAGTCTTGCCAATCCCGAAAACTGTTAAGTCTACTGAGTTCTGAATGGGATATGAAATTCTATTTTCTCCATATGAAGTCTGATGAGGTTGGAACCATTCTCAAACATCCTGAAACAATTAATGGTCATGTTAAAAGGCTAAGTAAAAGGATGGAAAAGGAAAGATAAAGGAGAATGCCAATTTTTACTTTAATATTACTGGTGATTACCAGGGTGACAAATTCCTCAGAGCTCAATCCCCTATCTTTGTTTTTCGAAATGAGTGTAAAAAGACCAAAAATTAGGTTATAAAAATTTATTGGCATCAATAGGGTGATATTTTCCTTTGACTCAGGATATATACCTAAAATATCACAATATACTGAATGTATCGTGTTATTATATTCAGAAGAAAATATCATGATATTTTGTGCTGATAATATTGACTTGGGGAAAATTGCACGATATATCATGATGTCGGTGATATATGTAACACTGGTTCAGACTGTTTTGGCCCTTTTCTGATCTATAAACTGTGAAGTTGTTTGGACCCTCGGGACTGGTTCTTAACGAAACTGGTTGGTTCACCCAGAACCCTGAAAAACACATACAAACACAAAAATAAATGTCACTCCTTGGAATTATCATTAAGTTTTAATCTTGATTCTTAAAGTTAATATGTGCCCACACCCTGGTTCCTCTGACTGCATATTCCTCTTCACTCCTAATGAACTGTTTCAATTTGGCCATTTCTTCCTGAAGAGTTGTTTAAGACTTCCTTGAGAAAAGTCTTTAAGCTCACTATGTGCAACCATTCTCCCGCAAGCGCTCATGAGTTTGACAGTGCAGCAAATGGCTGGTTCCCACTAGATTCTGTGGACCCAGGCTCTGAATCTGCTGGGTCAAGATGAGAAATGTCAAGTGTAAAAGAGGAGAAATGTGGGATCGTACTAAGTTTGACCCAATGAAATTGAAGAACAGATATGGTGGTGATTTGATCTTTACCTTGCCTCATGTTGCACCATGTAAACCAATCCCCATACTGGCATACTCCATATCTCCTCTTTTTCTAATTGGGATTGAAGTGCAGCAGAGAAGCCTTACTCCTGTTCTAGGAGAGCTTTTCATTCCTTGAAATGCTCAAACTCCTTTCCTATCTCGTGCCCATTCAACCATGTTGAAGTCACCTCACACCACCCAATATGCATCCTGACAAAGAGGACACCAACCAGTTCCAAAGGGCAGCTCTATCTGAGTTAGCATTGGGAGCATACATCAAACATGATCCAATCAGGGTTTTCCTGAGCAAAAAAGTGATCTGGATTCTGGACACACATGTTGGGTTTGGAGCCATGGCCCACAAGATTACGTAAAGAATGTGAGAGAGCAAGGACAAGCCCCATCCTCCTATACATGATTTATTGCCCGAATTGGCCCATTCCAACAATAGTTCATACTACACTTAAGTTCAAAAATTAAAATCAATTGTCTTGAATTCTTGGAGAAAACCTACATCATTCTTTAAAGAAATTTAATGCTTCTGAATGTGTTAGGACTGTGAAGAGAATATGGAAGTCTGGAAGAGGATTTAATGCAGGTAAGAAATATGTTTGGAGTTCATTTTCAGAATATTTTCTCTTCCTATTCCTTGTTTGACAATGTTGTAGACACCAGAAATTGATGCTATGAAGTTATCCTCCTTAAAGTCTTATTTGTAAGCAGGTAAATATTAAATAAACCATCAAGGAAGAGCTTTTTTATGCCCTGAGTACAATGAAGAATGGCAAATCTCTAGGGTTGCATGGTTTTCCTTGTGAGTTCTATAAGTGTATGTGCGATATAGTTGGTGATGATCTGTTTCAGGGGACTAGGGAGGTTTTTTCATGTGGGAACCTTTCAAAGTTCTTGAATTAGGTTCTGGCTAAACTAATCCAAAAATGTTTGGTAGGGACACTATTGGAGGTTGGCATCCTATAACCTTTTTTAATGTTTCCTACAAACTTTTGGCAAAGATAATGGCTATAAGGCTGAAGACAATTGCTGCTTGTATTTTTCGACAAGAGAAAACTGGATTTTGTGTAGGAAAGGTTTATTCTGAATACAGTAATTTCGGTATGGCAGGCCATGGAGTGGGCTGGACTCCTTATATTATGATGTGGGCATTAATATATCTACTTTCATCTTTCCTATAAAACATCAGGTTTGTCTTTTTAGGGTTCAGACTTCTTGATTTGACTACAAGTTGAGTTCATTGGATGAAGACCCCACAAACCTATTCCCTAGTTTTTGTTGGCTCCACCCTCATGGATGAGGTCTGTGGTTTGCATTTAACTGTCTTTCTAGCTGTAAGGGCTTTCTCTGCCTTGTAGCAGTAAGTGATATTTTTCTTCACATAAAAGCGCTGTAAAATTTTGCAGGGAAATCCAAGGGATGCTTCCCCACATTTGTGGATAAAATCCCTAGAAAACCAGTTGGCGTAGACTAGTGCGCCTAACCTAGGGGGATCTGAACTGGGCACCTGCTAGCATGGAACTATCCAAACGCCCAACAACATTGATGACAAACCATTGAGCTAATCCTTAGGCAAAAAATGCCATAAAATCTACTGTCAAAGCTGGGTACAATCAATTTTTTCCTTAACTCTTCAATTTGGTGTCTTGGCTGCCCATTGGATTGAACTGCTTCATTGGCAGGGTTTGAATTGTGATGAGACTTAACCAGTCCTGTTTGGCCCCTCTGAACGTTGGGCACAGCTTGAGTGTGCAGTCTAAATTTTTGGAATTCAAATACTCAATATATATAGAAACTTTGATATCACATTCTTGGGTTGTTACTTGGAAAATAAGGTGATTCTTACATTGTTGTAAAGTGACAGAGAGTTGATATTGAAGCTCCTGTAATAATTTAGCCATTTAATTATCTTTTTTGGCTTGACTATAAATAAAATTGAATAATTTCCCGCCAAACTGGATTTATTTATTTATTCATATACCTATTTTTCTATTGTTTTATTTGCAGATAACTTCCTAAACCCTGTATAACTGATGGTTTAAATTATGGTATTCTTATCAGGGTTGTTATAGCGTGCATTAGAGTAAAAATCTTCACCAATGTGAATTGCATTTTACACTTCTTCATCAAGCTTAAAAGGGAATCTACAGGCTGATTTTTATGTTTTTTTGCAGATCATGGCCATAGGAACTCTAGAAAGGTGCTACAATAATCTAGAGGTATTCAGAGGAGTTGTCAAGATCCGGCGTGGTAGGTTATGAGAAATCTGCTTGGAAACATTTTGATTTTTGAGACAATGAGGAAGAAAAGATGCAGTCAGATCATAGATGCAGCTTTGAATGCTAAAAATGCAACTTTGGTGTTAATCTCTTTTTATATTTGCTGTAATATGAATAACTATCAGACATAAACTGGTAATGGAATGTTTGATGTGCATTTTCTTATAATGATAAATCGGTAATGGAATCTCTGACTCACATTTCATAATACGTGAGAGACTGGCAGTCTGTTTATTTTAAGGTGAAATCAGATCTAAGGGAATAAGCATTTCAGAAGGCTAAAATCCTAAAACAATCGGCTAATATTGTTCAATCCTCACATTATCTTTTCCATGACTTGTAAGTTGTTACCCCTTTATGCTGTCGTTTGTGTTTGACCCTCAGCTAGGTCTGTCCTTTCATCCTTATGTACACTGGTGTGCATTTTTCCGAAAGCATGCCTTTTCTGGTTTATTTCCCAAATGAAGAAACTTCTCCTTGTTAGAAACTTGAATGTAACTTCCATAAAGCTTATGAGAAAGGGAGCATAATTAAAAAAAATATTATATGAAATCACGAAACAATTGTTAAATTTGTGGATATTGCCTACATCAATCGAAAGTCTTGTCAGCTAGTCCTTCACTGTCATGACAAATGCATGCCTTCTACTTTTATTTTACCAAAAGAAATATACAAGAGTAACAAGCTTTCTCATCACTGCAAGCTTTAGTCTGATATTCAAGGCTGGTAAGCAAAATTGTCACGAAAAACATTACTGGTTGAATAAAGTATGTTATTTATAAAAGAGCGAAAGAGATAAATGCACAAATTTATTGTATTCAAATGCCTAGAGATGTTAAGAAAATAACCTAAGAATCCAAAAAACTTTGCAGCTGCACAAATTTCCTTTTTTCCCAAGGTCATTTCACATGGAACAACATAGGACTTGTTCTGAGCAGCTTCGGACACTCTTGCTCAAGTTCCTACTGTCAATCATTTATGTGACAATCAAGAATCACTTTGATGACAAAGCCACTCTGGGTGGGATTTGAATTATTTTTGGTACTTTAAAGAAGATTGACATGGTGCCTTCTAACATAGAAAAACAGATGTAAGAGGGTTCTAATTTATTAAGAACTCGGAACAATGGGAAGATGGAACTTAATGTTGATGGGAGCTTGTGTGATGAAATACTGAATTGCTCATAGGTGAGTCGGATCCAGATATTGCGTTATCCTGGGCATAAGCAGCTGCTGAAAGGTGAGTGCTTTCCACAGGCATCAAAACTGCAGTATGACATGCACATCACTGTGGATAGGAAATATTAATTCTTCTTAACCCACATAAATCTTTATACTTCCCACAAAGGCTGGGTGAATTGTTTTAGGGAAGTCTTGGAGGAAAATCAGGATCCCAAAGGAGTCGAACCTGAAAATTCACAAAAATAGGAGTGACAGAACATGTTGAACAGTTTTAGAATGAACCCAAGCCCAAGTAAATGATTCTTAATGGAGGACAAGCCGAGTTAAACACTTCTAGATGGAGGTCATATATCATTAGATTCACCTTTATAGAGGTTACAACAGCTGTTTCAGTGCCCTAGACATATTAATTCTGTAGTGAACATCGTGAATAGCTTTTAAGCTGATGTCCCTGAATTCATTAAACCTGTTCTTGGAAGATGTCCAAAAGTATGCTAGTAAAAGCCAAAGAATGTATTCTTACATTCCTGTACTTCCACCAACAATAGATTTTAGTAATGTTACATATTTATTTTAATGTTGATGCAGTAATTGAGAACATTAATTGATTCTTCTTTTACAGGTTTGACTGCTAAAATAATGGAAAGGACCAAGACAATGGCTGATGTGTATGGGGCTTTCTTTGAATTTTCTAGAAGATTGGCATCTAAGGTATACCACTGTTGATCCCTTTAAAATATTAGTTGCACATACCTTTGTACTATGACAATTATATCCTCTATAAACTTGACAAGTTATCATATTAGCTCCAATCATGATATTCATACACTGATGACCTGGTCTCCATGTTACATAATTTTTTATAGAGTACTATGAGCATATCTTGTTAGCCATAGGCAAGCATTAAAGTGTCACAGAAGGGTTGGGATTGTCAAACACAGTAATTTGAACAAGGGATACCTGTATCAGAATCATCATCTTTGCACATAGTTACTGTAAATATGCATACAGGTGCAGATTGGATGCTGGTGAAGAAAGTTTTTCCCAATTTAGGATTTGGAGATTAGGTAAAATACAAGTTTTAAGAATAAATAGATATAACACATACACAGTCGATATAGATGGAATGATAAAATTTCAAACTTATATCAATAGAATGACCATTTTGTTAAGTTTCCAAACCCTAGGTGATTGTTGTCCTTATGTTCTCAACTAAACAAAACTGTTATTTACCAAATTAAATTCTTCACTTAGTAGTAATTACACACATAGCTGGAAAGTAAACAGTGGAAGCATAAACACAATACACAGATAATTACTCCTTCGAATCAGCTTTTCGTTAACAATTCAAAGCTTACAAGGAAACCTCCACAAACTGTCAAACTAACAGCTGTATGGTATACTAAAAAAACAGATCTACTCACCTACCGAGACAATCTGCCTGCTGGAACTGCTTGCTGCCTGTTCTGGGCTGCTGTATGGCCATGTCCTTAGTACTTATCACTGTACGGATTCACCTGTGCAGACCTGCCTGTTTCCTAACTTCGGCTCCTCTTTGATGCTCAAAACCTGTTCAACTGATGAACAAAGTCACTTCTTAACAAAACATGTCTTTGAGTGAATGTGTGTGTCTTAACCCTCCATCTTGACCTGCCTTTATATTTTAGATGAAACCCTAATCTCACAGTGAGATGTACAGTTGAGATTAGTCTAGACTCTAAATCACTAATGTATAAAATTGCACTTTATTAAACTGAAGAACTAAATATAAGACTCTCACTTTATTACTAAAGTGAATTACAAAATAGATTTGACTCGAACTACAATCTTCAACACTCCCTCTTAATGAGGAAGGAATTCTACACCAATCCAAGTATGTCTCTAAATGCTTCAAACTTCCCTTTTGCTAAGGGCTTGGTTAGATTATCATCAACTTACTGATCTGCGGATACATATTGAAGCTTTACAACTCCCTTTTGAATCCTGTCCCAAATGAAGTGATATATGATCTCAGTGTTCTTGAACTTGTCATGAAATAATGGATTCTTGGAGTTTGATACAACTCTGATTATCATAGTAAATCATTGTGGAATCCAACTCCCGATCAAATAATCTTACAAACAACTTGCGTAGCTAGATGGCCTGACAACTAGCAGCACTAGCTACAATATACTCTGCGTCTTCTGAGCTGAGTGCCACGGAAGTCTGCTTCTGGTTGAACCAAAATATCATCGCTGATCCCAAGCTCTTCCTGTCTGATGCACTGCTTTCCCAATCTAAGTCTGTATACCCTTGCAGGTTTACCTCACCATCTGCCCATACTCCAGTGTGCCTCTCAAGTATCTGAGCACATGTTTTGCTGCTTTCCAATGCTCTTGCCTTGGCTCCACCTTGAACTTACACATTCACTGTTAATTCTTGTTTCATTGCCTATTACTTCTAGCCTCTGCCTCGTGAACAAATCTTCAATGCTAGGTTAAGTAGTACAGATTGCACAGAACCCTACCAGTAGATCATAAAAATCTCATTGTTAACATTTTTAGGGCCTAGGATGTTAGGAGCACTGATAGTTGACAACATTCTTGGTTTAGGGCTTCCTTTCTGATGTGTTTTGGATCCTCATCCTTTTTTTTCTTCTAAGTCGCCTATTGTTTGATAGTATTTCTTCTTTTGCATTCAATGTGTACTCTTTTATTCTGTTCTTTTGTAGTTACTTGAGATGCTTAAGCAGTCCTAGTGGTTCACTCATTGTTGCACGTTGTCCTATTCTAGTGCCCAATTATGGCCACCAGTGGATTAAATGATTTTTTTCTTTTTCTTTTTATGTTTCATTTTTTTTGGGGACATGGCTTGGTTTCTGTGTTGGATCCAAATCGGATTTGGGGAATATCCAGGTGATATCCATACCAAATACACATTAAGATCATTCCAAGGGTCTAGTGGGCCAGATTTGGTATCATGGTTAGTATCAATGTATCATGCTCAGGGAAAGGGAAAGACCCCTATCTACCACAATAAATGGTAAGAACCACTTTATAAGTTTATAGATTGTGTAATGTATTGAAATTTGAAAGTCAAGGTGAGTACTAGATGGACACTACATCAACATAAAAAGGCCCCAAAGAGGGCACTGTTGTGCTGAGAATGGTGTAAGCTTCACTTCTGGGTATGACCCAAGATGTTGTAATAATTATTTTATTTTATTTACCAGGTTTGGTTAAGTCGATCTAGTCAACAGACACTTATTATGTATTTCTAGGTGGTTAAGGCCAACCTAGTCATAGTGGGCCCAAAACCCCTCTTGGGGATGGCACCCTTCACTTGAGTTGTATATAAATACATACACAACACTTATTTGTAACAGATTCATTCATTTTGATCTCTTATACAAGTGATTCATTCTTTAGCCTACGAGCACTATATCAAGTGTTGGGCTCTTTTTTGGTTCTGAGTATGGCTTTCTCAGATTCTCTCTATAGAGCATTTGTGCTCTTTTATCTTGCGCACTAGTGTTGTTTTTATCTTCTATTTATGCATATTTAGGGCTTTCTGGATGAGGGTTTTGTTGGTTGGTTCATTTGATCCTCTCTCTTTTTTGTGGATCTCAACTTAGCCATGTGCATTAACCAAAAGATAGCTAAGGATCCACACTAATGCTATAAAATCTACTTATTTTTTGTTCATTTCCTATTTCATTAGTAACATTTTTCTTTTATGGTCTTTATTGTGCCCAGTTATTTGTATATGGTCTCATGCAAGTACAACTTGCGTTAGAGTGTAGTATTCCTCTTCTCTCTCGCATTTGTAAATTATTTAAGCATTTTGGATTTTGCCATTAAGAGTGGCAGTTTAATCTGTATTACATTGTCTGGGTTATGAGGTATAACTTTGCAGTTTTTAGTAGATTTCTTTGGTTTGTTCCCTTCTATTTGTGCAACAACCTGCAATCAACCCTAGCATCCTGCACATGATCTATTTTATAGGAAAAATTCCTTAGCAGCAATTGCCTACATTTATTGAGAACACTTATTGCTGGAGTGTCTAAGTTGATTAATCTGATATCATGGCTAACTCATTAATGTCATTTTTGTTTAGATGCAATGCTAGTGCATGTGGCTTGCTTGCTTGGATCCGTTTTCATGTACACTCATTAATGTATTATCATTGCATGCATATTTTGATTACCATAAGCTATTAAAGAAAAGGTCCTAAGGTGATGCATTGAGTTAATCAATATCATGGAAATAATTTATTATAGTGGGCAAAGTCACATGGGTTGGGTTCAATTTTGGTGAGATTCTTTATTAAATTCAACTATATATATTAAAAAACTATACACCTTTCTAAAATTTAAAATGTTTAATATACAATATAACATAGTTATATATATTAATATAAAATTTACAATCTT
Organism: Larix kaempferi; assembly: GCA_027924585.1. NCBI lineage: Eukaryota > Viridiplantae > Streptophyta > Pinopsida > Pinales > Pinaceae > Larix > Larix kaempferi. Next base: position 2,407,241 of record BSBM01001409.1, on the reverse strand, counting down.
ATCTCATTTGAATTCGTAGTGATCCATGACTGTTGCATGGACTTCAAATTTGAAACAGTATCTTGTGACTCGTTGCTCCATGTAGCAATAAATAGTCTCTTTGGCCTAGCACTCCATGGCTTGTAGCAAGTCATAGCACCCAAACCATGGACTGTCGTGACTTGTAGAAATGGTGATATAGAGGAGCCGACGATATTGGTAAGTGGAGATGGTGATATGGAGGATCCTGTAGCAAGAGTTTCCATCACACAGGTCACACTGCATATGAGTTGTTATCACACAACTTGTAGCTACCCCGAGATGGTAGAGGAAATAGGAAACTAAAGAGGTGACCTCAGAGGGTCCTGCTCACTAGATAATAATCGGTTGTCAAGCCGAACAAGAAACTCTTCACTTTAAGCCAATAAATGACTAAGGGGGAGACCCTGATCGATCCTTGTGGGAAGATCTCTTATCAGGAAACCAGATCTCAATATGACTATCTAATAATGTAAGGAATCTTGTGGATAAACCCTAGATCAACGAATAAGGCTACTGAGTGGGGTTTAGAGGATTGGTGTAAGTTTAATGGATATAAAAGTGGCAATCCATTTAATCATATCTCAAAAGATATGGTTACAGACAAAGATCTGGATGGATTAGAGTGCTAGGAAGAATGACTAAGTCGCTGCCCTGGGGGGACGTAGCTTCAGATTTTTTGATAAGCCCAGAATAATGACTCATTAAGTGATTAACAAGCTCCTAACACTTAGTTTTGATTGCTTGATTGACATATTGACAAACCGAAAGAGATCACAAGCAAGACAAATCACACACTGAGAAAATAACTATCGAACCAAGAGGTGCGAACTGCTAAAGGGATCAGTGCCTACGCCAGATGGGAAAATGGGGTCCAACTAAGATGCCCTAGGGCGTTTTAGGGTTTTATGGGATGGCCAAAAATACCCAAGTGCTAGATTACTGAGATCTTAAGTGGTGTGACCCGTGAATTTTAATGAGGTTTTTAAATTTGAATTATTTTGCTGACAGTGGAATGAAAAAGATAGCAAGATAAATTTGATGGACTTACTTGAATCCAGATGGTTGATGTAGGTCCTTGCTGCCGAAAACACAAAGAGAGATATTAGCAAACTACAAAATAAATTTGTCTAAATGAAATTGATAGAGCTATTGCAATGACAAGAAATGAGAGTGATCACAACAGAATAAGTGGCAAATGCAAATAAATCCCAAATGCAACAAACTCCCTATTCGTGAAATCACCCAAGCCAAGGGAGACTCTCTCCTCCAATTCGCACAAGCTAAGTCACCCTCCTGCCAAGACAAGATAACATAGATTTGCTTGGAAAATAAATTTAGAACTAGTGGTATGCAGAAGCTCGGCAAGATAGAAAACTCATCACCACATCCGAAACTCAAAGAGAAGTGCCAAAAATACTTTATATTGATATTCCTCCAAGAGCCAAAGTCCTCTTTACAATGAGGGGTCTCTTCTCTTAAATAGATTTGAGAGAGGCCAAATCCCTAACCAACTTTTTAATCGATGGTTGAGATTAAAAGATCAAGCGATGATAATCAACGACGGAGGCTCTAATCTCACACTCACATGGATCAACTAGACTATGAGGGAGGCAGGTTGCCTCATAACCCCAAATACATATGATAAAATGATATAAAATGATAATACAAGTCAAAAGGGTCACCTAGGGGCCAAGTGTGCCTCCTAGGGACACAACAACACTTTACACATGGTGCTAAGTCCACAATACATAGTACATCATCATCAAGTGCGCCCTCCTCTAGTAAGTGCGAATTGCCTAGGAGAGGCAATAGTGAATTACTGAAGCCCGATGATGAAAACCCATGTGAGAAAGTGTCTGGGGGACCTTTGGAGCCATAGAACAATAACCCAAGTCAAATCTTTACCATTCACTTACCCATCGTTTCATCTGCCATGCCATGGTCACTTTAATTATTTAATTAATCTCCTCATATCCTCTGGATAATTTAAAAATGCTCATAATACCATCTTCACTTTCCCAAAATATCGAATTGAGTGCACAGATGAACTCAGGAGCATCAAATCCACCAATGGTGACTACTCATACACCATGGAGGAGCCTGTGAAATAATCTGTAAGAAAATCCATCTCCAATAAATAAAATATGGCCCGCTAATAATAATAAAATATAATGTGTGGCCCAATTTCCATACACTGAAGCATGGAGTCACCTGGATAGCCTCCAAAGGCATCAAGATACATCAAATGATAACATGTAGTCACATCCACTTATGGACTCTGCCCATTGACTAAGTCAACAAGGTTGACTAGGTCAAAATTGATCAAAACACTGACTAAGTTGAACACTGAGCATCTCTGCATGCAAGAGGTGTAAGTAGCATACTAAAAGCATTAGTAGTATGAAACAATGGCCATCAACACAACAAATAGTATAAATTGGACTTGTAATTAAAACCACGGTTACTTGGGAGTGGGAGCAGAAGTGGGAAGTGGGAGTCAGAGCGGGAGCAAAAAGCGAAATTTTCAAAAGATTCCATTTTGGGAGCGTTTTTTATATAATATATATATTTTTATATATTTTGATGCATATATGTCAACAAATGCATGTAGAATGTTGAATTAGTTATGGAAAGCATAAAAACATGAAATAAACCATAATACCATATAAAATCATTCATCAATCATCAATCATCTAGTAGTGAATTCATCAACCATAGGTTTAGTATCCATAACATCAACCTTATAGCTTCAAATTTTCAATATATAACATTTTGTCCTTAGTAAAGTTGTACTTGTAACCAAACTGTAGTCTATAATAGTATCACAGAGAACATTAACCATGAAATGAAAGTTGAAACAATTCACGAAGCATTATATTCATTACCAAAGAGTTATAATATGCTTTTATGCTATCAATTGCTCAATAATGCAAAGTTGCAAATAATGAACTTCAAAGGTAGCTTCAACTTCAAACTTCAAACTGGAATTGCCATGTAATGTTTTCAAAATATACCATAATAAATATAAAAGAGTCAATAGTGCGGCAACTTGAAAGTACTTTAAACAAGAAAAGAGAAGAAAAGTAGATTTTATGGATGTTTCCTCTTGCCATGGAAAATTTCTAATTTCTTTTCCCATGGTCTATGAACAATGGGAGTGGGATTATCATCCCTAGTAGACCCCAATGCTCGGGAACCACGTCCAAGACCTGCACGACCCCCACTCACTGATGTAGATGGAGGTCATGAACCTCTAGGCAAAGATGGTGCATCTGGAAACAAGCTAGAAGATGGCGGTGGCATTACTGCTGCTGTTATTGCTACATGGTCATCTTCATCGCCCAAAATCTCTTCCTCCAAGCACTTTAAAGCTAAGGTTCCATCCTCCAAGTTATGCTCCTCTGGATTGTTGTCCCAAGTGAGTCAACAACCTCAAGTTGTAATGTACATAAGCCAAGCTTTCTGCCTGATTTTCATTTAATCGGGTTCTTTTCACTGAGTGGATGAAGCTATAGGTTCTTCAACACCTTTCTGCAGAGGAATTGTTAACCACCCGTGAAAGCACTTTGATTTCCAATTTATACAAGCGTGGGCATGTTGAGCCATACATGTTCCACCATTCAATAGGAGGTGCCCTATCTTTATCTTTGATTGCATGCAAAGTACCAAACAGACCAATTTTATTGAGGTATTTGCTTAATTCACTGTGCAATAAGGAACATTCCTCTTCATTAGGGACCAACTTGTCTAGAGCAGGCATGTACCCAACCTGTACCTCTGGATTTGTGTGGGGCTTTCTCCAAACTCCACCCCCAGGTGCTGGTTTGGCCAACCAAGATGGAGAATAATATTTTGGTGTTAATACATATGTTAAGGCATGCAGTGGAATGTTGAGATGTTCCCACCTTTTGACCACATGTCTGTGAATATGGTCATACAGGATGGGATCTTTCGGTTCAACAATGTATTTAATTTGGCCTAGCATGCTATCCATCTGCTTATACACCTCACCAATCACCGACTTATCTGTATCTGCAAACTGAATCATGTAATACATGGGCTTTGTGAACTGCAAAACATACTTGACACTTGCCCAAAATTGACCATCAAGAACGGTGTCCTCCACCTCTTGAAAATCATGCCTATCAGATGTGGATGTAGCCCCATCTTTGAAGACCTTCCATGATTCTTTTGATAACATGCTAGCCAAGGCCTCTCTTACCTTCAAAAGGCGCCTGAAGGTGAGGTAATAGCTAGTAAATCTAGTCTTTGCTATCTTCAATAGCTCCAACTTTGAGTGACTGTGGAAAATGCCTTGCGCATTGCTATGGTTGGTAATAAATCTTATCATGTGCTTTCCTTTTTTCTACAATTCACCAATCCATTTGTAATCATTCTCCTTCAACTTAATAATGTCATGCATCAAAAGGTTCAATATGTGAACCAAACACTCAGACCATTATATGTTGGGGTATTTATCTTCAATGATTGCTCTCGTTGCCTTACAATTAGCAGCATTATCGGTTATGACTTGGATGACATTGTATGGACCAATAGCTTCAATGGTTTTGAGTAGGAGTTTTGCAATGTTCATGCTGGTCTTGAATTTATCTGAGTAGTCATGGGCTGAAAGGAAGACTGCACCAATAACATACACACCATGAACATTTATCAATGGCTTGCCTTTTACATTTGTCCAACCATTTGATACAATTGGCACCCCATAAACATTCCAAGCATTTGTGAATTGCCCCAAAGCAGTTTGGATCTTGGCTTTTTCCTTGTCAAGCCCCAAAGTTCCAGCTTTGTCATACTCAGGGCTCTTGTATCCTACTAGAGCAGTGCAGATGGTTAATACCATTTCATGCCAATAGGGTGAGCGGAGAACATTGAATGGTATACCACATGCATAAAGAAATTGGAACACTTTTGCATCCACGTCATCCCTACCACCTTGGTCAAGGAAATATGATATTGTCTTGCGTGGTTGAATGGGTGAGAACCCACTACCTTGGGTGGATGGGCCTCTAGTTCTCGATAAGCATGAGGGGACCTGGTCATCCCTGATCCTTTTAATTTGTTTTGTGCTTCAAATTATTCCTTCTTATAGATGGATCTTTGTGTTGATGCCACATGTGGGAAAATACAAACTCCTATAGTTTTTTTTCCATCACATGGCATGTGCCCACATAGATGTCTTCTCACACGAGTATATGAACTTGTGTAAATCTTTTTACAATGGGAGCAACCAAATTTGGTGGTTCCATCGCCTCTACCTCCTCCTTGCCTTGTGACATATTTCTACAAGGGTGTTGGGTCTTCTTTGGTTTTCTTTCGGTTTCCCCCCTCCTCCTCCTCCTCTACACGGTATGTGCTACTACCCACTTCTTCATACTCTCCCTCATTCCTACTCTAGTTTGCAATCACCATCATCAAAATAACAAATGGAACCAACAAATTAAACCATGTACCCATCATCATGTTTGTTGGAACTAGAGATTTAACTTGTTGCCTGCAATAGAATGAGAGAGGAAGCATGGGAAAGAGTAGGAGAGGAACATCTACATTCTAGAATCTAGATTCCAAGCATTCAACATATAGATCAAAGTTCAAAGTTCAAACACAAAGCAAATCAACATTAAAAGGGTTTGTAGCCTACCTCTTTGGCTTTCCAATGGTAGTGACAACCTTCTTCAATCTCCAAGAAGAACCCAAGCTTGATGGCAAACTGATCCTCTTCTCCTCTCCTCTCTTATCTTCTCTTCTCAAGCAAAGCAAAGTGAGAACGAGTGTGGAGAAGAGGGCTTTATCCCCCAAATCCCTCCTCGAGTCCTCCTCCCCTCCAAAAGTCCAACCATGGACCCCATCCCCCTTCCTCCTTTACCTTTTCCATAGTCTACAATGAGAGTGACCACGAGAGCGATTGAGGAGTGTTGAGGAAGCATTTTTTAAAGCGTACGAGAGTGATCAGGGAGTGAACACTCCCTCATTCCTCCCGGATAAAGGCATGGAGTGTTTATTCATACCCCGAAGCGTGCTTCATGAAATGATCCGGATTGGGAGCAAACAAGGAACCACACTACTTAGTCGCTTCGGCATTGAATTGGTTCGGAGTGAGCTTTTGCAGCGGGGGGGGGGGGGGGCGCGCTTCCCCGCAACCTTGATTAAAACAGTTGCATAGCCAATAATGAAGACTCTACCATATACTCATTTTCACATTCAATCCAATCTACAAAAGAGATTATTCCTTACTAAGGTGGGTGAGATGGAATGCAACCAGGCTAGGCTTAATGATTATTTGACTGCTTGGACAGACTTAATTATTGATGTTTCTCCAGGTTGCAACATCGGGCATACATTCTCTTGGATTGGTCTTGTTGACTTGACCAAGGGGGAATGATACATTCAATCACAGGGCTATGCTACTGGTGAATGGCCCTGGTAGGGGCAATTAGACAATCACTCACGGGGCTATGCTAGTGGTGATTGGCCCTAGGGTGCTCTCACATTGCCTGCTCCAGGAGGGAGTGATATATTCTATATTAGAGTGAGTTGACTTGTTTATTTGATGGGGGATTTCATCCCCTTGTGTAATAGACAAGTCTAATCTAATGTTGAATTTGACATAGGCTCTAAGAAGTGTTCGGGACTTCTTAGAGTAGGGTCAAATCAACATTAGAGTTCTATTTGTGAATAGATGTGCATGTGAGGAGATGAACATCAACAAGGACAACTTTTCTGTGATGAAGAAATAACCAAGAAGTCAAGTCAACCATTGAAGAATTCCTAGATAGAATTGAAGAAGTCCCAGAAGAAAATTGAAGACAAGAAGACAAGTTGGCCTGAAGATAAAATGAAAGATGAAGACCAAAAGAACAAGTTGGCCCCAATGAAAATTGTACAAGTCGACCCCGAGAGGAAAAATTCAAGTGAATAGAAGAATATAAATAAAGTTTTCACACACTTCATTCTTATCATCAACATCTTCACTTCTAGTTCTCTTCTCCACTTGTGTGCATTTTTCAAGGAAGGCCTAGCAAAGGAAAGGAGCAAATAATTTTGGGTTCTTTCTCTTCTTAGAGGTTCGTTCTATTCCTCCCTAGAGATTCGCTAGGGTTTCTTGTAAAAGAAGGGCACACTCTTATGTGCTAGGTTCATCTTCATGAATGGTATTGTACTTGAATTGGATTGATTTCTTCTAAGAAAAGTTGGTTGTGTTTTCTTCCTATTGGGTTTCCCAGGATAAAATCTATCTCGTGCATGGTTATCTTTCTATGATCCTTTGTTTTTGCTGCAATTTAAGTTGTTATTTTCAGTGTGCAATTATTCAATGAGACCGTGGGATGAAAGGAATTGTGAAATTAATGCTTGAAATCACTGTGAAATAATTGTCAAGATCTGGAAATAGTTAAATATTCAACATGGTATTAGAGCAATGTTGAAGATGGCTATAGCAAAAAATTACCGAAAACAATAGGCCTGAAAAATTAGGGCCCGGAAAAATAGGCATGAAAAATTAGGGTCCAAAAAGGTAGGCCCGAAAAATTAGGGCCCGAAAAAATAGGCATGAAAAATTAGGGTCCAAAAAAGTAGGCCCGAAAAATTAGGCTCCGAAAAAATAGGCCCAAAAAATTAGGGTCCGAAATAATAAGCCCAAAAAATTAGGGTCCAAAAAAAGCAGGTCCGAGAAATTAGGGCTTCCATGTTTGGACCTTTCCATCCTAATTCTGGACTTGAATTTAGTGTCCTAAAAGTTGCCTTGGGAGGGCGCATCTTTATAGGGAGCCAGATTTCAGTTTTGTCAAATTTCAATTTTGACCTAATTTTTGCTGGGACTAGGGTTTTTGAATCATATTTCAGATTTCTGTCAAGATGGTGTCCAATCCCAGAGTAGAAGACAGGTTGGATGATGTTAGATTGCAGATGAACTCCAGTATTCTTTTGTCTCCTCACTTATTGGCGCTATTACAGATAGTAGTGATACTTGGTCAGTGGACAATAGTGCTTCCAGGCAGATGATAGTTCAAGAACAGAAGAAGAAGGATCATTCAAAGATCAAGTGTTGGAATTGCCATGCATTTGGTCACTATGCTTATCAATGTCTTCAAAGGAAAAGGAAGGGAAAGCAACATGCATCAAAAGCTGATGTTGATGAGCATCCACCATAGAAGAAGACAAAACTTGATGTTGAAGCATCTTGATTGATAAGAAGTCTTGACAAAGAAAACAAGTCTACACTTGCATACCAGCGATCGCAAAGAGGTATTCCAGAGCTTCAAGTAGAGCTTGAGGATATTAGCAAGGGTTGTACACTTGGCAAGAATGCCAAGGGATCTTTTCAATCAGTGATCGTAGATCCAAGGAGATCTTGGATCTAGTGCATTTAGATCAGGTTCCAGGAGTTCAATGCTCAAGCAAAGAACTTGACAAAGAAGAAGATCAAGGTTTTGGAGGTGAGTGTACCTCCAAGGACTTCAGTGACTTCTACAAGGAGGTAGGGATCAAGAGGGAGTCAACAACAAAGATAAGTATTTAGTGCTTTAAGCAATGAGTTTTACTTAAATTGAATTGATATTTTTTGATGAATAGAATAATCGCATAAATGTTACTGGTTAACTTGCGTGGAAAACTCTGTCATGTATTGCAGGACAGGTTCATTATGAAGGCTGTCAAAGCGATGAAGGTTCATTATGAAGGAGGTGAGTGTACCTCCAAGGACTTCATTGACTTCTGCAAGGAGGTAGGGATCAAGAGGGAGTCAACAACAAAGATAAGTATTTAGTGCTTTAAGCAATGAGTTTTACTTAAATTGAATTGATATTTTGTTGATGAATAAAATAATTGCATAAATGTTATTGGTTAACTTGCGTGGAAAACTCTGTCATGTATTGCAAGACAAGTTCATTATGAAGGCTGTCAAAGCGATGATCCATGACCAAGATTCACCCATGTTCTTATGGGCAGAGGCATCCCGTTTGACACTTTATGCTCTCATGAGTGAGTCATATCTCTTGTGAGTGACAGAAGAGTGTCATATCTTCTATAAGTCAAGAGTGAGTCATATCTCTTGAATGGACAAGAGTGAGTCATATTTCTTGTGAGTGACAGAAGTGAGTCATATCTTTTGTAAGTCAAGAGTGAGTCATATCTCTTGAATGGACAAGAGTGAGTCATATCTCTTGTGAGTGACAAAAGTGAGTCATATCTCTTAAAAGGACAAGAGTGAGCCATATCTCTTGTGAGTGACAAAAGTGAGTCATATCTTCTGTAAGTTAGGAGTGAGTTATATCTATTATGGTTGTCAGTACACAGTGAGAGTCAAGAGTCTGAGATCCAGTGAGTCATATCTGGAAGCCTGTCGGGAAGCAGAGAGGCATGCAGCTCCCAACGATACTTTTAGGGAGATAGTTCAAAGACCAAAGGGGAAGTCAGTGGTGACTTCCAAGTGGATATATAAGATCAAGCATGCAGTCCAGATTAGCATAAAAGATGAGCCAGTTTGCAGACTTAGAGGGTCATGGATGATATTCAATGTTCTTGAGTGAGCATGAGGCTCGCCTCAGTAGACCCACTTGGTGGGAGATGACATAGATGGATACATAGGTATCAATAGTGCAGAAGGAAACATGTTGCTTTATTGTAGGATACTCAGATGTAGAGGGAGCAGAGTGTCCAGAGGCAGAGGGAGCAACTACAACACAATTTGTTGATAGTGGAGGACATGAAGGATCTTGCCAGATGCATTATTTCTTGGGATTGGAGGTGTGGCAGAGACCAGGAGAGATCTTCCTCAGTCATGGGAAGTACACAGTTGATATCTTGAGAGATTCGAGATGATGGATTGCAAATCCATGGCTACACCTATGATGAAAAATCTGAAGAAGCCGAGTGATTTTGCTTTAGATTCAGATTTGATGGATCCCACTATATGCATGAAAACAAATCTGAAGAAGCTAAGTGATTCTGCTTCAGATTCAAATTTGGTGGATCCTACCATGTACAGGTAGCTGATTGGATCTGGTTAACATTAGGCCAGATATTTGCTTTGCAGTGAACACCCTAAGCCAGTTTATGGTTGAGCCGAAGCATGTACATTGGGTTGTAGCAAAGCATGTGTTGAGGTACTCGCGTGGTACAATTGGATATGGTTTGAAAGATGTCTCAAGTGGTGAAGAGAGGTTGCAGTGATATACAGATTTTGATTGGGCGGGGAGTGTAGTGAATAGAAAGAGCACATCACGGTGTTGCTTCAACTTGAGATTAGCTATGATATCTTGGTTTAGCAGGAAGCATACAGCTGTCGCACTTAGTACGACAGATGTAGAGTATATCAGAACAAGTGTCGCAGGTCATGAAGCAGTGTGGCTTCAGAAGCTTCTTGCAAGACTATTTGATCAGGAGATTAGATAGCACTTCATCCAAGACATGGTGCAGAAGGGAGCAATGAAGCTCTAATACTTATTCACAGATGAGCAAATAACTGACATTCTCACCAAGCCTCTGTCTAAGGCGAAGTTTGTATACTTCAGAGAAAATCTTGGCGTGATGGAGAATGCCTCCCTTGGTGAGAGGGAGTGTTGATGGTTCTATAGATGAGCAGTATGGGGTAGACATTCACTCACGGGGCTATGCTAGTGGTGAATGGCTTAGACATACAAATGAGCAGTATGGGGCAGTCAATCACTCACGGGGCTATGCTAGTGGTGAATGGCCCAGGCATGCAAATGAGCAACATTGGACAGACATTTATTCATGAGGCTATGCTAGTCGTAAATGATACATTCACTCACGGGGCTATGCTAGTGGTGAATGGCCCAGGCGCAGTCTTTCTCCAAATAGCCGTTTTGGTTAGAAGTGGAAGACTTGAGATGCAAATTACAAACATTCTTACTAAGGAAGCTTGGCGTGATGTAGAATGTCTACCTCTCTGAGAGGGAGTGTTGATGTTTCTCTAGGTTGCAACATCGGGCATATGTTCTCTTGGATTGGTCTTGCTAATTTGAACAAGGGGGGATGATACATTCACTCACGGGGCTACGCTAGTGGTGAATGGCCCTAGCAAGGGCAGTTAGACAATCACTCACGGGGCTATGCTAGTGGTGATTGGCCCCAGGGTGCTCTCACATTTCCTGCTCGAGGAGGGAGTGATCTATTCTATATTAGAGTGAGTTGACATGTTTATTTGAATGGAGATTTCATCCCCTTGTGGAATATACAAGTCTAATCTAATGTTTAATTTGACATAGGCTCTAAGAAGTGTCCGAGACTTCTTAGAGTAGGGTCAAATCAACATTAGAGCTCTATTCGTGAATAGAGGTGCATGTGAGGAGACGAACATCAACAACGACAACTTTTCTATGATGAAGAAATAATCGAGAAGTCAAGTCAACCATTGAAGAAGTCCCAGAAGAAATTGAAGACAAGACGACCTGAAGATAAAATGAAAGATGAGGACCAAAAGAACAAGTCGGCCCTAGTGAAATTGTACAAGTCGACCCAAGAGGAAAAATTCAAGTGAACAAAAGAATATAAATAAAGTGTTGACACACTTCATTCTTATCATCAACATCATCACTTCTCTTTCTCCACTTGTGCTCATTTTTCAAGGAAGGCCGAGCAAAGGAAATGAGCAAATAATTTTGGGTTCTTTCTCTTCTTAAAGGTTCGTTATTCCTCCCTAGAGATTTGCTAGGGTTTCTTGTGAAATAAGGGCACACTCTTATGTGCTAGGGTTCATCTTCATGAATCATATTGTACTTGAATTGGACTGGTTTCTTCTAAGAAACGTTCGCTGGGTTTTCTCTCTATTGGGTTTCCCAGGATAAAATATTTGTGTCTCTTGTGCATGGTTATCTTTCTATGAACCTTTGTTTCTGCTGCAATTTAAGTTGATATTTTCAGTGTGCAATTCTTTAATGAGATTGTGGGATGAAATGAATTGTGAAATGAATGCTTGAAATCATTCTGAAATAATTGTCAAGATCCGGAAATAGTTAAAAATTCAACATTAATGGACTCAGATATAGGGAAAATGGGAGACCAAAGTGACATACATTGGATAAAGGAACGCTACGGAATGGAGGTGTCTTACAAATGGATATAGTTCTTAGAAGGCCTCCTATAGACTCTAACAAGTATCCTTGCTTGCCATTCATTGCAAGGCTTCATATAAATACTTGTTGTTCACTGCAAGTCTCGACTTTCTCTAGGCTTTTCGATTTGAGTAGCTTTTGATTTTTTCAATTTGTGTTGAGAAACACATTCACTTTCATTTGATCACCTTGTGTTAAAAAAAAGATTTAATTTTCTTTTGATCAGATGCTGACATTTTGGCCTACATTCCTTTAGATTTAGCATTTATGCGTTTTGATGCAATTTTATGAGGAGTACTTGCTACAAGGACTATGGGAGACACTTACGGTGACGAACTAAATCCTAATTGTAGCTCAATATCCAGGGTAACGGACAGGAGCAGATCGACAGGTCTAAAAGTGTAGCCACACACTCTAGAGCCGAGACACAAGTAAACATGGGGTCTATCCAAGCACATAGGTCGCAGTGGGGGAAATTCTTCAAGCACATCAGTCTTGTACAAGTCAAAGGGATTTGATGTTTGCAATACATAACAACGGATGGACAGGAGGACAAATGAAGGTGGTGCTAGACATAATAGAGAATGATCTAGTTTGTATAGAGGCTAACACTACTCGTGAGTATATACTAGAGTCTTAACACTAAGACTACTTAACCATTAGAATCACAAGTTCACAAGCAACCAATAAACTATGATCACCAATGCTAACTACATATGCCAAGTCAAATCTACTAAGATAACTAAGAAATAGAATGAGCACAAATCTCAAGCCATATACCTGCTCAATCAGAATCTGCATCCGAATCTGGAACACCTCTTATATCTGGATGGGAAGGAAGATGAATCAACTGGCTGATATGCTTCTCTGATAAAGTGAACCAATGCTATAACAAATGTCCCTCGGGGATCCATGAAGAGGCTTGAAAGTGACAAGGGTACTCTGATAACACTGCTTCGAATAGTCTAGCTAGCTCTAAATGTACTATGCCAATGATCATCATGATGCATGAAGGCTCATCTCATGTAAAGGGATGGCATTTGGTCTGGGACAACTGGTCTAGAAATGGTAGTAGCCAGAGGCTACTACCAATGTGATAACAAGAGTATAAAGTTTGTAGTGGCAATGAGTGGCAGACAACAAGACATACCTCAAACGAATTTGAATTTTCCTCGAGGTTCACTATTTCTCGAATCTCAACCTTGGAAGTCCGACAAACTCCATGACTTAGATAATGGAAAGACCACACTAGTCACATAATGTCCTAGCTAGTGGCAATGGTGTGTGTATCGTATATTGCCACTATGATTGCACTTTTTAACCTATGTATTTATTATTTATAATTACATATAAGTCATTGGCTATATATCGACATTTACTTAGGTTTGTCACACGTTTAAGTAAGAGAAATTTCAACTATGTATATGGAGGGGTTGTGTGATTTCACAAACCCTAATTCTTACCTCCAATTATTGCAATAGGTCCCAAGGCACCAAGGTATACTGTTGTGCGCATTGTTATATTGTGATGGGGTGGGGTTACATATGAGACACATCCATTAGTAATTGATAGATAGTGGACTCTAAGCATGTGGCATAGATATTGGATGTAGGATTCCATATGACTCTAGGAGGTTTGAGCTAGCCATAATTGGCTATGCTTGCTGTGGAAAACCCCAAATTTTGGTGATGGATGAGGTTGACAAATTTGTCCATTGCATTGTCCAATTAATCCTGTCTTGCCATGCTTGCCTTGGGAAACCCCAAATTTTGATTGATGTGTTAGAATCCAAACATTTTATATAGTCATGCATTATAAGTTATGTGCAATGAATGGTCACTCCATGTCTGCAAAAATATTTAGCTTGATCATCTTAATCCTTTAATGTTCATGTACGCCTATATTGATACTACCCATTGTTGAGAAAAATGACATAGACAAAAAATTGTTGAGAGACTGAAATAGAAATCATCAGAAACATCAACAAAAAAATCGACCAAAATAGACAAGCCACAACAATCATTAACAAATACAAAATAAATTCTTCATTTTTTTCAATATTTTAAACATATAAACCAATGACAACATCAAATAAACACAATGGCACATAAATATGGAAAAAACATTGATAATGTGATGTAATGATTGATGCCAAATAAAAAATGATACATCAAAGTGTATACTAAAGCCTGAACCCTAATTGCTGTCCAATCCAGGACTCAAAATGCTAATTTTCTTATATCTCTGTGAGCTTATCTTTCTAATCTACTACTTTCAATACAAATCCCAAATGCATGCACATAAATAACTTTCAGTTTTGATTGTATAAGCAACAATACATAAACTCAATTAATTGTCTAACATGCGTGGCGGAATTGGAAACCAAACACACATAAACACAATGATTTACCTTAGAAATCCCAATGGGGAAAAACCAACAACTATGGACTTTCTTCAATCTCGATCCAGAGAGAAAAATTATAGAGAGTTATACAATCAGAAATTTATACAAGTAGAGAAACCTGGTGGGACAAGCCCTAGATCTGCATGCAGCTGCAACTGCTGCTCTGAGGAATGCGCCCTCTGCTCTACTCTAACTTTGAATCTCTAATAACTGCCTTTGCCAATCTATGGAAGAAGTAACTCCCTCCCTCTCTCTGAAGAAGAGCTCCCTTTGTGCTCCTCTTCTTTGCTCTGCTCAACTGATGAAGAATTGCGCCCTCAATCTCTAAAGTGTGCTCCCAACTGTAGAAGTGCGCCCTCTTTGCTCAGAAGTGTGCCCTCTACTCAGCAAGTGTGCCCTCTCTCTCAGAAGTGCGCCTCACTGTCTTTGTCTCTCAATCTCTGAAGAGATCCAGTGTGATGATCTCTCACACCACTAGAACAATGCTCCCAACTCAGTCTTAGAATAAAGTGCCCTCACTCAACTTGGAATGTGCCCCCTCTATCTCAGAGATGCACCCTTCCTCATGCACTGATTCGCTCAACCTCTGTAGCCTCTCACTCTGCACCTGTATCTCACAAGTGTGTCTCATATGTGATCCAGTGATGAGACATCACTGGATCGCATATGATCTAGTGACAAGACTGATAGGGTGCACTCCCTATCAGTCTCAGAAGAGAGTGCACCCTCACTCACTACCCATCCCTCTCAGCTGATGAAGTGAGCCCTTACTCTCTATTGTGCTCCCCTCTCCTCTGATTGCTCACTCTCTGAATCAGTGCCTTACCTTTACCTTATAATGTCCCATTTTTGACAAGCTGGGGAATTAACGAATGACTGATGCCACCGAGATAAAAGAAGACCTTTAGCAATGATATTAAGTCATCAGTATGTAAAAGAGGCCCACCGAAACAAGTAGCAACTGACATGCATAACATGCAGGCCAAATTCATAGTGCATGCGACAAGAGTTATTAAATTGCATGCATGCATACATAAGTGAGTGCATGCAACCTCAACTCAATAAAAGAAGGAAAATTGAGTAAGGGCATGCAACCTCAACACAATAAAAGAAGGAAAAGCGAGTTGCTCAGCATGCATATGTTATTATTGATCATTGAGAATTCGTATTGATAGCTCTGAGAACCAAGCTAGGGTTGAGGGCGCATTCCTTAGCCAACAAGTGTGTTTCGACAACGAAATCTATCTGCCCTAATCACTTTCAGGGATGGATAATCCTGATCTGTCATAGTACTTCACAGGTTACACAGTATTCATTAGATTCACAGACATTCAAGCTTTTTGAGGGCGCATTCTTGGATCCATTGAGGACGCAACATTGATATTCCGAGGGCGCATTCTTGGATCCGTAGAGGGCGCAACATTGATATTCCGAGGCCGCATTATCCATAGCCTTGGAAGCAGTATCACTCCCTCCTTTCAGAGGGAGGACCATTCTTCATCATATTATAGATCTCCGAGCCATTATTTCTCTATAGTAGCCACTATTCGAAGATCTATCACTTCAAGGAAGACGCATTTCTTGCATGGGTGAATTGTCATAGAGGTCCAAGTTCATATCTTGACCTAGTTGCAGTGCATGGGCTGCATGCCTTATTTATCTTACTGATCTAGCTATTCTAAGCCTTTTGGTTCCTTATCGGATCAAGCATATCTCTTCTGGAACCATTATTCTGGATCTATCTATTAGAATTTTGATACTTCCAGGATGGTTATGTTAGATCTTCAAACAATTTATATATATTATCACAATAACCATATGCAATAGGATCACTGGAAGATAGACAAACACAACATACAACAGAGACAAAGATTTACCCTGGTGTTACCGAGCAAATTAGTAGGGCTAATTCCCAGTAAGCATCAATAAGAAAAGTGACCCAATGTCACCTCGGTCACCGTTCTAACTTCTTCGGAAGTCGAAACCTCCAAGGAGAAGTATCCTTAAAGACACCTGTAAAACACTAAGACAACCACAAAATGTATTTTCTATGCAATCCTGTAGTTAGACCAGTGCCTAATGGAGTCAATAGCATTTATGATCAACGTTAGCGAGTGCAAAATTACCAATAATATCACCAAAGATCAGTAGTCTACTTAGATCATTCAACGAGATGTATAGGCAAACATGCATGTATTAAATAACCAATATTGGATCAAAAGACTATATTGGCAATAAACTAACCAACAACCAAGGATCATTCCAATTAATCAAAGATCGTTCATTACAATTATCAATTAGACGGGGCACGTAAACGTGCCTAGATCTTAAGTGTATGTTGCAGAAATGTGTAAACAAATACGTGCAAGAAATCTTCACTGATATTTATCATGTAAATATGTCTTTAAGTGTGATGTTCAATGTAGAAGATTCAACATTCTATCAACAAAAGCAGTCATGAACTCTAGGGTAATGTGTTAACGCTTGCCAAAGTCTGTGAGTTATTACTACTTACTAATCAATCAATAATGCAAAGATGAAATGAGTTCTGGCCCAAACATTTACAATTATAATTGCAGAAATAAATGGAGAATAGGATACATCCACCAATATATCAGATATCTTTTTATCATTCAGATTTAACCAATAATTAATGTAGGTATCAACTATCGATATATAGCTTCCAGTTTTATATTTACTTAAACATCTTATAGCAGCAGAGGTAAATGAGACTTTAATATAATAATAAGGTTGTAAGTTATCCACTATGTAGTAATCGAAGGACTACATTAAAAACATACTCCAATCGCCAGCTAAACTGTAACTTCAATATGATATCATAATATAAGCCCAGAATTTCAGTAACCCTTATTGATTTGTCAAATTTTAACCGTGGTAGGCTATTAATTTAGTGTTATAACAATGTTGCTAATAAGAAAAATCAAATTAGCATAAAATAAATACTGACTGAGTGTTTTTAGTTTATTGCGTACTGAAAGGACATGACAGTGAAGACACACAAGGTCTGCAATTTAAATTGCAGGCCTGTGTAAGGTGGACAAAGGAGGCTAGAATGGAGGATTTAGGGCCGCCAACAGGCTGGGCAAAGGCCATGTTGAAGAGGAAAACAGAGGGTTGTGGATGGTGGCAGGATGCGGGTTAGCAAGGGAGCCGCGAATTAGGAGGGTGCTGGCGTTTTGGGGGAAGGCTCGAGGTAAGGGAGGACTCGACAGTGGAGATGGGAGGCCACAACAGGGCAGCGGAAGATAGAGGAAGGAGCCACGGAGGGAGGACAGTGGGGAAGTGAAGAGGAGCTCGGGCTGGAGAGGATGCGGAGGTTGGGCAGGTAGAGCAACGGATGTAAGCCGCGGGTGAGCAGTGGAGGACGCGGGAAGAAGGGCCTGCGAATAAGAGGGAGCTGCGAACAGGAGAATGGCTGCGGGGAAGGTTATGACGGAGGGTGAGACTCGGGTTGGCGAGGGCCGCGGATTAGCTGCGGGCTATGGTAGAGTGCGACGAGGGGATGGCCGTGGGTAGAAGAAACGGCTACGGGGGTGATGGAGGAGAGGCCGCGGGCAAAGGAGATGGAGGCAGCTGCGAGAAGGAAGGGGGATGAGGATACGGGCTGCGGAAAAGAAGAGAAGGCTGCGGGCAAAGGAGATGGAGGCAACTGCGAGAAGGAAGGGGGATGAGGATACGGGCTGCGGAAAAGAAGAGAAGGCCGCGGGCAAAGGAGATGGAGGCAGCTGCGAGAAGGAAGGGGGATGAGCATACGGGCTGCGGAAAAGAAGAGAAGGCCACAGAGTTTGGGAGAGCAGCGAACTGGGAGGGGATGCTCGGATGCGGAATTGGGGCCAAGATCCTAGCCGACTGCGAGAAATGGAGAGGAAAGGCCTGCGGGCTAGCAAGCAGTCCCCAAGGAGAAGGGAGAGCCGCGAAGGGGGAGCAAGGGCCGTGAAGAGCAGGCCTAGGGTTGGCAGGATGCTGCAGAAGGATGCCAGAAAAGGGTGAAGGAAAAGTGGTTGTAGGTGGAAAGAGGGTTCGGTGCTGTTAAGGTGGACAACAAACTTTGGAAGAGAGCTGGAATTAGGGCAGCGCTGAATGTTTAGGTTAGGGTAGAAATTCAAATTTTAGGTTTCTAAAATCAGATTTTCTTAGCATAAAAAATAACATCAAATTCAGAAAATTAAAAAAAAGGACTAATTAACAACGTATAACTCAGAAAATCGATTAAGTTTATAACCTTAGAAATATTAAGAAAAATCTAAAACTAACTAACCTAACAAATAATATTTTCAACAGTAACTCAGAGGATTAGGTTTAATGAAGTAGTTGAACAACTAGGGCATCAAAAGAAAACCACTCACCAAACCTAGGGCATCAATGAGAGGAGTAACTCTCCTTGAGATGGTACTTGGCAATCTTGGCTACTTAGGGCTCACGTCCACAATCTCTAGGATTCGTAGAGGAAGCCTAGATCGAGCAAGACTTGAAGACCTAAAGCTCAAGCTTGATTGCAATGGTGATCAATGATAAAAATGATATGCAAATCAAGAGAAAATAAAGCAACAATGGCTACCATCCAACCCTAACAAGCATCACCTTCATACATTTGACAGAGAGACATCAAACAGAAAAGTATAGATACCTCCAAGTGCATGTGTTAAGCAAACAACTCTAGCCTCACCTTAGCAATGGCATGAACAAAAGAAAAAATTCCAAGAAATGCTTCAAACTTGCAAAATAACCTTCATCGAGGAGTGCTTTCCTTCAAAGAGCCCTAATCTAGGAGTTAAGAATTTGATCACAAGAACAATGCAATATTAAACATGATATCATTTGTTATCCAACATTATCATTGAAACATAAACATCCAACATCATAAAATATTCAATAATAAGACCAGTGCCGGAAATAAATGCTTGAAAAAAAGACAATGTTTTGCAAGTGTTCTTCGTAAATTTTATTATTTTTGTGGTAGTGAGTGGATTATTAGGGAGGGGGGATTTCCAATATACCGTGAGGTATTGGAAATGTGTCCCGAATATGACAAAGGTGGCTCCTCACTTGGAAATGTGGGCTGGATTGAAGTTCCTGGGAGGTGTTCAACACTACACCAAACGAGGGTGCAGTCTAACGGTATCCCAAGGTCTCTACCCAGTGGTTCCCGCTTCCTTTGAGGAATTTCCCCACACAGTGTCAATAAGCGATTACACTGGATTTTCGTAAATGGGAGGTTAATTAGGAAAATTTAGAATAATTACTAGTCACTAAGTCCATTTCTGGTATGATCAACATGTTCAGTTAAGCTGCAGTGATCTAGAGCATACGGGGACGAAGCCTTGTTAATTTTATGGATTTTTAAACAATGTTTTCTTTTTTTATTAAAACCCCAAGAGTCTCTTTTTGGCCAGTACTCGGGCAAGCCCTTATCCTGAAACCTGTACTTCAGGAAAGCAAGGGGGGCTAATTAAAACTGGAAAATTGGAAATTGTTAAAAGAATGTGAAAAGCTAGGTCCTGAGTGAACTTGTGGCCCACCAATGGAACAGACCAACAAGGTAAATTTTAATCCTAGTTTGTTTTTATTAAGTGCCGGAAAAGAAAATCTAAACTAAAAAATGCAAACCACAAAATTTGAGTCGACACGGTTTCCCCTTGGGGGGATGGGGTGTGGGCGCTAGGTAGCCCACTTGCTCTCGTTTAATTTTTCTTTTACAATGCCAATAGAAGTGCTCTAATCATTGAAAATTAACTCAAAGGCTTCCAAAATTCATAGAACAAGTATCCGGTTGAAGGGGAATAGTTCTTGGGTGCTCCGGATGGCTCAATCTACCCAAAATCGACCAGACTTTCCTCCTACTTGTTCATGAAATGCTGCAAAACAACGAGCAAATGCTAGTAAAAAGTACTCAAAACACTTTAAAAGTGTCTTGGGACTTACCAAAAAATTACCAAAAAAAATCTAAAAGAAAAACTAAGTAAAATGCAAAAAATGAACTAAGTGAGACAAGCTGTAAGGCTTGTCTTCTTAGGATCTTTGCACACTCAAATAGTATCAAATTAAAAGCTTTTGAATCAACTAAATAAATTTTTTAAATCAATGTAAACATACTACTTGTTCAAACCTTAAAATATGCAGAAATCAACCTGTAACAAGAAATATGCTTCTACTAGATCTGGATTTAAGATTTTACTTTGAAAATTACTTAAGATCTAATAAAAATTAATCAGATCTATTAATGATGTTGCAAAAGAAGTAGATCTGAGATACACAAACCGTGGTAACCAAGAAAATTTTGAAGCTTTGGTGATGAGAAGAAAGAAGAGGAAAACGCCTTGAACTTGGGAAATGGGGTCCTCGGGAGTGGGGATCAGAGGGTCTAGTTCTCCTTGGATCAACCTTGATGAAAATGTGGACGCAAACAAGCTCCAACAGCTCTTTAGATTGGCAACCTGTAATCACAAAAAACAACTCACACATGAAAGATAAAAAACAACTGGTGTAGACTAATACAGAGATTTAGATACAAGTATTTAAACAAAAATAACTTTGTAAATCTAGTTTCTCTACAATAACCTGACAGAGAAATAATGGATTAAAGCACACTACTTCACCTTACTAAGATATACATCTCCTTCAAAAGCCAGTGTTTTATCAACAAACAAACGCGAATAAAAATGTAAAGACACAGATTACCTTGTGTAAAAATTAGAACATGATCATCCACACAACATAGAGCCACACACCGATTTTCCTCCAAAGCCTTTTATTCATAAACAAAATTAAAAAAAAAAAAATATTTAGGAGCAGAGGTTCCACCTTCTATTGAAAAAAAATGCAAAAAAAAAATGCTCACTTTGATGAGCTTATTTTCCTACTTTAAGCATAACATAATAAAAGATGTTAAGTAAAATGAAAATTCCAATGCATCCATCTTAACATTTTATCAAATTTGAAGTTTTTGGCCTTGTCTTTGGTTACCGGCCAAAACAACGATACCTTATTCATGAAATGCAAACCTGCGTGATAATTCTAGATTGGAGGGATGGATGGGAGACCATAGGTGTGAAGAATGTCATTGCACTGCTTCCCAAACTGACAAGTCCTCCTGCAGGCTTCTTCTATCCAAGATTGGATAGGACTGATGTATAAATCTGTGTGATAGGGTAGATCAACCACACCACCATAATGCTTTAAAGGGCTTATCGGATGAAAATATTTTGTAGTAATATAAGCCCCAGGCTGCTCCAAATCATAAGAGAAATCTGAATGTGTTGATGAAGGATGAAACTGACATTCCTTTGATTGCATCATATCCAACTCTTCGTTACACCGCTGATCCAAGTCATCATTACTAATACTCATGCATGGCTCTGATTGATCATAAGAAGTATCTACATACTCCTCTTCCATATCAAGATTCCCCAAGGTCTCAAAATCCACACTCCCTTCTCTTGATATATCAAAGATGGGTTTTTCTAAATCCGTCCAATAATCATTATGCCCATCCCTATAAATGAAGGGGGAGTCTTTGTCTATTGCATCACAACCCTGGCCATACCCATCCTCATGTTCACAAATTTCTTTAGAGGCTTCTGTAATGGTTTCTTCCTGAGGTGAATCTGGAGTGAAAATGTCATCATTCTCACTGAAGTAATCCTGAGAAAAGTTCAAATCTTCAATGGCAAAATGAGGAAGCTCTTCTGAAACATCTTCAATTGAAGACCCTTCATGAATTTCTTTGTCAACTTCTATAAGGGCTTCCTCTTTAGGCAAATCTGGAATACACATGTGATCATCATCATAGACTTTAGAACACTCCAAATCTTCAATGTTTCAGTTATGGTGACATGAGGATGGTTTACAACAACATCTTCAATCGAGGGCTCTTCGTAGGATTCAGTCACTGGTTCCTCATGTGCTTCTTTATAATGCATAGCAAGAGTACACATGTCATCATCTTTAGCGAAGTATTCTAGAAGTAGCTCCAAATCTTCAATATTTTTAAACATGGTAATATGAAGAGGATTTTCATGATACCCTGTCTTTGACAAATAGAGGGTAAACATTGTTTTAAGTAGCCTTTCCATACCTTTCATACTAACCCCATCATTATGCCATTGCTTAAAAAATATGCAAAAGCAAACTTGAAAAGAAGGAAATACACTTGCTAGGGACAGTGTAGAAAAACTAGTAACAAGCATCTCCCTGAAGAGTACTAGCAAACATGTGCATCATATTATCTTCACCACTAATGTTGAAGTCAGTCAGAAACTAGAGGAAAGACTTGATATGCCAGATGGCTGAGTTGCCATTTCCATGAAAGACTGGAAGCCATTTATACGGGTCCCTACTGCCATGAACAATATTCAGAAAACCAAGGATGCTTGGAAAGTCAATGGGATGAAATTGACTGTTAATCTAAGCACCAAGCAGTTCCCTTAACTCGTCCATATCAGAATCCAATCATCATGCATTTGATATAACCATGAAATATGCCTTGTGCTGAATCAAGTGAGTTGTCAAATAAAGAGCTTTAAAGATTTTACTGTATTGCATGGGCTCATCTAGACACAAGCAGTCTCAACAAATTTTATGAGATACAAGGGTTTTATCCCTTCAATGGAGTCGCCATGTGAGATTAAAAATATGCATATGAAACAATCTCACAAAGAATTCTATTTTTTGCTCTTCTTTGAAATTTTATAAAAGGGAAAAAAGGTTAGTGGAGTCGCCAGATGAAAAATTAAAAATCTAATCTAAAGATTCATCAAACAAAGCAAAACCTAAAAAGGAGAAAACAAAAGTCCTATTCCGGGAATAAAAATATTTATCCACGGCAACGGCGCCAAAATGTTGCCGCTTGGATGCACTCCTGAGAAAACGCGGCAAAAATCTTCAAGCTGCTCGGTGTGGCCTTGGGGGCAAGCTAGAGTCAAGTGCTGTCACCTGAAATTTGACTCCTCCGTCTAGGCTTACTCCTAGCGAAGCCAAGGGGGGTGGACCTTGAAAAGAAAGAAAATCTAAGGTGTTTAATCTACGAAAAGATAAAAACAACTAATCTATGAGTTAGAAATTTGATCACAAGAACAATGCAATATTAAACATGATATCATTTGTTATCCAACATTATCATTGAAACATAAACATCCAACATCATTATGTTTTGCAAGTGTTCTTGGTAATTTTTATTACTTTTGTGGTAGTGAGTGGATTATTAGGAAGGGGGGATTTCCAATATACCGTGAGGTACCGGAAATGTGTCCAGAATATGACAAAGGTGGCTCCTCACTTGGAAATGTGGGTTGGATCGGAGTCTCTGGGAGGTGTTCAACACTACACCAAACGAGGGTGCAGTCTAACGATATCCCAAGGTCACTACCCAATGGTTCCCGCTTCCTTTGAGGAATTTCCCCACACAGTGTCAATAAGCGATTACGCCAGATTTTCGTAAATGGGAGGTTAATTAGGAAAATTTAGACGAATTACTAGTCACTATGTCCCTTTTTGGTATGATCAACATGTTCAGTCAAGCTGTAGCGATCTAGAGCATACGGGGACGAAGCCTTGCTAATTTTATGGATTTTTGAACAATGTTTTCTTTTTTATTAGAACCCCAAGAGTCTCTTTTCTGGCTAGTATTTGGGCAAGCCCTTATCCTGAAATCCGTACTGTTGCACGAAATTGCAAGTAGTCAGCACTCCCCGGTGTATCGTGACAAGGGACTAATCGCCTCTCGTGGATCCTTGAAATCTGGCGGTGGTGAGTTTACCAATCACCTGCGGGTTTTGGTGTAACGACAGCCGTACTACCAACAATTGGTATCAGAGCTAGAGGTCACGAGTTTGATACACACTCGGCTCGCGCTGAGGGGGAGATTGTTGCACGAAATTGCAAGTAGTCAGCACTCCCCGGTGTATCGTGACAAGGGACTAATCGCCTCTCGTTGATCCTTGAAATCTGGCGGTGGTGAGTTTACCAATCACCTACGGGTTTTGGTGTAACGGCCGCCGTACTACCAACACGTACTTCGGGAAAGCAAGGGGGGTTAATTAAAACTGAAAAATTGGAAATTGTTAAAAAAATGTGAAAAGCTAGGTCCTGAGTGAACTTGTGGCTCGCCAATGGAACATACTAACAAGGTAAATTTTAATCCTAGTTTGATTTTATTAAGTGGCGGAAAAGAAAATCTAAACTAAAAAATGAAAACCACAAAATTTGAGTCGACACGGTTTTCTCCTAGGGGAATGGGGTGTGGGCGCTGGGTAGCCCACTTGCTCTCGTTTAATTTTTCTTTTACAATGCCAATAGAAGTGCCCCAGTCATTGAAAATTGACTCAAAGGCTTACAAAATTCATAGAACAAGTATCCGGTTGAAGGGGAGTGGTTCTTGGGTTCTCCGGATGGCTCAATCTACCAAAAATCGGCCAGAGTTTCCTCCTACATGGTCATGAAATGCTGCAAAACAGCGAGCAAATGTTAGTAAAAAGTGTCCAAAACACATTAAAAGTGTCTTGGGACTTACCTAAAAATTACCCAAAAAAAATCTAAAAGAAAAACTAAGTAAAATGTGAAAAATGAACTAAGTGAGACAAACCGTAAGGCTTGTCTCCTTAGGGTCTTTGCATACTCAAAGAGCAGCAAATTAAAAGCTCCTGAATCGGCTAAATAAACTTTTTAAATCAATGTAAACATACTACTTGTTAAAGCCTTAAAATATGCAGAAATCAACCTGTAACAAGAAATATGCTTCTACTAGATCTGGATTTAAGATTTTACTTTGAAAATTACTTGAGATCTAATAAAAATAAATTAGATCTATTAATGATGTTGCAAAAAAAGTAGATCTGAGAACGCAAACCGTGGTAAGCAAGAAAATTTTGAAGCTTTGGTGACGAGAAGAAAGAAGAGGAAAACTCCTTGAACTTGGGCAATGGGGTCCTCGAGAGTGGGGATCAGAGGGACTAGTTCTCCTTGGATCAACCCTGAAGAAAATGTGGACGCAAACAAGCTCCAGCAGCTCTTCAGATTGACAACCTGTAATCACAAAAAAAACTCACACAAGAAAGATCAAAAGTTACTGGTGTAGACTAATACAGAGATTTAGATACAAGTATTTAAACAAAAATAACTTTGTAAATCTAGTTTCTCTACAATAACCTGACAGAGAAATAATGGATTAAATCACACTAATTCACCTTACTAAGATTTACATCTCCTTCAAAAGTCGGTCTTTGATCAACAAACAAATGTGAATAAAAATGTAAAGACACAGATTACCATATGTAAAAATTAGAACATGATCATCCACACAACATAGAGCTACACACCGATTTGCCTCCAAAGCCTTTTATTCATAAACAGAATTCCGAAAAAGATATACAATATTTAGGAGCAGAGGTTTCACTTTCTCATGAAAAACAATGGAGAGGGTACATGCTTATATATAGAAAAACTAAGAGGAGAGGGCGCACTTGTCATGGAGAGGATCAAGCCATAAACCAAGGCTCTATGGAGGGGACTGATTCCTACCTTTTAGCTGCCATAAATCAGCCAAAAGGTAGCGACAAATATAGCTGCAAATTCCTTAATTCATGCACCCCCTTCTTTGGGAAATGCACCCCCCTTTAGAGGAATGCGCCCTCCTTTAGCGGGGACTTGATTCCTTATATGTAGCTGCCCCAAATCATTCTAAAATCATCTCTTACACCTCCTTACATAATTCTGACCTTATCCACTTCCAAATTCCATAAAATTAGGAATTGGAATTTTCACATTTCACTTTTTTGGCATTTTTCTCACTTTTTTGACTTTTTTTGGGAAAAGTGAAAAATATGAAAAATAAAGTGCACGAATACTTATGAAAGTGGATCTTGGGGTAAAGTGGGTGCTCTGAGCTTGAAAATGAGCACCCCCATGGCAGAAAAGACCCCTAAACCACAGTTTTACAACAATTTCAATATTTTTAATTAAACCATTAAAAAATGGCTTAATTTGACAGGAAAAATTTATTTTTCCGAAACTTAAAAAAAACACCTAGGGGACCTAGCACATGTCCACAGGACTCGAAACTAATGTTTAGCATGTTCAGAGGGAGAACCATTCTTGGATCCATTGAGGGCGTAACATTGATATTTTGAGCGCGCATTATCCATAGCCTTGGAAGCAGTGTCACTCTCTCGTTTTAGAGGGAGGACCATTCTTCATCATATTATAGATCTCCGAGCCATTATTTCTCTATAGTAGCCATTAATTGAAGATCTATCACTACAAGGAAGATGCATTTCTTGCATGGGTGAATTGTCATAGAGGTCCAAGTTCATATCTTGACCTAGTTGCAGTGCTTGGGCTGCATGTCTTATTTATCTTACTGATCTAGCTATTCTAATCCTATTGTCTCCTTATCGGATGAAGCATATCTCTTCTGGAACCATTATTCTGGATCTATCTTCAAAGGAGGACGCCTTCCTTGTATGGGAAAATTATCATAAAGATCCAAGTTCTCATCTTGACCTAATGTGGATGCATGGCCTGCATGCTTCTTCTTTATTGTTGAGAAGGCTATTATAAGCCTTATTGTTGATTCTTGGAGCTTACATCATCTTTTTGGAGCACTTATTATCAATTTGAAGACTGAAGAGGGCGTAGCCTTTGCATGGTTGAATTATCTCAAGGAGCAACTTCCCGAAACTGGATCTAGACCTAATGCATGTCTTGCATGTTAGCTCTATCATATTCTATATTCCAAGCACAATCTATTGGTATGTACATGCATCACTTTTAAACTTATTTTTAGTATAGATCTGATTACTTGGGTTTTAGGGTTCATGCAACCCCATGCAATGCTCATGCAATCATAGTTATGTTCATGCAATTATATTATCTCTGAGTTTTGGGTATCAATACATCTAATAAACAACTCCATAAACCCTACACAAGAGCAGAAAATATCAGTTTGGGATATTACATACCCCCGCCTCCTTTTAATAGTTGTAGTGACTGATTAGGGTTTCCAAATCCCTAATTTGAGTTGCATGCAAAATCACACTTCTGCATTAAAAAATAACACTACCGCATTAAAAAATCTCGCATGCGAACCTTGAATGCAAAAGGTAGAAGTCTCATAACTCTTTGCATGCTTCCACCACTGAAACCATGTTGACTGGTAGAGTGTTTCTCACACCCTACATCCATGCCTACTTAGATAATGTCACTCCATGCAAGGCATGAGTGCATGAAGTACATCCGAGATACAAATCTCAACACAAAAATGGACAAACCAATACAAAATGACATCAAATATATAAATGTATCTCATCATCATGAGTTATCTTTAATGACAAAACTATTAGTTAGCTATCTAGTATCAATTCCCTCTTCCCCTTTTACGGGAAGAAGTCATGGCTCATTTGCCACTAGAAGGTCTTGCATCATCTGTTTGACGTTGACTGATAGGTGTAGTTGTATCACTCTATGTAGAAGGTGGTGCTTATGTTACCATTTCACTTTCCATGCTATCAAAGTTTTTCTTTGCCCCACATGCTTACTACTCCTTTGCTCCCTATGCTTGTTGCTGCTACTCTAACCACTCAGGTGCCTCCTCCATAATAGGTGCCTTGTGCTCCACCCTCCACTCAAACAATATGATAATATTGTCAAAGGAAATAGCATCCACATCAAATATTTTTTGTAGCTGCCTCATCTATAGTTGGATATTGTAGTGGACATAAACCAACTCATTAAGATGTTGGAAATCCAACTTGTAAGATGGTCATAAGAAATTTACGAGTCTTAAGGGTCATAAATATGTTAGAGTCATAAATTATAATAATTGTAATTGCTTAGTTGAAGTTCAAACTTGTTGCACTTCTTTGAATGTAGCTTTTCAAAATACACTCCATTTGCGCTCACATCCTGAAGGGCTATAGGTTTGGTTGAGGAGTCGAATGGAAAACTCTGTAAAAGTGGTGCTTTTGCACTGTAATTTTGCTACCAAACATCGACAATAAATAAGAAAAATAAACTTAAATTACATTTCATTACAGTGGAAAATAGGAAATAAAGTTCAACTTTCAATTAAAGTATGCAATTTAAATTCTAAATTCTAATGGCTTATGTGGCATCAAAATACACATTTCTTGGACAACATCAGCAAATCCAAATTGTTTGCTAGCATCTCGATACATCTCCATCTCGTGATTAATTTTTCTGTGAGCATCGACATCAAGTATCATCCTTTAGAGACATGTAAGGAACCCTTCCATAACCTCGCCATTGAAATCAAGTTACATGAGTAAGCATAAGTGGGGTCAAGGAAAAGTGTCGTTGCATGAATGGGATGATGAAGCATCTCAGTCCATTGATTATCAATCAAATCCTAGATCTTTATGTATTTTTCATATTCAGGGGTACCCCACATAATAAGATCAGATAGCTTTTTTGGCCCTATACATGGCCTTATACAAGTAGTCCATTGCAGGTTTATCTCCATCAACCAAGCGGACAACCTTTACCAAAGGTTTGCTAACCATGCACACTTCTTGCATTTTTTCTTAGAAGGAATCAATGTACGCTAGTTTAGCAACAACTCTTCCATCTTGTCTTATCTTGTGCTAAATGCACAATTATGCCAATCACCACAAACAAACATATACTTCAACTCAAAATGACATTCAAGCATAGACTGAAGATAAGTGTAGTTGCTGACAAAACGAGTGATTGTAGGATGCAACAAATCCCTGTTTCTTTTGAATTTCCTCATGAGGCTATAAAAAATACATGTTATATATGAATTTGTGATGCTCCTAGCATGATCAATGACCTCCTTGAGGAAGGATATTTTCCCCACATCTTCTAGCATCAAATCAATGTAATGGGTAGCACATGGAGTCTAGAAGACTGTGGGGTGCCTCTCTCTTAGCGACTCGCCGACAACCACAATATTAGCTGCATTATTTGTTGTTATTTGCACAACATGTTGCAAACCATTTGCTTGGATAAACTCATGCAACAATTCACACAACAATGTTGATCTTTAACATGTGTCGATGCATCAACTGATTTAATAAACATTGTACCCTTAGGATAATATATCAAGTAATTAATAAGGGTCCTACCCTTCCCACCCATCCCATCTGTCTAACCATCGGACATCGTTATGCATCTAGTGGCCTCCCATGACTTATTTAGTTCCTCCAATCTAGTATTGATGTCATTCTTTTCCGCTTGAAGAATTGCCCCCCCTAATTCCTTGTAGGTAGGGCACTTATACCCTGGGCTAACAATAGCGATAAAATCACACATTGACAAGAAAAATTGGTCGTAGTACTCAAAGGTATGTTGCTTTAGAAAATACACCTCACCACAACATTGTTTGCTTCTTGCTTCTCCTTTTTTCTAACCATTGACCAGATGGAAGGTTGTTCTCCATCTCCGGTTTTTGGAACAATGAAAGGTGAGTTCCTCATGGAAGGTGAATCTGTGGAGCCCCTCTCACTGCCCTGAGTCCAAGATATACATGTGGTTCTTGAGGATCTAGCCACTCCACCGGTGGCAAGTTTGGCTTTGGTAGCAGCTGCATTTTCCTTCTTTTTATCCTTTTCATAAATAGCATCATGGGCAGCTCAGATAATCTTTGGGGTTGATGTAGTACAAATTCCAACATTATGCCCTATGAGTCTAGCCAGGTGGTACTTCAACCGGCTAACCTCTCCTATCATGGTCTTTCAATACACAGTTTACAAGACAATCTTTGTTGGTTTGTCCCATCTTCAGTTTCACCATATTCCCATAATGGGCTCAAAGGTTTTGGCATATTGGCAAGGCAATACTCAACTTCCAACTTCAAACCTAGGGAAAAAGAAAAAGAAAATATTGAACATGAAGAATGCTAGAAAAAAAAAGCAGCTCACTGATAAAAAATAAACAGACCTATAAATTGTTCTATGAGCCATAATGATAATAAGAGGCAGGCAAGTTATACTTTGAAAAATTTGCATAAATCTAGAAAAAAAACTAGCAAAGAGGGTGGAATTTAAAGATATTCATGGGATTTGAAAATATGAAACCGTAGGCAGATGGGAATTGATCCATGTTCCAATAAAATAAACTTTGATGGCGATGAAAACAATGGTTTGGACCTCCTAAGATTGGTTGTTGATGGTAAACACCTTCCCTTCATTCCCCAACAATTGCAGAGACAAAGGAGAAAGGAAAAACTGAAATCGCCACTTTAAGAGGGTCCAAATTGCCGTTGCTGACTATTTCTAACGTGGCATAATTTATTGGTGATTGTTTCGAAATCTTGCTATTTTTTAGGAGCTATTTTTCATTTTGGAGTTGGCATTACGATGTTGGCGATTTTTTGCTGATTTTTTCATCTGACTAACCTTGCAAATCGTAATGTGTTTTTGTTGTGGAAATCTGGAATGGAAAAAATATTGAAAAACAACAATATAGATATAGTAGTTACTTTAACGAAAGTATTATTCGTAGATAGGATTCTCATAGAAACAACTCTAGAAACTTTTGCACCTGGTTTGAGATGTGCTTATTTTAACCAGTTCAATTTAAAGGAAGTGAATGCCACAGAATATATAGATGTTCCTAGAATCTGTTTTGGTTTGAATTGTTTTGACAAGCAGCTCCTGTTACCTTTGAAGAAATTTTCAGTAGTCATACATCAGTGTCTTCTTTAAGAACCCATCTTCAGGAATGCCCTTTTTCTATATCGTTAATGTGATTACATTTCTTTATAGTTTCAACTTTCATCTTAAAAGGAAACAATTGAATATTTTTAATCAGAGACCTATGTCGTGTTCACAGGTTCCGAAAGATGATCCTAATGCCATTAAGACATTAAAGTGCATCGATGAGATACAAAGAACATGCAAAGCCTCCGGCTTGCTGGCTAGAAGGTGCTTAATCTATCTAATTGGATTTTTTTTTCAGTTAGTGTGCTAGTAAATTTACTTTTAAGGTTTCTAACTATTTGGATTTTTTACCAGGACGACTTTCTCTATTGATAGCAAGAGAGGGCATCAAGCATGTCTGGTAAAGATTTCGTTGCATTCATTCTTTTCATATCATCTTGTACCTTTTTGCTTTTTTAATGAAGTGCTTTCTAACACCAGGTTTTTCTCGTGGTACAGGCATTCGTTGTACTAATTTTGGCCATCATTCTCGCTGTTATCACCTTCAAACTATAGAATGCAGTATTATGTAGTTTCTGGTTTTAATTTAATCATAATTTCAGTTTCATGTTCAGCTTGCTGTTTGCGGTGCTTTTCGTTTCTATTCCTCTTTACCCTAATGGGTGTTGTGAGAGGATCCTACCAACCTTGTTTGATTTATGTGAGAGGATCCTATCAACCTTGTTTGATTTATGGTATTATATTTCTAGAATGGATAAGGGGTTTTACCTGAATGAGATAGGGGATAAGGTGTCTTATATGCTCATTGGGGTTTTTTATCCCTCAGGCCTACAAAGAATGCAATTGTCAGGCCCTAACCACATCTTTTTTTTCCATCAATATAAATGAGTGTTCATAATTCTATGATCAAATTATGTACTAACTTTTTCATCTCCATCAAATTATGTACCATTTAAAAAAAAATGTTTCTTTCAACCTGGTTTTAAAGTTGTGACCTGAGATATATAATAACATTAAATTGTAAATCTATTTTCATTTTATCCTCTATTCACATATGATCCGTGGATATAAAATGAATTGATGATGAAGTTCAAACTATCAAATTAATACATGAAAATTTGTTAACTAAACCACTTATGCAATTGTAGACCCTTGAATGACATCCAAAATAAATTTCAGTAAGTTATGAGATATATGGTTAGCAAGTTCTACAAATATTTTTGAGCAAAATATCTGAAATTTGGAGTTTGAAAAACATTCACTTTTCAAAGAAAGTTACATAATGTATTTAGAAAAAATAATATAAATTTGAAAAGTTACATATTGTATTTATAAAAAATAATATAAACTTCTTTATTGAAGTGAAATATGGAATAACATATATAATGATCTTAATATAATATAAAATATTAATTTCTTTATTGAAGTGAAATATGGAATAACATCTTAGTATTTTATGATAGAGTGGGTTCATAGTTTTGTTATATATTATGCCTTTTATGATTTTATTATATAATGATTTTAATATTTTATGATGGAGTGGGTTCATAGTTTTGTTATATATTATGCATTTTATGATTTTATTGAGAATGCTGTGAATTATATAAAGTATTTATTTCTTTATGACATGTTTTCCAAATATTTTATGGAGTGGGTTTATAGTTTTGTTATATATTATGCATTTTATGATTTTATTGAGAATGCTGTGAACTATAGAGTATTTATTTCTTTATAACATTTTTTCCAAACAATTATTTATGTAACTTGTACAAAATTTTTATGTCAAATATTGAGTAGCATAGAAACAAGATTTTAGTTAAATATTGAGTAGCACAGAAAAATATATAATTTGATGAACTTTTAAAAAAGTTTTTAATTTCTTGAATAAGAATATTTTTTAATCTGTTTCAAAGGAAAATTTTGTGGAGAAATACAAGGGATACTTTCCCACATTCATTGATGATATCCTTAGTTTTTTGTGAAGAAACACAAGAGATGCTTCCCACGTTCATCGATGACATCTTGACATCATTAATAAAGCTATTGATGTAAATTAGTGTGCACCTCATCTATGGAGATTTGAACCAGACCCAATACAAAACTAGCCAATTGACCAACATTGACAACAACTATTGTGCTAACCCTTTAGTCTAAGAGTTCTTTAGTTGTCAACAATAAACAAACTATAGACTTAGTAATGATGATATTCATAGATTTTTTTAACTAAAGAGCATTCTCAATTATATATATATAAGTTTTAGTTTTAGGTTACACGTATGGTATGGATGATAATGTGAATGTGCTTTTATTTCTATTTTTCTGTAATTTCGTCTTTATAAGATCAAAATTCATATATGATTTAATACTTACTTTTTGCAATAAAATATTATTTAAAAAAAATGTTAATTTTTTTTTATTTAACAAAAAATGAATAACAATTAATAGGTTTTCTATTGTATATATTCACAATATATCCTTTACAAATTGATAGGATAATAAATAACAAATGTACACTCTATTATTGTTATTATTATTTTTTTATTTAACAAAAAATGAATGACATTTAATAGTTCTTTTTTTATTCACAATATATCCTTCAATTATGAAGGATACTAAATAACTTGTATCCACTTTTCTTATTATTATTTTATTAATTTGAGTGTTGTGTATTTATGTTGAATACATGTTCAAGGAAGGGTTTTTAACCAAAATTTGGTTATTCTAAATCACTGGGTTTAGGGTAATCATTTATGGTTTACTTCTTATTCTAAAATGGCCTTATATTGTTATTGTCTAACTATCCTCAAGTATGTTGATGTTTGTACCTTTGTTAGTAAGGTTGTTTAGGTTTTAATTTCTCTTCACCCTTCATTGAGATATTTAACATTCATTGAGAGATTTGGCATACTTGCACTCCTTGTCCACCTCTAGAATTGAATGGCATTCACCTTGTTTTTCCATAAATATCAGCTTCCATGAAATTTCATCTCCTCTCCTTTCATTCATGTGATCTTAGTTAGTAAACATTTCATAACCAACATAGAACACTATTGAGTGTTAAGAGTCATGAAAACACAATTGCCAAGTCTATTTATTTAATGATGCAAAATGATCAATCTCTTTACATCTTTCATAGCTTGTGAATGGTTTTAAATACACCATTGTCAACCGTTTGTATTTAATTGCAGTCGACCCTCTATTTTTAATTACGTCCAATGACTTTTGCAACTCAAGCAACCTATCGACTTGTGTTGTACTTGGAACAAAATGAGGAAGTACAAGGTGGTTACACATTTTGTTGTCTTGGAGCAAGAACAAGGTTGTTACATACCCATTTAATGGAATTATTGAGGCATTTGTAAGTTTAACATTTCACCATTCAAGCCATAGATGAGAGAGAAAACTAGACGAGGATAGTAGGTACACACAACAACTCTATAGTTTTTCCTTTCAACCTTAGGTATTTTTTGGTTGTATGCTTTCTCAACTTTACCCTTTTTAGTTTCTACTTGTTTTTATAACAATAAAAATGCTTTCGCTAATGGCTTGGCTGTCCATATTGTCACAATAATTGAGCACATAAAGAAACTAAGAAATAACTTGGAAGAGTTATCATAATGTATTGCATAGATGATAATGATAAATCTTTTTTATATAGGATTACAATGAGCTTGAGACAATCCACTTTATAAATGTGGGATATATTGAGAAATGCAATAAAGTGACATAAAGCGTAACAACACAAAATAACAGTCTTAAGTGACATTACTAATGCCAAAGTCTAATATCGAATTGACCATGATAAAATAGGGTTTTGCTTTAACACCCTCCTTTAATGGTCATTTTACTAAAAACACCAAGTTTATCTTGAAATATTACATTCTTTTCAGGGCCCAAAGGCTTGGTGAAAATGTTTGTAGTTTGGTTCTCTATGGGACAATACTGTAGCTCAATAGTTCCATCTTATACATTTTTTTTGATGAAGTGGGAATGTATTTGAACATGCTTCATATGCTCGTGGAAGATTGGATTATGGCTAGCTTGAGCACCCCTTGACTATCAGAATGTTGATTTAGGCGATGCTGATAAAAAATTATCACACTAGGTATGGGAGATTCCTTATAATGTTCAGAATCTTCCCCTCTTTTAGTTAGAGCTATTTGAAGATGAACACTTGAATCCTGAGCCATGATGGGTGACTCATGGTAATTTTGAACATGAAGAAGAAGAATGGAATGGTCCAACTTCCTAATCAACTATGACATCTCTACTAAAGCTCACCTGATTGGTGTCCACATCAATCGACCTGTAGGATTTATGGACGTTGTTTATCTTGATAGCATCAATTTCCCACTCTTTGGTTCTAACTTGGGTCTCTTCTCATATGGAATCCATCATATGCAATAGAACCAAAAACCTTAATATTACTGACTCTGGGCTTCCTCCCATACCATGCTTCCTTATGGGTCTTTTGCTTTATTGCCATTGTTGGGGATTTGTTCAACAAATATATTGTTGTGAATATTTCCTTAGCCCAAAACCTATTGAGAATAAACCTATTTTGCATCATACATCTAGCCATCTCTGTGAATGTGCGGTTCTATCTCTCAACTACTCCATTTTGTTGTGAGTGTAAAGTGTAGTGTACTATTTTTTGATCCCATGTTTAACAAAAAAATGTTTGAAGTCTTTGGAGCAAAATTCTCCACCATTATCAGAGCTTAGAGTGGTTATAGGACAACTAGACACTTTTTCTACTAATTCTTTGAAATTTTGAAACTCATTAAATACTTTGGATTATAATTTCAAAAAGTACACCCAGATCTCTATAATATAGTCATCAACAAATAGAAGGAAATACTTGGTATTGGTGATTGGTGTCGTGTTCATTGGTCCACATATGTCTACATGAACTCATTGAAGCACTTTGCTCACTCCAAGATTTTCCATTAAATGATGTTATGTGGTGTTTTGCTACTTGACAAGCTCCACATAATATTTGCATATTTTGTTGTATGTTTGGAAGTCCATCTACTAGTTTCTCTAAAACCAATTGAGAGAGGTAGGTGAGGTTGAGGTGCCCATACCACTAATGCCAAAGTACACTGATGCCTAATGCACTCTTGATTTCCCATGCATGCTCCTTGGCTTGTCCATTGTTGACTAATCGGAATAGTGCATGATCCTCCAACACCATTAGCAATGGTTTTATGAGTTTCATTGTCAACTATATATCATTTTTGGCCGCTATAGTTGACAACAAGCTACAACATCTCATAATTTGATTAACTGATAGTAGATTAAGCTCCATACTTGCACATAATGCACATTGATGAATATAAGTGTGTTTCCTCCAAAGGAAATTTGAACATTTCCTTTCCCAATAACTGTGTACTCTTCACCACCACCGAAGATCATTGAATCATTAGAGACATTGGGAGTGTACTTTGTGAACTAGTCTCGTTTGTTGGTGAAATGGCGAGATGCACTTCAATCAATGTACCAAGTAGATGAATTGTGGTTATCTATTGGTTGCTTAGCCATAAATTCATAGAAGGATGTTTTGTTCCCTTTTGTATGTTTTTCGACACGAGCCTTTTGTTGAGGCCCTCCCTAGTTGGTTTTCTATTCAACCAACCTTTTTTTGCATAACTTCTTCATATGGCTTGCCTTTCCACAATAGTGACAAGTGATGGTCTTTTGGCTACATGTGGTATCGTCTCCATTGTTCTGACCTTTCTTCTTGGTCCATTTACCTTTTCCCTTCAAATTTGTGGGAAATGCTGTTCTAAACTCTCTGTCTCACTATTGCTATCGAATTGTTTCTTCCATCTATCTTGTTGTAAGAACTTATTGTAAAGCTCATCAGACTTCAGGTCAAC
The DNA here is from genome assembly GCA_027924585.1 of Larix kaempferi. Lineage (NCBI taxonomy): Eukaryota > Viridiplantae > Streptophyta > Pinopsida > Pinales > Pinaceae > Larix > Larix kaempferi. The sequence continues at coordinate 2,370,187 of BSBM01001409.1, read as the reverse complement.
ACCCGTGGAGGTGATGTTTAGGGTCTTAATGAAATTTTCATAAGCACATGGTAATCTTTTTAGTGTGATTACCACCATGCCTTCTTCATCCATCTTGCACTCAATGGAAACTAGTTGTTTTTGGATATCCTTGATTTTAAATAAGTGCTCATGTAATCATAGCACTCTCATCTATCGTAAACGGGAACGTGTTCTTCAAGAAGAATGCTTGTCCCTTGTTCGAAGTCTCATGTAGATCTTTCAACTACTTCCAAATTTTTGTTGAAGTCTTTCCAATATGGACCTCACAAAACATAGCATCTTTCATAAATAACTTAAACAACATTACCGCTTCTTTGTCTCATTCATCAAACTTGTCTTGGTCTCTACTTGTAGATGTGGGGCATATATCGATGGCTAGGACTATATTAGCTAAGCAACTGTACTAAAAATGACCAACACATGTTGGTTCTGTGTATTGTATATCTTGGCAAAGAACCTTTGGTTTGCTTCCAACATGATGTTGGCCAAATAAGCCATAATTATTAGCCACAATGCACTTAAAAATACCGAGACTGAATAAAATGCTGAAAATACCCGTCACACCACTATATATTGGCTCTAAATCACTATAGTAGCCATGTATAATTGATCGACATGCATATTTATGAAAATTTCATCCATAAACAATTCAAAAACATGTATATTTTGACAAATATACTCAAGATCAGCGTCATAAACCCTCGATTTGCACTCAAATAACTTTTAAAACATGCAAATCTAAACATCGCTCAAACAAATCACAAGCAATAAGATTTGATACAAAAAAATAATTTCTTTGTAATTTAGTTGAAAAAATTTAAATCAATAGCTAAAACGTCCAAATTTGTAAATTTGGGCACCAATTCAAATAAGAACATATCGACAACATGCTTTTATAATGGTAGAATTAGATAAATAAGGGAGAATTTTCATTGATTGAGTGTTCGTACAATCAAAATTTGAAAGGATGAGTTATGTACAACACCTTATTGATCTATACAATCATTTTTGTTTTGTTTTCAGTTGCTGGAACAAGCTTGTATTATTGTATGACTATTGAATTTCATTGTATGACTCTTAATTTTTGAAAAAATTGTAGAGCCCATATGATTTTGTATAGTTTTGATTTGTATGGCGGCTTGCACATGTGGAATGGTGATTGTCTGTCCTGTAGACAAAAATTGCTTTGGTTTGTATGGTTGAATCAATTCCAATGCTTGCAATTAATTGCAGGCCAATCCCGTCCATATTGCATGACTAATCCAATTTGGCACTGCATGGAAAAAAATTCGTCTGTACAACAATTGAGCTTAATGGCTATGCAATGTAGTAAAACTACAACTTTTCCTTGATCTATATGAGATTTTTTTTTAACCTTTGATCTATGCAATCCAAACTTGTGGACCCTCAAGTAGCGAGGTTCCACAAAAAAATTGACCTTGCTTAGTAATAAAAAATGAAATAGTACTTGATTTCAACAAAACCCTTTCGACTTTTTGATGTGCTATGCTAGCAATCCCTCCATCCATATATGTTGGTAGTGGGGAGGATAACACCTCCACAACCACCTGCATTGTTTCATATGAGTGATTTTAAGCTTTCACCAACACCATTGCAATCCAAAGTAAAATTAATTGTTGATTGTGACACTCCTCTTGTTGATGTCACTCTTTATCGTCAGCTTGTGGGGAGTTTATTATATTTGACACATAGTAGGCTTAATCTCATTTTGTTGTTAGCATGGTCTCAAGGTTTATGCAAAAGTCCAATGATGACAACCATTGGAAAGAAGCCAAGAGAATTGACAGATATCTTCAAGGGACATTACATTATTTTCTTTTCTATTCTAGCAGGGATTCAATTTCACTTCTTAGTTACTCATATTCTGATTGGGCAGGGGATACTATGATAGACGTTCTACTGCAGGGTACATCTTTCAGTTTGGTTCAGGTCTGATTTTTGGTCTAGTAAGAAGTCGCGAACTCTTTCTCTTTCTTTTTGTTAAGAAAAGTATAGGGAAACTAAGGAAGAAACTAAAGCAGTGTGGATCCGGCATGTTCTTACCGACCTTGGACTGGTTCAAAACTCTCCCATTGAGTTAAGATGTGACAATTAGAGTGTAATTCAACTTGCATATAATCCAGTGTATCACTCCAAGTCCAAACACATTGACCTTGATACTTATTGCATTTGATATCTTTTTGCAAATGGTATTATTTTTTTGGAGTATTGTCCCACGAAACAAGCACCCGATATCTTCACCAAATCCATGACAGAGGCGAAGTTTGTGCATCTTCATAACTTATTGGGAATGCATGAAGTTGTTATCAAGGGGGAATGTTAATGTAATACCATCTTCCTCCATTTATGTTCTATCTCCCTCGTCATCCTTAAGGGGGCATGTTGGGATGTGTAATGATTTCTAGTGAGATGTTGTGATGTCTAGTGGTCTCATTTATTATTGCAAAGATGCACAAACTTTGCCTCTATCATGGATTTGGTGAAGAAGAAGGCATAATACTCTTCATAACTGTCTGTCTTATGAAGAATGTGTTATTCCATAGCATCATGGAGTAAAATTCTCCTATTAACATTCTTTATATAAGAGAGTTGGAAAAATATTTATCCCACATGTGTTGTGAGATATGATTATCCATCCCTCTAGCATATATAATAGAGGTGAAGGCGACCTTTTCGGTACATGACAATTATTGTGGAAAATATTGTAAAGCTATGATGTAAAGCATATGTGGGGTGCCAAAGATTGTAAGAATGAAATTTTCACGAAGAATAAAATGATTAAGCCTTCCATGGATGTGGATGTTTCCACATTTGGGTTTTTACCACGTAAAATTGGTCCTCTCTTTTCTCTTTCCTTTCTTCCATATGCTATTGATTATTTGATGTTTGTGCTGATAGGGGATTAGACTAGTAAGATTCTGACGATTGATTTACATGTTAGCAATCCATTGTTAGATGTTAATACATATTTCTCATTATGAGCTCCGCATGTCATTTACGAGAATAAAACCTAGATGGCGAGGATAACGCTCCATCTCGCAATCACTTGGGTGTTGGTGAAATCTTACAATCACTCATATGAAATTGTTCTATGATACCATGTTAGATTATTGAGAAATATGTATTAACATATAACAATGAATTACTAACATGTAAATTAATAATTAGAATCTTACTAGTTTATTCTCCTACCAACGCAAGCATCAACTAATCAATAAATATTCATGAAAGGAAATAGAAAAGAGAGGACTGATTTTATGTGGGAAAACCCCAAATGGGGAACATCCATGGAAAGCTTGATCTTCTTATTCTTCAAGAAGCTTTCACTCTTACAATCTTTGGCACCCCCACATATGATTTACATCACAACTTTACAATATATTCCACAATAATCTTCATGTACCCAAACAGTCTCCTTCACCTCTGTTATATATGCTAGAGGGATGGATATTCCTATCTCATAATACATGTGGGATAAATATTTTTCCACCTCATTTATATAAAGAATGGTAAAAGGAGAGTTTTACTCCATGATGCATGTGGGATAACTCTTTTTTCATAAGATAGAGAGTTATGAAGAGTATTGTGCCTTTTTCTTTTAGGTAGGACTCACTGTGTTTACAAAATGCCTTATCTAGGCTTGTACAACAATAAATGAGACCAATAGACATCGCAACATCTCACTAGACATCATTACACATTCCAATAGTCCCTAGGTCTTCATGTTGTCCATGTCTTCGAGGATCTAGCTAAGCTCTGATACCATATCACATAAATCAAGCACATAAAGAAACTAAGAAATAACTCAGAAGAATTATTGTATTGTGTTGCACAGATGAGAAAGTGAAATCTTTCTTATATAGGGTTACAATGAGGTTGGGTCAATTCACTTTATGAATATGGGTTAGACCAAAAAATAAAATAAAGTGACAAAGTATAAAAGCATAAAATAATATAAAGTCAGAAGTGACTTTATTAAAGCTCAAGTCTAATATCTAATTGACCATTATGTAAAGCTATGTTTTACTTTAACACATATACCTATAAATTGATCCTATCACTAAAAAGACCGTGATGGTGATAAAGAAGGTATTTTCCTTATTCATTTATTTGCATATTGGCTTTGCTTTTAACTATGAAAAAACAATAAAATATATTTTCGACATATAGTAAATTTTAATGGTTACAGTCGAGATTTAAATCATGTTGTACCCATTGTAATTCTTGTCATTTGAAATTGGTTCTTGTTATATTTTTGTGGAGGCCATTGAACTAATTGGTAAAACTTGCCTTGCTACAATAGCTTGTCTGAGGAAACCTTAATCCATATTAGAATTGAGACAACTTGAAAAACTTGTGTTACAAGTTTGTTACCACCAAATATGGATAAAACTTAAAATAAGAAAAAGAAAAAAAGGAATGAGCAATTGAATTGCTCTAAATTTCTTTGTAAATGTGGGCATTTCCTTAGCCTTAATTGCTAATCACTTTTGATGCATTGCAAGATTGTTGTAAAATGGTACATTTTTTAATAGTAGAAGTCCATAAATTGAGTATGTTCACGTTTTTTTAGCTTGCTTTCAGTTTAGGGTAGGGTATTTTTAAGGGCCAAATTTCAACAATTGGCTATTTTTTGTCCAATTAAAAAAAATATAATCGCCAATTAGATTAAAAATTTGCCTGTTTTTACATAAGATATGATTAAATTGCTAAATTTGCCAAAACATTACAATTTTTAATAGTATATTATATGTTTTTATTGAATATTCTCCTATATATCAATTTGTATAATTTTTCAATCCAAATAGTCACCTAGAATACTACACATAGGTGTAATAAGTTGAATCTTTAAAAAATACCCTGGTTTAGGGCCTCATCTGTCTCAAGACTAATAAATATGTTTTGAGATATCCACTAGTTTCTGCATTCTTCTTTCTCATATACTTTCATATTTCCATCTCAAGTTAGATGCTTATTTGGGGACTTTTTTTTCCTTTTAAAAAATAATTTATATGGTGTGTATTTCCTTCACAAGTTATGTTGTTGCGTACTGAGTCTTAGGTTTTTCTAGCAATTGTGGGTTGGCTATGAGGTAGTGTTGATGTATTTGTAACTTCGGAAGATATTCTTCTATGTATTACACTTGTACTTTATTATATGCATGATGGAGATGTATTATTCCTCCAATCAAAAGTGTCATCATTTGTATTTGTAAGTGTTGCAAGTGTTGCAAGTGTCGCAACTTATATTTGATGGGTTATTAGACCACTGGTGTGGGGTCGGCCCTAGTTGAGTCATGTGGATGGATTATTAGGCTTCCTTAGGAAGTCAGCCCTGTTAGGTTATTGGTAGGTCAAGTCAGTGTATAAATAGAGAGTGAGTGTGTCTCATTCTATTCATTCACTCACTCATCCAACTCGCATTAGTTGAGAGAGGAGTGCACACAAGTGGAGGAGGAGTAGCTGCTAGAGTTATCTATCTTGGGTTTGATCATTGTGATCTTGTATTGTGGCTTATTCTATCTCTGAGGAAGTTGTGGGGTTTTTCACCTTCTTGGTTTTCCCCGAGGAAACTCTGTGTCTCTTGTGTTTATGAATGTTATGCTGTGCTTGTTATTCTCTTAGTAGGATCCTAGATAATGTTTGAATGCATTTATCGAAAAATTAACATGGTATCAGAGCCGTGCTAAGAAGAAGACACTATGCAGCTGCGGAAGCTTGGGCTTCTTAATATTTGGGTTTCTCTCCTTAGATCATCAAAGGCAGGAGGCTAGGATGACTCTCCTTGGAAGGCCGCATCTTTCTGTCGAGACATAATTCAATTCTGAGCACTTTCAGTTTTTGGCCCATCACTGCTGCTGGAAATTAGGGTTTCAGAGAAAGTTGGAATTTTTGGAATCCCAGACCACGGCTGGATGCCCCTCAAGAAAATCAAAGTTTAGAGACCAAGATCGAACTTTTTGGTTGGGCAGAATGCCAAGCTTCTTCATCAAACCCTAAATCGAGATTTTGATCGAAAGGGTGGAAAATTAGGGTTTCTGCAAAAGTTGAAATTTTTGGAATTTGTGGCCACGGCTGGATGCTCCTCAGAAAAATCAAAGTTTAGAGCACAAGATCGAAATTTTTGGCTGGGTAGAACCTCGGGCAATATCAAACCCTAGTTCGTGTTCTTGTCCAGGAAATCCAGAAGTTTCAAAGGAAATTTTGAGGAGTCAAATTTTGCAGATTTCAAAATTGAAGTATACCAGCTTGATCAGCTCAGCAAGGTGCATCTTTCCATCCATTCAGAAGTTTAGAATTCAAAGTTTGAATTTTTAGGGTTTCTCTGACAAACCCTAATCCAGCTCTAGATCCAATTTTCAGCAAATCAAGTGGTAAGACCTAAAAATTTCTATTTCCATTTGAAGTACTCTTTAAGATGTCTCACCACACCAAGCTTGAGGATAAGCTTGAAGGAGCTGATAACTTCCAAGCATGGAAGTATAGGATTGGGTTAATCCTAGAAGAGAATGAATTGGATAACTACATAAAGGAAGAGGTTCCAGTTCCAGAGGGAGATGAGGCTAAGGCCTTACACAAGAAAGACTTGGTCAAGGCCAAGAGAATCATTGCTGATTCTATAAAAGACCATCTCATTCCCCATGTGTCTTCCATAAAGACACCTAAGGAGATGTTTGACTCTTTGACCAAGTTGTTTGAAGGAAATAATATAAATCGGAAGATGACTCTGCAGAATCAATTGAAAGGGGTAAAGTTCCAGAATGGAGAGACCATCCAATCCTAATTCACTAAGGTCTCTCAAATCAAGGAACAACTTGAAGCTGTGGATGAAGTAGTGGAGAATGGAGAAATTGTCATGACCACTTTAAATGGCCTACCTAGGTCATGGGACTCCTTCATCCAAGGTATTTGTGCAAGAAGGAATTTGATCTCCTTCAGTAGGCTATGGGAGGAATGTTCACAAGAAGAATCTAGGCTTGTGGCCCGAGAAGAAAAAATGGGAAATGAAGATCAAGCTCTCACAGCTCACACCAAGAGAAGTAAGACTAAGAGGGAGCAATCTCATCACAAGAGATCTTCACACCACCATCATCAAATAGATAAGAAAAATCTAAGATGCTTCAACTGTAATGAAAAGGGACACTTTGCTTCAGAATGTCCCAAGAACAAAAGGAACTCCAACAACAACAACAAAAAGAAGAGCAACAAGAAGAGATATCATGCTCATGCTGTTGAGGATGATGAACATCCCAGGAAGAAGGCTAAGGTAGAAAGTGAAGACTCTTCAAGTGACGATGAATATGTTCTAATATCTGCTCTCACAGGTACTATTACACATGGGTGTAATAATTGGCTTATTGATAGTGGGGCTTCTAAACATATGACGGGATTCAAAGAATCTCTTCTAGATCTATCTGAACATGAGTCACCTCATAAGCTGAAACTTGGGGATGACTATCAATACCCCATAAAAGGAAGTGGTGAATCCTCCTACAAGTTAGACTCTGGGAAGTCTTTGAAGATGCAAGATGTTCTATATGTACCTAGACTCAAGAAGAACCTTCTCTCCATATCATCTTTGGATGCAATAGGGATGAGAGTTGCATTTGTGGATGACCAAGTACTTATGTGGCCTAAAGGTAAGACCATAAATGATGCAGTAGTGATTGGAGAGAAAGAGGGAGGATTGTACAAATTGAAGGGACAACCTGAACATGCCATGGTACATGAATCCATGGATCCAAGTGAACTTTGGCATAGAAGGATTGCTCATGTGCACTATAGGGCACTACCAATTGCAAGCAAAGTAGTAGAAGGTCTTCCTGAAATCCAGTCAAAGCATGAAGGTGTTTGCAAAGGATGTGCAAAAGGAAAGAACACAAAGAAGGCATTTCCAAGCAGTGAAAGCAAAGTAAAAGGAATCTTGGAGATTATCCACTCCGATGTATGCAGTCCAATGTCATCCAGTTCTCTGAGTGGGTATTTATATTATGATAATTTATCTAGGAAGACTTGGATTTGTTTCTTGAAGAACAAAGATGAAGTATTCAGAAAATTCAAGGAATTCAAATCCTTGATAGGAAACCATATTGAAAAGAAGATCGAGACCTTTAGATCCGACAATGGAGGAAAATTCACTTCAGGGGACTTCAAGAAGTTATGCAGTGATTCAGGGATTAAGAAGGAGTTGACCTCACAATCCACAACAGAATGGAGTTGCAGAAAGGAAGCAAAGATTGAGAGGCAGTTCACCCAACAAACAAACAAAGATAAGTATTTGAATTGTCATTTCTTGTATATCTGACTGTTTAAACAATATTGTTCTATGATGTATATACTTATGTTCCTAGACTTAGGTTGTGTATTATGCATATTAGAATAATTGCATTAATGAACAGTATACTACTAATATGCATGTGATGGGTAAGTGGCCTATGGCACTATACAACATTCCATTGCTACTTATCTAGAATGAAACCTCTTTGCTGACATGTTGGGAGTAGTGCAAAATCTTAACAATGTTCTGGTAGAGATGGAAGGCATCAAGAAAGTTACCGTATGAATACGGGATATGGATGAATGTTGCATTGAAGCACTGGATAAAATAATTGCATGATTGTATGACATATTCCTTTATGTGTAAGACTTTGTTCTGTAAACTATGAGAAGTTTCTAATCATGCAATTGAATTTGACTTGTAGGAAAGATCGTGTACAATCACCTACAAAAGAAGGACTACAACATTTGTTCCAGCAACGAAATTCAAAGAAAACTATCTATTGAAGATATTGAAGAATCTGAATTTTCTGGGATTCGGGATGCAGTAATGGAAGAATGCCATGGTCGAGGAATACCAATCGATCATGAACAATGATCTTTGGGATGTGGTCCCAAGACCAGAAGGGAAGTCTGTTGTGACTTCCAAGTGGATCTATAAGATCAAGCATGCTGTGGAAGCATAGAGAAATACAAGGCAAGGTTTGTAGCTCATGGCTTCTCCCATAAAGAGGGGATAGATTATGAAGAGACCTTTGCTCCTGTAGCCAGATACACTTCCATCAGAACAGTACTTGCCTTGGTTGCAGTGATGAAGTGGAAGATATACCAGATGGATGCCAAGACAACTTTCTTGAATGGTGTAGTCGAAGAGGAAGTGTATGTGGAGCAACCACTTGGTTTTGAGACACATGACATAGAGTGATATGTGTGCAGATTGAATAAAGCCTTGTATGGCTTGAAGCAAGCTCCTAGGACATGGTACGACATGATAGATAGCTTCCTGTCTAGTTTGGGCTTTACCAAGAGTAAAGCGGATTCCAACCTTTACTATAAGGTTGAGGAAGGCAATCCAGTGATACTCCTATTGTATGTGGATGACCTGTTTGTGACAGGTGAGGATAGATTGATTGCTGACACGAAGAGGAAGATTGCTGCCGAGTTCGAGATGAAGGACTTGGGCATGATGCATTACTTTCTAGGTATGGAGGTGTGGCAGAGTGCAGATGCAATCTTCCTTGGACAAGGGAAGTATGCAGTAGAGATCCTGAAGAGGTTCGGGATGATGGACTGCAAGTCCATGGCCACACCTATGGCATTGAACCTGAAGCTATTGAGTGATGCTTTGTCTGATATGGTTGATATCACGGTGTATCATCAGATGATTGGGTCATTGATGTCCCTGATGAACACGAGACCAGATATTGGCTTTTTGGTGAACACCTTGAGCCAGTTTCTGACAGATCCTAGACATGTTCACCTGATTGCTATAAAGCATATTCTGAGGTACCTGAAGGGTACAATTGATTATGGGCTCAAGTATGATGCGAATCAAAAGTTTAACCTAAAGGGTTATGTTGATTCGGATTGGGCAGGCAGTGCTGCAGATAGGAAGAGCACTTTGGGGTGTTGCTTTGATATGGGATCAGATGTGATCTCTTAGTTTAGCAGGAAGCAATCCTGTGTAGCACTGAGTACAACTGAAGCAGAGTATGTTGCAACAGATGAGTAGATTGCAGATGTGTTGACCAAACCACTAGCCAGAGTGAAGTTCGAGTACTTTAGAGAGAGGCTTGGTGTTCTTCAGATAGAGGATACTTCGAGGAAGAAGTGATGGGACACATTTGCTGGAGCCATTCCAAGCATGGTGGTAGGAGGATCCTTCCCATGGCTGTGGATGTAAGCGTTGTATGATGAGCATCAGGATGATGCTCCAGTTACTACTATGTATGATGATCAGGATGATCATGTGTGATGAGCATCATGATGATTCTCCAGAGGATATGCATCAGGACGATGCTGTGATGATGATCAGGATGATCATGCGATGATGATATGCATCAGGACGATGATCAGGATGATCATGCGATGATGATGTGCATCAGGACAATGTACTGTATGATGATGATCAGTATGATCATGAGTATCAGGATGATACTTCGTGGCCATGGACAGATTGTACAGGTAGCATGTAATAGCTCCCTGGGAGATCCGATAGTCTGAGCTCGGATGCTCTTGCGAGGTTTTGCTACAGGTTGGCTGCGGACAGATTGTACAGGTAGCATGTAATAGCTCCTTGGGAGATCTGATAGTCTGAGCTCGGATTCTCTTGCGAGGTTTTGCTACAGGTTGGCCGTGGACAGGTTGTGTGATAAGCATATAATAACGCCCTGGGAGATTTGCAGATACTCTTGCAAGGTTTTTCCTATGGCATATAATAGCTCCCTGGGAGATTTGGCAAATGCTCTTTCGAGGTTTTTCTTGGGAGGACACATAATAACACCCTGGGAGATTTGCATATACTCTTGCGAGGTTTTGCCTATGGCATATAATAGCTCCCTGGGAGATCTGGCAAATGCTCTTTCGAGGTTTTGTCCTATGGCATGTAATAGCGCCCTGGGAGATCCGATAGGTTGAGTTGTGTGCTCGTAATCAGTCCTGGGATTCTCTTTCAAGGTTTTGCGTGACCACATGTAATAGCGCCCTAGGAGATCCGACAGGTTGAGCTGTGTGCTCGTAAAAGTCCTGGGATGCTCTTTCGAGGTTTTGTGGTGGTCACATGTAATAGCTCCCTGGGAGATCCGATACTCTGAGCTCGGATACTCTTTCGAGGTTTTGTTGACGCACATTCCACAGTATGGCCAAAGATGATGAAGACCTACAGGATTCTAGGCCTACATCCAACATGAAAAAGGGCTGGCTCTGTAGAACTTCCTATGATGAGAAGAATTGAGAGATAGCCCAGTGATCGAGATGAGGAGTACAACAGCAATGACGATGATGCTCCGTGATCTAGTGACGATGATCGAGCTCTAGAATTGAAGACTTGTGCCGATATGTATTGCTGACCTGTGTCTAGAAAATACCTTCCTAGTTAAGAGGGAGTGTTGATGTATTTGTAACTTCGGAAGATATTCTTCTATGTATTGCACTTGTACTTTATTATATGCATGATGGAGATGTATTATTCCTCCAATCAGAAGTGTCGTCATTTGTATTTGTAAGTGTCGCAAGTGTTGCAAGTGTCGCAACTTATATTTGATGGGTTATTAGACCACCGATGTGGGGTCGGCCCTAGTTGAGTCATGTGGATGGGTTATTAGGCTTCCTTAGGAATTCGGCCCTGTTAGGTTATTTGCAGGTCAAGTCAGTGTATAAATAGAGAGTGAGTGTGTTTCATTCTATTAATTCACTCACTCATCCAACTCGCATTAGTTGAGAGAGGAGTGCGCACAAGTGGAGGAGGAGTAGCTGCTGGAGTTATCTATCTTGGGTTTGATCATTGCGATCTTGTATTGTGGCTTATTCTATCTCTGAGGAAGTTGCAGGGTTTTTCACCTTCTTGGTTTTCCCTGAGGAAACTCTGTGTCTCTTGTGTTTATGAATGTTATGTTCTGCTTGTTATTCTCTTAGTAGGATCCTAGATAATGTTTGAATGCATTTATCGAAAAATTAACAGGTAGAAGTGTTGTTTTACACATATTTGTTTGTTTCTTTCAACCCCTTTTTTACTTTACCTTGTAAACTTCTCCAACAATTTAGTTTTTTATATTCCTCGTCAATACATACATCATGTTCCTTGTACCCTTAATATTTTGTATTTTATCTGTTGAATAGGACATTTTTTTGCAACATTTTGTTGTCTATGTCATGGAGTCATATGCATTCTTGTAATGGACTATTGAAATTTAAGAGCAGCTACTAAAACTTGAATGGTTTATAGTTTGATAAGTAATAAATTATGCTATACATTTAGTGGAAAGAATAGACACACACACAAGTTTTTATTTTTTAAATTAATGCTTTCATTTCAAGTTAATATTGACGAAGCATATGCTATGGTTTATAGTTGATAAGTGATAAATTATGCTATACACTTAGTGGGAAGAATAGACACACACACAAGCTTTTATTTTTTAAATTTATGTTTTCATTTCAAGTTAATATTGACCAAGCATATGCTATAGAACATTGTTTAGCTAAAAAAATATCATATATCCGATTCAAATACTAATTTTACCATGGTTGTATGCTTCTTTCTCTAACTAAATACTTTTGCAAAATTCATTGTATTAAGTAGTGCAACATTTAAATGAGTACCTTTTTGTAGAGTAATGTATTGATATATAATAAGAGTTAGGGATGATCTTTACAATTTGTACATTTTTTTAAATGGGTATATAGCGAATGACGGTTATATTTATAAAATCACTTTTTTTACATAAAATTTTATTATATTAAGATATGGATAGTATAAAATGTATGATATCTATGCTTCTTGTGTGAAATATTTTAAATTTCCAAGTAGTTCACTGAAGTTGGGTAGTTTGGATATTGATTTGTGTTCAAAATCAAATTAGTTCAACTTTTCGCTAACCTTAATTGGATAATAATTTAAACAACTAACACCAATATTATAAAAGTTGAATCCAAGCCTTGGATCCAAATATTTAATTCCGTGCTTGTTTGGATAAGAAGATATTGGTGATAGATATGTTACGTTATGAGATTACACAAATTAAACTGGATGCAAGGAGAGCGATTCAAACAATTGATGCTGCAAATTTCAGAAGCACCTTTCATGTGTCAAGTTCTTTCTTAACCTACTGTGGCCTTTGCTCTTTTTGTTTGAGTGCCTTTAGTTAAACTATTTGTTTTCCTAGCTTTGTTTCACACACAAATCTGATTTATTTATGGTTATGGAAATACTTTGTATAAACATTGTATGCAACTTTTATACTAGGATCGCATATGTACTCTACTTCCCCCCTCCCTTTTCTCTATTCTACGTGCTAACATCTTCCAACCATAGTTGATGAATGGGAAGTGGTAGGAAGATGCAAGACAACTATATATATATATAATGGTTCAAGTATTTTGTATATATATTCTATATATATATATAATGGTTCAAGTATTTTGTATATATATTTTATATATATTTTAGATTGTAATGGAGCATGTGGGGACACATTAGTTTGTCTATAAGTTCCAATGATATTGACTTGGGACAAATTAGTCTATATGCAATGAGAGAATTTTGCTACAACATGAACATGAATGGAAATTGAAATTTAGATTTAGAGATAAGTTGAATTCAATATATTTTCCTAAAACATAAACAAGAACGAAGGTTAAAATTTAGTTATGTCAATTTCATTTTGCAATAATGAAAAAATAAGACTCTGGAACAAAGTAAAAATTTACTTTGTTTTGGGACACTGAAACTATACATAGTGAAAATAATAGCAAGAGCAAAGCATTAGTGGAGCCTAACTTCTCGATAAAGGAAAGAAAATGTAGCCCAAAATGGCTAAATATATTAATTTAGGAAGGAATGAGAAACGGCCTTGAACTATTGCAATTTATAGCAAGGAACATTTTAAAGATCCATATTTAGTTAACATGTAAAAACCTTGGTAAATATTACTAATTTTTAAAATGTTGTCCATAAAATGTTCGACGATATTTTTTGTAAAAAACTTTCAAATTTCGAAGTATTTTATATAGTTACAAGAAAATTTTGTGGACTCTAATAGTAAAATATTTTTATTCTATAAAATTTGGGTAATTCATTTAAGAAAATGGAGAATGGAAAATAGTTTTCTAGAGACAGACATGTAAAATTATCCCATGGGAAAAAATTAGCCCCTAAATGTTTTTTGGGTTTATAACTACTAGTTTATTATCATTCTTAAACAAACCACCTACTATACCTCCTCATTTGAATCAAGTTCGTTAGGAGTGGTATTCTCTTTATCTATAACAAGTTTGAAGAGATTTGAACAAATATTATTGATGGAGGGAAATTTATTAAAATGGGGTTTGTCTAGATTTGTAGAGTAGTCATCGAATAGTTCATGCACTATTGCAAGGGATTTCCAAACTTATTTCTAAAAAACAATTTTTATTTTATTTTTGTAAGTAAGGGAGAACTGCCTTTCATTAACTATAATTTACAAAATAATACAATTGTGAGAAGAGGACCCTCCATAGAGTGGAAAACAAGCCTTCCATGAGTTCCTAATAAAAAATAGTTAACCTACATGGTCCCAACACAAAGCCCAAAGAATGGGCATGCTCATTAACCAAAACATGGCAATTATATAATTGTTTCTATAAGGAATATGTCTGTAAACTAAGCTATTATGCTGCAAATTATACATTTGCAGACAATACTAGCAAACACTATAATAATACTGGAAATTAAATACATAAAGCCAACATAAACATAGCTAAGCTCCTGAAACCAAAACAAAAACAACTTAGACCACATCATGATAGGAAGATCAAGGAGGGGGAACCTTGGAAACCTTGGCGTCCTCTTCATCCAAATCCATGGTTATCTAAGGAGTCATTAGAGTGGTGTCTGGTGCCGTGCTACAAAGTCATAATTCCACCCATTTCCTGCATGCCATAATATCAAATTTGGAGTGCATCAGATGGACCTCCACCTGCATTTTCTTCAACGACGCCAACTCCTCCTTTAAGTCTTCTATCATCCTATCTCTGTCTACAATCATGGAGACCATTAATGACTTCATGGACCAGTAGAGGTTTAAGGAACAATGGTAAAGGGCCATTCGATATCTAGTGTCCCCAGGGTCCAGAACCCATTCAACCAACCATTTTGAATCCTTAATGAACTGCAACTCTTCATACTGAGTTTGAATTATGTGTTCGACTGTTGCTATTTCATCCTTTACATGGGCAGAGGTATGCAGCTGATATTGCATAGAAACATCAATTTCTCGTTTGAGCTCCCTGGCTGGCGTAGGGTTGACAATGGGGGTTTTCCCCTTGCGGCTAGAACCCCTACCCATGAGTCCTCTGGAAAACATTGTGATGATACCTCTCCTCGCCACTCTCAACCAAATCTTACCACTGATCATTTTAAACA
Organism: Larix kaempferi; assembly: GCA_027924585.1. Lineage (NCBI taxonomy): Eukaryota > Viridiplantae > Streptophyta > Pinopsida > Pinales > Pinaceae > Larix > Larix kaempferi. The sequence continues at coordinate 2,354,749 of BSBM01001409.1, read as the reverse complement.
ACAACACATCCAAATTGAATTGTTATGAGGAGGGACGATTAATTAAGAATGGAGACACCCCAACAAGCCCGCAAACCTTGACTGTCGCCACCATATTTTGCAATGAATCCTACCACCGTTATGGACCATGATAAACAAACCCTTTCTGTACCAGGAATGATCTATATCCTTAATGATTCAAGAACCATGATGCTTCTTCGGCATGCGAAAATCAAACTTGAGATCATCACCTCCCTTGCTACTATCCTTCTTCCATATATCAAACATTTGCATGATGAGGTGTTGTGCTCCCTACAGTTGTGTCCTTGAGGGTCACAATTTTCATTGTGGCAGAGACATTGTCCTCGACCACCATGAACAGCCTCCGTGGGGATTCTAAAACAAAAATTTTCATTTCATAATAATTTTTAGATTTATTTTTCTCAACAATGTTTTTGACAAAAAAAAATACTTTTTTTGGCATTAAATAATAAGGGATATTTGTAGCTATATCCTCTAACCTTTTAATACAAACTACCATATGGTAATCTTGTCCAAAATATTCCAAAAATTTCAAAAGATGTTGATAATTTTTTTGTATTGCCCTATTTTCAAATTTCTAGTTCTACTATGGACTATTTGTCTTGTGTAAAGCCTACATATTTTTGAAGCAAAAAACATAGTCTTAAAATCATCAACAAGTTTAGACGTATTTGCTACCATACCTGGATTGGGTATTCTATTTCTTCCTACCTCTAATGATAGAATGGATGGATCTATGCTTCTTGCTTGTTTAGAATGTTGTTCAACAATATCTTCCTCCATAGTTTCAACTTGACCTTGTCCAAAGGATCCAATTGATAAAGTCAGAGATGTGGGGTTCCCCAAATCGTCAAAACCAGGATTTTTCACCAGGTCCAAATGCTAGACCTTATCCTATGGCTATTTGATTTTATCTTCCTCCTCTTATGGTTTCTCCTCATTACTTTCTTCCCCTACTTTCATAATAACAATTTTCCCTTTTTGATTTTCCACTTGAGCCTTTGTCCTAAGTATTTGTCTCCTTGTAGCTTTTAAGTCCCTAGAATAATATTGTTCCCATTATTTTCTCCAAGTTTCCCACCTTTCCATACCTGCATCTATTTCTCTTGAATATCATCACAATTATGTTCACAATGGCGAATCGAGTCATGAAGAGTGGAGTGATAAAAAAATGCACAATGGTTTAGGTGATCATGTTGATTAGCCATAATGCCAATTCTAGATTGTCTCCTCATATAAAAAACCTAGCTAGATTCTAATCACTCAGTATGAGGATTACTAAAATGCATGGAAATAATCTATGATATCCAAGAATATATTTGTAGTAGACTAAGAAGTACATATTTAACCAACAACTATGGAAACTCCAATTTATACTGAAAGAATATCCAATGATACTTTCTTCTATGAGTTTTAAAATCCCTCTAGGGACACAACCAAGGCTTGACAACCAGATACTATGTCCTCTTATGCCTAAAGAATTCCTTATAACAAGAAAACAAAGAGATTCAAATGTAACAAAATGAGTGTTGTTAGCAATCAATACTTGAATTCGTTGACCTCCCCAAGATTGGTTTTAAATATCGTTGCTCCAAGATTTATGCGGCCAACATCTAATTTCAAATTTCTAAAATACGGCCAAGGGATAATGAAGAGAACACCCACTTGGAATATCCCCATAGATTTCACTATAGGTTGACTTAAGGTACCATTTCCCTCCAACCAATGAAATTACATTCTAGTAGAGCAAAAAGAGGAGGAGGTTATTCCATGAACCTCTTATCCAACATAAGGAAGAAACCTCCAGTTATCCATCAAAATCCAAGAAGAAAATCCACATGCTTTGCGCCATGCCATCATGCGTGAGTTAATTAAGGTGAAGTCTTGCAAGCTAGAATAAGTAGCATGCCAGACCGTCCTATTAATAAATTTCAAGTGCATGTGAGCATGGATTTTCCATTTGTCTTGTGTAGTTAATGGGTCATTTAATAACGTTGAGTAGGAGGGGGTTGTTGAATTCCTCACTCCTCCCATTTTCCAAAACTTTACCATGTTGCAAATTATAGGATTTTTTAGCCATTGCATCAACAATTATATTTAACCCTCTCAGAATATGGAAGAATTGGACATTTTCAAATATTTCTATAAGTTTTTGAATATGAAAAGGAAGTTTTTTCAAATATGTATCTTTGAGTAAATTTTTAAAAACGATATGTCATATGAAAACCATTGAGTCTACAAACATTGTCATATTTTTTTATGCCTTTATTCTTCATTATCAAGAATCCTTTCCAAAGGGCTAAGGCCTCATCCTAACTATTTGAGGTCTCTCCATTTCCCAATGCAAACAAAGCTTCCTGATTTTCTCTAGGGTTTAAGATGAGCCCTTACCCGTGCCTAGCCCCTTTGATTACCCTTTGAGGCACTGTTAAAGAAAATGATATTTTTTTATATATGTTGGAACCATCCTTTCATGTTTTCTTCTATTATTCCAATTGCTAGTTCTTAGTTTTCTTTCATCTACCAAATTGGATGTTGCTATTCTTTGGTCTACCAAATTGGATGTTACCAAGATGTTTTTGAGCTTTAATTATATCCTTAATCCATAATCTTTCTTAACTACCATATTTGTTGTATTTTTCCCTCTCAATCCTTTGGACATAATCATATTCATTTAGAGACACCTTCCTCGCTGAAGTTTGTTCTTTCTTGAATATAATTTTGTTCCTTGCTAGCCATATCTTCTAACAAAGATATAAAATCCATATTTTTTTTAAGAGTGGTTTGTTATAGAAGGGTCTTGAATAATGTTCCATGTTAAAAATGACTCTTTACAGTTTCAAGGCATATCCAATTGAATATTTATAAATGAGAAGGACAATCTCCATACTCCTTTTGAGAAGTCACATTCTTCATTTTGTGTACACAATGGGCATCTGGAAGGTCTCTATATGCCATGTTTTTTAAAATTATTTAGTTTTAAGGAACATTTTGATTTTAGGAAGCTCATCACTCTTCCATATCACTTACATCTTTCTTCTTTTTGAATTCTATATCCACATTTAACTGTAGGGATCTCCTCCAGTTCCGCATCCCCTTGAGTCCACAACTTATTTACTAATTTGAGCAACTCCTTGAAGTTTGATCATCAACGTTTTCCATTGATTATTCAACTAATATGGTACATTTTATACTTTCCACTTCATCTAGAGATCTCCAAATGAACTATCCCACTCTAATATGTTAGAAAGAGTTTTAAGGTTATGTCTTTCCATCCAATCTTCTAGATTTTTGAGATCTATCAATTGTTTTAATGGAGGATTCCCATTACTTTTCCTCTCAAAGACATATTTGAAAATTGTTTCTAGACACCCATGTTAGGTTTTCTTGTATGAGGTGTGCTAATTCTCTACAAAGCTTCTAAATTGAAGATATTGGTCACTCCATAATTGTATGATCTATGCTTTTGATGTAGCTAGATTATATATTTTTCTTTGTAATACTTGTTTTCCACTAAGCTTTATGATCTGAAACAAGTATCCATAGAATTTTAGCTACAATCAACAATTCATAATTTGAGGATCTTTAATAGCTAATCCACTATAGACCAAAGGAAGGGTAACAAAATTCTAATTTATGAGGTGGAATTTCTCGTATTTTTATTTGTCTCCCTATGAAAGGAACTTTCAAAACAAAACACCTATTTGGTGCATAATGTCTGGTAGATCCATCATGGTAGAACATTGGAAAATAGGCAAGGAGGATAAAACCACCTAAACCACATACCCAGCCGAGTTAAGTTATTGATTGCCCCCAATGATTCATTTTCTATAGAATATTCTAATATATAATATTCCAGTCTAATGCTTTGGAATTGCAAAGAATTATAGGAATTCTATGATATTTGAAACATGTTCAATTCATGATGGAAACAAATTGGCTATTAGATTCTTGAGCTAAGAGGAGGCATTCTAGCGAAAGATGTTTCTCTTCCATTTATTTACACATTCTCTTCCATTGATGTACACATTCACTAGAGGTATTAACAAAGAAATCCATAACTTATTTCAAATGTTCTTCCATTATAACATAGGACCCTCCTAACAATAAGGTATTATTTGCAATTTGGGAATGATTTAGCTCCTTGACTTCTCTCACGATTGGCATCCCTTGAAGAGAGTTTGTATGTCTTTCATATTCTAAACTCCTACTTGATGAATATTCCAGAGAAGAGGGGAGAGGGGGGAGCCTTTCCTTAATCCTCTTTTTCCTTGAAAGAATGACACTAGTATTCCATTAACCAAAGGAGAAATCCATATCCATCCAATATAGATTTTGATATAGCTTATGAAATTGTTAGAAAACACCTTTTTTTTAAAATTGGAAATAAAAAACAATGTACTTGGTCGAAAGCATTGGCCATATCCATCTTAATGAACATTCTTTTTTATTTTCTGCTTCTATTGGAGTGAATCACTTCTTAAACCATGCTAATTATATCCATAATCTATCTTTTTTTTTGTATAAATCCCCACTTATTTTAAGATTTATTCTTGGTAGAATCTTCTTGAGCTAAGTAACATGGGTACTCATATCCAAAGGTGGTGTACGCATACCCGTACCGGATACCCATACCCACATACTCAAAATGGGGTCGAGGATGTCATAGCCATACCTTGTTGTACCCAAAACTTGACCGAAGTACTTGAGACGTTTGTCAATGATTTAGGGGATGTTGATCACAGAGGGTATGGGGTACCCCTATTTTGGGGACACCTAGGGATGCTTAAGGACCCTTTTTGTAGGGGGTACCCCTGTTTTGGGGATTCCTAGGGATGCCTAGAGACTAGTTTTGTACAATCCCAACCAGTGTTGTACAAGTGGCATTAAAGTTAGTAATATTAAATGGTAATATTAAATTCTTAAAGTAAAAGTGACATTCTCCATATATTTCATTTTCTATCCTTTTACTTGAATTTTTAACATTAACATTAGTTGTTTCAAGATGTTTGAGAGTGGTTCCATCCTCATTGGAATTCATATGCAAACGGTATAATTTTAGATCCCATTCAGAATTCAACAGACTTAACAGCTTTAGGATTTCAGGACTGCAATGTTTCCACTGGATTCTATCATGTATGAGGGTATGAGATTGACATTTAATGAAGCACATCAACCTCTCTATGTACCTTGATGTTGGTGATTCTTATTGTTGAACTCTTATGTCATCACCTTAACAAAAAAATACCCTTCGCTCAAGCAAAATCACTTATTAAGCATGTGAAGCTTTTTCTACCACATTTTAACACTTGGATTAGGAAGTTTCATCAAAACTGTAGGGTGTTTGCTAATGTCCCTGGAGGACGAACTTCAAGATTCAAGGTAGAGTCAAGGCCTAGAGCCTAGAGGAGAGGAGCACAGGGTTCTATTGATGAATATGATCTCAATATGGGAAATGATTTTGATTTGTAATTATTTGTTGTAGCATGATTTTTTTAGACTCTATAGGCAATTTAGCCTCTTACGGTTTATGTATTTTGGGTTATATATGGATTGCACTTCATGTTTTTTTAGTTCTATGCACCCTTGATATATGGATGAGAAAATGTGCATATTTGTGTATAATGGTTTGGATTCATATAGATGCACATGAATACATATGTACAGTGAAAATGATTTAAATTTCACACACACACACACAGACACACACATGGTACCCTGATGTACCCAAGTCCCCTGTTTCAAAAAGTGGCATCCCTTCCCTTGGATCCGTCCCCGTACCCAATTCTTGGCAACTTAGTTCTTGAGTCTATTTGCTGTAATTTTGGTAAGGATTTTGTGTGGTGCATTTCATAATGAGATTGGATAAATTCTAGAAAAGGAGGGATTGGATTTCTCTTGGATAAGGGCCATAAAAGAGGAATTAGTGTTCCCACCTACTTTATAATTTTTTCTTTTCCATTGCAACATTTTGTACAAATAGTTTTTTATTATATCCCAACATGCATGATAAGGAGATAATGAAACCATTAGGTGCAGGTTCCTTATCAGGATCCGGTCCCCAAATAGCAGATATTACCACTTCCTTCTAGATTTCTTTTTCTAGCTCCACATTTTGATATTGACACTAGACATGGGATTTCCTGAAGCATTGTAGCAATAGCTATCGAGATTCCTCTTCCTCTTATGTATTCAACCTTTTTTTTTGTAACTAGGGGAATCAACAACTGGAGTTGGGTTGGTACTCGCATGACATGGGGTTCGGGGATCCAATCTCGCTACCACTATACCCCCAGGTGCAATCACAACGCCCAAACTATGCGCACTGGTAAGATTGGGGGGATTTGAACACGTGACCTTCCATTTACAATTTCACATCTTAACCACTTGAGCTGCCCCCCACGGGCAATGTATTCAACCCTTTGAAATGCTAATAGGATTCCCATTTTATTTATTTAAAATATGTGGGTTTCCCACCATTCATATTTTGGATTTCACTTATGTTATTTCTTTATTTCTTGGCTCTAGTTTGTTTGCAAAAGAATGAGTTTTTTTTTCTCTTTCATCTAGCAAAAGATCGATGATTTTATCCTCCATTATTATTCCTCTTTCATGTAAGCAAGATATAGTTTCCCATACATAATTTTCTCTCCCATTTGTAGTTGTTGTGTTAACTCTAATAGTTCCATTCTATCTTTGAGATCATCTAGCTAGTGTTGCTACTCTTTTCATTCTATTGATTGTTCATTATAGTTAGTTTTTTCCCAATATTTTAATATTTCCTTGGAATCTTTATGTTTTGTTTCCTAGATAAATCTCAGATATATTTGAATATTTTATTCCCAAGATTTTTCTATAATTTTCATAGATTTCCAAACCTTGAAGCCATTGAAGGATTATACTCAAAGGGAATGGGGCCAATATGTCTTTGCTGAAGAGATAGAAAAAAAACAATGATTTGAGATCGTTGAAGGTATTATAGATGAGGATACACCAATATCTTCTTCTAGATAATTTATTTGGAGTAAAAATCTATCAAGTCTTGCAACTATATGACCTAGCCTATTACTTCTATTATTCCAGGTGTATTTTCCTCTCTTTGGTTTGATGTCAATAATATCCCAATTGATCATGGTATCTTCAAGTTTTTCTCTAAATTGATCTTGGACAATACCATGTTGAATTTTTTTGACTATAATACAATAGTCTATTCCAACTATATCTTTCATCTCTTCGAGGGTGCAATTCTTGATTTTCTCTATAATGCATAGGGGTGTAAATATTAAAGATATTAAAACCTTTTGGAAAATGAGTTTTGTGTAGATCCAACACTAAGAATATTTGATTTGGGTCACCTCTAAAATCGTATTGTTCCATAGAGTGCAAATCCCTCTTGTAGCTCCTCTAGGGATTATCTTCACTCCTTCACTTCCTTTCGATTGCCACTTTCCCATTTCCATCATTTCATATTATTGTTATTTGGTCTCTTGGATAAGGAGGGTATTAGGATGTTAAGGTTTCATGAGGTCCCTTGTAGCTTCCAACTTGAATTTTTCTCCTTAATCCTCTACAATTCCAGGAGACAATAATCAATATTTTCCTGAGTTGTTTGGAGTTGCCACCTAAATTCGATGGATTCTATAGTCTTGGAATTTTTGTAAGTATATGCTTATTTCTTCCACCTAAAATACTTTGAATAGATGGCTAAGAGGCAAAATTTTAAGGGAATTTTTTTTCCCATGGATGAAATTAGGTGTTTCCATATTTTGATTGGGTGAATTTATTGTGTTGTAGTGCTTTATTATATTTTACCCCAAATTTATTTTAAATCAATTGTGTATAGATGGTTATCGCACACACAATTATGAGGAGAGGGAAAAAAATAATTGCTTTGTAAAATTTGAGCTGCAAACATCCATTTGACTTGATTTCCAAGGATGGGGATTTCTTGGAGGTATTTATCTGTCTTCATTTAGTGTGAATCGGGATTCCAACTCCCATTTCCCCCAATTTCTTTGAATGGGTATCATTTTAGAGCTATATCCCCCAAAATTTCCGGGACAAGCAGTTTACAAGGGAACGATTCATCCCTATATAAAGAGTCAGGACCTAAGCTTCTTTCCATTTTTTCCTTTCCAGAACTAGTTCATAGCAAGGAATTCAAGCATGCTTGTTAAATCTCCATGGACTAAATGATTTTTCTATTTTATTCATAACATCGTTCTCTCTCATGCTTCTATGGATTCATGGTAAGGTTTGTATTTTAATATATGTGGCTACAAGATTCATATATAAGACTTATGTCTCTTGTATGGGTATTGATTTTAATCCATGTGTTCAAGTTAGTTGGCCATGTGATGTATTAAGTTTATTTTTTTAGGGATAATGTTATAGTACATTCCTTAGATTACTTGTTTTAGTGGTGAAGTCCAGAAGAATGCACCTACAAATTGAGTTTTAAATCACAAGGGAGTCACTTTGTGTGGAACACAATGCTTATATGAATCTTAGGTGTTTTTTTCATGAAAAAGTCATGATATATTTATTTCTAAATGAAATGGTGACATTACATTTAGCAAGTGTCTGGATTTGTTAGCACTACAAAAAATCTGTGAGTTCAAGTAGAATAAGGACTAATGCATTTCCTCATATATTAAAAATATTTTGAAAATTTGATTTCCATTGAATTGTATACAACATATATAACCTATTTTAGGAGAATAAAAACAAAAAAGTTTAAAAGACTTTTACAAATTGTCCATCTAGAAACCAAACAATCTAGAAACACATTAGAGAATGTGTTGATGACTATATGAAAAACTATCTACTAGGAAATATAGGGTTTCCCCCATACTTTACCTCAACGATATTAAAATATATTGCTTGAACAACCACTACCTGTTTGGAAAATCCATTTGCTAAGCTATTCAACACTCTAAAAATACGGGTGCAGAAACATGAGACAAACCTTGAGATCTAGGTCTTCACCTGCTCAATAAGATGGTCAAATCCAATGTGGAGGTTCTTGATTTGTCTAGAAACCCATATCACAACAAGATTGGAGTCTCCAAATATCTAGAGGTTTGAGATGTCATTGTCTGTAGCTGTGCCAAATAAGATAATAATGGCCTTGTTCTTGGCCATATTGTTACTCCCGTGACCAAGCTTCTAGGTGAAGGAAAAATATTTCTTGTTTATTGAATAATGAGTCTTGGGTATTACCAACATTCCCTTTAGGATTTATTGCTCCCCCCCCCTCCCCCCGCCCTCCTTTTTTGTTTGAATTACTTCATTCCCTTAGGGGCGTCTTCGGCTCTAGGTTTTAGGGGTATTTCTTTTGTTGTAATTGCTTGAACATACACCTAGCCTCACTCCTTTGAAATTATGTAATTATGGTGGGATAAATTACAATAGGAATGGAACCTTGGTAGACAACTTAATACTTGTTGACCTTACCAATGAACCAAAGCCCCATTGGATTTATTGCTTGTTTGATCATTGAAGTAACCTTAGGGCTCCTACAACCTTTGGTGAAGTACAAACCGGATCAACCTATTAATACAAAAGTTTTAATGTGTCCCTATCTAATTATCAAATCAATTATGGACAATAGTATATTGTGTTTTCCTCTGGGAAAAACATGATACTTTGTAAGTTTGAACTTCTTATAATAGATTAATAAAAAACAAAGTAATTTCATAGATAAATGAGAAACATGATACTTTGTAAGTTTGAACTTCTTATAATAGATTAATAGGAGACAGTAATTTCATAGATTAATTGCATCTAGAATTTTATAGTTCTATAATAATATTTGATTATTTCCAAATCTATATTTTATCTTTATTGTTTTGAATTTTCTTTGGGTTTGAACCTAGTACTTCTAGGCAATTATACTTTGCAAACCGCACATACAAACACTGCCATGTTGCTCGTTTCACCTCTGATTTGAAATTTTTTTGTAGCTTAAACTTTCTTAAGATGATGCGTAGATCAATTGTGGAGAAAATGAAATAATTATGTTGCAAACGTCACAATCACATCATTTTATTTGTATTTGGACATACTTGTTTGAATCAATTGAATGCACATTCGTCAACTTTCAAATCTTACTACACATCTATTTTACCGTGTAGAAATAACATCTATTTCATGATATTGACAAGACTAAATTTGATGTATATTTGCACTCGGTCTTCCCTCACACTCTTATTTGTTTTTTCCTTGTTAGTGGAATCTTTCTCTCGTGGTATAGTTTTTGAAGAAGTTCTAGATAGTTCTTCATTGAATAACATTGTGGCAAAGGAGAATGCAAGACAATTCTGATCGGATATTGATGGCCATGCCACTAATCTAATCAAAATATGTATTCCTCATTCATTATCAAGTTTAACCTTTCTCTTTACATTTTTACCTAAGGTTACAATATCCCAAGTTTTGCACTACTGGTCAAGAAACAAACAAAAAGTGGTAAATAAGACACATGTTTTTATCTAGCCACACTTAATAGCCCCGTGGATATGTAGATGATTGTCTGTACTTGTATTTGCAACGCTAATCAACCTTTCTTAAGAAATAACAATGTGAACTGCTTCTTGCTTAGTAAGATTGATTCCTTTCTCTTTTTTATTACATGTTATTATCATCTAGAGTTCAAAATTACATCAAATAGACATTTGAGCAATTTAAAGAATTATGTACATGTACGATTGATTCCTTTCTCTGGTTTATTACATGTTATTATCATCTAGAGTTCAAAATTACATCAAATGGATATTTGAGCAATTTAAAGAATTATGTACATATAATCCACTTGATATAAGGTGTTTTTTTCATGATGAAGATAATTTAATTCTTTCTCATTTTCTAGCATTGTCATGCTGGATTTCTATTGTTTCAACAAGACATGGAATGCTGAAGTCTAACCAACCCATTAGGTAAGACATGTCATGTTTTTTAATTACACTATCCACATAGGAAAAAATTAGTTGCAATATAGACTTTTGTATAATTCTATTGTGCCCACAATTTGAAGATTAACACCTCATTGGACAACTATACTTTCAGATCATGCATCAAATAGATGTTCGTTAAAGATTTATCTTATACTCCATTATAAACATGCTAGATGGGATATCCTTTTATAGGACCCATTTTTATTATTTCCTTAGTAGTTTCCTATCTAACTTTGTTTAAGTTCATCTAGATTTGAAGATATGAATGCTTTAAAATAATTTTACTATCATAATATCTAAATGAAAATTTGCAAAACTCATATTCTATGCTAGAAGGGAATTAAAAAATAACATATAATGCAATGGGTTAGAAGGAAATATGAGAAAGATTACATGATCGCTATTATATTTTCATTTCATAGGTGGAGCTATATATACCATAACAATCGAAAAATTCCACCAGTTTATATGTAGAGGGCACTTGAAAAAGCAAGAAGAATAGTTCATTAGTTTCCATGCAATTTTAGTTTTTAACTATTATCAATAGATATAAGATCTATTTTATCAACACATCTTGGTAGTTCATCAAGTCTCTAGATCTTCTGGAGATAGATTGTCGCTAATCAATAATCAACCAATAGTTTCAATTGAGTGGATGATTGGAAGGCCAATTACATAATCGAACCGTTGGCCAGCTAAGCTTTCCATTAATCAAGCCATTATAATAGAACAAACGACCATGGCACAAAACATGGCAAAAATCATAGGGCTTGTTATGTTATATCTCTCAAGCATGTGGATCTATTCTTCCTCATTTCAAGGGAATATGTTACTATGGGAGATATAAAGGGATGTCCCTATGGTTCGATCTAATGTGAGCAAATGACCATTCTATGTGATAGCATATACCTCTTAAATAATTTTGATATATTATCTATTGTGCTATGATAATTTGTGCTTAAGTGTTGTAACAATGTCTTTAGACACCGCCTCTTAGTAGAATCATTAACCCTTTGATCTATCAAGTCCTAGATTTCCAACATGGTATTAGAGCTGTTGGTTTGAGACATAGTCAATTGTCTACAAATATTTAGAGGTTGTTATATATATGTGCTCTATTGAGTCATATCAATATGTTTGATTGACTTAAGATTACAACTTGTTGACTGTATAAGGGTTTAGATGTGAGATCAATGATAGATGTTTAGAGTTGGTGATTGTAAATGCTCACAACTATGGAATATGGGCATAAGATATGGATGATTTGTTGAAAATTAGTCATGTTGGTAATTTACGAAGATCACAATCAACCTGGATCCAAAGGATGATCAACATAAGTTTGTCATTGATGGGGAAAAGGATGAGACTATAGGAGTCATTACCACCCGCATTTCAATAGAGAATCGAGATACACTTTCATACAAGCAAGATCAGCTATCCTCATTAGGTATAGAAAATATAAAGAACATGTTTGACAATATTGATGAAATTCAAGTTATGTAGATTGAGAAAGAGTTGATCTCTCTACATCCTATTTCTTTTGAAAGAGTAGAGGACTACTTGGCTCATGTCAAGGAGTTACAATTGAAGTTGGGTGATTGTGGCAAGGAATTTTTTAGGAAAGATGGTCAACTCATTGAACTGATCCTCATGAATTTGAAAACATCCTTTGATATATTATGTTTGACATTTTGTGCTAGTTAGGGATCCATAAAAGAAGATAAGGACTGTCCTTTGATTCTTTCAATGGAATGTTTATTAGGGCACAAGATAAATTGCTTGATGAAGGAAAATTAGAAGTCAAGTAGCATGCCCATCCTTTGAAGGGAAAAGGTTAACAAAACTATAAAGAAATGGGTCGACAATGCAACTGGGAGAAGATTTGGGATTTCATTGACTAGAACATGAAGATGAAACTTCAAGACCAGGATTCAACTAAGAAAGGTAGAAATAAGAAGATCAACCACTATTGCAATAAATTAGGACACACAGAGAAAATGTGCTTGAAAAAGACTAGAGACCTAGCAAAGAAGGTCAGGAACCTTGAAGTAGATGTGTCAATTAGATGATCATCCAATATTACACATCAACTTCTAGAAAGTGAGGCAGATATCTACACATCTTTTGTTAGTACTTCTCAATCCCTACATGACCATTCAATAGAGTGAGTGGATAGCCAATAACGGTTGTACACATAATATGGCTAATTATGCTTCTCTCTTTTATTCCTTAAGTGAAGCTACATAGAAGAAGATATTTGTAGCAGGTGATTATGCACTCACTATTTCCAATTGTGGTGATATTGAATGTAAATATGGTGTTATCACTAATGCATATCATGTATCCAACATGAGGGCTAATTTGTTGTTATTGTCTCGATTTACCCTATTGGAAAAAAGGTTGAATTATTCCCAAATCAATTTGTTGTGAAAGATGTGAACAACAATTTGAAAGTTATTGTTGAAGGGTTCAATGGTCCCAAATATGAACTGTACAATTTTGATGACATTTTGAAGAGATATTATAGAACGACTACACTCATAGCTCAAATCCATTACTAGAGCAGAGCTTGGCATGATCAACCCACATATCTAAAATTTTGAAGCTTGAAAATGATGGTGAAACATAAAATGATTACTATAATACCTAATATTGTTCCCCCTGATGGAGTGTGTGAAGGGTGTCTTCTTGGCAAGCTCATCTCTAGGCTTCCTTTGAAACAAGGAAAACATGGGGGCACGGACTTAATTGGAACTTGTACACAATGATATGTGTTCTCTAAACCAACCATCACTATTAGGTGCAAGATAGGTATGTTTTAACCTTCATTGATGACTTTTCCAGGTACACTTGGGTTTATTTCTTGAAAAGTAGGAGCCATATATTTGGAAATTTCAAGGAATTTAAGGAATTAGCTGAAAAGTAATTTTGATGACCCGTGAAATGTGTATTATTAGAAAATGGTGGATAATATATGAGCATAATTCTTGAAGAATATTTGTCATAGAATGATATCTCTTGGAATATATTTGTCCCTCATGCACCTTTGCAAAATGACTTTTCTGAAGGGAAAACTCAAATTTTAAATGGCATGATGCTTACTTTAGGCCAAATGTTTGTTGATTAGCTTTTGCGAAAAAGCTTTCCAGTTTTCAAACTATTTATTGAACCTTATTCCGACTAAATATTTCTATGATATGAATTCTATTGAGAAATGGAATGGAAGGAAACCTTTAGTTGAACATCTTAGAACATTGGTTGTATTTCATGGGTGCACATCTCATGACTATAGAAAGAAACTATAAGCAAAACGTCATGCTTACATCATGATGTGATACTTTGAAGAGTCAAAGGCCTATAGATTATTTTACCTAGTCAAGCAATAGATTATTCTTTGAAGAGATGTTATTTTTGATGAGAAGACTTCAGGTATTAAATTGCCGAAAACTTGAATTCATCTTCTAGTTTTCTTAAATAGTTACCCTTTTCAAATTGTGAGAGAAACGAGATCAACTGAATAAAATATTGGAGCATAGAGTAGAAACTAAACTTATATGACTACTTCAACTACAAATACAATTACAATTTTTGGAACCCCTAAATGGCCTCCATAAAAATGGTCGATACAGGAACACCTTCCTTATAGAATACTTTCCTATCTTGAGGGGTTGCTAAGACAACTGAAGATGTTGGAGTTGATGCATGAGACATCGGTGACTCAAGGAAGCCTATAAATAAAAAACATCGTGGTAGTGTTTCTCTCGTAATGGAACATGTGCCATAGGAATGTGACCCATATACATATGCATATGCACATGGTTGACCTAAATTCCATGGATGAAGAATACTATTCCTTGATGGAGAATGAAACGTGAGATTTAGTTCCTTGACAACAAGAAAAAAATATAGTGAAATGTTGATGGGTCTACAAGTCCAAATTCACATATCATGGCATTGATGAAAGACATGGATCATTTGATGTCAAAGGATTTTTCTCATTAGGAAGGCTTCGATTGCACTGAAATATTTAACCCACTTACAAACATGATTTATGTTCAACTGATTATTGCACTTGTTGCTCAATTTGGATGGGATGTTCATCGGATGGATGGCTGGCATAAGTGCATTTATTCATGGATATCTAACTAAATAAATTTATATGGATAAAACCCCTAGTTTTAAGAAGAATGCCAGTCTTGTTTGTAGACTGAAGAAATCCTTGTATGGTTTGAAACATGCCTCTAGGGCTTGGTATGAGAAGATTGTCTATTTATTTATTAATCTTGGTTTCAAACAATGTGAATCTGATCACAATATTTATGTATTCATGTACACAATGATTTAATCATCATTGGAAGAAATGTAAATCCATTGTTGGGTTTGAAGAAACAATTAACTAATACCTTTGAAATAACTGACCTTGGCCTTTCACATTTCTTCTTGGGAATATAAGTTTTGAAATAGATGATGGTATCTTCATTTATCAACCTAGATATGTAATGGAGTTTTTACAAATATTCAAGATGGAAGACTATAATGTTTTTGCTATTCCTTTTCAGTCGAGAGTGTAGTTGATTAAAGAACATGATTCATCGAAAGTTACTGTGACCCTCTATCGACAACTGGTTGGTATACTTATCTATTTGAATCACATTCAACCTAATATTTCCTTTTGTATTGGAATGGTTTCTTAGTTTATGTAGGATCCACGAGAAGGCCATTGGAAGGCTGCAAATATAATTGTCTATTATATCAAGGGAACTTATTGAATTGGCATACAATACTATAGTATCACATAGACTCATTGGTCGGTTATACCAATGTGGATTGGGAAGGGGATGATGATGAAATGAATTCTACTTTTGGTTATGTGTTTCAACTTGGTTATGGATACATTATTTGGTCATGCTAAAAGTAGAAGGTGGTTTCTCTTTCAACCACAATAGTTGAATATCATGGTGTAGTGAATGTTGGCACACATGCAATTTGGACTCAATAGTTCCTAGGAGAGCTTGGATTGTCGCTCCCCTAGAACTGAGTACAAAGCAAAAAAGGTGAAATTTTCGCTCCCTTGAAGGCATGAAAGGAGTGACATAGTTGTCATTTTCGCTCCTTGGGAAACTAGGAGGGATAAACACTCTCCATCAAGGCTCAAATTAGGGTTTGTTGAAGTAGTACTTCGACCTCCAAATGTTAAGGGACCTTCCCAAACATAACTAGGGACTAGGTATACCACAAGATGGTGGACCCTAACACACATAGGCAACACCACAAACCATGCTTCTCATGGTGATGAATCATATCAGGTCAAATGTGACAATATGAGGTACAACAGGTGACCCCTAAAGTGTGAGGCTAGAAAGCATCCGATGGTTGAGAGTCGAGACACTTTACCAAGACATAGGTGCAAAGGGAATCTAGAAGAGAGTCAGAAGCAACTGCAAGCAAAGATCAAGAAGTAAAACTATATCATTCCCAAGGTGAGCATACTCATGCTCGGAATAAAATAACTCAAAGCATGGCTACCGACCAATACATTGCAGATCCATGACAGTATTGAATCAGGCTACGACCACCGACATACAATGTGGATCCGTACCCAAAAATGACTGAAGAAAGATCATGGATACAAAAATACAAGGTAGATCCGTGATACAATAAAGAAACAGCCACAGACCAATACAAAGTGGATCTATGTGACAATATACATATCGGTGCCAACATGATGTCCATGTAGGAACCTACTCAAAAAATCTTCATCGCATCCTGGGTAAAGTACATAACAAGAGTCCCCAGGGTCTTCAACCCGAACTCAAAGTGATACGATTCTAGACATTTGAATAAAGGTGTTGAAGCCGAACATGGTAGAAACCACTTGATTACCGGCCATTGATGTAAACCATTAACAAGTGCAAGGGAAATCAACAATGATGACAATGATTCCCAAGGCATCCTAGTACAATCCAATGAATGTGAATAGATGAGCTGAAGTTGAACACTCATGGAATCAAATGATCAGAGGTCAATGATTTAAACCTACTGTCGGAAGTGAGGAAAGTTTCCATTGAGGCATGCATGAACCAAGGTGCTGAATGGTTTCTAAGTATGATTTTTGGATGAGGTGTTGGAGTTCACAGGAACAAACTCGTCGAAGGAGGGTCATGATGTATCCCACATCATCGACACGAAACCGACACAGGAAAGTGATGCAGAATGGTAGATCAAATGAGTATAGACTAACACAAGGATGAAGGTCAATGGGACTGCATAAAGGATGACTCAAATCAATAATTCCCTTGAACATTGGATGGCATGACAAGTGACTTGGTAGCATTGACTCAACGAGGAAAAGACCAAAACATAATGCGACCATGACCGAGGCATTATTCAGATGGACCGAATGAGTAAGCTAACTCATGGAATTTGGCATGGCTCATAACAAGCAGATTGACCAACTGTAAGACAAGATGCAAAAATGATCCATGTTCAAGGGTGAAAATAAGCTGCCATAAGACTTTCCAACAAGACTGACCTATTTTCCCAATTCCCCCCACCCATGATAGATGAGTACCTTTTTGTTTTTTAATGAGCTAGAGGAGGATAACAGATGCTCGGTATAGCTCATCTTAGATGATTCCCTCATCATATGTTTAACAAACCTAAATAAGGAGGGGTTTGATCCCATATGGGCCCTTCGATGCATTGTTTTACGAGTCCAAAGAAGGTAAACTTGACGATCTGTTCATGTTTAGAGAGTCTTAAGGAATACTCCAAAATGGTTTTTTTTCTTCGTAAAATTAGTCTCCTCACCTGAAAAAGGATAAAACAATATGAGAGAGAACTCTTCTAGTTAATGACAGACCAGAATATTCGTTTTTTGTAATTAGTCCAAATGGTTGGAAAAAAGGGTAAACTTTCACCAACTGGATGTCCTTTCAAAAACTTTTATGAGCATGAAATAAACAAGTTCGCTCAACAATATTTTTGTGTTTAGGGAGTTTGAAAATAGATTAAAGGAGACTCCAAGGGAGTTCCTTTTTCGTAATTATTTTGACGAGGCCGAAAAAGGGGTAAATTACTGCTCGACAAATGAGTATTTCATGATTTAAAGTTCTTGAAAAGGTCAAACTATGCACACCCAGGTCACTAAGACTCATAAATATCGTTCTTCCATAATCCTGTAAAATAATCATCATATCTAAACACAATTGTGTCGGAGTCTAATGATGAAATAGTCAACTAGGTGAAAATAGCTTGAAAATATATTGCTAGTGTGAACATAAACATGATAACAAGCTAAATGAGAGTAGAAAGGAAGTAAGTGGTAAAAATAAACTCATTTTTACCTTTCCATTTACCTCAAAGGATATTTCACACTTGTTGTGAGCTATAGTTGCATTGTTGATTGCCAGAGATTCAGGGCACTATTCAACTTGCTGTCTGAACCGGGTTAGTCATCTCATTTAGCTCTTTCTATCCATGGTTGAATTTATTAGTTTCATGAAAGTTTTGATAGGGTTTTGGAATTCCTAGGGATTTAATTTCACCCTAGTTAAATTATTTCTCCCCTAGAGGCTCGAAAGGAGTGAAAATCTTAAGATTGTCGCTTTGTGGGACACTACAGGGGGCGAAAATAAAGTATTTTCGTTCTGGTAGCAGTTGTAAGGGGGCGACAATGTGCCGTAAGGGAATTTTTTTTCCTTGTTTCTCCTTTATCTTGCAAGATTTGAGACTAATATTTTAACCATGCCTTTTCTTGGTGATTTGTAGGGGATTTTTGACCCAAGAAGTCACCATGATTGAGTGGAAAGAAAGAAAGCATGAAGCTGATGATATGGAAGCTCTCCATGACCAAGAAACCCTAAATGCACTCAAAGAGTGTGGTTTGTTGAAATTTTTAAAGAATCAATACATGAGAAAACAATTACTCCTAAATCACTTAATAGACATGTGGGATCTTGAAAACCAAGTCTTCAATGTGGGACCACATATTCTTGAAATTGAATTGGAAGACATCTACTTCTTGACGGAGCTCTCTAAATGTGGAGCATGAGTCAACTTGTCGAGGTATCACAGTACATATGAGAGCATTGTCACATACCCAAATTCTGAATATTTTATGTTGTGAGAAAAACATTATGTTTTATGTTATTGTAAAGTTTTATGATTATTGACCAAGTGGGGTCAAGGATGAATGTAATTAATTACTCTGAATATTTTATTATTAATAAATAAAAGAGGAGACAAATATCCAAGGGAGGTTGTTGAATGAGTGGTCACTGACCCACTAGGAGGAATGGACTGGGGTGGAGAGCAAACTGACACTTGGCAACATCCTCAATTCACTTCTAGCTATTGTAGGGGGCAACTTCCCTATTTTTATGGTCATGTTCCCTAAGAAAGTGGAACTTAGCAGGTGGCTCATTAACTAAGAAACTGACCAAAGACCTAGGCATGCTTTATCTACCCATCGAATTCAGTAGGAGGCTATTCAATTTTTACCTTGTGATAATTTCTAAAAGAGAAAGACAAGAGAGCACAAGAGATTCAATGAGGGATGGCTAGTAAGTGATTGAGTGAGTTAAGACTGCATTCTGAACTAGTGCAACCACATTGCTGACTTCAATATTGCTAAAGGAAGAAGTATTACTGTTAAGTACTACTGCTGAGTTGCAAAGGAATTTATTCCATTATCCACACAACATCTTCGTCCTGGTGGTTCAATGAACAGGCTCGGGGGTCCTAAGGCAAGTGATTTGGCTGTCTTCAGGAGAAGGTTGGGTGGAACGGCCTCCTTTGGATTTTTGTCACCCTCTGCAGTTAACAGGTTTTCATTGTGTTATCTTATTTATTTTCTGTCATATTAGTTTTTCTTCTGAATGCTTTAATTTTGAACTGTTATCTACTTCAGAAAATTATCTTTTATTTAACTACTAGATTAGAATGCCGATTTGAAGGTTCATTTCTGAATAATGAAATTATGATTGAATGAAATACTTCTCTGCATTTTTCCACACACTGTTTAAAGTGCCGTACTCTAGTACAAAGAAGTTAAAATTATGAATAGAATAGAATGATTGTTTATCATAGAGAGAAAACTATTTTATAAAAATGGTATCAGTAAAACTAGTCCATTTTATATGCAGTAATGTATCACTTATTTATAAACAAAATTATATATTATAAATGTACAAGGTAGGCTAATTCTCAAGAATCATCCTTCATACTGAACAACATTACATAGCATTTCAATGTTTTATACAGAAGTAATAATCTTAAATCTAGCTTACATTCAGAATAAAACCTAGTGGGCACATGAAACTTTATAAATCTAACTCTATTTATAAACAATTTATGTTGCAAAACCCTAGTATTATCGTAATTCCATATTACAGGTTGGGCATCTAATCAAACCAAATAGCAAAAACTGTAAATTTATATTTTACCGATAGAATATTCTTTACATACTATTCAACTATTATTAACCATAAGTATCCACCTAAATAATTACACAGAGATCTTTTGAACACCCTGCATCGTAATACTCTTTCAAAATATTTATCATTTATTTCAACCATTAAAATATACTAAGATTAACTAAGCAATAGTAACTCTAAAGAGTCTATCGACCACTCCAGGGTTTTAAAACTCTATTCTCAATCCACAACTAGTATGACTGTATTAACGTTGCATTCATTTCCAAAACAAGAGAATGATAAGGGACTCGGGTTCGAGACCCGTAACTGGGCTCACCCAAGGATCATCAAAGATCGTATAAACCAGCATGTGTCTTAGTAATGGGAATGGGTATCCATTCCCTATTCTTATGCATAATAATAAACAAACATATCCATACCACTTTCAAACCCTATTACTGATAGATTTGCCTTTGTCACCAATACCAAACGAGAAGCTCTAGGCTCGAACTTCATCATGCCCAGACCCAGGCTTTAAAACATACTTTTATAACAATTTTAAAATAAAATACTCATAAAACAGAATTGAGGTTCAAATCCTATAAACTCACATTACTCACTGAAACGAAACATTAATACATGCTGTTCAGGGTTAGGGTACGGACCTGTATTATATTTCATCACTGGATTTTAGTATCACATAGAACATTATCAAACCTATCCAATTTAAAAATACAAGAATGCCGAGAACATTTCTTAATAGTGGAGCAAAACGATACTTTGAATCCAAACAAAACCATTTTTTTATTATTAATCCCTGAAATTTACTTACAGAATAGTAACTAAGGAAAGCATTGAGAAACCAACACAAGCCAAGGCTTAAGGGTCCAACCCTCATTGTTACAAAATGCCATCCGACTTCTAAGTTTTAAAAAAACAACTGCATAAATCAAATACCAATGAAACCTTCATCTCAGCATTAGTTACTGTCCGACTTCCTTGCCTTTCATCATCAATTCATAAAAGAGTCACGACTAAGGGGTACTAGAGAATCACCGAGGCTTACCAGTGCCTTGTTCGAAGCCACGATAGAGTAGTTGCCCATAATTTTTAGTAGCAAACCAGTCGAGGTCGTAAAGCTGTCACTCTAGAGAACACAACAAGAAATAGGTTTTAGTAATAGGATTTAAAGAATAGATAAAAAAAGAAATAATAATGATTTACACAGTATTGCGTGAAGTTAGCTTACCCATGGCAGTGCCTTCAGCCTAGATTCCAAACTGTATTAATGAACCCACCATCGAAACCTTGGAGCAACACAGGAATTTTTCCAAACCCTACACTGTCGGAGGCCTATCGGCCCTTCCTATCACTACATGGAAAAATGAAAATGAGATTTCGAGGGTTGATAGACTTTCAACGCATGGTTAGGGTTTATCCCAAAAACCAAAGTCTTTGTGTGATCGAACGACGTAGAGCTTGCCACAAGGGTCTTCTATCAAGCGATCCACCAAACCATATTAATGGAATTAAAGTATGCAGCTAACGAGCTCAGTACTTCTGCCAATGCAAAATTCCACTTTAGAGCGATTCGTGGACTACACTATGCATATAGCATATAGTATAAAGATGCATATAATATATAGCATATGGTTTATCACATATAGTTAAGACATGTATAAAATCTTTCACATTATAAGTTTGTAATTTACGATCTTAGCATTTCCATATAAGATATGCATGTATAAAAACTATAGTTTGATATTCCGAATACATTGAAGCTATGAAATTAATACAAATAAAACAATACCTTATAAGTATGATATGGGAATGTGAATTTTAAACTCTATGAGAATCATAGTGAATACATAGGACTTTCATAGGCTATGTATAATGTAAGCATTTTGACAATACATATATATATGACATCGTAACGAATAAAATCCTTAAATTAGTAACCATATCTAGGGTAGGTCTTACCCTTGTACAAAATAAGCATATGTATTTAACATCAAAGGTTAAATGAAGTACAACAAAATCAAATTGACATACATCGATTTTGCTTCAGTTTGGAATTCTCACTCTTACCTATGATCTGTAACAGAAGTTAAAGAGCGTTAGCTATAAATAGCTAAGTAAGCCTCAGGGTACCCTTAGGATCCCTTCATTACAAAGGAAAACAAACAGTTAGTATTCGTAGTCAAAATCATAACACAGGCACGGATAGAATAAACGACGATGTGCACTTTGAACAAGATTCAAGTTTTCAGACATTGATTTATAATGAAAACATTTATATTAATGATGCATTTTAGACAAAAGAATGATGATTACATGATGGTGTTACAGCATTAAAATAAGTAGCATATTCTCCATACATTAATCTGTATTAACAACGATTACGACAAATTATAGTAATTATTGCATGTAAGTGATGTAACTTATTCAAACACCGACGAACTTTTCGAGTAGTTGTCGTCATAGAAATTAATTGGTTTATGGTTAAATAAACTAAGTTATTATAAATAATAATTCCGCATAACAAATATAAGCAATTAATGCTACATAGAAAATTTTAATTTTTTGTGAATTTTGGGGATGTTACATGTGGTATCAGAGCGCAAGTTCAAATACTAGGCCTGAAGTGGCTCAACTCGCACAATTAAAAGTTTAAAACAGAATTGCAAATTACTGATTTTATTTTTATTTTGTTTCTGTACAGTACTTTATAATTTAGTTGCGGGTATGGAAGGACCAGCAAAGTCAGCTGAGGACAAGTCCCATAATAATGAACATAATAATAATAATGAACAAGGACATATTAATGCAGAAAATTTATTTGTCGAATTAAATGATAATTCATCTGAATTGGTAAGGACAGTTAAACATTTAAAAATAGAGATTAAAATTGTTAAAGAGGAGAATGAATGAATCCTAAAAGCTCAAGAGGAGTTGAATAAAATCCTGTTGGATAAATTCCATAATAACTGTAAGGATAAAATAACAGAAAATAATTCTGAATCTAGAACTATGTCCTACTAATGTAAGGACAAAAAGTTAAAATTGACTAATTATGACAGCAGCTCTTCTTCTGAATTTTACGAAAAAGCACGGAGGAAAAATCATAAGTATTCTAGTGATAGTAGTGACAGTGACTGCTACACTAAAAAGAAGAAGTACAAGCCATACGAAGAAATTTCTGGTGAATTTAAAAAGATTAAACGACTAACTTTTAACGGAGAAACATAAAAGAGTGAGGCAGTTGAAGCATGGCTGTTTGGTATGAATAAATATTTTCAAATTTACAACTACTCAAGTCATTTAAAAACCAAAATGAGAATTTATAATATGACTGGAAAAGCAGACATCTGGTGGCAAGATCTGAAACGAGTAAAAGGTTTAAAAGAAAAAAGTGTAAACTGGAGTAATTTTAAGAAATATTTTAAAAGAAAGTTTCTGTCGAAACGGTATTATGAGGAGCGAGCTAAAGAGTTTTATGAATTAAAGTTAGGTTCCATGGATATGAGGGAATTAAGCAGCAAGTTTTTAAATTTGTTAAGGTATGTTCCTTACATTACTGAAGAAAAGCCTAAGGTGCAGAGATTTCTGAGTTGTTTACCCTCTCATGTAAAGGACGGAAGGTAAAAAGGCCAAATAATTTTGAACAAAATAAAAAGCATTTTTCTTTTAATCGCAACTTTGGAAATAGTAATCCACATAATTATTCTAACTAGAGAAATTTTTAGGGGTGAAATTTCGCCAATTGGTTATTTTTTGGGTCTTTTTTCAAAAAATAAATTCGCTATTTGGTCATTTTTAGTATCTAATATCGCCTATATTTACATTAAATATGTTTTTTAATCGTAATATTCGCCAAAATTTACATTTTTCAGTAGTAAATTGTCTGTTTCATATTTAATATTCGCCTACCAATCTATATTTATGTTTTTTTAAATCCAAAATAATCGCCTAGAATACTATACTTAAGTATACTTTTATAATCCTTAAAAAATACCCTGATTCTAACAGAAAATATCAAGGGAATAATTCAAGAAGTAATGTACATTCAAATTTTACAGCTGCAAGAAACAGGGATCCACCTAAAATTTTTGTTAAAAACAATGAACATAAAGAACCTGTTAAATGTTGGGATTGTCAAGGACCTCACTATGCATCAAATTTCCCACTTAGAAAGAAGACCGTCAACAACATACACACAATACAGGAGGAGGCTACTGTTGGTGACCTAGCAAGGGAAATGCCCAGAATCAATGCAACCTTGGAAAATAGATAGGTTGATTATCAAACTTCCATTGTTGAAGTAGAAGGTATGCTGAAAAATAAACCCATTTCTATTTAATTGATCCAGGAGCAAGTCTTAGCTATGTGTCACCTGATTTAGTAAAATGTTGCAATCTGAAAATAGACTAGTTTGAAAAGTCATGGATGGTCCAATTAGCTACTGGAACTAAAAGAAAGGTGATTGATTATGTAAAAGAGTGTGAATTATTGATGAATCAGTTTAGGACTCATGTTAAGCTGAATGTGTTACCTTTAGGTTTTTACGATGTTCTGATTGGAATGGATTGGCTGGAAAAGAATAGGGTAGTGTTAAACTGTTTTGAAAATACTTTTACTTGTTTGAATGATAAATGTGAAACTGTAACAGTAAAAGGAATTCCTAAAAATATTTCTGTTAGACAAATTTCTGCTTTGCAAGTTAAAAAGGTTGTTCGAAAAGGGTGTAGTAAATTGTTTGCTGTAAATGTAATTAATGACGAACAATCAACTAAGGAAGATAATTTAAAGTTGGAAGACATACCCACTCTAAAGGAATTTTCTGATGTATTCCCGGAAGAAATTCCAGGACTACCTCCAAAAATGGAACTAGATTCCACCATTGAGTTAGTACCGGGAGCGGTACCAAACTCAAAAACTCCTTACAGAATGAACATTCCAGAGCTTAATGAAATTAAATCACAGCTTAAGGAACTAATTGATAAAAATTATATAAGGCCAAGCAAGTCTCCATGGGGAGCACTTGTCATTTTTGTTAAAAAGAAGGACGAAACTATGCGATTATGCATAGATTACTGTTAGTTAAATAAAATGACCATAAAGAACAGATATCCTTTTCCCTGCATTGATGATCTGTTTGATCAACTACGTGGCGCAAAGATATTTTCTAAGATAGACTTGAGGTCGCGGTACCATCAATTCAGAATTAAAGATGAGGACATCTTTAAGACTGCTTTTAGAACCTGTTACGGGCACTACGAGTTCGTGGTTATGCCTTTTGGGCTAACCAACGCCCAACAATTTTCATGTGTCTTATGAATAATGTTTTACATCAGTACTTAGATAAGTTTGTAATTGTTTTCTAATTTATTCTAAGACTAAAGAAGAACATGACGAACACTTAAAGATAATTTTACAAGTGTTAAGAGAACACCAACTTTACGCTAAGTTCAGCAAATGTGATTTCTTTAAATATAAAATACAGTACCTAGGGCATGTGATATCCAAGGATGGAATCGCAGTAGACTCGAACAAGATAAAAGCAATTAATGAATGGCTTGCACCTAAAGATGTAACTGGTGTACGATCTTTTATGGGAATTACAGGTTACTATCGTAAGTTTATAGAAGGATTATCTCGAATGGCGAATCCTATAACCTCTTTACAAAAGAAAGGTAAGAAGTTTGTTTGGGATAAAAAATGTGAAGAAAGTTTCAAGAAATTAAAAGAACTATTAACAACTGTACCTATTCTAAAAATTGCGGACCCAAACAAGGATTTCATTGTGTGCAATGATGGACTTGGCAAAGTCTTAACACAAGAAGGTCATGTGATTTCTTATGAGTCCAGAAAGGTAAAAATTCATGAAAAGAAATATGCAACTTATGACTTAGAGCTGGCTGTCGTGATACATGCGTTAAAGATGTGGCGCCATCACTTAATCAGAAGAAAGTTTACACTAATGATAGATAATAAAGGTTTAAAATATTAATTGGATCAACCAAATATGAACAATCTAGGTGGCTAGCTTTCCTTAGCGAATATGATTTCGAAATTCAACACATTAAAGGTAAAGAAAATAAAGTTGCTGATGCATTAAGCAGAAATGCAAGATTAAATTTTGTGGCAGCAATCAGTACTTATAAAACAGATTTAGAAAATCAGATTAAAGAAGGAATCAGAATGGATGAAAAAGATAAACAAAATTACATAAAAATTATAAGAAGGAATCAGGTTGCTGAAGATAATGCTGAAAATTTAATAATAGATTTCTGAATTGATGAGAGTGGATTAATGCTGTATAAAAACAGACTTTATGTGCCTAATGTTGCTGAAATTAAGTTGTTGATTTTAAATGAATTACATAAAAGTCCATACTCAGGACATCCTGGTTACCAAAAGATGATAACAATGCTGAGGAAGGATTACTTTTGGCCAAATATGAAAAATGAGGTAGCTGAATATATTGCTAGGTGTATGGAATGTCAACAAATAAAGGCTGAACATCAACACCTAGCTGGACTGTTGCAGCCACTACCTGTTCCATATTGGAATATTTTATAACTGGTTTACCTAAAAATCAGAAACATAATGATTCCATAATGGTAGTTGTGGATAAGCTTAGTAAAGCAGCTCATTTCATACCTGTTAAAACAACCTACAAGGTTGATAACATTGCTTAAATTTTTATGAAACAAATTTTTCGTTTGCATGGGATTCCAAAAGTTATAATTTCTGATAGGGACTCTAAGTTTACAGGAAATTTCTGGAAGTCTTTATTTAAAGGTTTAGATACTACTTTAAATTTCAGTACATCATTTCATCCACAAACGGATGGGAAGACAGAAAGAGTCAATCAGATTCTTGAAGATATATTAAGAATGTATGTTAGAGATCAACAGGTAAATGGGAAGAATATTTGCATTTTGTTGAGTTTTCTTATAATAATCATTACCAAGCTTCAGCAAAACTCAGTCCATTTGAAATTTTGTATGGCAGAAAATGTAATACTCCTATTTCATGGAGTAATCCAGTTGACAGGTTAATGTTAGGACCTGAGTTATTAAAAGAAATGGAACTAACTGTTGATGTATTTGTAACTTTGGAAGATATTCTTCTATGTATTACACTTGTACTTTATTATATGCATGATGGAGATGTATTATTCCTCCAATCAGAAGTGTCGTCATTTGTATTTGTAAGTGTCGCAAGTGTTGCAAGTGTCGCAACTTATATTTGATGGGTTATTAGACCACCGGTGTGGGGTTGGCCCTAGTTGAGTCATGTGGATGGGTTATTAGGATTCCTTAGGAATTCGGCCCTGTTAAGTTATTGGAAGGTCAAGTCAGTGTATAAATAGAGAGTGAGTGTGTCTCATTCTATTCATTAACTCACTCATCCAACTCGCATTAGTTGAGAGAGGAGTGTGCACTAGTGGAGGAGGAGTAGCTACTGGAGTTATCTATCTTGGGTTTGATCATTGTGATCTTGTATTGTGGCTTATTCTATCTCTGAGGAAGTTGCGGGGTTTTTCACCTTCTTGGTTTTCCCCGAGGAAACTCTGTGTCTCTTGTGTTTATGATTGTTATGTTGTGCATGTTATTCTCTTAGTAGGAAACTAAGATAATGTTTGAATGAAATTATTGAAAAATTAACATGGTATCAGAGCCGTGCTAAGAAGAAGACATTGTGCAGCTGCGGAAGCTAGGGATTCTTAATATTTGGGTTTCTCTCCTCAGATCATCAAAGGCAGGAGGATAGGCCGACTCTCCTTGAAAGGGCGCATCTTTCTGTCGAGACAGAATTCAATTCTGAGCACTTTCAGTTTTTTGGCCTGTCACTGTTGCGGGAAATTAGGGTTTCGGAGAAAGTTGAAATTTTTGGAATTCGAGACCACGGTTGGATGCCCCTCAAGAAAATCGAAGTTTAGAGACCAAGATAGAACTTTTTGGTTGGGTAGAAGGTCGAGCTTCATCAAATCCTAAATCGAGATTTTGATCGGAAAGGTGGAAAATTAGGGTTTCTGCAAAAGTTGAAAATTTTGGAATCTGTGACCATGATTGGATGCTCCTCAGAAAAATCAAATTTTAGAGCACAATATCGAACTTTTTGGCTGGGTAGAACCCCGATTAATATCAAACCCTAGTTCAGGATCTTGTCCAGGAAATCCAGAAGTTTCAAAGGAAATTTTTAGGGGTCAAATTTTGTAGATTTCAAAATTGAAGTATACCAGCTTGATCAGCTCAGCAAGGTGCATCTTTCTATCCATTCAGAAGTTTGGAATTCAAAGTTTGAATTTTTAGGGTTTCTCTGACAAACCCTAATCCAACTCCAGATCCAGTTTTCAGCAAATCAAGTGGTAAGACCTAAAACTTTCTATTTCCATTTGAAGTACTCTTTAATATGTCTCACCACACCAAGCTTGAGGATAAGCTTGAAGGAGCTGATAAATTTCGAGCATGGAAGTATTGGATTGGGTTAATCCTAGAAGAGAATGAATTGGACAACTACATAAAGGAAGAGGTTCCAGTTCTAGAGGGAGATGAGGCTAAGGCCTTACACAAGGACTTGGTTAAGGCCAAGAGAATCATTGCTGATTCTATAGAAGACCATCTCATACCCCATGTGTCTTCCCTAAAGACACCTAAGGAGATGTTTGACTCTTTGACCAAGTTCTTTGAAGGAAAGAATATAAATAGGAAGATGACTCTGCGGAATCAATTGAAAGGGGTAAAGTTTCAGAATGGAGAGACCATCCAATCCTACTTCACTAAGGTATCTCAAATCAAGGAACAACTTGAAGCTGTGGATGAAGTAGTGGAGAATGGAGAAATTGTCATGACCACTTTGAATGGCCTACCTAGGTCATGGGAATCCTTCATCTAAGGTATTTGTGCAAGAAGGAAGTTGATCTCCTTCAGTAGACTATGGGAGGAATGTTCGCAAGAAGACGCTAGGCTTGTGGCCCAAGAAGAAAAGATGGGAAATGAAGATCAAACTCTCACAGCTCACACCAAGAGAAGTAAGTCCAAGAGGGAGCAATCTCATCACAAGAGATCTTCACACCACCATCATCAAATAGATAAGAAAAAACTAAGATGCTTCAACTGTAATGAAAAGGGACACTTTGCTTCAGAATGTCCCAAGAACAAAAAGAACTCCAACAAAAACAACAAAAGGAAGAGCAATAAGAAGAGATATCATGTTCATGCTGCTGAGGATGATGAACCTCCCAGGAAGAAGACTAAGGTAGAAAGTGAAGACTCTTCAAGTGACGATGAATATGTTCTAATCTCTGCTCTCACAGGTACTGTTACACATGGGTGTAATGATTGGTTTATTGATAGCGGGGCTTATAAGCATATGACGGGATTCAAAGTATCTCTTATAGATCTATCTGAACATGAGTCACCTCATAAGGTGAAACTTGGGGATGACCATCAATACCCCATAAAAGGAAGCGGTGAAGCCTCCTACAAGTTAGACTCTGGGAAGTATTTGAAGATGCAAGATGTTCTATATGTACCTGGACTCAAGAAGAATATTCTCTCCATATCATCTTTAGATGCAAAAGGGATGAGAGTTGCATTTGTGGATGGCCAAGTACTTATGTGGCCTAAAGGTAAGACCATAGATGATGCAGTAGTGATTGGAAAGCAAGAGGGAGGATTGTACAAGTTGAAGGGACAATCTGAACATGCCATGGTACATGAATCCATGGAGCCAAGTGAACTTTGGCATAGAAGGATTTCTCATGTGCACTATAGGGAACTACCAATTGCAAGCAAATCAGTAGAAGGTCTTCCTGAAATCCAAAGCAATAGAAGGTCTTCCTGAAATCCAGTCAAAGCATGAAGGTGTTTGCAAAGGATGTGCAAAAGGAAAGAACACAAAGAAGGCATTTCCAAGCAGTGAAAGCAAAGCAAAAGGAATCTTGGAGATTATCCACTCCGATGTATGCAGACCAATGTCATCTAGTTCTCTGAGTGGGTATGTATAGTATGTTTCTTTCATTGATGATTTCCTTAAGAAGACTTGGGTTTATTTCTTGAAGAACAAAGATGAAGTGTTTGATAAGTTCAAGGAATTCAAAGCCTTGATAGAAAATCAAACTGATAAGAAGATCAAGACATTTAGATCTGACAATGGTGGAGAATTCACTTCAGGGGACTTCAAGAAGTTATGCAATGATTTAGGGATTAAGAGGGAGTTAACCACTCCTTACAACCCACAAAAAAATGGGGTTGCAAAAAGGAAGAATAGAACAATCATGGAAGCAGCACGGGCAATTCTTCATGACCAAGACCTACCCATGAACCTATGGGTAGAAGCGGCAAGAACAATTGTATATGTACAAAATAGAACACCTGGAGCGAACAATCCGTTCGTTCACACAAATAATTCACCAAAAGACTTGGTAAACCAGATAAGCCATAATAATAATATATTTGTATTGATGATATGATAAAAGATGACTACAATGGTTGATAACTTGCCTATTAAATAAGGCTTGGGAATCGTGAATGAAAGGTCATGCCCTTTCATTCTTAAGTACAATTAATCATGTTTATTTATTAATTATTTACTATTTATGTTCGTAGCATTGCCACTCTCTTAGAAAGGCTTTGTCCTCAAAGCCTTATAAGGTTTTCACATTGTTCTTTGCGATGTTGTGGCTGACGAAAAATATCGATAAGAACTGCTAAGTGTAGAGCATAACTTTTGATATGTGGATGGGTCAATCCATCCCAAATTGATTTGTTGTGGACTGTTGGGAGTCCATAATGATCTGTCGTCAGGAATTTTGATCATATTAGTATCATTATCTTTCAACATTTCCCACTTTTCATAATATTGGTTTTTATGGTTGGGGTGTCGATAGGGAATTTTCAATGTCATTTTCTTTTACGACTATCGTCTTTTGAGCATTGATCTGAGTTGGAAGTTGTATTTTTCATCCCTTGAGGTTTTAAGGTTTCATTCTATATTTTTTCCAACTTGTTCTCTAACTGCATGTTATCATTTTGAAACTTCTTAACCAGCTCTACTTGTGATTTCCTGGCATCTTTTGACTTCTTAAGTTGTTATTTAAGATCCTCATTATGACTTCTGATGCAGCTATTTTCTTCCTGCTTCTCTAAAAGTCTCCCTTCAAAGTCGTCCGTAGATTGTTCTATCTTCCGGTTATTTTTCAACTTCTTAATTTTTGTGACTAGTATCTTGTTATGATTTCTTAGTCTGAAAATTTCTTCAGCATTGTTGGATAATGCTTTATTATTCTTTGCGATCTCTAATTTGTGTGTCTTTTTAGAATCGTCATTTTGTATTTGAAGAACTTTTATCTGCTCCCGATATTGGTCGATCACTGATTCTTGATTCTCTAATTTCTTTCGTATCTGTGCCAGTTCTTCATCCTTGTCGTTAAGGATCTTGTTCAAGCGTATTATTTTTGCTTCGCAATTATTTATTTCCTTCTTTATCTCTTGATTTCCTAACCTCTGATTGAATTCATTTTCGGTTTTTAGTTCATCAATTTGCGCATACAATTTTTCTATACACCTTTCCTGGTCAGAGATTTTTATTTCATTGCACCTTTCTTGTAATTCAATTCTTATTTCTGAACTGTTACTTATGTCACGCAATTCTTCATTGTCTTTTTGATAACATTTTAATGTGGCTTCTAATTCCTCTATTTGTAATCGCAAATCGTCTTCCATGGTCTTGACTTCTTCGGTGATAGATGGTCTTTCTTTGATTTCTTCAGCGATAGATAGTATTCGACTTTTTCGATGATAGAGGGTCTTGACTTTTTTTTGACGAGACTTCCTTGATTTTAACTTCTTTGATGATAGATAGCCTCGACTTATTTTTTACAACGGAGTCTTCTTTGAATTCTTCGATTTTGTCTTTCACTTCTTTTGACAAGGAGTCTTCCTTTGATTTGACTTTCCTTTGCCTTTTTTATTTTTATTTTTATTTCTTTGATTTGTTCTCTTTGTATTAGGTTAATTAACCCTTTTTTTTCTTTTTTTTTCTAAAAGTAATAATTATTATTATTTTACTTCGACTCTCTTTTTACTTTTATTTGTGCTCCTCTTTTTTTTTATAATAATAATAATTATTAAAATTTAATAATAATAATTATTAAAATTTAATAATAATAATAATATTATTAATAATTTTCTCTATAATAATAATTATTAATTAATTAATTAAT
This sequence comes from Larix kaempferi, assembly GCA_027924585.1. Classification (NCBI taxonomy): domain Eukaryota; kingdom Viridiplantae; phylum Streptophyta; class Pinopsida; order Pinales; family Pinaceae; genus Larix; species Larix kaempferi. The sequence continues at coordinate 2,322,122 of BSBM01001409.1, read as the reverse complement.
AATTATATTAATGGTTTATAAACTATATATATATGGTTTAATATATAGTTTTTTTTTTTTAAATTTAAAAGATTAAACCAATATAATAACTATATTATAATGTTTTAATATTTAAAATTAAAAAAAAAATAAAAAAAAACCATTAGGGTTCGATGGCGGGGAGGGAGGCTGCAGTAGAGGAGGAGCTGGCATGGAGGAGCAAGGAGGAAGGAGGGTCGGGGATGGTGGACACAGCAGGTGGGGGCAGTGGCGGATGGAAGCCACGAAGGGCGGCGTGATGGCGTTGGTGGCGATGCACAGGGAGCGCACGGGGGAAGGGAAGTAGCAGTAGAGCGTGGGGGTGGCTGGCGGGGGAGGGGCGAGGAGATGAGGGGAGTGGGATTGTGCTGGGCGGAGGATGGAAGAGGGCGCCGCAAATGGGGAGTGGTGAAGTGTGTCGAGGGGAGCGGTTGTAGTGGAGCACTGTAGAATGGTGGGAGTTGACGCAACGCGGGGGAGGAGAAGCTGGAGGGCATGGAGGTGGAACGGTCGTAGCAGCGGAGGGTGGGGATGAGGGGGTCGCAGGTGGTGGCGTGGTAGTGGAACGTGGGTGGTTTGGTAGTGGAGAGTGGAGCGTAAAGGGAGGGAAGCGAGGAATATGCTGGAGTGGATGGGGGCATGGTGGTGGAGGATGTAGGCACGAGGAGGAGGAGGTAAAACGTAGGAGCGTGGACAAGGGATCACGGGGGTGAGTGCAGGGAGATAGAGGGATGTGAGATGCGGCACAGGTGGGGATGGAGAGAGCTACACAGGGGTAGAGTAGGTTTAAGCAATGGCATACGGTGGAGTGGCGCTGGAGGAGAGGTTGCGGAGGTGGGAAGTTGTGGAAGGACACTGGATGGAATGTTGCAGTGGCTTGGGTGTGGGCAAGTGCAGAGTGTGGAGCAAGAAGCGATGGGGTAGAGAGGAGCAACAGCTGAATCCTTTTTCTTCTTTTTTCTTTTCTCTCTTTCTTTTTTATTCTTTTATCTTCCTCCAAAATTAAGAATTCAATGGCCAATTTTGGATCACGGATCCTTTAATCCAGAGAAACTCTGACGAAGTGTGGCCAGTAGCCGGAACCATTAATATGCCCAAGAAGGGATCTGATACCAAATTAAGTGAACAATACATTCGTTCACACAAATAATTCACCAAAAGACTTGGTAAACCAGATAAGCCATAATAATAATATATTTTTATTGATGATATGATAAAAGATGACTACAATGGTTGATAACTTGCCTATTAAATAAGGCTTGGGCATCGTGAATGAAAGGTCATGCCCTTTCATTATTAAGTACAATTAATCATGTTTATTTATTAATTATTTACTATTTATGTTCATAGCAACACCACACAAGATACTTGACAACAAGACACCAGAAGAAGTCTTCTCTGGTAAGAGACCAGCAGTTGGCCATCTCAGAATATTTGGCTGTCCAGTATATACACATGTTCCAAAAGAAAAATGGACAAAGTTAGATCCTTCAGGAAATAAGGGTATATTTGTGGGGTACAGTGAAAGCTCGAAGGAATACATAATCTACTTTACAGGGTTCAAGAAGATTGACATCAGCAGGGATGTGACTTTTGATGAAAACTCGGCATACATCAAATCCAGAAAGACACCTGTTGAAGACTATGAAGAACCAAGGGTACCCAGAACACAAAAAAACCATCATGAATGAAGTAATACCAGAAGTGGATCATGAAATAGAAGATCCACAAGAACATATAGATCCACCCCGAGAGAAGAACTCTCACAAGAGGAAACCTGCATGGGCTAGAGAGCTAATCCAAGATGCAGAAAGGTATGGTATTCCAGAGGAGGAACACAGAGAAAGGAAAAGGACAATATCACACACCAACTATGTGGCCTTGCTCTGTGACATAATGAACAAAGAACCTTACAGTTATGAAGAGGCAGCAGAAAAGAAAGAATGGAAGGATGCCATGGTCGAGGAATACCAATTGATCATGAAAAATGATGTTTGGGATGTGGTCCCAAGACCAGAAGGGAAGTTTGTTGTGACTTCCAAGTGGATCTATAAGATCAAGCATGTTGCAGATGGCAGCATAGAGAAATACAAGGCAAGGTTTGTAGCTCGTGGCTTCTCCCAGAAAGAGGGGATAGATTATGAAGAGACCTTTTCTCCTGTATCCAGATACACTTCCATCAGAAAAGTACTTTCCCTGGCTGCAGTGATGAAGTCGAAGATACACCAGATGGATGTCAAGACAACTTTCTTGAATGGTGTAGTCGAAGAGGAAGTGTATGTGGAGCAGCCACTTGGTTTTGAGACACATGACAGGGAGTCATATGTGTGTAGATTGAAGAAAGCCTTGTATGGATTGAAGCAAGCTCCTGGGACATGGTACGACAGGATAGACAGCTTCCTGTCCAGTTTGGGATTTACCAAGAGTAAAGCAGATCCAAACCTTTACTACAAGGTTGAGGAAGGCAATCCAGTGATACTCCTATTGTATGTGGATGACCTGTTTGTGACAGGTGAGGATAGATTGATTGACGATACGAAGAGGAAGCTTGCTGCTGAGTTCGAGATGAAGGACTTGGGCATGATGCATTACTTTCTAGGTATGGAGGTGTGGCAGAGTGTAGATGGAATCTTCCTTGGAAAAGGGAAGTATGCAATAGAAAACCTGAAGCGGTTTGGGATGATGGATTGCAAGGCCATGGCCACACCTATGGCATCAAACCTGAAGCTATTGAGTAATGCTTCGTCTAAGATGGTTGATGTCATGATGTATCATCAAATGATTGGGACCTTGATGTACTTGACGAACACGAGACTAGATATTTGCTTTGCGGTGAACACCTTGAGCCAGTTTCTGACGGATCATAGACATGTTTACCTGATTGTTGTAAAGCATATTCTGAGGTACCTGAAGGGTACAATTGATTATGGGCTCAAGTATGATGCGAATCAAAAGTTTAACCTGGAGGGTTATGTTGATTCAGATTGGGCAGGAAGTGTTGCAAATAGGAAGAGCACCTCAGGGTGCTGCTTCAGTAAGGGATCAGGTGTGATCTCTTGGTTTAGCAGGAAGCAATCTTGCGTAGCACTGAGTATAGCCGAAGCAGAGTATGTCGCAACTTGTTTGGCTAGTTGTGAGGTGGTATGGCTAAGGAAGCTACTGTCTGAGTTATTTGATCTCCCGTTGGATGCTACCTGTATCTTCTATGACAACCAGATTTGTGTGAAGTTGTCTGAGAACCCAGTGTTCCATGACAGTTCGAAGCACATTGAGATCAAATATCACTATATCACGGATATGGTGCAGAGAAGAGAAATAAAGCTCCTGTATGTTGCGACTGATGAGAAGATTGCAGATGTGTTGACCAAACCACTAGCTAGAGTCAAGTTTGAGTACTTCATAGAGAGGCTTGGTGTTCTTCAGATAGAAGATACTTCGAGGAAGAAGTGATGGGACACATTTGCAGGAGCCATTCCAATCATGGTGGTAGGAGGATCCTTCCCATGGATGTGGATGTAAGCGCTGTGTGATGAGCATCAGGACGATGCTCAAGTTGCTGCTATGTATGATTATCAGGATGATAATGTGTGATGAGCATCAGGAAGATGCTCCAGATGCTGTGCATCAGGATGATGCTGTGACGATGATCAGGATGATCATGCGATGATGATGTACATCAGGATGATGTACTGTGTGATGATGATTAGTATGATCATGAGTATCAGGATGATACTCCATGGCGATGGAAAGATTGCATAGGTAGCATGTAATAGCTCCTTGAGAGATCCGATAGTCTGAGCTCGGATGCTCTTGCGAGGCTTTTCTACAGGTTGGCTGCAGACATATTGTGCAAGTAGCATGTAATAGCTCCCTGGGAGATCCTATAGTTTGTGCTAGGATACTCTTTCGAGGTTTTGCTACAGGTTGGTTGTGGACAGGTTGTGCAATAAGCATATAATAACACCTTGGGAGATTTGCAGATACTCTTGCGAGGTTTTTCCTATGGCATATAATAACTCCTTGAGAGATCTGGCAAATGCTCTTTCGAGGTTTTGCTTGGGAGGACATATAATAGTGCCCTAGGAGATTTGCAGATACTCTTGCAAGGTTTTGCCTATGGAATATAATAGTTCCCTGGGAGATCTGGCAAATTATCTTTCGAGGTTTTGTCCTATGGCATGTAATAGCGCCCTAGGAGATCCGATAGGTTGAGCTATGTGCTCGTAATCAGTCCTGGGATGCTCTTTCGAGGTTTTGCCTGACCACATGTAATAGTGCCTTGGGAGATCCGATAGCTTGAGTTGTGTGTAATCAGTCCTGGGATGCTCTTTCGAGGTTTTGTGGTGGTCACATGTAATAGCTCCTTGGGAGATCTTGCCGATCGTGCTTAGGCACATAAAGGATCCTGGGATACTCTTTCGAGGTTTTGTTGAGGCATGTAATTATTCTTGGGATCCACAGTATGGCCAAAGATGATGAAGACCTACAGGAGGCTAGGCCTACATCCAGCATGAAAAAGGGTTGGCTTTGTAGAAATTCCTATGACGAGAAGAATTGAGAGATAGCCCAGTGATCGAGATGTCGATGTATAGCAGTAGTGACGATGATCCAGCTCCAGAATTGAAGACTTGTGCCGATATGCATTGATGACCTGTGTCTAGAGAATACCTTCCTAGTTAAGAGGGAGTGTTGATGTATTTGTAACTTCAGAATATATTCTTTTATGTATTAAACTTGTACTTTATTATATGCATGATGGAGATGTATTATTCCTCCAATCATAAGTGTCATCATTTGTATTTGTAAGTGTCGCAAGTGTTGCAGGTGTCACAACTTATATTTGATGGGTTATTAGACCATTGATGTGGGGTCGGCCCTAGTTGAGTCATGTGGATGGGTTATTAGGATTCCTTAGGAAGCCGGCCCTGTTAATTTATTGGCAGGTCAAGTTAGTGTATAAATATAGAGTGAGTGTGTCTCATTCTATTCATTCACTCACTCATCCAACTCACATTAGTTGAGAGAGGAGTGCGCACTAGTGGAGGAGGAGTAGCTGCTGGAGTTATCTATCTTGTGTTTGATCATTGTGATCTTGTATTATGGCTTATTCTATCTCTGAGGAAGTTGCAGGGTTTTTCACCTTCTTGGTTTTCCCCGAGGAAACTCCGTGTCTCTTGTATTTATGATTGTTATGCTGTGCATGTTATTCTCTTAGTAGGATCCTAAGATAATGTTTGAATGAAATTATCGAAAAAATAACATTAAACGTGAAACAGGTTCAAGGCAATTTGAAAATTGCACAAGATAGACAGAAAAGTCATGTAGATATCAAAAGAACTCAGAAAGAGTTTCAGGTTGGTGAACATGTTTTCCTCAAGGCAAAACCTAAAAAGAGCTCCTTAAAGTTAGGAAGCTGTGCTAAAATAGCACCAAGGTATTGTGGACCTTTTGAAATACTGTCGAGGGTAGGACCAGTAACATATCAATTAGCTTTTCCACTCATGTGAAAGTATATGCATGATGCTACTCATGTGATTAATTGGAATGATGTAGAGGTGGAACCGGATTGCATCCTCGACAAGAGGGAAATTTTGCTTCGTAATCGTACTATTGGACAGGTAAAGGTGCAATGGAAGCACCTTAGTCCAGATGAAGCAACCTGGGAATTGGAAAGTAGTATGTGGGTGGAATATTCAATACTGTTCCAGGAAGAATTAGAGGATGATGAATAAAGCAACATCGAGGACGATGTTGAACTTAAGAGGGGGTGTTTGTCACATACCCAAATTCTGAACATTTTATGTTGTGAGAAAAAACATTATGTTTTATGTTATTGTAAAGTTTTATGATTATTGACCAAGTGGGGTCAAGGATGACTGTAATTAATTACTCTGAATATTTTATTATTAATAAATAAAAGAGGATACAAATATCCAAGGGAGGTTGTTTAATGAATGTTCACTAACCCACTAGGAGGAATGGACTGGGGTGGAGAGAAAACTAACACTTGGAAGCATCCTCAATTCACTTCTAGTTGTTGCAGGGGGCAACTTCCCTATTTTTATGGTCATGTTCCCCAAGAAAGTGGAACCAAGCAGGTGGCTCATTAACTAATAAACTGTCCAAAGGCCTAGGCATGCTTTATCTACCCATTGAATTCAGCAGGAGGCTATTCAGTTTTTACCTTGTGATAATTTATGAAAGAGAAAGTCAAGAGGGAAAAGGAGATTGTATGAGGGAAGGCTAGTAAGTGATTGAGTGAGTTAAGAATGCATTCTGAACTAGTGCAGCTACATTGCTGAGTTCAATATTGCTAAAGGCAGAAGTATTACTATTAAGTACTACTGCTGAGTTGCAAAGGAATTTATTCCATTCTCCACACAACATCTTCGTCCTGGTGGTTCAGTGAACAGGCTTGGGGGTCCTAAGGCAAGTGATTTGGCTGTCTTCAAGAGAAGGTTGGGTTGAACGGGCTCCTTTGGATGTTTGTCACTCTTTGCAGTTAACAGGTTTTCATTGTGTTATCTTATTTATTTTTTGTCATATTAGTTTTTCTTCTAAATTCTTTAATTTTGATCCGTTATCTACTTTAGAAAATTGTCTTTTATTTAACTACTAGATTAGAATGTTGATTTGAAGGTTCATTTCTGAATAATGAAATTATGATTGAATGAAATACTTCTTTGCACTTTTCCACACACTGTTTAAAGTGTCGTACTCTAGTACAAAGAAGTTAAAATTATGAATAGAATAGAATGATTGTTTATCATAGATAGAAAACTATTTCATAAAAATTGGTATCAGTAAAACTAGTCCATTTTATATGCAGTGATGTATCACTTATTTATAAACAGAATTATATATTATAAATATACAAGGTAGGATAATTCTCAAGAATCATCCTTCATACTGAACAACATTACATAGCATTTCAATGTTTTATACATAAGTAATAATCTTAAATCTAGCTTACATTCATAATAAAACCTAGTTACGCATATAGCATCAATTCTTTTATAAATAAATTATAAAACAATATTATTGCAAGTATTAGTATTAAAGTACCATTTAAACAGGCATAGAAAACTTTATAAATCTAACTCTTTTTATAAACAATTTATGTTGCAAAACCCTAGTAGTATTGTAATTCCATATTACAGGTTGGGCATCTAATCAAACCAAATAGAAAAAAATGTAAAATTATATTGTACTAAAAGAATATTCTTTACATACTATTCAACTATTATTAGCCATAAGTATCCACCTAAATAATTACACAGAGATCTTTCGAACACCCTGCATCGTAATACTCTTTCAAAAGTTTTATAATTTATTTCAACCATTAAAATATACTAAGATTAACTAAGCAATAGTAACTCTAAAGAGTCTATCGACCACTCCAGGGTTGAAAACCATGTTCTCAATCCACAACTAGTATGACTGTATTAACATTGCATTCATTTCCAAAACAAGAGAATGATAAGGGACTCGAGTTCGAGACCCATAACTGGGCTCACCCAAGGATCATCAAAGATCATATAAACCAGCATGTGTCTTAGTAATGGGAACGAGTATCCATTCCCTATTATTATGCATAATAATAAAGAAACAAATCCATACCACTTTCAAACCCTTTTATTGATAGATTTTCCTTTGTCGCCAGTACCAAACGAGAATCTCTAGGATCGAACTTCGTCATGCCCAGACTCGGGCTTTAAAACATACTTTTATAACAATTTTAAAATAAAATACTCATAAAACAGAACTGAGGTTCAAATCCTATAAACTCACATTAATTACTGAAACCAAACTTTAATAGATGTTGTTCAGGGTTAGGGTACGAACCTGTATGATATTTTATCATTGGATTTTAGTATCACAGAGAAAATTATCAAACCTATCCATTTTAAAAATACAAGAATGCCGAGAACATTGCTTAACAGTGGAGCAAAATGATACTTTGAATCCAAACAAAACCATTTTATTATTATTAATCCTTGAAGTTTACTTACAGAACAGTAACTATGGAAAGCATTGAGAAACCAATGCGAGCCAAGGATCAAGGGTTCAACCCTCATTGTTACAAAATTCCATTTGGCTTCTAAGTTAAAAAAACAACTGCATAAATCAAATACCGATGCAACCTTCATCTCAGCATTAGGTACTGTCCGACTTCCTTTCCTTTCGTCATCATTTTATAAGAGATTCATGACTTAGGGGTGCTAGAGAATCGCCGAGGCTTACCAGTGACTTGTTCGAAGCGACGTTAGAGTAGTTGCCCAGAATTTTTAGTAGCAAACTAGTCAAGGTCGTAACCCTGTCACTCCAGAGAACACAATAAGAAATAGGATTTAAAGAGTAGATAAAAAAAGAAATAATAAGGATTTACACAGTACTGCGTGAAGTTAGCTTACCCATGGCAATGCCTTCAACCGAGCTTCCAAACTGTATTAATGAACCCACCATCGAAACCCTGGAGCAGCGCAGGAAGTTTTGCAAACCCTACACTGCCGAAGGCCTGTCGGCCCTTCCCAGCACTACATGGAAAAATGAAAATGAGATTTTGAGGGTTGATAGACTTTCAACACATGGTTAGGGTTTATCCCAAAAACCAAAGTCCTTGTGTGATCGAACGACGTAGAGCTTGCCACGAGGGTCTGCTATCAAGCGATCCACCAAACCATATTAATGGCATTAAAGTATGCAGCTGACGAGCTCAGTACTTCTGCCAACGCAGAATTCCACTTTAGAGCGATTCGTGGACTACACTATGAATATAGTATATAGTATAAAGATGCATATAATATATAGCATATGGTTTATCACATATAGTTAAGACATGTATAAAATATTTCACATGATAAGTTTGTAATTTATGGTCGTAGCATTTCCATATAAGATATGCATGTATAAAAACTATAGTTTGATATTCTGAATACATTGAAGCTATGACATTAATACAAATAAAACAATACCTTATAAGTATGATATGGGAATGTGAATTTTAAACTCTATGAGAATCATAGTGAATACATAGGACTTTCATAAGCTATGTATAATGTAAGAATTTTGACAATACATATATATATATATATATATATATATATGACATCGTAACGAATAAAATCCTTAAATTAGTAACCATAGCTAGGGTAGGTCTTACCCTTGTACAAAATAAACATATGTATTTAACATCAAAGGTTAAATGAAGTACAACAAAATCAAATTGACATACATCGATTTTGCTTCAGTTTGGAATTCTCACTCTTACCTGTGATCTGTAACAGAAGTTAAAGAGCGTTAGATATAAATAGCTAAGTAAGCCTAGGGGTACCATTAGGACCCCTTCATTACAAAGGAAAACAAATAGTTAGTCTCCGTAGTCAAAATCATAACATAGGAACGGATAGAATAAACGATGATGTGCACTTTGAACAAGATTCAAGTTTTCAGACATTGACTTATAATGAAAACATTTATATTAATGATGCATTTTAGACAAAAGAATGACGATTACATGATGGTGTTACAGCATTAAAATAACTAGCATATTCTCCATACAGTAATCTGTATTAACAGCGATTAAGACAAATTATAGTAATCATTGCATGTAAGTGATGTAACTCATTCAAACACCGACGACTTTTTTGAGTAGTTGTCGTCATAGAAATTAATTGGTTTATGGTTAAATAAACTAAGTTATTATAAATAATACTTCTGCATAACAAATATAAGCAATTAATGCTACATAGAAAATTTTAAATTTTTGTGAATTTTTGGGATGTTACAAGCATTGAGGGCTATATAGCTCAGTATTGCAGGCCTGAGACTTGAAAGAGCAACAACAAAATACCGATCGAGGATGTAGCGGATCATCCTCTACGGACTATATTGTTTACCATCACAAGACTGTCAGGGAGTGCGGGTCCTTATCATGTCACTAAGGAAAAAATGACCTATTCCATCGAGTGTCTTGAGCCAACACTCTTAAATTGGGGGTGGACTAAAAAAAATGAAGGATCAGGTCACCAAATGCAGGACAGGGAAGCAAAAATAGTTTGGGTACGGGACTATGTTAGTATCATTTTTCTTAGAGAGGGTACCATTATTGCATCCATATATTGATGTGTTGATTCGACCTCCATTCGATCCATGGATGGAACGATGGACCAGCCATGCAGGTCATCTAGGGGGTCCCCAGATGTTATCCTATGTTGTTGGTTTCTTCTCATGGTGGAGAAACTAGATTCCAATGATAGAAGAATACCCATATGTAGGGGTGGACTTATGTGGATACAGGGACTTGGTGCTTCCAGAGGGAGTAGATTGGGATGATACAGGTATATCTCTTAGAAATTGTGACCTTGGTTCACGACATGTTTTTTTATTTTTTAATATTTCCATTTTTCTGGTTGTATCAAGGGGATCTAATATGTACATGTTTTATGTCATAGATCATAGACCGATGCAACTAGCAGGATCATCACTGCTACACCGATGCGGGGAAGAGTATCAGTTGGAAATACATAATTCCGGAGGGATATGAGATGTGGAGCAGAACCTAGATGGTTTGATGATGGGTGTCCCTCCATTAAGGTTGCATGCTATCCACTACCACCTACAGAGTCATACTGTAGGGGTTCCAGAGCGGATCAACTAATTACTACATCGAGTAGCTAGGGCAGTCATGTGCTATACTGAGCACCGTGTACCTCATGATGAGGATTAGTGGTCTAGATAGTCAAGCAGTCCTCTTTTGTTTTCTTTTTTGTGACATTTATGTGATGTACGTGCATTGTAGCCCAATTTTTCCCCTATAAACTTTTTGGACATATGATGTTAAATTTTTTTTACATGATATCTATCTATCTATCTATCTATCTATATATATGTGGATCTTGTTTCGACTATTATTTTCTAAATGCATTATTTACATTATATGTTTTGTGATTTTTATATGTACATTTTATGATGAAATGTTCATGTATGTGTGATGTGCTAATTTAATATGAAACTAGCTAAAGAATCGACGATTGTATTCAATTCTTTCAAGATGTGTTGATATTGTACTAAATAAAATGATATCTCAAGAAGACGTATCCTTCGATATAATCAAAGCAACATAGGATCATGGATAAAATAGATGTGGTTCAACTGAGAAACCATGAGTTGGGAATCCAGGTAAAAATTAATATGGCATATGCCAAGGGAGGAAGCTTCATTCAATAGGCCTATTACAACACAGTATTCAACGATGTTATTGATCGTTGGACCTAGGAAAACTCCTCTTGACTTGACTAACTTGTCATTGGGGGAATAGATTACCCGAGACGTAGAAGCAAGGTTTCGATGATGTCTATGTAATGTCCCTTGTTAGGAATTTTATTAAAATGGCATTTTCCACTTTTTTTTCCCTAGTTCGACCTTTGACTAGTTTTGATCTCTAGGTCCCAAATTTGCTCCAATTGCTCCCAAATATTCTGAGAAGGTATATGAATGATATTAGAACATAAATATGTGTTTGATATATGCCTTTGGACCTTTAAAATACTTCTTCAAATCCTCTTTCAATTCTGGTCAATGTAGGTAACTTTACTAGTGATTTCCCTTTGACTAGTATTGGTCTCTAGGTCTCAAATTGACTCCAAATGCCTTCAAATATTCAAGGAATGTGTATGAATGATATTAGGACTTGGATATGATGTTCAGGGATGAAATATGGCCACAAAAATACCTATTCAAACTCTCTTAATATTCTGGAACAAGTATGCAATTTTACTAGTAATTTGGGGTTCAAATCCCCCTGGGGTAAGTACAGAAAATGGCTTCCCAAATGCCTCCAAACCCACTCAAATTTCTGAATAGAGATAGGGAATGTATTATTTATTTTATTAAGGTCTCATGTGCACCATTAATTTATTATTATATTTGTTCCAACCCTCTCCCATTCAACTGCAAAAATCACCAATTCAACCCTTGGGGAAATGGCACTATTTTTTCTCCCAATGCAATTAAACTGAGTAAAAATAATTCAAATGCTCAAGTACAGTACATGAAAATTGTAGAAGACATCCATGGAAGTATATTTATCACAAATATATCATAGAATCATCCATTCATTCGAAATCATCAGCATTACATTGATTCACAACAAGGTAGTGGGGAAATGGAACTGTTCTTTCATTAAAATTGAGATTTATACATTTCTACTTGGAATTTCGACCTGAAACTTTCTGGAGATGAATAATAGAGTATTTAATTCATATTAAAAAATAAATGGGGCATTATAATCTCCCCCAAAGAGTACAATATCTCACCAAAAACGCCCTCCCTCAAGGATCAAGAATATGCCATCAAAACTGGAAATGGTTGAAGGAGTGAGTTGCAATAGAAGAAACCATGAGCTTCCCTGTAGATTACACTTGAAAATAAAGAATCCATTAAATCTCCAAATGAAAGGTCTGAATGGCCTTTCCAATTACCAACTTGGATGGGAATCTTTCACCCTCGAAATTGGCTAAGGCAAGAAACTAGTCATCCACTAGCTCTCCCTCTTCACAAATGCAATTGCAAATACTACAAATGATCAAAATCTGGTTTCATTCTTTGTTATTGACATTTATAAAGTTTTAATTTCCTCTATGGGTCGAATTCCTTCCAAGAGATTCATGCCAACTCAAGTTGGGAAGAGATTCCAAAGAACGCCACTTGTACAACAATTCCTAGTCTCCCACTTCCACCAAATCACATGTGGAAGCATTTTAGCTGTCCTAAGACCCTTGAGCGCCCTCTTGGAGTCTAATTTTATCCCTGAAATGTCATATATGTGTCAGCCTTCAGGTCTGATTTGTGTCATAGGTGTCATAGCATCTTCATCATTGTTGTCATAGAGCTAGGGAATCTAGCCCAAGTGTCTCACTAGCTCCAAATTGCCTCTTCCTCTTCCATGGGAGTTACTCTTCCTCTATATTTTGACCTTGGATGAGTCATGCCATGAATAATACCTTTTGGAATCCCCCAAGTATGTTACCATTCACCTTGAATTCGAATTGGTGAGAGAATGATGCCAAGTGTAGTGGGGAAATCTAGCCATATGTGGGTCCCACTTCCTCCATGTGTCTTCATGATGAAATGCCACTTTGATTTTCACTTGTATATATTTATTTATCTCCTTTATTAAATATTTATGCCATCCTAATGTTCCAACATCATTTATTATCCCCATTATTCACAATCCCAAAGCTTCCACCCCAAACCTAGGAAACTAGTAATTTCCCTCCTTGGCAATTATTGGACCTTTAGCATCAATTTGACAAACACTAATGAATATGGACATTGTGATTAGGCCATTGTGACCCAATGCCAATTTTGGGACATGACAAATCCTCCCTTCCCAATATTGCTTGTCCTCAAGCAATTTCAAACATGGGTGTTGAAGAACCTGCTTTCTATATAATTTTTTGAAGTTGCCATTGAATTGCCCAACCTTGAGTCTTTGAGTTTCCAGGAAGATTTTAGAGAGGAACCACCATGCTCCCTGCTGCACTACTTTGATAAAAATCACTTTATTAAGTGGGAAATCCATCTCCCATACTGCTTGTTTCCCCCAAAAAATTGAAACAAATTAAATAAAAATTATTCCAGGGTCCCATTGCTTGTATTGCACCCCAACAATTAAGAGTGCTCTCCAACCCACACCATTGGATAAGAGGATTCTTGGATCCCATTTTTTTGTATGCATCCTTCCAAACATCATGAGCACCAAATATATATCATCAAAGTACATAACAACATAATGAAAATGTACATCAAGGAGATGCTTCATCAAAGAGTCATGAAAGTGACTATACCTCCAAGCAAGTAGACCACCATTTTCAAAGTGCATACAATATTCAAGTGGCCCATCAAATCTGCTCCAATGACATAGGTGAGGATCCCATGTCTTAAAATGTTGCTCCAAAAGGATGTGATATGCATCAAAATATTCATCCATGTATTCTTTCATCCAAAAAGTGAATGAAGAATCTCCACTAAAATCTGAACCAAATAATGAGCAGAAAAAGCAAGGAGACTTCAAATGACTCAAAGAAGTCTCACCCATACATCCCTAAATGTGAGAATCATAAATATATAACAAAGTATGTGGCTGCCAACAAAAATGTTCTCCAATCATAAATCTATTCACCCAAGTGTTGGATGAAGTTCCTCCAACGTCAAATGAATCAAGTGTTGAGCAAGAAAAACCATGAGTTTTCAAGTGACTCAAATGCATATCATAGGTGCATCCATGTAGATTTGCGTCATCATAAAGTGACAAATAATGTTGTTGCAAATATGAATAAGAATGTGCTCCAACCATGTCATCATAAAAGGTAAATCTAGGAGTTCCATAATCCTCATGTGGCACCATAAAAAAGAACCCTTTCACCCATACTTCATTGAGACTAATGCTGCAAAACATGGAATTGTAGGATGTAGGAGAATGAACTAACTCACGCAAATGATCAAAAAGTACAGAAGTTTCATCAGGGGAAGGATCCATATGGGTAGTATCATGGAGCTCCTTCAAAAGTGTGAAACCTTTGTCATAGATTGGTTCCAATGTAGAGGAATCATGCTCTTCTTTAAAAATTGCATAACCTTCAACAAGAGACAATTCAAGTTCCTCTTCCACCACATCAAGTGTTTGGATCTCTTCAAGTTCATCTTCAAACATATCAAGAACATTCAAATTTCCACATTTCTCATGATCCACCATGTCATGAGAATCCTCCAAACAATCTACCATTTGACAATCTGAAACATAGGAGGACAAACAAGTATCTTGCAACTTTTCAAAAAGTTGCTCATTTTGAATTGCGAGCTTATGATTATCCTCATTATTCTTCAAGTATGCATCATGTAACAATTAATTAAGCTCAAACAAATGGTTTCTATCAAAAAACAAAGACATGAAATTACCTTTGATGTGGCACATTGCTCTTTGAATCTTCTCCATGTCTTCAAGGAAGGATGTTTCCTCCAATGAAGTAGCTCTCCAACAAGAATTTGACACCAATGCTTGAGTGTCATGGAGAATGCTGAGGGACTCTTGGATCTTCTTTTCATTCATCTTTAAGGACCCTTCAAGAAAATGAGGCTCTTGCAAATGAACCTCCTCATCTTCTTCAATTTTGCTTGGACCAACTTCATGAAGCTCAAGTGGTGATGGGGAAGTTGATCTTGGTTCTTCTTCAACTGCTACAAGGTCTTCATTATCATGCTTAATGGAACTTGGGCTTGCAGCAACACTTTCAAAAGTGATCTCTATGTCACCAACATAGAGGTGTGAGCACCCATCAGTAGGTACTGCTTCATAGTTTAAGCATCCATCAGTAGATGCTCTTTGGTTCATGTCTAAGCTAGAAGGTGTCTCGAAATGATCTTCCATATTTCAATAGAATCTTCTTTATGCTCTTGTGATGTCTCTTCATTTTTATCCTTCAAGCAAGATGATGCATTTTTCCCCTTGTTTTCCTTATGATCAATATCTTTGGAATCTCTTTTTGAAGAATTCCCAAAAGCTCTCCTCAAGTGGGACATAATGTCATGCACACATATATGATACTCACTCCAAGGTTCTTTACAAGAAGGGCATAAACCTTTCTTTACTAACTCCACATCTTCATTTTTGGGCCTATTTTCGAAAACATGTTCAGCATAGTACTCAAAAGACATGGCATTTTGTGTATTTTTGCTCGAAGCAAGATATTCTTGATATTTTTGATATTGTTGGGGCAAGGTTTTATATTTTGCTCTCCATCTTTGGAACTCACTCATAGAATTATCCTTGGTTGGTGTGACACACTCATATTCATCAGATTTAAAGTCATAAGAATAATATTCATTTCTCTTGAAATTGTAAGAAGTGTTTCATGATGGCACCTCTTCCTCGTACCATTCACATTCTGCTTCATATTGCTCATAAGCATTTGCATATTCCTCATAATAATTGTACTCATAGGATTCATCATAATACACAGGTGCAAGTACCATGCTTTTATACCACTTTAATGTCCCTTGTTAGGAATTTTATTAAAATAGCATTTTTCCACTTTTTTTCCCTAGTTCGACCTTTGACTAGTTTTGATCTCTAGGTCCCAAATTTGCTCCAATTGCTCCCAAATATTCTGAGAAAGTATATGAATGATATTAGAACATAAATATGTGTTTCAGGGATGCCTTTGGACCTTTAAAATACTTCTGCAAATCCTCTTTCAATTTTGGTCAATGTAGGTAACTTTACTAGTGATTTCCCCTTGACTAGTATTGGTCTCTAGGTCTCAAATTGACTCCAAATGCCTTCAAATATTCAAGGAAGGTGTATGAATGATATTATTACTTGAATATGATGTTCAGGGATGAAATATGGCCACCAAAAGACCTCTACAAACTCTCTTAATATTCTGGACCAAGTATGCAATTTTACTAGTAATTTGGGGTTCAAATCCCCCTAGGGTAAGTACTGAAAATGGCTTCCCAAATGCCTCCAAAACCACTCAAATTTATGAATAGAGGTAGGGAATGTATTATGGATGTTATTAAGGTCTCATGTGCACCATTAATTTATTATTATATATGTTCCAAACCTCTCCCATTCAACTGCAAAAATCACCAATTCGACCCTTGGGGAAATGGCACTATTTCTTCTCCCAATGCAATTAAACTGAGTAAAAATACTTCAAATTCTCAAGTACAGTGCATGAAAATTGTAGAAGACATCCATGTCAGTATATTGATCACAAATATATCAGATAATCATCCATTCATTCGAAATCATCAGCATTACATTGATTCACAACAAGGTAGTGGGGAAATGGAATTGTTCTTTTATTAAAATTGAGATTTATACCTTTCTACTTGGAATTTCGACCTGAAAATTTATGGAGATGAAGAAAAGATTATTTAATTCATATTAAAAAATAAATGGGGCATTAGAAGCTCCCCCAAAGAGTACAATATCTCACAAAAAATGCCCTCCCTCAAGGATCAAGAATATGCCATCAAAACTGGAAATGGTTGAAGGAGTGAGCTGAAATAGAAGAAACCATGAGCTGCCCTGTAGCTTACACCTACAAATAAAGAATACATTAAAGCTCCAAATGAAAGGTATGAATGGCCTTTCCAATTACCAACTTGGATGAGAATCTTTCACCCTCAAAATTGGCTAAGGCAAGAAACTAGTCATCCACTAGCTCTCCCTCTTCACAAATGCAATTGCAAATTCTACAAATGATGAAAAGCTGGTTTCATTATTTGTTATTGACATTTATAAAGTTTTAATGTCCTCTATGGGTCGAATTCCTTCCAAGAGATTCATGCCAACTCAAGTTGGGAAGAGATTCCAAAGAACGCCACTTGTACAACAATTCCTAGTCTCCCACTTCCACCAAATCACATGTGGAAGCATTTTAGCTGCCCTAACACCATTGAACGCCCTCTTGGAGTCTAATTTTAGGCCTGACATGTCATATATTTCATATGTCAGCCTTCAGGTTTGATTTGTGTCATAGGTGTCATAGCATCTTCATCATTGTTGTCATAGAGCTAGGGAATCTAGCCCAAGTGTCTCACTAGCTCCAAATTGCCTCTTCCTCTTCCATGGGAGTTACTCTTCCTCTATATTTTGACCTTGGATGAGTCATGCCATGAATAATACCTTTTGGAATCCCCCAAGTATGTTACCATTCACCTTGAATTCGAATTGGTGAGAGAATGATGCCAAGTGTAGTGGGGAAATCTAGCCATATGTGGGTCCCACTTCCTCCATGTGTCTTCATGATGAAATGCCACTTTGATTTTCACTTGTATATATTTATTTATCTCCTTTATTAAATATTTATTCCATCCTAATGTTCCAACATCATTTATTATCCCCATTATTCACAATCCCAAAGCTTCCACCCCAAACCTAGGAAACTAGTAATTTCCCTCCTTGGCAATTATTTGACCTTTAGCATCAATTTGAAATACACTAATGAATATGGACATTGTTATTAGGCCATTGTGACCCAATGCCAATTTTGGGACATGACAGTCTACTATCACCGTTTGTGAATATAGAATACACCGACATTTGTGCATTCAAGCACAAAGCAAGATAAGTAGTCATTTGTGAAACAAGACCCTCACACGCAAAAATAGGAAAAAATCACACCACACCAAAAAAAATATATACAAGTACATATACAAGATGGACCTAATCATAGTAATTTTTTAGGTAGATCCCATTTCACGGCTCTCCCAATGAGGTTCCATTATGATCAACCAGCTCGTAGGAACCCTTTTCTAACACTCGTTTGATGATGTAAGGACCGTGCCACATGGATTCGAATTTACCTGCCCCCATTTTATCATGAAGTTGGTCATCAACCAAGACTAAATAACCTTCATTAAAGATGTGAGGTTTAACTGATTTATCGTATTGGAATTTGGTGCATCTCTTATGTGTTTCATTGGTGAGAGCAACATCACGACGGGTTTTGTCGAGTTTTTCCAAACATAGAAAATGTTCCTCCTCAGTTGAGGTGTTTGAGAAGAGTTCCATGGCTAGTTTAAGGGATGAAATCTTGCATTCGATAGGTAAAGTTGCCTCCAGACCATAAACCAATTGAAATGGAGTGAATCCGATGGCATTTTTTATCGAGGTCCTGTAATCCCATAAGGCTGAAAAAAGTGATAAGTTCCAATTTGATCTATGCGTCCCCACCATGCATTGGATCATAGTTTTCAAGACCTTGTTAATGGCCTCTACTTGTCCATATGCTTGGGGATAATAGGGGGACGATTTTTCATGTCGAAAACCCAATTTGGCACTTAGTTCGACCATCATATGGTTTCTGAAATGTGAACCATGGTTAGTGATGATGTCTTGCGGGACCATACTTGGGATCAAGGTTTGTGAGTTGGTAAAGCACAAAAATATTCCTATTATGAGGGAACACCATAAGTCAAAACATAGTGTAAGTGCCTTTTTTCATAGCATATATATATATGTATCTATGACCAAGTAGGATGTTGTAGTCCAACAAGGAACCTATAACTTTGATGTCTACTTGAATGTTTTTACATGTGGGTTCTACTAGAACATTATGGAGGAGGCCTTGTAGTTGGTGTTAGGTCTAATACCGATTACAACAGGTTTGCAAATTGATTCATATATTTAAACAAAAATATACATTAATAATGTAACACACAACATATCAAACGTACTACACCGAAATGACCTTGGAAACCTCTCTCCTAGAGGAAAACCAACCAACCAATGATATTTTTCTCATCTATTAATTAAACAATAAAAAATTAGGTGTTTACAACTATGAGTTTATAGACTACAAATCGCATTTCATTACATGATCATGCTACACACTATACCCCTCATAGTATATTCTTACATTGTACATCATGCATGGCCATTACATCTTATTTATAGATTAAACACAACCAACTGCTCATTAATGGCAATACATAACTTCCTAACCACTTTCAGTTATTCTTTTACGGTCGACTTGACTGGGTCAACTTTGGTAGATTTATCGTTGAGTCTTTTGGTCATTTCGTCGACTAGTCATTTTCCTTTCACCAAAAAAATATTCTAATTCGTCAGTCAACCAGAATTTTCCCATCCGTTTCCTCTAAATTCAATTGATGTATTCCACTTGACTATCGAATTTTCCATTCGATCCACATGCAATGAATATAACATTTGCAACATTCTCCCACTTTTGTCTTCTTTGCATAAACAAGAGATACAAAAATCCACTTCATTCAAGTAGGGTTACCAAGACCATTGTTTCCCTACACTAGGAAAACTTCTTTGTGCTTACTGACTTGGTCAACGAGTCTGCAACATTATTCACCATGCCTACTTTTTCCAATAACACCTTCTAGTTCTCCATCTCCCTCACAAAATGGTATTACACATCAATGTGTTTCATGTTTGAAAGATATGATAGATTCTTTGCTAGGAAGATTGCACTTTGACCATCACAATCCAACCTAACAACAAGTTGTCCAAACCCAACATATGAACACAACCTATGCAACCAAACAACTTCCTTAAATGCATGATTATATGCCATGTATTCAGCCTCAGTAGTCGAAAGTGCAACGACCAACTGCCTTCTATTCATCCAACTAACTACCTTGTCGAATATCTTGAAGACACATCCTTTGGTTGACCATTTGAACACACATCCGTTGGTCGACTATCTATGGTTGATGTCCCCAACCCAGTCGGAATCGACAAAACCATGTACATTGATTTCCTTATTGTAACCTACCTAGTACTTGAAAAACATTATGTTTGAGAAAAACATTATGATAAACTTTTTATGATAAACTTTTGTATTAAATGACCAAGGATGGTCATGGATGACTGTAATGGAATGATATTATTATTTAATAAATAAAAATAGGAGACACTCACCCAAGAAGGCTATTGAAGAGTGTTCACTAGCCCACTAGGAGGAATGGAATCTGGTTTAGGAGGCAATGGACAAGTGGCAGCATCTGCAATGAATTCCTAGCTGTTTCCATGAGGCAACTACCCTAAAAATTTGGTCATAACTCCTCAGGGTGGTGGAGGATGAGCTGTTGACTCATTATTTTGAAACTGACCACTAAAGACCTAAGCACTCTTTAAAAGAGAAAATCGAACTTGAGTAGGGGGCTTGAATTTTTCCTAGAGAGGGACTGACTTACCCTATGGTGTTAGAACTGAGCCCATAGGAGGTTCGATTAGGGTTAGCTAGAGAAGGAATTGTAGGAGTAAGTCTGTTGGATATTACTGCAGAGTGCAGCACTGAAGTAGGAAAAGCAAGTTTGTTTGATTGTTGAGGTCCAGATATTGTCAGGATCCTACCATATTTCTTCTCCCTGGTGGTTTAGTGAACAGGCTCAAGGGTCCTGAAGAGCAAGTAACTTTGACTGCTTCTTCTGGAGAAGGTTGGGAGGAATTGGCCTTTTTGGGTGTTTGTCCACTCTAATCAATTTACCAGGTTCTACTTGTATATCTATTTCTTTTTCTTAATTCTATACTTGTCTAGTTGCTTCTGAAATACCTACAAATAATTTATGAAGTCTTTTATCAACAGTGTATCTAATTCAAACAAGCTAGAAAAGGAATGGTTTTCTGCTCTGCCAGTTATTTTCTAAATAAAAGGAATGTTCAGGTTTAATGTGAATGAGTGAATGAATAAATTATCTCCCTGTATTTTTCCTTTCGCTTCTCAGCGATGTACTCTAGTACAGGGAGGAGCTTTAAATAACATAGATTTGTTATGATCTTTACCTACTGTTGAAAAGTAATTGTAGATTTGTCATGATCTTTACATTCTGTTGAAAATGATTGTAGGTTTGTTATCAATATTGAATTCATAATAGAAAACCAAAGCCTAGAACGAGTACATTAAAACTTCCAACTGTTTAGACCTCATAGCAAAGCTTTCCTTTGTATTGAAAACACTACATAATATCTTCTCTATTCTTTTTATTTTTTTTTATACTTATCCACATCACGGGAGAAGCAGGAGGTCTCGGGTTTGATCCTCACAAGGGAGGAATGCTCGGACCTTGGCCCAAAATTTTACATTACATATACCACCCAGCTCGGGTTTCAACCCGATGATTATCGTCGGGCCTCTCTCTCTATTAACAATAAACAAAAATAACCCACAGTAATCGATAATGATCGAACGCGTTTGCAGACCGGGTCTCTTAGTTTCAAACCCTCTATGCTTGGACTAAAGCATTTATCTCTTTACAGACCTGATAAGAGAATAACCAGGATAAATCTTTCCCTTAAACATTAAAAGAATAACCAATACGTTACAGTTTCCAGAATTCAAACCCTACTAGAATTAAAATGCCTTATCACGACAGTTTGAGACTCGACGAGGGTTCGAAACACAGCTTACAGGGTTCACCCCTTTATTTTTCTACGATTGTTTAAATACCCGGTGATTTGTTCTACAACTAGTCAAGGTTCAAAACTCAGTGGAGAGTTTCTCTTTTCTTTTCCAAACCCTTTCGAAAAACCAACTCATTTGTTTAAACATTTCATTATCCATACTATAGCTTATAACAATTTAGAGCCAAGGGTTTAAACACATCTACATCTTTAAATACGAAGATGCCCGGGATAAAAAAAACCCCTTTTACATTTAGACATTAAATTATATCTAATCACATTTAAAATCAGTTATCCCCACAGGATTTACAAAGAACCAAGTAAATTCATATACATTACATTATTGTAACAAGAATTAAAAATTGGAGCAAGTCGGTTGCCATTAAAGTCCACAAAACATAGTCATTCTGCTTGGGAGACTAAAAGATCTCCGTTACCACCTTTTGAATTTACAAAACCATCAGGAAAAACCCTGACCCAACCCTTGACAAATTTCATCATCGAGATACAGTAGTGCTATCCGAATTTTCCAACACAGTTCTACAGGCAATAAAAACCCTATATGGTCAACCTTGTTGACAGAGTAGTGACTGGTCACAACTGAGGCTTACCGGGAAGCAAGATGTATCTCAAGGTTCAGGATTCCACCTCCGTCCATAAGCGCACGACTAGAAAAGTAACATACCTCCTGTCCAATAAAAAAACCGGTGGATTAATTATCGAAGAATGCCATTTCATTACAACTAAATAACTATACTGTTACAACAATTGCAGTCAAAAGAAAAACTTACCACGCCTTTAAACCCAGACTGTTTCCTGTTGGGTGTCAAAACCCTTCCACGACCCAGCCTCATTCAAGAACCACCGCTCAACAATTTTCTTTCCCACTCTGTATTAACCACTCATCGGTTACCTTCTGCATAAGATGAAACGCATGTAGTCGAGCAGGCCTGCCCTCACTTCCACGACGAGAAACCACATTTGCAAGAGGACCAAACCATTTAAGTGTCGAGGGTAGGGTTTTGACAAAACCCTAAAGAATTAATTACAAAGCCACGTGAATGAACTTAATGTTATAGGTACCAATTCACAAACCCCTTGGCCTATAGTTCCAAAACGTAAAGAGTGCAGCTTGTTAATATAATTTTCGGGTGGTTTGTCTAGATCCTTTATCCCTTGGTTTAGGCACCAAATCCTTTCACATCCTTTTCACCAACTTAAAACTAATGCCAATAGAAAGTGTCAAGTGCATTATAATCATGATGGTTCTTCCAACCCTCGCTAGGGTACAAGGTTTTCTGGCTAGGGATGAAGACCACCACACTCTTGTAGCACAGCCTTGTAAACTCTTCCCTCCAACTCAACCCTTAGGATTTTTATTTCTCTACATATAACCTGTGGAGACCACTCGAATGAGAACCAGACCTTGGGTCTAACCTGTAAGGAATAGAATGTTAAGCTGACGTTAGCATAAGCTAAGTAAGCCCCATTGTTGCCAGTTCTCTCGTGTCAGCCGGGCGACTTATCCCAAGCATCTACTTAAAAAAAAAAACATTTAAACAGTTATCTACAAAAAGGACATCACATTCAACATAGTATATTTTTTTCCATAAATTTTCTAAAGGGTGACTCATCTAGTTGCTTTAGGGTATCACTATAGAAATTGAGTCACTTAGACCTTTTTGCCTCTTGTAGAAGGTGACGACGGACTAGGTACCTTTCGTAATTATAGTCGGTACATCCTGATTTATAATTATAGTATTATATGAGCATGTTAATGAAGTTTTAAATACCCCTGCATTGCATCATTTCCCTTTGGTTTTCAATAAGATAGTTAAATTATTTAATGGTTACATAGATGAAAAAAAAATATAAATATATATAGTGCTAATAAATGATGAAATCTGATCTTCCTCATCACATTTAATGATTTTTTTAGATAGCTTAGAAATTTTTTAAATTTTACAAATATTGGGGTTGTTACATGTGGTATTAGAGCCCACGTTCAATGCTAGGCCTGAACAGGCTCAACTCGCAACTGCAGCAAAAAAAAACTATAACTCGAAAGATGCAGGTTACTAACTTCTATTTTCTTACTGTTGGTACAGACTTGTCGATAAATTTTGCAGGTATGGAAGAAAGTGTTGAAGATAAATCTCAGCACACTAATCCCAATGAGCACGGGCAGGGTAATGAAGAAAGTTTGTTTGTGGAACTTAATGAAAATGATGGAATACTGGAAACAGTTAAAAGCTTAAAAATTGAGATAAGGACTGTAAAAGAAGAAAACCAAAGAATTTTAAAGGCTCAAGAGGAGTTGAATAAGATCTTATCAGATAATTTATGAAATGGTAGGAAGGAAAGACCAACAGGTTGCAAGTCTGAACCTGGAACCATGCCCTACCAACAACGTCATGAAAAGATAAAGTCTCCAAATACTAATAGTAGTTCTTCCTCTGAGATGGACTCCAGTAGAAAGAGGCATAATTACTCAAGTGACAATAGTGAGGGAAACTACATGCATAAAAAGAAAAAGTCTAAACCTTATGAATAGATTTCCGGAGAATTTAAAAAGATCAAACCCCCGACCTTTAATGGCGAAACTGAAAAGTGTGAGGCAGTTGAAGCTTGGCTGTCTGGTATGAAGAAGTATTTCCACATTTATGAATACTTGGATGCTTTAAAAGCAAGAATGGCCATTTACAATCTGACTGGTAAAGCAGATATTTGGTGGCAAGATTTAAATAAGGTAAAAGGTATCAAAGAACGACATGTGACGTGGAAAACCTTTAAGAAAGTATTTTAAGAAGAAGTTTATGTCAGAACAATATTATGAAGAAAAAGCTAAGGAATTTTATGACTTAAAACTGGGTTCCATGAGCATGAAAGAGTTATGCAGCAAGTTCTTAAGTCTGTTAAGGTATGTTCCTTACTTTGTGGAAGAAAAGCCCAAAGTTCAAAGGTTTATGAGTTGTCTACCATATAATATAAAATATAGAATAGAGTATGATAATCCTAAGACTCTGGAGGAAGCCATGAGGAAAGCTAATTTCTGTTATGAACAGAATCGAAAGAGGGAAGGATCATCCAACTGGACAAATAATAAACCAAACAACTCTGATTATAAAAAGAAGACTTTTTTTTTTTTATCTAGGGGAATCGATAACTGGGGTTGGGCTGGTACTTGCGTGACATGGGGTCTAGTGTTCCAATCTCGCTACCACTATACCTCTAGGAGAGTACGCCTTCCCCACAACGCACCCTCAATGCTGCAACGAGGTTTGAACCAATGACGTGCATAACAGCCCGCACGCCTTAACAAGCGCACGGTTGCCAACTGGTCTACACCCCATGGGCATAAAAAGGAGACTTCTTACTCCAACAAGAAGAATGGAATTAACAGGCGGAATTATAATAACATAAAGTATCAAGGAAATAATAAAAACAATAATTCTCAGAATTTTACAGATGCAAGGAACATGCAAAATAATGTTAAGAGTAATGAGCAGAAGGCATCTATAAAGTGCTTTGAATGTCAGGGACCCCACTATGCATCAAATTGGCCTAACAGGAAGAGGACGATCAACCACATCCAAACAGTGCAGGAAGAACCAATAGTTGGTGATGTAGGAAGAGAGATGCTCAGGATCAATGTAGCTCTGGAAAATCGACAAGTTGATCACCAAGTATCTATGGTCGAAATTGAAGGTATGCTACTGGATAAACCTATTTCTATTTTAATCGATCCAGGTGCAAGTTTGAGTTATATAACACCTGACCTAGTAAAGAGTTGCAAACTGAAAATTGAAAAATTTGATAAACCTTGGCTGGTGTAGTTAACAACAGGAACCAAAAGGAAAGTGATAAACTTTGTGAAAAATTGTGAATTGTTTACGAGTCAGTTGAAGACATAGGTTGAATTAAATGTTTTGCCTTTAGGTTCTTATGATATCTTAATTGGAATGGATTGGTTAGAAAAGTACAAGGTTGCACTGAATTGTTTTGAAAAGACCTTTACTTGTGTAAATGATAAAGGAGAAACTGAAACAGTAAAGGGAATCCCTAGGAAAATTTTTGTTAGGAAGATTTCCGCTATGCAAGTGAAAAAGGATGTTAGAAAAGGTTGTAAAATGTTTGTTGTAAATGTGATTAATAATGAGCACACAACTAAAGAGAATCAGCTAAAACTTGAAGATATACCAGTTTTAAGAGACTTTTCAGATGTATTCCCGGAAGAGATTCCAGGACTACCTCCGAAAAGGGATCTGGACTTTACCATTGAGCTGGTACCAGGGGCGGTACCAAAATCCAAAGCCCCTTACAGGATGAATATTCTAGAGCTTAATGAATTAAAGTCACAGTTAAAAGAGTTAATTGATAAAAATTATATAAGTCCAAGTGTGTCTCAGTGGGGAGCACCAGTAATTTTCGTTAAGAAGAAGGACCGTACCCCGCGTTTATGCATTGATTACCAGCATCTAAATAAAATGACAATTAAGAACTGATACCCCTTGCCTCGCATTGACGATTTGTTTGATCAATTACGTAGAGCCTCGGTATTTTCTAAAATAGACTTAAGGTCGGGATACCATCAAGTCAGAATTAAAGAAGAGGACATTTTCAAAACTGCTTTCTGAACCCGATACGGGCATTATGAATTCGTAGTTATGCCTTTTGGGCTAACTAACACCCCAGTAGTTTTTATGTGTCTAATGAATAATATTTTACATAAGTACTTGGATAAGTTTGTGATCGTTTTTATTGATGATATTTTAATTTACTCCAAGACAAAAGAAGAACATGAGGAGCATTTACAAATAATTTTGCAAGTTTTAAGAGAACATAAGCTTTATGCTAAGTTTAATAAATGTGAGTTTTTTAAGGATAAAATACAATATCTGGGTCATGTGATTTCCAAGGATGGGATTGCAGTTGACCCAGCCAAGATAAAAGCTATTAACGAATGGCCTGTCCCAAAAGATGTAACCGATGTGAGGTCATTCATGGGAATTACCGGTTAATACCGGAAGTTTATCGAGGGATTCTCGAGGATCGCACACCCCATCACCTCGTTACAAAGAAAAGGAAAGAAGTTTGTGTGGGATCAAAAGTGCGAAGAAAGCTTTAAAAAGTTAAAGGAATTATTAACAACTGCACCAATCTTAAAAATCACAAACCCTAACAAGGACTTTGTGGTATGCACTGATGCATGCAACAAAGGTCTTGGTGGAGTCTTAACCCAAGGAGGACATGCAATAGCGTTTGAGTCAATAAAATTGAAAATTCACGAACAAAATTATGCTACCTATGATCTGGAGTTGGACGCTGTGATACATGATCTAAAAATGTGGTGCCATCATCTAATCGGTAGGAAATTCACCTTAATGACAGATAATAAGGGTTTAAAGTATCTGCTAGATCAACAAAATCTGAACGCAAGACAGGCTAGGTGGTTAGATTTCCTTAGCGAATACGATTTTGAGATCCAGCATATAAAGGGTAAAGAAAATAAGGTTGCAGATGCATTAAGTAGAAATGTCAAGCTAAACTATGTGGCAGCAGTAAGCACCTATAAAACAGATTTGGAAGATCAGTTTCAAGAAGGAATTGAATTGGATAAAAATTATCAGAAATTGTATGAGAAAATTGCAGAAAAGGAATCTGAAAACATAATTTTAGATTTTAGTTTGATTGAAAATGGGTTAATTCTGTATAAGGATAGGTTGTATGTCCCAAATGTACCAGCCATTAAATTATTAATTCTCAATGAAGTACATAAAAGTCCTTATTCCAGACATCCGGGTTATCAAAAGACTATAATCATGTTGAGAAAAGAGTATTTTTGGCCGAATATGAAAAATGAAGTTGCAGAATTTATAGCTAGATGTATTGAGTGCCAGCAAGTTAAAGCTGCACATCGACATCCGGCTGGTTTGTTACAGCCATTACCAATCTCAGATTGGAAGTGGGAAGTTATCAGTATCGATTTTATAACAGGTTTACCAAAAAATCAGAAACAGAATGATTCTGTCATGGTGGTGGTAGACAAGCTTACTAAGGCAGCCCATTTCATACCTGTTAAGACTACTTATAAAGCTGCAAATATTGCTGATATTTTCATGAAGGCAATTTTTAGATTGCACGGGATACCCAAGGTGATAATTTCTGACCGTGACTCCAAGTTTACTGGCAATTTTTGGAAATCTTTATTTAAAAGTTTAGACACTAAAATCAACTTCAGCACTGCTTATCATCTGCAAATGGATGGGCAGACTGAAAGAGTGAACCAAGTGTTGGAGGATATGCTGAGAATGTATGTTAGCACTCAACCCAAGAAGTGGGAAGAATGCTTGCATCTTGTTGAATTTGCTTATAATAATCACTATCAGGCTTCAACCAAAATAAGTCCTTTTGAAATTATGTATGGTCGTAAATGTAACACTCCTATTACATGGAATAACCCAGTCGATAGACTAGTGTTAGGACCATAATTGATTAAGGAGATGGAACTAATAGTGAAACAGGTGCAGAGCAATCTAAAAGTTGCGCAAGACAGGCAGAAAATCCATGTTGGCCTTAAGAGAACCCAACAGGAATTTCAGGTGGGTGAACACATTTTTATAAAGGTAAAGCCCCGAAAAAGTTCTTTTAAACTGGGGAGTTGTGCTAAGTTGGCACCCCGGTATTGCAGACCATTCGAAATTTTATCCAGGGTCGTACCAGTGGCTTATCAGCTGGCCTTACCACCTAACCTTAAAGTTCATAATGTATTTCATATTTCCATTTTGAAAAGATATGTACATGATTCTACTCATGTGATTAACTGGAATGACATACAGGTGGAACCAGAAGGATATTTTCAGGTGGAACTGGATTGTATCCTCGCCAAGAGGGAAATTCAGCTCCGGAATCGCACCATAGGGCAGGTAAAGGTGCAATGGAAGCACCTTAGCCTGGAAGAAGCAACCTGGGAATTGGAAAGTAATATGCAAGCAGCATATCCAATTCTGTTCCAGGAAAACTCTGATGAAGAATAAACAACATTGAGGACGATGTTGAGCTTAAGAGGGTGTGTTTGTAACCTACCTAGTACTTGAAAATAATTATGTTTGAGAAAAACATTATGATAAAGTTTTGTATTAAATGAACAAGGATGGTCATGGATGACTGTAATGGAATAATATTATTATTTAATAAATAAAAATAGGAGACACTCACCCAAGAAGGTTGTTGAAGAGTGTTCACTATCCCACTAGGAGGAATGGAATCTGGTTTAGGAGGCAATGGACAAGTGGCAGCATCTGCAATGAATTCCTAGCTGTTTCCATGAGGCAACTACCATAAAAATTTGGTCATAACTCCTTAGGGTGGTGGAGGTTGAGTTGTTGGCTCATTATCTTGAAAATGACCACTAAAGACCTAGGCACTCTTTAAAAGAGAAAATCGAACTTGAGCAAGGGGCTCAAATTTTTCCCAGAGAGGGACTGACTTACCCTGTGTTATTATAATTGAGCCCACAGGAGGTTCGATTAGGGTTAACTAGAGAAGGAATTGTAGGATTAAGTTTGCTGGATAATACTGCAGAGTGCAGCACTGAAGTAGGAAAAGCAAGTCTGTTTGATTGCTGAGTTCTAGATATTGTAAGGATCCTACCAGATTTCTTCTCCCTGGTGGTTTAGTGAACAGGCTCGGGGGTCCTGAAGAGCAAGTAACTTTGGCTGCTTCTTTTGGAGAAGGTTGGGAGGAACTGGCCTTTTTGGGTGTTTGTCCACCCTAACTAATTTACCAGGTTCTACTTGTATATCTATTTCTTTTTCTTAATTCTGTACTTGTCTAGTTGCTTCTGAAATCTGTGCAAATAATTTATGAAGTCTTTTATCAACAGTGTATCTAATTCAGACAAGCTAGAAAAGGAATGGTTTTCTGCTCTGCCAGTTATTTTCTAAATAAAAGGAATGTTCAGGTTTAATGTGAATGAGTGAATGAATAAATTATCTCCCTGTATTTTTCCTTTCGCTTCTCAGCGATGTACTCTAGTACAGGGAGGAGATTTAAATAACATAGATTTGTTATGATCTTTACCTATTGTTGAAAAGTAATTGTAGATTTGTCATGATCTTTACATTCTCTTGAAAAATGATTGTAGGTTTGTTATCAGTATTGAATTCATAATAGAAAACCAAAGCCTAGAACGAGTACATTAAAACTTCCAACTGTTTAGACCTCATAGCAGAGCTTTCCTTTTGTATTGAAAACACTACATAATATCTACTCTATTCTTTTTATTTTTTTTATACTTATCCACATCACGGGAGAAGTAGGAGGTCTCGAGTTCGATTCTCGCCAAGGAGGAATGCCTGGACCTTGGCCCAAACTTTTACATTACATCTACCACCCAGCTCGGGTTTCAACCCGGTGATGATCGTCGGGCCTCTCTCTCTATTAATAATAAACAAAAATAACCCATAGTAATCGATAATGATCGAATGCGTTTGCAGACCGGGCCTCTTAGTTTCAAACCCTCTATATTTGGACTAAAGCATTTATCTCTTTACAGACCCGATAAGAGATAACCAGGATAAATATTTCCCTTAAACATTAAAAGAAGAACCAATACGTTACAATTTCTAGAATTCAAACCCTTCTAGAATTAAAATGCCTTATCACGACAGTTTGAGACTTGACGAGGGTTCGAAACACGGCTTACAGGGTTCACCCCTTTATTTTTCTATGACTGTTTAAATACCCGATGATTTGTTCTACAGCTAGTCAAGGTTCAAAACTCAGTGGAGAGTTTCTCTTTTCTTTTCCAAACCCTTTCAAAAAACCAACTCATTTGTTTAAACATTTCATTATCCATACTATCGCTTATAACAATTTAGAGCCAAGGGTTTAAACACATCTACATCTTTAAATACGAAGATGCTTGGGATAAAAAACCCTTTTTACATTTAGACATTAAATTACATCTAATCACATTTAAAATTAGTTATCCCCACAGGATTTACAAAGAACCAAGTAAATTCAGATACATTACATTACTGTAACAAGAATTAAAAATTGGAGCAAGTCGGTTGCCATTAAAGTCCACAAAACACAGTCATTCTGCTTGGGAGACTAAAAGATCTCCGTTACCACCTTTTGAATTTACAAAACCATCAGGTGAAACCCTGACCCAACCCTTGACCAATTTCATCATCGAGATACAGTAGTGCTGTTCAAATTTTCCAACACAGTTCTACAGGCAATAAAAACCTTATATGGTCAACCCTGTTGACAGAGTAGTGACTGGTCACAACCGATGCTTACCGGGAAGCAAGATGTATCTCAAGGTTCAGGATTCCACCTCCGTCCATAAGCACACGAGTAGAAAAGTAACATACCTCTTGTCCAATAAACAAATCGGTGGATTAATTATCAAAGAATTCCATTTCATTACAACTAAATAACTATACTGTTACAACAATTGCAGTCAAAAGAAAAACTTACCACGCCTTTAAACCCAGACCGTTTCCTTTTGGGTGCCGAAACCCTTCCACGACCCAGCCTCATTCAAGAACCACCGCTCAACAGTTTTCTTTCCTACTCTATATTAACCACTCACCGGCTACCTTCTGCATAAGACAAAATGAAGGAAGCCGAGGATGCCTGCCCTCGCTTCCACGACGAGAAACCACGTTTGCAAGAAGACCAAACCGTTTAAGTGTCGAGGGTAGCGTTTTCACAAAACCCTAAAGCATTAATTACAAAGCCACGTGACGACTTTAATGTTACAACTACCAATTCACAAACCCCTTAGCCTATAGTTCCAAAATGTAAAGAGTGCAGCTTGTCAATATAATTTTCGGGTGGTTTGTCTAGATCCTTTATCCCTTGGTTTAGGCACCAAATCCTTTCACATCCTTTTCACCAACTTAAAACTAATGCCAATAGAAAGTGTCAAGTGCATTATAATCACGATGGTTCTTCCAACCCTCACTTGGGTACAAGGTTTTCATGGCTAGGGATGAAGACCACCACACTCTTGTAGCACATCCTTGTAAACTATTCTCTCCAACTCAACCCTTAGGCTTTTTATTTCTCTACATATAACCTGTGGAGACCACTCGAATCAGAACAATACCTTGTGTCTAACCTGTAAGGAATAGAATGTTAAGCGGACATTAGCATAAGCTAAGTAAGCCCCGTTGTTTCCAGTTCTCTCGTGTCAGTCGGGCGACTTATCCTAAGCATCTACTTAAAAAAAAACATTTAAACAGTTATCTACAAAAAGGGCATCACATTCAACATAGTATTTTTTTTTCCATAAATTTTCTAAAGGGTGACTCATCTAGTTGCTTTAGGGTATCACTATAAAAATTGAGTCACTTAGACCTTTTTGTCTCTTGTAGAAGGTGACGATGGACTAGGTACCTTTCGTAATTATAGTCGGTACGTCCTGATTTATAATTATAGTATTATATGAGTATGTTAATGAAATTTTAAATACCCCTGCATTGCATCATTTCCCTTTGGTTGTCGATAAGATAGTTAAATTATTTAATGGTTA
Organism: Larix kaempferi; assembly: GCA_027924585.1. NCBI lineage: Eukaryota > Viridiplantae > Streptophyta > Pinopsida > Pinales > Pinaceae > Larix > Larix kaempferi. The sequence goes on along the minus strand of BSBM01001409.1, from coordinate 2,289,606 downwards.
CATAGATGAATATATATATAGTGCCAATAAATGATGAAATCTGATCTTCCACATCACATTTAATGATTTTTTTAGATAGCTTAGAAATTTTTTAAATTTTACAAATATTGGGGTTGTTACACTTATTGTCATCAGGGCTCTCCTACATAAAAAAATGCATAATCCATCATGCTGCATATATACCTAAATACTCTCTTGACTGCGGTCCAGTGCTCTTTTCTAGGTGTTGACATACACCTTCTCATTACTCCTACTGCACGGGAAATATACAGTCATGTCTATACCATATAATACATCAAGATACCTACAAAACTAGGATACAGAACATGTAACATGTACTCTATTTATTCTTGTCTCTTCAGACACTACTCAACAGATAACTTGAATCCCACAGGAATAGGGACTTTGACTTGTAGACTGTTCTGCATGTTGAAATGTTTCAGGATTGTCACAACATATTTTCTTTGACTTAACTAGAGTCTTTTACCTACTCGATATCTTGTGATTTCCATTCAAAGAAGGAAATTTGCTTCTCTGAGATCCTTCATGTTGAAATTGGAGGATAGCTAAAGTTTCACCTCTTTTATCAAATCCATGTTATTCCCGACCAACAACATGTCACCGACATATAAAACTGCATATATGAAATGGCCATCGACTTTCTTCCAATACACATAGTGATCATCTTGACTTCTTGCATACCCCAACTGCTGGATATACAAGTCAAACATTTTATACCACATCCTAGGAGATTGTTTTAGATCGTAGAGAGACTTCTTGAGCTTACAGGCCAACTCTTTTTCTCCTTCCACTGTAAAACCTTCAGGCTGCTTCATATAAATCTCTTCTTCAAGATCACCACGAAGAAATTTTGTATTTACATCCATTTTTTCTATCTCAAGATCAAATGTTGTAGCTAAAGAAATTAGTACCCTTATGGAAGTTAGTTTATCAATAGGTGAAAAAATTTCATTGAAGTTGACTCCCTCAACTTGTGAATACCCTTTCGCTACTAGTCAAGCCTTGTACTTCTTGACTTGACCTATTGCATTCAATTTTTTCTTGAACACCCACTTACTACCCATGGGTTTCCTTCCATTTGGTAATGTGACTAGATCCCATGTTTCATTTTTCTTCAAGGACTCCATTTCTTCTTCCATGTCCCTTTTCCATAGTTTACCCTCTATTGAGTCGATTTCTTCCTTTATTGACCCGATATTGTATTATATAGAAGATAATTCAAAAGCATAGAGAAATTTGGGTGCACTATACCTTTCTGGTTGTTTCCTTACTTGACCAGACATCCTAACATTTGGATTTATTGTTCCACCTCTTCGTGAGATTTGGTCGACTCACCTCAAATCCCAACTTCCATCATTCATTCCAAACTCTTGCTTTTTTGGTTTTTCTCTTTTAACCTATTCATTCCTAGTAGTGCCTCTGACTTCTATGAAATTCACATATTGAACTACCTTCCTCGTCACTAGGTTCCATAACTTATACCCTTTCACTCCATATTTGTACCCAATGAAGATGCACTTATGTAACTTCCTGTTGAGTTTGGTTCTTTTCTCCTTTGGGATATGCACAAAGGCATCACACCCAAATACTATGATATGTGTAAGAGAGGGATTCTTACCAACCCATGCCTAATATGGAGTCTCGTCGGCCAGAGCTATCTACAATGACCTATTCACCAGGTAACATGTTGTGCCGATTGCTTCTACCCAAAATTCTTGTGCAACTCCTCCACCATTGAGCATGCTCCTCACTTTCTCCATCAACATTTTGTTCATCCTTTTAACAAGTCCATTATGTTGAGGATGATGTATGGAGTTGTGTTTTTGTCGAGCTATTCCATGTTTTTTGTGTCAAATTTCTATGGCCTTGATGCCATGCAATAAATTCTACAACTAAGGATCTTAAAGAAAATATAACCTCACTAGATTTGCAACAGATATTAGCATAAAATAGAGAAGAAGAATAACTAGAAACAAAAGACATAGAACTCAATTGGGATAAAATACACACTCTTCTATTATTCAATAATATGTGTACAATATATAATACATCTAAAGAGATAAATTCGTGAGCCTTAGGAGGTAGTTGAGTAACTCACATTAACGATAGGCTTAGTGGAGTAATTCCCTCAATCTATGAATTTGTGCGAAGTGTGACTCCTGTATTGGGCCATAATGAGGTCCAATGAACCTAGATGGACCATGAGGACATTAGGCTAGTCAACTAATTATGTGGATGGAATCATCATGAGGGTGAATTAGGTGATTTAGGGGCTTGGTAGTGGTCATTAATGAGCAATTTGACCAATTCTAGTGCATTAGCACCCTTGCTCCATCCTTATCCCATAAAATAGGGAAGATGGGCACCTCCCTCATTAAATGAATCAAGGTGGGTGCATTTGAGTCCCCATAACAGGGAAATAGGGTGCACTTGTGTACAAACTTGGCTATTATGGAAAACCACTCGTCTAAGATGTGGACAACCCCCTAGATTAGGCACTATGAAGCCCAACCATAGAACAACCTAAACTAATGTCATGTCCCAAATTTGGAATTGGGTCACAATGGTCTAATCACATTGGCCATGTTCATTAGAGTTTGTAAAATTGTCATTAAAGGTCAAATAATTGCCAAGGAGGAAAATTATTAGTTTCCTAGGTTTGGGGTGGAAGCTTTGGGATTTGGAATAATGGGGATAATAAATGATGTTTGAACATTAGAATGGCATAAATATTTAATAAAGGATCTAAATAAATATATAAAAGTGAAAATCAAAGTGGCATTTGATCATGAAGACACATGGAGGAAGTGGACCCACATATGGCTAGATTTCCCCACTACACTTGGCATCATTCTCTCACCAATTCGAATTCAAGGTGAATGGTAACATACTTGGGGGAGTCCAAAAGGTATTATTCATTGCATGACTCATCCAAGGTCGAAATATAGAGGAAGAGTAACTCCCATGGAAGAGGAAGAGGCAATTTGGAGCTAGTGAGACACTTGGGCTAGATTCCCTAGCTCTATGACAACAATGATGAAGATGCTATGACACCTATGACACAAATCAGACCTGAAGGCTGACATATGACATATATGACATGTCAGGGATAAAAATAGACTCCAAGAGGGCGCTCAAGGGTGTTAGGGCAGCTAAGATGCTCCCACATGTGATTTGGTGGAAGTGGGAGACTAGGAATTGTTGTACAAGTGGCGTTCTTTGGAATCTCTTCCCAACTTGAGTTGGCATGAGTCTCTTGGAAGGAATTCGACCCATGGAGGACATTAGAACTTTATAAATGTTAATAACAAAGAATGAAACCATCTTTTGATCATTTGTAGAATTTTCAATTGCATTTGTGAAGAGGGAGAGCTAGTGGATGACTAGTTTCTTGCCTTAGCCAATTTCGAGGGTGAAAGATTCCCATCCAAGTTGGTAATTGGAAAGGCCATTCAGACCTTTCATTTGGAGCTTTAATGGAGTCTTTATTTGCAGGTGTAATCTACAGGGCAGGTCATGGTTTCTTCTATTGTAGCTCACTCCTTCAACCATTTCCAGTTTTGATGGCATATTCTTGATCCTTGAGGGAGGGCGTTTTTGGTGAGCCATTGTACTCTTTGGGGAAGCTTTTAATGCCCTATTTCTTTTGTAATATGAATTAAATACTCTGTTCTTCATCTCCAAAAAGTTTCAGGTCGAAATTCCAAGTAGAAATGTATAAATCTCATTTTTAATGGAAGAACAATGTCATTTCCCCACTACCTTGTTGTGAGCCAATGTATTGATGATGATTTCGAATGAATGGATGATCCTCTGATATATTTGTGATCAATATACTGCCATGGATGTCTTCTACAAGTTTCATGTACTGTACTTGAGCATTTGAATCATTTTTACTCAGTTTAGTTGTATTGGGAGGTGAAATAGTGCAATTTCCCCAAGGGTCGAATTGGGGATTTTTGCAGTTGAATGGGAGAGGGTGAGAACAGCTGTAATAATCCATTAATGGTGCATATGAAACTTTAATAAAATACTTAACACATTACATACCTCTGTTCATAAATTTGAGTGGGTTTGGAGGCATTTGGGAAGCCATTTTCAGTACTTACCCCAGGGGGATTTGAACCCCAAATTACTAGTAAAATTGCATAATTGGTCCACAATCTTAAGAGAGTTTGCAGAGGTCTTTTGGGGGACATATGTAATCCATAAAGATCATATTCAAGTTCTAATATCATTCATACACCTTCCTTGAATATTTGAAGGCATTTGGAGTCAATTTGAGACCTAGAGACCAATACTAGTCAAAGGAAAATCACTAGTAAAGTTACCTACATTGATCAGAATTGAAAGAGGATTTGCAGAAGTATTTTAAAGGTCCAAAGGCATCCCAAAAACACATATTTATGCTCTAATATCATTCATATACCTTCTGAGAAGATTTGGGATCATTTGGGGCAAATTTGGGACCTAGAGATCAAAACTAGTCAAAGGTCGAACTAGGGAAAAAAAAGTGGAAAATTGCAATTTTAATAAAATTCCTAACAAGGGACATTACAACTAAACACTTGGAACCTTATGAAAGGAGTATTAACCAAGGTCTAGATGAGAATTATGTTCCAACAGTCTATAGAATTGGTCAAACGCTTTTCCAAATAATTTTCCTTCATTATCAATGTTGGCACAGTATAATTTTTTGCAAAAAAATTGTAATTATGGATAAAAAATTTGATTTGTTGCAAAAGGTCATTGTGTTCTCAAAGTTCAGAAGGCTAAGCATCATATTTATAGTTTAGGTTATTTTTACAAATAGGAAGAAAACTATGGAAAAAATATATGAATTTGTGCAAATAAAACATAAAAACAATGGTTTTTAAGGCTAATTTTGCCTCTCGAGTTCTTTAGCAGGGTTTTAATTCTTATTTTATAAAAAATATTGGGCGCAAGGCCCAATCTATGATCTTTCCAACCAATCATCAAAGTTAGCATATGTCCACGAGCTAGCCACACATCACAAGTTGGTACCTAAGAACAAGTACCAAGCCAAAGGAAGGAGCCCACAAGAGGCGCTTTATTGTGCACAACGCGTCGAATGTGTTATTGATCGTCGACATATGTACTGTATAATATATCAAAATCCCTCCTGCATGTGGGATAAATCCCTGAGATACAAAAAAAATACCAACAACTGTTCTCAAACCCCTAACGCCAGGTGTCTTGGTAATTATCCAATTGTCATTGAAAGAGCTTCAGGAAGTATGAGGGAGATCGAAGGCACACAGTTGGAAATTGATGGTTATACATGCAGCCAAGCCATGATGGATCATTTTCAGTGTATAACATTTCCATCTTGAATTTTGGAAGGGAGAGGGGAAATGTGACAGGCGATAACAAGCGCTCATGGGAGATTTTTTGTTCTCACGAGGCATGCTGATGAATTCCTTCCACCTCTGGACATGAACCAACAACCCCAAATGCAAGAATTGGTAACCAAGGATCTAAATAAACCAGAACGGTGATTCCAACATATATTTCGAAGATAAGATCTTAGAAATCAAGGAGGTTTCCATGTATTAACGTCTCAAGCGTCCAAAACAAGAATCTGCACAAAATGGCTTTGGAGATGAGGCATTGTAGTTGTTTGCGCGAACACAATCTGAAAGTGTGAAGTCTGAGTTTGAATGACAAGTATCATTTTATTATTCACAAAATAATTGCGCTAAAGGTCTTTCAGTCCTCCAACATATCAAGGAGATTGAACGGTGGAGAAGTTGTGCAGGACATGGAAATTTGCAATCAGAACCTATCCAAACGTTGTCACATATCATGAGTTTATGATCATATGGAGAGAGCTCAGATGGATGCACAAGGAAAGAACCCACGGATTTGTGCATACCAACTGAGACCAAGAATCATTCGATTACCAAGATATTATTATTGTCGACATAGACAGTGTTAAAGAAAGTGCCCACAGATGTTCGTGCAGATTCAAGTTCAGTATCACTCATTGTGAAGAGGGAGATGCCGAGTCATTGCACGATGTGTCAAAGTGTTTAATGGCAGAGTATCTAAAATAATTTGCAGCAGAGGATCACCATTCGAATATTGCAAAGCACAAAACCAACATTTCATCAGTCAATTTCACATTTGAAGCGATCATTCCCAGGTTTTAAGCATTTCAGGAATATATGGTAGTTGTTTAACATTCGAAGGCCATAGGTGGTAATTCTAGCTTCTCGCCATTCAAATCATCAGATATAGTTTTGATAATAAGCTGAGAAGAGTACCTATGCTATCAGAGCAATACATGTAGACAGTTGATAGCAATGGAAGAACTTCCGGAGCTCTAAATGCCAGCCCGTGAAATAGATTTGTCTTGCGCCAAATAAAGAAAGGATAGGAATCACCAAGATGCAAGGGATGATGCCACATTTCAAGTTAGAAAACAAGTGCCACACTACGTTCCAGGGTTTCCAGCGTTATTGTCATGATGAGGATCTTGCAATTAACAAAGGATGATCGGTTGATATCCTATTTCGCAGCACTTACTTGTGCGAAAGTTAACTATTATAAAGCAGCTCGAAATAAAAACGAGCATCATACGTGTCAATTCTCTATACGTTTCGAAATTAAAAGTGGTGTGGATAAAACCACTTTCCACAAACTCCGAAATATGCATTTGCAATAAGCCCAAGTTCAAACCCTTGATGTACAAAATATTAAAAAATATATTCATGAAAATCAGCCAAGTTGGAATTGCATAATTTGCGAAAACAAGGATAGAGATGCCGAGACAAACATCCACAAGGTCGTTGTCACAAAGAAGTTCGAGACATATGTAGATATGAAAACAAAAAAGATTGCAAATTATGGTTTTTTTGATACAACAACAGCTGAAGATTCTGGCAAGCATAATGTTTCACCAAACGAAAAATATGACAAGAAGAATCTAATCACACCAGCAGTTTCTTTACGTGCTTGACCGCGAAGAGAGGCTGTTCATTCAGATAGTGAGTTTCCAAATATTTTATCAGTCATGGTTGAAAAAGAAGATGAGGACAAGAGTATTCATGGGAATCAAGCTCACAATAATGACGACATTGTATTTAGGGAAGTCAAGATAAATTCTTAGATTTGAAAGCTATCCAGCTTAATCTATTTCCACATTTTGAGCACAAAATCAACGAGTGGAAGTTAAATTCAGATTTCTCAGCATATCCAACAAGGAGATAATTTCATCAGATGCTTTTATCTGTTGAGGACTATTGTATACCAAGTGTGAGATCGAGGACAAAAACATGTCGCAGAGCATCCCTGTCTCCTTGGCATGAAATCATTGAGTTGTACAGTTGCGTTGCTTGTTTGTCATCGGTAGCGCTGAGTGTAGTCGGTGGTTGTCTTTTTAAGCCATTATAATGCTATATTTCAGGGGGTAGTTAATTTGTTTTAACCAAAAATACAGGTGGTAGTCCAAGGGTCAGCACTTGGTAGAAGTTTAGTTTATCCTAAACCTCGAGGTTTTTTAGCATTAAATCAGCAAGTAGAAGCAGTTTGAAATAGCCCAAGATTTCAGGCAGTAGTTGACAGATGGCGTGAAGACACTGAAAACAGATCAAGCACAGTTACTCAATCATTACTTTGCATTTAATTTTTTTTATGTAATCATTATCAAAATTTCTCATAATGTTATTCTCGGATGTAGTATCTCTATATATACATCTTATGAATGATAAAAAAAGGTTGAAAAACTGTGAAAGCAAGACACTTTTTTGTATCGAGTTACTCAAGTTTTAATAAAGACAGTCAAGTTTTAATAAAGACAGCCATGCAGAGTTAAGCATATTTTGCAGAACAAAGATTCTCGTGTTGATCAAAATTACAGTCTATATTTTCCTTTCCTTCAGGTTGATGTGTTCTTTCTTGTAATTCCTTTCCATTATGTTCTTTCTGTCATACTTGGATGAGAGTGAAAATGAATCATAATTCATATATGTATGCTCTGATTTGTTAGGTTTGAATATTCACTATTTTTCCTCCAAAGTCAATATTGGATTTATCTACAATCGGTGCCCATGTTGATGGAATGTCTATTTTTATTCTTTTATCACCTGCAATAAGATTTTGACTGTAATGTGACAACTATCTTGCCTTTGCAAAAATCCCTATTGTTAAATTTCTGTTGGTTTTTGAAATATTCATATTTGACTCCATGCCCAATGGTTCTTGTGTTTTTCAACCATACACCAATTTAAAAACATAATCTTTTCTAATATTTCTAGCCATTGCATTTATATTTTGAGAGAGCCCTCTCTGGTAGGAAAAATGCTAGGTTTCCTCCTAAAGTTTGGTTTGAAAGAGTTACCTTAGGATTATCCTTCCACAACAAAAGGGAAATTCTGAATGCTAACAGTTTGGCATCGTTTCCGGGGAGCCATTGCTATTTCTTTCCTCAGAGAGAACGGCATTGCTTCAGTTCTAAGGTTTGAAAGCAGCAGACACTAGGGCACATATTGGCTGTATTTCTGCTTTGGCGATTCCAGTCTTCAGAATGTCAGTTTGAACGTGACTTCAATGGGAAGATTGGTGACTCCATGTTAAAGTTCAGATTTTGAAGGTTTCATGGAAACTCTATTGATAGAAGGTCTCATGTTTCGAGGCATTGATTCATGACTCCAATATTTCAAGATGGTATCATTGTCAAAAAGGTATGCTCCCATGAATAGGTCTCACATTCCTGGTTTTCCAAATCCTATTCCTAAATTAGATTGGCAGACTTGTTTGCCTAAGTTTATAGATCAGGAAGGAGACGATGTTGATTTCCATTTGGTCAAGTTTCATATGCATATGTGTAGGCTTAAGTTTCAGTTTCATGAGGACAGTTTGATGAAAATGTTTATGGAAACATTAGAAGAAAACGCAAGGGCTTGTTATGAAGATTTACCTCCTGCTAGTATTTACTCCCTTCAATATTTCTATTCATCCTTTTGTGAAAAATATAAGGACGGTCATCCCTCTTTAGAGTTGGTTGAAACATTTCTCATAAATCTTGATGCCCTCTTTGAACTTATGGGAATTAATGCTTTTGATGAGTGAGGTGAGAGAATCCTTGTGGGAGATGTCTGCTCATAAGAATGAAGAAATAGAAAGTAAACACCTTGATGGAAAACAAACCATATCCTCTTCTCTGACTGATAGTGATTTGGACTTGGACCTTGATGAAAGCAGTCATGTTTCTCTTTCTGAGACTGATGAAATTGATGAAAAATATGAAAATTCCATTCAGCTGCTTGATGTGCATGATCAGATTGATTATGTGGATAGCGTTCTTGGAAAACTAGCCATAGGTCTTGCAGTAGAACAACTCAGATTTCAGCTAGTCATGGAGAGAAATCAGATTGCAGCTCATGATTTCATCATTGCAAACCAGGAAGACAGTGAGTCTAATGAAGGTAATACCATGCCTCTCCGCTTTGAAGTATTTGACATAATGAAGAAAGGTTTTGAGGTTATGAATGGAGAATTTTTAGAAGTTTTACAAGAGCACCCATTCCGCCATTATCAAGAGCTAGGTCCCCATGAGAAAGATCAGGATCAACAGTCAATCAGTTCCTTATCTTGTCCATTTCCTCATTCCTTAAGTTAAGAGGTATGTGTAGGGTCAAATTTATCTCATCATGAGAGTAGTATTGTAGCCTATTGTAAGCAAATGCCTGATTGACCAACTATTGTACTAATCCTTCCTATTGTTGATGAACCAGTGTGCCATGACCTACCAATTTATGATGACTATGAGAGTGTATTCCCTGAGCTACTAGCTGTCCCAGCTATTTTGCTAAAACACTTAGTCATTAATAGCCAAATGGTCATTGATTCACTTATTTATCATGATCATGAAGATTATTTCTCTGAGCACTTAATTGAAGATATTACGTCAGAGGAGTATTCTTCCCATAAATGTGACCATAGCTTGCAACCCTCGTGTCATAGTTCTATAGTTGAAAAGGAAGAAAACTATATTAATCTAAGTTTGGATGGTGAAGACCTAAGAACTTGGGACAATCAGCCAATCTAAGAACTTGGGACAATCAGCCAATCTATGATGAGTGTCCCTTACAGTCAGATGAGGAGATAGAAGAATGTAGTTTCCCAAGTAATTCTAATTTTGAAATACCCTGCCCATACTCTGTGCCTATTGAAGATACAAGCTCACAATCCCTACACAGTCAAAACCAAACGAAAGATCTAAGGTCAATTAAGCTGATGGAAGAGATTGAAATTAAAGAAAAATCAGCATACCTGAGCTTTTTGTTTAATACACATGGAAGCAATGAACAAATCAAGTCCTGTTGTTTGGAGGATACATCAGAAGACGAACATTTCGTGTCACAACCTTTAACAGTGGAGAAGGAAGTGCCTGGTACGTTACTATGCCCTATTAAACAAAGAAAAATCACGGGGGCATGTATTGTTGATCACCTTCAAAACCCTTTTGTAGCATGTCTGAAAACAAAAAGAGGGCCCAAATTTTCTGATTTCTTCAAGGTTGAATGTGTTTTCACAGTTTTCTTTGAAATGCCTTTGAAAAGGAATTATTCATGGCTTTTGATGAAACACATTCCACAGCTTAGACTAGTGGACAATAAACTTTATTGGCTCCACTGGATTTTTCATTTCACTTGATCAAGCAACTCAGGGGTCAGCTTAAGGTAGGGTACGATCATTTGTATATAAATAAGCTTGGATCAAACATTTTGTCAGTTTCAGTTTTAGATTTCAGCATGTGTGCTTTCAGTTTTCAGTAGCTATTGGTTTTCAGCTGCAACTTTCAGTTTGCATTTGGTTTCAATTGAAGGTCATAGGTCCGAGCAGGTTGCAGAGGTTAGAGGTTGGGAGAATCCCATGGATAGGCACTTGGTCTTCGTGTTCTTTGCTACCTCGTTGGGAGGATAGCATCCCCAGTTGGAGCCAGTTGTTGGCACAATATAATTTTAGGCAAAAAATTGTAATTATGGATAAAGAATTTGATTTGTTGCAAAAGATCATTGTGTTCTCAAATTTAAGAAGGCTAACCATCAGATTTAGAGTTTGGGTTCTTTTTCTAAATAGGAAAAAACCTATGGGAAAAAATATGTGAATTTGTGTAAATAAAACATAAAAACAATGGTTTTTAAGGTTAATTTTGCCTCTCGGGTTCTTTAGCAGTGTTTTAATTCTTATTTTATAAAATACATTGGGCACGATGCCCAATCTATGATCTTTCCAACCTATCATCAAAGCCACACTTCACAATTTGGTACCTAAGAACAAGTACCAAGACAAAGGAAGGAGCCCACAAGTGGCGCTTTATTGTGCACAACACGTCGAATGTGTTATTGACCGTTGACATATGTAAATTATGATAAATCAAACTCCCTCCTGCATGTGGGATAAATCCCTGAGATAAAAAAAATACCAACAACTGTTCTCAAACGCCTAACGCCAGGTGTCATGGTAATTATCCAATTGTCATTGAAAGAGCTTCAGGAAGTATGAGGGAGATCGAAGGTGCACAGTTGGAAACTGATGGTTATACATGAAGCCAAGCCATGATGGATGCTTTTTAGTGTATAACGTTTCCATCTTGAATGCTGGAAGGGAGAGGGGAAATGTGACAAGCGATAACAAGCACTCATGGGAGATTTTTTTTTCTCACGAGGCATGCTGATGAATGCCTCCCACCTCTGGACATGAACCAACAACCCCAAATGCAAGAATTGGTAACCAAGGATCTAAATGAAACAGAATGGCGATTCCAACATATATTTCAAGGATAAGATCGTAGACATCAAGGAGGTTTCCATGTATTAACGTCTCAAGCGTCCAAAACAAGAATATGCACAAAATGGCTTTGGAGATGAGGCATTGTAGTTGTTTGTGCAAACACAATTTGAAAGTGCGAAGTCTGATTTTGAATGACAAGTATCATTTTATTATTCATAAAATAATTGCGCCAAAGGTCTTTCAATCCTCCAACATATCAAGCAAATTGAACAGTGGAGAAGTTGTGCAGGACATGCAAATTTGCAATCAGAACCTATCCAAACGTTGTCACATATCATGAGTTTATGCTCATATGGAGAGAACTCAGATGGATGCACAAGGAAAGAACCCACGGATTTTTGCATACCAACCGAGACCAAGAATCATTCGATTACCAAGATATTATTATTGTCAACAGAGACAGTGTTAAAGACAGTGCCCATAGGTGTTCATGCAGATTCAGGTTCAGTATCACTCGTTGTGAAGAGGGCGATGCCAATCATTGCACGATGTGTCAAAGTGTTTAATGGCAGAGTATCTAAACTAATTTGCAGGAGAGGATCACCATTCGAATATTGCAAAGCATAAACCCAACCGCGAAGAGAGGTTGTTCATTTAGATAGTGAGTTTCCAAATATTTTATCAGACAAGGTTGAAAAAGAAGATGAGGACAAGAGTAGTCATGGGAATCAAGCTCACAATAACGACGACATTCTATTTAGAAAAGTCAAGATAAATTCTCAGATTTGAAAGCTATCCAACTTAATCTATTTCCACATTTTGAGCACAAAATCAACCAGTGGAAGTTAAATTTAGATTTCTCAGCATATCCAACAAGGAGATAATTTCATCAGATGATTTTATGTGTTGAGGACTATTGTATACTAAGTGTGAGATCGAGGAAAAAAAATGTGGCAGAGCATCCCTTTATTCTTGGCATGAAATCATTGAGTTGTGCAGTTGCGTTGCTTGTCTGTCATCCGTAGCGCTGAGTGTAGCAGGTGGTTTTTTGTTTAAGCCATTATAATGCTATCTTTCAGGGGGTAGTTAATGTTTTAACCAAAAATACAGGTGGCATTCAAAGGGTCAGCACTTGGAAGAAGCTTAGTTTATCCTAAACCTCGAGGTTTTTTAGCAGGAAATCAGCAAGAAAAAGCAGTTTGAAATAGCCCAGGATTTAAGGAAGTAGTTGATAGATGGCGTGAAGACACCGAAAACAGATCAAGCACAGTTACTCCATCATTACTTTGGATTTAATTTCTGTTATGTAACCATTAGAAAAATTTCTCATAATGGTATTCTCGGATACAATATCTCTATATATACATCTTATGAATGATAAAAAAAGGTTGAAAAACTGTGAAAGAAAGACACTTTTTTGTATCGAGTTACTCAAGTTTTAATAAAGACAACCATGCAGAGTTAAGCATATTTTGCAGAACAAATATTCTTGTGTTGATCAAAATTATAGTCTGTATTTTCCAATCCTTCATGTTGATGTGTTCTTTCTTGTAATTCCTTTCCATTATGTTCTTTCTGTCATACTTGGATGAGAGTTAAAATGAATCATAATTCATATATGTATGTTCTGATTTGTTAGGTCTGAGTATTCACTATTTTTCCTTCAAAGTCAATGTTGGATTCATCTACAATCGGTGCCCATGTTGATGGAATGTCTATTTTTCTTCTTTTATCACCTGCAATAAGATTTTGACTGTAATGTGACAACTATCTTGCCTTTGCAAAAATACCTATTGTTAAATTTCTGTTGGTTCTTGAAATATTCATATTTAACTCCATGCCCAATGGTTCTTGTGTTTTTCAGCCATACACCAATTTAAAAACATAATATTTTCTAATATTTCTAGGCACTGCATTTATATTTTGAGAGAGCCCTCTTTGGTAGGAAAAATGCTAGGTTTTCTCCTAAAGTTTGGTTTGAAAGAGTTACCTTAGGATTATCCTTCCACAACCAAAGGGTAAATTATGAGTGCTAACAATCAATTCTCAACACCTTGATCTTTTTACCAGTCTGATTCTCCACAAGAGTTTTGAACTCTTAAAAATTCTCAGAACGCTCATATTTCTTCCTCGGAAAATACAACCATGCCAGTCTAGATAAATCATATACGAAAGAAATGAAATAATGAGATCCTCCTAATAAAGGGACCGACATTGGTCCAAACACACCACGATGTATTAATTCCAATATTTCCTTAGCTCTAGTAGCATCAGATGAGAACATTACATGACTCTGGTTACCATAAATACAATGTTCACATAAGTCATCTTCTTTAGAGAAATAAGGGAGACCTTCAATTAGACCTATACTATGCATATCATGAATGCATTTCTCACTTATATGTTCCATCTGTTGATTCCACAACATGGGCGACTGGACTAGACAGGAATATGTTCCATCAAACTTAGGACATAACACGTTAACACTTTTGTCGGTGTCTATTCTTCCCAATACTTTATACAAGGTTCCAATCCAAACTACTGTAATGTCCCTTTTTCAATTTTTATAAAAATGCCCAATTTTCCAATTCTTCCCCAATTTCGAACTTTGACTAGTTTAGCTGTTTTGGCCTCCAAATTAACCCAAATGCTCCCAAATATTCTGTAAGGGTATATGAATGATATTTAGACTTGAATATTAGTTTCAGGGATGATTTATAACCCTCAAAACACTTCTGCAAACTTGATTTATATTCTGGTCAATGTATGGGATTTTAACTAGTAATTTGTGCATCAAATCCCCCCTGGGTAACACTAAAAATGGCCTCCCAAATGCTTCCAAAATCCCTCAAATTTCTGAAATGAGGTAGGGAATGTATTATGGATGTTATTAAGGTCTCATGTGCACCATTAATTTATTATTATATCTGTTCCAACCCTCTCCCATTCAGCTACAAAAATCACCCATTCGACCCTTGGGAAAATGGCACTATTTCTTCTCCCAATGCAATTAAAATGAGTAAAAATACTTCAAATGCTCAAGTATAGTACATGAAACTTTTAAAATACATCCATGGAAGTCTATTAGTCACAAATGCATCAGATAATCATCCATTCATTCAATATTATCAGCATTATAATGATATACATCAATGTAGTGGGGAAATGGACATTGTTTGCTCATTAATCAACATTTTTGCATACAATCAATGGGTATTTCGACCTGAGCCTTTTTGAAGATGAAGAACAGAGTATATAATGCTTATTACAATCAGAAATACATCAATAGAAGCTCTCCCAAGAAGCACAAGAGCTCACCAAAAACACCCTCCCTCAAGGAGCATGAATATGCCTTCAAAACTGGAAATGGTTGAGAGATGGTGCTGCACTAAAAAAAACCACGAGCTTTCCTGTAGGTGATACCTACAAATAAAAATCCATTAAATCTCCATGAAAGACCCGAGTGGCCTCTCCAAACACCAACTTGGATGGGAATCTTTCACCCTCGAAATTGGCTAAGACGAGAAATTAGTTATCCACTAGCTCCCTCTTCACAAATGCAATTTTTCTCAAATCATCAAAAGCCATTCTCATACTTGATTTATATATTTTATAACCAACATTAGCCTTCTAAGGGTCTAAATCCTCTCATTAGCTTCTAGATATTTCCACTGAGGAAATATTCCACATTTGCCACTTGTCTCCTAGTTTCCAACATTCCATCTTCTCCCAAATTCGAGTAGGAGTCTCTTGGGCTTCTCCAAATCCATGAGCACCTTCTTTGAGCCTATTTTTGGGGTTGACATGTCATAATGGTAATATGTTAGAATTCAGTTCTGAATTTTTTCATAGATTTCATAGATGCTTCATCATTGTTGTCATAAGACTAGGGAATCTAGCCCAAGTGTCCACTAGCCTCCAATTTGACTCTTCCTCTTCCATGGAGGTTACCATTCCATCCCATTTAGACCTAATATGCTCCATGCCATGTGTATGCCGTAACAACGCACCCAATAATGTTTTCCTTCCCATGGATTCGAAATGGAAAGTGAGATTTGCGATGTGGCAGTGAGAAACCAAGCTAGTGTGGTTCCCACATCCTCCAAATGTCCTCAAAACCATTTGCCACCTATAATTACTCTTGGATTCATTTATTCAACTTATTTATTAAATACTTGGACTATTTTAATGTATAAAAATTATTCCTTTGCTCCCTTATTACAATTCCCAATGTACCCATTCAACCTAGGGAACTTGGTAGGATTGATGGGGATTGTCTACTATACAATTATTTGAATGGGGACATTACAGTCCTCCCCACCCAAGATTACTTGTCCTCAAGAAATTTCAAATTAGGATGCTGCAAAATATTCTCTTCTTCCCATGTGGCATCTTCATTTTGTAAGTCCTTCCATTGCACTAAATATTCTTTGATAATTCTACTCCTCAACCTCCTTTCCCGTGTCTTCAAAATCTTTTTCGGAACAAGTGTGAGCTGACCTTCATCATCCAAAGGAGGAAGTATTTCTGAAGTGATGATTTGCTGACCAAGGGATTTCTTGAGACAAGAAACATGAAATACATTATGGATTTAACTCCCTTCTGGAAGTTCTAGTTCATATGCTACTTCTCCAACCTTCTGCACTACCTTGTATGGCCCATAGTACCTTGGTTTTAATTTTTCTGCTCCATTCTTTTTGAGAGATGTTTGTTTATAGGGATGCAACCTTAAATATACTAAATCATTGACCTAAAAGGTTCTTTCTTCTCTATGTCTATCAGCATATGTTTTTGCTGATTTTGAGCAACTTGCAAATTGTCTTTCAAGAGCTTTAAAATTTCTTAGCTCTCTTCCACCCAATCTTTAGCCTTTGGGGCTCTACTATCACCAAATATAATTTCAGCAAATGTAAGTGCATCATAACCATATAATGTTTTGAAAGGAGACATCCCTATTGACATATGATAAGTGGTGTTGTAGCAAAACTCACCCAAGTGTAGCCATTTTTCCCATGCTTTTTGCTGCTATCCCACATAGTTTCTTAGGTACCCTTCCAACCACTGATTCACCCTCTCTGTTTGTCCATTAGTTTGTGGATGATAGCTGGTACTTGGAGTCAATTGAGTTCCCACCAATCTAAAAATTTATTGCCAAAAAGCACCCATGAATCTACTATCTCTATCACTGACAATGCTCTTGGGGAGCCCATGCAATCTGAATATTCTTTGAAAAAAATATTAGCCACTTGTGTGGTACTAAAAGACGATGTAACAACAAATAAATGAGCAAATTTTGTCAACCTATCCACTACCACATAGATGCAATCCTTACCCAAATATTTAGGCAAACCGGTGATGAAATCCATGGAGATACTGTCCCATTTTTGCTCCGGAATGGGAAAGGGTTGTAATAGGTCAACTGGACATGTAAGTTTTGATTTGTTTTGTTGACATACCTTACATTCATTCACATATTTCTGAACATCTTCCTTCAGCCCCTTCCAAAAAAACCTTTGCCTCAATTGTCTATAAGTTTTGAAGATCCCCGGATGGCTCGCTAGTGGGGAATCATGTGCTTCTTGCAAAATTCGCTACTTGAGCTTTGAGTGCTGAAATAAATAAATTCTTCCCTTATAATATATCAGCCCATTAAAAATCCTGTAGTTATCATCCCCTTTGATTCCATCCAACACATCACAAGCAAATTTGTCTTTAGCATATTCAACTAGTAGCATGTTTTTCCAATCCTTGGAAATGTCCATGAGAGAAAAAGAAGGTCTTCTTGATAAAGCATCTGCTACTATATTATTCTTTCCTTTGACATATTCAATATCAAAATCATAATCTTGAATCTTGCTTACCCACTTTTGTTGCCTTTCATTTAGATTTTTTGGGTGAGAAAATGTCTTAGACTATTGTGGTCAGTTTTCACCACAAACTTGCTGCCCACTAAGTATTGTCTGAATTTGGCCAATGCATGCATAATGGCCAGGATTTCTTTATCATAGATGGAGTAAATTGTTTCATGAGGTTGCAAATTTCTTCTCTCAAAGGCTATGGGGTGTTGGCCTTGCTTTAGGACAACCCCTATTGCTCCACCTGAAGCATCACATTCCACAACAAAAGGTTTAGTAAAATCAGGAAGTGCAAGTATGGAAAAAATACTCATTACCTCTTTCATTTTTTGGAAGGATTTTTCATCCTCTTCATCCCACTTGAAAGGATCCTTCTTAGTGAAATCAGTGAGTGGAGAAGTCAACTTTGAGAATCCTTTCACAAATTTTTTGTAGTAGGTGCATATGCCAATAAATCCTCTCAATTCGGTAATATATTTTTGTGATGGCCATTCTAAGATATCCCTAATTTTTTCCATGTGTACCTTCACCCCTTCTTGCCCAATAATGTGCCCAAGATACAGTAGTTATTTCATCCAAAATTCACATTTTGATAGCTTAGCAAATAAGGACTCTTCTTGCAAAATTCTCAACACAATCTCTAATTGTTGCAAATGCTCTTCCCATGTTTTACTGTAAATGAGAATGTCATCAAAGAAAACCAAAACAAACCTTCTTAGTTGCTTTCAAAAGATCCTATTCATGCATGCTTGAAATGTGGCTAGAGCATTAGTTAACCCAAAAGGCATGACAATGAATTCAAAGTGGCCATAATGACATCGAAAAGCAGTCTTTTGCACATCTCCATCTTTCATTCGAATTTGATGATCTAAGGTCAATTTTGGAGAAGTATTTGGCCCCATGTAGCTCATCTATGAGCTCATCAATCCTAGGAATAGGATACCTATTATTGATAGTCTTTTTGTTCAAGGCTCTAAAATCTATGCACATTCTCATTGTTCCATCTTTCTTCTTTGCTAGCACTACTGAAGAAGCATAAGGGCTAGAGCTTGGTCTAATGAATCCCAACTATAGAAGTTCTTGGATAGATTTTTCAATCTCATCTCTGAAATTTTTAGGATGTCTATAAGGTGGTATCTAAATGGGTGAAGTTCCCTCCTCCAAAACAATGCTGTGCTCAACCCCCCTATCTAGTGGTCTACCATGTGGAAGGTCTCTAAAAACTTTTTCATATTTTTGCAAGAGTCTCTCTATCTCCTTTGGGTGTTCAACAATATTTATATTTGTCTTGGGAGATGTAATATGACATTCAACTGCCCATTCTATGTCCCCATGCCTCAATATAGATCTCATACTATTGCAAGTTACTACTTGATTTGGATAAGTGTGCTTCCCTCTCACCACTCTTAGTACTCCTTTTGAATCTTGGAATTTCGTTTCAGGAATTTGATAATTTACTGTATGCTCTTATATTGAATACAACCATTGCACTGCCAAAACCACATTAGTATCAGCAACATCAACCACATAAAAACTATCAACAAAAGTATAGTTACCTACGGTGACTTGCAGCTTTGGAACCCATGTTTTGCATTGCACTGTGTTGTGACCGGGAATGACAACTGTGAAGCCATCAAATGGTTCAATAGGTATCTTTCTTTTCTCCACCATCTTTGCATCAATGAAGTTATGGGTGGCTCCTCCATCTACCAAAACTGAATTTCTTTGTCCTAGTACCACACCCTTGCATCGGATAGTATGATAGCGAGGTACTGCTGAAAGTACTGCCATTCTTGCTTTATCCAATGAGAGTTGATTTCCTTCTTGTCTTTCCTCTTCTACTATTGTCTCATATGCCTCCTCTTGATATGAAATATTTCCATCTTCATCCATGCCCCCATCATACCCCTCATTATAAGAAAATAATTCTATGTATTGATCCCTTCCTTTAGTACATTTGTGCCCCTATGTCCATGGTTGAAAGCATGTGAAGCACAATTTCTTTTTTCGAAGTTCATCCTTGTTTAGTCCTTCTTTTTAATTCCTTTCAAATGAATCTTTTTTCCAAGGTTTCTTATCATATGTATCCCTTTTCCAAGGTTTCTTTTCAAATTTGAAGTTAGGCTTGGGAGGAAATCTTGTTCTAGGAAGCACATTTTGGAGATCCCTAGTCAAGCTCATTGCATCTTTTAATGTAGTTGGATTGTGGGATTTGACCAAACCTTTTAAGGGTTCAGCCAAACCTTCAGTGAAAAACAATGCCAATATTCCCATAGATACATTAGCCACCTTAACTGATAATTTTTGAAAGTCCAACATATATTTAGTAGGGGTCCCAGTTTGCTTCAATTGAGCTATTTATTTGAAAGACAATTTTGGATCTTTTTGTTCAAATCTTTCTAGTACCCTGTCAACAGATTCTCCATATCTTTTAACCTGATCATGACCCAAGGTTTTCATCCCATGAAACCACCATTCATTGGCATCTCCTTCCAAATGCAAAATGGCCATTTTTAATGCATCCTCTTCAAACATAGGATTCAACTGAAAATACACATCCAATTTTTGCACCCAAGTGTTAGTAGAATTTTGAGAAGAACCATCAAAGGTAGGAAGTGACATTTTTCCAATAGCACTATTTAATTATTTGTTTTGGAATGGACTCCTATTGTCTTCCCTCATTTTCATTTTATGTATAGCATTAATATATTCACTGAATGGTAAACCTCTTTTACACTCTTCACTCAACCCATTCTGTTCATTTGCTAGTTTAATACTATCCACCTGAATGTCAGGCTATTCTTTGCGTATGAGAAATTTAGGTGCAGTATGCCTTTATGTGCTTTGAAATTCATCAGGTCTATTATGTGGTCCTGTGCTTGAAAAAATATACTCACTCCTTTTTATCTTTTCCCTTGAGTGTGAATCATTGTTATCTCCTATCACCCCTTTGCTTCCAAGTTGGTTGACCAACAATTCCAATCCTTGCATCATTTTGTTACCCATTCTTTCTATATTGGTGGAAAGTTTAGAGAAACATGGTTCTAAGGTTGCAATAAGTTCCTCCCGATGTCTTAATTTTTCATCCTCCTCTCTACCCATGGTTTTAGAAAAAAAACTCTTTTTCTTCTGTCAAGCACTCTAATTGCAGATAATTAAATATCAACACACAGAGCGTATGAAATTTATTGTCAACCCGAGAAAGTCTTTTTATTTCAAAGGACAAGTGCACAATATATGCTTAAACACAAACCATTAGAAGTGAATACTTTTATCTTCTATCATCTATGTTCATCCCAAGAATCTACGCAATCCCAATTGCCTTCTAACTGCTGTACTACAATCCTTTTCTATTATGCATCAAGCAGAACGAATATCAGATCTAATCAACGATTGCAGGAAGGAAATCTCAATTGCATTCTAAAATAATCAACTGTCTAATGAAATCAAGCTGGGAATCATGAAGCATGACCTGAACATTACTCTAGAATTTAATAAGGGAGATTGAAGCAACTGTTCTAAGATGCTGAATTGCAAAATATAAATCAATCAACACATAACAGGAAAGCTAATTCGTAGGAACTTCTGGGATTACGTTTCAGCTGCAGGATGAGCACAACAGTGTGAACAGAAATTGAATTACATAAAACAAACCTGACTCAGTCGACTGTTATTGATACCATTTACCAATCTCACAAATAAATCATTTACTGAGAAATCCACACAATGAATATTGCTGCTGCGTACAAAAGAAAGATCAAATCATCACACAACAGAAAGATGAAATCCTAAATTAACACAGCAATCTCTGTGGAAGACGGGCCCAGTCTTCACACAGAGACGCTGGTTGAACAACACTCTCTTTAACTCAGAAGCAACTCCTTATATTAACAGAAGGATGAGTACACAGTTTCGGCTTCACTGCTAATACAAGATGAATTAATTCATTGCTGTCCAACCCCTCGATCGAGATAATACCACATATTTATACATACAGTTGCAACATCTAAACCTATAATTGGGCAGCCATGAAGATCTATGATCTTCAGGCGCCCTAAATAATCTAGCTATTACAATGCGTGGCAGAACTGAAATATCCAAATATGAGAGGAGTTATCAACTGTCCCAAGAGTGGCGGTCCTTCCAGCTCACAGCTGGATTCGAGCAGCGACATACTTAAGATAGAACTTTATGTTACAGCTGCCCTGCCACGACTGTGCCTTGATTGACGATTTGAGCCCCAAGGAACCTTCCTTAAGCAATGGACGTCCCTTCCTCCGTGACTTGTTCAGCTCCGATCTTCCTGCGGTCTATTTATCTTACTACCTTCATAATTTGCATCATGTTAGCACGAATTAAGAGATGCACAGCTTAAATCATCACAATCATAAGTATTAATACAATAAAACAATAATCGGCCATACCTTGGTAATTTGGGGAATATATAAGGACAATAAGTTGAATTGCCAAGGTAATTGGTGTAAGACAAGGTAAGGGACAGTGATAAATGATGGTCAAAAAGGGCCAATTCTGGGCTCAACATCTCCCCCCAACTATCCTGTTGCATGTCCTCATGCAACAACCTGCATCTGAATATTGTACTGAACCTTGTCCAGGCAAGAGGAAAGAATGTAGATAAATCAGGCATCCCCTCTATCCCTTTGAAAAATTTCTGTGAGCAACCCAGCAGCTCCCAACTTTACTGTTCCCCTTCTCCCGCTACTTGCTAATATCTGCAGTTCTCTTATGCTATGCCTGGGGAAGTTGAAAAGACACACTCAATCTGAATCCAATTCAATGATACCTGTAGGAGGTGGAAGCACTGGTTCTTGTGGGACAGTGTCTTCCAGCGCATCTAATCTTATCAAGGGAGTTGCTGGTTCTTGTGTAACAGCAACATCCCTTAAACCTTCTTCAGCAGCTGCCTTTATTGCTTTTGGAGACACTGGTTCTTGTGTAACAGTGTCTTCTTTGTCAATTGGCTGCTGAGATTGGATATCCTTTTCAATTTGCAGCTCCTCCTCCAAGATTTCAGTGTCACCTGAGCAGGGTGTCTGTACCTGTTCATCATCACTCCATTGTGTATCAGGAATGATCTCTACTCCCGGGTTATCCTCCAACTGCAGTTCAGGGGTTCTTACTGCAGCATCCAAGGATGTTGGTTCTTGTGTGACAACATCCTGGCTTACATCTTCATCTTTATTTTGCTGCAGCTCCTCTTCTACGAGTTCTGTATCATGAGAGCTTTCTGGGGTCACCACCCAGAGTTCATCGTTGAATGCCAGAATATCCTCTGTCCCGGCTTCTTCTTCTGTCTGCTCAGTCGGTTGGACGGTCAAGTTCAGGATTGCTGGTTCTTGTGTTGCAGCATCCTGTTTCAACTTGTCACTGTCCTGCATTTCCATTTCTCCTTCTAAAATTATTGTGTCCTGGGAACGTTCTGGGGTTACAGCACAAAATTCTTCACTATCCTCCAGAGTATCCCTTGGCTCCATGATTTCTGTGTCATGAGAACACTCTGGGGTCTCACTATACTCTTTTATAAGCTCCAGAGCATTCTTCATCTCCCGTTCTTCTCCCATTTGTTCTATGATTTCTATGTCGTGGGAGCATTTTGGAATTGCCATACATTCCTTATAAATTTCCAGGGCATCCTCCACTCCCTGTTCTTCTCCCATCTGTTCTATGACTTCTGCATCATGGGAAGTAGCAGCTGCAGCAAGGATGTTTAAAGGTGCTGGTTCTTGTGTTGCAGCATCCTCTTTCTCCACTGCTTTCCCTTCTGTGGCTGCAGGCTGTTGTGTTGAATAGGTGCTAAGTAAAATTTTATGGCCTGCTTCCTCAAAGATCTCCCCACAGGTGGGGCAGAGTATTCGCTCATCCTTTTCTCCAGCTTCAGCAGAAGCTGTTTCCTCCACTTGGTCTGCAGCCTCTATTAATGTATACATCTTTCTTCCACCCTGCTTTTGGCAGATTTCCTTCCATGTTTCCAGCTCCTTTCTAAGTGCTTGGAGGTCCTCTTTCAGCATTGCATTCTCATACAAGAGTCCCTCAACCCCCGGCTCTTCCTCCACTGGCCTTTGTGGAGCATCCCTCGGTTTCGGTGTAAGGATTGGGGGTTCAACCTGTGTCTCTAAGGTTGCCCATTTTGTTCTGGCTGCCTCTGCTGCTGTGATTGACCGAGTTCGTTTCCTTCTGATTGGTGCCACTAAATCAAACTCATTGGTGGCCCTCTTCCTTTTCTGTGGGGGTTTCTTTTGTGACTTTCCTTTTTGTAGTGTTTCTTCTCGTGGAGCTGGAATATAGGGAGGCAAAGCTGAAGTTAAAGGAATATTTACCTGCCCTCCATGCTGTTCTTCTTCAATCACAGCTGCTCCTCCTGCCCATTCCGGTGAAGACTCGATTGTGACCAGCTCAATGTCGTCCTCCATTGCTCTAGCTCCGTCATCTTCAGGTTCCATTGTCGCAGCTTTTGATGCTGCTCCAATTTCACCTTCTGCTGTCGGAGCTGCCCTGTTGTCTAGGTTTTCCACGAGGGTTTCATCTATATTGTCGCCTGACAGCTTTGTTTGCGCTTCCCCTCGCTCTCCTTCAGATGCAGTGTCATCCCCCACTGGTTCTGCTTGTGCTGGGGATTCATATACTTCAAACGGCTCTGCCTGTGCCTCGGGTTGTTCTTCTTCTGTAGTTTTGTCAACCCCTGATGTTCCTGCCTGTGCCCCCTGTTGCTCTTCTTCCGTTTCATTCCTCCCGGATGGTCCTGCCTGTGCCCTCTGTGGTTCTTCTTCCGTTTCATCCCTCCCGGATGGTCCTGCCTGTGCCCTCTGTGGTTCTTCTTCCGTTTCATCCCTCCCCCCAACTTCACTGGAGGAACTCCGGTCCTCCTGTTGTGGCGGAACCGGTAATTGCTGTAATGGAATAACCCTCAAGGGAACAGGTTGCTGTGGCCGGGTGATGAATTGCTCCCATGTTATATTATGTTGGGCCAGGGTTCTTTTAATAATTAACTTAATGAGGCCATGGTGGGTGGGGGAGGATAATGGGTGCTTTGCAGATTGGACGAATGTTGCCATATGGCGCAAATCATGCAATAGGTAAAATGGAATATTTAACAAAATGCCATGACGGAGATGAGAAAGCAAAGGAAGTTCAGAGTTGTACACAGTTTGGTATCTACCTTCGCAAGTTATGTATTTCTTGAGGAAGATAGCGACCTGGTCCCATGGCTGCGGCAGTGACTTCAATGCAATCCCTCTCCTGGATGCTTCAACTTGCTCCCCTGGAAGTAAAAATTGTTCCCGTGCAACCGTTGCAGGGACTCGACGATTAAACCAAGGTTTTCCCACCAATGGGATAGCTGTAACCTCGGATATAATGACCTCCGAAACATCTATACACAGCCCCCACACCGTGGAGTGTGTTTTAGTAAGATTCAATGCGAATTGCAGGGCTGCGTCCCGGTCGAATCCATCCAATCGTTCAAAGAACTCGACCCAGCCAGCGGCTTGAAAAATGGCCAGAACCTGCAAATTCCGTCTAAGTTCCCGGGTATTGAAAGGTTCATGGCGAACTGGAATGCCCATGGTCCTGGCTGCAAGATAGAACTGCTGTTTCGACAGAGTACAGGATCCAGAATAGAAGTTGCAGCGCGGAGAATGCACGAATCGTTGAGCGGAGACGTTGAGCGAATGAACTAATTTGGAAAGTTAAGCGCAGAGAGGAGTTTAAAGTTTTCATGCCGAATTGGGGAAGGTGGCAGTTATTAGTATGACGTCGTACGAGGGAAAGGTTCAATCAGATATAAATGGTGGTACGAGTGAAGGTACGGCCAATCTCGTTTACATGATATCAATACTTAGTCACGTGATAAATGAAAGCCATACCTCATAAAACTGTGCGTCGGAAGGCTGCGGAAACTGGTGGAGCATGGAGTTGGTGACGTCATGGAGCCGAACGCGTGCACAATCAGACGTGGAATCATGATGACTCGGATAAGGCACTGATTTCCTTCGCCGGTAAAACACAAGGCGTCGCATCCTCCGGGTTGAAATGATGAGTTCGCAGGCAGGACTGGGCTGAATCAGCGTCATAATTAGCAAGTTGAACAATCCTTCTGTTAACACGGGAGTTACCACTGCAAATTGCCAAAGAAATGATCACACGGCCGATGAAAAAGCTTGTTGCAGCTGACAAGAAAGAAGTTACAGCCATCGGGAAAGAATTCGTGGCAGCCGGAAAAAGATTCACAATATCCGGGAAAAATTACGGCTGTCACGGGAAAATTTTACAGCGGCAGAAGAAACTTACGGCTGGCGGGAAAAGATTTTTCGAATATGGGAAATATGTCGCAGCCGCTGGAAAGAAATGACAGCTGTGGTGTGGAAGTGACTTGGTCAATGAGGTGGCGGCCGGGAAGTGATGTGGCGACTGCAAGAAAAAGATGTTGCAGCCGTCGAAGTTACAGCCGCCGGGATTGCAGCTGCCGGAGTTGCAGCTATCGGAAAAGATTTTGACGGCGGACGGGAAAAATTTACGGCTACCGGGAAATGGAGAATACGGTTGTGGCTGGTAAATGGAATGGTAGCTGCGGAAAATGAGATGGCAGCCGTGGAAGATGAGGTGGCCATAGCTGGTGAATGAAATGGCAGCTGCGGAAAAATGAGATGGCAGCCGTGGAAGATAAGGTGGCAGCCGCGGAAACTGGAGTTGCAGCCGCCGAGATTGCAGCTGCCGGAGTTGCAGCCGCTGATGTTGCAGCCGCAAAAGTTGCAGCTGTCGAAAAAGATTGACGGCTGTCGGAAAGGGCATTACGGATCCCGGAAAAATATGTTGCAGCTGCCGGAAAATATGTTGCAGCTGCCGAATTTTTTTTTTTTTTTTTTTTTTTTTTTTTTTTTAACACAAGGACGGCACAGAGAGATTTTCATTATGGGCCCCAAACGTTCTCCTGGCGCTTCCCTGAAATTTTTTTCTTAAAAGACAACAGCAAGCAAAGAGATCAAATGAAAAAAAGAAAAAAACGACAATTATACGCTACAGCAAGAAATTATTTATGTACAGCAAATATGATTTTCATTTTAAGATTTGGTAAAGGTAGAAAAATGTTCCTGCTCTGGTGCCAATTGGTAGTTTGGATCAGCAGCAATCTGTGAAATGAATGCATCTTTCGAAATGGGCTTCCGATACAGTCGCAGCCTGTGGCCATTAACAAGTAATGGCATACGGTTTTCATCAATGGTGACCAGGCGAACAGTGCCGTTGTCAAATACCCTGTCAACCAAATATGGACCCAGCCATCTTGTGCGTAATTTCCCTTTGAAATCTTTCTTGAATCTAGAGTCGTACAGTAGTGCCCAGTCTCCTTCATGGAAGATTTTCTTTTTGATGAATCGGTCATGCCAGTTAGATCTCTGTTGCTGAAGCAGCACAGTCTGGTCTACCGCAGCTAATCGTTTCTCATCCAGTTCATTCAATTGATTCAATCTTCTTTTCTGGGCTTCTGTTACATCCAGGTTCATTTCAATGGTTGTTTTCAGGGTCTTGATCTCAAATTCAATTGGAAAGATGGCACTCTTACCATACACCAGATCATAGGGAGAAAAGCCCGTGGTGTTGCGCCAAGTCGTGCGATATGCCCACAGTGCTTCTGGAAGTCTGTCAGCCCAATCCCTTCGATGGCTTTTAACTGTTTTAGTAAGGATTGCTTCGATAACTTTATTAGTGCTTTCCACCTGACCATTGGCCTGGGGATGATAAGGTGAAGCTATCTTGTGCTGCACATGATACTTCCGGAGCAAAGATTCAAATTGATGTGAAATAAATTGTGGTCCGCCATCGGTAACTACTTCCTTTGGTACTCCAAAACGGGTAAAAACTTCACTGTACAGGAAATCAATCACCGCCTGGTCGTTTGCCTTAGCCAAAGCTACAGCTTCTACCCACTTAGTCATGTAGTCTGTACACACCAAGATGTAAATCTTTTGTTTGGAAGGAGGGTTGATAGGACCAACAAAGTCCAATGCCCATCTATCAAACGGTTCTAGTACCACTTGGGGCTGTAAAGGCATCTGGTCTGTCTTATTAGGTTGGCCCATCCTTTGGCAGCTGTCGCAGGACTGAACATATTTTTTAGCATCTCTGAACAGTGTCGGCCAATAATAGCCCATTCGCAACGCCTTATGTCCTGTTCTTTTATCTGCAAAGTGTCCTCCGCAAGGTTCATCGTGACAGGCCTTCAGTATATGAAAGATCTCATCTTCCCTTACACATCTTCTAATTTCAAGATCAGGTCCTGTGTAAAAGAGGTGGCCTTTGAGCCAACAATACCTGGCACTTTGCTGAATAATTTTTCTTTTCTCTCGTTTAGACATATGTGGCGGAAGTTTCCCTGCAGCCAAATAATTAGCAACATCTGCATACCAGGGTGAATGAGCTGAGAGTGCAAATAAATGTTCATCCGGGAAAGCATCCTCAACAGGTGAACTGTCATCACTGTTAGTAAATCGTGATAAAAAATCAGCAACAACATTTTCTTTTCCAGGTTTATCTATAATAGTAATATCAAATTCCTGTAATAATAAAAGCCACCTGGTTACTCTGGCATTAGTGACAGGTTTATTCATTAAATACTTAATGGCAGAGTGATCAGTATGCACAAATGTAGGATACCCAGTAATGTAATGCCGAAACTTATTAATAGAATAAACAATAGCAAGAAATTCTTTTTCAGTAACAGTATAATTTAGTTCAGCAGGGGCTAAGTTTTTACTCACATAATAAATAGCATAAGGTACTTGACCATCCTGCTGTCCTAGTACTGCTCCAATGGCGGTATCAGAAGCATCTGAAGAAATGTGGAAAGGTATGGTCCAATTAGGTCCCCTTAAAATAGGGGCTGTGGACAGTTTCTCTTTAAGCTTATCAAATGCTGTCTGGCATGCTGTACTCCATGCAAACTGCACATCCTTCATTAACAATGAAAACAAAGGAGAAGCAAGTTTGGAGAAGTTTTCTATGAATCTCCTGTAATACCCAGCATGTCCCAGAAAACTTCGCACCTCTTTCTGAGTTGAAGGGGTTGGTATATTCTTTATCACCTTAATTTTTGAAGGATCCACTTGAATACCGTTAGTAGAGATGAAATGTCCTAATACCACCCCCTCACTCATCATCATGTGGCATTTTTCAGTGCTCAGTGAGAGGCGAGCCTGTTCACAGCGAATTAAAACCTTCTTCAAATTTTCCAATGCTTCATCAAAATCCCTGCCATAAGGAGTGAAATCATCCATAAAAACTTCCATGCTATCATTTACCAATTCAGAAAATATGCCAATCACAGCTCTTTGGAACGTTGCAGGTGCATTGCACAACCCAAAGGGAAGCACCCTGTAGGCGAACGTTCCCCAAGGGCAGGTGAAGGTGGTCTTATCCTGATCCTCTGGAGCAATCTGGATTTGATTGTACCCACTGAATCCGTCCAGGAAGGAGAAGAACTTCTTCCTAGATAAGTTATCAAGTACCTGGTCAATAAAGGGCAGAGGAAAGTGATCCTTTTGTGTAGCCTTGTTCAGCTCCCTATAATCGACACAGACTCTCCATTTACCGTTTTTCTTGGGTACAATTACAAGTGGGGAAACCCACTCACTGTCTGAAATAGGATAGATGAATCCTGCTTCCAAGAGTTTCTGGATTTCTTCCTTCACTATATCCCTCAGATTGGGGTTCATGCGTCGTTGGGGTTGACATACAGGCCGGGAGTCGTTTTTAATATAAATATGATGAGTGCACAGACTAGAAGGAATACCCTTCATGTCTGTATACTCCCAGGCGAATGCCCCCTTACGTTCCTTCAAGAGATTGGTTAGGCGCTTTTGTTCTTCTGAGGAGAGAGCAGGATTGATGTTCAAAGTTCTTCCAGGCTCTACCTCAATAGGAATACTTCTCGAGCTTTTCAATACTGGGATTATATTTGCGTCATTGGCTAGTGCTTCCTCCGTAAGCTGTTCTTGTTCTTCTTTGCCGAGGGTACTGTTCAGAAGTTGATAAACTTCCTTGTCTACAGAAGCAGGTTCGCTAATGAAATTATTAATGGCATCGTCTTCTGTTTCGTTTTTGAAAGTTAGTGCCTTCCCTATTGTTAGTAATGGCTGAACATCTTCTTCTTCTTCTTGTTCTATCCAAAGGGAGGTTTCAGTTTCTAGACTCGGCCTTGCTGGAGGGTACAGGGTAAGATTTTTGGTTTCCATGCCATCAGATATAGTCATAGATCCTGATCGACAGTTGATGCAAGCATCAGCTGTAGCCAACCAATGTCTCCCTAAAATCAATGGATGTCCCCCCAGCTGTGATTTTGGCTGTAATACCAGAAAATCGGCAGGGTATTCCCACGAGTCTACTGAAATAACGAGGTCGTCCAAAATCCCTTCAGGTCTGATGGTGGATCTGTCTGCCAGTTCTAAGATAGTAGGGGTCGGTCTAATATTGGTGAATCCGAGCTTTTTTACAGTCTCCATTGTTATAACATTGATCGCAGCTCCTAAATCTACTAGTACGTTGGGTATCTGCGTTTGTCCTATGTGTACAGTGACAGTAGGATTGCCGGGATCCTCATACTTAGTTACAGGGGTTTTTCCAGTCATTAAAGCGGATAAATTCCCTATAACATGAACAGTAGGAGGATCTCTGGGTTTCCTTCCCGGTCTTTTAGTGCACAGGTCCCGAACAGTTCTAGCGTAGATAGGTACATCTTGAAGAGCTTGTAAAAGGGGAATCTTAACATAAAGGTTCTTCAATTCTCCTAAGAGATTGAACTGAGGTTGCCCCCCTCTTTGTGGCAGCATCAATCTCTCAGGGTAAGGTGGTTGCCTTACCAACTGGGTGGGCTGCGTGTTATCCACTTCATCGTTCAATGTTTCAGCCCTCCCATCTGAGGGATGCTCAGCATCTTCAATGATAGGAACCGGATCAAAAGGATGCTGGGAACTCTCTCCTTTGTCATACACAGTTGGTGGAATATTTTCTGAAGTTACACGTTCTACTACCTTCCCAGACCGTAAGCGAATGTCATTACAAGGTACAGGGGAGAGAGAGTAGGCTGGCATATTGAGAGTTTCCAGTTGCTGGACTGTTTTATTATTTGGGTTAGGGTTAGGTTGGGCAGGCAGCTGAGGCCGTATTGGTATGTTAGGCACAGGATTATTTTGCAGCTGCAGCTGCGACTGCTGAGGTAGGTATTGAGGATATTGCTGAAATTGAGGATATGGAGGATACGGTAACTGTTGAGGTGGAGGTGGTTGAGGAAACTGATTCCCAGGATGGAAGTTCCTCCATCCAGGAGACCATGAAGTAGGTTGATGAGGTGGCTGTGTCCAAGGACTCCATGAATTATAACCTTGCATCGTAGGTTGAGGAGAATTCCACTGAGCATAATTTGAAGGGAATTGTGTATTCACGTTTTGCATATTAGTATTCCAATTATTCAAATTATTCAAAAATGGAAATGAATCGGGAGACATACCTTGATTCCGGGGCTGCCAGGGTTTCTTCTGTGCAATAAAGTAGGCTGAATCCACCTCTGGAGTTGATGCCTGCAGAACAGCTTTCACTTGGGGCAGCGTGGGGCATTCTTTCATATCATGATTCAGCTCGCACAATTGACATACTTGAACTTTGTCAAGGGGGCATTCTTTCAGTGGATGAGTCTTTCTACATCGGGGACAAAACACCCCTAGTGTGAGATCCTCCACTGCCTGTCTTTGCTTGGCCTTCAAGACGTCAATCTCTGAAGAGATAGAGCTCATCATTTCTGTTTTAAAGTTTTCAAGAAGATTGCCTATCTCTGCACGTGTAGCTCCCCCATTGGATGACTTCTGAGTTCTGTCGAAGACATCACGTTCCAGGTTATTTCGTTTATGCTGCTTATTATGCCTAGAAGATCCCCTGGAATATCTCTTACATAATTCCACAATTG
The DNA here is from genome assembly GCA_027924585.1 of Larix kaempferi. NCBI lineage: Eukaryota > Viridiplantae > Streptophyta > Pinopsida > Pinales > Pinaceae > Larix > Larix kaempferi. The sequence goes on along the minus strand of BSBM01001409.1, from coordinate 2,258,001 downwards.
TCTCAAAAGATTCTTTAGAGATATCCCCCTTTCCTAATAAATTTAGCATGTCTAAACAATCGTCCCTGATTCCTCGAAGCAGGATTATCTTAAGCACATCTAGTCCCATGTTCGTCTGTCCAGCTCTCTGCACATTGTACAGCAACCTCTCTACAAAATCCTCCAAGCTTTCGTCCTCCTTCTGTACCATTTTGAATAACTCCTCCCTCTTGTCCCTGGTGTTGCAATATTCTTGATATTTTTCCAGGAACACTTGCTTCATCTTGTTCCAATTAGCAACAGTTCCTCCCCCAAGGCTCATGAACCAACGTAATGCATTGTCCTTCAGGGTGGCAGGAAAAAGCTTCAACTTTTGAGCATCTGTGACATAATCATAGCTGCGACAGAGGATATCGAATTCAAACAGGAATTCGTCTGGATCTTCTGCCGCCCTGCCATGGAAGCGGGGGTAACACCGACGGTGAGATGTTTTTCATAGGAGCTGTCCCCTCGAGCTGCTGTATTGGGAATTGCAATGTAGCCATAGTTTCTGGCGGGGAATTATCTTCATGATGGTATTGTACCACTGCTTCTTCCTCTTCATTCTCATGTCTTTTATTCATCTTTTCTTCTGTATTGTCTCCTTCGTTTGTTCCTTTATCCCTTACCTCAGTTGTAACAGCTGCGTATTGTTCGGATGTAACAGCTGCGTATTCTTCGGTTGCAGCAGCTCCGTATTCTTCGGTTGTAGCAGCTGCGTATTCTTCAGTTGTAACAGCCGAATCAGCTGTTCCTTATTTAGCAGGAGTATATGCAGAAATCACCGCTGCTCCTGTATCTTCCACTGTAGATCCTGATGCTAACGCTCCAGGATCAGTAGGGCCTCTTTTGATAGGAGTCCCCTGTTGACGAGATCTGACAGCTGAATCAGTTTTGTCAACAAGGTCGTCAATGAATGTTCTTCTGCCCAGCGGTGGACCTCGACCACGACCCGAACCACTTGTACTGTTAGTAATTTGTGGGGTTTTGGGGGTCGGGAGGTGATCGCGTTTTACCCCCCTCGTATTCATGCGAAGCAGATCATTTCAAAAACAACCAAAAGACTAACTGAAAGCAATTATCAGATACAACTAATGACTAGTGTTTAATTTTTATCCTTCCCCGGCAACGGCGCCAAAATGTCAAGCACTCTAATTGCAGATAATTAAATATCAACACACAGAGCGTATGAAATTTATTGTCAACCCGAGAAAGTCTTTTTATTTCAAAGGACAAGTGCACAATATATGCTTAAACACAAACCATTAGAAGTGAATACTTTTATCTTCTATCATCTATGTTCATCCCAAGAATCTACGCAATCCCAATTGCCTTCTAACTGCTGTACTACAATCCTTTTCTATTATGCATCAAGCAGAACGAATATCAGATCTAATCAACGATTGCAGGAAGGAAATCTCAATTGCATTCTAAAATAATCAACTGTCTAATGAAATCAAGCTGGGAATCATGAAGCATGACCTGAACATTACTCTAGAATTTAATAAGGGAGATTGAAGCAACTGTTCTAAGATGCTGAATTGCAAAATATAAATCAATCAACACATAACAGGAAAGCTAATTCGTAGGAACTTCTGGGATTACGTTTCAGCTGCAGGATGAGCACAACAGTGTGAACAGAAATTGAATTACATAAAACAAACCTGACTCAGTCGACTGTTATTGATACCATTTACCAATCTCACAAATAAATCATTTACTGAGAAATCCACACAATGAATATTGCTGCTGCGTACAAAAGAAAGATCAAATCATCACACAACAGAAAGATGAAATCCTAAATTAACACAGCAATCTCTGTGGAATACGGGCCCAGTCTTCACACAGAGACGCTGGTTGAACAACACTCTCTTTAACTCAGAAGCAACTCCTTATATTAACAGAAGGATGAGTACACAGTTTCGGCTTCACTGCTAATACAAGATGAATTAATTCATTGCTGTCCAACCCCTTGATCGAGATAATACCACATATTTATACATACAGTTGCAACATCTAAACCTATAATTGGGCAGCCATGAAGATCTATGATCTTCAGGCGCCCTAAATAATCTAGCTGTTACAATGCGTGGCAGAACTGAAATATCCAAATATGAGAGGAGTTATCAACTGTCCCAAGAGTGGCGGTCCTTCCAGCTCACAGCTGGATTCGAGCAGCGACATACTTAAGATAGAACTTTATGTTACAGCTGCCCTGCCACGACTGTGCCTTGATTGACGATTTGAGCCCCAAGGAACCTTCCTTAAGCAATGGACGTCCCTTCCTCCGTGACTTGTTCAGCTCCGATCTTCCTGCAGTCTATTTATCTTACTACCTTCATAATTTGCATCATGTTAGCACGAATTAAGAGATGCACAGCTTAAATCATCACAATCATAAGTATTAATACAATAAAACAATAATCGGCCATACCTTGGTAATTTGGGGAATATATAAGGACAATAAGTTGAATTGCCAAGGTAATTGGTGTAAGACAAGGTAAGGGACAGTGATAAATGATGGTCAAAAAGGGCCAATTCTGGGCTCAACATCTTCTACTACCTCTGCTTCAACAAAAACTTCTTCAATTACTGGTTCAAAGGGTGGTGGTTTATTTGTTTGGATTCTTGTTAATACAATCAAGTGAAAAGACCATGCTCTGATACCACTTGTAATGTCCCTTTTTCATTTTTTATAAAAATGCCCAATTTTCCAATTTTTCCCCAATTTCGAACTTTGATTAGTTTAGCTGTTTTGGCCTCCAAATTAACCCAAATGCTCCCAAATATTATGTAAGGGTATATGAATGATATTTAGACTTTAATATTAGGTTCAGGAATAATTTATAACCCTCAAAAGACTTCTGCAAACTTGATTTATATTCTGGTCAATGTATGGGATTTTAACTAGTAATTTGTGCATCAAATCCCCCCATGGGTAACACTAAAAATGGCCTCCCAAATGATTCCAAACTCCCTCTAATTTATGAACAGAGGTAGGGAATTAATTAAGGATGTTATTAAGGTCTCATGTGCACCGTTAATTGATTATTATATTTGTTCCAACTTTCTCCTATTCAGTTGCAAAAATCACCCATTCGACCCTTGGGGAAATGGCACTATTTCTTTTCCGAATGCAATTAAACTGAGTAAAAATACTTCAAATGATCAAGTACAGTACATGAAACTTGTAAAATACATCCATGGAAGTCTATTAGTCACAAATGCATCAGATAATCATCCATTCATTCAAAATCATCAGCATTATAATGGTATACATCAATGTAGTGGGGAAATGGACATTGTTTGCTCATTAATCAACATTTTTGCATATAATAAATTGGTATTTCGACCTGAGACTTTATAAATATGAAGAAAATAGTATATAATGATGATTACAATCATAAATACATCAATATAAGCTCTCCCAAGAAGCACAAGAGCTCACCAAAAACACCCTCCCTCAAGGAGCATGAATATGTCTTCAAAACTAGAAATGGTTGAGAGATGGCGCTGCACTAAAAAACACCACGAGCTTCCCTGTAGATGATACCTACAAATAAAAATCCATTAAAGCTCCATGAAAGACCTGAGTGGCCTCTCCAAACACCAACTTGGATGGGAATCTTTCACCCTCGAAATTGGCTAAGACAAGAAACTGGTCATCCACTAGCTCTCTCTTCACAAATGCAATTTTTCTCAAATAATCAAAAGCCATTCTCATACTTGATTTCTACATTTTAAAACCAAAATTATCCTTCTAAGGGTCTAAATCCTCTCATTAGGTTCTAAAGATTTCCACTTAGAAAATATTCCACATTTGCCACTTGTCTCCTAGTTTCCAACCTTCCATCTTCTTCCAAATTCGAGTAGGAGTCTCTTGGGATTCTCCAAATCCATGAGAACCTTCCTTGAGCCTATTTTTGGGGCTGACATGTCATAATGGTTAGATGTCGGAAGTCAGATCTGAATTTTTTCATAGATGTCATAGATGCTTCATCATTGTTGTCATAAGACTAGGGAATCTAGCCCAAGTGTCCACTGGCCTCCAATTTGACTCTTCCTCTTCCATGGAGGTTACCATTCCATCCCATTTTGACCTAAGATGCTCCATGCCATGTGTATGCCTTACCAACTCACCCAATAATGTTTTCCTTCCCATGGATTCGAAATGGCAAGTGAGATTTTCCATGTGGCAGTGAGAAACCAAGCTAGTGTGGGTCCCACATCCTCCAAATGTCCTCAAAACTATTTTCCACCTATAATTCCTATTGGATTCATTTATTCAACTTATTTATTAAATACTTGGACTATTCTAATGTATAAACATTATTCCTTTGCTCCCTTATTACAATTCCCAATGTACCCATTCAACCTAGGGAACTTGGTAGGATTGATGGGGATTGTCTACTATACAATTACTTGAATGGGGAAATTACAACTACCCTCATCAATACCATCTCTCCCCGCACCATCTTGCATGTATATTTCTCACATACAAAGTGCACACCTCCATTCCAAATCTTACTTACTAATATTAGGTTTAGATCCAAACCTAGGATATGTAGCACTCTAGGAATTGTTCCCGTTATTTCATCTTTCAGTTTCAATTGAAATTTATCTCATCCAACTATCCTGGTTAGTGAGTCATCTAATAGTAGTACATCAGCACCGTCTATCTTCCCATACCCACAAAACCACTCTTTGCAAGGTGTCATATGATATGACACACCATAGTTTATCAACCATGGATCATGATCTGACTGTGTACATGTGGAGGCCAAATACACATCTCCTTTCTTCTCTTGCGAAGAATTACCATCAATCAAATGATATTCCTCACTTCCTTTTCCTTTCTTGATTTTCATCAACTTATAGTTCCATTGATAATTCCTAACTTTACCACATCACCAATAGGTTTTTGTTGCCGGTCTAGGAAATTTGGTCCTAGATCTACCACTCAACTTCGATCTTCTATCGAAGGTTTCTCCTTTTCCTCTATCTACCGATTGACCTCTTACTATAACGACTTCATGGGTCAAACATTCCATGTTCTTTCATCACATCTCTTCTAATAGCATATATTGGACCACATCATTGATCTTCAATGTGGTATTGCTGCTTCCAATAGACATGACTAGGCTATCCCAGGAAAGTGGCAAAGAACACAACATACTGATGCATTTTTCCTTATTGTTAATTTTGATATCCACAGACAACAAATGACTGATTATTCTATTGAACACATTTAGATTCTCTTTAACCAAGTCACCTTCAACCATCCTCAGAAGATATAGATTCTTTTGAAGAAACAACTTGTTAACCAAAGATTTCGAATAGTAGAAGTTCCCCAACTTTTTACATAACTTATTTCCAGTGTCTTCTTTTGAGACATTCAACAATACAAAATCCATTAAAGAAAGTCAGATTATACTTCTTTCCTTTCTGTCAATATTTTTTCAGTCTTCCTTCGACACACCCATCGAAATCATCCTTGGATCAGCTGCAATCCATTGTTCTTGTTCTATAAGGATATCCTTGTTAGAATATTAAGAATATGCATAAACATATAGGAGTACATTTAAACTAACATATAAATCAATATAAAATATATACTATTCTATCCTTCTATCTATACAAACAATAATAATCATGTAAGAACAAGAGACAAGAGAACAAGAGAAAAATACACCAAATATATGTGGTAAAACCCCAAATGTAGAAGCATCCATGGAAAGGTTGGTCTTCTATTGATATTCAAAAATATCCAATCTTACAAGAGAGCTCCACTCCACATATGCTTCACATCTTTACAATAACATCCCAATGCATGAGATCACAATATTCAATGTATGACCAAAGGCTCTCTCTCACCTCTATTATATACCAAGAGGTACATCCCAAAATATATGTGGGATAAATCTGTTTTATAATATTAGATTTATTTTATTCATTTTAATGATATTTCACAAATAATACCACACGTCATCATTACATATTCTAACACTCTCCCTTAATGGTGACTAGGATAAAGAATACAAATGGAGGAAAGTGACATCACACTAACAATCCTCCATCTTAAGCTTCCAAAGATCAAAATTTTGTCCATTAAACTTTTCAATTTATATCCTTAATGTGTTATACATTCTTACTTAAATAAATATCTCCAGAGACTCCCACTGTAGCAATTATTCCCTATATCTAGGACCAAGCCAAAACCATCAACAACAAAGGCACCCCCCTATAGCCAAATATGGCTATGATACCAATTGTTGGGTCTAATACTGATTACAACAAGTTTGCAAATAGTTTCATATAGTTAAACACAAATATACATTAACAATGGCACACACAACACATTGAACACATTACATAATAGTTACCTTGGAAACCTTTCTCCTAGAGGAAAACCAACAAGCCAATGAGATTTTTCTTATCTATTAATCAAACACCAAAAAAACATGTGTTTACAACCATGACTTGCTAGACAACAAATCAAACTTCATTACATGATCATGATACACACTATAGCCCTTGCAATATATGCTTACATTGTACAACATGCATGGCCATTACATCTTATTTATAGATGCAATACAACCAACTACTCATTAATGACAATCCATAACTTCCTAACCACTTTCACTTTATTTTGTTACAACCGACTTGATTGGGTTAACTTCAGTCAATTTCCCATTTATTCTTTTGGTTGTTCCATTGAATTCTTGTGGACTAGTAATTTTATTTTGATAAAAAAACTATTCTAGTTAGTTGGATAACCATTCTTCTCCTATATGTTTCCTCCAACTCCCCTCAACCTATTCTAGTCAACTATCGAATTTTCTAGTTGATCCACATGCAAAGAATATAACATTTCCAATAGTTGGGAGGGTCAAATTTGATATGCAAGTAATTTAATAAGGGATGGGATCAATTTGGGGGATCCAAGATTCTTCCAAATATGCATCGACATGACACATGTGGAGGACCCTTCATCAATAATGCATTAGTGGATAATCAAATTCTTGATGGTGACTAGAACTTGAATTAAGGAAATTGAACAAATAATTTGGTGTTTGCATCTATCCAAATGAAAGGTGATTACATGAGAATTAAAAGGACCTACCATGCCTAATGTAGATAGAAGGGACTTACATTACATAGGACAATTTGATTGAACTTCCAAGGTAGACATGGCAATGGGGGATTGGGCCAATAAATAAACAACCTATAGTTATGGGAATCTATAGCATTGGTGATATGGTCTATGCAAGGTAAGGGGACCTTAGGTACTTTTGAAGTAGCATCAAAATTATTTCTTTGGATATGTAAGGGTCCTTCTTACAAAGGTTAGTCCTTATCCTTGTTGAAATTAACAAGTTTAGCAAGAATATAATATTGATTATGTCAAGTTTGAAGGTTGACATCAACAAAGGCCATGGAAATATTCTGGAAGGAAGCATCACTAGGATTTGTCAATGTAGATGGTTGATTCAAGCGAGGCATTTGTTGGCCCGGTTTTGCAACCAGGCTTAGTGCTATGGGCACCTGCTAACTAGTAGCAGCAGTTTCAAATAGAAATAAACAACTAACTAATCTAAACAAAACTAATCATGGATCTATGCAAGAATATAAGCAAATAATGGAAATATTTTAAATACAAGAACAAGAAAATATGAAAGAATAAATTTGTATTTAAAAATGGGGCAAGCTAATGCTTGCAATAGTAATACCTCCAATGGTGAAGGTTGATGTAGAGCAACTCCCAAGATAAGTAGCTCCAAGCTCCAAGAGGTCTCCTTCTCCAAGGTTGCTTACAATGGCCAAGAATGCTCAAGGGAGATTTTGGCAGCGTGAGGATGAGATAATGGATGGATGTGAAATGAGGAGCCCCTACCACCTTTTTATAGGTTTTGGTGGTGGGGAATACCATTTGTGGTTTTGTGGAAACCAAATGGGAAAAAGGGGTGTACTAAGGTCTTTTGGTGACCTTTTGCTGGCTTCAGAGGCTCAGATGGTGGAGAAGTGGACAAATGGGTCATGTGAATAAGGGAATGAGCTAGTGAGCACTTTTTAGGTGTTAACAGATTGCCCCCTGATGTGTGAGGGCAGGAACTCATCGTATGGCCGATAGACATCATAGTTCTTTTGTATTTTTCTGGGGTTTTAGGGGAGAGAAGAGACCGGTTGGAGACTGGAGCCACGACCCTTGGAAGCTGCAAAAACAAAAAATATTACATGGCCTCAATATGAATGAGGTATAATCTCTGATAATGGACGAGGCGGGCATTCCCATGCTCGTATCAAGACATATACATAACAATTAGTCCCAAGAAGGGGGATCTAATACATAAAGAATCTACTGGTACATCATAATGGTCCAGGGGGGAAATTACTTTGGGATATACTCCTGATCATAACTGATCTCAATGATTGATACACTGGAATAACTGATGAACTGTTGAAACTGAAGGTGTCCAACATCTGTAGGGACTCAAAGACTATGAGTCATCTCTGAGAATTCATGTAACTGTATACTCAAGGGAGTATGAAACTGGGGTACTTCTGAATACTGTCACCATGCGCAACCCGGATATCTATAGAAAAAGTGTAACTTGTATCCATAGGAAGATTCTCAAATGTGGAGGAATCAGGAGGTATCCGGGGTCTTCGACTAATAACTGAAAGGATCAATGTCCTGTGCGAATCTCAACGATGCGATCAAGGTGTTGAAGTCGAGCATGTGAGAAACAACCATTTGGAAAGGCACTGAGGATTCCTCTCGAAATGATTCGTAGGCACTCATCATAAATGGTAATGAGTCCAAGACACAGGGACCTCTAGGTCTATCCTCTGGAATAAATGTGGTTGTCGTCGACAGAGGGAGACTAGCAATTAACAAGGCAATGATTTTTCCTTGATAGGAGCACGAGGTGTAGAACTGAAGTGTTGTAGTATTGATGGTAGGACTGACATACTTGTGGGGATGGGAAATAACTGGGTGAAAAAGTGGGTAGACTCAAACTTCCTTTGTTCAGAGCATGATGACATGGTTGACCTGGCAGCGTAGAGAACTGACTTGCAGGTGTGGGGATCATTGCTTTGATTGACTGAATGGTATATATTGACTCTGGGGGGGGGAGGACGAGCTGATAGGTGCTGTCGAGGGATTTTCAAGGTGACATACTGTAGAATACTCTGAACAAAGGAGACCAATCATGGGGAAGCTGTCATATGAGTAGATGTGATCTGTCGTGGCGCCAAGAGGCACCATTGATTCCTTCTTCGTAGTTTTAATGAGCTCCAAGAAGGGATAAAAGTGTGCTCTGAAATGGTACGGTCATGTGGATTTTGTGAGCCCAGGACGGCTCATGCTCATGGTTGCTTTCATGTTTAGAGAGTCTGAAAACGGTAAGTGGACTCTATTGGTGTTCTTTTTCGTAGTTTAGTCTCCAAGGCCCGAAAAAGCATAAAATGATGCAGATGGAGAACTCTTCTAGCCGATGTGACTAGAGTATTCCTTTTTCGTAATTAGTCTACAAGGTCCGGAAAAGGGGTAAAATTATACCAGGTAGACGCCCTTTCAGATACGTTTAACGAGCATGAAAGGAAGCAAGGTTGCTCGGCAATCTTTTCATTGTTTTTAGGAGTCAGAAAAGAGCTTAACAGAAACTCCCTAAGTGCCTTTTTCGTAAAAGGGGTTGCTCGGCCCGAAAAAGGGATAAAATTATACCGAACAAAGAGGGATTGATGGGAGCGAGGAAAAGGTCTCAAGCATCATCATGTGTGCGGGATACTGGATCCGGTGACATACAGATTGTCAAAAGGAGGCTACGACCAATGTGGCGCGCAAACCGAGGCAATGAGAGGGCATGGGAAAAATGCCCAAAAAATCTAAAGGTGAGAGCGAGAAATGATCTCAAGCATCATCACAAGCGCGGAAAACTGAATCTGGCGATATAAGACACTTTGAAAATGGATAACGGCCGATGTGGCACGCAAACCGAGGTGACGGGGGGGCATGGGAAAAATGCCCAAAAAAATAAAAAGGTGAGAGCGAGAAATGATCTCAAGCATCATCACGAGCGTGGAAAACTGAATCCGGTGATATAAGGCACGTCGAAAATGGAGAGTGACCGATGTGGCACGCAAACCGAGGTGACAAGGGGGCATGGGAAAAATGCCCGAAAAATCTAAAGGTGAGAGCGAGAAATGATCTCAAGCATCATCACGAGCGCGGAAAACCTAATCCGGCGATATAAGACACGTCAAAAACGGACGACGGCCGATGTGGCACGCAAATCAAGGCCACGAGGGGGGCCAATAAATGGTCGAAAAATGGACCCTGTAAAAACGGGAAAAGGAAGGAACCTGCATGAAGTTCTCACTGTGCTGATTCAACGGTACTAACGGTTTGAAAAATGGACTTCGTATGATACCGCAATGGTTGTTTAAAAAATGGTGGAATTTCTATAAATAGGGCGTGGGGCCCAAATGACGTGTCATTGTTACGTGCGAGTTTGACAGAGCAGTCAGAGCTATTTCTTGATTTCCGGGAGATTTCACCGTTGGTTTTCGATTCTGCGAGTTTCAGGTAACTCTATTTGCTTTAGCCTTTTCAACTATGTCTTTTTTGTTTGGCGGCGGGCCCCCGAAGGCCGCGAAATTCCATGTTGACCCTCCAACGTGGAATATCGCGAGTTTTGGGTCTATTCCCTCGATGAACCGCGCGGGTTTCAGGCTGACAGCCGCGATGTTCATCGCGACTGTGAGGTTGGAACCCGCGATGTTCATCGCGAGTTCATGGGAGATAGTTGTGATGTTCATCGCGACTGTCTAGCCAATATCCGCGATGTTCATCGCGGGTTTTAGCATGGAGGCCGCGATGGTCATCACGGGTTTTAGCATGGAGGCCGCGATGGTCATCGCGGCTTTTGGTGGAAAAGCCGCGATGGGATTTTTTCAAAATTTTTTATGCTGGGGCTAAAAATTTCTTCTGTTTTCTTGCAAGATGTTGAGGAGACCATTGTCCTCATGGCGAGAGTGGGAGATTGATGATGATCTGATGGAGAAGATTCAGACTGATCCGGGGGTGCGACAGACTCTGGCTGTGAGCGCACTTTTGAAGTTCGCTCAGATCCCACCTATTCGTTCAGTGAGACGGCTCCTGAACAAGCTGGTGAGTTGGTGGGTGCCGGCGGAGGGTGCTTTTATTATTGGGGGTGAGAGGTTAGAGATCACCCTCACGGATGTCTATTTTCTGACTGGGTTGCCTTGTTTGGGGGAGGTGGGCGATCTCTTGCTGAGGATCCCGCCGGGTGTAGATAGACCATAGGGTTGGAATCGGCCACAACCGTGGTATGACTGAGTAGAATGTAGTGCCGCAATTTTTGTACGGAAAAGACTACAGCTAGGGCTAATCTTTCCTCGTATGGGTAATGTAGGGGTGGGCCAGACAAGGTCTGGCTGACGTAGTATATCACATGCTCTTGGTGAGAGGCATCTTCTTGGACCAAGACTCCGGACACGGCATGTTCAGATGCCGAGACATAAAGGGTGAAGTTCTTAGAGAAATCCGGAGGGGATATCAAGGGGGCTTGTGTGAGAGCTTTCTTGAGGGCTTCGAATGCCGTGTCTGCTTGCTCATCCCAAACAAAGGGTATGTGGGTACGAAGTAAGCGTAAGAATCCGTGGACTTTGGTGGCGTAATCAGGAACGAAGCGCCTAAGGAAATTGGACCTCCCTTGTAGACTCTGGAGCTGCCGAAGCGTGCGAGGAGGGGGAAGTTCTAATATGGCTTTGACTTTTAGGGGATCAACAGTAATTCCATCTTGGGAAACAATGAAACCCAACAACCGGCCTGCCGGAACGCAAAAGACACACTTGTGTGGGTTCAAGCGGATCTTATATTTGCGACAACGCAGGAAAACTTGCCGGAGGTCGTTAAGGTGGTCTTATCGTTTTTGGGAACGAGCTGTAAGGTCATCAAGATAGACTCGCAGGATATGGACCAAGTCGTGAAAGCAATATGTCATGGCTCGCTGGAAAGTGGCACCAGCATTTTTAAGGCCGAATGGCATGACGCGATAGGCAAAGGTGCCCCATGGGGTGGTGAAGGCAGTCTTTTACTGATCCTCCTTACGGATGTGAATATGGTTGTATCCGGAAAACCCGTCCATGAAAGATAGGAATTCATGGCCCGCGCACTCATCAATGAGTTGGTCAATGAATGGTGTGGGGAAATTGTCTTTTGGACAAGCGTGGTTTAAATCACGGAAGTCAGTGCATACTCTAAGGGTGCCTTGATTTTTGTTTACGGGAACGGGGTTCGACACCCAGGTGGTGTACGGAATAGGATAAATGAATCCTGCTTTGCGAAGTTTCTCGACCTCAGCTTTAACAGCGGGGAGTTTGGAAGGATGAATGGGTCGCTGTTTCTGACGAACAGGGGGTACCTCAGGCCATGTATCACTGTGGTGTTCTATAATGGCGGGGTCAAGACCAGGCATTTCGGTATAGGACCAGGCGAAAACATCCTGGAATTCTTGAAAAAGCTTTTTATACGCCTGAGTTTCTGCTTGAGTGCAAGATGCGCCCAACGAGATGAGCTCAGGTTTCCCTGGTGTTGTGGAAATATCTATTTGTATAATGGGGGAAATGTTGGACATGTTCCCTTCTTCAAAGGCATCCGGTGCTGGCATGGGGTCCTTTAACCAATCGACCTTAGTGGGTATGAAATATTTTGATTCGACTGATAGCTGGTTGGATGCGGTGGACGTGGATGCTTCCGGGAGGAAGTACGAGCGATGATGCATATCATCCCAAGGGTAGTCGGGTGCAGTGAGTGTCTCCAAAATTTGCTCATCAGTATTGAAGTAGTCATACCATAAATCAAGGGGTTCTGGTTTGAAATTTGTTGAAATCATATAGATTGTATTGACTTCTTCCGACGAGGATGATGGTGGGGGGTAGATCTCCTCGATGAGGGGAGGAGATATCTCCAAATTGACGTTGTTTAACTCGTACAATGCTGCTCTATAGTCCGGGAGATCAGGACAATGGTGAGAGTAGTGGCCGTACACACTACATATGGCACAAGGATGGTTGGTGCGTAGTGATCTGTCGCGAGGCTGAGGAGGTGGCTCTAGTCTAACTACTGGGATGCTGATGTCATCGTCTAACATATTCATATGCTCCTGGAGCACTGGTAACTGTGGGCATTGATGAGTTGGATGGCCTATCTCATCGCACAACGAGCATTTGGGAGGAGCTCGAAACACGGGTGGGGGTTTAACTGACTTAGGAGGTGGTATAGCAGTGTATGGTTGTCGACCTCTGCCCCCAGTGGGCTTGACGAGAGGAGGAGGATTCGTTGATGACGAAGGGATTGTGACACCAGGAGGAGGTTGAGTAGTGGTAACAATAGGTTGTACCGGTTAGAGGATGACGTTTGGTGTCGGAGGTGGAACGGGAGGGGGAATGTACCACACGGGTAATCCCAAGGTTAAACTGGGGAGACTAAGGGTAGCCATAACCGGGGAACTTACCACGCTCGAGGGAGGGAATAGGAAGGGGATAGTGTGAATAGGTGTAACGCCAATGTGACTAGGTACCAATGGTGGTTTAGGAAACAAAGGCGGTTGATTGCTGGATGTTTGTAGATTGTGGGAAAGAGTACATAGGTCAGATACGGCGGTCGCGGATGGCGGGGGTGGAATAGATTGAAAGGTTGAGGTCATTGGCGTATCTGAGTAAAGTCCGGGTCCCACAAAAGAAACAAAGGAAGTGGTTGCACTAGAAACGGGTTGTTCAACCATGGGGAGAACATTTTCTGGTGCTGCAGGGGCATTGGGATCATAGTAGGTAAGTTGGTCGATTTTGACCACGCGTCCCTCATGGGGGAACATCATGGTACGAAAAATGGATGAGGCAACTGCTTTCATGGCGTACATGTAGCTGCGGCCAAGTAAGAGGTTATAATCGAGTTGGGAATTAATGACCTCTATATCGATGAGCATAGTTTTACCACCCAACTGGACGGGGACATTGGGTAGTAGACCTTGGGGTTGAGCTGACCGGCCGTTGTAGGCCCGCAATACAGTGGTGGATTGCTAGAGAGTAGGTGATCCCAACTTCTGCCAAACGAATGTGGACATGACGGATGTAGAGGCACCTTCATCGATGATACATCGATGGATGACAAGATTTCGAATGGAAATAGAAACTTGGACTGCTATGGTGGAAGGCAGACGTGGTTCGGACTGGTCCAAATCAAAGGTCATCAATTTCAAATCATTTGGGTCAATCGCCCCAATGGCGGAAAGTAAAGTCTTGCGCTGCGTAGGACAGTTTTTCAAGACTTCTAACGCAGACATGGCTGCGGGAGACTGAGCTAAGTCATCGACGATGTTGTAATTTGACGCAGCCCGTGCATTGGGGTTGTTGTTGATACGGCGAAGTGGGAAGCGAGGTGCTTTAGAGGTGCCATCGAGTGGAAGCGGGGGTATACGTAACGTCTGATCTGTGGGATGAGTGTTAGTATCTTTATCGGCGGGGGGGGGCTTCGGAGGTAGAGCCATACTGGTTCCGACGGGTTTGGATGTTGACATCGGCAGTTGACATCATCAACAAGTGGTGTGTACCTGAATCAAACATTGGTTGATCAAGAGCGGCGTAAGTGATTTGTTGTGGTGGAATGTTGCCCTGTGGGGGAGCTAATGGCTGAGTGTTCACCACTCCTTGTGTTGGAAAAGGGTTTTGTAGCACCAAAGGTTGATGTTGTGGTGGTGGAGGGTTGGGCGGTGGCTGAGGAGCCGCTTGTCCTTGACGATGGGCATCGTCAGTCCAGAGTTGTCGAGCTCGCTCCAAATGTGGGCAAGCGTGTGTATAGTGGCCATAGACCCCGCAAATAGAACAAGGATGGTTTGTTCGCAAACTAGGATTTTTGGCTTGCTTGGGTCGCCGATCAGGGTTCTGATGAGCAGGTTCCGCGTTATTATTTTGTGGAGGACGGGGAGGTTGTGGACCTTGGTTATTGTGTTGGTTATTGCCGCGGTTACGTCCTCTTCCACGGTTTTGTTTCCCACCCTGGTTGCATTGGTTATTTTGGTATTGGGGCTGATTTTGTTGTGCATATACCTGCCCTTGAGAATTAGGGGGATTTTGGGGAGCCGCAGGTGCAGGAGCAGGTTGCGGTGGATAATATGCTGGTGGAGCTGGAGGTGGTCCAGCTGCCTGTTGGGGTTGTTGGTACCCCTGAGTTGTTGGAGGTGTGAGATTAGCTGGTGCAGCTGGTTGTGGGTAATGCATCTGTTGTTGTGGGAACTGAATGGGGTTCTGTGTGGCAGGTTGATTATAGTATGTAGGAGGTACATATTCCAATGGCGCTTGCCCATAGCAATGTTGTGGACAAGAGGGTCCATGAGTGTGATGGGTCTGGTTTGTAGGAGCGTAAGAAGTTGTCGCTCCGGAATTGGATGTAGCCCTAGAAAGGTATGGGGCATGTATGGTGCTTACCATGCTGAAAGGTTTAGCTTGCGGTGTGATTTGGCCAATAATGCCATCAGCGGCATGTGATGCCCCCGGTGCGTCACTGCGTGAAGAGTCACCCCGTGGGGCGTCCGGTATGATTGTGTATAGATAACCCGACTGGGCGTAAATGAGATCAAACTGTTGGGCTTTGAGGATGGCCTCTTCTTCAGACTGGGGTCTTTCGGATGCCACATCCTTCGCAATGAGAGGGAGGAGGGATTTTAGAAACCAAACTAAGAAGATACGGTCGTCTAACTTGATTTTGCAGAGGCTTCGGCGTCGACGCCACTCATGAATGTGGTCAGTGATGTGGGTGGCCGTGGTTTGTCTACAAGACA
This sequence comes from Larix kaempferi, assembly GCA_027924585.1. NCBI lineage: Eukaryota > Viridiplantae > Streptophyta > Pinopsida > Pinales > Pinaceae > Larix > Larix kaempferi. The sequence continues at coordinate 2,242,114 of BSBM01001409.1, read as the reverse complement.
ATAGGATCTCGACTCCCGCATCATAGCGAACAGGTAACTGGAAGAACTGCAGGAAGGTCGAGGCAAGAGAGGTAAATGAGGCATGCGTCCCATGGGGCTGCTCGATATACCACTTAGCTGCAGATCCAGTGAAGGTGCGTTGTAAAAGGCGGAGGCGGACATAGTCGTCCACTATAGAGTTGGAGGAACACCATAGATGGAAGGACATAATATGGTTCTGGGGGTCCTCTCCTGCCTTACCCTCAAACTTAGGGATATCGGAGGGGAGTTTGGTGGGCATGGGAGGCCATGTGGGGTTGTGCCTGATGGGGTCAATGGTGAGCCTGGCTAAATCTGGCAAGTTCAGACTTGCCATGTAAGGCAAACTAGCAGATGGGTGTGTTATAGGAACTGGGACATAACCAGTAATGTTGGCATGGTGTGGTGGTCCAGTCGTCCCTAAAGGTATGCTAGGTATTGAAGGTATCTGACCTCCAATTGTGGTGGATTGGTGCGGGATGGCATTTCCAAGTGCAACATGGGTTACACTATGGTTGGGAACATTACCAGAAACTGCTGGGATCTGGTTTGTAGTAATCACATGTGGTGTGATTCCTATGTTGGGCATACCTATTACAGGTGGTGGCCCTATGTTGGGAATTCCTATAACAGGAGGTGGCCCTGTGTTGGGCATTCCTAAATGTGGAGTGTTGCCCATATTGGGCATACTCGGGGGGGTGGTTGTTGCCATGGATGGCACCGCAGTAGAAGGGTCTGTGGATGTCTCACCTATGGTGCTGGTAAATAGTGGGTCAAATGGTGTTCCAGCCATAATGGTGGTTGGTGGTAATATAACGTAGTTTTCGGATTCTGCCTCAGAATCAGATGTGAAGTGAGGTGTGTCAGAATCGGATGACCGTCTGGTTGACCGACGATGTGTCGAATCAAGGGATAAGGCTCTGCGTCGATGACGTGGAGAGCCAAGTAGACTAAACTCTGGGAGTTCGCCCTGAAGACGATGAGAGCGTCTAAAATTCTCAATGGTGAGAAATAAGTTTTGTGTAAAAAATCTGTTTAAGTATCAGGTGGTGATATATATAAAAAACTCAAAACCCTAATGCAACCAAGGGTGCAAGAAGGGGAGTGAAAATGAAGGCACTCAGGCCAAAAAATCAACCTCAAAAAATGCACTTATTGTAGAAGCTGTGCTAGAATAAGTGGAGGGATGCAAAAAAATGGTCAGAATACCAACATGCAAATAGCTTCTAGAAAAAATAGGTGTAACTAGACCAAAGGTAGGTTGAATCATGCAAACACCTAACTAAAAGTATTGTGAATCAACAAACGATATTCTCTGCAAGGTGATGAAATCCAAGTCAGACAATATGAGTGTTGAGACAACGGCTAGATATCCCCCTACCGGGAGGGACACCGGGTAGTCAATCCTAAAGAATGGTAACTAGGATACTCCGTTCATGACGCGTCGAGAAAAGGTAAATCTACCGTTTGGTCCTTTACCGCAATACCCCCATACAGGGATATCCAGAGAGCCGCGAATGGTAGCCCTTCGGTTACTGAATGGATTTCGGTATTCCACTCAGGCTTCTAGAACCATCCTCGCGACTTCAACCCTCCTAGGGGAGAGGCCTTCCCACAAACCGGTTGTGACCGCGCCAATAAATATTAAGAGATTTTAGCTCCCTAAATGGACAACTTCTATGTCTCAGATGTAATAACTGAGGGGTGTTATTGGAACACCTATCCCCTCAATACTACCTAGCTACAAAGTTCTTTTAGTGTTCCCCAAGTGGGGTTAGAAGTTGGTTGAAATTAGGGTTCTTTTTTAGGCTCGGTTTAATTATGTGTTTGAGTGGGTGCACGTGTGGTATTGTAAACTGAACTTGAAAATTTTCAAAAAACAAAGGATCTTTTGAAAATAAAAAAGTAAATATTTATGACTTTTTTCAATAAATGGAAATTAAATGCTTTGCAAAATCAACTCAAAAAATAAAGGATCTTTTGAATTATGAAAGCAAATAATAGACTTCTTAAAGAAATAAATGGATTTCTTTTTCAATGAAATTGCCAAGGGCAAGATTTTAAAGAAGTAAACAGGAAATTTTTTTAACCTAGATAAACTGCAAAATAAGTCCTTCTGTCATTTTCTTGAAAATTTTTAAAAAGACTTTCTAGATGTGCATTCAAATAGTAAAAAAAAATTCTATGGCTGTAAAATATGCAGAATTGAATACTGTAAAAATGTGCTATGTGGGCAGAAAGTACAGTAAAAATTAATTTTTTAAACGAATTGACCGAATGAAAAAATTAGCATCGCGGGTTTTGACAGAAAAGCCAAGATGGACCGCGCGGGTTTCTGTCACACAGTCGCGATGGACGGTGCGGGATTTCGGCGCACTGTCGCGATGTGCAGCGCGGAAAATGTCCGCGAAGCCGCGATGTGCAGCGCATAAATAGGCCGCGAAGCCGCGGTGAACCGTGCGGAAAAGGGCCGCGCAGTCGCGATGTGCAGCACGGTAAATGACCGCGAAGCCGCGATGTGCAGCGCGCAAACAGGCCACGAAGCCACGGGGAACCGCGCGGAAAAAAACCGAAAAGTCGCGATGAGCCGCGTGACTGTCAGGCTGAAAACCGCGAGGCGAAAGCCGTGCACGGAAGCCGAAAAAGAACCCGAAAATTGAGAATTCCGGGCTGTTAATGGCAATAGATGGGGCAAAAAACTAGAGCAGCAATGGATCTGCTGTCTAGGATGGCAGATCTATGGATCTAAAGGCTAAAAACTAATAAAAAACTAAGATTGAAAGCAAAACTTGAGATCTATTGTTCAAACCCAACGGAGTCGCCAAAAACTGTTGGCCCGGTTTTGCAACCAGGCTTAGTGCTATGGGCACCTGCTAACTAGTAGCAGCAGTTTCAAATAGAAATAAACAACTAACTAATCTAAACAAAACTAATCATGGATCTATGCAAGAATATAAGCAAATAATGGAAATATTTTAAAAACAAGAACAAGAAAATATGAAAGAATAAATTTGTATTTAAAAATGTGGCAAGCTAATGCTTGCAATAGTAATACCTCCAATGGTGAAGGTTGATGTAGAGCAACTCCCAAGATAAGTAGCTCCAAGCTCCAAGAGGTCTCCTTCTCCAAGTTTGCTTACAATGGCCAAAAATGCTCAAGGGAGATTTCGGCAGCATGGGGATGAGATAATGGATGGATGTGAAATGAGGAGCCCCTACCACCTTTTTATAGGTTTTGGTGGTGGGGAATACCATTTGTGGTTTTGTGGAAACCAAATGGTATTGACCAACATGGTTTAGGTACTTTTCCCTCCTTTTTCCTTTTTTGAATAAAATTAATATTATTATTCCCTTTTTAATATTTTTGGGAATTTGGACCCTTTTTGAGGGTTTTTTATGCTTTTTTAGGAAAAATAATCTTTTTGCGTGGGAAAAAGGGGTGTACTAAGGTCTTTTGGTGACCTTTTGTTGGCTTCAGAGGCTCAGATGGTGGAGAAGTGGACAAATGGGTCATGTGAATAAGGGAATGAGCTAGTGAGCACTTTTTAGGTGTTAACAGCATTGTTGACCATGTTGTGACTAACCCTGTGGTGGAAAGGGGTTTTGTACTACCATCGATTGAATCGTAGGAAGATGAGTGGGAGGAGCACTATTTTGACCTTGAGAGGAGTTAGTAGTTTTATGCTAATTGGACTCATCCCATAGCTTAGGAGATCTATCAAGGTGTGTAAAATGGTGATTGGAATGTCCATAAACTCTGCAAAAGGAACATGGATAATTAGTTCATAATTGAGGGTTCTAACCATGTTTGGAAAGTTTAGTAGGATCCTGATTTGTGGGGTTAGGATTTCCTCTAGTCTCACCAAGAGGGTTAGAAGGTTGGAATCCACCTTCCTGATTTTGATTATTTCCTTTGTTATTCTCCTTATTCTTTTTCGTATTGGGATTTGTCTACAAATTTTGGTTGTTGGTTGTAGGTTGGTTGGGAGTGTTTTGCTAAGCATAAACCTGCCCTTGCAAAAAAGGGGTAGGTTGAGGATGTTGTTGGATTGGAGGTCATGACAAAGGGATAGGGAATGGGTAATAAAGGTTATGGGATTATGGAGCCACATATGTGGTAGAATAAGTACTAAACATAACACCACTACATGAAGGACCATCGCCAAGGGGTATAGGAAGATGAATTAAGTATGAGGTAAATGTTCCTACATACATGCATGAGCACAGAGAATCACTAAAAAACTAGGACATATTTGGTTTCCCTATATTAGAGTGATCACACTAGGGGTATTACCATATATATGATTTTCTATGGAATGTGTAATTTGGTTGTATGGATTAGAGGGAGAAGCCATTGCGCCAATCACACCATCCAAATAATCAAAGGCCCTCACTTGATCTCTTCATGACGAGTCATTATGAGGTGAATCTAGGATGATAGAATACAAATATCCAGATTGATCATATATCAAATCATATTTTTGGCCCTTTAAAATATCTTCCTCTTCCATTTGTAGTCATTTGGAAACAATGTCTTTATCTATGGCAGGTAAGAGAGATTTGAAGAACCAAGCTAGAAACAAGCAGTTGTCTAGTTTGATATTGTAGAGGATTCTTCGTACTTTTCACTCATGGATATGATCTGTGATATGGGTAATTGTGTTTTGACATCATGACAAAATATTTTATATTCCCTCATCATATCGTATAGGTAAGTAGAAGAAGATTAGAAAAGTGGAATCTAAGGACACAAAGTTGGGATGTGTTGTTGAGGGTTGTTCAATGTACCAATTCATTGCGATGCTAATGAGGGTTCTTTGGAACAATCACAAATTAATGGAATCATATATGATACTATTGGAGGATAGACATATATGAAATGTCATGATATAATTGTAGGGTTCCTTACATTCTTTACCTTGATCAAACATAGCGATGTTTGAGGGTAATTTGGTGGGCATCAGAGGCCATGTAGAATCATGTTTAATGGGATTGTTGGTAAGTTGAGAGAAATTTGGTAGGTTCAAACTAGATATGAAAGGGAGGATCAATGTCAGAATTGTGGTCATAGTGGTGGTTGCATTCGTATTTGGGTTGACATTTGCATTGGGGTGATTGGGAGAGTTGGGGCTAGAAACTCCAGATTTGTTTTCAACGGAATCTCTAAATGGGGTAGTGGTAGTAGATAAAGGTGGTGATATAGAGCTATGAATATACCAAATATAATGAACTCAATGGGGAATTAGGTGAGTGTGGAGGTTTTTTGTTTTTTCATTCCCATACGCTAAGTTGGGCTTATCACTCAACTAGGAATCCTTACGGTGGGTGGAAACCCTTGAAGTCATATAGAACAACTAGGAGGCACAATCTTGAAAATGGGAACAAGCACTTCCTTAACTAAAATTCTATGCAAGTTTATTGAGAGGGTTTCAAATACAATAACAATTTTTTGAAAGAATACTTAGTTGAAAACAAGTGCAACATGGGTGCAACAAGTGATTCAATTAAGTAAATAATTAATGTAACAATGAACACCCTAGAAAGAAAATAAGAGAACTATAAAAAAATCATGTGAAAATAACTAAAAATTTCTCAAATATTCCTCAACAAGTGTTATAAAAGGTACATTGGCTAGGAAGAACTAGAAATCCAAATAAGGGCCTTCAAAACACTTCATTTGATGCAGGACATCAAGTCCACCCAGGAAGCGAGTGAATATACAAATGAAACAATTACAATGCATGACATTGAGAGCAACTATAGTCGGCCTAAGACTATCTATCTTAGGTGTCATCCCTCCTACAAGAGCAACCTAGGTAGATACCTAAAAAATTGGCTGCTAAGTTACCTCTTGATGGGTACATGCAATATGTTACCTTTCCTTCATGATAAAATCAAAAGGTTCGAGGATATTCAATATTGAAATAGATAGGAATCTCAATCAAAACTATGCTCCCAACATTGGCATTATCCACTCTAAAGAGCATCCCTATTGCTAAATGGATTTTGAACCGCACCCATTAGAAATGATTTTAAAGTTCCATAAAGAAAAACTTGTAAGTTTCAAATGTGAATGATTGGGGAAGATTTATTTGGATGTCAATCCCCACAATCCTAACTTAAATAAGAAAATATTTTGATTCCTCAAGTGAGGGTTTTTAGTGAGTTAGATTAAAGGTTGATTTTAGGATTAACTTGGCATCATGAAACTGGAAAGTGTTGTTTGATTTAATGTGTCATTTGTGTGCACATGTATTGTGTACAACAAAAATTATATTGCTTTGAAAAGTAAATGCTAAAAATAAAAGTGAAAGGAAAGAAATATAGTATTCAATACTTAAGAAATATAAATGATTTTCCATGAAACACAATCAAATTCTTTCCTTAATAAGCAAATGACACTTTTAAAATTTTCAATCAACAACAATTCAAATGAAATCTTCCTATGGACTAGTGTAATTTATGAATAGAAATGAAAGAATTACAAATAGCAATTACTAAGAAATAAAGGGAATATTTTCTTAGTTAAATTATTTCTAAAATAGAATGAATGTAAGTCAATTTATGTATTTACAAATAAAAATAGATATGACTATGAACAAACCAAAATAAAGGGGTTTTAAAAATGCCAAAATGTTAACTCACTATCAATTCTGGAATTTAAATGTTGAAAAGGAAAGAGGATAAAAATTATGCTAAATTAGAACCTAAATGAAACACATACTATAGTCCTTCAACCTTTTCTTTGCCTACATAATTCAAACTAAGACAACAAAAAACCAACAGAGAAAATAAAATGACACAAACATGCAACTAAAATATGATCTACGACCCAAATTGAACTAGGACAAGTAAAACTAGGAAATCAGACCAATTCGTAAAGAAACTAATTTTTTTTGTGAATTCATAGATTTCCTATGAAATTTTGTGATTCCATGCTAAAATTTTGTTGCAAAAAAATGTGATGTGAGGTTGAAAATGGAAACTTGAAAACCTATTGCAGTTGAGGTAAAAAATGGGGTTTTCCCCCAGGTTACTAACCTACTAGGAGATAATAGAAAAAATAAGACAAAAAAAACAAGGAAATGATAATAATCACCTAATGAAGGGGATAGAAATGGAACTTACACAACTACGGATGAATTATAGGATTCATCCCCAATATGGTCTCCAAATATGGTGTTGGTGTTTTAGTACCAAGATATACCAAAAGTACGTACTCAAGGGTTGTGCAATCTTCAATACCATATCAAAAGCATTTGATGGAAACTTAAAGAAATAAACAACACTCTTCAACATGCACTCAATGTAACATAAATGAAACTATATAAAAGGAAACAAATTCTGATATAAAGAATGTTGGTTGTTGTATTAACAAAAAATAGAGATATGAAACACACTTTGGCATTGGATGTAGTTGATATGGACCTCTGCAACCAACCCAAGGGAGGGTTTTTATTCTCCTTTTATTCTCTATTCCTAGTCAAGTGATGTATGTGAAGTAGCCCAAATGGTGAAAGGAAAAATATATAGGAGGATCTCACTCTATCTCTTTCTATAGGAAATTTGACATCATAACCTTTCTATTATGGATATGGAATCTCTTTTGGAATGACCTTGAGGGCTCTATTTAAAGGAAAGAATGCGGAAAATTCTTTGAACTAGCTCCAATGAGAATAATCCCTTTTCCCTAATGATCTAGTGGGATGAATATAGGAATTATAGACTATATCAAAGGCTATTTTTGGAAATAAGGGTTTGGGAATGTCCACTTTCATCTACTGTACATTTTTGGAAGGCACACAATAATTAAGAGTAACCAATTTTTTTTAGGGTCCTTGTCATAGTTTTTGAGGCTTTTAGTGCAACGAGGTTGTGAGTATTTTTAGGGAAAATATGTGCATCGACATTTTATGGTCAGCTCATGAATTTAGTTTAGTTTTTTGTCATACTACTAAGGTCATGTGATGATGTAGGTGATGGAAATAGGGCTAATACTGTTAGAAATGTTGTATAATGGTGATGACGATCATGAAAAAGTAGGTGAGAAAAATAGGTTGTTAACAGTTTGAGGTGAAGCTCCAAGAGCCTCATGTCAAGACCTAATATAATAAACAAACTTTGATATCTAACCTAGAAACAAATACAACATAAAATATGAGTAGCCAAGTTTCAGCTAGGAAACACAAAGCAAAGTATGAAATATCAAGGAAAAATTGATTTGTTCATTACGCTTGGCCAATGGAATTTATAAAGGTTTGCAATGGGTATAGTCAAGAATTCACATAGCCCAATGGAATAGAGAAAAAATTAAATACTAATGCACGTAGCCCAAAGGATAACTAACTAACTAATTGTGCCTACACAACAAGACGCACAATAATCAATAACTAGAAAGGATGGAGATCTTCTTAAGGGTTGGAAATTGGTTGGTTGAGAGGCATGTCCTCCTTGGGGAGGTCACCGTAGTGATCTACATCAATTCCCTTTTGTACATAGAAGTTCCTGAATCCAGTATTGGTATGATGTTGTCTTAGGAATATCACTCTCATCATCGTAGTGATCTACATCAATTTCCTTTTGTACATAGAAGTGCATGAATCCAGTATTGGTATAGTGTTGGATTAGGAAGATCTCTCTCACCGAGAACACATATTTTATTACTTAAAGGACTTGCGGGACTAAATTTGAAATATCATCACTATGAGACTCTTGGCCTTGGAAATATTTCATGTAATCCAAAATATCTAGTATTATATCCTTCTTACACGCGCTATCATTATCAAAAACGCCAACAATGCAACCCATCATAACTCGATGGATAATTGGAGAAAATATGCAAAATGGATCATCATTGAACAAGATTTTGACATGGATTTTTTATCAAATAAACTTAATAAGTCACTTTCTTTTCCCAATTTAATGTAAGAGTTACACACATGCATGGAGGAACTTGATATTAATGAGTGATTGGTAGATAAAATTTCGTTCCTCATTTTCCACAATAGACCTTTAGTATGGAGATATTCTTGTGTATCCTTTGACACAAAAATGTGCCTTTATTTTATCTCGCAATGAACATTGGTGCATTGTCATTACGCCCATTGATACCTTATTATTGGTGACACTTTGCACCATTGTGGTATTGACATCATCTAGTGCTAATGTTTAAACCATGATGAAATTGAGTGAGTCCATAATGATTTCCATAGTGCAACATCTATTGCTCATTTATTTCAGATGGAAACAACTCTAAAAATAGAGTGCTAGGTATTTTTTGCCTTTGATTTTTCTAGATTGTATTGAATATGCCAAGAATTTCCACTTATGGAATTTTTTTACACCACATGTTGAAGGAGCCTATTCAACTAGCCGAATAGGTCCTCTGACCGACCACCGTTGGGTCGGTCCTGTGGAAACAGTTGGTCGGTTAAGCCGACATAACTACCTTTGTAACAAAATAACTGACTGTAAAATAGTATATATAGGATGGTGAGCCATGATTCAAATAGAATACGATTACTTTGTACATATTCTGGCTCTGATATATAAATATAATTGTTGCTATTGTCCCCTTTACTTTGGTATCTTATTTTGTATAATGATCTGAATGCCTTATCTTCTATATTTATGCTATTTTTATTCCATGTAATCCCTTATATTACAACATTGGTTCCCTTTCCAGTTGTACTATCGGGATTAGAAGATGAGTGTGCCTGTATAAAATGATAAGTGAAGAAGATATCAAATAAGGGTGGAAGAGGAAAGTAACAAATTACATTCAAAACTATGCCAGGAGAAATAAATTGTCGATAGCACAATCCCAAGAAATATTCTTTACTGGAACAAAACAGAAGTTTATTGAAGCTTCCCCACATGAATTGAAAAAGTTTATAGACCACATGAATGCGAAAAATATAACTATTCAATGAAATGTTGTTGATGCACAAAATCACCAATGAAAGACGAACAAATCTGTATGATTGGCTAGACGACATATGAGACCAATTCGGTGAGGAACAAGCTATTGAAGAAAGAAATTCCCTCGACGACGTCAAGAAAATATTTTACATTGATCTCCACGAATCATTTTTCATCACAATACCAAAGTTGCTATTTAAATTCCCGATTGAACACAGAGTTGGGCATATAGTCGAAGCACGACCATTGGTGGAGCCACCAATAAATTCAAATTGGGAACAAAAGCATAAATACTGGGAATGTTTCATTCAAGAATGTCAATGGGAATATTTCCTCAGCAAATGAATCAACTATTTGAGACACTCTCTGATGTCTTGTAGTATTCGAGTCGGCAATGGGGGGGCCTCTGACCATGTAAAATGAGTAGATAGAGATGAGATGAATATAGTCAATGACAAGAAATAAAAATATGAATCTTGCCAAGAAAACCAGTCTACTTCGACGAGATAGAAATATAGCTAGTTATAAGCCATCTGTCGATATTCAAAAGATTGAAAGAAAAAAAATATTCAAGAGACGAGAGGAGCTTATAGATATAAGGATTCATCTGAGGGAGAAAAGAACCATGAAGGACTTGGAAAGTGTTGGAATATTAAAAACCCATTCATACCACTTTAGACGTAGGATATAATTTATTAATCAGTTTTGATTAATTTCCTAAGTGTTGACTAGGTAAATTGGCCTAGTTTTGTCCTTTAGTGGACCACTTTCCATCCTGAGTCACTAGGGAGCACTTGAGGAGATTCTGGATAATATTTCATTGGATTCTATCTAATTTCTCTCCATTCCTGAATTAGAAGGTGCTTTCCTGATTTAGACAACTTTATCCTCTTTTTTCTACTTTCTAGTGGATAAGGTAAAGCTAGTTGACTAGGAAAATGTCTCCACTTGGACAATTTGACCTCCACCTCTTTCTTCTTTCCAAAATTCATCATCACATTCTATTTTCATCACTCATTAGATTTCATACCATATTTATCTAATTCGTGAGCCTCTTGATTGATTTGGAAGGTGCTTTTGACACTTAGGGGGTTTTTTGCCTTTAGTAAGCCTTATCTTTTTGTGCTTTACAACTTGACTTTAAGGCATTCTGTTTTCTCTCTTGAGGATGTATTATATTTTGTAAACATACTAATGAATAATATACAAATATTTTTTCTCAATATATCTTATCTATTCTTCTTCTCTTACTCTCATAAATATTCCAAGTGAAGTTGTCATATTGAATCTAGATCTAGGCAATCTAAAATATCACATGGTATCAGAGCTAGAATGATTCATAGCAATTTCTAGAGTGTTTTTTGCAGGATATTTCCATCACCAGGAGCACACCAACATGGATCAAAATCAAGCTAAATATGTGATTCTCACTCCCTTAAAATACTTTGACTGGAAGGCACATATGATCATCCAACTTCGAAGTAAAGGAATTTATAGAGTCACTATGGAGATTGAAACTGATCCAAGAGATGTTGCACTAAAATATAAATGGTTCAATAAGCTTGATGAAGCTTATGGTTTGCTTTTTCTCTCTATCTCTCCATATATTCTATTCCATATTGATACTCTAACCACTCCAAATCAAGTATGGACAAAGCTAGAGTCTCTCTTTGGAAATCAAGATGAGCTCAGAGGTCATCTATTGGATATTGAGTTGATCTCCCTCAGTCCAAGAAATTTCGATTCAATGGAAGAATTCATCTCAAGATTCAAGAACCTAGTGCTTCAACTCAAGCATTGTGGAATAGATAATAAGGATGAGCATCTAATCCTTACCATTATGTCAAAATTGAGTTATGAATACTCAGTGTTTGTGTCTAATTTTCATGCTGCAAAACTTGCAGTTCCCAATTGGAAGATGCCAACCTTGGATGCATTCTTTGACTCACTCACTAAGGAGAATGACAATCTAGTTCAAATGAGGGCTCTAACACCCTCCAAGGACCTTGCACTTGTTTCTCATGGAGAAAAGAGTTCCAAGAATGTTACATACAAAGTAAAACAAAAGATGTTGTCAGATGAAGAAGACTCAGATGAAGATTCCAAAACCAAGAAGATGAAGAAAAAGAAGGAGAAATCCAAGTGTTCTTATTGCTGCAAAGGTACCCATCCCAAGAAATATTGTTTAAGGAATAAATTGGACATCATGGCCAAGATGCTTGAAGAACATAATATTGATGTTCCTGATTTTGCAAGAAAAGAACAAGGCAAGCTTTCTGCAGAACAAGAACAATGTCTCTAAGCTACTCACAAAGGTAATCATCTTTATGCTTTGAGTGATAGAGCCAAAAATATATCTTCTATCATTTATTTTGATTCACCTTCTGATATATCAGAATCATAAACCTTCACCTCTTCCTTGGTGCAATATCTAATCAGTTCACTAAAGTCTTCTGCCAAACCTAGTCATTTTTCACTAGTTTCTGACTTGTTTTTTGAAAGGTCCTTCCACCTCCATTCAAATATTTCATATTCTGATTTTGAAGATTATATATAGTCTGATATGAAGGTATTGACACCTTACAAACCATTTTCCCAACCATTGGATGCACAAAATACCCTACAGCCCCCAAGTTCTCCAGTTAAGAAACCACACAATTGCATGGTTTCCTACATTGTGTCACTTGTATTTGTTGTTCTTATGTCTGCCATATATTTAATTGGTTGGAAATCCATGTATTTATCCATCATTGGACCGTTGTTCCACATGTATGGACCTGATCCCATCACTCATGGTTCAAATTTCAAGTCCTCAAATCCTCTAGACTCGCTCAACTGTCAGGGTGATCTAGTTGCTCACTCTCTTCCTACTGAAACCCTATCTGATCATGGAGACACTACACCCTTGTTATTTGATTCTCCATATGACTCATATTCTTATATTTCATAGCTGCATGAGCTCCTTTACAATACTAGAAAGGTTCTACATCATTTTGAGAAGAAGGTACAAGGTTTGATTCACCATATTGAAATTGCACAAGAAGTTGATCCTGTTGAGTCCATTGATGCTCTATGGGAAGGAGTTTGCACATATCTCTTTTCCATCATTGATTATGTATCCATATTAGATAATGTATGTTTTAAAAACAAGAAGCATTCATATGATGTTCCTCCATCATCAGATGATGATTTTCATGGGGTCTCTACACGTAGTTTTTGCCTACACTACATTGATGCATTGATGCATGATCATGACATCCACAACCTCTTCATCAAGTCTGTTACTCAGAAGTAGTTCATTCAACTCCTCCAAATGAAGAATAATACATTATGAAGACATTCAGGCATGTCCATTTTTGAGGGATAGTTTTGTTCCCATGAGGTTTTCCCTGTTTCCTTGTTTTACATGGACTAATCATTTTTGTATTGGGATGACCATAAGCCTTGTTGCTTGGGCCCTATATTTCCTACATTTACCACATAAATTCATGCTTAAGGGGGGTTCTTATAATATGAAAAACCCATTCATACAACTTTAGACTGAGGATATAATTTATTAATAATTTTTTATTAATTTCCTAAGTGTTGACTAGGTAAATTGGCCTAGTTTTGTCTTTTAGTGGACCACTTGCCATCCTGAGTCACTAGGGGGCACTTGAGGAGATTCTGGATAAGAATTCATTGGATTTTTTCTGATTTCTTTCCATTCCTGAATTAGAAGGTGCTTTCTTGATTTAGACATCTTTATCCTATTTTTTCTACTTTCTAGTGGATAAGGTAAAGCTAGTTGACTAGGCAACTGTCTCCACTTGGCCAATTCGACCTCCAACACTTTATTCTCTCCAGAAGTTATAATCACATTCCATTTTCATCACTCATTATCTTCCATACCATATTTATCTAATTCATGAGCCTCTTGACTGATTTGGAAGGTGCTTTTGACACCTAGGGTTTTTTTTTCCTTTAGTAAGCCTTATCTTTTTGTGATTTACAACTTGCCTTTAAGGAATTCTATTTTCTCTCTTGAGGATGTATTATATTTTGCAAACTTACTGATGAATAATATACATATATTTTTTCTCAAGATATCTTCTCCATTATTCTTCTCTTACTCTCAGAAATATTCCAAGTGAAGTTGTCATATTGAATCTAGATCTAGACAATCTAAAATCTCACAGAAAGAAGAGTCGAGCTACCAAAGGACCTACTTGAGTCAAGCAAAAGAAGAACAAGGAATGAAGAAGGTGAGGAGACAAAGATGGTTGGAGGTCCATGATCGATGGAATTGATCCCGCAATTGAAGATTGCAATCCTTGACATAATGACTCCTTTGTCTATCATACCAAGACTTATATCAAATGGACCCAATATTAGAGAAATCGTCAAACGTGACTTGGGGCTTAGACCGGGTGCCAGTATCATTTACAATCGTCTTGACGAATATGGACAGATTTTGGATCATTTGATGATATCAAGACTTGAATGTGGGAATTGGATCACTTTTATGCCATAATATAGCCATAATTGTTTCAATCTATTCTATTTTGAATGTGTGGAGGTAACCCCCCTTCTAGAAATATTATTAATTCAAGCATATGATCAATAGGAAGTACGACCCAACAGAGAAGATTTTGTTGAAGAAGTTAAGTTTTCTTGGGAGTCGCATTCACTCCAGTTAGTAAGTCAATATTTATCTGGTAGGTCGTCAGCAGTATCATGATCCCCATCATCGTCGTCTAGTTTAGGTAACAATAATAATTTTTTTAACATGGCTTATCTTACTCAAGTAAATTTTCCTATATATGAAGGGGATGTATATCCCCAGAAACATTGGTTTATCTATGAATCCATATGGAAAGCTAATGATATTGTAGATGAGAAAAGATAAATCACAATGTTCATAGGAGGTCTCCAAGATAGAGCATTAAGATGGTACATGAACCTGGTTGAAAATGGTCCAAAAGCAAAGAAAGAAATTAAGAATAACTTCTTTGAATTCTTTAGAACTCAATATAATAGACACTTGTCTGCACAAAATATTAAGGCCATAACACAAATATTTGGAGAGTATTTTCGGAAATATATTAAAAGATTCAAAGATCTCCTTAATCAAATTCCATCCAAGATGGAATAATCCATCCTAGATGTAATGATCCATCCTTATCGAATGGTTTGTAGCCAGCCTATTACCTTGAATCCGGATGACATTGACTATGTATGAGTTCAATACATATGATGATGCTCTAAAGAAGGCTACAAAATTTGAATCAAACACCGACCTTGTAGGAGGACTGCCCGACCGTTGAGTCAAAGAAAAACTAGAACATATGCAATAGGTGTTACAACAACTGGCATTAAAACATAATGATCTATGATGCACCAACTATTCGACTGAAGGTCACATGAAATATTCTTGTTGATATGCTAACCTGCAACCATATCATGAAGACAGAGGATCCTTTCAGGTAGAGAGAATATATTTTTAGGAAGAACCTCAACTCTTTCCAGAAGAAAGGTGGCTTGATAACTTCAAGATTGCTCATACATCGTATTTCTGCGATATTTGTGAAATATTTGAGCCGCATACAATAGTTGAATGTCCATATAACACCGATGTGGTCAAACTAAAATGGTGTGAAATCTGTCGGAACAACCAACACATAATGACCGATTGTATTAAAAATTTGAAGACCAAACATAACCAACATACAGTCTATCAGATGCAGACGATGGAGAAAAACAATCAAAGATGATATGAAGATAACTGACATAATTATCAACACAACACCGGAGGATATAAAGGCTGTGGAGAATATTGGGGTCAAGGACACTTCAATGCTAATCGCGGTCGAGGTAGATCTAGATGCTTTATTTGCTTTAGTGAAGAACATATGAGTCCTGATTGTCCTTGGAAATACATAACAGATCTCAAATTATGTACTAAATGTGGTGTCAGAGAGCATTCTCTAGAGGATTTCCCCATCATTCTTGAAAAACTTATGAATAAAAATAATATTAATCTCTTATCTGGTGTCTCTAAGAATGATGTGATTAAACATAAGAATCTACATATCGTTACAAGACAAGGCGCGAAAATTGGTCATGATAATCCACAAATAACTAAGTTACCAAGGAAAAAGTGTAACTATCCTCAAATTAATCATAAAAATATACATTTAATGATTCTTCTGGAATTTTTCAAGAACTAACAAAAGAAGAGCACACTCAGGATCATAAAAATAAAATAGTAAATGAATTGTTACAATTAATTACAAAAGAGGAAGTAGTTGCACATCTGATTGATCTTATGTACACCTTAAAGAAAGACATCAGCAATGAAAGAATCCACAGGAATCTATGCAGCCTAAGACAAAAAGAGAAAACTGATATTGATCCTTTGGTCGATTTAGACATCGACCGGTATTGCATTTTGCAAGTCGTGCTCGACTTTGGATCACAAGCAAACATTATAGAAGAGCGACATGGGAACGACTTGGTCGAACTCGACTGACGAAATCAGGTACAGATATCAAACTTGTTGACCAAGGCCTCATTGAACCCATTGGTGTGTGGAAAGCTGTGAATATAGGCATCATGTGCATTGAAGCACAAATCGGCTTTGAAATTATAGACCCACAAGAGGGAGCAACTTCTTTTCTAGCCTTAGTCAGTCAACCCCAGGGAAGGAAAATGAAAGTGTCTATTTCATTAGAGAAAGACATAATAAAACTCAAAGGTGCTGGTAAGAAAGTAATTGTTCCTATTTATCCATCAAGGGAAAAGGCATGGGAGGAACCAGATGATCAAGAGGGAGATATAAGAAGGCTATACCAAATAATGGGAAATAATGAATATTTTGCAGAACCAAATGAATATGGATAAATCCATCTGGGATCCCCCATGTAAGTTGGGAATAGTTCTGACACCGACTTATACGACTGGAAGATATAAAATTATGAAATGCATGCAAGAGACCGTTGGTCAATTCAATCTATTTCCCATTGAGAAAAGAAAAGTTGTTTCGTAATTTCTGCAATACCAAAGATATTTGAACGGAAAACAAGACAATATCAGACTCTAGTATCGATGGAAGTAGAACAAACGGTTTTTTCTTCACCACATTCTAAAGAACATGATTCTCCAGCAATGCACATTGAAGAAGTATCTAAAAATGTTGGAGAGTAAGGGAGGTTGCAAACTCTAGTATAATCCTTCATGGGACAAGCAACTAGATGGTGGGAGACACACTAGTCACAAATGCATACGTGGACGACCGTGTCGACTTATTTTATCAAAATATTTGGTGGGAAAAAGTTCACAGCAGAAGCTCAAAGTCCAAAATTTATACAAGGCATGGATCCAGATGACCATATCGATAGATGTCTAAAGGAATTGCAAATATTGGGATACAAAGATGAGAAAATATGGCCACATTTATTCCCAAGTACATTAGAAGATCTACCTGAAAAATGATATAAAATGGAGGAAGCAAGAGGTGGAACTTCCATTTGGTAAGAATTAAAATAAAATTTTATAAGAGACTTTTCTTTCTCACTAGTGGAAGATCATGTTAAGGAGGCAATGGAAGAAATTAGGAAATTCATAGAGCCAACAAATATTTCCACGTTGACTAAGGGATATAGACACGATTCATATTGCTACAATATTTCGATCAAACTAGTTCAGTTGGAAACAAGATTAGAGCTTGAAAATGAGACAACCATTGGTAAAATATTTCATTGGAGAACAGACCATTCTTCGACGAGAAAAAACATAAAATATGTAATGAAAGTGGTTTATGAAGACAAAGTCGAACCGGAAAGATTCACAGAAAAATATTTCCATCCTACGTTTAAATAATTCAAAGAAGGGGAGTGACCAATCAATGAAGCAAAAACACCAGAATGGATGGACGCATAAATCAAAATCAAAGAAGTAGTTATATCAAAGGACGACCGACCAAAAATGGAAAAAATAAAATATTACTGAAATGAACAACAAACCGCCTAAATTACAAGTTTGTTAAAAGAATATCAAGATGTTTTTGCAAGGGACTACAAATATTTAAAGGGATTAATGCAAGAAATGGGAGAAATGAAAATGGACATCAAGCCAGAAGCTAATCTAGTGAAAAAATGCCCATATAAATTGGCCCATAAATACAAAGATATAGTCAAGAAAGAGATACAAAATATTTTGGCATCCGGTATCATCTATCCGGTCAATAAATCAGAATGGGATAGTCCTATGGTCATTCAACCTAAGAAACATGGTTTGATGAAACTGCGTATCTGGGTCGACTTCATGGGTTTGAACAAAGTTACTTTAGTCGATCCCTTTCCTACACCATTTGTTGATGATATTATTAATGAAGTTGATGGACATGAATGCTACTCGTTTACATATGGTTTTTCCAGATATAATCAGGTCCCCATAGCCAAGGAGGATCAACATAACACAAAGTTTGTCTTTGAATTCGGGTAGTTCGCCTATAAAGTGATGCCTTTGGACTAAAGAATGCACCAGTTGTATTTTCAAGAATATTTTTTAAACCATTCTAGGAATACACATATAAAACGATGGTTTTCTATTTCGACGATTGGACGATCTACTCCTTACTCCGAGATCACATTCATTGCCTCTAGATCATGTTAGAACGTTGCCAACAGCTACAACTCTCCTTGAACATAAAAAATGTATATTTGCAATGCCAGTAGGAATCCTTTTGGGTCATGTCGTCTGTAAAGAGGGAATCAAAGTTGATTTTGAAAATATTAAAGTTATACTCGATTTGAAACCTCCAGTAAATACAAAGCAGGTAATAATACTTTTGGGGCACACAGGGTATTATCGAAAATTTATTAGACATTATTTGGATACAACATATCCCTCGGAATAATTGTTAAAATAACTTATTAGGAATTACAATGGTCACAAGAATGTGAGGCATATTTTGAACTGTTCAAGAGAAAACTAGTTGAAGCCCCCATTCTCTGCTTCCCAAATTGGTCGATAAAGTTCCATATTCATATCAACACATCTAGTGTAGCAGTCAGTGCTATACTCACTCAACCTGGAGATGATTGAATGGATTACCCCAATGCATATTCTAGTTAAAATATCAACAAAGATGAAAGGAAATATTCAATGACAGAGCGAGAAGCTCTCAATATGATTTTTGCATTACAAAAATATAGACACTATTTACTAGCTAATCCATTCATCTTCTACATTGGCCATTAAGCTTTGAAGTACTTAGTGAACAAACCTATTCATCAAGGTTGGATATGCCAATGGCTCCTTCTCTTTCAAGAATTTGAATTTGAAATAATCGTCACCCATAAAATACTAACGCCGGACTCAACCATTTATCTAAAATCAAAATAGGTGAAGATCCCATCGGGATCGACGATGATTTCCCTGATGACCACTTATTTCAAGTAAAAGCTATACCAATGGAATTGGAGGACATCGCACAATATACACAAGAGGGTCAAGTACCATAAGGTATGTCGGAGAAGAAAACGAAGATCCTAGCAATGAAATATGGGCCATATACTTTAATAAATTTATTTTTATACACAATGGGAATAGACAAAATACTTCGAAGACGTGTGTTAGAACATGAGAGGAAAGACATTATAGCAGAAGCACATAGTTGACCTGTGGGATGACATTATCAGGATGACAAAAATGCAAGAAAAATTCTACAATCTGGAATATGGTGGTCGACGCTTAATAAATATTTTCGAATACATGTAATCACATACGACAAATGTCAAAGGATGGGCCGACCATTTCCAAGGAATTAAATTCCCTTAATATCTGTCAATCCGAGCCTAAATTTTGAAATTTGGGATATCAGCTTTTTCGGTCCCTTCCTAGTTTCTAGTTGTCGAATAGAAGCATGGTACATCATTACAACTATCGAATATGTCACTAAATGGGCCGAATATGAACCGTTCAAGGCACGTTCAAGTGAGGTAGCAGCTAAATTTATTTATGAAAACATAATCACAATATTTGGATGTCCCCTTACCTTAATTAGTGATAGAGGCACGCATTTAATAAATAAATCTATAGAAGTGCTATTAAAGGAATCCAGGATTGATCATTAGAAAAGTATAGCTTATCACCCGCAGTTGAATGGAGCAATCGAATATTTCAACACAAATTTGACTAAGGGTTTGACAAAAATATGCAATATTGAAAAAAATGATTGGGATGATAAAATATTTACTATTTTATGGACCTACCGCACAACATATAAAAGATCGATGGGACATATACCTTTCAAATTCGTCTATGGACAAGAATCAGTCATACCTCTGCATTTCAAACAACAATCCACAACTATAGCAGAAGTGCTTCATTTGGACATTGCCAAAGAAAAGGAGAATAGGAATTTTGAACTAAACAAACTTGAAGAGCATCGACAAATTGCGATTCACCCCAAGAAGTTCAGAAGCAACAACAGAAAGCTTGGCACGACCAAAACATAAGAAGGAAAGATTTAAAAATTGGTGACCTTGCATTAATATATGACATTTGGATTAAAGGAAAGCCAAAGAAGTTGCACAGCGCCTAGCTTGGTCCTTACATCATAGAAGAGATGAATAGTAACGGATCGGTACGACTTAAAACTTTACAAGGACAATTTTTCTCAAAACTTGTCAATGGATCCTGGCTGAAAAGATACAAAGTGTAGAATGGGTGCAATGCTGACCATTGGTCGTATCACCATTTGGTCGAGGATCGTTCCCCAATAAGTGTTAACACAATGATTGTAAACTAGCAATACGAGAATGAGTCAGCGCAAAGTATGCGGATCTCTCTTCAAACCCAGCCTAGATATCATCGACAAGAAGGACCGACTAGTAGGCACATAACCAACCAGTCAGGGCCCCATCGAATAAACCAATTATCAAAGCATACATCAACCGTCGCACGACACTATGATCGACCACGCCGATGAAGCTATAAAGACTGTCGATTGCAACATGAATTGAAATATTCTTCACACAAGTCAAATAAGATATCATTCATTACCAACGAAGACAAAGTTGTCCACATTTGAGGTATCATCATTGAAAATTTCATCGCCATATCAGCATGAATCCAAATTCCAAGGCATCTCTCTGCTGACACGCATATGATATTCAGAACAAATCTACCGCAACTGCACGAAATATTTACGGAAACCCTTTCACCCTACCTAGACATTTGTCATATTCTTATCCATCTAATGCACATCAGTTCTAAGCATCACTCCCCATCCATGGTTTTGGATATAAATAGTCGCCTAAACATTGTATAGTACCAATTCAAAATCTTGAGAAAACCATGGCCTCTTCTTTCCCAAGTCTCGCTCCTTTTCCCTTACTAATCTATCAGAAATGCTCGAGCCTTGTGAATGTCACCTACTACACGTCATTGATCATTCCACATTAATTTTCGTGATATATAAACATTTCAATGACCCACCATTGGTAGGATCTTCACAACCCATGATATATGAGCATTTCGAGAAACATCGACATGCCAAGACTGGGAGTTGTTACTCAGTTCCTTTCCACCAATCATGTTCCTGAGCCTCCAATTGCCACTGTTAATTGATTTGAAATATTGAGAGAGCGTGGTATTGCAAGCGGTTCAAGTAACTGTTTTCTTGGACGCTTTTATTCTCTGAAACAACAACATGTCATCTTATTGATCATTTCCAGGATTGAAGGTCCATTTGATATTGTTTAGTACCAGAATCAGTGCATAGATGTTGTTATGTACCAGATCATGCTATCAGCCAGTTCTTCATGAGCGGGAATATTTTAAATGATGACTTGCACTATTATATCTAGCCATCGTTGACACATGCATGACTCTTGATCCATTTATTACTGCAACAAGTTCACAACCATAACTCATAGCAACATACATTTTTTATCCAACTTTTCAGTCATCTCCTCATTCTCTTCGAGACGAAGAAAATTTTTCTTGGTGGGGGAGATGTTGGATGAGCCTAGTTGGCTAGCCGATTAGGTCCTCCAACCAACCACTATCGGGTCGGTCCTGTGGAAATAGTCGATTGTTTAAGCCGACATAACTACCGTTGTAACATAATAAATGAATGTAAAACAATATATATAGGCTGGTGAGTCATGATTCAAACAGAATACCATTACTTTGTACGTATTATGGCTCTAATATATATAATTATTGTTGTTTTCCCCTTTACTTTGGTATCTTATTTTGTATAATGATTTGAATTCCTTATCTTCTATATTTATGCTATTTGCATTCCATGTAATCCCTTAGATTACAACACTACGTATGCACACAATTCTTGATCCATTCTATTATGTCTTAAATGTTGACCCTTTTTCAAAATGGGATATTGATTTCATGGAATGTTGGCCAACATCTGAAAATGGCCATAAGTACATCATCATAGCCATTGAGTACTTTACTAAGTGGGAATTGATGGAAATTTTCTCTAATGATGGATACTTGAAATCACTTTTTGTTTCTAATCACATTATCACAAGGTTTGGTGTTCCCAAGGAAACTGTTAATGATTGTGGTTATCATTTTCAAAATTGCATAATGCAAGAACTAGTAGTGTAGTTAGGCCTCCAGCATGAGCATCCTACATCGCGCCATCCTCAAGCAAATGGTTAAAATAGATATAGTTAATAAAGTCTTGAAGATAGTGTTACATAGGATGATCAACAAAATTAGTATAATTGACATTTAATTCTATATTTGATTCTTTGGGCATACTGAACCTTATCCATCAAGATTGCCATGGCGTTTTCCATATTTTAACTAACATATGGAATGGAAATAATATTACCTATAGAGTAGAAATTTGTTCTTCATAATTTGTTATCGAACTGCTTTTTGGAAATTCTATCGACTCGGAGGGCCACCTCATTTACCTAGAGAATTTAGATGAACATCACCAATATAATGAAATTGTGAATGAAGAACACAATCAACATCTGAAAACATAGTATGATACAAGTTTCCATCCTTGCACCTTTTTTGAAGTTGACCTTGTTCTCATATATGGCTGGGATAAGGAAAATTAATTTGTAGGGAAATTTAAATCGTTATGATGTATCCCATATATTTCTTAACACATATTATGGAAGGGAAATTATGGGTTAGTGGATGTTTAAATAATCCCCTTTGAGGAGCCTTGTAATAGGCTCTACCTGAGAGATTTTATGTTTAAAATGAAACATCCACTTAGTATGTATATATTGTATAGTTGTTTGTTTATTTTTTTTCATTTTGTTTATTTTCAGCTTGTGCTTAAATGATTTATGCTTGGTTGGTTGTTGATATTGTCTAACCTCCCAATATACATAGGATTTGTGGACAATTTCATTTGATGCATATGAAACCTTGCTTCCATGATGTGTGTGATTTATTAACCCATTGACTAGTTCACTCATTTAGGTGGAATACGTATTGGTCCTACGACCAATAATGTGGTAGAGTATAGTGTTGTGATAGGAGTGTTGGAAGGTGTTGTTATACTTCACATTTGATACTTATATGTCTATTTTGATTCACAATTGGTGTGTTGCAATTGATCTTACTTGTATGATCCCAATCGGTTTTGGGAGGTAAGGGTAACTTTGAATCACCCTAGAAGTTAGTTCCAACATACAACATACAGATAGTTCCACATAGTCATACTTTGAATCACATGCAGATACTGACATGTTTTCTAATTGAAGAACATCTCATTGAAGGAATTATGTATTTGTCATCCACCCAAGTGGTATATAAGCATTGTCCAACTCTCCATCTTGGCCTATCTCAACTTAGATGGTGCTACTGTAATGTGAGAATGGATAGAGGGGAGTCTTTCAAAGAATTAAAAAAAATGTTCTCTTAACTAAAGTATCACTACCTCCATTCTTGCATGCTAAAAGATGGGCCCTGAGATTGAATATAACTATTGTGTTCTAGTGAAACCATTAGGGAGTTATAAAATTCACTAAATAGTGCATTTGTGGGCATAAATAAATATGTATAGAAGATGAATCAACTTCCATGGTGATGGTATATAAGATAGTTCATAGAGCTATATCAATTACACCAATATTTCAATTCTAATTGCCACACTTTTTCAGTGACATCCATGCAATAAAAGTTTATATAGCCTTGCATGTTCTTTGAGGCATTGTTACATCCTCCTCCCTTTAGGATTATGAGCTCACCTATTCAACATAATACTATAAGGAAGTATAGGTCCTCCAACCATATTTTGGGTGTTTGATCATTGATATATAATACTTCAACTACCAAATCTTACTGTCATATGTCTAATTGCCACAATAGATCAAAGTTTGTTGTCATGTTGGTACAATTGAAAAAGTTAAGTAACCTGCAATCACATAATGTTTCAATCACATTTTGGTCTTGCAAAGCTTGTATATGTTTTGTCTCAGTTTGTCTCTTTCACTAATCACACAAATTGATGATGGATGCAATAACAAAGAATCAAAATTGAAATTATAATTGTTGAAAACATGTTTTGGACAGCTCCTGTGCCATGTTTCATTAAAGTGGAGGCTCCCCATTAATAATACTCTAGTGAATAGTGAGTAGGTCCTTCTTCCCAAGTGCACATAGAAGTTTCCTTATAAACATGTAGATGCAAACTAGGAAACAATTCCACACCCAACAAGTGCAAGAACATTTAAAAATGATGCATGAAAATGAAGAGTAGGGATATATTTCTCACCTTAGAAAAGAAAATTGGGAAATCACTCACTCTACTTTCCATATTTATTTTTCCTTGAAAGTATTGAGCTCCAAATGGTTTTTCTCCAAAGGTTCTCCAATGCAATAAATGAGTTGTTGTACCTCATTTTAACTACCCCCCCCCTTGCCGATTTCTAGGAACTTTTTTGGAGAATAGTGTAAATAGTTTTTTCATCCACAATTATTATATAAGTTAATTTAATCCCATAAAAGGTGTCCTTATTCTTGCAAGTATGAATTATAGTGCATTGTTCTTTTAATTGGCGCTTTTACAAGTGTTATTTATGTTTGTGACTCTCAGGTATAAGTTTAAATTGGCATATAGATCTAGATACATGACCATGCATCTTAAGTTTTCTAGTTTTTCACACCAAATCCATAAGGTTGAACTTGTCAAGTGGAAGTGATTAACCAATGCTTACTTTGTTTCATGTAGGCACTTGCACAATATTTCCTACCTAACATGGGTCACCCTAATTAGAATCCTTCTTGCCTTTTTGGTGCACATATTCATTTTGTGTGTATGCCATGAGATAAAAGAGTCCTTCCACAGTTTCAGATTAAGTCACATGCTCCACTATGATTTTCTTTTGGCCCCATCTTGAGCACTCTAGTCTTTTATTTTGTGTTTGTTTGTATTTCTTTACTTGTTGTTGTTTACGCTACTTTTCTTAACACTTTGTCGTAGTTTACATCACCTTCACACAAAATTGCATTATTTGTTGGCACTTTCCCTTGAATTATTATCTATTTACTTCAAACCCTATTTACCTTGGAGAAGACATGCTTTTGAATGTCCATAATATGTGCATTGAAAAATTTCTTATTTTTTGCATGAGTATGCCATGTGCACTTGGGACTAAGTTGCTTGCATCACAATGCTCATCTCCTCCACTATATTGTATCATTGTTTTTTTTCTTTTCAAGGTTTCATAATGTGAGAAAGATAGAAAATAATAAAATATTATAAAAAAGAGAGAGGAAGGAAACAATTGAGATATCTATTTCAGCTATCAAGTTATGTAGTTGTGTGTCTATCCATTGAACAAAGCACCTATTTCGATTCTTGTATCTATTCAATTGGAAATTAGTCTTGAATGAGTACTACCTTAGGATTTGTACCATGGCCTTAGATTTGTAATCAAACTTCTCTTGATTTCTTAACCTTCCAATATTTATGGATATGTGCCTTTATGCCTCCTACCTTAAGTGATTATATCATTGGTATGCTTTTGGCATCATTTGCCACCCAATTCATTCATTATGTTGTGCTCTTATTTAAGAGAAATTATAAGTTGAAAACTCATGTAACCCATTCCTTATTTGTCTTTACGATCCATGTGGGTCACTCCCTAATTCGATTCAATCTTGGATTACATTTACATCCAATAATCTTGTCATCTCACGCTAGTGTGGAAGGATTCATCATTTCCTTCTCATTGGTGGGTTTTCCCCTATCAAATGTGACATGTTGTTTTTGGAGATAGATATATGGATTGTATCACCCTAGGATTACTTTCATCATTGGTAGGTTTCATGCACTCAATAGATGAAATTCATTAATGGTTTTTTATTCAACAAGTTTCCTCGTGTTCAACTTCAACACATTCATTCATAGAGATGGGATTCATGTTGTACCATGGTTTTCATTTTCATAATTGGTGGAACTCCTCACCTCTAGTACTGATTTCAATTTTGATTGTTGATCAAATGGTATTTATCCCATGCTATTTTCATTTAGCACATAAGAAGGCTGTACTTGATCGTATGATCTCTCAAATTTCATGTCCAAGAACTCAAATCAATCATTATCTATTGATATATCTCATGTTAGTTGATGTGGGAATCATTGTGGCCCTCATTTTGATGTATCTCCTCATATGAGTTTCAATTCATTGTCTTTGGGAGTGGGTTCTAGAGACCATTTTAGTACCTTGGATATTGTAGTCATGAGTGATAGGTTTCCTTGGAATAAAAAATTGGTTTTCATTAATGGCCCCTGATGAACCGATTATCTCAAGTGTTCGACTTCAACAAATCCATTCAAACTTGTTGGAATGTACTATATACCTTTGATGGGATACCTCATGTCTGGTAATGATATACATCAATGACTAGTGACTAGATTATTTCTCCCATGTTTGACCTTGAACCTCTATTCACATGGTATAGATTTGTACATTATGGTGGATATTGGTTGAATACCTTGGGCTTGGTTGTCATCCATCATCAATGCTACTATTTGAACTTGGTGTAGTACTACACTTTATGTTGATTGGTACTTGGAGGAACACATTTCATACACTCCATGTGCTTTTAATTGTCCTTTTTATGTGCACTTGATTATGCATAGATCCACTATGTATTTGTTCATGTCTATGATATTATATTTTGTAATTTCTCCACTATGTGTTTATTCATGGCAATGATTCTACAAATGACATGTCTTTTGGATCCATAATGTACTTGATTTGGTGTCCATGGTTGTATTTTACACTTAAGCATGGGTATACCCATCTTGGGGAAGAGGTTTTTTAATACTTAGTCTTCTATTTGCAAATGATTTTCTAACCTTGAGACTACTAGAACCCACCTTGGTTATTTGAAATATCATCTCTCTAATTGATAATGTATTTTATCCACTAGTCACCCTTCTAACCTCAAACATTAGAGGGAATATGTTATACCATTAGTTTGGTCATCAATACTCCAAATTGATCTTAAGTCAGATACATACCCTTTTGTAATCACAAACACGATTTTGAGATCGTGTTAACCATTGTTTATACAATTTCCCATGTTCTTGTGCTTTGCCTTGAGAAACTTGAAGGGGCCCAATTTTTTCCTTAAAACAACTTGTGGGTGCATGTTTTATGAAAGAAAAAAATATACAATCACCTACCAAATATACTAAAAAACATATAAAATGTATAGAAAGTACAAGACCCAAGAATGATACATAATATTTTAACACTTGTTACCAAGCATGCATCTAGTAACAAAGGTTTCCTACAAGTTAGGGATATTGTCTGAATATGGGATAAATTGAATGAGCCTATAGGACGTGGATTCGATCTATCCATGACATGTTCCCCAATGACTACCTTGTTACGACTTTGAAAAGTAGCTAGATGATTAGGTGGAAATAATCATCCAGATAACGAATAAAAATAGAGTGTATCTTATTAAGTTAAATGGTTGCAATCTGATCCCATTTTATGATTAGGTGATTCTTTCCCACCCTCACCCCTTTTATGGTAGTGGAAATAGGGTATCTTTGACAGTTCAATGTCCCCCTCCAACATGCAGTGGAATTTTCCATATGTATTAGATAGAGACCTCAACCAACCATAACCATCATTTCCTAGTATAAATTGAAGGTTTAAGTTTGGAAAAGAGTAGCTTAGTATGCCTTTGGAGGAGGTTAGCAAAAAGCTCTTGATCATGAAGCTCTTTATATTGATCAAAACCCATAGTTTTTCTACAAGTTGTAGGTATATAATTCCTAGGGTTGTTTAGAGCCTTTCTTCATGCCCCCCCTTGGCCAATATTAAGAACCCTTTGTGAGAGATTGAGGATAAAGTAAATCAGGGTGGAAGAAACCCATACTTTTCTATAGAATTCATCTTCAACACAAACATGTCATAACTTCTTTATTTATGAATACCAATTTTCTCTTCCCCTTCAACTGAAAATTTAGTGTTATATGAATTCATGTATGTTTATGTCTTATTTGTGTAGTTAAGTTCATGAATTTGTACTCTTGTTTACGTTAGAGAATAGTATGCAAATTGAATTGAATTCATAAATTATAATTCTCCAGAGAAAGAGTAAAGGTATTGTTGTTTGCATGTTGCATCTATCTAAAGATTTCTTGTGTAGAAAGCTCCTCCTCGCATTTGGCATACAAACAAAAGGAACTTGAAGTTGTTCATTGGTATTTTTTTATGCTTTGTGAACAAAATAACAACTCTTTATTGAGAGGACTAAACATCCTTTACCTAAATTCTCTCCAACACCCACAAGTTTTGAAATTTTGTTGTATGACTATCAAAAAGAATTGTGAATATCAACTTTAATAAAAATAAAACATAGAAGTTCCAAAGTTTTCATATAAATTCATGACCCTCTTACCATTTAGACCATGTATCAATAAACCATGAAGTGAACATAAACTGAAATCAATTGTTAACAAGCTTATTTCTCAATGACTCCTTTGATTATGGGTTTTACTCATTTACTATGTTTCTATTTTTTCTAAATTTTTAATATTTTTTGGTTAAGTAGAGGTTGGAGAGGGGAGAATGACATATGAAGAAAAAGACACTATATTTGATATATTATTTGTTATTTTAAATTATTTTTTTAAACTTTGTTATTTTTTAATTTTTTTATTATATATTATTAAAAAAATTCTCACAATTTTCCTCTTTTGTATCTTGTATTTAATTTTGATAATGTATACTTCAAACTCATAGAAAACCTACTTTAAAATCAGTATTATTGAGTTTACAATCACTATTATTGAGCAGTGATCATTGAATCACCCTTATCTAATTAATGGGTGGCTTTTCATAAGCATCTTATCACCTTCTAATCCACGTAGTTTCAACATCTTGTATGGCATATGTTTTTTAAGATTTAAGATCTTAAAATCAATATTTAGATTGCAAAGGAGTTCAAACAAAAAATAATAATGGAAGAAATGTTATTAAATCCAACACTAATGGAGTTGAATGGCCCTTGAATTCCGACATGAATGGTGCTGCCATGAAAGTGGCCAAACAGTACAGATTTATCCATTCCCTCGTGATTCCAATCATTGAGGCAGAAAATAAAAGCAAAAGATGTTGATGGATTTTCAATTTGAACCTCATGCCCTTGTGGGTTCACTCCTGTGGGACCTCATAACCATGAACAGTGGCCAACTTTTCATAGTGCTTTCACTTTCTCTTTGTCTATTACTTTTTCTTGTTCTCCTGCCATTTCCCATTTGCTACTGAGATGATAAAGTCGGAGAACGCTATCATCTTCTCTGAAAAGGTGGCGTCTACACACTGCATTAAAGAATCCCACCAGGCAATATTGTCTCGTGATTCAAGTCACGCCATGTTAACGATGACATCACAGAGTGCAAGGAACAGAATCGTTGCATGCCAATATGAGCACAGAGGGGCCGGATCACTTGTTGTGATAAGCAATTCCTGATATTCATCAACCCACGTACAATACATACATGCAAACAGTGATGAATTTGTTGAAACAATATGTCTTGTCAATGTCACCGACAGGTATATAATTTCAATCAGTTATTCCTTTTCTTGAATGATATTTTATCAGAAGAGAATAGAACATGGTTTGGATTTTGAGGTTTCGCTTCACTGGAACAAGATATATATAATCATGTCAGAATAAAACTCAACGAAAAAGGCTCAATGCCATCCACCTGCGTGGCAACAAGGGCTACTGTTACTACAATGGCAGAGTGGGTCCATTTCCAAATGTCTTGTGTGGCTTCAAAAGCTTCTACCTTCCTCTGAAAAGACGGTTAGCTTATCCCTGCCTGTGATGCATTTCTGCAAGCCTTAGAGAGAGAAATGGGTCGGTTGTGTAGGTTCAAAAGCTTCTACCTACCCTCTACAAGACAAGTAGAGGGTAGGTTGGCTTTTTGAATTTAAAATTTGCTATGAGTTGGAACTTATTGCTGGCTTGCAAGTGAGGAGTATGGGCTCTTTGGAGCTTTCTACCAGTAAAGTATCAAGGTATTAAGGTTGATAACTTCTCTTTGGTAATAGCATTGGTGTTTATCTTGGTAAAGTTGCAGTAATGGTTTATTAAAAATTTATGAGAAATGGAAAATAAAGGATATTTTTTATTTCAGAAAATTGGATTAATTTTTTTATTCATCATTAATTTATTTTTCTCATTATAGATTTTTATTTTTCAATTTATTTTCCATTTTTTACTAATATTTCTCATTTCTTAATTGGTTTTTTAGTTTTTTTAATTTTTAATTTTTCACTAATTTTACTTATTTTGAATGGTTTTAATTTTTAATTTTTTACTTATTTTGAATGGTTTAATGGTTTTATATATCTTTCAGGTTTATTTTCTATTTTTCACTAGTATTTCTCATTTCTTAGTTGGTTTTTTAGTTTTTTTAGTTTTTAATTTTTCACTAGTTTTATTTATTTTGAATGGTTTGAATGGTTTAAATTTTTAATTTTTTACTTATTTTGAATGGTTTAATGGTTTTATATATCTTTTTAAATAGATTTGTTTTATGTTCCACAACAATGATTACTATCATTAATTTATTTTTCTCATTATCGATTTTTATTTTTCAGTTTATTCTCCATTTTTCCCTAGTATTTCTGATTTCTTAGTTGATTTTTTAATTTTTAATTTTTCTATTTCTTATTTTTACTTATTTTGAATGGTCTAATGGTTTATATATCTTTTTCAGTAGATTTGTTTTAAGTTCCCGCTAGAAAATAAAGGGTGACTTCAAACAAGAAACGTGATACAATTTTTTTGCACCATAGGTGTGTGTCAAAGGGGTTTATAGGTCTTGGAGCAATAGCCTTATTGATGCTCTTCTTTCTTATGGCATCATTTTTCACTTTGGCTTATTAGCTTTAGTATTGGAGGAGTGGTTTTAGAGTTTTTTCATCAAATATATTTCATATAATGATTAATTGTTTTGTAATTATAAGTAGTGGTTTAATGCTAACCATAGTTTTGCATGTCTAGTTTCACTACTTATAGAAACTTGATATAACTTAGAAAAAATCATGTTTTCCTAACATCTGTTTGTTACTTTTCCTTTAAAATATAATGAACTAAGACAATAAGGAAAATATAATGAGCTAAGACAATGCTTTTTTATCAAAATGATGGAATTTATCAAGAATAAATTGTATAGTTGTAGAAAATAGTCCAAGCACTAGTATTTTTCAATACTTTTTAATGTTAATTTCATCATTTAAAAAAAATAATAAAGTTGAAATTATGAGGTCAAGCATTAAGACCTCCTTTGAGGTTCTTAACATAATAAATCAATGATTTCTTTTAGTGTGTAGATATTTGTCTGTACTAGTGCACCATACAATTTGTTTTTCAAATGAGCTAGGCAATAAAAAGTTGCACCATAAATAAAAGACTTTGCATTTTAGAATTATGATATATGTAAAAAAAAAAGAAAAGCAATACTTTATTTTTAAAAAACATATATTTATAATATGCATACAAAGATTTATAAGTGTGTGTAGTTTCATCAACAATGAATATGTAGATCATATTTAAATGTTTATGCAACTCGAACCACCAGGTTTGTTATTCCAAAACTAAAACCAAAGCAACTAACTCATCCACAACATAAAGGGAAAAATACATTTTGACCAATTTTTTGAATTTATAGGAATGCCCATGCATTAACAGTGAGCACACATTATAAATGTGTATGATTTTTTATTATATATATTCATAACTTTGCAAAAAATCCATCACCTTTAGCATTAGGACCTAGTTTAGGACTGATGTTTCATAAGGAAACCTTTAACATTAGAACCTATTTTCCTCTCATGGGAATAGTCCTATTAGGCCCATCCTCTTTGTGAAAAACTAACAAATGGTGCCATAAATATTACTTGGGGGTCAAAGACACCATATAGAGGGCATGTGTCATGGTTGGAGGTCTTGTTCATGACACTTGAGGCTTAGATGGTTCTTTTTTCTACATAAGGCGCTTGTTTTCATTTTCAACCATGGTCTTTGTGTGACCTTGGATAGACCTCTAGATACATTCTCAGTGCACAACTAACTTAGTAATTGTTCCCATAGTACCCTTGGAGGTGAGTGTTAACCAACATAGGTTAGATATGGAGGTTCTAGGACTTATCCAGGGTGCTTAAGCTTGAGAAACAAGATTTTGGGACATAGGCTCTTGTTTCTTTCCATTGAATATGGTCATAGACTTGACACCCATCCATGATTCCCAAGACTTGATAATGGCACCATATTCATCTCATATGTCAAGGAATCCCTAGAGAGGGTTCCAATCATGGTTTCTAGGTGTTGTTCACCATGGTCAAGATTGAGAAGGTTCAATAGGGATTAAGTCCATTTTGTCCCCCTTAACCATGTTTATGCCTCAACACACATTCCAGTGCACAAAACCTATTGATGGTGCTTGCATCCCACTCTAAGGATAAACATCCCCTACAAATTTCTTGTGTGTTGGTTTGAGTCTAATTTAAGGCTCTTAATATTGAGAAGATTAGATGATCCTAAGACATTAGTTTCCAGTCTTTGATGATGGTAAAGGCTCCACAAACCATCCATGCTTTTGTGTTGTGGCATGAGGACATATCCATGGTTCTTGAGCCTAATAAGCTTTATTTAGGGCTTCACGATTTTGTTTCCTCCCTTAACCAATTTCAAAGGCCCAAGGATGTTGTTTCCATACCATGACTATGGTTAATCCCTTGAGACACATCCATAGTGCGTGAAACATATTAATGGAAACTATATCAAAATATGAAGGAAAATACTCACTGGTGAGGACTCGTGTCATTGTATCTACACTACTACATTTTAGGAGCAGATTCGATGTTTAGACCGACGTGAGAAGTCAAAAACCATTTTTTAAATGTCAGATAGACGTCATTTTCACGGGTTTTTGAGGAAAAATCAAACGAGTGTCGCTTAAGTGGCATCTATTATTTAATGTCTCTTATGCAACATCTCGGGGCATCCCTTAAGTGATGTTCATAGGTGTCTCTTAAGCAACGCTTTGAGACGTCGCTTAAGAGACGTTTAATACTAGACGCCACTTTTTTCCTCGTTGTCACTTAAGCAACATGACACCATAAGTATTTTACTTTTTATTTTTATCAATTGGGAAAAACTGTAAACATATTCAGACATAACATGTATTTAGGTTTTCTGGTTAAATTCATCAAGAAGAATTCATCAAAGGACTATGGAGGGAGGAGAAGTCTGCTTATAGGTAGATTTTTTGGTTGATAAATGATACCCACTTTTGAATTAATTTTTTTTATTGGGTTAACAATTTGATCTCTATATTTCTTCTATTAGTGGCTTGATAATGTATTTGATTGAAACAAAGCACAATGTCAGACCATCTTGTTCCCCGATCTACTACCATATATGAATGACTCGCTGTTATACAGAAAACTATCGATTTTGTATACGGTGATAGAAGAAACGATGTTCTGATAAATGATCATAATCATGCTTTCAATGTTGAAGCTATAATCAACGATGGAAAATGTTATTTCCCTTGTACAAAATGTAGAGGAATTAAAAGAAGAAGAGTTTTCAAGGAAACAACCATGAAACATTGCTCAGAGTATGAGCACTTGGAAGGGGGGAAACCAATATCATCCCCTGGTAAGTTATCAAAAAATTGTTTTTTTTTTCTCATTTTGAAATACTCATATTATTGATCGATATTTCAATACTAATTGTAAAATATAAGCACATCAGATCTATGAAACAGAGACACCAATTACTAGAGATGCATGCGGCAAATAATATGTCAAAACACTGATGCAAAAGGTTTGCAGCAGTTCATGCATTATCATAAACTCAGAAGATAATTACAATGTGTAACAATGGCTACAATAAGCCAAGAAATTGAATTCCAGAGATATCATTTGAATTGAATGCATGATAGTGGCTTACTTGGCATTTAACACCACTCGACACATCAGTTAACTACTTAACTACTATGAAACTGACTCTAACAGACTCTGGAACTATCTAACTGAGTCTAACCGAATCCATAACTCAACTGAATGCACAAAAATAGGGGAGGGCGCCTTTCTGTCTGCAGTTAACTGAATAGTAGGTGAAAATAACACCAGATGAAGTCAACCAGTGTAGTAGGGCGCCTTCTAGTCTCCAGTTGGCTAAATAAACTAGTAAATGCTGTCAGTTGGACTGAGTAGTGCGCTTTAGTCATGCAAATCACTCCCTGAATGATGGAGGAGTCCCAGTTAACTGATAATGATGGCCCAATTGACTCCCTGAATGTAGGAGGAGGCCCAATTTACTAAAGCTGTGATTTACTGATGATGTAAGCACATGATAGAGTCAAAATACTTAGGATAAGTAGCAACTTAAGCAGTGAAGCACAAATAAATGATGTGTGGTTGGAAAATGCTCCAACACCCCCCCTTAAGCTAATCTCATGTGGAGGAGTAAATAAAAATAATAAAAGGGCCCTAGCAACAAAGGCCATAGTTCACCAAGTACAAAAATAATCCAAATAAAGAACAATCCATGAAACAAGGAAATGGAGAAAACCTCATGGGAAACCCCCCCTCAAAATTGATTGAACACACCAAATGATTAATTGCTCCAAACTCAAGTAGGTGTGATGCTTGATCATATGTCTGGAGGTATCTTCCTCTTGGGAAGAAGTGGATCATGCTTCAAAAACATGTGCTTGTATTCTCCTTCAGTGCATGCAAGCGAATATGGAGGCTTTTTGAACTTGCTCTTCAGACCGAACATGGTGAGAACAAATCCAAAAATATGAATATCATCTTGGAACCTATAATCCGAACCAACTGAGGTAGGATCAACTCCAATCAGATCTAATTGCTCTTGAAAATTGAACTTCTGATTAATGGAAGTTAAATCAGCTCCAAGAATTGATAGATAGTTTCTTGTGATATCCTTTGAACCAACATGGGTGAGATCAAAACCAAAATCACCAAAATGTTCCTGAGACTTGAACCCAAGCGAATGGTAGTGTCCTCCATCTTCAATGAAACTCTTAGAACATGTGCCAATGATCGAACAAAAGTACATAGGAAGCATGTGATCAAGGGGGGCGAATGCATCACCTCCAAACTTTGATTTAACCTCCAAAACATTCAATAGATCATCATTCTGCACACTAGCAAACTCATGTGAAAGAGAGGATTTAAGAACCTCTTCATATTCTAGAGTATGAGTTGGCTTATCTTGCTCAAGATTCGAAATAGAAGACATTGAGAACATGAGTGTTGAATCTGCAGCTGCTTCTTCATCTTGAACAACTTCATCATGAGATATGATTGAGGCCGAGACATAATTAGAGAGAACACTTAAGGAAGTATCATTGGGCTTGTTCTCCAAATAATTTGCACCAATATCTTCATTTTGCTTTCCAAATTCTTTGTCTAGCTGGGCCCATAGATCACTTGGATTTTCAACAGTTTTCTTGAGGTAGCACATACTAGGAGACATAGCATACACATTTCTCCAAAGGATTTGTCATAGTCATTTAGCCAATCATTCTGTTCTTCATAGGAATCAAAATCTCTCATAACACCAATACACATGTCAAAAATACCTTGTCTCTTCAGATATGCTATCATATTTGGTTTCCACTCATCATAGTTGAATGGAGAGAGAGGAGGAATTGCTTTCAAATTCATCGAAGTTGTTGTAATATTTTTGAGAGAAACTTGTAGTCACAAACAAAAAACAATATTTAGGTCGACAACCTGCACTTTTCAAGTTGCATCACACTCAGCATAGACTATCAATCAAGCTTGAAAAGTCAGATGCAAAATATACAAGAATTATGTGGAAAAATTTCAGCTTCTGGTGTAGAGTTGGAATATTTTTGAGCAATATTTATCAAGCTTCATATGTGTTCCAGGTGCAGAAAGCACTGGTGCAGAAGTGCAGAAGTGCATAAACACTGTAGAAAATTTGACTTGTCCCGCCATGGCTCTTATACCATGTACAATCTAAGCACAACAGATCTATGAAACAGAGACAACAATTACTAAAGATGATTGCGGCAAATAATATGTCAAAACACTGATGCAAAAGGTTTGCAGCAGTTCATGTATTATCATAAACTCAGAAGATAATTACAATGTGTAACAATGGCTACAATAAGCCAAGCAATTCGAATTCCAGAGAGGTCATTCGAATTGAATGCATGAGAGTGGCTTACTTGGTAGTTAACACCACTCGGCACATCAGTTAACCACTTAACTACTATGAAACTGACTCTAACAGATTCCAAAACTTTCTAATTGAGTCTAACTGAATCCAGAACTCAGCTGAATTCCCAAAAATAGGGGAGGGCACCTTTCTGTATGCAGTTAACTGAATCGTAGGTGAAAATAACACCAAATGAAGTCAACCAGTGTAGTAGGGCGCCTTCTAGTCTCCAATTGGTTGAATAAACTAGTAAATACTGTCAGTTGGACTAACTAGTAAATGTTGTCAGTTGGACTAACGAGTGTGCTTTAGTCATGCAAATCACTCCTTGAATGATGGAGGAGGTCCAGTTAACTGATAATGATGGCCCAATTGTCTCCCGAAATGTAGGAGGAGGCCCATTTTACTGAAACTATGATTTACTGATGATGTAAGCACATGATAGAGTCAAAATACTTAGGATAAGTGGAAAATTAAGCTGTGAAGCTCAAATAAATGATGTGTGGTTGGAAAATGCTCCAACACTAATTGGTTATACTTTTTGACAATTACCTTATAAACAAGACCACCAATGCTTGCTAACCCACTTGCTACAATTCATAGTACTAGAGATGCTAAGGGTGGTGACATTGAGGTTGATACATTAATGGAAGAAAATGACCACAATATTATTGAGAATTTAGGGATAAATAGGTTGATCCATGACACATTTGTTTCCACGAATGAGAATGTACCTATAGATGATGTGTATGAAAACATTCATGATGTACCTCTTAGTGATAAGGAAACAAAATCCTTATACAAAGACTCAAAGACAAGTCTTCTCTCAGCTCTTTTGTTGCTAGTCAACTTGAAGGTCATGAATGGTATTTCAAACACAACAATGACACAATTGTTAAGGTATGGAAGATTTTGATTTTTGTATTTGCAATTGCTTGTTATTCTATATATTTATGTCATTTATTAATCAATAATTATGATTTTTCCACTAATTTATAAATATTTTTAGACTATTAGGTGACACTCTTCTACCACCATCAAATACTTGACCTCACACATACAGAGAAATGTGTGTCGTTTTGAAAGATCTAGGAATGGAGTATAACACAATTGATTCATGTCCTAATGATCATATCATATATTACGTACGTCATGCATCAAAGAGTGAGCGCCCTGAATGTGGAATTAGCAGATTTTGTACTGATTAGGTAACAAATAAGGTGCCCCGCAAATTTCTTCACCATATCCCAATAATTCCACGTTTGCAATGACTGTTCAGGTGTAAAAACATTGCATAATTTATGGATTACCATGCGTGACACAGAAGTGAAGATGGTGTCATGTGAATTCCTGGAGATGGTTCTACCTTCAGAGAATTTGATGAAAGATGCCTAGTTTTTAAAGAAGAACCCCGTAATGTTAAACGTTCATTGGCAGCTGATGATGTTAAGCCATTTGGAGATCTCATAACCATTTACTCAATTTGGGAAATCTTTTTTATAAACAATAACCTTCCTCCATAGATGTAAATTAAAAGGGAGCGCGTCATGTTGGAAATAATTGTTCCAGGTACTTATTTTTAAGAATGTTAACATAATACAAGCAATCATATTTTTTGTATTATTGCATGTACGAGAAATTATTAACCATGTATGTTCTTTTGAAAAGACTACTAGGTAAGAACCAATTTAAAGATATGGATGTATATCTTGAGACTCTTATAGTCAAACTTTTAAAATTATGGTATGGTATCAGTATGTACGACATCTCCAAACCTATAGGCCAAACTTTTTTTAGTTCCGTGGAATAATTACATGGACAATTCATGATGCACTTGGTCTTACACATTTATGTGGTATGTAAAGTTTCCATGTATCTCTATGCATAATTTACTATGCAATTATTTTTATAATATACAAAATTCTATATGTTAACACTATTCCATAAATTGTAGGGATTCAAACAAAGGGAAAATATGCATGTCCAGTGTGTGGTCCAAGAACAGTATCTAGATGTTCAGGAAGTTTAGGAAAGGAGGTGTACAATGAGTTTGGAATTTTCTCCATAACCATAGATATCGCATTATTGAAAAAATGACTTTAGTGGAAAGGAAGAGACTAGAAAAAAGACACGAAGAATGACGCCTCAACTATGGAAAAAACATTTCAAAAGATCCATGGTAAGCAATATTTGTTTGTAGCTAATTACTTCGTTCTTGGTCTCTTGTTTTTATTTATATATTTTCATACTTATCATGATTAATATTAAATATTAATATGTCATTGATACTTCTCAAAGGTTGTCACCACAATCAACTTCCACTGGGTTTGAAATGACACTGCCCAATTTAGTTGGTTTCCATACTATGAGCACCTACAAGTAGCTCATTTGTTCAACACAATGCATATTGAAAATAATATCATAGAGTGCTTGTGGAAAATTATATATGGGAGGAATAACATGGAAAAAATTGCAAAAGATATTAGTGACATTCATGAATCCAACTCATTGCAACATTTGAATCAAACCTGGGGTAGTGGAAATTCCACCAATCTCCCATGGTTATTAACTGAGCAAGAGAGTGTTGTTATAAAAGAGGTTGTACAGAAGATAAAATTTCCCACTGGGTTTGCTTCAAACATAAGTAATATATTGACAAATCAAGGTGATTTCGGGGGGGGGTAACTCATGATTGGCATACATTTATCAAGGTTCAACATTTTGTAACTTTGATTATTTATTTTATGTTATATACATTATTTTTTATTAATTCATGTTTATCTTTGTTTAAGTTATATATAATAGTATATACATTATTTGTAAGTATGGATATTTCATTGCACTTGTAGGTGGTACTATGGATATTTGGAAGAAATTGGAGTTGAGGTCATTATTGCTGCAAGGTGATGAAAGGATGGCTATTAATAATGACAATGGATTTACCGTGACTAATACTAATATGTACGAGTAGGATACACATCCATATGTTTTTCCAATTCAATGTGAGCAAGTATTTTTTCAGAGGTACTAGTAGAGAAGGTTGGTCATTTGTTGTTAGATTCAATCCAAGAGGACGACCCATAAAGTATACTTTGCTTGAAGATGAATATGTTCAAGAAGAAGAAGATGTGGCTAGAGAGATTGAGGAAGAAGTGGACTTAGACGAATGGGGGAACCAGGTTGACCAAATAGCCTTTGATTCACATCTTGTTGATGATGACTTAGCTCTAGATGTTGTAGATGATTTGGACAATCCTCACAATGATTTCGAAGGGTTGGATACAAATTCTGATATTCATGACTCAAATCTCAACTTGGACGATGTTCAAGATCAATATGATATGGAATTGTAACAAATGTTGTTCAATGGATCTCCTTTTTGCAATTAGTATTGGGATAAATAAATTCATGGGAATTCTTTGTTATTGTACATGCAAGTAGATCAATCTCATGGAATATTATTCTCTGCAATGTGTTGTAAATTCTATTTCATGCAATTCCAATTCAATTATTTGTTTTCCATGATTTTGGACTTGATTTTATTTTTGTACGTGAAACCAAATTGTGGATGCTATAAACCATTTTGAGTGCGAGTGTCCCGAGAAATTTGACTGTGGTTGTAAAGCTGGTTCAAAAAAGACATAGTCATGCACTTTGAACACTATTGGGATAAATAAATTCATGGGAATTCTTTGTTATTGTATATGCAAATAGATCAATCTCATGGAATATTATTCTTTGTAATGTGTTGTAAATTCTATTTCATGCAATGGCAATTCAGTTCTTTTTTTTTCCGTGAATTTGCATTTGATTGTATTTTTGTACATGAAACCAAATTGTGGATGCTATAAACCATTTTGAGTGTGAGTGTCCTGATAAATTTGAGTGTGGTTGTAAAATTGGTTCCAAAAAGACACATTTAGACACATTTGTAGTCACGCACTTTGAAAACATCATGATTTTCAATAAAATATGTAAAGATCATCTTACACATATTCAATTATGTGGGCGCTAAGTCTTATCGTTAAAAAATTTAATCTTTGAATTCAAATTAGGCTTGTTGAATTGTACAAAACTTATAAACAAAAAATGACATCTATTCATGATATTCATAAGATGCCATTAATATTTGATATTAAACCAAAATTATGATTTTCAAATTTAAGGTGATGATTTGTGCTATAATTTTGCAAAGGATTATTTATTAAACCAAGATTATGATTGTCATATATATGATTAAACCAAGACAACATCAAAATGGAAGTGCAAATTTAAATCATGAAGAGATAACACAAATGCCATATAGTGTGTTTTTAAAAAAGAAGACATAAGTAGAAGACATAAATTGTTACATTATACAATAGAATAGGAGACTTACTTGCATTGAATTCCTACTACCAAGTGATTTGTTTCATCTCCATGTGGCCAAAATGAGATCTTTTTCATTGTTCAACAAAATTTGCACCAATACCAAGGCCACACATAAGTGAATATCTACCACTCACTCTTTAGTTGATAAAACCACCCACTCTTTATAAGGTGAAGCCATGGTGGGATTCCCTAAACTGAAGTAATAAGGACATAAGGGCCCATTAGAGTTAAGGATAGATGGATATTTATTTTGGCCATGTAATATAATGTGACTAGGTCCACTTTGTTAGTTATTGAATAAATCCCACTAGATAATTAGCATACATTCAACGTAATATGTCCCAATCATTAATGTAGGGGTCACGAGTACTTAGGGTTTGGGGTAGATATAAACTATTTATATAGATAGAGAACTATGTAATATCTTGTCAAGAATTATAATTGTAATGGAGCACTACTCATAAGGAGGTGGCCCCTCAAAGAGTCAGATTATCTTTACTCTCATTTCATATTATGAATAAATGGTTTAATATTCTTATTAAGTATCATTTCCTTTCTACAATTTGAAC
This sequence comes from Larix kaempferi, assembly GCA_027924585.1. Taxonomy (NCBI): domain Eukaryota; kingdom Viridiplantae; phylum Streptophyta; class Pinopsida; order Pinales; family Pinaceae; genus Larix; species Larix kaempferi. The sequence continues at coordinate 2,200,484 of BSBM01001409.1, read as the reverse complement.
CATTTTAAGTACTAATAATCATAATAAGTGGTATCAAAGCACCTCCTTTGTCCAAGGGGAATAAAAACAATTATGTTTTGCAAATTTTCTTGTGGTGGGGTATTATCTCAACCTATTCTTCATATTGCAATTACACTAGTTCCATCCTAAGAAGAGTGTCCATGTCATTTCCCAATCAAGGTTATAATAGTGATTATGAAAAGTATAGCATATGTTACAACCATTTCAAGTTACAACCCCAAAACCCTAGTAATAAATTATTGTGTTGTGATTATCTCTTTATTTATGAAATAGATTGCAATTTCACCAATGTTATCAATCACAAAGTGTTTGTGTGAAGGGACCAAAACAATGGAATTGTGAAAAAATATTCATAAGAAAGGGAACCAAATGAAGGAACTTTGTAAAAATATTTAGGAGGGATAGGATAGTATTATAACCAAAGAGGAGTATACAAGAAAAATATGTGCATGGTATGATTTAGAAGAGGCTTGTCATGCATGTTATGGACCTTTTTTGTTTATGTGAAGACTTATACTTTCAACTTCTATTTATTGAACATACTTTTCCATATGCAAGACACATTAATGAGGGAAGTCACGAGCCTAATAATTGTGCCCATTGCATGAGGATATCGAGGTGTTGATAGTGCAATGGACAATGAATATGGAATGAGTGAACAAGGGATGAAATGATTTTCATTTTTCATTGCACATAGGAAGTGAATGCCAATGCAAGAATGTAGTGTGGAGGGAAATGGGTGAAGTTTGTAGTCTCCACACACCATACTTTCAAAGGAATTTGACAAGGATGTGGGATGAAGAGATAATTTGGAGGCAATGGAGTATGGATAAACAAGGGATTGGGAAGTGTGGAAAGGGTTTGGCTTGAAAATTCAATTAAATATCAAGAGAGAAAAGGGAAAAGGAGAAGCGAAAGAAGAAAGTAAGACCCAAGGAAAACTAGAATTGACATATTTTACTTAACTAACCAACAAATTTGACAATTTGGTTTTGTGCTTTAAATTTTGCTCCACATGGGGACTACAAGTCCCTTTTGGGGTGTTTATAATCTTAGATTTACGTAGATAAGGAAGCCAAAAACCGCATATACAACTATGATTCAAAAAATTGATGCCACAAGATATGTTCTCTTCTTTGGGTGTTGATTTTCCTTATAACTACTATGTCCCATTGAAAGTTGTCCCTACAAGATCATCTTCATACATATTCTTCTTCCTATTTGACAATTATCAACTATAGCGGAAATGTTGGTCTTCAAATGAATTCCTATCTTGTTCTACCAACACTTATTTAAACATACTTACAAACCTATTATGAAAAAAAAACTCAAATGAAACCTAATGTTTAGCAAATGAACTTATTTGAACATATTCCTATCTATCCTAATAAATGCAAGGTATCAATTTCTAAGTATAGTCATATTTTCGTTGTATCCAACTAAAATATTAGTAGGATCATGGCATCTACCCTTGTATTTGATTATGAGCCAAAACATAGATATATTGAACTACATCACAAAACTATTATTACCCTAAATCCTATACCCATTATGGCCATAAAATATTTTCATTAAGTAATATAAGATGCATTATAACCCTGACAATTCACTTGTAAACACTAAAAAACCTTAAACACCTAATAATTATAACCTTGTAAACAACAACTAATATAAACCCTAAACCGTGTAATGTGTATAATATATATAAGATGTCCTATCATATTTAACAAATCTAAACCCTAACTCTGATTAGACCTTTTTAACCTATATCTTGAACCATTGTACCATATAAGTTCTCTCATTTTATTAATTTTACTCCTTTTAGACGTCACTTAAGAGACATCCTACCAACGACAATGCTATGCCATCGAAATTAACCAAACATCGATGTCATAGCATTGTCGTCAATAGGACATCGCTTATGCAACGTCTAAAATGAGTGAAATTAAAAAAAATACTAGTTCTATGGGGCTAAAATTCATGATGGTGTACTCTAACTTGGAGTTGGTTATATTATGGAGGATATCTATATCAAATAAACTATTTTCTTCCATCCTGAAGATATATGAATGGAAGTAAACATGCATAAAAATTATGCTTATTTTACTAGTTTGTTTGGTTTATGAAAATATGATATCATAACTAAATAAATGGCTCCACTATCCATATAAGAATAGATATAGAAAAGGAATAAATCATATTCAAATGCTTCAATTATGTGGAAGGCACTAGTTTTGGATTCCCCTATTATAGGGAATTGGATGGATTGAGGTTAGGAAATGGTCAAAGAATGAAGCTAGGGGTTTACCCTTGGATAATGTGTGACAACAAGCACATTCTTTCTAAAGACATCAAAGAAAAGATAAACCAATAGGGAATTATACATCATGTAAATTTTATATTTTTGGGTAGAGGTATATTATGAGAACATGGATGGAAAAGAGCAAGGGGTTTGAGATTTGTGGAGGGGGAGGCTAGTCAATGGAAAACATTAATAGTGAATATGGATAAATAAATAAATAAATCTAATAGAAGAAGATGATTGATTGGTTTGGTATTGGAACACATTAATGAGTGAATACATTGCTAATATGGGTAACAAAGTCATGTTTCTTGATGGGGATACCAATTAATCTTAGTGGTAGAATCCATTCCAAAATTTTAAAAGTTTAGTAAGTCAAGGCTCTTTCTTCGGTTAGCTTTAAGTAGTAAAATTTTAACATAGGGAAATTTCTAGAAGGGGGATCGATAAGGACTACAATTCTACTATTTATGTAGGATGAGTGAGGAGACTTTTCAACACATTTTGTTGGAATTTCCATTTACAAAGGAATTGGATGGGAAACACACTAGTGAATGCGAATTGGATGAGATATTCTTCTTTGGAAAAACATAAGGCCCTCCCATGATAATCCAAAATGCAATCATGTTTAGGGTAAATATTTCTTTCGCTTGGAATTATTCCATATCATTAAATATATTTAGAATTAGCATTTAGAATCCTTCCATAATACCTAATCGTTTGGTGGTGCACAAGGAATATGTTAGGGAATTTTGATGGATCCAACCAAGGGAATAAAAATGTATGCATGTTGAGATGTTATAATCTCCCATAATCTTTGATTATATGTTATCGATTCCCTATGCATGAACCAAGTTGTGGTTCAAGATCCCATACATGGCCTATGAGCCTCAAATGAAATTGTTCATATGGTTTTTGATGTTGTAGTATGGCCTTTGACAATGGCATAGGAACTAAGAACCATGACATGGTATTTAGTAAACATCCTCCATGTGTCAAACTGTGAAATGGTCACCATATTCCACTCATAGGATAAAGATATTATATCCATGGACTATGTCATTCTTTATCACCCCACACATGGATAATGATCCCTAGAGAATTTTTTTGTGGAATAATTCCCTCTATTTCAACCTTATACCATGGCTTGAACCCAAAAATCCATCCTTGATCTTCCAAATCTAGATATGACCACAATTTCCCAAACATAGGCCAAACATACCCTTTTCAAGGTTTACATGGTGGTTAAAGACCCCATGCATTTTCCATGAGTATTAGTGGTAAATGTTATGGCTCAATACCTTCAATTTCAACCTCTACATATGGAATGAGCCCCAAGGATCATGCTTACTTTTATCAACCTTGACATTTCCACCAAATCACACTTGTAGGAAACAATCGTTTATGAAGTACATGTGTGATGATTTGGAGCCTCACACATTCCCCATGAACCCCAAAGATAAATTTTATTACCTAATACCATATATTTCATCCTTAAACCATGGTCTAAGAGTGCACACATAGATAAAATATGAGATTTGATGGAGAAACCAAAATCATATATATACACTAAATAAAAATAAATAATAATACATAAATAAATATATAAATAATACATTAAAAAATGGAAACATAAAACAAAAATTCAAAACATTCAAACAACACTTACCTCTCGCGTGCTTCCAATCAGGCACACCTTCTTCGATTAGGAACAAAGGTAGACCCATTGGTTTGGCACACAGATTCAAAAATAGGTTCAAAGACAAGGGATCACACAGGGATTCCAGACAGATCCTGAGCTACAACGAAGGACCTGATATAGATCTTAAGCTCTCGATTAGGAGCAAATGCATGCATGGGTGCTCAAAACAAAGGTTCGGTTTAGCTCCTAATCACAAGCAGAGGTACAGACTGCAAAGATAGACCCTGTTACTCCTCTACCCATGAACCAAGCCTGGAACTTGTATTTTCCACTAGCATTCTTGCTCTTCTACCCACAAACCAAGTCCGCTAGAATTCTTTCCGAGCTGGAAGTCACAGAGGAACTTGTAGTTTGAACCAAAGGTCGTAGAGGGAGATATAGTAGCATAAGAGAGAGGTCGCGTAGAGGGAGTTATTGCAGTCGTATAGGGAAGAGAGAGGTCGAGTAGAGCCATAGAGGAGCCAATGCCTCCAAAATCAGTTAGTAAAACCCCTTTTCCAACTCATTTGTGCTTTCCGTGACTTTCCAAAATGTTGATTCGCATATGAATCATGCTTGCCACTTTTAATAGCATGTGATCCTGTGGTTCAAGATCTGGTGTTACAGAGATTGTTTTGTTGCAGTTGGGGTAGTAGTGGAAGAAAGCACCTCCTTTCTCATTTCCAAGCACATGCTCCATTTCTCAAAGTTTTGTATATATTATAAATACAATTATAACCTGGGATACTTGTAAAAGGCCACATAGGAGAATGACAAATTCCCAAAATTGACCTGCAATAACATTATAACTATGGAGAATGTTTTTAGTTATCACTACTCCTCTAAGTATTTTGATATCATTCTTTATTCTATGTAGTGAACCATTTCCCAAAAATTATGTAAGCTTTGTTGACTTACACCATAGAAAATTTCCCATGCAACTGTTGCATACAATATGTCTAATGTTATGAGAGTTGAGATGCTACAAACCTTAGTTTATAAAGATGAACATATTCTTGAAAAATATTTTCAGGAAATTCTTTATTATTACATTCCCACAAGGTAATACCAACAATCACTAATGAGCAACAACACATACTATAGGCACATACTATGAATGATAACCTCAAAAAACATATTAGTTTCATGTTGAGTTTTGGAATAATAGTTTTTATTTAATTCCTTCAAGAACCCATCCACTTGTTCTTATGAATTTACAACTAGAAAAATAGAGTCAGAATTTAAGCTATTTGAGCATAAATCATGTAAATTAGTGGGTGCAACCACCTTGATGAAGTATCCTATGATATTGAGTTTGGAAATTTCTTCCATAATGTCTATTACTTTTAGGCTAGTATTCAAATGTTTAACTCAAATAAAAATTATAATAAGTGGGTAGTAAGTGAATAGAATTAGATCATTGTGAATTTTCATAAAGGACCTTATTCAACTAAATTTCTATTGCAAACTCTAATAAAGTCTTTGTATTTGAAATAGTTTTGTCATTGGGAAACTCTAATGAGATCCATCCCAAATACATTTTGATCTAAGAAATTATGGATACTAAATATCAGAAGTTTCCAAGAGGATTTTCAAGTATCTTGAAGGTGGCCAATGTAGACAATACTCCATCTATAGTGAATTGGTCACTCAACAATACAAAAGTACCCAATGTCACCATAACCAATTGTTCACTTAGAATATTGTTTTGAAAAAGCACAAGTTTTAGGAATTGTTGAGTGGGAAGTCCATAAGGGAAATAAGTTGTGGCTACCATGATGTAGGTTCCATTTACTATAGCATGGAACCTTAGTGTGCATAAATTCCAAAGTGTGGAAATGGATAGAGTTCAAACTAATTTATCCATTAAATCTAAGTATGTCATGGTTTATGTGGCCCTTTCTCGTGTACGGATCCTTGAAGGGACTCATTTCATTGGATTTTATCCATATAAAATCAAGGCACACTAAGGTGATTCAGTTCTATGTGAGTTTCACAAAGGAAAGTGGTGACTCTAGTAATCATACATATCTCTTTTAAGAATATATAAAAGAGAGAGATATTGGGCCCTTTCTAAATTTTTTCCCTTTTTTAAACTTGAGGAAGGAGTAGTTGAATTATAAATTTCTAAGAACTCCTCTAGTAACTTATGTATTGTTGTATACTATGATGTTTCTACATAAAAAAGTATTTGAATGGTAAATTTTATGGATCATTGTTTTTCATTTGTGGAGATAGTGTGTGTTGGTTACTACTTTGTTCTTTAGCTTTCTTGTACTGACCTAGGTTCAGTGCAGTTATGGGACCAACAATGTCGCTTCTCCATCGGCCCTTTCAGCAATAACTTGCGAATAGTCTAAGGTATCACCCGAGGCGAAGTTATGGGGGATTACAGAAGTAGGTTTCTGTAACCAGGTGATGCACTGTTATGAAATTGGCTCGGGCAAATTTCTCCCGACTTTGCATATACTTTGTTATTACTGCGCACATATAGGACTGCGCACTTTGCAACTCATACAATACAATACATGTAACGTCCCCTCCCATCATACCAGTGCGATGGAGAGAACGTGATGCTAAAACGAGGCAACTAGCCCCGTACTTAATAAACATAATTCTCAAAATATAAAAGAGAAACATGGACATATTAAGATGTACACACACACACACACACACACACACATCTATATATATATAATCATGAAAACATAGAGGAAGTAAATTCAATTACACATTTAGTATACATTCAACATATTCATGTCATTCATTAATTAAAGACAATACAGAATTAACACAAGAGAGTACTTATCTTAAAGAAAAGTAGTCCCGAGCAACTGGCTATGCAACTGCAACGTTCCACCCAACAATAGGCTAGTTGTGATCATCAATATCTCAACACACTGCCACCCTCGAGTTGGGCATGATCTCTACAAGGAAAAAGGGAACAACAGACTCACACATAGCCCAAAGATACACCAAAATCAGCCAAGCCAATCTACAGTTGGGTTTATTAGGCTGCTAAGGCAATGGAAAGGGATAATTGATAAGCTAGTGAGCTCAACCCTAGAGCTATGGACACCCTATACAAGATATATCTAGCTTGGTCCCCACAATACCTACACACCTGGGACAAGGAAGTATTCCCTTCACTACTACACAGTCCCTCAGGCCATACCTTCCATTCTAGCGTTATTCAATGCATAGAAGAGAAACCAACCCTTTTGATCTTCTTGATAGGTTACCTCCTCACTAGGTTTATCAAGCCAATTCTGGTCCACTTCCACTCCTAATTCTTGCTCACAAGTTCCAACCAAAACAGGGATGCACACAACAGCAAAATCACAAGTGCTGGGTGTGAAGAAAAATGTGGGCAACCAAAAACGAAGTGGTAGATTGGGAATCAACCATGGGAGAGAAAAAATAGTTTCATGAAAACGTTTATGGACATTCCAGGGGCAAAAATAACCTCCATAAACTCCCAAAACGTGACTCCCTTTCTCCTAGCCACTGTGCAATACAAAAACCAACTCCCAGCTATGGAAAATGCAGGAAAATGATAGAAAACATGAAGGAGAAAGACTCAGCTAGCTCAGACTGTGTGAGAGAGAAAAGACCATAGGTGAATAATGGATTTGGGCATAATGTCATGGGTGTTTTCTTGCCCCTGAAGAAAAAGTACGTTTCCCAGGTTGATGGATTTCCCATGCACGAAATTGGCTGCCATACCTCTTCATTCCCAAGGCATTAACTACCTCAACCAACTCTTAGAAGAATTAAATGATTGGGTGCATAAGTCAAAATGGGTAGTCGAGGTTCATTCATTGACATTTGGCTTATCACCATTGGCTCAAGGGTTTGAATAATTTCCCTCCCTATTCCTTGTAGGATCATGCCCCCATCTCTTTGTTGCATTGCATATCTAGTTGTGGGTATTTCATTAAAATTCGTATTTACATGATGTCTTTATTTACATTGTGCATGTCCAGCACAGAACCATAGGCATCTATTGTTAATTGCCGATACATAAAATGCTAAATCAATGGCGGGGCCTTGGCCTTGAGCTCCTCACCATGATTTAATAACGATATCTGAATCATTTACAATTTTAATGCAATAGCGTCAAAATCGGGATATTACAATACAATACAACAACACAACTCCAGGATTGTGCTTCTAAGAAATCGTACACATTACAGACTTCGTTGAATTAGTGTTTATCCCTATAACTTATGCATTCAGCCTAATCAGAATTACTTGCACATTCAATTATACATGTCCAATACTTAACATATTATTCTCATCAACCATACATGTGAAAATACATATAAAAGAACGAACATACCTAAACATGAACATAAACATAAGCAATCTCACAGATTCAATCACACAACACAAGTATTTACGTGGTTCACCCCCAGGATGGGAGCTACGTCCACGGGAACTGTTGTTTATATTAATGGGAAGGGTCAACAGTTCCATTTTGCGCACACAGCTGCATACTCTTCTCTCTACAATGGGTCTCTACATACACAACTGCAGAGCCTCTTTCTCTCTTCTTGTTCTTACAATACTTAGTCTTTCTATAAGACTATGGGAGACCAAAATTAATACCAACCCTTCCCTTACAAAATTGTCCCTTTTATAGATCATGCCCTAGGGTCACGTCTTTATAATCATTATGGGCCAAAATTCCTACAGTACCCAAAAATCCCCCAAAAATGGCGTGTTTACCCCGCTAACCAGGCCTGTCATAGTTGACAGTTGCTTCACTTGACTTCGGCCGCCTTTCTGCACCGCTTCTGGCTTCGACGCCCTTCTGACAGTCGCAGTTCTGACTGTGCGGCTTTGAATGCATACTGGTGCGTCCCTTTTCGTCGTTCTTCTTCTTCTGTTGCTGTCGATTCACTACTTTTCTTCAAATGGTTTCTGCCATCCTGGATGTATTAGTACTTTGTCTGTACTAAGGTGATAGGTCGCTTTCCTCCAATTCCGCGCCGCTCCTCAGCCTGCTCCCGATATTTTGTGGTGTGGTTTACCCAAAATAGGTCGCTGTTGGACCTCACTTCTCCTATACTTCTTGCCAAAAATAACTGTTGCGCTAGAGCTTCTCTCCATGAAATTGTCTTACCAAAAAGTGGCCGACTTGGGCCACGCCCAACAGGCCCTTAACACTCACATGTGGCTCACCCCTAAGCCACTTTGACTGGGTTGTTCCATCTATGCATCTACTGAAGTGTTTGATTGCGTAGTGAACTCTTGAATAGTTGCGCTGAGCTTCACAAATGTCTCCTTGGTCTCTTGCTCGCATTCCTTGATTGTGTTGAGCATTTCCTTTGAGATAGGTTCCAGAAGTTTCTCCTTGACAGTATCCTCTGTCCTCCTTAGTTCTTGCAACTTATGCTCAATTTCTTCTGTTAGTGTTAGCGCTTCTTCCTCCAGTGGCTGCAATCTTGAGGAACTTTCAACTTCCTTTTCTCTCAACGCTTTCAATTCTTTCTGAAGTTCCCTCCTCTCTGCGACCTTCTGCATCTTTTGCCTTGCTGGAAAGTCCTTCATAGCAATATTAACAAAATCGAGATCCTCTTGCTTCCGCTGCACTTCATCCTAGATTATTTGTAACTCTACATCTTCCTGCAACATAGCCCAAACTTTGGAGACTTCATCCACCAGGATTTGACATCTTGCCACTTCTGCGTAGATTCTTTCTGTGCAAGCCTTCAGTGCCTCGACTCTTGCTTCTTCCTCCTGCTGTGATGTTCCAACTTGCTGTTGAGATTCCATCTCAACAATTTTATCCTTATGGGTGGCTTCCATCTCAACAATTTTATATTTATGGGAAAATTCCATCTCCATCATTTATTCCTTCATACTATCGACATCAACACCAATCTTTAGGATGGTTGTCTCTATCTCCTGCTCTTCGTCACATTCGGGCAGCTTCGCACAGACTGTTGAAACTGCTTCCTTTATCTTGCGTTGCTTCTCCTGTGCATAGTCGAGCTCCCTTGTCTTCAACGCACATTCATCTTGTAGTTGCTTGTAATTTCCTTCTAGCCTTAGGTACTGGTTATAAGATACTAAGTCTCTATCGTGGATTTCTTCTGCAATCTGTGTGTGTAGGTTATGTAGTCCCTCTATGGGTAACAATCCCACATTGATTTCTAGATGCTCAAGCCGTCACACACTTTCAACAATGTCATCTGTTGGGAATATGATGGACATTGGCTCAATTTTGACTAACCGGGTCCTCATGGTATAGGCAGGAGGGTTTCTCCTTTGTTGGCTTGATTCACCTAAGCGATCGTCGTGGTCTAGTTCTTTTACCAAGTCTCATTGGACTTGTTTAATGCTTGTAACCAGAATTTTCAACTCAAGGATGCTCTCCTCATCCCAAATTGTGTTGTCCCTTCCTTGGCGTCTTTCATCCCTATTACATCTTCAAGATATGTTGATACCCTGGCTGTGATGCACTCATAGTCATCATCGTACAACTGTGCATCCATCGATCGTCAAGTATCTTTCATCTTCTTTTTCTGTGGTTTTTCTGGCACTTTTGTGCCAGGTTATTTCCTTTTCTTGCCTGCTCCTTGGTCAAGTTTTGGATTCTGCTTACTTGTGACCTCAGGACCTTTGGTTTCTTGGTCATCCCCTTCACTCTCGTTAGATAAGGTGATGAGCGTTGTTGGCACATCAATCTTCCATTCTGTCAGCTAGTCTTCTATGATCAGGTAGATTCTCTGTGCATCGAGCTGATACAGTCCTTCATACCATGTAGGAGGCGTAATTGGAATTCTTGGATGTATATATATAAAGTGCAGTCTGGCTTTGAATATCATCTTTGCAATATACCGAACCGTCACCTCCTTAGTGATACGCAAAGTCTTCTTAATAGCTTCACACAATTTCTCATAGTAGGTGAACAACTACAGGTTGCTCCACCTCTGTTTTTATGGATTTGTTGTTTCCCACATGTTTGCGAACCTTGTTCCATGACAATCATTAGGGGCTACGGGTAGACCATTCTGATAGAGGGGTTCCTTCCACCCCACAAAGGCAATCAACAATAGCAACCAGCTATAGTGGAATGCAAATCCATTTTCCTGGGTGTCTCAAACATCTTCTAAAAATTCATTTAATAGATAATTCACCCAATTGTACTGAAAACCATCCTTAGCCTTCGCAGCTAAGGATACTATAGTAGCATAAACTTCAGTTGGCCTAGACTTCCTTAGAATCCTTCCCGCAATAAGCTGAACCGCGAAGCGCAGGGGCATGTTTTCAATATCTGTAGTTACGTAACTGCGGCTTCCTTTGGTTAAGCCGAATTCAGTCTTCATTCTTGCACCCAATTCTTTATCCTCTTTCTTTCCAAAAAACTCAATTGAAGGATCGACACCTCTTTTTCTTAGGCCCGTAATCCTAATGATAAGGTCAATAGTAATGTTCACTTTGCAGTCTAACCATATGTACCCCTGGTGTGTGCATGCTAATAGAGTGTGCACCACGACATTGAGCTCATTGCTCCGGTCAAATGTGGTAACCACATCAGATTGAGCAGTCCAGATCCGGATAACGGCTCGTACCATTCCATCAGGACAACATTCATTTGCTTGGTAACCTCATCGTATTTCATGTACATGTATTTATCCGACTGGAATTGCGTAAACTTGTCCTCATTCAACAAATCATGGTAAAAAAAATTTCACTCAGGGATCTTACCGAGCAAATTCTCCTTCAGCCGCACATGGATTGCATCAGCGATAGGGGAATATCATACTGGGCATTCTTTATAAGAAGCATGTCTGGTGTGTTGGTTCTTCTTGGGCTAACATACTCTGGAATGAGCCATATTGGCGGCGGTGATTTCTCTTGTGGTGCAAATGGATTCTTAGTACTTGTAGCCTTCAGATTTTCCTGGAAAGCGGCCTGGTGCTTATCTTTCTTCTATTGTTGCGGTTGATTCTGTAGTGAATTCCTAGATGAGCCACCCTGTTCTGGAGCGGCTTGCTTGACAGGTGTCTTCATCACTCCTCCCAGACCAAATTGCTTGAAAGTACCCAAAATTTCTTCTAATGTCGTCTCTTCGGACATATACTAGCGAGCAACTATTGCTTTCAACTGGTAAACACTTAGTATTTTGCAGTTGGTAAAAATTCAATTTTCGTGGTAAAACTGGTAAGTAAATAGTCTTTACAATTTGTAAGCCTTTTTACCCCAACGGTGTGCCCAAAACGGCTAGTTAGACATTAAATGTCATAACCGTTGGCCAAATATCCCAAGGATCTCGGTCCTTTCCTTCATTGAATGTGTCGGAAACGACTAAATTTTCATTAAATGCAAACACGGTCGTCGACAAAACACTATATAACGACTATATTTCCAACCTAAAATTTTAACGGTTATTTTTCCGATCGACAATTATAACGGTTATTTTTCCGACCGACAATTGTAATGGTTACTTTTTCGACCGACAATTGTAATGGTTACTTTTCCGACTGAAAATTGTAACGATTATCTTTTCCGACCAAAAATTGTAACAATTATCTTTCCGACCGACAATTGTAACGGTTATCTTTCCCTTATCGTCACAAGTGACCGTGCAACTCCGGGGTTCACTATGCATTTCTTATTGCTGGCTTCTAACTTCGCAACGCAAGCCTTCTCTTATGTGAATTGCGAGGTTCACTACGCATTTCCCTTTTCTTGATGTTAACTTTGCATCTCGAACTTGTTCTGACTTCACAACTCGGCTTGTTATGTGCATATCATAGCATAACTTGCGTTTGCGTAAAAACTTCACATTTTACCAAAATTGTGCGCAGACTCTTTATTCCGTCATTCTTAGTGTCCAGTTTCAACTGCACACAACACTTGAATTTTTATTTGTTGCTGATCTACTGATGTCTAGTGATGTAGGACTATCCCTATAGGGTTTTTATCTACTTCCATTAAATATGACATAGTAGGTTTTCTCCTGCTAATGTGGCTAGTTGAACTGCACCACCATTAGTAACATGCTTGACAACATATGGCCCTAGCCAATGCATCTTAAATTTTTCGACAAACTTCAGAAATTTACTGTCATAGAGGACAACAATATCTCCTACCTGGAAGAATTTGTACTTAATATGCCTATCATGCCATGCTTTTTCTCTTTCTTTCTGCACTTGTTAGTGAAAACCCTCAATGAAGCGATCTTCCTCTAACCCAACTAAGTGGAGTAGCCTTTCTTCCATTGTCTCATCATTGACCATGTCTATGAAAGCTGCAATTCTCAAAATTGGTACTATGTATTCCATTAGCATCACAACTTCCTATCCATAAGCTAACCTAAATGGTGTATAACCTGTCAACTTCTTGCAAGTTGTCCTGTATGCCCATAACATAGCTGGTATTCGTAGATCCCAATCATCCCTGTTTGTATTACATACCTTGGTCAACGCATTTTCCAACACTTTGTTAAAAGCTTCAACAGTGCCATTGGCCTGTGGATGGTATGGTGTGCTCTTTTGATGGTAAATCTGAAATTCCTCAATCACGGATTCAATAGTTCTATTTAAGAAGTGAGTTCCCTGATCACTCATTAGGATCTTTGGACATCCAAACCTTGTGAGGATGTGTTCAAAAATGAACTACATGGAAGTAACTACGCTACAGTATCTCGACCCAGTTCGTTTCTCTTGTGGGTTGATAGGTACCACAAAATCAATAGCCCACTTATCAAATGCTTGCAGTGTTAGCTATGGCCTTAATGGAATATCATCTCTACGAGATGGATTCCTTGTTCTTTGGCAAACATCGCAACTACGAAAAGTCTCATCCTTGTGGAGTGTCGGCAACCATATTCCTACTCTTAAAATTTTCTGCGTAGTATCTCTTCCTGTGTAGTGGACTCTAGACACCCTTGAATGTGCTTCAACAAGTATCTATGGTTTCTCATGTTCTAGCACACATTTGCGCAGTACTTCATCCAGTTCTAGCTTGTATAATTATCCTACAATTATGGTGAAGTCAACTGCTTTTACTACCAGTTGTTTCTTCTACTACGTAGTAAACTCTATAGGTTCCAACCCCATGGTAAGGAATTCTACAATATCCTTATAATATTCATCTTCTATTTGAACAGTAAACAACTGCGCATCTGATAGACTATCTTCCAGGTCGGTAGGTTATTCTCCCGATTCAATTATGGATAGATGGTCAGGTCCTGAGTTCAGTCTACCTAGCTTAATGATGATTTCAAAGTCATACTCTTGAAAGAGTAACAACCATCTATAGATTCTCCCCCCTAACACTGGTTTATTGACCAAGTATTTCAAAGCTGAGTGGTCAGTAAACATACAGAAGTGCGCACCCAGCAAATAGTGTCTTAACTTTTGCAGTGCATACACCATGACTAATCCTTCTCTTTCTGTTGGTATAATTATTTTGTTGCCGAAGACAACTTTCGGCTTGAGAATGCAATAGGATGGTCAATGCCTCCCTCGCCTGGTTGAGCTAGCACAATGCCAAGTGTGATGGATGAAGCATCTACATGCACATGGAATGGTTTACTCCAGTCTAGAAAAAATAAGATAGGTGCAGCTACCATCCTCTCCTTCAATGTGTCCAATCCTTTCTAACAGTCTTCGGTCCAAATGAACTTCGCTTATTTCTTCAACAATGTTTCCATAAGCACAGTGATCTGCGCATATCCTTTGATGAACTTCCTGTAGTATCTTGTGTGCACCAATGTAGTGCATAGCTATTTTACTAAATTAGGTGCTGGAAAATTCACAATAATTACGATTTTAGCTGGATCGACCATCATTCCTTGTTTACAAACAATGTGTCCCAGTAGAATTCCATAGGGAACAAAAAAGATGCTTTTCTTCAAGTTGAGGGAGATATGATGTTGTCTACACTTCGCTAACATCACTCTTAAGATGGCATAATGGTTCTTCAATAACCCAAATACTGTCCAATCATCAAAATACACTTCTAAAAATTTATGGATAAAATCCTTGAATGCAGCAACAACTACTCTTTAAAAAATAGCAGGTGCATTCTTTAGACCAAAGAGCATAACTGTGTACTGAAATGAGCCCCATTCAGTGGAAAATGTGGTCTTGTACCTATTTGCTGTATCAATTCTAATATGATGATATCCATAAAATCCATCAGTGGAAGAGTATGCCTCATTCCTTCCAACATTGTCTAACATTTCATCTATGAATGGAGTAGGAAATGGGTCATGCAATGATGCGTCGTTTAGCTTCCGGAGATCTACACAGATGCTAATTTTGCCTTTAGTTTTCTTTTCTTGGATCACCATGGGACTTATCCATTCTAAATATTTTCCAGGTTCAATGATTCCTGACTCAAGCATCTTATCAAACTCTCCCTTTACCCTTTCTTTGTATCTTGGATTTAGTCGATAAGGTCTTTGCTTAATAGGCTTCGCATCCGGCTTGAGAGGTATTTTCATGACTCCCAAGTCACCCAAAATGCCTTTCATTTTGGAAAAATTCGTAGGAAATAAGTCTTCATATTCGTGGAGTAAATTTGCTATCTGTGCGACCATATCCTCATCCCAGTAATCCCCTATAGAAGCAAAGTTTGGTTCTTCAGTAGTCCCAATGTTCACTTTTCGAGTTTTTACAGGATTTTGCTTAGATTCGGAATTTCCAATGGAGGTCCTTCGACTTCGCGCTCTCCTTCTGACCCAGGTATGTTAACATTGCATGAGTTGTCATCCTCACTTTCCTCTTCATATTCATCTAAAGCAAATTTATAACATTCCAGGGCATGTTCTAGTTGTCTTGCCCATTTTGGTTGTTGATACATAGGTTCTAGTGTGTCATTAAATACTTTCTTTTTGATGATCTGCAATTCCTCATTTATACTTGGACAGTCATCCTCAAAACTGAAAGTCGCTTGGAATTTCTTAGTCATGACGAACAATTCTATTGTTCCTCTACGAAATTCTATTTCTGTGTACCAGTTCTTTGGAATTTGTTCCAATGTGTGCACAAATCGATGGACCCATTCTGCTTGTGGTACGTGTGTCCATGCTTTCGTGCAAAGGTCTATGTGATCTCTAGGATCCATTTGTCCATTATATTTCACTCATACAAGTTCATTCTGCTCTATAAATCTGATCTGCATCATGTGCTTACATTCTTCCCATGTGGTCAGATTCTGCTTATGCACAGCCCACCATCTAGCAGGTGTAGCGTGCAGTGCTATATTGAATGCTATTAATTTATGTTCATCTGAAACTAATATAATATATTCTTGAAAAAACGCATGAATATTAGTCAAACCATCGTAATTAGGGATTTGACTTACCTCTGTTCCGACCCAGTGCAGTGATTTAGTGAGCTGTGCACATCTTCTTGCAAATACTTCATGCATTATGCTTTGCCAATTATCTAGTTCTGCATCTGATTCTAATATGAAAGAACCGTCACATCGCCAACTCAATGTTCCATCATCGGTTGGATTGACGTAATCTACCTGATTCACTTTCATCTTGTAGATATGCTCCATATCTTGAGCTCCGCATTCTTCTCTTATTGGTTCAGTGTATCTAGGTCCTTGTGCAGGGTCCAATGATGCGATGACCCTGATATATGTTCCTTCAAATATCATCTGCTTCTTTTTGAAATTGATAATTGCGAGGTTATCAATTTCCCAATATATCCCCAATAATGCAGGATATGGATTGCTATCATCTATAATCTCAATAAGCTCAAATTCTGCTTTACGTTGCACTCCATCAATGTCGACAAGGACATTTGATAATCTCCCAAAGGGTAGAACCTTTTGCTGATTAGATAGCCTCAACTGTATGGGTGACCATGATAACTTTGGCTCCCCCATTTGTTCCCATGTCTACTTTGTTAGTACATTTACTTCTGAGCCTAAGTCAAGGATAATCTCGTCCATTTCAAACTCCCCAATCTGCGCACTTAGTCTCATTTCCATTCTGGTTCTTTTATGATTCTTAATATGATGAACCAATCTATGTGCTTCGTTTACTACATTGCATTGTTCATAATGACTCAACATGATTTGTAATTCTGCTAAGGCATTCTCATGCTTTAACAACTTCATGCAGCTTTGTAAGAGTTTTGCAACAAGACACACCAGGTCTGTTGTAGTACGTGACTGATCATACGAAGATGGGATATCCATCACAGGTGCAGTCTCACTTCACAACTTGATTCTTGGAGTTAAATTTTTTGGCTCCTTGAAAGTTTCTCTTGCTTCCATGAAGACTTTTTTTTCTTTATTCAGGTTGAAAGAAGGTGTATTTTTAGTTTCTTTTCTTATCCAAGCCCCTTCAGTAGGATTTTGTCTAGCTTGGTGATCCTCATAAGTCGAAGCTTTAGTTCTTTGATTTCCACCTGTCGTGGCTCCACTTCGCGTCACATCATTAATGTTTCAATCTTTATTCCGTTTTTCAGTTGCAATCATCTCTATGTTTTGATTCCGTGCTTCTGATCTTCTCTCTTGCATTTTTGCTTGCAAAACAGGGCATACCTCAATGACATGCTCAAATGATTTACAATATTTACAAGTAGTACAAGGGTTCGTACAGTCTCTATCTAGATGTCCTGGTTGAGCGCAATTATAACATACAATCTGACCTCTTCCTCGTCCGTGTCCAATGTTTCGTCCTCTTCCTCTAAATCCTCCACGTCCTATGTAAGTGTCTTGATCATACTGCGCATTTTCATTGTTATTCTGCGTTTCCCCTTGAACTCTGTAGACATCGTGTTTTCTTTCTATCATGAGGTCATATTCTCTATAGTTGTTATCATCATGGCCAACTGACTTACAAAATGTGCAGTACAGGTTCTTTGGTGTTTGCACATACTTCTGAAGTAAGTAGCAGTATTTTGGGCGATGTCCTCTACATCGAAAAATGTCACACTATGGTCCTTGTTGTTGATTCAATGGGTTTGGAGCTCAATTAGCGATGTAATCTCTAAATATTGGACAATTTTCTTTAGAGTGTGCTTATCCTTTACACTTTGCACACCAAACCTCTTCTCAGGTTTCTTTTCCTTTCTTCATATCTTGCAGTTGTAATGTCAAATTTTCTAGCTGGGTTTGTATCTAAACCATTCCTGTACTAGTCTCTCCAATTGGCGAAGCCTCTAGTTTCAACCCAATTTCTAGGGCCTCTGTCTGCGAAGCAACTTTCTGTTGCATCAACAGTAATCTGATATGCGGCAAAAAACGCGGCTACGAACCATTCTTGGTGTTGTTGTGGTGCTATGTCAAAGCTGAATTGATCTAACAGCGCTTTGAACTTTTGATCAAATTCCTATACTGTCTCACTTGGTTTTTGCTTTATTTCTTTTAGCTCTGTGATACACTGTGATTCTGACTTGGTTTTTTTAAACTCTCTGATGAGCGCAATTTTGATAAACACTAGTGTCCTATTCTTTCCAACAGAGTACTTCATAAACCATGTTAAGGATTTGTCCTTGAATGTGGTGACTAGTTGTTCTTGTCTAATAGCATCATCGTGTACTTTTTTAACATTCCATATGGCTTCACAAAGAAACCAATGTTTCTCTGGGTCTTCGAGACCAGTTCCTTTGAATATAGGAAGCTTAATGTCATATGTCATTCCTCTTCTAGGAGGCGTAGTGTGATGTGAAGACTTAGGTATACTGCTACTTGGAACGTTCTGAGTGCTTGCTCCTGCGGTTTTACTACTACTAGTGTTCTGTGGGTTGGCAATATTTATGTTGTCAGCTCGAGGTTTTTACGGAGTTATGGGATGATAGGTAGTTACTCTAGGATATGTTTCACTATCAGCTCAACCTGATTTGAGTGTCTGTCACTTCCTAACTCAGTTTCTAGAAAGATGCGAGGTCCAGGTTCATGAGACCTCTTTCTAGTGCTAAACTTGTATCTTTTACCACTTCGTAATGTATAGATATTTTCCACGGTGTCACTGTATGTGTTACTGAACATTACAGATTCAAATCCTGGGAATCTTATTCATTCTTAAGACACCTTTCTCTGCTAACAACATTTTAATGTGACTAAGATTTTTTAGGTACTTACCTCTGAACCCTTTGAAGAAATCTGCCTCTACTGGGATGTAAGACTTCAGAGTGTCCACAAAAAATTCGGTAACGTATCCTTCTAGTATGTTATCGAGCCAGAAGTCTATTGCTCTTGAGATTGGGCTATGCATTTCTTTAAGTCTCTGAATCAGTTCATTCCACACTGTAGTTTCTCCACCTTTAAAGAAATTTTTTCGCTCTGCGATCCTTGATATCCACTCGTGTAGCTCATTGTTGAAAGATGAGAAGAAAATTTCGTGTATGTTAGAGAAAATATATCTCTGTAACCACTCTTTCGTAGATAAGCGCGGATGTCTACTTTTTGTCTTCGCAAACTCGTCCTCTGTCTTAGTTACCCATTTCTGTATCTGTGTCCTCTCGGGATTCTAGTTATCAGAGCACATCACCAGTTCAAGCATGGAAACATAACCATTTGTTGGTTACTTCTTTTTTCTTTATCTTTCTTGTACTGACGTAGGTTCGGCACAGTTATGGGACCAACAATGTCGCTTCTCCACTAGCCCTTTCGGCAATAGCCTACAAACAGGATGAGGTCTCACCCGAGGCGAAGTTATGGGGGATTATAGAAGCAGGTTTCTGTAACTAGGTGATGCATTGTTATGGGACTAGCTCGGGCGAAGTTCTCCCAACTTCGCATATACTTTGTTATTACTATGCACATATAGGACTGCGCACTTTGCAACTCCTACAATACAACAACGCAACACCAGGACTGCGCTTCTAATAAATCGCAAACATTACAGACTTCACTGACTTAGTTTTTATCCCTATACCTTATGCATTCAACCTACTCAAAATTACTTGCACATTCAGTTATACATGTCCAATACTTAACATATTATTCTCATCAAACATACATGTGAAAATACATATAAAAGAATGAACATACATAAACATAATCAATCTCACAGATTCAATCACAAAACACAAGTATTTATGTG
Source organism: Larix kaempferi (assembly GCA_027924585.1). Classification (NCBI taxonomy): domain Eukaryota; kingdom Viridiplantae; phylum Streptophyta; class Pinopsida; order Pinales; family Pinaceae; genus Larix; species Larix kaempferi. The sequence continues at coordinate 2,180,447 of BSBM01001409.1, read as the reverse complement.
GTTCACCCCTAGGATGGGAGCTACGTCCACGGGAACTGTTGTTTATATTAATGCGAAGGGTCAACAGTTCTAGTCTGCGCACATAGCTGCAGACTCTTCTCTCTACAATGGGTCTCTGCGCACACAGTTGCATAGCCTCTTTCTCTCTTCTTGTTCTTACAATACTTAGTCTTTCTATAAGACTATGAGAGACCAAAATTAAGACCAACCCTTCCCTTACAAAATTTCCCCTTTTATAGATCGTTCCTGAGGGTCACGTCTTTACAATAATTATGGGCCAAAATTCCTACAGTCCCCCAAACCCCCCAAAAATGGCACGGTTACCCAACTAACTAGGCCTGTCGTAGTCGGCAACTGCTTCACTTAACTTTGCTTTCCTTTCTGCGCCGCTTCTGGCTCTGACGCCCTGCTGACAACTGCAGTTATGACGGTGTAGATTTGATTGCGTACTGGAGCATCCCTTTCCCTTGTCCTTCTTCTTATGTCGTTGTCGGTCCATTGCTTTGCTTCTAACGGTTTCCGCCATCCTGGCTATCTTAGTACTTTGTCTGTACTAAGGAGATAGGTCAATTTCCTCTAATTCCGCACCGCCCCTCACCCTGCTCCCGGGATTTTGTGGAGTGGTTTACACAAAATAGGTCGTTGTTGGAACTCGTTTCTCCTGTACTTCTTTCCAAAAATAACTGATGCACTGGAGCATCGCTCCACAAAAACTGTCTTACCAAAAAGTGGTCGACTTGGGCCACGCCCAACAATGTGCTTTTCCCCAATGTGATGATTATGGTTAATCACTCAAGGTATTGAGACTTGTAGAGTGATACATACATATGTTATATTATTAAAGTGCATCACTATAAAACTTAATTAAACATATGTAGTTGTTTTCTATGTAATTGGAAGGAATATGAAAGTAAGAAATACTATACGTGTGATGGTGCCACAGTGCTACCCATATTTGATATCTTATAGTTTTTGAATTGATCATGATTTCTCCATAATGAGAGTAACCATATAGTATATTTATATTGATTCTTATGATTCCCTGGTTTTCATGGTGTTCTAATCTTCTTGCAACTAGAGTTCCTCCCTCTATTTCCATTTTTTCATCCATTTTCCCTTAAAATGCACAAGTCCAATATCATATGTTTGTTTAATTTTTTTCATGTAGATTTCATGATGATGAGTGATGTAAGTTGTTAATAGTTGATTAATTTCACAATATTTCATTTGCATCAGTGGTAATTTTTGAGATGGATTGTTTGGGAAAGAGGCTTCAAGTCATTTTGGGCTTACAAAGAAGAAGAAAAAATATGTAGTTACTAATTGGATTGTTAAAGACAGTCTTGAATGGGATCAATTTCCAATATATAATGGATATGTTTTATATCATGAGATACCTTAGAAACGTATAATATAAATGCATTAGTTTACTTTGGTAATTTATCATGAGATGCCTTCTACATCACTTGTAGTGTGATTATTTAGACATAATTGTTGATGTATATGTAACTTCGGAATGTATTTCACCCATGTATTTCATCTATGTATATTGTACTCCTATAGAGATGTTATTATTGCTCTATACGGAAGTGTCGTCATTTGTATTGACAAGTGTCGTAACTTGCCGATGGGTTACCAGACCACCATGTGCGGGGTCGGCCCTGATTAAGTTAACCATGGGTTATTAGACTAAGTTAGACAAGTCGGCCCTGTTGGTTTATTTGGCAGGTCAGGGTCTGTATAAATAGAGATCGGGAGATCTCTATTTGATTATCTCATTACTCACTTCCACATCACTCGGAAAGTGGCGCACATGTGAGGAGGAGGATCAGCTGCTAGGAGAAGTATATCTCTTGTACTTGGGTTGTATCATTGCTCTTTCTATCTCTGAGGAAGTTGTGGGGTTTTTTACCTTTATGGTTTTCCCCAGTGAAACTCCGTGTGTCTATTGTCTCATGTGATTGATATGCATTGTTATACTTGATATGTTGTACATGTTATTCTCTCAGTAAAGATCCTAGAGTATATGTGAATTTATGCTAAAAAATTAACATGGTATCAAAGCTTTCCTGAGAAGAAGACATTGTGCAGTGGCAAAAACTAGGGTTTCTTGTTTATTGGGTTTCTCTCCACAGATTTTGGAAAAGAAATATGATAGATTGACTCTCCTAAGTAAGGTGAATCTTTCTGTCAAATCAGAATTCAATTCTGGGCACCTTTAGTTTTGGCCCTAAAAATTAGGGTTTCCTCAAAAATAGGAATTTATGAATTCTGAGGACATAGCTGGAAACTCCTTGGAAAAATCGAATCTTAGAGCTTTGGATCGAGATTTTTGGTTGGGTAAAGATCCGGGAAACTCAAACCCTAATTCAGGGTCCTCCATAGTGAATCCAGGAAGACTAAAAGGCATTTCTGAAGGGTGAAAATTTGCAGAGTTCAAATTCTGAATACACTAGGCTGATCAGCTCATCAAGGTGCATCTTTCTATCCTTTTAGAAAGTTGAAATTCACATTTTTAATTTTAGGGTTTCTTTGACAAACCCTAATCCAACACCAGATTCAGATTTTTGCAAATCAAGTGGTAAGACCTAAATATTTTATTTCCATTTGAGTTTCTCATTAAAATGTCTCACCACACCAAGCTTGATGATAAGCTTGAAGGGGCTGATAAATTCCGAGCATGGAAGTAGAGGATTGGGTTAATCCTGGAAGAAAATGAATTGGACACTTACATAAGTGAAGAGGTCCCTGTCCCAGAGGGAGAAGAGGCTAAGGCCTTACATAAGAAAAACTTGGTCAAGGCAAAGAGGATCATTGTTGATTCTATCAAAGACCATCTCATACCACATGTGTCATCTCTGAAGACACCCAAGGAGATGCTTGATTCCCTAACCAAGCTATTTGAAGGAAATAACATAAATCGGAAGATGACTATGTGGAACCAATTGAAAGGGGTAAAGCTTCAGAATGGAGAGACCATTCAATCTTATTTCTCTAAGGTCTCTCAGATCAAGGAACAACTTGAATTTGTAGATGAAGTGGTGGATAATGGTGAAGTTGTCATGACCACTTTGAATGGCCTACCTAGGTCATGGGATTCCTTCATTCAAGGAATATGTGCAAGAAGGAAGTTGATCTCCTTCAGTAGACTGTGGTAGGAATGTTCACAAGAAGAGGCTAGGCTTGTAGCTCGAGAAGAAAAGATGGGAAGTGAAGATCAAGCTCTCATAGCTCACACCAAAAGAAGCAATCCCAAGAAGGAGCACTCTCATCACAAGAAACCTTTTCAAAAGGGTAAGAAGGATCTGAGATGCTTCGCATGTAATGAGAAGGGACACTTTGCTGCAGACTATTTCAAGAACAAAAGGGGCTTCAACAACAATAAGAAGAAGGGAAACAAGAAGAGATATCATGCTCATGTTGCTGAGGATGATGAACCTCCCAAGAAGAAGGCTAGAGCAGAAAGTGATGACTCATCTAGTGAAGATGAATATGTTCTAATCTCTGTTCTCACAGGTACTATCTCTCATGGATGTAATGATTGGCTTATTGATAGTGGGGCTTCCAAACACATGATTGGGTTTAAAGAATCTTTTTCAAATCTATCTGAACATGAGTCACCCCATAAGGTGAAACTTGGGGATGACTATCAATATCCTATCAAAGGAAGTGTTGAAGCCTCCTACAACCTAGACTCTGGGAAGTCTTTGAAGATGAAAGATGTTCTATATGTACCTAGGCTCAAGAATAACCCACTCTCCATATCTGCATTGGATGCAAAAGGCATGAGGGTTGCATTTGTAGATGGCCAAGTCCTAATGTGGCCAAAGGGTAAAACTATAGATGATGCAGTAGTGATTGGAGAGCAAGAGGGAGGATTGTACAAACTGAAGGGACAACTTGAACATGCCATGGTACATGAATCCATGGAGCCAAGTGAACTTTGGCATAGAAGGTTTGCACATGTGCACTATAGGGCACTACCAATTGCAAGTAAAGTTGTAGAGGGTCTTCCTGAAATCCAGACAAAATATGAAGATGTTTGCAAAGGATTTGAAAAAGGAAAGAAAACAAAGAAGGAATTTACAAGCAAGTAAGGAAAAAGGAATTATCCACTCTGATGTATGCAGTCCGATGTCATCTAGTTCTTTGAGTGGATATGCATACTATGGTTCTTTCGTTGATGATTTCTCTAGGAAGACTTGGATTTATTTCTTGAAGAACAAAGATGAAGTTTTCAACAAATTCAAGGAATTCAAAGCCTTGATAGAAAACCACACTGAAAATAAGATCAATGGTGGAGAATTCACTTCAGCGGACTTCAAGAAAGCTATGCAGTGATTCAGGGATTAAGAGGGAGTTTACCACTCCTTACTTTTTACAACAGAAAGGAGTAGAAGAAGCTACTTCAGAATAGGACTCCAGCAGCTCCTACAAGGAATCAAATATTCAAAGGGAGTCCACCCAACAAACAAACAAAGACAAGTATTTAAATTTTCTTGTATATTTGATTATTTAATAATATTGTTCAATGATGTATATACTTATGTTTCTAGACTTAGGTTGTATATGATGCATATTAGAATAATTGCATTAATGAACAGTATACTAGTAATATGCATATGATGGGTAAGTGGCCTATGGCACTGTACAACATTCCATTGCTACTTATCTAGAATGAAACCTCTTTGCTGACATGTTGGGAGTTGTGCACACTCTTAACAATGTTCTGGTAGAGATTGGAAGGCATCTAGAAAGTTACGAGATATGGATAAATGTTGTATTGAAGCATTGGCTAAAATAATTGCATGGTTGTATGACATATGCCTTTATGTGTATTACTTTGTTCTGTAAACTATGAGAAGTTTCTAATCATGCAATTGAATTTGACTTGTAGGAAAGATCATGTACAGTCACCTACAAAAGAAGGACTACAACATTTGTTCCAGCAACGAAGTTTAAAGAAACCTATCTATTGAATATATTGAAGAATCTGAAGTTCCCAGGATACGAGATGCAATAATGGAAGAACGACATGATCAAGGAATACCAGTCGATCATGAAGAATGATGTTTGGGATGTATTCCCAAGACCTAAAGGGAAGTCTGTTGTGACTTCCAAGCGGATCTACAAGATCAAGCATGCTGCAGATGGTAGCATAGAAAAATACAAAGCGAGGATTATATCTCGTGGCTTCTCCCAGAAAGAGAGAATAGACTATGAAGAGACTTTTGATCCTGTAGCCAGGTACACTTCCATCAGATCAGTACTTTCCCTGGCTGTAGTGATGAAATGGAAGATACACCAGATGGATGTCAAGACATCTTTCTTAAATGGTGTAGTCGAGGAGGAAGTGTATGTGGAGCAGCCACTCAGGTTTGAGACACATGACAGAGGGACTCATGTGTGCAAACTGAAGAAAGCCTTGTATGGCTTGAAGCAAGCTCCTAGAACTTGGTATGGTAGGATAGACAACTTTCTATCCAGCTTGGGCTTTACTAAGAGTAAAGTAGATTCCAACCTTTACTACAAGGTTGAGGAAGGCAATCCTGTGATACTACTCTTGTACGTGGATGACCTGTTTGTAACAGGTGAGGATGGATTGATTGCCGATACCAAGAGAAAGCTTGCTGTCGAGTTCACGATGAAGGACTTGGGGATGATGCACTATTTTTGAGGCATGTAGGTGTGGCAGAGTGCATATGGGATATTCCTTGGACAAGGGAAGTATGCAGTAGAGATCCTGAAGAGGTTCGAGATGATGGACTACAAGGTCATGGCCACACCTATGTCATCGAACCTAAAGCTTCTGTGTGATGCTTCATCTGATCTGGTTGATGTCACTATGTATCATTAGATGATTGGGTCCTTGATGTACCTGACGAACACTAGACCAGATATTTTCTTTGCGCTGAACACATTGATCCAGTTCCTGACGGATCCCAGAGGTGTCCACCTGGTTGCTGTAAAGCATATTCTGAGGTACCTGAAGGGTACAATTGATTATGGGCTCAAGTATGATGCGAATCAAAAGTTTAACCTGCAGGGTTATGTTGATTCAGATTGGGAAGGAAGTGCTGCAGATAGGAAGAGCACATCTGGGTGTTGCTTCAGTATGGGATCAGGTGTGATCTCTTGGTTTAGCAGGAAGCAGTCCTATGTAGCACTGAGTACAGCCGAAGCAGAGTATGATGCAGCTTGTTTGGCTAGTTGTGAGGCAGTATGGCTCTGGAAGCTACTGTGTGAGTTATTTGATCTCCCACTGGAGGCTACTGGTATCTTTTGTGACAACCAAAGTTGTGTGAAGCTGTCTGAGAGCCCGGTGTTCCATGAAATGTTGAAACACATTGAGATCAAATATCACTATATCAGGGATATGGTGCAGAGAGGAGCAGTGAAGCTCATGTATGTTGCAAAGAATGAGCAGGTTGTATATGTGCTGACGAAACCACTAGCCAGAGTGAAGTTTGAGTACTTCAGAGAGAGGCTTGGTGTTCTTCAGATTGATGACACTTCGAGGAAGAAGTGATGGACACATTTGTTGGAATCCATTCCAAGCATGGTGAGAGGAGGATCCTTCCCATGGTTGTGGATGTAAGCGCTGGATGATGAGCATCAGGACGATGCTCCAGTTACTTCTTTGTATATGCATCATGTTGGATGCTTGTTATGATCGGTTGGATCATGTATATGTATATGCATCATGTTGGATGCTTGTTATGATCGGTTGGATCATGTATATGTATATGCATCATGTTGGATGCTTGGACCATGTATCTGTATATGTATTAGGTGGATACATTGTATGATTAGGTAGATCATATATGTTGATATATATCAGGTGGATACATTATATGATCAGGTGGATGCATTTTATGATCAGGTGGATCATGTATGATGATATGTATCAGGTAGATACTTGGTATGCATCATGTGGATGCATTGTATGATCAGGATGATCATGGATGACGAGCTTTAGGATGTTGCTCCAGATGACATGCATCAGGACGATGCAGTGATGATGATCATGTACATCAGGATGATGTATGGTGAGTATCAGGTTGATACTCTGTGGCCGTCGACAGGTTGTGCAAGGGTAGCATGTAATAAGTCCTGGAGATCTAGACAGGATGAAAAAGGCCTCAGATGCTCTTTAGAGATCTTGCTTGCAAGACACTCTTTTAAGTTTTTTCTAGACCACATGTAATAAGTCCTAGAGATCTAGACAGGATGAAAAGGGCCTCAGATGCTCTTTAGAGATCTTTCTTGGAAAGACACTCTTTTAAGGTTTTGTGGGGACCACATGTAATAAATCCTGGAGATTTGGACAAGATGAAAAAGGCCTCAAATTCTCTTTAGAGATCTTGCTTGGCAAGACACTCTTTTAAGGTTTTGCTAGACCACATGTAATAAGACCTAGAGATCTGGACAGGATGAAAAAGGACTCAGATGCTCTTTAGATATCTTGCTTGGAAAGACACTCTTTTAAGGTTTTGTGGGGACCACATGTAATAAGTCTTGGAGATCTGGACAAGATGAAAAAGGCCTCAGATTCTCTTTAGATATCTTGCTTGGCAAGAAACTATTTTAAGGTTTTGTGGTAGGGTCACATGTAATAAGTCCTAGAGATCCGGACAGGTTGTTCTAGACACGTAAAAGGCCTTGGATGCTCTTTAGAGATCTTGCCTGGCAAGACACTCTTTTAAGGTTTTGTGACAGTCACATGTAAAATATCCTGGGAGATCCTGGGATGCTCTTTCGAGGTTTTGTTGACTCACGTAATCATTCCTGAGGATTCCGCAGTATGGCCAATGATGATGAAGACCTATAGGTGGTGGGACTACATCCATTATGAAAAAGGACTGGCTCTGTAGAACTTCCTATGCCGAGTAGATCGACGATTGATTGAGATAGCGGAAGCGATGATGATGTCGATGATTTGAGGATGATGATTCGCTGATGATGATCCAAAGAAGAAGACTTGTACTAGTATATCTGTGTCGAGAAATACCTTCCTATTTCAGAGGGAGTGTTGATGTATATGTAACTTTGGAATGTATTTCACTTATGTATTTCATCTATGTATATTGTACTCCTATAGAGATGTTATTATTCCTCTATATGGAAGTGTCATCATTTGTATTGACAAGTGTCGCAAGTGTCGTTTGCCGATGGGTTATTAGACCACCATGTGTGGGGTCAGCCCTGATTAATTTAACCATGGGTTATTAGACTAAGTTAGACAAGTCAGCCCTGTTGGTTTATTTGGCAGGTCAGGGTCTGTATAAATAGAGATCGGGAGATCTCTATTTGATTATCTCATTACTCACTTCTACATCACTCGGAAAGTGGCGCACATGTGAGGAGGAAGATCATCTTCTAGGAGAATTCTATCTCTTGTACTTGGGTTGTATCATTGCTCTTTCTATCTCTGAGTAAGTTGTGGGGGTTTTCACCTTTATGGTTTTCCCCAGTGAAACTATGTGTGTCTATTGTCTCATGTGATTGCTTGGTGTGATTGATATGCATTGTTATACTTGATATGTTGTACATGTTATTCTCTCAGTAAAGATCCTAGAGTATATGTGAATTTATGCTAAAAATTAACAATAATGTGTCACTCCTATAGTTGGAACTAAAATTTTTAATTCTCAAACAATGATGGACATGGACATGTACTTAATTCTCAAACAATGATGGACATGGACATGTACTTAATTCTCAAACAATGATGGACATGGACATGTACTTAATTCTCAAACAATAATGAACTAATATGTGCACCATGTACAAATTGAGTGGGCTTAACAGTTAAGAATGTGTGTTTCCTCCTAAGAGGTCGTAGGTTCAAATCCGAAGGGGGGTAGGGTATGTACATCCCCGTAGAATTTAGTATTTAAATCGTTGTGCGGAGGGGGGTCCCTTTTCCCACAAACAAGGGGGTCTCACACACCAATTTGGTTTCTGGCTTGGTCTCATTCTATATTAATAAATCACCCTCCCACACTACATCTTCTATTGAGAAGTTATTCCACTTAATGAGGTACTTGTCAATTGATCGGTTCCATAGTTGGATGATTTGTGTTTCAATAATTGTTTTAGGTTCTAGTATGTTTTTTCCCTCTTAATCCAATTCTATAAAAATATTATAGATTTGGATATTGTCATTGCGTATCTTATTAAAACAATAAACAAGGAAGAATGGATGTACATGTTAATACAAAGGCAACTGCAATATTATAGACACACTACCTATCCTATACAACACCTTATCGAGATCATAATACGTCAGTATTAATTTATTGTCTTTTTTTTTTTTGAGGGACATATATTTGTATAGTTGCAACCTCATAAATATTCAATCCCCCACTTCAAAGTATCTTTCACTATGATGTTGATTTCCTTTGTTGTTTCGTCATTTTGTACCATAACCAAGTTGTCCTTCAATAGTTGGAGAACTTCTTATTGGTCATTGATGCCATTGCCTATTGCTTTAACCATAGTTCCCCTATCAAGGGTGATATGATGTATGGAGAATGATATCAAAAGTGCCATAAACATGGAAATTTTGGATGAAGTTTGGAAGGATGTGTTGTACCATTTGATCCATTGTCACTAGTTATGATATGCAAAGCAATAGAGATAACCTTTTAGACATGTATTCACCATATTAGTTTACTCATTAGATTAGGGATGGTAAGAGAAGTCGCGAGCAAGTTGAGTACACAAAAAAGAAAACAAGTTATTCCAAAAATTACTGGTGAAAATTGGATCTCTAACACTTACAATAATCTTGGAGTTTCATTGTAGATTTTGAACTATTTCCATGAATGTTGCAGCTATTTCACTTGATTTAATAGGAAATAGTACTCTAAATTTCCTTTGAAACCATGTCAACTTGTGGACCATGTTAATTGCCTTTAAAACCATGTGAACCCGTGGACCATACTAATTTCCTTTGAAACCATGTTAATTGCTTGAAGATGGCTCATACAACATTTTTAGATCAACTACCAAATCTCACCTTCCATAACATATACCATGTCCTATTTGATACAATATTATTATATTCATTTCAAATTTAAATGCTTGTCTATTTCAAATTTAGATGCTTGCCTATTTCTCATGTTTACACAAATAATAATAATATGTTAGTTTTATGTTTATATTTTAATCTTTATTTCACATGTTTAGAAGAATATTAATGCTTATAGATGCTTATCAATTACTTATCTATCCGAGAATTTAATTTCAATAAAAACATAGTATGGAAGTTTAATTTCTCTTATCATTTTTTTTTTTTTTTTTTTTTGCTTATCAATTACTTATCTAGCCGAGAATTTAATTTCAATAAAAACATAGTATGGAAGTTTAATTTCTCTTATCATATATATATATATATATATATATATATATATATATATATATATATATATATATATATATATATATATATATATATATATATTTTTTTTTTTTTTTTTTTTTTTTTTTTTTCCAGTTCACACCATTTGTGAACACATCTCACTCCCTAATATCAACATATGATTGGTTCATGACCCCAAGCGAGCCTTAAAATTTACTGAACTTAACACACATTAACCTCACTTGAGAACCAAAAATGATATTGTAGTTAAGTTAGGGCACTGGGGATATGCATCCAAATAATTCCCCTTTTACATTTAGATCGGAGACACAGCTATTGAATTTCTAGGGAGCCAAAATCCCTTTTATTTGCGGGCATGGTCACAACCAATTTACAAAGGGGCCCATTCCTCTTTTTGGGTGGTACTTGACGAGGTTGGGACCGAATGGCTGGTTGATGCACCTATCTCATACATTTATGTAGATCCCCCAACCATTCTCACATACGAAAGTATCCGTAGGATAGAAGCTATAGGAAACTCCTTTGACATGCTAACTTAGGTAGCTTAGTGACCATTCTTAGGTGACCTAACCAGAGGTGATCCCCTACAATGGAGGGACACCTGTGGAATATTGGGTCCGCTACGGCACTATAAAGATAATTGCTGTTGATTACCTTCACTCACTTGTGCTGGCGGAGGATTCATGCCCCTTCACATCCTTTTTTTTGGAATCTCCCTGACGCTACTTGATGCCTTTTGTTGATTCAGGGAGATGATGAACCTAGTCGAGGAAAGATTTCAAAATGCGTCACCCTTATTTAATCCTTGCATTAGTATATGTTAGGTTGGCATGTATTTTTCTTTCTAGGAGTGTTTCTTGTTGGCTTGTTGCCACTTTGTTTTTCTCATATGCTGTGACACACAGTTGGAGTGGGTGTTTTGAGCTATTGGGCTTGTTTTTCCTTTGTCGTGCTCCTTTGTTGCACATTCAGTTGAAGTTGGGTTTTCAAGCCTTCTCTCGAGCTTTACATTATACCAACATAGTATTACATAGTTCAGTCACTATTTCTCCTCCGAGATACTCTCGTAGACTTCGGGGGCAGTCACCTCAATATAGTTTCCTAGACCATACTCGTCGGATCCCTATTTGATATGCTCCGCTGGATTCAAGATAATATATTGAGGAAGTTTAGTTCATTTCAGATTATGATAAATCAACATCTCGCACACACTCACATCTTCACAACCCCATGGATGGAAAGACCCCCCCTCCTTTATAGGGGAAACCGTTGGTAGTGTATCTACAGTTGTTGACCCTACCCACACAGTTATTGGTTCCACTGGGCCCACCATTCATGTTAGTGGAGGCCCCACAACCCCTGCTACAACCAACACTGTGATTAGCTCTGGAGCCAATACTACTCCTAGTGGTAGCCACATGCATTTCAACACTCCGCATTGGTACTAGTCTCCCCTTGTGTCGAATTCATATTATACGCACCTTGCTCAACCTACCCCAACTCCATCCCAAGATCCTCCCTCGATTCGACCTCCTCCACAAAGGAAAGCCTATGCACGACAAAACTTGCTTGACCAACCCTCCAACAAGGGAAGGGTAGGCGACAAAAGGGAAAGAACTGAGGAAAAAACCAACAACAGGGAAGGGGTGGTCAGCCTTTGAACCCCTCAGACAGTAATGGAGCTCTAAAAGACATGTTAGATGTTCTTTAGAAAATAACCATACATTAACAAATTTAAGAGATCCATAACCACACATTGTCGTTTCATATGTTTTTTTACATTAATTGTAGGCACAACCAAATAGATACCTGCCAAATCTATATTCGGAGAGCGATGGTTTTCTTGAACAAACCAGACAAGATGAAGAATCAAGCAATACATCAATATCAACTAGAGGTAGCAATATTATAAGAAAATTTAAAAAATGTATGGATTTCTTTCTGGCTGAAGGAGGGTCGTTCTCTTATGACAATGAGTTCCCCAAAGACAAATAAGTTCCATTGGTGTACATACATTATTTGAAGAATTAGGAAGCAAACCCAATTCCTAAAATAAACAAGAATTTCAGTATTAATGGAAAAACATATCAAATTGCTCCATCTACTTTGCATGGTCCGGGCCTCTTTACAATGGATGGTGTGAAGGTTTCGTATAATGGTGAGGTTGAACTAATGGATTATGTTGGTCCAACCTATCATTATGCACATTGGGGTAGACTAACAAGATATCTAACCAGTATGCGCATATATGGATTTTGCGCAAATTATCATAAAATGAAAGAAAACATTCAGGATAAAGGATATTCCATATATATAGATGGAAGGCCTAAATCTCGTGGAAATATTGTTGGGTTTATAAACAATACTCGTCCTGTAAATGCAAACAAACTACCCAATTGTGTGTTTGTCGAGTGTGAGGAAAACATAGTTGTGGTAATTGCATTAAAGTCAATACCTGTGGGGAAGGTGTTGTTGGTCAATTATAATTTGAATAATATCTAGGAATCATGCAAGTATCCTTACACACTCATGTCCATTATTCTCTAAAAGGCATGCAAACTGGATGTTCATTAGTTTTCGTTCTATATTCTTTTTGTCGTAATGTTAATGAGCTTTCACCCAAATTTGGATATATGGTTAACATATATTCATTTATTTTTTAGGTTGATTAGGGGAAAGGCACCGACCATGGTCATGTGAGATAATATATGGTGATTTATATTTTTTTATTGCATTCCATATTGTTCAATTTTATTCCAACACAGAGTTCATTGTTACATAATTTATTGTTCTTACATGATATGATCATTTGTAGACTCCTATGTCAACACCTAATCCTAATGATGATGATGTTGACATCATTAGCTAATGACCCTCTAGAAGCTATTAGGAAAAATATAAAAAAAGTAGATACCAAACTAGCAAAATTGATGGGCACTGAAGATGCACTGGAAAATGATAAAAGATTCCAATACTCGATGGCTTACATTCATTAGTACAACACATGTTTTTTAAAATAATATTTCATTTCTCCATTTAAAGAATACGTCATATTTTTTTAAACGAATCCAAGATCCTGACTCGGTGAATTATATTTTCATAGGAATTCTTGAAAGAAGAAGAACCTGGTTTAGGGAGTAGTATACATGCATCTATGATTGCACCCTCTACTCCTATTGCACATGGTTCTGGAGCCCCTACTCCTGGTATTTCTACATCTGTTCCTTATTCTACACCTAGTGTTGGTGGGGGGAAGTCCATGGCACTATCTATGCAAACGAACCTCGATTCTAGTACTCATGTGCCTCATTCATCAAGGGTCGAGATGAGCCCCAAGACACCAGGCTTAGTCGTCATGAGCATTGGGAAATTACAGGATTCTTTACAGATGGAGCATGATTTGGTTCCGGTAAAGGTTCCAAAAATCCATGTTAATTACACCCAATCCATTGGAATACTTAAATTTTATACAACGAATAGTATTGTTAGATTCATTTTATCTATCTAATCGGAATATTTGGTTTCCATGTAGGAAATAATGTGTTTTACGACAAGTTACATGAAAAGGAATTTGCTTTGTTTGGACCAATGATTATAACAAGTTATAAATATTAGAGCAATGACTTGAAGAAGGAGTTGATGAAGAACATGACCACATTGTTTGGTCCCGTATTCAATCAAAAGTTGGTGCAAGCCATGGAAAGGAAGTACTTGAAATCCATGTGGGACAATTACTACACTAATATCAATTAATACCCTAGTTATGAGCATCCTATATTAATTCTAGTACATAAGTGGGATGCATTAATAGAGGATGATAAGGATAAGAAGATGAGAAAAGAAGGATCTTTACCTCCAAGTGCAACGGAAGCACCAAGGTAGATAAAGTAGTGTACCAAACAATGAATTTATAATTTGTATATCGCATTTGACCATGATTTTTTAATTGCATAAACAACTACGTTACAATTCATGCAGGCTCAAGGACACCTCGAATTATACACAAGCTATACTAGAGAAGCATGGCCAAAACAAGCTTGGCCCAGGGGGATATGTTAAATTAAAGGGAAGATATGTAAGTATGGAATGTCGTTGCTGCATTTTCATTTGAGTTTCAAATGATTTCCTTAACTAAAGAATTATGCTACGGGATATGTAATCCACATAATTTGGCATCATGCCCACAGATGATGAGCTCAAACTTGCCTTCAAGGGAGGTTACAATGCCCTAGTTGAGCCAAAAAAGGCCAGTGAAACTAACACTTCTACTGTCAACGAGGAGGTATACAAGCTCAATACATTTTGATTGAATACTTAATTACAAAGTACAATTGACGATGTTCGATGATTCAACAACTTCAACTGTTATTGCAGGAAACACAAGAATATTTATGTGTTTCCCACGAACTAGTTATAGAGATTGAAGTTGGAACTGCTCAACCAGAGGTTCCTCCTTCCGCACCTACAAGTACAGTGAACTAGTTGAATTGTATAAATTTTTATTTCATTGGTTACTTCCTACTATAGATAAGCTGATAAAAAATTGTTTGCTAAAATTGTAGATGGAGCTGATCCTAGTATTTGGGAGCGCCCTCTAAGGAGACATCTCTTGCAGTCTCTAGATTAGGACCCAACACCACAAGAAACTAGTGGGGAAGAGAATGAGGGAGTTGATTTCAGTGAGAGACATGTAGAATTCATTAAAAATAGAGAAAATAAACTAAATAAGAAGTAGGACAATAAACATTGGCCATTGTGGATGGTAGAGTGATTTTGTTGTATACAAAATTGTATTATGTATATTGTTTTACATAATATTATATGTTATATACAATATATATTTTATTAATATTGATCTTTATAGTTATGTACCTCTATTTTAGATTTACATTTTTGTGATCCTATGGGGATGTGGGCTCTCTCTCCATACAGTGTTGTTTTGTCGGGCTGCGAACATACAATGGTAGGAGAAAGATAAGGCCTAAGGTAACAAGGTAAAAGGGTTAGGAACAAGGGTAAGGCTATCAAGGTTCATTCATATGCGGGAGGCAGTATGGAGTGTAAGGCTATTTCCAAGGCAGAGTTTAAGTCTGTTCCCAAGGCATAGGTAATATTTTGAGGGTCCTAAGGACTTATTCCCGCCTCCACCGCCTGACTTAGATTCGATCAAGCAGCCAGACAATGAAAGCAGCGCAGCCAGAATGAACAAGAGTTTCACTGCAGCTTGAAAGCCCTGCAGCTGGCCTAACGTATTAAAGCGTTCCAGCTTCTCGTCGTTAAAGCTATAAAGTGTAGAGCTTGTCTACTTTCATGCATGGGGGATATAACCAATTGGCCGTGCTACAGGGCATAAAATCCATTCTCTTTGGGGCTATTCCTTTCACTTCGATGGGAATTGTAACGAGATTCATGTCATTCTTTATATATGTAATTACACTAGGTCCTTTTTATTAGTAAATGGCTAGGAAGTTTTATATGCGTGAAAATTTCATGGGTAATATGTTTTAATTTAATCTAATCTAATGCCATTTAATTTAAATTTATCTGTATCTACATGTTATGTTATCTAATGTTATGTGCGATTTAATTTGTAGTTTGTAATTTAATGTTATTTGTATCTAAATGTTATGTTATCTAATGTTATGTGTGTAGTGTCTATGTTATTTGTATCTACATCTTATGTTACAATGTGTTATAGTAAATATATTAGGCATGGGAAAATGAGAGTGATGTGAGGGGGGAGGGAGGGGCCATAAGAGCTTCCACCTTCACGTGGTTGTCCTTATTCAGTAGAAAATAGATTATTCTCGAAATAGAGAGAATCTCATAAAGGTATTTTACTTTTGGTCTTTTAAAATTATGATACATGTTGGTTTGCACATTTATTGATCGTTTATATATATATATATATATATATATATATATATATATATAATTATTATTCAAATTTGATTTATATAGGTATTCACGTGCACCATAAATGGAACTAACAACCATCAGTAAATCCAATGACTTTGGTGAGTAAAAGATATCTTCATTTTCTTTATGCTTATGTTTTTTTAATGATTGTTGTGTTGGTCTATTTTACCAATTTCATTAGTCTACTTATGTTGATCTTCCCTTAAGCATTAATTTCCTCTTTGGTGAAGGAAGGTGGCTAGTATAAGAACATCACTACAAAGATTCTCAAGGGTTACAGTATGATTCTTCACACTTTTCTCTGCAGTTTCATTATCCTTGGCATGATCTTGATTATGGTCCTTGGCATGATTACACATGATATGGTTTCAATTTCATCAACATGACACTTGATATAGCTTTAAAAAAATATTAAAGAAAATACTATGAATAAATAATGATGTTGAAATTGTTGTCAACGAAACACATTCATATACTCACATATGTATATGGGTATGGATGCATCTACGTTGAGCTCATTGATGGTAAATATTTTGACATCCGTTTGTGTTATCCCATTATCGACATTTCTTCATGTTATCCACTATATGTGTAACACCACATGTAGTTATATTTCCGTACAAGGCCCTCATGGTGATGCATATGAGTGGAGTCCCCTCCACTTGCAGATTTTGGCCATCCAAAAACCCTTTTGTGTAGTGATTTATATTCATTGTTGTTGGTTTGGCAATATATGCAATTATTATTGGCATCACAAAGAATTACCATCTGATTAACTGAGATAGAACCAATTTTAATCATATTTCTCTATGAAGTTAGATTCTACATAATTCAATTGTTATTATGGTCTTGTATTAAGGAATATTATACATAGCTTTGATACCAAACATGAAAGATTATTTATCCCATCTAAAATTTATTATTTAATTTATGATTCATATGATAGTTTTGTAGAAATTCAATAGCAAAGAACTTCAATCATCTCTACATTATAGCATCATAGTAATAAATCTAAATTCAACATAACCATTTAATAAAAAAGTTTTATTTCTCTTTATTCGTTGAAATAAACATGCAAATGCAAAGAACGCCATACTTGCTCAAACCAAATAGGAAGGAATACTACATAGTTGAAACTCACATATTAAAACACAAGGTCCTATTCCTTATCTAAAGGCACATCTCTAAATTTATTTGTACCCAATCCAATGGTTCAAATCAGATAAATAATGGACAAAGGCTCTCAATAACCAAAAATCATGACACTTCCATATTGTTATTATTTCTAAATGAAAATTTACAAAATTTGGGAGTTATTACATCCCTTTTTATATTATTTTCCCCTTTTCAATTTCAATACATAACATAGGAAAATGGGTATGTTACAACAATTAAATTTTAGATCTATACAAAAATATGAAGAGCCACACATGTTAATTACCCCAACTAACCCAAGGGTTTAGCTGAACTGGTTGTTGCTAATTTTGTTGGGCATCTAACTAGCTATTTGTCTTATTGTGCCCATTCAAATTCCCCTGGGCTAGGCACACTAGTATATGGGTTTACTAGTGATGTCACCCACAATGTGGGAAAGCATCCATGGGTTTCCCTATGAGAATTTCCTTGGAAAAAAATGTTTATTACCCATATAATATTTTTTCAAATAAAGCTTATGATAACCTCACTCAAATCTAGAATAACCTTTTATGGAAACACAAAAGGAAAAATAAGATTTCTCACAAATTTTGTGTTAAATTTTCAGAATTTACTTCAATCTGATCTAGGATCTTAACTGAGAGAACAACATGTACAACAAATCTACAACATATCAATCATGGACACAATAATGCAAACACACAAGAGACACGGAGTTTACTTGGGGAAAACCATAAAGGTGAAAAACCCCAATAACTTCCTCAGAGATAGATAGAGCAATGATACAACTAGAATACAAGAGATAGTCTTCTCCTAGCAGCAGAGCCTCCTCCTCCATAAGTGTGCCACTCTCCCAAGTGTGAGTGAGAGAATAGAATGTGTAAAATGAGAGAGACACACTCTCTATTTATACACTAACTTGACTTGACCTTTACTCAATTAGGTCGGCCACAACTTAACCACTTAACATAATGCTGACTGGGCCGACCCCCACTAGGGTGGTCTAATAACCCTTTGACCCACATGGTCGACCCCCAATAGGGTGGTCTAATAACCCATCAAGTATAAGTTACGACACTTACAATATAAATGATGACACTTCTGTATAGAGGAATAATAACATCTCTATAGGAATACAATATACATATATGTGAAATACATTCTGAAGTTACATATATATCAACACTCCCTCTTAACTAGGAAGGTATTTCTCGACACAGGTCTTCTAGCACAATTCATCTTCTCTGGATCATCGTCACTGCTACTGCTATCTCAATCAATCTCTGAATCTACTCGTCATAAGAAGTTCTACAGAGCCAGTCCTTTTTCATACTAGATGTAGGCCCACCACCTGCAGGTCTTCGTCATCACCGACCATACTGTGGAAATCTCAGGACTTATTACGTGAGTCACAAAACCTTAAAAGAGTCTCTTGACTAGCAAGAACCCTAAAGAGCATCTAAGGCCTTTTTCATCCTGTCCAGATCTCCAGGACTTATTACATGTGACCCCACCACAAAACCTTGAAAGAAAATCCTAGGACTGATTACGAGCACAAGGCTCAACCTATCGGATCTCCCAGGGCACAAATTACATGTGGTCACCAAAAAACCTCGAAAGAGCATCCCAGGATTGATTACGAGCACAAGGCTCAACCTATTGGATCTCCCAGGGCACAAATTACATGTGGTCATGGCAAAACCTCGAAAGAGCATCCCAGGACTGATTACGAGCACACAGCTCAACCTATCGGATCTCCCGGGGCACAAATTATATGCCATAGGACAAAACCTCGAAAGAGCATCTGCCAGATATCCCAGGGCACAAATTACATGCCATAGGAAAAACCTCGAAAGACTATCTGCAGATCTCCCAGGGCACAAATTATATGTCCTCCCAAGCAAAACCTTGAAAGAGCATTTGCCAGATATCCCAGGGTACAAATTACATGCCATAGGAAAAACCTCAAAATACTATCTGCAAATCTCCCAGGGCACAAATTACATGCTTATCTGCACAACCTATTCAACGGCCACAGAGTATCAACCTGATACACACCATACATCATCCTGATGTACACATGACCATCCTAATCATCATCACTGCAAAATCCTGTTGCATGTCATCTGGAGCAACATCCTGATGCTCGTCACCATGATCATCCTGATCATACAATGCATCTACCTGATGCATACCAACTATCTACCTGATACATATCATCATACATGATCCACCTGATCATACAGTGTATCCACCTGATACAAATACAAATACATGATACATATCACCATACATGATCCACTTGATCATACAATGCATCTACCTGATGCATACCAAGTATCTACCTGATACATATCATCATACATGATCCACCTGATCATACAGTGTATCCACCTGATACAAATACAAATACATGATACATATCACCATACATGATCCACTTGATCATACAATGTATCCACTTGATACATATACAGATACATGGTCCAAGCATCCATCATGATGCATATACAAAATACATACAAATGATCCAACCGATCATATCCAGCATCCAACATGATGCGTACATACATATACATATAAATGATCCAACTAATCATATCCAACATCCAACATGATGCATACATATATAAATGATCCAACTGATCATATCCAACATCCAACATGATGCGTATACAGAGCAGTAACTGGAGCATCATCCTGATGCTCATCATCCAGCGCTTACATCCACATCCATGTGAAGGATCCTCCTTCCAACATGCTTGGAATGGCTTCTGCAAATGTGTCCATCACTTCTTCCTCGAAGTGTCATCAATCTGAAGAACACCAAGCCTCTCCCTGAAGTACTTGAACTTCACCCTGGCTAGTGGCTTTGTCAGCACATCTGCAATCTGCTCGTCCGTCGCAATGTACAGGAGCTTCATAGCTCCTCTCTGCACCATATCCTTGATATAGTGATATTTTAATCTCTATGTGTTTTGACCTGTCATGAAACACTGGGTTCTCGGACAACTTCACACAACTCTGGTTATCACAAAAGATACCAGTAGCATCCAACGGGAGATCAAATAACTCAGACAGTAGCTTCCGTAGCCATACTGCCTCACAACTAGTTGAACATGCTGCAACATACTCTGCCTCAGCTGTACTCAGTGATACGCAGGACTGCTTCCTACTGAACCAAGAGATCACACCTGATCCCATATTGAAGCAACACCTAGATGTGCTCTTCCTATCTGCAACACTGCCAGCCCAATCTGAATCAACATAACCCTACAGGTTAAACTTTTGATTCTCTTCATACTTGAGCCCATAATCCACTGTACCCTTCAGGTACCTCAGAACATGCTTTACAACAACCAGGTGAACACTCCTCGGATCTGTCAGGAATTGACTCAATGTGTTCACAGAAAAGCAAATATATGGTCTCGTGTTCGTCAGGTACATCAAGGACCCAATCATTTGACGATACATAGAGACATCAACTGGTTCAGATGAAGCATCACACAGAACCTTCAGGTTCGATGCCATAGCCTCACAGTCCATCATCCCGAACCTCTTCAGGATCTCTACGACATACTTCCCTTGTCCAAGGAAGATTCCATTTGCACTCTGCCACACCTCCATACCTAGAAAGTGGTGCATCATACCCAAGTTCTGCACATATATGAATCCCTGTCATGTGTCTCAGAACCAAGTGGCTGCTCCACATACACTTCTTCTTCAACTACACCATTCAAGAAAGTTGTCTTGAAATCCATCTAGTGTATCTTCTATTTCATCACTTTTATATTTCTCTATGCTGCCATCTGCAGCATGCTTGATCTTGATAGATCCATATGGAAGTCATAACAAACTTCCCTTCAGGTCTTGGGACTACATCCCAAACATCATTCTTCATGATCGACGGATCATGGCATTCTTCCCATATCTTGGGAACTTCAATATCTTCAATAGATAATTTTGTTGTTGAACAAATTTTGTAGTTCTTCTTTTGTAGGTGATGGCATACGATCTTTCCTACACAACAAGTTAAATTGCATGATTAGAAAACATCTCATAGTTTTCAGAACAAATTCTTACACATAAAGAAATATGTCATATAGTCATGAAATTATCTTAGCCAATGCTTCAATACAACATTTATCCATATCCCGTAACTTTCTAGATGCCTTCCAATCTCTACCAGAACATTGTTAAGAGTGTGCACAACTCCCAACATGTCAGCAAAGAGGTTTCATTCTAGATAAGTAGCAATGGAATGTTGTACAGTGCCATAGGCCACTTACCCATGCATATTAGTAGTATACTGTTCATCAATGCAACTATTCTAATATGCATAATACACAACCTAATTCTAGGAACATCAGTATATACATTATTGAACAGTATTATTTAAACAATAAAATATGCAAGTAATGACAATTCAAATACTTATCTTTGTTTGTTTGTTGGGTTGACTCCCTCTCGGTCTTTGCTTTTTTTTTGCAACTCCATTCTTATGTGGATTGTGAGAAGTGGTCAACTCCCTCTAAATATATGCATCCTTGCAGAAACTACTGAAGTGTGCTCCTTTGCTTTCTTGCAGGAACAACTGGAGTGTGCTCCCTCTTGATCTTTGCTTCCTGGATTACCTATCCTTGAACTTACATCCATCCTTAATCACTATGCATTTTTATTAGTATCATCATTGTGTTATCCTAGAGGTCTCATACATAATCACACATTTATTAGTATAATCTTAATACTATCAAAACACAATAATCTTAAACATGTATATTCATGATCATTCACAAATAATAAGCATTAGTATTCAAGGTTTCAAGGAAGTCTTCTTTTACTCATACACATTCTTATTTGATCATAGGACTCTTCTGGTTAGTTGAATCATCAATTATGGTAAGAAACATAATATGCATACAACCATGATTATTCAAACCTATGACTTCATGAATAATCATTATCAACAACACAATAGTATAAGATCCCAACACAAGGTAGGATTCTAGCTTGATATAGGAAAAACATACCTGGATTAGCATGCTATCTAGTTATGTCTAACATACCCGCATAATGTCTTCTGGTTCTCTTCAGTGACTTGTGCTAGTAACCTGCATGTCTCATAAGTTATACGTACCTCGAAAGTAGATCTTCTATGTGATCCATGACAATGGATGAATCTTTGTCTTCATGTCACCATGAACATATGTTCTTGAAGTAGAACATGATTTGACTTTCTTGGTGTACCTTTTGTGTTAGCAAACAACATAAACCTCATACAACATCACAATGCATTAGTACAATCATAAGTGTCAAAACCTTAATCAATGAATATCTTCTATTAAGGTGATACGACAAGTCCAGTAATTAATCAAGATTGTACTGTAATGATATGAAGACAAACATATGATAAACTTAACCATGAAACATACCTGTAATCCATACCTGTCAAGATTTCTTGTAATCTTCTTATGGAAGGCCTTAGCCTCATCTCCCTCTGAGACAGGAACTTCTTCACTTATGCAGGTGACCAATCCATCTTCTTCTAGGATTAACCCAACCCACTTGATTTGCAAGAACTTGACCTGTAGTTGGATTAGGGTTTGTCAAAGAAACCCCAGAAATTCAAACTTTGAATTTCAAACTTCCGAAAGGATAGAAATATGCACCTTGATGAGCTGATCAAGTTGGTATATTCAGAATTTGAAAACTGCAAAGTTTCACCCCTCGAAATTGCCTTTTAGATTTCCGGATTCACTTGGGAAAACCCTGAATTAGGGTTTGAGTTTCCTGGAGCTTCACCCAACCAAAAGATTTGATTCAAAGCTCTAATCTTTGATTTTTCTGAGGAGCTTCCAGCCGTGGTCACAGATTTCCAAAATTCCAAGTTTTGTAGAAGCCCTTATTTTCCATCTTTCCAATCAAAATCCCGAACTGGGGTTTGATCAAGCCCGACCTTCTGCCCAACCAAAAAATATGATCTTGGTCTCTAAATTTTGATTTTGATGAGTATCATCCAGCCGTGGTCTCTGATTACAAAAATTCCAACTTTCTCTGAAGCCCTAAATTCCGGAAGCCATGAATTAAGGTGCTCAAAAATAATTTTGTTTTGACAGAAATATGTACCTAATTGTTTATGGTGTAACTATGAACTTTTCGATCCACAGGGTCTGAAAAGGTTTCTTGAGATAGCCCGACCTATTATCTTTCCATTCCGATAGGTCTGACCTCAATTGGATTCTCTGAGAGAGAGTTATTCCAAGTGTCGCAACGTGACCTGTTTATGGGAAAATACAGGAGAGCGAACTTGTACGGCATGCCACATGTCACTGGTTCAACTTCGGCCTCTGAAAACGTTTTCTGATATAGTAAAGTTTGTGTAATACTTGTCACTTTTTACGAAATTTCATTTGGAGCTTCCTAGCCCAAGTTATGACCTTTTTTCCCAAGGTCACCTGATTTTGACTCAGATTTGGAAGAGGCCGAAACCCTATATTGTACAGATCATAAATCACAAAGTACAACGAATTAGAGGTTTTCCTTTGGAAACAAGGTACATGAGGATCTGATATTCGACCTGTAAAATTTTCAGATCCGAAAACTTCGCCAAAACGTATTTATAGCGAAAGTTCTACGATGACTGGTTTTTTCTATATCAAGCCCTAGCATCGTAAGTGCAACAAGTGTCATACATGCCATATCATGCCTTATTTCAGGCTAGCTTTGATACCATGTTAAATTTTCAGAATTTACTTCAATCTGATCTAGGATCTTAACTGAGAGAACAACATGTACAACAAATCTGCAACATATCAATCATGGACACAATAATGCAAGCACACAAGAGACACAAAGTTTAGCACAAGGATTAGCACTAGGTATAGCACCTAGTTTCGGTCCCTTTTGGGCACCAGGATTAGCTCCAAGTTTAACTCCCATATTTTCTTCTATAATAACACCTACTTTAGCATCTAGTTTTTATCTGAAAATATTGCCTTGTTTTTCTCCTAGAATGGATCCCAAAATAGCACCTAGGTAGTAGGTTTTCTCCTATAATTAGTACAACATATGAGTTAGTTAATATATGGGTTAAATTCTATAGTTTATAAGGGAAAGGGATTAGCAGCTATAGGCTATGATGATGACTATCACACTGATGAGGAGGATGATGATGCATGACGACAATGACATTGTCGTAGATGATGATTTGATTATAAAATGGTAATGATGAAAATGACAAGGATGATAAAAATTACTAATCAATACCCATCCATAGCACTCTGAATGTGAAAATGGTGCTTGCATTCCCACTCAAAGGCCGAAGCTCCTTTATTAAATTCATGTAAGGTATTTGGGCGCATTTTTCATCATCACAGTGATGATGACAATGACAATGATGATGATGGAAATGATGAGGATGAGGATGATGGTGATGATTCCAATCACTAATTAAGACCCATCCATACCACTTAGAGAATTCTAATGGCTCTCGCATTCCAACTAAGAGTCCAAATATCCTTTACAAAATTCATGAAAGGTGGTTGGATGCCTTTTTCATGATGATGATGATGATGACAATGACGATGACATAGACTATAATGATATATGATAGTGATAATGATGATTATTATGATGATAATATTGTTGATGTTTATGGTGATGATGATGATGTTAAGGATGATGACGTTAATGAAAATGATGATGATGAGGATATGTTAGAAAGTAGAAATTGTTTAGGGACGAAAACTAGGCCTTATTCCCTAAAGGAATAATTTAAGCATCCAACTTTAAAATTCATACCTTGATCAACTACACATGACCTATTGATCATATCGTTGGATTGAAAGTGGGGATATTGGAATCGTTATAAGGTTAAGCAATAGATATAATTATGTGGGCCTTGTATATCATTGGTGAAAAAACTTAGTCTTAAGAACTAAATGAATATTAAAGGAATACAAACCTAAGAATTAAGCGTCAATCTAAAACACATGACCTCCCAAGGGTATATTTGACCTTAAAGTGGGGATAATTATCTATAGAGATGAAGGTACAGATCATAAGGACCTCAACATGATTAAGGAAGGAAAATAGACCGTAGGTACTAAAAGAAGATTTCATGCATTCAAGGCCAAAAGAAACATATCAAACCAATACACATGACCTCCCAAAGGGATCTCTCACCTCTTAGTGGGCATATTAGCACCACTTGAATTTTTGAGAACTAAGTATTGATCTCGAGGCCTTAACCAAGATCAAGAAATGAAACCCAAACATTGGACTTAAAAGGTCTCTTATACGGATCAAGGGCCATGAGTAAGACCTCAAGCCACCATGCATGAAATCTCCATGGGGTATTTGGACTTTGATTGCTTATATGAGAAACATTATAATATTTCCAGAATCGGAAATTTTTTACAGGGTCTTGGACATGTTCAAGAGAATAAAATAAGTCCTTAGGACCTAAATTAACTTTCTAGGAATCTACCACCAAGTACATCGCATCAAATCATTGCAACCCACCTCTCAGGAGTATCATTTTCCTTTGATTTGGGATATATGTACCATTAAAAGGTTTTGATTACTATGTATGGGTATTTATACCTTCACCATGCTTGAAGGAGGAAACATAGACCTTATGCATTAAAGGTATCTTCTAAGGCTCAAGGGCCTTAAATGAGGCCTTGAACCACTGTACATTCTCTCTATGTGGTATCTTTTTCCTTTGAGAGCATATATAAATTCCCTTAGAAGGTTTTTAGCACTAGGAATCGATCATAAGTCCTTGCACATGGTTGAGGGAGTAAGCATAATACATGGATGTTGGAGGAATCTTCTAGGCATTTAAGGTCAAGATAATCAATTTAAAACACCACACACGATCACCTTAGGTTTTTTTTGGCCAATAGGGATATGGTTATAATTCTAATTTTTTGAGCTCTATATATGGGTGTAAGAATGTTAACCATTGTTAGTTGAGAAAAATCAAGTATTAGGCTCTTAAGGTAGCTTCTTATAGGGCTCGATCTCCACGAATGATACCTTGATCCACCACACATGACTTCTTGAGGGGACCTTTCACCTTCAAGTGGGGATATGGGAACCACTAAAACTTTTCAAGCACTAGGTATGGGTCTTGGTGCCTTAGGCATGATTAGGAAGGATACCCAAGTATTAGTCCTTAAATAAAACTTATAGGCATCTAGGGTGAAGAAGAACATGTTAAACCATCACAAATGATCTTTCTACGGTATGATTGACCTCCAAGTGGGGAAATTGGTATGATTAGGATATTTCAACAATAACTATGGATATCAAGGCCCTAGATATGGTTAAGGGAAGAAACCCATTCCTTATTCCCCAAAGGAAGATTGTATACATTTAAGGTAAAGAACAATGGCTCAAACCACTACAAATGACCTCTTGAGGGAATCCTTTTCCTTTGAGTGGGATATGATGCCACTATTTTTTTTAGCTCTAAGGATAGGTCACCAGGATCTAAACATGGTCATGGGATTAAATGTCTACCTTAGATACTAGAAAACGAATCTAGGAATCCTCATATAATAAGGACACTTCAAAAAACCAAACATGGATTCCTATGGGTATCCTTGTCCTCTAAGTGGGGGTTGGTTCCATCAAGTGGTTTTGAGTAGTAGCTATGGGACTTAGGATCATAGACATGATTAAGGGAGGAATCCCATGCTTCATGACATAAAGTAATATTTAAATCACCTTGGGCCATGAACAGTGCCTTAAAACACCACACACAATACCTTAGGGAAAGCTAAGCCTTATTCCATAAAGGATGATTTTAAGCATCCAACTTAAAAAAACATTATACCTTGATCAACCACACATGGATTTCTAACCATATCATTGGATTGAAAGTGGGGATATTGGAAAATTAGAAGGTTTATGTTGTATGTACATGTATGTGGGCCTTGGATATCACTTGGGTAAAAACCTAAGTCTTAGTACCTAAATGAATATTAGAGGAATCCAAACCCAAGAATGAATCCTCGAGCCAAATCACATGACTTCCCGAGGGGATATATATTTGACATTACATTGGGGATAATGACCATTAGAGAAGAAGGTATGGATCATAAGGACCTCAATATGATTAGGGGAGGAACATAGGACATAGGAATTGAAGTAATCTTTCATGCATGTAAGGCCAAAAAGAACATCTCAAACCAATACACATGACCTCCCAAAGGGATCCTTCACCTCTAAGTGGGCATATTATCACTATTTGAGTTTTTGAGAACTAAGTATTGGTCTTGATGCCTTGACCAATATCAAGGATTGAAAATGAAACATTGGACTTGAAAGGCCTCTTATAGGGATCAAAGGACATGAGTGAGGCCTTAGACTACCATGCATGAACTATCGATGGGATATTTGACCTTTGATTGGTGATATGGGAATCATTGGAAGGTTTTCAAAATCAATGATTTCTTATAGGGTCTTGGACATGTTCAAGAGAGGAAAAGAAGCCCTTGGTACCTAAAGTAACTTTCTAGGCATCTAACACCAAGTACACTGCCTCAAACAATCACTCCTAACCTCTCAGGAGTATCATTTGCCTCTGATTTGGGATATATGCACCATCAGGAAGTTTTTTTTACTATGTATGTGTATTGGTACCTTGACCATAGTCAAGGGGAAACTCAAGTTTTATGCATTAAATTCACTACTAAATTTTGGGGGTGAATCTAACGTTTGTTACACGCTATTTAGCTTCGGATAGGTGTTTATAAGGATGTCGGTATCACGTCATACTAACGCCAGTGGGATGACATCGCTTAAGAGATGTCCAGAGGTGTCACTTAAGTGATGCATAAGATAAATTTTTGGCCCTCTTCAACGATAGTTGGGAACGTCATCCAAAAGTCCAACAAATGTTCGAATACAAATGTCCTCGTACGTCGGCTAAATTTCCAAAAAGAGACGTTTTCTATGTATATTTGACGTCGAATTGACGTCTGAATATAGATGTTGATAGAGTAAAGTTCACATCAGCATAACGTCGAAAAATAGACGTTGGAAGAGTAGATGTCACGTCAGTTCAATGATTGAAAATAGATTTTTGCAATGTAGATTTGACGTCGGATTAACATCTGAATATAGACGTTGATAGAGTAAAGTTCACATTGGTATAACATTGTGTTATACCTCAAAGTTACACTTTGAGCCTTAGTGTCGCATCTTCATGACATATGACCTAGCGATGCTTCCTCCTAATATGTGTTGTACCTTGTTGGTTCCCTCCTTGGTTTCATCTGGACACCTAGGAACAAAATCCAACCTCTTCTAGTCGAGAGACAACCTCATGATCCAAGTGTCACCTTGTTGACCTTGTTTTACCCTAATTTTCGTGCCCTGCTTATAGCCCAAGGTGCAAAAACCCCTAATTTTAACGTGTTGCACAATTTTTGGGGTGCAAAAATTTAGGAATTTTCGCATTATGCTCAGTTAGCAGGGCACGAAAATCCCATTATAGCCATTATCCCTAGATTTTGGATCTTGGATTTCGAGGATATTTTCATGGGATGAGGCACCCCTTAGAATCCCATCTCACATTCCCTCCTTGGCATGTTTGAGATCCTTGATCCACATCTTCCTCACTTAGATCCATAATCTCCTCTTAGTGGTTGGCCTCCCAAATCCTACTTAAAGAGAGCCATCCATGAGCTATGGGGGCTGATCTTGGAAGCAATAAACTTATGATCATATGAGTCTTGCAAGGGTAATGTTGGAGAGCTTGGAAGGAGGTGCTGCTACTTTGGACATCAAGGTATAACATTGTAATCAACTTCTTTTGGCTTTCTTATCATTAATATAACTTAGCATATTCCTCTCATTTTCATGTCTTTAATGATTAATGTATGAAATTGTCTATGTTTTTATCGTTAGATCTTTGTTTATACATATATTTATTTGGAGAAGGTGTTGTGTTTCCTTTGTGAATAGGTTCATAAGTCCATGATCAAAGGCTGGAGCTGGAGCAACTTAGGAGCGGAAAGGACAACCATCAAGTAAGGTATGCCATCTACTTGCTTTGTCTTTCCATAGCTTGTTAGCTGATGTGTGAGCTAGAACTAGGAGGAATATAGTGTCTATTTTTTTCCTCTCTGTCTTGGGTAGGAAACTAGGGGCCTTTTCTAATCCCAAGGGGATATCTACCTATCCGTAGGGATATTTTCTCACAACACGTTGAAAAAGATATGTTGAAAGAGTAGATGTCACGTCGGTCTAATTTCCGAAAAGAGACATATGCAATGTAGATTTGACGTCGGATTAATGTTGGAAAAGACACATTCATAGATTAAAGTTGACATCAGTATAAGGTACAAAAAGAGATGTTTGCAGAGTGGATGTCACATCGAATTAACATCCGGAAAGGGACATCTACTATTTATGCTACTGGTGAAACAATTATGGTATCGACATTCAACCCATGCCACTCTATCATCGGGTGAGCGTATAATAAGCCACATTTATATATGGATTTATAAAAAAAAAGTGTAGAGGTTGTGATTGGATTCTCGTCCATAGTAAATTTGTTGTAGCCATATATATAATTTGTTGGTTGAATAAGGGTAGGATTTCACCAATGAGCTAGGCATGACTAGATCTCTCCCTTCAAAGTTGGTGAGGTCTATATTTCCTTTATATGCATCAATTTTAAACCATTCATGTCACCTATAGCATAGTCGTAAGAGAAATAACACCAACCTATAGATGAGATGACCCATGCCATGGGTAGCCTTTTACTAAATATTTGACTTGGAATGGGTGCCATTAATAAGTTTTATATACCAAAATTGGGCCTTGGGGCCTCCAATTTGGAACTTAACAATACTAAGAGGTTTTTCACATTATCTATGGAAGTCAACACCTTGATCATGGTCGTTATAGAAGGAGTATAAGGTCAATATTCATGAAGTAGTCCTAGAAAAACCACACAAGAACTATGTATAAGGGAATCATTGTCCTTTGGTTTTGAATTCAAGTACCATAAGTATGTTTTACACATTAAGACTGAGTGTTGTTTGGGGCATGTTCAATGGATAAGGGAGATGGAGAACAAGGGACTTATGCTCTTAGTGAAGAATCTCAAATTAATATTTATTTTTAAGTACGTAGTTGTATGACCCTATTTGAAACAT
The DNA here is from genome assembly GCA_027924585.1 of Larix kaempferi. Taxonomy (NCBI): domain Eukaryota; kingdom Viridiplantae; phylum Streptophyta; class Pinopsida; order Pinales; family Pinaceae; genus Larix; species Larix kaempferi. The sequence continues at coordinate 2,149,808 of BSBM01001409.1, read as the reverse complement.
GTACCTTGTCATATCATGTACCTTAATTTAATCTTATATATGACCTCCTTTGATTCATATCATACTAGAGGGAAGGTGAATCATTGAGTGTACAAACCACATAATACAACACTCTACATATCTCACTTGCAACCATTGGCGTATTTATTACCATATCTTTTTTTTGTCTCCTTATCTACAAAGATGTTAACCATAGATCATTCTTTAATATATATTGGCAATGTAGTTTGTACCTAAGTTGTGTAGAAATGGTATGTCAGGTAAGAAATCAAATTGAAAAGCATTAACAGTTTCATAGCATGTGACTTTTGTAAGGATGAATAAACCTAGCTAAGACAAGTAGTTTACCAAAGTATATGATTAAGAATATGAACACTAATAACTCTTTTTTCCACCTAGTGCGGTGATGGAATACATGCAAGAACTAGTTTTACCTGGATTGGAGAATCGATGCACAAAGCATGATAAATGAATAATCCTAGCTAAGACAAATAGTTTACTAGAATATTTGAATTAGAATAAGAACACTAGTAACTCTTTTTTTTACTTGGCACAATGATTGAATGCATGCAAGAACTAGTTTTATCTGGATTAGATAATTGATGCAAAGAGCATCGAAAATGGTTCAGGGTAGGTGTCTTAAGAACAAGTGAAATCTGTCAATTGGGAGTAGTAATATAACATCTTAAGAATGGAAATGTTTCAAGATTTTCTAGCACTTTCGTGGCATTCAACACTTGTCATTAAAAATTAAGGATGATTTTGAAACGAGGAACCCATTCCATCTAGTTTGGTCATATTATGTGGTGGCCGTGTGCAGATACTTATCACTTTTTATTGAAAATTAATGTTGATTTTCTAATTAAGAATTGGTTCCATGAGTTAGTTTATGTCACGTGGAGATGTGTAATCGAAAGCTAAAATGTATGTAATTCTACAAGTGCAATAAATCTCCATTATATTACACAACTACAAGTTAGATAATAAAACTTAATGTGAATCAGCTTTCCAACTATGCCCATAAATAATTTTTCTAAATAAATAGTGGTGCTCAATATAAATTCTACATGATCCACAAGCTTCAATGAAAAATACAAATCATTGCATTGATCATTTATCTAAACTAATTGAGAATGCTATTGCGTAAAGCTAACAATTGTATAGTTAGGACCATTTGTAAAGCTAGCAATTCCATACTACATTGTTGACTCACCAAATTATACAAAACTAAGGTAATGAAATGGATAAAGAATATCAACATAGGTAGGCTAATGAAATTGATAAAATAGATCAACACAACATTCATTAAAAAACATAAGCATAAAGAAAATGCAGATATCTTTTACTCACCAAAGTCATTGGATTTACTGATAGTTGTTAGTTGCATTTATGTTGCACGTGAATACCTACATAAATCAAATTTGAATAATATATATATATAAACGATCAATAAATGTGCAAACCAACATGTATCATAATTTTAAAGGACCAAAAGGAAAATACCTATATGAGCTTCTCTCTATTTTGAGAATAATTTATTCTCTACTGAACATGGACAACCACGTGAAGATGGAATCTCTTATGGCCCCTCCCCGCTCCCATCACATCACTCTCATTTCCCCATGCCTGTAATGTCCCCAGTTTGACCCCATGGTATTAAAATGTAAATGATGTAATATTGTTGTAAAATCATGGTGAGGAGCTCAAGGCCAAGGCCCGGCCATCGATTTATTGATGCATATGGTTTGTGTGCTAGCTAGGCACGGTGGAATTGTGAATATCATGTAAGTATGCATTTTAATAAAATACCCACAACTAGCTATGCAATGCAACAAGAGATGGGGGCACGATTTTTACAAGGAATAGGGAGGGAAATTAATCAAACCCTTGAGACAATAAAGTCAATCCATGTGTCAATGAGAAAACCCATGAACTCTCAACTACCCATTTGGTCTCATGCACCCAATCATTTAATTCTTCCAAGAATTGGTTGAGACAGTTAATGCCTTGGGATTGGTGAGGTATGGCAGCCAATTTCGTGTATGGGCAAGCCATCAACCTGGGAAATCAAAATTTATCTCCTTGGGCAAGAAATCACCCACGAATTGCCTTCCCAAGAAATTTTGAACCATTGTCTTTTTTCTCTCACGCAGTCTGAAGGAGCTGGGGTCTTTCCCTTCACGTTTTCTACCATTTTCTGCATTTTTCCCATGCCCGGAGCTCGTTTTTGCAATGTACAACAGCTGGGAGAGAAGGGCCACGATTTGGGGACTGTGAGGGAGGTCATTTTTTCCCCAAAATACCCATGGGCGTTTTTCTGAAATTGGATTTGGCTTCCCAGGGTTGTTCCCCATCTTCCATTTTCGTTTTTGAGTTTCCCACGTTTTTCTGAAGCTAATGGAAACCCCATCTTTGGGCATCCCACTGAAGGAACGTTTTTGCTCATGCACAACAATTGTGGTTTTGCTGTTATGTGCATCCCTGTTTTGGTTTGAACCTGTGAGCAAGATATTTGGAGTGGTAGTGGACAGATTTGGCTTGATAAACCTAGTGAGGAATCCATGGCTCTGTGCTTGAGCTCACTAGTTTAGCAGTTCTTCCTTTCCATTTCCTAGCAGCCTGATAAACCCAATTGTAGATTGGATTAGTTCATGTTGGTGTATGTTTGGCTATGTGTGAGTCTGCTATTCCCTGGTTCCTTGTAGAAATCATGTCCAGCTCGGGAGTGGCAGTTGCATCAAGAGATTGATAAGCACAATTGGCCTATGGTTGGGAGGAATGTTGCAGTTGCATAGTTGGTTGCTCAGGGACTACCTTATTTAAGATAAGTACTCTCTTGTGTTAACTCTGCAATTTATTTCTTTGATGTTATCATGAATATCTTGAATGTATGATAGATGTGTAATTGAATTACTTCCGCTATCTTATATTTATACATCTGCATGCATCCTTTTATATTATGTGAATGCTTATTTAGTACCTATGGGCCAAACACCCAGCTTTAGCATTATTGTTTCTCTCCATCTCCTTGGGTTGATGGGAGGGGACATTATATTTTGGTATCAGAGCCCATAGGCTACAGCATTGGGCCTCTATGGGCCAAATCGGATTACAATAACAAGGGAAGATACCTTCCTGATCACCACAGGTTACAGATTCAAGCCTAAAAACAGGCTAAGTTGGATAGTTTGCAGAGGTAAGATCACCTCCTACTGTGCAGCGAGCATCCCAGAAAGAAAAAATTTTGAAACTGTTCTAATTGTTTTTGAAATTTTTTCTAAGACTGGATCGGCTAGAACTGGCGAGTTTGTGCCGAAACAGACGGAGGAAGCTGGCGAGTTTGCGCTGAAAGGTGGAGAAACTCGGTGAGTCCCGCCGCAACGCCGGAAGAGATCGGCGCGTTCGTCCGCAACGGCGGAAGGACTTGACAAGTTGGTCCGCAACGGATCGCCCGGAATTTTGTCCAAGTCTGAAATGAAGGCAAAGCCTTGTGAGTCGGTCCGAATTGCGGAAGGATTTAGTGAGTCTCCACCGCAGTGCCAGAAGGACTCGGCTAATTCATCCGCAATGTCGGAGGAGGCCGGCAAGCTTGTGCCGCAACAACGGAAAATTTTTTGCGTTTCCGCCGCAGCATCGGAAGGAATCGACGAGTTCGTCCACAGCACCGGAAGAGATGGATGAGTTCGCGAAACCGAAAGAACTCGACGAGTTCTTCCTCAACGTCGAAAGGAACTGGCAAGTTTCCACTGTAGTGCCGGAAGAAATCAGTGAGTTCGTCTGCAACATTGGAAGGAAAAGATGACTTTTGTATCGGAAGAACTCGGTGAGTTCATCCTTGATGGTCAGAAGAACTCATTGAGTTGGTCCGACATGGTCGAAAGAGAATTTCCAAGTCTGCCGAAAACAGGAAATTTCAGTGGCTTTCCAGGGTGAAATTCAGGTGCTAAAAGTTGAAAATGGCCGTGAACTTATGCGCCAGATTGCGCGAAATCGAAGGATTTAAAAAAAAAAATGAGGGCACTGCCCTCGACCCGCCCTGCAGCCACAAGGGGGAAAGCCCCCTTGACCCCTGTCCTCCCCCGGAGACAGTCATTGAAAGTATGAAATGCATTCTTGGGATGAGAAGCAGGAATTGCATGGAAGTTTTGTGGAAGCCTTATTAAAAGTAATTGGCTGTGATAGGCATTGTGGAAGAGCAATGGGAGCAGCAAGGCAATGTTGATAAAAGGGAAATTCCTCACCTTAAACTATTTATGTTTATAACATAATAGATGCATATAGAAAGAATGAATATTATACATGTAGGTATATGTTGAATTGCTAATTCATGAGAAGATCATAGCTAATGATTTCTTGTATGCTTGGTAGGGAAGCCAAGAAAAGGATAAGCTATGATGTGGAGGAGGAACTCCATGCCATGATGAGGAAATTGGAAAGGGAGAATTCCTTAACTCCTCGCTTGCTATTGTGTTTTTATTTCCTGAGTTTCATATACTGGAAATTATGGCATAGGGATGTTGGAAATGCAAGAGAATAATGCATATGAATTAGTGAGCATGATGTTGCATATTGATAAAATAGTGAAGTTACACGTGCAATAGCCCACTAATGGTAGTTCCTGTGGTTGATGACAACTAATGTTGTAGGAACCAGACCATAGAATCATGATTGAAAATGCAAAAGGATAGATAGATGAAGTGAATATGTACTAGCTAGAATACTAACAGACATTACATAGTGCATGTGAAAATGTTTGTACATGTATATGATATTGCATATCGGTAAAATAGTGAGGTTTTACATATGCCATGAGCCGCTTAAGATAATTATTGTGTTTGCTAATAAGTAATTGAGTTCGCATTGGTTATAGGACCAAAGGCAACTGAAGCATAGCTAAAGAAGTTGATGACATTGTTGCACATGACCAACGACCTTATGAAGAAAGGATGGTGCAACAAATCCGTGATCATGATGTTGGCAGAAGGACTGAGTAGCCTTGGTAAGAGGCCAACTGATCAGGTAACATCAAGCGATGTTAATAATAGTCGTGCAGGTAATGGTTAATTGTGCTTAATTGCATGAATGTTGAAGAGGATTTGGTGAGATACCTTCACTATGTTTAAACTATGTTGAATTATTTGCATGTGGTACTGAGTGCCCAAGTGGGAACATTAACCTACCGAGTATGGTGAGGTGTTGGTAAGTGAAGGCAATGATCCTTACACCCTATAATTGCTTAGAAATCTCAATGCATTCACATGAAATTATATCAGGCCATTTGTGTATGTTGGTTGTGAGTTTAACAACCAAAGAACGTGATGACTTATGGTCCTGTGATAGTGTATGCCATATGAGACAAGCATGGTTAGGCCATAATATGTTGGAATGCATAATATCCATGGATTAGTGCAAGGTGGTATTGAAAGATTATGTGAGTGATGTAAATGTTGTGAATATGCAGTTAGATAATAGATGAAATGGTGGGCTATCGTTAATCCTGAGACCATTTCATGAGCTGCTATGAATGCAGGAGAAAGACTGCATGAAGAAGGTAGACATGTGATGGGCTACCAGAGCACTCCGTTGGAAGGACAGAGTTGCATGGAGTGTGAAGTAATGAGTATTTACAGTTATTTAAATTGCATGGATAGTGTGACTGTGTTTTGCAATTTTATTGTGATAAAGATGCATATATAGAAACGCATGTATATATTTCATTGCATTTCAAATGTTAATAGCTGAAGGTGTTTGAATTATTGAGTGTTATAATTCTAAGATCACTTCAGTGATTGTTGTGGCAATGAAAGGATTATATGCATAGATACTCACAACGTGTTTGGATGATTGAAGTTTCAGTCTTCAGGTAGAAAAGTCTTACGTATGGAAATGAAGATAAGTCCATAGTAAATATCGGGATCTACCATGTGCAGAATCCAAAGGCTATGAGAAGGTTCTCATGGTTGTAAAGTATGCATGAAACAAATATGAAAATTTTATCGTTTAAATTTATGAGAATAATCTCATGATTGCAAATCAATTTCTGTAGGAGATTGACTTGCAAATTCATATTGAATTTAATTATTAATGACATTGACTGGTTATGGAACAATCATATTTGAAGTCTATTGTTAAATTTTGCTAATTGTTTGGCTATTTGATAAGCGTGTTAGGATGACACATTGCAGAAAGACCATGTATGATGGCCTGCAGAAGCCAAACTAGATGGGAAGGATCCCATGCTTTGGAAATGGGTTTCGGGCGAAACACCATTATGAATTTTAATAATACCTTAGCTGCACTACATGTGAGTGAGATGGTAAAACTATGCCAAGAAGGCATGTGTGGGTTATGAAACGTGAAAAGATTGGGGTGGCAAACCGAACGACTGTTGAATCAGAGAAGGGAGCCCCCATTTTTTGCAAATGAAGGAAAGATACATCCGTGAAACGAATGAGTATTCAGTAACCCTAACTAAAAATATACATGTTTGGTTATTAGATTTAATATGCAAAGCATGTTTTATTATTTCATTATTATTCCAGACTACTTGAGTATGACTAAGTCCTACATGGCTCACATCAGAAAGGGATGCATACCTTTCGAGTGATGGGTTATGTTAGGGTTTTCATTATTGACTACACCCTAAGGGAATGGACGCATTCTTGGTGTTTCAATACTTGATAGTGAATGTTATGAAATATGGTTACAATTTTAGAGTAGCAATACTGATGAGTCTGCTTATCCTTCTTGTGCTATCAGCTTACACAGATGCAATTTGGTGTTGCATGTAAGAGGAAAAGTGAAGAAGGGTGCTCAAGAGGACTGTATGGGCAGTGGTAACCTTTCTACGCTCACACTAAATGACACTAGAAGAGATGGATAGGACCAAGGAGCTGTGTTGCAAAAAAGGGGTATCATCCTTGTGTAGTGTGAGTGGGTATTGTGGGGCCATGCTAGCCTGCAGTCAAGTGAGTCACCTATGGAGTTCCTGGAGGGAACCACTGGTTGCATAAGAGAAGGAGCCACATAATCATATTATGTTGTTCATATTGCCTAATAAACCCAGTCGATGTACTGGCTTGGAAATGGTTGTTGTATGCCTGATAAACCCAGTTGATGTACTAGCTTGGCATTAATTATTTGGGTGTTGTGGCGAAGGGTTGTTGGATGCCTGATAAACCCAGTCGGTGTACTGGCTTGGCATGTTGTTAAATTGATGCCTGGCAAACCCAGTCGGTGTACTGGCTTGGCATTGGTTATTTTCATGTTGTGGAGGTATTAGTGAAGGGTGTTATTTCCTGACAAACCCAGTCGGAGAATTGGCTTGGAAATGGTTATTGTATGCTTGATAAACCCAGTCGACGTACTAGCTTAGCATACTGATTTTTGAAATGCTTGATAAACCCAGTCAGCGTACTGGCTTAGCATGCTGATTTTAGGGATGCCTAATAAACCCAGTCAGCATATTGGCTTGGCATTGCCTATTCGGATGATGCTATGGAGCAGCATGTGTGCTGATCAAGCATCCACCCCACAGGTGATCCAAGGCTTGTAAAGCAGAGAAGGAAACCTGTGGAGTAGCAAGGAAAATGCACAATACAGATAAGTATTCATTTTCATTTATTTCTTGTTTGGAATAATGAAGATTTCAGGTATAAGTCTTATGACAACCAAGCTAATACAAAGTTTTTTCCTTGTCGGAAACCTTGGCCATTGCAGGAAGCAAGGACCCTGAAAGAACTATAAAATCCTTGGTGAACCAGAGAGTAACTGGTCAAGCGCTATAAATTCTTAGTAAATCCAGAGAGTAACTGGTTGGGTGCTACAAATGCTTGATAAATTCGGAGAGTAGTTGGTGGGGGCACTAAACCCTTGATGTTGTGGAGTAGCCTGCGTGCTGGCCCAACATTCATTATTGTATCCACGGGAAATCCAATGCTTGGAAACCAAAGAAGGATCCTGTGGAATAAAGTGAAGACATCCGATACAGATAAGTATTTGGTTATCTTGCAACTTCTTGCTTATGAATATACGTGTGTATATGATTTGATTATGATTTCTCAAACTCTTGTCTAGAGATAAACCCTATGAAAATACACTAAACATGTGAATTGATTCAATGTTTGAGTGAAGGTATTGCTGGAAGCAAGGGCTATGAAAGCATCTGGAGGATGCATGTGGACATGTGACCGTCCTAATGAGAGTTCAGTATGAGCGGTAATGAAAGATGGTGCTAGTGGACATCTGTGGGTCCTAGAAACCAAAGGTTCTGTAAGCAACAATGGGGAAGGATTCCCTAGTTGAAAATCCTCAGACAGACCTTAGACACTATGTGTCATAGCCAAGAAAGGGCAAGTCAAGCATTCACATTGAAGTGAAAGAGGCTAAGGAGCATGAAACCAGAGTGATGGTGTGGCTCCGGATTCGAACAAGACAAAGAGGGGGAAACTCTTACTCTTATATTTCCTTTTGACTGATGCATCTTAGAAACAAGAGATTGTTGAGTGCATGTCGTGGCCAAAATTAGGTTATGATTAATTGCTTGAAGTAAATTGTGAAAGCTGAGATAGTTATTTTTCCTGTAAAAGGATGAACATGAATGAGTTCATGTGTATGTGGGAAAGCATGAAATGTGTGGAAGTCTCATGAGTAAAGCATGGACGTTCCATGTCAATTGAGCAATTAATTGACTAATTTTAATATTGTGTTATGCTTGTCCTAACAGAAATTGCCAAGATGAATCTCACAGGTGTGATAATGAAAGCTATTTGTTTTGGCTGGAAAATCTTCCTCAGATAGTTTCCAGGACAGCAGGGAAGATGGCAGCCGTGAAGTTCCAAACTTGTAGATCAGCTGGAAAGGTAATAAAGGACAAGGGATTGCTGTGGAGCAATGCCCACCTGTAGAGATGGAAGATCAAAGCCAGCAGGAGCAGCTTGAGGAAGCCAAAGGACTTGATCCTGAAAGGCCAAAGTGAAGAGATGAAATGCAGGATAGACCTGCCACCTGTTGTGAATTTTGAGGCATGTGTAAAGTGGGTATATATTCTGAAGTATTGGAACACCGAGGACAGTGTTATTCCAAGGGGAGGGGAATGTAATCTCCCCAGTTTGACCCCATGGTATTAAAATGTAAATGATGTAATATTGTTGTAAAATCATGGTGAGGAGCTCAAGGCCAAGGCCCCACCATCGATTTATTGATGCATATGGTTCGCGTGCTAGGCACGGTGGAATTGTGAATATCATGTAAGTATGCATTTTAATAAAATACCCACAACTAGCTATGCAATACAACAAGAGATGGGGGCATGATTTTTACAAGGAATAGGGAGGGAAATTAATCAAACCCTTGAGCCAATAAATTCAATCCATGTGTCAATGAGAAAACCCATGAATTCTCAACTACCCATTTGGTCTCATGCACCCAATCATTTAATTCTTCCAAGAATTGGTTGAGACAGTTAATGCCTTGGGATTGGTGAGGTATGGAAGCCAATTTCATGTATGGGCAAGCCATCAACCTGGGAAATCGAAATTTGTCTCCTTGGGTAAGAAATCACCCACGAATTTCCTTCCCAAGCGATTCTGAACCATTGTCTTTCCTCTCTCACGCAGTCTGAAGGAGATGGGGTCTTTCCCTTCACGTTTTCTACCATTTTCTGCATTTTTCCCATGCCTGGAGCTCGTTTTTGCAATGTACGGTAGTTGGGAGAGAAGGACCATGATTTGGGGACTGTGAGGGAGGTCGTTTTTTCCCCAAAATACCCATGGGCATTTTTTTGAAATCGGATTTGGCTTCCTAGGGTTGTTCCCCATCTTCCATTTTCGTTTTTGAGTTTCCCATGTTTTTCTGAAGCTAATGGAAACCCCATCTTTGGGCATCCCACTGAAGGAACATTTTTCCTCATGCACAACAATTGTGTTTTTTCTATTATGTGCATCCCTGTTTTGGTTTGAACCTGTGAGAAAGAGATTTGGAGTGGCAGTGGACATATTTGGCTTGATAAACCTAGTGAGGAATCCATGGCTCTGTGCTTGAGCTCACTAGCTTAGCAGTTCTTCCTTTCCATTTCCTAGCATCCTGATAAACCCAATTGTAGATTGGCTTGGCTAATGTTGGTGTATGTTTGGATATGTGTGAGTCTGATGTTCCCTAGTTCCTTGTAGAAATCATGCCCAGCTCGGGGGTGGCAGTTGCATCAAGAGATTGATAATCACAACTGGCCTATGGTTGGGAGGTACGTTGTAGTTGCATAGCTGGTTGCTCAGGGACTACCTTATTCAAGATACATACTCTCTTGTGTTAACTCTGCAATGTATTTCTTTGATTGTATCATGAATATCTTGAATGTATGATAGATGTGTAATTGAATTACTTCCGCTGTCTTATATCTATACATCTGCATGCATCCTTTTATATTATGTGAATGTTTATTTAGCACCTATGGGCCAAATGCCCAACTTTAGCATTATTGTTTCTCTCCATCGCCTTGGGTTGATGGGAGGGGACATTACAATTCCCAATCTATTTACTGTAACACACCGTAACATAAGATGTAGATACAAATAACATAAACACTACACACATAACATTAGATAACATAAAATTTAGATACAAATAACATTAAATTACAAACTGCAAATTAAATCACACATATCATTAGATAACATAACATGTAGATACAAATAACATTAAATTACAAATGTTAAATTAAATGACATTATATTAAATTAAATTAAAACATACTACCCATGAAATATTCACACATATAAAACTTGATCACAAAAAAATATAAATCTAAAATAGAGGTACATAACTATAAAAATCAGTATATAAACAAATCGATATTGTATAGAACAGACAATATTTTGTAAAACAAAATATATAATACAATATTTTATACAACAAAATCACTCTGCCATCCACAATGGCCAATGTTTACTGTCCCACTTTTCTTAAGTTTTTTTTTTCTATTTTCAAGGAATTGTGCAAGTCTCTCATTCGCATCAACTCCCTCATTCTCTTCCCCACTAATTTCTTGTGGTGTTGGGTCCCAATCTGGAGACTGCAAAAGATGTCTCCTTAGAGGGCGCTCCCTAATACTAGGATTGACGCCATCTACAATTTCAGTAAAAAATATTTTTATCAGCTTATCTATAGTAAGCAGTAACTAGTGAATTAACAATTTAGATAATTCAACTAGTTCACAGTACCTGTAGGTGAAGAAGGAGGAACCTATGGTTGAGCAGTTCCAACTTCGGTCTCTATAACTGGCTCATGGGGAACACCTAAATATTCTCATGTTGCGTGCAATAACAGTTGAAGTTATTGAAACACCGAACATTGTCAATTTGTACTTTGTAATTAAGTATTCAATCATAATTCATTGAGCTTGTATACCTCCTCGTTGACAGTAGAACTGTTAGTTTCACTGGCCTTTTTATGCTCTACTAGGGCATTGTAACCTCCCTTGAAGGAAAGTTTGAGCTTGTCATCTGTGGGCATGACACCAAAGTATGCGAACTACATATCTCGTAGCATAATGCTTTAGGTAAGGAAATTAAAGCATTTGAAACTCAAATGAAAATGCAGAAACGACAAATCAATACTTACATATCTTCCCTTTGCTTTAACATAGCCCCCTGGGCCAAGCTTGTGTTGTCCATGCTTATCTAGTTTGTCTTGTGTAGCCTTTGATGTGTTATTGAGCCTACATGAATTGTAACATAGGTGTTTATGCGATTAAAAAATCATGGTCAAATGCGATATACAAATTATAAATTCATTGTTTGGTACACTACGTTATCTACCTTGGTGCTTTTGTTGCACTTGGAGGCAAATATCCGTCTTTTCTCATCTTCTTCTCCTTAGCATCCTCTATTAATGCATCCCTCTCTCATTCTAGAATTAATCCAGGATGCTCATAACTAGGGTATCGACCTATAATAGTGCGAAAATTGTCTTGCATGGATTTCAAGTACTTCCCTGCCATGTCTTGTACCAACTTTTGATTTAATACAATACCAAACAATGTGGTCATGTTCTTCATAAACTCCTCAACTCATTATTCAAGTAATTGATTTGATATTTATAACTTGTTATAATCGTTGGTGCAAATAGAGAAAATTCATTTTCATGTAACTTGTCATAGAACACATTATTTCCTACATTGCAACTAAATATTTTGATTAGATAGACACAATGAATCTAACAATACTATTTGTTGTATAAAATTTAAGTATTCCAATGAATTGGATGTAATTACCATGGAGTTTTGGAACCTTTACCGGAACCAAATAATGGTCCATATGTAAAGAAACCTATAATTTCCTAGTTCTCTTGATGACTAAGCTTAGTGTCTTGGGGCTTGTCTTGGCCCCTAATGATTGAGGGACATGAGTACTAGAATCGAGGGTCATTTGCATAGATGGTTCTATGGACTTCCACCCACCAACAATAGGTGTAGAATTAGGGGCAAACACAACAATACTAGGACTAGGGGCATTAGAACAATGTGCAATAGGAAGAGAGGGTGCAAGCATAGATGCATGTCTGCTACTCCCTACACCAAGTTCTTCTTCTTTCAAGAATTCCTATGAAAATAAAATTCACCGAGTCAGGCTCTTGGATTTGTGTAAAAAATCACATATTCTTGAAATGGAGAAATGAAATATGATTTTAAAAAACATATGTTGTACTTCTTAATGCAATCCATCAAGTATTGGCATCTTTTGTCATTTTTTGGTGTATCTTCAATGCCCATCAATTCTGCTAGTTCGTTAGCTATTTTTTAAATCTTTTTTCCTAATAGCCGCCAGGGAGTCATCAGCTACTGAGATGTTGATTTCATCTTGATTAGGATTAGGCATTGACATAGGAGTCTACAAATGACCATATCATGTAAGACCGATAAATTATGTAACAATGAACTTTACGTTGGAATAACAAAGAACAATATGGATCACCATACATTATCTCACCTGATCATGATCGATTCCTTTCCCCTGATCAACCTAAAACATAAATTGTAACGACCCCTTCCATCACTCCTGTGCAAGGAAGGGAACGTTAACCAACTACCGGGCTTTGGGCAGACTTAGCCCCAATACTTTGACTCATAAATGCATGACATTTAAAAACTTATGTGTGCAGATTTAAAATCAATATAAACACAGCGGAATTAAAACATTACACGTTACATATGCATACAGTTTCATCATGCATTCGACATACAAACAGCAGTCATTAATTAAAATATTTGTAGAGCATAGAATTAACATAACTCAACCACAAGAATACTTATCTTGAACTATAACGGTCCAAACGACTGGCTACGTGAGGGCAACGTTCCTCCCAACCATAGATCTCTATCCAGCCTATATTCCTTCAGCTGAGAGATCACCCCCGAGCTGGGCTGTGTATCCACTAAGGAGTAACTAGATGGGTTCACTCACAGCCATGGTTTCGGTCAAGCATCCAAGAAGATAGAGGATGGTAATGCTAAGCCAGTGAGCTCAACCACAGAGCTACAGGCATCTCAAGTGAGCTCAACAGTCAGGCACCCACATTACCTACCACATCCAACACAAGGAAGATCCCCTTCTCTGTTACACAGTCCCTCAGGCAACTCTTCCCTCTAGTGCTCTTCAGGATGGGCATAGAAAGGTCCAGCTGCTGATCCTTGCGATCCTAGCCTTCACTGGGTTTATCAAGCACACCCAACCTCTGCATAGTCATTCCCAACTTGATTTCTCACCATTCTGCTCACCAAATACTCAAATCCGTCACTGGTTTTCTGAGCTGCAAAAAATGGGTTTTCCTATTGATTTCGGGGTAGCTAATGCTCCCAAATTCGCCCCAAGGTTCATGCGAATGGATCCCCCATTGGATTTCCCCGTCCCATGCCAAATCTGGGCGTTTTTGGTCTTTCAAAATCTGGGTTCTCTCAAGGTCGCGATTTCTGGTTCTCTCACTGCTGGCATTCCTTTTTTGGATGCAGAATGATGCTAGGTACCTCCACAATGGAATGGGGATCAGAATGAAGCCCCCTCCTATGAGGTTGAGTGACTTCTTGCCCAAGCAAACAGAGCCCATGCCTACCCATTACGAATTTCAGGGTTGTCCATGCTCCATTGAAGCCATGGGTTGAAATCTCAACCACTTCCTTACAACAGTCATAAATGTCACCTAGGGAAGTCAATGGGTTCTCATAAAGACATATGGCAGCCTAGGGTTTAGTCCCATGGCCCCCTCACCACTCCCTAGTGGATACACATGGCCCCTTCTCATTCGTTGCCTCCATAGCCAGTTTTGGTATTTCATTTCAATGTTAAATATTTACATCAATTTATAATATCCCATGGCTTAATAGCACGTGGGTAACAAAACATCAAGCATGTCTAATTTAAATAAAATCCGAGCATAAACTAGTGGGGCCTTGGCCTTGAGCTCCACGCTAGGGAAACATACAACGTGTGCATACAATATTTACATTAGAGCCAATATTTCCTAAGGGTCCAAATTGGGGTATTACATAAATGAGGATATGATAACCATATATCCAAATTTGGGTGAAAACTCATCAACATTACGATAAAAGGAATATATAACAAAAACTAATGAACATCCAGTATGCATGCCTTTTAGTGAATAATGGACATGAGTGTGTAAGGATACTTGCATGATTCCTAGATCATGTTCAAATTATAATTGACCAACAACTCCTTCCCCACGGGTACTGAATTTATTGCATTGACCACAACTTTGTTTTCCTCACACTCGACAAACACACAATTGGGAAGTTTGTTTGTGTTTCCAGGATGAGTACTGTTTATAAACCCAACAATATTTCCACAATATTTTGGTCTTCCATCTATATATATGGAATATCCTTTATCCTGATTATTTTCTTTCATTTTATTATAATTTGCACAAACTCCATATGTGTGCATGCTGGTTAGATATCTTGTTAGTTGGGCCCCAATGTGCATAATCATAGGTTGGGACAACATAATCCATTATTTCAATCTCACTGCTATACGAAACCTTCACACTTTATATTGTAAGATCCACAGACCATGCAAAGTAGATGGAGAAATTCAATATGTTCTTTCATTAATACTGAAATCTGTGTTTATTTCAAGAAGTGGGTTTGATTCCCAATTCTTCAAATAAAGTATGTACATCAATGGAACTTCTTTGTCTTTGGCGGACTCATTTTCATAAGAGGACGACCCTACTTCAACCAGAAATAAATCCATACATTTTTTAAATTTTCTTCTAACATTGCTACCTCTAGTTGATATTGATGTAATGCTTGATGCTTCATCTTGTCTGGTCTATTCAGGACATCCATTTATATATGAAGATAGATATTAGAGGTATCTATTTGGTTGTTCCTACAATTAATGTCAAAAATCATATGAAACTTCAATGTGCAGTGATGGCTGTCTTAACTGTGTTAACATATGGTTGTTTTTTAAAGAACATCTGATAGATCTATTGGAGCTCCATTGTTGTCTGGGGGGTTCGGAGGTTGACCAACTCTTCCCTATTGTTGGTTTTTTCCTCGGTTCCTTCGTTTCCATCACCTACCGTGCCCTTTTTGGTGGGTTGGGAAGGAAAGTTTTGTTGTGCATAGAATTTACCTTGCAGAGGAGGTCGAACTAGGGGAGGATATTTGGTTGGAGCTGGGGTAGGTTGAGTAGGGTGTGTATAATACGCATTCGGCATAGGTGGATATGGGTACATGGGTGGAGTTCCAGCAGGCTTGTGTCCTTGATAGGCATGTAGCTACCACTAGGAGGAGTATTGGATCCATAGACAATCATAGTGTTGGTTGTAGTAGGGGTTGTGGGGCATCCACTAATAGGAATGGTGGGCCCATTGGAACCAGTAACTGTTTGGGTAGGGGAAGAAATTGTAGAGCCACTGCCAAATATTCCCCCTACAAATGTGGGGGGTATCATGCCATCAATGGGGCTATGAAGAGGTGAGTTTGTGGGAGATTCTGACTAATCAGAATCTGAAGTGAACTCAGGTCCCTTGGGATATGATATTGAAG
The DNA here is from genome assembly GCA_027924585.1 of Larix kaempferi. Taxonomy (NCBI): domain Eukaryota; kingdom Viridiplantae; phylum Streptophyta; class Pinopsida; order Pinales; family Pinaceae; genus Larix; species Larix kaempferi. The sequence continues at coordinate 2,133,742 of BSBM01001409.1, read as the reverse complement.
CCATCAGAGCATGTCGAACAAGGGTCCAATGAGTATGGTCTAGGAAACTTTACTGAGGCAACTTCCCCCGAAGTCTTCGAGAGTATCCCATAGGAGTAATAGTGACTGAACTATGTAAAACTATGCGCACATAATGGAAGGATTGAGAGAATGATTGAAAACCAAACTGCAGTCGAGTGTGTAGCACAAGAGCTCAAAAAAGGTAAAACAAGACCAATAACTCAAAAAAACCACTGTAACCATGTGTCATAGAAGATGAGCAAAAGAAAGTGGAAAATAGGCCAATAGACAACACTCCTAGAAATAAAAAGGACCCGCTAACCTAACAAATACTAATGCAAGTAGTCAATAAGGGTGACGTGTTTTGAAACTTTTCCTCAACCAGGGTCATCACCTCCCCGAATCAACAAAAGGATTCAAGCAAAGTCAGGTACCTTCCAAACAAAAGGATGTGAAGGGGCTTGAATCCTCCACCAGCACAAGTGAGTTAAGGCAATTAGTAACAGTTATTAGGTTGGTGCCATAATGGACCCAATATGACACAAGTGTCCCCCCACCGCAGGGGATCACCTATTGGTAGGTCAACTAAGAATGGTCACTAAGATACCTTGGTCAGCACATCAAATGAGTTTCCTACAACTTCTATCATATGGGAACTTCCATCTCGCAATATGTAACAACGGTTGGGGGATCTATAAAACTAGATGAGATAGGTGCATCACCCAGTCATTCGCTCCCAACCTCATCGAGTACCACCCCAAAAGAGGAATGGGCCCCTATGTAAACTGGTCGTGACCGTGCCCTCAAATACCAAGGATTTGGGCTCCCTATAAAGTTAATAGCTATGTCTCAGATGTAAATGGAAAAGGGGAATTATTTGGATGCCTATCCCCAATTCCCTAACTTAACTACAATATTATTTGTGGTCCTTAAGTGATGTTAATGTGTGTTAAGTTGAGTAAATTTTAAGGCTCGCTTGGGGTCATGAACCAATCATATGTTAATATTAGGGAGTGAGATTTGTGCATAGGTTGGTTGAACTGAAAAACTGATAAGAGAAATTAAACTTCCATACTTTTTTTTTCTTGAAATTAAATTTCTCGGCTAGATAAGTAATTGATAAGCATCTCTAAGCATTAATATTTGTGTAAAGATGAGAAATACAGATTAAAATATAAACATAAAATGGATATATTATTATTATTTATGTAAACATGAGAAATAGACAAGCATCTAAATTTTAAATAGATAAGCATCTAAATTTGAAATGAATATAATAATATTGTATCAAATAGGACATGGTATATGTTGTGGAAGGTGAGATATGGTAGCTGATCTCAAAATTTTGTATGAACCGTCTTCAAGCAATTAACATGGTTTCAAAGGAAATTAACATGGTCTTAAAGGAAATTAACATGGTCTTAAAGGCAATTAACATGGTCCAAAAGTTGACATGGTTTCAAAGGAAATGGGTCAAATGGTCACCTTTGGTAGAGTGGTACAACGCATCCTTCCAAACTTCATCCAAAATGTCCATGTTTATGGAACTTTTGGTATCATTCTCCATACATCACATCACCCTTCACAGGGGAACCTATGGTTAAAGCAATAGAGGATGGCATCAATGACCAATAAGAAGTTCTCCAACTATTGAAGGACAACTTGGTTATGGTACAACATATGATGAAACAACAAATGAAATCAACATCATACTCAAAGATATTTTGAAGTGGGGGATTGAATATTTATGAGGTTGCAATTATACAAATATATGTCCCTCAAACAAAAAAACAAAGACAGTAAATTAATACTGAGGTATTATGTTCTTGATAAGGTGTTGTATAGGATAGGCAGTGTGGATATACTATTGGAGTTGCCTTGGTATTAACATGTACAACCATTCTTCCTTGTTTATCGTTTTAATAAGATAATCAATGACAAGATCCCAATATATAATATTTTTCTAGAATTGGATTAAGAGGGAAAAAACATATTAGAACCTGAAACAATCATTGAAACACAAATCATGCAACTATGGAACCGATCAATTACCAAGTACCTCATTAAGTGAAAGAACTTGTCAATAGAAGATGTAGTGTGGGGGGTGAGTTCTTCATATAGAAACATCCAGAATTGATTAACATTGAGGAAAATGTTGGTTTGAAGGGGATGGGCATGTTATAACCCTAAATATAACCCTCATTCATTGTATCTACATTAATAATAGTTACGTCGGCTTACTATTATTGCATTCTAGCTCTCTTTGTCTCCTATATATACAATAAGGAGACTCATTTGCATAATAATCTTATGCATTTGATATATTGTAAAAGGAGGTTTCCCCCTCAAAGTAGGCATGACATTGCATAATGGGGTTTCTTTATGTTTGTTTGACTATTTTGTGCACCTTGGAGATGGAGTACTTCACTTGGAGAACTTATCTTATGGATTAGACTAGGTTTCTTGTGGACTTAGTCCACTTTACATTGGTGGCATCCATCACCTATTATATATAAAAGGAGGAGGGTGTTTTTGTATGTAATGTACTTATTATTATATCTTTGGGATTGTGTATTGAGAAGGTTTTGTTTCTTGTGTGACGTAAGAGAGGAACGCCCAAGGTTTGTGTGTAAACCTTGAGGAGACATAAAGATGGATTATAACATAAGGCATGATCTTATTCCTTGACACTTATATCATGCAAGAGATGAATACCTAGGGTTTATGTGTTGTAAATTGTAAAGTCCCCATTTTTTATAGAACCATGGTCCACCACTAACCCATTCAACTTACATGGGTTCTAGTGGAAAATAATAAAATAAATTACTAAGGAGTTAAGTTTAACCAAAATTATATACCTTATGTAAATAATTAATTAATGGTGGGCCTAAATTTTGTTTTATTTAGTATTTATAATAATTATTTATGAGTTGTACTTGGATTAGGTGGCCCAAGAGGGCGCACAGGATGAGAATAATGGATATTATTTGACTCCTAAAAAAAAATGGACATAAAGCATACAAAAGCAGGAAAAGAAACAGAAAATCTAAAAGGACAGATGTTTCTTGATTTTGGAAATAAGGTTCATGAAAGTTTAGTAAAAGCAGAAAGATAGAAAAAAGGATCTAAGAAAGATGCAAAGGCCAATTCTAGCTAGTGAGGGTTAATTCATGAAGGCAAGTAGGTCCAAGGAAAAAGAAACTTGCCTAAACAAACATACATGCACCTATGGTTCGAAATTCCTAGATGGAAAGTCAAAAAAGGGAGGCAAAAAAGCTAATAAAGGTTAATAAAATAAGGTTGAACACACCCATTCACATATTTTGTCACGTTGATAATTTTTCTTGAGATCTCTATGCATCTCATAGGCTCGCTTGATGTGCCCCTTTGCAAACCTTAATCTAGCTAAGAGATTGAGAGATCCTTATGTTGGATGCTCGAGGAGGAAGATGTCCAGTATTCTTCACGGAGTGTAATGCAGCCATTAGAGAGTAACTTGCAGTTCTGATATGAGTTTCAAATATTGAGATCAAGCTCCAGTTGACGATGGATGATACTACTAGTAGTAGTGTTCCAATGCAGTGAGTTTCAACAAGTGAAGAATGAGGATTGAAGGGTTACGCTCCCTATGAGATTTTTTTGTTGTCCATGCGCCTCCATTGAGTAAAAATATGGTGTAATACTACTCATATATTTGATCCAATGAAGAGAGAACCTTTTTCTCATTCTCAGATATTCAATCTCTGCTTTAATGTTGTAAAATATCATGGATTATGAACTTTCCGTTATTTTGGCTTCAATAGGCTGTCATTTACATCTTTAAAAGTATGATTAAATATTGATATAATTCAAAGGCATGTTTTTAGATTCATCCATGATGTGTATTGAATAATTTGTGACCTTTAAGGGTTGTTTGTAAATCTTTGTTTTCTCTAGTTCCTCTATGGTAAAGAAAATTAACTAGTTTTCTATTTTGATTATCCAAGCTGACAACTGTGATTCTAATTTCTAATATTAAGGTCCAGATAGTTAATTTAGATGTATTTGAGTCCACCCACAGTCCATAACAGAAATTAGGAATCCTTTAAGGTCATTCAAAATCATCTAGAAATAACCTCCTTCACTTGTCCAAAGCTCGTCCTTTGCTCCTAGTTAGAATTTTTACTGTTTGACATTTTCTGCCAAGTCAATTGGATTTCATATCAGGTTGGGGATAGTCATATTATCCTACCTAAGGTTTAGTTACTCCCAGTGTGCACCATAAGAATTGGAGGTTCCAAATAAGTCTTGGGGAAATTGCCTTGACTCCTTTGGCTTGTCCATTGGGGTCTACCAAAGCATGATGCACTCCTGAATGTTCCACTGTTGAAGCAAGGACCTTGATTCCACCTTATTTTCAGTCTCATAAGTGTGTCAATCCTATCCTCTACGTGTCCAAGTTTTTAGATTTGAGTTAGTGATTCTTAATAAGGGTTTGGGTACATTACATAAAACCTAGAGCAAGAGCATAGAGTGCTATAGGAGTACGAGTCTTAGAGCTTGGTGTGATGCTTAGCTTGAAGAAGACTTGGAGTTGTGTTTGTCTACTCTTGATATTCCATTGTAACATTGTATAGAGATCTTGGTGCTTATGTGATGTAAGATAAAAATACCTAGGGTTTGTGGGATGTAAACCGAGAGATACCCGTTGATGAGTGCCATTGTACTTGTCTTGTATTTTTTGTGCTTGTGTTGTGCAAGGAAGGATGGATCTAGGATTTGTGTGAGACAATTCCTAGAGGTGACTTTCACCACTAAGGTTGGAGTCATTGTGTGAGGAAGACTTATGGTTTGCGGAAAATAAACCATAGAGAAGACTTGGAGTGATTGTGTGATGCAATCTTGGAGAATCTCTTGGAATACTTGTGTAATGCAAGTGGGAGATCAAGGGTAGACTTGTTGGTGTTGATACTAGCTTGTTGTCAAGACTTTGGAGTAGCTTGCTGTGATGCTTGATAGATCACATTTGTTTCTTAGGGTTTTTTGTTAATGGTGTATTCCCTTGCTAGAGTTTGAATGCAATTGAAGTATCCTAGTTTGTAATAAAAAACGAGATGAGACATTAATAAGCGATCACGAATATGATGATTTTACTTTGTCATAAAAATCAAATGTTTGGAAAATTGACATATTCTTCTCATCGCATGTGAACTCTATTCCCCACTTGGATCAACACAAATTCCCTAAGGTAGTTTGAGAGGTTTAACCTTAACATAAACTTGGGATTGAGGTTTAGGGTTGAAGAACCTTTTTTGGTTCATGGAATTTAATACTCCCCAAGGGAGATAAGTTGTATTATGGGGATGAACAGAATTGCATTGGGAGACTAGGAAACTCTATCTTGACAGGACATGGCAACTTAGTGGGTTTATCAACTAATAAGTTAGCATATCAAACAAAAAAAAGAAGGTATTATTACAAACCTAAGGACATGTCCTTAGGATATCCATTACATGGGCTACACCATCAAACTAGAACAAGAAAAAATCCTTTGTCATGTTACAAATGTGATTGTAGTACTGACTCTATGATTCCCTCACTTCCTTAATCCATCATCGCATAACTCCTCAAGAGGGACCCTCTTGACAAAGTACACTGAGATGGAGCTCTCCCATAAATCATTAAATAAACAATCATGATTATAATTAGAAAATTTAATATCAAGGGATATTTAATATGTCACATCCCCTCCCATCATACCAGCATGATGGAGAGGACGTGGTGCTAAACTGGGCAATTTTCCCCATGAACTTCTATCTAAGCATTCACATAACAAAAAAACATATGGAAGTGTACAATTATAAGAATACACAGTGGAATTGATTTCAATTACAAATCCATCATTCATTCAAGATATTCATCAAATAAAAATTGCAATATTAACACAGGAGAATACTTATCTTTGACAAAGTAGTCCCAAGCAACTGGCTATGCAACTGAAACGTTCCACCCAACCATAGGCCAGTTGTGCTTATCAACCTCTTAATACAACTGGCATCCTAGAGCTGGGAATGATCTCTACAAGGAACCAGGGAACAACAGACTCACACATAGCCAAGCATACACCAAGATGAGCCAAGCCAATCTGCAATTGGGTTTATCAGGCTGCTAGGACATGGAAGGGAAGAATTGCTAAGCTAGTATGCTCAACCACAGAGCTATGGATACCCCTCCTAGATCTATTTAGCTTGGCACTCACAATGCCTACACACCCAACACAAGGAACTATTCTCTTCACTGCCACACAGTCCCTCAAGCCATACCTTCCTTTCTAGTGCTCTCAGGGTGTGCATAGAAAAGTAGCCAAAGCCCTCTTGATCTTCTTGAGAGGTTACTCCCTCTACTAGGTTTATCAAGCCAATTCTGTCCACTACCCGTCCAAGGTTCTTTCTCACAGGTTCAAAACAAACAAGGATGCACATAACAGCAAAACTACACTTGCTGAGCATGAGAAAAACGTTTCAACAGTGGGATGCATGAGGTGGGGTTTCCTGAGCTTCAGAAAAACGTGGGAAGATCCAAAACGTATTGGCAACTGGGAAAATTCGACTGGGAGAGAAAACCCATTCCAGAAAAATGCCCCCAGGGAAAAAACGACCTCTCCCTCAGTCCCAAATCGCGTCCCTCCTTCCCCAGCTACTGCACACTACCAAAAATGAGTTCCTGGGCATGGAAAATGCAGGGTTATGGTGAAAAACGTGAGGATAAATTCCAATGAGCTCAGTCTGCGTGAGAGATGAAAGACTAATTGTTTAGAATGGCTTTGGGCACCATTTCGTGGGTGTTTTCTTGCCCAATGAGACAAAACACGATTTCCCAAGTTGATGGCTTGCCCATGCACGAAATTGGCTGCCATACCTCTTCATTCCCAAGGCATTAACTGCCTCAACCAATTCTTGGAAGAATTAAATGATTGGGTCCATAACCCAAAATGGGTAGTTGGTGGTTTATGGGTTTTCTCATTGACACATGGATTAACACCATTGGCTCAAGGGTTTGAATAATTTCCCTCCCTGTTCCTTGTAGAATCATGCCCCCATCTCTTTGTTGCATTGCATAGCTAGTTGTGGGTATTTTTCATTAAAATTCGTATTTACATGATGTCTTATTTACATCGTGCCCATCTAGCACAAGAACCATAGGCATCTATTTCTTTAATTGCCGATACATAAAACGCTAAATCAATGGTGGGGCCTTGGCCTTGAGCTCCTCACCATGATTAAGTAACAATATTTACATCATTTACGATTTAATGCAAAGGGGGTCAAAATGGGGATGTGACATAATACCTCGTGATACACCTTTGAAACAATTTTTGGGGGTTCTAGGGTGCCATACTTGTTCTCTTGATTGGATGTATCTCTTGCAAGAACAATGTTTTTTTAGGAAATGGCGAGCCAATAATTTCCATAACCATCTTATGGATAAGGTTGCAACCTAATAGGCCAACAAGTTCAAATTCAATGAGAAGAGATTGGGAAAGAAACTAGTGAGGGTACCAAAAGATTGTAGTCCTTTATACTTTAGCTTCAAACCTTATCTTTCTCCCTCCCTTAAAATATTATTTTCCATAGAAAACCTTAATTATTGTGATTTGTTCAAATTTGGGCCAATAGGGAAATACAAATATTTAGTTATGTCATTTTATTATGGATTCAACTTTCATAGTTAATTAGGTTGGCTAGGAACCAAAATACTTCAAATTCTACACAATTGGGTGGCCCTTTAGCTTCAATAAATGAATCAATTTTTCTTTCTTTCTTTATTTGTGACTTACAACTCTTAGATAGATTATTCATTTACACAATAGTTGATAATTAAGATAAAACTAGTTTCCCAAACAACCATATGACCATTAACAAGACTAATCCCTAATTCACTTAGTGAGCCTTGCCTCTCTCTCCTTTAGTTTACCCAATTTTGCCCAAAAACTATGTTGTGGCTCCATCTACCCAGACTAGTCATCCAATCTAAGTAAAATTTATCTTTAGGGAGTTGGCTTGTTTCCCCAAGGGATATTATTTACCACTTTCTTACCCCTCTTTGAGGGTTAGTTGGTCTCCTAGGACAAAATATAGTACTCCTACCAGTTTCATTTAGATTAGGTGTACCTATTTCTTCCTTGGATTTCCTAAGCGTACCTACAACAAAGTTTTATCTATAGATTCACGTGGTTCCTCATGGACTCATATAAAGTATAAGGACCATAAACAATTGGATTTATTTCTCTACAAAAAAATTAGCTTTGACATAAAATTATTAGGGTGAGATCTTCCCACATTACTAGCTCAGAGCTAATCACCTCAAATTTTTATCCTTTTGTTGGACCATGGAACAAAAAAACTTGCAATAATAATGCATCAATGAGATCAATCAAGGAACATGGGATTTAAAAACCTCTATCATAGATCATCGTGCCATATCACCATTTTTTTCCTAGCTTCAAATATTAGGAGTGATCTAAATTGGAGTGTACTATTGAAATAACAAGACCACAATAAATACTCTGATAAGTTCAACTTACATATACAGTGTTGAATAGATTATAATAAGACACGGGATTAAGTTGGTTTAGACATAGATTAATTATATCAATTAATATACATAGGTGCAAAAAATTGGAAAATAGTCATCTCCAAATTCTCATTAATTAAAAAAAATGTACACAATATTAGAACAAGATGAAGCTTTCAAGCAACCAACTACCAACCACATTGTTTACAATATTAGGGTAATAAATAATATTAGTAGGGGATAAGATGCAACATAGTTTTTCTTCCTATGTTCTTATCGCCAATTCCGTGTGTAAAAAAATTCAAAATAAGAAGAGGCATAGGAGAAAACATTATGTTATGATTGTTGGGTCTCCTTCTGTGAAAATGTGCTAGGTTTTCCATATTCATTGATGTACATGTGTTATTTATAAGCCTACTTATATGTGTCAATTATATTTTAAGTTGTCATTTATCTTATCAATGTGGACAGTCATGTGATTTGCTTCCAGTATGCAAATTTAATAAATGATAAGGTACGTGGATACCAATGTACATTACGCTTAAATTAATGAATGGATGCCATTGGAGCTTGTGTTTGTGTACTCTTGGTATTCCAATGTAACATTGTATAGAGATCTTGGTGCTTGTGTGATGTAAGAGAAAAATACCAAGGTTTATGAGATGTAAACCTAGGATGGGAAAGAATCTTGGATAGCCAACTCTAGGGATTTTCTTGGATCTTTTGTACTCATGTGATGCAAGAAGGCCTAGGGTTTGTGTGATGTAAATGATAGAGTTAGGCATGAGCAATAGACAAGTGAAGAAGGCCTAGAGCTTGGTGTAATGGTTTGGAGGGATTAGAGCTTGGTGAGAGGCCACACTAGACTTAGTTGTTTCCATGGTGATGTGATGATGTACAAGGCGAGACACCAGTTGATGAGTGTTATTGTACTTTTCTTGGAGTTTTTGTGCTTTTGTTGATGTAAGGAAGGATGGATCTAGGATTTGTGTGAGACAAATCCTAGAGGTGACTTGCACCACTAGAGTTGGAGTCATTGTGTGAGAAATACTTATGGTTTGTATCATATAAACCATATAGAATACTTGGAGTGCTTGTGTGATGCAAGCTTGGAGAATCTCTTGGAATACTTGTGTAAAGCAAGTGGGAGATCAAGGGCGAACTTGTTGGTGTTGATGCTAGCTTGTTGTCAAGCCTTTGGAGTAGCTTGGTGTGATGCTTGCTAGACCACATTTGTTGCTTAGGGTTTGCTATTAATGGTGGATGCCCTTGCTAGGGTTTCAATGCAATTGGAGTATCCTAGTTTGTGATAAGCATATATGACATATTGTACTAGCTTATGCTAGGCCATTCTTCATTATGTTGGCATATGAAGTGTATCTTTGATATCCAAATATTGTGGATTGTAGATATGGAAAGTAGACTCATGTTTCTTGTGTTAATGAGTAGTTTCTAGGGTTGCTTGCTATGCTGATTTTACCTTGAACATTTAGCATATTTGTTAAGTGATTCAACAAGACAGGAAGCAACTAAAGGGGCATGTTTAAGGTTGTAACAAGTAATTGGTTCTAAAGTAATTTCCAATTTCGCTTTGTGAAGGGGATTGTGAACTAAGGGTTATGAATATTCTCCCCTTCAAGTGCACTGTTTTGGAGTTTTTTTTCATGAATTGCCTAGTGAATTTGTTTGAATATAAGTGAATATATGCCATTTTAATTTAATTTCAGTTTTAACCATAAGGTTGAATGTTCACAAGAAAAATATCCAGGGAACCTTATGTATCGAGGTGAAATTTTGTAAGTGTTTCAAAGTGCATATTTTCAAAATTTCCACGTTTTTTTTTGGGAAGAAGGATTGGCCTCAAATAACCAAGGAAGAGATTGAGAGAAACATGGTCATTATTTTCTCTTTATTAAAGTCTTAAAATTTATGAATATTGCAATATTTGCTATGCCTTTTTTTATTTCATGAAGGATAATACAACAGAAGAATATCTAGCTTTTGATCTACATCCAACTAGATTCACGCTTATTTCTCTATTATGGTTGCAATGGTAGGGTATTGACCGATTAGGGTTAAATGGCAGGGTATTGACCATTATGGGAGGCATTGCATCCTACATGGCTATTCTTTGTGACCTATGGTTCCTCTATGACCTTCCCAACCTCCTTGATGATCTCCTCAACCTCCTTTGTGACCCCCTCAACCTCTTCGACCTACTCAACGACCTCCTTGACCTCCTCGACATCCTCGGCCTCCTATGCAACCTCCTCGGTGACCTCTACGACCTCCTCAGTGACCTCTGCAACTTCCTTGATGACCTCTGCGACCTCCTCAGTGACCTCTGTGACCTCCTCAACCTCCTCTATATGACACATAAAGTGGTATTAGATTTTTTTAACAAAACCATTATTTGCACAAATGAGAATGGTAATCCTAAAATAGTAAAACTATTCCTAAAGTCGCACTTGTTTCTAAAGCACCTTATAGAATGAGTACAACAGAGGTGATGGAGTTAAATATTCAACTACGGGAATGGTTGGAAAATAAATATATTAGACCAAGTGTATGCCCATGGGGAGCACTTGTTATCTTCATGAAAAGAAGGATGGAACCTTACGATTATGTATAGACTACAAATAATTGAATAAGGTTACCATAAAGAATAAATATCATTTTCCTAGAAAAGATGACTTGTTTGACCAAGTAGAGGGGGTTAAAGTGTTCTCCAAAATTGATCTAAGTTCAAGATATCATCAAGTAAGGTTTAAAAATGAAGACATAAAAAACAACATTTAGGTCAAGATATGGCCATTATGAATTTGTGGTTATACCTTATGGGATTTCTAATGCACCGACTAAGTTTATGAGTCTTATGAACACTATACTTAGTAAATACTTGGAAAAATTCGTACTTATATTTATTGATGATATACTTGTATTATATTCAAAAATTTAAGAAGAGCATGAAAAACATATCATAATAGTATTAGAAACTCTAAGGGAACATCAACTATATGCCAATTTTATTAAGTGTGTCTTTTACCAAAATCAAATTCAGTACTTGAGACATATCATTACAAAAGAAGGAATAGCAGTGGATCCTAATAAAATAACATCCATCATGAGTTGGCCTACTCCTAAAAATGAAACTAATGTAAGATCCTGCATGGGCCTTTCCAATTACTATAGAAAATGTATAGCAATATTCCCAAACCCATCCTATTCTATCACTTCTCTAGAAAAGAAAGGGACAAATTTTGTGTGGTCGGAAAAGTGTGAAGCAAGTTTTCAAAAGCTAAAACATTTCCTTATTACTGCACCTATTTTAAAATTGCAGAATTAGAAGGGATTTTGTATTCTTCACAAATGCATGTAAATAAAGACTAGGTGGGGTCCTCTTACAAGATAATCGTAACATCCCAAATTCCAACTAATTTTTTTTGTAAAATTTTTATATTGTGTAATATGGCAGTTTACTATATAACTACTCTAATTTAATTATATGCATAAACTACTAGATGTACACCATTTGTGTTAGGATTGATGTTCTTTCCAAAGCATTTATTTGGCTTGTTACATAGCATATAGTCCCCTTAATAAACTTTGTTAACATCAATTGACATTTATGTGCTTTTCTTGGGTGTTCTACTCATAATGTTCATTTTCATTTCTTGATAAGTTACTGAGAATGTTTACAAAAAGTCTATAGTTTTGTTTATAGTATATAAACCTCGAAATTATATTTCTCATAGTGAGCAATATTTTGTATAGAAATTGTGATCTGGCTTCCCCTTTATACACTTCTAGAGCAGGTTTAACCTTTATAATATTCCTATTAGGGCCACGCCAATGCATCCATTAATTATATGTTATTTTTTATAGATTATTCTATTGTTTTGTATGTTGAAGGATCATAATAATATTTATATGTTAGTGGTAATATAGTTGTTTTTCTTTGTAATTTTGCATATTACGGTTCTAATGTATACAACCCTAAGGGTCCTAGTTTGTGTGACAGGTCCATGGATTATTTTAAGACCTTGTTCTAAACTCAGTGGGAGAAAGAAGTTTGGAGTACCCTTACCTATGTCAAGGATGTATCACTAAGTCCGTTGGGGGAAGAGTTACACCTTCACCCTTCCTAGTTTCCATGATAACAACGCAACTGGGTAATATTAAATCTAGTAGACGAACTTGATTAATCACATTTTTCTAGTGCTTTCCACTTAGGCAGTTGTACAATGCTTTAATGTCTTAGTTGTACTCACTCTGTGAAGGTTGTACTCTAGCTAATTGAGTTTCATATTCGATTCTACCAAATTATTTTGATGTTAGGCTCTACTCTACGGGAGCTGGGATCCCTTTCAAGGTGATTGGACACTCGCACTAAGGTTTTACCTCGTTTAAGTTATAGCATTGTTGAGAGGTGTATTTTAATGATGGAATTTGACAGCATATTTAACTCGTCCTCATCGTTTCTTTTACTATTTAGATCTTGTGTTATGCTATAGCTTATCGAACTTATAGAAAATTTTCTAGAGAACAAACAAAGGCAGGATCATTGGGGGCTTCTCTACCTCTAAATTTCCTAGTGACTTAACCATTCACTGGTTCACTTAGTGTATTCAATTTCAAAGAATTTTTTATCATTTCTTTTGTGCCACTAATTCTCAATTTGTTTGTTAGAAAGTGAATGAATAGCATTGACCACGCCAAGAGTCCTAGTTCTCGGGTAATGATTTTACTCTTACATATATTTTTTATATACCCTCCAGGCGCTGTCGTTATTGTAATACCCCCAGTTTTGACTTGGAATGTACTTAATCAAAATTATGTAAATGATATAAATATGCTAGTATGGATTCCTAGTGCGGACCTCAAGGCCAAGGCTCGACTAGTGAATGTCTAGGCATGTATGATGTAAATATTTATATTTGGACCGTGTGGTTGGATTATCATTCCAATTCGACATATATGTAAATATTATGTTGGAAAATAATAAAATTTCCCAAGATGGCTAGAGCACTAGAGGGGCTATGATTCCACCATAGGGGAAGAGGAAAGGGGGGCCTGTAGGAAACTAAATCATTTGCTACCAAGTGTCAACCTTAGAACTCATCTAATTACTGCCATGTGCTTTAAATGAGCAAAATACCTTCTCTTGAATATTAAACCCAATCATTGAATGCACATGTGAGGTTGGTGGAAAAATTCACTTCATGTAGTTATTGAAGCATGGGGGTGGTGACAGTTTTTTGTTGTTGTCAGAAGTCCTTTTCTTTTATAGTCAGAAGCTATGTCAGTTGTATTTTCACCTTAATATCATATCCTTAGATTCAACACACATTCTATCATTCTCTCATGCATACTTCTACAATACGTAGAGATTCCTATGGCTATTCATGACCATTACTAGATTGTGTATAACCTAGAAATTTGAATTTAGAGATAGAGCTATAGATTTGAAAGGAAAATAGATGGTTGTAGGTGAGCATAGAGATTGGGAAAGCTAGGAAACTTTACCCATTGATTTCTGCTACTTTTGGGTACTTGAGAAGCCATGAATTAATGTTGCAGGAGGTTCTCCAATAGCATACAACAGGTTGGACTCATACTGCACACACTGGTAAGCACTATAAGGGTTGGATTTCCTCGGAGAACTATGGATCAATGAAGGGAAATGCCTTCGTTGTGTTGTGTAGGGAATTTGGAAGGAGTTCCATGGATATGATGGCTTAGTGAAATCCCTGTAGAGCTCTGGATGAGATTTTGGCTATGCATAGAGAGCAGAACGGGTTGTAAGAAGAGAGAGAGAGAATCCCATAGGTGTTTCCTTCGCCTCGGTGGCCTCATAGCCCAGATTGAGGGTGTCCTCTTAGCATAAATAGTATATGCTAGATAGAGTGCCTACGCTTGGGTGGGAAATCGCTCTTACACAGTCAGTTGCTTAGATCTTTTTTGTTAAAGATAAGTATTCTCTTGTATATGATGTGCAATGATTTTATTCATATGCTTGTGATAATTATGTTTGTAATTGCATGTGTTGTGTGTGTGGATGGATTTATTTGGGTTGTGTATTTTTATTATGAATTTGCACACAGATTTTAAATGTTATGAATTCATAATATGGCCATTGGGAAAAATTTAGAAGCTCGTAGTTTGTTAATGTCCCCTCCTGTTGGATGAATTGAGTGAAGGGGATTTTATAGATTAGTATCAGAGCTTCTAGTTACAATATTGGAGATGTATGGGTAAGAAATGCACACTTACAAGCATAAATCATAAATAGTTATATGGGAATTGGCTTTTGTTAAGGGATGGATAAGGGGGAAGACATAATATCAAATTAATTCTCTTATTGCAGAATTAAAATTTCATACGAATTATAAATTTTAAAAATTGGGTAATTTTTAGGTGGACCCCACCCATGCCATGTGGATGAGTGACGTGGACGAGACACGTGGGTAGGAGGCATGATGTGGAGGAGACACATGGGTCGGAGGTATGATGTGGACCAACCAAATTAGCACCTAAGAACTAGAATCCGACCCAGGGGCTTGTAAGAGTTTAGCACAGTAGTGCTAGACCTAACATATCATGCGACCAAAGGCAAGGAACCAAGGGCTCGTCAGATGGATATTTGACCATTGGACATCAAAAAAGATCAAAGGTTGTAGTTGATATTGCATCAACAACTTCGCAATGGTTAATAGTAGGCAGACGAAGATCTAATCATTGGGAGATAAGGAATATCAATGATTGCAGTTGATAGTGCATTGGAAACTTGTGCGATGGTTAATGACAGGAAGGCGATCCTTTAGGCCAAAACCACTTGAGAACGTGTCATATTTTTATTGACAACATATCCCCAATAAATTTTCCAAAACCCATTTCTCAACAATTCGTTACCACTCCTGGTAACATGAAACCACCGATGCCCAAGGCCTGGCTATGTGGTGACTTGGGGGTTGGTGGAGGGTGGCATGGTCGCATCATGGGGTGACATGTAATACCCATCACACATCAGTAGACATTTGTTAGGACACGTCAGCACCCTACCACATCATCAGAAAATGATTTTGTTCTTATGCACTAGATTGCACAAAATCAAATTATTTACAAAAGAAATGAGGGTGCTTCCCTCGACCCATGTTGCAATGGCACATGGAGGTCGCAAGGGGAAATATTCCCCTTTGACCCCCATAATCCCCCCAATACATCATCGGTTTTGAGAAATTACTATGGTGACGATATGACTAATAAGACCTGAAATTTTGCACTGTACCATCAGCTTGAGAAGGGTGTTATAGAACTACCAAAATTCCCAAGTCTGTAAAAAAGTGGCAAAGACAAAAGTAGTCAATTCTATAATTTTATAGAAGGTGATTGGAGCATCATACCAGCGAACTTAAAATTGTTGTACAATCTTGGTCATATGTATTATCTAAGACAACATAGAATTTGTTCCTATTCTCCATAGATGATCGTCTATAGGCATCTGAAGTTCACCTTCTAGAGTTAAATGAACCTACAGGAAAAGTGTAGAAATTGGGCAATATTGGCAATTTTGAAGGGTTGTACTTTTTTGCTCAGTAATCATAATTGTGAATAATTATAGTTGTTGGAAAGATTATCCATAGGGGCGAAGTTGTATAGAGTCAAATTATAGATTGGTGATTTAGATGTTTCTATAATTTGATCAGAAAAGTGTTGATAGCCATAATTTGACAAAAAATGTCAATATGGATATTTTCCATAATACATGAAAATTGATTTTTGATTTTATGAGGATGTATAAATCTAATAAATGTGTTTATATGACCACTTTTACGGATTCAAAATCATATCCGTGATTGTTAAGGATCATCATTGAGTATAGTGCAGTTGGGAAATCTTTGGTCTTGGTTGGGCCAAGAAGATCATCATCAAGGATGATGCACAAGATCCCTATGAAGCCAAAACAGATGCAATTGGAGAGAATATATAGGGTGAAAATGCAAACACAGAAACCAATGGTAGAAGAAACAAGGTGACTCCCCTAGACATTGCAGAAACTATGAGGAACCTAAGGGTGGAACTGCAAATATGTAGAGCAGACAATGAAAGGGTGATTAAAGATCAAGAATAATAGAATCAGTTGAATGCAACTATGCTTCAAATTTTTACAGACATTCAGAGGAATATGCACTCTGGGAATCACTCAGAACATCAGGAAAATAGTGGTAGTAGCTCAAGGAGACATTCTAGAGATAGGACATATACTCCAAAAATCTCTTCTAGTGAGTCATTTAACTCTAAGGATTCCATTGAAGGTTAAATATCTTCATCTCATAGGAATAAGAGAAAGACGCCTTTCAATAACAACTCACATGGAGAATTTAGGAAGGATAAACCTCCTACTTTTGATGGTGAAACAAAATCTGGTCAAGAAGCTGAGACTTGGCTTCTTGGGATGAGGAATTCTTTTCAAGTTTAAGATTACTCGAGAAATATGAAAGCAAGAGTGGATATATTCAATATGAATGAAAGGGCATATATATGGTGGGATCACATTATAAAAGTGAAGAAGATCAATGAAAAGAGTATTGTGTGGAAGCAATTTAAGAAATACTTCAAGCAAAAGTACCTTTCTGATAGGTACTATGATGAAAAAATTAAAGAATTCTATGAGATGAAATTAGGCCAAATGACTATGGAGGAATATGCAAATAAATTCTTGGAGTTGCTGAGATATGTCAAGTATATCAGAGATGATAAAGTAAAAATTCAGTGTTTTCTAAGTGGGTTTCCTTAGTCCTACAAAGACAAAATTGAGTTTGATGAACCTCAAACTCTAGAGGAGACCATAAGAAAGACCAAATATTGTTATGATTAATCAAAAAGCAATCCATATTTCCATAAGGCATGAAATATTTCCATATAGCCTTTAGAACAAGGTATGGACACTATGAATTTGTAGTGGTGCCATTTGGTCTCACTAATGCACAAGCTACCTTCATGTGTCTCACTAATAGCATTTTTAGTAGGTATTTGGACAAGTCTTTTCTTGTTTTTCTATATGGCATTCTTATTTACTATAAGAATGAAGAGGAGCATGGAGAAAATTTGAAAATGACTTTGCAATTGCTAAGAGAACATAAGTTGTATGCAAAGCAAAACAAATGTGACTTTTACAAAAATAAAATTCATTATTTGGGTCACATTATTTCAGAGGAAGGAATATCAGTGGATTCAGAAAAGATTGAAGTCATTATGAATTAGCCAACTCCAAAGAATATAATAGATGTGGGATCTTTCATTGGTCTTTCTAGTTATTACAGAAGGTTCATCAAAGGATTCTCCAAGGTTGCACACTCAATCACTTATTTGCAAAAGAAGGGAATAAAATTTGAATGGGAACAAAAATGTGAAGAAAGCTTCCAGTTGTTGAATAAGCTTCTTACAGGTGCTCCAATTCTGAAAATTATAGAACAAAAAAAAAACTTTGTGGTGTGTACAAATGCATGTAAACAGGTGCATGTAAATAGGCACTTGGAGGAGTTCTTATGCAAGAAAATCATGTGGTGTATTATGAGTCAAGAAAATTGAATGATTTGTAACTTGCAGTCATAGTGCATGCTTTAAATATGTGGAGGCACTATTTACTTGGCAAAAAAATTGAGCCAAGGACATACCACTATGGTTTGAAATATTTGTTTGAGTAGCCAACATTAAATGCAAGGCAAGCTAGATGGATGGAATTTTTATGTGAATTGGATATTTAAATCAAACACATAAAAGGGAAGGAAAATAAATTGGTTGATGCACTCAGCACAAAGATGCGTGGAATGCATGTGGAAGTCATCAATACTTGCCAATTAGATTTAAGGCAACACATTGTTAATTATATTTCTAAAGATGAAATGTATGTGCAAATAAAGGATAAATTACAACAACATAATTTTGAAAAGAGGTAAATGAAAGGTATCATTTAGAAGATGATATAATTCTTACATATAAAAATAGAATTTATATTTCAAATGCGGAAGACTTGAAGAGAATTGTTATGGATTAAATCCGTAAAATGTCATATTCAGGTCACCCAGGATACCAGAAAACAATTGCTATAGCCAAGAAGCAATATTTTTGGAGCCAAGAAGCAATATTTTTGGCCAAGGATGAAGAAATATATTCTTGAGTATATTTCAAGATGTATGAAATGCGAACAAGTGAAGGTTGAACATCAATACCCAACAGGTTTATTGCATCTTTTTCCAATTCCGGAATGGAAATGGGAAGTAATTTCCATGTATTTTATTATAGGGTTACCAATGACTGCAAGAAAACATGATTCCATCATGGTTGTGGTGGATAAATTGTCTAAGGAAACACATTTTATACTAGTTAAATCCACATATAAAAAAGATGATATTGCAAATTTTTTCATGAAACAAATTTTTAGATTGCATGAGTTGCCCGAGGCAATAATCTACACATGTGGATACAAAATTTACTTCAAATTCCTAGAAAAGTATTTTTGCAAATTTGGGTACACAATTGAACTTGTGCACCACCTACCATACACAAACAGATGGACAAAAAAAAAGAGTAAATTAGGTTCTTGAAGACATGCTTTGTATGTATGTCATGGACAAACCATACAACTGGGAATATTATCTACACTTGGTGGAGTTTGCATAGAACAATGGGTAGCAAGCTTCATTGGGCATGAGTCCATTTGAAGCTTGGTATGGTAGAAAGTGCATGACACTAGTGACTTGGGATAATCCAATACCTATAATTGTATTTGGGCCAAAAGTGCTTAAGCAAATGGAACAAGAGGTTGCAAAAAAAACAGAATTTAAAGGCATCCCAATATAGACACAAAAGCTATGTAGATAATAATAGAGTGCATAGGGAATTCAATGTTGGGGATCATGTTTACCTTAGAGTGAGGCCAATTAAGAGTTCCTTAAATCTTGGAAGTTGTGTCAAGTTGTCACCAAGATTTTGTGGGCCATTTGAAGTGCTTGAAAGGATAGGGGATGTTACATATAGAATTGCATTTCCTGCTAACACTAGAGCTCGTAATGTTTTTCATGCTTCTTTGCTTAAGAAATATGTACATGATCCTAACCATGTGATCGATTGGGATGCGATCCGGGTGGAACTCGAGGGAGAGTTCCAAACCGAGCCACTATGCATCCTAGACAAGAAGGTAACATTTATCTAGAATCAATCCATCGGATAGGTAAAAGTGCAATGGAATCACTTCGGTCTTGATGAGGCTACATGGGAGTTGGAGGGTGCCATGAAAGAGGCATACCCATTTTGTTCTTATTTTGAGAAAACACCGAGGATGGTGTTATTCCAATGGGGAGGGAATTGTAATACCCCCAGCTTTGACTTGGAATGTATTTAATCAAAATTATGTAAATGATGTAAATATGCTTGTAGGGATTCTTAGTGCGGAGCTCAAGGCCAAGGCCAGACTAGTGAATGGCTAGGCATGTATGATGTAAATATTTTTATTTGGACTATGTGGTTGCTTATCATGCCGAGTCATAATATATGTAAATATTATGTTGTAAAATAATAAAATGGTCCAAGATGGTTGTGTAAAGAGCACTAGAGGGGCTATGATTTCACCAGAGGGGAAGAGGAAAGGGGGCCTATGGGAAACTAAAACCTTTGCTACCAAGTGTCAAACTTAGAACTCATGTAATTGTTGCCACATGCTTTAAATGATCCAATTACCTTCTCTTGAATATTAAACTCAATCATTGAATGCATGTGTGAGGTTCGTGGGAAAAGTCACTTCATGCAATTATTGAAGCATGGGGGTGTAGGTGACAGTTTTGTCAGCTTTCAAAAGTCCTTTTATTTTATAGTCGCAAGCTATGTTAGTTGTATTTTCACCTTCATCTCATATCCTTTGATTCAACACTCATTCTATCATTCTCTCATGCATACTTCTACACTATGTAGAGCTTCCTATTATTGTTCATGACCATTACTGGACTGTGTATAACTTATAAATTCGAATTTAGAGACAAAGCTGCATATTTGAAAGGAAAATAGATGGTTGTAGGTGAGAACATAGGTTGGGAAATATAGGAGACATTACCCATTGAGTTTTGCTACTTTGGGGTGCTTGAGGAAGACATGAATTAATGTTGTAGGAGGTTCTCTAATACCATACAACGGGTTGGACTCTTACTGCACACAATAGTAAGCACTGTAAGGGTTGTATTTTCTGAGGGAACTATGGATCGGTGAAGGGAAATTCCTTCTGTATGTTGTGTGAGGTAGTTGGAAGGAGTGACATGGCTGTGATGGCTTAGTGAGCTCCTTATAGAGCTCTGGATGAGATTTTGGATAATCATAGAGAGCAGAATGGGTTATGGGCACAGAGAGAAAATCCTGTAGGTATTTCCTTCTCCTTGGTGGCCTCATAGCCTAGCTTGGGGGTGGCATGTCAATAGAAATAGTATACGCTAGATAAAATGCCTATGGTTGGGTGGACAATTGCTCTTACACAACTAGTTTCCTAGATCTTATTTTTTAAAGATAAGTATTCTCTTGTATATGATGTGCAATGATTTTATTTATATAGTTGTGATAATTATGCTTGTAATTGCATGTGTTGTTGTGCAGATGGAGTTATTTCCGTGAAAAAACTCTACCTAACATATACTATGCGACGAAGTGACATGAAACCTCGATGAAGAGAAACTTAAATTGACGAACCATCGCAAAACACATGGCAGTTTTCCATTCGCTCTATGAGCAAGGAATCTAGCCGACATTTGTTTTTCTTGAATGAAAAGCATTGATAAAATTATGCATGCTTTTATTGACCTAAACGTGAAGCCGACCTGGGAACTAACGAGACAAATTGACCGTCTAAAGAATATGTTCTATCGGCCATAATATCTTTCATCAACATAATCACTCAATATTCGATAAGAGTCTCCCAACCACTCTTCACCAACTTGTGCAATCGCCTGTCGGGTATGCCAAAGCAATCGACCACTCTTCATCGACTTGTGCAGTTGCTTATCAGTAATGTCATTGCAGTATGTCGACCACCTCAGTCGAAATGATCCCATAACAGATGCAGGATTAAAATGTTACTGTGTTAATTTATTATTAGTTTTTCAATTTGAACATATTGTTTCTTTTATAGTCTGTTTGAAATGTTTCAATATGCTGATAAATTTATTTCCTAAAGAGATTTTTCCATTTTCTGTCTAATACCATTTGCAAAATGTTTCTGGGCTTCGTTATGGCCTTCTGAGCTCGCGCAGTTATCAGAAGGATATGGACAGAGCAACTTTGGTCGAGTCCACTAGAAAGTGACTTTATTTGTATTCACTTTATCTGGCAACCATTTTTCAAATTCGACCAGACTCAACTTTAACATATACTATGCCACATGTATCGACAAAAACTTTCTTTTGGTCGAATATTCTCAAATAAAATGACTTATCACTTGATCAAATAGCATATAATTGTTTGTATCGACCATACGATGTATAGACTCAAACCACATGTCCCGACAATGTTACATCGACCATATTTTTAAATAATTACCCGACTATTTTTACAGACTCGACTAATTAATGCGTAAGATAAACATCAAATGCCACTGAATTAGTCATCTTGATTACATGCCCTTCATAGTTATTAATCATATTTTACAATTCGACCAAAAATAAGTATTGACCCGAAGTGGTCGACCAAATACAATATAGATAAAGTCACTTTCTAATGGACTTGACCGAGGAATCTAGTCGACATTTGTTTTTCTTGATTTCCCAAATCGACCATAATGTGAGATTTCGACCAATAGATCTCGACCATACTTTAATAGGCGACCGACTTTTTACAGAATTTGTTGGTTACCTCGGCCATAACATCTTTCATTAGCTTAATCAGTCGATCTTCGACAAGAGTCTGCCGACCACTCTTCGCCAACTTGTACAATTAACTGTCAGCTATGCCAAAGCAGTCGAGCACTCTTCACCGACTTCCGCAGTCATTTGTCGATTACGCCAAAACAGTCTAAAAGTCGACTAGACTCAACTTTAACATATACTATTTCAAATGTATTAATCAAAACTCTCTTTTGGTTGCATATTGTTTCGACTCGTTTCTAGATTTGACGGATTTCACCTCCTGGATGTCAGCACCCAAAATGTAACTTAAAGTTGCGGAGAGGCCAAATTGGGGTAACCACAAAACCACTTTACATTGTATCCTAACCTATTCAACCAGAAACGGAAAAAATGTATATAAAAAAAAGTTATTTGTCACCATCCACTTTGTAGAGAACTTCAAACTTTATGATCGCAGTATATATGGTCGAAAATCAGGTCGACCAAATTTGTAACTTGTCGAAGGTCAACCACATGTGTAACTCGTTGGAGATCGACCAAATTTTATATCAACCATATGCGTCGACAATACCAAGGCTTTCAAGATGGAAGTTTCCAAGTTGCAACGCGTACAAGTCGGAATCACCATATTCATCACAATCGATAGCTTATCCATACTCGACAAGATCAGAAAAAAGATAGTAGGCGACAACTTTCCAACATAAATGCAAAGCATCCACTTAATGACGCACGGATAGCCTGCCAATCAAAATTAACTCCGTCGTTAAATCGGTCTTTATTACACCCATCTACTTTATAGTCAAATGTGTCGAGCTCGTCTTCTTGCAATCACCTGTCAGCTATGCCAAAGCAGTTGAGCACTCTTCAATGACTTGTGCAGTCGCCTGTCAAGTATGCCAAAAGAGTCTAAAAGTTGACCAGACTCAACTTTAAAATATACTATGCCAAATGTATTAATCAAAACTCTCTTTTGGTCACATGTTGTTTCGACCCGTTTCTAGATTTGACGAATTTCACCTCCTAGATGTGAGCACCCAAAATGTAACTTAAAGTTGCAGAGATGCCAAATTACCGTAACCACAAAACCACATTACATTGTATTCTGACCTATAAAACCATAAACAGAAAAAATGTATATAAAAAAAAGTTATTTGTCACCATCCACTTTGTAGAGAACTTCAAACTTCATGATCGCAGTATATATGGTTAAAAATAAGGTAAAATCAGGTCGACCAAATCTGTAACTCGTCGAAGGTCGACCACATGTGTAACTCATCAGAGATCCACCAAATTTTATAACAACCCTATGCATCGACAATACCAAGGCTTTCAATATGGAAGTTTCCAAGTCGCCATGCGTATAAGTCGAAATCACCATATTCATCACAATCGACATCTTAGCCATACCCGACATGATCAGATAAAAGATAGAAGGCGACAAGCTTCCAACATAAATGCAAAGCATCCACTTAATGAGGCACATATAGCCTGTCAATCAAAATTAACTCCGTCGTTAAATCACTCTTTATTACACCCATCTACTTTACAGTCACACGTGTCGAGCTCGTCTTCTTTAAATCCCGAAGTCGAGGATTCCTGGATACTCTTCTACAAGAACTGGAAAACAAGACTTAAGAAATACCAGAAAACCTATGTGATATTTATAATTTCATAGAAACCATGGCATCAAAGAGGGTTCAGACAACCACTCATTCAGTCGCAGCTAAAGTCCGTGAGTTAGAGACAACCCAATCACCGTTGCAAACCCGCTTGCAGCAGGTTCGAAATGCTAAGGTACAGGAGTCACATTGGCGGAGAACATGGAAAGACATTCTAATTTGGGGAAAATATTCAAAAGGCCATTGGAGAGAAGAAGTTGCAAAATTGCGGGCTGCTACAATTCTGAATTACATGCAAGCACCTCTGCTTGAATCAGTTGGCGGACTCAAGGATATTATTGCTCAATTCATAGTTATCATATATCATAATGGAAAATTTTATTTTGATACCTCGGTTGAGATAAATGGTGCACTTATTTACAAGATTACATGATTGTCACATAAAGGCGAAGACGTACCCATTCAACATAAGCCAAAGTTGTTTGAAGAATTTACAGAGCACCCGAATGGAAAAAATTCTCGAGGGTTAGTGATAAGTCACATGAAATATGAAAATTATAAGATAGTTGCTCGAATCGTTTCGACTGCTTTATCAACTTCGGGTCGCGGTTTAGATCTAAAAATTGAAATGCTAGAGGCAGCACTGAACATGGCAGTAAGTGGAAAACAATACAACTGGGAAAACTACTTAGCCGACATTATCCAGACGATATGCTCCAAATGTCAAAATGATAAAGCGACCATTCAGTACCCATCTCTAATTATCTGTATTGCCATGACGCATCTGAGACCATCATCAAATAAAGACTTTGCTCTAGAAAGACCCATGTTAATGGAAATCTTCAAGTCTTTTACATTTGGGGGAAATCGGCTAGGCCCCTTAACAGTAAAAATTTGGCTCAAAGTCTGGTTTCAAAACCTAAAAACTGTATCCACCAGATGGAGAGTACCTCAAAATGTTCGACGAAGTCTGCCTCCGTCGGCACACATCCAACTTGAGATGGATCACACCAAGGTCTAGAAACTGCAAGGTATAGGTGGCGCCACAAGAGATCTCGACTTTCACCCTTCCGTCAATGAAATCTTCAATCAGCTCAGCAGACAAAGCAATACAAATACTGACAATTCTTGCTAAGTCCAGAGAGGTCAGCGTCCCCGTAGTTGAACCTATATCAGATCAAGAAAAAGAGGAAGAGTATGAAGCCCGCCTATATATGCACACATTTGTATATGAAATTGAACCTATAGTCTCACAACAACCTCTAGAACTTACTCCTACACCACATGAAGACCCTACGGATACAACTAAACATTCAGATGAACAAAGTCACTCCGACAACCCAGAATATGCTTTGATGAGTGATAACATTCAACAGCTAGCCGACGACTTAGCAGAAGCTCGACAAGCATAAAATGTACAATTTCATGGCAAGGGAAAAAGAAAAATGATCATACAGGAGCCGACTGAGGAAGACGAGGTAGAATAGTTCGACAGTGCAACACAAATTCTCGAGGATGTAGCTAAAAATAAAGTACCAGCCGATGAGGAGTTTAAGAGATTTTTGGAAGCTGAGGAAGCTAGTAGCCGACCACAACCAAAAAATAAATTTCAGCTTATGATCGAGGATTCTATTGACTTAACTGTAAGTTCACCCGCAATGTCTCCGACTATTGTGACAGAAGACACTGTTTTCGCTACACCTGTAAGTACTCCACTTGCACCTTTAGCATTAACTCAGTTTTTAAATGTTGTGCAATCTCTTCCTCTCCCTCTTTGTCAAACATTTCAAAGTGAACAATACCTAACGCAGTTCATAACCAATCTTCCCAATATGTTTCCACATTGGAAATATTTAGTGACCAAGAAACATGTCTTCATCGACAATAACCCATCGACTAATTCTGCCCCTCTTGGTGCTGACCCAGCTAAACTATTGAACCCTCCGAATACTTCAGCACCAGAAGCGATTAGTATGCATCATAGACATCTTCAACGTAATCTGGACCCCACCAGTCTCATTTCTTACGAAGAAACTTCACAGTTTATCCTTTTTCCAATGAACCCGTCGGTGCAAGCCCATTCACCTCCCCGACCTATCGTCAATCCACCAGAACAGCCCCCAGACCTTGAAGTTTTGAATTCAGTCGAACCATTGATACCAGAAGTGTTGTCTCATGTCGCCAATATGGAACCGTCTGGCATCTCCCTTTCCAACCCTGCTACCCGAGTAGAAGACACACCAGATATTAATGTGTCGTTCCCTACCCCTGCTGACGGAACCACTACTCCATATGTAGTAATTCAAGGACAAGAAGCACCAGCTCAAGAAATCTTCGAAGCAGCAGCCTAACCAGCAAGAGAAATCACTGAAGCAACCATGCAACTAGCAGTCGAACTAGCAGCACAAATCACTGAAGCAGCCACGGAACAAGGACAAGAAGATAATCAACCAATGGTCGCAGAACCACTCTCGACAAATACAACAGCCGTACCAAGTAGCTCAATACAAGCAGAACAAAACATTGATGAAGAAGAAGTGGAAACACAAGTCTCATGCGAAGCAACCAAGACACACAAAGACTCAGAACAGCAAAGAGAGCCTCCAAAATCTCAACGGAAGTCCAAGAAAAAGCAGTATCAAGACAAACGGCGCCAAAATAGAGAGTTGCAACAACAACAGCAACATCTAGATCATATCTCTCAGCTGGGTCGATTATCTGTACATCTAGACCAATTCGGGCCCATCTCGACATACAAGCAACACAAGCAGAGCTCGACTTATTGGCTGATGCAATTAGTCGAGAGCAACGACATCGACGACTAGAAACCGAAGACCGGATACACCGATTACAAGAGGACCAAAATGTATTTTTGTCTAAGTGTCAGAACTTAGCGCAAGAAGTCATTTCTCTTCCAGCCAGCTCCGACACGACTAGCACACTTGATAAAGCTCTTCAGTTATTCCAAACAGTCGTGTCGAGATTACGAGAAGAGCTCATCACAGACCGACAGGAACAGGCCACAATAACAACATCCCTGATGTCGGCACAATATGAAGCATTTAATTCAGCATATGATCAGCTCAACCAATATAATGACCAAGCAGCTACTGTCATTGATGTTCTCCGAGATTGGTACAAACACTATGGCAATGTATTAACAGAAATGCGGAACACAAGTGACTTAATTGATAAACTTCATCAACAACGCCGAGTAGCTGACGACACCATGAACAGAACCATCGAAGATCAAGTTCTAATAGAAAATAGCAAATATGAGAAATTAGAAAAAAGTGAAGAGCAATGGTTGAGCCAAGCCCGAAACAACCTCTTTAAAGTGTAACAACTTCAACCACATCTCCAAATAATGCTTACAGTTGTCAATCAGAAAATTGAGATATTTAGTCCAGGCTTAATTCATCTGTAGAGCAAGACAACATAGGAAAAGATGACTGGGTTATCAAGCCTGACAACACTTACGATTGACATCCAAAACTCACTATGCCATTGGGAAAACTTCCACCACCATCTATCTGTCTCGGTTGAAACAATTGTTCAGGTCTGTGCACAACAAGAAGCAACGGCTAGTTCCAGCCATAAATAAACAGTACCAGCTATACCCGTCAATTTTGCACAGTCATCCATCTTTTGTTCAGTTATTTCACATCTCCTTCTTTCTTCGACAAAAATAAATATTTTGAAGTAGGAGAGGTCAACCTATCAAATCGGCCGTCTAGCTGAAAATTTGCAATGTAAGTCAACAAGCTCTGTGGACCAGTCGAGATATGTCGATCGGTTCTGGTGACCAATAAACAAAAACTCTATGGAGCAGTTGGGATATGTTGTAAACTCTATGGACCAGTTGGTCGGTTCTAGCGACCAATAAACAAAAACTATGTGGACTAGTCGGGATATTTTTGTGGTCGTTGGCAACATAGACTCAACCCAGAAATATTTATGTAGTACTATTTACATTTGCAAGATCCTAAGTTATTTCTCTTTGGTTTTAAAGCTTCCTTTTTAAGATTTTATGCCAAATCAAATTGATGGTTTCCAGTATTTACTTCAGCTACTTGAACTGGTTATCGCAATTTTTGCTCACTCTCTACTTTTTCTATAAAATTAATCAACTCGGATTACATACATATCTGAAAGTTATATGTTCATGTTGATAAAATATTGAATATGGATATTGTTATTTGATGAATGATATTTGCATATCTACTTGCTATATCTATTTGCAATTTGGTGCTACACTTAGTTGATACTTTATTGGTCAATGAATTATTTGCGCTTGGATTATGTCATGCATTTCCATTAATCGAATAATTGAATGACAGTGACATTTATTCCTTAATGTATATTTGCGTTCAATTAGTTAATTCACCTAAGTATTGTCTATGCTTATGTTTTTCTTCTTTCTAACTTTCCTCTTCTCATAGCGACGTTCATTTTTGTCCCTAAAGGGGCGAATGCTAGTTTAATTGATGAGAAATATTGCCCATATAATATTTTATTCTTTATTTTAAATTTAAATTTAATTCATAGTTAAACCCCACATAAGAATTATTCCCCAATTTTCTCAAATAATTTATAATGCAAAATTGAAAGATAAAAATTTTGACATCAATTCTTAATAACTTTGAAATTCATGTTTTTCGTGCTTCATTAATATTACAAAGTAGAGACCATTGCTTTAAAACATATTTGTCGTTGAATTAAAAAAAAATTAAAAGCTTGAAAGACATGTAGAGAAAAGGAGGAATCTTTATTAAATAAGAAAAACAACATAATTTTTCCTAGTAACCCCATTAGAAAATACAAGATTTGTAATATATATTGTAGGGTTAATTCAACTAGACATAATATGAAAACAATAAAATTGAATATTTATTGGAAAAAACTTGTGTGATGTCCATGACAATTGTAATTGGAAGTAGCTCTCTACTTTTTTAGGTTCTTCAAATGTCATTATTGCTATTCCATAATGTCAAGTTGTTGATCAAACTCCATCTAAAACATATGGAGCTCCAAACTATGTGCACCAAAAGAAAAGTATGAGATGATAGTTGTGGTCACATGGTAGAAGAAAATTCAAGTGTAAGATAGGCCTTCCACTTGTAACCATTCATATGATGCAATGTGTGGGTAAAACAAATCACTAGGATAGTTGTCACGAACAAAAAAACACTTCCATCCAAAGAGGATTAGTCCTTAATACGCAAGACCCATTTAACATCCTTGAAGTAACACCAATTAGCTCACATTGTAGCTGATGAACCAAAAATAAAAATGAGTTACCCGTATACTCAATTAGCATCACATCCATGTACTCAGTCCAGAGTGATTGAACTCATTAGTACCGCCAAACTAAATGCCACATGTTCCCATCACACCAAATATTCTATATTAATGATGCTCCAATATTGGTATAGATATTAACATTGTAAAAGGCCTAGCTAGAGACCCATCCTATTCCAATTATGTATCATTAGGCTCAATGCAATCCACACAATCTGTTTTTTCTCTAGAACTTTCATCTGGAAATCTTCTAGCACTCTATTCAATTTCTTGCATATGCAAGTTTATTGTAGCAATGACTTCACCAGTTCCTTCATCTCTTGATCTATTGTGTTCCTCTCGTGTAACAACATAGATATATTAATTTTCTTATGTAGATACTTCTTCCATGGGATGTCCTTACTGGTGATGCAATTTTTAATGTAGCACTTCAATTGGTTCATGATCCAGAAGGGTAGTTGAGAGTTGTGCTGCAAAATATATAGGAACAACTTTAGTTTCCTGGAGAAGGGATGTCTGACAAAGTGGTCACGTCGTGTTATTTGAAATCCATTGATCAATGAAATCCAAGTGGAAGGCATGTCCACAAAATGGAAAACTTTACAACCTTTGTTTCATTTGGTAATAATCAAGACAAACAACACATCTGCATATAAAATTCAAACAAGTCATTCAAGAATAAGCAGGAACTGATAGGCACCCACATCTCACCCAAATGATAGATCTTCCAATTTGGTATGAATATCGCATTGCATGGGAGAATGCTAGAATTTCTCCCGCCTGGAGTAGTCTCAACTCTAAAAATATCTTCAGGGTAGTAGCAGGTGGACTGTAGGATCCCATACTGGACGAGAACATGGAATGATGGAGCCATGACTCAGTGAGAACAGTGGGGTTTGTTGGAGACATGACCAAGATAGTTGATTAGACACTGCTAGAGAGTCAAAATCATCAACTCATTAGAATACTCCCCAAGGTTCTTTTATCAATGAAATTCCCAAACCAAACTTACCTGAAGAAGAATTTAATATCATAAAAAATATCAACAATAATTTCAACATCATTATTCTTAAAGCTTACAATGACAATGTCACAGTCATCATGAACAAAGATAATTATGGATTTTAAATGCTTTAACTCTATGATCAAAGTCATCCAAACCTCCTCCTTAAATGATACTATCAAAAATTGTCTTAAGTTGAAGAATTCACCCATTGTCATAATCTATAACCAACCTGAAATCCTTAAAAATTCACCCCCTCTTCACCTTATTGCTGGTAAATAAACTCTCTAATATACAATCATGTTGGATTCTTGTTTTTTTTCAAAAAAACTGTAACTTTTATATTCAAGAACAAGATAAGTTACATTATGTAGGTGCATAGGGCATTGGTAAAAAATGCATGAAGTACAAGGAAAAAAGAAGAAGCGGAATCAAAATTATGATGCCAAACGTGAGAGGATCTCTTATGTATCTAGGATTTAAATGTAAAGTGGTGGAACTCAATCCTATAAAATAAGGTCAAATTAATATTGGATGACATATAAATGAAAAATTAAATGTATGATTTTATAGAGAAATGAAAAGATAGTAAGAGCATGACACAGATCATACATCCGATTCATTTATGTTTTGATGTAATATTCACAAAATGCACCAATCACTACAATGTTGGTTGCTCCAAAAATGATGCAAAATTATGTTTTCATTGTTATGGAGGAAAGAATTTATAAAACTTGAAATCATGGATTGTCAAAATTCATATTAAGAGTTGTTTAATATAGCACCAATATATCATTCATGAATGTTTGTAATAATTAAAAAACCATGGGAAAATACCATGGGTTATGCAAAATCATGGCTCGCAAACCACTTATAGTAAAACTATTCATTATAAATATAGAATACAAGAATAATAATAATAAAACCACAATTTAATAATAAAAACTAAACACTTTTATATCAATCAAATAACATAACTTTTCATAAAAGGCATCCTTTAAGGGATATATATATTCCCTGGCCCTCCTTGTAATAATCATCATATATTATTATTCAAACAATTATTACATATTTTCGAAATTATTTATATTTCATTGAATTTAGCAAGTTTAATGCTTCATTGGTATCAAAGCCAACAATTTGGCCATACACTTCCGTCATGCTCGATATATCCAACCAAGCAATATGCATCCACCATGGATTCATTTTAAATACTCAATCAAATGGAAAATACTCAATCAAGGAGAGAGAGGAATGAAATACTCAATCAAATGGAAAATTTTGTTGAAAACGATTTTGATAAAATAATCGAAAGAAACAGACCCAAAATAGTAATAAAAGACACCAAAGATGAAAATGAAAACTTAGGTCCTGATTCTGAATCATTTCCCATAAAGGATATGACAATGAGTCATATTTCTAACATCGATGACAACAGGGAAATAAAAAAAAATTCAACCAAGTAGCATATCTGAATCTTAAGAATCTATCGAGCTTGGCAATGAAAATGATATGGATTTCTTCAAATTACTAGCTTTTGATGAAGCAAATCCAACTATTGATCCCTTTCTCGCCATTGAGAAGGGTTCAGAACCAAGGTATCCAGATGATTTTAAACCACTTAACAATCATAATACCGATGCTTTATATTATGGAAGTAGTATCGAAGATGAATCTAACACTCACGGGAATCACATAGGTTCAGTAAATTTTAACAGTCATTATACACTAGATGCCCATAACGTGGTTCCAAGAATTAGTGTTAATTATAACATGGATCACATGTTTATCAGGTTCCATACACCGACATAGTTAGAAAGAAATATGGAAATAGCTTTGTAGAAACTATGGAAAAATGGCGTTTTTAATGTAGAATTAGTAATCGATCACATGCCAAATAAGCAAGTGAGACAATTTCTTTCTAAGACTGATTCTGGTAGATACCTCCTCAAACACTTTCCAAAAGAAGGAGTTAAATTAGGAATCGTGTGACCTTGCTACTTAAAACTCTTTCTAAAAGCATTAAAAAGTGAATGCCTAATATGGGGACCCTCGAAGTGGAAGAAATTTTTCTTTCTATAGTTAAAACGCTACAAGAATTAGATGAGACTGAGTACATTAAAACCGAAGATATCGGATCCAAATTCATTGAGGAAACTATTAAAGTTACAGCATCATGAGTCATTCTCGAGGTCAATCTTGTGTGTCAAGATTGAGCCTCGTGTGTCGAGGTAGTTCCTTAGAGGAGCCCAAGTTGGACTTAGGAAACTTGGAGAAGAATCTTGAGTCGGACTCAAGGATGGATAAGCTTCATGTGTTGAGGAAAGTGATTTGTATGTCAAATTGATGATGTTGTACAGTCTTGCTAGTCAAGGCTAAGGTCTTGTGTGTCAAGACAGATCCTCATGTGTTGAGGGTATGCTTTCTATGTCAGATTGAGTGAAGGGAATGTTACACTTATGTAGTTGTGGTTATTTTTAGTATAGTTTGAAATGCCTCCATAATGTATTATAATGTGCAGTAGTTTTGATTACCCTCACGAGGTCTAACCAACGACAAGGGTTTTGGATTTGTTTGTTTGGTGAATGAAAGCACATGAGTGCTCGGCATGTATAAATCCAAGGTGACCTCTTTTGTTGTATTTATTGGTTGTATAGATAAATACCTACTTGTTAACTATATTCGTTTTCCATGAGGATATTATGACAATGGTTTGATTTTGAATTCCCATATCAAGGGATTGAATACATATTATTTATGATTAATTGATTGTGCAAAAGGGCGAGTATAATGGCTCTGTGTATGATTTTTGAACGATAATATGGACCATGTTTTTCACTATATATTGTTCTCTCTCTTTTTTTTGTGGCCCAAGGCCATGTAAACACAAATAACTATATAATTTTTTTATTTAAATTCCTAAACATTGTTTTAATATGTTTGCAATGGAGGTTAACCGTAACCACCTTCATCATTCTCATCCTTCCCTTTACTTGACTATGGCCATGAGTCAATTCAATGTTATTTGTTTCTTTTTTTTACTCTCGTTGGTCCTCCATATAGGAATCATGATAATTTTCTCTTCGATGTAGCAACTCGACCAACTCTCATTATAATCCCATGTCAAATCCTTGTTTTTATTTTTTATTTCGTTTCTCCTAAAATAAAAAAATTATGAGTAGAGGGTCGATTCAACCCGAGTACGATTATATAAAGTAAGATGACTTTTGATCATGGATTTACTGTTTAATATTTTCCTACTTGTCATATAATACATAGAGGCCTTTTTATAATAGTTTACTAGATTTGAAGGCTTATCAAGCCTAAGGTCGCTTAACTCAGACATATTATTTTTACTTCCTATATAATGCATACACTTATTGCTTATACTTAAATTGTTTGTAATTTGTAATCATCGTTAATGAATGTCCTATTAATCAAAGGCTATTTTATTTAATGTTTAATCCTCTCAAACATAATTGTTAAACATATAAATCTTTGTATATAGAAAATATTGTATTCAATGTTCTTTCACAAAGTTACTATTTTTATATATCTTGATTTCTATAATAAATGGAGTATGCCTTGTAACATGTCCGGCTACATTGCTATTGTTGAACAATTCTGTGTTTACTTATATATGGAAAAATATCCGTGTGTGTGTAGACACACACACACATACATATTCTAAATACTAAACCTACACAAGTCACTTGTAAATACATTAAGAGGTTTATGGTGTTCATTACACAATTTTTTTTGTTCAATAGATTTGAAAGTTATTGTGTGGGTGCTTTCCCATAACAGAGAAAACATAAGAAAATACTTATAAATATTCCTTTACTTACAAAATTGATCATTCTACAAACTATCAGTTTATTAATATGTAAAAACATAATATTTTTTTGAATAAAATAACTAGTCCCTTCATCATACTGCAACCCATATAGAAATATTATTTCATGAGTAACAATACATCGAACATAAATAGTAATACTTATTTGTATTTTCTTCTGAAAAATGTATAGGACAATGCCATGAACCACCCAACCACATATTGGCAGAGACTCTTAATATCTCATCCTCTTGTCAATCACCACCAAGTTGGTTCATGGTTCCTCTAGGACTAGACTTTTGGGGTTTTCAGTTTCACACTTAGTCTTCAGGGTAAACGATACACCCAATACAAATCTATGCCTTCCACCTCCTGGTACTCTCGATATTAGATTCAAGGATTATATATCTATATTATCCATTGTTGATCAAGAAATAATTATCAGGATTTCAATGGTTCCAAGTATACCAACGATACTCCTACTTTCCAAGTATACAGACAATACTCCTATCTCATCACTTCTCGTGCTTAGCACAATTTTCGTGCTCATTCAGTGAAACATGCTACACTTGAAGAAAAATGGTCATCTACAACTCACAGATACCAAAGGTTATCCACATCTCTCAAGGCTTTTTTGGTTCTTAGGTTCTTTTGTGTCTCATTTCTCTTTTTTCAAGTTGATATTGATTGAGAATGAGAAGGTGAATAATAATACTCTTCTTTGAAAACTTTCATTTTTGTTTTTGTTTATTTAATAAATCTTATTTAACTTTTATAGAGAGGCACAACCTAGCATTTAGTTAGTTTTTGAACTCTTTTAATTTTCTTTTGGGTTTTCCAAAGTTTTGAGTGTGTGACTGAGTTTCGTATGTTTAATTTTTCCCTATTCCTATAGGAACCATGACCCCCATCTTGTTTTGGGCTTGTCCAATAAATTATCAGAAGATAATCGCAATGCTAATGCATAAGAATATCTCAAATGTTAATAACTAAAACAAAAAACACGTTCAGGGGTGTTTCACAAACGGGGGCATTACATTCCCCCCCCCTTAAAACAACACTGTCCTCAGTATACATAAATGAAAATCATAGTTCTTTTTCGGTTTTCAAATAAATATGGGTATGCCTCACGCATTTTGTCTCCCATATCCCATGTGTCTTCCTCACGATCAAAGTGTTCCCATTGGACCTTTACTTGAGCGATGGCTCATTTCCGGAGCACCACCTCTTTCTTGTCTAGGATACATAAAGTTTTTGGCTAGAAGTCCCCTTCTTGTTCGACCTATATCACATCCAAATTTATAATGTGTTTAGATTCATATACATATTTATTTAACAAAGATACATGAAAAACATTATGTACTCTTATGTTAGCTGGAAAGGATAACTGATAAGCAACATGTCTAACTCTAACTAAGATATGGAAAGGGTTGGCACTAATTTAGGACATCTTCCTAAATTCAGGGAACTTCTCTTGGATTTTACTTTGAGATACACATGATCTCCAACTTCAAAATTCTTTTGGTTTTCTATGCAAATCCAAATAGCTCTTTTGTCTATCTTGAACTGTTTTGATATTTTATTTAACCCTATAAACAATCGGCTCCAAGTATTTTAACAAATCAGGTCCCAACATGATTATGTCGACGGGGTTTTTCCATGTAACTAGGGTACTGTTACATTTCCTACCATGAACAATTTCAAACAAACTCATTTTTGCAGAGGTCTGATACACTTTGATATTGGCATTTTTTTCTAAATGGAGATAATCCTCCCACTTTTTAGGATTATACATCACATATAAACGCAACATATCCTTAAGAATCTAGTTTTTCCTTTCTGTTGGTCCATCTGTTTTAGGATGATAAGTAGTGCTAAAGTTTTATTTGGTTCCCAAACATGTAAATAGTTCCTTCCAAAAATTGGAGTGAAATTTGTGTCTCTGTCAGATATAATGACTTTAGGGACTCCATACAACCTGAACACTTATTTTAGAAAAATATCAGAATATTTAAGGCTTTAAATGTAGATTTGATTAGAATAAAGTGATCAATATTGCTCAATTTACCCACTATGACCATAATTGAATCATGTGTCATTTACTAGATTTAGGAAAACATGTAACAAAATCCATGGGAATGGTTTCCCATTTCCATTCGGGTATAGGAAGGGGCTGCAATAAACCAGATAGATGTTGATGCTCATCCTTAACTTGTCGACATTCCATGTCTTTAGCAATATATTCAGCAATTTCATATTTCAATCCAGGCCTAAAATACAACTTCTTAATGGTGTCAGCATTTTTTGATATCCATGATGGCCTGAATATGGTTGTCTATGGAATTCATCCATAATAAGTTGTTTTAAACATGCAAAATTAGGGATATGATTTTATTTTTAAACATTAACGGTCCATCATGGGTTAAGCTATAATTTTAAGATTGTTGTCCTATAGTTTCCTGCTATAATTTATGTGCAATATGCTTGCAATTTTTCATCATTGTCCATGGATACCTTTATCCTTTCTCTAAGATCGGTTTTAGAATGACTTACCATCATCAAATGGAGCACATGAATGCTTTTGTTGAGGAAATATGCAATTTTGTTTTCCTTACCTTTTATGTTCTTTATTTCAAATTCATACTCACTTAAGAAGGATAGCCACCTTTCCTATCGTGCGTTCAAGCTCCACTGATAAAACAAATATTGTAGCCCAATATTATCATTTTTCAATAAGAATATTTTTCCAAGCAATTAATGTCGCCACATTTTTAAGGCATGAATTATTGTTGCTAGTTTTAAATCATGTGTAGCATAGTTCCTTTCGTGAACCTTCAACTTCCTAGACTCATAACCGACTACAAGGACATCTTGCATCAGGACTCCTCCAAGTCCTTCTTTGCACGCATCTATGCAAACTACAAAATATCCATAAGGATCAACAATTTTCAATATAGGGGCTATAGTAAGTAAGTGTTTTAGCTTTTGGAAACTTTCTTCACATGGCATAGACCAAATGAATTTAGGTTCCTTCTTTTGGAGGGAAGCAATAGGATAGGCTATCTTAGAGAAATCTTCTATGAACTTCTATAATAAACAGCGAGGCCCGTAAATGAATGGATGTCACCTAGATTTATAGGTGTAGGCCATTCCATTATAGCCTTAATATTTTCTATATATACAACAATTCCTTGGGTAGAAATCACATGGCCCAAGTATTGAGTTTTATCTTTATAAAAATCGCACTTACTAAAATTTGTGTATAATTGGTGTTCCCCTAAAATATACGACACAATTTTCATATTCTCTTCATGTTCCTATTTAGTCTTAGAATAGATAAGGGTATCATCTATAAAGACAAGTACACATTTGTCAATATCTTTGCTAAAGATACTATTCATGAGACACATGAATGTTGCAGGTGCATTGGTCAATCCAAAAGGCATGACCACGTAAGCAAACAGTTATAAATATTCATTTACTTATGAAACTGATCATTCTACATATTATCAGTTTATTAATATGTAAAAAAATAATGTTTTCCTGAAGGAAATAACTAGTTTCTTCGTTGGTCTATAAACCATACAGAACTATTATTTAAAAAATAACGGTACATTGAACAATAATAATAATAATAATACTTATCTATAATTTCTTCTGGAAAATGTATTGGACAATGCCATGAACCACCCAACCATAGATTGGAAAAGACTCTTAATATTTCATTTTGTTTTCAATCACTACTAAGCTGAGTCATGGTCCCTCTAGGACTAGACTTTTTGGGTTAAATCACTTTCACACTCAGTCTTCAAGATAAAATATACACCCAATACAAATCTCTTTCTTACACATCCCGGTAGTCACAACAATAGATTCATGGATTATATATCTATGTTATCCACTGTTCAAGAAATAATTATTATCCTTTCAATGGTTCCAAGTATACCAACATACTCCTACTTTCCAAGTATATAGATAGTACTCATGTCCAGCACTTCCCATGCTCATTTAATGAACTAGGCTAGACTTGAACAAAATTGGTCATCTGCAACTCATAGATACCAACAGCTATCCACATCTCTCAAGGTTTTTCTGGTTCTTAAGTTCTTTTGTGTCTCGTTTCTCTCTCTTTCAAGTTGATCTTGATTGAGAATGAGAAGCTAAATAATAATCCTCTTTTTTGGAAACTTGTGTTTTTCTTTTTCATTATTTATTTATTTAATTAATCTCATTTAACTTTTTTAGAGAAGCACCATCTAGCATTTATTTAGGGTTTGAACTCTTTTAATTTTCTTTTGGGTTTTCCAAATTTTTTAGTGTGTGACTAAGTTTCATATGTTTAAGTTTTCCCTAGTCCTAGAGTAGCCATGACCCCCATCTTGTTTCGGGCTTGTCCAATTAATTATCAGAAGATAATAGTAATGCTAATGCATAAGCATGTATCAAATATTCAAATGTTAATAATAAACAAAAAAACACTTTCAGGGGGGTTTCACAAAATGAGGCATTACAATAACCATGTAGTATGCTATGAATATCGAAAACTAGAAGAACAAAAAAGAAACTATGCTACTCATTACTTAGGACTTGTTGATATACTTCATGCATTGAAAGTATGGAGACACTATCCATTAGTAATAAAATTTTAATGTTGAGTGACAATATTGAATTAAAGTATATGTTTGATGAACAAAAATTAAATGCTAGGTAGGCTAGATGGTTGGATTTTCTTAGTGAATACAATTTTGAGATCAAACATATAAAAGGTAAAGAGAATAAAGTTGTTGATGCACTAAGTAGGAGTGTGCAAATGACTCATATGTCTATTGTTATCACTTACAAGTCTAATTTGAAAACTAGGATAAAATAAGCTCTCAACAAAGATAAATTTTATTAATAGATGAAAACAAATATACAATAAATAAGATATGAACAAGGATATGAATTGACTGGAGAATAATTATTGATGTACAAGGGAAAGTTGTACATTCCTAATTCAGTATATTTGAAGGTATTGATTGTGAATGATTTACATAAAAATCCCTACTCGGGACATTTGGGATATCATAAAATTATCACTACAACAAACAAATAGTATTATTGGCCTGGAATGAAAAGAGATAATGTTTAGTACATTGCAATATGTCTTGAATGACAATAGTTTAAATTTGAGTAACAACATCCTACAGGACAATTACAACCTTTTCCAATTCCTAAATGAAAATTGGACGTTATTTTGATGGATTTCATTATAGGTTTTCCTAACACAAGGAAACAACATGATGCAATTATGGTTGTAGTCGATAAGTTAAGTAAGGATTCACATTTGGTACCTATCAAGTCTACTCTTAAACCATTAAATTTTTCAAATATATTTATGAAATAAATACTTAATTGCACGGAATACCTAAAACCATTATTTCAATCAGAGATCTGAAATTTACATTGAATTTTTGGAAAGGATTGTTTGAAGGGAACATTGTGTATCACACACAAACATATGGGAAAACAGAAATAACAATTCAAATTTTGGAATACATTATTTGCATGTATGTGATGGACAAACCAAACTAGTGGAAATATTATTTACACTTAGTATAATTTGCCTATAATAATGGTTATCAAGTTTCTTCAAAGATGTGTCCCTTTTAAATTATCTATGGTAGAAGATGTAATACCCCTATAAATTAGGATACTACTGTAAATAGAATCATGCCTGGTCCTTATATGCTCATATAAATGGAATAGGAAGTGAAAAAATCAAATAGAACTTAAAGACGGATAAATACATATAAACAATTTATGCATACCTAAAAGGAATGGATAAAGAATTTAAGGTTGGAGAGCATGTGTATCTGAAGGTGAAACAAACAAACAAAAGTTCACTAAAACTTGAGAAGTGTGCTAAACTTGCTCCT
Organism: Larix kaempferi; assembly: GCA_027924585.1. Taxonomy (NCBI): domain Eukaryota; kingdom Viridiplantae; phylum Streptophyta; class Pinopsida; order Pinales; family Pinaceae; genus Larix; species Larix kaempferi. The sequence continues at coordinate 2,093,630 of BSBM01001409.1, read as the reverse complement.
AGATATTGTGGACTCTCTGAGATTTTATCCAAAATAAGACCAATGGCCAATTAACTTGCATTGCCAGTAAATCTCAAAATACACAATTGATTTCATGTTTCATTAATTAAAAAGAATATTCATGAATATAATCATTTTATTCATTGGATTGTGATTCAAGTGGAACTAGAGGGAGAGTTCTAGTTTGAACCCCTGTGCATAATAAACATGAAAGAAAAATTGCTTTGGAATCGAGCTATCACTCAAGTGCAGGTGCAATGGAAACATTTTGAACCAGATGAAGCCACATGGGAAATAGAGGATTCTATGAGAGAGGAATATCCATTATTATTTCAAACATGAATAGTATAGAAATAAAATAACATTAAGGACAATGTTATTTTATGGGAGATGGGATGTAATATTCTCCAATATTACCATTAAAATTTATTATCATTTTTTAATTAGTTATTAAAAAAAATTTGGTTTAAATACTTATATGACATTGGAAATGATGCACCATAAAGCATTATTGTAATGATGGTGCAATTGTAGATATTTTCAAACATATTGTTGATAAAGATATCCAAGGCTGTCTGGGAAGGACCAAAATAATAGGGACCATGATACAATAGGCGGGGAAGGTAATGGAGTTCTACAAGAACCAACTGTCAACCATAATTATATTTTTCCATGAGTATAGAGGTGGTTAAACCTCCTTCTAAAAATCTACTTATTGTTTCCTAAAATGTATCCTAGTGGCGACCTCATATCATTTAGGAATTTGAAGAAATCGAGTAAGGACTCTCTTTCTTGCTATATGGGCATAAATATTTGGAGTGGAGGCTAGGACGTTGTAAAAGCATGGTATTAACTATTATGAATTGTTAGCAAGTGTTGGAATTGATTTAATACTGAGAGGGAGGGAATACTGAGAGGGAGGGTGAAACAGTATCAGCGCAGTTATCAAGGATTTTTACCTTCTTAAAATATTAGCCTTTACTTAATTCATATATTATGTAATGTATCAATAAATAAAACATTCATCCATTCATGCACCAACCCAAAGAACACAGAACACGGGAATTTTTACGTGGAAACCCAATCAGGAGAAAACCATGGAATTCCTCTTTATAATGAGAAAGAATACACTCAAGGAAGCACCAACTTCCTCTGTTTACCAGATCCAACTGGAAGGAGGCACCGATCCCCTAGTTTTACAAGATTCTACCTGAAGAAAGCTACAAATCCCTTCATTTCTCTAGTATCAACTAGAAGGAGGATACGACCCCCTGTCTCTTTGTTGTTTTACAGGAACCAACCTGAAGGAACCTATAACTCCATGTCTTCTTTCTCCGTCTGTCCGCCCTAATGTCCAATGTATGTTTTTGTCTTATTGAACTTCAACTCCATGCACTCTTCTGATATTCTACCAATAGTTCTATGGTGTGCTACCTTCGTATGCAGTCGATTCTCTATCATCGTGTTACATACATCACTTGACTTATCATTCCACTCAAATCACACTTATGTTGATGTCTTTCTTCATGTACTGTGTGATTTATTCTATTGCAGTCCACGTCACTAATTATTTTATTGTTATGCTCTGTGTGACTACAATGACCAACTGATACTGTGCTTTCAATTGATAGTTTGTTGTTTTGAAATAATGCATTAGTAACAGATGGAACTGTGCACTTACTGATGTTTCCATTCTATTTAAGTGCTATAGTCTCTTAGGAAATCTACAACAACCTTTGCATCAAAATATTCGTCCGTTCGATTTAACGAACATGTCTCAGATCATCTGCATCATGGTGCGCATGCTGGATCCTAGCTTGCTTTTGTTTTGTCATTGTGCATCAGATGGTATTCTCAACTTCACACACTTTCACTTATGTTCATATGCATAAGATAGACATATGTGCATCATCTGATATACTTTCCTTCTGTCTATGTGCTTTTGTCTTTCAACATCTATGACTAATGATGTGTTGTATGTAATATTGTCCTTCAAAAAATCATGCACCTGCACATACATCAATATTTATTCCTTTCAGAACTTGCGCATCTGTCACAGATCTACGACATCATTCTACGCACCATCAAGACTTCATTATGCTACACGTGCACATTCAGCTCCTTGCTAGATCATTCTGTTATGTCCACGAACCCTTTGATGCTCCATATATCAAACTGAAACAAACACTTGAAGTTCTTATGCTCTTGACATCAAGCTTACTTCAAATATCCAACTTGCACGAATTGTATGTCCACAAGTCAGTGATGGAATCCCTTCTTCCAAACTTCATGGATTGTGCATTTTCAACGTGTCATATTCTGCACTGTTGATGTGTCATCCTTTGTGTTTCTTGCACCTTCATGGTCCACAACTTAGTGGGAATTGACACCTTGGTGGTATACCTTTACGCTCTTGATGTATCATTGTTTGAGATATGTGTGCATCCTTACTCTTCATCTTGATGAGCCTTCTATCCTTGTTGTACCATCCCTTGTGGGTAATGCTCCATTGATGTATTGCTACTTTGTGGAATCTGCACATACTCCAACTTCTACTTGGTGGAACTTTGACCTTTGCCTTGTCATCACTTGTGGAACTTGCGCACCTGCTAGACCATCGGCTGTGGAATTTGCTCATAGACATTCTTCAACCATTGTACCCTTCTAGGAACTTGTGCACTTTCCACTAACTGAAAACATATTCTTATTGGATAGACTTGCGCTCTTTCAGGACTATCCAACCATAGGCTATTCCTTACTACTTGCGCACTTCCAACCTTTTACCAAGAAACACTTGAACATACTATAGACTTCTTTCAACATTATTGCACACATGTGTTGTTTTCTCAACCAACTCCTTGGATGCTTGTGCACAAGTACCTTTGTCCAACCAGTCTTTTGACTATTATCATGAAGGTGTGTGGCATGGTGGACTTGTCTTCTGTGCAGATACAACATGTAGTTGGATACATTACTTGTGTTCTTATTTGAGCTGAATCTACATGATGTATCCTTAGACACACACCTTTATATTGAATGCACCTTCTAGATAAACTTCTTCACACTGGCATCCAAGTCCTTTACCATCTTGTGTAGACACTCCTTCAAAGTGGTTTCCATATACTTCTTCACACTGTTGTAGGAATGTTGTATCCACTTTGACATCAATTGATATCAATGACTCACACTAAATCATTTGACATCCTCTTTGACATTAGTTTATATCAATGACAAACAAAGTTCAACAATCTCCCCCTTTGGCATTGATGTCAACACCTTATGAAGTTGTGCATGATATTATTTGAACTGTATGCTTCACCTGTACTATGTCACAGTTCTCCCCATGTGTATGTGATTCCCTAAGTTCTTTGGGATTTTGGTTGTTGTGTTGTCTAGTGCTAATTAATCTGCTACTTATGTGCGAACCATGTTGCTTTATGTTCCTTCTGCGAAAACCATACATTCAGCCATATTCATCCCATTTCTCCAATTGATTTGTTTCACACTCTTTCACGTCTAATTTATCTCTATGTTGTTTCTTCTGCTCCACTCATGCTTTATACTTTAGTCATGTCAGCTTCATGCAACTTATCCATTTCATGTTGTATCGTTTGTTGTTAGTTCCAACTTCATTCATCTTTAGTTTCATGCATCTCTCCCAGATGTTCTTCCAGGTTCATGCATATCTTCCCCTTTGACATCAATGGAAAAGAGGAGCCATTACTTTCTCAATGTAAGTTCTTCCTCTTGTTTCAAGCTAACTTCTACCTTAACTGTTTCAGGGATAGCTCCCCCTGCCTTCATGCTTCATTTATCTGTTGAATTTATACACTGATATCTTTTCATAATTATCTTTGATTACTTTCTTGATATAGAATATGTTTCATTATTCCTTCATCTTGATATCATGTTCCGGTCACAACACTTTGTCCTTCCATGTGCAGTGCTCCATCCATATATCCCTTTGTGTTAACTTTGCAGTGTTGAAGTCAGTCACCTATTGGTTTTGCATTACACTTCATGCACCTAACTGCTTCATCTGTCACATTTACAACATTTTCACAGGGTCATGTTGCATTTAATGTTGTCGAATACTTTTCCAAGACAACCAAAGATATGGCATGCTTTTCATTTATTGGGCAACTCCACATAAAATAGGACATGACACTCAATTCGCATTGCAATAAATACATGTCACTTCCGTACTTGAACCTTTTGAGGAAACATTCTCCATTGTGTGGTGTAATGAGTTAAATTTTTGCCCTTTTGTATTGTTTCCAAAATTGATTAAATCCAACATTTAATTTTGGAAACTCCACCACCTTCTTCGATTTGTTCGACATTGAATACATTTCTCATCAAACTAATTTCATGCATAAGAGCATCTTCCTTTCAACCCAATAAGATTTCTACGAACAATACCTAGTTCACTGCCTCTTGCATCCTTGCATTTCCGAGTAGCATTGTTGTCTATTCCTTCCTCTCATTCTTCTTTTTCCTTCAAATGACCTCTTTCTATCACAAAGTAAGCAATTCGCTTGAGAATTTGCATCATGCCATCCAGACTTAGCAGTCTGAGTTTTCATGCTTGAGAACTGATCTAGGTTCCTGGTAGAAACAAATGCAAGACAACCAAATTCTTCATCAATACACTCATTCACAAGTGAACCATAGACATTCTGAGCAATTGATCCTTCTAACTCATCGGGATGATAATATGGAGCATCAACAACAAAAAATTCTAGATGAATTATATCATCTTTGGCCTTAGCATGTTGAACCATCATCGTTTACCACTTTGCAACTTCTTCCACTGTCTCCTGCTTCTGAATGCACAACATTGGTTCCTGTGGATTTGGAGTTATGTCTTGTGAACAGGTCAGATATGGATCTTGATCTCGAATTGTGGTTGTAGAATGCTTCAGCACCTCTTCAATTTTGCCACATTTGTTGTATTCTTGTATACACCATTTTTGGGCCTCGGCATGGAGTCCTGACTCATGAATTTTGTAATCATACCCAATTTTGAATATAATAAAAATGATTTATTATGTATGGTCTCATGTCTTTCAACAATGTATGAAAATATTTTCTTCTTATGTTTGTACTACTGAATTTGTTGGAATGGGGTTAGACCGCATAAAGTGAGAAAGCCAACAGCAGCGAAGAAGGACAATCCGCTGAAGAAAGGACCATTCGCGGAGAATAAGGAGCCGACGGAAGCACAAGATTGGTTTAGTTAGTTAAAATGGGTCATGTGGACCGTTTTGTAACCATTTAGTTTGATATAAATAGGAGTATGATTTTAAGCCTAAGGGAATCATTATCATGTTTAGCATCATCCTAGAAGAAGATCATAAGTGATTGATAGATGTGCGGATGAACTCTGTAATGTTTTGCTCTGTTTTCGGCAATTTTGTATGGATCCATGATAAGGTGTTTTGAACTGTTTCTGCAAAGGTTATACTGCAGGTTTTGATGAATGCATGAATATGTTCAGTTATGTATATTTCTTTTGTCTATGTTCATGTTAAATGATGAATGCAAGTGTTAGTTGCGAAATGTTTAAGGCTTTGTGCTTTGGAAAATTTTGTTGATGCGAATGATTAGTTTAACCATGATTGTGCGAATGTTGATTATACATTGAATATGAGAAGGAATGAATGAATGAATTTTTAAGTGCAATGCGAAGACACAATATATGGTTTCTATAGCTGTAGAGTGAGAATTGATGGATGTCTTCCCCCCACTGCGTAAATCTTGTTCCTGCAGCCCCCTTAATCATCTCGAGTGAGACTTCACTCACTCTGCGAGTGTTGCTGGAAAGGGTAAAACCTTTTTGGGTCGGTGTTTAAGGGAGTTTGGTTGATGTTTGTTGACATCAGTGCGAAGTGAACCCCTGTCGACAGTTGGTGTGTCAACAAATGGTTTCATTGCTGGGACCTTGAAGGATAAAGAAGAGAACATGTTGTGGAACCCGACGAAACCAAAGATTCAAGAGTGGTTTGACAAGAAGACAGAAGAATTCACGGAAGGAGAAAACCGGAACCCTGGACAAACAGTAAGAAGTTGGTTGCAAAAGCATATCTATTCGGATATCCACGAAGTGTTTTTCTGCTAATTCTCGGTATTCCTGCACGAGTGGTTGGCACAACTCACATTTCAGAAGAACCATTGCCAAAAGAATGAGCCTGGCCATTGGACTCTAGAACTAATTCGAAAACTAAAACGATTCGATAATAAGGTATCAAGGGCTGTCGAATTCTGGGTAGATAGTATCCTAGAGGGATACAATACTGAGTTTGTAGTTGACACAATCAAATCATACAACAACATGGAAAGGAATTTTTTCAAAGGACCTAGGGGGAGATTCCTACTATCGCTAAAGTTATGGATTAATATGCTTGTCTGCGAAAAGGGCATCATGAGGATGAATTCCAAAGAGTAGAAGATCAGTGTGCGGAGGTTGTGGGTATCACATGAATGCGGATCCGATAGAAAGATGTGGGGTAGACAGACATGAGCAACGATGAATTTTTAAGGGAGCATGAGGAAGCTTGTGGTACCTTGAGGAGTGGGGCAATATTCCAGTTACTAGAGAAGAAGAGGAGGACTAAGAGAGAGTCTCCTAAGGGGACCGGAATGGAAGACTATGAAACGGGACCACAAGGGACAAAGCGACCTTATTACGATGAAGAAGACGGTGACCAGGCTACCCCAGAAGCAGAAAAGGGATGAATCGTATGTTACAATGTACCTTCAACCCTGTGTAGTACCCAAAATATCACAGGAAGAAATACAAGTTATTCACAGAGTTGTCCTATGTACAATGGTAGGAGTAGCACATCAGTAAACAATAATAGTAGGAATGTAAGAATGGAAGATGACGCAAAAATGCCCATTTCCATGGTAACGGGACTGAAGATCCTAAGCAGTATTGGTTCCTGTGAGAAGCGATATGGACTGTGAAGCAGGTCCAAGATGAAGATATTAAAAAGGGACAGCTAGTGACGACCCTCAGGGGCCGTGCGCTAGACTAGTTTATGAAGTATACTATGGTACCAATTGGGAATCCAAACAAAAAATTGGCACACATCAAGGCAGGAATGATTGATGAATTTAGAAAACCAAAATTAGAGTCACAGTACGTCACCGAGCTCAAGGAAATCAAGCAATACCCGAATGAGTCGGTATGGTAATTTGATCAATGGTATAAGACGTTAATGGAAAAGGTGAGTTTCAGGATGAACGACATGCAACACAAGGAGTGGTTTTTCGCATGATTGGTGCCACACATTCACGGACCGATAATGCAACAGAAGGTAGCGACTCAAGCTGAAGGGCTATAGATTGCAATGAAGATAGAGGCTTCACCAATCGATGAAGTGGGCATAGGCATGGATAGGATACAAGCGTAGTTGGAAAATTTGACACTTCAACTACAAGATATGAATAAGGGGAAAGAATCCCATGAAGATATATGGTGCAGTAGATGTAAAACAAAAGGACACCATAAGGATAACTGCCCAGAATTTTGAGAGTATTTGCAGTCAGGTGCACTGAATCCCCTCAGTCAGGGAGGGATGCCTTGGTGTCGCGTCTGTTAGATGAGAGGACATTGATGGAAGAGTATGTGTACCTACAGAAGATGGTATCGAAGCCGATGAAATTGTATTGCAAATTTTGTCGGTCGGTTGGCCACGGCGAAAAAGAGTGCAGGGCTTACAACCTACTCCAAGAATGGACTGCAAACACATTTTTTATGAAGGGAGAAGAGAAACCAGCGGTACAACAGCCACCGCAGTATAATCAATAGTAACCTCACTATAACTATCCATTGTAGTATGATTAAGGGAAGTATGGGAAATCATAGTATGGTCAGCCGCAATATCCTCCACCACAGTATCAACCACCGTAGTATGGGAAACCACCATATCAACAATCGCAGTATGGTTAACTGCAATACCCGCCGTATGGGCCACCGTGAGGAGGTTTCCGTGGAGGTCAAGGTGTTGGTGCAGGATGAGTAGGAGCTGTTGGGTGTGGATGAGGACCAATTATATGTTACAATTGTGGGCACCAGTGGAATTATTAGAGGGATTGCTCGAATCCAACACCATAGTGCACTTATTGTAGTGTTGTGGACCATGGTGTCGAAGACTGTTCGCAGCTCATCGCAAAATGGAAAATTAAGAACCTGCCCCCACCTCCACAGAATCAGAATTAGAATACGCCACCAGTGGTGTAGAAGATATCAACAGAAGTCAGAATTCACACTGCTACTGTTGGAGTAGTGACTCGAGGAGGAGTTATGTCAGGATTCGACAGGTCACAGGCTACCGTTTGACCAACAACACAGAAGCACGTCACATTTGATGCAGAAGTAGAAAGGGATATTTTCCTGAAAGCAAAGGAGGCAATGAGATAGAGGAGGAAGCCACCTATTCACCGGGAAGAAGTTACCTATGACATTCCAACGACGTTCGACACAACGAAGTCGCAGAGAAAGGCTAACACCTTAAGAGCCTTCTTGGAAAGTTTCTTGGAGTTGGAAAAATATCAGGATGCATTGGCAGAAATATCCATCTTGCTGCATCGACAGGAGGGTGCACACCATGAGCGCATAGTCAATCGCATACATAAGAGGAAGAAGGGAAGAGAAATACGGATGTCTGCACAAATTGGAGCATTTGACGTCGACTCAATAATATTAGACCTGGGTTCAGACGTAAACATTCTTACCAAACAAACTTGGGAAACAATGGGGAAACCACAGTTGGCCTGGTCACCGGTACAGCTGTGACTAGCGAATCAAAGTAAGGTTACTCCAATTGGTCGAGTGTGCTAGGTTCTAGTTGAAATTGAGGGACTCAAAACATACACAGACTTTGATGTGATAGAGATTGTCGACAACACAAGCCCCTATCCAGTGCTTCTAGGGATAGACTGGGCGATGGAGAACCAGGTCATCATCAATTTCAGGAAACGAACTATGTCATTTGAAAACCACGAGATGAGGGTAGTCGCACCTTTTGATCCTGTATAACGGAAGCGATATGTTGAACCAACAAGGGATGAATTCACTGAGGGATGGGATAGTTTATACAACATATCTGAAGACTACATTAATCCTACCATCGATGGAGATTTAGGATGGCGCAGTGTCAGTTCGACGTCATCAGATTAAGATGAGGTGCTTGAAAATTGGCAAAATCGGCTACATGAAGTATCGTTTAGGAGGTGTGCATGGATCACACAGTTGTTGCGATGGGTAGCCACAAAAAAATGCCCACTTCCAACATACGAGGGGTTTCCCAACTTGACTACATTCCTCACCGAATTTGAAGAAAAAGTGGCAGAACCACAATGTCTATTGTCCTTGGAAGAATCCTTGAAGGCTACACCAGTGCTCTGGTGGGAGGCGCACAAGTCAAGTATAACCAGCTGGCCACTATGTAGACACCTAATGGAGGTTAGGTTCGGCGACACTACAGGATTCGGCGGAAGGAAGTACGACGGTAGAGGAGATCCAAAGAAACATTTGAATGAATGTCAAAACCAATGGGGCTCACGAGCGAAACAAGAATGGGTCCACGCCTTTTTTCACACACTGGATGAAGTACCGCGAATTTGGTATATCGCAACAGAACTGCGACGCGAAACAATATCATGGGAAAAACTAACTATTGGATTTACCCAAACGTTCAGTTTCTCTGACAAAAACCCCTTTATCCACAACGCATTACAGGCGATTTGAGAGAAGGTATTTGAAGCAGCCCCGACATAACAACCAATGGGACTTGGGTGGACTGCGACACCGAAAATGTTGATGGAGTGCTACAACATAGCAGGAGAACCAAACAATGAGGATGATCGGAGGGATACGTATGTATCGGATTCAGAAGGAAGTCGCAGTTTCGAGGCACCAGAAATGCCTTCCAACAAGTTTCGGCAACCATTAAAAATTAAGAAAGTAAACATTGGGTTGAAGGAGAATCCAAAGTTCGCAAGCATTGGAGATTATTGGGATGACTCGACCATCGCCAAGATGACTGATCTATTGTATGAGTTTCAGTATTTGTTCCCAACAAAATTCTCGGAGATGAAAGAAATTTTTGGGGACTTAGGAAAAATGAAAATCCCCCTGAAACCCGATGCGAATCCAGTCAAGAAGCGATCGTATAGGTTGAATCCGAGGTATAAGGAGCGGGTGCAAGCTGAACTTGAGAGAATGTTGGACGCAAGAATTATAGAACTAGTAATGAATGATTTCGAGAAGTATGCAATAACAACCAATAGAAATTAGAAGGGATCCATGAAAGAAGGCCAATACAAGAAGCGGGAAAAATAAAACATAGTGTGAAGCATTGATGCAACAGAGTTGGCCGCGTCGCTACTCGAATAACGCAGTATAAAAAAAATGGAGCTAATCGATTACCGCAGCTTACAACAAATACGATGAAGCTTAGCATCTGTCGACAAGGGAATCGTAGAGTGGCAGGACTCGATGGAAGCGGGTCAAATCTGGTCATAAATGCAGCAGTAAAGCCTCAATGGACGACGCCAAAAATGAAAAAAAATAATTAATATCTTACGCATGCGGCGGATTTGGAGAATTGCCACTGGATTTGGTAATCATGGTCCAAAATCAGTTGGATACGACCAACCAAGGCTATAAATGCAAGGAAAAGGGATAGTTTCATGCACTGCGTGTTAAGCAAGAGCCTGCAGAGTTGCATAGAATTTTAAATTTCGAGCACCAGCACCGAAAGGCCACAGCCCATGCCAGTTCTATAGGAGCAACCAGAAGTCATGTCTGGAGTACCTCGGAAGAAGAGGGGTGCCAATCGTCCTCTAGACATCGGCCGAGCGCTGAAGATAGGAACGAGGAATTCAACACGCCTGACGGATGAAGAAGAAGGTACTTCAGGTGCTTCCCAAAAGAAACCAACATCGCGAAGAGGGAAACAAGGCCCAATGATACCAAGTTATCTGTCGCCAAGAAAAGCAGGAACACCAGCAGTTCGCATAGAGAAGAACCAAAAATACAAGATCACAATGGCGCTGATACTGAGATGGGTTGCGCAAGTTGGAAATATCGTTGAAAATATGTAGAAATTGTAGTATAGTGATCATGACCTGATGAACTATCCTGAGTGCGTGTAAGCCTATGTTAATGTCTCGCATAGAGAAGGAGGTCCAGTCATGTAGGAACCAGCGAAGTGGGTGCTAGGGTTAGAGCAATTGGGAATACTGGGCCTCACCCAAATACCGCACTTTGGAAGGTTGGCGGAGGTGAATGCGTGCGTCAAACAATTGCTCGCCTATTTCCATGGAGGATACCTATGGTTGCACGAGAAGATTCTGGTCACAGTTGACCTGATTTCAAGAATCACCGGACTTCTAAAGGATGGCGATGACCCTTCCCAGTTTTTCCAAGGAAAGGACAACTACAAGAAGCTTGCGGCAACTTTGGAAACAAAGTACGGGGTGGAAAAAAACTCTTGAGGATACCTCATCAACACAATCCAGAACCAAGCCATCAAGGTCAGAGAAAAGATACTCTTTGTTAAGGTGGCGTGGAAGAACAGGCTGAAGGAATGCACATCATGCATCATCGCCTCTGTGGAACTATGTATCGCAGGAACACGAATGAACTAGTCCAAATTTCTGTTAAGTCAGTTGGTGGAGGACGCTTATGATGCACAGGAGACAACAAAGCCATTCACATATTCATGGCTCCTAATACTGGTCGTATTAGTAGGATGAAGGGAGCCAGAGCATTACTAGGGTATGGATACCATAGAGGCTAGGGTACAGGAGGGCACAAGGCACCAAAATTTGTGGGAAATGACTGATAAAGAGCGGCAAGCGTTCAACATAATACAATTTTATTTGTTCTTAGATACGATGAGGGAAAACATGAAATAAATACCATGGATAACCAAAGAGGCCACGAGGAAGCATCGACGGATTTCCAGAATATCTATTGAGTCTCAAACTATTTACATTCAAGCGAGAGAAGACATATAGAAGCACTAGTTACTGACATGGTATAATCTCACTGACGAGGAACTCGATGACATCATAGAGGGATTGCTGGAAGAATGGAAAGTCTCAGCCGCAGAGAAGGATTTATCAAATCACTAAGAACAACAGGAACATCAGTCAGAAGAAGATACAAGTTCAATTAGTCAAACATAAGGCCTAGGAGAAGATAATCCTACGAAAGAACAGTTGCAGATGTCCAGTCATGATGGGGCTTCAACTGCCACACCGACAGATTCTGATTTGGAGGCCCAGCGTGAAGAAATGAGAAAAAATAACCGGATGGACACTGGAGAAGGAATCACAAGTGGTGGTCTTCCTGCGGAGCAAGTTGACAGGATCCTAGAGAAAATAATGGAGGTTGTGGAAGCTAACCATACGAAGGTCACACAACACTCCACTGAACACTTCGGGCAGATCAACGAACTACTATCTACACTAATAGATGTAGTCATAAACTCGAGCATCCCCCACAGGGATTTTCAACAAATTTTTTTGACACCAAGAGTCGAAGTAGAAGTTGGCACACAACCATAGAGAGTACAAATGGAACCACATGCCATGAGAACAGGTGATGCAGTTGTGGACCTAGAATTAAGGAAGTCCGACTTAATCATGGTAAATTTCAATTTACTACCAATGTTGACATTACATCGGATTCAAGTCATAGTAAGTACAGAGATCCATGACCGTGAGGCCACAATGCATGGCAAGATGGTAGAGTATAAGCAGCAAGCGTGCACCAGTGAGATGGAGGCACAGTGTCTCCAAGAAGAGAAAGCCAAAAAACTAGCTGAGAAAGAGAAGGATATAGAGGATTGAGGCCGGATAGAAAGGGCGCTCGTGAAGGCATGTGAAACCGCGAAGTTAGATCAGGATGTACTACCATAAGAAAAAGGTATTATGTTAGGTGTGGCTCTCACCGAGCTAAGGAAAGAAAATGTAGAGCTACAGGCTAGAGTGATACCCATCACACCACCGGAACAAATTCAGAGTCAACAAATTGTGATCGAGGAAGCCGTGACAGAGATCCAGGAGATGGAAAAGGCAGCTTAGACAGTTATCGATGGTATCACAGAGTTTTTGGGAAGTGTAGTCCATGAAGACCAGCTAAATGAGTTGAAGGTGCAACTCAGCGAAGCAGAATCATGGTTGGAATCCTTGAAGGGATCGATCAAAGCGATGCCCCCGCTGATACAAATGAAGAAGGATGCGAAGCTAAAAGGAATGCAACAACGTGTAACCAAGGTGCGTGAAAGAAAACAAAGAAGGGACACGCATTTGGACGAGCTCCAAACAAAAGAAGAAGTCCTTGCAGTACAGGTAATGGAAGCAATGAAATAGTTCAAGCAGTAATTGCAGGAGGCGCAACATAAAAATTGCGAACACCCAACAGACTAGCAGGTGGAATAATTCATACAGCTTAGAGCTTCAATGAAGGAAGAGGTCGACCAGATCAAAAATGCAAACGACGATTTAAAGCAGCAGGTGAATGCACCAGAGGTGTCCAGCTGAGGTGGCTCGAGGGAGAGCCACAAGTTTGTGTTGGGGGCCTGTTGGCCTGGGTTTAGACCGCATAAAGTGTGGAAGCCGACAACAGTGAAGAAGGACAATTCGCAGAAGAAAGGACCATTCGTGGAGAACAGGGAGCTGACAGAAGCGCAAGATTGGTTTAGTTAGTTAGAATGGGTCATGTGGACCATTTTGTAACCATTTAGTTTGATATATATAGGAGTATGATTGTAATCCTAGAAGAAGATCATAAGTGATCGATAGAGGTGTAGATGAACTCTGTAATGTTTTGCTCTGTTTTCAACAATTTTGTATGGATCCGCGATAAGGTGTTTTGAACTGTTTCTGCGAAGGTTATACCACAGGTTTTGATGAATGCATGAATATGTTCGGTTATGTCTATCTCTTTTGTCTTTGTTCACGTTAAATGATGAATGCAAGTGTTATTTGAGAAATGTTTAAGGCTTTGTGGTTTGGTAAATGTTGTTGATGCGAATGATTAGTTTAACCATGATGATGCGAATGTTGATTATACACTGAATATGCAAAGGAAGGAATGAATAAATTGTTAACTGCAATGTGAAGACACAATCTATGGTTTCTGTAGTTGTAGAGTGATAATTTATGCATGTCCTCCCCTAGTGCGGAAATCTGGTTCCTACAGCCCCCTTAATCATCTCAAGTGAGACTTCACTCGCTCTACGAGTGTTGTTGGAAAGGGTAAAACCTTTCTGGGCCAATGTTTAAGGGATTTTGGTTGATGTTTGTTGACAACAGTGCAAAGTGAACCCCTGTCGACAGTCACTGTGTCAACAGAAGTCAACCTAATACTCTTTGTTCTGTAACATGTCATCTATATTGTAAACCACTTAATGTATGCAATTGAATTTTCCCTTTTCTGTGACATCACATATCATGTACGAACATAATGAATACTTGCAACGGTCATCTTAACCACAAACATAACTAACATCCCTTTGAATTCCTTAAAATGCATCGTGTTTAATTCAGTGGTTTCTCATAGTACTTATAGGACTAGCCATAAAGGTATCAATTGTTTGTTGCATTAGATGCACCTGGATTGTATGTATCTTGAGTGCACTTCTGAAGAGATTTCCTAACCCAAGCCTTGTTGTGAGTGCTTCTGTTTTTATTTTCTTGGGATATTTTCCATTGAAGTATCTTTGAATTTGATAGCCTTTGCGCAACAGATCTTCATCTCGATAGCTTACTTCTTTTCGACAGTACATGGCCATGTGTCCAAAACCATCGCATGCATAGAATCTCATAGTTTGACAGTATTTTTCAATATGACCAAAGTGATTGCATCTTGCGCACCTCACCCTATTGATCCTTCTTTGGTTAGGAGATTGAAAAGTTCTAAATTTGAAGGAATCATCATACCTGAAGGACTTATCATGATTTGAGCAATGTTCTCTGTTGCATACCTTCTTTGGTGTCTTTACATAACCAGGACCTATTTTATATTCTATTGGTATTTGATCCTTCAGAATCCTGTTAAACATTGATGTGCTTTATTTTAACTTGTTCTGCACTTCATCTTCAGATTCTTCCTTGTCACATTCTGATTGCGTGCAGATAGGATTGTTTCTTGCAATAAGAACTTGTTTCTTTCCCTTTATCTCAATCAACTTGTCTTCTGAGCGAGATGTTTCTTCGTCCTTTTCCTCAAGTTGGTTCGTCAACATCCGGATTTTTTGCGCCAATTCTTCTAGCAAAGCTTTCAGTGCAGATCTCTCTTTCTCAAATAATTCCACCTTGTCTTGTGAAAAAATCAGTTGTATTTCATAGCCGACTACCTTTTCATGAATTTCTATGACAACAGATACCTGACCAGATCTGTCACGTTCTTCATACTTTGACAGTTGTTGCTACAAGAGTTTATTCTTCTTCTTTGACTCCTTCAAGTCGTCTAGGGAACTAATCAATTCAACTTCTCAGTCAATATCTATAGTATCTTCATCATCATCGGATTGACTATCCGTATTGACCTCTGGTGCAGTCTTTGGAGTTGTAACTAGCTTAGGAGGTGTTTTAAAATATCCATTGAGGAATTATTTGTCTAGTGACCCTGGCTTGCTTTGTGCAATAAGAGTTTTTTCTCGAATTGTTCTTATTCCTTTAATGTTTTCCTTCTTCTACTACATGATCCATGAAGAGTACTTCTTTAGGTTCTTCATCACAATCACTTCCTTCATATGCATTGCTTCCTTCCTTGGTGTACAGACTCTTCCTCTGTTTTGAAATTCTTCTTTCATTTTTGGGTCTTTGTTGTGTGCGTGCATTTTTTTGATCATACAACCTAGATTCCTCATCACTATCATTGTATCCATTTTCCTTGAAGGGATACTTTGAGGCATAGTGTCCTACTCCTGAAGCATTTGAAGGGTAACTTGTTTTTGTACTCACCTCGTCCTCTTTTCAGCTTCTTGACAAATTTTGATTCTTCATCCTTTGATTCATCATAGAATTCTTTGTCATGATCATGCTTATCCTTTCCTGTAACTTTAAAAGAGCCTTCCTTTCTGAGGGGAGGCTCCTTCTCAGTTCTCATCTCATATGTAGTGAGAATCCCTTGAAGCTCATCCTTCGTCATGTCTTCAAGATTAGCTCGATCTTCTAACATAGATACCTTTTCATTGAATCTTTGAGGAAAATTCCTCAATATCTTCTGCACCACTGATTCTTCATCTAGTGTGACCTCGAGACTCTTTATAGAATTGACTATCTCATCTACTCTTAAGAATTAGGATGTAATGTTCTCTTCATCTTCCATCCTCACTGATTCCAATTTCCCATAGTAGTTTTGGAATTTTTCTTTCTTTACCTTATCGTCACCTTCGTAAATACCTCTGAGTTTGTCCCAAACTTCCTTGTCTGATGCGCAATGCATAACCTTGATGAATTCATCACCATTCAAACCACATAGTAGATCATTTTTGGATTTTGCATTGCTTTCATAAATTCTCCTTTGTGCCGGATTAATGGGCACAATTGCTGGGACATCATAACCATCGACAATAGATTTCCAAACATCTGCTCCCAATGATTTCAGATAAAATTCCATATGAACCATCCAAAAAATATAATTGGTGTTGTCAAACCTTGGTTCTCTTTTGGTGGAAAGGCATTCCTACTTATCCATTTATGGGCAATTATCTATCTTCCAGATGTTAATTTGTTACTGAGGACACTCGCTCTGATACCAATTGTTGGAATTGAATTAATATTGAGAGGGGGGTGAATTAGTATTAGCGCAATTATCAACAATTTTTACCTTTTTAAATAGATTATCCTTTACTTAATTCTTATCTTCTGTTATGTATCAATAAATAAAACATTCATCCATTCATGCACCAACAAAAAGAACATAGAACACAGGAATTTTGATATGGAAACCTAATCAGGAGAAAACCATGGAATGCATCTTTATAATGAGAAAGAATACATTGAAGGAAGCACCAACTTCTTGTGTTTACCAGCTCCAACTTGAAGGAGGTACCAACCTTGGTTTGTAAGGCTTCTACCTGAAGAAATCTACAACTCCTTGTATTTCTGTAGCACCGACTTGAAGGAGGCTACAACCTCCTGTCTCCTTGTTGTTTTAGAGGAACCAACCTAAAGGACGATATGACTCCATGTCTTCTTTCCCCGTTCGTCCGCCCAATGTCCAATGCACATTTCTCTCTTATTAAACTTCAACTCCGTGCACTCTTCTGATCTTCTATCAATGGTTCTATTGTGCACTACCTTCGTATGTAGTCGATTCTCTATCACTATGCTGCATAGATCACTTTACTTCTCATTCCACTCAAATAACACTTATGTTGATGTCTTTCTTCATGTACTGTATGCTTGTTTGCAGTATGTGTCACTGATTATTTTATCATTCTACTCTGCATGACTGCAATGACCAATTGATACTGTGCTTTCAATTGATAGTTTGTTGTTATGAAATAATGCACTAGTAATAGATGGAATTGCGCACTTACTGATGTGTCCATTCTATTTAAGTGCTACAGTCTCGTAGACAATTTTCGACAACTTGTGCATCAAAATATTCATTCATTCAGTTTAACGCACTTGTCTTAGATCATCTGCTTCATGATGCACACATTGGATTCTGCTCCTGTTTTATCATTGCGCATCTGATATGGTCTTATCAACTTCTCACACTTTCACTTCTACTCATATGCATCAGCTAGACATCTACGCATCATCTTATATACTTTGCTTTTGTCTCTGTGTTTCTATCTTTCAACATCTGTGACAATTATGACGTACCGTTTGTAATACTGTCCTTCAAAACATAGCGCACTTGCGCATACATCAATATTTATTCCTTTCAAAACTTGCGCATCCACCACAGATCTACGACATCATTCTGCACACCATCAAGACTTCATTCTGCTGCATGTGTGCATTCTGCTCCTCGCTTGAGCATTCTGTTCTGTCCATGATCCCTTTGATGCCCCGAATATCAAACTGAAGCAAACACTTGAAGCTCTTATGCTCTCACCATCAAGCTTACTTCAAATCTCCAACTTGCATCTCTATTTATATAAGTCCTGCATAGATTGTATGTCCACAAGTCAGTTGTGGCATCCCTTCTTCCAAACTTCATGGATTGTGCATTTTCCACATGTCATCTTTTTCTCTATTGATGTGTCATCCTTTGTGTGATTTGCATCTTCATGGTCCACAACTTAGTGGGACTTTCCACCTTGGTGGTGTAACTTTGTGCTCTTTATGTATCATCGTTTGAGACATGTGCACATCCTTACTCTTCATCTTGATGAGTCTTCTGTCCTTGTTGTAACATCCCTTGTGGGTAATGTGCCCTTGATGTATTGATGCTTTGCGGAATCTGCACATACTCCAACTTCTACTTGGTGGAACTTTGAAATTTTCCTTGTCATCACTTGTGGGACTTGTGCACATGTTGTATCATCGGTTGTGGAATTTTCTCATAGAAAGTCTTGAGCCGATGTACTCTTCTAGGAACTTGTGCGCTTTCCACTGACTGAAAGCATCCGCTGATTGGCTAGATTTGCACACTTTAAAGATTGTCGAACCATAGGTTGTTCCTTACTACTTGCGAACTTCCAACCTTTTACCAAGAAACACTTGCACATACTAGAGACTTCTTTCAACATGTTTGCACACATGTGTTATTTGCTCAATCAAATCCTTGGTTGCTTGTGCACAAGTACCTTTGTCCAACCAATATTTTGACTGTTATCATGAAGGTGTATGACATGGTGGACTTTTCTTTTGCGTAGGTACATCATGTAGTGGGATACATTACTTGTGCTCTTCTTTGAGCTGAATCTGCATGATGTATCCTTAGACACACACCTTTAGACTAAATGCACCTTCTAGATATACTTATTCACATTGGCATCGAAGTCCTTCCCCATCTTGCGCACACACTCCTTCAAAGTGGTTTCCTTATACTTCTTCACATTGTTGTAGGAATGTTGTATCCACTTTGACATCATTTGATATCAATGACTCACACTAATTCAGTTGACATCCTCTTTGACATTAGTTGACATCAATGAAAACCAAATTTCAGCATCAAGTGTAGGTAGAATAATTTTTGTGTTAACTAGAGGACTATTTATATGGTCATTAGTAATCATTGGTGGGAAACTATTGGTGGATAGTGGATAAAGAGTAGTTAATGAGAGTAAGATAACCCATAATCCAAAGAGGAAATGCTCCTACGTTATTACAAATTGGTTTTGTATGTTGTACAGAGTTGCTATGAGGCATTTTCAAGTTCAATCCGGTTGGTAGAAATGTAGGGATCTCTATGATCATACTAAAGAGCAATTGGAAGTGTTGTATGAGGCAAGAATTGTGAGTACCTACCTAGCTAGTATTATGCATTGGTAAAAGTTAATATCATGACACAAGTGTTAACAAAGTACAAGACTCTGCTATGGACACTGTTATGAGAATTGGAGGTGTTAGGAGTGGAAATCATTAGTGTATTTGTTGGTGGAATTGGGTTAAGTTTGAAATGAAGGTTTACCTAAGGGAAAACTAAGAAACCTGAGTTTTGCTTTTCCCCAATGGTTGATGGTCTGGCTCAGGGATTCCTTTTGAGATGAAAGGTTAAAGGTCTTATATATCCTATGGTTAGGTGGTTCATGGACCTTCCCAAGTGTGAGAAACCTGCAACAATTAATTAATGAAAATACACGAGATAGTAGTAAGAACATAACTCAGAATCACTTTATTGATCACATGCCACTTCGAGGGGGCAACCTCCTTTGAGAAAGCTCAATACAAATAACTTCACGGTACCTTCATTGGCCTCAACACACACTTATATACTAAGTCTATTTCCAATACTATGGGTCAATACCATGGGACATATAATACTACGGGATGACTTACAAATCATATGCGTCCAATACTATGGGTCAATACCATGGGCTAATACAAATTATGGATCAAAAAATACTACGGGATGACTTACAAAGCATATGTGTCCAACAACAATATACTAACAAAGTAAAGAGAAGGGTTGACACGGGTTCCTAACATCCCCTATCCCTTAGAAAAATTTTTGTCCTCAAAGCTTTAGATGTGGAAATTGATGCGGAATCTGAAGGAGTGGTTCCCCTGTAGCATCGTCGAGTTGCATTCTGTGCCACTGAATTAATGCCTCTGTGATAGAGTGAGAGAGAAGCTGGTGCCTTTTGAGCTTCAAGGAGGATTGCTTGGAAGGATGTAGATGAAGAAGAACCATACCAGCTGCATGAAAATCGTTCTCAGAACGGTCCTGATCGACGTGTTGTTCCAGTCGAATTCTTGCCATGTGAAGATTGTCTTGCAGAATGAGAAGAATTTGATCGCGGTTTCAAAGAACCGAGTCAATTCCCTGAACTGGGGAACTACTGAGGGTGTATGGAAGAAGAGCTGGCGGTTCCTATCCATAGACTGCTTCATATGGTTTCATTTTAGATGTGGTATTGTACCACCAGAGCACTTCAAGTAAATCCATAGAAATAGTTGTCCAAATCCGTGTAGGGATGAGCAAGGGTTCGAGCAGTCTAGAAAGAAGTGTCATTTTACCCTTGTTGACCTCGCAAGTATCACAGTCAGCCACCATCTGTTGAATTGTCATTTTTATTCCTTTCCAAAAGAAGTTACATTGTTCCCGGTCATATGTTTTGAGGAACTCAGAGTGCCCTGCCGATGGAGAAGCATGGAGTTCAGAGAAGGGATAGCCCTGTTGACTAGATTGCAACCAATGTGGAACAAGTAGAGAAATAACTGTAAGAGAAAATGGGTCATCAAGTGTGCGAGAAGGAGAATCTGCCACCAAGTTGTCCTTACCCTTCTTGTAAGTGATCACATAGGCAGAACCCATGAGTTGGATAACCCATTTCAGGTATACTGGGGAGGAGACCAGTTGTTCCAGGAAATTTCTAGTCTCTGGAGATCAGTCTTGATGCAGAAATAATTCCCTAATAGGGATGGCTGCCGCTTCTGTACTGCATGCAAAATAGCCATCAGTTCCTTTTGAGATGTAGATGCTGCTAAATTCTTATAGGAAAGGTCTCTTGAAGGCGGTAAGCCCACTAGTTCAACAAGGACACCTGCATATCTATCCAAGGAAGTAGTAGAGACTATTGATGGGTGCATCTGAATGGAATGGAGATGCGCAATGACACCATGTGAATTCTTCTTAACGATCTTTTCCAGATGATGTGAACTGATGATGCGAAGAGACCCTGGTTGTAAGCCCGTAAATTTGTGTTGTTTCCCATTGACAGAAAACTGCATCCAAAGTTCAACAAAATCCCATAAAATGGGGCCAAGAGTGCATAACCATTGAACACCCAAAACCACATCACATCCGGTTAAGGACAAGGAAAACATGTCAGAGTGCAGGTTATAATCTTCTAGAGAGATACGCACATTGTGACACTTCCCCTTGCAAGGTAAGGTGCCCCCATTGGCAACCATGACTTCAAAGTTGGAGCAAGGATGGAAAAAACAATTAGCCTGTTTGGCGATCCGAGGGTCAATGAAGTTATGAGTGCTACTAGAATCAATGAGTATGGTAAGAGGGAGCTTCTTGAAGTAACCCCTGACCCGCATTGTTTGTGGGGTGTTGACGTCGGTTATAGCATGGAGAGAGATCTCTGGTGGGTCGTCCTGAGATGGGGGGTCAAAAGGCGGGTGTTGAATGTCGACCTGATCATCTATTGTATCTAGATCTTCTTCACCAAGTTCAGAGGTAGGTGAAGAATCCACATCCAAGAGATAGAGCTTTTGCTCAACATCTATGTCCCCAACTGAATTTCTCATCACAATTATAACAAAGCCCTTTTTCTCGGTGTGCTCACATCTCTGGTTCAAACAAATGCTTGATAGGAGTTGGTCAAGGAGCGGGAGTGATGGGAGGTCGTTGGGAACCCATATTTCTGAAGGGAAAAAAGGTGGGTTTGGAGCGTTGTTGGGCTGCGATCTTGTCCTCTACCAACTTATCCAACCCTAGGACTTCCATAATTGTGTTGGGACAAAACATTTTGACCTTTGAGCGGATTTCATCCTTGAGACCACTGATAAAACAACTCATGTAGAATTCATCAGACAATCCTTCTATGTGATTGGTCAGTTTCTCAAATTTTTTTCTGATACTCTCTCACTGTGCCAATTTGGAAAAGTTTAGTGAGTGCTCCTATGAAGTCATCAAAAGCACTACGACCAAATCGTTGCAAAAGGAGTTGGAAAAAATCTCTCCAGTTTGGCTTGTGATGAGCTTTGATGTACCAACAGTACCATTGAAGGGCTTCCTATTCCAAATGAAAGGATGCAAGTGGAACTTTCTGAACATCAAAAGTATTATGCAGACTGAAATATTGTTCTTCCCGGTATATCCATCCAGTCGGATCAATACCATTGAAGCAAGGAAAATCAAGCTTCGGCCCATGAAAAATGTTGGAAGAGGAGAACCCAGTGGCTGCAAAATATTCTGGCTATAGATTATTGTTCATGGCTGAATGTTGAAGATGGCGGCTGAAATTTTTTTCATCCAGATCCTAGAGTTTGGTTTGGATGGCTACAAGTGCTTCCTCCATGGTTTTTGCTCCTGCACGGGTGACAACCATAACCAGGAGTTTTTTGAGTGGGTAGATAAACAAAAACAAAAACTATTTTAGTAAAGGAAAATGTGAATTTGGGAAAAAATTTGATGGGTAATTTGGGTTTGACTAGGTTTTGGACACTTTCAAAGGGATAGGGAAGCAGAAAATGGGGATTTCAGAAGCGGGGTGAAAGAATGAGAAAATTTAGTAGAGAGGGACAAAGAAGCAGAAATATGAAATGAACAATGTGGTAAAATTTGAAGGCGATTGGGTGAAAATCGAAGAAGTTATGGAAAACCCTAAAAATAGACAAACGTGAAATTTATGGCGTTGGGAAGTGGAATTTGGGATAGGGTCCTCAGGAATGAAATATGCAGAATGGGATTGCAGGGGTATCAGGGAAGTCTCAAGGGAAACGATGTTAAAACAAGGGATATATGGTGGAAAAATAGATTTTTTTATTATTTTTTTTAGAAATGGATCTTCAATGGCGCGGAAGGGATTGGCAACAGATGGATCTGCAACAACGCGGAAGTGATCGGAAACAGATGGATCTGCAACGGTCTAGAAGTGATCGGAAACAGATGGATCTGCAATGATGTGAAAGTGATCAACAACAATTCTGGGCAAAGGAATCTGTGATTTATCAGCTGAAAATAGATATGGACCCCAGGTATGCCCGGCTTCCTAATGGTTCAGGGGATTCACTCGGCCACCAATGTTGTCTGACGGCTTGCGTATTGGGGTAGTGCCCCTCACTCCATGGTGCAGGTAAAACTAATAACTGCTTTGCCACAAATGAGAGCCCTTGGTTTACCTCATGGGTGGGAACTAGTCAATCAGGTAGGGGTCGTTTCCCTTTTCGCTGGTAGGTCCTCTCAATGAACCAACTACTTCGGGGTTCCTGTGGTACTCCTCAAAATGAGTTTTAGGGCTTATTCCCAAGTACTTCCCACAGTTAAGCGGATAGGGATTATTCCCAGATCCGAACCTGCAACAGATGTGAAAAAACAATTTGGCAGAAATTTCACCTAGTGAGCCCAAGAAAGTGCTCTAATACCATATGTGAGGAACCTGCAACAATTAATTAATGAAAATACATGAGATAGCAATAAGAACATAACTCAGAATCACTTTATTGATCATAGGCCACTTCGAGGGGGTAACCTCCTTTGAGAAAGCTCAATATAAATAACTTCACGGTACCTTCATTGGCCTCAACACACACTTATACACTAAGTCTATGCCCAATACTATGGGTCAATATCATGGGACATATAATACTACGGGACGACTTACAAAGCATATGCGTCCAATACTATGGGTCAATACCATGGACTAATACAAACTATGGATCAACAAATACTACGGGACGACTTACAAAGCATATGCGTCCAACAACAATATACTAACAAAGTAAAGAGAAGGGTTGACACAGGTTCCTAACACCAAGTTAGTTTCCCTTGGATAATCTAATTCTAGAAAAGACAAATAAGTCTACTTACCCTACTTATTATTAATTTTCTAGTACAATTTTTATATGTAATGAGAAAATTCCTTTTCTAGACGTCTAGATGTATGGTCGGTTAGAATTATTTTGTAAGAAAATTAGAAGTTAAAATCATTTGAAATAAACACATAAAATTGATACAGCAAAACAAATATTTTCTCAAGATTCTAGAAACAAAAATCATAAGCATATATGAATATTTTTCTATAAATAAGATAAAGGGAAGACCCTTTTTAAGCATGACAAAAACCTAGAGTTTTAATAAAAAATCTCATATACAAATTGTTATGACAAATGCAAAGAGTAAATTCTTTGTTTTGTTTTATAAACATTAAAATCTAAGAGTAATAAAGATTTGTCTATATCCAATCTCCACATTCATACATTGTGACAGTGGATATACAAGTTACATGAATATTTTTCTATAAATAAGATAAAGGGAAGACCCTTTTTAAGTATGACAAAAACCTAGAGTTTTAATAAAAAATCTCAGCATGACAAAAACCTAGAGTTTTAATAAAAAATCTCATATACAAATTGCTATGACAATGCAAAGAGTAAATTCTTTGTTTTGTTTTATAAACATTAATTAAAATCTAAGAGTAACAAAGATTTGTCTATATCCAATATCCACATTCATACATTGTGATAGTGGATATACAAGTTACATACACTTTTAAAATATCCAATATTATCCATTGTCTAGATTCTTTGGAAGCTAATAAGATGTTAACTCCCTCACTAACTTTTTAAATGGAAAATTTCTTCCTAAAAGTGCCAATTATGGTGAATGTGGTGCTCACGGAGTGATTTTATTGAATAGGTCCCATTACTTTTCACTGCATCTAAAGTGTGGCAGAGGTTCAAATATGAAGGCATAATTGTTGGCACTGTGGTGTGTTGTTAGAGTTGCTAATATTTTTGGTCTAGTTTCAGTGAAGATCTTTGGTGATTCGCTTGTGACTATCAAATAGGTGCATGGAGAATTTGACATAAAGGTTCTCGACTTGACCGGTTGGTGTAGGAGAATTATGGATGAGCTTAAGCTACTCAGGTCGATTTCCTTGGAGCATGTCTACAGGGAATTTAATGAACATGTAGACTGTTTGTTGAAACTGGCCTTAGAAGGAGAGGAGGGCATATTGTTTTGGGAAGAGTTCTGGGATAATGAGATGATAGATTCTGGCTCATATATTATCATGATTTGATACTGCTATCCTATTTATATAGACACTAGGACTATTTGGCTTCTTTTTGTAAAATTTTGTATTATCTAAGGCACTCGTTGAGAGGGATGCTCTTTGGACAATTTGGCTCTTTGATAAGACCTAATCATGTACTGTTTGATTCAGATTATGAATATCAATAGTATGCTTTTTTTCGCGGGAAAAAAAGAAGAAGAAGTGGAACTCATAACTCGGTACTAGCAATGTGTCAAATGCTCGACATAAAAGTCAAGAGTGTGAGTCCTCTTAGTGCCTAATAAGGCATGGTGTGGGTCATAGTATCCCAAAAACCCTCCTACCTTCACATCGCTCCCAAACAAAGTAATCGGAATGGTAATATGTCCGAAGGTTTTTTCTATGTTCAAAGCAAACCCAATTGCATTGGCACCTCTCAAACGAGAAGACATGTGTTGAGACCATGTTTTGAGTAAACCTGGGGCACTGATGTGCTAGACCACCAACTCATAAAGAGGTTAATGGACTAGCAGTAATGACCACAAGCATTGAATATATCAGAGTGACACCAATCACTATTGGGGAGGCAAGATAATAATATTGGAAATTATGCTAATTATAAAACCATTGAATGATATTAAATGGGTATATAATCCTATAACCTTAAAAACATTAACCAGATATTTATATATTACATACATTGTGATACAAGGTATAGTTCGAACAACTATATAACGAGAATTGGTTTAATTAGTCTAGGATGGATTATTGGTATGGAGATCTAAATTTATACATGAGGGGTTATTTGAAGACCCTGGGATACCATATATTTATTTTAATCTAGGTATACTATAAAATAGTATAATAATAGTGATCTCTTCAATTCTAGAAAAGAAATTAAATTGTAATATGTGTATCTTAGGGAAGAAACCCTTTGTTTATAATCGTTTCATGTGAGTGCATAGTAAATAGTGCTAACAATAAAATGGTTTTCGTAATCTTGGATATCTTTGAAAAGATTTGAATACGATCATATCTCTTATTCACAAGTCAACTTTAAATTAACACTAAGAAATGCAAATTCAAATTGAATATTGTATATTGTTGTGCTATTTATAAATAACTCTAGGTAATGATAATTATTCAATTAATGTTTGATCTATTAAATTAAAGATGAACACAAGAAAATACATGACATAAACTATAAAATCATTGTTTTATTTAGTTTAAAGGAAATTCATGGGTGAATATTACATCTCTGGCATAAAAAATGGTGGTGGGGTCTAATTATAAAGTGTAGGCTAGCTAGCTTACCTAAATTGGATGAGGAAAGATCCATTGGCTTCAACCACCAGTAGTCTTGGCTTCCAGGGAATGACAATTGTGCAAGAACACAATCAAATTTTTTTTGATCCCATTGAAAGATATGATGCCAGAAGATACCACTTGGGAACCAACAAACATTATACAACCATTTATGCACCTTCAGTGTTGAGCACAACCTTGCTTTTGAAGGGGTAGATCATGTTAGGGTCCTACCCTAACCTTCCTTACTTTAGGAGTTAGCCATACATTGTATAATTCCATCTCTTTGAAATAATGTCGAGTAAGTTAGTGATCAACAATCAATGTGAAAATAGTCTCTTTATCAATTAAGACCCACAAGGAAGTTGGTAATTGTTAATTATTTGGCCATGCCAAGTAGTTAGGGTTTTGGATTTGGGAAGGCTATTTAAAGAGCTACACGGCTATCAAGGGTTTTGTCAGGAATTATTGTAACATATATCTTCTTAAGTGAAAGATAACCCTACCTCAAGAGGACTGTGAACATTGCTTCTTAAAGTTATTCTTATAATATAAATCTTATTTCCTACCATATTTCTATTTCTATTGTCTAATGTTCTTATTCATCTCTATGAAGTATGGTTTATTGCATCTTAACCTATGTATATCATGTATTGTTTTAAGTTTCGGGACTAAAGAACACCACATGACTAATACCATAATAAGGCCCATAGTATTTCTTATCTCAAAGATCTTACATTATAAAGATTCATCATTCATATAGGAAATTACATATTCAATTCACAAGTATTTACATATAATTCTTTGACACAACTCTTGTATCAATAACATATTTTTGTATGGTAGATATACTCACACAGAGATTATAATAATAGAAGTTTGAATTATTTCATATTCATCACATAGATAACAAGTAACATCAATGCATTCTTTGCGTCATGAGGTGCTTTCTACAACCCAAGTGGGTGATATGTATCATGTATGTAATGCTTACGTGGCATACATCGGATCCTATATATATATATATATATATATATATATATATATATATAAAACCAATCACATGTTGGCTACATTGTAAAATACATTTATATAAATATATATCGATTTTCATTTTCATATTCCATTGAATTCAAACTGAACAATTTCAAACTCTATGTATTTGGATATTGGGAGAGAATTTGGATATCTCGATGATAAATTTCTGCATTGTTGAAGGTTAGTATTTTTAAATATGGATATGTACAATTAGGTTAAAAATACATATCCATATTTAAAAATACGTGATGAGATTCCAAGGATAGGTAATAATAATTAACTATTCTACTTTCTATATTCAACGATAAAGGCATTCAATCTTTAATTGAATATAGGGTTTTATCTCAGTGCCAATATATTTTACAATAAGTATAAGATACATCCATTAAGGCTTAATGCCTTGGTGCATTGATATTTACATAGTAAACGAAACACATATATTTAATATGTGAATTTCTAATTTAAACAACAATTTTTTCATTCACTTACTACATGCCCAACTCATGAAGTCTAGGTTATTTCAATTGTATATTACAAATAATGCCCATGTTAGAGTAGGTTGAATTAATGATGTTAAAGCTTAAATCGATCTACACGAAAAATAATGAGTGCTCATATATATTTTAAAAACAAAACTATCATGTTTCAAGTGATAATTGATAGTGATATTAAACATTCAAACATGCTATAATAACACGCTCAACTTCCAAGATTTCCTAACCATCACCCATATGAAATAAAGAGTTTACACAACAATATCAAATATTATTGAAAATTATAATTTTGAAATTTCTATATACAACAATATAAATTTATGAGGTTGCTAGGTTTTATTTATTTATTTATAGAATGCATAAAGAAATATACTCTACTCTTTCTTCATACATATGTTATTTATTGAATTTTTTAATTTAACATAACTGTCAATATCCAAATAAAAATTCATATGCATGCCATATCTCAACAAAATCATAAAAAATTATTAAAATGTTAGATCTCCATAACCTTAACCTAACTGTACATATCTTAATTGTACATGGTATTCATATTTGCGTTATGATCTAATATCCCTCTAATTTGAAATATATGCATTAGGAAATGTGAGACAATCTAATAACATTGTTAGAATGGATTGACTTTAGTGATATTACATTTTGTATGATATCATGCTTCCCAAAGAATTTTAAGGGCTTGAATGGTGTTCAATTTCAACCTCATTTCACATATCAAAATTCTAATTCGATTCAATTGCCACATTAGTCGAGGAGATAGAATCACCATAGTTAAATAGTGGAAACCCTAATCTAATTTAGTTACCATGGTTATCTAAGTAGATAGAATGCCTATAGTTGAAGAGTCAAAACCCTAATCTGTTTTGTTACCATAGTTATCCAAGTAGATAGAATCACCCTAGCTAAATAGTTGAAACCCTAATATAATTTAGTTACTATTTTGACTATATATTAGCATCTAATACTATAATGTGGTAATTCAATAATAAAAGATTGTACATAAAATACTTTACTTGAAGTAATTTTGGTTGGGTACCCTAATCTAATTAACACAAATAACACTCAACAACTAGAATCCAAGAGTTCAATAGATCGCAAAGTCATTGCTGGAGCAACAAAACTTGTGGTTGATACATTTGTTATGGCCAAAGCTTTCCATCCATCAGTTCTATCCTCTCTGTATGATATCATTCAATTTGGCCAATTTGTATGGTCGAAACCCTAATTTCATTCAATTTCCACAATTAGTCGAGTAGATAGAATTACACTGTTAAATAGTTGAAATCCTAATTTGATTCAATTACACTGAGGTACATATATGATCTATTGATCTATGTCTTTAGATGGATATTTGAGTTATAATCTTACAGAAATCTATGCATTGGGAAATGCATATATGTCCTAATAGTATTGTTAAGATGCATTTATTTCACTAATATTACATTTTGTATGATATCATTCCATTAAACAGTCAAAACCCTAATCTAATTTAGTTTATGTAGTTAACCAAGTAGATAGAATTTGTTGGAAAGTTATTTTTTATTGATGTCAATAGGGTTAAGTAATATGTGATATGGTCATTGATGTCAAAGTGATGTTGATGATGATGCGGAAATTGTAGAGGAAGATTGATTGAGTAATGTTGAAGAAGCCTTGGAGCCTCAGGAAAAGAACTCTTGACACAAATGTATATAAATCCAAAGTGGTCCCCTTATGGAGTAGTTGTTAAGCATGACCCTCATGGGAAGACACTTTGAGTTTACCATGATGATGTATAGTGTAAAGATGTCCCTAAATTTGCCTTGATACAATGTTGAAGAAACCCCTAAATGAATGATAATTGGTTCATATGACCATGATGATATGAAGTGTAAAGAAGTCCCTAAAGATGTCCCAAAACAATGTTGGTGAGAAGTGTGAAGAATTCCCTAAAATAGTGGTGTTGGGTCCACATGACCATAATGATGGGTCCATTGACCCATGTTGAAGAAGCCTCTAAATGTGTTCCAAATAAATACTGGTGTGAAGTGTGAAAATTACTCAAAGTAATCATGATGGGTTCCCATGACCCTGAAAGTAATGATGGGTCCACATAAAGAGGAAAGAAACGCCGAAAGGAATATGGATGTGTCCACCATGTAGTGATGATGACAGGAATCCCCAAAGTCCCTTTGATGAATATATGAAGTGATCCTTCAAAGTAATGATGATGGGTCCACATGACCCCAAAAGTAATGATGGGTCCACATAAAGAGGAAAGAACCCAGAAAGGAATGAGGATGTGTCCACCATGTGGCGATGATGAGGAGAATCCACAAATCCCCTTTGATGAAGATATGAAGTGATCAAGAAGGAAATTTAAAGACCCATGATGAATCCTTGAAGTGGCGTATTGACACATTGAAGTAACCCTTAAAATATGGAGATCCTAAATTTAGAGATAAGTGGAATGCAGTACCTAAAGCAAGTAAAAGGAATCTTGGAGGGTATAAATAGGAGGAGATACTTCTCATTTTCTCATCAATTCTTCTCCCTCTTTCTATTGTGCATCTCTAAGGAGAAAGTCTCAACTTTTGTTGTAAGGGCTATGCGATGACATGATCTAGGGTTTCTTTAAGTGAAGGAAATAGTGCATGATTATGGTTTCTTTATTCTTTATTCATATTATAAAAGGTATGGTTCTTAGTTATGGTATTCTCGTGTGATGATACATGTCTCTTGTGCACTAGGGCCCATATTTTTTTTTATCTTGGATATGGTATGAATCTTAGAGCTTCTCTCTTGGTGAATCTTGTTGAAGATCTTGCATAGAGTATTGTGAACATGCATAGATTATGATGATACTTACATAGATTATGGTGATGATCTTGGTATAGATCATGGTGATGGAATAGATCATGATTATGTTATTGCCATATATTATGGTGATGATATTGGTATATATCATGTTGATGGCATATATGATCATGATGATGTTATTGGAATATATTATGGTGATGATCTTGGTATAGATCATGGTGATGGAATATAACATGATGATGTTATTGCCATATATTATGGAGATGATCTTGTATAGATTGTGGTGATATAGCATAGATTATTATAGTGAACTTGTTATGTTATGGTGATTATGGTGATGATATTTGCATAGATCATGGTGATTATCTTAGCATAGTTTATGGTGATATTGGCATGGATTAGTTTGATGTTATTGGCATGATCTAGGGTTGTTCTCTTGGAATGACCTAGGGTTAGAAGGTGATAATGATGTTAAAGGTTTGAAGAAGAAAACATATAAAGTATATGGGTGATTGTTTATGGGATTTGATTACACTCTTTGGAGGAATATATGTGGTTCTATTCCATAAATTTTTGTACAAGTTGACAGAAATAGTGATACAAGTACTAGTTGATAGAGACAGTGATATAGGTACAGGTTGATAGAAACAATGATACATGTACAGGTTGACAGAGACAATGATATAGGTACATGTTGATAGAGATAGTGATACGGGTTGATAGAGACAATAATACAAGTACATGTTGACAAATACAACGATATAGGTACAGGTTGAAAGAGACAATGATAGGAACAAGGACACATAGATAGTGACAGAGGCAGGTTGACATTCTTATACATATACACTAGTACAAAATGGGTGATAAATGAATAAATTTGGTCACGTGACCACTGGTCTTAAATTAGCAGTCACTTATCACCCAACCAAATTTGTAATTTATCACTTGGTCATAAATTGGTTGAATTGCTTCATGCATTGGCCATATATTTAGTCATTTATTTGGTCATTAATTGTCGTTATTTGGTCATCAATTGTAAATGGTCATTAGTTATCATTGTTTGGTAGTACATTTAGCCATTTATTTAGTCATTGATTGTTTTTAATTGGTCATTTATTTAGTCATTGATTGTTTTTAAGTGTCCATTTATTTAGTGATCGATTGTTGTTTACTAGCCATTTATTTAGTTATTGATTGTTGTTAAGTGGTCATTTATTTAGTCACTGATTGTTGTTAACTATTCATTTAATTAGTCATTGATTTATGTAGATAGGGCACAGAGGAATCGAACCACCAACCTCTTTCCTGTAAGGCAAGTCCTCCTCTTCTATTGAGTTAGCACCCTTAAATAGAATCAAATTTCATACTAAATATCACAAAATCGTACAAACATTAACACACTACGATTCCAACTGTAACATAAAATATATCACAAAATCTTAAAAACCTTAAAGGATTCATCACAAAGGAAGATAAAGACAATAAAATACTTTGGCTTCCAAGTGAACTGGATTGACGAGCAAGGTATTGAAACAAGTTCTCAATGACAAATCCAAATAGGGTGGCTATAAATATAATCGAAGAGTTAATCTCAATCAATCGCAAGCTTGGCCTATTTCTGAATAGCCAATGATGGAAAGATTGGTCTTGTGTGACATACCTGTGATATATCTTGCAGTAATCATGTTATGCCATAGGTATAAGGAAAGGAACAAGACCATATAGTCCAAAGAGCATATATAACTAAATAATAATAATAAAAACACAAGCCCTTATAGTCCAAAGGACGAAAATAATTAATTTACAAGGAAATGATGGAGCCAATATACTCCAAAGGACATAAATAATTATATAATAAATGAGAAAATTTCCAAGGAAAGATAATATGTGGTCTATAAGACTGTCACATTTATAGTATGTAATAGACATATTATCCCCAAAACCTGGTCCAATTCAAACCATCGCCCAAGTTACAAACCAAAAGGCTCTTCAATAATGTGATTGTTATAATATGCTTATTTGGTTTCTAAATAACTTCCTATGGTCTAAAATGTCATGCTATGCAAAATTATTTTTGTAGTAATCTAACACTGGAAGTTAATTTATTTCTCTTTCATTCTTCAACAACACTTTTGTGCTTTCTATTAAATTGTGCACTTTTTCCTATCTAATATAATTTTGAAGTGTTCAAAACTAGCATTTTATGAAAATGAGTTTAGTGCTATATCGTTATGCTATGTAATCTAAATGGCATTATGATCCAGACAACCAAGTGCAATATGTCTCTCAATATAATAATATTTTTGACATGAGTTTATGTGCAAGAAGACGTTAATGAGTGGTGAAAAAACAGTAATTCACGCTTCTGCATCCTTAACTAATGTTAATGATTTGAATCCTTTTTCTTTAATGATTGGTGAAAAAAAAAATTCATTATTTTGCATCCTTGACTAATGTCAGTGATTTGACTCATTTTTCCATATTGCAGGATGCACAAGGGCTACAAAAATCACCACCTCATTTTCACATATTAGCTCACTTAATATCATGCCATAAGTTGGACATGCTACAATCATCTAAGTGATCATGTCATAATTCATTTCATCTCACAAATTATGTATTGCAATCAGTAAAAGGTGATAAATACATTAAAATCCATGATCTGCCAATGCAGAGCTTGTACTTATATTGTACCATTAATATACTAAGATAAATAAATTGCAAGGGGAAATTCATGAAGCATGGATTTTCAATATATCACGAGTTTAGATTTATGACAACAAAACAAAGCAAAAGAAGAATGTGTGCATATAACATAAATAAAAAGGAAAGAAAGAACAATCACAACAACATTCACAAGAACATAGAAAATGTCATGAACCTCGTTTTCCACTCGTAGTTGCTTGTACGTATATTCAAATGATTATCATAGATGGAGGTCTTAAGCGCACTATATCATGATGTTGCATCCATTTGTGGTGATCACTGAAATTAAAAATGGTGGGGCTCTTGATAACATAACCAATATACCCAATGCCTCTGGAACAAAATTGTTCACCCTACTACTAAGGACTTCCTAACAACATATTCATCATGATGTCCCCATTACATCGTTGTCACATGATAATTATTACATAGAACTTGTGTATAAGCCAGCAAAAGAAAAAATACACTATAAGAGAAAATATAAATGATGACCATTTGGGGGCTAAACATGTCACTTTCTACACAGCAAGAGACTTTTATGTCAAATATTTACTTATGAAACTACAATAAAAACATGGTAACATGAAATTTATAGCCAGAAATTAAAATAAGATAGCACCAAAATAAATAGCCTAGACAAAAATGTTTATGTGTATGATGAGATTCTACACAAATAGCTTGTGGTAAAATGGCAAGTGATTGCTAGATTTTATGGAAAGCACTTTCAAAGAATCTTTACCTATATTTTAAAAATAATGCATTCATTAACTCTTTCCAAATAAAAGAAAAATGTCAATCAATAAGGAACCTCAAAAGCACAAGGCAAATAAATTATTAGTCATTTAAGAAACTCAAATTGGAAACTAGAAGTCATCATCATATGTGAGACAAACTTACCATCACTAATTATTCCAACAAGTAGTTATGTTTCCTCTCCTGATGGAGCTGCTACAATCCGTAATTGGATATTAGACACAAGGGCTTCACTCAATAAACCACTATCATAGCACGTTCATTTGTGGCATATGAAACAATACCCCTAATTTCACTAAATATTGGAAAATACCTTCCAAAATTGTTTTTTTTTACCCCCTCCCAATATGCCTTCCCAATTTTAAAAAACCCCTATTTTCACTAGATACTGTATGTAACAATTTTTTCAATAACATTTTTTATACCCCTTTATATTTCTACCTTTCATTAACATTTTTTATACCCCTTTATATTTCTACCTAGTATATTGATATAATACCCCTCTTATGACCCCACATGCATTCTACAATGCACCTTGCTTCTTTTGATGCATAATGTGGATGCACATTACTTCACCCACAATGCAATTACTCAACCACATATCATTATGATTTGCAACATCTAATGGTCTAATGAAGAGATAGGAGATCACTTCTTGTATGTCACTAGAGCCAATGCACATAGTATAGCAGTTAGATTGCATGTTGCAATTCCCCAATCACTGACTAAGCCTATTGTGAGCTAGGTATCCAAGCCCCCAGGTCCTGTAACAAGATCTAGGAGGCTGACTAAAGCTCCCAAGGCCTGTAATAGGCATGAGTGGTTGGGTATTCAAGCCCCCGAGGCCTATCGAGGTCCTATAACATACCCTGGAGGCATAGAGACTCCCAAGGCTATTGGTAACAATTGGTTGTCAATGACCACTGTCTCTCGACTATGATCGACTGGGAACCCACTTCACCAAGAAACCCCTGGCCTCAAGCATGCCTCAAGACGCGATTTCCCTGCATACTGGTAATCCCGAGCCTTGCCTCAACTTTATTTCTCATCCGACTATGATCCCTCCATCTCCATTTGGCAGATATTTGTCATCCCGCCCATAAAAAAAGACCCCAAAGTATTTTTGTATTGTTACATTAAATAAGAAAAACCCTTTGCCCCTTAATATATAAGCAATATAATTTTTAGGTTTTCATGAATATTTAATACCTCAATATGAATGAACGTGATATTATATTGCCTTCTAGTGAAGCCACCATGATATTAGAATATCACAACATATTACCATGCTATTATGTAACAAATTCGTTTTGCGCTCAATCACAATCATTAAATTATTAGTTTGTATAAAATCCAATTTATACTCTTACATCTTACATGTATCAGAGTGCTTTGGGAAAAAAAAAATTGTATCTTATTCTTAACCTATCTAACTTGTGATGCTAGTTTAAGAAAAAAATAGATTGTATTTGCATAAGTCATAAGTATTGAAAAAAGAGAATACCTAGATAAGCAACTGGATACTTGTTATCTACGATATAAATTGAAGCTTCCATCTTTTAATCTACTGTCAGTACAACACTTTGTAAAATGTTGTAATCAAGGATTATATAATGAGTTAAAAAAAAATCTAAACAAATGCTGGAAGCTAAACAAATGTGCCCTGGTGGAACAAATGACCTACCCCACTTATGGATGGATGATTCAGTTGGATCTCACTCATATTAGTTTCATATCAATTAAAGAAGGAATCTGTAAGGGAAGGAAGAATGTAATCACTCCTCGAGGGTAGGGTTTTAAGCGTTCTCGCTATATAGCCTAGAAGTGTTGCACCAAATAGATTTTTTTCCACCCTCGGAAAAATTCTTGACGTCATGGGTATTACACAAGAATTTCTACACTCAATAAAAATTAGAAAAACAAAATGCTTTGATCCTAAAGATTGATTTGGTTAAATCCTATGACCAGGACAATTGGGATTTCCTTAAGTTGGTGCTCCTTCAGATAGGGATGCCTCGGTTAGTATTTAACTGGATTATGGCCTGTGTTAGATCAACAAACTTTTATGTTCTGATCAACGGTAATCCGTCTTCATTTTTCAAAAGTTTCAGGGGTCTTTGACAGGGCTGCCCTCTGTCACCTTTATTGTTTTTACTGGTAATAGAAGGATTGAGTAGATTGATTGTTAATGCTAAAAGAGAAGGCAAGATTAGAGGTATATCATTTTCAAAATCCCTTTCCATTACACATTTGCTAGTCGTGGACGATGTGATTCTTTTGTCTTGGCTGCTACATAGGAATGGTTGGAATATGCGAATATAATTGGTATCTATTGTAAAGCTACTGGTATGCAAGTTAGTCACAACAAATCAGTATTTTTCACTAATATGGAAGAGGGTTCTTTGGATCATCAGATACATGATCTATTTCCTTTTAAATGCTCTAAGTTGGATGATGGGGTCAAATATTTAGGATTTAATATTAAACCAAATTGTTATGGTTTACTTGACTGGAGATGGCCAATTCAGAGGTTTGAAAAGAGAATTAATTCTTGATGTTTGAAATTTTTTTCATTAGGAGGAAGACTTATATTAATAAATTCAGTGTTAAGTAGTTTACTTGTTTACTCGGCGTTGATGGCACAAATTCCTTCTTCGATTTTGCATAAAATTAAAATTTTAATGTT
The DNA here is from genome assembly GCA_027924585.1 of Larix kaempferi. Lineage (NCBI taxonomy): Eukaryota > Viridiplantae > Streptophyta > Pinopsida > Pinales > Pinaceae > Larix > Larix kaempferi. The sequence goes on along the minus strand of BSBM01001409.1, from coordinate 2,056,449 downwards.
CATATTCTTATGGTCGGGAAACAAAGAGGGAGGTCACTTTCACTTAGCTAACTGGGATATTCTATCTTTGAAAAAAAATGGGGAGGATGGAATATAAAGCACATCTTCTGGTTTAATACAGGGTTGTCCTTGAAAAGTTTTTGGTGAGGCCTCATGGGGGATATTCTATGGTCAAAGCTTTTGCATGTCAAATATATTAAAAAGTATATTACAATTTGGATGAGAAGACCAATTGGAAATTCTCGGAATGGATCTTTCTTCTGGAAAGGGTTTATGAAATTTTTACCCTGGATCAACAACTATTTGTCTTGGAAGGTGGGAGATGGTAAAGTGGTTGTTGTTGGTGTTGATCCCATTTTGGGGATTGAGCCTAATTATATGTTATCAAAGGATCTGTGCAATATATTCACTGAATACGGCCTCATCACCCTTAATCGGTTCAAAAGAATGAGTCGTCTCATAGCAAATCCATCTTACTGGTTCACTTTGTCCGATCTTGGTATTGCTGGAAGATGGGCTGTCGAATGGAATCAATATCTTCATCAATTAAATATGAATGGCATATGCCTGTCTGAAGAAAAATAGATTTTTTCTTGGTCAAAGAATTCCATTTCTGGGCAGGTGACTGCAAGCATGGCTTATCAAGTTATTGCTGAAAATAACTTCGAAGGTAACAAGAAATGGTGGTTTGGATCAATGTGGAGCTAGAAACTTCCGCTTATAATAAAATGCTTTTTATGGTTGACTTTCAATGACAAAAATTTAACATGGGAAAACTTAAAGCGAAGGGGCAGAATGGGTCCGAACATGTGTATTCTTTGCAGAAATAATTGTGAAACTCTAGATCATCTCTTTTTTCAGTGCAGGTTCTCTAGAGGGGTGTGGAAGAATGTCTGTGTTGTGCTTAAAATTGACGATGATTGGCCTAATATTGGTTTTGAATTTGCATATAAGAAATGGCTTCAGAAGAACATGTTTTTTAAGAACATTCTTGGGTTAGTAGCCTGGAATATTTTGAAAGTTTGCAACCAAGAAATTGTAATGTCCCTTTTTTTTTTTTTATTGAAATAGTGAAATTTTCAACTTTTTTCCCTAGTTCGACCTTTGACTAGTTTTGAGGTCTAGGTCTCCAAATTGCTCCAAATGCTCCCAAATCTTCAGAGAAGGTGTATCAATGATATTAGGAATTGATTATGATGTTAACGGATGATATAGGACCACCAAAAGACTTCTGAAAACCCCTTTAATATTCTGAGCAAAGTATGGAATTTAACTAGCAATTTGAGGTTCAAATCCCCCCCAGGGTAAATGCTGGATATGGCTCTCCAAATGCTTTCAAACCCACTCAAATTTTTGAACAGAGGTAGGGGATGTCTAAATATTAAGGTCTCATTTGCACCATTATTCAGTTTGTGAAGTCTATTATAACCCTCTCCCAACAGCTACAAAGTCACTAGTTTCGACCTTGGGGGAAATGACATTAAATCTTCTTTAAATGGTATTAAACTGATCAAAATGACTCCAAATGCTTAAGTACTGAACATGAAAGTTGTGAAGATCATAATTGATATTCCATTAATCATAAATACACCAGAGGAATGATCTTCCATTGGAATACATCAATACATCATTGCTACACATCAAGATAGTGGGGAAATGGCACCATTCTTTCATTAAAAATCAGATTTATACATTTCCACTTGGAATCTCGACCTGAAACTTTCAGAAGATGAAGAACAAATGATTTAATTCATATTAAAAAATAAATTGGGCATTGGAAGATCCCCCAAAGAGTACAATAGCTCACCAAAAGCACCTCTCCTCAAGGATCAAGAATATGCAATGAAAACTGGAAATGGTTGAAGGAGTGAATTGCACTAGAAGAAACCAAGAGATGACTTGTAGCTTACACCTACAAATAAAGACTCCATTAAATCTCTCAAGAAAGGTCTGAATGGACTTTCCACACACCAACTAGGATGGGAATCTTTCACCGTTGAAATTGGCTAAGGCAAGTAGACTAGTTTTCCACTAGCTCTCTTCACAAATGCAAATTCTCAAAATGATCAAAATACCTTCTCTTGGTTGATTCCTATATTTTATAAACATAATTAGCCTTCTAAGATTCCAATTACACCCATATTACCCAACCCATTTCGAATTAGGGAGTGATTGAAGTATTGCCACATGTCTCCCACTTCCTAGCCTTCCACCTTCCACAAATTCGAGTAGGCATATCTTGGCCTTCTCTAACTCCTTTGAGTGCCCACCTAGATGATATTTTTAGGTCTGACATGTCATAATGGTCATATGTCAGCCCTCCGGTCTTTAATTTTTCATAGATTTCATAGCGTCTTCACCATTGGTGTCATAGATGTTAGGGAATCTAGCCCAAGTGTCCAAGAACCTCCCATTTGACTCTTCCTTTCCCATGTAAGTTATACTTCCATACAAATTCGACCTATGATGCATATGGACAAGTGTATAATACTTCTAACTCATCCCAAGAACATTAGGCTTCCCATGGATTCGAAATTACAAGAGGAGGATGCCATGTGGCACATAAATTCTAGCTTGTGTGGGCCCCACAACCTCCATGTGTCTTCATGATCAATTGCCACTTGATTTTCCATTGTATTTATTTATTTATCTCCTTTATTAAATATTTATGCTTTCCTAATGTCCAAACATCATTTATTATCCCCCTTATTCCAAATTCCAATGCCTCCATCCAACCTAGGGAACTAGTAGGATTGGTGGAATCTCCCTGTCATGAATTTAATTAAATGGGGACATTACAGTCCTCCCCACCCAAGATTGCTTGCCCTCAAGAAATCTCAATTTATCATGCTGCAAAATTGTTCCCCCTCTATCAGGTGGCCTTCCATGAGGAATGTCTCCCAAAACCTTTCCATTCTTGTGTTTCATACTATGGGAGGATACTACCTGATTCAGATAGGTTTGTTGCCCTCTCACAACCCTTAGTATTCCTTCTGAATCTTGGAATTTCATTTCAGGAATTTGATAGTTCACTGTATGCTTCCCTATACAGTACAACCATTGCACTCCCAAAACCACATTAGTATCAGCAACATCAACCACATAAAAGATATAAGAAAAAGTATAGTTACCTATGGTGATTTGCAGCTTTGTAACCCATGCTTTGCACTCCATAGTGTTGTGACCTGGAATGACAACTGTGAAGCCATCAAATTGTTCAGTAGGTATATTCCTTCTCTCCACCATGTCTGCATCAATGAAGTTATGTGTGGCTCCTCCATCTACCAAAACTGAGGTCTTTTGTCCCAGTACCACACCCTTGCATCAAATAGTGTGATAAAGAGGCACTACTGAAAGTATTGCCATTCTTACCTTGGTAGGTGAGGGATGATTTCCCTCTTGTTTCCCTTATTCTTCTGTAGTATATCCCTCTTCTTGGGCTGAAGTATTTATGTCTTCCTTCATGCCCCCTTCATACCCATCATCACAAAATACTTCAATGAATTGGGCCTTTCCCTTAGCACATTTATGTCTCGGTGTCCATGGTTGGAAGCATGAGTAACACAATTTCTTCCTTCTGAGCTCTTCCCTACTTAGTTCCTGTTTCTTATCCTTTCCACATTCATCTTTTTACCATGGCTTCTTTTCAAATCTGAATTGGGGAGGTAAGTTGGGCTTGGGAGGAAACCTTGTCCTAGGTAGTACATTTTGTAGATCTCTTGTCAAACTCATAGCATCCTTAAATGAATTGGGTTTGTAGGCCTTAACTAAACCTTTTAAGGGTTCATCCAAACCTTCAGTGAACAGAAATACTAATCTTACCATAGATATATAAGCCACCTTGACTGATAATTTTTGAAATTCCATCATATACTCGGCAGGGGTTCCAACTTGCTTCAATTGGGCTAGTTCTTTGAAAGGAAATTCGGGATCTTTTTGTTCAAATATCTCTAATACCATGTCAACAAATTATCCATAGGTAGAAACCTGATCATGTCCCAAAATTTTCAAACCATGGAACCACCATCCATTGGCATCTCCTTCTAGATGCAAAATAGCCATTTTTAAGGCATCCTCTTCCACCATTGGATTCAGCTGGAAATACACATCTAGTTTTTGAACCCAATTGTTAGCAGAACTTTGAGAGGAACCATCAAAAGTAGGAAGTGGCATTTTACCAATAGCACAATTTAATTCTTTTTTTTGGAATAGAGCCCTATTATCCTCCCTCTTCTAGAGTTTGTTTGAGACAGTAAAATATTGGTGAAATGGTAGAGTCCTTTTACAATCCTCTCTCAACTTTTCCCATTCTTTTACCACTTCATCCATATCAAATTGGGTGTTAGGCTCTTCTTTGGGCACAAGAAATTTAGGTGCAGTAGGCCTTGGTGTGATATGAAATTTATTAGGTCTATTATGGGGTCCTGTGCTTGGAAAAATATGCTCACCCATTGTCTTCTTTTCTTCTGAATGTGAGTTATTGTTGCCTCCTATTATCCCTTTGCTTCCAAGTTGGATAGCCATCAATTCGAATCCTTTCATCATATGTTTGTTCATGTCTCTAATACTACTTGAAAGGTCTTCAAAAAATGTTTTATGACTGTAATAAATTCCTCCTCGTGTTCTGAGGTTTCCTTTCCATTCTTAGCCATGGTTTCAACAATATACTCTTCTTCTCCTACTACTTCCTCTTCAACAAAAACATATTCAACTTCAAGTTCTAAGGGTGGTGGATTATTTCTTTGGATCCTTGTTAAGACCATTAGGTGCCAAGATCATGCTCTGATCCCTTTTTTATTTTTATTGGAACAATGAAATTTTCAACCTGTTTCCCTAGTTCGAACTTTGACTAGTTTTGAGGTCTAGGTCTCCAAATGCTCCCAAATATTCAGAGAAGGTGTATGAATGACATTAGGACTTGATTATGATGTTCAGGGATGATATAGGACCACCAAAATACTTCTAAAAACCCCTTTAATATTCTAGCCAAAGTATGGAATTTAACTAGCAATTTGAGGTTCAAATCTCCCCCAGGGTAAATGCTGGATATGGCTCTCCAAATGCTTCCAAACCCACTCGAATGTCTGAACAGAGGAATGGGATGTCTAAGGGGAGATATTAAGGTCTCATGTACACCATTATTCAGTGTTTGAAGTCTGTTATAACCCTCTCCAAATAGCTACAAAATCACTAGTTTCGACCTTGGGGGAAATGGGATTAAATCTTCTTCAAATGGTATTAAACTGATCAAAATGACTCCAAATGCTTAAGTATTGAACATGAAACTTGTGAAGATAATAAATGAAATTGCATTAATCATAAATACATCAAAGGAATGATGTTCCATTCGAATACATCAATACAACATTGCTACACATCAAGATAGTGGGGAAATGGCACCATTCTTTCATTAAAAATCAGATTTATACATTTCCACTTGGAATATCAACCTGAAAATTTCAGAAGATGAAGAACAGAGGATTTACTTCATATTGAAAAATAAATGGGGCATTATATTCTCCCCCAAAGAGTACAATAGCTCACCAAAAGCGCCTCTCCTCAAGGATCAAGAATATGCAATGAAAACTAGAAATGGTTGAAGGAGTGAGCTGCACTAGAAGAAACCAAGAGATGCCATATAGCTTACACCTACAAATAAAGACTCCATTAAAGCTATCATGAAATTTCTGAATGGCCTTTCCACACACCAACTAGGATGGGAATCTTTCACTCTCGAAATTGGCTAAGACAAGTAGACTAGTTTTCCACTAGCTCTCTTCACAAATGCAAATTCTCAAAATGATAAAAAGCCCTTCTCTTGGTTGATTCCTGTATTTTATAAAAATACTTAGCCTTCTAAGGTTCCAATTACACCCATAGTACCCAAGTCAATTCGAATTAGGGTGTGATTGAAGTATTGCCACATGTCTCCCACTTCCTAGCCTTCCACCTTCCACAAATTCGAGTAGGCATCTCTTGGCCTTCTCTAACTCCCTTGAGCGCCCACCTAGAGGCTATTTTTAGGTCTGACATGTCATAATGGTTAGATGTCAGCCCTCAGGTCTGCAATTTTTCATAGATGTCATAGCATCTTCATCATTGGTGTCATAGATGTTAGGGAATCTAGCCCAAGTGTCCAAGAACCTCCCATTTGACTCTTCCTTTCCCATGTAAGTTACACTTCCATACAAATTCGACCTATGATGCATATGTCCAAGTGTATGATCCTTCTAACTCATCCCAAGAACATTAGGCTTCCCATGGATTCGAAATTGCAAGAGGAGGATGCCATGTGACACAGAAATTCTAGCTTGTGTGGGCCCCACAACCTCCATGTGTCTTCATGATCAATTGCCACTTGATTTCCCGTTGTATCTATTTATTTATCTCCTTTATTAAATATTTATTCTTTCCTAATGTCCAAACATCATTAATTATCCCCCTTATTCCAAATTCCATTGTCTCCATCCAACTTAGGGAACTAGTAGGATTGGTGGAATTTCTCTGTCATGAATTTAATTGAATGGGGACATTACAACAATTTTTCAGAATATAATTCCTATAGAAAAGAAGGTGCTTTTAAGCTTTTGGAAAAAAAATTATCTATACAAAAATCCACAACTCAAAAGTCAGAATCTTGCAAGATATTTGAATTTGAGAATTGATCCATCCGATTCAGCTTATGGTTTTTTTGATGGAGCGGCTATTGGGCTAAAATGCGGCGTTGGTTTTCTCATAAATTGTGGTGATGATCTTAGTTATAAATTTCATATGTCATGCGGCCAAGGCACAAATTCAAAGGCGAAACTTCTTGGTTTGTGGGGTATTCTAAAAGTGGCAATTTGCTGTGGATTAGGTTCTATCATAATCTTTGGAGACTCCTTGACTATTGTTAACTAGGCAAAGAAACTATTTCAGCTGAATATTATTCAGCTCAAACATTGGTGTGACAGAATTATAATGATGATGACATGGTTTTATGATCTTTCCATCGATCATATATACAAGGAATACAACTATGTAGCTGATGCATTATCAAAGGCTGCCCTCGATGGAGAAGCAGGGGTTTTATATTGGGAAGAGTGGGTGGAAGGTTCCATCACACAAAATGGTTTGATGATGTTTTTTGGTGATGTCTTTAGTCTTGTATAGGAAGTGAAGACGAGTATGGTATCTTTCTTTGTTGGGTTGGATGTCAATTTTATTTTGAGCATTTTATATAATTATGTCTTAAGCTATGTATAGATGTATGAAAGGGCACTTAAGCTACTCTCTCAGAGAACATTGTACTTTTTTATTTCCAAAGAAATAACAAAAGTATTGTTTTTTCCACTTGAAAAAAAAAATCTCTTTATACATTTTCTCCTTCCTATCGAATGTACAATGAAATTGATTTGAAATTAGTTTATGCATTCAAGTATACAATGAATTTTTTTCAAAATATGTCTTTGGATCATGCGGTATACCACCTTTGCACTTGCTCAGATTGCTTCCACATATGAAGTACCCTGGAACTAGGACTAGATATGCTTTTGGATTTGGGCGTTATAGGATTCGCCAGAGCAAAGGATGCCTATAATATGAGATTCATGTTTTTTAGTGAATATTTTAAAATATTTACTTAGGACTTCCTTCATCTCGAAGTGAGTGAACCAACTGCTGCTAGTGGGGATGTTGACTGAGTCCCCCTACTATGGATGGAGGTCCTCAGTTTCACAATGCTTTGATTTGAAGGATAGATAAAATTCTAATCAATTGTAGTGTTTGTAATGCAGGGTTTGCTTACTATATCGAGCATTTATTGAGTACTGTATCTGGGGTTGGGACAATATTCCAAGAACAGTTTTGATGTATTATGCAAATTTTGTTTCTTCACTAGAGGGATCTTTCCACACCGTCATTTGTCACACCCAAGAATTTCAACAGTCAATCAAGACTTACATTACATATCCTGGGATAATCCGCCAAAGCCACATCCGCATTCTCTTGGTTCAAGTGATAGTCCAAAAATGATAGAAAGCAAAGCTCCATTTGCAAGGAAATTTCTAGGGATGGCCATGTGTCACATACCCCAATTTTATTAAAATAATGTAATTATTTTTAATATTCCTGAGAACATTATGTTAAATTAAATGCTAAGTAGGAAGGGATGACTCAGCAGAGTCTCCAGAAATGGAATGTAAAATCTGAATAATTATTATTAATAAATAAATTATGGAGACAACAGCATGGGAGAGCTGTTAAAAGAGGTTACTGGTCTAACTGGTGGATGGAATTAGGTGGAAGGACAAAAGACAAGTGGCAGCATCCTCAAACACTTCCTGAGTTGCAGGTGGCAACTTCCCTATATTTTGGGGTCATGATTCCCCAAGAAAGTGGAATCTGAGCAGGTGGCTCATTAATGACAGTTAGCCCAACTAAGACCTAGGCAATCTTTTAAATACTACTCAATGAACTGAGCTGGGGGTTCAGCAATTGTTCTAGAGGGAGAATACATTCAGGTGAATGCTATTCAGGAGTCCCATTGAGGAAGTGGGAAAACAGTAAGGAAGTGTTTTTGAAGCAGGAAGTTGCAGTAACTTGGTTCCAGTATAGCTAATTTGGGCTGAGGGAATTATTGGCCGTACCTAGATTCCAGCCAGTTAGACCAGAGCAAGCTCGGGGGTCCTGAGAAGTGCTGTCTGGGCACTCTCCAGGAATTGGTAGGGAGGAACAGCCTCCCATTGCTGTTATTGTCTACCATAGCTACAGGTTCTGCCACTCTTCCTGTTGTTGATTTAATTTATTTTCATATGAGATAGACTAGTACAACTATGTTTTTGACTGTATTCAACTTCAGTAAATCAGTCTCTGTACTCCCTTTTGTTATAAATTTCAGAAACGCAGATGTTATAGAGATTTCCTATTTTATTTAAATAGAGTATTTAACTTATACAGATGATTGCAACCATGAACATCAAGTCGTCAAACGACCTCACTACACAGGAGTTTTCCTCCATGACACAACCCTAACCACAAAACCAGCAAAGGAAGAGACAGCCGTGGATAACCAGGCTTACCCGGTTGAGCCAGCGTTGGAGAAAGAACCCTGTACACCTTCAGAGCCGCGTGACCTGCACATTCAATGCTGAAAGATGTTAATACACTGTTTATGCCGAGAGTTTTAAATAATTGTATATCTACACTGCTTGCAAAACAGAAATTGCGAAAATAAGGTTATTTATTACCTGAGCAATGTAGCCGTGGATATTCTGGAAGCCACCGGTGGGAGCAGACACTGAAACCCCCATCACCCTCGTCGGTTGAAAGAGCAAGGAACACCCTCAAACTCTTCCAATGACGGCCACGACAGACAAACCTTGCAGACGGAGACCTCAAACTGGAACTGAATCAGTCGAGAAGCAAACCCAAAGCCCAATGGCATCAACTCTCTCATAACCTAAAGACATTACCGAGAACCCTATCTCTTACCCACACCAGCACAGTGACGAACTGTAAATAGCTGGGACTTAAACTTATAAAGAACAACGAGACCACGAAGCAATAAAACTATAGCAGACGCTATCCCCAGAGCCGAGGACATACCCTATTGCCGAATGGAACCTCAAGGCCATAACCACCACACTCTGCACATTGTTACAGTGCCTTCATTACAAAACTCAGACAGGGAGGGTTTCATCCTTAGGACCCGAGCCCGAAGGCAACTACAATAACCTGTAGGGTTTCAATAGCAGCTTATATATCGCCCATCGCATGGAGGAGATGCAACCACGTAGCACTCAAATAAATCAACGTAGCATGGGTCGAGAACCTATAGTTTCATTGCCAACCAAATAATTATACACCGATTCTTTTCCAAATCATGTCATATATAAGTCAAACGTATGAGATAACAAATGATATATAATCATTTGGCATATAGCCTTGCAATTGAATCGTCGAGAATCCCAAGCAATGGGAATGTATAATCACTACAATGATAGAAATAAGAGTTAGTCAACATCATATATGGATTATTCCATAACTTAATAGGGTGGATAATACTTTAACATAACTTAGTTATAAATATTATCCATGGTAAGGGAAGAACATTAGGACTATGACAAAATCAAGTTAATGCACATTTACAATGAAACTAGGGCATAGGTTAATGTCTTTCGCATATCACTTTACACAAGATGTTGGTCAACTTCAACCCTAGAGTTTTCTCTATGGCCTAGTATGATAAATACAACCATAACACTATATAGAATATAAAGTTTGCCAATGTATGGAATATTATGATTATTGTACAATCATTATATATATAAATTAATACCAAGTCATAGATTAATGCCAGGTGCATATTACATTTCTATGTTCATATAAGTACCAAGGTAGTCAACCTTCAAATTAAAATGCCTCGTTATTTAATACTTGAATGTTACCAAGTCTTTAAGACACTAAATATATTGCCATTATATACTAGCATCAGAATTGCTATCAATACTATTGTTAACAGTAACAATATGAAAAATAAACCTCTATTATTAAGATGTTGAAATAGAGCTTCATCTACAGGTGTACATCGTAAAGATAGTTAAAATCAAGGCACCGTCAAGTAACATAAGTTAAACTCTAAGTGGACATTGGACTTCAACGCATAGGATCATATTGAAACAACGCTAGAGGCGTCACCTTCTCAACTCGCATTATCAATGCATGAACAAAACAGTAGTCACCGGTATTAAGTTGACAACAGGTCACATGATGCAAAGACACTGTTACAGCCAAAAATTCTGATATCACAAATGTTTCATTTTAGTTACAACAGTAACATAGCATAATAATCATAAAAACATAATTATAACTGAGACAATGTAAATCTTCGTAACACTTGACGATACTAGCTGAATAAGAAATATCATGACGATCATTAAGTTTTGAAGTATAGGGAGTATTGATGCTCACCAAGTTTAACATACAGTGATCCTTACTTCACTGACGCACCTGAGAAACAAAAGACGACGTATGCATTAGCTCGTAAGCTAAGTAAGCCAGTCAACTACGACTAGCTCTTCCCTTGCGGTTCAAAACAAAACAATCATTAATTACAATCACCGAAATCAAAGTTTTAATAAAACAGAGTCTTTAAACAGTTTATGTTAGTTGTTTAAATTAAAACAATATCAGAAATACTACCTAATTAACATTTATTGTTACGAATAAAATTTTTTAAATTTTTCAGAATTAACGGGTTCTGACATGTGGTATCAGAGCCAGGTTCAGACACTAGGCCTGGATGTGACTCCACTAAACTTCCGTAAACAGCGATCATAAAAGAAGATTTTGTTTTATTTATAAAATACTAACATATATTTCGGTTTAATGTACAGTACAGAAAAATTCTCTTTTCTGAATTTTTCAGACAGATATGGAAAAACTGGGAGAATATGCTGAGGAGGAATCTCCCAATGCTGGGACAAGACGGATGTCAAAAGAACTAGAGGCAGAAGAAGAAATTGCTCACACCACTGAGCTGATGCAGACTATAAGAGGATTAAAGACAGAAATGGAAACGGTTAAGAAGGATAATGAAAGAATTCTAAAGACTCAGGAACAGCTAAATCAGCTATTGATAGAAAAATTTCAAACTGACGGAAGGAGCAAACCAGCTGACTCAGAAGAAGTTAATCATCCAAGAGGGTCAAAAAGGACAAAACCAACTAAATCTGACAGCAGTTCCTCATCTGAAGAAAGAAAGGGACAACCCAGTTATCACACTAGCAGTGACAGCAGTGAAGCTGAGATGCACAACCGAAGGAAAAAGTACAGGCCTTATGAAGAGATTTCCGGGGAGTTTAAGAAGATAAAGCCCCCAACTTTCAATGGAGAAACTGAAACTGGAGAAGAGGCAGAATCTTGGTTATCCGGGATGAGAAAATATTTTCAGATCTATAACTACTCAAATCAGCTAAAGGCAAGAATGGCCATCTACAACCTCTCGGGAAAGGCGGACATATGGTGGCAAGACCTGAAAAGGGTCAAAGGGATCAAAGAAAGAGAAGTTAATTGGAGTACCTTTAAAAGGTATTTCAAGAAGAAATTCCTGTCCGAGCAGTATTATGAAGAAAGGGCTAAAGAATTTTATGAACTAAAACTCGGATCTATGACGATGAAGGACTTAAACAGTAAATTTTTAAGTCTGTTGCGTTATGTACCATATTTTGTCGAAGAGAAACCAAAAATACAGCGGTTTCTTAGTTGCCTGCCTTATCATATCAAGGACAGAATTGAATATGACAACCCCAAAACACTGGAAGAAGCTATGCGCAAGGCAAACTTCTGTTACGAACAGAATAAAAAGAAAGAAGGGATAGCCAGTTGGAAAGCCAAAAAGAACAGCAATCTGATCGAGTACAAGAAAAAGGAATTTGTTCCCCATAAAAATTTCAAGAATGGCAAAAACGGGAACCACTTTAATAGTAAAAGTTTCCAAGGAAACAAAAATGGAGCTGTCAGCCATTCAAACAATTACAAAAACAGCAAAGAGACTCCTAATAACCATGGAAACTACATCAAAAATTTTGAGCGAAAAGAACCTGTCAAGTGCTGGGAATGTAATGGGCCACATTATGCTTCAGTCTGCCCAAACAGAAAGAAACAAGTCAGCAATATTCATACTGTTCAAGACGAAATGACAGTTGGAGATTTTGCAGGAACTATGCCCCGAATCAATGCAGCGTTGGAAAACCGCCAGGCTGACTACCAAACTTCCATGGTGGAAGTAGGAGGTATGATTAACAAAACCCCAGTTACTATATTAATAGATCCCGGTGCTAGTCTTAGTTATATTTCACCTCAGCTGGTAGAAAAATGTAATTTGACTGTTGAAAGGTTTGATAATTCTTGGTCTGTACAATTAGCTACTGGGGCTAAGAAGAAAGTAAACTGCTATGTAAAAGAATGCATCTTAAACATGACTGATTTTAGAACTACAGTTAAACTGAACGTTTTACCACTTGGCTCATATGACATACTTATCGGAATGGACTGGTTGGAACAACATAGGGTCGTTTTAAACTGTTTTGACAAAACTTTTAGGTGTATAAACAGTAGTGGACAGCCTGTAACTGTTAGGGGTATTCCTAGGAAAACAGTAGTGAGGCAAATTTCTGCATTACAACTTAAAAGAGCAGTCAGGAAAGGATGCAAGACCTATGCTGTAACTATTACAAACGAGACAGATAAATTTGAAAACAACCAGAAAACAGTAGAGAACATTCCTGTCGTCAATGAATTTATTGACGTTTTTCCTGAGGAAATTCCAGAATTGCCTCCCAAGAGAGAGCTTGACTTTACCATTGAGCTGGTACCAGGTGCTGTTCCCAGTTCAAAAGCCCCGTATCGTATGAATATCTTGGAGCTTAACGAGTTGAAAACTCAGTTGAAGGAGTTAATAGATAAGAACTATATCCGACCCAGTGTATCCCCTTGGGGAGCACCAGTGATTTTCGTTAAAAAGAAGGACGGAACTATGCGACTTTGCATAGATTATCGTCAACTAAACAAGATGACGATCAAAAACAGGTATCCGTTACCTCGTATTGATGATCTGTTTGATCAACTACGTGGCGCTACGGTATTCTCTAAGATCAATCTAAGATCGGGTTATCATCAGGTAAGAATTAAAGAAGAAGACATTTTCAAAACAGCCTTTAGAACCAGGTATGGACATTACGAATTTGTCGTAATGCCATTTGGACTTACTAATGCCCCAGCGGTTTTCATGTGCTTAATGAACAACATAATGCACAAGTACTTAGATAAATTTGTGGTTGTATTTATCGATGACATTTTAGTCTATTCTAAGAGCGAGGAGGAGCACAAGGAACACTTACGTATCGTTTTACAAGAACTAAGAGAACAACAACTTTTTGCGAAATTTAGCAAATGTGACTTCTTCAAAGATGAAATCCAGTACTTAGGACATGTAGTTACTAAGGAAGGGATTTCAGTGGATCCCGAAAAGATTCGGGCGATTGAAGAATGGCCAGTACCTAAAGATGTGACGGACGTTAGATCTTTCATGGGAATTACCGGTTACTACCGGAGGTTTATTGAAGGCTTTTCAAAAATAGCCAACCCAATCACTTCTTTGCAGAAGAAAGGAAAGAAGTTTGATTGGAATGCGAAATGTGAAGAAAGTTTCAAGAAACTTAAGACTTTATTGACAACTGCACCTATTCTTAGAATAGCGGACCCAAATAAAGATTTCATAGTTTGTACCGACGCTTGTAATGATGGCTTAGGCGGAGTGCTGACTCAAGAAGGACATGTCATTGCTTACGAATCTAGGAAGCTGAAAATCCATGAAAAGAATTATGCCACTTATGACCTAGAATTAGCTGCTGTAATTCATGCTTTAAAGATGTGGCGACACCACCTAATAGGAAGAAAATTTACCTTACTAACAGATAATAAAGGTCTGAAATACCTTTTAGACCAGCCAAATCTAAATGCAAGACAAGCCAGGTGGCTGGCATTCCTAAGTGAATACGATTTTGAAATCCAACACATAAAAGGGAAGGAGAATAAGGTGGCTGATGCCTTGAGTAGGAATGCAAAACTGAATTTTACATCAGCTAGCAGCACTTACACCTCTGATTTAAATGAACAGCTGGCTGAAGGGATAAATTTAGACGAAAATTATCAACATTTACAAATTACAGCCCAAGAACAGCCCACAGAAAGTTTGCTAAAAGGGTATAGTTTAAATGAAAACGGATTTTTGCTGTTTAAAGACAGGCTGTATATCCCTAATGCACCTACAGTTAAGCTGTTAATTTTAGACGAAATACATAAAACCCCTTACTCCGGGCACCCTGGCTATCAAAAGACTATCACTATGTTGAGAAAAGAATATTTTTGGCCTAACATGAAATCTGAAACTGCTGAATATTTAGCGAAGTGTTTGGACTGCCAACAAGTAAAAACAGAACATCAACATCCAGCTGGATTGCTGCAACCTTTACCTATTCCTAGCTGGAAATGGGAAATAATTAGCCTGGATTTCATTACGGGTTTACCCAAAAACCAACATCAGAATGATTCAATTATGGTAGTGGTAGACAAATTAAGTAAATCAGCACATTTTATTCCTGTTAAAACCACATACAAGGCTGCAAACATAGCAGATATCTTTCTAAAACAGATTTTTCGGTTACACGGTATTCCAAAGGTTATTATATCAGACAGGGATCCTAAATTTACAGGAAATTTTTGGAGATCCTTGTTCAAAGGATTAAACACCACTTTAAATTTCAGCACCTCTTTCCATCCTCAGACTGACGGACAAACGGAAAGAGTTAATCAAATATTAGAAGATCTGTTAAGGATGTATGTTAAAGATCAACCAGGTAAGTGGGAGGATTATTTACACTTAGCTGAATTTGCATACAATAACAGCTATCAATCATCAGCTAAGTTTAGTCCTTTTGAGGTTTTGTATGGACGAAAATGCAACACTCCTATCTCTTGGAGTAATCCAGTAGATAGATTAGTGTTAGGACCTGATTTATTGAAAGAAATGGAACAGATTGTGAAACAAGTGCAGGAAAACTTGAAGATTGCCCAGGATCGGCAAAAGAGTCAAGCAGATTTGAAAAGAACTCCTAAAGAGTTCCAGGTAGGTGAACATGTGTTCATCAAGGTAAGACCAAAGAAAAGCTCCCTAAGATTAGGAAGTTGTGCAAAATTAGCACCACGTTACTGTGGTCCATTTGAAATTTTAGCCAGAATTGGTCAAGTTGCTTATCAGTTAGCATTACCGCCAAATTTAAAAGTACACAATGTTTTTCATATCTCTGTTTTGAAAAAGTATATTCATGATGCTACTCATGTTATTGATTGGAACATTGTACAGGTAGAACTAGAAGGGGAAGTTCTGGTAGAACCGGATTGTATCCTCGGGAGGAGGGAAATTACTCTACGGAACCGGATAATTGGACAAGTGAAGGTGCAATGGAAGCACCTTAGTCCTGAAGAATCTACCTGGGAGCTGGAAAGTAAGATGCGGGAAGCATATCCCCATCTATTCCAGCAGGTAGCTGAAGAAGAAGAATAAGTAACATCGAGGATGATGTTACATTTTAAGGGGGTGTGTATGTCACATACCCCAATTTTATTAAAATAATGTAATTATTTTTAATATTCCTGAGAACATTATGTTAAATTAAATGCTAAGTAGGAAGGGATGACTCAGCAGAGTCTCCAGAAATGGAATGTAAAATCTGAATAATTATTATTAATAAATAAATTATGGAGACAACAGCATGGGAGAGCTGTTAAAAGAGGTTACTGGTCTAACTGGTGGATGGAATTAGGTGGAAGGACAAAAGACAAGTGGCAGCATCCTCAAACACTTCCTGAGTTGCAGGTGGCAACTTCCCTATATTTTGGGGTCATGATTCCCCAAGAAAGTGGAATCTGAGCAGGTGGCTCATTAATGACAGTTAGCCCAACTAAGACCTAGGCAATCTTTTAAATACTACTCAATGAACTGAGCTGGGGGTTCAGCAATTGTTCTAGAGGGAGAATACATTCAGGTGAATGCTATTCAGGAGTCCCATTGAGGAAGTGGGAAAACAGTAAGGAAGTGTTTTTGAAGCAGGAAGTTGCAGTAACTTGGTTCCAGTATAGCTAATTTGGGCTGAGGGAATTATTGGCCGTACCTAGATTCCAGCCAGTTAGACCAGAGCAAGCTCGGGGGTCCTGAGAAGTGCTGTCTGGGCACTCTCCAGGAATTGGTAGGGAGGAACAGCCTCCCATTGCTGTTATTGTCTACCATAGCTACAGGTTCTGCCACTCTTCCTGTTGTTGATTTAATTTATTTTCATATGAGATAGACTAGTACAACTATGTTTTTGACTGTATTCAACTTCAGTAAATCAGTCTCTGTACTCCCTTTTGTTATAAATTTCAGAAACGCAGATGTTATAGAGATTTCCTATTTTATTTAAATAGAGTATTTAACTTATACAGATGATTGCAACCATGAACATCAAGTCGTCAAACGACCTCACTACACAGGAGTTTTCCTCCATGACACAACCCTAACCACAAAACCAGCAAAGGAAGAGACAGCCGTGGATAACCAGGCTTACCCGGTTGAGCCAGCGTTGGAGAAAGAACCCTGTACACCTTCAGAGCCGCGTGACCTGCACATTCAATGCTGAAAGATGTTAATACACTGTTAATGCCGAGAGTTTTAAATAATTGTATATCTACACTGCTTGCAAAACAGAAATTGTGAAAATAAGGTTATTTATTACCTGAGCAATGTAGCCGTGGATATTCTGGAAGCCACCGGTGGGAGCAGACACTGAAACCCCCATCACCCTCGTCGGTTGAAAGAGCAAGGAACACCCTCAAACTCTTCCAATGACGGCCACGACAGACAAACCTTGCAGACGGAGACCTCAAACTGGAACTGAATCAGTCGAGAAGCAAACCCAAAGCCCAATGGCATCAACTCTCTCATAACCTAAAGACATTACCGAGAACCCTATCTCTTACCCACACCAGCACAGTGACGAACTGTAAATAGCTGGGACTTAAACTTATAAAGAACAACGAGACCACGAAGCAATAAAACTATAGCAGACGCTATCCCCAGAGCCGAGGACATACCCTATTGCCGAATGGAACCTCAAGGCCATAACCACCACACTCTGCACATTGTTACAGTGCCTTCATTACAAAACTCAGACAGGGAGGGTTTCATCCTTAGGACCCGAGCCCGAAGGCAACTACAATAACCTGTAGGGTTTCAATAGCAGCTTATATATCGCCCATCGCATGGAGGAGATGCAACCACGTAGCACTCAAATAAATCAACGTAGCATGGGTCGAGAACCTATAGTTTCATTGCCAACCAAATAATTATACACCGATTCTTTTCCAAATCATGTCATATATAAGTCAAACGTATGAGATAACAAATGATATATAATCATTTGGCATATAGCCTTGCAATTGAATCGTCGAGAATCCCAAGCAATGGGAATGTATAATCACTACAATGATAGAAATAAGAGTTAGTCAACATCATATATGGATTATTCCATAACTTAATAGGGTGGATAATACTTTAACATAACTTAGTTATAAATCTTATCCATGGTAAGGGAAGAACATTAGGACTATGACAAAATCAAGTTAATGCACATTTACAATGAAACCAGGGCATAGGTTAATGTCTTTCGCATATCACTTTACACAAGATGTTGGTCAACTTCAACCCTAGAGTTTTCTCTATGGCCTAGTATGATAAATACAACCATAACACTATATAGAATATAAAGTTTGCCAATGTATGGAATATTATGATTATTGTACAATCATTATATATATAAATTAATACCAAGTCATAGATTAATGCCAGGTGCATATTACATTTCTATGTTCATATAAGTACCAAGGTAGTCAACCTTCAAATTAAAATGCCTCGTTATTTAATACTTGAATGTTACCAAGTCTTTAAGACACTAAATATATTGCCATTATATACTAGCATCAGAATTGCTATCAATACTATTGTTAACAGTAACAATATGAAAAATAAACCTCTATTATTAAGATGTTGAAATAGAGCTTCATCTACAGGTGTACATCGTAAAGATAGTTAAAATCAAGGCACCGTCAAGTAACATAAGTTAAACTCTAAGTGGACATTGGACTTCAACGCATAGGATCATATTGAAACAACGCTAGAGGCGTCACCTTCTCAACTCGCATTATCAATGCATGAACAAAACAGTAGTCACCGGTATTAAGTTGACAACAGGTCACATGATGCAAAGACACTGTTACAGCCAAAAATTCTGATATCACAAATGTTTCATTTTAGTTACAACAGTAACATAGCATAATAATCATAAAAACATAATTATAACTGAGACAATGTAAATCTTCGTAACACTTGACGATACTAGCTGAATAAGAAATATCATGACGATCATTAAGTTTTGAAGTATAGGGAGTATTGATGCTCACCAAGTTTAACATACAGTGATCCTTACTTCACTGACGCACCTGAGAAACAAAAGACGACGTATGCATTAGCTCGTAAGCTAAGTAAGCCAGTCAACTACGACTAGCTCTTCCCTTGCGGTTCAAAACAAAACAATCATTAATTACAATCACCGAAATCAAAGTTTTAATAAAACAGAGTCTTTAAACAGTTTATGTTAGTTGTTTAAATTAAAACAATATCAGAAATACTACCTAATTAACATTTATTGTTACGAATAAAAAATTTTAAATTTTTCAGAATTAACGGGTTCTGACACCATGTGCTTGACAAAATAGACAAGGATCTTCTAGGATGTCAAAATAGATGGTTTAAACCTGGTGGATGGTGTAAAGAAAATAGAGATAATGGCAGTGATCATTATTCTACTATAGGTGATAAATTTTTTCTCAATCCTGGTCAAGGTGAAAAGAGGCTTGGAGAGTTGATTAAGGAGCAATTGTCTCCTAAAAACTTTGCACAAAAACAATGTAAATGAAAAAGGCATTTCCATCTAGGGTACCATTATGCAATTGCTTTTCAGGTACGAGTTTCCAGGATGAAATTGAAGGTATTTGTTTTCATCCAATTGTAATATGGGATAAAATACGCATAGATCCATTTTAAAGGGGATCTACCAAGTGCTGAGAGGGATCAAATCTCTCGAAGTGTAAACTTCTTTTTATAGTGCAAATGTTGAGGAAGCTTTTTAATTTATCCAATTTGTGTAGTTTTATGTATATGCCTTTGTAAATGTTTTAAATAGCACACATGTTATTTTTTATAATATATATTTTTTTTTAAAAGGATACTTGTTAGCTCCAAGATGAGCACCGAAGGAGCTACACATTTCCCCCTACTGGGCTGTAGAATTATGTTCCTAGGCCCAATAAGAATGCCCATGAAAAGCTTAGTTGAAATGAACATACCACCTTTTTATTTCCATGGCAATGCCTATTGCAGGGTCACAGTGTATTATGTATGTCAATAATCAGCCAATTTCTTTTCAGAAGTTCGAGATGAAATAAAAAATGAAATAAAAAATGAAATAAAATTTAAGCTAATTT
Organism: Larix kaempferi; assembly: GCA_027924585.1. NCBI lineage: Eukaryota > Viridiplantae > Streptophyta > Pinopsida > Pinales > Pinaceae > Larix > Larix kaempferi. Next base: position 2,036,331 of record BSBM01001409.1, on the reverse strand, counting down.
AGTTACTATTTCTTCCATCTCATCTTTCATATAATTCTAATGTACAAAATGCAAGGTTTGGCCTTGTTGAATTCCATGAATACTGTTACCTGTTCAAAATGAAATATTTTTTCACGTAAGAACTGCAGAGGTTCAATATTAATTAATTATGTGTCTTTATATGGGACATCATATCTATTTTTCTAGGCACATTAACCAACAATAACTATGTTGCTGAGTTCCACAAGGAATCAGTATTAGATGATACTGTTTTGCTAAAGTAGCTAACTCTTTTATGTTTCTTATAGCAAAATTGATTGAACATAGAGCTTGAACTGGCTTGTTTATCTCGTAGTAGATTATAATAGATATATAGACGTAGGCTCGGTTGTCAAATTCTTTTAGTGTATCATCAACTACTTTCAGAAACAACAAAAGTTAGAGTCTATTGGAACATATTTACTTGAAAAAATCGATCCCAAAAGAAGAGTTAAATTAGATATACTACAATTGATTGCTGTACAATGTATTTAGACGAGGAATGAGAGGTGTCCGTTAGTTATCAATGTGCTCAAAGGAAGCACAATTTAAAATAAATTGTGATAATAATAAAAAATTTGAAATATCAAGAGACTCGATGACAAATTTATTTTAGAGCTATTCTTTTGTAAAAATTAGAATAGGGTTTTACTCTTGCACATGTCATCAAACTTTATTTTCTCTACGCATTACGATTACACATATGAAATGTTTGAATGCAGAGATGTATATTGTGCTTGTGAGGTTTATTTAACACCTTTGTAAACACTGAATTCAATGGCAATAACATGACAATGTTTTCTCACTATATTTATTGCTTATTGATTACAACAAACACTATTTCAAATATGTTATCATGTATGTATGCATATATATTATTTTTAATATCCTCCTTGGACTCGCAGTAGACTTTTATAATAGTGCAATTCATTCGTCCACCCCTCCATTCGAGGTATGCTATGGTTTTCTACCACATTCACCTTTCGATGGAGCATTTGAAAGCTGTAGCAGGGAACAAGAGAGCAATGGTTTAGAGGGGGCACTTAAATTCATTCAAGCGATTCAGCTCATACATAAAAGAATTTCATAAGGGATGAAGAGGACCCAACAACGATACAAGGAGTGACACAACGAACACCGAACTACACACCAATTCCAGGTTGGAGACATGGTGTGGCTGCACTTATTACAGATCAACATCGGTGCATCATCTCATTGAGATGTCGATGTCTGACTATCCTTCTTTTGTTCATCGACTATTTGCATCATCTCATTGAGATGTCGATGTCGGACTATCCTTCTTTTGTTCATCGACTATTTGCAGGAGATGCTCCATGAATTACAATAGGAATGGTCAAGACCTATGAAACTTGTTTCTTTCTTGTTTATGACTGGTTAAAGTATCAGGTATACCCTTCATGGGTCGGGATTCATTTCAACTTGCAGCATAGTAAGGTTAGAGGAATGTCGATTGGAGGCAAGAGCCCAAAGGCCAATAACAATCTGCTAGTAGCAAATTTGAAACTCGCTAAGCAAGTTTTCTCCAGTAAAGATAGAGGTAGAAGTGGAAATAGGATCAAAAGCAGCTACAAACCATTTGGACCCTGTGAATTAGCTGCCAATCGATCAAATTTACTTAGAAGCACTAGAAGTTTGGTTGATGATCCAGTAGGTATTGACAAGCTAGATGGAAAATGCAAATCTACAGGAAGTTGGAATTAACCTGATTAAGGATCAAGAAGCATGTGCTCAAGAGTTGGATACCCAGTTTTCTACCCTAGATTCTGATATAAAAGCACAAAGAAAGGCTTGCAGTACTGTGAATCTACTTGGTACCAAGATATATCCATTTTTATTGCTACTTCTCAATGCCCAGGTTGGATGGACAAGTCCGACAGGAAGTCTTTCAATATTAAGGATGTTAAGTATTGTGCAGTAGATGCCGAATTGCATTGGTGGAACCCCAATGGTCTATGTCTCAAGTGTATGCTAGAAAATGAGATGGTCTATCTTGTAAAACATACCTTGCGATTACAGCATTCAATCACCACTTGAGCTAACCCATCCGGCTATATAAAGGAATGATTCTCATATACACATTTTTCAATTGGAGCCATCTGAATCCTGCTATATGAAATCTAAAAATCTGGCTATTTGTGTTGATTAAATTGTTTTTCTAAACATCTAGATGAATCTGTTATTTGGATTCTAAAAAAATCACCCTCTTAAAGATTTAATATTTTAATTTTTCATAATTTAATAAAAATGAATACATGTTTTTATTATTATTTTAAGTTTCTAATTTTTATTTTTATATTTAATTATATTATAGCATATATACTTTATAGTAATAACTAACTATTGGGAGGAAAGATTGTTTCCCTCTCCACCCACGTTCAATTCTTGTAAGTGACATGATGCTCTTGTTGAGCCCTATTGTAATGATTGTATTTCAAGCTTTCCTTGATTCCTTCCGAATAACACGAAAAAAAAAAGTAATAACTAACTATAAATATTAGTTACTGTCTATATGACTATATACTCTTCTATTTATTTTGACATTAATATTAGTTGGGTAGGTCCTTACTTGTGGTGACATAAAATCAATATATATACAACACATAGGACTAGTTACTCTTTTTTCCTATTTTCCTTCTCATTTTTCCCTATTTTACTCTTTTTAAATAATTTATTTTCCTTCTTTTTGTTATTTTTTCCCGGTTTTATTCTTTTCTTGACTTATCTTCCCTCCTTTTATTATTTGTATTATGTTTTTTAAAATTTATTAATATTAATATATTACATATAATAACTATATTATAAAATATACATATTATATTATATTAATATAATAACTATAATAACTATATATTATATTAACATATATAATAAATATTTAGTATATTAATATATAAACTATTTATAATAACTAAATTATATTATATAAATATTATATATAGTATATTTTCCAGTGGCATATTGAGTCTATATAGGATGCTTTTGGCAATTACAAAGAGTAGACGTTTTGAAATGCATTCAAAAACTGATCTGTGGGAAGAAAACCTATGGATTGATCGTCATAGGAGAGCTAAACATATAATTATGTCATTAATATGAGTTCACTTTAAAGCTCGAATATGTAGTCAAAAAAAGTGTTGTAGACAGGATTGGCTCTTAAAAACATTGTTGATATACTTTATTGGGATGTCAAAACAACTATCAAAAAATATTTTAAAGTTGAATTCTGAGAGTGTCCTTCAATGAACGACCTCTGATAGTATTCGAATAATAAATTAACTATATATATATATATATATATATATATCAATGCTTCAAATTCTCACTAGTCTTGTTTATAGTACTACATCGAGAGTACTTTAACGTTGCAGATGGATTCCGAGACCTCCTTAAAAGGGGTCTCTGAATCCATCTGCAGTGCTAAAATTTACAATTCAGAGACCCCTTTTACAAATTCATAAATTTTAACATTGTAGATGGATTCAAAGCCCCCCTTAAAAGGGGTCGTTGAATCCATTACGAGGTAAATTATATTATAAAATATGAGAATTTTATATAAATATTAATATTATAAAAGGGGGATTTCTATTGTTTTTTTTCCTCCACGTGAACACCAAGATGGTATTTCTAACATTCTATACATAAGTGTGATGAGTTGGTGTCCATAGACAAGATCAAAAAATTAATCGAGAGGTACAAAATAGGTGGATTTCAACCGACGAGATGCAAAAGACTCTAATTACTTCCCGAAACTTCAACCGAGTGCCGAAAGGGTCAAATGATGATGATTTTGATGAAATGAAATATGAGCACGATCAATGCAATAAATTGAACACATTAGCCTACAATTCAAGACATGGTGATACTTTGAACGAAAAATGACCAATCTCTGAGACTGTCTAGTACTATTTTTTATCCCATGACTAATTTAGTCATATTTTTTATCCCATGACTAAATTAGTCATTTATTTTAGTCATTTTAATTGTAATCAATTAAAATTTCTCAAATTTGGTCATATTTCACTTTAAAAAATTGTGGTGACTAACATTTTTTGTAGTTTAGTCATTTATTTCGCATAGTGACCAACTTTTTTAGTCGCCTAGTCATTTATCACCCATTTTTCTACTAGTGATATCAGGGTGGTAGGACAGGGAAATGATAGGAGATGGAAGTCTCCTTCAGGTCGGTGCCTGAAAAGTGTGAGTTGGTGCTCACAAAGGGGGTCGGTGCCTCCTTCAAGTACTTGGTGCTAGCGAAATCAAGAGGTTAGTTCCTCCTTCCAGTTGGTGTTGGTAAATCATGGATTTGGAGCTTCCTTTAGGATGTGATGGGAGGGAAGATGCTAAAACTGAAGAGGCGCCTACCCGTCGAGTTAGTCTAGTTGTTAACTATGGTTTATCGCCACCATTTGCTTCTTTCCCCTATTGATATTGATTCTCAGTTTATTGTTATCACGGGCCAAAGACTAATGTAACAAAAGTTCAAATGTTGCGATGGGGATAGTTCTAAGCATGGAACCGGTGCTCTGAAACCCAGGTATATTGTGTTACTTCGGCCCTAATAAGCCACTTGTATATCTGCGCGCGATGGATCACTACCACCGTAGACTCTCGACCTTTCAGGAAACAATGAGGTCTCACCCGTTACCGATGGGGTTTCACCCTGCCTTTGCAACCAAGAAACACAAATTTCTTCTATGTTTCATCACGAAGTTGATTCACGATGGGGTTCCAAGCTAATTCCTGCCCACTAGCGATTCATCAAGGCGTTTGCAGGTGTATTGGTTACAATCGGAGGCTACCTTCGTTTCGAAGAAACCCTGGCACAGCTATCAACTCATAAGAGAACCTAGATGATAGATAAAATCAAATGCTTCTGATGCTCACTAGTAACATGACTGCAATCAATTCAAGCCTCCAGGAAAGTGTCGATTCATTCTCCCATCATTCCCACAAAAAGGAAAAGAATACTTGATACCCTACCATATGCATACAACCTCATCCCTTCAGCCTAAATGCTTATCGCCATTATCCAAAACTCAACCACTGAAACTCGATTTCAATTTCAAAAGGCTGATTCCCGACTATGCTTTCCCCACACAATTTCAACCTTCCAATTTCAAGTTACTCTATATTATGACAGTGTGTCGCCCATACACCCCAATCCAGTCTACATTTGACAAGAACTCCAACTTTTCCACAAGAAACACTTAACTCTTGGATTTTGAGAATCTACATAAGTATTCAATACAAATCAACAATCTGGGAGATTCTAAATGTAAATCCTAGTTTCCATAGTGCACTAATATATAAAATACTTACTCGACTATTCGTAGTAGCTTCTAACTCAATGGAACAAGAGCTTTGACCCTGCCATACAATGGTCATCAACCTATGAATAAATAATATAGATCTAACCTCCGTATAGGAATCACATTTCACATACATATACTCATTCAGTCGTAGCTAAATTTTCATAAATCATTATCTCTTCATTGTTATCTTTCTCTACAGGAAATCCTCTCTTTTTAGAAACTCTCTCTCGAATTTCGTTACAAAAGTAACAACCCTCTTCAGTTTCCACTAACTTTCTATATTCCATTCCAAGAGAGCGTTTTTCCAGCTCTTCAACAACTCCTACAAATCAACTACTAATTCCTAGATTAGGTAACACTTCTATATTTAGAAAAACTAACTTATGACTCATCTAACTACTAACTGAAAAAAAGTAGCTTCCTACTCGAGTCATCCCATCTCTTAAGAGATTGGTTACATGACTTGTTGTTTACCTTGACACTTATACAAATAAAACACTTTTATATGAAAGCTTACAATGTCTTTTTATAATAAACCCTCCTTGAGCAAATGTCCAGATCTAAAGGTCCAACTAAACCTTTAGCACTTGATTATGAGAGCTAATGCTCCTGCATCAGACTCCCAAGGTAGAAAGAAAACCATGATCTCCTAATCATAAATCTTCAATCTCCATCTTTCTCCAGCTGCAATCTTCCAGGCTTCCATATTTCATGCTGAAGTGCTCCATTGTCTTTACCAGGTTACTTTTTTTCCCTTCCAAATCACCTCCACAGTGGACTGCTTTCATCATCTTGTTGTAAATATTCTTAGGAAGTTGCATCAATCTCCATACTTCATCCATAGCCTCTTGCAACCCCATCCTCTGCTGCAAACAACTCTTGTCTTCTTCATTTTTCCACTACACTCTGCTACAATTTGTCCATTCCTCTCCAAACTATTGATTGCTTCCTTCAGCTTCTCTTAAATTTTCTTCTTCCTTTTCTCTTGAGTTTTCTCAATTTGCTACTACAGATATTTCTTCCAACATTGTTCTGGGCATTGCTGCAAACACTGCTATAGATAGTGCTCTTGATACTAGTTCCACCCTTACTTCTTATATGCTTGGATTAGTATCTCCCTCTGCAATATCCTTCTCATGCTTTCTACTTGCAAATTCACTTTCAAAAAGTAATTTGTAATCATTCACTCTTCTTTGTATACTAGTAAACATAACCAAGTTTAACATACTAGTATCTGCTCCGGTCTCTTTCATAGCATGAGACATTTCTCCCTCATTGACTACAATTTCTTCTTGTTGTTCAAATACTTTCAGCTAGTATTTCAAACATTCATTCTCATCAAACAGTTCCTCAGTATGCCGCATTCCTGTGTCAGCAAAAATCTTCTATGCCTCTGACTTGACAATATCCAGTAATTTCCCTTCAATGCTTTGCCTATCTCCATCAGTCAATTCAATTCTCTTCAGTCCCAAGACTGTTTCATCTTCAATTTGAGACACAACAGCCTCCTTTTCTTCCTCATAATTTCCTTCTTCCTTGTCATTGAACAAAGTTCCCCGTGACACTATTTCTTCCCCCTCTGTCAGAATAGAATTCTGATTCTCTATTCTTGTGACAGTCCCACAGGTCTGTCCATCATTCTTACTTTGGCCCTCTAAGTAAACCAAATTTTTTGTTTCCTCATAAAAAACAAATTCCCTCTCATAAGACATGATTGTCTTTTCCCCAATAAGATTGTTGGCTTCATTAGTTAAGGATTTTACAAATCCCTCCTATTGCAATAACCTATCTTTGCCTTTGTCATTGCTTGAAAACAATTCCATCTGTTTATCTAGACTGACTGGGTCCCTCACACCTTCATCTTTTCCTATGCACCCCTCAAGGTACTTCATCTCTTCATCAAAAATATTGAACCATAGCTTGTCTACCCGAGGTACTAATTTCCAATTTGACTCATATTTCTCCAACAACTTCTCCAATAAATAAATTTCCCTGTTAGCTTGTTCAAGCACTGTATCTTCATGCTTGACATCACATTCTTCATGTATTTCTATACAACCTTTAGCTTTACTTGAGACAACTCCAAGACACATTCAAATTCTCAGCATTAAACTCATAAGACCCAATGGTCTTGTTTGATGATTCAGTCACCAAATCTTTCTCTGGCTGTTCCAAGTCTTCTATTAGACACAAAAAATCTTCAATAGTCTTCTTCTCAGCTTCCTCAAGCATAGCATTTGAACGCTTGATGTATTCCTTAGCTTCTTCCTGCTTTTGGCCATCATCATAAGCCAAGCCTTCCTTGCTTTCAACTTTTGCTGCATGCTAAAAAGCATCACTTTCTCCCAACTGCGCATGTGCATGAACATGAGACTCAACTGTCTCATCTTCTTTCAAAATAGAATTCAGATTCTGTCCTTCTCCCTCATTCTTTATGACAATATCAACAAATTGTCTTTCTTCATTCATTGTACCTACAGACATACACAAAATATCAGTTTTAGGGCATTGAGACCTCTTGGTTTCACTTGGAGTTTCAGTCTTCTTCTGTGGTCTATGCCATCTCAACTTTATCCTCATAAGGAAACCACATCTCTAGTCTTCCTTTTCCTTCTGTAACAGCTCCATCAGTACTCTTAAATGGACTTCTATCTCAGCTTTCTCTCTCTCATATTCTTCATCACTCATCTGCCTCCACATGCCATTGGCTTTGGCATCTTCCTTCTTCAAGTTGTGGTTGCCTCCTAAACCTCTGTTATGACTCTTGATAGTCATCTTCTAAGAGATGCTCTCACAACTCTTCTACTCTTGAGAACACAACTGTCCTCTTGTATCTCAACCTCAGTTGAAGTACTAGGTTCGCCCACACTTCTTCTTTCTCTCAGAAACCTTCACTGGCTTCCTTTATCACTGCTCCTAGGGCTGTGATCTTCTTCTGCCAAGATATATTCTCTTCTGCCGCTACCTGCATATCAATGACATTAAAACAAAGACCATACCCAAGCTTTCAAAATCTTGCTGCTGCCAAATTTCTATGGCCACTCCCACACTTCTGTTCAACTTCAATCTCTTGACTGAACCTGCCTTCTCCTTCCTTTGTATGCAACTACACCTCCCAAAGTAGCTATCTTCCACACCAAGAACTCCATTGTTCAAGCTTCCTTTCCTTACTCTGATACCAAAATTGATGGGAGGGAAGATGCTAAAACTGAAGAGGCGCCTACCCGCCGAGTTAGTCTAGTTGTTAACTATGGTTTATCACCACCATTTTCTTCTTTCCCCTATTGATATCGATTCTCAGTTTATTGTTATCACGGGCCAAAGACTAATGTAACAAAAGTTCAAATGCTGCAGCGATGGGGATAGTTCTGAGCATGGAACCGGTGCCCTGAAACCCAGGTATATTGCGTTACTTCGGGCCCAATAAGCCACCTGCAAATCTACGTGCGATGGATCACTACCACCATAGACTCTCGACCTTCTGGGAAACAATGGGGTCTCACCCGTTACCAATGGGGTTTCACCCTGCCTCTGCAACCAAGAAACACAAATTTCTTCTACGTTTGATCACGAAGTTGATTCACGAGGGCGTTCCAAGCTAATTCCTGCCCACTAGCAATTCGTCAAGACATTTTTAGGTGTATTTATTAGAGTCTGAGGCACTTCCACCGTAGACTCTTGAGATTACAGGAAACAATGAGGTCTCACCCGTTACTGATGGGGTTTCAGCCTCCCACTGTAACCAAGAAACACAAATTTCTTCTACGTTTGATCACGAAGTTGATTCACAAGGGCGTTCCAAGCTAATTCCTGTCCACTAGCGATTCGTCAAGGTGTTTGCAGGTGTATTGGTTAGAGTCTGAGGCTACCTCCGTTTCGAAGAAACCCTGTCACGGCTATCAACTCATAAGAGAACCTAGATGACAGATAAAATCGAATGCTTCTGATGCTCACCAGTAACACGAATGCAATCAATTCAGGCCTCCAAGAAAGTGTCGATTCATTTTCCCATCATTCCCACAAAAAGGAAAAGAATACCTGATACCCTACCATATGCATACAACCTCATCCCTTCAGCCTAAACGCTTATCGCCATTCTCCAAAACTCAACCTTCCAATTTAAAGCTACTCTATATTGTGACTATGTGTCGCCCATACACCCCAATCCGGTCTGCATTTGACAAGAACTCCAACTTTTCCACAAGAAACACTTAACTCTTGGATTTTGAGAATCTACATAAGTATTCAATACAAATCAACAATCTGGGAGCTTCTAAATGTAAATCCTAGTTTCCACAGTGCACTAATATATAAAATACTTACACAGCCATTCGTAGTAGCTTCTAACTCAATGGAACAAGAGCTTTGACCCTGCCATACAATGGTCATCAACCCGTGAATAAGTAATATAGATCTAACCTTTGTATAGGAATCACATTTCACATACATATTCTCATTCATTCGTAGATAAATTTTCATAAATAATTATCTCTTCATTGTTATCTTGCTCTACAGGAAATCCTCTCTTTTTATAAACTCTCTTTCAAATTTCGTTACAAAAGCAACAACCCTCTTCAATTTCCACTAACTTTCTATATTCCATTCCAAGAGAGCATTTTTCCAGCTCTTCAACAACTCCTACAAATCAGCTACTAATTCCTAGATTAGGTAACACTGCCATATTTAGAAAAACTAACTTATGACTCATCTAACTACTAACTGAAAACAAGTAGCTTCCTACTCGAGTCATCCCATCTCTTAAGGGATTGGTTACATGACTTGCTGTTTACCTTGAAACTTATACAAATAAAACACTTTTATATGAAATCTTACAATGTATTTTTATAATAAACCCTCGAGCAAATGTCTAGATCTAAAGGTCCAACTAAACCTTTAGCACTTGATTATGAGAGCTAATGCTCCTGCATCAGGATGGTACCTATAAATAAGGGGGTTAGTGCCTCCTTCTAGTTGGTGCTATAGAATATTGTAAGTTGGTACTTCTATTGCCATGGGATTTGTCTGCATGAAGTGCGGAAGTCGACAGCTGTGAAGAGGGCTAATCCGCGAAAGAAGGGTCATTCACGGAGAACGAGGAAGCACAAGATTAGTTAAAGTTGTTAGAATTGGTCATGTGGACTGTTTTGTAACCACTTAGTTTCATATAAATACGAGTATGATTGTAAGCCTAAGGGAATCCAATTTTGATCCATCTTTTATCTTTGAATTGTTTTGTATTCGCGTTATGATGTATTGACTGTTCTGCGAAGGTCATTCCCCAAGTTTTGATGAATGCATGAAGATGTTCGATTATGGTTCTATCTTTTGTCTTTGTTTCTGCTAGATGCTGAATACAAGTGTTTGTGAAATGTTTAATATTGTGTGGTTTGGTAATTTCTATTCATGCAAATGAGTAGTTTGATCATGTTGATGTGAATGTCCATCATGTATTGAATCTGCAAATGATGAATTGTTAACATAATGTGAAAGGTATAATCTCTGGTTTCTGCGATTGTAATGTGTGTTTGATGCATGTCCTCATCCCACTGCAGAAACTTGGTTCTTGCAGCCCCCTTATCCATCTCGGGTGAGACTTCACTCACTCTATGAGTGTTACTAGAAAGGGTTAAACCTTTCCGGGCCGGTGTTTAAGGGAGTTTGGTTGATGTTTGTTGACGACAATGCGAAGTGAACCCCTGTCGATAAACGCTGTGTCAACAAATGGTTTTGTTGCTGGGACCTTTAAGAGGAAAAGAAGCGGATATGCTATGGCACCCGATGAAATCGGAGAATCAAGAGTGGTTTGACAAGAAGGAAGAGGAATTCGCAGAAGGTAAAAATCAGAACCCTGAACAGATGGTGAGCATTTGGTTCCAGAAGTATATTTATTCGGATATCCACGAAGTGTTATTCTGTGAATTCCTGGTGTTGTTGCACGATTGGCTAGCGCAGCTGATGTTTCAGAAAAATCATTGTCAAAAGACTGAGCCTGATCATTGGATTCCAAACCTGATCCGACAACTAAAACGAGTTGACAATAAGGTATCAAGGGTTGTCAATTTCTGGGTGGATAGTATCCTAGAGGGATACATTATTGAGTTCGCAGTAGACACAATCAAATCATACAGTGACACAAAAAGGAACTTTTTCAAAGGATCAATGGGAAGATTCTTACTGTTGCTAAAGTTGTGGATTAAGATGCTCATCTGCGAAAAGGGCATATTGAGGATGACTTCCAACGAGTAGAAAGATCAGTGTGCGGAGGTTGTGGGTATCGCATGAATGCAGATCCGATAGAAAGATGTGGGGTAGAGGGACATGAGCGACGACGAGTTTCTATGGGAGGCTAAGGAAGACTGTGGTACCTTGAGGAGTGGGGTGATATTCCAGCGACCTAATAAGAGGAGGAGGACTGAGAGAGAGTCTCCTGAAGGGACCAGAATGGAATACTGCGAGATAGGACCACAAGGGACAAAGCTACCTTATTAAAACGAAGGAGACGGTGACCAGGATACCCCAGAAGCAGAAGAGGGACAGATCATAAGTTACAACATACCTTCAACCTCGCACACTACTCAGAATTTCACAGGAAGAAACACAAGTTATTCACAAAATTTCCCTACGTGCAGCAGTAGAAGTAGTGCATCAGTACACAATAACAGTAGGAATGTTAGAATGGAAGACGACACAAAAATGCCCACTTTCCAAGAGAATGGGACTGAGGATCCCAAGCAGTATTGGTTCTTGTGCGAAGCAGTATGGATTGTGAAGTAGGTCCAGGATGAAGATATCAAAAAAGGAAAGCTAGCGACGACCCTTAGGGACCGTGCGCTAGAATGGTTTATGAAGTTTACAAAGGTTCTAGCGGGAACACCAGCCAAGTCACTAGCGCAAATCAAAGCAGTAATGTTCGATGAGTTTAGAAAGCGAAATTCGGACTCGCAGTTTGTTACCGAGCTCAAAGAAATCAAGAAATACCCAAATGAGCTGGTATGGGAATTTGATCAACGGTATAAAACATTGATAGAGAAGGTGAGTTTCATAATAAATGACATGCAGCACAAGGAGTGGTTTATTGTAGGATTGGTGCCACACATCCGCGGACCACCAATGCAATAGAAGGTAGCATCACAAGCCGAAGCATTGGATATTGTGATAAAGTTGGAGGCTAAACCAATCGGCAAAGCTGGGATAGGAATGGATAGGATACAGGCGCAGTTGGCCAATCTGACACTCCAATTGCAAGATATAAAGAAGGGGAAAGAAACCCACAAAGACATATGGTGCACCAGGTGTAAAACATAAGGACACCATAAGGACAATTGCCCATAATTTCGAGAATATTTGCAATCAGGTGCACCAAATCCCCTTAGTCAGGGAGGGATTCCTTGGTGTCACATTTGTCATACCAGAGGGAATCGACCGGAAGAATTTGTGTACTTGAAAAATATGGTGTCGAAGCCAGTAAATCTATATTGCAAATTTTGTCGTTCGGTTGGCCACGATGAGAAGGACTCCAGGGCCTATGACCTACTATAGGATCGAACTGTCGATACGTTCTTTATGAAAGGGGAAGAGAAACTGGCGGTACAGCATCAACCGCAGTATACCCAACAACAACCCCATTTTAACCAGTCACAGCAGTATGATCAAGGGCAGTATGGGAAACCGCAGTGTGGTCAGCCGCAGTATCCACCACCGCAGTATGGGTAGCCACCATATCAACAGCCATAGTATGGACAACCGCAGTACCCACCATATGGACCACCACTTGGAGGGTTCATAGGAGGATTCCGCGGAGGTCGAGGTGCTGGCGTAGGATGAGGAGGAGCTGTTGGACGAGGACGGTGGCCGATTGTATGTTACAATTACGGGTAGCAGGGGCATTATCAGAGGGATTGCCCGAATCTAGTGCCACAGTGCACTTATTATAGCGATGTGGATCATGGAATTGAATATTGTTCTCATCTCATCGCAAAATGGCAGACCAAGAATCTGCCACCACCTCCACAGAACTAGAATCAGAATACGCCACACGAGGAGGAGTCGTGACTATTGGAGTAGTGACACGAGGAGTCGTGACAGGAGTCAACAGGTCACAGCCTACCATCTGACCAACAGCACGGAAGCATGTCACCTTTTATGCAAAGGTCGAAAGGGATGTTTTTTTGAAAGCACAAGAGGCGATGAGACAGAGGAGGAAGTTACCTCTTCAGGAATAAGTTATCTACGATATGCCACCGACGTTTGACAGGTTACCTTCTCCTTTAGTCACCATATTGCTCAGATCTAAGGTCATCGTTCTTCATAAGACTTATGCAGTTCATTGGATGCTCCCCCATACTGTTCCCTGTAATGACCCTTTTTCAAAATTCTATTAAAATGCCAATTTTTCTACTTTTTCCCCTGTTTCGACCTTTGACTAGTTTAATTGTTTTGACCTCCAAATCAACCCAACTGCTCCCAAATATTCTGTAGAAGTGTATGAATGGTATTTAGACTTGAATATCAGGTTCAGGGATTTTTTATGGCCCTCCAAATACTACTGCAAACTTGATTTGTATTCTGTTCAATATAGGTAATTTTGACTAGTAATTTGTGCATTAAATCCCCCCCGAGTAACACTGAAAATGGCCTTCCAAATGCCTCCAAACTCCCACAAATTTATGAACAGAGGTATATAATGTGTTAAGTATGTGATTAAGGTCTCATATGAACCATTAATTGATTTTTACCACTGTTCTAACTCTCTCACATTCAACAGCAAAAACCCCCAATTCAACCGTTGGGGAAATGGCATTATTTCACCTCCCAATACAACTAAACTGAGTAAAAATGCTTCAAATGCTCAAGTACAGTACATGAAACTTGTAGAAGACATCCATGGCATTATATTGATCACAAATATATCAGAGAATCATCCATCCATTCGAAATAATCAACATTATAGTGTCATACATCAATGCATTGGGGAAATGGACATTGTTTGCTCATTAATCAATAGTTTTGCATACAACCAGTGGGTATTTCGACCTGAGACTTTCTGAATATCAATAAAAGAGGATATAAATCTATTACAATCAGAAATATATAATGAGAATCTCTCTCAATAAGCACAAGTGCTCACCAAAAACGCCCTCCTTCAAGGAGCATGAATATGCCTTCAAAACTGGAAACGGTGGAGAGAAAGTGCTGCACTAAACCAAACCATGAAACTTCCTATAGCTGCTACCTGCAAATAAAAACTCCATTAAAGCACCATGAAAGACCTAAGTGGCCTCTCCAAACACCAAATTGGATGGGAATCTTTCACCCTCGAAATTGGCTAAGGCAAGAAACTAGTCATCCACTGGCTCTCTCTTCACAAATCATCAAAAGCCATTCTCATTCTTCATTTCTATATTTTATAACAAAAATTAGCCTTCTAAGGGTTTAAATCCTCTCAATAGATTCAATATATTTCCATTTAGGAAATATTCCACATTTGCCACTTGTCTCCTAGTTCCAACCTTCCATCTTCTCCCAAATTCGATTTTGAGTCTCTTTGGCTTCTCCAACTCCCAAATTCGCCTTCCTTGAGCCTATTTTTGGTGCTGACATGTCATAGTGGTCAGATGTCAGAGGTCAGGTCTACAATTTGTCATAGTTGTCATAGATGCTCCATCATTGGTGTCATAGGAGCTAGGGAATCTAGCCCAAGTGTCCACAAACTTCTACTTTCACTCTTTATCTTCCATGGAGGTTACCAATCCTTCCCAATTCGACCTAAGATGCTCAATGACATGTGTTATGACTTACCAACTCACCAAGAGTGTTCACATTCCCATTAATTCGAATTTTCAAAAGAGAGATACCATGTATTATGAAAAATCAAGCTAGTGTGGGTCCCACCACCTCCATATGTCTCCAAAACCACTTGCCACTTAGAATTTATCTTGAATTTATTTATTCACCATATTTATTAAATTCTTGAACCCCTCTAATGTCTAAATATCATTTATTAGCTTCCTTATTACCATCTCACATGTGCCCATCCAACCTAGGAAACTAGTAGGATTGATGGGATTGTCTTACTATGCACTTATTTGAATGGTGACATTACAGTCCTCCCCACCCAAGATTTCTTGTCCTCAAGCAATTTCAGATTTGGATGCTGCAAAATATTCTCCTCTTCCCATGTGGCATCTTCACTTGGTAAGTCCTTCCATTACACTAAATATTCTTTGATGATTCTACTCCTCAACCTTCTTTCCCGTGTCTTCAAAATCTTTTCTGGAACAAGTGTGAGCTGACCTTCATCATCCAAAGGAGGAAGTATTTCTGAAGTGATGATTTGCTGACCAAGAGCTTTCTTGAGACAAGAAACATGAAATACATTGTGGATTTTACTCCCTTTCGGAAGTTCTAGTTCATATGCTACTTCTCCAACCTTCCGCACTACCTTGTATGGCCCATAGTACCTTGGTTTTAATTTTTCTGCTCCATTCTTTTTTAGAGATGTTTGTTTATAAGGCTGCAACCTTAAATATACTAAATCATTGACTTGAAAGGTTCTTTCTTCTCTATGCCTATCAGCATATTGTTTTTGCTGATTTTGAGCAACCTGCAAATTGTCTTTCAAGAGCTTTAAAATTTCTTGGCTCTCTTCCACCCAATCTTTAGCCTTTGGGGCTCTACTATCACCAAATATAATGTCAGCAAATGTAAGTGCATCATAACCATATAATTCTTTGAAACGAGACATTCCTATTGACATATGATAAGTGGTGTTGTAGCAAAACTCACCCAAGTGTAGCCATTTTGCCCATGCTTTTTGCTGCCCTCCCACATAGTTTCTTAGGTATCCTTCCAACCATTGGTTTACCCTCTCTGTTTGTCCATCAGTTTGTGGATGATAGCTGGTACTTGGAGTCAATTGAGTGCCTACCAATCTAAAAAGTTCTTGCCAAAAAGCACCCATGAATCTACTATCTATATCACTGACAATGCTCTTGGGGAGCCCATGCAGTCTAAAGATTTCTTTGAAAATATCAGCCACTTGTGCAGCACTAAAAGATGATGTAACAGCAAAGAAATGAGCAAATTTTTTCAACCTATCAACTACCACATAGATGCAATCCTTACCCAAGGATTTAGGCAATCCGGTGATGAAATCCATGGAAATACTGTCCCATTTTTGCTCCGGAATGGGCAATGGTTGTAATAGGCCGGCTGGACATGTAAGTTCTGATTTGTTTTGTTGACATGCTTTACATTCATTCACATACTTCTGAACATCTTCCTTCATCCCCTTCCAAAAAAATCTTTGCCTCAACTGTCTATAAGTTTTGAAGATCCCCGGATGGCCCGCTAGTGGGGAATCATGTGCTTCTTGCAAAATTCGGTACTTGAGCTTGGAGTTATGAACTAAATAAATTCTTCCCTTATAATATATTAGCCCATTCAAAATCCTATAATTATCATCCCCTTTGATTCCATCCAACACATCACAAGCAAATTTGTCTTTGGCATATTCAACTAGTAGCATGTTTTTCCAATCCTTGGCAATATCCATGAGAGAAAAAGACGGCCTTCTTGACAAAGCATCTGCTACTATATTATTCTTTCCTTTGACACATTCAATATCAAAATCATAAGCTTGAATCTTGCTTACCCACTTTTGTTGCCTTTCATTTAGATCTTTTTGGGTGAGAAAGTGTCTTAGACTATTGTGGTCAGTTTTCACCACATACTTGCTGCCCACCAAGTATTGTCTGAATTTGGCCAATGCATGCATAATGGCCAGCATTTCTTTATCATAGATGGAGTAAAGTTTTTCATGAGGCTGCAACTTTCTGCTCTCAAAGGCTATGGGGTGTTGTCCTTGCTTTAGGACAGCCCCTATTCCTCCACCTAAAGCATCACATTCCACAACAAAAGGTTTAGTAAAATCAGGAATTGCAAGTATGGGACAACTACTCATTACCTCTTTCATTTTTTGGAAGGCCTTTTCAGCCTCTTCATCCCACTTGAAAGCATCCTTCTTAGTCAAATCAGTGAGTGGAGAAGTCAACTTGGAGAACCCTTTCACAAATTTTCTGTAGTAGGTGCATATGCCAATAAAGCCTCTCAATTTGGTAATATTTTTTGGTGATGGCCATTCCAAGGTAGCCCTGATTTTTTCCATGTGTACCTTCACTCCTTCTTGCCCAATAATGTTCCCAAGATACAGTAGTTCTTTCATCCCAAACTCACATTTTGATAATTTAGCAAATAAGGACTCTTCTTGTAAGATTTTCAACACAATCTCTAACTGTTGCAAATGCTCTTCCCATGTTTTACTGTAAATGAGAATATCATCAAAGAAAACCAAAACAAACCTTCTTAGTTGCTTGCAAAATATCCTATTCATACATGCTTGAAAGGTGGCTGGAGGATTAGTTAACCCAAAAGACATGACAAGAAATTCAAAGTGGCCAAAATGACATCGAAAAACGATCTTTTGCACATCTTCATCTTTCATTCGAATTTGGTGATACCCTGATCTAAGGTCAATTTTTGAGAAGTATTTGGCCCCATGTAGCTCATCCATGAGCTCATCAATCCTAGGAATAGGATACCTATTATTGATAATCTTTTTGTTCAAGGCTCTAAAATCTATGCACATTCTCAATGTTCCATCTTTTTTCTTCACTAGCACTACTGAAGAAGCATAAGGGCTAGAGCTTGGTCTAATGAGTCCCAACTCTAGGAGTTCTTGGATAGATTTTTCAATCTCATCTATGAATTTTTTAGGATGTCTATAAGGTGGTATCTGAATGGGTGAAGTGCCCTCCTCCAAAATAATACTGTGCTCAACCCCCCTATCCGGTGGCCTACCATGTGGAAGGTCTCTAAAAACCTTTTCATATTTTTGCAAAAGTCTCTCTATCTCCTTTGGGTGTTTGACAATATTTATAGTTGGCTTGGGAGATGTAATATGACATTCAGCATCCCATTCTATATCCCCATGCCTCAATATAGATCTCATACTATTGCAAGTTACTACTTGATTTGGATAAGTGTGTTTCCCTCTCACAATTCTTTGTACTCCTTTTGAATCTTGGAATTTCATTTTGGGAATTTGATAATTTACTGTATGCTCTCCTATTGAATACAGCCATTGCACTCCCAAAACCACATTAGTATCAGCAACATCAACCACATAAAAACTATCAACAAAAGTATAGTTACCTACGGTGACTTGCAGCTTTGGAACCCATGTTTTACTTTGCATTGTGTTGTGACCGGGAATGACAACTGTGAAGCCATCAAATGGTTCAATAGGTATATTTCTTTTCTCTACCATCTCTGCATCAATGAAGTTATGAGTGGCTCCTCTATCTACCAAAACTGAATTTCTTTGTCCTTGTACCACACCTTTGCATCGGATAGTATGATAGCGAGGTACTGCTGAAAGCACTGCCATTCTTGCTTTGTCTGGTGAAGGCTGATTTTCTTCTTGTCTTTCCTCTTCTACTGCTGTCTCATATGCCTCTTCTTGATCTGAAATATGTCCATATTCATCCATGCCCCCATCATACCCCTCATTGTCAGAAAATACTTCTATGTATTGAGCTTTTCCTTTGGTACATTTGTGCCCCGGTGTCCATGGTTGGAAGCATGTGAAGCACAATTTCTTTTTTCTAAGTTCATCCCTGTTTAGTCCCTCTTTTTTATTCCTCTCAAATGACTCTCTTTTCCAAGGTTTCTTATCATATCCATCCCTTTGCCAAGGTTTCTTTTCAAATTTGTAGCTAGGCTTAGGAGGAAATCTCGTTCTAGGAAGCACATTTTGGAGATCCCTAGTCAAGATCATTGCATCTTTTAATGTAGTTGGCTTGTGGGCTTTGACCAAACCTCTTAAGGGTTCAACCAAACCTTCAGTGAACAGCAATACTAATCTTCCCATAGATACATCAGCCACCTTGACTGATAATTTTTGAAAGTCCAACATATATTCGGTAGGGGACCCAGTTTGCTTCAATTGAGCTAGTTCTTTGAAAGGCAATTCTGGATCTTTTTGTTCAAATCTTTCTAATACCCTGTCAACAAATTCTCCATATGTTTTAACCTGATTATGACCCAAGGTTTTCAGCCCATGAAACCACCATTCATTGGCATCTCCTTCCAAATGCAAAATGGCCATTTTTAATGCATCCTCTTCCAACATAGGATTCAGCTGAAAATATACATCCAATTTTTGCACCCAAGTGTTAGCAGAATTTTGAGAAGAACCATCAAAAGTAGGAAGTGACATTTTCCCAATAGCACTATTCAATTCTTTGTTTTGGAATGGACTCTTATTGTCTCCCTTCATTTTAATCTTTTGCATAGCATCAATGTAGTCACTGAGTGGTACACCTCTTTTACACTCTTCATTCAAATCGTTCCAACCATTTACTAGTTTCTTGTAATCCAATTCAAGATTGGGCTCTTCTTTGGGTGTGAGAAATTTAGGTGCAGTATGCCTTTGTGTGCTTTGAAATTCATCAGGTCTATTATGAGGTCCTGTACTTGAGAAAATATGCTCATTCCCTTTCATCTTTTTCCCTGAGTGTGAACCACTATTATCTCCTATCATCCCTTTGCCTGAAAGTTGGCTACCCAACAATTCGAAACCTTTCATCATTTGTTTATTCATATCTAGCATAACCATGGTAATTCCTTCAAAACATGGTTTTAAGGCTTCAATAAATTCCTCCTTATGTCTTAATTTTTCCTCCTCCTCTCTACCCATTGTTTTAGAAAAAAACTCTTTTTCTGCTACTATCTCTTCTTCAACCAAAACTTCTTCAACTACTGATTCAAAGGGTGGTGTTTTATTTGTTTGGATTCTTGTTAATACCATCAGGTGCCAAGACCATGCTCTGATACCACTTGTAATGACCCTTTTTCAAAATTCTATTAAAATGCCAATTTTTCTACTTTTTCCCCTATTTCGGCCTTTGACTAGTTTAACTGTTTTGACCTCCAAATCAACCCAAATGCTCCCAAATATTCTGTAGAAGTGTATGAATGGTATTTATACTTGAATATCAGGTTCAGGGATGTTTTATGGCCCTCCATATACTGCTGCAAACTTGATTTGTATTCTGGTCAATATAGGTAATTTTGACTAGTAATTTGTGCATCAAATCCCCCCCGGGTAACACTGAAAATGGCCTTCCAAATGCCTCCAAACTCCCACAAATTTATGAAGAGAGGTATATAATGTGTTAAGTATGTGATTAAGGTCTCATATGCACCATTAATTGATTTTTACTACTGTTCTAACTCTTTCACATTCAACAGCAAAAACCCCCAATTCGACCCTTGGGGAAATGGCACTATTTCACTTCCCAATACAACTAAACTGAGTAAAAATGATTCAAATTCTCAAGTACATTACATGAAACTTGTATAAGACATCCATGGCATTATATTGATCACAAATATATCAGAGAATCATCCATCCATTCGAAATAATCAACATTATAGTGTCATACATCAATGCATTGGGGAAATGGACATTGTTTGCTCATTAATCAATAGTTTTGCATACAACCAGTGGGTATTTCGACCTGAGACTTTCTGAATATCAATAACATAGGATATGAAGCTATTAAAATCATAAATATGTAATGAGAATCTCTCTCAATAAGCACAAGTGCTCACCAAAAACGCCCTCCCTCAAGGAGCATGAATATGCCTTCAAAACTGGAAACGGTGGAGAGAAAGTGTTGCACTAAACCAAACCATGAAACTTCCTGTAGCTTCTACCTGCAAATACAAACTCCATTAAATCACCATGAAATACCTGAGTGGCCTCTCCAAACACCAACTTGGATGGGAATCTTTCACCCTCGAAATTGGCTAAGGCAAGAAACTAGTCATCCACTAGCTCTCTCTTCACAAATGCAATTTTTCTCAAATCATCAAAAGCCATTCTCATTCTTCATTTCTATATTTTATAACCAACATTAGCCTTCTAAAGGTCTAAATCCTCTCAATAGATTCAATAGATTTCCATTTAGGAAATATTCCACATTTGCCACTTGTCTCCTAGTTCCAACCTTCCATCTTCTCCCAAATTCGATTTTGAGTCTCTTTGGCTTCTCCAAATCCCAAATTCGCTTTCCTTGAGCCTATTTTTGGTGCTGACATGTCATAGTGGTCAGATGTCAGAGGTCAGGTCTGCAATTTGTCATAGTTGTCATAGATGCTCCATCATTGGTGTCATAGGGGCTAGGGAATCTAGCCCAAGTGTCCACAAACTTCTACTTTGACTCTTTATCTTCCATGGAGGTTACCAATCCTTCCCAATTCGACCTAATATGCTCAATGACATGTGTTATGACTTACCAACTCACCCAAGAGTGTTCACATTCCCATTAATTCAAATTTGCAAAAGAGAGATACCATGTATTATGAAAAATCAAGCTAGTGTGGGTCCCACCACCTCCATATGTCTCCAAAACCACTTGCCACTTAGAATTTATCTTGAATTTATTTATTCACCATATTTATTAAATGCTTGAACCCCTCTAATGTCTAAATATCATTTATTATCTTCCTTATTACCATCTCACATGTGCCCATCCAACCTAGGAAACTAGTAGGATTGATGGGATTGTCTTACTATGCACTTATTTGAATGGTGACATTACATTCCCCCTATCACCATGCCAATTGTAGCTATGATCCTTGGACCTGTTTCACTGCTTATAGAAGCCATCATTTACCCTTGATTCCATCCTCCACATCAATGAACTCAAGGTGTGCCAAAGACTTTGAAATACCTCAAGTTCGGCTTGCCATATGGCATCCATCTTATTTGCACTAATCAACTTCTCCTAGGTGCAACTGTTAAATCGTATTCACCCATACCTGTTTCTTGGCACTTGTCTTAGCATTTGCCCCTTCACCATTATTTATCTTCCTTGGTTCATTGGCTCTTCTAATTGATGTGTATGAGGGACTCATCATGGGTTGTCTTATTGAACTTGCACAGTCTTGGGATTTATGACCAAAGCCACTACAACTATAACATCTCATAGTACGACAATGTGTAGCAATGTGACCAACATGATTACATGTCCAAAATCTACTTCTTTTATAGAGTCTACAATCCAATTCCTTGTGTCCAAATTCAGTGCAAGTGTAACAACAACCATTGAAACCATATCCATACATGAGTTCTTGATTCCATCTTGAAGTTGTTTCTCTTTTGAATCTACTTTGAGGAGTGGGACCAACTTCTTGGTGTCTTTATGATCTTTTGAAGTCTTCTTTATGTTGTGCACGTTCATGCTGAGGAGCTTTGCTTCCATTCTTGGACATTGAATGGATTGCTTCAGGAGTCTTTGGAGACCATGTGGCAATTTCATATTTTCCTTCTTCCTTGTTGTAGCCAAGACCAGATTCGTCAAATGGAGATATTTGACAATCTAGGATCTCATCCAAGATAGATGAGTTGTTTTTGAACTTGACATATACATCAGACTTTTTACCTTTCTTCCTGAGTTCAACCACCTCCATTTCAAGCTTCTGGAAACTCATCTCCTTTCCATCCAACTGATTCTTCAATACTTCTTCTATTCTTTTGGCTTCCTCTAGATGAGTTTTCAAATCAATATTGACCCTTCTTGTTTCTTCAAGCTTTTCTGAATCTTCACTAGGATTTCCTTGACTGGTCAGTTTGGAATTCAATCTTTCAATTTCATCGTCTGTGTCTTTTAGCTCATCTTGTATCCCTTTGTTCTTGTGCTTCAGTTTCTTGAGCAATACCATTGTCTCCTTTTGGTATTTTTCGAATGATCTCAAAATTTTCTTTTTGAGTCCCAGATTGTATTTGAGATCAATATCCATTAGGGTACATGCAAATGTATGATTGGATTTCAACAAGTCTTCCTTATCATCTTTTGTAAGTATAATTTCAACATCATCACATTCAGAGCTACTACAATTAGAAGAATCCTTACCTTCCACGATGTTTGATGCTTGCACTTCTTGCTTCACATATTCAATAGGCTTAACTTCTGTTTCCTTCTCTGTGTCTTGGTTTCTTCTTTCGTACTCACTTTCTAGCTTAAACCATAGGTCTTTGGCTAAAGTGTGTTCTCCTACACTCTCTTTGACTGAGCTTGAGAGTCCCTCCACCAGAAATTTTAAGGCAATGGTGTTGTCCTTCTTGGCATCCTTTGGTGCAGTTGTTTTGGTCTTCTTGTTGGACGGATTGGGTGGATTGATCACAATATCCCAGACACCAAACTTCTTTAGATATGATTTCATCTTACTTCTCCATCCAAAGCAATCTATCACATCAAATACTGGAACCTCTTAATTTGATAACTCTGCTTGCCCTTCCATTGAGTGTCCACGGATCTCCTTCAAGCTTGCTAGGCTCGTGGTGAAGGCCCACTCTGATACCAATTGTTGGACATAATGGCACACTGATAGGGGGGGTGAATCAGTGTGGTATCACTTTAAACAAATTCACTTCAAAACTTAACCCAAGTTCATCATTCACATTAAGCTACTAAGTACATCAATTAAACATGTCATCAACATAATCATAAGAGACACATCACACAACAAATGTAGTAAACTTGATTTATAATTTGATATGATTTATAATGAAGACATCAATCTTCTGATTACATCAGCACCAACTGACCAAAGAGCACCAACTCCTATAATAGGGCCCATCCTGGTTTTCTTAGCACCAACTAAGAAGTGGTGAGGTGTCCAAACCTAAGAAGCAAGACTAGATTGCAATCACATACTTATCACTGTCATCAACTTCAATTTATGCTCATGCCCAATGTCTGCTCATAAAACAGTTGTCATCAACTCCAACTATTGATTTGTCATGTCAAGTATCATATCAAAATTTCAAATCAATGCTTGTCAATTCAAAGTCAACTTCAATCTTCTATTCACATCTTCCCACTGTATGTCATCATTGTGTATTTTAAGCATACATTACATCACTATCATCACTTGTCATTTGTCATGTCATTCTGTTGTAGGTGTCATTGTCAATCAGTTATCATGTCAAAGCAATGGTGTCACTAACAAAGCTGTCACTGTCATTGTCAAACTATCACTGACAAGTAATATTGGTTATTATCTTATCAATTCACATTTATTTCCAACATTGTCATCTATGTCACTGTTAAGCATATAGACTATCAAGCACCCTTACTATGTACACTAATGTACATACATCTTAGTCAATGTCATCACTATGTAAACTAATATAAACTTGGCATACTCATGTTCAGAGACATAAAGAACTTGAACACTTCTCTGTTGCTTCCTTGGGACTATAGAGCGCACAAAAACTTCATTTTCAGAATTATGAACTTCAATATTTCACTTTTTACTGTGGTTGTCACAGTCACTGAAAATCAGAGATTTATGGCTATCTGAAATCAGAGCTAATCCACTTTGACTGTTGTTATTCTTCATATTCCTGCAGACATACCCTAGATATGTTCTCTCCTTTTTTAAACCTCCAAAAATCATAACTCAAGGATCACCTGCTACTCCTGCGGCTGTCACAGTCAATGTACCCGAGTTTCCACAGTAGCTAATCCGAAATCAGAGCTCAAGTCGAATTACTTGTGGTTATAATGAAGTTTGGCATAGTGTATTTATTGATTTTTCATGAATTTTACTTGAGACGACCTGCTAATTAAAAATTTATATTTTATACAACAATTTTATTTGTTTTATGACAGCTGGGGACTTCAAAATGTTATTTTATTTAATCTTTTTATTTAACTATTCTTCTTATTTAGGCTAGCTGACTTTGTAGAAGGTTTTCATCATCTTTAAGCATATCATTTTCAGCAAATGACCACAACATGGGTCATTTGATTAACTTGTGGCATGCAACCATCAATGTAATAAACAAGGTCTTCAAACTTCAAACCATCACTGCCACGTCAATATTTTACTTCTTTTGATTGGCCTGCCATCATAGCACAAAAGTATCAATGACCCCCAGAGTAAGGGTAATATGTGCTTGTTACCATATGATTTTTCTTTTCAACCTTCAAATACTTCATCATCAACTGAAGGGCTTCATCATAGAAGCCAAAACTCTCAAGGGTCATCAAGCATGTGCTTCATGAGCATGTCATCCATAACTAGGGCTTGAACTTTCATCACCAAGGACCATCAAGCTACCAAGTGTAATGGGCATTAATCCTTCATTCATTGAGCAACCTCACCAGCTCGATCATACAAGAATACTAACACCAAGGGAATAACAAACCCCAAGCATAAGGGTACTAAGACTACACCACGAACTTCTTTTACCAGTCAACGAAGTTGTATGGGTTCCAAGACCCATAAGACTCATCTTATACCAAACTCCATGTCATCAGGTACTTGGTTTCTCTTTTGTCATTAATGACCTCTTGTTGACATCAATGGAAATCATGCTCAACAGAATGATGTTTGGGATATAGTTCCCAAAACAGAAGGAAAAAGTGTGGTATCTTCCAAATGGATCTACAAGATAAAACATGCAGCTAATGGAAGTATTGAGAAATACAAAGAAAGGTTTGTGGCTAGAGGATTCTCTCAGAAAGAGGGAATTGTTTATGAAGAGACATTTGCGACTGTAGCAAGGTACACTTCCATTAGAACAATCATGGCACTTGCATCCATGATGAAGTGGAGTTTACACCAAATGGATGTGAAGACAACTTTTGTGAATGGTGTAGTTGAGGAAGAAGTGTACATAGAACAACCATAGGGATTTGAAGTTGAAGACAAACAGACTCACCTATGCAAATTGAAGAAGGCTCTGTATGGATTGAAGGAATCTCCTAGAGCTTGGTACGGAAGGATAGATAGCTTTCTGACGAGCTTGGGCTTTACCAAAAGTAAAGCTGAACCTAAACTTTACTTTAAGGTTATGGATGATGAACCTATCATACTATTGTTGTATGTGGATGATTTATTTTTGACAGGAAATGAGAAACAGATTGTAGAATGCAAGAAGAAGCTCACTGAAGAATTTGAGATGAAAAACCTTGGATTTATGCACTATTTTCTAGGTCTTGAAGTGTGGCAAAGCCCAGAAGGAATCTTTCTCAACCAGGGAAAGTATGCTATGGAAATCCTAAAACTATTTGATATGTTGGAATGTAATGCAATGGCCACACCCATGGATACCAACTTGGAGTTGTTAGCTGATGAATCGTCAGAGTTAGTGGATGTGACTCAGTACAGACAGATTATTGGGTCGTTGATGTATCTGACAAATACCAGGCTAGATATATGCTTTTCTGTGAACACCCTGAGTCAGTATCTAGTTGAGCCTAGACGTGTTCACCTGGTAGATGCAAAGCCTATGATGACGTACCTGAAAGGTACGATAGACTTTGGTCTATACTATGCTGGAGATCATGACTACAGATTGTATGGTTATATAGATGCAGATTGGGCTAGAAGTGTTTCAGACAGGAAGAGCACTTCATGTGGATGTTATTGTCTGGGATCCACCATGATCTCATGGTTTAGTAGGAAGCAGTCCAGTGTTTCCCTCAGCACAGCTGGAGCAGAGTATATAGCAGCTTATTCTGCTAGCTGTGAGGCCATATGGCTTTGGAAGTTGATGTCAAGACTAGAGTTGGATACCACAGTGATTCTATGTGACAACCAGAGTTGTATATGTTAGTTTTTCATTATTTAATTCAATATATCTAGGATCTTAACTGAAAGAACAACATGTACAGCATATCAAGCATAAGAGACAAGAGACAAGAGACACAAAACATTTCACCGTGGAAAACCAAGAAGGTGAAAAACCCTGCAAATTCCTCAGAGATAGAATAAGAATCAATACAATGATCACCATGATCAAACCCAAGAGATAGATATCCTTAGCAAAATGCTCCTCCTCCACTTGTGCGCACCCTCCTCTTCTCTCACTAATGCGAAATGAGTGAATAATAGAATGTGTAAAATGAGAGAGACACACTCTCTATTTTAACACTAACTTGACTTGCCTTTTAACTCTAACTAGGTCGGCCCCAACTTAACCACTTAACATAATGTTGACTAGGTCAACCCCTCTAGGGTGGTCTAATAACCCTTTGACCCACATGACTCATACAGGGCCGACCCCATCAAGGTGGTCTAATAACCCATCAAGTATAAGTTACGACACTTACAATATAACTTGCGACACTTTCAAGTACAACTGACGACACTTCCAATCGGAGGAATAATACATATCTATTGGGGATACAATAAAATACAAATACAATATACAAGTGAATATCTTCCGAAGTTACAAATACATCAACACTCCCTCTTAACTAGGAAGGTATTCTCTTCACACAAGTCATCAATACATATAGGCACAAGTCTTCAATTCTGGAGCTGGATCATCGTCATTGGATCACGAAGCATCATCATCATCACTGCTGTTGTACTTGACATCTCGATCACTGGTGCTATCTCATAATTCTTCAATCTACTTGTCATATGAAGTTCTACAAAGCTATCCCTTTTTCATGCTGGATGTAGGCCTAGCCTCCATGTAGGTCTTCATCATCTCTGCGGGAAAGCCATCAAGTAGGTACACCTCATAACTGATTATACTGACTCTGCAAAACCTGCAAGATCTCCCAGGACTGATTACACTGCCTTTGCAAAACCTGCAAGATCATCTCAGGACTGATTATATGCCTTTGCAAAACCTGTGTACCCTACTTTCACATCATCATCTTCAAATCACCTCATAGTCCACAGAGCACAACCCAGATGCGCATCACACAACACTTACACCACCGACATGGGAGAACACATCTATCACCATTCGGGGAAGGCACCAACACTTACATCACGACCATGGGAGAACACATCTATCACCATGTCGGAAAGGAATATCCAGCCCTTACATATCACCATGGGAGAACACATCTATCACCATGTGAGAATGGCCCAGCCCTTATATTTCAGCATAGGAGAACACATCTGTCATTATCTGAAAATGGCTCAGCCCTTACATTTCACCATAGGAGAACACATCTATCACTATGTGAAAATGGCTCAGCCCTTACATCTCACCATAGGAGAACACATCTATCACTATGTGAGAATGGCTCCAGCCCTTACATCTCACAGTGGGAGAACACATCTATCACCATGTGAGAAAGGCTCATGCGCATCTATGTCTCCAGACTCATCACTTCCCCCTGGAAGGAATCTCGATCTGAAGTACACCAAGTCTCTCTCTGAAGTACTCAAACTTCACTCTATCTAGCAGCTTGGTCAACACATCGGCTATCTGCTCATCCGTCGCAACATATAGGAGCTTCACTGCTCCTCTCTGCACCATATCTATGATATAGTGATATTTGATCTCGATATGCTTTGACCTGTCATGGAACACTGGGTTCTCAGACATCTTCACACAACTATGGTTGTCACAAAATATACCAGTAGCATCCAACGGGAGATCAAATAACTCAGACAGTAGCTTCCTGAGCCATACTGCCTCACAATTAGCCGAACAAGCTGCGACATACTCTGCTTCGGCTGTACTCAGTTCTACGCAGGAATGCTTCCTACTAAACCAAGAGATCACACCTAATCCCATACTAAAGCAGCACCCAGAAGTTCTCTTCATATATGCAACACTTCCTACCCAAACTGAATCAACATAACTCTCCAGGTTAAACTTTTGTTTCGCATCATACTTGAGCCCATAATCAATTGCACCCTTCAGGTACCTCAGAATATGCTTTACGGCAACCGGGTGAACACCTCTGGGATCCATCAGGAACTAGCTCAGTGTGTTCACCGCAAATCATATATCTGGTCTCATGTTCATCAGGTACATCAAGGACCCAATCATCTGACGATACACTGTGACATCAATTGGATCAGATGAAGCATCACACAGAGGCTTCAGGTTCAATGCCATAGGTGTGGCCATGGCCTTGCAGTCCATCATCCCAAACCGCTTCAGGATTTCTATTGCATACTTCCCTTGTCCAAGGAAGATTCCATCTGCACTCTACCACACCTCTGTTCCTAGAAAGTAGTGCATCCTCCCCAATTCCTTCATCTTGAACTCGACAGCAAGCTTCCTCTTCATGTCGGCAATCAACCCATCCTCACCTATCACAAACAGGTCATCTATATACAGTAGTAGTATCACAGGATTACCTTCCTCAACCTTGTAGTGAAGGTTGGAATATGCTTTACTCTTGGTAAAGCGCAACTGGATAGAAAGTTGTATATCCTACCATACCAAGTCCTAGGAGCTTGCTTCAAGCCATACAAGGCTTTCTTCAACCTGCACACATATGACTCCTTTTCATGTGTCTCAAAACCGAGTGGATGGTCCACATACACTTCCTCTTCGACTACACCAATCAAGAAATCTATCTTGACATCCATCTAGTGTATCTTCCACTTCATCATTGCAGCCAGAGAAAGTACTGTTCTGATGGAACTGTACCTGGCTACAGGAGCAAAAGTCTCTTCATAATCTATTCCCTCTTTCTGGGAGAAGCCACGAGCTACAAACCTCGCCTTGTATTTCTCTATGCTACCATCTGCAGCATGCTTGATCTTATAGATCCACTTGGAAGTCACCACAGACTTCCCTTCTGGTCTTGGGACCACATCCCAAACATCATTCTTCATGATCGACTAGTATTCCTCAACCATGGCATCCTTTCATTACCGCATCCCGAATCCTGGGAACTTCAGATTCTTCAATATCTTCAATAGATAGCTTCATTGTTGGAACAAATGTTGTAGTCCTTCTTTTGTAGGTGATTGTACATGATCTTTCCTACAAGTCAAATTCAATTGTATGATTAGAAATTTCTCATAGTTTTTCAAAAAAACACATTCTTATGCATAAAGACATATGTCATACAGTCATGCAATTATCTTAGCCAATGCTTCAATACAACATTTATCCATATCTCGTATTCACACGGTAACTTTCTAGATGCCTTCCATCTCTACCAGAACCTTTGTTAAGAGTGTGCACAACTCCCAACATGTTAGCAAAGAGGTTTCATTCTAGATAAGTAGCAATGGAATGTTGTACAGTACCATAGGCCACTTACCCATTACTTGTATATTAGTAGTATCTTGTTCGTTAATGTAACTTTTCTAATATGCATCTAGGAACATAAGTATGTATATGACTGGACAACATCATTTAAGTAATCATATATACAGGAATTGACAATTCAAATACTTATATTTGTTTGGTTGTAGGGTGGACTCCCTCTTGATCTTTGCTTCCTTGCAGGAACTTTTGGAGTGTGCTCCCTCTTGATCTTTGCTTCCTGGATTACTTGTCCTTGAACTTATATCCATTCTGGACCACTATGCATGCTTAAGTGTGCACTAGTGTCATCCTCAAGATCTCATACATAATCATACCTGCATTAGTATAATCTCAATACTATCAAAACATCATGATTCTAAATAATCTTAAATATGTATGATCGTGATCATTTCATACATCGGTAATAAGCATTAGTATTCAAGGTTTCAAGGAAGACTTATTTTACTCATGCATATTCTTATTTGACCATAGGACTCTTTTGGTTAGTTATATCATCAATCAAAGTAAGAAACATAATATGCATAAACCCTTGATTACTAAAACTTCTAACTTTCAAGAATAATCATTATCATCCATACAAAAGTATAAGGTCCTAACACAAGGTAGGATTCTAACTTGATATAGGAAAAACATACCTGGATTGTCATGCTTGCTAGTTATGTCTAACATACCCAAACAGTGTCTTCTTGTTCTCTTCAATGACCTGTTCTAGTAACCTGCATAACTCATAAGTTAACCATTGTAGAATCAAAATGTACATACCTCGTAAGTAGAGCTTCTATAATGGCTATGGATGTGTCGTTGTCTTCATGTCACCATGGTCATATGTTCTTGATCTAAAACTTGATTTGTCTTTCTTGATGTACCTTTCATGTTAGCGGACAACATCAACCTCATACAACACCACAGTGTATTAGTACAATCATAAGTGTCATAACTCTAATCAATGAATGTCTTCTATCATTCATACTTTTACTAGGGTGATGAGACAAGTCTAAGATTAATCAAGATTGTACTAACCTCAATAATATGAAGACAAACATATCATAAACTTAATCATGAACATATTTCAAAACATACCTATATTTCCTTAAGTCATACCTATCGATATTGCTTGTAGTCTTCTTATGTAAGGCCTTAGCCTCATCTCCCTCTGGAACTGGAACTTCTTCACTTATGCAGGTGTCCAATTCATTCTCTTCTAGGATTAACCCAATCCACTTTGATTTGCTGAGACTGGATCTGGAGTTGGATTAGGGTTTGTCAGAGAAACCCTAAAAATTCAAACTTTGAATTTCAAACTTATGATTGGATGAAAATATGTGTCTTGCTCAGCTGATCAAGCTGGTAGACTTCAATTTTGAAATCTCCAAAATTTGACCCCTCAAAATTGCCTTTGAAACTTCTGGATCTTCTCGACAAGATCCTGAACTAGGGTTTGATAAAGCTCGGTCTTTTGCCCATCCAAAAGGTTCGATCTTGTGTTCTAAAATTCGATTTTTCTAAGGAGCTTCCAGCCATGGTCACATATTTCAAAATTTCCAACTTTTGCAGAAGCCCTAATTTTCCACCTTTCTGATCAAAATCCCGAACTAGGGTTTGAGCAAGCCCGACCTTCTTCCCAACCAAAAAATTTGATCTTGGTCTCTAAATTTCGATTTTGATGAGGAGCATTCAGCCGTGGTCTCCGATTCCAAAAATTCCAACTTTCTCCGAATCCCTAAATTCCCGCAGCAGTGATAAGCCAAGAATGAGGTGCTCAGAATCCAATTTTGTTTTGACAGAAATATGCACCTAATTGTTTATGATACATCTCTGAAATTACGAATCCACAGGGTCTGAAACTTTGGCTTGTGGTATCCTAACGTGTCATCTTTCCAACCCCACATATCTGACCTCAATTGGATTCTCTGAGAGAGAGTTATGCCATGTGTCGCAACGTGACCTATTTATGGGATAAAACAGGAGAGAAAACTTGTAAGGCGTGCCACGTGTCACTGGTTCAACTTCAGCCTCTGAAAAATCTTACTTGAGAAACTACAGTCCGTGATATTACTGTCACTTTTTACATAATTTCATTTGGAGCTTCCTAGCCCAAGTTGTGACCTTTTTTCCTAGGTCACTTGTTTATGAATGAGATCTGGAAGAGGCAGAAACCCTAACTTGTACACATCATAAATCACAAAGTACAACGAATTAGATTCTATGCTTCAGACACAAGGTACATGGGGATGTTATCTACGAACTGTAGAAGTTTCAGAACCTGAACCTTCGCCAAAATGGATTTATAGTGAAAGTTCCACGATGACTGGTTTTTGCTATATCAAGCCCTAGCTTCCAATTTGTCGCAAGTGCAAAAAGTCTCATAAATTCCATAGCATGCCTTCCTTCAGGCTAGCTCTGATACCATGTTAGTTTTTCATTATTTAATTCAATAGATCTAGGATATTAACTGAAAGAACAACATGTACAACATATCAAGCATAAGAGACAAGAGACAAGAGACAAAAAACATTTCACCAGGGAAAACCAAGAAGGTGAAAAACCCCGCAACTTCCTCAGAGATAGAATAAGCATCAATACAAGGATCACCATGATCAAACCCAAGAGATAAATATCTTCAGCAGCATGCTCCTCCTACACTTGTGCGCACCCTCCTCTTCTCTCACTAATGCGAAGTGAGTGAATAATAGAATGTGTAAAATGAGAGAGACACACTCTCTATTTATACACTAACTTGACTTGCCTTTTAACTCTAACTAAGTCGGCCACAACTTAACCACTTAGCATAATGCTGACTGGGACGATCCCTCTAGGGTGGTCTAATAACCCTCTGACCCACATGACTCATATAGGGCCGACCCCATCAAGTTGGTCTAATAGCCCATCAACTATAAGTTACGACACTTACAATATAACTTGTGACACTTGCAAGTACAACAGACGACACTTCCAATCAAAGGAATAATACATCTTCGTTGGGGATACATAAAGTACAAATACAATATACAAGTGAATATCTTCCGAAGTTACAAATACATCAACGGTATAAAGATGACAGAGAACCCAGTGTTCCATGACAAGTCAAAGGACATAGAAATCTGATATTTTTATATACAGGATATGGTACAGAAGGGAGCTATAAAGATCCATTATGTGAGCACTGATGAGCAAGTTGTTGATGTGTTGACTAAGCCTCTGTCTCGAGTGAAGTTTGAGTACTTCCGTGACAAGCTTGGTG
The DNA here is from genome assembly GCA_027924585.1 of Larix kaempferi. NCBI lineage: Eukaryota > Viridiplantae > Streptophyta > Pinopsida > Pinales > Pinaceae > Larix > Larix kaempferi. The sequence goes on along the minus strand of BSBM01001409.1, from coordinate 2,002,616 downwards.
TGGTTTGAAAGGACCTTCCTCGAAAGGGGGAGCAATGCTGATGCTGCTGATGATGATGTTACAGTGGGATTGTATCATCCCTGGACACATGGCCTAAAGGGATCCATAGACTCTTGTCTCCGAGAATGTGATGATGATGATGTTTCCGTGGGATGGTATCATCCCTAGACACATGGCCTAAAGGGATCCGTAGACTCTTGTATCCGAGAATGTGATGATGATGATGTTGTGGTGGGATTGTATCATCCTTGGACTTCAGTCCAGAACGAATCCGGTGACTTCTGTCCTTGAGAATGTGGTTGGATTGTATCATCCTTGGACTTCAGTCCAGAACGGATCCGATGACTTATGTCCTCGAGAATGTGGTTGGATTGTATCATCCTTGGACTTCAGTCCAAAACGGATCCGGTGACTTCTGTCCTCAAGAATGTGGTTGGATTGTATCATCCTTGGACTTCAGTCTAGAACGGATCCGATGACTTCTGTCCTCGATAATGTGGTTGGATTGTATCATCCTTGGACATCAGTCCAGAATTGATCCGATGACTTCTGTCCTCGAGAATGTGGTTGGATTGTATCATCCTTGGACTTCAGTCCAGAATTGATCCGGTGACTTCTGTCCTCGAGAATGTGGTGGGATTGTATCATCCCTGGAATTATGTTATAAAGTGAGAGGGATTGGTCATCCCGTAACTGGATCAAGATTGCATCATCCTTGGACTTATGTCCTAAATTGAGAGGGACTAATCAACCCGTAACTGGATCAGGATTGCATCATGCTTGGACTTATGTCCTAAAGTGATAGGGACTAGTCATCCTGTAATTGGATCAATATTAAATCATCCTTGGACTTATTGTCCTAAAGTGAAAGGGATTGATCATCCCGTAATTGGATCATGTGTGTTGCAGGTTATGTTGTTGTTGATCGAAAGATGAAGATTATGTTGCTGCTGATCGAATGATCAAGATGATGTTGTTGATCGAGAGATCAAGTTTTGTTGTAGACGATAAAGCGATCGAGTGCTGCAGAAAATGAAGACTCGGTGTTGTAGAAGATGATGCTCCAGTACTAAAGATGTTGAATATATTGAAGATGTTCCAGTTGCTGATGATGTTGAAGAAAACTTCCAATGATTTATTGATGTATCACCTTGATGTTGTTGATGATGCTCTCTCTCCTTTCTCCTTCAGTTGATGTTGTTGTTGTCAGTAGAATACCCTTCTCGTTAAGGGGGAGTGTTGAAATATTGTAACTTCGAAGAATATTCTATTGTACTTTATTGTTGTAATTTATTCAGAGATGTTTTATTCCTCTGTCGGGATGTCATTATTGTATTTGATTATGTAAACTCATTGAGGTAAATCCTCCCTTGCAAGTCGGGGCAATAGATCCCCTTTGAGTCATTTGTAATGGGGTGTTTAAGTCCCCTAGAGAAGTCAGCCTAGTCAGCATTAGGTTAAGTTGTTAGGGGCCGACCTAGTTAGGGAAAAATTCAAGTGAAAGATAAAGTATAAATAGAAGTGTTGTGCTCCTCATTTGGACACACACTCACTTGTGTATTGTGCACATGAGAGAGAGAGAGAGATATCTGTGAAGAAGAAGGAGCACTTGTTTGGTGATTTCATCTTTGTACTTTTTGGTCATCTATATTGAGGAAGTTTTGTTGGTTTTTCTACCCCATGAAGGTTTCCCAGGATAACTTTGTGTCTATCTTGTGATTGTGTTTCTTTCAGTGATCATGTTTATGCTCTTGTTGTAAATTTGATTAAAAGTTAACACAGATCAACCCTCAACCAACATAAGGATGGGCCCCATCGAGAAAGCCTCAAGGAGACAAATGGATTCTAACAAGCATAAGGAAATGTTAATCCATGTGGAGCAAATGGAACATAACAACTCCTCATTATGAAACATCAACCCGAATCGAGAAGGTCTATGCAGAGGTACCAGGACATTCGGGAAGGTACTCTGCAAAGATGGTGCAAAGATGGTTCATTACAATTACAAGAAGCTGATGGATTTTTACAAAGCATGGGAGGACATGTTATTCATGGAAAAGGAAATGTGCATCAAGGCCAAAATAGGAATGGAAACTACCATCATCCTCATTTTTTAGAACGTTGGAGGCTCACCCCAATTGAGAAAAATCAAAGGAACAAGCATTGTCAAACGACAAGAAGGTAACGTCGAGGTTTGGATCATGGTGCGTGGTAAGGGGGGGAAATGAGCCAACACCGAGCTGTAGATTCCTACCAGAGACCAGGTCAGAGCGGAAACAACAACCAATCACTACAGGGAAACCATCCCCATGCCTGCAAACTGGAAATAGAAATGGAAGAACGAAAACTATGGCGTGAAACTGAAAATTTACAAAAGGTTGATGAAATCGAGGTGTTGGTGAATTGGATTCCAGACAAGCCAATTGGGGGACTCTCGATCCAGGAAAGTTCTCTACGACCATTCCCTTGTGATGTTCTGCACGGACAAAATATTACTCGGTCGCATTCTAGTTGATCATCAGATGGAGTTCGTTAATTCGAAGGAAGAGATATAGTTTCTCACAGACCAGACAATAGACTCCAATATAATGAATTTCGACCTGAACTTCCTAGGGTGACACCTAGGTGTTATCTTTATCCCCAAACTCCTCCAGCTCCCAACAACCCTAAGTACATCAATGAGGAAGAAGCAGAAAGGAACATGGAAAAGCAGGAAATGGATCAAAACAATGCAGTCTTTCTAATTTGTATTGTCTTCCATCCTAAGGAGGAATGGATTCAAAATCATGGGGACATGAGGAGATGAATTATGTTGTATAAGCGTTCGGTGGTTTTGAACTGGGTGACCAAATCTCTATTGGGGAAGGTTTTGATGGAAAGAAATAATATAGAAAAACTCAAACAGAAGATGGCGTCTATCTGAGACCAAAGGGTCGTTAATAAGATCATGGGTGAAAAAATTTATATAAATGGAAGCCATCTGGAGCTGAAACTGGTGCAAAAGACTTCTCTAGAAAGGCTCCTGTGACATTCCACTTGTCATCAAGGATGATGTTGATCCACCTACCACGTAACTGGTTCTTATTTCTTAGACTTTCCAAGTTTTTTTTTTTTGTCTCGTAGCCCTGCATAGCTTTAACAAATTCTCATGTCCACACTCCTAATTATGTGTTAAATTCTCATGTCCACACTCCTAATTATGTACAGGGCAAGAAGGTCACAATAGATACTTAGTACATTCTTTTTTAGCAAAACAAACGCTATATCGGATATAAGTATCACCCATACTCTTTTCTTTAGCCTAGTCTTATATAAGTATCACCCATACTCTTTTCTTTAGCCTAGTCTCACTAAGAGGCAGGTAAGAGGCAGGTTAATGATCATTTTTTTTATGACCGACGTATCATTGTGACTTATCAAGTTAATAGAAGGTTATTATTTTACTTTTACTTAAAAAAAATTAATTAACACAAATAATTATAATTATAATTATTTTATTATTATAATATATTAAAATGACCGACGTATCATTGTGACTTATCAAGTTAATAGAAGGTTATTATTTTACTTTTACTTAAAAAAAATTAATTAACACAAATAATTATAATTATAATTATTTTATTATTATAATATATTAGATTAGGATAGGTAATAATAATTAACTATTTTACTTTTTATATTTACAAATAAAACCATTCAATCTTTAATTGAATCTAGGGTTTTATCTCACTGCCAATAGCTTTTACAATAAGTATAAGATACAACCATTAAGGATTAATGTCTCGATGCATTGATATTTAAATAGTAAACAAAATACATAGATTTAATATGTGAATTTCTAATTTAAATAACAATTTTTTCATTCCATAACTCATGTCCAACTCATAAAGTCTAGAGTATTTCAATTGTATATTACAAATAATGCCTAGGTTAAATTTACTCGAATTAAAAGTGTTAAAGCTTAAATTGGTGTTAAGGATTAAATTGATTCTACACAAAAAATAATGAGTGCTTATATATGTTTTCTCAACATAATTATCATGTTTCAACGGATAAGATAGTGATATTAAACATTCAAGCAAGTTATAACAACACACTAAATAAAAGGTTTATACAACAATTCTAATATTATTGAAAATTCTAATTTGAAATGTATTTATACAACAATACATATTTATGAGGTTGCTAAGTTTTATTTATTTCTTTATAGAATGCATAAAGAAGAAATATACTCTAATATTTCTTCATACATACGTTATTTATTGAATTTCTTTAATTTGACATAACTATTATATACATGAATATCCAAATAAAAATTCACATGCACCCCATATCTCAACAAAATCATAAAAAATATTAGAATGTTACATTTCCATAACCTAAACCTAATTGTACATATCTTAATTGTGCATATCCATATTTGGATTATGATCTAAATATGATATCATACTTGCTAGAGAAATTTAAGGGCTTGAATGATGTTCAAATTCAACCTCATTTCACATATCAAAACTCTAATATGATTCAGTTACCACAATGGTAGAGGAAATAGAATCACCATAGCTAAATAGTGGAAACCCTAATTTGATTTAGTTACCACAGTTGTATAAGAAGATACAATAACCATAGTTAAAGAGTCAAAACCCTAGTTTGTTTAGTTACCACACTTAGCCAAGTAGATAGAATCACCATAGTTAAATAGTTGAAACCCTAATATGATTTAGTTGCTATTTTGACTATATATCGGCATATAATATTATAATGTGGTAATTCAATAACGAAATATTGTACATAAAATATTTTTCTTAAGTAATTGTGGTTAGGTACCCCTAATATAACTAACACAAATAACACTCAACAACAAGAATCCATAATCTAGGAGTTCGATAGATCATCAAGTCCTTGTTGGAGCCACAAACCTTAAGATCGATACATTCGTTATGGCCAAAGCTTTATATCATCTACTAATCTATGTCTTTATATGGATATTTGAGTTATGAACTTACACAAGTTCATGCATTGAGAAATGTAATATGTCCTAATAGATTGTTAAGATATTGTTTACTTAAATAGTCGAAACCTAATATGATTCAATTTATGTAGTTAACCAAGTAGATAGAATCACCAAGCTAAATATTTGAAACTCTAATATAATGTAGTTTCCATAGTTAGTCAATTAGATAGAATCGCCACCATTAAATAACTAATATGATTAAGGTACATTGAGGGGCATGATTTGGTAATACTATTAAGATGCATTTTTTAGTGATATTACATTTTGTATGATATCATTCAACTAAATAGTCAAAACCCTAATTTAATTTAGTTTTAATTATCTGAGTAGATAGAATCACCATGGTTAAATATTTGAAACCCTAATCCAATTTAGTAACCATTGTTAGATGAGTAAATAGAATGACCAAATATAAATAATCAAAACCCTATTATAATTAAGTTGTCGCAGTTAGCCAAGTAGATAGAATCGCCATAGTTAAATAGTTGAACCCCTAATCTAATTTAGTGTTTCATGGCATCTAATATTATAATGTGGTAATTTACTAATCAAAGTTTCTAAATGAAACCTTTTACTTGAAATAATTGTGGTTGGGTATCTTCTCCTTGTACAAATTCAAAAAGAATCTAAAGAACTACCTACAAGTGTAGATAGAATCACCATAGTTAAATAGTTGAAACCCTAATCTAATTAATAAAAATGACACTCAACAACTAGAATCTATGAGTTCATCAAATTGTCAAGTCATTGTTGGAACAAAAACACCACAATTGATTCATTCATTCTCTTCAAAGCTTTCCATCAATATGTTATAACCATTTCACATGATATCATTTAGTTAAATAGACAAATCCCTAATTTGATTCAGTTTCCACATTTAGTAGAGTAGATAGAATCACCACCATTAAATAGTTGAAACCCTAATATGATTTAGTTACACAAAGGGACATCTATGATCTATTGATCTATGTCTTTATATGGAGATATTCATTATGATCTAACATTCATTTAATTTGAAATTTGTGTATTGGCAAATGCAATATAATCTAATAATATTGTTAAGATGCATAGATTTCAATGATATTACATTTTATATGATATCATTAAGTTAAATAGTCAAAACCCTAATATGATTGAGATTGATCACTTTGTAATATATATGTAATCCATCATTAAATTTCATTTCTTTCTTTCACATGTATCATCACTAAACATGATTACTTTATTACAATTCACCATTTTAATAGTGTAAATATTTTATTTTTATTTTTTTATATGAAATTACTTCAATGTGGTAATTTTTGTTTTACCCAACATTGTTTTGATGCAACCACTATAAAAATATAATGAAAAAATATTATTGTTAAATTTAAATATTTAATGAATAATTTTTAATGAATATTCTATATACATAGGGTATGGACAAAATTGAGGTCAACGTAAATTAGAAATATGTTTTGGAAAAGACTGAAGAGAACTAATAATAGTAAGAATGATTAAGGGATTATGTTTGTTTGTAATTAAAGGTTAATATGGAAATGATATAAAGGTGATATAACATATTTTTAATTTAATATGATATAAATGTGTTTTTAATTTAATACGATGTAAAGGTGATAGAAGGAAATGAGAGACATGGTTGTAGATAGAAACTTTTGTGATTTGTAAATTTGTTTTTTGTTTCTGCTAAAATCATTTTTATTAAATAGGTTGGTGATATGTCTCATCAAAACTTTTTATTTTTCATAATATTGTAGTATATTTAACATCTTCTAAATAAATAATAAAGAATTTTAGGACCATTATCTAATAATATTGTAACTTTTAGGTTTTTTAACATTTCTAACAATATCACTAAACTTAAGTTTGAATAAATTGCCTAACACTTTAATATACATATTGATGCACATGAGCATCGAAGTCATTTTGCATATGCTGGTTTGAAACACTAATGGTTATAAGTGGATGCGAAACATACTCATTCCAATGGAGATGGAGTTCAAGAGAACACAATTTGTGTATTCTTAATGGGTAAGTGAAGGTGTGGAAAGAGAAGACCATATAGATAACAACATCTAAGTAGTTGGCATCAAGATTGTTATGAAGTAGAACAATCCATGGAACCAAGAATGCTTGCTACAAAAGAAAAATGTGGGTGTTGGAACTTAGTGCTACATAATTCCCAAGTTACTACAATATTGAATTGCAAGTGTTAGTATCTTGTGATATGGATTGTGTCAAATTGTTTTGGGTTGAAAAACCACCAACTCAACATTGTGGAATCAAGATTGGGATAAATTATAAAATATTAAGAGGAAATCATCCATGTGCTATAAAAGGGATTCCAAAAGGTGTGGTGCAAATGAGGAATCATTCGGGAGTTGTGATTGATATTGAGTTGGGAAATAAGAATACAAGGATTCTGGAATGTTAATAGTGGTAGTTGAAGTAAGTGCATGAGAAGACCAGTTGGAAGATGTGAGGTTAATGGTTTCCATGGGAGAAGAAAAAATTTAAAGGACTAGGAAGAAAGTAGATACCTCTTGGTAGTATGAAGAATAGAGAGCCAACATGTTGGCAATTAGGATGGGGTATTTAATAGGTATATCTCCATATGAATAAAGAAGGGAGAGTGAGAGAGTGGGATGCCATGGCCTATAACCAGGAAACCAATATTGTCTGGTAATGATAGAAACCAAAATTGTTTGATTGTTTAATGACTAGGTCCAAGTGTAGGAGAAAATAATTGCAAGAGAACACTGAGGTGTCTCAAAGTTTGTAACATTTTGTGATGTATTTACAGTATCAATAATAATACCAACATAGATCGATCTTAAATATGTCTCTATCAAGCACCGAGAGGGATCAAATCCCTTCAGGTGAAAACTCCTTTTAGAGTGCTAAACTTGAGGAAAGGTTTTCACCTCAAGAGATTTGATCCCTCTCGACACTTGATAGAACCAAAGTCAAGATGGATCTATGCTAGTATTATTATTGATACTGTAAATACATCACAAAATGTTACAAACTTTGAGACACCTCAGTGTTCTCTTGAAATTATTCTTCTCCTACACTTGGACCTAGTCATTAAACAATCTCACAATTTTGGTTTCTATCATTAGCAAACAATATTGGTTTCCTGGTTATAAGCCATGGAATCCCACTCTCTCACTCTCCGTTCTTTTTTCATATGGAGATATACCTATTAAATACCCCATCCTAATTGCCAACATGTTGGCTCTCTATTCTTCATACTACCAAGTGGTATCTACTTTCTTCCTAGTCCTTTTAAATTTTTCTTCTCCCATGGAAACCATTAAACTCACATCTTCCAACTGGTCTTCTCATGCACTTACTTCAACTACTACTATTAACATTCCAGAATCCTTGTATTCTTATTTCCCAACTCAAGATCAATCACAACTCCCGAATGATTCCTCATTTGCACCACACCTTTTGGAATCCCTTTTATAGCACATGGATGATTTCCTCTTAATATTTTATAATTTATTCCAATCTTGATTCCACAATGTTGAGTTGGGAGTTTGTCAACCAAAAACAATTTGACACAATCCATATCACAAGATACTAACACTTGCAATTCAATATTGTAGTAACTTGGGAATTATGTAGTACTAAGTTCCAACACCCACATTTTTCTTTTGTAGCAAGCATTCTTGGTTCCATGGATTGTTCTACTTCATAACAATCTTGATGCCAACTACTTAGATGCTGTTATCTACATGGTCTTCTCTTTCCACGCCTTCACTTACCCATTAAGAATCCACAAATTGTGTTCTCTTGAACTCCATCTCCATTGGAATGAGTATGTTTCGCATCCACTTGTAACCATTAGTGTTTCAAACCAGCATATGTAAAATGACCTCGATGCTCATGTGCATCAATATGTATATTAAAGTGTTAGGCAATTTATTCAAAATTAAGTTTAGTGATATTGTTAGAAATGTTAAAAAACCTAAAAGTTACAATATTATTAGATAATGGTCCTAAAATTCTTTATTATTTATTTAGAAAATGTTAAATATACTACAATATTATGAAAAATAAAAAGTTTTGATGAGACATATCACCAACCTATTTAATAAAAATTATTTTAGTAGAAACAAAAAAAATATTTATAAATTACAAAAGTTTCTATCTACAACCATGTCTCTCATTTCCCTCTATCGCCTTTACATCGTATTAAATTAAAAACACATTTATATCATATTAAATTAAAAATATGTTATATCACCTTTATATCATTTCCATATGAACCTTTAATTACAAACAAACATAATCCCTTAATCATTCTTACTATTATTAGTTCTTTTCCAAAACATACTTTTTGACCTCAATTTTGTCCATACCCTATATATAGGATATTCATTAAAATTTATTCAATTATTTATATAGATATAATATAATTTAGATATTTAAATTTAACAATAATATTTTTTCATTATCATTTTTTTAATAACTAAGATTACAAATCTCATTAATATAAAAGTTATATAAAACTAAAAAAATATTTAACCTTAATTAAATCCATTCTAATAAATATTAATAAAACACTTTATTTTCTTATAATTTTTATTAAAATTTAAAAATAAATATTTTATAATAATAATAATATATAATACTATAAAATAAAATTAACTTATAAAATTTTACAAAAACTACTACACTAATTAGACTAACAAGAGAACCTCTTATTTGTAAGTACACTAAACTTTTCTTTAAAACGTGTAAACAACTACTACACATAAAGGCATGCCAAGAGAACCTTTTATTTGTAAGTACACTAAACTTTTCTTTAAAACGTGTAAACAACTACTACACATAAAGTCATGCACTTCACTTCGGTTTCACTTCACTTTACTATTCACATTTTTGTCACATACCCAAACTTTATTTATTTATTTAATTACATGTTTTTTTCCTATTTATCATTATACTTGAAATATGAAAGTGTGTCACTTCCATTGAGGCTTTATTTATTTATTTAATTACATGTATTTTTCCTATTTATCATGTATACTTGAAATATAAAGGTGTGTCACTTACATTGAGGTTGATGTATTTCAATTTTTTTTTCCAGCAGTAATGTATTTCAGTTACTATACATAATTTGTCACTTAAACCAAAACTATTTTATATTTGATTTTGTTTTCCAAAACTATATTTTATATTGAATTTTGTTTTGTTTTTTTATAGTATGTTAGAATCTAAGTAAGTTAGACAAAAACATAAAGAATAGACAACTAAACATAAAATGTTACATCACACAAAGATAGTGAAGAAAGTTGTCACAATTAAATGTTTAAATATTTTTTCTTTCATTATAACTATCTTTGTTTTTAATTGATATTGTTGAGAAATGTCATTAAGATTTTCAAAAAGCAATTATTAATGTTTAGAGATGTCATTAACATTATAAAAGTTTATTTTTTTTCAATATTAAATCTCAATATGTGGATTGGGTGAAGTGATTGATAAAATTATTAAAAATATATTATTATAAGTATCTTTGTATGTTGAAATCTATTATTAAAAATTTTAATTAATAATTATTAATATTTAAAAATTTAAATTTAATGTTAGTATTTTTTTCTAAGTTAAGAATTTTCAAATTTAATAAGATTTAATCTTAATGTTACATGAAAAAACGATCTATCTAATGAAGAAGCTGCCACCAAAATTACACAAGGTCCAAACTTAAACTTGAAGCTGCAAGGATTGACTCTCATCCTCACCCTTACCCCTTAGAGATGTAGCAATATCAACCCTTAGAGATCTCAATATGTTGACTGCAGTGATTAGTGCAGAGTGATAAGATTAATGAAAACAGTGATTAGTGCGTGATAAGATTAATGAAAATATGAGTTTTTAGAGATCTCAATGTGTTGATTGCGGTGAACATTGAGTGATAAGATTACTGAAAACATGGGTTTAAGCTGTACAGAAGTCTTCTGATAGTGCGTTTGCTTTTTTAGTTCTCTGGTTCTCTTAATCGGACAGTGTAACTGCTGTTTTATTTGACTGATTCTCTTAATCAGAGGATTTAGTTGTTGTTTTCTTGACCCAACAAACAGTTGTGTGTTCCACTTATGATGGGATAAAAGTTGTTGTGTCTACAACCCCACCCCTTGCAAGATGTGACCTTGCACTATGTCTAATAGCATGGAAAGTGTACCTACAACTCCTGTGAAAGGGTAGACCAATAGTTCCCTGTCTGAATTAATTATTGTTCATATTGGCCCATTCATGTGAGGTAGGTGGCCAAGTAACCTTTTGGCAAACTTGGTTCTTATGTCTACCTCATCTTGTTTGTGAGGAGTATCAGTGTGCACACCTTGGATTATCATCACAGTGAACTACGTGTCAATATTATAGTTCCGTTGATGGTGGATTAGATGTATATGTATAACATAATGAATTTTCCATAGGCTTAGTATGTATGGAAGGGAGCTCTTGAAAGGTTTAAATGTATTGAAGGAAGCTCTTGAAAGGATTTAAGTCAACTTTGTATGTCAGTCGCTATATCTGCTACGAATGTAGAGTTTTTTTAGGTTTTTGGTTTTCTTTTGTTGATACATTTCAATGTATATGAAATATTAAGCTTTAGTGCTGCTGTATTCGGCCAAATATAGTCTGAAATCATTGACAAATCTTGGGAAATTTTGCAGATCGAGACATGAAGAATGATATGGGAGAGGCCACCATCTCTTATTGCACCTCACATCCTTCAGAGGAGGTTGTGGGCATATGCGCATCGTGCTTGAGAGAGCGATTGTATAGTTTGAAGGCCAAAAAACAGCCACGCAGACGATTGTTAGATATTGTTTACAGTTCTGATTCGGATTCCTGTGGAGAGATTCATGAAGATTCTTTTGGAATTCAGAGACCGATCTCGGACAATTTTGCAGCAGCAAACCACGAGATAATTCCAAGGAAAAAATTTCTGTGGATGACTGCAAAAGCCAATAAGTTTCACAGCTCGGCACAAAAGAAAGAGAGGAGAGCATTCTCAGCCCTGCGATCGTTGTTTCACAGACTGAGGAAAAGTAAAGATATCAAACAGGATTCCTGCATAAGCCATGAAGGTAAGTCAGTTTTTGTTCAGAATTTCAGCAGTAATTTTGAACTGAAATTTAGTTTCATGGGGTTGATATTTAGTGCTTTCTCTGAGCTTTTTTTAGGTTTAGCGTTGCAAGAAATTATCTGTATTGTTAACTGACATAGTCTAGATTTGGAATACCAGATTGTTGTTGTGATTATATGAGTCTGGGCATTAGCAAATTTTACATTAAATTATGATCACCATAGACAACAGCAATTCATGGATACAATCAGTAATTAAGGAATGTAGAGCATGATCAAAGGTCAAAAGTTTTTTTTAAGAAAAGATGAAATGGAGTACGTTCTACCAATAAGCTAATTTTGGCAAGCATTTCATTTTACAGAGCACAAGAGTAGTATAAACACTATAAAGATCTTCTTTGGTGAACATAATGTTTACAATAATGCTTGGGATATATAGAGTTTTTTGGACATTTTACATGGAACTGTATGAATTAAAACAGATTCCTTCATCTCTATCAAGCTTGATGGCAATGAGAGGAGTCCATGGGTGCCCCCAATACTTCCTTCCTCCACATTGAGGCCCTGTAAGACTGTGGGATCTTCTGCAAGGAGCAGCATCTCTGATCAGCTGAGTAGGCCTTCATGGGATCTATCTAGGCCATCCTGGGATGGCATACTTTCCAAGAGATCCTCGTCCTACTACGAAAAAGAATTCATTAAAAGAGACATTGAATCTCATGACTATATTCAACAACAAGAACAAGAAATGAGTGCAGGATCGTCCACATCAGACCTCTCAAATCCTGTGAAATGGAGGACAAGAATGAACGGCCTGTTTCAAATGAAATGGAGAATGCAGGAGTCCAGGGGTTCAGCAAAAATGACCCAACTAATAGAAGGATTGAAGGATTCTAACTACCACCGCCATCATCATCCAGCAGCTTCAAAGATATGGAGCCTCTCCTCGCTGTATAATTACCATGACAGTGATCGCCATTGCAATATGAGACAGGCTACCAAACGGGCCACAAAGAAAAGCTGGATCAGAACGTTGACAAGTCCTAATAAGTGGAGCCACCATTAGGAAAAGTTTCATCCAGACTTATCGCCTTGCTTGCAAAAGGCTGTTACTTCCATAAAGCAGCTATGATATTCAGTAGTCTCTTTCAGCAGGCGCTTTTTCTTGAAATCTGATCCATCCAGCCAGCCCGCTTTTTGCTAGGATGGATATTTGGAGATAGATGCAAAGAATTATTACAAGAGTATTGTGTACTACACGCTTGGTTTTTTTTTGTTTGCTTCCATGGCGGTCTTTTTTTCGTTTGCTTCCATGGCGGTCTGATTATGAAGAATTCAGAAGCTGGGGGCCACAGAAATTCAAAATAAGAGTCAAATGATATGATGTAAATTGTCTCATAGCTTCATCTCATGCCACCCTTATGATGGGCATCAAGATGCCAGCCTTATCATGGTTTCAGGTTTAAATTGTTTCACAGTTCACTGGTTTTAAGGTCAAAGTTTAAATTGTTTCCACAGTTCACTGGTTTTAAGGTTAATAAATTAATTGGATTGTAGTCAATAATTTTTACATATTTGTCTCAAGTTTGGTATGCCATCTCTGTCATTTAATAAATATGTATTCTTTGCCCGCCCTTGTAATTTATCTTATCCAATAAAATTGCAAGAACTTTTTCGTCAGGTTGGTCCCTTGACAGCATCTCCTCCTCTTACTTTACTTTAAGCAAGGATCACAATTCTATGGAATATGGAATGATTGTTCTGGATATTCTATTGATTTCTTCACGGTAAAATATTTCTTACTTCAAAATCTTTATAAACATGTTAATTATACCTCTAAAACCCCACCAGAATAAGGAACAATCTTCTACCTCTAAAACCCCACCAGAATAAGGAACAATCTTCACCTTAAAGGGTACGTACAATGCACAATCACAGCAACATCTACTTACCACAATGTACAATCAAAACAAAGTTTTAATTATATTCATCATATTTCAAAAATAAATTTGACACATCAATAAATAAAAATAAAAGCTTACTTCATGTATTTAAATTCTTAAAATATACCCTACACCAATCCAATCTTTGTGCACTTAAATTCTTATTAAAATATATAAATGCATCAGTATTTAAATTCTTAAAATATACCATACAGCAATCTTTGTGCATTTAAATTCTTAAAATATATAAATGCACCACTAAATTAGTTAGATTTTTGAATTCTGTGTAGCTAGGTTTGCTAAAAGTCCAATTTTTGAATTCTGTGTAGTCAGGTTTTTTAAAAGTCAAATTTATGTAATTATATTTGAGCAGGAATTTAAAAAAAAATAAAACTATAAATTATTTAACAATATATATATATAATCACTAACAAATGTCACCAATTATTTTAATAATTGCTAAAAGAAAGTTTTGGTTTTTACAATCAAATGAGTATTCAAATATTTGTGAAAACCTTTTCCAAGAAAACACTTTTGAAGTGGAGAGTTAGGAAAACGCCAATTTTTTCTTAAGAAGGGGATATATCTTGAAAACTAGAGGTTGATCTTCTCATGTAAGTAGAATCCATCTTGAAAACTAGAGGTTGATCTTCTCATGCAAGTAGAAGAGAGTAATTATAGCTTGGTTGATTATAAAATTTAGAAAGTACTAACCTTCCCCTTGTGGGAAGTTTTTGTTGGCATTGATGTTAACAAAGGTTTTGGAGTGTCATGTTTAAGAGCAAAAGTATCTTGAAGCCATGATAGAGTGCCTTGTTAAAGTGGGTTGAGGATGACATCCTTAGCAACATCATTGCAAAGCAAAGGGTTAAAGTGTTATGATGATAACTTGATGTAGCAATGAGGTGCCATGAAGAATTGATAGCATGAAACAACATTCAAGTAGCAAATGTTATATCTTCATAGAAGAATAAAGTGATAATGCTTAGAGAATCAAGTCGGCCCTCTCCCCAATGCATAAAAAGGATAATACTAAAAATATCAGGTCGGCCCTATTTGGAAGCTAGCATGTGTATAAATAGACATTAAGGGTGCCCTCATTTGAAGGAAGTTGTACAACTGAGACAACGAATATATGGGGATCTGAGGTAGCAGTAAGAGGACACAAGAACAAGTTTTGCAACAAAGATTGAAGTCTTGTGGAGAAGTGTTGAAGGCACAAATCTTATTTCTTGAAGCCCCTACCAAGAGTGATGACAAGACTACATGCAATATCCAAAAGAAACCCAACAAATCTCTTGAAAGAAGTCTTGAAGATGCCCAACAAAATCCCCTTGATGAAGACATGAAGCACATTGAAGATGCCTAGTTTGGATACCCTATCTTTGGAGTCCTTTTACACACACTATGAAATTTGGGGGGTGAATCTGGCATTTGTTCGACGCTATTTAGCATCGTATAGGTGTTTGTACGGACGTCAGTATAATGTCGGACTAACATCGGTGGACTGACATCACTTAAGCGATGTCAGAAGTGTCTCTTAAGTGACGCCTAAGATGAATTTCCGACCCTCTTCAATGACGGTTGGAAACGTCATCCAAATGTCCGAAAACAGACATCCTCGTACATCGGGTAAGCGTTCAAAAAGAGACGTTTGCTATGTAGATTTGACGTCGAATTGACATCCAAAAAGAGACGTTTGCTATGTAGATTTGATGTCATATTTACGTTTGAATGGAGACATTGATATAGTAAAGTTCACGTCGGCATAACGTCCAAAGAGACGTTGGAAGAGTAGATGTCACATCGGTTCAATGTCTAAAAATAGATGTTTGCAATGTAGATTTGATATCGTATTGATGTCCGAATAGAGACGTTGATAGAGTAAAGTTCACATTGGTGTAGCGTCGAAAAGGAGACGTTGAAAGAGTAGATGTTACGTTGGTTTAATGTCTGAAAAGAGACGTTTGCAATGTAGATTCGATGTTAGATTAACGTCTGAAAATAGGCATTCATAGATTAAAGTTGACGTTGGTATAACATCCAAAAAGAGACGTTTGCAAAGTGGATGTCATGTCGGATTAACGTCCTAAAAGAGACGTCTACAATTTATGCTACCGACGAAACAATTATGGTACCGACGTTCAACCCACGATACTCTAACGTCGGGTGAGTGTCTAATAAACCACGTTTATATATGGATTTATAAAAAAAATGTAGAGGTTGTGATTGGATTCTCATCCACTGTAAATTTGCTACAGTCGATTATATAGTGCGTTGGTTGAATAGAGGTGTGATTTCACCAATGAGCTAGGCATGACTAGATCTCTCCCTTCAAAGTTGGTGAGGTCTAGATTTCCTCGATTTACTCTAGATGCATCAATTTTACACCATTCGTGTCACCTATAGCATATTTGTAAGAGAAATAACACCAACCTATAGATGGGACCCATGCCATGGGTGGCCTTTTACTCAATATTTGGCTTGGAATGGGTGCCATTGAGAAGTTTTACATACCAAAATTGGGTTTTGGGGCCTCCAATTTGGAACTTAACAACACTAGGAGGTTTTTCACATTATCTATGGCACTCAATGCCTTGATCACGGTCATCATAGAAGGAGTATAAGGTCAAGCTCCGTGAATTAGTCCTAGAAAAACCACACAAGAACTATGTATAAGGGAATCATTGTCCTTTGATTTCGAATTCAAGTTCCATAAGTATGTTTTACACATTAAGAATGAGTGTTGTTTGGGGCATGTTCAATGGATAAGGGAGCTAGAGAACATGGGACTTATGTTCTTAGCAAAGAAACTCAAATTAATAAATATTTGTAAGTACGTAGTTGTATGACCCTATTTGAAACATGATAGAAGTTCATATCATGTACCTTAATTTAATCGCATATATGACCTCCTTTGAGTCATATCATACTAGAGGGAAGGTGAATCCTTGAGTGTACAAACCACTTAATACAACACTATACATATCCCACTTGCAACCATTGGAGGATTTCTTATCATATCTTTTTTTTGTTTCCTTATCTACAAAGATGTTGACCATAGATCATTCTTTAATGTATATTGGCAATGTAGTTTGTACCTAAGTTGTGTAGAAATGGTGTGTCAGGTAAGAAATCAAACTGAAAAGCATTAACAGTTGCATAGCATGCGACTTTTGGAAGGATGAATAAACCTAGCAAAGACAAGTAGTTTACCAAAATATATGATTTAGAATAGGAGCATTAACAGTTGCATAACATGTGACTTTTGGAAGGATGAATAAACCTAGCAAAGACAAGTAGTTTACCAAAATATATGATTTAGAATAGGAACACTAATAACTCTTTTTTCCACCTAGTGAAGTGATGGAGTGCATCAATTAGAGGAAATTTGGGGTCTAAAATGGGCCTTATAAGAAAACAAGCCAACCATAATTTATTGATGAGTTGGAATTCAAGAACCAATATAATTTCAATAAGATGAGTCACCATAATGGTTGACTTGAGATATTTGTCATAAAAAAACTATTTTTTTGTTCGTATTTTCAACATGTATCCCTATGTTTTTACTCAAATTTTGAGCAGGAGCACTCGTTGGATGTGGAATTAAATTCTACATCCAACGAGTACCCACACTGCATACTTTTGATGGACCCCCGCTGCCCCAAAACAAGAAATACCTGAAAAAAAAAGTGATGATGACTCGTTGGATGCGGAATTAAATTCTACATCCAACGAGTACCCACACTGCATACTTTTGATGGACCCCACTACCCCAAAACAAGAAATACCTAAAAAAAAAAGTGATGATGACACATACTTTTGATGGACCCCCGCTGCCCCAAAACAAGAAATACCTGGAAAAAAAAGTGATGATGATGTCATCATCACTTTTTTTTTTCAGGTATTTCTTTTTTTGGGGCAACGAGGTCCATCAAAAGTATGCAGTGTGGGTACATCATCATCACGTTTTTCAGGTATTTCTTGTTTTGGGGGCAGCAGGGTCCATCAAAAGTATGCAGTGTGGATACTCATTGGATGCGGAATTTAATTCTGCATCCACCCAGTGCTCCCACTCGAAATTTGAGTAAAAACATGGGGAGATATGTTGAAAATACGAACAAAAAAGTAGTTTTTTCTTTCTTCCTCCCAAATTAATAAATATTATTTTATTATTTTAACTATTATTGTATTATTTTCCTTAGGAGGCCTATTTTAGACCTCAAATTTATTAGAGGAAATTTGAGGTCTAAAATGGGTCTCCTAAGGAAAATACTAAAATATAATAGTTAAAATAATAAATAATTTTGGAGGAAGAAAGAAAAAAACTACTTTTTTCAACATATCTCCCTGTGTTTTTACTCAAATTTCGAGCAAGAGCACTCGTTGGATGCGGAATTAAGTTATGCATCCAGCGCGCACCCACACTGCATACTTTTAATGGACCCCGCTACCCCAAAAACAAGAAATACCTGAAAAATGTGAGGATAACATATCATCACATTTTTCAGGTATTTCTTGTTTTTGGGGAAGTGGGGTCCGTCCAAAGTATGCAGTGTGGGTACTCGTTGGATGCGGAATTTAATTTCACATCCAACGAGTGCTCCCTCTCAAAATTTGAGTAAAACCACAAGGAGAGATGTTGAAAATACGAACAAAAAAATAGTTTTTTTCATGACAAATACTCAAGTCAACCATTATGGTTGACTCAGTGTATTGAAATTCTATTGGTTCTTGAATTCCAACTCATAAAGAAATTATGGTTTGCTTTTTTTCTTATAAGGCCCATTTTAGACCTCAAATTTCCTCTAATCGGCAAAAACTAGTTTTACCTAGATTAGAGAATCGATGCACAAAGCATGCTAAATGAATAATCATAGCTAAGACAAATAGTTTACCAGAATATTTGAATTAGAATAAGAACTCTAGGAACTCTTTTTTTTTACTTGGCACAACGATAGAATGCATGCAAGAACTAGTTTTATCTAGATTAGAGAATCGATGCAAATGACATCGAAAATGGTTCAGGGTAGGTGTCTTGAGAACACGTGAAATTTGTCAATTGGGAGTAGTAAGATAACATCTTAAGCATGGAAATGTGTCAAGATTTGCTAGCACTTCCGTGGCAGTCAACACTTGTCATTAAAAATTAATGATGATTTTGAAACAAGGAACCCATTCCATCGAGTTTGGTCATATTATGTGGTGGCCGTGTGCAGATACTCATCACTTTTTATTGAAAATTAATGTTGATTTTCTAATTAATAATTGGTTCCATGAGTTAGTTTATCTCACGCGATGTGTAATCGAAAGATAAAATGTATGTAATGCTACAACTGTAATAAATATTCCACATAAACAAATGTATGTAATCTACATTATACTACAAGTTAGATCATAAAACTTAATGTGAATCATCTTTCCAACTATGCCCATATATATTCTTTCTAAATAGATAATGTTGCTCAATGATAAATTCAACATGATCCACAAGCTTCAATGAAAAATACAAACCATTACATTTGATTATTTATCTAAAGTAATTGAGAATGATATTGTGTAAAGCTAACAATTATATACTTAGAATCATTTGTAAAGCTAGCAATTCCATACTACATTGTTGAATCATCAAATTATACAAAACTAAGGTAATGAAACAGATAAATAAGATCAACATAAGTAGGCTAATGAAATCGGTAAAAGAGATCAACACAACATTCATTAAAAAAACATAAGCATAAAGAAAATGCAAATATCTTTTACTCGCCAAAGTCATTGGATTTACTGATAGTTGTTAGTTTCATTTATGTTGCACGTGAATACCTACTGAAATCAAATTTGAATTTTATATATGTATATATATATATATATATGACCAATAAATGTGCAAACCAACATGTACCAGACCAAAAAGAAAATACTTGTATGAGCTTCTCTCTATTGCGAGAATAATCCATTCTCTACTGAATAGGGACAACCATGTGAAGGTGGAACCTCTTATGGCCCCTCCCCCCCTCACATCACTCTCAATTCCCCATGCCCAATCTATTTATTGTAACACATTGTAACATAAGATGTTGATACAAATAACATAGACACTATACACATAACATTAGATAACATAACATTTAGATACAAATAACATTAAATTACAAGTTGCAAATTAAATCACACATAACATTAGATACCATAACATGTAGATACAAATAACATTAAATTACAAATGTTAAATTAAATGACATTAGATTAAATTAAATTAAAACATACTACCCATGAAATTTTCATGCATATAAAACATGATCAAATCAGTATAACTATAAATACAGGTACATAACTATAAAAATCAGTATATAATCAAATCAATATTGTATAGAGCATACAATATTCTGTAAAACAAAATATATAATACAATATTGTATACAACAAAATGACTCTGCCATCCACAATGGCCAATGTTTTTTGTCCTACTTCTTCTTAAGTTTATTTTTTCTATTTATAAGGAACTGTGCAATTCTCTCACTGGCATCAACTCCCTGATTCTCCTCCCCACTAGTTTCTTGTGGTGTTAGATCCTGATCTGGAGATTGCAAGAAATGTCTCCTTATAGGGAACTCCCTAATACTATGATTGACGCCATCTACAATTTTAGCAAACAATTTTTTTATCAACTTATCTATAGTAAGTAGTAATCAGTGAAATAACAATTTCTATAATTCAACTACTTCACGGTACATATAGGTGCAGAAGGAGGAACCTCTGGTTGAGCAGTTCCAACTTCAGTCTCTATAACTGGCTCATGGGGAACCCATAAATCTTCTCGTGTTGCCTGCAATAACAGTTGAAGTTATTGAATCATCGAACATTGTCAATTTGTACTTTGTAATTAAGTATTCAGTCATAATACATTGAGCTTGTATACCTCCTCGTTGACAATAGAAGTGTTAGTTGCACTGGCATTTTTTTTCTCAACTAGGGCATTGCAACCTCCCTTGAAAGCAAGTTTGAGCTCGCCATATGTGGGCATGATGCCAAAGTATGTGGAATACATATCTCATAGCATAACGCTTTAGGTAAGGAAAGCATTTCAAACTTAAATGAAAATGCAGCAACGAAAATTCCATACTTACATATTTTCCCTTCACTTTAATGTATCCCCCTAGGACAAGCTTGCATTGGCCATGCTTCTCCATTTTCCCTTCTGTAGCCTTCGAGGTGTCCTTGAGCCTGCATGAATTGTAACGTAAGTGTTTATGCGATTAAAAAATCATGGTCAAATGTGATATACAAATTATAAATTCATTGTTTGGTACACTACTTTATCTACCTTGGTGCTTTCATTGCACTTGGACGAAAAGATCCTTATTTTCTCATCTTCTTCTCCTTAGCATCCTCTATTAATGTATCCCACTCTCGTTCCGGAATTAATCCAGGATGCTCATAACTAGGGTATCGACCGATATTAGTGCGGTAATTGTCCTGCATGGATTTCACGTACTTCCCTACCATGGCTTGCACCAACCTTTGATTGAATACGGGACCAAACTATGTGGTCATGTGCTTCATCAACTCCTTCTTCAAGTCATTGATTTGATATTTATAACTTGTTCTAGTCGTTGGTGCAAACAAAGCAAATTCCTTTTCATGTAACTCATCATACAACACGTTATTTCCTACATTGCAACCAAATATTCCGACTAGATAGATACAATGAATCTAACAATACTATTCATTGTATAAAATTTAAGTATTCCAATGGATTGGACGTAATTACCATGGAGTTTTGGAACCTTTACTGGAACCAAATCATTGTCCATCTGTAAGGAAACCTGTAAATTCCCAGTGCTCTTGACAACTAAGCCTGATGTCTTGGGGCTCGTCTCGGCCCCTGATGACTGAGGCACATGAGTACTAGAACCAGGGGTCGTCTGTATAAATGGTGTCGTGGACTGCCCCCCACCAACATTAGGTGTAGAATCAAGGGAAGAAACAACAATACCAACAGTAGGGGCATCAGAACCATGTGCAATAGGAGTAGAGGGTGCAAGCTTAGATGCATGTCTACTACTCCCTACACCGGGTTCTTCTTCTTTCAAGAATGCCTACGAAAATAGAATTCACCGAGTTGGGCTCTTAGATTCGTTTAAAAAAATATGACGTATTCTTTAAATGAAAAAATGAAATATGATTTTAAAAAGCATACGTTGTACTTCTTAATGCAAGCCATCAAGTATTGGCATCTTTTATCGTTTTTCGGTGTATCATCAGCACCCATCAATTTTTCTAGTTCATCACCTAATTTTTTAACCTTTTTCCTAATAGATGCCAAAGGGTCAACAACTACTGAAGTGTCAATGTCATCCTGATTACGATTAGGCATTGACGTAGGAGTCTGCAAATGATCATATCATGTAAGAAAGATAAATGATGTAACAATGAACTTTGCGTTGAAATAAAACTGAACAATATGGAATGCAATACAAAAATATAAATCACCATATATTATCTCACCTGACCATGGTCGATTCCTTTCCCTCAATCAACCTAAAACATAAACGGAGATATGTTAACCATATATCCAAATTTCATCAATATATGACAAAACAATATATAATGAAAACTAATGAACATCCAATATGCATGCCTTTTAGCGAATAATGGACATGATTGTGTAAGGATTGTGTAAGGATACTTGCATGATTCCTAGATCATGTTCAAATTATAATTGACCAACAACTCCTTCCCCGCAGGTATTGACTTTATTGTAGTGACCACAACTTTGTTTTCCTCACACTCGAAAAGCGTACAATTGGGTAGTTTGTTTGTGCTTCCAGGACAAATATTGTTTATAAACCCAACAATATTTCTGCAAGATTGGGCCTTCCATCGATATATATGGAATATCCTTTATACCGATTGTTTTCTTTCATTTTATTATAATTTGCACAAACTCCATATATGTGCATACTGGTTAGATATATTGTTAGTCTACCCCAATGTGCATAAGCATAGGTTGAGCCAACATAATCCATTAGTTTAACCTCAGTGTTATGGCGGAACCTTCACACCATCTATTGTAAAGTGCCCTAGACCATGCAAAGTAGATGGAGCAATTTGATATGTTCTTCCATTAATATTGAAATCCGTGTTTATTTCAAGAAGTGGGTTTGCTTCCCAATTCTTCAAATAATGTATGTACATCAATGGAACTTCTTTGTCTTCAACAGACTCATTGTCATAAGAGCACAACCCTCCTTTAGCCAGAAATAAATCCATACTTTTTTTTAAATTTTCTTCTAACATTGCAACCTCTAGTTGATATTGATGTACTGCTTGATGCTTTGTCTTGTCCGTTCTGTTCAGGACAACCATCGCTATCTGAAGATAGATCTGACAGGTATCTATTTGTTTGTGCTTGTAATTAATGTCAAAAAACATATGAAATGCCATGGCTATCTTAACTATGTTAACATATGGCTATTTTTTAAAGAACATATGATAGGTCTATTGGAGCTCCATTGTTGTCTGGGGGGTTCGAAGGGTGACCACCCCTTCCCCATTGTTATTTTTTCCTCGATTCTTGCCTTTCAGTCGCCTACCCTGCCCTTGTTGGCGGGTTGGGCGGGCAAGTTTTGCTATGCATAGAATTTCCCTTGCAGATGAGGTTGAATCAGGGGAGGATCTTGGGCTAGAGATGGGGTAGGTTGAGCAGGGTGCATATAATACATGTTCGACACAGGGGGATACAGGTACTCGTGCGGAGTGTTGGAAGGCATGTTGCTACCACTAGGAGGAGTATTGGCTCCAGGGCCAATCACAGTGTTCATTGTAGTATGGGTTGTGGGGCCTCTACTAATAGGAATGGTAGGCCTAGTGGAACAAATAACTATGTGGGTAGGGGCGGCGACTGTAGAGCCACCACCAATGGTGCCCCATACAAAGGAGGGGGGGTCGTGCCAGCCACGGGACTATGAAGATGTGAGTCTGTGGGAGATTCTGATAGATCAAAATCTGAAGTGAACTTAGGTGCCTTGTGATATGATCTTGAATCCAGCGGAGTTTGTCGAACAGGGGTCCGATGAGTATGGTATAGGAAACTATACTGAGGCGACTACCCTCGAATTCTACGAGAGTATCTTGAAGGAGCAATAGTGACTGAACTATGTCAAACTATGTATAATGGAAGGCTTGAGAGAAGGCTCAAAAACCAAACTGCACCTGAGTGTGCAGCAGAGGAGCGCAACAGAGGGAAATCAATCCCAATAGCTCAAAAAACCCACTACAACGATGTGTCACAGCAAATGAGCAAAATAAAGTGGCAAACATGCCAACAAGCAACACTCCTAGAAATAAAAAGACTCGCTAACCTAACAGATACTAACGCAAGTAGTCAATAAGAGTGACACATTTTGAAACCTTTCCTCGACCAGGGTCATCACCTCCCCGAATCAACAAAAGGATTCAAGCAGCACTGGGGACCTTCCAAACAAAAGGTTGTGAAGGGGCATGAATCCTCCGCCAGCACAAGGGAGTGAAGGTAATCAACAACAATTATCATGTTGGTGCCATAGCGGACCCAATCTGCTCTAGGTATCCCCCCCTGTAGGGGATCACATCTAGGTAGGTCACCTAACAATGGTCACTAAGCTACCTTGGTCAACATGTCAAAGGAGTTTCCTGCTTCTTCTGTCCTACGGGCCCTTCTGTCCCGCAGTATGTGACAATGGTTGGGCGATCTGCAAAACTAGATGAGATAGGTACATCACCCATCCATTCGGTCCCAACATTGCCGAGTGCCACCCCAAAAGAAGAATGGGCCCCTCTATAAATTGGTCGTGACTGTGCTCTCAAATACCAAGGATTTTGGCACCCTATTGTAATATCCCGATTTTGACCCCATTACATTAAAATGTAAAGGATGTAATATTGTTATAAAATCATGGCGAGGAGCTCAAGGCCAAGGCCCCACCATCAATTTAGTGATGCATATGGTTTGTGTGCTAGCCGGGCACAATGGAATTGCAAATATCATGTAAATATGCATTTTAATAAAATACCCACAACTAGCTATGCAATGCAACAAGAGATAGGGGCATGGCTTTTACAAGGAATTGGGAGTGAAACATTCAAACCCTTGGAGCCAATCAAGTCAAGCCAAGTGTCAATGAGAGAACCCATAAACCCTCAACTACCCATGTTGACCTTTGTACCCAAACATTAATTTATTCCAAGAGTTGGTTGAGGTAGTTAATGCCTTAGGGAATGGAGAGGTATGGCTATCCAAATTCGAGTATGGGAAAGCCACCATTTTGGAAAAACGTGGTTTTGATTCCTTAGAAAGAAAAGAACCATGAATTTTCTCCCCAAGCCATTATTCATCAACCAGTTTTTCTCTCTCACGAGTTCTGAGCTTGCTGGGTGTTTTCCCTCCATGTTTTTATGGTTATTCCTTGTTTTCTAGCTGGGAAGAGGGCGTTTTGGTGTTGCGGAATTGTTAGGAGGATGGGAGCTCGATTTGGGGTTTCATTGAGGTTGTTTTTTCCATTTGGAATGCTCATAACCTGTGGGAGAAATCATTTTTTCTCCCCGTGGTCGAATTCCCCTTTCCATAGTTCGTTTTGGGGTGAGCCACGAATTGGGAGAGCTAATGGGAACCCTGTTTTGCAAATCCCTTTGTAAAATCATTTATCTGTGCCCAACCATTGTTTTTACTATGTGTAGAAAGATTATGTTGGGGTATGGGTTATGGGTATCCATTGCTTTGGCTTGAGATTCAGTGTAAGCATCCAGAAAAGAAAAGGGTTCAAATTTAGCCTAATAAACCCAGCTATGGACTGGCTTGGATTAGATTTGATGTTGCTTGGGCTGTACTGAACTTAAGAGTCCCCTTTTTCCTTGTAGAAATCATGCCCAGCTCAGGGGTGGCAACTATGCTGAGAGATTTATGAGCATAGTTGGCCTATGGTTGGGTGGAACGTTGCAGCGACATAGCTAGTTGCTTGGGACAATTTCACATTGAAGATAAGTATTATATCTCTGTGTATTTACTTCTACAATGTTTTAATTTGATGACTGTTAATGATATGTTGAATGCATATGAAATGTGTGTGGATGATTTTTTATTTCGTTGTGCATGTTTTCATTGATTTGCATTTGCACACATACGCATTTTATTTGTAATGCCATGAATTTGTTCATGTTGAATGGGGCTAAGTTTTGTAAAAGCCTAGATTTTGGTGTCTCGTTCCCTTCCTTGCGTTGGATCAACGTGAAGGGACATGACAGATTGGTATCAGAGCCTACCTTACAACATTGGGCCTACATCTAACAATTTGTAGAGGTAATCTTGTTTCCTGCCAGCACTGATCATCAAAGAAAGAAAGAAAAATTTCAATTTTTTCTACGTGTTTTTGAAATTTTTTCTAAGTCTATGTCAGCGAGAAATTGGGAAAGTCTCTGATACGTTTCGACAAGGAAGTAAGAAAATTGTCGAAAAAGAGTTTCGGCGTAAAAGAGAAAAGTCCGTCGAAACGGTTGGCAACGAATCGCGAGTTGCTCCGAAATGGTCGGCGCAAGATGGTAAATTGCACCGATCAGTGGTAAATCGTGAGTTTCTCCGAAACGGTCGGTGCAAGATCGTGAGTTCCACCGATCGGCGACAAAAGGCCAAGTCCGTCGAAATGGTTGACGCAAGATTGTAAGTTCCGTCGAAACGGTCGGCACAAGATCGTG
Source organism: Larix kaempferi (assembly GCA_027924585.1). Lineage (NCBI taxonomy): Eukaryota > Viridiplantae > Streptophyta > Pinopsida > Pinales > Pinaceae > Larix > Larix kaempferi. Next base: position 1,975,826 of record BSBM01001409.1, on the reverse strand, counting down.
AGTTGTGCCGATCGGCGTAAAACAGGAAGTTGCTCCGAAACAGGTCGGAGGAAATTAGATAAGTCCGTCGAAACATGAAATTTGAGTAGTTTTCCAGGGGGGATTTTTCTGTTGATGTAATTGTAACTTCGAAATGTATTTTACCCATGTATATTGTAATCCTATAGAGATGTTATTATTCCTCTATATGGAAGTGTTTTTATTCCTATAGAGATGTTATTATTCCTCTATATGGAAGTGTCGTCATTCATATTGTAAGTGTCATAACTTATACTTAATGGGTTATTAGACCACCTTGATGGGGTCGGCCCTGTATGAGTCATGTGGGTAAAAGGGTTATTAGACCACCCTATTCGGGGTAGGCCCTGTCAGCATTATGTTATGTGGTTAATTTAAGGCTGACCTAGTAAAGGTTATTAGGAAAGTCAAGTCAAGTATAAATAGAGTGTGGGAGGCACTCTATTTGAGCATTCTCTTTCTCACTCATACTCTCATTGGAGAGTGGCACACTTGTGGAGGAGGAGAAGCTGCTACTAGGAGGACTATCTCTTGTACTTGGGTTGTATCATTGCTCTATCTATCTCTGAGGAAGTTGTGGGGTTTTTCACCTTTATGGTTTTCCCCAGTGAAACTCTATGTGTCTATTGTCTCTTGTGTGCTTGCATTATTATGTCCATGTTTGGTATGCTGTAGATATGTTATACATATTGTTCTCTCAGTTAAGATCCTAGATCAGATTGAAGTAAATTATGAAAATTATTGAAAATTAATGTTGATTTTCTAATTAATAATTGGTTCCGTGAGTTAGTTTATCTCACGCGATGTGTAATCGAAAGATAAAATGTATGTAATGCTACAACTGTAATAAATATTCCACATAAACAAATGTATGTAATCTACATTATACTACAAGTTAGATCATAAAACTTAATGTGAATCATCTTTCCAACTATGCCCATAAATATTCTTTCTAAATAGATAATGTTGCTCAATGATAAATTCAACATGATCCACAAGCTTCAATGAAAAATACAAATCATTACATTGATTATTTATCTAAAGTAATTGAGAATGATATTGTGTAAAGCTAACAATTATATACTTAGAATCATTTGTAAAGCTAGCAATTCCATACTACATTGTTGAATCATCAAATTATACAAAACTAAGGTAATGAAACATATAAATAAGATCAACATAAGTAGGCTAATGAAATCGGTAAAAGAGATCAACACAACATTCATTAAAAAAACATAAGCATAAAGAAAATGCAGATATCTTTTACTCGCCAAAGTCATTGGATTTACTGATAGTTGTTAGTTTCATTTATGTTGCACGTGAATACCTAATGAAATCAAATTTGAATTATATATATATATATATATATATATATAAATGACCAATAAATGTGGAAACCAACATGTACCAGACCAAAAAGAAAATACTTGTATAAGCTTCTCTCTATTGCGAGAATAATCCATTCTCTACTGAATAGGGACAACCATGTGAAGGTGGAACCTCTTATGGCCCCTCCCCCCCTCACATCACTCTCAATTCCCCATGCCCAATCTATTTATTGTAACACATTGTAACATAAGATGTTGATACAAATAACATAGACACTATACACATAACATTAGATAACATAACATTTAGATACAAGTAACATTAAATTACAAGTTGCAAATTAAATCACACATAACATTAGATACCATAACATGTAGATACAAATAACATTAAATTACAAATGTTAAATTAAATGACATTAGATTAAATTAAATTAAAACATACTACCCATGAAGTTTTCATGCATATAAAACATGATCAAATCAGTATAACTATAAATACAAGTACATAACTATAAAAATCAGTATATAATCAAATCAATATTGTATAGAGCATACAATATTCTGTAAAACAAAATATATAATACAATATTTTATACAACAAAATGACTCTGCCATCCACAATGGCCAATGTTTTTTGTCCTACTTCTTCTTAAGATTATTTTTTCTATTTTTAAGGAACTGTGCAATTCTCTCACTGGCATCAACTCCCTTATTCTCCTCCCCACTAGTTTCTTGTGTTGTTAGATCCTGATCTGGAGATTGCAAGAAATGTCTCCTTATAGGGAACTCCCTAATACTATGATTGATGCCATCTACAATTTTAGCAAACAATTTTTTTATCAACTTATCTATAGTAAGTAGTAATCAGTGAAATAACAATTTCTATAATTCAACTACTTCACGGTACATATAGGTGCAAAAGGAGGAACCTCTGGTTGAGTAGTTCCAACTTCAGTCTCTATAACTGGCCCATGGGGAACCCACAAATCTTCTCGTGTTGCCTACAATAACAGTTGAAGTTGTTGAATCATCGAACATTGTCAATTTGTACTTTGTAATTAAGTATTCAGTCATAATACATTGAGCTTGTATACCTCCTCGTTGACAATAGAAGTGTTAGTTGCACTGGCATTTTTTTTCTCAACTAGGGCATTGAAACCTCCCTTAAAAGCAAGTTTGAGCTCGCCATATGTGGGCATGATGCCAAAGTATGTGGAATAGATATCTCGTAGCATAACGCTTTAGGTAAGGAAAGCATTTGAAACTTAAATGAAAATGCAGCAACGAAAATTCCATACTTACATATTTTCCCTTCACTTTAATGTATCCCCCTAGGACAAGCTTGCATTGGCCATGCTTCTCCATTTTTCCTTCTGTAGCCTTCGAGGTGTCCTTGAGCCTACATGAATTGTAACGTAAGTGTTTATGCGATTAAAAAATCATGGTCAAATGTGATATACAAATTATAAATTCATTGTTTGGTACACTACTTTATCTACCTTGGTGCTTTCATTGCACTTGGACGAAAAGATCCTTATTTTCTCATCTACTTCTCCTTAGCATCCTCTATTAATGTATCCCACTCTCGTTCTGGAATTAATCCAGGATTATCAAAACTAGGGTATCGACCGATATTAGTGCGATAATTGTCCTGCATGGATTTCACATACTTCCCTACTATGGCTTGCACCAACCTTTGATTGAATACGGGACCAAACTATGTGGTCATGTGCTTCATCAACTCCTTCTTCAAGTCACTGATTTGATATTTATAACTTGTTCTAGTCATTGGTGCAAACAAAGCAAATTCCTTTTCATGGAACTCATCATACAATACGTTATTTCCTACATTGCAACCAAATATTCCAACTAGATAGATACAATGAAACTAACAATACTATTCATTGTATAAAATTTAAGTATTCCAACGGATTGGACGTAATTACCATGGATTTTTGGAACCTTTACTAGAACCAAATCATTGTCCATCTGTAAGGAAACCTATAAATTCCCAGTGCTCTTGACAACTAAGCCTGACATCTTGGGGCTCGTCTCGGCCCCTGATGACTGAGGCACATGAGTACTAGAACCAGGGGTCGTCTGTATAAATGGTGTCATGGATTGCCCCCCACCAACATTAGGTGTAGAATCAAGGGAAGAAACAACAATACCAACAGTAGGGACATCAGAACCATGTGCAATAGGAGTAGAGGGTGCAAGCTTAGATGCATGCCTGCTACTCCCTACACCGAGTTCTTCTTCTTTCAAGAATGCCTGCGAAAATAGAATTCACCAAGTTGGGCTCTTAGATTCATTTAAAAAAATATGGCGTATTCTTTAAATGAAAAAATGAAATATGATTTTAAAAAGCATACATTGTACTTCTTAATGCAAGCCATCAAGTATTGGCATCTTTTATCGTTTTTTCGGTGTATCATCAGTGCCCATCAATTTTTCTAGTTCATCACCAAATTTTTTAACCTTTTTCCTAATAGATGCCAAAGGGTCAACAACTACTGAAGTGTCAATGTCATCCTGATTACGATTAGGCATTGACGTAGGAGTCTACAAATGATCATATCATGTAAGAAAGATAAATTATGTAACAATGAACTTTGCGTTGAAATAAAACTGAACAATATGTAATGCAATACAAAAATATAAATCACCATATATTATCTCACCTGACCATGGTCGATTCCTTTCCCTCAATCAACCTAAAACATAAACGGAGATATGTTAACCATATATCCAAATTTCATCAATATATGACAAAACAATATATAATGAAAACTAATGAACATCCAATATGCATGCCTTTTAGCAAATAATGGACATGATTGTGTAAGGATTGTGTAAGGATACTTGCATGATTCCTAGATCATGTTCAAATTATAATTGACCAACAACTCCTTCCCCACAGGTATTGACTTTATTGTAGTGACCACAACTTTGTTTTCCTCACACTCAAAAAACATACAATTGGGTAGTTTGTTTGTGTTTCCAGGACAAATATTGTTTATAAACCCAACAATATTTCTGCAAGATTGGGCCTTCCATCGATATATATGGAATATCCTTTCTACTGATTGTTTTCTTTCATTTTATTATAATTTGCACAAACTCCATATATGTGCATAATGGTTAGATATATTGTTAGTCTACCCCAATGTGCATAAGCATAGGTTGAGCTAACATAATCCATTAGTTTAACCTCAGTGTTATGGCAGAACCTTCACACCATCTATTGTAAAGTGCCCTAGACCATGCAAAGTAGATGGAGCAATTTGATATGTTCTTCCATTAATATTGAAATCCGTGTTTATTTCAAGAAGTGGGTTTGCTTCCCAATTCTTCAAATAATGTATTTACATCAATGGAACTTCTTTGTCTTCAACAGACTCATTGTCTTAAGAGCACAACCCTCCTTTAGCAAGAAATAAATCCATACTTTTTTTTTTTTCTTCTAACATTGCAACCTATACTTGATATTGATGTACTGCTTGATGCTTTGTCTTGTCCATTGTGTTCAGGACAACCATCACTATCTGAAGATAGATCTGACAGGTATCTATCTGTTTGTGCTTGTAATTAATGTCAAAAACATATGAAATGCCATGGCTATCTTAACTGTGTTAACGTATGGCTATTTTTTAAAGAACATATGATAGGTCTATTGGAGCTCCATTGTTGTCTGGGGAGTTCGAAGGGTGACCACCCCTTCCCCATTGTTATTTTTTCCTCGATTCTTGCCTTTCAGTCGCCTACCCTGCCCTTGTTGGCAGGTTGGGCAGGCAAGTTCTGCTATGCATAGAATTTCCATTGCGGATGAGGTTGAATCAGGGGAGGATCTTGGGCTAGAGATGGGTTAGGTTGAGCAGGGTGCGTATAATACATGTTCGACACAGGGGGATACAGGTACTCGTGCGGAGTGTTGGAAGGCATGTGGCTACCACTAGGAGGAGTATTGGCTCCAGGGCCAATCACAGTGTTCATTGTACTATGGGTTGTGGGGCCTCTACTAATAGGAATGGTAGGCCTAGTGGAACAAATAACTATGTGGGTAGGGGCGGCGACTGTAGAGACACCACCAATGGTGCCCCATACAAAGGACGGGGGGTCGTTCCAGCCACGGTACTATGAAGATGTGAGTCTGTGGGAGATTCTGATAGATCAAAATCTGAAGTGAACTTAGGTGCCTTGTGATATGATTTTGAATCCAACGGAGTTTGTCGAACAGGGGTCCGATGAGTATGGTATAGGAAACTATACTGAGGTGACTACCCTCGAATTCTACGAGAGTATCTCGAAGGAGAAATAGTGACTGAACTATGTCAAACTATGTATAATGGAAGGCTTGAGAGAAGGCTCAAAAAACAAACTGCACCTGAGTGTGCAGTAGAGGAGCGCAACAGAGGGAAATCAATCCCAACATCTCAAAAAACCCACTACAACGATGTGTCACAGCAAATGAGCAAAATAAAGTGGCAAACATGCCAACAAGCAACACTCCTAGAAATAAAAAGGCTCGCTAACCTAACAGATACTAACACAAGTAGTCAATAAGAGTGACACATTTTGAAACCTTTCCTCGACTAGGGTCATCACCTCCCCGAATCAACAAAAGGATTCAAGTAGCACTGGGCACCTTCCAAACAAAAGGTTGTGAAGGGGCATGAATCCTCCGCCAACACAAGTGAGTGAAGGTAATCAACAACAATTATCATGTTGGTTCCATAGCGGACCCAATCTGCACTAGGTATCCCCCAGGTAGGTCACCTAACAATGGTCACTAAGCTACCTTGGTCAACATGTCAAAGGAGTTTCCTGCATCTTTTGTCCTACGGGCCCTTCTGTACCACAGTATGTGACAATGGTTGGGGGATCTGCAAAACTAGATGAGATAGGTGCATCACCCATCCATTCGGTCCCAACATTGCGAAGTGCCACCCCAAAAGAAGAATGGGCCCCTCTATAAATTGGTCGTGACTGTGCTCTCAAATACCAAGGATTTTGGCTCCCTATTGTAATATCCCAATTTTGACCCCATTACATTAAAATGTAAAGGATGTAATATTGTTATAAAATTATGGCGAGGAGCTCAAGGCCAAGGCCCGGCCATCGATTTAGTGATGCATATGGTTTGTGTGCTAGCCGGGCACAATGGAATTGCAAATATCATGTAAATATGCATTTTAATAAAATACCCACAACTAGCTATGCAATGCAACAAGAGATAGGGGCATGGCTTTTACAAGGAATTGGGAGGGAAACATTCAAACTCTTGGAGCCAATCAAGTCAACCCAAGTGTCAATGAGTAAACCCTCAACTACCCATGTTGACCTTTGTACCCAAACATTTACTTATTCCAAGAGTTGGTTGAGGTAGTTAATGCCTTAGGGAATGGAGAGGTATGGCTGTCCAAATTCGAGTATGGGCAAGCCACCATTTTGGAAAAACGTGGTTTTGATTCCTTAGAAAGAAAAGAACCATGAATTTTCTCCCCAAGCCATTATTCATCAACCGGTTTTTCTCTCTCACGAGTTCTGAGCTTGCTGGGTGTTTTCCCTCCATGTTTTTATGGTTATTCCTTGTTTTCTAGCTGGGAAGAGGATGTTTTGGTGTTGCGGAATTGTTGGGAGGATGGGAGATCGATTTGGGGTTTCATTGAGGTCGTTTTTTTCATTTGAAATCCCTTTGTAAAATCATTTATCTGTGCCCAACCATTGTTTTTACTATGTGTAGAAAGATTATGTTGGGGTATGGGTTATGGGTATCCATTGCTTTGGCTTGAGATTCAGTGTAAGCATCCAGAAAAGAAAAGGGTTCAAATTTAGCCTAATAAACCCAGCTATGGACTAGCTTGGATTAGATTTGATGTTGTTTGGGCTGTACTGAACTTGAGAGTCCCCTTTTTCCTTGTAGAAATCATTCCCGGATCAGGGGTGGCAACTATGCTGAGAGATTTATGAGCATAGTTGGCCTATGGTTGGGTGGAACGTTGCAGCGACATAGCTAGTTGCTTGGGACAATTTCACATTGAAGATAAGTATTATATCTCTGTGTATTTACTTCTACAATGTTTTAATTTGATGACTGTTAATGATATGTTGAATGCATATGAAATGTGTGTGGATGATTTTTTATTTCGTTGTGCATGTTTTCTTTGATTTGCATCTGCACACATACGCATTTTATTTGTAATGCCATGAATTTGTTCATGATGAATGGGGCTAAGTTTTGTAAAAGCCCAGATTTTGGTGTCTCGTTCCCTTCCTTGCGTTGGATCAATGGGAGGGGACATGACAAATTGGTATCAGAGCCTACCTTACAACATTGGGCCTACATGGGCTACATCTAACAATTTGTAGAGGTAATCTTGTTTCCTTCCAGCACTGATCGTCATTTATATTGTAAGTGTCGTAACTTATACTTGATGGGTTATTAGACCACCTTGATGGGGTCGGCCCTGTATGAGTCATGTGGGTAAAAGGGTTATTAGACCACCCTATTCGGGGTCGGCCCTATCAGCATTATGTTATGTGATTAATTTAAGTCCGACCTAGTAAAGGTTATTAGGAAAGTCAAGTCAAGTATAAATAGAGTGTGGGAGGCACTCTATTTGAGCATTCTCTTTCTCACTCATACTCTCATTGGAGAGTGGCGCACTTGTGGAGGAGGAGAAGCTGCTACTAGGAGGACTATCTCTTGTACTTGGGTTGTATCATTGCTCTATCTATCTCTGAGGAAGTTGTGGGTTTTTTCACCTTTATGGTTTTCCCCAGTGAAACTCTGTGTGTCTATTGTCTCTTGTGTGCGTGCATTATTATGTCCATGTTTGGTATGCTATAGATATGATGTACATATTGTTCTCTTAGTTAAGATCCTAGATCAGATTGAAGTAAATTCTGAAAAACTAACATGGTATTAGAGCTATCCTGAAAGAAGGCATGGTATGGCATTTATGACACTTGTTGCACTTGCGAAGCTAGGGCTTGATATAGCAAAACCCAGTCATCGTATCACTTTCGCTATAAATCCATTTCAGAGAGGTTTTAGGATCTGAAAATATTACAGGTCGAAGAAACTATCCCGATGTACCTTGTGTCCAAAGGACAACCTCTAATTCATTGTACTTTGTGATTTATGATCAATACAAGTTAGGGTTTCTGCCTCTTCCAGATCTCAGTCATAAACAGGTGACCTAGGAAAAAAGGTCACAAATTGGGCTAGGAAGCTCCAAATCAAATTTTGTAAAAAGTGACAGGTAGGGCACAGACTTTAATTTCACAAGTATGTTTTTCAGAGGCCGAAATTGAACCAATGACACGTGGCACTCCGTACAAGTTCGATCTCCTGTTTTATCCCACAAACAGGTCACGTTGCGACACTTGGAATAAATATCTCTCAGAGAATCCATTTGAGGTCAGATCTGTGGGGTTGGAAAGATAACAGGTTAGGATACCACAGGAAGAATTTTTAGACCCTATAGATCTGAAATTTCAGAGTTACACCAGAAACAATCAGGTGCATATTTTTGTCAAAACAGAATTGGATTTTGAGCACCTTCATTCATGGCTCCCGGAATTTAGGGTTTCGGAGAATGTTGGGATTTTTGTATCGGAGACCACAGCTGGATGCTCCTCATAGAAATTGAAATTTAGAGACCAAGATCAAATTTCTTGGTTGGGCAGAAGGCCGGGCTTGATCAAACCCTAGTTCGGGACTTTGATCGGAAAGGTGAAAAATTATGGATTCTGTAAAAATGGGAATTTTTTAAATCTATGACCATAGCTGGAAGCTCCTTGGAAAAATATAATTTTAGAGATTTGGATCAAACTATTTGGTTGGGTGAAGCTCCGAGAAACTCAAACCCTAATTCAGGGTCCTCCCTAGTGAATCCGGAAGATTGAAAAGAAAATTTGAGGGGTGAAAATTTACAGTTTTCAAATTCTGAGTATACCAGGTTGATCATCTCATCAAGGCGCATATTTCTATCCTTTCATAAGTTTGAAATTCAAAGTTTGAATTTTTAGGGTTTCCCTGACAAACCCTAATCGAGCTCCAGATCCAGTTTCTGCAAATCAAGTGGATTGGGTTAATCCTAGAAGAGAATGGATTGGTCACCTACGTAAGTGAAGAAGTTCCAGTTTCAGAGGGAGATAAGGCTAAGCCCTTACATAAGAAGATTACAAGCAAACTCGACAGGTATGACTTACGGGTATGTTTCGAAATCGGTTCATGATTAAGTTTATGATATGTTTGTCTTCATTAAGATTAGTACAATCTTGATTAATTTTAGACTTGTCGTATCACCTTAATAAAAATATGAATGCATGATAGAAGATATTCATTGATTAGGGTTTTGACACTTATGATTGTACTAATGCATTGTGGTGTTATATGAGGTTGATGTTGTCCGCTAACATGAAAGGTACATCAAGAAAGACAAATCATGTTCTAGTTCAAGAACATATTGAAGAAATTCTGCCTTTCAACTGTCTGCTGGTTTATGTCAGTTTTTGGTGGTTTTCACCTACAGTCGGTTTAGCATAGGTTGTAGGTTACTTATTACAAAAATGCTTTGACAGTAAACACACAATTAAATGCACTTATAGACTACAAATTAATTTAACAACATTCACACATAAAGAATGACTCAGAGATTTTTGGCCAAATCGAGCCTTGGAAAAACCCCCACGGGGAAAACCAGTTGAGTGAGAGAGAGATTTATTATTTCTTCAGCAAAGTAATGCAACAGCAGTACAAAACAAATACAACTTATCTCCACATTAAGTGCACTCCAGAATGCCTCGATTTCTGTGCATAACAGCTCCCTAGAAATACGTGCTGAGACCTCTCGATTTCTGTGCAATTAATGGCTGGGTTTGAGTGATGTATCCTCCTCAATTTTAGTGCAGAACACCCTCAAAACCCTGCTGACTGTTACTGGAATTTGTGCATGTACTAACCCCAAACCGTGACTATAGATGAATGCTTGACAGACCACTGTACCAGTCACATCTCACAAAACCGTGCAGAATGATTTCTATCATTCAGCGTGACAGAGAACTCAGGGTAGGTGATTGGGTTTTATATCACAATAATTGTGCCCCAACAATGTGAAGCAGCCTCGAGATATGAGCCCAGAAACTTCCTCTACCTGCGTGCTGCTGCTGTACGGGAAGGTACCACCTCCACCTGCGTGCTGCTGCTATACGGGAAATTACCATGGTTTTAATGCTTGAGATGACAGCTAATATCACTGTTCACTTTGCTGATAATAAAATGCCAGAATGAACGCCTTGTAATCTGAGCTAATACTAGAAACCTGTGCCTAGAAACTCGTGCCAGTGGAGTCACGATTTCAGTGCCTGCGCCCTAGCTCGACCTCCTGTAGTCTCTTGTGTTCTCTCTTCTCCTCCTTCACATCACAATAATGATTTAGGTTTGGAGCCTCCCTCCTTTTTGTCCAATCCCTAAATGGAATCTTAATCCAACGGTGGAGATGAAATCAAATCGATGGCTAATATTAGATGTGAGCAAAAGTTACATTAATTAAATCACTTAATTAATTTATTGCTCACCCACTTTAACTTTAGACAAAAAGTGACTTTAAAAACATAAAGTCTCATTAATGTGTAATTAATGTGAGGGTCCCACTTCCCCCTCTTTAGTGACTTAGGCTAGGAGTCACTAGGGGAACACATATCAAGGTACAAAAAAACTAACACATATGACCATGGTGACATGAAGACAAAGATTCATCCATTGTCACGGATCACATAGAAGATCTACTTACAAGGTATGTATACTTTTGTTCCACAATGGTTAACCTATGAGATGTACAAGTCACTAGCACAAGTCATTTAAGAGAACAAGAAGACATCATGTGGGTATGTTAGACATAACTAGCTAACATTTTAATCCAGGTATGTTTTTCCTATATCAATTTAGAATCCTACCTTGTGATAGGATCCCGTATATAAGTATACTTGGTATGATTGATAATGATTATTCATGAAGCTATAGGTTTGAGTAATCATGGGTTTAGGCATATTATGCTTCTTACTTTGATTGATGATATGACTAACCAGAAAAGTCCTATGGTCAAATAGGAATATGTATGAGTAAAAGAATTGTGATAAATTATCTGTGTATGAAATGATCTTGACCATACATGTTTAATATCACTTAGAATCATAATGTTTTTATAGTATTAAGATTATACTAATGAATGTATCATTATATATGAGATCTCGAGGATAACACAATGATGATACTAGTAAGTATGCATAAGTGATCGAGGATGGATATAAGTTCAAGGACAGGTAATCGAGGAAGCAAATATCAAGAGGGAGCACACTCTAGTAGTTCCTGCAAGGAAGCAAATATTGAGATGGAGTCCACCCTACAAACCAAACAAAGATAAGTATTTGAATTATCAGTTCTTGCATATTTGTTTGTTTAAATAATATTGTTCAATGATGTATATGCTTATGTTCCTAGACTTAAGGTGTGTATTATGCATATTAGAATAATTGCATTAATGAACAATATACTACTAATATGCATGTGATGGGTAAGTGGCCTATGGCATTGTACATCATTCCATTGCTACTTATCTATAATGAAACCTCTTTGCTGACATGTAGGGAGTTGTGCACACTCTTAACAATGTTCGGGTAGAGATTGGAAGGCATCTAGAAAGTTACGGGATATGGATAAATGTTGTATTGAGGCATTGGATAAGATAATTGCATGACTGTATGACATATTTATTTATGTGTAAGAATTTGTTCTGAAAACTATGAGATGTTTTCTAATCATGCAATTTAACTTGTTTTGTAGGAAAGATCGTATACCATCACCTACAAAAGAAGGACTACAACATTTGTTCAACAACAAAGTTATCTATTGAAGATATTGAAGTTCCCAGGATTCGGAAAGAACTCTATGATCAAGGAGTACCAGTCGATCATGATGTCTGGGATGCAGTCCCAAGACCTGAAGGGAAGTCTGTTGTGACTTCCAAGTGGATCTATGAGATCAAGCATGCTGCAGATGGTAGCATAGAAAAATACAAAGCGAGATTTGTAGCTCGTGGCTTCTCTTAGAAAGAGGGAATAGACTATGAAGAGACTTTTGCACCTGTAGCCAAATACACTTCCATCAGCACTTGCTCTAGCTGCAATGATGAAATGGAAGATACACCAGATGGATGTCAAGACAACTTTCTTGAATGGTGTAGTCGAAGAGGAAGTGTATGTGGAGCAGCCACTCAGTTTTGAGACATATGACAGGGAGTCATATGTGTGTAAGTTGAAGAAAGCCTTGTATGGATTGAAGCAAGCTCCTAGGACTTGGTATGGTAGGATAGACATATTTCTATCCAGTTTGGGATTTACCAAGAGTAAAGTAGATTCCAACCTTTACTACAAGGTTGAGGAAGGAAATCCAATGATATTACTCTTGTATGTGGATGACCTGTTTGTTACAGGTGAGGATAGATTGATTGCCAATACCAAGAGGAAGCTTGATGCCGAGTTCAAGATGAAGGACTTGGGGATGATGCACTATTTCCTAGGCATGGAGGTGTGGCAGAGTGCAGATGGAGTCTTCCTTGGACAAGGGAAGTATGCAGTAGAGATCCTGAAGAGGTTCGAGATGATGGACTGCAAGGCCATGACCACACCTATGGCATCGAACTTGAAGCTTCTGTGTGATGCTTCATCTGATCCAGTTGATGTCACTGTGTATCGTCAGATGATTAGGGTCCTTGATGTACCTGACGAACACTAGACTATATATTTTCTTTGCGGTGAACACGTTGAGCCAGTTCCTGACGGATCCTAGAGGTGTTCACCTCGTTGTTGTAAAGCATATTCTGAGGTACCTGAAGGGTACAATTGATTATGGGCTCAAGTATGATGTGAATCAAAAGTTTAACCTGGAGGGTTATGTTGATTCAGATTGGGCAGATAGTGTTGCAGATAGGAAGAGCACTTCTAGGTGTTGCTTCAGTATGGGATCAGGTGTGATCTCTTGGTTTAGCAAGAAGCAGTCATGCGTAGCACTGAGTAAAGCCGAAGCAGAGTATGTTGCAACTTGTTCGGCTAGTTGTGAGGCAATATGGCTTAGGAAGCTATTGTCTGAGCTATTTGATCTCCCATTGGATGCTACTGGTATATTTTTGTGACAACCAGAGTTGTGTAAAGCTGTCTGAGAACCCGATGTTCCACGACAGGTCGAAGCACATAGAGATCAAATATCACTATATCAGGGATATGGTGCAGAGAGGAGCAGTGAAGCTCCTATATGTTGCTCTAGATGATATGCATCAGGATGATGCTATGATGATGATCAGGTTAATTATGTGATGATGTATGGTGAGTATCAGGTTGATACTCTATGGCCATGGACAAGTTGTGTAGATGAGCATATAAGTAGACCTGGGAGATCCGATAGGTTGGGCTATGTGCCTGTAATCAATCTTGGGATTCTCTTTCGAGGCATTGCTCTGGGAGGACATATAAGTAGACCTGGGAGATCCGATAGGTTGGGCTGTGTGCCCGTAATAAGTCCTGGGATTCTCTTTTGAGGCATTTCCATGACCACATGTAATACATCCTGGAGATCTGGACAGGATGAAAAAGGCCTCAGATGCTCTTTAGAGATCTTGCTTGGCAAGACACTCTTTTAAGGTTTTGTGGTAGGGGTCACATGTAATAAGTCCTGGAGATCTAGACAGGATGAAAAATCCTTAGATTCTCTTTAGAGATCTTACTTGGCAAGACATTCTTTTAAGGTTTTGTGACAGTCACATGTAAAAGATCCTGTGAGATCCGATAGGTTGAGTTGTGTGCTCGTAAAATTCCCGGGATGCTCTTTCGAGGTTTTCTTGACGCACGTAATCAATCCTGAGGATTCCACAGTATGGCCAATGATGGTGAAGACCTACAAGTGGTGGGCCTACATCTAGTATGAAAAAGGACTGGCTCTGTAGAACTTCCTATGATGAGTAGATCGGAGATTGATTGAGATAGCAGCAGCAGTGACAATGTCGATGATTCGAGGACGTTGATTCGTTGATGATGATCCAAAGAAGAAGACTTGTACTAGAAGACCCGTGTCAAAGAAATACCTTCCTAGTTAAGAGGGAGTGTTGATGTAATTGTAAATTCGGAATGTATTTTACCCATGTATATTGTATTCCTATAGAGATGTTATTATTCCTCTATACGGAAGTGTTTGTATTCCTATAGAGATGTTATTATTCCTCTATACAGAAGTGTCTTCATTTATATTGTAAGTGTCGTAACTTATACTTGATGGGTTATTAGACCACCTTGATGGGGTCGGCCCTGTATGAGTCATGTGGGTAAAAGGGTTATTAGACCACCCTATTGGGGGTCGGCCCTGTTAGCATTATGTTATGTGGTTAAGTTAAGGCCGACCTAGTAAAGGTTATTAGGAAAGTCAAGTCAAGTATAAATAGAGTGCGGGAGGCACTCTATTTGAGCATTCACTTTCTCACTCATACTCTCGTTGGAGAGTGGCGCACTTGTGGAGGAGGAGAAGCTACTGCTAGGAGGAATATCTCTTGTACTTGAGTTGTATCATTGCTCTATCTATCTTTGAGGAAGTTGTGGGGTTTTTCACCTTTATGGTTTTCCCCAGTGAAACTCTGTGTGTCTATTGTCTCTTGTGTGCTTGCATTATTATGTCCATGTTTGATATGTTGTAGATATGTTGTACATATTGTTCTCTCAGTTAAGATCCTAGATCAAATTGAAGTAAATTCTGAAAAACTAACATTTTCAGGTGCCTGAAATTGAAAAATGCCATGGAACTTATGCGCCATATTGTGTGAAATTGGAATATTTACAACAACAACAAAAAACGAGGGCGCTTCCCTCGGCCCTCCCTGCAGTGGTGCAGGGAAGCCACAAGGGGGAAAGCCCCCTTGACCCTAGTCGTCCCCCGAAGGCAATCATTGATTGTGAGAGAATTTTATGGCTCACAGAAATTTTCAATATGGATTGTCTCCATAATGCATGGGAATTATTTTGTGTATTTTTTAAAATATAATGAGGCATTTCCATGTGCGAATCAATTGTGTGGTTCAGAATTGTGGCAAATGTTCCCTGAGAAAGGAAATGAATTATCATAGTTGAAAGCAATTGGAGCAGTAAGGCATTGTTGATAAAGAGGGAAATTTCTCACCTTAAACTATTTATGTTTATAGCATAGGAATTGCATGCTTGAAAGTATCAAGTAAGAATGTTATACATGAGTATATGTATTGAATTGCTACTTGGTGAGAAGATCTTAGATAATAATTGCGTGTATGCTTGGTAGAGAGGCCATGAAATTGGATCAGCTATGATGTGGAAGAGGAATTCCATGCTATGATGAGCGATTGGAAAGGGAGAATTTCTTAACTCCTCTCTTGCTATTGTATTTATATTTTATGAGTTTTATATACAAAAAATTATGGCATAGGAATGCTGGAAATGCAAGAGAGTAGTAGATTAAATGCATATGAATTAGTGGGCATGATTAAAGAGTCATTGCATAGTGCATGTGAATTGCTTATGCATGAGCATGATGTTTCATATGGGTAAAGGTAGTGAAGTTACACATGCAGTAGCCCATTAATGGTATTGACTATGGTTGATGACAGTTCATGTTGTTGATAATGGTTGTAGGAATCAGACCATAGAAGTATGATTGAAAATGCAAGAGATTAGATAGATGAAATGAATATGCACTAGATGGCATATTAATAAACATTGCATAGTGCATATGAGGATGTTTTTGCACGTATATGATATTGCATATTGGTAAAATAGTGAGGTTTTACAGATGCAATTAGCCACTTAAGATAATTATTATGGATGTTAATAATTAGTGGTGTTTGCATTGGATGTAGGACCAAAGAAAACCGAAGCATTGTTAATATCCTAGTGGGCGGCCTTCACTAACACCTTGGGGTTTTGGTGTAACGGTTTGTATCATTTGGTATCAGAGCCTCCACCAGGGTTCAAGTCACAGAGCGGGTGGAAACGTCGGCATTGCAGTGTTCGCCCGGGGCTCGTACGGCGCAAAGGGGACACCACCGTACGGGCGCACATCTAGCCCAGAGTCTGGACTGCGGAGCGTGGTGGGATGTTAAGATCCTAGTGGGAGGCCTTCACTAACACCTTGGGGTTTTGGTGTAACGGTTTGTATCAAGCATGGCTAAAGATGCTGAATATGTTGTTGCATGTGACCAACAACCTTGTGAAGAAAGGTTGGGGCAACAAATCTGTGATCAAGAGGTTGGTGGTAGGATGGTGAAATCCTTGTAGGAGACCAACAGATCAAGTACGTCAAAGATGTTAATGAGATCCATGAAGGTAATGGCTATTCATGCTAATTGTTTAAGTGTTGAAAGGGGATTGGGTAAGAATCCCTTGAACCTTATTTAATAATCATAAAATGGTATGCATGTAAGGTTGAATGCATCCATGTTAATATCATACCACCATGGTATCGTGAGGTATAGGGTAGTAAGGGAAAGGAACCTTCTACCATGTGACTGTTTAATTGTTAGAATGCATTCATATATCACGCCATTTGTATATGTTGGTTATGAGTTTAATAGCCAAATCCTGTAAGGACTTATAGTCTTGTTATGGTAGTGCTATGGTAGTGCATGCTATATGAGATAGCCCTAGTTAGGCCATAATGTGTTTGGAATGATGGAATGCATGACATGATAGTATAGTATGCACGAATCAGTGCAAGGTGACACTGAGCGGATATGCCTTAAAAGATTTTGTAAATCTTGTGGATATGCATTGAGTGAATGCACCTGAAAAGTTTGTGTAAACATTGTAGATGTGCATACATGTGTGCGGGTGCACATGTTGTGATGCATTGTGCGAATGCATGGTTGTGATGTGTATGTTTCATCGCAAATTAAATAATGGATGAAATGATGAATTAGGGGTAATTCTGGGATCATTTCATGAGCTTCTATGAATGCAGGAGAAGAATTGCATGAATAAGGTAGTCATGTTTGATGGTCTACCGAGTGCTCTGTTGAAAGGACAGAGTTGCATAAAAAGAATATGGTTGTGAAGTAATGAATATTGGAGTTTTTATTTAAATTGCAGGGATAATGAGACCATGTCTTGCAATTTTATTATGATAATGATGCATATATATATATATATATATATATATATATATATATATCATTGCATTTCAAATGTTAATAGATGAAGGTGTTTGAATTATTGAGTGTTATAATTTTGAGATCACTTCAGTGCCTGTTGTATCAATGAGAAGATTATTTGCATAGATACTCACAACGTGTTTGGATGATTGAAAGTTTCAGATTTCAGGTAGAAATGTCTTGAGTATGGAAATGAGGATAAGTCCATAGTAAAGCCCGGGATCTACCATGTGCAGAAGCCAAAGGTTATGAGAAGGTTCTCATGGTTTTGAAATTTAACTTATACATGGAACATATTTGTAAATTTCAGGTTTGAAATTTTGCTAATAATTACTAATGGTTGTTTGGATTCTCTAGAATTGTGTTAGGAGGACATGTTGTAAGTGGATGTTCATGTATGGTAGCAAGCATAAAGCCATAATGGACAGAGTGATGCCACTTACAGGAAGAAAACGATATGAGAATGGCCTCATGGTTAAACAAATCAATTTCTGTAGGAAACAGAATTTTAAATTCATGTTTGAATTTAATTATTAATGCCACTAACTGATTAGGGAAATCATATTTGAATTTGATTGTTAAATGCTGCTGACTATTTGGTCGTTGAGGAGTGTGTTAGGAATACACCTTGCAGGAATACCATGTGTGATGGCCTACAAAAGACAAATTCCATGGGAAGGATCCCATGCTTTGGAAATGGGTTTCGGGTGAAACGCCATTGTAAATTTTGATAACATCTCAGTTGCACTACATGTTGGAAAACCATGTGAGTGAGATGGTAAAATTATTCCAATAATGCATATGTGGGTTATGGAATGTGAAAATATTGGGGTGGAAAAATGAAGGGTTGTTGACTCGGAGAAGGGAGCCCCCATTCTTCGCAAATGAAGAGAGAATACATCTGTAAAGGGATAAGTATTCTATAACCCTAGCTAAGAACATGCATGTCTAATTATTAGGGATAATATGCAGAGCATGTTCTATTTTATTTATATTATTTCAAACTACTTGAGTATGATTAGGGCCTACATGGCTCACATGCACACCTTTCTAGTGTTGGGTTATGATAGGGTTGTCAATATTGACTACACCCTAAGGGAGTGGACACATTACTGGTGTTTCAATGATTGATAGTGAATGTTATGAAATATGGTTACAATTTTAGAGAAGCAATACTGATGAGTTTTATTATCCTTCTTGTGTTGTCAGCTTACACAGATGCAATTCGGTGTTGCACATTAAGAGGCAAAGTGAAGAAAGGGTACTCAGGAGGACTGTACGGGCATTAGTAACCTTTCTACGCTCACACTAAAGAACACTAGAAAGGATGGATAGGCCCAAGGAGCTATATAGTAGAAAAGGGGTATCATCCTTGTGTAGTGTGAGTGGGTATTGTGGGGCCATGCTAGCCTGTAGTCAAGTGAGTCACCTATGGATTTCCTGGGAGGAACCACTGGTTTGCATAAGAGAAGGAGCCATGTAATTGTATTCTTTTTTTTTATTGCATGATAAACCCAGTAGAGATGCTAGCTTGGTAATGGTTTTTGTATGCTTGATAAACCCAGTCGGAGAACTGGCTTAGCATATTGGTTAATGGTTTTTGTATACTTGATAAACCCAGTCAGAGAACTGGCTTAGCATACTGGTTAATGGTTTTTGTGTGATTGATAAACCCAGTCGGAGAACTGGCTTAGCATACCGGTTAATGGTTTTTGTATGCTTGATAAACCCAGTCAGAGAATTGGATTAGCATATTGGTTAATGGTTTTTGTATGCTTGACAAACCCAGTCGGATAACCGGCTTAGCATACTGGTTAATGGTTTTTGTATGCTTGATAAACTCAGTCGGAGAATTGGCTTAGCATACTGGTTAATGGTTTTGTATGCTTGATAAACCCAGTCGGAGAACTAGCTTAGCATATTGGTTAATGGTTTTTGTATGCTTGATAAACCCAGTCGACATACTGGCTTGGCATTGGTTATTTGAATGTTGTGGAGCAGCCGGTGTGCTGTCCAAACATTCCTTAAATGCTTGATAAACCCAGTCGGTGTACTGGCTTATCATATTGATAAATGGGATGCTTAATAAACCCAGTCGGCATACTGGCTTAGCATTGCCTATTCGAATGATTGTGGAGCATCTTGCATGATGGCCCAACATTCGTTATTGTATCCACAGGCGATCTAAGGCTTGTAAAGAAAAGAAGGAGCCCGTGGAATAAAGTGAAGACATCCAAGACATATAAGTATTTAATTTTCATTCATTTTTTTTTTCAGATAATGAAAATTTCATAAACAAGTCTTATGACAACCAAGCTGATACATTGTTGTTGTTGAAAACCTTGGTCATTGCAGGAAGCAAGGACCCTGAAGGCATCTTAAGGATGCATGTGGACATGTGACTATCCTGGAGAGCTTAGTATGAGCAGCAATGAAAGATGGTGCTAGTGGACTTATGTGGGTCCTAGCAGCCAAAGGTTCTTTAGGAAATCATGGGGGAAGAGTTCCCTGGACGAGATGCCTGGGATAGACGTTAGACACTAAGTGTCATAGCCAAGTAAGGGAAATTCAAGCATTCACATTGAAGTGAAAGAGGATAGGGAGCATGGAACCACAGTGGTGGTGTGGCTACAGATTGGAACAAGACTAAGAAGGGGGAAACTCCTACTCTTCTCTTTCCTTTTTGATTGATGCATTTATAAAACAGAGAATTGTTGAATGCATGATATGGCTGAGAATTGATTGTGTTTAATTACTTGAAATAAATTGTGAATGCTGAAATAACTAATTCCCTGTGAAAGGATGAACATGAATGAGTTCATTTGTATGTTGGGAAAGCATGAAAAGTGTGGAAGTTTCATGAGTAAAGCATGGACTTTCCATGTCAATTGGGAAAATAATTGACTGATTTTAATATTGTGTTATGCTTGGCCTAACTACAATTGCCATGATGAATTTCACAGGTGAGAAATTGAAAGCCATTGATTGCAGCTGTTACCAACCAAGTGTTGCTAGTGAGCAAAGTGAGAGCCATTTGTGCACATTGTCCAGGGGAGAAGACCAAAGGCTATGGGGTTTGGCTGAAAATATTCTTCAAATAGTTTTCAGGACGAAAAGAAAGATAGCATCCATGGAGTTCCAGACTTGCAGATCAGCTGGAAGTTAAAGAAAAGGAAGGGATTGTTGTGGAGCAATGCCCACCTGCAGAGCTGGAAGATCAAAGCCAGCAGGAGCAGCTTGTGGAAGCCAAAGGACTTGGTCCAAAAATTTCAAAGTAAAAGATGAAACACAGGACAAACCTTCCACATTTTGTGAATTTTTGTACATGTGTAAAGTGGGTATGTATTCCTAAGAGTTGGAACATCGAGGACGGTGTTATTCTAAGGGGAAGGGGATTGTAATATACCGATTTTGACCCCATTACATTAAATGTAAAGGATGTAATATTGTTATATAAAAGTAGTGGTGAGGATCTCAAGGCCAAGGCCCCGCCATCGATTTAGTGATGAATATAGTTTGTGTGCTAGCCGGGCACAATGGAATT
Organism: Larix kaempferi; assembly: GCA_027924585.1. Lineage (NCBI taxonomy): Eukaryota > Viridiplantae > Streptophyta > Pinopsida > Pinales > Pinaceae > Larix > Larix kaempferi. Next base: position 1,954,707 of record BSBM01001409.1, on the reverse strand, counting down.
GCAAATATCATGTAAATATGCATTTTAATAAAATACCCACAACTAGCTATGCAATGCAACAAGAGATGGGGGCATGACTTTTACAAGGAATTGAGAGGGAAATATTCAAACCCTTGGATCCAATCTAGTCAAGCCAAGTGTCAATGAGAGAACCCATAAACCCTCAACTACCCATGTTGACCTTTGTACCCAATCATTTATTTCTTCCAAGAGTTGGTTGAGGTAGTTAATGCCTTAGGGAATGGAGAGGTATGGCTATCCAAATTCGAGTATGGGAAAGCCACCATTTTGGAAAAACATGTTTTTGCTTCCTTGACAAGAAAAGGCCCATGAATTTTCTCCCCAAGCCATTATTCATCAACCAGTTTTTTTCTCTCACGAGTTCTGAGCTTGCTGGGTGTTTTCCCTCCATGTTTTTATGGTTATTCCTTGTTTTCTAGATGGGAAGAGGGCGTTTTGGTGTTGTGGAATTGTTGGGAGGAAGGGATATCGATTTGGGGTTTCATTGAGGTCGTTTTGGCCATTTGGAATGCTCATAACCTGTGGGAGAAATCGGTTTTTCTCCCTGTGGTCGAATCCCCCTTTCCACAGTTCGTTTTGGGGTGAACCACAAATTGGGAGAGCCAATGGGAACCTTGTTTTGCAAATCCCTTTGTAAAATCGTTTATCTATGCCCAACCATTGTTTTTGCTGTGTGTAGAAAGATTATGTTGGGGTATGGGTTATGGGTATCCATTGCTTTGGCTTGAGCTTGAGTGTAAGCATCCAGAAAATAAGAGGGTTTAGATTTAGCCTGATAAACCCAGCTATGGACTGGCTTGGATTAGATTTGATGTTGATTGGGTTGTACTGAGCTTGAGAGTCCCCTTTTTCCTTGTAAAAATCATGCCCAGCTCGAGGGTGGAAACTATGCTGAGAGATTGATGAGCATAGTTGGCCTATGGTTGGGTGGAACGTTGCAGCGACATAGCTAGTTTCTTGGGACAATTTCACATTGAAGATAAGTATTATATCTCTATGTATTTACTTCTGTAATGTTTTAATTTGATGATTGTTAATGATATGTTGAATGCATATGAAATGTGTGTGGATGATGTTTATTCCACTGTGCATGTTTGCTTTGATTTGCATATGCACACATATGTATTTTATTTGTAATGCCATGAATTTGTTCATGATGAATGGGGCTAAGTTTTGTAAAAGCCCATATTTTGGTGTCCCGTTCCCTTCCTTGCGTTGGATCGACAGGTGGGGACATGACACCTATAAAATCAACAACTATGTCTCAAATGTAAATGTCAAAGGGGGATTATTTGGATTCCTATCCCTAGTGCCCTAACTTAACTACAATATTATTTTTGGTCCTTAAGTGAGGTTAATGTATGTTAAGTAAATTTTAAGGCTCGCTTGGGTTCATGAACCAAGTATATGTTGATATTAGGGAGTAAGATGTGTGCATAGGTGGTGTAAACTGAAAAACTGATAAGAGAAATTAAACTTCCATACTATGTTTTTCTTGAAATTAAATTTCCCAGCTAGATAAGTAATTGATAAGCATCTATGAGCATTAATATTCGTGTAAACATGAGAAATAAAGATTAAAATATAAACATAAAACTGACATATTATTATTATTTGGGTAAACATGAGAAATATACAAGTATCCAAATTTGAAATGAATATAATAATATTGTATCAAATAGGAAATAGTATACGTTGTGGAAGGTGGGATTTTGTAGTTGATATCAAAATGTTGTATGAACCATCTTCAAGCCAAGTTAAGTTCTATAGTTTAACCCAAATATGTTAAGTGTCTACAATTCTCTTCATAATGGAAATTGTTGATGTTTTATCTTGCATCCCCTTTAAATTTTTACAAAATGTTTCAAACACTCTGAGCTTCTCATTTATTTTATTGATTCCCCTAAGCACTATTGCTTGACTTTAACTCTGACTCTACTATACATTTTGTACTTTAAGCAAAAAGAACTGGCAAAACCTAGAGTTAAGCCATTTGAGTCATGAAAAGGAGGGACCTACTAAATGATGGAGTTAAAAGGTTTTTTCTAATGTTGTTTAAAATAAAAAAAAACTATGGTTCATATGGATAACAGGTCCATTGGTTTCTTAATTTCACTCTTGTGAATAATTTTTTCTATCATTGGAATTGATATGAGTTCTCCTTCGAATCGAACATTGATTAAATGTGATATGGTATGGCTTGCACTTGTAAATATGGATTATGTAATGATTAGAAACATAGAGATAGAGATGAAATGAATTTTTAAAGGGCATCAATTATCATGACTATAATGCATATTCAATTTATTGTATATATATGTTGGTGGCAAGCTCGTGTTGTATGATTCACAATGTGATTTGTCAAAACCTTTTGCACCTTGTTTTTTGGTGTGATAAATTTTGATTAAGCTCCTTGCTTTTGAATTCGAATGGCTTCAATGGACTTTGGTGTATGGACATGATGTGTTGGACGCTTGAAATGGAAAAAGAATGCCATCTTTTAATATATGCATTCCCAGCTCAGAATGTGGCATATTTATGAATTTTGATCACAAGTGATATGGATCTATGGTTGAGGGAATAGTGCATTTAATGCATTGTATATCCACCATCGACTTGGAAAATGGTAACTGCGATGCATGGAAAGGGTTGCTAGCCTAATTTTCAATCTTTCCATTATCTCATTCAATTTGTGATGGCATTCAATGCTTTGTACCATGATTTAGACCAAGTTACTACGTTAAAATTATCAAGAAGGTATCGAGGGTTTTCATTTTGTGCTTGTTTCATCATGATAGAAGTCTTGTTATCTCTCTTTTTTACAATTGTGCAAAAGAAAGAGACCGACAAACTTGGAGGATTGGCTTTTGGATAGCTTGGTAAATAGACACAATTATTCTCCTTGTCAAGTATGCAAAGTGACACTTGGTTTACCTACTGTGCATTTTGATAGAAATTGAATGTTGGTGCTGTGAAATTACTTTTGTGTGTCCTTTATTTGTTCATATCCATGACTTGTCGAAATCCAAGTAACTTGCTTCATTTATCATTATGGTATGTTTCAGTCTGGGCATTTTTACATTCAATCTCTATCTTGCTACCCTAGACTTCATGGAATCCTAAAGCTCTAAAAAAACTCGAGCCCTATCCCTTTATTCTCATCATTCCTTGTTCTCTGAAGGAAATAAATAGTGGAGTGATAAGTCCTTAGATGCAAATCGAATGTGATGGAAGAGTTATCCGACAATTAATATCGTTTAAGAAACAAGTTTTTGAATATATATATATATATATTCATTTGAAATGAGCTCAGGATTTATTAATTTTCAAATATTTGATACATATATCTTGTATCTATAGATCCTCCACTCAGTTGAAGATTGAATGATTCCAACTTTAAACCTTGAATGTCAAATATTTATGTTGGAATTTGACTTTGGCCATCAAAAGAAATTTTATCATTCATGATATAAATACCAAGGTTGATATAAGGTGAATGTTAACCAATTCGGGAGAAATGGTTTTAGTGAAATAAATTTGGCATTACATATTTAAACCATGGAAAATCTAAGAGACAAGCTGTCACTGATGGAATGAGTCAGATAATTTACAATTTTGAAAATTCTTCTAGTGTTGTGTTTGTCCATAGCGCAGTCACAAGGTATTCTCTAATCCCTCACGTGTTTCATCTCCATTTCGCTCTACATAATTCAAAAGTCATCTTTCTATTATCTATGTCATATTCAGTCCATTCCCTTTCTCTTCCCCGAATTCAAAGTCGTCATCCACCTTTATTTCAATGATTCCCTTCCCACCATTTCAATATCAATCCCTCCCACTCCTTTCCAAATAATTATTTGGTATCAATATCGTGAAGATGATCCTATCCACGATCCTAATTCTCCCTTTTTCCTCTGCTCAAGTTTGATGATCCCCCATTTTAAAATTAATCCCAAGTAAGGAATTCGATGAAAACTTTACAGTTCGATCCCAATGAGTGTGGCTGTGACTAACCAAGCAAATGCATTATCATTTTTTGTTTTAAAAATCATTATTCACGAATGTTTGATGATAATTCTCTTTGCTAAATCCAACCAGTGTTATGGAATTTCCAAGTAGAGGATTTAAATAATTATCTACAGGCACTAGTTGCAATCCAATGCCAAATTATTTTCAAAAGTGAACAAAGAGTAATAATATTGGAGCTTATGACAGAGATCAGTAAGGAATAAGGTGCGGTTTAAAGTTACAACAAAAGAGATCCTTGCTTTCCATAGATGAGTTTATCACCTCAATAATTAATTTGAGTTTGCAATAGGCATTAAGCGATAATTCTATGGATTCAATCCCTAATTGGGATCTCAAACTTACAGTTGAAAGATAATGGTTTATTTATAGTGAGTGTTGATTTAAGTTCAGAATTAAATGGAGGTTGTCATATTACATTCCTTTTACAAAGATTCTTGAGGAAGAGAGTCTTGTTTAGAGTTGCAGCAGTATATTTTTCATCTCGGAGAATAGTTTTTTATGTTCTATCATTTCCCCAACACCTCATTTGCAACCCTATTTTGATACCCTCCCTGCGCAAATGTAATAACAGTACTTGCATGAAATGATATCAATTTTGCATTGATAGGTATGAAAGAGGATTGAGTGGTTGACTCAAGACTGTGACTTTTACATAAATGTTCCGTTCACAAAATTCCTATATATAAAATACTTGCTCACTAATCATGTATTTCCAGCTATGAGCTTTCACAGCAGGGGTTCTAGGAGGTCTATAAGAGGAAGAGGTGGAAGAGGTCAATACTTATGGCAGCAAGGAGGGGACAAAAAAAATATTTTCAGTACATTTTGATGCTAATTCAAATGAATTCACTTAGCTAGAAAGGACTGTCCATATTTACCTTGGACCTAGACATGCTCCACCTTCACATCTTTCAGTCCCTCCACATGTGTCCCAAGCCCCTTTAACCCTGCCCAATTCAGCAAAATTGCCTAATCACTACTCAGTACATAAATCAGGTTGGAATGTTCTTCCTCCTTCTCCATGAGCTAAGAACACAGGTTGGGGAAACCCTGATCCTAATCAACCTATTCCATTAGTTTCTAGTTCAACAACCTCAGTTCATCATGAAAAAACCTCATACAACTGAAAATCTACCAAAGTCTTTTGAACAACCTGTAGAATCAGAGCTTCTAGTTGATAATATCCATCTTATTCCTTCAGTTCCTCCTCCAAAAAAGCAAAAAGAAAAGGAATTTGAAGTTCCATTCAATGTAGAGAGTGGGGAAGTGAATGAAGTTGAAACCTCATCTTTAATGTTTATAGGGTTTCATCTTCCATTCACGCACATTATATCTAAGTTATTTGGGAAAAGGTCTTAATGGTGATGATATAGTGGTTATAATTTTGATGAAAAGGACTTGCAACACTATTTTGTTAATATTTAATTTACACAGGGATGAGATCTCTTTTGAAAAGATTTTTACTTTTAAAACAAGTCTATGTGAAAACATATTAGTTAATGATGAACATGTGGCATTTTTGTGAAGACTAGATTAAATTATAATATCAATAGGTTATATTTTGAGCTATGCACAAGTTTTGGGAGACACAAGGAGTATGAAATGTTTTTATATGTCTAACTTTGAATGACTTGTGGGTCCCCCCTTTCAAATGACTATTTTTTATGTTGCTAGACTCCTATAAGTTATAAAGTCCAAAGATAACTTAGCTTTCCCTTTCTTCCGATTGTTACCTTAGATTAAAACCTCATTACCCTTGTCTCATTCATGATTTTTAAGGAATTATTTTAAAAAGTTTTAAAGAATTAGTTGCATAATTGTTTCTTGGAGGAGAAGGTATAAAGAATGGATCCATTGAAGAGAAAAGGCTATTCACCCCTATTCTATGGTATGCTAAGAGTATGATTTTTACGAATCTTTAAGTTTTTCATTTTAAGATTATGGTGTGTCTATAACATCTGATATTTCTGTAATAGCAGGAGTCTTTTCTAAGTGCTAAATTGATGATTTTGAATTTATGAATGTTGTGAAATGTATCTCCACTTCCATTTGTTGATGATATTTAAAAGGTTTTCTTGTGACTTCCCATTAATTGAAAGCTTTGGTTGTAGTGAACCATTCCAGCTGTGGTCATTATTGATAGATTCTGCCATGCAGCTCTATCAGTTTGTACTTTGTATTGTATTTATCACTGCACACTGATTAAGTGGTTTAGAAACACTCATTAGTTGTGAGAGGAAAAAATCTTGGTCCATAAATACAGATAATTATTAGTGTGTAATTCCGAAGTAGTCATTAGTAAAAGAAAACTCTTGGGTGCCATATTTTCTCCTTTTCTTTATTATATATCAGACTTGTTACAGTTAAACAGGTGTTGTTTTGTTTTACTTATTAGATTGTATAAATGATTGTATTTACAGTTACCATAATATGTATATATGTATGTTTATCTGATTAGTTGTATATATTTTTTACAAGTTACAAACCTTATTTTAGTTAGCATGAGTTTCTTTTTGTGATTTGTACATTTTTGTCTTGTCTTACTATAATAAAAATAGAATCTGCATATCACAACTCCCTTGAGATCTACATGAGGGTGGAGATTTGTGTATTTTTTTTAAGGCTATAAATCTTAGGTATCCATTCCCATTCTTCATAGTTTAGCCAACTGTGAGGCCTGAAATATTTGGTTTGGAACACATAATTTCCAGCATCAACAGAAACCCGTGGAGTTCATAGTATCTTCTAGAAGATTTTAATTGACTAGATTATGTCGATATTGACTGAAGACAAACTCAGTTTTGTAAATGGGAGTGTTCTTCAAAAGATAACAATGTGAGATAGAAGGCTATGGGGTACATAACCATGTATATAAACTGATTTACTCTCGTGCAAATACAAAACTACAATGATCACATGAGTTCATCCTTGTGATTTCTCCAAGTCCATGTAGGAATATACTTGGCAACCTAAATATTTTTTCTTGGTTTCCCTACCGGTTATTTTTCCTCAAATAAGCCTTCAAATGGTTCCCTACCAATTAGGATAAGAAGACAAGGAACCCGGTTAACTAGAGTGGCTATTCATTCTAATCTTCAAGAAATATGCACAAAAATCACATAAAAAGACAATCAAGGCATGTTAGTAAGGAAAAATAAACAATTTAATCCAAAGAAAACTTCACAAGTAACCTATCTAATCAACCCATCCATGGAGATAGCCAACATTATCAGCTATTACTACCATCCCTCAACCCTAAACAAACAATGATTCAATCCCAACAACTAAAGATCAGAACAAGTATAAGTCACTAGAAACCCTAAGAAAATTCAACAAATATTAAATTCTTTATTTAGCAAGTTATCTTGTAATATAAAATCCTTCCTCTTATAAGTCCATGCCTTCCTGCAGAGTAACAGGGACTATAGGAATCATTTTCATATAATTCTATTAATATAGCATAGTTTACAAAGCCTTTTAACCTAAGTTTTTTGGTGTTATTTGTGTTCTGGCCAATAAAATATTTGAAGGCCTTATTTGGCCTCTATTCGAGGTAGGCCAATGTACGAGGGATTCGAACTGTGTGGCAAGCATCCAGAGTGGAGCGTGGAAAGCTGCATGCTATGTGCAACGTGCTGAGATTTTAAGCTGCATGTCGTGTGCAACGTGCTGAGGGTTTAAGCGCTGCTAGCATCCACCTGGTACCTCCATCTTATACTATAGTAGGAAAACTCATAACAACTACTCGTCGAGTGATTACAAGGTTTTGTTAACGAACCAATACCTGGTGCTTGTTTGGATCAGCCAAAGGCCACTTGATTCTCAGACGTACTGGAGCATGGTGGGGGACACCTCCTATGTGATTCAAGCGGGATAAAATTTAATGGGCATCAATTATGTTGCCATGAACAAGTCTGGGTTCAATCTGTATGCGGAAGACTCGTCCATTATATGGCAGATAGTGAACCGCTCTGACGCAACTCTGAGACGGGCCGTGATCTAGCCTAATGGAAAAAATTTTATCCATAGCTACATGAGCAGCGGCTGGTGGTTGAAGGACTTCCCGGCCGTGAAGAATGATTGGTTGTTTCCCAAGACGTCTCCTTTAGATTTAGTGTTGCGCCTGAGAGGTTGAATGTATCCATTCCTCCATTCTCATGAGACATATCCATATAGATAATTTACAGCATCAGCTCCTAGGATGCATATGCTTGGGAATGCAAGGCTCATGAACATGTTTCAGAGATACTAATGCTTGGAGCTCAGAATCACACTCTCTCGTAAGTAACTTCATTGCCTTCCTTCGAAGCAAATTTTCTGCTATGCGTTGTTTTTTTTGTGTTTTCTGGGTGACAATTTTTTAAAAAATAGGTCAATATACTGCGTCTAATGAAAAATTTGACATTTTTGAGGGAGATTTATTTCTGTTTCAACAAACCTTGGGAATGATTTCTGTTTATTTCCCCAAAAATTCACCACTTCAAAACATTCAAGCCTGAAAATGTTGCAGGGATACCTTCTAGATTCATGCTTTTTTTTGCCAATTTCGATGCAGTCACTTAGTGTTTTTTTACTATTTCCATTAGGGTTTAGCACTAATTTATTTGTATTGTGCATTTTTTCTTAGGATGCATCCAGAGGCTATGGAGTACTGGTAGATTCAAAGACACCTGGAAGTAACACAAGCCTGAGTTTCGCTCCCAGCCTTTAGAAAATAAATTGGGTTTTTGGTGGTTTCTAACTTACTATTTTCAAAAATGAGTGTGACTGTCATACCAAATGGGTTCTGGTGAAATATTTTCAGAGGCTGTGGATGCCATGCAAGGTCACCTTGTCGTTTCTACAATATGTATAGCGGTGCTCTTGTCAACATGGATGCTCTTCAGTAAAATCCACAGAATTAATAATAAGTTGGAGAAATTGCTGCCAGGACTGCCACCATGGCCGATCATAGGACATCTCCACATGGTGGGAAAAATTCCCCACAGGAATATCGCCCTTCTGTCTCAGAGATATGGACCTCTCATGTCTCTTTTCTTGGGATTCATTCATACTATAATCGTTTCTTCAGCTAGAGAGGAAGAAGCTTCTGTAATTATGATCTCTTCTCTTCTGGAGGAATGTGCCAACGCCACAGTTTCGAATCTCGTTGTGGATGTCACCAAAACTGTATAAACTGTAGTAATTGACATAATGTGCAGGATAGAACTTGGTCAAAAGTATTCAGACGAGGAGGGATATGACAAAAGAAGATTCAACGAAATGGTTTGCGAGTTTTCTTTCTTGCTGGGTGCTTTTGATATTGGAGATTTCATACCCTACCTGGAATGGATGGATATCCAAGGTCTCGGTCGTCGGCAGAAAGAGATTCATAAGAGAGTAGATGCAGTCTAAAATAATTACTTTACACATGATGCAGATGATTACATTACACATGTTGCATGTAAAATAATGCCTCGTTATCATAGAAATTATTATTATTATATTACACCTATTGCACTTAAAAAATGCCTTGTTATCATACCCATTTTATCCCTCGAACACGTTGCTTATCAACTGCATGTATATTCCCCAGTTGTCTTGTTTTTATAATAATGCGTGCATGTTTAATCACGCCATGTACATCGTGTTTTGTATTATGCATCACTTAAACGAGTGTACTAGGCACTTCAGGGGTGCAAGTTAGTCTTGTAGGATCGAAGCTTGAAAACCCGATTCAATCCTTCATAGAGGTGGCTTACTAATCAATTCCAGGTCCAAGTATTTTCGATATATACATATTTCGATCCAAAGCCAGCAATTGTTGATTCTACATAAGTAAATATAAAGTGTAAAAGCTACCTCTAGTGTATCCCTTTCTATTCTAGATCGATATCGATATCTGGTTGTTGATTCCAATATGCAAAACATGATGTAATGTATTGAGGTCTTTTATAAAGCTTTAGGAAAGTCGTTACATCAAAGGAAAACTACCATTTGACCTATTTATTGGCTTTGATGACATGCCTCCATGGCTCCCTGATTGTAGAATCAGTCGAGCCTATATACTTCTTCCATTCTCTCTATATTCTATGTTGTCTGGAAAAATAGAGAAAGCAATTCTATTAAGCTGTAGACACAATAGATTTGTGCTTTTATGTATTTGTTCTATAGATGAACGACGCAATTGCTAGCAATCTACAAATGTTGTCCACATCTTCGTGAGATGGCTCCATAATTCGGAAAAGGGAATTTTCAGAGAAACGCATTTTCGTGCCATAGTTTGCAAAGGACAGTCCCCACATTAGGTTCTCAGAGTGTTCGGAAGTGATAATGTAATCAAATTACTAAAAGTTTGATTGCTTTAATGCAGTTGTCGTATTTATTTGTTTACTCAGAACTAAGAATATGAAGGACAACAATGAATTATAGAAATGCAAAACTATTTGTGTTATGGGTGGGACAAATTTTGATTGCTTTAATGCAATTTTCGTATTTATTTCGTTATTGAGAACTAAGAATATGAAGTACAACCATGAAAGGAAAACTACCATTTGACCTATTTATTGGCTTTGATGATTGTCATGCTTCCATGGCTCCCTCATTGGAGAATCAGCTATTGGACTACGTTTTTTGGTTTCTTACTCCAGGATAAATTATATTATCTATGTATCTCACACTAATATCTCTGTCTCTTGGACAAAAGAGTGGTGCACACAACATTCTATGAAGTGGGTAGTTGAATCTATGTTGAATGACTCGGGACAATATCATCACGAGTGCTAAAGAATTGATAGGTACTAGAATAATCGTTGGAGCTGTTGTCATGTGTTTAACAGAGAACAATCACTTGCCTTTTTTGCATATATCATAAGTTAATTACTAGGTATTATCATATTTTGTTCTCATCCCGAAACGTAGAAAGGTAATTACAACCTTGTTAGTCGTGTCTGACATTAGTATGCTTACGTAAAACAATAGCAATTAAACTATTTAAGCTTTAGTAATGCAGTATGATTAAGTAGTGGTGTTCTAAGTGTTTGGTATTCTCTACTACGCTCTTAGTATTCATCTTATCACTAACTATGTATTATTGGCTGCAATTAAAGGTTATACTCGTGTATATGCTAGTGTCGAAATAAAAAACATGTCCATAGATTCCATAGCGCACAAGCTACCATAGACATTGCCTAGCATGCAGATTACAAAGTTTTAAAGGTGGTTCCATTCAGACCCTTGTGATACCTAGGCCATTGAAAATTGAATTCATGCCTCGGTGTAGCACACCGAGAGAGATGACCTAAAGCGAGGGATGAGAACTGGCATTTTGTTTCAATTTTTGGCCTTGCACCGAACATCCAATGGGCCATGGACTAAATCGCCACTGTGCAATTGTTGTTGTAACTAGAGAAACTCAAACAACTAGATATGATTATGTTTTTGCCTATGCCTATGTTGAATCTATGAGTGCTAGTGGATTAACGATAATTGACTATGTTGCTACCCGTGCCTATGTTGAATCCACTAGTGCTAGTGGAGCAACTGAATCTAGGACAGAGGGCAGGGACTAGCTGCTCTACAACCCCTCTTGTTTATATTAGAATAGGATTTCAAGGTTAGGTCATGAGACACTTTTCACTTTTGGAAAAGTGAGAAGTGAACCACCCAAAAGTTATTGTCATTTTTTGAAAAAGTAAATAGAATCAAAGTTTTTTCAAAATATATTACAATATGTTTAAGTTGCAAAAAGAAAAACATTTGGGACAAAAGAACTTTGTCAAAAGTAGGAAAGAAAAGAAAAATGTGCCCCATCATCATGATTGTCTTGGGATTTTAGCCTCCAAGTGTCTTTTGTTGGCTTAAGTACTGATCTAGAGGTTTCCAATGTAGACCCAGGTTCTTCGCAGTTTCAAGGAACCAACAAAACCCCTTCTCATCGACCCTTTCGGCAATAGCCTATGAATAGGCTGAGGTCTCACCCAAGGTGTAGCTATGGGGGCACTGTAGAATCAGGTTTCCACAATGATGTGATAAGTTGTTCGGACAGGACTACTGCGCGGCACACTATTAGACTTGTGCTGCAGGCTAAGGACTGGGCGACGATAGACTGCGTCGCGGTCCGCACTTCTACAATTAACCGCTTGCGCAACCAGCGCATCCAAGGACTGCGCGGTTCGGGTGGAATACTAATAATGGGACAGCGCAACTGACTTATATGCTTCCTCTTCCAATCTCACCCACTATAGAGACTTTACTTTAACACTTAATCATTCATCTACTGCCTTAGATTATTTAGCTTTATAATGAATGCACGTAGATGAAACACACAATGCATTGTCCAATAAACTGATACTTTTGCAGAATTAGAACACTGAACATTCAACATTCATCCATACATGTAATACTCACCATATTATTCCCATATTTCTCCTATGGTGAATACATATAAAAGCATTGACATCACAACTGATAAATGAGAATCCAAGCATCCAATGTAAGCAAATAAGCAAATGCAAAGACACAAACAATCACACTACACAGTATTTAACGTGGTTCACCCCCAAGATGGGAGCTACGTCCACAAGAACTATTTTTGTATTAGTCTTTGGGAAGGGTACAATAGTTCTTTGTCTATGCACTCAGCTACAGACTCTCTTCTCTCTCAATAGGCCTCTGCACACACAGCTTGCAGAGACTTTACCAAATGTTCCTCACAGAGGTTTATCAAATCAATAACGAGAACAATACAAAATGAAGAGTAACCCTTTCCCATACAAATTTTCCTTATATATAGATCATGCCCGTACGTCATGTCTTTACAATTTGAAGGCAAAAACCCTTAGGTTTACAAAACTGTCATGTTTTTCCCCTAACCGGACATGCTGGCTTTTGGTAGCGAATATTCCGTTTTGTCCTACCTATAGCGCATGTTCACGTCGCTATCGGCCTTCATGTTGCATGCATTCCCATAGGTCGCTTTCACCGAGCCGTTCTTCCTCTAACGATCTCGTGCGACTGGTTCAGGTAGTGGTTCTTTTGCATGTGCGACCAGTTGCTTTCTTTTCGCTTTGCTCCTACCCGCCGCTTAGTACTCCTAGAGCATCTTTACCAAAAATAGGCCACCGCTAATCTAACTAGAATCTGTGCCATCTTCCGTCCAACACACTGCTTTTCTAGATCCACGTATACTGGACACATCGCAGCGCTCTCTCCTCGCAGCACTAATCTTCACAGCTCTTCCGACGCTACGTTGCGCGCAACTTCACAGCATCCCAAAAAATTATACAAAAATATTCCAACTGTAATGCACTCAGCTCCGCAGTTCCAAAAACTCTTCTTGCTCAAAATGACCCACTTGGGCCAGGCCCAACAGGCCCCTAACACTTACATGTGGATCGTCCCCGAGCCACCTGCAACTTCTCCAAGTTGTTCTGCCGCCTGCGGAGCTAGCTTCGCAGCGAACTCATTGTACGTGACAATCAGCTTTTCGTCTGCTTCCTTCATATCTTGCTCGACTTGCTTGATTGTTTCCAACATATTAGGTGTGATCTCATCCCTAACCTGGCCTTCCACCTGTTCTTGATTTTCGCACAGCTCCTTTAACTTCTCCTCGATCTCCTGCGAGATCGATTGGGAGTCCTCCAGTAAGGGTTGTGATTTATCTCCCATTTCAGTCTCTTTTTCTCTTAAGGCTTGTACTTCTTTCTTCAACGCGTTGATTTCTCTATACTTATGAATCCTTTCTCTTGGTAGCAGGGCCTTCACTTCTGCATCCAATTGTTCTAGTGTTGCTTGCTTATCTTTCACAGCGTTCTTTACTTGCAACAATCCTGGGTCCTCTTCGAGGGTGGTGAATGCCTTCGATGCCTCATCTAACAAACTCTGGCACTTAGCCACCTCGACGGAAATACTCTCTGTTGCGGCCTTCACTTCTTTTGCTCTCAATTTCTATTGATCTGGTGGGGTATGTGGGTTGATCTGTGCCTCCAAGGAAGCAACCTTAGCTTCATGGATGATCTCCATGTCTTGCATATATGTCTCAAGATTGTTAACTAGTTCGCCAATCTTAATGACAGTTTCTGCGGGTTCTACCTGTACTTCAAGTTCTTCTATATCATCTGCGATTGTCGTGATCGTGGACTCTAGTCTTTTCTGATGATCATGCTCATCCTGCAGTTCCATAGCTTTCCACGAGCTAAGTTCCTCCAACTACCTATTAGCTGCTTGTAGCTCAGCTTGTCCTTTCAGTGCGTCAGTATTTCTCTCATGCATTTCTTCAACAACCTGCAGATGCAAATAGTGTATACCGGGCAGTGGTATCTTCGCAAGGTCAAGCTCCACACGCTCGACATCCTTCGAGTCCAATAGTAGTTTTTCTGGCAGTGGCAGGCTTACCATTAATGGATCAAGATGGACAATACGAGACTCCGCAGGCACGATCATAGCTAGCTGCAGTGTCTTCTGTTGCAAAGTTCCTCCCGAGTTCCCTTCAGACTCTGAGTCTTGTGGCAGGGGTAATCTTTTGTGGACTTCTTTAATTTTCTCTGTAATCCCCTACAGTGTGGTTAGATTCTTTTGTAGACTTTCCTAAATTGCCTTGTCCTTTTTCTCCTTCTCATTCATCAGATCTTCCATCGACTTTGTGACCTTTTCCGCGATTGTTTCGTAATCCTCATCATGGAGCACCGCGTCTGACTGACTTTTATCAGATTTCTGCTTCTTCCACGCTCCCTTTTTCTGTGCTGGGCTCTCAGGTTTCTTCCTTTTCTTTGTCTCCTTTTCTTCAATGATAGGACATGGAATAGGTTCGTCCTCGCCGGAGTCACTTTCAACCTCTACAATTTCCACTTGAAACTCGGCAGGCCATTCCTTCATGATATTATCAATATCATCTTCATACATATGGTAGTTACCTGCGAACCATTCCACGTTCTTCTTCTGTTCTTTGGATGAAATGTGAATACTACACATGTCAGCATAAAAATCAACAATGTGAATATACCTACTCGTTACCTATTTTGTTATCTGGGGGGTGAGTATGATTGCGTCACGTAGCTGGCTATAATATTGGTAGAAAACCTCAGCTGTCGCATGTTGTCTCTGAGAGTTCAGATTTTTCCAAAGGTTTGAATAACAACCCCTCTGCAATCATTGTTATCGGTGAGTACACCAACATAGTCCTTTGGCTCCTTCCACCCTATGAAGGCGATCAACACTATTAGCCATGTAAAATTGAAATTTCTGCCATTGAGCTGCGTGTCATTTAGTTCCTCCAGGAACTCATTCAATAAGTATTGACACTAGTTTAATTACTCGCCTTCTCCGACCGCGGCGCCAAGTAGTATTGCGCCCGCAGGTACCTCCAGAGGTCTGCATTTTCTTAAAATCTTGTCGGCTAGCAGCTGCGTGATAAACTTTGTCGCTTTATCATATATGTCGTCCATCTGAAATCCCCTCTTTCCTTTGACGACAGTTAGAGTTTTCTTCATCTTTTCCACGTCTTCTTTGTCCTTGATTTTCCCTTGGAAAAATTGCTTCGAATCTGTACCCCTTTTACTCAACCCAGTAATGTGGTGGATAATGTCAATAGTCAGGTCGACATTGCAGTTAAGCCACAAATATCCCTGGTGAATGCTTGCCATCAATGTTCACACCACCACATTCAGCTCTGATGATCTGTCAAAATGCGGGAGTCTGAGCGGATTGAGCAGTCCCAACTAGACTACTCCCGCTAACCAGCTTTCTGCGACCAAGGTGAGGTCGCCCTTCACATATTTCTTCCAGCACATATGCTGGTTGGGCTAGAACTGTGGGAACCTAGGTTCATTAGGCTCCTCCTTCTGCATCTGAAGTAGATCATAATCTTCCCACTTACATTCTGGAATTTTACCCAACAAATTTTTATCGACATCGACGTGCTTTGATGTGGGTGATAGTAGGATGTCGTATTTTGCATTCTTTGCTAACCTGAAGACTGGTGTGTCCCATGCACACGGTGAGATATATTCTGGGGTCATTGTCAAAGGTATCTCCTTATCATCTATCAGCGGCTTCTGCACTATCAAATCCATCTTTGGTATCTTCGTTCTCGGTCCCACTAGATCTTTTCCTTTGTCTTGCATTTTTGGACTGTGTCTGGGAGATCGTCTAGATGCTTGACCTGGTTCTAAGATGCCCTTCTTGGATGGGGTTCTCACTAACCCTTCGATCCCTCCATATTGAAATACCTTCACGGTGTCCTGGACCGTGAATTCTTCTTCAATGGTGGACCAATCAGACATCCACTGGACAACTTCCACAAAGTTTCGGACAACTTACTGAAAACAACTTGCAAAGTAATGTGCGCAAGAAAATTCTAAGTGTTCGGTAACGCCCGCGAGTCTGAATGCAGCATTACTTATAGGCGCAGCTGACCCCCTCTGCACCCCTTAACGACTGGATAAGCATTAAATGCGGTATCCATTGGCCAAATCCGGTGGATTCTTCGGTTCTTTCCTTCATAAACTCATTCAGAACGGCTATCTGTGTGTTAAATGCCCAAGCGGTCGCTGGCAAAGTATTGTATAATGGCTATATTCTCGACCGACATTATAACGGCTATTTTTCTAGAGTGTTGCGTCAAACTACGCTACAGGTCATCATTGCTCCTATGCAGTAACTTCGCGGTGCCTGATTTCTTTCCTATAAAATTAACATCTTTGCTCGTTCACTTGATCTTCACAATTGCCTCTTGGACTTTGCAACTGCGCGGTTCGTCTTTTCTTTTTATTTCTTTCTTTTTTTTTTGGTGCAGCGACACATCTTAACAGTGTTGCGCGGTATATACATGTTCCTCATCATACATTGTGTACAGACTCTTCCCCCTTTCTAGTGCCCAATTTCAACTGTACTTGGCACTTAGAAATTTCCTTCTTTCTGATCATCATAGGTTCTGCAAAGCAGGACTATCTTGATAGGGTTTTAGTCTGCTTCCATTAATTAAACCTGGCAAGTTATCTCCTACTAATGTGGCTAACTTAACTATGCCACCATTAGTAACATGCACAATAGTATATGGACCAAGCCAATGCATTTAAATTTTCCAAGAAATTTCATAAACTTGCTATCATACAGGAGGACTAGATCGCCTACCTGGAAAGACTTGTTCTTGATGTGGCAATCATGCCATCTTTTTTCTCTTTCCTTCTGCACTTGTTGGTGAAATCCTACAATGAAGTGATCCTCCTCCAGACCAACCAAATGTAGAAGCCTTTCTTCTAGCGCGTCGCGATCTTCCATTCCTGTAAACGCGATTATTCTCAAGCTGGGAACAATGTACTCTATAGGAATAATGGCTTCCTATCCATAGACCATCCTAAATGGTGTATGGACAATCAAATTCTTGCATGTGGTTCTGTATGCCCATAACACATCGGGAATGCACAGGTCCCAATCATCCAGATTCACATTGCATACCTTGGTCAGTGCGTTCTCTAGTATTTTATTGAATGCTTCAACAATTCCATTCACCTGCGGATGATTTGGCGTACTTTGTTTATGATGAATGCAGAACTCTTCTGTCAATGCCTCAATGGTTCGGTTCAAAAAGTGAGTGCCTTGATCACTCATCAAAATTTTGGGCATCCAAACCTCGTAAGAATGTCTTCAAATATGAACTGCGTGGCAGTACCTACGCTATAGTCCTTTATTGGCTTCGCTTCTTCCCATCTGGTGAGGTAATCAGTTTCAGTAATAATGTACCTCACACCAGTTCTCTTTCCCTATGGGTTTATAGGTCCCACAAAATCAATTGAACATTTCTCAAATGCCTGTAATGTCAACTATGGATTTAATGGCATCTCGTCTCTTCGCAACGGCTTTCGCATCCTCTGACACACATCGCATCTCTGGAAATGCGCCTTTGCATCTTTGTGAATTGTAGGCCACCATAGCCCTACCCACAATATATTTTGTGCAGTGGCTCTTCCTGCATAGTGACCTCCTGCTGCTCTAGAATGTGCATCAGCAAGTATGAATGGATTCTCGTGTTCTAAAACACATCTGCGCAGTACTTCATCCGGTCCCAATTTATATAACTGACCTGCGATAATGGTGAAGTCTGCTGCTCGCACTACCAGCTGCTTCTTTTGCTGTGTAGTGAACTCTATGGGTGCTAACCCAGTAGTCAAAAAGTCTATGATGTATTTATAATAATCATCAGCTATTTGGATAGCAAACAACTATGCATTAGGTAGATTGTCTTCAAGATTCATGGGCTCTTCTCCTGACTCAATCCTTGACAGATGATCAAGCCCCCAAGTTTAATCTGCCTAGTTTTACAACTATTTCAAATTCATACTCCTGAAAGAGTAATACCCATCTGCAGATTCGCCCCCCTAACACTGGCTTGTTGACCAGGTATTTCAAAGAAGAATGGTCAGTGAACATAAGGAAGTGCGCACCAAGCAAGTAGTGCCTGAACTTCTGTAATGCGTAGACCATAGCAAGGCCTTCTCTCTCAGTGGTGGTATAATTCTTCTCTGTAGATGAGATATTCCTACTCGAAAATGCGATGGGATGGTCAATACCTCCCTCTCCTGGTTGTGCTAAGACAACCCCTAATTCTATACATGAAGCATCGATATGGACATGAAACGGCTTCTCCCAGTCTGGAAAAACTAGGATCGGCACAGTGACCATTTTCTCTTTCAAGGGGTCGAAACCCTGTTCACACTCTGCGTTCCAAATGAACAATGCATCTATTTTCAGTAGCTTTTCCATTGCTGCGGTTATCTGCTCATAACCCTTCATAAATTTCATGTAATAACCAGAATGTCCCAATGTAGTGCGCAGCTACTTTCGGAATTCGGTGTGGGCAAGTTTACAATGACTTTGATCTTTGCAGGATCAACCATGAAGCCCTGTTTGCACACAATAAGTCCTAAAAAAATTCCGTAAGGTACACAAAAAATACACTTCTTCAGGTTGAGAGACATATGATGTTGTCTGCACTTTTCTAGCATCAGTCTCAGATTTGCGCAATGGTCCTTCAGCAACCCGAACACTGTCCAATCATCGAAATAAGCTTCTAAAAAATTATGCATGAAATCTTTGAATGTTGCAACCACAACTCTGGAAAAGATGGAAGGCACGTTCTTCAAGCCAAATGGCATCACTATGTAATGGAACGACCCCCATTAGGTGGCAAAAGTGGTCTTCTGTCTATCTGCGGGATCAATTCTTATCTGATGGTATCCCAAAAAGCCATCAGTAAAGGAATAGGCCTCATTTCCTCCAACATTATCAAGCACCTCATCAGTGAAAGGAGTAGGAAATGGGTCAAGCATTCAAGCATCGTTCAACTTTCTGAGATCCACACAAATCCTGATCTCACCATTTGTCTTCTTATCCTATACAACCATAGGGCTTATCCACTCAGATTCTTCGACTGGCTCGATGATCTTTGCATCGAGCATTTTATCCAGTTCTCCCCTGACTCGTTCTTTGTATCGCGGGTTCAGTCTATAGGGTCTTTGTTTAACAGGCTTTTCTCCTGGCTTAAAAGGTATCTTCATGACCCCTAAGTCTCCCAAAAGGCCCTTCATCTCTGTAAACTTTGTTGGGAACAACTCCTGATACTCGTGTAACAGGTCTGCGATCTTCGCAACAGTTTGATCATCCCAGTAGTCTCCAATAGCTGTGAACTTTGGCTCTTCGCTGGTGCCAATGTTCACTTTCCTTGTTTTCATAGGTCCACTCATATCTGGGATTTCCAGCGGAGGTCCCTCTACCTCGTGCACCTTCTGACTCAGGTATCTTAATGTTGCGTGGGTCCTCCTCATCACTGTCTTCTTTTTCTTCAGCTTGCTGAGCTAGGTTATAACATTCTAGGGCATGTTCTTCTTATTTGGTCCATTCCTGATGTAAGCTTGCAGGTACACCATCAATTCCAAAGAACTCCTCCAATGTCATGTTCTTACATAGACATTCTGGCCTGAATAATCTTTCCTTAATAATCTGCAGCGCATCATTTATGCCAGGGTTTTCATCTTCAAAACTGAATCTTTCCTAGAAGTTCCCAATGAGGGTAGGCCAATCTATAGTCTCCCTATGCAACTCCATGTCTAAGTACCATTTCTTTGGGATTTCTTCCTCTAGCATGTGCACAAACAGATGCACCCATTATGTTTTCGGTCTCTCCTGCCATTCTTGTGAACAGACCTCAATATGCTGTCTTGGATCTGTCTGTCCATTGTATTTCTCAAAAGATAGGGTAACTTTGTCAACAAACCGAATCTGCATCTTGATTCTGCATTGATCCCATGTGGTCAATGTCTGCTTATGCGCATCCCACCATCTGGCAGGTGTCTCACGCAATGCCATGTCTAATGCGGGTAAGCGATGCTCATCTGCAATTGCTGCAGTATAATCTTTGATAAATGAATAAACATTAGATGAACCATCATATGTGGGGATTGGGATTACCTCTTTTCCAATCCAGTGCAGTGACTTTGTAACCTGCGCGCATCTCCTTGTTGATACTTCATGCATGCGACTTTGCAATTTCTCCAGTCCTGCATCAAATTTTGAGATGCAAGAGATATCGAATCTCCAGCTGAGTGTTCCATCCGCATTTGGATTAATATAGACATCCTGGTTTGCAGTCATCTTATACAGTCAGTCCAAGTCTTGAGCTCTGGATTCCTCCTGAATCGGCTCGTTGTATCTGTCTCCATCTGCAGGGTCCAGTGGTGCGATGACCTTGAGATGCTTTCCTTCAAAGATCATCTTCCTTGTCTTCAAGTTTATGATGGCAAGGTTATTGATAGCCCATTCAATTCCCAATAGCATAGAAAAATGCTGACTATCATCGACAATCTTGATAACCTCGAAATCTGCATGCCTCTACACTCCATCAATGTAAACAATTACGTTGGCTAACCGTCCTAAGGGTATTACTTTCTCCTGATTGGCCATTCTCAACTGGATAGGTGACCATAACAGCTTTGGTCTCCCCATCTGCTGCCATGTCTGTTTAGTTAAGACATTTATCTCTGATCCCAGATCCAAAATGATCTCATCCATTTCATAATCTCCTATCTGTGCACTAAGTCTCATTTCTCTGCCAGATCTTTTATGTTTCCCAATGTGATGAACTGCACTATCAATAGTTTCATTTTCGTTGCGCAGTTCATACTAGTCTATCAACTTCTGTAGCTCTGCTATAGCATTTGGACTCTTCAGCAACTTCATGCAGCTCCTAAGGAACTGCACAACAGAGGTGCATGTCTCTGTTGTGGTGCTCGTTTTGTCATAAGCAGTCGGCATATCTTCCATATGTGGTATTTCGCTGCGCAGCGAGATTCTCGGCGATCTAGGTGCTAATTCTTTGAATATATCCCGTGCTTCTTCAAAGACTTCTCAGTTTTTCTTCACGTCAAAAGCAGGTGCTTTCCCAACAACTTTCCTTATCCATATTGTTTCAAGAGGAGTCTGCTTAGTGTTAAAATCTTCAGATGTCGAAGCTTCTCCTCCTCTATCTCTCCCTGTCGTAGTGCCACTTCGCGTCACTACATTGATACTTGGATCCGCAGGTCTCCTCTCTATTGCGATCAACTGGATATTTGGTTTCAGTGCCTCTGGCCGTTTTCTTTTCTGCATTTCCACCTCCAACACTGGGCAGTCTTCAATAACATGATCAAATGATTGACAATAACTGCATGTAGTGCATGGGTTGGTACATTCCCTAGACACATGGCATGCTTGGCCACAGTTGTAACAAATTACTTGACCTCGGCCTCGTCCCTGCTCCAGGCCGTTATTCCTTCCTCTCCCGTAGTATCCTCCATGGCCTCTGTATGCTCCCTGATCTGGTGGTGCATTTTCTTGTTTTTGCGGAGTCTCTCCTTGGACTCTGTACATTCCTCCATACATATGCTCAATATCTTTCTTTCTTTCTAGCATGAGCTCATATGCACGACAATTGGACCCATTGTGCCCAACTGACTTACATAAATTACAATATAGGTTCTTAAGTGTTCTTACGTATTTCTGTATCAGTTGGAAGTCTTCTGGCCAGTGTCCTCTAGTTATCCAAATTTCACACCATGGCCCTGGGTGCGGATTTAATGGGTTTGGTCCACCCATGCCAAGGAAGTCTTGGAATAAAGGACAATGATCCTTAGTGTGTCCTTCTCCCTTATAGCCTGTACACCAGACTTCTTGTCTCTCTTTCTTTCCCTTCTTGATATCTTGTAGCTGTAGTGTCAGGGTAGCTAACTGGTTCTGAATCTGTGACATCCCAGTGCTAGTTTCTCCCATGGGTGAAGCTTCCAACTTCATCGCAATCTCCAAGGCTTATGCCTGCGAAGCCACCTTTTGTTGCATCAACGATTTTCTGATATGAGGCAACAACATGGCTATAAACCATTCCTTGTGATTCTACAGTGCTATGACGAAGCTTACTTGGTCCAACAGCATCTTAAACTTCTAGTCAAATTCCCAGACCATTTCATTGGGTTTCTGTTTGATCTCTTTCAACTTTGTTATACACTGTGACTCTGACTTTGGCTTCTTAAATTCTGCTAAGAGTGCAGCCTTGATTTCGAGCAGGGTTCTATTTTGTCCCTGCGAGTATTTCATGAACCAATGCAAGGCTCTATCTCTAAAGGTGGTGACGAGCTGTGCTTTCTTAACAACATCATCTTGTACTTGTTTAACACTCCAAACGGCTTCACATAGAAACCAGTGCTGATCAGGGTCCTCTAGACCCATTCCTTTGAATATCGGCAGCTTAATATACTCGGTCATGCTTCTTCTAGGTGGTGGAGGATTCTGTGTAGGTTCATGAGCAAAAAATATAAACGGAATGGTCTGAGTGCTAGGGATATTCGCAATAGGGGGGTTCTGGACTGGCTGATTTTGCGCAATGGAAGGCGTGGTGTTCCCATCCGGTGGATTTTGCGGAGTAATACGATAATAGGTGGAAGATAGAGGTGCGGCTTGCCGGTTATCAGCTTTGTCTTTTGAATCAATGTCTGCGCGGAATCCAGGTCCACTAGCAGTATTCTTAGGGGTATATTTATACCTTTTACCTTTTCCCACTTCTTAGATTATGTGTCTCTTCGTTAGACTCACTATAAATGCTATTGACCATTACAAATGAAAAAAATTTACTGCATTCTAAACACACCTTTCTCAGCTAAAAGCATTTTAATGTATAAACTGAGGTTGTTCAAATACTTACCTTGGAATCCCTTGAAAAATTCTCTTTCAGCTACGCTGTAGGACTTTAGCATGTCCACAGCGAATTGCGTCAAAATTTTGCAATGTATTGTTGACCCAGAAGTCAACTACTTGTACGAATGGACTATCTAGTGCTTTGAGCCTTTCAATAAGCTCTGGTGTCCACTCGGTTGGTACACTTCGCGGGATACAGTTTCTGTGTTCTACAATCCTTGACAACCACTCCTGTAGCTCATTCCCAAAAGATGCCCAGAAAACTTCATGAACGTCTTTCCACAAGTATTTATTCAACCAATGAATGTCAGAGAGATGTGAGTGTCTGTTTTCTTTCCTTGTGAAGTCTCTCTCTACCTTGTCACACCAAGACCATATTTCTTTCTTGTATAGATACCAAAAGTTGACGCCTAGCTCAACTTCTTCTACTTTGCACATCACGACTTCAACTCATCGCGGATTCTTAGCGCGGCAACAGAACCATTTGTTGGCTTAAGTACTGATCTATAGGTTTCCAATGTAGACCCAGGTTCTTCGCGGTTTCAAGGAACCAACAAAACCCCTTCTCACCGGCCCTTTTGGCAACATCCTGCGAACAGACTAAGGTATCACCCGAGGTGTAGCTATGGGGACACTACGGAATCAGTTTTCCACAATGATGTGATGAGTTGTTCGGACAGGACTACTACGCAACACACTATTAGACTTGTGTTGCGAGCTGAGGATTGCGCGACGATAGACTGCGTCGCGGTCCGCACTTCTACAAACTTAACCACTTGCGCAACCAGCGCATCCAAGGACTGCTCAGTTAGGCTAGAATACAAATAATGGGACAATGCAACTGACTTATACGCTTCCTCTTCCAATCTTACCCACTATAGAGACTTTACTTTAACACTTAATCATTCATATACTGCCTTAGATTATTTATCTTTATAACAAATGCACATAGATGAAACACACAATGCATTGTCCAATAAACTGATACTTTCACAGAATTAGAACACTAAACATTCAACATTCATCCATACATGTAATGATTAACATATTATTCCCATCTTTCTCCTATGGTGAATACACATATATAAAAGCATTGACATCACAACTGATAAATGAGAATCCAAGCATCCAATGTAAGCAAATAAGCAAATGCAAAGACACAAACAATCACACTACACAGTATTTAATGTGGTTCACCCACAGGATGGGAGCTACATCCATAAGAACTATTGTTGTATTAGTCTTTGGGAAGGGTACAACAGTTCTTTGTCTGCGCACTCAGCTGCAGACTCTCTTCTCTCTCTATATGCCTCTGCACACACAGCTTGCAGAGCCTTTACAAAATGTTCCTCACAAAGGTTTATCAAATCAATAACGATAACAATACAAAATGAAGAGTAACCCTTTCCCATACAAAATTGCCTTATATATAGATCATGCCCGTAGGTCATGTCTTTACAATTCGAAGGCAAAAACCCTTAGGTTTACAAAATTGTCACGGTTTTCCCCTAACCGGACGTGCTAGATTCTGGTAGCGAATATTCCGTCGTGGCCTGCCCATAGCGCATGCTCACATCACTATCGGCCTTCCTGTCGCATGCATGCCCACAGGTCGCTTTCACCGAGCCTTTCTTCCTCTAACGGTCTTGTGCAACTGGTTCAGGCAGTGGTTCTTTCGCATGTGCGACCAGTCGCCTTCTTTCTACTTTGCTCCTACCCACCGCTTGGTACTCCTGTAGCATCTTTACCAAAAATAGACCACCGCTGGTCTAACTGGAATTTGTGCCGTCTTCAGTCCAACACTCTGCTTTGCCGGATCCACGTAGACTGAACACATCGCAACGCTGTCTCCTCGCAGCACTAATCTTCGCAACTCTTTCGACGGTGTGCTGCGCGCAACTTCACAGCATCCCAAAAACTTATACAAAAATATTCCAACTGAACTGCGCTCAGATCCGCAGTTCCAAAAATCCTTCTTGCTCAAAATGCCCCACTTGGGCCAGGCCCAACAAGTCTAGTGTATTCTTGTCACTATTTTACTGCTATAAACCAAGCTGCATTGCATTCTCAAAGTGGCCATTAATGGCTAACATTTCCACTGAGAATGATGCCTAAGGTTTGGGAGATATTGGGTTTGATTTCGAGGATAGGGGGTCTCAACATTGTTCACCACAAGTAAGGAAATGCCTATTTTTCAAGAAATGTTAAGAACTAAAATTAACCCTCCTCGCTAATTGCTATTTTTCTCAACCAATTAACAACTCGTGGCGTCGATATGGGATCAATTTGGAAAAAATAAACCTAGTCCTAAAAACTCGCATGGTTGGCCCACCCTACCTAACAACTCCAATTCTGAAATTTCAAGTGTTCACAGTGATAAGATGTATTCCAACATCTTAATACCTTTTGTGTGGTGAAAATTGAGCTTAGAATGAGCAAGGGATGTTAGTAAGGAAAAATAGACAAGTTAAACTGAAGGAAACATCAAAATTAACCTAGTTAAACCATCCCTCCATGGGGACAACCAACATTATCAGCTGCTACTATTATCCCTCAACCTTTTAGAGAATTGTGGGATTCCAACAATGTGGAGTTGGATAAACTTTTGTTACTCCTTGGTAACAATTTCCCGATTTGTTCGTTATCTTTTCCTTGACACTCAAGTAAGTGTATGACATCTACTTGGGCCCTCTTATTCCCACTAATCTAGTGCCCATTGAAGTAGAAAAAGTGGGGGACTAATCAGTCAATAGTCTGAGTGTGAGATATGCCCTCTACCCCACACATCCATCCAACTTAGAATGTGTGGTTCATCGGTTCCATCGACTGTACACATCAGTTATTCAATGGATGTAAAGGTGCTCTTGAAGTAGGGGTTGTGTCATCCCTATTACGACGTATTCTGTGAGGGACCATTATCCCCTATCTTCCCCAAGTATATAATGGGTATTGCAATATGACTTGTCCAACATACTTGAATATGTAGTCAAAACTGCAAGCGATTACCACTTGTTTAGTTCCATGAAGTTGGATTCTTGCAGCTTACTCCCATAGTTAGGTGTTCAATTCAATGGCTAGTTTAATAGTTAATAGGATCATTTCCTTCTTTTCAGATAGAAATTTGGATCGCAATTGGGTATAGATCCCTTGGAAGTTACTTCTTAGTTGATATATTGAAACTTGCACCTATACAAGTGGTTGCTTCATGTATTCTTGGCTCATCTGCTCACCATGGTCAAAAATATTATCAATGGTGGTTTTTGATCCTCACCTTTTTATGGTGAGTTCAGTGATGAATTTGTTGCATATGATCGTCCAACACTTTATTGAGAAGACTAGTATTTTTCCTCATCCCCAATGCTCAAAACCTTGAAATGGCACTCATACAACACCTATAGGCCAAATATTCCATTAGACGGATTGTGTGGCTATTTTGGATCATGTCCATAGTCCATAACCCATAAAAATCCTCTTTTGGTCCCGACGATTGTGGTTTTTTGCTTCATACCATTTGCAAGGCCCCAAGAACCATCCACAAGGTTCCAAGAACCATCCAGATTCCACAAAAACTCAAAATGATGAACATATTGCACATGTGTTCCAAATATTCATTTGCATGGGTGAAGTGATGCTATGTAAACACAACTGATGCACAAAACCTTGTAATGATTCCCATACAACACACATACACCAAATATTCCCTTTATATAGCATGTGTAGTACTTTGGATCGTGTGCATGGTCCATGAGCCATAAATGGCTATTACGCCCTAATATGCTAGCATTCCTCCTTTGACAATGTACATGGCCCTCATAACAATCATTCCTACATTAAAGCTTGCAATTAAGCCACGGTTCTTGTGTCCCTACTTAAATTGGGAATGGGGAATTGAGAGTGGTGTGGGGGAGGAGGGAGGGTGCAGGGGAAGGGTTATTGTTTCTTTGGAAAATTTCCCCGATTGGGGTGTGTATTAGTGAGTTAATTCACATTGTACTGGTGAATATGAGAAACTATTTCCACTTTCAAGGTGGTGAAGTTAGTTGCTACAGGAGACATCATTGAGTGAAAATCATTTTCCCATTGTTACCACTTTCCAAACGAGTATCTCATAATATTATGATGATCCTTCCTCTATTCACCTAAATGATGTTCCAATTTTTCGATTACCACTTCAACGACCCTCATTAGAACATTCATGTATGTTTCATAATGTCCTACATTTATTTTATTAGATTTATTCCAAACCAAAACAACCTGTTCCTAAGCTCTAAATTTAGGTTATGTTGCTAGATTAAAAGCATATCCTTTATACATCTTTCTTTACATAATGATATCCTCTTTTGAATCCCAAGTTCGACAAGGGATATATTTTTTCCACAATCTACCTAGCCTCATATATCCACTTGTTAAGCATCTATAAAATCATGTTTGAAATGATTTTTCACTCCATGTTATTTTCAATCTTCACTAATATGGTAGTGTTAAAGAAGAGTATGCTCTTCTCACATGAAGGTCATTCAAAGGGCTCTTCCTAAGAAAGAGACAAACCACTACTTTTTCTTCACACAGAAGAAGCATAACGGAAGGTTGTTATGAAGGGTTGTTGCATGCCTAATAAACCCAGTCGGTGCACTGGTTTGGCATTATTTACTTGGAGGTTGAGGGTGTTATGAAGGTTGTTATGAAGGGTTGTTGCATGCCTAATAAACCCATCCAGTGCACTGGTTTGGAATTATTTACTTGGATGTTGTGGGTGTTGTGAAGGTTGTTATGAAGGGTTGTTGCATGCCTAATAAACCCAGTCGGTGCACTGGTTTGGCATTATTTACTTGGATGTTGTCGGTGTTGTGAAAGTTGTTATGAAGGGTTGTCGCATGCCTAATAAACCCAGTCGGTGCACTGGTTTGGCAATATTTACTTGGATGTTGTGGGTGTTGTGAAGGTTGTTATGAAGGGTTGTCACATGCCTAATAAACCCAATCGGTGCACTAGTTTGGCATTATTTACTTGGGTGTTGTGGGTGTTGTGAAGGTTGATATGAAGGGTTGTTGTATGCCTAATAAACCCAGTCGGTGTACTAGTTTGGTATTAATTACTTGGTTGTTGTAGAGGTATTAGTGAAAGGTTGTTATATGCCCATGGCTCCGTGGTAAAGCTTTGACCTATAATGGTAGGTGGCGCAGTTTCCTTCCATTAGTTGATGACCCAGACGAATGTGTTGGCTCAGCAATGGAGAGGGCCAACCAAGTATGGGACTGGTTGGGAACCACAAATGCTTGGTAAACCCAGTTGGCATGAAGGTGTACTGGTTGGGCATTAAACATCCACCCCACAGGTGATCCAAGGCTTGTAAAGCAGAGAAGGAAGCCTGTGGAGTAGCAAGGAACTACCCAATACATATAAGTATTTGATTTTCATTCATTTTTGGATAATGAAAATTTCATGAACAAGTCTTATGACAACCAAGATGATACACTGTTGTTTCTTTGTTGGAAACTTTCGTCTTTGCAGGAAAGCAAGAATCCTTGAAGGCATCCTAGGGATGCATTTGGACACGTTACTGTCCTAGAAAGCTCAGTATGAGCAGCAATGATAAGAATGATGCTAATGGAAATGTGTGCGAATCCTAGCAGCCAAAGGTTCTGTAGAAAAACCATGGGGAGGAGATTCCCTAATGGAGAAAAGCCTTAGACAAACCTTAGACACTAAGTGTCATAGCCAAGAAAGGGCAAGTCAAGCATTCACATTAAAGTGAAAGAGACTAAGGAGCATAGAACCACAGTGTTGGAGTGGCTACAGATTGGAACAAGAATAAGAGGGGGAAACTCTTACTCTTCTCTTTCCTTTTTGACTGATGCATCTTAGAAACAGAAAATTGTCGAATGCATGTCATGACTGAAAGTCTATTGTGTTTATTTGCTTAAAATAAATTGTGAATGCTGAAAAAGCTAATTCCCTATGAAAGGATGACCATGAATAAGTTCGTATGTATGTTGGGAAAGCATGGAAAGTGTGGAAGTCTCATGAATAAAGCATGGACGTTCCATGTCAATTGGAAAATTAATTCTCTAATTTTAATGTTTATGTTATGCTTGGCCTAACAAAGAATTGCAATAATGAATTTCATAGGTGAGAAATTGAATGCAATTCGTTGCAGCCGTTACAAAACAAACAAGTGGTGCTAGCAAGTGAGCGAAGCTGTGAGCATTGACCATGGCAGCAGACCAAGGGCTATTGGACTTAGCTGAAAGTCTTCTTCAAATAATTTCCAAGACCCAAGAAAATATTGGAGAGATTCTCAAGATACAGAAGCAGCAGAATGCGATGAACCACAAGGTGTTGCAAGACTCTATTCGTCTGCAAAAAGAGGTAAAAAGTATTCTGGGAGCAATCAGAAAGGGAAAGGAAAGTGGATCAATGAAGAAGCATTCGTCCAATCACCCCATTAAGAAACGCCCAAGGCTGGAAGAGATCAAGAATGCTGACAAAGGAAAACAGAGGCAGTTATCTCCAATAGAATGTTGGGGATGTGGAGGAAGTCACCTCCTCCATGAATTTCCAGCAAGGGGTATCAAGAAAAGCGACAGCCAGTAGGAATAATGTGAAGGGGTTCAAGAACCTCACCTTGACATCTCCAATTGATGAAATGCAGGACAGACCTGCCACGTTTTGTGAATTTTGGACATGTATAAAGTGTGTATGTATTCCTAGGTATTGGAACACCGAGGATGGTGTTATTCCAAGGGGAGGGGTATGTCACATCCCGATTTTGACCCTTGTAATATTTTGGGCTATAATGTAAATATTGTATGCATATTTTGTATGATTCCTAGCATGGAGCTCAAGGCCAAGGCCCCGCTAGCAAACGCTCGACCTTGAGGAGGCAAGTATTGTATATTATGCTACCCATGTGTTCGTGAACCATGGGGATTGTAAATATGCATTTTAATATAAATTCCCACAACTAGCTATGCAATGCAACAAGAGATGGGGGCATGATGTTTACAAGGAATTGGGAGGGAAATATTCAAACCTTTGAGCCAATCAAGTCATGCCAAGTGTCAATGAGAGAACCCATCAACTACCCATGCTGACTTTTGTACCCAATCATTTACTCTCCCAAGAGTTAGTTGAGGTAGTTCATGCCTTGGGGAATGGAGAGGTATGGTTGTCCAAATTCGAGTATGGGAAAGACACCCTTCATGAAAAATCATGTTTGGCTTCTTGGGAAAGAAAAGAGCCATGAATTGCTCCCCAAGCCATTATTCACCCATTAGTTTTGCTCTCTCACGAGTTTAGAGATACCTGGGCATTTTCCTCCATGAATTTCCTGTGTTTTCCTTCATTCTCCTAGCTGGGAAGGGAATTTTTGTGTTGTATAACCGTGGGGAAGAAAGGGAAATCGATTTGGGGACCATAGAGGTTGTTTTGGCTCACTGATTGCTTGTATATCTGTGGGAGAAATCGTTTTCTTCCCTATGGTCGATTTTCCCTCTCACAAATCCATTTTTGGTGTGCCCACGTTTTGGGGAAAATCCATGTCCATCTAGTTTCTAAGTCCCATTGATGGAAGTGTGTTTCCAAGCCCATATCTGAGTTTTGTGTGTAAAAGAATGTTGGGGTTGAAATGGGTATCCATTGCTTTGGTTGAGCTGAGCTTGAGAGTCCCAACTTCCTTGTAGATATCATGCCCAGCTCGGGGGTGGTCTCTGAGTGCTGAAAGAATATAGGCTAGGAAGAGACGTATGGTTGGGTGGAACGTTGCAACAACATAGCTAGTTGCTTGGGACAACATTACACCCAGATGAGTATTTTATTGTGTTTACTTCTGCAATGTTTAATTGATGGCTATTTTGATATGTTGGATGACTATGAAATGTGTGTGGATGATGTTTTATTCCGATGTGCATGTTCAATTGATCTGCATCTGCACACATATGCATTTTACTATAATTCCATATCTTTTAATCATGAGGAATTTGGCTAAGTTGTTCTAAAATCCCATATTTTAGTGCCATGTTCCCTTCCTTGCATTGGATAGATGGGAGGGGATGTGACATTTTTCTTTTTCTTTTTGGGGGATTTTGACCCTTTTTTATAGGATTTTAACCTTTTTTGAAGGATTTTCATTAATTGATGAGGGAAATAATGATTTGTTTTCCCATTTGGTTACAAATTTATGGGTTTTTGGAGGCCAAAAATGTAGGAAAAAATGATGAATGGGTTATGTGACTAGGGGGGTGAGCTAGGTGAACAATTTTTGGGTGTTAATAGATTGCCCCATGATGTGTGATGGAAGGAGCTCATCATATATCCGATAGACATCATAGGTTATGAATTTTTCCATGGGTATGAGAATTGTGATGGGGAAGAGCAGAAAAGGGTTGAAGGCCAGAACACGTGCTTCATACAAAATGTAAGGGTGAAAATTGGAAATACATCAACTCAATAATGGATGAGGAACATAATCTCAAATATATGGATGAGGCGGGCATACCCATGCTCGTATCAAGATATACAAATAATGGCGAGGCCCATAGGGGACCTGAACAATACATACAGAACTGATGTGTACATCATAATGGTCCAGAGGGACAAAAAAATGGGACATACTCATGGTCCAACCATGAATATTCTGAAGAAATGATATATGGAACTGATGGAATCCATCATGAATGCAGTAGCATATCAACTGATTCTCTACTAGATCTGAATGTGTCCAACAACTGTATGCACTCAACGACTAAGATTCAGAATCTCAAAGGTACATTGAACTGTATATGAACTGGATACTCTAGGAAGCATATAGCTGAATGGCTTCCGAACAATGCCACAAATGCAACATGGATATCCATGGGAACATACAAATATGGGGTTCCAAATAGACTCACCAATGTGCTAGAGTCAGGGGACATCTAGGTTCTTCGACCAATAACTGAAGGGACCATACCCTACACGAATCTCAACGATGCGATGATGGAGTTGAAGTCGAGCACGTAAGAAACAACCATTCTAAGAGGCACTAAGGACTCCTCTTAGATGGTCCGTAGGAACTCACCACTAATGGAGATGAGTCCAAGGTATAGGGACCTCTGGGTATGTCCTCTGGAATAGATGTGATGGTGTCAACATAGGGAGACCTGCAACTACCAAGGTGATGATGTTTCCTTTATAGGAGCGTGAGGTGTACAACCAAGAAGTGATAGTACTAGATGTGATACTGACATAGTGTGGGGGGATATGAGCTGGGTCGCGGAGTGGGAGGAATGAAACTTCCTTTGTTCAGAGTATGACGGCAAGGCTGACCTAGCAGCATATGAAACTAACTTCAGGGAAGGGGATCATAGTTTAATGGACCAAGGACTGTGATTGCAATGGGGGATACTGTTGATGCCTCAAATATCGTTGCATCAATCAACAAGGGATTCTCCCTAGTAAGCGATCCCAACTAGATCGCTCACCGTTTGGTGTGGGGAATCCGTCTGGTTAACGGTTCCGGCTACCGTGAGTTTTAAAGATTTGTTTGTTTTACCAGTTGCGGCCCGATCCACCAGTTATGTATTTTGTATTTATTATGATATGCATGTGCCCTAAATTAAATGCATGTAGTAAACAAATCTATGCTAATCTAATTTAAATCTAAATTATCCTATCCTTATAAGGAGCAAATTTAAAGAATGGGTAATAAACTGAAAACACACCCAATAATTCCACAGATAGTTGTTAAATTGGAAGGAACATTTACAGCAGAAATAAATATTATCCAAGATAGCCCAGATAAATACAAGCATTCAATCACCCATTTAACACAGAAATTTTGCAGAGAAAGTGAAACCATTCATAGCAAAGAATTAATTCAGAAGAGCCAGGAAAGATCTCACAAGAAATGTATGAAAACACAGAAATAGTTCAGCAATTATCCAACAAGACTCCAAGCAAAGTGTTGTGCCGGCTTCCACGGGCCAAAACGATTTTTCTTATTCATGTAGCAGAAATAGTTCATTTACAGGACAAAAAACCTTTCACCTTCCAAAAGTCCTTCTTCTGTCCTCTAATCAGCTTTATATAGCTTTACAAAATGTGACAAGAGTTTCCACCTATACCCTAACCATTTCTATTCCTCTATTTTGTCTTGTAGTGTTGACATTACAAAAAGAGAAATATCTCAAATAACTTGACAAAAATCGGGAGCACAAGTCATTTTAATATTACAAAGGTATATGCATAAACTATCAACCCAAGAGACACATAAGCGAATGTAAGCTATCCCTGAGCTAGCGCTTTGGGCGACTGAGGTGCTTCTGGGACCGCTGCGGCTTCTTCCATCACTACTGCAACAGCTGGGCCACTTTCTGATGTGGGAACTTGACTGGCTGCCAATGCCCTATCTACTTCTGCAATATAATTTCCCCACTGATTTGTTTCTTTTACTATATTTATTCCAACCAGGGGAATCATAAATCTGAGGGACACTCTCTACTTGGCGAGTTCTTCTGCTAAAATAGTTATTTCTGCCATTGTGGTCCTGAGACTTTCTTCTAGGCAGTGCTTATGAATAGCTGCTTCGCTGATAAATTGGTGCAGGTCTTCTGAAGTCAAGACATCTAGCTTCTGCACATTTTCATTTTCTGCCTTGAGTTCTTCACTTAGCTTAGATAAACGTCGTGCTTTATCCGGGAATTCTTCTAAATTTTGAGGCATGGCTATCTAACAACTTTCCTGTGTGGCTCGTATTTGGGAATACAAATTCTTGCACCGCTCATAAGTAGATAAGGTCACAGTGGCCAACTTTACTCCGCAATCCTTAGAATAATCTAGGGTGCGTATATCTACCCTGTACTCAGCAACATACTTAAAGGGAATATTTTTCGGGAACTCTGACCTCCCTTCCCTCCATTCAATGTGTTTTTTAATCTCTCCCCTGATGCGTGTGTGCTTCTTCCTGACCCGAGTGGCTTTGGCATTGATTTCCTTAACCTTGGCCATTATTGCTTTTAGCTTGTATATTTCCTCTCATAGAAGTTCTTGTATGCCATAGGTCTATCTTAGTATTTCACATGCTTGCTCATGGAAGGGGCTAATGTCTCCCATTTTGTTGTTTTCCAGCTTTAATTGTTGTTCTAACAATTCGTTGAATCCTTGTAACTTTTCAATGTGTTCTTTCAGGTCGACGATCTCTTGAATGTTTTCAACCTTCTCTGATTCAAGCCTCAAATTTTTTTCTTCAAGCCCTCCCTTTTCTTCCTCTAACATCCTTACTTGTATTTCCAGGGCCCTCCTGTCAGCTTCTAGTTGCTGGAGAATTTCATTTAACTCTTCCTTCTGATATGTGAGAGCATCATTCCTCTCGATCATCAAATTTTTGTAGTTCTGCTCTTTGAATAAAGCTTCCTGCAACTGACGTGCCTTCTCCTTTTCTTCACTCAATTTATCCCCTAGTAGGTTGACATTGTCTGCAGTTGCTGTAACCGTGGCTACGGAGATGGATGCCAGGATTTTATCATCCTCTTCTGCATTCTGCATGACCGTAGTCTCGTGTGTAGTGATGATGTCTGGCTGAAAATTTCTTTTCAATTTGGAACCTATCTCTTTGACAATGGTTTTCCTTTTATTGTTATAAGTGGAATTTTCCCAATTGGAAACTGTACTACCTTTGTAGGGTGTAAAAGGGATAATGGGGAAATCTCTTATGGGGGAACCCATATCTAAATTTTGCAGGTTTGGGATTTTGGGATCAATATCCTCTTGGGACTTCTTTTCTTCCTCCTCTTTCTTTCATGCCTCTTCCTCCTGCTCCCTTCTTAATGTATCATGTTGTTCTTGCTTCGCAATTATTTCCAATCTAATTCTCTCTTCTTCTTCTTGCCTCCTTGCCTCAACTTCAACTGCTTGGATTCTCAAGTTCTCTTCTTCTATGCATTTATCTTCTTCAATTTTCTTTGCTTGTTCTAGGATCCTTTGTTCTTCTTTCGAGAAAGCCTTGGCAGTCTCTACGGTATCCTTTTCTCTTTGTGGACCTATTTTCCCCACAACATTAGAGCTCAAGCTGGCCCCTCCTTTGCCCATTTGACAAATCTGTAGCTCAATCATATTGTTGATCCCCCTATATGCTTCCTCCTATTGATCATAAAAGTTGGCATACTCACAGGGAGTGGAGAGTTCTTTGCAATGCTGTGCAATTTTTCCCTGTCGATCATTCCTGTGAAAAATCCTTTCTCCAAAATGAAAGATTCTCAACTCTGCAACAAACTCTTTCACGGTTGCAATTCCTGAAAACTTGTAGGCCACGACATAGAAGGGTTGTTGAGATATTGTAACTTCAAAGAATATTATATTTGTACTTTATTATTCTGGAGATGTTTCATTCCTCCGTGAAGATCTTATTGTATATCCGGAGATGTTTATTCCTCCGTCGGAATGTGGTAACTTGGGTTATTAGATTTCCCTAGTGGGGGTCGGCCCTGTATGTGTTATGTGGGTCAAAGGGTTGTTAGAACACCCTAGTGGGGTCGGCCCAGTCAATTGTAGTGGGGTGTTTAACCCAGTGGTAAAGTTGGGACCGACCTAGTTAATATAAAGTACAAGTCGGAGATGTGTATAAATAGAGGAGGTGTGTTCCTCATTACACACACACTTCCCTTACTTGAAATGTAGCGCACTTGTGAGAGAGAGGTCTGCTATGGAGGAGGAGGAGATCATGTCTTTGGTTTGCATCTTTGTATATTGCTGGTCATCTATATTGAGGAAGCTTTGCTGGGTTTTCTACCCCATGAGGGTTTCCCAGGATAAATATGTGTCTCTTGTATTTATGTTGTGCTTGTTGTTTCTTCAGTGATCCTGTATATGGTATTATTGTGAAATGGAATGTAATGCTGCTATTTTCTGTCTTAGCATATTGAATCTTAACATGGTATCAGATCTAACCTGAAGGAAGGCAATGTATGGCACTTACGACACTTGCGACAATTTGAAGGTTTGGGTTTCATATAGCAAAAACTAGTCATCATGGAACTTTCGATATAAATCCATTTTTGTGAAGTTGAAGGATTGAAAACCTTTACAGGTCGTATATAACATCCCCAGGTATCTTGTGTCCAAAGGACACCCTCAGATTCGTTGTACTTTGTAAGTTATAATCAGTACAGGTTAGGGTTTCTGCCTCTTCCAGATCTCAGTCAAAATCAGGTGACCTAGGAAAAAAAGGTCATAAATTGGGCTAGGAAGCTCCAAATTAAATTTCGTAAAAAGTGACAAGTAGTACACATACTTTAATATCTCAAAAAACTTTTTCAGAGGCTGAAGTTGAACCAGTGACACATGGCACGCTGTACAAGTTCGCTCTCTTGTTTTATCCCATAAACAGGTCATGTTGCGCCACTTGGAATAACTCTCTCTCAGAAAATGACCTATCGGGATGGAAATATGATAGGTCAGGATACCACAAGAAAAAAATTTAGACCCTTTGGATTGAAAAGTTCGGAGTTACAGCATAAACAATCAGGTACATTTTTCTGTCAAAACAGAATTATTTTTGGAGCACCTTCATTCATGGCTTTCAGAATTTAGGGTTTCAGAGAAAGTTAGAATTTTTGGAATTAGAGTCCACGGCTGAATGCTACTCAGGAAAATCAAAATTTAGATACCAAGATCGAAATTTTTGGTTGGATAGAAGACTGGGCTTGATCAAACCCTAGTTCGGGATTTTGATTGGAATGATGGAAAATTAGGGCTTCAACAAAAGTTGGAATTTTTTAAGTCTGTGACCACGGCTGGAAGCTCGTCAGAAAAATAATAGTTTAGAGCCTTGGATCGAAAATTTTGATTGGGAAGAAAGGTGGGCTTCATCAAACCCTAGTTTCGGATCTTGTCCAGAAGATCCAGAAGTTTCGAAGGCAATTTTGAGGGGTCAAATTTTGGAGATTTCAAAATTGAAGTATGCAAGTTTGATCAGCTTGGCAAGACACATCCTTCCATCCATTCAGAAGTGTGAAAGTCAAAGATTGAATTTTTTTAGGGTTTCTCTAACAAACCGTAATCAAGCTCCAAATCAAGTTTCAGGGGGAGTTGAGGCTAATGCCTTACATAAGAAGACTACAAGAAGTCTCAACAGGTATGACTTAAGGAGGTATAGGTATGTCTTGAAATCTGATTCTTGATTAAGTTCATAATATGTTTGTCTTCATACTATTTATTAGTACAATCTTGATTAATGTTAGATTTGTCTTATCATCCTAATAAAAGTATGAATACATGTGAATGATAGAAGATATTCATTGATTAGGGTTATTGTACTAATGCACTATGGTGTTGTATGAGGTTGATGTTGTCTGCTAACAAGATACAGGTACATCACAAATGACAAATCAAGTTCCATGACCATGACAACATGAAGACAAAGAGTCATCCATAATCCTTAATCACATAGAAGTTCTACTTACTAGGTATGTATGAATTTGTTCTATTATGCTTAACCTATGAGATATGCAGGTTTTAGCACAGGATCTCTAAATCATTGAAGAGAACAAAAAAGATATTGATTAGGTATGTTAGACATAACTAAGCAGGTATACTAATCCATGTATGTTTTCCTATATCAAGTTAGAATCTTACTTTGTGTTAGGATCCCTTATATAAGTATACTTGGTATGATTGGTTATGCTTATTCATAAAGTTAGTAATCAAGGGTTTATGAATATTATGTCTCTTATCCTGATTGATGCATGAGTAAAAGAAGACTTCCCTGAAACCTTGAATACTAATGTTTATTATCTATGATCATGGATATACATATTCAAGATTATAATATACTAATGAATGTATGTTTGTGTATGAGATCATGAGGATGACACTAGTGCACACTTGAGCATGCACAGTGGTACAGAATGAATAGAAGTTCAAAAGACATATAGAAGATCAAGCGGGAGGCAACCACACAAACATAAAAGATAAGTATTTGAGTTTTTATTTGAAATAGTAAATGATATTGCCTGTAATAGGTTGTATGCATATTTGTATTCCTAGAATATATCATGCTCAGTGTAAACATTCATAGAGCATTGAACAGTATACTACTAATATGCATATGATTGGTAAGTTGGACAAACATTCCATTGTTGCTTGTCTAGAATGAAACCTATTTGTTGACATGCTGAGAGCTATGCACACTCTCGATAGTATGTTCTGGTAGAGATGGAAGGCATCTAGATAGCCACTGTATGCATACAGGATATGGAAAACTGTTGTGCCAAAGTATTGGTCAAGATAGTTGTATAACTATGTAAATGATATCTGTATGCATAATAGGTTATCATGTCAACATGATTTCATGATTATGAAGTATTACTAATCATGTACTTAATTTTGATATGTAGGAAAGATCATGAAGAATGATGAACACCAAACAAGTGATGGATGTTCAACAAGAAGATTTACAAATCAAACAAGATATAGAAGGCTCGTGGCTAGAAGATTCTCTTAGA
The DNA here is from genome assembly GCA_027924585.1 of Larix kaempferi. Lineage (NCBI taxonomy): Eukaryota > Viridiplantae > Streptophyta > Pinopsida > Pinales > Pinaceae > Larix > Larix kaempferi. Next base: position 1,915,981 of record BSBM01001409.1, on the reverse strand, counting down.
AAGAGGAAGAGAATCATGACAAGATGTTTGCTCCAAGTGACTAGATAAGACCATTCTCTTAATGGTGTAATTAAAGAACAAGTGTGAATCAGGTTCTATATGGGTACCCAGGATCGATAGTCAATTGATGAGCTTAATGATCAGCATGGGTGATGTGGATCTCAACCTTTGCTACAAGGTTGAATATGGTTTCTATACATAGATGACATGGATGCAAGAAGGAACTCACCACAGAGTTCGAATGATATTGAGGCTCATATCAATAGACCCATCTGAGAAGAGATGGCACAGATAGATGGCTGCATAAATGAAAATGAAAGATCTCAGATTGATGCATTACTTCCTAGGTCTAGAAGTATGGCAAGACTCACAAGGAATCTTTCTCAACTAGGGAAAGTATGCTGAGAAATATTAAAAGGACTTGATGTGTTGGAATGGCCACTCTCATGGATTCCAACTTGAAGTTGTTAGCGGATGACTCATCAGAGTTAATGTATATAAATCTGTACAAACAAATTATTGGGTCATTGATGTATATAACAAATACTAGGTCAGATATATGCTTTGTTGTGAACACCTTGAGGTAGTATCTAGTGGAAACTAGATGTGTTCACCTGATAATTGCAAAGCATGTGATGAGGTACCTAAAGGATACGATAGACTTTGATCTATGCTATCTTGGAGATCATGACTTCAGATGGCTACCTAGATGTTGATTGAGCAGAAATTGTATCAGACAGGAAGAACACATCGAGAGGATGTTATTGTCTGGGATCAGCCATGATCTCATGGTTTAGATGGAAGCAGTCTAGTGTGGCTCTCAGCACAAGCGGAATATATGGCTGGTTGCTCTGCTAGTTGTGAAGCAGTATGGCTTCTGGATTGTTTGACTTAGAGATAGACTCAAATGTGATCCTATGTGACAAACCGAGTTGTATCAAGATGGCAGAGAATCCAGTGTTCCATGATATGGCGCAGAAAGGAACTATAAAGTTTGAATTTGTAACAAGTTGTCAATGTACTAACCAAACCTCTACCTCAAGTGAACAAGTTGCCGATGTACTAACCAAACCCCTACCTCAAGTAAAGTTTGAGTATTTTCCGAGACAAGCTTAGTAGGACCCTCCTCGAGAGGGGGAGTGATGTGGTCACTTATGATGAGATTTCCTGCATCGACAGTGAGGTCGATGATGTGGATACCTATATTGGTGATGCCGACAGAGAGGTTGGTGGATGGCCCTTAGACAGGGTCTAAGTTGACAAGGGGATTGCATCACCTTGAACACATGTTCTAAATTGATCCGTAGACATATGTCTTCAAGAATGAAGTCCTTAGTGGACAGGTGGGGATTGGATCATCCCTAGACTTCAGTGCTAAAGTGAGCCGTAGACATATGTCTCCGAGAATGAAGTCCTTAGTGGAAAAGTGGGGATTGTATCGTCCCCGGACTTCGGTCCCTTGAATTAATCCGTAGACATATGGTCTTCGAGAATGAAGTCCTTGATGGACATGTGGGGATTAATTCATCCTTGGACATATTCCTAAATGTACAATGAGGATTAAGTCATCCTTGGACATAGTCCTAAATGTATGGTGGGGATTAAGTCATCCTTGGATATAGTCCTAAATGTACGGTGGGGATTAAGTTATCCTTGGACATAGTCCTAAATGTACAGTGGGGATTAAGTCATCGTTGGATATAGTCGTAAATGAATGGTGGGGATTAATTCATCCTTGGATATAGTACTAAATGTATAGTGGGGATTAAATCATCCTTGGACATAGTCCTAAATGAATGGTGTGGATTAATTCATCCTTGGATATAGTCCTAAATGTACGGTGGGGATTAAGTCATCCTTGGACATAGTCCTAAATGTACGGTGGGGATTAAGTCATCCTTGGACATAGTCCTAAATGTACGATGGGGATTAAGTCATCCTTGGATATAGTCCTAAATGTACGGTGGGGATTAAGTCATCCTTGGACATAGTCCTAAATGTACGGTGGGGATTAAATCATCCTTGGACATAGTCCTAAATGTACGGTGTGGATTAAATCATCCTTGGACATAGTCGTAAATGAATGGTGTGGATTAAATCATCCTTGGACATAGTCCTAAATGAATGGTGTGGATTAAATCATCCTTGGACATAGTCCTAAATGAATGGTGTGGATTAATCATCCTTAGACCGTAAATCCCATAATTCCGAAAGGAAGAATAGTCTTAAACGTGATTGTGATGAGATTGATCCCGTAATTCCGAAAGGAAGGATCATGTGTATTGCAAAGTATGCTGCTTGACTGATGAGGATACTTGTATTGATATTGATGATGCTAATGATCGTGTGATGACGATGCTGCTGATCGTGATGGTCTAGATGATGATGCTGATGATCATGTGATGACGATCCTGATGATCGTGTGATGATGATGCTACTAATTGTGATGGTCTAGATGATGATGCTGATGATCGTATGATGACGATGCTAATGATCGTGAGAATCCAGATGTTGATGTTGTTATAGTTGTTCGAGTGCTACAGAAGATAAAGACTCATTACTGAAGATGTTGATGTTCCAGTACTGAAGATGTTCTAGTAACTGTTTGAGTTACTGATGATGTTGAGAAAGCTTCCAATGATTTATAGATGTATCATGTATGATGTTTATGACTCCTTGCTCATGCAGATGTTGTTATAATATCCTTCTCGTTAAGGTGGAGTGTTGAGATATTGTAACTTCAAAGAAAATTATATTTGTACTTTATTATTCTGAAGATGTTTCATTCCTCCATGAAGATCTTATTGTATATACGGAGATGTTTATTCCTCCGTCGGAATGTGGTAACTTGGGTTATTAGACTTCACTAGTGGGGGTCGGCCTTGTATGTGTTATGTGGGTCAAAGGGTTGTTAGACCACCCTAGAGGGATCATCCCAATCAGTTGTAGTGGGGTGTTTAACCTAGTGGTAAAGTTGGAGCCGACCTAGTTAATATAAAGTACAAGTCGGAGATGTGTACAAATAGAGGAGGTGTGTTCCTCATTACACACACACTTCCCTCACTTGAAATGTAGCGCACTTGTGAGAGAGAGGTATTCTATGGAGGAGGAGGAGATCATGTCTTTGGTTTGCATATTTGTATATTGTTGGTCATCTATATTGAGGAAGTTAAAAAACCAAACTTGTGTCTCTTTGATAATGATGATATCTAAATGCTAACTTCTGTTTGATTACTGTTCTCTTTTCTAAAACAAAACAATTGTTTCATATGCCAAAATTTAAATTCAGTTACCTATGTCGTTTGATAATGCAACCATGAACTAATGATCACGATGTGAGCCTAGGCTTTTTACATTCTTATAACACAAGACATGGCACAACCGGTCTGAAAGCGCGGAAAGGCGTGAACTCAGCGGTTGCGAAAAAGCTTATAACTTGGTGCAAGAATGGGCAGGGTTGGTCTAACGGGTGGTTTCTTTATTACGAGAGGAGGCACATTGCTGGTTCTTCTAACAATTAAGTAGTGGGAGCCTTGAGGTTCTAGGGCCTAGTTCCGCCTACTGTATATAAGGTCTTCCTGCTTCTGAATTAAGAGCTCTAAATGTAGCAAGCAAAGTGGTCGATTACCCTCTACATGCCACGTAGAAATTGGTCCTGTCTCTTATCAATGCTATGTAGAAAGGAACAAAGACAGTAAGGGTCTCTTCTTAAGGAATCGTGATTATGAGTCCTAAAGCTTCATTCCTTTCTATCAGAGCCCTATGCCATTTGCATTGGCATTACATGCTTCCTAAAAACCTTAGACTCAACGGGAAAGATCTTTTACATCGATGCTTAAAGCTTCAAAGTTTGAGTCGGGTGCACACAGGATGGTTTAGAAAAAGGGCGACGGATCATGTCTTTTACACAGGCAGCATACCACAACATAGGGTTCATGAAGATACTAACCTGGAAGTGCCTGCGTCTGTTGCGGAGCTCGCGAACCTAGGGCGTTGTTTGCAACTTTCAACAGGAACGGGAAGAAAATCCGGGGTGACGAGTGACAATGGGATGTTAACGGGGTTTATACCCTATAAATTCAAAATGGTACATGCGAGCAATTAATTCGATGGTTTTAAGTCATCAAAATGGGATTTAAGGCATCTACGGATGGGTCAAATCAACCCCTTCTCAATAAATACGACCACCAAATGGAAAGGTTGGGTAGAGGATTCCACCTCCTGCGAAAAGAAAAGTTGATTTTTGCCCGTCGTTGTGGGAGAATTGTCCAAATGCTTCCACGGAGGAGCAGTGTGCCACGGAAAACTTATGTGAGCTCGTCCGCTTTCACGGGAAAGTTAGCCAAGTTCTTCCAAAAACGTGCCAACGTTTGTTAGTGCAGAAGAGATAGACGAGCCTTTCCATGAAAACTTGTTGATGTGTTTCCAATGCTTGCGAAAGAGTTAGATGAAAGCTTCCACCGTTGTGGAGAGACTTGATGAATTTGTTCCGCCATGGGCCCGCTTGATCAGAAGTTTCGCCCTTTCGGAGACTTTAAGGTAACTTTTTCGCTGAGGGTTTGACTTAGCCTTTTATTTCTGCGTTTCGGAAGGCTTGAACTAACTCTTCCGCCATGGTGGCAAAATTAGCTCAAAGCTTCCACCGTTGCGGCCCGAAAACCTAAGTTTTACTTAGGCAAAAAACATAACTCAAAAAGTTTAAGACAAGTTGAGATTCCTTTTAGGGAAAAGCTAAGGAAAGATTTATGATGTCTGGATAACCTTGGGTAGACTTTCCTTTTTCAAAAAACAGAGGAGGGGCCCCAATATTTTTTCAAAAAATATAAGGGGGGGATGTTGTACCAACAACAGATACTCAGTGGGAAAACTGATGAGTGATATCAGGAGACTCCAAGGGTGCAGACACATCACAGAATACTCTTAACAAAGGCGACCATGATGGGGATGTTGCCATAATGGGGGTGTTGTCGTGGTGCCGAGAGGCACCGTTTCGGCCTTCTTCATGGTTTAAGGAGCTCAAAAAAGAGATAGAAGTGTGCTCAAAAGGATACCATTGTGTGGATTTGTACGAGCCCAGGACGGTGCATGCTTGTCAATTCTTTCAATTTTAAGGATTCTGAAAGCGATAAGAAGACTCTGAAATGTGGAGAGGATACCATCATGTGGATTTATACGATCCCGGGATGGTGAATGCTCGTGGTCGATTTCAATTTTAGAGAGTCTGAAAAAAATAAGAAGAGTATAAGGGGTTTTTTTTCATGTGTTAATCCCTAAAGCCTGAAAAATCATAAAATTATGCAATGGAGAACTCTTCTAGCCGATGTGACTAGAGTATTCCTTTTTCATAATTAGTCTACCAGGTCCGGAAAAGGGTTAAACTTATACCAAATAGATTCCCTTTCAGATACTTTAACGAGCATGAAAGGAAGCAATATTTCTCGACGATCTTTTCATTCTTTAAGGAGTCAAAAAAGAGCTTAACAAAAACTCCTTGAGTGCCTTTTTCGTAAAGGAGTTACTTGGCCCGAAAAGGGGATAAAAGTATACTGAATAGATGTAAAATCCAAGCAAGGAGGAAGTGTTCAATCAAGAGACAAATATGGGAACCCGGAAGGTGAGGGGGGGAAAACTGATGGGGCCTCCTTGTGGGTAGATGAATGGTGGAAAAATAATGCAATAACTATAGTATGGAGGGAGCGAAGGGCTCATGAATAGGCCGTGATAGACAACATGGTAAAAGTTGGGTGAAAAATGTCGATTGTTGTGATGGCACAAAAATCGAGGCAATGAGGGGCATGGGAAAAATGACCAAAAAGGTACTGAGTGAGAGTGAGAAATGATCTCAAGCATCATCAAGGGCATGGATTCTGAATTTGGTGGTGCAAACGACACAAAAAATGGAGTTCGGATGACTCTGGAATGGTCAAAGAAAAACTAGGGTGAAAATGGTTATTAATAGAAAGGGAGCCCACCTCCACATGTCATTTTCACTGTGCAAATTGGGAGGAGTGTAGAGGGGCCAGTGAAAGGGATGTGGTACTCTTAGGTGTAACAAATTCCAGGTCATATTCTTGAAGGATAATGATCCATTTATCCAAGCAGCCTTGAAGGAGGCTTAACTCAAGAGATAGACCATGGGGTTGGAGTCTGCCACAACTGTAGTTCGGCTCAGAATAATGTAATGATGTACCTTTTGAACAGAGAATACAACGAGGAGGGACAACTTATCCTCATGGGGGTAGCGTAGTGGTGGACCAAAAAACATCTAACTCACATAATATATGACATGTTCTTGACACGCAATGTCTTCCTGGACTAACATGCCGAAAACGACATATTCAGATGTTGAAACATAAAGGATAAAATCCTTTGAGAAATCAAGAGGTTAAATCAATGGGATGGAAGTCAAGGCATGTTTTAATGCTTCAAAATCCACTTGTTCTTTTTCATCCCAAACAAAGGGAATGTGGGTCTGAAGTAAGCGAAGGAAACCATGAACTTTTATAGCATAGTCAGAAACAAAGTGACAGAGAAAATTGGCTTTCAATTGAAGGCTTTTTTATTGGCGTAATGTTCGTGGGGATGGAAGGTCAAGAATGGATTGAACCTTCAAAGGATCGATGGTGATCCCTTTTTTGGAAACAATAAAACCCAATAACCGACCAATAGAAACGCAAAAAACACACTTAAGGGGGTTCAAGCGAATGTTGTATTTGCGACAATGCAAAAATACTTGTCGTAGATCGTCCAGGAGGTCAGATCGCTTTTTGGATCGAGTGGTGAGGTCGTCCAAGTATACAGGGATAATATGGTCCAATTCATGGAAACAAAAGGTCATGACCCGCTGAAATGTGGCGCCAACATTTTTAAGACCAAATGACATAACTCGATAGGAAAAGGTGCCCCATGGAGTAGTGAAGGCGGTCTTATACTGATCCTCTTTACGAATCTGAATCTGATTGTAGCCATAGAAACTGTCCATGAAGGATGGAATCTCATGACCCGCACATGCATCAATGAGTTGATCGATGAAAGGCATAGGAAAGTTGTCTTTGGGACAAGCTAAATTCATATCATGAAAATCAGTATAGACGCGAATGGTGTCCTGTTTTTTGTTAACCAGCACTGGATTGGACACCTATGTGGTGTAAGAAATGGGATAAATGAACCCAACTTGTCATAATTTTTCAATTTCATCCTTTACTGCTAGTAGTTTGGAAGGGTGAATGGGTCATTGATTTTGGAAGACAAATGGGATGTCAGGCCAAGTATCGATATGGTGTTCAATAATGGCAGGGTAAAGACCAGGCATCTCAGTATATGACCAAGCGAAAACATCACAGAACTCTTGGAATAACTTCTTATAGGCAGTTACTTCTCCTGGAGTACATGAGGCACCTAACGTAATGTTCTCAAATATATTGGGTGTGATGGAAATATCAACATGTATGGTGGGCGAGATGTTAGCCATGTTACCTTCCTTGAAGGAATCAGGAGTTGGGATGGGGTTCTTAAACCAGTCACTTGGCTATGGATGAAGTCTTTCGACTCGACGGAAATTTGGTTGGTCGTAATAGGAGTATAATCCTCGGGAATGAAGTAGGCTCTATGATGCATGTCATCCCAAGGGAATTCAGGTGCGGTTAGGGCTTTGAGGATTTCTTCATCACTACGAAAACACTGTGTGGATAGATCAGAAGAGGTAAAGCTGGAGGTCGGGGGAATGGTTGGTTCACCACTTGTGGAAATCATATAAATAGTGTTAACCTCTGCCGAAGAGGAGGATTCAGGTGGGTGAATATCCTCAATGGTAGTAATGGATTATTCTAAAGAAGACTGACGCATTTCGTGCAGCACCAACCGATACTCTGGAAATTCTGGACAGTGATGAGAGTAATGGTCGTAAACTCTGCATATGGAGTAGGAGTGGTTGGTGTGCAAAGATTTGTTACGCGGTGGGGGGGTGGTTGGTAGTTCAACAACCGGTATAGTGGGTTCATCGTCCAATGTCTTCATGTCTGCTTGAAGGTGAGAAAATTGAAGATAATTATGGGTTGCGTGGCCCAAATCATTGCACAAGGAACATTTGGGAGGTGCACAGGAAGGAGGGGAAGGGTGCATGGTTTTAGTGGCATTTTTCGTAGTGTCGATTTGGTTGGTTTTTCTCCCAGTATGTTTATAAGACTGAGAGGTAGTGTTGCAGGTGATTTTTTTTGACACACCGGGAGGTGGATGATTAACGATGGTGATCGGTTGGACCGGTTGAAGAATGACTTGTGGCATTGGAGTGGGATTAGGGGCAGGTAAATACCACACGGAAAGTCCTAACGTCAATCCCGAGAGATTCAGCGTGGACATGATGGGCATACTTACAACCCATGATGGGGGAAATGAGAATGGGATTGTGTGGATCGGTGTGGCTCCAACGTGGGTAGGTACCAATGGCGGTTGGGACAGAGGTGGTAGTTGAGGGTTAGGGACCGATCGACTTGACGAAATGGTACACAAGTCAAATATCTCAACGGTAGGAGGGGGAGGTGGTACAGAATGAAATGTGGAGACCATTGCAGTCTCTAAATAAATTCCATGCCCTACGGTGGAAATCAAAGGGGTAGGCGCACCAAAAACAAGTTGTTCAAACATGGGGAGAACATTTTTGGGTGTAGCGGGCATGTTTGGGTCATAGTAAGTGACCTGGTCGATTTTAACAACCCATCCCTCGTGGGGGAACATCATAAGCCAGAATACTGATGAGGAAACAACCTTCATGGCATACATGTAGTTTCATCCTAAGAGCAGGTTGTAGTCGAGCTGGGCGTTGATGACTTCATTGTCAATTAGGATAGTTTTTCCAGCTAATTGGACTGGAACATTAGCCAAGAGGCCTTGCGGTTGAGATGAAAGGCCATCATAAGCTCGTAAGGAGGTCGTGGATGGTTGTAGGGTAGGGGATCCTAGCTTTTGCCACATGAATGTAGACATATCGCATGTAGAGGTGCCCTCATCGATGATGCAATGATGGATAACAAGATTTTGGATCGACATGGATACTTGAAATGCTAAAGTGGAAGGTATGTGAGGTTAAGATTGGGATAAGTCAAATGCCATCATTCGTGATTCAAAAGGGTCGATTGTACCTATGGCGGAAAACAGTCTCTTGCGCTGCACCGGGAAGTTCTTTAAAACTTCTAAGGCTAACATAGCGACGTGGAATTGGGCTAAGTCATCCACAATATTATAGTTGGGATCATCACGAGCATTGGGGTTGTTATTGATGCGGCACAAAGGGAATCTAGGAGCTTTGGGGACCCCCTCGAGCAAGGGTGGCGGTAAACATAACGAATGATCTATATGGGAGTCATGTTAGTAGCCTTGTCTGCAAGAATGGTATCGGTTGTGGAACCATAATGGTTATGACGTGTTTGAAGGTTGACATCAGTCGATGACATCATTAAAATGTGGTGGGTACCTGAGTCGATGGGTTGACTGACAGGAGCAGCGTAGGAAACTGGTTGTTGTGGTGTTGTATCTCCTTGAGCGGGAGCCAAAGGTTGGGTGGCTACCACCCCTTTCATGGGTAGGGGGTTCTGCAACACCATAGGTTGTGTATTTGGTTGCGGGGGATTTGGTGGTGTCGGAGATGCAACACATCCTTGGTGTTGGGCGTCGTCACTCCAAAGTTGGCGAGCTCACTCTAGGTGGGGAAAATTGTGCATGTAATGGCCATAGACTCCGCTAATAAAACATGGGTGGTTTGTACATAAGTTGGTATTTTTACCTTGCCGAGGTGTTCAATCAGTATTTTGGTTATCCGGTACGACGCCATTGTTATCAGGGGGGTTCGGTGGTGGACCTCCTCTGCCAGGAGGCTAGTTATTTCCTCGTTTACGTCTGTGTCCCCTATTTTTTTGTCCTTGTTGGTTCCGTTGGGAAGGTTGGTTCTACGGTTGGTTTTGCTGGAGGTAAACTTTCCCTTGGGGAACAGGGGGGTTTGCAGTTGGGCAGGTGTTGGGGAAGCCTGTGGTGGATAATAAGTGGGAGGGGCTTGAGGTTTTACAGGCATGGGTGCAACTAGTGGATGGTAGTAAGCGGGTGGTGTGATAGGGGGGGCGTACGCTAGCAGGGTATGACCGTAGCAATGTGTCGGACAAGAGGGTCCATGTATATGAGGAGCCTAGGTCGGGGGAACATAGGAAGGTGTTTCTTTAGAGTGGGAGGCGGCACACAAAAGTTAGGGACCACTTCTCATGGCAAGTGGTGTGGAGCTGGGTGTAGGATTATAAGATGGGGTGGTGGCAGGAGGAATATGGACATATGGATGACTACTAGATGAAACGTGTCCAATGATGCTGTCAGTAGTGTAGGATTCCCCTGGAGCATCCTTTTGGGAGGAATCGCCTCGAGGAGGATCAGGTAAAATGGAGTAAAGGTAGCCCGAATGTGCATAGATAAGGTCAAACTATTGGGCTTTAAGTATGGATTCTTCTTCGGTTTGCAGTCGTTAGGATGCCACATCCTTGGCGATAACTGGTATGAGGGACTTCAAGAACCAATCTAAAAAGATACGGTCATCTAAATTGATCTTACACAAACTACGGCGTCAACGCCATTCATGGATATGGTTAGTGATATGGGTAGTCGTGTTCTGTCTGCAAGATAGTAAAATCTCAACACCAGCGTCGTAATGGACTAGTAACTGGAAGAATTGCAGGAAATTCGAAGCGAGGGCTATAAAAGTGGAGTGTGTCCCATGTGGTTGTTCAATATACCAATTGGCTGCAGCACCAGTGAGTTTCTGTTGTAAAATGTGTAGGCGTATCGAGTCATCCATTATGGAGTTGGAGGGACACCATAAGTGGAAGTACATGATGTGGTTCTGGGGGTCCTCACCACCCTTCCCTTCAAATTTTGGTATGTCCAAAGGGAGTTTGGTAGGCATCGGAGGCCATGTAGGTACATGTTGGATCGTATCATTAGTCAATCGGGCCAGATCAGGTAGGTTGAGACTGGCCATGAATGGAAAACTAGCAGGAGGATGTGACATGGTCGAAGTGGCATGTGTGCTAGCCATGGCGGCAATCATGGGGCCACCTCCACCAAGTGGTGGGGTAGTGGAGTGTGTCATCAAGGGGATTGAGGGACCACTGGTAAAAGGAAAAAGGATCGAGGAGGAAGGGTTGGTGCCCCCAAAGGTACTACTAGTGACCAAAGGGACGGTAGTCGGAACAGATCCGCTACCGATGGGTATAAAAGTAGTAACTGAAATTCCAGGTGTAGGTCCTATAAATGGCATAGCAAGGATGGATGTTGAAATGGTGGTTGGGCCAGTGGTGGAGCCACTGCCAAGAATCCCACCGTGAAAGGGGTTTGGGTTTACGTCGGACATGGGGATAGATGGAGTTGTGTATATAGGTGAATCTGACCCAAAATAAAATGTGAAATAAGGGGTATCGGTATGAATATCCGGCGACGAAGATGTGCGTCTCAAGGGAGCATGATGTGTGTGGTCAAGTGGACTGTACTGTAGGGACTGTCCCCATAGGCGATGAGAGTGTCTCGGTGAATCAATGGTGACAGGTGAAAAGTGATAAAGAGTTGTGGGAGATAAAAAGCTCAAAATCCTAGTGCAGTCGTGTGTGCAAAAGGAGAGCTCATAAAAAGATGACACTCAGGCCAACAACAAGCTCAAAAACACTTGTTGCAACAACGTGCTACAACAAGTGGAGCGGCAATAAAATGGTCAGAATACGAACAAGCAACACTCCTAGAAAGAAAAAATACTCACTAACCAAGGGGGTATAGGAGCATGCAAACACCTATCTAAAATATATGGAATACCACACAAATCGTATCCCCTGCAGGGTGATGAAATCCGCAGTCAGGAAATACGAAATGGAAATCCAAATGGCTCAAGGATATCCCTCTACCAAGAGGGACTCCAATTAAAATATTCCTAGAAGAATGGAAACTAAGCTACCCAGTTCATGGCACGTCCGGAAAGGTGTCCCGTGGCTTCAGTTCTTTGGTCATCGCGCACCCGGTATGGAGGCTAGCATTTGCGACGAGAACAACGATTTGGTGTCCTTCAGTACAGAATGGAGAGCGGTATTCCACTCAGACTTTCGGAACCAATCTTGCCACTTTCCCTCCTAAGGGAGAGGCCCTCTGACAAATCGGTGTCAACCGTACCAATAAATAATAGGGGATTTTGGATCCCTAAAGGAAAACAACTATGTCTCAAATGTGTATGACAAAGGGGGTGTTATTTGGATTCCTAACCCCAATGTCCTACCTAGATACAACATTGTTTTTGGGTCCCCAACTGGGGTAAATGTGTGTTTAATTAAGCCAATTTTAGTCTCACTTGAATTATAGGGAGTGTGTGGGTGGGCAAGTGGTGTAAACCCAATATCTCCAAGAGTAAATGTTGAAATAGATAACTGAGACTGAAATAAAAGTACTAACTACTATGATATATATGTAATCAATGAACTTGCTAAAAATATGATGCAAGAGATAGCAATGCACTGATGATGCACACAAAATGAAAAAGTCTCAAATGCTATAGCAAGTAAATAGAAGAAAGTTACCAATGTGAAATGGGTGCAGGAAAACAAGGGTTTTTTGATGCAGCCAAGGTCAAGAAAAATGGAAAAAACAAGTGCAGGGTGCGTCTGTAAAGGAAAAAGCCGCGCTTTGGACGCTGCAGGTTGCAGAGTAACCGTGCAGAAACAGGAAAACAAAAAATAGGAAAAAGGCGCGGATCTTCACAGAAAAGGTGTGGCGGGGGTGCAGGTTTCAAGATCGGGAGTGCACTGACCGCGCGGGTTGTAGGAGGAAAGGTGCGTGAGGAACGAGGGTATCGGGTCGGAAAGCACACAGGTATCGGGTCAGAAAGCACGTGGAGCGTGCAGGTATAGGGCTGGAAAGCATGCATAGCACATGGGTATCGGGATGGGAAGCGCTCTTGGGGAACGAGTTGCAGGCTGAAAGTCGCTTTGGAGCATTGGTTTCGGGTCGGAAGTCACGTTGGGGGCACAGGTTTTTGTTGGAAATTCGCGTGTTGCAGCGCGGAAATGTGTCTCTGCAGTCGCGGGCCCAGCCGTAAAAATGGAACAGATGAAGGGTACTGCAAATGCAAGGGCCATATATGCAAGTACGCGGTCCAAGGCTAGTCCAGAACTGTAAAGCGAAAGCAAAACAACAAGTACCAAACTAAAAATAACTACTGATCATACCAAACCATAGATCGATGGGAATCGTCCCCAATGGAGTCGCCAAAACTGTAGTTAGTGTTTTCACACCAGCTCGTGCTAAAGAGAACCTACTAAGGATTATGGAACCCTTAGTAGCAGTTCAAAAATAGATAATATGTGTGAGTGTAAATAAAAATAAAAACTAATCTAACTACTGCAATAAAATAACAGATCAACAGGAACCCATGAATAAAAATTGCATTTTGTATTATGTTTCAAATAATGGTTTACAATTAGAGTTTACCTCAGAAGTTGAGGATATGGGGTCCCTCGCAGCTGTATGAAGAGTAGCGCTCCGGATCTCCAAGGTTCCTTTCTCTTCTCTGAATGCGCAAATGGTGGCCAAGACTCGACTAGATGAGCACAAAAGCTCAAAGAGGTAGGCTAGAGTGCAGTAGGAATTTTGGCAACATAAGGGTAGGAAGAGTGATACATGGATGTCAAATGGGGGGCCTCTATCACTATTTTTATAGAAATTTTGGGTGGTGGAGTATGGACCCATGGTATTCGGAAACCAATAGTATTGGCCAGTGGTATTTGATGTTTTCCCTCCTTTTTAATTTTATTTTGACTTCTCCCCTTTTTATTTTTCTTTTTGGGGGATTTTGACCCTTTTCTATGGGATTTTAACCTTTTTTGAAGGATTTTCAGTAATTGATGAGTGAAATAATGATTTTTTTCTCATTTGGTTACCAATTTATGGATTTTTTGGTTTTTGGAGGCCAAAAATGTAGGAAAAATGGATGAATGTGTTATGTGACTAGGGGGGTGAGCTAGGTGAACAATTTTTGGGTGTTAACAAGCAATATGGAGACTCAACATCATTCCCTTGAAAACCTCAAAACATGAAAGAATGGCATGAAATTTAGAGGAAAAAAACTCAAGGCAAATTAAATACCCAGAAATAGTTGGATTCTTTCAGATTTTGAAGCATAATTCCTCTCATAACCTTATCACAGAGACAAAATTAACATATGAATTCCTTAAAATTGTTCATTTACAATATTCATTGTCATTGATCAATTCAGTGTCACTGCTTTTACAGGCTATAAAACTGTTAAGTGGATCTGTTAAATACTCACACTGATTGCTTGTGCGCTTTAGCTTGATTTCATATTCGGATCAACCAAAAGTGATTATGGACACACATAGTAATATCCCTCTCCTAGTTCTTCCCCATTAGGAATAACAAAATTTGGGTCAACACTTCTTATGTAACCCTTGGCAACCTTCACCCCACCATTAAAATAAGTAAACATTGTCTTCCTTCCAATCCTGCTTTTGAAGGTGGCAATGACAATTGACTCTGTCAATAAACAAATTATTGTGAGATCCTTTAAAATAACAAAATATTATTGGACATGAAAATAAATAGGTTTATAACTTACCCGTGCTTTCAAGTTACCATGTGGTCCATGATTAAGTTGTCTCGGAGCCAATAGAGTTTTTTTCATCAAAGCTTCACTAGGACTCAAGGAAGATTACTAAAAATTGAAATAATTATTATAACATTGCACCAAATAATAAATCATTTCAAACATATTTTCAAGTTCTTAGATGGTGTAGGATCCATTGCACTTTGTTCCATTGAAGGTTCAATAGGCCTATTCTGGAAACTCTCATGAAAAATAAACACTTGTGAGATGTATTCAAAGAATGAAAAGTAACATTGGACAAAATAAGAGGTAATTTCAAAGATTACATGGATTTGGGTCATTGGATTAAGAGGTGACATTTATAAAGGTCCTTGATTTGATGCAACATATGTCAAGGGAGAATTAGTCTGCAAATATAGTAGTTTGCATGGGATACAATGTAATAAGAAGAGACAAACATTTAAAATCGCAATCTTCAAAGATGACATACATCAAAAATTAAATAATCTACACATGCAAAATTCTTACATTGTTGGGTTTTGGATCAACACTACCATTTTCTTTCCTCTACTCCATGGAAGCTTTCCATTTCAACAATTCATCAATAGTTGATTTCATTATTCCAATTTCCTTTTATTTTTCTTGAAGTTCCTTATCTTTTTCTCTCATTTTCTCTTGTGTATTAAGAAATTCCTTCTTGTAAGCGTGGTCTTCTCCAAACAATTCAGTTAGAGTGACTCCCAAGCCAACCCCATGTACATGACCCCTCCTCTTAGGCCCCAACACTATAGAGATAGAATCATGCTTTGTTGCATATGCAGGAGACACTGAATTTGATTGTTCTAATTTGATTTGTTTCTAGCAATGTTAAACATTTCAACCGATTAATATTAGAAAAAAAATTAACAATCAAAAAACAAGCCTCAATAATACATACAAGAATAGGTTGAGAACTTACTATTGTCTATGCAATAGATGATGACATTGGAGTGCCATCCTTCTTTGTATGGCATTTCACCCACACTTTATCCCTATTTATAGGCCTATCATCTGGATTGCGAGCTTGTTTCTAGTCATGACAAATGCAATAGTGTGGATAATTATATTTGATATAATGTTACCCATGACTATGTTTATAATTGCTAATTGTGAACAAAAAAAATAGAATCCATTACAACTTACAAGGTAACATTTGACCGTAAAGTAACCTCTACGACCAGAAGTGTGGGTCTCCCATTCTATTGCACTATTTTCCTTATTTATGTTTTCCTTCTCTTGCAACTCAATAAAAAATGTGGATGCTTAGATTAAAGTTAACTGCATAATGAAATATTTAAAATCACGTGTCATTCAATTATAACGTGCATACTTCTCTTTAATTTTTACCTTGAATTTAAGGTCAGATCATATTCTAGCAAATTCAATCCAATCCATTTCATTTACTCCTATAATTTCGGAGGCATTGAGATATTATTGTTTTACACCACTTTTATACTGAAGGATCTACTTGGAAGTTGCTCTACAAAAGATAAATAGTTCATTATTAGACACAAACTATTATTTGAAAACAAATATGTCACACACATGGCCAACATGCATCAACAAAATTATAAAAAAAAATCCAATCATTATTTGGTTGATGCTCACATTGATTGCATTCCATGTGTCTTTCTTCAATGCTTCAAGCACTTGTTTCCAATCCATAAAATTAATGCCTAGAATTTCTTTTGCAAGGACACCTATATAGGAGGTAAATTTATCTGACCCTAAACCAATAGGTTGGCGCCTCTCATTAACTTGATTTTTTGGTAATGCAGTTCCCTCTAAAGTATTTCTAAAAAGACATTTTGTTGGTCCTCTACCCTTTCTTTTGGCATTTGTTTCAATAATATCTTGATTAGATGCACCTTCCCCTTCCAAACCATGCTCTTGTTGTATTGATGGTTCCTGTTGAACATTTTCTGGAAAAATAAACCATTCCAATTTAGACAATGAAAATATTGATTCCTTAATAGAAATTTTTGAAGTACTTTTGTGGAAAATATAAAGTTGTGAAGTGATCATACCTTGCATTGATTCTTCTACCTTTTTCTCAGGACTATGTTCAACATCATTGTTTTCACTGCTATGGTAACTAGATTGACATTGTTGAGGGACAGTGGAATGTGATGCTATCGTTTCTGGTATTATTTCCCTTGTTTTATCTCCTATTGTATACTGATATTTTTATTAAACACTATGTTTTTTAAATGTTTACCTAAAATTGTGTCACATCTATTATTGTCAATTTCTTTGGTAGTGCGCCTTGCCTCTGTGGTTTTAGATACCCTATGTAAAAGTGATTTGTTTTCCATTCTTTGATGCATTTTTCTACCTGCAAATATGGATTGCAACAATTGAACAAAGTAATATATACAAGTATTGAAGAACAGAGAAAGCACAATAATCATTAAAAATATATTGAAGTCCAAAACAAAAAGATGTTATACCTAAAAATTCAGATTTTCAAATAAACTACAAAAAAAAATCCCATGTTTGAGCACATCCTTACCATTTCAAAATTAAGCAAAACTAACATATTCAATAAAAAACCAGCATGCAAAATAATCAAAGATGGTTGCATGATAAAAACTAGCATTCAATAAATATATCCCATGGGATTTCTTCGACAGGGCATGCCAATAGGAACAATCAATGTGCAGGGGAGGCGTTGTCTTACATCTATGAGATACACAGTCTTTCAAGTTAACAATGGGATACAGATGAATATTATCCCAGACTATTTACGTATGCAAGAATTGCGGTAGAATATCCTCCATAAGATAGAGTGATCCATTAATTTTTTGAAATATAACAGGGCCATATTTAAGTGTGACAATGGTGCTTTAATAGGAATCGAACTCATGACTCTAAGAGAAATTATCAGCAATGAGGACACATAAAACCTCACAGATAACTCGTGGTCTGTTTGGCATGATTATAATCAGGGATGGTCTGCTATGTATTTGTGATTCAATATTCCATTGAAATTAGCTTTTTTGTTTTTTAATTATGTTAGTGGTCTCCATTGAATTCCCAGTGACTGCACTTAAATTAAAATAACCACCAGTAGTTATCCCTTGTACGCTCATGAAGGTTATGGTTTGCACAAATGCAACAACGATGGATGACCATGACTGTATATTGAACTTTCAAATTCGTCAATGTAATGACAAGTGATCTTGCGGGATAACGGGGCCATCTTCAGGACATGCCATCTTCAGGATAGCAGGGCCATCAGAATATACGCCTGACATATTTCTACATATGTAATTTTTTACTCTTTTGAGAAATAAAATTACAAAGATGCAAAATAAAAATAAATAAATAAAAACATGTTTCTTGATAAATCAGAGGAAAAAACATGGAGCTCGAAAGAACATTAAGATGAAACAGATGCAGCTACATCTTACCCCTCACCACGTTGATTTTTCAAGGCTTCCTCTCTCAAACCGAGATGAATTACGATGGCTACCTTGGCAAGATGCTCCAGCTAGAAATAAATCCTGGTTTTCAAAAGAAATCGCACGGAATAGAGACAGGTTATGCTTGCACATAAACAACAAGGATTGCACTAGGATTTGTGAAAAACATCAAAACTGGTGGGAGATCAAAATCCGCGCACTACATTTTTCCACAAATGGGCAGTAGAATCACAAGATATCCCAAGCTATCTAAGTGTATTTGAGATTTTGTAATTCCTAGTACATGTCGATCGAAGGGTCTTCCTCAAGAAGCAATTTATTTCCCTTTTCAATTTCGTAAAGATTTCAAATACTAAGTTTCTTTATTTCAATTTCATAATAACTTACCTATTGTCAGTAAACGTCGATAGGCGTGATGGTTACCCTCTCCACGCAATGAACTATGGATCGTTGGTGTTATTAAATCCTGTGATCTTAGTCGTTAGGGTAGTCCCATTTCTGACGCATGGCTTTCATTCTCTGACGAGCATGATCTAAGATGGGGGAAGATCTGGGCCATTCATGCGCCAAATATCCTCCGTATCCCCACAAAAATTCATTCTGATGTGAATGGCTGCCATCCGTGCTCCATTTCCCCATGGATCATCCAAATCTTTGATTTTGGCCTCCTACGGCCACGATCTATGCTGGCATTAATATTCATCGTCTACGCGTCCTTCCTCCTGCAGCGCGTACTTCACGCCTCTGTCCCCACTGATGGTTTCGATCGCTAGCCAAATCAATATGGATGACCGAATATTCCCTCCCAATGACGATGCCCAAAAAATGCATCAAGACCATACACGAGTTGGCCTCTGGTGGATTTTGATAAATCCATACTTCCAAGTCCATATCCCTCTAAAATTATAAAACTATCTTCATAATTACTCGTGATGTGATGATGACAATGACTTTAACAATATCATCAATAAGATTTATCATATGATGGAGGTGGACTTGGAAGCCCACCTTTGAAGAACAAGGACATTTATATGAACTTGGGTCAAAATTGACTTCAATAAATTTTTGTCTATCAATCTAGTATTCCCTTAAATCTTGTATCCTAGGATTTTGGAAATGCCTCCGTGTAATTGATCCCTCAAGTATTTCAGAGGCCAAATTGTTTTATGTTAAATTTCCTTGCAAAACACCTTTGGACAATGGAATGAGCTTGAACTCTATACTTTGTTGTCTCGAAAGAAATAAATTACACAATGAATGAATGGGAAAGGGATGTGCTTAAATATTTTATTTAGATAGGGCCCAATTTTAACACTATAAATATTTCCCTCGGGAAAATATTATATTTTCTAAGGAAAGAGGCTACATAATACCTAATGGGATAAGTTGTCGAGGAAATTATTTGGTATGAGTTGGAACTTAACTTAGGAATAAATGGCACTACCCATAAGACATGTATATGGGAAATGACTAGATAAATTTGATAATGGTTACCTACATGTGATTCCTTATGATGTATGAAAATTGAAAAATGGAATACATAAGATTTGGTTCCATATCAGAACCTAAACAGAAATTATTAATAGGACTTTATGCATAGTTTCAAAACAAGGAAGTTAGTCGAGGCTATTAATACTCCAAATTTTGGTCATTATAGTCTTTAAATACACTGCCTTTAAGAGAAAAAAAAAAGTGTCAATCAAACTAATGAGCATATATTAGGTAGAGAAGGGCGTGAAGTAAAGGGAGTAAGAAATATTTTGGAAGAAACATTAAGAAGTATATCTAGAAGAAACAATCGAAATGATTATACCTTAGACTTAGACACAATACTTTAAGTACAGCCAAATGGTGGAGAATTGTTTGATGCTTGATATGCTTAATAGACAATGTTATCCAACAATGTATGAAGCATACCATTGGAGGGAGTGTGTTTAAATTTTCCCATCACTAAATCAAGGGATATAGTGTACTACATTATTGTGTTCCAATAATATCCATAATGGGTTTGTCCTAGTGAACAAGGCAAGCTTGTCCTCCTCGTTATTGGATTGAATTTGATTAGCATGAAATGGAGGAGGCGGCTTCAAAAGTAATTTTGGCATCTGGCCAAATCTATATCATTTTTGTCCTCACTCCAAGTCATTCCCACTTGAAACATGCACACAAGTAAGCAAGAAACACATTTATCAAACTTTCTACTAATAATTGCAGTAATTAAATGGGATTCCAAATTCGTTATTACCTAAATAACTACATTCCAATCTCAGATTAGTCCTCCACCATATACACTAGTGAATGAACGCAAAGTCCAATAAAAATGTTTTTTTTTTTTAAGGTGGGGGGGGGGGGTTGGGAAGAAGAGGGATAACAACAAATATAAAGTATTTGTTGGAGTACCTCCTTTGCCAAGTCTTAGATTACTCCAATATACGACATTGATAAGAAATCAATCTTCCGTTGCTTCTCCAACTTGAAGGGAAAGGATAATTCATCGAATTAAGGTCTTGACTCAATATTGGAAAGACAATAAATAAAAAATAGGAGGTTCCTAATAAAAAATGGGATGTAAAAACCCTAGTCGATTGGTTCACAATTCCTCCAGCATAAGGGTATGATACTATTGTGGTGCCCCTTCCCAACCTTGATGCCTAAACTAATACTTGCATAATATGGAAAAGGTGGCTGGTATGGGTCTTAATTGTGTCCAGGCGTACTTTCTATATCAAAAACCTATTAATATTGAATGCACAATTAATGAAACCCTTTATATTTTTTGCAAATTTTCCAATGTCCCCATGTGATACTTTAAGTAAACATGCGAGGCCTAGCCATTTGCTAGAGGGAAAGTCATCGAACGCAAGCAATATTAAGTTTTTTAGGGGGAAATCCAGTGCCTTCGATGGATTAGAGGGATAAAGTCATATCTTAGGAAGTGGTCAACTTGATACCCCCTGAGGTCAAAAGAATAACTAAGGGATAACATGCATTTAAAGGAATGAAATTTTGGTGAATGGATCAAGGTGAAGAATACTATAACTAGATCAATAAAGGCACTCTCGATGGTTGTCCTTATGGTGTCGATTGCATCTTTAAACATGGACCTATAATAAAATAGCTGAGTTTATCATTGTTTAGAATTAACAATGGCCTCAACAAGCTGAAGCAATATTCCTTTACTTTCCAAACCACTTGCTTTGTCATTTAAGCGTTGACTCTACGATATGTATATTCTATTGTGTGTTTATGTTTTGTATTCTTTTTTAAATTGCCTAAACATGGGATTTGAGGTTTTACGAAAACAAATTGTATAATTTTGAATCGCACCAACGTCCTATATATATTGAGGGTACCATGATTTGTGGCCCATGGTCCAATTTAAAGAATCCATTTTTATTTTTAATTAAGTGGTCAAATGCCCTGCAAGGCAACATGCACTAGATATTCATCTATTCACTATAAAGATTTTGCAATAGTTTCTATATCCACACATTTAATGTTTCATGTGCAAGTTTATGTTTGTCATGGGAAATAAATATGGATGTATTCGATCCACACTGAGTAGGTCTTGTTCTGTTGTAGGCTTGGAAGTTATAAATTTACATTAAGCTTATAACTTATGCAGACGAACCTCTATAAGAAACATTTATAATTGTTACTTATGTTTTCCAAACGAGAAGAAAACAATCCCAAAAATAATTAACATCCCATAGTTCTTTGCTTGCATTTATCGAGAACTTCTTACTATCATTAATGAACACTAATATGTTGAAGCTAAATCATGCCTCATGATTAGGTACTTCTTAAATATCCCCTTATAAGGTTCTAAACCTAAAATATCCTTGGCCAATATTCTCTTGAATTTGAAATGGGCCTAACCAAAAGTATCAAAACTTTGAGTGTTTATATGGAAGGAGTTCTAAGATATTGGATGAAATTATCAACAATCAAAGACCAACTTCATACAAGTCTAGGTTAGGATATGAACAAGAAGATTCGAGTTCAATATACCTAATTGTTTCAACCCCCCCTCTCAGTGTCATCAAGAATTCCAACAATTGATATCATAGCTTGGTCTTTCAAGAACAACCTAACAGTTGGAAGGTAGATTATTACGCAGATATGGAGAGACAGGAAGGACTCTCTACAAACATAGAACCAAAGTTCGATGGATCAAATTAAACCTTCTCGAGCATAAGAATGTAAGTGCACTTGCAGTCTCTTAGAGTTGATGTTTGGAAATCTGTTGAGAATGGATACAAAGTTCCCAAGGCCCTATCAATTGAGGAAACTGACAAAAGATTGTATGAATGCAATGCAAGGCCTAGGAATGCAATACTATGTGGTTTGGCAGACTCGGAGTTCACCAAGGTTATGCAATGTACCTCAGCTAAAGAAATGTGGGATAAGCTTAAAAACATCTATAAAGGACATGAGAATCTTAAGAAGGAAAATCTAAAATTCTATTTAGGACAGTTTGAAACTCTAAAGATGAGGGAAAAAGAAAACATTGTATCCTATTTTCTTTGCGTGGATGAGATTCTCAATGCTATCAAAGGTCTTGGAGCAGAAACTTATGAATAAACAGTCATACAAAAGGTATTGAGATCCTTGCAAACAAAGTTTGAATCCAGCCTATCAGTTCTAGAAGACATAAGAGATTCTTGGATAAATTAACAATGGATGAACTTCATGGGATTTTTACTGCATATGAAATGAGAATTGAAAAGGAGAATCCTTCTAGAAAGGAAGCAGCCTTTAAGGACTCTAAAAAGACAAAGAGCGGCAAGCATGAGCAAAGTAAGACTTCCTCTAATGAATTAGAAGATGAAGAAGCAAACTTTGCGAATAAATTCAAGAAGGGTCATGTCAAATACAAAGGTAAGTGACCTTTCAAGTATTTTGAATGGGGTAAAATGGGTCACTTTACCTCTAAATGCCCTTACAAGGAAAGTATAGATAGTGATTATGAGGAATATTCTGACCATAAGGAAAGAAGGAGAATGCACAAAGGAATCAAGTTTGAAAATAAGAAGAATTTTTTTAAACATAAAAGGAGTATGTACTCCAAGGAGGACAGTAGTTCATCTAATGAAGATTACAGTGATGATGATCCAAAAGAAATGTTGTTCATGGCAATTGAAGAAGATCTGGAGAATGAATATTCAGAAGAAGAAGAATTAGTTGAAATATATTTTGAGGGATAGATTATAAGTTCCGTGGAATAACTAAAGAAATCAAGAAATAAGAATAAGCAATTAAAGGAGAAACTAGTGAAGTATGAAGAACAAGTAGAAGAAGTCGGGATAGTAGAGGGAAATATGGCAGGGAAGATAAAAGAGAAAGAAGAACTGTGTAAGAACTTGGAGATTGAAAATATCTCTGTAAGAAAGGAAGTACAAAAAGTAAGTACTCACTTAAGCTATCAACAAAAGTTTAAACCCTTGGGTTCATGGGATTTGTCCCATTTTGGGATTAAGTCTCCTACTTGGAAGCGTTTGCTATCCACATATCTCTTCTCAAACCAGTGCTTGACCAATTGTTGATATACACTAAATGTTCTCTTAGCTTTCTCCCTTTCCTGATATTCCAGTTTCAAGAGTCTAAGTATCAATCATTTTTGGCATGACCAGACAATTGGGCTCCCTAATGGACTGGGCTAGTTGGAGACAGGTTAGGAATATGTTTAAGGGAAGTATAGCCTCTACTCCATAGACTAGCTAAAAGAAAGGTAAGGGACCTAGCTAATGATGTCTTGGGTGTTACTCTGTCTACCTAAAGGGTGTTTGGTAAGGCTTTGTGATAGTTCCTTTGATGATCCATTGTATTTTTCTTAAGAATTCAGATTAGGTTTTTCTTAGTGGACTCTACAACACCATTCCATTGAGGTTTTTAGTTTGCAGGGTACCTTACCTTAATATATTTTCCCAAAGCAAATTTGGTTAATTTTAATGACGAAAAAATATTGAGCATTATCAAAAACTAGAGAATTGGGAACACCAAACCTGGTAATTATACTTTGGGATTCTAAGAAGGATATCACTTGGTTTTTATTGAAAACCTTTATGGGAACCAATTATGTCCATCTAGTAAAATAATCAATTACTATCAAGATGAATTTATGATGATGAGAGCAGTTGGGATTGATTTCCTCTATAATGTCCAGACCTCGTTTTTGAAATGGACTTTCCAACAAAACCAGATGGAGTGAGAATGATGGATTAGTTTATCTTCTTGCATCTCTCTACTATTAAATATACAGCATCAGGAGACATTCTCAAAACTAATCTTTTGTAGCCAAGATTGATCCTCCCGTATAGAGGTGAGCACCTTGATTGCCTTCCGTGTAAAGTTTATTCCTCCCGTATAGACTTGATCAAAGTAATGATGTTGTAAAGTCTTGTTGGACAAGACTCCGGACTTGTGTGTCAATTCATGATTATCATGTGAATCTTCTGTGTAAAGGTATCCATGAGATGGACCTCCCGTATAGAGGTGGACCTCTTGTATAGAGGTGGACCTTATGTATAAAAGTCATGCTTTACTTGTTAAAAGCATTTAATGTTGTGTGATGTATTATTAACCATGATCACCAGACTGTTATTAAGTCTCCTTTAGAGATTTATCACCTCTAAAGTGAATTACTTTAGCATATGATCAATTGGTCCAAAATAATATAATATGATCACAGCATGCAATAATTCTTCTTAGTATAATGTAATGTGATGGATAATTAAAGTTAGCACATATTAACCATGCAGTAAGAGATAAAGAAATAAAAGATAAAGCATAGAGATCAAGAGAGTTTGAAATTGCCCATGCGGACACTTCAGCGAATTAAAGAGAAATCGAATTGTTAAAGCTTCAGTTATAAAGCCTCATTTAAGTATCAATGTATGCCTCAATCAATGCTTCAGTTAAATCATCAATTAAATATATGCCTCAGTTAACTAAAGAACTTGTTGGCACCAGAATCTGCCCTATCAAAAATTTGAGATTCTGGCAGCACGCACGTAAAAAAGGACCTCGATTTTCACTGCTGGAAAGTCCACTAGCATTTTTGCAAAAAATATGAGTGTTCCAATCAACCTGGTCAATTTATTATTACTTCAATTTCCATCCAGGTCAATTCTTAATGAATACCTCTAATTTCCTTGTTCGGTGAGGAGATCAGGCCTTTTTCTTAAAATAATATTTTTTATTGAAAATTAGAAATTATTAAATAGTAATTTTATTTTAAAAAATAAAGTTATTATTTAATGGTTTTATAAAAAATTAAAAATTATCATTTTATGGTTTGCTTTTTGTTTTTGAATGCCTTTTAATAAAAAGCATAGATTTTTGTTTTTTCTTAAAATAATATTTTTTAATGAAAATTAGAAATTATTAAATAGTAATTTTATTTAAAAAATAAAGTTATTATTTAATGGTTTTATAAAAAATTAAAAATTATCATTTTATGGTTGCTTTTTGTTTTTGAATGCCTTTTAATAAGAAGGCATAGATTTTTGTTTTGGAACATTAATCACCATCCAAAGTCAAGCTTCAAACTCCACGTCAAGTCAAATACCCAACGCATAAGCGTTCAACCCAAGAAATCAAGAGTCTAAGCCTGTCACGATTGAAACGCACAGCATCTCTTATGCACTACGCATCGAGATTAAGGTCAAACATTTGGCCATATACGCCATAAATTACGGTTTTTTATTATGAATATGGGATATATCTCATGGTCTTAAAACCCAGGCGCCAACAAATTATTATGTGTTATGACAAGTAGTCAAGTGCCCTGTCAAAGATATGTCGACAACCTACTGCCAATCAAAGAACCAAAGCTGTCGAATTCCCAAATGCCTGAGATCCAATACACGGGTGTTAATCCCAGTTTCAATGGAGACCATCCATGATAAATGCTTGAGATTGATACCGTAAACTTACAGCACTCGTATCATTTTTGTAATGTCAATACCAAATGTCAAACACCCGAATCAAAGCATTAATTTGTCAAGATAATTTCACAAAGGATTAATTGTTCACAAAGGATCGTCCAGGGGCCAAGGCTGGAAGAATGCGATTATTTTAACATAATGCCAGGATGAACTTGGTATCTTTATGGAATATACCTTGGCTGGTGCATATGCAGGGGCAAGGCGAGTAGCTTTTCCTGTAACTTGAATGTTCTGTGGTTTATTTTAAACTGTCATTTTTATGAATTCCTTCATGTGGATGTTATCTTCATGAATGCTCATTTGGTGATTGAATGTTCTCGATATCTGAGTTTAGAACGTTTTTATACACTTAGTATTTTAAACACTGTATGTGACCGAACAGTCTGTTCCACATGCTATCATTAAGCTTTGAACTTGAGCCATATTTGGTGTTTCTTGCTTCAATCTGGTCATCCATTGCTTATTACAGAGCCTGATGTTTCCAGTTGTCTTACACTTTCTCTTCCTGCAATTTTCTCTTGACACCTTGCACAACCTATCCTACAAATCCAAATTCCAATTTCGAGGTGCCTAAACTTTGTGCTTAGCAGTCAATGCAAACTTTAGGACTAACAGAACTCACAGTGGTCACTTCAAATAAATCAATCAGCATGATTTTAGTTAACCAAGTGTTAAATAAGAAGGACTAGTTAACTAAATTGTTTTCACTTTAGTTAAACTAAAAGACGACACTTCAGTAAATCAAGGAGAATCAGTTAAATAGAGTTAAATAAGTGACAACAAAGAAGATCTAGTTAACTAAGTGACGACACTTAATTTAGCCACCTAACTAAGTGGGCAATATTTCAGTTAAGAGGCAATTTCGTCCTAAGTGATATCTCAGTGAGATAAAAAACTTTGCATGAGAAGTGGGGTGCACCTCTACATACAAGATTAATACATCCAGTTTGAGGGTGAGTTCATGCTGAAGTTAGAAGTTAAAAATATAAGAGAAGAATGGATAAATATTTTATACGGGATTGATGAATCCAATTTGAAGCGAATTTATTCTCCATTGAAGGCAAGGCACTTCTCTTTGTGCAGTGTATTGTCCGTTCTTGTTATTGTTGTGTTGGGCACACATCCGATTGATCTCTCTTCTCTATTTCTTATGTATCTTCATCAAGAGTGTTTGATGATCTCTTATCTTTCAAAAGCAATATGCTATGTTGTAAAAGAAATCATTCTCTGCTATCCATTATATTATACTGAGAAGAATTGTTGGGTTTTTTTTTTCTCATAATTTTGAGGATTTTCCCCAGGGTATATCTTGTGTTATGGTTGTATGAATTTCATGGATTGAATTGTCTCATTTCTTCAAGTCTCTGCATATAAAAGAATTAAATATCAAATCTCAACCAAATATTAACATGGTATCATAGCTCAGGGCATGAAGGAGCTCAGTTTTGCATGCCACCTAGAGCCTACGTTGATCCTGAGAAGTTGAGCACAAGATTTGAAGACTGTGGCATCAATCTTTGTATGACCAAAAGACCATCTTGAGGGCACCTCAAAATTCACCACTTGGAAGGATAGGATTCTCAAAATCCTAGAAGAACGTGACTTGGATGGCTACGTATCCACTGTGGTGGAGGATCCTACATCTAATGCAGGGCGCATCAAATTCAAGAATAATCAAGCTAAGGCCAATTGGATCATCTATGATTCAGTAAAAGATAACTCGATGCCCATGATGACACCGTCGAAGACCGCGAAAGAATTTTATGATACATTGACTAATCTATATGAGAAGAAGGCCCCGATTCAAAAGAGGGCATTGAATAATAAGCTTCGAAACTTAAATATGGAGACAGATGAGATAGTATCTGCCTACTTCTCCAAGATATCTCAAGTAAGAGATCAGCTTTCTAGTATTGGAGTAGTGGTGGATGAAGATGATCTTCTCCAAACCACTATTGATGGTCTCCCATCCTCATGGGAGACATTCTTGGCTGTCATAAATGGTCAAGATGTACAACCAAAATTTGAAAGGTTGTGGCATGACTACCTTCAAGAGGAGGGGTGAATCCAAAGCAAGTCGGTGTGCATCAAAGAAGAAAATATTTCCCTCATGACAAGCATGAAAAAAGGAAAGAAACCCTTCTTCGAAAAGAATTTCTCTCATCCAAAGAAGAAGGACTTCAACAAAGGCTTTGACAAGTCAAAATATATATGCTTCAATTGCAACAATAAATTCCATTTATCAATAGAGTGTAAAGCAAAGCGGAAAGGAAAGTTTCATGCTTCTAATGCCATAGAAGATGAAATCTGCCAAAAGAATGCATCCGAAGAAAAGGAGACAAGAAGGGAGTATTACCTTATCTCATCCCTTTCGGGATCTGTCATCAAAAATGCAAACACATGATCTATTGATAATGGTGCATCCAAATATATGACCAGTTACAAGAGTGCCATCACCGATCTAAAGGAGAAAGAATTCACATGCATGGTAAATTGGGGGACAACTCAACTTATTCGATCCAAGGAGTTGGATCCATCTCATTCCAGTTGAGCACCAATGATATTCTACATGTGGAGTACATTCTATATGTTCCAGGATTGAAGAAGAACCTTCTTTTAGTTTTAGTTCTTGAATACAAAGGCTTCCTAGTTATATTCATGGATAACAAAGCACTTTTATGGCCAAAGAACAAAATACTAGAATCTACTGCTGTGATTGGAGTTCGATAGGGGGGACTCTACAAGGTACCTGGGAAATACATTCAAGCTATGATTCACAACACTATCAGGCCATGCAAGATATGGTGTCGAAGGCTTGGACACCTACACTACAAAGCGCTACCAGGACTTCAAAAGATGGTAAAAGGTATTCCTATATTTGATTTTGAGCATGATAGTGTATGTCGGGGTTGTGCACTTGGGAAGAATGTTAAGAAAAAAATTTCTAGCAGTTATACTAGATCTAAAGGAATTTTAGATTTAATACATTCCGATGTATGTGGTCCCATGTCATCCCCCTCCCTAAATGGCTTCTTATATTAAGTACTGTTCATAGATGATTTTTCTAGGAAGTCATGGATTTATTTCATGAAGGCTAAAAGTGAAACTCTAAGAAAATTTAAAGATTTTAAAGCCCTAGTTGAAAATCAGAAATAAAAGCACATATGTGCATTAAGGTCTGATAACGGAGGTGAATTTGATTCACATTCATTTAATGAGCTATGTAGTGATGCATGAATATGTAGACAGTTAACGGTACCATACAACCCTCAGCAAAATGGGGCTGCTGAAAGAAAGAATAGAACCATATGTGAGAATGCAAAAGCCATGATGCATGATCAAGATATGTCTACCTCATTATGGGAATAAGCTACCCATATAGCTGTGTACATCCAGAATAGAAGCCCACATGTCATTCTAGATGAGAACACACCAAAAGAAGTGTTTACCAGTGAGAAGCCAAATATCTCACACTTGAGGATCTTTGGGATCGTAGTATACATTCATGTACCGAAAGAAAAAAGAACAAATATGGATCCTTCTGGAAAGAAGGGCACCTTTGTGGGTTATAGCGAGTCATCCAAAGCATACTGAATATATGTACCTGGTGAGAGACACATTGAATTTAGACGATATGTTACCTTCCATGAGGAAGCTGCTTTCAGAAGAACGAAAGAGATTCAATGTGATTCAGAGATGGAGGATCCCGAGTTTGATTCTCCCCCTTTCAGAGTTTGAGAGGGAGAAACCAGAAGATGCCTCAGATTTGCTAGCTCCTGAAGAACCATTAGAATTGGTTGAGAGGTCACCTGATGAACCTCCCACTAAAAGAAGATATGCTTGGTGCCAAGACATCTTACAAAATGTAGAGAAACATGGAGCACCAACAGGCTCATCCAGAGAGTGCAAGCAACCTGACAGATATTCAGGGTATGTTGCAGTGATGAGTCACATCAGTTATTCGGAACCATCCGCATATGAAGAATATGCATAGAAGCAAGTTTGGAAAGATGCAATGATATAAGAGTATAACTCTATAATGAAGAATGATGTTTGGCAGGTTGTTCCCAAACTTTATGGGAAGTCCATTGTGACTTCCAGATGGCTTCCCAAGATAAAGCATGCTGCGGATGGTAGCATTGA
The DNA here is from genome assembly GCA_027924585.1 of Larix kaempferi. Lineage (NCBI taxonomy): Eukaryota > Viridiplantae > Streptophyta > Pinopsida > Pinales > Pinaceae > Larix > Larix kaempferi. The sequence goes on along the minus strand of BSBM01001409.1, from coordinate 1,885,793 downwards.
GAAGTATAAAGCTAGATTCTTTTCCATAGGTTTCTCTCATAAAGAAGGCATCGATTATGATGAGACCTTTTCCCCTGTGGAAAGGTACACCACAATCCGACCAATGATTGCACTTGCATATTTTCTAGGATGGAAACTTCACCAGATGGATGTGAAGACATCCTTCCTTAATGGTGAGGTTGAGGAAGAGGTTTATATTCAGCATCTTGAAGTATTTTTGGTGCATGGGAAGGAGTCCCATGTTTGCAAGCTAAAGAAATATCTATATGGGCTTAAGCAAGCCCGGGGGCTTGGTACTCCAAAATTGATAGCTACCTTTAGAAATTGGGTTTCTGTAAGAGTGAAGTTCATCCAAATTTGTACTTCAAAGTAGTGAAAACCAACCATTGACATTGGTTTTATATGTTGATGATTTGTTTCTCACTGGAGAGGAACATCTTATTGCTTGGTGCAAGAGGGAGCTCACCTCATAGTTCGACATGAAATACTTTGGTCTAATGCACTACTTTCTTGGCCTTGAGATCTAGCAAAATAAAAGATGAAATTTTTTCTATCTCAAGGGAAGTACAGTGTGGATATATTGCGTAGGTTTGGCATGATAGATTGCAAATCTATGACTATACGATGGTTTCCAATTTGAGGAAACTTCATGGGTCGGGATTTGGATCAGATCCAGTAGATCCCACTTTGTATAGACAACTTATAGGCTCGCTAATGTACTTGATACATTCGAGGCCTAATTATGTTATGTCGTGAGCATTCTGAGTCAAATTATGTATGATCTGAGACACAGACACTGGACAATTGCTAAGCATGTTCTTAGGTACCTTCGAGGTACAATTTCATATGGACTCAGATATGTCTCCAATAGAGGAGTCATGTTACTTGATTATACAAACTCGGACTGGGGAGGAATCATTGTGGACCATAAGAGTACATCCAGCTACTATTATAGCCTAGGATCAACTATGATATATTGGTCCAGGAGGAAGTAGGGCTCTGTAGCCCAAAGCACTACTGAAGCATAATACATAGTTGCTAGTGTTTCCTGCCGAGAAGCAGTGTGGCTCAAAGAGCTACTTGCAGGGTTGTTTGGTGAAAATATTGAGCCTATAGTTATTAGTTGTGACAATCATAGTTCCATCAAGATTTCCAAAAACCCAGTGTTTCATGACAAGTTGAATCACATTGAAATGAAGCATCACTTCATCCAAGACATGATCCAGAAAGGTACATTGATATTGATGAGCATATTGCAGATGTCTTAACAAAGGCTCTGTCTGTGACAAATTTCAGGTACTTCTGAGACAAGCTTGCTATGGAAGAGAATGCCTCCCTCGCTGAGAGGGAGTGTTAAATATACAGCATCAGGAGACATTCTCCAAACCAATCTTGTGTAGCCAATATTGAGCCTCTCGTATAGAGGTGAGCACCTTGATTTCCTTTCGTTTAAAGGTTATTCCTCCCGTATAGAGGTACTTGATCAAAGTAATGATGTTGTAAAGTCTTGTTGGACAAGACTCTGGACTTGTGTGTCAATTCATGATTATCATGTGAACCTTTTGTATAAAGGTATCCATGAGATGGACCTCCCGTATAGAGGTAGACCTTCCATATAAAGGTCATGCTTTATTTGTTAAAAGCATTTAATGTAGTGTGATGTATTATTAACCATGATCACCATATTGATATTAAGTCTCCTTTAGAGAATTACTTTAGCATATGATCATTTAGTCCAGAATAATATAATATGATCACAACATCCAATAATTCTTCTTAGTATAATGTAATGGATAATTAAAGTTAGCACATATTCACTATGCAATAAGAGATAAAGAAATAAAAGATAAAGCATAGAGATCAAGAGAATTCGAAATTTCCCATGCAGACACTTTAGCTAATTAAAGAGAACTTGAATTGTTAAAGCTTCAATTATAAAGCTTCATTTAAGTATCAATGTATGCCTCAATCAATGCTTCAGTTAAAGCATCAGCTAAAGATATGCCTCATATAACTAAAGAACTCATAGTGGTCACTTTAAGTATCAATTAGCATGATTTCAGTTAACTAAGTGTTAAATAAGAAGGACTAGTTAACTAAAGTGTTTTCACTTTAGTTAAACTAAAAGACGACACTTCAGTAAATTAAGGAGAATCAGTTAAAAAGAGTTAACTAAGTGACAACAAAGAAGATCTAGTTAACTAAGTGACGACACTTAATTTAGCCACCTAGCTAAGTGGGAAAGCTTTCAGTTAAGTGGCGAGTTCATACTAAGTGATAACTCAGTGAGATAAAGAACTGCATGAGAAGTGGGGCACACCTCTGCATGCAATATTAATACATCCAATTTGAGGGTGAGTTCATCATGAATATAGAAGTTAAAAATAGAATAGAAGAATGTATAAATATGTTATACAGGATTGATGAATCCAATGTGAAGCGAATTCTCTTCTCCATTGAAGGCAAGGCGCTTCTCTTTGTGCAGGGTATTATTCGTGCTTGTTATTGGTGTGTTGGGAAAACATCCGATTGATCTCTCTTCTTTATTGCTTTTGTATCTTCAGCAAGAGTGTTTGGTGATCTCTTATCTTCCGAAAGCAATTTTCAATGTTGTAAAAGAAATCATTCTTTGCTATTCATTATATTATACTAAGAATAATTGTTGGGGTTTTTGTTCTCATAATTTTGAGGATTTTCCCCAGGGTATATCTTGTGTTATGGTTGTATGAATTTCATGGATTGAATTGTCTCATTTCTTCAACTATATGCATCTAAAAGAATTAAAGATCAAAGCTCAAACAAATATTAACATCTAGTAGGCGAGGACATTTTATGGCATAAGAGTGTGCACCTTTAAACACAAAAACACTATATTACCATATATTTTAACACAAAAACACATGTAATAAACTTACTATAAATCAACATATTAGATGATTTTAAATAAAATGACCATAAATCAACATATTAGACTATTTTATATCAAATGACTATAAATCAACATATTAGATGCTTTTAAAGAGATGGCGGAAAATATAAGAAATTTTAGTATTCTTAGGAAGGTTTTCGCTTATCATGAAATTTGTGTAAACTAGGGTGCAACTTGGAGATCGATCGAGACAAAAAGAGTCCACCTACAACCTGGAGATCAAGACAAACAGAGTCCACCTGCAACCTGGAGATCGATATAGAGAGAGTCCGCTTGCAAATCAGACGGTTGGATCCTTTCCCACTAGTCACAGATTGTTTCATCTACCAAGCTCAAAACATGCACTGATTTTCCTCCTAGCTAACTCCTAGGGTAATCTCATTCCCCCAAGACCCATATGTATATGCATATGGACAAATCCATATGCATACCCATCAACAACAAATGAAAATTTATCTATAGAGGTAGTTTCACTGAATTATATAGTTGGTTCAATTGAATAAGCAGCAGCTAGAGCACCTACTAGGGAAAAGGAAAGGGCGAGATAGGAAAAGGAAATAGAGACGCGGCAAAGACAAAGGCATAAGCATTTCATTGTGGGAGAAGAAGAGACAGGAGCAAAGGCCAAAGGAAGATTTAAGTCTAAGACAAGTGGTTCAAGGTCTATATTAAGCATACCTTATACCAGTGGGCTCTAGTTGATCCTATTGAAGAACTAGTAGATTCTTCAGTTGGTTCAGTAGTCGGTTCATAGGTAAAATATGCGCATATGTTATTAGATGATGAAACTGTAGCATACCTAGTAAAGTCAATGGTAGCAGATCCTACAAACTAAGGTTACTTGCAATTATCATACAAACTACATAAGGTGGCCTATAAGTGTATTGAAAAATATTGATTTGGACACACACTTGCACACTGCACTTCCTCATTGCTATTCTAACAAAAAAACTAGCTCTATCAGGGAATTGACTACTGGAGAATCTATTAGTTCTTCTAGTGCAACTGACCTGTGTAATGCAATATTTTACCTGGCCCACTGCCTGAAACTCTTCTCCCAAATCTATTCACCACTAGACTGTAGGGAGGAACTTGGGACATTTTTGGACTGACAAATCAATATGCCAATAATTTACATAGGACTCGGGTAATCATCGCTATTAAGACTAAAATGTAGGGCATTATAACTAGAAAAAGGGGATGAGAACCCAAAGTATTTGCATAATTTTTCAAATTATAGGAAAAGCTCAAACATCATTGCTCATCGCCCTATGTTAATTCTCCAAATTCAAACCAAAAACCATCATCCATTTTTAAGTATAAAATAATATGATAAGTATAGGTTGCTTAAAGAAGGGATCATTCTTGGTGAATGCATACAAGGGGAAGAAAAAATTTCCACTAATGTCAACCCATCAAGCCAAGAGAATTTTAAATGCTTCTGATACTGGAAGGCACAAAGAGTTGATGGATCAAAAGATTAGAGTGGCTCATTTTTGGAAGATATACAAGGATGATAGGGAAAATACTATAGAACTAGTCAAGATGGCATCATTATTCCCTAGCTTTGTAGATGATATGACCACTAAGAGATTAACATAGGAGCTTAAAGAATTTAAAGCCCTTCTTTTTTGTGTTAACTAGGGTATTCAAATTAACATGCAAATTTTGCTTTCTTAGGGTTTTCAATCCTCTCATGTGACACATATATTTCTATTTTGTTTATCCAATTGATGAGGTCTTGATCCTTGAGGCTTCTACTGAAGCTGCAAATATCCATTTTTGTTGCACCCTTCTTGTTCTTAAGCAGACTAACCAATTTTGCTCCTACATCTTCACTGAGTCTGTTTCTCTTTTTTCTGAATTTGATTCGGGGTCACTTTCTATTGATCCTTTGATCAGATGCTTATATTTTTTTGTTATGATTTTGAGATGGTTGATATGATATATGATTTTATCATGATTCTAAATGATCGAATGAACATGCAATTTAATGCATATATATATATATATATATATATATCATGTACTTGGATGAGTTGTTGAGTGTGACATATAGAGCAGGTATATGCGATACAAGTAGGCGTCAATACGTCACAGACTCAAAATGAGTCGCAAATCAGTGACAAGTGTTGATAACCTAGTAAACATATATGCTTATGTTGAAATCTTGGTAAAATATTTGATGCACGTGATGTGCATTGAATCTGGATGAGTCGGTTACATTGATAGGGGATGTCAAGCTATGATTCATTATTTGAAATCTTATGTTTAAAAAATTTGATGCGAGTGGTGTTTACGTGCAGGTGTCGGATGCGATTGCCAATCGATCCACATCAGGGGACAAGGCTGAACATGATACAAGCTAAGTCTATCCAATGTCGATGCGATGAGTCGAATAGAGTGAGAGAGGCTCTGACTCATCAGGTGCATGTTGTCATGAGGGTAGGTCGTAATATGGTCACTCACGAGGTATATCGTTGGAGGGCACACAATAAGGGCTCGGCCTTATTCCTCGGGAACCATTATTCCTCATTAGAGTAGGCAGGTTGAGTTAACGATGTCTCAATCGTTGTACCATATCCCCACCCGAGGGAATATCTGAAGGGCATGCAGGAAACATGGCACCTTGATATCCCTAGTCGCAACAAAAATGCGACAACTAATTGAACTAATAATTACTGGGAAAGAAAAATAAAATTAATAAAGTATAACTTGGCAAGATATTAAATAAAAATGAATTAATCAATTAATTTTAATGCATGTATTAAAAAAAAATAACAATTAATACTAATAATATAAATTAAAAAAATAACAATTAGAAAAATGTGAATAACCAAATTGGGTGGGATTTTAAAAGAAAAGCACAAACTTGGAAAAATAAACTAAAGCGGATAAAAAAGAAAAAGTAATAAGATAAAACACAAAGCAAAGCAAAAAGAAAGAGAGAAGGTAGGAAAAGTAGGCCAGTAATTATTAAAAAGAAAAATGAGCTTGAGGCTCACATATTTTCCTTTGGAAATAATTTTTTGGGAGTGCAGCTTGGGCTATGACTAGTGTGTAGGTGATTGATTGAGGTGTGATTCACTATTATGCAATAGGAATGGGATTTCATTAACAGTGAGACTGGTATTATAGTTCATTGGCTAGCCGCAACCTATTCCAATAATTGAAAGGTAATTTTTTAATTGTTTAGTTACCATTATAATTTGATGTAAATTTCAGTTGCTGAGTTGCAATTATAAATTAATGCATTGTGCTGCTTGACAAAAGAATCTGAATTTGTATATAGATCTACTTGGTAGATTGTTTTCACATGTATGATAATTACACTATTTAAACCTAAGTGCGAGCTCTCTTAATGAGGAGCACAGCCGCAAGGAGGCGCAAGCCAAACATTCTTTGCAGGAGATGTTGTATGTGTGCATTAACCAGAACTGTGCGACGTAAGGATGGTCAAGGGTGGCCTGTAACGTGGAAAAAGAAACGATTCCAAACTTAGAAAAAAATCAGATTGTATAGTTGTTTAAAATAACTTCATCAATTAAGATTTATTAAAGATTGTAATTTCATTAATTAATATTTAATAAAATGATGGTTTCAATTTTTACCCTTATAGATATATACTTGCTTGTAAAGCAAATGAAAGTTAGTAATATAAAACACACTGTTTTGTTTTATATGAGAGCTTTATATTTGCCATAAATCTGTTGTTTATATATAATATCTCAGTTTTATTATAAATGCTTTATATATATTTATATAAGAGTTTAATTTTATGCTTTATGCTTTATATATGTTGTAGTGAGTGAGTGAGTATATATATATATATATATATGCTTTGAATCACATAGCTTGGTTAGTAGGGTAAATTATAATAGAAATTTACTTAAAATTTATAATTTAGGATAGTTATATAATTCCATTTTAAGTTAGGGTAGTTGAGTTTAGGATACTTTAATATTTTTATAAATTGTCTCGTATACAAGCTTCTAAAGCTCGAGTCAAGTTATATTGAACATGGTATAATTTATTATATAGTTGTGGAGAGAGAAATATGATAAACATCGAATTGTATGATGTTATGTAAAAATTAGCAATTTATTGATTTAAGTATTCTTATTATTATTTAATTAAAATTGTATTTAATGGATAGTAATTTTGGAATTGATGGATGTATGGAACTCTTTATATTTATAATTTTATGAATTGTGTTTCAAGTTAATTTCTATTGACAATCATAATTGAATTACAATGTTGTGCATTGAATAGAAGTCAACATATGCACGTTGCTAGGTGCATGGTCATATGATAAAATTAATTGTCATATTTCTATGAAGTGTCATAGGACAAAAAAATTAAATGGAATAATTAAGGGGATCATGATATGTGGTTTGGTATCAATATTTTTATAGTTCATGTTTTCTTGATGTTTAAGAATATTAATATAACGCGACATTCAAGGTTACCTAGGAAAAGTAACAACAAAATGCTAAATCAATATGTCGATGAAATTCCTTAAGTTCAAGTGACCATATAATTATAGATGTCGTAGGATTCACGGCATAGGTAATGTGAAGGGTAATTAATCCATATGTTTTAACATAGATTTGAGGACAATTTCCTATTAAAAAAAATTGTGGTTGTCTGACGGGTCCCTACAATGCTAGGTGTATCCTATAGCTATAATTCTAAGAAATAGAGACTAGCTATCCTAGTGTTGATCCAAAACTGCATTGCATCCCTTTGTGAGCATAACTCCAATTAGTGGCAACACTATATATGGTGATTATTAGCACTCTCATATGTGTGCCACTTGGTGCATATTTTGATGTGGAGTGTGCTTTCATGTTTTTCTCCCCAATCTTGCGAATATTAAGATGTGTTGTGACTTGTATCCACTTCTAAGTTTGATTCAACAAAGGTTTAGTCCTCATTGTGGAGAAGCAATCATAACATTGAGTGTTGATATTTCAGTTTTTGCAAGGCTTATATTTGGCTATGTATCAAAGGGTCCTACAACAGAGTAATTGTGTACCAAACAATTTCATCCTCCTCATCTCTTATTCTAAATTTCAGTTCCTCCCCTTGCAAACCAATTTTGTTTGATTCCTTCCACCTCAGATTCAACTAAATTTTGTTCGTTCTTTGTAGGCATAATTTCAAAGGAGTTGGGATCTTATTCCCAAATGGACAAAAGAAGTTGGATGAAATTGAAAAACTGGTAGAATTTGTATCCTTGATTCTTCATTGTAATATAGCAAAAATATTTTAATTTTAACTTTTAATCATTTAAATTGATATGAGTTGAAAATTGGTTATGTGTAGAACATTAAGAGAATATAGAGATGGGGCTGATGATTTCTTAAAGGTTTCTAAGTAGCATTCCAAGAATAATATGACCATAAAATTCCCATGTAATAAATGTGGCATAGTGAATGTACAAACATTTGATAAAGTACGAGAGCATTTGATCTGTGATGGTATAATATAACAATATAACATTTGGTATTCACATGAAGAGAGCGTTCCCAATCAGGTATCATGAATTTTTTTTTTAATCATCCTGTCTCAAAAATACATATATTATAGTAAATATATGATTTATATTTATATGTGCAAACTCTATTTTTTTGTCTCCTGCAAATTCCATATGTGCAATCTATGTTGCGATTCTAATTTCATTAAAACCATAAAATAACTTACATGAATATTAATTGTCTTAATAACAGGAATATGAACATGTTGTGTAGCATGATTATGATAATCATGTTGATGAGTCTCCAACGTTGTTTCAAAATGATAATGAACTTCTTGACAATGATTATACAACCACTGTTGATGATGAAATGCTTCAAATGGTAAATGATGCTTATCAACGTCTTAATGAAAATATCAACAAGAGTTGTGAAAATGAGGGGTTGGAATCAACAGAGGTAATGAATGATGTTAATCGAAGTACCAAAAAACCATTGTACTCAGGTTGTATTGATTTCACAAAACTATCAGCAACCGTGAAATTATACAATCCTAAAGTGAAGAACGGATGGTCTGATCCAAGTTTTGGACAAATTTTAAAGTTGCAAAAAGAGATGCTTCCTAAAGATAATACACTTCCATATTCTGCATATGATGCAAAACATTTGATAAAATCATTTGGGATTACACTATGATATGATACATGCATGTACAAATGATTGCATTTTATATGGAGGAAATTATGAAAGTAAATATGAATTCCCAACGTGTAGAAAATATCGATGGAAGGTAGGTGATCAATATCAAAATGTACGTAAGGGTGTTCAATCGAAGGTGCTAAGGTATTTCCCCATAGCACCAAGATTGAAAAGAATGTATAGGTATGATTTTGAACACTTTGATTTTATTCAAGTTTTCCCTTTCTTGCATTATCTTTTGTATTTTTCATAGGGTATGGAAGCACATGATTTCCATGTTCTGATGCAACAACTCATCACAATAGATATACGACATGTGCTACCAAGTGTGGTTTGAAAGACACTATGTAAGCTTTGCTACTTTTATAGGCAAATTTGTGCAAAATCAGTTTCAACAAAGAGTCTTGACAAGTTAGAAAATGATATCGTGGATACATTTTGTTTGCTTGAAACGTAATTCCCTCCTTCATTATTTGATATAATGGTGCATTTGAATGTACACTTGGTGCGATAGATACAATACTGTGGCCCAATTTCATATAGATGGATGTACCCCTTTGAGAGGTAAGTAAAATTTTATTTTGTATCAAGCACAACAACAAAAAATATTTATTCAAAGCTTTTGGTATTACTGAAAAAATTGTGTTAATTTTGTATGAACATTAAAGTATATAAGATTTTTGTATGGAACAAAAATATGCTCGAAGGATGCATCTCCAAAAGCTACAGTGTGGAGGAATCAATAATTTTTTGTGTAGGATACCTGAAAGGTATGGAAACTATCGGAAGCACACCAAGATGAAATGAAGTATGGGATGATGAAGTTGAAGAAGTTATGCTTGATGGAAAGCCATTATCTACTTTAGTGCCTTCTGAATTGAATGACATTAGTTGGGAACAAGCCCATAGATGGGTTCTATTTCACACAAATGAAGTTGATCCATGGATAGAGTAAGTAACATGTTGACCTAAATTTATTCTTTTATTCATATAACAAGTTATACAACTTGAAGAGAACTCGACATTGTTTTCATTTTTGGGGGGGTCAATTTTAGTAGCTTTTTTTTACCTCTGTTTCAAAAAGTGTGTATACTGGTAGCACCATTTTTCATTTTGATCCATTTTTTTGTGATTTTGAAACTTCTTAGCCATAAGAAAACTATAACTTTTATTTACAAGGGAATTTTTTCAGAGTTCACAAAAAAAACTACATTTAGTAGCTAGTTATAATGCAAAAATACACACTTTTTGAATTGTTTTAAAATTTAGAGGCTAGTTAGAACGAAAAATATATGCATTTTCAAAGTTTTTATATTAAAATTTTATCTTAAAGAAGCCATTTTTGGGGCAAATTTCTAAAAGAAAATGAGAAAAAAGGCATTTCAAACCATTTTTCAACGTATTTTCCGTTATTTGTTGTATAAAAATGATACTATTTAACATTATTTTCGATAAAGTGATTATTCACATAAACTCAACAAAACGTATACCATATATTTCTAAATAGCATATTAAAAACATAACAGTTATTCTCAAAATAAAATCTTAAATTCAAAACATTACAAAAATATCTTATCAAAAAAATTTCAACTTTGACATTTTCCTCAACAATATGAAACTAATCAACAATATCATGCAGGCCAAAATATTCATCGAAATTGGCATTTTCTGTTGGTTGGCTCTCTTCCTGAACCTCAGTGTGTTCTTCCATTGGGTCCTCTACTTCTGCAAAATTCCCAAAGTGATCTTTTCCAAACATCCCTTTTAAAGGAAATTGAGGCTCTTTTGACATCTTTGCTACAAGTGACTCACTAAATTATCCTTTCTTCAAACCAACTTCCTGGATTTCATCTGGAAGAAATTTCATAGCATTAATTATTTGCTTGATATAATGGCACCATAGTGGATCATTATCAATGGATATGCAATTTATTCCTTTTCGTATCGAACATGCTATTGTTGTAACTTGTACCTAATCACCACACACACAAAAAAAAGTTAAATAGCATAATGAAACATAATTTAAAAAATATATATTACTGAATTTAGATTATGGCACTAGTTTCATATGTAATATCATTAATATTACCTAATCTCGAGAACAAATATAAAACCCAATCTCCTTATTTTGAAAAAATCTATGAGATAATTAATTAATGCTTGTGGCTTATGGTAGATATTTACGGTCTCTCCTTTCAAATCTCTTTCTTCATATGTCAACTTTTTAACCACGGCATTGATAAGACAATATTTGACTATATTTTTCTTCACTCTTTTCAATGATTAAAAGAGATTCATAGGTCTCATCTTTTGTCCAACATGCAAGATGTATGTTTTTAGTATCACTCATAAATGGATCATTGCTGGAGCTGCGAATATTAGGCTTATGCTTGTAATAGAAATAGATAAGAATCTAATTAACTTATAGAAAAATAAATTTGGTTCTAAATTCAAATCTTTAATAATACACTGCAAATATTTTACCAATACAGTTGTTTCCTTGATTTTGCTTTATCCTTGAAGGTTGTTAGCACTGATCCTCCTTGTACATCTAAATGGAAAACAAGAAATCTCCATAGAGGTGATGTTGTGACATCCAGAAATCTCGAAAACACTTTATTTAATGACTGGTATGTATAAGGCTCACAATCATAAGTAATGTTTTTGATATTGTATCAATGAGGGATATTTGCAATAACTAGGTGATAATCCTTTTTGGGAACAATATTTGCAATGTTGCAAAATCACCCAAAATCACTTTATATTGCATAGTGTCGAGCCCATTCCAAACGTGATGATCGAGGGTGTCATCAAATTCAATGTTTGCAATACATTGTCTTCTTTGTCGTTCTGTTTTGGCTCTTTGAATATGAATTTTGAAAGACTATGGTACTGTACTCGTCTTTGGCATATTTGAAAACAAAATTATATCTATAAGTAAAAAAATAGAAATGAATTGACTTAGAAATAAATAAAATAGAATATATCATAAATCATCATACATTTATGTATGCAACAACAAAAATGTTTTAAGTTTTCTATGGAGCTTGAATCTGGATAGTTGCATCTGACATCATCCCAACTCTTCTCACCCAACATTATAACCATATCCTCTTGTATTTCCATGTAAACCATATGAATACATGATGTAAAATAAATGACGTTTACAATCACATCTAATAATAACACAATGCTTAATTAATAAAAAATCTTAAACTCAAAAAATAAACTTTAAAACATAAAAACAACCTATAAACTTACTTTTAAAATTCACTACACATTTCCTCCATGGATAATTCACCTGACTTTACACGTGACAGTATTTTAGACATAAGTGTTTCATCCTTCACACCTTGCAATGATCTCCAAGGTGTTATAGTCATATATTCTAGCAAATTCTTTACGTCGGGGCCTCCTTGACTACTGCTCCATGCAACTGCTTTTATTTTTTTTACCTTTTTATTTTTTACGTCAATATTCTCCCACATGCTAAATATGTTGTCAATCAAATCCCATATGGGCCCCATTCTAAATTCCAACTGAAAATAGTTTCTACAGCTTTGAATGCATCACTTCATTTCAAACCTTTTTGTTTCACATTGTCCACTTTAATAGGGATACCTATTTCCATACAACATTGTTTCTAGAAATATGCATCAACTTTCGATCTATCCCCACCACGTATTTGTTCAAATTCATTGTGGATAAATATAAACATTTGAATGAATTTCATGGACATCCTATAGTAACTATCTGTGTTGTGATCCCATGCCAATAGTTTTGCTTCCACGTCTGTTAAACCAATGTAAATGATGCATTTCATTGTTTGAACAATAGAGTTTTGGGGGAACTCTTGCATCAATTCTCTTCTAGCCTCCCCATAATGATTCCCCCCAAAACATATAAGTTGTAATCAAAACATCTTGATTCATCAAATGCATCTCTAACGGGAACATATTTTGGTCAACAAGAACTAGGTATTCAACCACATGTGCATAGGGATTGTGCCTCATCAATGCTTTCAAGTTATGAACATGCAAGCGATGTGGTTTTCTAATTTGATACTTCTCCTAACCTTTTTTGGGTCTATAAATTTGCTTCACATTTAAATAAAATGTATGCCGATTGTGAACCAACTTATCCCTTCGATATCGATCTTGAATAGCATTTTGTGTTGTCTTAACAACACCATCATCTAGATCACCACCTGGAGTGATGATTTCCAAACTGTCCCCCGAGTTTTCACTATGATTTTCATCATTGGATTGAACATCTTGTCTCCTCCTTTTATGTCTTGAAGAAGTTGTATCTAAAATAACAACTTGTTTATCAGGAATGGAAACATCCTCATCCATAGTTCTTTTGGAAGAGTGTTTCTTACTCTTACCAGCGGAAGTAACATCCTCATCAGAAGCAATTCGTCGATCATGTTCAGTTGGGTGAAATATCCTTTTGAATGTAGCCTTCCTAGGTACTTCATTTGATTGTTGGATGCCTTTTTATTTATGTGCTTGCACTTTTTCAATATGAATAGTTTTCACTCATTTCTGCTTTGGTGTGTCTCCCTTCTATGGTGCTTCTCCCTTATGAAGAGAGGAATTAATGACATCCATCGGATTTTATTTTGTAGAGTAAATTCCATTCAAAGTATGGGAAAGTGGCATAGCAAAATCCTGCAAAATAAAAACATTATTGTATTAAATCTATTACATTGTCATATAATCCAAACTATAAGAAATTCAAAAAGATATAAAAATATAGAAACTTACACTCTTGCGCTCAATATCGTGCACGACTCCTGCACAAAATTATGTGAAAATTTTGTCGACCTTATAGTTTGAAACCTTCAAATAATATCGAAGTTTGAAATAGGTTTTAGCTTGTTTCACTAGTACATAAACAATGTCTTTACCCAACACCAAACAAATATCTCGCAACAATCCTAATGAGCGATAATCATTTTTAAGATATGCAAATCCAGCACAATATAAGTGAATACTATATGGGTTTCCTTGATATTTCTCTTTCAAAAACCAAGAATAGTCCATTTTCTCTTCATCTGGTGTGTGTTTCCATTCTCTAGCATTATTGGTTTTTAAATCATCACTGGATACAACTTCATCATGTGCAACATTCTCAGATGGCTCAACTCTTTTTTTTCGATGATCTCGCTCCAGAGATGTTTACAAATAGCTTTCTTGATGCCATTTTCCCTATAATCAGAAATTTAAAAAAAAAAATTAGTATATGTTTAAAAAAAAAATACTTGAACTTAAAAAAAAAAGTAAACATATAGTTACAAAAAGCATAATTTTTTTTTTAGTTTTAAAGGGGGGCCTAGAAGAGGAGCTTATCTCCTCCCTCATGTGCCCAAAGGCGAAGCCCTAAGACTCACCCCTTTGGGTGCACGACTCGTCCCCTTGGGCCCTTTGAGCACCCAATGCATAGCCCATGGACTATGCATTCCTTTTGGGGTATGCATAGTCCATGGGTAATGCATTGGGCACCCACCCCTTTGCGTGCACCCAATGCATAAACCATGGGCTATGTGTTGGGCGCACCCATGCCGAATGCATATCCCTTGGGATATGCTACAGGTGGGTGCCCAAAGGGTTCCTGGGGGAGGAGTGGAGCTCCTCCCCACTAGCCCGTCGCTTTGGGAAGCGAGGAGGATCTCCCCAGGAACCCATAGCGCCCTCCTGTCGGGCTCTGTGGGAACCCAAAGGGGGTCAGGGGGAGCAGAGCTATGCCCCCCCCCCCGAGGATCTCCCCAAGAACCCATAGAGCCCGCCTGTCGGGCACTGTGGGAACCCAAAGGGGGTCGGGGGAGCAGAGCTATGCCCCTCCCCCCCCCGACCCCATTTGGGAGCCCACAACGCTCTCCTGACCGGTGGCGTTATTCTCAGAATCGCGCTGCCCATTGGGCGGGTGCTCTGGGTGCCCAAAGGGAAATCCATGGCATATCCTGAGGGATATGCATATCCAATGGGCTATGCGATGCCCATTCAAAGGGGATCAAGGGTAGGAGTTTATCTCCTCCATCATGCACCCAAAGGGGCATGCCCCAGGGCCATCCTTTGGGTGCACGAGCCCTCGAGCCCAAAAACAAAATTAAAATTTACCCAGTCTTTTACAAAGGGCATGTCTAAGCCCAAACAAAAAATTTTAAAAAAAATTCATCAAACTTTAGAATATAAAAGTATTTTAAAAAAAACATTTACATTCCAAAAAAAAAATTAACTAACCTTGACAATATTTGAGGCTCTTCGATGGTATTCAAAGCTTTGTGGATCGTTGTTTGCAAAGGGTGACTGTAGAAAGCCAAACTGCGTTTATATAGCATAAAATAAGTTTTTTTTTTTACCGTTTTATGAATGTGGGATTAAAAAAAAACCATAAAAACACAGAAAAAACATTTCCAAAGGAAATATAAAATAGAAAGATTTATTATAAACAAAGAAAAACTAACTTTCAAAGCACTATTAAATTGCTCGAAATTTCAAACGTGAATAATAGAAAAACAAAATAGTTTATATGACTAATATTAAATTTAACATTATTCGCTTTACGAATGTGGGATTAAAACATGTGTAATTAGCTAATGCATTATTTCTAAATTTAAATAGGATGGCATTAAATGATATTTGGCTAGTGTTATGACTGTGGGTTTAAAAAAAAATGTAAATAACTAATATTCTGTTACAAAGATTGTATAGCTTTGTTTGCTTGTCATTTAATTAGTATTGTTACAATTTTTTATACGAGAGATTAAATGATTTTTAATAGTGTTATGATTACGTTAGAAATGTGTGATTTATTTTTGCAGGGAAATTTTGGAGGGGAAATTTGGAGGGAATGTTTGGGAGGGAAAATTTTGGAGGGAATATTTGGGAGGGAAAATTTCATTCTTTTAGCTATAAGATTGTTGGGGGTTGACAGTTGCACCATTGTAATTTTTGGTAAGGAGTGTGAGAAAATTTCATTCTCTTTTTATGGAATCAATCTCAATGTTTGAAGATGTACATGAAGATGGTGGAAATTTTCCTTCAAGTGAGGATTCCAAAGGCACCGATGATGATTTTTCCTCAAAGTGAGGATTTTAAAGGCAGTAATGATGATGATGAAGACCTTCCTCCATGTGGGGATTTTAAAGACACTAAGGAAGATGATGACAATTTTCCTCCAAGTGATGATTTTCAAGGCACCAATGATTATTTTGCTCAAAGCGATGATTTTCAAGGCACCAACGATGATTTTCCTCCAAGCGATGATTTTCAAGGCACTAACAATGATTTTCCTTCAATCCAGGATTTTCAAGGCATAAACGATGATTTTCCTCCAAGCCAAGATTTTCCTCCAAGCGAGGATTTACAAGACAACAAACTGGATTTTCCTCCAAGCGAGGATGTTGATGGGACCGATGATAATTTTGGTGAGGATGAAGGCACCAATGATGGTGTAGATGATTTTCCTCCAAGCAAGGATTTTAATGGCACCGATGATGATTTTCCTCCAAGCGAGTATTTTAATTGGATTGATATTGTTTCTCCCCCAAGAAATGATTTTGATGGCACCAGTGATGATTTTCCTCCAAGCGAGGATTTTAATGGGACCGATAATGTTTCTCCTCCAAGCAAGGATTTGGATGGCACTGATGATGATTTTCCTCCAAGCGAGGATTTTAATGGGACTAATAATGTTTCTCCTCAAAGAAGGGATTTTGATGGTATCAATGATGATTTTCTTCCAAGCGAGGATTTTAATGGGACGGATGATGATTTTGGTGAGGATAAAGGCACCAACAATGTTGAAGATGGTTTTCCTCCCAGCCAGGATTTTGATGGCTCTAATGATGATTTTCCTCCAAGAAAGGATTTTAATGGGACAAATGATGATTTTTGTGAGGATGAAGGCACCAATAATACTGAAGATAATTTTCCTCCAAGTGAGGATTATGATGGTGGCGATGTTTATTTTCCTCCAAGCGGGGATTTTGATGGTAGTGATGATGATATTCCTCCAAGTGAGTATTTTAATGGGACATATGATGATTTTGGTGAGGATGAAGGCACCAATAATGGTGAAGATGAATTTCCTCCAAGCGAGGATTTTGATGGCACTAATGATGATTTTCCTCCAAGCAGGGATTTTGATGGCACTGATGATGAATTTCCTCCAAGAGAGGATTTTAAAGGGACAAATGATGATTTTGGTGAGGATGAAGGCACCAATAATGGTGAAGATGATTTTGCTCCAAGCAAGTATTTTGATGGCATTGATGATGATTTTCATCCAAGCAATGATTTTAATGGTACAAATGATGATTTTGGTGATGATGAACCCACCAATGATGTTGATTTAACCTCAAGTGATAAACTTGATACTTATGAGGATAATAATTCTCCTACTAATTTTGGTGATGATAATCTCAATGGGAGGGATGATATTCCTCATAGTGATGAGGATATTCATTCTAATGAGGATTATTTAATGGTACATGAAACATAAGGAAAATTGTACCAATGAGCAAGATTAAGTGTAGGACTAGGCCATTTTATATCAATCCAAAGCATTCTAATTATACAAAGTCTAGGAAGATTTTCTCACAAGTCCCAATTCTATTACTTGTTTGATTTCAAGTGAGTGTTGCCAAAAAAATTGTCTGAAACAAATACATTACAATTATGCCTTAGAGAAAAGGCGAGAATATATGTCAATGAACAAACATATGCAAAATTCATATTTGGTAGGGTGCATGATTTGTACAAAGGCAGGTTATGATTATCGAATTGGAATTATTTTTCTTTGTAGAAGGGCATTCAAAACAATCCACTCAATTGATAATATTCAACTATCAAGAATCCAAACAAGGCTAGAAAAGGGTCCTACATTTTATTTTAAAGAATATAATGCAGGAGCTAGTGGGCCGATAAAAAACATTGCAATGTCATGGATGTGTGACTACTTTTCTAATCATGGAGAGAGTATGCCAGATAGAGAAACCATACACATTCCATATAATTTCTCAAGGCGAGATATATACAACTTGTACAAGGCATTTGTTCAAGATGTCGAAGGAAATAAAAATTTCATTAGATATGCATATTTTACAAGTTTATGGAAACAAAGTTCAACAACAGCTGTATTCCTAAGAGGTCAAGGATAGAGGTTTGCAGTATATGTGCGTCTCTTAAACAAAGAAGCGATAAATCGAAAGGGATAGAGAGAGGTACGTCTCTAAGAACTTTAACTTTTTGTAATAAATATCAATTATGAAATCTCATTAATATTTTTTTTTATTTTATTTGTAGGTTTCGTTGTCAAAGAACTTCAAACACATCACAATCACCAATCAGTTGAATGGAAAAAGTTATACAAACATCACAAGAAGTGTTATGATGAAACACATAAGTATATGGGTTTGATAATTGATGGCATGGATCATAAAAAAAACACTTTTGCCACATTTTGTTATGTACCGAATAATTTAAAGGAGGAAAATTTCATACAGTTTCACTTGGTTGGTTGTATGGTTTTTAATGGTCAAGTGTCTCCAAGGGTTTACTTTACATGTCCCAATATTCATAACGATGCAAACCTGACCATCACCATAATTCACCATGTGCTGACTCATTGGTCTAGTAATATTCCTCGAGTTCTATATCTATAATTGGACAACACCAGGCAAGAAAACAAAAATCAGATTGTGTTTGGTTATCTGAACATGCTTGTTGAATTGGGAATTTTTTAGAAGGTTACATTTGGTTTCCTTCTTGTTTGGAATAAACATGACCATAATGATCAAATGCTTAGTCATTTTGCAATGGAATTGGGGAGGAAGAATATTGGGAGCCTACCATCATTAATTGAAATTATTAGAAAAACATATAGTCCAGAGCCTGTTTTACTAGCGTTGGAGGAAACTATTGACATGCGAAGATTTATTTTGGGATCGCATGGTGAAGAAAGGTGAATTGAAAAAATTAATGACATTAGCTTTCAACATCAATTTCGTATAAAAAATATTAATGGGAAAACACTACTATGGGGTAAGAATCAACAAGTGCAGAATGGGTTCCTACATAAGGTTTAGCATTTCTGAAATTCATCCCAAGTCGTCAAATGTATGCTTCAAAGTTATTGTTGTTGCAATCAGTTGTTGAGATTCAAAATGCATGCCGACACAATAGAGATGTTGATTCTTCTCAATGCTTGGAAGAATTCAAAAATTCTATCAAAGATACATGTGACTATTTTGATGTTGATGATTTTGTTTAGTGGGAGTCATTTTTCATGGAGCAAAATGACATAATTTCAAACTCTACAAATGGAGATATTTTTTTTCCAAACTCCATTTAGTTGGCCACGAAGTATGTCAAATGAAAATAATCAGAGAAATGTTCATCCTGAAGGTATCAAGTCTTCTCAACTAGAAGAAAGGGAAATGTACATTCGGTTTAGAATATCATCTGCACAATGTGAGGTGATGGAATACCTTCACAGAGGCTCAGTACAAGATATTAAGGAGTGTTGCATGATTGCAGCTTTGGCCATAGAAGATCCATGTGGTTATCCATTCTGGATTTCAAAATTTATCAAAGTTCAATAAAGAAAATGAAGAAGTTATATATGTTGAAGTACATTGGTATGCAATAGACACACACCCATTTGATGGTGTGGACAAGTTTGAGATGGTGATTAAGAAAAAGATTTTCAAAAAGAGAAAAAAAAAGGGTCAAAATTCAAATCATCATCGCATAGACATTTTTAAATTAGAGGATGTTGACATACTATTTTATGACTTCCAGTTGACAAATAAAAGCACTCTTTGCTCCAAGACTATAGAGATTATCAAAATATTGTTGGCACAAGAAATAGTTGCAACATGGGATTCTACTAAACCAAGGCGTAGATCTAGAAGGAATATGGCATATGAAATGTTGGGCGTACCTGAAGACTCGGATGGTACACTCATTGATAGTAGAGAATAATATAGGTCATCTAAATCTTCATCCAATCATTCATCTGAGGAAAACTTAGTTTCTGATCATGTGTCAGAATCCATGTGTTGACATTGTTTGTATGGCAACTCTAAAGGAGTGCTTGAATTTTGATATGAATTACTTCTAGGTCTTATGGTTTAATATATGATTTTATGATGAATATCATAAATTATTTTATTTTATATGAAAAGAGTGGTGAAATAATTTCTTGAATAATTTGTGTTTAACTCAGTGCAAGTTTTATATAGTGTTACTAAGAGATTAAATAAATACAATTTTAAATTATGATAAAATGATATAATAATGCCATTTTTTGAACAAGTGTGCTACCAGTAGCATTAGTTTTCAATTTAGAGATTTATTTTAAGGTTTTTGCAAACAACAATAACAATTTTTTTGGCCCATTTCTATATTTTTTACCCCAAATCAAAAACCGGTGCTACCAGTAGCACCACTTTTTGATTCAGAGTTGTTTTTTATGCAAAAATATGGGTTTGTATGGATAGATTTATCGTTTTGAGTATAAATTTCTTGTCAAGTTGTATAACTTGTTATATTTTATCAAACACATTAATAACCATTTTCACAGTCCATAATTTTCGTCAAATTAGGATGCATAAGATGGAGATTTCCAACTCAATTACCTAAGCCCAAAAAGATGAAGCTTTATTACAGAAACTCCACACCCATAATTTTACTAGTTGGTTGATCCA
Source organism: Larix kaempferi (assembly GCA_027924585.1). Classification (NCBI taxonomy): domain Eukaryota; kingdom Viridiplantae; phylum Streptophyta; class Pinopsida; order Pinales; family Pinaceae; genus Larix; species Larix kaempferi. Next base: position 1,864,972 of record BSBM01001409.1, on the reverse strand, counting down.
GATTTATCTGAGAACGAAATGAAAGAGCATATATATATTCACATACACAGATATATGGAAATAAACACAGCGATACAGTAAACTCATATTCTATTAAATGAATGAAATAGAACAAACTGTAAAATAAAAGCAGCTAGAATGGTGGTAGTTATATCCCTAAGAAGAGATGTGGCGACTACGCTCATTCGTGACAAGATGAATACAAGAAGAGGGTGAAAGAGGCTATTTATCATAAGCATGAGGGAAAGAACCCTAAACATCGAAAAACCTAACCCTAGAATATGAACCATCATAAAGTTTGCGGCCCCAAGGTGGTTAATTGAACATTCAACTTCATGAGGTCATAACTTTTGCATGCGATCTTCATTTGGGGCACTTGATATCCCATTGAAAGGGTCTATACGAGCTATACAACTTCCAACTAAGGGCCAATGCATGTCATTGGAAACCATAAGCCCCTCTGAATCTCCAAAAAACGTCATTTAGGGCCTCAAAACGGCCCCGGAAATCCGAGACCCGAAAAACTGTAGAAAAATTACAAGAAAACTGCCCTAATGGAAAAAATGTTTTAAGCCAGTGGAATAGGTGGGTGGACACCTGTATCCATCTAGATCAGTCCTCCCCCTTATGAATAAATGGTATCCATTGCGTTGAGTGCCCCCATCGGGTGGGAAAAATTCTGCTAAACTTGATTCTTGGTGAGCTACTTGCCTTGGTGAAGTAGTTTCCCTACTTTGAAAACCCAATATAGATGGATATTCTGTTGGTGGGTTCCCTTAACCTGTGTTTCCATGATCTGTTCAATGGTTTCATGTTCCATGCATTCAATATTAAGCTCCGTATGTTTCAATTGCTCTGCCACCTCTGACATGTCCAACAATGGTGGAAAATATGGGCGAAGAAGCTCCACATTGAATATTGGGTGCAGGCCAAGGAATGGAGGAATTCTTAGCTCGAAGGCATTGTCACCAACTGCCTTGGTATCGAAGTGGAAAAAGCTTGCAATGGGGTCATGTGAGCCTCTCTTTCTACAAATGCAACCAAACTTGATCACCCATTATTTTTTCAACATTTAATTCAATCCGATCTAGGATCTTAACTAAGAGAACAAGATGTACAACATATCAAACACAAGAGACAAGAGACACAAATCATTTCACCAGGGAAAACCAAGAAGGTGAAAAACCCCACAACTTCCTCAGAGATAGAATGAGCACCAATACAAAGATCACAAATATCAAACCCCAAAACAAGAGATAGTCTCCTAGCAGCTACTCCTCCTCCACTTATGCGCACTCCTCCTCTCTCTCACTAATGCGAAGTGAGTGAGTGAGAGAATAGAATGAGAGAGTCACACTCTCTATTTATACAATGACTTGACTTTCCTTTTACTCTAACTGGTCGAAACTCCTTTAGGGGAGTCTAATAACCCATTACCACTTGTCACTGGGTCGACCCCACTAGGGTGGTCTAATAACCCTTTAACCCACACTGGGACGACCCCTCTAAGGTGGTCTAATAACCCATCAAATATAAGTTGCGACACTTACAGTATAACTTGCGACACTAGCAAATACAAATGACGACACTTCCAACCGGAGGAATAAAACATCTCCGTTGGGGATACAATAAAGTAAAAATGTAATATACAAATGAATATCTTCCGAAGTTACAAATACATCAACACTCTCTCTTAACTAGGAAGGTATTCTCTTGACACAAGTCATCAATACATATAGTCACAAGTCTTCAATTCTGGAGCAGAATCATCGTCACTAGATCACGGAGCATCCTCGTCACTGTTGTTGTACTCGTCATCTCGATCACTGGTCTATCTATCAATTCTTCTCATCATAGGAGGTTATACAGATCCAACCCTTTTTCATGCTGGATGTAGGCCTAGCCTCTTGTAGGTATTCATCATCTCTGCGAGCGTGCCATCCTGTGGAATTCTCAAGGCTGATTATGTGCATCAACGAAACCTTGAAAGAGCATCCCAGGACTGTTACGAGCTTACTGCTCAACCTATCAAATCTCCCAGGATATTTTACATGTGACCACCATAAAACCTCAAAAGAGCATCCCAGGACTTTTACGAGCACACAGCTCAACCCATCAAATCTCCCAGGATCTTTTACATGTGGTCAGGAAAAACCTTAAAAGAGTGTCTTGCAACCTACAAGATCTCTAAAGAGCATCCCAATACTTTTACAAGCACACATCTCAACCTATCAGATCTCCAAGACTGATTACATGCCTTCTGTAGCAAAACCTTGAAAGAGAATCCCAGGACTTTTACGAGCACACAGCTAAACCTATCGGATCTCCCAGGATCTTTTCTATGCTACTTGCACAACCTGTCCACGACCACGGATTATCGACCTAATACTCATGATCCACCTGATCATCCTCGCATGGAGCATCCTTCTGATGCTCATGATCGTACTGATCATCATCATACAATACATCATCCTGATGTACAACATCTAGAGCATCGACCTGATGCTCACCACACATGATCATCCTGATCATCATCATAGCATCATCTTAATACATATCATCACATGATCATCCTAATCATCATCGTAGCATCATCCTGATGCATATCATCTGGAGCATCATCCCGATTCTCATCACACATGATCGAACTGATCATACAAATCATCCACCTGATGCATATCATCACACATGATCGAACTGATCATGAAAAGCATCCACCTGATGCATATCATCACACATGATCAAACTGATCATGCAAAGCATCCACCTGATGCATATCATCACATATGATCATCCTCTTCATATCAACTCATCGTCCATGGAGCACAACCCAAATGCACATCATACAACACTTACACCACCGACATGGGAGAACACATCTACCACCATTCAGGGAAGGCTCCAGCCCTTATTTTTTCACCATGGGAGAACACATATTCCACCATGTGAAAAATGGCTTCAGCCCTTACATCTACACCATGGGAGAACACATCTACCACCATGTGAGAATGGATCCAACCCTTACATCTGCATCATGGGAGAACACATCTACCACTAGTGAGAATGGCTCAGCAATTACATCACGACCATGGGAGAACACATATACAACCATGTCGAAAAATCTCGACAATTACATCATGACCATGGGAGAACACATCTACAACCATGTTGGAAAATCCCATGTGCATCTGCGTCTTCCGGACTCATCACTTCCCCTTGGAAGGAACTTCGATCTGAAGTACACCAAGCTTCTTTCTAAAGTACTCGAACTTCACTCTAGATAGTGGTTTGGTCAACATATCTACAATCTGCTCATCCGTCGCAACATACTGGATCTTTACTACTCCTCTCTGCACCATATCCCTGATATAGTGATATTTGATCTCGATATGCTTCGACTTGTCATGGAACACTGAGTTCTCTAACAACTACACACAACTCTGGTTGTCACAAAAGATATAAGCAGCATCCAATTGGAGATCAAATAAATCAGACAGCAGCTTCCTAAGCCATACTCCCTCACAACTAGCCAAACAAGCTGCGACATACTCTGCTTTGGCTGTACTCAATGCTACGCAGGACTGCTTCCGGCTAAACCAAGAGATCACACCTGATCCCATACTGAAGCAGCACCCCGAAGTGCTCTTCCTATCTACAGCACTGCCTGCCCAATCTGAATCAACATAACCCTCCAGGTTAAACTTTTGATTCACATCATACTTGAGCCCATAATCAACCGTACCCTTTAGGTACCTCAGAATATGCTTTATAGCAATCAGGTGAACATGTCTAGGATCCGTAAGGAATTGGCTCAAGGTGTTCATAGCAAAGAAAATATGTGGTCTCGTGCTCGTTGGGTACATCAAGGACCCAATCATCTGATGATACATTGTGGAATCAACCGACTATGATGATGATGCTATGATGATGATCTCTTCTAGGATCCACTTTGATTTGTTGAAGTTGGATATGGAGCTAGATTACGGTTTGTAAGAGAAACCCTAAAAAATCAAACTTTGAATTTCAAACTTCTGATTGGATGAAAAGATGCATGTTACCGAGATGATCAAGCTGGTATACTTCAATTTTGAAATCTCCAAAATTTGACCCCTCAAAATTGACTTTGAAAGTTTTGGATCTACAGCTTCTATCAAATTCTGGTTTTCTGGTTTTTGGGTTTTCTGGTCAAAATCCCGAACTAGGGTTTGATAGAACCTGGGGTTCTACCCAACCAAGAACTTCGATATTGGTCTCTAAATTTTGATTTTGGTGAGGATCATCCAGTTGTGGTCTCAGATTCCAAAAATTCCAACTTTTACAAAAACCCTAATTTCCCACAGTAGTGACGATCCAAAAATGAAAGTGCTCAGAATCTAATTATGTTTTGACAGAAATATATTCCATATTGTTTCTGATGTATCTCTGAAATTTAGGATCCTCGGGGTCTAAAACTTCGGCCTATGGTAGAATGACCTATCATCTTTCCAACCCCACAGATCTGACCTCAAATGGATTCTTTGAGAGAGAGATATGCCAAGTGTCGTAACGTGGCCTTTTATGGGATGAAACAGTATAGCGAACTTGTACGGCGTGCCATGTGTCACTTTTTCAACTTCGACCTTTGAAACCTGGAACTGTGAAACTACAGTTTGTTCCCTAATTGTCACTTTTTACATAATTCCATTTGGATCTTCCTATCCCGAGATATGACCTTTTTTCCTAGATCACCTGTTTAGGACTGCATTCTGGAAGAGGCAGAAACCCTAGCTTGTACGGATCATATCTCACAGAGTACAATGAATCTGAGGCTTTCCTTCAGACACAAGGTACATGGACATTTAATCTTTGACCTGTAAAAGTTTCAGATCCTGAACCTTCGTCAAAACGGATTTATAGTGAAAGTTCCATGATGAGTGGTTTTTACTATACCAGGCCCTAGCTTCCAATTTGTCGCAAGTGCAACAAGTGTCATAAATGCCATACCATGCCTTCCTTCAGCCTAGCTCTGATACCCTGTTAGTTTTTCAGTATTTAATTCAATCTGATCTAGGATCTTAACTAAGATAACAACATGTACAACATATCAAACACAAGAGACAAGAGACGCAAAGCATTTCAAAGGGAAAAACCAAGAAGGTGAAAAACCCTGCAACCTCCTCGGAGATAGAATGAGCACCAATACAAAGATCGCAAAGATCAAACCCCAAAACAAGAGATAGTATCCTATCATCTTCTCCTCCTCCACTTGTGTGCAATCCTCCTCTCTCTCAATAATGCGAAGTGAGTGAGTGAGTGAATAGAATGAGAGATTCACACTCTCTATTTATACAATGACTTGACTTGCCTTTTACTCTAACTGGGCCAACCTCCCTTAGGGGAGTCTAATAACCCATTACCACTTGTTTCTAGGCCAACCCCACTAGGTTGGTCTAATAACCCTTAAACCCACACTGGGCCGACCCCTCTAAGGTGGTCTAATAACCCATCAAATATAAGTTGTGACACGTACAGTATAACTTGCGACACTTGCAAATACAAATGACGACACTTCTAACCGGAGGAATAATACATCTCCGTTGGGGATACAATAAAGTAAAAATGTAACATACAAATGAATATCTTCCAAAGTTACAAATACATCAACATCACCCACCTGGAAATTCGGTGGAACCCCATGTTGGTCATGTCGCTGCTTCTACTTAGTGTTGCAATTTCCAAAATTTCATGGACCTATTGTTGGATGTGCTAGATTCGTTCAAAAAATACGATGGCCTTATCATCCTCAGTATGAGCATGGGAAGATTCCTCATGTGTGGATGCAATGGGTAGAGATACATCAATTGGTGCCAGTGGTTGGAACCCTAGACACACTTGAAAATGGTTGTGTCTGGTAGAGCTATGAAGGGATTTTTATAGCTATGTTTAACATAAGGAAGGCTCTCATCCCATGTGTGGGGATGTTTAGAATTGTACATTCTCAGAATATGCACAATCATCCTGTTGACTACCTTTGTTTTTCCAATGATATAGGGGTGGAAGGAAGTCAATTTGGTGAGCCTGTTATCCATCAATGACAATAGGCTAGAACAGAAATTTATTAGGATCTTGTTGTCTTGATCTAAAATGATAGTCTGTGGTAGCCTGAAATGAACCCAAACATGCTCGAAGAAGAGCTTAGAAGTGGCTTCCGTAGAGATTTTTTTATTGCAAGCTATTAGAATGGCCATCTTAGAGAAACGATCCATGACCACAAACACACAGTCATGTCCATGCTTGGTTGAAGGTATTCCATATATGTAATCCAAGGAGATGGATTCCAATGGACCATTAGGAGTGGACAGAGGGGTGTACAACCCCTACTTTTTTATGGAAGGTTTCACGATGGCACAGGCAGTGCAAGATTGATCCAGGTGGATATCGGTGGCGGCCCACCTCTTCCAACTGGCTCAAAACAGTCTTCCGGCAATTTTGGTAAATTACTATTTTTAGCAGTTTTTCGGGTGCTGAACTTCCGAAGCCATTTTGAGGCCCTAAACGACCTTTTTTGGCAATTTGGGGGGCCAAATGGTTGCCTCCGGCATGCATTTGGCCCTAGTGAAAAGTTGTAAATCTTGGATAGACCTTTCCAACGGGCTACCGAGCGCCCCAAACGGAGATCGTATGCAAAAGTTACGACCCCGGGAAGTTGATGTACTAACTTACCCAAACGGGGCCCACATGACTTTATGACGGTTCATCTTCTGGGGTTAGGTTTTTGGATGTTTGGGATTCTTTCCCTCATGATTATGATAAATAGGCCCTTTCGGCCTCTCTTTGTATTCATCTTGGCACGAATGAGCATAGCGGCCACATCTCTTCTCAGAGATAGCTACCACCATTCCAGCTATTGTATTTTACAGTCCGTTCTATTTCCGCTATTTAATAGAATATGTGTTTACTGTATCACTGTGTTATTTGCAATATATCTCTGTATATGATTCTGTATATGCTATGTTTTGTTTCGTTCCCACATAAATACGGATCAGTGGTATCAGAGCAGTCTGCTCTTTGATTGTTTCTCGGTGCATGTCCCCGACGAGGTCAGGATATAGAGAGTTGGGTCTCGAACTAGTTTCACTTGGGGAAGACCACTCTCGCCGCCCAAAACGGCCTCCCATGGCGGAAGAAAAGAGAGACGACGGAGCAGTAGATCCTATCAAGTTGTTGCTCGAGGAAGCCCTCGCGCGACAGAGGAACGAGATGATGGATAATTTCACCCAAATCCTTCAACGCATGCCAACAGCGGCAAATGCACCCTCAATGAGCAGCCATTTCGGAGATACAACTCCCTTCAAGGTACAAGTTAATTTTGATATCCCTTTATTTGAATGCCAAATCGATGCCGATGCCCTAGATAAATGGTTGAATCTACTAGAAGGGTATTTCTCTGTCCACAATTTTTCCGACAGGGAAAAGATCGTCTTTGCACTCCTCAAGGCCGTCCCCCATGTCAAAAATTGGTGGGAAACTTATTGTGAGCAAAACTCATCAGACGAGTCTGGATTGTTTGAATATTCCAATCCCACTTGGGCCTCTTTTATAGATGCCGTCAAGGAACAATATTACCCTGTTGGAAACTATGATGACCAGTACACAAAATGGACCATTCTGCATCAAGAGAGGGACCAAACGGTGTCGGAGTACACCAACAAATTTCATACCTTGCGCACAAAGCTAGGTATCAAGGACTCCGAGCGGCACCTAGTACTGAAATATCGCAGTGGCCTACACCGGTACATCCGAACAGAGATGGATCTCCTGGAAATCTCTTCACTCAGATCCGCCTATCGATATGCTGTCAAAATTGAGCAGAAATTTCAGCAAAAGAACAAGCGTGACTTTGGACCTGCGCAGAAGCAGGGCATGCGAAACTCTGGCTCGCAGAACATGGGGCAGGAAAAGGACAACTAGTCCCAACCACAGGCGAAGAAGGGTGAAGAAAAGACAAAGAAAGACACCGGGAAGTGGTGCGAGTTCCATAAAAGCCCCTGGCACAACACTGATGATTGTCGCTCAAAACAGTCATTGGTGGCTGAGATCAAAGCTTCAGAATCAGATCCCAGTTCCGATTCTGACTCGGAACCTGATTTTACAGCCGCGCAAAAAGGGAAGCAGATCATTGATGCAGAACCCAGTGCCGTTGTTGCCACCACACAGATTCAGCCAGAGGAGCCTGAAGAGTCGGAGGTAGAGGAGCGCCTTTTCCACTCACAGATGTGGGTGAAGGGAATTCCCCTACACTTTGTTGTGGACAGCGGCAGCCAGAAGAACCTGATCTCAGAAGAAGTCATCAAGAGATTGGAGCTACCAATAACGCCGCACCCACAACCATACACCATTGGATGGCCAAGCCAAGGATGAAGGATCCGTGTTAGTCACCAATGTCGCCTACCATATGGCATCAAGCCCTTCAAAGATGAGGTATTGTGTGATGTGGCCCCACTTGAAGTATGTGATGTTCTTTTAGGACAACCATATATGTGGAGGCGTCATGCTGTATATGAATCACGACCTCGCAGTGTCATTGTCACTTTGGGAGGACAACTCTATCGGATACCAGAGATAGTTGCACCTACCCCAAACGAGCAGGGAAGGAAGATAATCTCCGACACTGGGAAATTTTCCCTATTCGCAATTGCCACTAAAGGTGAACATCAGATCGTGGAGACATCCACAACCTCTGCAGATTATCCTTCTACTCAGCAGAAACAAGAAAAACACAAAGTTAGTGCAGCATCGCCTATTCGGGTACCTCCACAGTGCAAGGCCATGCATTCAAGGGGCCCCTCCAAAAAGAAACCATCCACATCGGTGCATACCAAGGATACCACAATAATCAAAACTATTGAACAGCTCCAGCGCATCCATCAACAACAATTACAACCCTCTGAAGATGTCAAAGTAAGGCAACCTTTCCACTTCAGCAAATGTTGCACCAAGAGCTCAACTCGACACACAGCTCGACATATGTTAAGGGATTTAACGCAATGGAGACCATTGCTTCCTAAGCAGGGAGGATTGATCCAGGTGGATATCGGTGGCGGCCCACCTCTTCCAACTGGCTCAAAACAGTCTTCCGGCAATTTTGGTAAATTACTATTTTTAGCAGTTTTTCGGGTGCCGAACTTCCGAAGCCATTTTGAGGCCCTAAACGACCTTTTTTGGCAATTTGGGGGGCCAAATGGTTGCCCCCGGCATGCATTTGGCCCCATTCGAAAGTTGTAAATCTCGGATAGACCTTTCCAACGGGCTACCGAGCGCCCCAAACGGAGATCGTATGCAAAAGTTACAACCCCGGGAAGTTGATGTACTAACTTACCCAAACGGGGCCCACATGACTTTATGACGGTTCATCTTCTGGGGTTAGGTTTTTGGATGTTTGGGATTCTTTCCCTCATGCTTATGATAAATAGGCCCTTTCGGCCTCTCTTTGTATTCATCTTGGCACGAATGAGCATAGCGGCCACATCTCTTCTCAGAGATAGCTACCACCATTCCAGCTATTGTATTTTACAGTCTGTTCTATTTCCACTATTTAATAGAATATGTGTTTACGTTATCACTGTGTTATTTGCAATATATCTCTGTATATGATTCTGTATATGCTATCTTTTGTTTCGTTCCCACATAAATCCGGATCAGTGGTATCAGAGCAGTCTGCTCTTTGATTGTTTCTCGGTGCATGTCCCCGACGAGGTCAGGATATAGAGAGTTGGGTCTCGAACTAGTTTCACTTGGGGAAGACCACTCTCGCCGCCCCAAACGGCCTCCCATGGCGGAAGAAAAGAGAGACGACGGAGCAGTAGATCCTATCAACTTGTTGCTCGAGGAATCCCTCACGCGACAGAGGAACGAGATGATGGATAATTTCGCCAAAATCCTTCAACGCATGCCAACAGCGGCAAATGCACCCTCAATGAGCAGCCATTTCGGAGATACAACTCCCTTCAAGGTACAAGTTAATTTTGATATCCCTTTATTTGAAGGCCAAATCGATGCCGATGCCCTAGATAAATGGTTGAATCTACTAGAAGGGTATTTCTCTGTCCACAATTTTTCCGACAGGGAAAAGATCGTCTTTGCACTCCTCAAGGCCGTCCCCCATGTCAAAAATTGGTGGGAAACTTATTGTGAGCAAAACTCATCAGACGAGTCTGGATTGTTTGAATATTCCAATCCCACTTGGGCCTCTTTTATAGATGCCGTCAAGGAACAATATTACCCTGTTGGAAACTATGATGACCAGTACACAAAATGGACCATTCTGCATCAAGAGAGGGACCAAACGGTGTCGGAGTACACCAAAAAATTTCATAGCTTGCGCACAAAGCTAGGTATCAAGGACTCCGAGCGGCACCTAGTACTGAAATATCGCAGTGGCCTACACCGGTACATCCGAACAGAGATGGATTTCCAGGAAATCTCTTCACTCGGATCCGCCTATCGATATGCTGTCAAAATTGAGCAGAAATTTCAGCAAAAGAACAAGCGTGACTTTGGACCTGCGCAGAAGCAGGGCAAGGGAAACTCTGGCTCGCAGAACATGGGGCAGGAAAAGAACAACCAGTCCCAACCACAGGCGAAGAAGGGTGAAGAAAAGACAAAGAAAGACACCGGGAAGTGGTGCGAGTTCCATAAAATCCCCTGGCACAACACTGATGATTGTCGCTCAAAACAGTCATTGGTGGCTGAGATCAAAGCTTCAGAATCAGATCCCAGTTCCGATTCTGACTCGGAACCTGATTTTACAGCCGCGCAAAAAGGGAAGCAGATCATTGATGCAGAACCCAGTGTCGTTGTTGCCACCACACAGATTCAACCAGAGGAGCCTGAAGAGTCGGAGGTAGAGGAGCGCCTTTTCCACTCACAAATGTGGGTGAAGGGATTTCCCCTACACTTTGTTGTGGACAGCGGCAGCCAGAAGAACCTGATCTCAGAAGAAGTCATCAAGAGATTGGAGCTACCAATAACGTCGCACCCACAACCATACACCATTGGATGGCTAAGCCAAGGAAGAAGGATCCGTGTTAGTCACCAATGTCGCCTACCATATGGCATCAAGCCCTTCAAAGATGAGGTATTGTGTGATGTGGCCCCACTTGAAGTATGTGATGTTCTTTTAGGACAACCATATATGTGGAGGCGTCATGCTGTATATGAATCACGACCTCGCAGTGTCATTGTCACTTTGGGAGGACAACTCTATCGGATACCAGAGATAGTTGCACCTACCCCAAACGAGCAGGGAAGGAAGATAATCTCCCACACTGGGAAATTTTCCCTATTCGCAATTGCCACTAAAGGTGAACATCAGATCGCGGAGACATCCACAACCTCTGCAGATTATCCTTCTACTCAGCAGAAACAAGAAAAACACAAAGTTAGTGCAGCATCGCCTATTCGGGTACCTCCACAGTGCAAGGCCATGCATTCAAGGGGCCCCTCCAAAAAGAAACCATCCACATCGGTGCATACCAAGGATACCACAATAATCAAAACTGTTGAACAGCTCCAGCGCATCCATCAACAACAATTACAACCCTCTGAAGATGTCAAAGTAAGGCAACCTTTCCACTTCAGCAAATGTTGCACCAAGAGCTCAACTCGACACACAGCTCGACATATGTTAAGGGATTTAACGCAATGGAGACCATTGCTTCCTAAGGAGGGAGGATTGATCCAGGTGGATATCGGTGGCGGCCCACCTCTTCCAACTGGCTCAAAACAGTCTTCCGGCAATTTTGGTAAATTACTATTTTTAGCAGTTTTTCGGGTGCCGAACTTCCGAAGCCATTTTGAGGCCCTAAACGACCTTTTTTGGCAATTTGGGGGGCCAAATGGTTGCCCCTGGCATGCATTTGGCCCCAGTTGAAAGTTGTAAATCTCGGATAGACCTTTCCAACGGGCTACCGAGCGCCCCAAACGGAGATCGTATGCAAAAGTTACGACCCCGGGAAGTTGATGTACTAACTTACCCAAACGGGGCCCACATGACTTTATGACGGTTCATCTTCTGGGGTTAGGTTTTTGGATGTTTGGGATTCTTTCCCTCATGCTTATGATAAATAGGCCCTTTCGGCCTCTCTTTGTATTCATCTTGGCACGAATGAGCATAGCGGCCACATCTCTTCTCAGAGATAGCTACCACCATTCCAGCTATTGTATTTTACAGTCCGTTCTATTTCCGCTATTTAATAGAATATGTGTTTACTGTATCACTGTGTTATTTGCAATATATCTCTGTATATGATTCTGTATATGCTATGTTTTGTTTCGTTCCCACATAAATACGGATCAGTGGTATCAGAGCAGTCTGCTCTTTGATTGTTTCTCGGTGCATGTCCCCGACGAGGTCAGGATATAGAGAGTTGGGTCTCGAACTAGTTTCACTTGGGGAAGACCACTCTCGCCGCCCAAAACGGCCTCCCATGGCGGAAGAAAAGAGAGACGACGGAGCAGTAGATCCTATCAAGTTGTTGCTCGAGGAAGCCCTCGCGCGACAGAGGAACGAGATGATGGATAATTTCACCCAAATCCTTCAACGCATGCCAACAGCGGCAAATGCACCCTCAATGAGCAGCCATTTCGGAGATACAACTCCCTTCAAGGTACAAGTTAATTTTGATATCCCTTTATTTGAATGCCAAATCGATGCCGATGCCCTAGATAAATGGTTGAATCTACTAGAAGGGTATTTCTCTGTCCACAATTTTTCCGACAGGGAAAAGATCGTCTTTGCACTCCTCAAGGCCGTCCCCCATGTCAAAAATTGGTGGGAAACTTATTGTGAGCAAAACTCATCAGACGAGTCTGGATTGTTTGAATATTCCAATCCCACTTGGGCCTCTTTTATAGATGCCGTCAAGGAACAATATTACCCTGTTGGAAACTATGATGACCAGTACACAAAATGGACCATTCTGCATCAAGAGAGGGACCAAACGGTGTCGGAGTACACCAACAAATTTCATACCTTGCGCACAAAGCTAGGTATCAAGGACTCCGAGCGGCACCTAGTACTGAAATATCGCAGTGGCCTACACCGGTACATCCGAACAGAGATGGATTTCCTGGAAATCTCTTCACTCGGATCCACCTATCGATATGCTGTCAAAATTGAGCAGAAATTTCAGCAAAAGAACAAGCGTGACTTTGGACCTGCGCAGAAGCAGGGCAAGGGAAACTCTGGCTCGCAGAACATGGGGCAGGAAAAGGACAACCAGTCCCAACCACAGGCGAAGAAGCGTGAAGAAAAGACAAAGAAAGACACCGGGAAGTGGTGCGAGTTCCATAAAATCCCCTGGCACAACACTGATGATTGTCGCTCAAAACAGTCATTGGTGGCTAAGATCAAAGCTTCAGAATCAGATCCCAGTTCCGATTCTGACTCGGAACCTGATTTTACAGCCGCGCAAAAAGGGAAGCAGATCATTGATGCAGAACCCAGTGCCGTTGTTGCCACCACACAGATTCAGCAAGAGGAGCCTGAAGAGTCGGAGGTAGAGGAGCGCCTTTTCCACTCACAGATGTGGGTGAAGGGAATTCCCCTACACTTTGTTGTGGACAGCGGCAGCCAGAAGAACCTGATCTCAGAAGAAGTCATCAAGAGATTGGAGCTACCAATAACGCCGCACCCACAACCATACACCATTGGATGGCTAAGCCAAGGACGAAGGATCCGTGTTAGTCACCAATGTCGCCTACCATATGGCATCAAGCCCTTCAAAGATGAGGTATTGTGTGATGTGGCCCCACTTGAAGTATGTGATGTTCTTTTAGGACAACCATAAATGTGGAGGCATCATGCTGTATATGAATCACGACCTCGCAGTGTCATTGTCACTTTGGGAGGACAACTCTATCAGATACCAGAGATAGTTGCACCTACCCCAAACGAGCAGGGAAGGAAGATAATCTCCCACACTGGGAAATTTTCCCTATTCGCAATTGCCACTAAAGGTGAACATCAGATCACGGAGACATCCACAACCTCTGCAGATTATCCTTCTACTCAGCAGAAACAAGAAAAACACAAAGTAAGTGCAGCATCGCCTATTCGGGTACCTCCACAGTGCAAGGCCATGCATTCAAGGGGCCCCTCCAAAAAGAAACCATCCACATCGGTGCATACCAAGGATACCACAATAACCAAAACTGTTGAACAGCTCCAGCGCATCCATCAACAACAATTACAACCCTCTGGAGATGTCAAAGTAAGGCAACCTTTCCACTTCAGCAAATGTTGCACCAAGAGCTCAACTCGACACACAGCTCGAGATATTTTAAGGGATTTAACGCAATGGAGACCATTGCTTCCTAAGGAGGGAGGATTGATCCAGGTGGATATCGGTGGTGGTCCACCTCTTCCAACTGGCTCAAAACAGTCTTCCGGCAATTTTGGTAAATTACTATTTTTAGCAGTTTTTCGGGTGCTGAACTTCCGAAGCCATTTTGAGGCCCTAAACGACCTTTTTTGGCAATTTGGGGGGCCAAATAGTTGCCCTAGACATGCATTTGGCCCCATTCAAAAGTTGTAAATCTCGGATAGCCCTTTCCAACGGGCTACCGAGCGCCCCAAACGGAGATCGTATGCAAAAGTTACGACCCCGGGAAGTTGATGTACTAACTTACCCAAACGGGGCCCACATGACTTTATGACGGTTCATCTTCTGGGGTTAGGTTTTTGGATGTTTGGGATTCTTTCCCTCATGCTTATGATAAATAGGCCCTTTCGGCCTCTCTTTGTAATCATCTTGGCACGAATGAGCATAGCGGCCACATCTCTTCTCAGAGATAGCTACCACCATTCCAGCTATTGTATTTTACAGTCTGTTCTATTTCTGCTATTTAATAGAATATGTGTTTACTGTATCACTGTGTTATTTGCAATATATCTCTGTATATGATTCTGTATATGCTATCTTTTGTTTCGTTCCCACATAAATCCGGATCAGTGGTATCAGAGTAGTCTGCTCTTTGATTGTTTCTCGGTGCATCTCCCCGACGAGATCAGGATATAGAGAGTTGGGTCTCGAACTAGTTTCACGTGGGGAAGACCACTCTCGCCGCCCCAAACGGCCTCCCATGGCGGAAGAAAAGAGAGACGACGGAGCAGTAGATCCTATACAGTTGTTGCTCGAGGAAGCCCTCGCGCGACAGAGGAACGAGATGATGGATAATTTCGCACAAATCCTTCAACGCATGCCAACAGCGGCAAATGCACCCTCAATGAGCAGCCATTTCGGAGATACAAATCCCTTCAAGGTACAAGTTAATTTTGATATCCCTTTATTTGAAGGCCAAATCGATGCCGATGCCCTAGATAAATGGTTGAATCTACTAGAAGGGTATTTCTCTGTCCACAATTTTTCCGACAGGGAAAAGATCGTCTTTGCACTCCTCAAGGCCGTCCCCCATGTCAAAAATTGGTGGGAAACTTATTGTGAGCAAAACTCATCAGACGAGTCTGGATTGTTTGAATATTCCAATCCCACTTGGGCCTCTTTTATAGATGCCGTCAAGGAACAATATTACCCTGTTGGAAACTATGATGACCAGTACACAAAATGGACCATTCTGCATCAAGAGAGGGACCAAACGGTGTCGGAGTACACCAACAAATTTCATACCTTGCGCACAAAGCTAGGTATCAAGGACTCCGAGCGGCACCTAGTACTGAAATATCGCAGTGTCCTACACCGGTACATCCGAACAGAGATGGATTTCCTGGAAATCTCTTCACTCGGATCCGCCTATCGATATGCTGTCAAAATTGAGCAGAAATTTCAGCAAAAGAACAAGCGTGACTTTGGACCTGCGCAGAAGCAGGGCAAGGGGAACTCTGGCTCGCAGAACATGGGGCAGGAAAAGGACAACCAGTCCCAACTACAGGCGAAGAAGGGTGAAGAAAAGACAAAGAAAGACACCGGGAAGTGGTGCGAGTTCCATAAAAGCCCCTGGCACAACATTGATGATTGTCGCTCAAAACAGTCATTGGTGGCTGAGATCAAAGCTTCAGAATCAGATCCCAGTTCCGATTCTGACTCGGAACCTGATTTTACAGCCGCGCAAAAAGGGAAGCAGATCATTGATGCAGAACCCAGTGCCGTTGTTGCCACCACATAGATTCAGCCAGAGGAGCCTGAAGAGTCAGAGGTAGAGGAGCGCCTTTTACACTCACAGATGTGGGTGAAGGGAATTCCCCTACACTTTGTTGTGGACAGCGGCAGCCAGAAGAACCTGATCTCAGAAGAAGTCATCAAGAGATTGGAGCTACAAATAACGCCGCACCCACAACCATACACCATTGGATGGCTAAGCCAAGGACGAAGGATCGGTGTTAGTCACCAATGTCGCCTACCATATGGCATCAAGCCCTTCAAAGATGAGGTATTGTGTGATGTGGCCCCACTTGAAGTATGTGATGTTCTTTTAGGACAACCATATATGTGGAGGCGTCATGCTGTATATGAATCACGACCTCGCAGTGTCATTGTCACTTTGGGTGGACAACTCTATCGGATACCAGAGATAGTTGCACCTACCCCAAACGAGCAGGGAAGGAAGATAATCTCCCACACTGGGAAATTTTCCCTATTCGCAATTGCCACTAAAGGTGAACATCAGATAGCGGAGACATCCACAACCTCTGCAGATTATCCTTCTACTCAGCAGAAACAAGAAAAACACAAAGTTAGTGCAGCATCGCCTATTCGGGTTCCTCCACAGTGCAAGGCCATGCATTCAAGGGGCCCCTCCAAAAAGAAACCATCCACATCGGTGCATACCAAGGATACCACAATAACCAAAATTGTTGAACAGCTCCAGCGCATCCATCAACAACAATTACAACCCTCTGAAGATGTCAAAGTAAGGCAACCTTTCCACTTCAGCAAATGTTGCACCAAGAGCTCAACTCGACACACAGCTCGACATATGTTAAGGGATTTAACGCAATGGAGACCATTGCTGTCTAAATAGGGAGGATTGATCCAGGTGGATATCGGTGGCGGCCCACCTCTTCCAACTGGCTCAAAACAGTCTTCTGGCAATTTTGGTAAATTACTATTTTTAGCAGTTTTTCGGGTGCTGAACTTCCGAAGCCATTTTGAGGCCCTAAACGATCTTTTTTGGCAATTTGGGGGGCCAAATGATTGCCTCTGGCATGCATTTGGCCCCATTCGAAAGTTGTAAATCTCGGATAGACCTTTCCAACGGGCTACCGAGCGCCCCAAACGGAGATCGTATGCAAAAGTTACGACCCCGGGAAGTTGATGTACTAACTTACCCAAACAGGGCCCACATGACTTTATGACGGTTCATCTTCTGGGGTTAGGTTTTTGGATGTTTGGGATTCTTTCCCTCATGCTTATGATAAATAGGCCCTTTCGGCCTCTCCTTGTATTCATCTTGGCACGAATGAGCATAGCGGCCACATCTCTTCTCAGAGATAGCTACCACCATTCCAGCTATTGTATTTTACAGTCTATTCTATTTCCGCTATTTAATAGAATATGTGTTTACTGTATCACTGTGTTATTTGCAATATATCTCTGTATATGATTCTGTATATGCTATCTTTTGTTTCGTTCCCACATAAATCCGGATCAGTGGTATCAGAGCAGTCTGCTCTTTGATTGTTTCTCGGTGCATGTCCCCGACGAGGTCAGGATATAGAGAGTTGGGTCTCGAACTAGTTTCACTTGGGGAAGACCACTCTCGCCGCCCCAAACGGCCTCCCATGGCGGAAGAAAAGAGAGAAGACGGAGCAGTAGATCCTATCAAGTTGTTGCTCGAGGAAGCCCTCGCGCAACAGAGGAACGAGATGATGGATAATTTCGCCCAAATCCTTCAACGCATGCCAACAGTGGCAAATGCACCCTCAATAAGCAGCCATTTCGGAGATACAACTCCCTTCAAGGTACAAGTTAATTTTGATATCCCTTTATTTGAAGGCCAAATCGATGCCGATGCCCTAGATAAATGGTTGAATCTACTAGAAGGGTATTTCTCTGTCCACAATTTTTCCGACAGGGAAAAGATCGTCTTTGCACTCCTCAAGGCCGTCCCCCATGTCAAAAATTGGTGGGAAACTTATTGTGAGCAAAACTCATCAGACGAGTCTGGATTGTTTGAATATTCCAATCCCACTTGGGCCTCTTTTATAGATGCCGTCAAGGAACAATATTACCCTGTTGGAAACTATGATGACCAGTACAAAAAATGGACCATTTTGCATCAAGAGAGGGACCAAACGGTGTCGGAGTACACCAACAAATTTCATACCTTGCGCACAAAGCTAGGTATCAAGGACTCCGAGCGGCACCTAGTACTGAAATATCGCAGTGGCCTACACCGGTACATCCGAACAGAGATGGATTTCCTGGAAATCTCTTCACTCGGATCCGCCTATCGATATGCTGTCAAAATTGAGCAGAAATTTCAGCAAAAGAACAAGCGTGACTTTGGACCTGCGCAGAAGCAGGGCAAGGGAAACTCTGGCTCGCACAACATGGGGCAGGAAAAGGACAACCAGTCCCAACCACAGGCGAAGAAGGGTGAAGAAAAGACAAAGAAAGACACCGGGAAGTGGTGCGAGTTCCATAAAAGCCCCTGGCACAACACTGATGATTGTCGCTCAAAACAGTCATTGGTGGCTGAGATCAAAGCTTCAGAATCAGATCCCAGTTCCGATTCTGACTCGGAACCTGATTTTACAGCCGCGCAAAAAGGGAAGCAGATCATTGATGCAGAACCCAGTGCCGTTGTTGCCACCACTCAGATTCCGCCAGAGGAGCCTGAAGAGTCGGAGGTAGAGGAGCGCCTTTTCCACTCACAGATGTGGGTGAAGGGAATTCCCCTACACTTTGTTGTGGACAGCGGCAGCCAGAAGAACCTGATCTCAGAAGAAGTCATCAAGAGATTGGAGCTACCAATAACGCCGCACCCACAACCATACACCATTGGATGGCTAAGCCAAGGACGAAGGATCCGTGTTAGTCACCAATGTCGCCTACCATATGGCATCAAGCCCTTCAAAGATGAGGTATTGTGTGATGTGGCCCCACTTGAAGTATGTGATGTTCTTTTAGGACAACCATATATGTGGAGGCGTCATGCTGTATATGAATCACGACCTCGCAGTGTCATTGTCACTTTGGGAGGACAACTCTATCGGATACCAGAGATAGTTGCACCTACCCCAAACGAGCAGGGAAGGAAGATAATCTCCCACACTGGGAAATTTTCCCTATTCGCAATTGCCACTAAAGGTGAACATCAGATCGCGGAGACATCCACAACCTCTGCAGATTATCCTTCTACTCAGCAGAAACAAGAAAAACACAAAGTTAGTGCAGCATCGCCTATTCGGGTACCTCCACAGTGCAAGGCCATGCATTCAAGGCGCCCCTCCAAAAATAAACCATCCACATCGGTGCATACCAAGGATAACACAATAACCAAAACTGTTGAACAGCTCCAGCACATCCATCAACAACAATTACAACCCTCTGAAGATGTCAAAGTAAGGCAACCTTTCCACTTCAGCAAATGTTGCACCAAGAGCTCAACTCGACACACAACTCGACATATGTTAAGGGATTTAACGCAATGGAGACCATTGCTTCCTAAGGAGGGAGGATTGATCCATGTGGATATCGGTGGCGGCCCACCTCTTCCAACCTGCTCAAAACAGTCTTCCGGCAATTTTGGTAAATTACTATTTTTAGCAGTTTTTCGGGTGCTGAACTTCCGAAGCCATTTTGAGGCCCTAAACGACCTTTTTTGACAATTTGGGGGGCCAAATGGTTGGATCCGGCATGCATTTGGCCCTAGTCGAAAGTTGTAAATCTCGGATAGACCTTTCCAACGGGCTACCGAGCGCCCCAAACGGAGATCGTATGCAAAAGTTACGACCCCGGGAAGTTGATGTACTAACTTACCCAAACGGGGCCCACATGACTTTATGACGGTTCATCTTCTGGGGTTAGGTTTTTGGATGTTTGGGATTCTTTCCCTCATGCTTATGATAAATAGGCCCTTTCGGCCTCTCTTTGTATTCATCTTGGCACGAATGAGCATAGTGGCCACATCTCTTCTCAGAGATAGCTACCACCATTCCAGCTATTGTATTTTACAGTCTGTTCTATTTCCGCTATTTAATAGAATATGTGTTTACTGTATCACTGTGTTATTTGCAATATATCTCTGTATATGATTCTGTATATGCTATCTTTTGTTTCGTTCCCACATAAATCCAGATCAGTGGTATCAGAGCAGTCTGCTCTTTGATTGTTTCTCGGTGCATGTCCCCGACGAGGTCAGGATATAGAGAGTTGGGTCTCGAACTAGTTTCACTTGGGGAAGACCACTCTCGCCGCCCCAAACGGCCTCCCATGGCGGAAGAAAAGAGAGACGACGGAGCAGTAGATCCTATCAAGTTGTTGCTCGAGGAAGCCCTCGCGCAACAGAGGAACGAGATGATGGATAATTTCGCCCAAATCCTTCAACGCATGCCAACAGCGGCAAATGCACCCTCAATGAGCAGCCATTTCGGAGATACAACTCCCTTCAAGGTACAAGTTAATTTTGATATCCCTTTATTTGAAGGCCAAATCGATGCCGATGCCCTAGATAAATGGTTGAATCTACTAGAAGGGTATTTCTCTGTCCACAATTTTTCCGACAGGGAAAAGATCGTCTTTGCACTCCTCAAGGCCGTCCCCCATGTCAAAAATTGGTGGGAAACTTATTGTGAGCAAAACTCATCAGACAAGTCTGGATTGTTTGAATATTCCAATCCCACTTGGGCCTCTTTTATAGATGCCGTCAAGGAACAATATTACCCTGTTGGAAACTATGATGACCAGTACACAAAATGGACCATTCTGCATCAAGAGAGGGACCAAACGGTGTCGGAGTACACCAACAAATTTCATACCTTGCGCACAAAGCTAGGTATCAAGGACTCCGAGCGGCACCTAGTACTGAAATATCGCAGTGGCCTACACCGGTACATCCGAACAGAGATGGATTTCCTGGAAATCTCTTCACTCGGATCCGCCTTTCGATATGCTGTCAAAATTGAGCAGAAATTTCAGCAAAAGAACAAGCGTGACTTTGGACCTGCGCAGAAGCAGGGCAAGGGAAACTCTGGCTCGCAGAACATGGGGCAGGAAAAGGACAACCAGTCCCAACCACAGGCGAAGAAGCGTGAAGAAAAGACAAAGAAAGACACCGGGAAGTGGTGCGAGTTCCATAAAATCCCCTGGCACAACACTGATGATTGTCGCTCAAAACAGTCATTGGTGGCTGAGATCAAAGCTTCAGAATCAGATCCCAGTTCGGATTCGGACTCGGAACCTGATTTTACAGCCGCGCAAAAAGGGAAGCAGATCATTGATGCAGAACCCAGTGCCGTTGTTGCCACCACACAGATTCAGCCAGAGGAGCCTGAAGAGTCGGAGGTAGAGGAGCGCCTTTTCCACTCACAGATGTGGGTGAAGGGAATTCCCCTACACTTTGTTGTGGACAGCGGCAGCCAGAAGAACCTGATCTCAGAAGAAGTCATCAAGAGATTGGAGCTACCAATAACGCCGCACCCACAACCATACACCATTGGATGGCTAAGCCAAGGACGAAGGATCCGTGTTAGTCACCAATGTCGCCTACCATATGGCATCAAGCCCTTCAAAGATGAGGTATTGTGTGATGTGGCCCCACTTGAAGTATGTGATGTTCTTTTAGGACAACCATATATGTGGAGGCGTCATGCTGTATATGAATCACGACCTCGCAGTGTCATTGTCACTTTGGGAGGACAACTCTATCGGATACCAGGGATAGTTGCACCTACCCCAAACGAGCAGGGAAGGAAGATAATCTCCCACACTAGGAAATTTTCCCTATTCGCAATTGCCACTAAAGGTGAACATCAGATCGCGGAGACATCCACAACCTCTGCAGATTATCCTTCTACTCAGTAGAAACAAGAAAAACACAAAGTTAGTGCAGCATCGCCTATTCGGGTACCTCCACAGTGCAAGGCCATGCATTCAAGGGGCCCCTCCAAAAAGAAACCATCCACATCGGTGCATACCATGGATACCACAATAACCAAAACTGTTGAACAGCTCCAGCGCATCCATTAACAACAATTACAACCCTCTGAAGATGTCAAAGTAAGGCAACCTTTCCACTTCAGCAAATGTTGCACCAAGAGCTCAACTCGACACACAGCTCGACATATGTTAAGGGATTTAACGCAATGGAGACCATTGCTTCCTAAGGAGGGAGGATTGATCCAGGTGGATATCGGTGGCGGCCCACCTCTTCCAACTGGCTCAAAACAGTCTTCCGACAATTTTGGTAAATTACTATTTTTAGCAGTTTTTCGGGTGCTGAACTTCCGAAGCCATTTTGAGGCCCTAAACGACCTTTTTTGGCAATTTGGGTGGCCAAATGGTCGCCCCCGGCATGCATTTGGCCCCAGTCGAAAGTTGTAAATCTCGGATAGACCTTTCCAACGGGCTACCGAGCGCCCCAAACGGAGATCGTATGCAAAAGTTACGACCCCGGGAAGTTGATGTACTAACTTACCCAAACGGGGCCCACATGACTTTATGACGGTTCATCTTCTGGGGTTAGGTTTTTGGATGTTTGGGATGCTTTCCCTCATGCTTATGATAAATAGGCCCTTTCGTCCTCTCTTTGTATTCATCTTGGCACGAATGAGCATAGCGGCCATATCTCTTCTCAGAGATAGCTACCACCATTCCAGCTATTGTATTTTACAGTCTGTTCTATTTCCGCTATTTAATAGAATATGTGTTTACTGTATCACTGTGTTATTTGCAATATATCTCTGTATATGATTCTATATATGCTATCTTTTGTTTCGTTCCCACATAAATCCGGATCAGTGGTATCAGAGCAGTCTGCTCTTTGATTGTTTCTTGGTGCATGTCCCCGACGAGGTCAGGATATAGAGAGTTGGGTCTCGAACTAGTTTCACTTGGGGAAGACCACTCTCGCCGCCCCAAACGGCCTCCCATGGCGGAAGAAAAGAGAGACGACGGAGCAGTAGATCCTATCAAGTTGTTGCTCGAGGAAGCCCTCGCGCAATAGAGGAACGAGATGATGGATAATTTTGCCCAAATCCTTCAACGCATGCCAACAACGGCAAATGCACCCTCAATGAGCAGCCATTTCGGATATACAACTCCCTTCAAGGTACAAGTTAATTTTGATATCCCTTTATTTGAAGGCCAAATCGATGCCGATGCCCTAGATAAATGGTTGAATCTACTAGAAGGGTATTTCTCTGTCCACAATTTTTCCGACAGGGAAAAGATCGTCTTTGCACTCCTCAAGGCCGTCCCCCATGTCAAAAATTGGTGGGAAACTTATTGTGAGCAAAACTCATCAGACGAGTCTGGATTGTTTGAATATTCCAATCCCACTTGGGCCTCTTTTATAGATGCCGTCAAGGAACAATATTACCCTTTTGGAAACTATGATGACCAGTACACAAAATGGACCATTCTGCATCAAGAGAGGGACCAAACGGTGTCGGAGTACACCAACAAATTTCATACCTTGCGCACAAAGCTAGGTATCAAGGACTCCGAGCGGCACCTAGTACTGAAATATCGCAGTGGCCTACACCGGTACATCCGAATAGAGATGGATTTCCTGGAAATCTCTTCACTCGGATCCGCCTATCGATATGCTGTCAAAATTGAGCAGAAATTTCAGCAAAAGAACAAGCGTGACTTTGGACCTGCGCAGAAGCAGGGCAAGGGAAACTCTGGCTCGCAGAACATGGGGCAGGAAAAGGACAACCAGTCCCAACCACAGGCGAAGAAGGGTGAAGAAAAGACAAAGAAAGACACCGGGAAGTGGTGCGAGTTCCATAAAAGCCCCTGGCACAACACTGATGATTGTTGCTCAAAACAGTCATTGGTGGCTGAGATCAAAGCTTCAGAATCAGATCCCAGTTCGGATTCGGACTCGGAACCTGATTTTATAGCCGCGCAAAAAGGGAAGCAGATCATTGATGCAGAACCCAGTGCCGTTGTTGCCACCACACAGATTCAGCCAGAGGAGCCTGAAGAGTCGGAGGTAGAGGAGCGCCTTTTCCACTCACAGATGTGGGTGAAGGGAATTCCCCTACACTTTGTTGTGGACAGCGGCAGCCAGAAGAACGTGATCTCAGAAGAAGTCATCAAGAGATTGGAGCTACCAATAACGCCGCACCCACAACCATACACCATTGGATGGCTAAGCCAAGGACGAAGGATCCGTGTTAGTCACCAATGTCGCCTACCATATGGCATCAAGCCCTTCAAAGATGAGGTATTGTGTGATGTGGCCCCACTTGAAGTATGTGATGTTCTTTTAGGACAACCATATATGTGGAGGCGTCATGCTATATATGAATCACGACCTCGCAGTGTCATTGTCACTTTGGGAGGACAACTCTATCGGATACCAGAGATAGTTGCACCTACCCCAAACGAGCAGGGAAGGAAGATAATCTCCCACACTGGGAAATTTTCCCTATTCGCAATTGCCACTAAAGGTGAACATCAGATCGCGGAGACATCCACAACCTCTGCAGATTATCCTTCTACTCAGTAGAAACAAGAAAAACACAAAGTTAGTGCAGCATCGCCTATTCGGGTACCTCCACAGTGCAAGGCCATGCATTCAAGGGGCCCCTCCAAAAAGAAACCATCCACATCGGTGCATACCAAGGATACCACAATAACCAAAACTGTTGAACAGCTCCAGCGCATCCATCAACAACAATTACAACCCTCTGAAAATGTCAAAGTAAGGCAACCTTTCCACTTCAGCAAATGTTGCACCAAGAGCTCAACTCGACACACAGCTCGACATATGTTAAGGGATTTAACGCAATGGAGACCATTGCTTCCTAAGGAGGGAGGATTGATCCAGGTGGATATCGGTGGCGGCCCACCTCTTCCAACTGGCTCAAAACAGTCTTCCGGCAATTTTGGTAAATTACTATTTTTAGCAGTTTTTCGGGTGCTGAACTTCCGAAGCCATTTTGAGGCCCTAAACGACCTTTTTTTGCAATTTGGGGGGCCAAATGGATTCCCCCGACATACATTTGGCCGCATCCGAAAGTTGTAAATCTCGGATAGACCTTTCCAACGGGCTACCGAGTGCCCCAAACGGAGATCGTATGCAAAAGTTACGACCCCGGGAAGTTGATGTACTAACTTACCCAAACGGGGCCCACATGACTTTATGACGGTTCATCTTCTGGGGTTAGGTTTTTGGATGTTTGGGATTCTTTCCCTCATGCTTATGATAAATAGGCCCTTTCGGCCTCTCTTTGTATTCATCTTGGCACGAATGAGCATAGCGGCCACATCTCTTCTCAGAGATAGCTACCACCATTCCAGCTATTGTATTTTACAGTCTGTTCTATTTCCGCTATTTAATAGAATATGTGTTTACTGTATCACTGTGTTATTTGCAATATATCTCTGTATATGATTCTGTATATGCTATCTTTTGTTTCATTCCCACATAAATCCGGATCAAAGATCTTATGTATCGGGTGACATCTTATCAGAGCTTAGGCCAATAAAAATACTTCTACAATATGTCCATTGTCTTTTCAATGCCGAAGTGCCCTGCCACCCGACTATAATGAGCTTCCCAAATCATCTTTGCACACTCGCTTGAAGGAATGCAGAGATGTCCCAGGTGGCATAGCAAGCCTTACTGAAGATGAAAGTCCTCTACAGATGTGCCTGCACATAGGGATTGATATATGGGAGAATACTCAGTATCACTGTTATATAGTTGAGGCCACCCGGAGGTCTCATGTCCACAAGAGTGGAGCATTGTGGTAAGTGATGCTACTAGAGGACAACTAAGGAAATCGGAGACTCAGTTGGTGTTTCCCTAATTCCTATATTTAATATTCAGGTGGAATTGTTGCAATTAAATGTACCACTTATGGTGGCAGTCATTATGTAACTCTCCTTGGGTTAGGATGAACTGTGGGGGCTTATGATCAGTGTGGATGACTATCTCTTTTCCAAGGATGCAGTGCTTCCGTTAGCACCAGGATTGGAAAATGGAATACATTTCCTTTTTGTATGTGCAGTACTTGTGGACTATATCTAAAAGTGTCTCGTTGTGATATGCCACTGGATGGCCATTCTGAGTGAGGACTTCACCGACAGCATAGTCTGAAGCATCTGTTTCAATCTCAAAGGGTTGTTGCAGATATGGTAATGCAAGGACAGGTGTCGAACATAAGTGTTGATTAAGCTCCTCAAATTCTTGTTGTTGTGGCTTGGACCAGATTAAATTCACCTTAGATCCCCCTTTGGTCACCTGGATAAGGGACCAAGAAATATTAGAGAATCCCAACACAAATCTGTGATAGAATTTTGCAAGTACTAGGAAGCTGCGAAGCTCTTTGAGAGATGTCGGGGTTGTCCAATCATGGATGGCTTGGATCTTGGCTTGATCCACATGAACATCATGTCTGTCCATGATGTACCTATTGGGCATGGCTCAAGTTGGCATACTTTTGAAGAAGGACAGTTTTGGCAAGTGCGCATTTCGGGCTACGAAGTCAGATGGAACAGTTTTAGGAAAGTGCACAGTTTGGATTGTGTAGTCATAGATGCGAAGTCATGCTGATGCGCAGTGCCATCGAAGCAACTATTTTGGGTAAAGAGTATAAGGGAAGGTTGAGCGGTGAAAGAGACCTGTTTTTTAGCAAGCAACTCCAAGATTCCCGGAAGTGAGTAAGGAGCAGCGTAAAGGCAGAAGAAAGCGACCTATCAAGAGAGTGGAGGAAAACTGTTAGAGGCTAAGCCATGGGTAGATGGTGACAGGCAAGATAAAGGGACGGAAAGTGACAGGCCACGATGTGGTTGTAACCGTTTTATGATGACTATGGCTGTCAGAAGGTCATGTGAACCACGAGTGGTCCAGCAAGGCGACCTGAATTGAGTGGAGCAAGTTGTCCATGATGACAGGATGGGTGGTGAGTAACTACACCAGTTTTGGGTAACCTTAGGGTTTTGGCCCACCATGATTGTAACATACGTGACCTAAGGGCACGATCTATAAAAGGGAAATTTTGTAAGGGAAAGGGTTAATCTTTGAGAGTTGTTGATTATTGTTGAATATTGATCTCTGTTGAGAGACGATTGTAAAAGGCTCTGCAAGCTACGTGCGCAGAGAACTACTGAGAGAGAAGAGAGTCTGCAGCTGAGTGCACAGACTGGAACTGTTGTACCCTTCCCATAAATAATATAACAACAGTTCATGTGGATGTAGCTCCCATCGTGGGGGTGAACCACGTTAAAATTATGTGTTATGTGATTGATTATGCGTTGATATCTGTGTATTTGCTTATGTGAATGGTTAAGACCTTGTTTATGAATGCATGTGTTCTTGCTTTTATATGTATTCGCCATAAGGACAAAATATGGGGATAATATGTTAAGTAACAACATGTGTGAATGAATGTCGAATGCACCAGTATTTCTAAGTCAGATGAATGCATAAGTTAATTGGGTAAACACTTATCCAGCGAAGTCTATATAGTGTGATTCCCTAAGCGCAGCACTGGAAGTGCGCAGTTACAATGTTGTTGTTACAGTGTATAATTTAGCAAGGCTTGCAATCCATTGTGTTGTTGAATGCATAAATTAGACTAGGTAAAATCCATTAAAGTGGTTAAGTACCGAAGAGGAAGCGTAGTCTCTGTGGCGCCGTCTTGTTGTCAAAGAGCCATCCCGAGCCGCAAAGTTTTTTGGATGCACCATTGTATAAGCATTACCCATGAAGAAGTGAACTTCGCGCAGTCCCCAGTTCGCAACACGAGTCCTGTAACGCGCTTCTCACCAGTCTGTTAAGTGCTCATCACCTGGTTATGGAAACTTGATTCCGCAACCTCCCCATTAACTTCACCTCGGGCGAGACCCCAGTCTGCTTGCAGACTGTTGCCGAAAGGGCCGGTGAAAAGGGGGTTTTGGTGGTTCCCTGAACCACGCAGAACCTGGGTCTTTCTAGAAAACCTCAAGAACAGTATAAGCAGCCAACAAATGGTTCTGTTACCACACTTGAACTGGTGATGAGTACCGAAAACTAGCATCCAGACAAGAAATAAATATGGAACTGGGTGGACAAGACAGAAAGAGATTTTGCAAGAAAGGAGAATACACATCCACGTCTCTCTGACGTAGATTGGTTAAATAAATACCTGTGGAAGGATATTCACGAAATTTTCTGGGCAAGTTTTGGAAACGAGTTGCACGAGTGGTTATCAAGACTCGCAGAGCGGAAGAACTGTTTCCAAGAAGGAGCACCCACCGAGTAGAATCCAAAGCTTATTCAGAGCCTTAAATAAGTAGATAGTCCACTCTCACGAACAGTCGAATTTTTGGTTGACAGTGTACTAGAAGGTTTCGTTACAAAATTCGTTGTGGACACCCTGAATTCCTACAGCGCAGCAGAGGAAGAGTTCTTCAAAGGATTCAGAGATAAGTATCTGAACAGTATGAGTTTATATATCAAAATGATTTTACCTGAGAAAGGAGTTTTAAGAATGCAGTAAGATTCCTAGAATTTTTTGAATCTGTAACGGTAGATAACATATATGGTGACTCTGACGAAGATACACACAATTTGAGAAGTGGAAAAATATATAAGTTTAATATAGAAAAGAACCTTAAAGAACCTAAACTCCGAGTAGAGCCTGAGTTCCAAGTAGAGATTGATAGCCAGACAACACCTCCATCAGCTACCTATCAACCTATCACTCCGCAGAACCCACTAGTTGAGAATACTGTGCCTCCTATTTCACAGATTCTGCCAGTTCAAAATCCTCCAGTTGTTAATATTCCCAATCCTCAAAGCGTTAATACCAGTAACACCCCAGGAGTGAGTAATCAGACCATTCCAACTCATAATATTCTGACTCAGAACATCGCATGCAGTAGTATCCCTAACACCACTCAGAACACTGTGCCACCAAGAAGGAGAATGACTAACGATATTAAACTGTCGATATTTAAAGGAATGGGTCTAGAAGACCCTGAGCAGCACTGGTTTCTATGTGAAGCCATGTGGAGCATCAAGCAATTTTAGGGTGATGTTGTGAAGCAAGCGCAGCTCATCACTACATTCAGAGATAGAGCCTTGAACTGATTCATGAAGTATTATGTAAGATAGAATAGAACCTTAGTGGATATTAAGGCTGCACTCTTAAGAGAGTTCAAGAAACCAAATTCAGAATCACAATGTATAATAGAATTAAAGGAGATTAATCAAAAACCTAATGAAACGGTCTGGGAATTCGACCATAATTTAAAACATTGTTAGACCAGGTCAGTTTTGACATAGCACCAAGAGTGGTTCATAGCTGCGTTGTTGCCCCATATTAGACTACCGTTGATGCAACAGAAGGTTGCTTCGCAGGCAGAAGTCTTGGAGATCACAATGAAATTAGAAGCTTCACCTATAGGAGAGACTATCACTAGAATGGTCCAGATCCAAAACTAGCTAGCTAACTTGATGCTACATTTACAGGATATTAAGAAGGGAAAAGGACAAAGAGAAGAAATATGGTGTACCAGATGTAAGGGAGAAGGACACCCGAAGGAACGATGACCTTTGTTTCAAGATTACCTAGACAGTGGAGCACCAAATACACTAAATCAGAACCAAGGGCCATGGTGTGAGATCTTTAGAAATAGAGGACATAGGCCAGAAGATTGTTACTTAATCCAGAAGTATGTGCGAACACCTAAGAATTTATATTGCACATTTTGTAAATCCGTTGGACATGATGATTCCAACTGTAGAGCATATGAGCTCATGATTGAAAGAAAGAAAGATGTAGAGCATATGCATGGTGGAGTATAGAGATTTCAAGAAGAAACACCACAGAACAAGGATAATGTGCAGTATGATCAAGGCGCATACAAAGGCCGTGGAGGATTCCGCGAAAGAGGAAGAAACACTGGCCCAGGACAAGGAAGAGGAAGAGGCCAGATGATCTGTTATAATTGTGGCCAGCCAAGTCACTTATCTAAAGACTGTACCAATGCATGTACTACCTGTAGTTATTGTAAATCTTTTGATCATTTCATTGAGGCATGCCTAGTGTTAGCAGCAGAAATGCAAAAGAGAAAGCAAGAAGCACCTAATCCGAACATACAGATGATCACGGCAGAGAAAAGGACTAGATATCCGCATATTAATGTTGTGATGCGAAGTGGCGTTGCCACAGGAAAATACAAAGAACCAGAAGCCTCGACTTTTGGAGATCACCAAACCAAGAACACCCCTGCTGAAGTTGTATGGATAAGAAAAGCTACTCGGAAAACACCTGTTTTCGATCTGGCAAGAAACAAGGAATTCTTCGCAGAAGCACAGGACATCTTCAAAGAGCCAGCACCTATGTCACCAAGAAGCCCTTTGTGAAGTGAAGCAGCGCACATACAAGATATTCCAACAACGTATGATCAAACTAGTACCGCAGCAGAAACAAGCACGTATGTTGCGCAGTTCCTACGGAGTTGCATGAAATTATTGAAGAGCACAGATGTTGTAGTGGAGTTGCAGAATTTACTAAACCAATATGAACCACACGGTAAGATGTATACTTCCTAGAGCGTAGTTCACCATATCAAGAGCCATAAGAGAACAGGCCGATAAATGAGGCTCAGTGCGCAAATCGGAGATTATGAGATGGATGAGATAATCCTTGATTTAGGATCAAAGGTAAATGTCTTGAGCAAGCAGACATGGCAACATATGGGGAAACCAATGTTATCATGGTCACCTATCCAGTTGAGATTAGCGAATCAACAGAAATTGATTCCCTTTGGAAGACTTGCGAATGTACTTGTGGACATCGATGGAGTCAGAAGCTCCGCGGACTTCGAGGTTATCGAGATGACTGACGATAGTAACCCATATCCAGCATTATTGGGGATAGACTGGGTGATGGATAACCTCGCGATCATCGACCTGAAAACCAAAAAGATGACCTTTGAAGGGCAGGATATCATGGTCATCGCACCCTTGCACCCTTCGCAAGGAGAAAGATACAGTGAGCCGATTCGGGAAGAATCCAGAGCTCAAGATCTTGATTGCATCTACAAGATGACTGTGAATCAGGATGACTACATTAATACTACAGTGGATGGAGCACTTAGTTGGCGATGTGACAGTTCTTGTGTATTAGATTCCGATGCAGGACTGGAGAATTGGAAAATCCAAGTGCATGAAGTATCTGCAAGAAGGTATGCAGAGATCACCAAATCACTGCGCTGGATTGAACAGAGGTAAGTCCAATCCCCACTTATGATGGTTCAACTAACGTTTATTCATTTATTCAAGAATATACTGTATCAGTTACAGCTGAACATTTCATACCAGCATTAGATATATCACTGCACGCTACACCTGCCAGATGGTGGGCCGCACATAAGCAGACTTTGACCACATGGGAATAGTGCAGACATATGATGCAAATCAGATTCATAGAGTAAGTCGCACTGACAGTGGAAAAGTACAGTGGACAAATGGATCCGAGGGATCACATAGAGACTTGTTCTCAAGCATGGGAAAAGAGACCGCAGACAAAATGGGTTCATTTTTTTGTGCACACATTGGAGCAGATTCCAAAGAATTGGTACACAGATGCCGAACTTTGCAGAGGAACCACAGATTGGTCTATTTTGACTATAAAATTTCAGAGACCTTTCAATTTTGAAGATGAATATCCAAGTATAAACGAAGCTCTGCACATTATTAAAGAAAGAATATTCAGAGAAGAATGCCCAAGTATAAATGAGGCATTAGAGGAAATCAAAGAAAATATATTTGAAGATGTAAAGGTACCTGTAAACCTACAACCAGAATGGGAAAGACAGATAGAACATGCCCTTGAATGTTATAATCTCGCTGAAAATTAAGAAGAACAAGAAGAAAGCAATGAGGAGGATCCGCGCAACATCAATATACCTGAATCCGAAGGAGCGCGCGATGTAGAGGGTTCTCCATTATAAATTCCAGATATGAGTGGACCTGTCAAGATAAGAAAAGTGAACATTGGCACAAGGAAAGAGCCAAAGTTCGCATCCATTGGAGATTGCTAGGATGATGAGACGGTCGTGCAGATCGCAGACCTTCTACATGAGTATGAGGATTTGTTTCCAACAAAGTTCACTGAAATGAAAGGCATTTTGGGTGACTTGGGGGTTATGAAGATACCTCTCAAGCTAGGCGCAAAGCCCATGAAGAAGAGGCCTTATAGATTGAACCCCAGATATAAAGATAGAGTGAAGGCAGAGATTGAGAAGATTCTTTATGCAAGGATCATTAATCCAGTTGAAGAATCTGAGTGGATAATCCCTATGGTTATCCAAGATAAAAAGAATAAAGGAGAAATAAGAATCTACGTAGATCTGAGGAATATGAATGATGCTTCGCTGCATGACCCATTTCCTACCCCATTTACAGATGAAGTATTAAATAATGTTGGAGGAAATGAGGTCTACTCATTTACTAATGAATTTTTTGGATACCATCAGATTAGGATTGATGAAGCAGACAGACATAAGACAACATTTGCTACTGAATGGGGATCATATCAGTATACAATTATGCCATTTGGGTTGAAGAATGCACCTACTATATTTTCCAAAGTTTTTGTGGCTGCATTCAAGGACTTTATCCATAAGTTCTTAGAGGTCTATTTTGATGATTGGATTGTCTTTGGTTTATTGAAGAACCACTACGAGAACCTTAGAATGATGTTAGCTAAGTGCAAACAACATCAGATTTCTTTGAATTTGAAGAAATGTATCTTTTGTGTGCCATATGGAATTCTGTTGGGACACATTGTATGTAAACAGGGTTTGATGGTTGATCCTGTGAAGATCACAGTTATTGTGAACCTATCAGCACTAAATTCAGTGAAACAACTTCGCACCACGTTGGGACATACATGGTACTATAGAAAATTTATTAAAGGTTATGCACAAATAACAGCTCCAATGGAGAATTTGTTGAAGAAAGAAGCCTAGTTCATCTGGAATGTAGAATGTGAGCAAGGCCTAGACACGCTAAAGGAGAAACTTGTAACTGTGCCTATCGTTGTCTTTCTGGATTGGAACAAGCAATTTCATGTACATGTTGATGCTTCATCCATTGCACTTGGTGTGGTGCTAGAACATCCGGGAGAGGGAGGCATTGACCATCCCATTGCATTCTTGAGCAGGAAGCTCTCATCAGCTCAAAAGAACTATACGACCACCGAAAGAGAAGGTTTAGCAATGGTGTATGCACTACAGAAATTCAGGCACTATTTGGGTGATGCACACTTCTCGATGTTTACTGACCACTCCGCTTTGAAGTATCTGGTCAATAAACCAGTGTTAGGGGGGAGAATATGCAGATGGATACTACTCTTCCAAGAGTATGATTTTGAAATTGTGGTTAATCCAGGAATATTGAATCTAGGACCTAACCGTCTCTCAAGGATTGAGTCGGGAGAATAACCCACCAATCTTGAAGACAATCTGCCTGACACGCAGTTATTCACCATACAAGTCGTTGATGAGTATTACAAAGATATTGTCGACTTTTTGACTACAGGGTTGGCACCCACAGAGTTCACTACGCACCAGAAGAAGCAGTTGGTAGTCAGAGCAACAGACTTCACTATCATAGCAAGACAACTATACAAGTTGGGACCAGATGAAGTGCTACACAGATGTGTATTGGAGCATGAGAATCCATTTATATTGGTTGATGCACATTCAGATGTATCTTGAGGTCACTACGCAGGAAGAGATACTGTGCAGAAGATATTGAGAGCAGGGATATGGTGGCATACAATCCATATAGATTCAAAGGACCATTGCAAGAGTTGTGATGTCTGTCAGAGAACAGGAAATCCATCACAAAGAGATGAAATGTCGCTAAAACCACAATTGACACTACATGCATTTGACAAATGGGATATTGATTTTGGGACCTATTAACCCACCAGGGAAGAGGACTGGTGTGAGATATATTATAACCACGACTGATTATCTCACCAGATGGGAAGAGGCTAAACCAGTGAAGGATTGCAGCGCAGCTACTGTCGCGCAATTCATCTTTGAGAACATCCTTACCAGATTTAGATGCCCGAATATTTTAATGAGTGATCAAGGGACTCACTTTTTGAACAGAACTATTGAATCCCTTATTAAAGAGTTCCACATTTATCAGAGGAGTACACCGTACCATCCTCAAGCCAATGGAATTCTTGAAGCTTTCAACAAGGTGTTGGAGAATGCACTGACAAAGGTATGCAATGTAAACAGGGATGATTGGGATCTACGCATTCCAGTTGTGTTATGGGCATACAGGACCACTTGTAAGAAGTTGACAGGATGTACACCTTTCAGATTGGCCTATGGACAGGAAGCTGTGATGCCGATGGAGTATATTGTACCAAGCTTAAGGATCGTTGCATTCACAGGCATGGAGGATGAACAAAAAATAGAAGAAAGGCTTCTACACTTGGTTGGATTGGAGGAAGATCGCTTCATTGCAGGCTTTCACCGGCAAGTGCAGAAAGATAGATAAAAAGCATGGCATGATCGCCACATCAAAAACAAGTCCTTTCAGGTAGGTGACCTAGTCCTCCTGTATGATGGTAATTTTATGAAATTTCCTAGAAAATTTAAAATGCATTATCTTGGGCCATATACTGTTATGCATGTTACTAACGGTGGCGAAGTTCAGTTAGCCACATTTGCCAGAGATAATTTACTAGGTTTGGTGAATGGAAGTAGACTAAAACCCTATCGGGATAGTCCTACTTCATAGAACCCTCAGTGATCGAAAGAGAAGGGAGTTTCTAAGTGTCAAGTACAGTTGAAATTGGGCACTAGAAATTCAAAAACGCCTGTACACAGTTTTGGTCTGATACACGCAATTGATGGAAAGGATGCATGTACCATGCAACACTAGTCGAGAATTGAAGTTGCGCGAATTTTAAAAAAATGATGAATGAAAAGAAAATAAAAAGTGAGCAGTACGAAGCTCAAAATGTAGATGTGCAAATCAAATGGAGAACAACTATGAAGAACGAGAAGCTGCGATGCAAGGAATGAGGTGGAACTGCATCTACGAAGTTAAAGACGAAGAAGCACGCATACGCAAGAGAACCTTTTTTCAGAACTGCCAGCGCATCACAACGAAAAAAATTAATTGTGACAATTGTCGACCGATTAGTGGGTCGTTATCCAAAATGACGGCACCAACAAAATCCTGCATTAATAATAAATATGGCCATTAGAGCACAATTAAGAATGAAATGACCAAGATCATACCGTGATCAGTCCAACTGACTTAGCACTTAATGGATGATTTAACTCTCACACAGTCTGGTGGCACTGACATCTTTCAACATTTAACGAAACAACACTTGATCACATTTAATGATTGGTGGAAGTGACCGAGATCTCAAGGGAGATCTGGCCGAAGGATACAGCCTTGAATGAACCAGTAACGGTTAATCAGCACATTCCAGGCTAGCAGGACCTATAAATACTCATCATCCAGGGGCTTACGGGATTTTACCATGATTTATCTATCGTGATTGCAAGAGAGTCCAGAGCGTTAACAGCTACAGAGCCGAGCATTCTGTAAGTGAATGAGCAAACCAGTGACCATTGATGAAGTATTAACAATATTCAGGCAGTCAAGGTTTAAGGGAGTCATGTCAGCACTTGCCGAGAAACCTACAGTAGAGAAAGGTGCCTCATCGCGGAGCTCTGCAAGGCATGCAGAGATGAAGAAAGATAAGCACCAGGCTACAGAGAAGGAAGAGCCAAAGGAAGCAAAGCCACAGACACCAGTCGTGACTCAAGAACGACCCATCAATCTCATCCCTGAATACATTCCACCTTGAGAAAAATGTTTTTTATGAGATTCTGACACCACCCATATATAGTCAGGTGAGGGTTGTAGGAGACCTCCTAGGGAAAGTGGAAGACTGTAAGTTTTAATACCATGACTTGCTGGAAGGAGGACAGTCGAATCCAAAGAAGTTCAAACAGTTTCAACCTGACCAATATATGTGTCACCAATTTGATGAGAAAACCGTCACCGAAACTCTATTTGTGCAGGATTGGCTTAAAGGGATTGAACCATCCGGGTTGCTTAACCTACTGTGCATCTCGCACTTCAATAGGAGCCCAGAACTCAATGTAATAGTGCGCACATTGCTCTCAAGTATACACGAAGGATATCTATGGTTGGACAAAAATGTTGATATAAATATCGATATGATATATTACATCACAATGCTTAATAAAAGAGGCGAAGACTATGCAAAAGCATTTGTAGGAAAAGGACAAGACAAAGAGCTCACCTCCAAAATCACAAAAGAATTTGCCATGATCAGGGGAAAATGTGGCTTCCCTACGTCCAATATCAAGGAAGAATCTACGCGATTCATAGTTCAACTACTCGCAGGGAAGATACTGCGCAAGTGCCGACCACCAGAGGTGTCGGGCACAGCAATCCTCCTCGCATCTAAGACGAAGAATGGCACCCCTTACAACTGGGCGCAATACCTGTTGAACGAGTTTCTGGAGGATGTTCAAGAAACTCAGGACAAGGGAACTTCGTTCCATTACAGTTGGTTATTAGTACTAATTGCCTTCGTCGGGTGGAAAGAGCCGGCTGGCTACTAAGGAATTCCAGTTCTCTCAGGGAAATGTCGGGGAACACACTTTGCTAACTTATGGGAAAATGCGAAGTCCTCCAGGAAACGAAAAATCAATGAAGTATTTTACACATATTACGAGCAACTGTGTGATGTGATTTGGAAAACACCGCGAGTCTCACAGCCGCTAACAGATGCATACAAAGGGAATCTGAGATTCATGGCCGATATACATAGAACGTACATTCATCCTGGGGCTGATACAAATACAAAGCTATTGTATCCAGGATTCTATCAGCTGGATGCTGAGAAAATAAAGTAGATGATGCAGGAATGGCCAGCAGAATGGAAAGTGGACCAACCGGACGAGGCAAGTCCAGTTTTGAAGAAGACAAAGATAAAGATAAAGATGAGGATAAGGATGAAGTCTCAGCAACACCTATTGATGAGGAAGAAGGAGCTACGCAGGATAAGCCGGAAGGCCAGGCGGGAGAGAAGATAAAAGAAACTACGAGGACTTCATCAAGGACAGGTCAACATAAGAAGCGAAAGGCTGTTAGGCCCAAATTGCAGCCAATGCTACACATAGACGATTGTGATACCATCGCGACAAAAGAACAATAAATATGGGAAGAAATGTGCACTCAGAAGGAAGCCAAACAGGAGGATCTACAAGTAAGCCTCCTACAGACTGTTGAGTCAATAAAAACAATGGTCGAAAAGATCAGAGAAGCCAAGTAGGACTTGGTCCGAGAATCGGACTCAGAAGGAAAGACGGGTGGCTCAATCAGGAGAAAGAGGAAATCCGTTGCTTTGAGTGCGCACCCTCGGGTGGCGCATATTGAACCTGCGCACCTCATTTTTCCAAATGAAGAGGTAACCAAAGCATCAAAGAACTTGGAACATGTTGACCTCAACATTGGGTCACTACCAATTGAGGACTTGAACAATTTGCACATGCATATTGTAGAGGAAATTCATGAAAGAGGCATTGCCTCATATGATCATAATGTCCAGTTGCGAGAAAGCCTCGATGAGCTGAAATAGGAATCAGCGTGGAAAACCAGGGAATTTTCCGAGGCTCAATAAAGTAACCGCAAACTCAAAGAAATAGTATCAACAATATGCGCCAAGATTGACAAATGCGAAGAAGAAGCAAATGTCAAAGACACAATAATCAAGATTGGGGCCAAAGTGGAATCCCTTACCACAGAAATGATGGAAATGAAGATTTCCTACAAAGGGAAGATTTCATACTTGGAGGCTCGGTGACCTAGTACCCCACCAGATAAGCGCACAGCTCCAACTGAAGAGGTAAGGGCCACTTTAGATAGCATTTCGGCCAAGGTGGCGAAATGTCAAACTTTGCTAGAGAAATCAAATATAGTATTGGCTAGATTGAATGAGGATCTGAACCTTATGTAGTTGAAAGGGGATATACAACAATGGCAACAGGAAATTGATGCCGCAAACGCAGAAATGAAGACTTTGTCGGCAAGGAAAAAGATATAAAAATTTAATGAGGTAAAAGAAATGCAAAAAGAGCTGATGGTGCTAAGGGAAAGAGAGGTTGTCGCTTCTGTAAAGTTGCAGCCCATAGAGGACGAATGGATGGCACTAATGCAGTAGATTGATGAGAAGTTCATTGAACTTCAATCTACGGAGGGCACACTGAAAGAAAAATCCCAACAGTAGGTCTCGTAGGCGATGCTGGAGACAATTAAGGAATTTGAGAATAATGCAAAGTTAACGGTTGCGAAACTCACCATTACTTTGCGCAGCTTCACTGCCAAGCTAAGTACCTCTAAAGAAGCACAGAACAAGTTGGCCAATGAAGGTGGATCGGGGACAATCCATATGTAAGTGTTAGGGGCATGTTGGGCATGGCCCAAGTTGGCATACTTTTGAAGAAGGACAGTTTTGGAAAGTGCGCAGTTCAGGCTGCGAAGTCAGATGGCACAGTTTTGGGAAAGTGCACAGTTCGGATTGCATACTCAGAGATGCAAAGTCATGCTGATGCATAGTGCCAGCGAAGCGGCTATTTTGGGTAAAGAGTATAAGGGAAGTTCGAGTGGTGAAAGCGACCTATTTTTGAGCAAGAAACTCCAGGATTCCCTGAAGTGGGTAAGGAGCAGCGTAAAGGCAGAAGAAAGCAACCTGTCAAGAGAGTGGCGGAAAACCATTAGAGGCTAAGCCACAAGTAGATGATGACAAGCAGGATAAAGGTACGGAAAGTGACAGGCCATGATGCAATTGTAACCATTTTATGATGGTTGTGGCCATCAGAAGGTCATGTGAACCATGAGTGGTCCAGCAAGGCATCCTGAATCGAGTGGAGCAACCTGTCGACGATGACAAGCAGGGTGGCGAGTACCTACACCAGTTTTGGGTAACCTTAGGGTTTTGACCCGCCATGATTGTAACAGACATGACCTAAGGGAATGATCTATAAAAGGGAAATTTTGTAAGAGAAAGGGTTAATCTTTTAGAGTTGTTCATTATTGTTGAATATTGATCTCTGTTGACAGATGATTGTAAAAGGCTCTGCAAGCTGCGTGCACAGAGACCTACTGAGAGAGAAGAGAGTCTACAGCTGAGTGCGCAAACTGAAACTATTGTACCCTTCCCATAAATAATATAACAACAGTTCCTGTGGACGTAGCTCCCATCCTAAGGGTGAACCATGTTAAAATTATGTGTTATGTGATTGATTATGCATTGATATCTATGTATTTGCTTATGTGAATGGTTAAGACCTTGTTTATGAATGCATGTGTTCTTTCTTTTATATGTATTCGCCATAAGGATAAAAGATGGGCCTAATATGTTAAGTAACAACATGTGTGAATGAATGTCGAATGCACCAGTATTTCTAAGTCAAATGAATGTATAAGTTAATCGGGTAAACACTTAGCCAGCGAAGTCTGTATAGTGCAATTCCCTGAGCGTAGCACTGGAAGTGCGCAATTACAGTGTTGTTGTTATAGTGTATAAGTTAGCAAGGCTTTCAATCCATTATGTTGTTGAATGCATAACTTACACTAGGTAAAATCCATTAAAGTGGTTAAGTACCGAAGAGGAAGCGCAGTCTCTGTGGCATTGTCTTGTTGTCGAAGAGCCATCCTGAGCCACGCAATCCTTTGGATGCACCATTGTATAAGCATTACCCGTGAAGAAGTGAACTTCACGCAATCCCCAGTTCGTAGCGCGAGTCCTGTAGTGTGTTTCCCACCATTCTATTAAGCACTCATCACCTAGTTGTGGAAACCTGATTCCACAACCTCCCCATTAACTTTGCCTCGGGTGAGACCTCAGGTTTTTCACAGACTGTTGCCGAAAGGGCCGGTGAAAAGGAGGTTTTGTTGGTTCCCTGAACCACGCAGAACCTGGGTCTTTATAGAAAACCTAAAGAACAATATAAGCAGCCAATAGTACCCCAGATATTGAACCCTCTTCAGTCCAAATGAGCACTTCTCTATATTAGCATATAACTTATGATGGCGCAAGGTGCTTAGGAATTGGTGGATATGTTGCAAATGATCTTCCCATGTTCTGTTGTAGATGAGAATATCATCCTAATATACAACGACAAAAGAGTTAGTGAATGGCCGTAGGATATCATCCATCATCCTCGGGAAATTTGTTGGAGCACTAGTCAAGCTGAAAGGCATGACCAACCACTCAAAAGGGCATGCCTAATATTTGAAGGTAGTCTTCCAAACATCGTTTTGCTCAGTTGGAACTTGATGACAGCCAGATTTCAAATCAATCTTGATGAAATATTCGGCACCTTAATCTGGTCAAGAAGGTCGTTGATACGGGGAATGGGATACCGATTACGGACTGTGATATTTTTTAGATCTCGATAATCAATACAGAGTCATAATGTCCCATATTTCTTCTATACCAACACAATTGAGCTCCCACAAGATGAGGATCTAGGTCGAATGTGCCCCTTTTGGATCAATTCTTGAATCGGGCATTTGATTTCTTCATTTTCCATGAGGGAACGCCTGTATACTGGCCCTTTATGTAAAGGCTCACCGGGTATCAAATCAATGGAATGCTTAACCAGGGAATGTACTAGCACCCTGGTGGGTGTGGTGAAGATGTATTTGTATGCTTCCACAATCTTGTCCACATGTTTCTGTTGTGTAGAGGGTTTCTACATGGAGGTGGTGTATGTTGCTACAATATTTCGTTCACCTTCAAAATGAACCATGAAGAGGAGGAATTTACCTGTCTAGGAGATTACCTTCATGAACTGCTTAGCTGTGAACAGGGGCACTGCAGTGGTGGGAAGTGTCTCTAGTATTCTGTAGAGATTATTTCCCAAAGTAATAATGACACTATGAGGTCTATACTGATACACAGCATGGTGTTTCCACATATATGGTTTTCCTAAAATAACATCACAAACTACAAGCGGGGAAATATCACACATTACATCATATTTGAAGCGCTTGATCTCGTAGGAAAGGTGACACTGTTGACTAACGTGGATGTCTCATCCATGGCTCATCCAACCGATTTTGTATGTTTGGGGATGTGTAACCATCGAAAGCTTCAATATTTTGACGAACTAGTCCAAGATAAGTTTTTTTTTCTGGATATGACTATCAACAATGAAGTGTAGAGGATTTCCTTGCACCCACAAGTGTGAATGAAAGAGGTGATCCCCTTCCTCTGGATCCTCTAACTCTTCTGGTTAAATATTTGCAGTTGTGATGGTGGCACTAGGTTCTGCATCAATGATATGATTTCCCTTTTCTTTCTCTCCATCAAGTTCTAAGTTAGAGTCTGGATCCCAGGATTTTGTCTCAGTCAACAAGGTTTGTTTTGAGCTGCACTCATCAGTGTTGTGCCAAGGGATCTTGTGGAATTCACACCACTTGCTAGTGTCCTTCTTTGATATCCCATTACCCTTCTTTTCCTATGGCTTGGGATGGTTTTGGAGGCTTTGGTCGTCCTTGATATTTCCTTTGATTTGTGAATTAGGGCCACCTTTTCTAGGCTTTGTTGTTGATTTGCAGACCCAAAATCCCGCTTATTCTTTTTCTTAAACTTTTCCTCGATCTTGATGGCATATCTATAAGATTCTCTTAGTGAGGATATGTCCAGGAAATCCATCTCTATTTGAATGTACCTTTGCAGGACACTATGGTACTTTAGTACCAAGTATCGTTCAGAGTCTCGAATACCTAGATTGGAGCACAGGGTATGGAACATGTTGGTAAACTCTGGCACTATTTGGTCTCTCTCATGGTGCAAAATCATTCATCTAGTGTACTAGTCATCATAGTTTCCGACACGGTATAATTCTTCCATGACGACATCGAAAAAATCCTCCCAAGTGGGTTTTGTCCTGAATAGTTTGGACTCATATCTTGCATGCCTCTCGCAGTACCTGTCCCACCAGTATTTAATATGGGGAAGGGACTTAAGGATCACGAATGTGATCTTTTCACTCTCAGAAAAATTTTGACCAGAGAAGTAACCCTCTAATATATTCAACCATTTATCTAAAGCGTCTGCATTTATCTTTCTTTCAAATAGGGGAATTTCAAAGTTAACTTGTACCTTGAAGGGATTTGCACCCCCAAAATGGATGCTCATTGAAGGTGCATCTGCCGCTGTCAGCATCCTTCGAAGGATCTGTAATAAATTATACATCATCTCATTCCTATATCACAGGAGGGCTTCCTCGAGAAACAACTTAATAGGATCTCCTGCTCTGTCATCTCTCTTTTCTTCTCCCTCCATGGGAGCCTGCTTGTGTCGGTGAGGAGGGTTTTCCCCGATATCAACTAGTTCGAGACCCAACTCTCGATATTCAGATCTCGTCGGGGACATTCACTGAGAAATCACAAGAGCATAAGGATCTGATGCCACTGATCCATATTTATGTGAGAATGAAATGAAAGAGCATATATATATTCACATACACATATATATGGCAAGAAACA
Source organism: Larix kaempferi (assembly GCA_027924585.1). Taxonomy (NCBI): domain Eukaryota; kingdom Viridiplantae; phylum Streptophyta; class Pinopsida; order Pinales; family Pinaceae; genus Larix; species Larix kaempferi. The sequence goes on along the minus strand of BSBM01001409.1, from coordinate 1,822,222 downwards.
CAACAATAAAGTAAACTTGGATTCTATTAAATTAATGAAATAGAACAAACTGTAAAATAAAAGTAGCTAAAATGGTGGTAGCTATATCCCTAAGAAGAGATGTGGAGGCTACGCTCATTCATGACAATATGAATACAAGAAGAGTCCAAAATATCCTATGTATCATAAACATGAGGGAAATAACCCTAAATATCCAAAAACCTAACCCAGAACATGAACCATCATACAGTTTACAGCCCCAAGGTGGTTAGTTGAGGATTCAACTTCCCGATGTCATTGTTATAGCTTGAAATGACACCTCTCCGTCCGTGACGACACTTGCTTCCCTTGGTCGCATGACGACACTTCTTGAGATCAAGTTCAGTCGCACAACAGGAAATTTGTGGATGGAGGAGTCATTTGGGACACCAAAAATGGTTGAAATTACCTCATTCTTGACCCATTTGATGTATATGACCCTTAGGAACATTTTTACAGACCAAACCATCTCCTGAAAATGAGCAAAAAAGCCTATTTTTGGCCATTTTTTAACATGAGCGCTGGTACACAGGCATGATAGTAGCATGTGTACCCTACTCTAGTGTACAATAGTAGCGCTCAAACCCTTCTGAGCGCGACTCCACTATTGAAATAGTAGTGCTCAACTCCACATGTACACTACTTTGTCTACTGTAGAGTAGCGTACACCCCTATTTTGGTCAAAATCTCAAAATTTTGGGAAGTTAAGTTGGTTGGGGAACCTCCTACTCGGTTATAACTTCTTTTCCTATCCTTCACTGACTATATAAGGAGGGTAGAAGGGCCATGTGAGGGGACAATGTCTACAATATTGTTATGTTGGAGGAATGGAGACCCTCATCCCCCTCTCTTGTGCTTAGTTTCTAGTAAACCCTAGCACAGTTGATTAGAGGCTGGAATCCTTGGAGAACGGAAGCAGGAGACCTTGAATCTAGGTTTCGTGAAGTGCCAAGATTGAAAGAAGGTATAATTGTATGTACTTGCTTTCATTCATTAATAAAGATCAGACATTCTTCTCTTTCCAAATATGACCCATTAATGTGTCTTAGATTTGATTACTGTTTGTTTATAATCTGATGTCTTCTTCTATTATGAATATCAATCTTATATATGTAGTCAAATGTATTTGAGAAAGGTATCAAGTTGTTTTGCAGGTCTAGGCATTGCGACACTGGATAAGCATTGAAGAGCAAGGGAGGCAAAGCTAGGATCAACCTTCTGAATGAGGTTCCTACATCTCTAAACCCTAATCTCTTCATTTATTGTTGTACTTGCAGAATGCTTGTAAGTCTATCTTTATCACCATAAGTTGGTAGTTTCTCCCCTTAACTATAGGTGCATTTTCCCCACAACATAATGGTGACTCTGCTGGGGAATGCCTAACTGCTTAGGGGTATCCAAGGTCATTTCTTCAGTCTTGTTTGATGGTCTTTTTTCATTTTCTTGATTAAGATCAGTTAGTAGGCTATGTTTGACCCTCCTTGGCTCTTACAGACCCTTCCCAGCCCTTGCAAACCCTTGTGGACCCAGGTGTGGTGGTTTTAACCCCATTTTTCCAACTTTTTCCACCTGTACGCTACTGTTTGTACAACACAGTAGCTCCCATACGCTACTTTTCCTCTGCACAGTAGTGCCCATCCTGCTATGGGTGTTGGTATGCCTCATACACAGTAGCGCTCAAAATCTGGGTTTGAAATTTTTGAGTTTTTGGGTTGTGGACCCAAATCTGGGGGTTGTGGCTGCATTTGTTGGGGTCCCTGATGACCCTAGGTCTGAGTTAAACCACTGTAAGTGGTCTCCCATCCTTGTACGGATCCTACATTCATGATTTGAACCTCTTTTGATCAATTTGGGCTTGTTTGGAAATTTTTGGGGTTTGTTGATCCAAGTTGAGGGGTTGTGGACCTGTTTGGTGTTTTGTACCCTAATTTGAGTCTAACTGAACTTGCTTGCCCCATTTCCACTGGATTTGAAACCTCTTGAGTCTTCTTGACCCTTTTTGTATCTATTTGAGTGAAATTTCTCTTTTAGGTTGGTTTCTTATCCTCCCTTATGCTTTTATTTTTTCTTTTGTAGTGAAAGCTCAAGTGTTTTGGCTGTTGTTCAAGACCTTGTTTGCATTGTTTATGTGCAGACCTGACTTTACCAAACCATACTTCTTCGTAGGTCATTTGCTTCGTTTGGGTCTAAAAGTAGTTTTTGTACTCTTTTCCCAATGGTTGGCATGCTTACATCAATAAGAATTTGAAAGTCATATTTGGTAGCTTTTATTGTTTCATAAAAAGAACCTGAAAGTTTCTTTGCTTTGCTTTGATAGTAGGTTAGTTTCAGTTTTGTTTCTTACCTTTGGAAAGCATAAAGAATTTTGATTCATTTTCTGAATAGAATACCTTGCAAGTGGCTTAAAATATTTTAGAGTGCTTTGAATCAAAAAGAACAAGTTTTCTTTTGCATACCTATTTGTTTGAGTAGCTGCATTCTTAGGTTTTGAGTTTAGACTTTATGTTTGCCTTTTTGCATTCGAAAGATTAAAAATTGCATTTGCATATGCATTCCAGATCAGAATTTTAAGACTTGCATTGAAAAGAAAAGATTTGTTGGTGGTAAATATTTCATTTTCAGTACTCTATCTCTATTATAACCACTCTCACACACCCACTACCTTTTTAAGCAAGTAACCTTTAAAATGAACTCTAATAAAATGTACTAGCAACATTTTCTTTTCTAGGTTACACTACACCAACTAGTCTAGGTTAGGATCTTGGGTTTAAAACACCTTAAACCAACCAAGATCACACATTACGCAAAAATCGTAGTTTGACTATCACAGGTAAACCCACTTCATTCAAAGCTTGCCTGGGATCTATGCAGTAGGTCTTGTGAGATCAGATTGTTGGGAATACTCCTCCTGCTTTCTATTTCGATCATATACCAGGATTGGATCGCGTTTGGGGACTCTTTTGAGTTTTGGGCTCAGTTACCCTGCCCACGCCTTCTAATTCAACCAACGACTGTTCCCCCAGGAGTTTTCGGTGTTGTGGTATCCTTAGTATCTGACCATAGGTTCATACACAGGTGACAGCGGAGGGTATATCTGCTGTACCTAGGACAGACATGGGAATAAATCCCTTACAGGTCTTTGGGAGGGCGGTTGGGTGATTCCAGTGCTTGCACCCTTAGTCATTGTATTGTGGACCCCGGGTAACTGTTCTTCATCCTTCATTGATTTGTTCTAGGCCCTCATCATCCCAGACTCTTCTCCGGAAGGCATCTGTTTGCCTGGTTTGATTTACCTAGGACCTTTTTTAGTGGTGTGCTCTTTGTGCTACTTGTTTTAGTTTTCCTTAGAGAACTTCTTGTCCATTTGAGCAGGAAACTATGTCTAGCATTCTGGCGAGTGCCAATCAGGGTACCCCCGTTCTGGGGGATCCTTGTGTTGTTCCATTCATTGGAAACATTGGTGCTCCCTTAATGGCTACTCTGAATCTTCCTGGATTCACTATTGGGCTGCCGGTTTGGTTGTTTTCCACTCTGAATTCCTTGCATGCTCCTGACGCTTCTTTTGTGAGAACCTCAAATCAAGAGCATCAGAACCCTATGCCTCCCTTGCCAGTAACATCTTCTCCTCCTCCTTCTACCTCATGTGGCGAAAGTAGCAATACTAGTAACCAGCAGTCTAAAAGGAATAGACGAAGGAAGAATAAGAAGATGCCAAAACAAAGGGGCAGCAACCCAGCCTCTGTAAGTCATGCTGGGGGCAAGCAGTCGGCCTCTGCAAATCATGCAAGGGGCACCTACCCAGCCCCTGGAGGTCATGCTGGGATAAAACTTTTAGTCACTGAAAATCATAGTGAAAGTTTGTCTTCAACCATTGTCAGTCATGTTGAGGACACGTCATTGATCACTACTAGTCATATTAATGACAAGTCACCAATTCCTGTGAGTCATACTGGAGACACCAGATCAGCCACTGCAAGTCATGCTGAGGAAGTTGACATTGTCGAAAAACCAAACAAACAGAAGCTTAAGTTCCCTTGTAAGTTTTGTGAGGTAGATCACCTTACTTACTTGTGCCCTGTACTTCCAGAAGTGAAAAAGGTGTGGTCCTTAGTTCAAAAGTCTTCTGCTTCTGAGCAACCAGCCACTGCAAGTCATGCTGGGGGCAAGCTGTCAGCCAATTCTAGTCATGCTGAGAGCCCTGACGTTGTAAAGGAATCTAAACCTATACGACGAAAACCAAAGTTCCCTTGTAAACTTTGTAAGGGAGATCACCTTACTCACCGATGCCCTGCCATTCCAGAGGCACAAAGAGTGTGGTCCATGTCTGAAGGAACCTCTGTTCCTGAGTTGTCTATAGATTCCCTGCAGTCATATCAACCTTTGGTTGATAAAGTGGTTGAACCAATGCAATATTTGGTAGACCCCACTCTTCCTTCGGAGAGTGAAGTGATCAAATCGATGCAATCTTCGACCGATCCCATCAGTCCTTCGGAGATTGATGCACCTACTGCTGAAGTCTTCTGCATTACCAGTTTGGATATTCCTGAAAAAGGGGGCACTTCATCTGTGCCATGTGAACCCCTACCAAGCCCTAGGATTGTTTCCTTTGATTGGAATAGTCTAGCCGAGCCTCGTCTTCCTTCTTCGACACCTTTCCAGATAAAGGTTGATATCGGGAACCATACGGTTGATCGATGCATTGTTGATGAAGGTGCTTCTGTTAGTATCTTATCTGCTTATGCTTGGAGAGATTTGGGTTTCCCTAATGTTATTCCAGCTGCTAATTGGCCGTTGACCTTTGATGGAAGACCTAGTGAACCAATCGGATTCCTCCGTCAGGCACCTGTTACTTTGGGTGGAAAAACAGTCTTAGTTGATTCTATGGTTTTAAAGGACCCTGTGGATTTTGATATGATCCTCGGGCATGATTACATTTATGCTGTGCATGCTATGGTGTCTACACTCTTTCGTGTGATGCATTTCCCTCATAACGAAAGCATCGTCACTATCGACCAGCTTGCATTTGTTGATCCTCCTTATTACCCAACTGTAGACCAATCAGATCCCTCGTCATTAGGCACTACTATGTCACATGGGACTTATGTGGCATATTGTTCCTTGAGTTCAACTGCTACTGAGAAGAAGTCTCTGAGTTCATGCTTACCTTCTCGGGACTTGGTCCCAGCTTTTGACCAAGTGACACCTCCATATGAATGTTTAGATATGTATTCTATCTGGGATGATATGCGTCATTCCGATGAAGTTTTCCTAGAGTCCATAGTATAGTATGCCATTCATTTGGATGTTGATCTAGTCGCAGTTATGTCCAGCCCCGGTTTGACCTTAAAGTCTGATCTTCCTACTGTTGAGTCTTTGGACTCTCCTATAGATCCGCAAATCGGTCTTCCTGCTGAGTTTGATTCTGCTTCTAGAATTTTCAACTCCCATGATGATGAATTTGTTTCTGCAGATTCCATCATGTCCTTCAACTTTGATCTTCATCCTGAAGTTGATCTTGTTGATTGTAAGTCCTCGAGCTTGGGTACCATAGAGTCTTCATTTGAAAACTCTGCCTTGTTTATGCCTGTTGTTGATGATAGTGAAGTTGAAAGTATTTCTACCACGGTGACTTGTATCGGGTATTTCTTTACATATGTTTTAGATATGATCCTGGTACTAATGTTTCTTGGAGACAGGATTCTTAGCTAGATGTGTACTTGCTTACTGGTCCTTTTCGACACCTTGTGCGACCATGTCAGGTATATTCAGAACCTTGCATATAGGTTTAGGCTTCCCCGTTGTTATGTTGAATTTGAACCTTTTTCCATCCGAATTCACCATAGGGTCGAACCTGTTGGATATTGGTGTGTTAGCCATCTCTTTATGCATCGTGCACCAGTCCGACAGCAGAGCCTACCTAACATGGGTCACCCTAGTCAGCACCCTTATGCCATTCTGGTGCCCATGTTGAGTTTTTCTCATAGGCTTGGGAGCCTTTTTAGATTTACCATGACTTTGAGAAGAAGCCTCATATCTTTCTTCCTCATCTATTTCTGGCCATCCCTAATAAGGCTCCCATCTTTATGTTCAAGTTGTATGTGCATCTGTTATGATCTCGCTTGCGCTAATGATCCTGATGTCGACTTCCATGCTTTTAGCTTGTTATATAAGCTTCCATATCTGATCTCATTTCCGCTAAGCCCTGTATCATTTTGCCTTTGCAATTTGACACCTTTTACCTAGAGGAGACACACCCTGAGTGTCCTTATCTTGCTCATGTTCCTTGCATTAAGCATAGCTTTGTTCCATGCACTTGGAGCTAGTTTTGCATGTCCCTGACACTCGTCTCCTCCCATTACAAGCATTCTTCTGCCTTCACTTCGAGCTCGTTAAAAACAGTAAGTAGGTTACGAGCAGTCTTCTACCTTTCCTTTGAGCTCGTTAAAAATAGTAAGGAGGCTATGAGCATTTATTTCATCTTCACTTCGAGCTCATTAAAAACAGTAAGGAAGTTGTGAACATTTTCTGTATCTCCTTTGAGCTCGTTAAAAACAGTGAGGTCATGAGTTTACTTTTCCGGACTTGTTAAACCTTTACGGAAAAGATCCCTATGGAGTTGTTTTAAGCCCTTTTCAGACTCCTTAAATAGGAAAAGTTTGTCGAGCATAGTTGTCTTTTCGGGCTTGTTAAAATAACTGAACCGACATCCACTTAGGTATAGAATTATCCCTTTTCCAGGCCTTGGTGGATAATTTACAGAAAATGTATACTCTAGGTATACTTTTGTATGCGCTAGAAGAGTTCTTCTTTCATCATTTTACACTTTTTCGGGGAAGGAGACTAACTTTACGAAAAATGACCTTTGGAGTCGTCTTTAGGGTTTTCATACTCTTGAAATGTGAAAACACCAAGCGAGCATTTACCTACTTGGGCTCGATGTGAAATCCACGAGATGGTTGATAGAGGACTGTTTAAGTTTTTCAACTCTATAAACAAGAAAACACCGTCGAGCACATACCAATCCGGGCTCGATATAAAATCCACAGATAGGTGTATAGAGGACTGTTTAAGTTTTTCAACTCTATAACCAAGAAAACACCGCCGATCACAGACCAATCTGGGCTCGATATAAAATCCACGGATAGGTGTATGGAGTTTTCTTCTAGGTTTTTCAGACTCCTTAAATATGAAAATGTCGTCGAGCATGCTTTAGTTCTTTGTCAAGCTCGTTAAAAAATGAAAAAGGAAAGGGAAGGGAAGAATTTTAAAATGTCTTTCAATATGATGGCAGCAAGTCAACTATCTCCTTGAACAAAGCACCTGTTTTGAGTCTATCAAACAAGTTGGGTTCTAGTATTTGGCATTAGGGTAAACTTGATCTCAGAGTTCTTACTCCTCCGTTTGGTTAGTCTTCCAATCATTTGGAGAATCTGTTAATGTCTCCTACATTGCAGACTTGCATCGTGGTCCCTTTGTGTTCAAAGCTGCCTAAGTCACTCTTGTGTCGTGCTCACTATTCAAGGATATAACCTGTGTCGGCCATTCTGCAGTTGCCTTGACCTCATGTGTCAGCCATTCCTTGGTGTCAGTATGTTTCATCATGTGTTCAGTCCTACTCCAAATCAGCTCATACCTGTTTGAGTGTCCCTCATGTTGGATGATGGAGGATGCATTACGGCCTCCCTTCCAACGGACTTCTTCCCATCGACTTCAACTCATTGTGCTCTGGGAATGAATTTTAGAGTTTCAGTTAGTACCTTGGGAATTGCAGTCATTAGTGGCAGTTTCCCTCGCTATTGGATAGATGGGAATACATCAATGTCTCCTATCTGATGGATTCTTCAAGTGTTCGACGGTAAGACCACTTATTCGCACTTGCTTGAATGTACTAGGTACCTCGGGTTCCATTTTCATTATTGGTGGAAACCCTTGCGTTTGTTAACGGTATTCATCAATGACCGGTAATCAAACGATACCTCCCATGTTCGACATCAACTCATTTATTCGCATGGATAGGTTTGTACCTTGGGTTGTTTTTGGATGAAGACCTTGGGATCCTCTATAGCATCACCTCATTTATGTTATCGTCCAAGTTGCACAAGATTGAGCCACACTCTTTTTGGGCTCTTGATGAGACATAGATCCAGCTTGTTCTCTATGGCTATGTTCTCCAGTTTTGACATAGATCCACCTTGTATTTATGTGGCTATGTTTACACTTATGTTCCTCATGGACCCACGCTTGTATTCTAGTGGCCATGATATATGCATCAGTATTTTGGATCATTATTGTATCCTCTTGGAGGTCATGTTCCACCATTTGAACATGGACAGTTACCCCAATGATAAGTTTTTTTGACATTGCCTTTGCTTTCAGGTACTTCATTTGAGCCTATGATTCTTGGTTTCTCCGTTCCTCCATGTTTCAACTCTTTGTTATTTATAATGTATTTCGGCCATCGTTTCCCACACTCCCTCTGACCTCATACATTATGGGGCATCTTTAATAGCTTGAAATGACACCTCTCCGTCCGTGACGACACTTGCTTCCCTTGGTCGCATGACGACACTTCTTGAGATCAAGTTCAGTCACACAACAGGACATTTGTGGATGGAGGAGTCATTTGGGACACCAAAAATGGTTGAAATTACCTCATTCTTGACCCATTTGATGTATATGACCCTTAGGAACATTTTTCCAGACCAAACCATCTCCTGAAAATGAGCAAAAAAGCCTGTTTTTGACCATTTTTTAACATGAGTGCTAGTACACAGGCATGATAGTAGCATGTGTACCCTACTCTAGTGTACAATAGTAGCGCTCAAACCCTTCTGAGCACGACTCCACTGTTGAAATAGTAGCGCTCAATTCCATATGTATGCTACTTTATCTATTGTAGAGTAGCGTACACCCCTGTTTTGGTCAAAATATCAAAATTTTAGGAAGTTAAGTTGGTTGGGGAACCTCCTACTCGGTTATAACTTTTTTTCCTATCCTTCACTGACTATATAAGGAGGGTAGAAGGACCGTGTGAGGGGACAAAGTCTACAATATTGTTATGCTGGAGGAATGGAGACCCTCATCCCCCTCTCTTGTGCTTAGTTTCTAGTAAATCCTAGCACAGTTGATTAGAGGCTGGAATCCTTGGAGAACGAAAGCAGGAGACCTTGAATCTAGGTTTCGTGAAGTGCCAAGCTTGAAAGAAGGTATAACTGTATGTACTTGCTTTCATTCATTAATAAAGATCAGACATTCTTCTCTTTCCAAATATGACCCATTAATGTGTCTTAGATTTGATTATTGTTTGTTTATAATATGATGTCTTCTTCTATTATGAATATCAATCTTATATATGTAGTCAAATGTATTTGAGAAAGGTATCAAGTTGTTTTGCAGGTTTGGGCATTGCAACACTGGATAAGCAGTGAAGAGTGAGGGAGGCAAAGCTAGGATCAACCTTCTGAATGAGGTTCCTACATCTCTAAACCCTAATCTCTTCATTTATTTGTTGTACTTGCAGAATGCTTGTAAGTCTATCTTTATCACCGTAAGTTGGTAGTTTCTCCCCTGAACTATAGGTGCATTTTCCCCACAATAGTCATAACTTTTGCATACGATCGTCGTTTGGGGTGCTTGATAGCCCGTTGGAAAGGTATATCTAATATATACAAATTTCGAATGGGGGAAAATGCATTCCATGTTGAAATTTGGTTGAGATTTGATATTTAATTATTTTAGATGCAGAGACTTGAAGCAATGAGACAATTCAATCCATGAAATTCATACAACCATAACACAAGATATACCATGGGGAAAATCCTCAAAATTATGAGAAAAAAAAACCCCAACAATTCTTCTGAGTATAATATAATGGAAACCAGAGAATTCTTTCTTTTACAACATAGCAGATTGATTTCGGAAGATAAGAGATCACCAAACTTCTTGGTGAAGATACAGAATCAATAGAGAAGAGAGATCAATTGGATGTGTGCCTAGCAAAACAATAACAAACATGATCAATACCATACACAAAGAGAGCACCTTTCCTTCAATGGAGAAGAGAACTCACTTCACACTAGATTCAACAATCTTGTATATCATATTTATACAGTCTTCTATTCTATTTTAACTTCTAACTTCCGGATAAACTCGCCCTCAAACTGGATGTATTAATCTTGAATGGAGTGGTGTGTCCCACTTCTCATGCAGTGCTTCATCTCACTGATCTATAACTTAGGATGAAATCACCTCTTCACTGAAAGCTTGTCCACTTAGTTAGGTGGCTAACTTAAGTGTCGACATGCAAGTGTCACAACTCACGTGTCATCTTTTAGTTTAACATAAGTGTCGTCGTGCAATAACACTTATTTAACTAGATCTTCTTTGTTGTCACTTAGTTAACTCTCTTTAATTGAAGTGTCGTATTTTAGTTTAACTAAAGTGAAAACAGTTTAGTTAACTAATCCCTTTTATTTAACACTTAGTTAATTGAAATCATGCTGATTGATTTACTTGAAGTGACCACTATGAGTTCTTTAGTTAACTAAGACATATCTTTAACTGATTCTTTAATTGAAGCATTGATCCTTAATTGAAGCTTTAGTAATTCGAGTTCTCTTTAATTAGTTGAAGTGTCTGCATGGGCGATTTTGAATTCTCTTGATCTCTATGCTTTATCTTTTATTTCTTTATATATTACTGTATGGTCAATATGTGCTAACTTTAATTATCCATCACATTACATTATACTAACAAGAATTATCAGATCATGTGATCATATTATATTATTCTGGACCAAATGATCATATGCTAAAGTAATTCACTTTAGAGGTGATCATGGTTAATAATATATTGCACAACATTAAATGCTTTTAACAAGTAAATCATGACCTTTATACAGGAGATACATCTCATGGATACCTTTATACTGAAGGCTCACATGATAATCATGACTTGATAAACACAAGTCCGGCGCCTTTTCCATCAAGACTTTACAACACCATTGCTTTGATCAATTACCTCTATATGAGATGAATAACCTTTGCACGGAAGGCAATCAAAGTGCTCACCTCTATTCAAGATGATCAATATTGACTACACAAGATTGGTTTGGAGAATGTCTCCCGATGCTTTATATTTAACACTCCCTCTTAGCAAGGGAGGCATTATCGGCCATACCAAGCTTGTCTCGGAATTACCTAAACTTCGTCACTGACAGAGGCTTCGTTAACACTTATGCAATCTTCTCATTAGTAGAAATGTATTGAAGTTTCATTGTACCTTTCTGGACCATCTCTCAGATGAAGTGATTCTTCATTTCAATGTGCTTCGACTTGTCATGAAACACTAGGTTTTCGGAAAGCTTGATGCAACTCTGATTGTCACACCTAATAATTGTAGGCTCAATATTTTCACTGAACAACCCCGCAAGTATCTTTCTAAGCCACACTCCTTATCGACAGGAAACACTAGAAGCTATGTATTCTTCTTCAGTAGTGCTCTGGGATACAAATCCCTTCTTCCTGCTGGACCGATATATCATAGTTGATCCTAGGCTATAATAGTAGGCGAATGTTCTCTTACGGTCCATAATGCTTCCTCCCCATTCTGAGTTTGTATAACCAAGTAACATGACTCCTCCACTAGAGGCATATCTGAGTCCATATGAAATTGTACCTCGAAGGTACCTAAGCACATGCTTAGAAACTGTCCAGTGTCTATGTCTCGGATCAAACATAAATTGACTCAGAATGCTCACATCATAACATATATCAAGACTTGAATGTATCAAGTACATTAGCAAGCCTATAAGTTGTATATACAAAGTGGGATCTACTGGATGTGATCCAGAGCTTGACTCATGAAGTTTCCTCAAATTGGAAACCATCGGTGTAGTCATGGATTTGCAATCTATTATGCCAAACCTACGCAATTTATCCACATTGTACTTCCCTTGAGATAGAAAATTTTCATCTTTTCTTTGCCATATCTCAAGGCCAGGAAATCATTGCATAAGACCCAAGTTTTTAATATCGAACTCTGAGGTGAGCTCCCTCTTGCACCAAGCAATCATATTTTCCTCTCCAGTGAAAAACAAATCATCAAAATATAGAACCAATATCAACGGTTGCTTCTTCACTACTTTGAAGTACAAATTTGGATCAGCTTCACTCTTATAGAAACCCAATTTTTGAAGGTAACTATCAATTATGGAGTACCAATCCCTAGGTGATTGCTTAAGCCCATATAGAGCTTTCTTTAGCTTGCAAACATGGGACTCATTCCCATGCAACACAAATCCTTCAAGATGTTGAATATAAACCTCTTCCTCAACCTCACCATTGATAATGTAATATCCTTGGGAATATTCAACCAAGATATTAACTCAACTTCAAAACTTTAATGAACTCCACTAGTTAAATTTCTGACACTTTCTACGAACAGAGTCGGGAGTAGGTGATGGGTACTAAGGTAAGGAATGAGGATGGTGGGATGAATATTCAATTCTAGAAAATGTATGGAGTTAGGTTCAGCAGCAATTCAAAGTGGTCAGATCAGAGATGTCCTATGCACCATGTACCAATACCTTTCACTTTTCAAAAATAGAGCTCGTATATTGCCTACTTTGAGGCTTCCTGGGTAGCTGGCATATGCATACTAGACAAGTGGGGGTCCTGGGAGGTAATGACAGAGGTAATATCAGTCAAATGTATGCTGGTTATGTTCAGAAAAGTATTTTAGCAGACTTGGATATTTTAGGAAGAATTGGGGGTTTTGGGCGCTCCCGGGATTGCTGAGCTAGTATTTTTCCAATCTTTACAAACGGGATCTAAAGGCTTCCAAATTCTGATTTTAAGGACTGATATGGATAATATATCAAATTATCAACCTAATGCAATAGATGGGAAGTCAAATGGACGCTCTGAGTGCATTCTACAGTAAATTCAATAAAACTAGTCTAGAAAATCCTTCCAATGAGCTAGTCTTGGATTTTAACTGAATTAATGACTTCCATTAAATAAGTACTCTGTTTTGAGTTTTTATGCAGCTCTGATATATTGATAATAACAGTGACACATCAAATTTAGCATAATAGAACCATTCTTTTATTATAGTGGCTTTCTTCTCAAAACAAATTGCCTTACAAGCTAGAAGTTGTAGTACATTGATGGAGAATATGAAGAGAGAGGGATATTTGTTACAGTAACTCTATTCTGATGTTCTGATCAGGCTCTCTTCATATCAGAGGACTGATTTGGCTGCAACTACTGCTCTATAACTTCACTGGTGTTCCCTCCTTCAACTAGTTGTCTCCACCAGTGGAAACACCTCTAGATTTGGCTGCAAGCTGGAGCAACGAGAGAGGGATGGAAGATCAGGTATGAAGTCAACCTAAGGACATGATAGCCTATGATATATGCTGATAATAACTTCTAGAGCTCACTGGAAGTCCTGGGCACTCTCCTCCTTAACTATCTTCTTCTGCTGGTGAACCTTCTCCAAAACTAGCTAGAATTTCACTGTATGAGAGACCTTCTCCTACAATGGACTGGAGATCTTCAGTGAAAGATGGAATTGACTGATAATGGATGTAGCAGATTGATGTGGACCTCCATAACACTTACTGGAAACTCACATGGCCTTGGGGCACATCTCCCAAGCATAACTTGTTGAGGCACAACACTAAACTAGAGGACTCAGAGCTCTCATTCACAAATTCTAATAATTATCAAAAGTTGTCAAATGGAGTTGGTTGGATTCTTTTATAAACTTCATGATGACCTGCTGAGAAAGTTCTTGGCTTGGTGACCTGTGAGAGTAGGTTACCCACTTTCCCATTCTACTCCAAAGCCGTGAGGGCGCATTTCTTGAGGAGAATAGCAACTTCTGGGCTTTCAAAACTTTCTTTCCTTCACCTCCTTCACTGAATTTGGGCAAGTGCGCTTTAGGTAGCTTTTCTGGTTGTTTCTATTTTCTTTCTAAATCTTTCCACTTTCTTTACTCTCCTCTTTTCTGCTTTTGCCATTTTTTCTGTTTGCTTTTGTCAGTTTCCATTTTGTTTTCCTTGTCTTCTTTCCTCCATTAGATTCCTTGCCTTTCCTGAGATTTTCCACTAAGGCAAAATTGATCCTCTTGACACCAATTTGAATTTACTAAGAACATCATCACCACTTGATAATATTGATTAGCAACATTTATTATTAAAATATTACCATTTTCAAAATTAATTTAGACTTCATAATTTAATTAATTAATTAACCACTATAGTAATTGCCTCAAAATTTCTCCATTAATTAAATTCTCATTTAATTAATCACTTAGACTCAGTCATGGGGTTAATAACTAAATGGGGGGCCCACCTTGTCCATTTAATTTCCAAATACAACCTTAGGCATATTCCATAAGGTAGTTTCCATACTTTCTCATTAATTAAATAATTATTGCCTAGGTGACTTAGGCCAAAATTACCCCATGGACCATAGCAAAATTTGGGGACATGACAGTCCTCCCTTCCTAAGATTGCTTGTCCTCAAGCAATTTCAGGATTCCACCAAGCTTATGCTGCACCACTCTGATTATAATTGTCCCCATCCACTGTAGAGTTTGAAAATTAAACTTGGGCCTTTGAAAAAAAAAAAATTGAAGGAGAACTGCACTATAATTATATCTGCAATTTAACCAGCAATGAACAAAATTTTCAACCCAACTAGGATAACTTGAGTAGAATTCCTAGATCCCATTGTTTCTCCTGCAAGGACCAAAAATTTTCTATCATCTTTGGCAATCTATCACTCCCATGAATGCCAGGATCCCAAAGTATCAACTACATTTTCCAACCTCCAAGCATGTGGATTCCCTCCACATAGGCCAACTTCTGTCAGTATAAGGTTCCATTAATCTATCTTGGCAACTTTCCTGCTTAGCTGCCTTCCCTTGACCATAAGCAGAAACATTTTTGCAAGGAGATTTCATGTTTTTCAGGTAATCTTTCAACCAATCCATATGTGGATGAGTGTCATCAAATGGCTGCAAAATATACATTTGTTGTTGCTCACAATTCAAGACAATGTCAGTTATAAATAAAAAATTATTGCAGAAACAAGAAACCCTTTTACCTTCCAAGGTCTTCATTGCAATGTTGCCCTTACCCATCCAACCAATGGATGGACAAGCACTTTGATTTGCTGAATCATATGGAATGTGATCAGCCATATGCATGTCCTCCTCACATAAAGAGAACTCATGATCCCTATGGAACTCCACAGGTGTTCCCCTCTTCATCCAATGGCTCAACTCTCTGCCATTGATCCAAGGGTACAAAACTCCATCAAATGACCCACATGTTGAAAGTAAGTGTGGATCAAATACCTCCTTGTCGAAATTGGATGCACACACATGCATGGGCTGACTCCATTGCTGCGGGTTAAGGAACATGTCATCAACCTCGATTTTAGGATCCTCCTGCTCATCATGTGACACTAAGAGGAAGAATCCTCTTACCCAATTTTCATTTCCACAATTTGTGGCTGAATGTGAAGTGGGAAATGAAGGGTGGTGAGCCATGCTTCTGAACATTTCATCAACTTTTTCTACACTTTCTTCCAGCACATACTAAATAGACTGCTCCTCATGGTCCACCCACTCATGAGGTTCCTCCATAGACATTTTTATGTCATTTACCCAAAAGGGATGACTCTCAGGAAAAATTGTGGGTTCGGTCAATTCTTGCCACTCTTGTTAGAATTGTTCTATCTTCATTTGTGATTCTAAGAGGGCACTTTGAGTGTATCTCAAAGAATATCAGGTGGCCAACAACTCACCTTTGAGCTTGTAGTTCTCTTTTTTATGTATGCTAATAATCTCTTCATCATGCAGTGTTGGTGCCCAATAACTCAACAATCTCAAACATGTAATTTTTATCTGAAAGAAATTGTGAGAAATTACCTTTGATTGTGGACATTGCTTTCTAGATATTCTCCATGGTTTTAAAGGAAGATTGGTCTTCCATTAAAGCATCTTCCCAACACAACTTTGACACTAAAGTATGAGTTTCATGGAGAATTTTCAGGGCCTCTTGGATCGTTTGCTCATCCATCTTTAAAGATCCTACAAGAAGATGAGATTCTTGCAGATGTTCCTCCTCTTCATTTTCCATCACCAGATCAATTTCATGCAGTGCACTTGAGGTTTTGAAATCTGATCTATATGTTGTTGCTGCAATATATTCATCTTTCAGGTCCTCAAAAACATAATTTGGGCTGCAACATAAGTGTTCATTCATCCTTGGTGCAACATAAAGATCTTCTCTCAAGGTTTTAGCCTTCATACTTCTTTCATTTTTTACACCATAATTCTGAATCTCATCACTATGGGGCTCAACCATTCTAAACTTTTCAATGGAAGTGGCTTCCAAATCAGATTGACATAATGACACATAAAAATCAGAAATTACTAATTTACCAGGTGTCATGTTCTCCTCCTTATGTGGTGGAATTTTGATGGCTTGTTCATCCACCCATTTTTCTGCTTTAGACACTACTGATATGTGCTCAATTTATGCTTCCTTGCGAGGATCAAGGAGTGATTGTAAATTTGAATTATGTTCCTCCTTTGGATCAGATCCAAAAGATGTCTCACCTTCATCAATCTGTCCCATTTCTTATGCACTTGTTTTGAAATCAACCATTAAAAGATCGAGAGTGATTTCACCTCCCTCATCACCAACAATCAAGTGTTTGACTGTTGGATCTTCTATTGTGCATCAACCTTCTTCATCCACTTCTTGGAGTAATGGGGAACTAGCAAGGTATTCTTTGTAATTTCTTTCCAAGAAACTTGATGTCTCTCTGCATTGTGTGGTGCTCGGATCACAACCTTTGGACTTCCTTCTTGAAGGAAAACCAAACAGTCTCCTAATGCTTGGCCCTACCAATGGCCTTGCTGAATCTTCCATCTTGATTCCTTTTTCCTGAGATTGGGATGGATCCATATGTAGGGCTGCAACTTCATCTTTATTTTTTCCTACTTCTTCTCCACCCGACAAACTAGGTGGCTCTTGGTTTCCTCCCTTGATTTTTCCTAGCTGTGAGGACACATCTTTATCCCTCCCTTCTATCTTAACTCATAGGGGTAAAAATATTGCCTCAACTTCTTTGCACACACCATCAACCATATGTCCAACCCTTCTTTTGTTATCACTATTGTAGGGGTCTTTGAACAAACTCTGAATCTCTAAATCACAATAGTCTCTAAAGTTCAAGGACTTATGAACCTCTTTTTTCAAAGTAGAGTACTCCATGGAGTACTCATAGGATCTCTTTGGGTTCCCTCTTTTTAGTATTCCTTCATAATCCCAATTAGTCATAGGTAGGTAATTTCCTATGTCCTCTTCAAACATTGGTTCAACAAGGAAATCATATTCAACTTTCAGCAAATAAAAATTTCCAACAGGGGTTAAAGGCTACTCCTCATATGGATCAAAAATAAATTCTTCTTCTTCACTGACTGGTTCCACATTTTGCATCTATGAGAAGATATTCAATCTCCCTTCCATCAGTGAGCTTCTTTCTTTCCACGGGCATGGAGGAAAGTGCTCGGATACCACTATAATATCCTTGGGAATATTCAACCAAGATATTAACTCAACTTCAAAACTTTTATGAACTTCACTAGTTAAATTTCTGACACTTTCTACGAACAGAGTAGGGATTAGGTGATGGGTACTGAGGTAAGGAATGAGGATGGTGGGATGAATATTCAATTCTGGAAAATATATGGAGTTATGTGCAGCAGTAGGTCAAAGTGGTCAGATCATATATGTCCTATGTTTCAGCAATAGAGCTAGTCTATTGCCTACTTCGAGGCTTCCTGGGTAGCTGGCATATGCATACTAGACAGGTGGGGGTCTTGGGAGGTAATGACAGAAGTAATATCATTCAAATGTATGATGGCTATGTTCAGAAAAGTATTTTAGCAGACTTGGGATATTTTAGGAAGAATTGGAGGTTTTGGGCTCCCCCCGGATTGCTGAGCTAGTATTTTTCCAATATTTTTGTATGGGATCTAAAGGCTTCCAAATTCTGAGTTTAAGAGCTGATATGTATAATATATAAAATTATTAACCTGATTCAATAGACGGTAATTCAAATGGATGCTCTGAGTTCATTCTACAGTAAATTCAGTAAAACTAGTCTAGAAAATCCTTCCAATAAGCTAGTCTTGGATTTTAACTGAATTAATGACTTCCATTAAATAAGTACTCTGTTCTGAGTTGTTATGCAGATCTGATATATTGATAATAATAGTGACACATCGAATTTAACATAACATAACCATTCTTTTATTATAGTGGCTTTCTTCTCAAAACAAATTGCCTTACAGGTTAGAAATTGTAGTACATTGATATATGAAGAGAGAGGGATATTTGTTACAGTAACTTTGTTCTGATGTTCTGATCAGGATCTCTTTATAGAAGAGGAATTATTTGGCTGCAACTACTTCTGTAGAAATTCACTGGTGCGCCCTCCTTCAACTAGTTGTCTCCACCAGTGGAAACACCTCTAGATTTGGCTGCAAGTTGGAGCAATGAGAGAGAGATGGAAGATCAGGTCTGAAGTCAACCTAAGGACATGGAATCCTCTGATATCTGTTGATAATAACTTTTGGAGCTCACTGGAAGTCCTGGGCACTCTCCTCCTTAACTATCTTCTTCTGCTGGTGAACCTTCTCCAAAACCAGCTAGAATTTCACTGTATGAGAGACCTTCTCCTCCAATGGAATGGAGATCTTCAATGAAAGATGGAATTGAATGATAATGGATGTAGCAGCTTGATATGGACCTGAATAACACTTACTGGAAACTCAGTGGGGCACATCTCCCAAGCATAACTTGTTGAGGCACAACACTCAACTAGAGGGCTCAGAGCTCTCATTCACAAATTCTAATAATGATCAAAAGTTTTCAAATGGAGTTGGTTGGATTCTTTTATAAACTTCATGATGACCTACTGAGAAAGTTCTTGGCTTGGTGACCTATGAGATTAGTTTACCCACTTTTACATTCTACTCCAAAGCCATGAGGGCGCATTTCTTAAGGAGAATAGAAACTTCTAGGCTTTCAAAACATTCTTTCCTAGTTCTTGCTATTTTATTTCTAAATCTTTCCACTTTCTTTACTTTCCTCTTTTCTTCTCTTGCCATTTTTTCTGTTTGCTTTTGTCAGTTTCCATTTTGTTTGCCTTGTCTTCTTTCCTCCATTAGATTCCTTTCCTTTCCTGAGATTTGCCACTAAGGCAAGATTGATCCTCTTGACACCAATTCGAATTTACTAAGAACATCATCACCACTTGCTAATATTTATTAGCAACATTTTTTATTAAAATATTACCATTTTCATAATTAATTCAGACTTCAGAATTTAATTAATTAATTAACCACTATAGTAATTGCCTCAAAATTTCCCGATTAATTAAATTCTCATTTAATTAATCACTTAGACTCATTCATGGGGTTAATAACTACATGGGGGGGGCACCTTGTCCATTTAATTCCCAAATACAACCTTAGCCATCTTCCATAAGGTAGTTTCCATACTTGCTCATTACTTAAATAATTATTGCCTAGGTGACTTAGGCCAAAATTACCCCATGGACCATAGCAAAATTTGGGGACATGACAGAGAAAGGATGTCTTCACATCCATCTGGTGAAGTTTCCATCCTAGAACATATGCAAGTGCAATCATTGCTTAGATTGCAGTGTACCTTTCCACAGGGGAAAAGTTCTCATCATAATCAATGCCTTATTTATGAGAGAAACCTATGGCAACAAATCTGTCTTTATACTTCTCAATGCTACCATCCGCAGCATGATGTATCTTATAAAGCCATTTGGAATTCACAATGGACTTCCCATCAAGTTTGGGAACAACCTTCCTAACATGATTCTTCATTATAGAGTTGTACTCTTCTATCATTGCATATTTCCAAACATTATGCTTTGCGGCTTCTTCATATGAGGATGCTTCTTAATCACTAATGTGACTCATCAGTGCAACATACCCTGAATATCTGTCAGGTTTCTTCCGCTCTTTGGATGTTCCTGTTGGTGCTCCATGTTTCTTTGCATTTTGTAAGATGTCTCATCACCAAGAAGATATTCTTTTAGTAGAAATTTCATCAGGTGACCTCTCAACTAGTTCTATTGGTTCTTCAGGAGCTAGTGAATCTTATTCATCTTCTGGTTTATCCCTTTCTAACTCAAAAGCAGGAGAATCAGACTCGGGATCCTCCATCTATGAATCACATTGAATCTCTTTCGATATTTTGAAAGAAGCTTCCTCATGGAATGTAACATCTCGCCTGACTTCAATGTGTCTCTCACCAAATACATATATTCGGTATGCTTTGGATGACTCGATATAACCCTAAAAGGTTCCTTTCTTTCCAGAAGGATCCATCTTTGTCCTCTTTTCTTTCGGTACATGAATGTATATTGGGTTCCCGAAGATCCTCAAGTGTGAGATGTTTGGATTCTCACCGGTAAACACTTCTTATGGTGTCTTCTCATCTAGAATGGCATGCGGGATTCTATTTGGATTTACACAGTTGTACTGGTGGTTTCTCCCCATAATGAGATAGGCATATATTGATCATGCATCATGTATTTTGCTGTGATGCACCTGCAACAATTAATTAACAAGAATATGCGAAATAGCAGAAATGATAGAACTCAGAATCACTTTTATATTGATCACAGGCCACTTCGAGGGGGAAACCTCCTTTGAGCAAGCTCAATACAATTAACTTCACCGTGCCTTCATAGGTCTCAACACACACTTATATACTAATTCTAGGCGCCAATACTATGGGTCAAAACCATGGGCCGTTATAAACTATGGATCAAAAATACTACGGGCGACTTACAAAGCATATTTGCCAACAACAATAACATAAACTATTGATCAAAAAATACTACGGGACGACTTACAAAGCATATGCGTCCAACAACAACATACTAACAAAGTAAAGACATGGGTTCCTAACATCCCCTCCCCCTTAAAAAAAGCTTTGTCCTCAAAAGCTTTAGATGTGGAAATTGTTGTTGAATCTGAAGGAGTGGTTCCCATGTAGCATCCTCTAGTTGCATGCCGTCCCACTGAATTAAGACCTCTGTGATAGAGCGAGAGCGAAGCTGACACATGCGCCAATTGAGGATGGCCTCTAGCTCCAAAAGGATGGATCCTTCATTATCCAGTTCGGGTAAAATCGTTTTTCCACTGATGTTGGTGCCAAGAACTTTCTTCAGACAAGAGACATGAAAGACTGGATGAATGCGGGAAGAAGGAGGAAGTTCCAATTTATAAGCAACGGACCCAATCTTCTGAAGAATCCGATATGGCCCATAGAACTTTGGAGCGAGCTTATGACACCCTTTGAGTTTCAAGGATGATTTTTTGTACAGCTGGAGACGAAGAAAAACCATTTCGCCGACTTGAAAAGTGCGCTCAGAACAATGCTGATCAGCTTGTTGGTTTATGCGATTCCTTGCCATGTGAAGATTGTCCCTCAAAATGCAAAGAATCTGATCGCGGTTTCGAAGGACCGTGTCAACTTCCTAAACTGGTGAACTGGTGGGGGTGTATGGAAGAAGAGCTGGAGGTGCCTGACCATAGACTGCTTCATATGGGGTCATTTTAGAGGCAGTGTGGTAAGAGGTATTGTACCACCATTCAGCGAGAGGGAGCCATTTTTCCCACTAATGTTGTCGTTCTGAGGTGAAGCAATGAAGATAAGTTTCCAAGCATTTATTGACAATTTCAGTCTGACCATCTGTTTGTGGGTGATACCCTGAACTAATCTTCAGTTTGGTGCCAGTGTGGCAAAATAGTTCTGTCCAAAAATGACTGGTGAAAGTCGCATCACGATCCGAGACAATGGAAGAAGGGATGCCATGAAGACGAAAGATCTGGTCCAGAAAAATTTGAGCGACGGAGGAGGCTGTATCGGGATGGCTGAGAGCACAAAAATGACTATATTTGGAGAGGCGATCAACCACCACGAGAATCACTGTCTTCCCGCCAGATTTAGGGATCCCTTCAATGAAATCCACAGAAATATCTGTCCAAATCCGTGTAGGTATGGGCAAGGGTTCAAGAAATCCCGGAAGGAGTGTTGTTTCACCCTTATTGCGCTGGCAGGTATCACATTCGGCCACCATCTGTTGAATTGTCCTTTTCATGCCCTGCCAAAATAAGTTACGCCGTGCTCGTTCATATGTTTTGAGGAACCCAGAGTGCCCTACCGACGGAGAAGCATGGAGTTCATAGAAGACAGCCTGTTGAAGATCTATGCTCTGGGGAAGCACCAGACGACCCTTGTATCGTAGAGAATCACCATCCCAAGAGTAATGTGGTACAGCAGAAGGGTTGTTGGTCAAGCGTTGGATGATTTGAGATAAGGAGGAGTCATTGACATAACCCTGTTGAACAGATTGCAACCAATTTGGAACAGGCATAGAAATAGCTGAAAGAGAACCTTGGGCATCAAATGTGCGAGAAAGAGCATCTGCCACAATATTGTCTTTACCCTTCTTGTAAGTGATCTCATAGTCATAACCCATGAGTTTGCTAACCCATTTCTGTTGTGTCGGGGAGGAGACACGCTGGTCCAAGAAATATTTCAAACTTTGGTGATCAGTCTTGATGCAGAAATGATTCCCTAATAGGTATGGGCGCCACTTCTGTACTGCATGCAAAATAGCCATCATTTCCTTCTCATAGGTAGAGGCAGCTAAATTCTTACCTGAAAGGGATTTGCTAGTGAACGCAATGGGGTGTTCATCTTGAAGGAGAACAGCACCAAGTCCATTGACGCAAGAATCACTCTCAATAGTGAAGGGCTTGGAAAAATTGGGCATAGCTAGCACAGGTGTAGTGCACATAGCTTGTTTTAGTTTGTCAAATGCACACTGAGCAGCAGGTGTCCATGTGAAGGCATCCTTTTTCAATAGAGCAGTTAATGGAGCTGTAATCTTCCCATAATCCTTGACAAACTTGTGGTAGTATCCAGTCAACCCCAAAAAACCATGAAGGCTCTTGAGTGTCTGAGGATGCGGCCAATTGTTCATGGCATCGATTTTGGCAGGATCCACGTGAACCCCTTGTGCTGAGATAATGTGCCCGAGATACTCAACTTCCTTCTGTCCAAAAACACATTTAGACTGCTTGGCATGGAGATGATGGTCAGAGAAAAGTTGCATGACAAGATCCAAATGATGGAGATGTTCATCCCATGTCTTACTATAGATGAGGATATCATCAAAGAATACCAAAATGAATTTCCGCAAGTAGGGTCGAAATATTTTATTCATTAAGGCCTAGAATGTGGAAGGAGCATTAGTGAGGCCAAAGGGCATGACCAAAAACTCATAATGGCCATCATGTGTGTGGAAAGCTATTTTAGGGATATCATCCTCATGAACCCAAATTTGATGATACCCAGAACGAAGATCCAACTTGGAGAAAAAGTGAGCCCCATGAAGCTCATCAAGAAGCTCATCAACAACGGGAATTGGAAACTTATCCTTGATGGTGAGGTGATTAAGTGCTCGGAAGTCAATGCAGAGGTGCCATGACCCATCTTTTTTGCAGACAAGAATAACTGGAGAAGAAAAGGAACTAGTGCTTGGGTGAATAATACCTTGCTTCAATAAGTCCCGAACGAGCATTTCAATCTCCATTTTTTGGTGAAATGGGTAGCGATAGGGCCTGATGTTGGGAGGAACGCTGCCAGGAAGGAGATGAATACGATGGTCTTCTGGCCTGGAAGGTGGCAATCCCACTGGTTCAGCAAAGACACCTATATATCAATCCAGAATTTGTTGTAGATCCAAACGAGTAGTGGAGACCGCTGCTGGTTGCATCTGGATGGAATGGATCTGAGCGATGACACCATGTGGATTATTCTTGAGGAGTTTTTCCATGCGATGTGGACTGATGATGCTGAGAGAACCTGGTTGTAATCCTGTCAATGTGTGTTTGTGTCCATTGAGGGAAAACTGCATCCAAAGTTCAGCAAAATCCCATAAGATAGGGCCAAGTGTGCGTAGCCATTGAGCTCCCAAAACCACATCACATCCGCCTAAGGGCAAGGCAAACATGTCAGAGCGCAAGGTATAATCTCCCATAGAGATACGCACATTTCGACACTTCCCTTTGCAAGGTAAGGTGCCCCCATTGGCAACCATGAGTTCAAAGTTGGAGCAAGGATGGATAAAACAATCAGCTTGTTTGGTGATCCGAGGGTCAATGAAATTATGAGTGCTACTAGAATCAATGAGTATTGTAAGAGGAAGCTTCTTGAAGTAACCCCTGACCCACATTGTTTGGGGGGTGGTGATTCCAGCTAAAGCATGGAGAGATATCTCTTGTTGGTCATCCTGAGACGGAGGGTCAATAGGCGGTTCCTGAATGTCGACCGGAGCATCCAATGTTTCTGGATCTTCGTCACCAATTTCAGAGGCAGGCGGAGACTCCACAATCAAGAGATGGAGCTTTTGTTGAACACATCTATGTCCCCGAGTGAATTTCTCATCACAATTATAGCAAAGCCCCTTTTCTCTACATGCTTGCATCTCTGTTTCAGACAAACGCTTGATAGGAGTCGGTCGAGGAGCCTGCGGTATAGGTGGTCGCTGAGAACCCATATTTCGGAAGGGAACAAAAGTGGGCTTGGAGCGTTGTTGGGCTGCAATCTTGTCTTCTGACAACTTAGCCAATCCTAATGCTTCCATCATTGTGTTGGGACAGAACATTTTGACCTCAGAGCGGATGGAATCCTTTAGACCACTGATAAAACAACTCCGGTTAAAGTCATCAGACAATCCTTCGGTGTGGTTGGCTAGATTCTCAAATTCGGTTTGATACTCTTTCACAGTGCTAGTTTGGCGAAGTTTAGTGAGGGATCCTGTGAAGTCATCAAAAGCACTAGGACCAAATCGTTGCAAAAGGAGCTGGCAAAAGTCTAGCCATTTGGGCTCTAGATGAGCCTTGATGTACCAACGGTACCATTGAAGAGCTTCTTGTTTCAAATGAAAGGATGCCAACGGAACTTTGTTGACATCAAAAGTATTATTCAAACTGAAATACTGTTCGGCACGATAGATCCATCCAGTTGGATCGGTACCATTGAAGCGAGGAAAATCAAGCTTCGGACCACGAAAATTGCTGGAAGAAGAGAACCCATTGTCTGCTTAAGACTCGAACTATCGTTTGTTGTTCATAGCTGAATGTTCAAGATGGAGACCGAGCAATTTTTCATCCAGATCCTGGAGTTTGGCTTGGATGGCTGCAAGTGCGTCCTCCATGGTTTTTGCTCCTGCACGGGTGACAACCATAACCAGGGGTTTTTTTTTTTTTTTTTTTGCTCCTGCACGGGTGACAACCATAACCAGGGTTTTTTTTTTTTTTTTTTTGCTCCTGCACGGGTGACAACCATAACCAGGGTTTTTTTTTTTTTTTTTTTCTCCTGCACAGGTGACAACCATAACCAGGGTTTTTTTTTTTTTTGCTCCTGCACGGGTGACAACCATAACCAAGGTTTTTTTTTTTTTTTTTTTTGAGCTTCCTGTTCCAAATGAAAGGATGCCAACAGAACTTTGTTGACATCAAAAGTATTATGCAGACTGACATAATGTTCGGCACGATAGATCCATCCAGTTGGATCGGTACCATTGAAGCGAGGAAAATCAAGCTTCGGACCACAAAAATTGCTGGAAGAAGAGAACCCATTGTCTGCTGAAGACTCGGACTATCATTTGTTGTTCATAGCTGAATGTTCAAGATGGAGACCGAGCAATTTTTCATCCAGATCCTGGAGTTTGGCTTGGATGGCTGCAAGTGCGTCCTCCATGGTTTTTGTTCCTGCACGGGTGACAACCATAACCAAGGTTTTTTTTTTTTTTTTTGCTCCTGCACGGGTGACAACCATAACCAGGGTTTTTTTTTTTTTTTTTTTGCTCCTGCACAGGTGACAACCATAACCAGGGTTTTTTTTTTTTTTTTCGCTCCTGCACGAGTGACAACCATAACCAAGGTTTTTTTTTTTTTTTTTTTTTGAGCTTCCTGTTCCAAATGAAAGGATGCCAACAGAACTTTGTTGACATCAAAAGTATTATGCAAACTGAAATACTGTTTGGCACAATAGATCCATCCAGTTGGATCGGTACCATTGAAGCGAGGAAAATCAAGCTTCGGACCATGGAAATTGCTGGAAGAAGAGAACCCATTGTCTGCTGAAGACTCGGACTATCGTTTGTTGTTCATACTTGAATGTTCAAGATGGAGACCGAGAAATTTTTCATCCAGATCCTGGAGTTTGGCTTGGATGGCTGCAAGTGTGTCCTCCATGGTTTTTGCTCCTGCATGGGTGACAACCATAACCAGGGTTTTTTTTTTTTTTTTTTGCTCCTGCACAGGTGACAACCATAACCAGGTTTTTTTTTTTTTTTTTTTTGACTAGAGCGGCTATGGCTCGAAAGGGATCTGGAACAGGGCCGAATGGATTGAAAATGGCTGAATCTGGAACGGCTTGCAAAATGGATCTGAAACGGCGCAGCAGTGATCGACAATAGTTCAGATGAAAGTAGATATGGACCCCAAGTATGTGCGGCTTCCTAACAGTTCAGGGGTTTCATTCGGCCACCAATGTTGTCTGACAACTTGCGTATTGGGGCAGTAACCCTCACTCTACGGCTTAGGTAAAACTGATAACCGCTTTTCCACAAACGACAGCTCTTGGTTTACCTCACGGGTGGGAACTAGTCAATCAGGTAGGGGTCATTGCCCTTTTCGCTAGCAGGTCCTCTCAATGGGCCAGCTACTTCGGGGTTCCTGTGGTACTCCTCACAATGAGTTTTAGGGCTTATGCCCAAGTACTTCCCACAGTTAAGCGGATAGGGATTATTCCCAAATCCGAACTTGCAATAGATGCGAAAAAAAATTTGGCAGAAATTTCACCCAGCGAGCCCAAGAAAGTGCTCTGATACCAAATGTGATGCACCTACAACAATTAATTAACAAGAATATGCGAAATAGCAGAAATGACAGAACTCAGAATCACTTTTATATTGATCACAGGCCACTTCGAGGGGGCAACCTCCTTTGAGCAAGCTCAACACACACTTATATACTAATTCTAGGCGCCAATACTATGGGTCAAAACCATGGGCCGTTACAAACTATGGATCAACAATACTACAGGCAACTTACAAAGCATATGTGCCAACAACAATAACATAAACTATTGATCAACAAATACTACGGGACGACTTACAAAGCATATGTGTCCAACAACAACATACTAACAAAGTAAAGACATGGGTTCCTAACATTTGCAACATCACATATAGTTCTATTCTTTCTTTCAGAAACCCCATTTTGTTGAGGGTTGTATGGTATTGTTAATTGTCTACATATTCCTGCATCACTACATATCTCATTAAATGCATGTGAATCAAATTCACCTCCATTATCATACCTTAATGCACGGATGTGATTTTCTTTCTGATTTTCAACTAGGGCCTTAAACTCTTTAAATTTGCTAAGAGTTTCACTTTTAGCCTTCATGAAATAAATCCATGACTTCCTAGAAAAATCATCTATGAAATAGTACATAATATAAGAAGCAACACAACGAGGGGGATGACATGGGAAGACATACATCATAATTTATTAAATCTAGAATCCCTTTAGATCTAGTAGAACTGCTAGAAAATATTTTCTTAACATTCTTCCCAAGTGCACAACCCTGACATACACTAACATGCTCAAAATCAAATACATGGGCATACCTTTTACCATCTTTTGAAGTCCTAGTAGTGCTTTGTAGGTTTATTTTTCCAAGCCTTCGGTGTCATATCTCACATCGACTAATAGTGTGGTGAATCATAGCTTGAATGTACTTCTTGGTTACCTTGTATAGTCCTCCCTCTCAAACTCCAATCATAGCAGTAGATTCTAGGCTTTTGTTCTTCGGCCATAAAAGTGATTTGTTATCCATGAAGATAACTCAGAATCCTTTGTCTTCAAGAACCGAAATGAGAGGAGGTTCTTCTTCAATCCTGGAACATATATAAGTTCCTCCACATGTAGAATATCGCTAGTGCTCAGTTGGAATGAGGTGGATCCAACTCCTTGGATCGAATAAGTTGAGTTATCCCCCATCTCTACCATGCATGTGAATTATTTCTCTTTTAGATCGATGATGGTACTCTTGTAACCAATTGTATGTTTGGATGCGCCATTGCCAATCAACCATGTGTATGCATTTGTGATGACGGATCTCGAAAGGGATGAGACAACATAATAATCCATTCTTGTCTCCTTTTCTTCGGATGCATTCTTTTGAGTGATTTCATATTCTATGGTGGTAGAAGCATGAAACTTTCCTTTCCTCTTTTCTCTACAATCTCTTGAGAAATGGCCTTTCTTGTTGCAATTCAAGCATATAGATTTTGACTTGTCAAAGCCTTTATTGAACTCCTTGTTATTGTTGAGATATTGTAACTTCAAAGAATATTATATTTGTACTTTATTATTCTGGAGATGTTTCATTCCTCCTTGAAGATCTTATTGTATATCCGGAGATGTTTATTCCTCCGTCGGAATGTGGTAACTTGGGTTATTAGACTTCCCTAGTGGGGGTCGGCCCTGTATGTGTTATGTGGGTCAAAGGGTTATTAGATCATCCTAGAGGGGTCGTCCCAGTCAGTTGTAGTGGGGAATTTAACCCACTGGTTAAATACGAGCCTACATGATTTGTGTAAAAGACAAGTCGGAGTAGTGTATAAATAGAGGAGGTGTATTCCTCATTTGACACACACTCACTCACTTGAGAGTGGTGCACTTGTGGAGGAGAGGTCTGCTATGGAGAAGGAGGAGCTTATGCTCAGGGTTACATCTTTGTATATTGCTGGTCATCTATATTGAGGAATCTTTACTGGGGTTTCTACCCCATGAGGGTTTCCCAGGATAAATTTCTGTCTCTTGTGTTTATGCTGTGCTTGTTGTTTCTTCAGTGATCCTGTATATTCTATTATTGTGAAATGGAATGCAATGCTTCTATTTTCTATCTTAGCATATTAAATCTTAACATGGTATCAAAGCTAACCTGAAGGAAAGCAATGTATGGCAATTACGACACTTGCTTTAGTTACGACAATTTGAAGGTTAGGGTTTTATATAGCAAAAACCCGTCATCATGGAACTTTCGCCATAAATCCATTTTGGCGAAGGTTCAGGATATGAAACCTTTACAAGTCGTAGATAACATCTCCAGGTATCTTGTATCCAAAGGGAACCCTCAGTTTCGTTCTACTTTGTAAGTTATGATCAGTACAAGTTAGGGTTTCTGCCTCTTCCAGATCTCAGTCAAAATCAGGTGACCTAGGAAAAAAGGTCATAAATTGGGCTAGGAAGATCCAAATGAAATTTCGTAAAAAGTGACAGGTAGTACATAGACTGTACTATCTCAAGAAACATTTTCAGAGTCTGAAATTGAACCAGTGACACATGGCACGCCGTACAAGTTCGCTCTCCTGTTTTATCCCATAAACAGGTCACGTTGCGACACTTGGCATAACTCTCTCTCAGAAAATCCAATTGAGGTCAAACCTATCGGGATGGAAATATGACAGGTCAGGATACCACAAAAAAAATTTTCAGACCCTGTGGAGCGAAAAGTTCAGAGTTACAGCATAAACAATCAGGTACATATTTCTGTCAAAACAGAATTATTTTTGGAGCACCTTCATTCATGGCTTCCGGAATTTAGGGTTTCGGAGAAAGTTAGAATTTTTGGAATCGGAATCCACGGCTGAATGCTACTCATGAAAATCGAAATTTAGAGACCAAGATCAGATTTTTTGGTTGGGTAGAAGACCAGGCTTGATCAAACCCCAGTTCGAGATTTTGATCAGAAAGATGGAAAATTAGGGCTTCAGCAAAAGTTGGAATTTTTGAAGTCTGTAACCACGGCTAGAAGATCCTCAGAAAAATAAGAGTTTAGAGCCTTGGATCGAACCTTTTTATTGGACAGAAGGGTGGGCTTCATCAAACCCTAGTTCGAGTTCCTGTCCAGAAGATCCAGAAGTTTCGAAGGCAATTTTGAGGGGTCAAATTTTGGAGATTTCAAAATTGAAGTATGCTAGCAAGACACATCCTTCCATCCATTCAGAAGTGTGAAAGTCAAAGATTGAATTTTTAGTGTTTCTCTAGCAAACCCTAATCAAGCTCAATATTAAGTTTCAGGGGGATGTGAGGCTAAGGCCTTACATAAGAAGACTACAAGAAGTCTCGACAGGTATGACTTAAGGAGGTTCAAGTATGTCTTGAAATCTGATTCTTGATTAAGTTCATGATGTGTTTGTCTTCATATTATTTATTAGTAAAATCTTGATTAATGTTAGAATTGTCTTATCCCCCTAGTAACAGTATGAATGCATGTGAATGATCGAAGACATTCATTGATTAGGGCTATATGATTGTACTAATGCATTATGGTGTTGTGTGAGGTTGATGTTGTCTGCTAACAAGATACAGGTACATCACAAAAGACAAATCAAGTTCCATGAGCATGACAACATGAAGACAAAGACTCATCCATAATCTTTGTTCTACTTATGAGGTATGTATGACTTTGTTATATTATGCTTAACCTATGAGACATGCAGGTTCTAGCTCAGGATCTCTAAATCATTGAAGAGATTGTTTAGGTATGTTGTACATAACTAAGCAGGTATACTAATCCAGGTATGTTTTCTTATGTCAAGTTAGAATCTTACCTTGTGTTAGGATCCCTTATATAAGTATACTTGGTATGATTGGTTATGCTTATTCATAAAGTTAGTAATCAAGGGTTTATGCATATTATGTCTCTTGTCTTGATGATTTAATTAACCAGAAGAGTACTATGATCAAACAAGAATATGCATGAGTAAAAGAAGACTTCCTTGAAACCCTGAATACTAATGATCATATCTATACATATTCAAGATTATTTAGAATTAGAATGTTTTGAGAATATACTAATGAATGTATGTTTGTGTATGAGATCATGAGGATGACACTAGTGCACACTTGAGCATGCACAGTGGTACAGAATGAATAGAAGTTCAAAAGACATATAGAAGATCAAGCGGGAGGTAACCACACAAACATAAAAGATAAGTATTTGAGTTGTTATTTGAAATAGTAAATGATATTGCTTGTATGCATATTTGTATTCCTAGAATATATCATGTTGAGTGTAAACATTCATAGAGCATTGAACAGTATACTACTAATATGCATATGATTGGTAAGTTGGACAAACATTCCATTGTTGCTTGTCTAGAATGAAACCTCTTTGCTGACATGCTGAGAGCTGTGCACACTCTCGATAGTGTGTTCTGGTAGAGATGGAAGGCATCTAGATAGCCACTGTATGCATACAGGATATGGGAAAGTATTGTGCCAAAGTATTGGTCAAAATAGTTGCATAACTATGTAAATGATATTTGTATGCATAATAGGTTATCATGTCAATATGATTTGATAATTATGAAGTATTACTAATCATGTACTTAATTTTGAATTGTAGGAAAGATCATGATGAATGATGAACACTGAACAAGCGATGGATGTTCAACAAAATATTTACAAATCAAACACACTATAGAAGGCTTGTGGCTAAAAGATTCTCTTAGAAAGAGGAAGAGAATCATGATGAGATGTTTGCTCCAAGTGGCTAGATAAGACCATTCTCTTAATGGTGTAATTAAAGAAGAAGTGTGAATCAAGTTCTATATGGGTTCCCAGGATAGATAATCAATTGATGAGCTTAATGATCACCATGGGTGATGTGGATCTCAACCTTTGCTACAAGGTTGAATATGGTTTCTCTACACAGACGTTGATTGGGCAGAAATTGTATCAGACAGGAAGAGGACATCGAGAGGATGTTACTGTCTGGGATCAGCCATGATCTCATGGTTTAGAAGGAAGCAATCTAGTGTGGCTCTCAGCACAAGCGGAATATATGGCTGCTTGCTCTGCTAGTTGTGAAGCGACATGGCTTTAGAATGGACCCAACTGTGATCCTATGTGACAAACAGAGTTGTACCAAAATGGTAGAGAATCCAGTATTCCATGATAATTCAAAGCACATAGAGATCTGACATTTCTATATACAAGATATGGTGCAGAAAAGAATTAAAGTTTGAATTTGTAACAAGTTACCGATGTACTAACCAAACCCCTACCTCAAGTAAAGTTTTCCGAGACAAACTTAAAATAGTTCAGAAGGACCCTCCTCGAAAGGGGGAGCGATGTGATCACTTATGATGATATTGCCCGCATCGACAGTGAGGTCGATGATGTGGATACCTATATTGGTGATACCGACAGAGAGGTTGGTGGATGGTCCTTAGATAGGGTCTAAGGTGACAAGGGGATTGCATCATCCTTGAACACATGTTCTAAAATAGAGCCGTAGACGTATGTCTTTGAGAATGAAGTCCTTGGTGGACATGAGGGGATTGGATCATCCCTGGACTTCATTCCTAAAGAGAGCCGTAGACGTATGTCTTTGAGAATGAAGTCCTTGGTGGACATGAGGGGATTGGATCATCCCTGGACTTCAATCCTAAAGAGAGCCGTAGACATATGTCTTCGAGAATGAAGTCCTTGGTGGACATGAGGGGATTGGATCATCCCTGGACTTCAGTCCTAAAGAGAGCCATAGACATATGTCTTCGAGAATGAAGTCCTTGGTCGACATGAGGGGATTGGATCATACCTGGACTTCAGTCCTAAAGAGAGCTGTAGACGTATGTCTTCGAGAATGAAGTCCTTGGTGGACATGTGAGGATTGAATCATCCTTGGATTTCAGTCCTAAAGTGAGCCGTAGACTGGGTCTCCAAGAATGTAGTCCTGAATGAACAGGTAGGGGATTGTATCTTCCCCGGACTTTGGTCCCAGAATTGATCCGTAGACTGATGTCTCCGAGAATTGAAGATAGGACTGCATCGTCCCTGAACCTCGGTTCAAAATGTACATGATGGGATTGCATCGTCCCTAGACATGAGACTTGTCTTAAAGTGATAAGGACTAATCATCCTGTAAGTAGATTGGGATTGCATCGTCCCTAGACATGGTGAGGTGTCTTAAAGTGATAAGGACTAATCATCCTGTAAGTAGATTGGGATTGCATCGTCCCTAGACATGGTGAGGTGTCGTAAAGTGACAAGGACTAATCATCCTGTAAGTAGATTGGGATTGCATTGTCCCTAGACATGGTGAGGTGTCTTAAAGTGA
Source organism: Larix kaempferi (assembly GCA_027924585.1). Taxonomy (NCBI): domain Eukaryota; kingdom Viridiplantae; phylum Streptophyta; class Pinopsida; order Pinales; family Pinaceae; genus Larix; species Larix kaempferi. The sequence goes on along the minus strand of BSBM01001409.1, from coordinate 1,788,852 downwards.
TAAGGACTAATCATCCTGTAAGTAGATTGGGATTGCATCGTCCCTAGACATGGTGAGGTGTCTTAAAGTGATAAGGACTAATCATCATGTAATTAGATTGGGATTGCATCGTCCCTAAACATGGTGAGGTGTCTTAAAGTGATAAGGACTAATCATCCTGTAAGTTGATTCAGGATTGCATCATCCCTAGACATGGTGAGGTGTCTTAAAAGGATAAGGATTGATCATCCTGTAAGTTGATATGGATTGCATCATCCATAGACATAAGAGATGTCTTAAACTGAGAGGGACTGATCATCCCGTAAGCGGATCAGGATTGTATCATCCTTGGACCTATGTCCTAAAGTGAGAGGGATTGATCATCCCGTAATAGGATCTTGTGTGTTGTAGAGTATGCTGCTATGTATTGATGATAGATGTATTAGTGAGAATACATGCTTTTGATGATAGATGTATTAGTTAGAATACATTCTTTTGATGATAGATGTATTAGTGAGAATACATGCTTTTGATGATAGATGTATTAGTGAGAATACATGCTTTTGATGATAGATGTATTAGTGAGAATACATGTTTTTTTTATGATATATGTATTAGTAAGAATACATGTTTTGATGATAGATGTATTGGTGTGGATACTAATACAGATGATCCAGATGCTGTAGATTAAGATGATCCAAATGCTGTATATCGAGATGATCCAGATGCTGTAGATCGTGATGATCCAGATGTTGTACATCGAGATGATCCAGATGTTGTAGATCGAGATGATCCAGATGCTGAAGATCGAGATGATCCAGATGCTGTAGATCGAGATGATCCAGATGCTGTAGATCGAGATGATCCAGATGTTGTAGATCGAGATGATCCAGATGCTGTAGATCGTGATGATCCAAATGCTGTAGATCGAGATGATCTCGATGCTGATGATCGTATGATGACGATGCTGATGATCGTGAGGATCCAGATGTTGATGTTGTTGTAGCTGTTTGAGTGCTGCAGAAGATAAAGACTCAGTACTGAAGATGTTGATATTCCAGTATTGAAGATGTTCCAGTAACTGCTTGAGTTACTGATGATGTTGAGAAAGCTTCCAATGATTTATAGATGTATCATGTATGATGTTGATGACTCCTTGCTCGTGCAGATGCTGTTATAATATCCTTCTCGTTAAGGGGGAGTGTTGAGATATTGTAACTTCAAAGAATATTATATTTGTACTTTATTATTCTGGATATGTTTCATTCCTCCTTGAAGATCTTATTGTATATCCGAAGATGTTTATTCCTCCGTCGGAATGTGGTAACTTGGGTTATTAGACTTCCCTAGTGGGGGTCGGCCCTATATGTGTTATGTGGGTCAAAGGGTTATTAGATCACCCTAGAGAGGTCGTCCCAGTCAGTTGTAGTGGGGTATTTAACCCACTGGTTAAATACGAGCCTACATGATTTGTGTAAAAGACAAGTCGGAGTAGTGTATAAATAGAGGAGGTGTATTTCTCATTTGGCACACACTCACTCACTTGAGAGTGGTGCACTTGTGGAGGAGAGGTCTGCTATGGAGAAGGAGGAGCTTATGCTCAGGGTTACATCTTTGTATATTGTTGGTCATCTATATTGAGGAAGCTTTACTGGGTTTTCTACCCCATGAGGGTTTCCCAGGATAAATTTGTGTCTCTTGTGTTTATGTTGTGCTTGTTGTTTCTTTAGTGATCCTGTATATGCTATTATTGTGAAATGGAATGCAATGCTACTATTTTCTGTCTTAGCATATTAAATCTTAACAGTTATTTGGATGATATAAATTCTTTTGGAAGAAGGGTTTATTTCCTTTATTCATTCTTTCCATGAGGGAAATATTTTCTTCTTTGATGCACACTGACTTGATTTGGATTCGCCCCTCTTCTTGGAGGAAGTCATGCCACAACCTTCAGAATTTAGGTTGTACCTATCAGCCATTTACCACATCCAATAATGTCTCCCATGAGGATGGGAGACCATCAATAGCGGTTTGGAGAAGATCATCTTCATCCACCACTACTCCAATACTAGCAATCTTATCTCTTACCTGAGATATCTTGGAGAAGAAGGAGGCCATTGTCTCATCCGTCTCCATATTTAAGTTTCGAAGCTTATTCTTCAATTCCCTCTTTTGAATCGGGGCCTTCTTCTCATATAGATTAGTCAATGTATCATAACATTCTTTCGTGGTCTTCAACGGTGTGATCACGGGAATCAAGTTATCTTTTACTAATCATAGATGATTCGTTTAGCCTTAGCTTGATTATTCCCTTAGTTGATGCGCCCTACATTAGATGTAGACTCCTCCATCATAGTGTATACATAGCAATCCAAGTCATGTTCCTCTAGGATGTTGAGAATCCTATCCTTCCAAGAGTTGAAGTTTGAGGTTCCCTCAAGACGGTCTTCCAGTCATACAGAGACTAATTCCATAGTCTTCAAATATTGTGCTCAACTTCTCAGGGTCTACGTAGACTCTATATGGAATGCAAAACTGAGCTCCTTCATTCCCTGAGCTCTAATACCAAATTGAAATTTGGTTGAGATTTTATCTTTAATTCTTTTAGATGTGGAGACTTGAATCAGTGAGACAATTCAATCCATGAAATTCATACAACCATAACACAAGATATAACCTGGGGAAAATCCTCAAAATTATGAGAAAAAAAAACCCAGCAATTCTTCTCAGTATAATATAATGGATAGAAGAGAATTCTTTATTTTACAACATAGCATATTTATTTCAGAAGATAAGAGATCACCAAACTTCTTGGTGAAGATACGGAAGCAATAGAGAATAGAGATGAATCGGATGTGTGCCCAGCACAACAATAACAAGCAAGAACAATACCTTGCACAAAGAGAAGCGCATTGCCTTCAATGGAGAAGAGAATTCGCTTCACACTAGATTCAACAATCCTATATATCATATTTATACATTCTTCTCTTCTATGTTTAACTTCTAACTTCAGGATAAACTTGCCCTCAAACTGGATGTATTAATCTTGCATGGAGTGGTGCGCCCCACTTTTCATGCAATGCTTCATCTCATTGAGATATCACTTAGGATGAAATCTTCTCTTAACTGAAAGATTTCCCACTTAGTTCGGTGGCTAACTTTAGTGTCGACATGCAAGTGTCACAACTCACATGTCATATTTTAGTTTAACATAAGTATTGTCATGCAAGAACACTTAATTAACTAGATCTTCTTTTCACTTAGTTAACTCTCTTTAACTGAAGTGTCATCTTTTAGTTTAACTAAAGTGAAAACACTTGAGTTAAATAGTCCATTTTATTTAACACTTAGTTAACTGAAATCATACTAATTGATTTACTTGAAGTGACCACTGTGAGTTCTTTAGTTAACTGAGACATATATTTAACTGATGCTTTAACTAAAGCATTGGTACTAACTAAAGCTTTATAATTGAAGCTTTATAACTGAAGCTTTAATAATTTGAATTCTCTTTAATTAACTGAAGTGTCTGCATGGGAAATTTTGAATTATCTTGATCTCTATGCTTTATTTTATTTTTTATCTCTTATCGCATGGTCTATATGTGCTAACTTTAATTATCCATCACATTAGAATATACTACGAAGAATTATCGGATGTTGTGATCATATTATATTATTCTGGACCAAATGATCATATGCTTAATTAATTCACTTTAGAGGTGATCAATCTCTAAAGGAGACTTAGTAGAAATCTGGTGATCATGGTTAATAATATATCACACAACATTAAATGATTTTAGCAAGTAAAGCATGACCTTTGTACGGAAGTTCCACCTCTATACGGGAGGTCCATCTCATGGATACCTTTATACGGAAGATTCACATGATAGTAATGACTTGATACACACAAGTTCGAAGCCTTGTCCAACAATAATTTACAACATTATTACTTTCATCAATTACCTCTATACAGGAGGAATAACCTTTACATGGAAGGAAATCAAAGTGCTCACCTCTATACGGGAGGATCAATATTGACTTCACAAGATTGGTTAGGAGAATGTCTCCTCATGTTATATATTTAACATGTTGTTGGAAACCATTCCCCCCCCCTTTCGGAATCTCCAAAAAATGTCGTTTAGGGCCTCAAAACAGCCCCAGAAGTTCGTGACCCAAAAAACTTCAGAAAAATTACAAGAAAACTGCCATAATGGAAAAACTATTTTGATCCAATGGAATAGGTGGGTGGCCACCTATATCCATCTGGATCAGTCCTCCCCCCTTAGGAATCAATGGTCTCCATTACGTTGAGTTCCCCCATCAAGTGGGGAAACTTCTGCTGAACTTGACTCTTGGTGACCCACTTTCCTTGGTGAAGTAGTTTCCCTGATTTGACAACCCGATATAGCTAGATCTTCTGTTGGTGGGTTCCCTTAACCTGTGTGTCCATGATATGATCAATGGTTTCATATTCCATGAATTCTAGATTAATATATGTAGGTGTCAATTTCTCTGCCACCTCTGAGGTGTCCAACAATGGTGGAAAATATGGGCTAAGGAGCTCCACATTGAATACCGGGTGCAGTTCAATGAATGGAGGAATGCTTAGCTCGAAGGTATATCACCAACTGCCTTGGTTATGGTGTATGTCCCATATCGAAGTGGACGAAATATCTTGCGATGGGGTCCTCTGAGCCTCTCTTTATGCAAATGAAACCAAACCTTATCACCCACCTAGAACTTGTGTGTAACCCGATGTTGGTCATGTCACTGCTTGTACTTATTGTTGGCCTTTTCCAAAATTTCATGGACCTGTTGGCGGATGTGATGGATTCGTTCAACCAATTGGGTGGTCTTATCAGCCTTAGTCTGAGCATGAGAATATTCCTCATGTGTGGATGCAATGGTAACAACTACATCAATCGGTGCCAGTGGTTGGAACCCCAGACACACTTGAAAAGGATTGTGATCGGTAGAGCTATGAAGGGTTCTATTATAGCTATGTTGAACATAAGGAAGTCTCTCATCCCATGTGTGGGGATGTTTAAAATTGTGCATTCTCATAATATGCACAATCATCCTGTTGACTACCTTTGTTTTTCCATCGGTCTAGGGGTGGAAGGAATTCGATTTGGTGAGCCTGGAAGGCAGATGATTGAGGCACATATAAGGCTATCTCTTTAGATATTATTCATGTTTTAAAGGTTCACAATTATTGTTTAAGTGTATTAGCTACTACATAACTTAAGTGGCCTTCTAAGTGTATTAGCTACTGCATAACTTGTGCAAAAGTGCTTATTAAATGTTTACTATGGTTGGACTATATTTCACAAGATAGTGATAATTTGAAAAAAAACATGCATTTGTACTTTGCTCAAAGTTTGGAGCCTATCTATTGCTAGTATGTAGAATATGAATTCCTGGCATCAGATATTTGTTAAAGCCATTATATAGGTTATATGTTGATTGTTGCTAGTGTGTGTTATGTTGTCATTATGTTTTACATTTTGTTTTTGGTGGACATTCACAACTCAACAGACCCGATGTGTATGACTTCTCTGGCATGCAAGTGGAAACAACAAATGGGTTGTAGTCATTTTGGCTTGTTTTTTAGCATTGTAATGGGAAGTGGAAACAATGAGGCATAGAAAATGATGACAGAAACCCATGGACCTACAAATTGTGTAAATTTGAATAGTTTGAAACCTTGACCTATGAACTACATCTTAATGGGGATGTTACCTCTAAGGTATGCACTTCGACTGCTAAAGGGCAAAGCTAGAGCACTTGGATTTACATTGGAAATAATTTAGGATTTTAAGTTTATAGGTAGGTTAGATAGGACACAAGGCCTAGTTCAAATTAAACATTCATATGGATAAAAATGTATCAAATCATTGAATCACAGGTGTACTTCTAGTTTGATACAGCACAAAACAAAGGAATGATATATAAATAAATATTCAAAAATACAGGACATAACATGCATACATCACTTAAAGATCTTAGTTTCCAAAACATTGTTCTAGAAGCTAATATATAGATATCAAACACAACTCACTTGTTATAGGAAGTAAAAAAGAAACCTTGTTGTTCGATCTACAATAAGTGAGACATTTTATGTAGTGGAAAAAAAACTATGTTGAATAAAAGTACTGTAAATAAGAGATAAAGGAGTGCATAATCAAACCACAGAATCCTAGTGGGATATATCAAGTGGTTGAATGCTATAAGTTGTGAGCAGAAGGTCTTGGGGTCAAATCCTTGGGTGGATATACATTGTTTTATAAGGGCCTCACTTGATGTCCCCATCGGGTTAGCTTCGTAATCAGAGCGAATGGGGTGTGGCCCCTTTGGCAGGTCCCCCTGTTATTTCTTACTGTGGATGTAGCAACCCCGCTAGGGGGCTTGTGAACCACATGTGAAAAAAATAATCAAACCATAGAAGAACAATTCTCTGAGTATAAATGGATACTTGATTAAAACAGTTTGTATTTACAAAGTTGGAGCTTGTCTCAACCAGGCCTTCTCTTTCAACCCACCAACCCCCTCATATCTTGGCATCATCCATTTTATAGATTGAATCAGTTACAAATTTAGATCTCATATCCATGAGGTGAGGATCGACTTTCCTATCCTTATCCAAATTAGATTACATGTATTTGACAAGATATGACAAGTGGAATCATTATAACAAAAATCCATAATATTATGACATGCTAACTGACCTCATATTCGATCCTCATCTATAATTGATGTTACATTGGAATACAATATCATAGGAAGAAACTTAAAACTTTACATTTGACTGGTTGACAAAATCTAAATCTAAATTAAAATAGAGTAATCCTGACACTTGGAATTTTGTAGAGTTTTGTGGATTCGTTGAGGCTGGTATTGAAAAATATTTGGATATTCCTTTGCAGTCATAGAAAATACATTGAGCTTATTCTCCTTCAAAATGCCATCAAAATGATATAAAGTGTGATCTGACCTTCAAAATTTGTATGGAAAAACATAACCTCTATCTATTCCCTTTCCTTCTGAGTCTGGATATTGTCCTGTAAAAACTAAGTTCCCAATTCTACATGAACATCCAACCTACTGCTACTTCCTTGATTTTTTTGCTTTTCCCAAATCCATTTAGATTTACAAATTTTCTTTTGTTTGCTCAGTCCCTTGTTTTTCTTTACTATTGTCTGAGCAAAGTCACACAACCTCTTATGCTTGATGATTAGCCTATTTAATTTTTTATTGATCCTCACATTCTGTTGTTCTAGGCTTCTAACATTTTCTTTAGACTTCTTCAACTTCTTACAAAGCATTTGCTTTGTCTTAGACTTCTTGTTCTTTGACAAATGTTCTTTTCATGGGTTACTATGTTCAACAAAGCAAGTAAGGGGTTCTTTAACTTTATGTTCGTCATCTATGCTTGGAAGATCCGGTAGGGCATCCAAAGTTTTCTCAATTCTTGTTATGGATTCCACAATTTTCCTTTCCATTTCTTTTGAATGCTCATCTTCTTCATTCAATAATGATTAAGGAGAGACTGATTTTTTAAACTTTATAGGCTAGGCTTCTCCGTCTCAATAATTTCCTATTATGAGTTTAACCTTGGACTCTTCCTCACTTGGAATGACCTCTAAGGTGACCTGGAGTTGTTTGGATTCTTTGATTTCATCTGAGGATTTTTCCATATCGATAACTTCATTTATTTTTAAAGAAGGATCAAAAAGGAATTTGGCCTTCATTCTAAATTTATTGGTCAGTTGGGTATGATGCCTCCTTGGGGGATATTTTTTCAATATATCTTGTTCATCATCTAAGACCTTTCATTTCTTCTTCTTTCTAGAAAGAATTTCAACATCTCAGGGGTTTTCAATTCCAGGTGTTGATTTTTCCTTATTCTCTTCATAATTCTATGTTGGATATTCTTATTGAGATTTCATATTTTGACTGTAAATCCTAGAATAACCCGCCACCACTTTCCTTTTCCTGGGGGGAATTGTTGAATTTGATCAGGGAGATTATTTTTTTCTACTTTGATTCGACTTAGATTTTCTGGTTCCTTTTGAATAAGACCCTGCCTTTACCTCCTGGGGTTGAACGAGTTCCATTTCAAACTCAAAAAAGAACAAAATTGGTCCCAAGTTCAGTGGATCTTGGACAACTCCTCCATAATTAATAATTTTATCGGAGCATGGTGATAAATACCATGGCGTTTTTTATGTGGAAAAGACCTAACCTTTGTTGACATCTTCATGAGTCTTTTAAGAAGGAAAAAGGGTAAATTGAGAGGCCCATCCCCTGTAACGTGTAATATAAATATCATTTGGTATAAGTAAACAAAGGAGTACCACCCTCTCCAATGAAATTGTGTTGTATCCAATACAACAATTCCTTCCATTTTGGTTCCAAGCAGGTTCTGGGAAGTCCCTTCCTCCAGTCGGGGTTTTGAAATTCAGGGACGAGAAACTAATTTCAAGTTGAAACAACAATTTTTTGGCATTTGAACCAGTGTTCTCTTCTTTGTGAACAATTTCCCAGCTACAGCAATTGATGGTTTAGTAAATTGAAACTTCGTATCTCCAACATTAGCTTGCTTTCCATCAAATCCTGTGTGAAGGATTTGGCTACGCTCTTGTGATGTCCATGTAGCTTCTGGAAAAATTCCATCCATATGGATTCCCTAAACCTATCCCTGAGATCCAGATAGGATTCAATTACCTCTGATCCCAGAGGTTCATACCACACCAGGAAGCCACTTTTCTTTCGAGGAGGAATGGGTGAGAACTGGAAATGATGGGGAAGGACTATAGTCGATTATTGCTAACTTCAAAAAAAAAGTGAGAGAACTCTTGAGAAGAGAAATGAAAGTAACCACATAAGACATGAGTTATAGCAAGATACAAAACTCGAAATCATTGATTTTAGGAATAATCAATAGACTAATCGCACACTTAAATAAAATTTGAATGACTGCAAATTATGATTTAACCAGGTACCACCCTCCTTGAGTGGGCATGATTACATGGAATCATTACAAGTTGTCTCATCTGATTTATGGCTTGCCAAAATTTGATTGTGTTCTCTATATGTTTGGTGGTGTCAGGAAATTCAAATTTGGTAGCGCCAAACTGGGAAAATAGGTGAGTTCTGCTGCAGAATGGAAAAATCTTTTGTAGCACCTTATGACCCAAAACAACACGTTCCTCTACAGAATGCACAACTTCTCACTTCTAGCAAATATAATGTTTGCTTGATCTCATAACCCTGCAAGTGATTAGAGAGTACAAAATAAACAACAATATATTGAATTAGTAACCTCCAAAATCTCCATCATTCAGAGCTCATTGAAATGGAAGATCTTTCACATATCAAATAAATGTAGGGATGGAACTCGGAATTCTAACTTTCTAACATTAAAAAACTTGCTTGCAGGTTTGTATTCACTTTGGACTTTGGTCATCTTCTTTTGATAAAAGTGTTGATTTCTAAGGACTACTTTCCCTAGTTGGTCCTTCTGATTATTTTCAGCAATGTCTGCATTTTGATTTGCATACAAAATTACTTGCCTAATATAAGCTTTCCTTCTATTCAATGTTTAATTCAATCTTTCTGAAAGTGATTTTTCTAATTTGAATTGTATGTAAAGTATACTCATGCATTTGTATATGTTGCGATGCAAATTTTAGTTGCAGTCTTTGAAAAAATGTTGACTATTCCACTCTCTAGTCCTTCTGGAGATAATTTTTGTAAACCATGCATAGAAGGTGCTTTTTCTTGGCACAAAGATGTGCGAGAGTGTAGTGGTGGTTGGTGGGAATTTGTTAAGAGTCCAAAATATTGTCAAGAGATTCCCTTCTTTCCAGGGAGACATTAAATATTTTCTGTTAAAACCTCAGGTACTATCGTTCTATGTTATCTGACTTCTTTTAATGGATGATATAATGTTTTAAATTTTGATTCTGAAAGAAAACAAGTGTTATTTATTATATGAAGCTCTAAAAATTGTCTATATGTGTTTGTGGAACATCATTATATTTGGTTTATGTGAAAAGCAAAATGGAGGATGTAATAAGATCTATTAAAGGTAGACTTGAAGATGGATTTGGGAGTAATGATGGTAATAAAGAGGATCGAGATCCAAGTGAGGGAATTAAGATTGATGAATATTTAGATGAAAAGTGTGTAAAGCTGCAACAGGAAGAAAACCCTAAGGATCCTAAGTTTGTACCTACCAAGACATCAAAATCCTCTAAAAATACAAGACAAGAGAATATTATTGAGGTTGAAGAAGTGAGTGATGAAAATCTCAAAGCATAGGTGAATGAAAGGCATTTCAATGTAGATCAAGAAAAAACCATTGATCTTTACAACAAGTATCCTTATTACTCAGAAGAAATTTTTAAAAATATGCTGGTAGTTTTGTGGAGAGTTTGTGTGTTTAAATTTTGAGTGGAATGTCAGTTTTTGAATAGTATTTATCAGGTTATATGTTGACATTTAGTTTCTTCATTGTTTTATATTTTAGGCTGATCAGGATGGTGATTTGAAATATCTTGAAGCACTCTTAAAAAATTTACAATTCCAAGAAATCGAGTCTGCTAATCAAAAAGAGTCAAGTCCATCATCTTCAAAGGAAACTGACAACCAAAATGTTGTATCCATAGAATCATTACCCTTGAAGCTACATAATGCATCTAATGTAAAAATCAAAGGAAAGAGTCCCAAGAAGAGAGAAAGGGACGCACCTTCTTCAGTAGTCAAAGTTTACCGAACGCATCGAAAATTTATTTTGAAGATGTGAATGCATGGATCTATTAGAAATTCATGTGCATGGATGTTTTGGAAAGGTATGAGGGACTTAGTGGCATAATAAATATTGAAATAATTGGTCTCTTTATCCATATACAAATACCCCATTGCGTCCAATACCTTCAAATTCTCTTTTTGAAAATCTAGGATATTCTCCATCGAACATTAAATTGTATAATTGAGATAAGTATTTGTCACATATCATCATATAGTGTGAAACATATTTATTTTTCCAAACAATAGCACTTCATACATAATGAACAAAAATGATTTACAGTCAAAAATCACAGTCACATTCTCGCCTCAGTCCTGGGTATCCTCTAAGAAAAGATATATCATTCATTCAAAAAAAAACTTTTACATTAAAAAATCCAAGTGGCGGCAGTGCCTCGGTCCTGGGTCTTATCTAACAAAATATCCTCTCTATTTCACATATACAACAGTAACAATCAAGGGGGATTCATACATCTCTTCCCTATCTCTATTTCCATTTACATCCACAATAGACTTTCAGAGATCCTAGGAATGAAGAATGAGGAAGGAGAAAAAGGAAAACGAAATCATGTGATAGATCTGGGAAACCTTTCCCAGATCAAAATCTTGATGAAATAATGAACCTCCTATTTTGCGTCTTTGCGCAGAGTTTTTATGTGCCTGTAGTATGAATCTATCGCTATGCGGGGTTTGTCAGCCAGCCTATCATTTCTCCCAAACGAATCTTTTGGTTAAGGAACTATAACTGAATTGGCATGTGGATTCCTACTCGGGAATCATGGACTAATTGTTTCTCATATTCTTGTCATTTTCCCATGTTTTCATTACATATCCTTTCCAAGGACCTGAGGTGGTCCTAATATATCTCTAGATAAATTTGATGTTCGACCACCTGTTCTTTAGATCAATGTTGTTTTTCCATCACCTTTTTCTTTTAACATTTGTATAGTTTGTCATGTATGATCCATTGGTGATAAGATATTTTTAACATTTTGAATGCCTTGTGTAGGTCCAATATTGGAGTATAATCCACATCTTTTATGATGGTCAACAAGTATTTTAATAGTGTATAGACAACAATTGTAGAGTCTAATTCATGCAGTAGCTCTTGTGGCATTGGGGGAGTGGCTCACTAAGTTATGGAATTCAATGCAGGCATATTTTCTTTAACCATTTTCTTGTACAATACAATTGAATGGAGATCATGCTTCTGGTTCCAAGGGATTGGAAGGTGGTTGTGAATCATGGCAGTGATTATCCTTAAAAAGGGATTAACCAAATTTGCATATTCTTTCAATTTATCTTCTAATATCGTCATAGAGTCCAACCTCTAGATGTTGTTGTTTATACAAATGATAACTCCAGTTCTATCACTTATCTGCATGGATTTTGACTTCTCTAGAGACAAAGTATTGATAGCAAATCTGGATATCTTGGATATATGACACTTTTCCTTACATCTTCTTTATTTTTACCCGCGTAATCAATTGTTTCTAAGGTTATTTTATGGTAACTCATTGTGAACTCAATATAACCTTGGGCCTTAGGTAGTTCTTGAAATATGAGTGTCCATAAGGATTGTTTAACCATCATCATTTCCTCTATCATCAATGCCTGATTTGTAGCTTTGTCCAGTTGCCACTGTAATTCTACAACTCATTGATCCTTAGTAGCTATATGTTTATTCAAATCATGCACTTTCTGTTATAAGGTATTTAGTTTACCCCTTGTGTCTTCAAGCTTTCATCTATTTTCTGTACATTTTATTTTAATATGACAATTTCCATAAGGGCATCTGATGCTTTATTTTCCCATTCCTTCTATTCTTTCTCCTTCTCATCTAAAATGTTCTCCAGCTTATCAATGTCTTCCATGGGACTTGTATCTTGGAGTATAACGGGAGTTAACTCTAACTTATTTTTATCATCGGTCATCCTTGCTTCATAATTTGCGATCTGAGTTATTGCATCATCTAGCTTATTCTGAAGTTCTTGAAATCTTCCTTCTGATTTTTTGAGCTCTTTAATTCTCCTTTCATTGACTTCTTTTTCTGCTAGTATAGAAGCATGTTCTGCCCTAATAAATTCTAGTCCACCCTGTAATAGCTGGTTTTGAGACATTAACTAAAGGTGGATGGAAATGCTTGCCTCATCTGGATATTTTCCAATGTTTTGGTTTTTTTTATCTTTTAAAGCTAGAAGGTTCATTACCTTTGTTGATCCTTGTGTTCCAGGTTTTTTATTAACTATAACATTCTCTAATCTCTGATTTTTCCCCTCTAAATTTTTAAAATAGCTCTTAGAAACTTATTGATAGTCATCATGGCTTCAGCTTTTGATTTGTACATATGCATATCTGCAAACGTTTTGACATATTTATGGTACACCAGACTATTGGACCGTTTAGCCAACGATATATGATCTTCAGGGGGTATATTTGATGTTCCCTATGGTGACTTGAGATATCTTCCATTCTCCACATTACAATTTTTTGTGTTATTTTCGCACCAGGGGTTCCATTGTAATCATTTTGAAGTTATCTGTAACGGGATCAAAATTTGGGATCAACCTATTCTTGGCCTGAAAGTTTAGTGATTCTATGATAGGAAACATTTATGGAGCCTTGGATATTCTCTCTTTCTCTTTCTCCAAAAACATAAAGGATTAGTAATTTCAAATGACTCAACCTCTCCACTCTCATTTATTTGTTGTGGTATTTCCGGGAGTGTGGCATGGGGGAGAGGATCCTATGGATCTTTTAAATTTTCTGTAGACAATAATTCAATATTAATAAGATCAGGGTTAGTAAGGTTCTCACCTTCTTTTTGTGATCTTTCTTGAATGGGATTAATCTCTTGTGAAGAGAAAAGTATGATAGCTTCATTGCTTTGCTTCTTACGAGGACCCATTTCCTCTTATTTTGTCTTATTCTTTTTCTTCTAAGATTATTTTGGGTAAAGTTATTATGCTCTCCTTTTAGGAGATTCTATAGAATCTCGTGTCTCCTCACATTCTGTCTCTTTAGTCCCAGCATATGATATTTGAATTGCATCTTTCATGGGTGAACGTAGAAGAGATCTTTTATACTCAAGAGTTCTTACTGCTTGTTATTTTCTTGTCTCAATCATGGATTGAACCGTATTTTGAATAATCATGACAAGAGTTTCTTTTGATTTTGGGGTTTCTCCTACTGTTGAAACACCTTCAGTCTATTCCAATTGACCAATCTCTAGCATGAGTGGTGTTTGTGTGTTTTTCACCCATGATTCCTTTTTTGATTGATCATGCTCCCACCCCGGTGGGATCTTAGGATCTTCGTCTTTCTCTGTACCAAGTCTGACTTGAGCTTCCCTAGGGATCTCTGTGTCAACTGTCACCTGGGGAATTTGAGAGACTTGATGTGTTTCATGTACATCAGGCCCTATACCCAGTCTTTTAGACTCTCCTCGAGTTGAATGAATTATGTAATCCTTGTACCTTCCTTCCCCAATCCCTGTCCTAGATCGAAACCCATGGATAACATAATTGGCGTGGCTTTCTGATATGGATCCAAATTTTGGGGGGCTAGAGGAAAAGGAGTGTTAGCCATTGCTATATATTTTCCTTTACTTCCACATTTAGATTTCAAAAGAGATCCTAATTGTTTTGCTTCTTTCTCAACCCAGCCTCCCATACAGGGTACTTCTTTACTTTTATCACATGCATGATATGCCTCATATAATTCATCAAATTGTTTATCTTTTGGGATATTTTGATAAGGGATATATTTTTTATGTAAATATTGTCGCATCCTCCACCAGTATCCCCTCATATTCTGATCTCCTATACCATGTACTCCATTGTACTCATCACTCATATTTTGTAAAGGAGAAGTGAATTTCAATTCCTCCTTGGAGACTAGTTCCCCTTCAGTTCTGTAAAAGGTGTAATAAGGTTGCACTTCAATGCACTGAGGAACAAGATCGGGAAATTCTTGCGTTATCACTTTAGCAGGATTTTTTCCTTCTTGAATAATTTTATGTACTTCTTCAAAAGTGTCTATATGTGCTCTCTTTTCTACTTCAGGTCTAGGCTCATGATCTTCTAGGTTCACAATTTTTCCCCCCTTTTCTTGACCAATAATGAAATGTGGGTCATATTTCCATGTTGAGTCCAGAGGAAGATAAATATATATAATTATTTGTACTTCTGTCATAAAACCTCTCTTATTATTAACATCATATCCTCCCATTGATAATGATAATTCAGTTCTGGCCTTCTTTTCAAAAAATGAATATTATCTAACTCTATCATCTGACTTACATATTCAAGGATAAAATTCCTAGGGGTAAGGAGTTTGGGTAATTTGTGAAGAGGTGATTCAGTTCCATACAACCTTATCACTGTTGACTCTTCTTCCAGGTACCAATCGCATTTTTTGTAGATTCTCCAAGTTGCAGATACGACCTGATTTCTTGAGGCATGTGTTCTATTTATTTCCCTTGAATTAAAGTAAATTCCCGATACATAAATCTGGACACAAATTGTATCCAGGATACATCCTTCTTTTATCCAAGGAATCCAATCATACACTTTGTTTGGTATTCCATCCTTAACTTTTCATAGCTCAAGGTTCTCAAAATGGTGAGATTGATAGAAAATCAACAAGTAAACTAGGTAGGAATAATATCTGAAAACCACAGTTTCTTCAAATGTTGCTAACTGGTTTATGATCCCTACTTCCAAGGATTTTGCATGATTGAGATTGGAAAGCTTATCATTATGATATCTATCAATCAAAGCTAACATTCTTTCATCAAGCTTCTCATCATAATCTTTCATAGTATGATGGTAAAGGCAAAGAGATTTTTTTGGTTCCATGGCGACAAGTTGGCTCATATCTAGGGTTGAAGATGATTCGTCTGCTCATTTGGTACATATACCAGGTGTCTTTGTCAGGGTAATTTTTAGGGGCGAAATTTTCCAATTGCCTATTTTTGGGGTTTTTTTTCAAAAAATGAGTTCGCTATTTGGTGATTTTTAGTCTCTAATATCGCCTATATTTACATAAAATATGTTTTGTTATCGTAATATTCGCCAAAATTTACACATTCTAGTAGTAAATTGTATGTTTCATATTTAATATTCGCCTACCTATCTATATACATGATTTTTTCAATCCAAAATAATCACCTATGATACTACACTTACTTGAGTATAATATTATAATCCTTAAAAATTACCCTGGTCTTTGTATCTTCTCTCTCTCAGAGAGATATTGCTTTGCATAATATTCATCTTGTTTTTTTAGGTAAAATTGAGTCTCGTCATTTGTAGTTGTTGATGTATATGTAACTTCGGAATATATTTCACATATATGTATATTGTATTCCTATAGAGATGGTATTATTCCTCTATAAGGAAGTGTCGTCATTTATATTGTAAGTGTCGTAACTTATACTTGATGGGTTATTAGACCACCTTGTTTGGGGTCGGCCCTATATAAGTCATGTGGGTCAAAGGATTATTAGACCACCCTATTGGGGGTCGGCCATGTGGGTCAAAGGGTTATTAGACCACCCTATTAGGGGTCGGCCCACTCAGCATTATGTTATGTGGTTAAGTTCGATCCTACATGAGTTAGGTAAAAAGGCAAGTCAAGTCAAGTATAAATAGAGTGCGGGAGGCACTCTATTTGCTCACTCACTTCTCACACATGCACTCAAGGAGGAGTGGCGCACTTATGGAGGAGGAGGATCTGCTGCTAGGTTATGTCTATCTCTCATGGTTGGTTGTATCATTGCTCTATCTATCTCTGAGGAAGTTATTGGGGTTTTTCACCTTTATGGTTTTCCCCAAGTAAATCTTTGTGTCTCTTGTGTGCTTGCATTATTGTCTCCATGATTGATATGCTGTAGATATGCTGTACATGTTGTTCTCTCAGTTAAGATCCTAGATCAGATTGAAGTAAATTCTGAAAATTTAACATGGTATCAGAGCTAGCCTGAAAGAAGGCATGATATGGCATGTATGACACTTGTTGCACTTAAGATGCTAGGGCTTGATATAGCAAAAACCAGTCATCGTAGAACTTTCGCTATAAATCCGTTTTGGAGAATCTTTCGGATCTGAAATTATTACAGGCCACAGATAAGATCCCCATGTACCTTGTGTCCAAAGGGAAACCTCTAATTCATTGTACTTTGTGATTTATGATCTGTACAATATAGGGTTTCTGCCTCTTCCAGATCTGAGTCAAAATAAGGTGACCTTGGGAAAAAGGTCATAACCTGGGCTAGGAAGCTCCAAATGAAATTTCGTAAAAAGTTACAGGTAGTAAACATACTGTACTATCTCAGGAAACGTTTTCAGAGGCCGAAGTTGAACCAGTGACACGTGGCACTCCGTACAAGTTCGCTCTCCTGTATTATCCCATAAACAGGTCACGTTGCAACACTTGGCATAACTCTCTCTCAGAGAGTCCAATTGAGGTCAGACCTGTCAGGATGGAAAGATAACAGGTCGATCTATCTCAAGAAACGTTTTCAGAGGCCGAAGTTCAAATAGTGACACGTGGCACGCCGTACAAGTTTGCACTCCTGTATTATCCCAAAACAGGTCACGTTGCGACATTTGGCATAACTCTCTCTCAGAGAATCCAATTGAGGTCAGACCTATCAGGATGGAAAGATAACAGGTCAGGCTATCTCAAGAAACTTTTTCAGACCCTGTGGATCAAAAAGTTCATATTTACACCAGAAACAATCAGGTACGTATTTCTGTCAAAACAGAATTATTTTTGAGTACCTTCTTTCATGGCTTCCGGAATTTAGGGCTTTGGAGAAAGTTGGAATTTTTGTAATCGGAGACCACGGATGAATGCTACTCATCAAAATAAAAATTTAGAGACCAAGATCAGAATTTTTGGTTGGGAAGAAGGCCGGGCTTGATCAAACCCTAGTTTGGGACTTTGATCAGAAAAGTGGAAAATTAGGGCTTCTATAAAAAATGGGAATTTTTGAAATCTGTGACCACGGCTGGAAGCTCCTCAGAAAAATAGAAGCTTAGAGCTTTGGATCAAACCTTTTGATTGGGCAGAAGAGTGGGCTTCATCAAACCCCAGTTCAGGGTCACGTCCAGTGAATCCGAAAGTTTCAAAGGCAAAATTGAGGAGTAAAACTTTGCAGTTTTCAAATTCTGAATATACCAGTTTGATCAACTCATCAAGGCGCATATTTCTATCCTTTCGGAAGTTTGAAATTCAAAGTTTGAATTTTTGGGGTTTCTCTGACAAACCCATATCCAGCTCCAGGTCCAGTTCTTGCAAATCAAGTGGATAGGGTTAATCCTAGAAGAAGATGGATTGGTCGCCTGCATAAGTGAAGGAGTTCCTGTTTCAGAGGGAGATAAGGCTAAGGCTTTACATAAGGAGATTACAAGCGATCTCGACAGGTATGACTCATTGAGGTATGTTTTGAGATTTGTTCATGATTAAGTTTATGGTATGTTTGTCTTCATGTTATTACGGTTAGCACAATCTTGATTTTAGATTTTTCGTATCACCTTAACAAAATTATGAATGCATGATAGAAGATATTCATTGGTTAGGGTGTTGACACTTATGATTGTACTAATGCATTATGGTGTTGTATGAGGTTTATGTTGTCTACTAACATGAAAGGTACACCAAGAAAGACAAATCATGTTCCAGTTCAAGAACATATGATCATGATGACATGAGGATAAAGACTCATCCATTGTCATGGATCTCATAGAAGATCCATTTACGAGGTATGTATAACTTGGTTTTATAATGGCTAACCTATGAGATATACAGGTTACTAGCACAAGTCATTGAAGAAGAACAAGAAGACATCATTTCTTACATATTTGTTTGTTTAAATAAAATTGTTCAATGATGTATATGCTCATGTTCCTAGACTTAGGATATGTATTGTGCATATTAGAATAGTTGCATTGATGAACAGTATACTACTAATACACATGGGTAAGTGGCCTATGGCACTGTACAACATTCCATTGCTACTTATCTAGAATGAAACCTCTTTGCTGACATGTTGGGAGTTGTGCACACTCTTAACAATGTTCTGGTAGAGATTGGAAGGCATCTAGAAAGTTATGGGATATGGATAAATGTTGTATTGAAGCATTGGCTAAGATAATTGCATGATTGTATGACATATTTCTTTATGTGTAAGAATTTGTTCTGAAAATTATGAGATGTTTCTAATCATGCAATTTAACTTGTTTTGTAGGAAAGACCGTATATCTTCACCTACAAAAGGACTACAACATTTGTTCCAGCAACAAAGATATCTATTGAAGATATTGAAGTTCCCAGGATCTGGGATGAAGAAATGGAATGCCATGATCCGTCGATCATGAAGAATGATGTTTGGGATGTAGTCCCAAGACCTGAAGGGAAGTTTGTTATGACTTCCATATGGAACTATCAGATCAAGCATGTTGTAGATGGCAGCATAGAGAAATATAAAAGTGATGAAATAGAAGATACACCAGATGGATTCAAGACAGCTTTCTTGAATGGTGTAGTTGAAGAAGAAGTGTATGTGGAGCGGCCACTTGGTTCTGAGACAGATGATAGGAAATCATATATGTGAAGAACTTGGTATGGTGAAGATAGATTGATTGCCGACACGCAGCGGAAGCTTACTACCGAGTTAGAGATGAAGAACTTGGGGATGATGCACTATTTGTTTTTGGCATGGAGGTGTGGCAGAGTGCAGAAGGAATCTTCCTTGGACAAGGGAAGTATGTAGTAGAGATCCTGAAGAGGTTCGGGATGATGGATTGCAAGGCCATGACCACACCTATGGCATCGAATCTGAAGCTTCTATGTGATGCTTCATCTGAGCTGGTTGATGTCTCTTTGTATCGTCAGATGATTGGGTCCTTGATGTACCTGACGAACATGAGACCAGACATTTGCTTTGCTGTGAACACATTGAGCCAGTTCCTGACGGATCCGAGGAGTGTTCACCTGGTTGCTGTAAATCATGTTCTGAGGTACCTAAAGGGTACAGTGGATTATGGGCTCAGGCATGAGGCAGATCAAAAGTTTAACCTACAGGGTTATGTTGATTCAGATTGGGATGGCAGTGCTGCAGATAGGAAGAGCACATCTGGGAGCTGCTTCAATATGGGATCAGGTGTGATCTCTTGGTTTAGCAGGAAGAAGTCCTGCGTAGCACTGAGTATAGCTGAGGCAGAGTATGTTGCAGCCTGTTCAGCTAGTTGTGAGGCAGTATGGCTACGGAAGCTACTGTCTGAGTTATTTGATCTCCCGTTGGAGGCTACTGGTATCTTCTATGATAACCAGAGTTGTGTAAAGCTGTTCGAGAACCCAGTGTTTCATGACAGGTCGAAACACATAGAGATCAAATATCACTATATCAGGGATATGGTGCAGAGAGGAGCTGTGAAGCTTCTGTATGTTGCGACAGACGAGCAGATTGCAGATGTGCTGACGAAGCCACTAGCTAGAGTGAAGTTCGAGTACTTCAGAGAGAGGCTTGGCGTTCTTCAGGTCGAGGACACTTCGAGGAAGAAGTGATGGACACATTTGATGAAGCCATTCCAAGCATGTTGGAAGGAGGATTCTTCACATGGCTATGGATGTAAGCGTTGGATGATGGGCAACAGGATGATGTTCTGGTTTCTGCTTGGATATTATCAGTTGGATCATTTTTATGTATGTATGTACGCATCATGTTGATGTTGGATATGATCATTTGGATCATTTATATGTACGCATCATGTTGGATGTTGGATATGATCAGTTGGATCATGTGTATGTATTTTGTATATGCATCATGTTGGATGCTTGGACCATGTATCTGTATATGTATCAGATGGATACATTGTATGATCAGGTGGATCATGTATGGTGATATGTATCATGTATTTGTATTTGTATCAGGTGGATACATTGTATGATCAAGATGATCATGGATGATGAGCTTCAGGATGTTGCTCCAGATGACATGCAGCAGGATGTTGCAGTGATGATCAGGATGATCATGGATGATGAGCTTCAGGATGTTGCTCCAGATGACATGCAGCAGGATGTTGCAGTGATGATCAGGATGATCATGGATGATGAGCTTCAGGATGTTGCTCCAGATGACATGCAGCAGGATGTTGCAGTGATGATCAGGATGATCATGGATGATGAGCTTCAGGATGTTGCTCCAGATGACATGCAGCAGAACGTTGCAGTGATGATGATCAGGATGATCATGAGTACATCAGGATGATGTATGTTGAGTATCAGGTTGATACTCTGTGGCTGTGGATCAGGTTGTGCAGATGAGCATGTCTGGGAGATCCTATAGGTCAGAGTTGTGTACTCATAACAGCCTGGGATGCTCTTTCTAGACATTGCTCTGGGAGGACATGTAATTTGTGCCCTGGGAGATCCTTCAGGTCGGAGTTGTGTACCCGTAACATCCTGGGATTCTCTTGCGAGGTTTTGTCCTATGGCATGTAATTTGGGTCCTGGGAGATTTCAGGTCGGAGTTGTGTACCCGTAACATCCTGAGATGCTCTTTCGAGGTTTTGCCATGACCACATGTAATTTTTGCCCTGGGAGATTTCAGGTCGAAGTTGTGTACCCGTAACATCCTGAGATGCTCTTGCTAGGTTTTGTGGTGACCACATGTAATTTGTGCCCTGGGAGATCCTTCAGGTTGGAGTTGTGTACCCGTAACATCCTGGGATGCTCTTTCGAGGTTTTGTGGTGGGGTCACATGTAATAGCGCCCTGGGAGATCCTACAGGTCGGAGTTGTGTACCCGTAACATCCTGGGATTCTCTTTCGAGGTTTTGTGACGCACGTAATAAGTCCTGAGGATTCCACAGTATGGCCAGTGATGATGAAGACCTGCAGGTGGTGGGCCTACATCCAGTATGAAAAAGGACTGGCTCTGTAGAACTTCCTATGACGAGTAGATTCAGAGATTGATTGAGATAGCAGCAGCAGTGACGATGATGATGACTCGATGATGATTATCCAGTGACGATGATCCAGAGAAGATGACTTGTGCTAGAAGAACTGTGCTGAGAAATACTTTCCTAGTTAAGAGGGAGTGTTGATGTATATGTAACTTCGGAATGTATTTCACATATATGTATATTGTATTCCTATAGAGATGGTATTATTCCTCTATAAGGAAGTGTCGTCATTTATATTGTAAGTGTCGTAACTTATACTTGATGGGTTATTAGACCACCTTGTTTGGGGTCGGCCCTGTATAAGTCATGTGGGTCAAAGGATTATTAGACCACCCTATTGGGGGTTGGCCATGTGGGTCAAAGGGTTATTAGACCACCCTATTGGGGGTTGGCCCACTCAGCATTATGTTATGTGGTTAAGTTCGAGCCTACATGAGTTAGGTAAAAAGGCAAGTCAAGTCAAGTATAAATAGAGTGCGGGAGGCACTCTATTTGCTCACTCACTTCTCACACATGCACTCAAGGAGGAGTGGCGCACTTATGGAGGAGGAGGATCTGCTGCTAGGTTATGTCTATCTCTCATGGTTGGTTGTATCATTGCTCTATCTATCTCTGAGGAAGTTATTGGGGTTTTTCACCTTTATGGTTTTCCCCAAGTAAATATTTGTGTCTCTTGTGTGCTTGCATTATTGTCTCCATGATTGATATGTTGTAGATATGCTGTACATGTTGTTCTCTCAGTTAAGATCCTAGATCAGATTGAAGTAAATTCTGAAAATTTAACAGTAGTTCCCAACATGTTTGCGATGGATTTAGCAGAAATATCGAAGAGGATTCTTCCATCATTGGCCTTGACGACTGACGTTTAACTATCATAATTACTAGCACATAATTGAACGAATTCAGGAAATGGGAAAACATTAGGGACTAAATGTTGGGCCAGCTAGGACTCCCAAAATCTAGCCATTTTGGGTGATTTTCCTTGAAAATTTTGAAGTTTACCGAGGGATACTCCTATCAATTTTTTGGTTGATATTTTGGTATGAGGAGGACCAACCTCATCCCACTGATCTATAAAATCTTGTAAATGAGTTGAGGAGGTGTTGAAAAGGTCTGATTGGTTTGAAAGGGATGCAGAAGAGGTTGGCTGAGATAGAGTAGATTTCTTCCTACACATTTTAAGGTTTTTGTGGCATCACAGAATCAATCATGATTTTAAGCGCTAAAAATGGAAAAAGATATGAGGATAGAAGATATGGATGATATCGAGAAATTAGGAACTAAGCTTTTGAGGAACTACACAGCCATTGCGAGTGATTATCGGACTTAAAAGATGAAAATTTTTACTTACTTAGATACATTTCAATTGTATGAACTAGATCCTTGAATGTATTTTATGATATCCTGCAACCCTGGACTTATAAACATATAAGCTGGTAAATGATCAGTTATAATGCTCTTCATAGTTTAGAGAGCTAAACTATGAGTTTTTCTTTTGCAATTTTTAAAATTTTAAATTCTTCACTAATGACCATTTAAGTGTCTGAATCATGACTAACAGCTTTTTCGGAATAGGAGAACTTACAGTCGAAAATTTGGACAAATAGTTGGTGCAAATGGTCTATATTTTATCTTACTTTGAACTTATATATCATCATAATCATTGCAAATGGAAATAAGGACATATCTTGGTGAAATTTCCGACTTACTTTTTCAATGGATATTTAAGTCGGTGTTGAGTTCTACTTAGAAATATTACTTTTTCGATGAAGGTATGATACCCTATGAACGGTGTATATCTTCTATAAAATATCGATTGATCCGTTGGCATGCTAGCTCTCTTATATGCTTTAATTTTCTATCTAGCTATCGCCAACCGTTGAGATCTATTTTTTGCTTGTTGCGCTTTTCAAGACTCAATCTGGACCATCACCGAGACACGACTTCATGATTTCAATTTCCTTCCATCAACTGTCGTGGATAGTTCAGGCTTGCCCTGAGATGATGGCCCGATTCGATATTAACCATCAATGAAGCTCAGAACTTTGAATATTTGCTTCATATTTCAAACTATCGAAACTTTTGTATTTTATTGATAGAGTGTGTGACTGCAATCATCAACGCAATTTTCCTTGTTCAATGGATTAGGTTCCTTCTTCCACATAGATACACAGAAACAAACAACACTGCCTTAACAGGTATAGTTTCATACATGGTATATTTTCTATGTTTTTTCTTACTGGTTGGGAAATCATTGGGTTCATTTAAATTAAATAAGAGTTGTTTATATAAAGTGTCATTTCAGATGCTACAATGAAGCCTTATCTAAAAAACTTTCACACCTTTATGTCCATTT
Source organism: Larix kaempferi (assembly GCA_027924585.1). Classification (NCBI taxonomy): domain Eukaryota; kingdom Viridiplantae; phylum Streptophyta; class Pinopsida; order Pinales; family Pinaceae; genus Larix; species Larix kaempferi. Next base: position 1,764,731 of record BSBM01001409.1, on the reverse strand, counting down.
CAATACCTTATTTCGTATATTTGTACAGTTCAAATACATTGTTCAGATCTGGTCTATGGATTTTTAAAAAAATCAAAGGATATCCTTGTATACACCAACTAACATTTACTGACGAGACATGTATTCATAGTTTCTACCTTTTCAAGCTAAGCCAGGTGTTACATCACAATCCATGCTTCTTATTTTAATTGTTTTATAAATATTGGAAAATTACATGTTTAGTCTATATAAAGATGGAAGTAAAATATATTTTTTTATATTGTTTTACTATTTGATTGTATAGAGAACCTTGCAAGTCTATTTTTTTATAGTATCTTTGTTTCAGGAGAAAACATTCGAGTATTTTCAAAATCTAATTTTAATTTCCTCTCCACAGGTAGTTTATTGATCTTATCTTTCTTATGTTGTTGTATGAATTTCTATAAACTTGATGCCTCATCAAACATGCAAGGACTAATTAAACATGGGATAATGCATTCAAGACCAATCGGGATTGCTGTGTCCCCTATCTTTCAGCACGGATTTATTACTTGTGTCATGCAGCGACACGGGACTGCAATAAATGACCAACTTATAGGGCCATGCTCAAAAATTGCCTAAATCAAATTTTTGTGGTTGCTACAATTGAGTGTCTATTTCTACATTGTGATGTGAACTTTGATACCTCTTCTCAGGCCAAAAGCTTCAACAATTTTAATGGCCGAACTTCCCATATTGAATTTCTGGAAACCTGTACATATGCAATATTTTTAATGTGGTCTTTTCCTGATTGAAGTTCGATGGTATTAATGTCCACAAACTACCAAATTAGTTCTATGGGACTCAAAAGTACATCAAGTGACTAAAAGTTGATTCAATTATTGGTATCTTCTTATCACAATTTGATCAACCATCTACAAAGCTAACTGATAAAAGGTATTAGTGGTATCTTCCATGACCAAATCGTTTTATTTGTAGTATGTAATCATGATTGGATAACTTGTATTTTCAGAATCATTTTATTTGTAGTATGTAATCAAGATTGGATAACTTGTATTTTCAATTTTCATGTGGTTGTGAATAGACAATTCTAAAATTTCTTTCCCAAATTAATTTGGGTTCAAGGAAAGGAAAATTCTACATTGTCTACCTACCTCCTATGTATCATACGCAACTTAAGGGAACTCTGTAAGGCATGTTTACTTATGGCAGAAAGTTGGTCCAGTATTTCAATGTTGTTGATGTGAATTTGAAGTCATTTCGCATTGGTCTCGACTTGTATATAGTTTAAGATTCAAACTAAATGTTTGTAACTCAGGTGTCATGAGGTTTTTTAACCAATATAATCACTAGCCATATGGTTATTGCAATTATGCTCCATAGCATGCTAGTAGCATATTCAAAGAGATGCGGGAGAAGATGTAGTTAATCGCAGCCATATGTGAATGGGGAGATTTGTGGGTATGTGCACGATTGGGGATTTTCACCGACAACTGGAATTAGATCCCATGATAATCAAGATCATTGAAGGGAAAAGCCTTTGTTTTGGGTCCATGCATGGGAAACAATGTGTCGATGGCTTAGATCATTGGAATGATTAAGCGCCAATGATTCTGATTGATCAAAAACAAATTATTTTCTTTTAGTGTTGTTTAAAAAATGGTTAGTGTGGATCGTTGAGTGGGATTTTGATATTTTTTCCATGAATGTGGAGGGTTGCATGGAACCCTTTTGTAGATTATATGTCCCATTGTTTTAATGTCATCGAGGCTCCAATTCAAAATTATTCACCAAGGAACGATTCACTGTATAATCTATTGATGTCCAAAAGTAATGCAGGAGTGAGTTTTTGGAGCGGGGAAGGAAATGGTTGAAACTAAGTTGCCGAAAAATTTCAGGACAGAAGAAGAGAAGACATAGCATAGAGAAGAGCAAAGAGGAAGAACATGAAAGAGAAGAGAAGGCGGAGTATCCAAGACTAGATATCTGTAATAATTTTTTGAATTTGAATTTTGGTTGATAAATTGTAAACCCTGCTTGAGACTGAGACCAGGGGGCATTTTTAAGTTTTATGTGAATCAAGAGTTCCTCTCAAACTTTCTAATTGCCATGTAATCTTCCATTTTCTAGGAAAATTTTAATAGTTGAATGAGAAATTTTAATGGTCCTTTCTATGTTTGGAAGTGTTTGAAATTGTTTCTTGAAAGAGGTTGTGTGCTCTGTGTTGTTGCAGTCTTGTAGTGTGGTTGCTTTGTTGTAGAACCCTGCGGGGCTGCATCACAAAGTCACTTATCAATTCACACTGAAATAGACAAAAAGTTCAGAGATCCAAATTTTCACTTTAAATTTTGAATTAGAGGTGACATTTAATTCTCTGCATGTCACCATTGCATAAATTAACAGTGATGTCTAATTTTGTGACCATCACCATTGAAAAATTCAATTGTGACATTTAATTACATGCACATAACTATTGCAGAAATCAACAGTGATGTTTATTTGTGATCATCACCATTAATGAATGGTGACTATCCTTGAAGGTTCGTAACAATTTTTTTATTTTTTAAATTTGAATCGAAATGGTGGCGGTCCTTTGTCGTGCATTGCCAATTAGTTTATGATGACGATCATTAAATATATGTCATTGTTTTTATTTTCCATTGGCGGTGGTCATTGACCATGACTAATAATGATTTATTGGTGAAGGACCTAGTGCATGGCAATGTTCACTGACCATCACTAATAATTATTATTGCTGACAAACCTAGCGCATCTCCCTATATCCTTTACTTTTGACTACGTGTCCTTTGGAGACATTCGGTTTTTGGTGATGGAGGCCATTTTAACCGTCACCAATGAGGTTATGGTGACGGTCATTAAAGATATGTCATTGTTGTCCTTTGTAATTGGTGACGGTCTCTGACCATCATGATTGATGTTTATTGGTGACAGACTTAGTGCGTCTCCATATCTCCTTCACTTTTGGATACACTTCCTTTGGCAACGTTCGGTTTTTTGTGACAAAGGACATTTTAACCGTCACCAATGAGGTTATGGTGATGGAGGTCATTTTAACCATAACCAATGAGGTTATGGTGACAGTCACTAAATCTATATCATTGTTTTCCTTTGGAATTGGAGAAGGTCTATGACCATCACAATTAATGCTTATTGGTTACAAACTTAGCGTGTCTCTATATCTCCTTTTCCTTTTGGCTACGATGCCTTTGTTGACATTCAGGTTTTGGTGACAAAGGCCCTTTTGACCTTCACTAATGATATTATGGTGATGTTATTCGCCCGTCACCATAGGCATTTTTTCTTGTAGTGGGAGTTAGGGATTCCATGTGACCAAGTTTAGTCCGGAGCTATAAGTTCTTCATTGAGGTCCATTGTGCTTATTGAAATACCTCCACTATAAAACTATTCAACATTATGTTCCATCACTCTCTGTTAATTCCCTCAAGTTCTTTTCAAGTTTATGGATTAAGCATTCTATGTGTCCAGTTTAGTAAGAGCTACAAATTCCTCAAGGATATCTAATGTGCTTATTGTAAAACATCCATTATGAAACTATTTAACAATGTATCGAAGATAATTGAAATTCATTCGAGATATCTGAGGGTTTTCTTCATCGCTATCGTGCATCATACCATATTGATGCCCTGCAAGTAGTAATTTACAGAAGGGTAGGTGATATTGCTTTCAAACCAACAAACTCTAATACTCAAAGGTGGAGGATTATTTAATACGCATTTCATCATCCATGTGTTGCTCTAATTTTCTCCTGCCAAATTCTACGAATTTATATCATTTCCCATATGATTTCCAACAGAGATCAACAACCTTGGGTAGAACTGATTGGATTTATGTTAAAGGCTCGAAATTGTTGTCATATTCAAATTTGAGGACAAATTTTATAAAAGGTAAACCTACAAGAAAACCAACAAATGAGAATGCAGTGCCTGGGGAAAATTGGATATATGTGCAAGCATTTGGCACACTAGTTGTACCAATGAGGATAGAGTTTCAATACATAGAGAAGCTAGACAAGGATGAGGTTGTGAAAGAAATCTCTAATGTATTGCAAATGTTTCATGATCAAAAATTGGATGTGAGTTAATTTCTTGTTGTCTCTTTGATTTTACAATCAAGTTGATATGTTGTAAAAAATGCATATTGCTTTGATTAGGTTGATTGTTGATGATCAAATTTTGATCATGACTGAGTTGAAATATTATATGTATTGTTAGGTTCCATTTATTGCTAGGTATCGGAAAGAAAAGTGCCTTAATTTTATTCAAGAAAAAGAACAATAATAGAATTCGACAAACAATGCAGACAAAGATGAAAATCCTAAATTGAAAATGTACAAGGTAAGTGTTTAGGGCAACAACACTTTTTTTCTACAGTGCACTTTCATAACTAGATTCTCACAATATAGATCTATTTTTCTTCAGGCATTGTGGGAAATATAACAATGGGATATGAAGTGGATTTTGCTTCAAAGGATAAAGAATGCTCTCAAAGCATCTTATGAGAAGCGTGTAGCAGAAGAAGCAAGCAAAGATGAGAATAAATTGAATATTCTTGAATCATTTTTACAGGCCCTTTTTAATGCGAAGTCTAAATGTATTGTTGATGGCATTGATGCAAATTTTAACTTGCAGTATCTAGAAATAGAATAAGGTCAATTTAAAATACCAAAACGTAAATATTTGTACATCATTTGTCATAAATCTGGATTAAGAGGCTTGTCACAAAAGTTTAGTCTCGATTCAGAATAGCTAGGCAAGAATCTACAGTTAATGTACAAGGTACAAGAAATGACATTTCTTCTTAGAAATTTAGATTATATTGGGTATTTAACATGTTTGACTTCAGTGATTCAATTTGAATAATTTTGTTCTACTTTTTGTGCATAAACATGAAGTTGAAGATGCTAATTTCGCACCAAAGGAGGTGGCTACTGAAGTTTATGTTGAAATTTGGTTGAGCTTTGATCTTTAATTATTTTAGATGCAGATACTTGAAGCAATGAGACAATTCAATCCATGAAATTTATACAACCATAACACAAGATATACCCCGAGGAAAATCCTCAAAATTATGAGAACAAAAACCCTAGCAGTTCTTCTCAGTATAATATAATGGATAGAAGAGAATGATTTCTTTTACAACATAGTAGATTGCTTTTGCAATATAAGAGATCATCAAACACTCTTGATGAAGATACAGAATCAATAGAGAAGATATATCAATTGGATGTGTGCCCAGCACAACAATAACAAGCACGAACAATACCCTGCACAAAGAGAAGTGCCTTGCCTTCAATGGAGAAGAGAATTCACTTCACATTGGATTCATCAATCCCGTATAAAATATTTATACATTATTCTCTTCTATTTTTATATTCTAACTTCAGGATGAACTCGACGTATTAATCTTGTATGCATAAGTGCACCCCACTTCTCAGGTAGTGCTTTTTCTCACTGAGTTGTCACTTAGGATGAACTCGCCTCTTAACTAAAATATTTCCCACTTAGTTAGGTGGCTAACTTAAGTGTTGACATGCAAGTGTCACAAATCATGCGTCATATTTTAGTTTAACATGAGTGGCATCATGCAATAACTCTTAGTTAATTGGATCTTATTTGTTGTCACTTAGTTAAGTCTCTTTAACTGAAGTATCGTCTTTTAGTTTAACTAAAGTGAAAATACTTTAGTTAACTAGTCCTTCTTTATTTAACACATAGTTAATTAAAATCATGTTGATTGATTTACTTGAAGTGACCACTATGAGTTCTTTAGTTAACTGAGGCATATCTTTAACCAATTCTTTAACTAAAGCATCAATACTTAACTGAAGCTTTGTAAATGAAGCTTTAACAATTAGAGTTCTCTTTAATTAGTTGAAGTTTCTGCATGGGAAATTTCGAATTCTCTTGATCTCTATGCTTTATCTTTTATTTCTTTACTGCATGGTCAATATGTACTAACTTTAATTATCCATCACATACATTATACTAAGAATAATTGTCATATTCTATGATCATATTATATTATTCCATACCAAATTATGCTAAATTAATTCACTTTAGAGGTGATCAATCTCTAAAGGAGACTTAATAGCAATCTGGTGATCATGGCTTATAATACATCACACAACATTAAATTTTTTTAACAAGTAAAGCATGACCTTTATATGGAAGGTCCACCTCTGTAGGGGAGTTCCATCATGGATACCTTTATATGGAAGTTTCACATGAGAATCATGACTTTACACACATAAGTCTGAATCCTTGTCCAACAATACTTTACAACATCATTAATTTAATCAATTACCTCTATGTGGGAGGAATAACCTTTACACAGAAGGCAATAAAAGTGTTCACCTCTATACGGGAGGATCAATATTGGTTGTACAAGATTGATTTGGAGAATTTCTCCTAATGATGTATATTTAACACTCCCTCTTAGCGAGGGAGGCATTCTCTTCCATACCAAGCTTGTCTCAGAAGTACCTAAACTTTGTCACAAACGGAGGCTTTGTTAACACATCTTCAATCTGCTCATCAGTAGTAATGTATTGAAGTTTCACTGTACCTTTCTGGACCATGTCTTGGATGAAGTGATACTTCATTTCAATGTGCTTCGACTTCTCATGAAACACTGGGTTTTCGAAAATCTTGATGCAACTCTCATTGTCACACCTAATAATTGTAGACTCGGTATTTTCACCGAACAACCCTGCAAGTAGCTTTCTGAGTGACACTACTTCTCGGAAGGAAACACTAGTAGTTATGTATTATGATTCAGTAGTTCTTTGGGCTACAAAGACCTGCTTCCTGTTGGACCAAGATATCATAGTTGATCCTACAATATAAAAGTAGTCGGATGTACTCTTATAGTCCACAATGCTTCCTCCCTAGTCTGAGTTTATATAACCAAGTAACATGACTCCTCCATTGGAGGCATATCTGAGTCCATATGAAATTGTACCTCGAAGGTACCTAAGCACATGACTAGCAAATGTCCAGTGTCTTTTTCTTGGATCAGACATAAATTGACTCAGAATGCTCACAGCAAAACATATATCAGGCCTCGAATGTATCAAGTACATTAGCGAGCATATAAGTTGTCTATACAAAATGGGATCTATTGGATCTGATCCAAATCTTGCCTCGTGATTTTTCCTCAAATTGGAAAGCATCAGTGTAGTCATAGATTTTCAATCTATCATGCCAAACCTGTGCATGATGTCCACAGTTTACTTCCCTTGAGATAGAAAAATTTCATCTCTTTTTTTCCATATCTCAAGGCCAAGAAAGTAGTGCACTAGACCTAAGTCTTTCATCTTGAAATCTAAGGTAAGATCCCTCTTGCACCAATAAATCATACATTCCTCTCCAAAGAGAAACAAATAATCAACATACAGAACCAATACCAACGGTTGGTTCTTCACTACTTTGAAGTACAAATTTGGATCAGCTTCACTCTTACAAAAACTCAGTTTCTAAAGGTAGTTATCAATTTTGGAGTACCAAGCCTTGGGGGATTGCTTAATCCCATATAGATATTTCTTTAGCTTGCAAACATGTGACTCCTTCCCATGCACCAAAAATCCTTCAGGCTACTAAATATAAACCTCTTCCTCAACCTCACCATTGAGGAAGGTTGTCTTCACATCCATCTGGTGACATTTCCATCCTAGAATAGATGCAAGTGCAATCATTGCTCGGATTGTGGTGTACCTTTACACAGGGGAAAAGGTATCATCATAATCGATGCCTTATTTCTGAGATAAACCTATGGAAATGAATCTGGATTTATACTTCTCAATGATACCATCTACAGCATGCTTTATCTTGTAAATCCATTTGGAAATCACAAGGGACTTCCCATCAGGTTTGGGAACGACCTCCCAAACATCATTCTTCATTAGAGAGTTGTACTCTTATGTCATTTCATCTTTCCAAACTTTTTGCTTTGCAGATTCTTGATATGAGGATGGTTCTGAATCACTGATGTGACTCATCAGTGCAACATACCCTGAATATCTGTCAAGTTTCTTGTACCCTGAATATTTGTCAAGTTTCTTGCACTCTTTAAGTGAGCCTCTTGGTGCTCCATGTTTCTCTGAATTTTTTAATATGTCTCGGCACCGAGAAGTTCTTCTTTTAGTGGGAGGTTCATCAAGTGACCTTTCAACCCTTTCCATTGGTTCTTCAGGAGCTAGCGAATTTGGGGAATCTTCTGGTTTCTCCCTCTCAAACTCTGAAGGGGGGGGATCAGACTTGGGATACTCCATCTCTAAATCACATTGAATCTCTTTCGGTCTTTTGAAAGTAGCTTCCTCATGGAAGGTAACATATCGACTGATTTCAATGTGTCCCTCACCAAGTACATATATTCGGTATGCTTTGGATGAATCGCTATAACCCACAAAGGTGCCTTTCTTTCCAGAAGGCTCCATATTTGTTCTCTTTTCTTTCGGTACATGAATGTATACTGGGATCCCAAAGATCCTCAAGTGTGAGATGTATGGATTATCATCGGTAAACACTTCTTCTGGTGTCTTCTCATTTAGAATGGCTAGCGAATTGGTTCTTCAGGAGCTAGCGAATTTGGGGAATCTTCTGGTTTCTCCCTCTCAAACTCTGAAGGGGGGGGATCAGACTTGGGATACTCCATCTCTAAATCACATTGAATCTCTTTCGATCTTTTGAAAGTAGCTTCCTCATGGAAGGTAACATATCGACTGAATTCAATGTGTCCCTCACCAAGTACATATATTCAGTATGCTTTGGATGAATCGCTATAACCCACAAAGGTGCCTTTCTTTCCAGAAGGCTCCATATTTGTTCTCTTTTCTTTCGGTACATGAATGTATACTGGGATCCCAAAGATCCTCAAGTGTGAGATGTATGGATTATCATTGGTAAACACTTCTTCTGGTGTCTTCTCATCTAGAATGGCATGCTGACTTCGATTATGGATGTACATAGTTGTACGAGTGGCTTATTCCCATAATGTGGTAGACATATATTGATCATGCATCATGGATTTTGCAGCCTCATATATGGTTCTATTCTTCCTTTCAATAACCCCATTTTGCTGAGGAATGTAAGGTATTTTTAATTATCTACATATTCATGCATCACTACACAGCTCATTAAATGCATGTGAATCAAATTCACCTCCATTATCAAACCTTAATGCATGGTTGTGATTTTATTTCTAATTTTCAACTAGGGTTTTAAACTCTTTAAATTTGATAAGAGTTTCACTTTTAGCCTTCATGAAATAAATCCATGACTTCCTAGAAAAATCATCTATGAACAGTACATAATATAAGAAGCCACTCAGGGAGGGGGATGACATGGAACCACTTACATTATAATGTATTAAATCTAAAATCCCTTTAGATATAGAAGTACTTCTAGAAACAAATTTCTTAATAGAGACTTCCCAAGTGCACAACCTTGACATACACTATCATGCTCAAAATCAAATACGGACATACCTTTTACCATATTTTGAAGTCCTGGTAGTGCTTTGTAATGTATGTTTCCAAGCCTTCGGTGCCATAGATTGCATGGACTGATAGTGTGGTGAATCATAGCTTTAATGTACTTCCTAGGTACCTTGTAGATTCCACCCTCTCGAACTCCAATCACAACAACAGATTCTAGGCTTTTGTTCTTCGGCCATAAAGTGCTTTGTTATCCATGAAGATAACTCGGAAGACTTTGTCTTCAAGAACCAAAACTGAAAGGAGGTTCTTTTTCAAGCCTAGAACATATATTTTTCCTCCACATGTATAATATCATTGGTGTTCAGCTGGAATGAGGTGGATCCAACTCCTTGGATCGAGTAGGTTGATTTGTCCCCCAACTCTACCATGCATGTGAATTCTTTCTCCTTTAGATTGGTGATGGCACTCTTGTAACCATTCATATGTTTGGATGCACCACTATCAATCAACCATGTGTTTTCATTTGTGATGACGGATCCCAAAAGATATGAGACAATATAATACTCCCTCTTCGGATGCATTCTTTTGAGTTATTTCATCTTCCATGGCAGTAGAAGCATGAAAATTTCCTTTCCTCTTTGTTTCGCACTCTCTTGAGAAATAGATTTTCTTGTTTCAATTGAATCATATAGATTTTGACTTGTCAAAGCTTTTCTTGAACTCCTTCTTATTTGGATGAGAGAACTTATTTTGGAAGAAGGGTTTATTTCATTTCTTCATTCTTGTCATGAGGACAAGATTTTCTTCTTTGATGCACACTGACTTGCTCCGTATTAGCCCCTCCTCTTGGAGGCAGTCATGCCACAACATTTCAAAGTTAGGTTGTACCTCTCGTCCATTTACCACAGCCAATAATGTCTCCCATGAGGATGGGAGACGATCAATAGCGGTTTGGAGAAGATCATATTCATCCGCTACTACTCCAATACTAGCAAGTTGATCTCTTACCTGAGAGATCTTGGAGAAGGAGGACACTATCTCATCCATCTCCATATTTAAGTTTCGAATATTATTCTTCAATTCCCTCTTTTGACTCGGGGATTTCTTCTCATATAGATTAGTCAGTGTATCATAACATTATTTCGCGGTCTTCAGCGGTGTGATCACGGGTATCAAGTTATCTTTTAATATATCATAGATTATCTATTTGGACCTAGCTTGATTCTTATTGAAGTTGATGATCCCTACATTAGATGTAGGCTCCTCCACCATAGTGGATTTATATACATCCAATTCATGTTCCTCTAGGATGTTGAGAATCCTATCCTTCCAAGTGTTGAAGTTTGATGTGCCCTCAAGACGTTCTTTCGATCATACAGATATTGATGCCATAGTATTCAAATATTGTTCTCAACTTCTCAGGATTAATATACTCGGCGGTGGTATTAATATATTCCTCTAAGATATTAATCCCACCTTAGTCAGACACCTTTGGTACTACTCTGGTTCATTGTTGTGTACTTCTCGAACTCATCCTCCAGTCTCTTGAAACCTTCGTCATCTATCCCTTATACGCTAGTTGTTGCGCTCCATCTCCATTACACAAGAGACAATGAGACGAATGAGGCAGCCACCAATTGGCTAGAAAGAACCCACTTATGAGATGCCACCAAAATTCGACACGAAGAATTCACAGAAGAAGATCAACACTTTGAGGGCCTTCCTAGAAAGTTTCTTGGAATTGGTGAAAGACCAGTATGCACTAGCAGAAATAGCTATCCTATTACACCGACAGGAGGATGAATGAATCTGCTGCATAGAAAGAAGACATGAAGGGAAATGAGGATGAATGCGCAGATTGGTGCATTCGATGTCGACTCCATTATTCTGTATTTTGGTTCGGATGTGAATATCTTGACAAAGCAAACATGGGAGACAATGGGGAATCCACAGCTGGTATGGTCCTCGGTACAGCTTCAACTAGAGAACCAGAGCAAGGTCACGCCCATTGGTCAATTATTTCACATCCCAGTCGAGATAGAGGGACTCAAAACCTATGTATATTTCAACATGATAGAAATAGTTGACAACACAAGCCCCTATCCGGTGTTGTTCGGGATAGATTGGGCGATGGAGAACCAAGCCATGATCAACTTCCGGAAATGAACAATGTTGTTTGAGAATCGCGACATGAGGGTAGTCGTACCCCTAGATTCAGCAGAAGGACAGTGGTATGTTGATCCAATGTGACATGAATTCATGAAAGGATTGTACAATGTGTATAATATCTCATAGGAATATATTAATCCTACCCGCTAATCTCACTTCTTTACTCTGCAACTTCCTTATCCCTCTATCCTTAATTTTTGACTTTGGAACTTTCTTACCCCTCTATCCTTACTGCAACATTCTTATATTCACACATCCATCTCAATAACTCTTCATAATGCTACCTTCCCATCTGCTTGGATATTTATAATTGAACTCACTCGATTCTTGTTCGTTATGGAATCTTTCCGGAATGATTACCAAGTCATTCGTCAAATCTTTCCCTGATTTTCCAAATTCTGCCATTGAGTGTGTCATCATCCTCCTTCATCAACTTCCATCGATGCTTAAATGCTATAATGATGGTATGATTTGACTGCTGCATGCTAACCGTCTACAAACTTTCTTTCCTTTGCGATCAACAAATCTTCAAAGTGTTTTTCTTCTATATTTATGTATTTTTTTTTCCAGAGACTGATGCGAACCTTGTTTCAGTCGCCATGCACCTGACTATGGCGATAGGGCTTCAATCGGATTCCATTCACTAGATTTGTCAGTAGTGTCCCATATAGATTTTATAACTGTACCGCACCTCCGTCAGTGATAAAATTTATAATATAAGGACCCAACCAATGCATCTGCAACTTACCTGGATGCTTCACAAACTTACTGTCATATAGCAGTATCGTATCTACACGCTGGAAGTGCTTTGCTTTGACATGGTGATCGTGCCAAGCCTTTTGGTGATCCTTTTCTACCTGTTGCTGAAATCCTGTGACAAACCTGTCCTCGTCAATTTGTACTAACTGTTCCAATCGTTCTTCAATTGCTCTGTCGTTTCTCATTTTTGTGGTTGCTACGATGCAGAGACTGGGGACCATATACTCCATTGGCATCACCGCTTCTTATTCGTAAACTAACTTGAATGGTGTCTGGTCTGTGAAACGTTTACAAATTAACCTGTAGGCCCACAATATTGCCCGAATCTTCAAATCCCAGTCATCATGGTTTTTGTTGCATACCTTTGTTAGTGCATGCTCCAATACCTTGTTAAATGCTTCCACCACACCATTCGCATGTGGGTGATATGGGGTACTCTTGTGATGCTGAATTTGGAATTCGTCCATCATTTCCTTGATAGTTTGATTGATGAAGTGCGTACCCGGGTAACTCATCGGTTTATTTGGACACCTAAACCTAGTGACCACATTGTCAAAGAGAAATATTGTTGTTGTCACAGTTGTGCAGTCCTTTACCGGTGCAGCTTCATCCCATCACGTCAAATAATCAGTTGCAATAGTTATATATCGCAACCCTGTCCTTTTTCCTGGTGGTTTGGTCGGTCCTAAAAATTCAACCTCCCATTTTTCAAAAGCTTGTAGCGTCAGCTGAGGTACTAGCGGCATTTCATCCCTTCGCAATGGTTTTCCTACTCTTTGGCACACATCGCAGCTCCTGGCATAGTCTGTATCATCTTCGTGCATCGTCGGAGACCATAGTCCAGCTCTAAGTATCTTCCTAGAAGTGGCACGTCCTCCATAGTGTCATCCTGTGATCCCATCATGGGATTCCTCTAGTATTATTTCATTCTCATGCGCAATAACATATCGGCAAAGGATCTCGTCTAGCCCCATTTTGTAAAGTTGTCCTGCAATTAGCTGAAATTCGTCAACCTGCACCACTAACTTCTTTTTTTTATGGTATTCAATCCTTCTGGAGCACATCCTGTAGTAAAGAACTGGATGATCTACTCGTAATGTTCATCAACCATCCCAATTCGAAATAATTGTGCATCTGGTAAGCCCTCGTCGATGCTTCTGGGTTCCTCTCCTGAATCAATTGGAGACAGGTGATCAGGCCCTGCATTTAGTCGTCTCGGTTTCACAATAATCTCAAAGTCAAATTTTTGAAATAAAAGTAGCCAGCGACAAATTTTTCACCCCAACACAGGTTTGTTGACCAAATATTTCAATGTCGAGTGATTAGTAAACATCTTGAAATGGCCTCCAAGTAGGTAGTGGAGGAATTTCTATAGTGTGTAGACCATTTCTATCCCTTCCCTTTCTGTCGTCGTGTAGTTTTTCTCCATAGTGGACAGCTTCCTACTGGCGAATGCAATTGGGTGATCAATCGCCCCTTCTTCTGGATGAGCCAATACCACCCCTAGTTCAACTGATGACACATGCACATGAACATGGTATTCCTTTGTCCAGTCAGGAAAATCTAGTATTGGTGTTGTGACCATATTTGTTTTTAGTATGTCGAGGCTCTTCTCGCACTCTTCATTCCATTCAAACTCTGCATCCTTGTTCAACAGTTTCTCCATTGGTGCTTTGATCACCACATACCCTCTAATAAACTTTATGTAATACCTCGTATGCCCCAATGTCTCCCTTAACTGCTTTACTATTGTTGGAGGTGGTAAGTCGACAATAATTTCAATCTTCGTTGGGTCCACCAACATCCCCTCCTTGCATACAATGTGTCCTAACAGGATGCCAAATGGAGCGCAGAAGATACACTTCTTCAAATTTAACGAAATATGATGCTGCCTACATCTCTCCAGCATCAACCTTAGGTTTGCAACATGTTAATTCACTAGTCCATACACAGTCCAATCATCCATATATATTGCAAGGAATTTGTGAATGGAATCTTTAAATGCAAAAACAACTAATCATGAAAATATCGTTGGGGCGTTTTTGAGACCGAATGGAATTACTGTATATTGAAAGCAACCCCATTTCATTACGAATGTTGCCTTGTGTCGGTCCTCCTTCGCAATATTTATTTGATGATATCCTGAGAATCCATCTGTGAACAAGTATATCTGTTGAACTCCAATTCCTTCTAGCACTTCGTTTGTGAATGGTGTCGAGACTGGATCATGCAAACATGCATCATTTAGTTTCCTTAGGTCGACGCAAATCCTGACTTCGCCAGTTTTCTTGTCTTGGACCACCATCGAACTGATCCATTCAGATTCTTCTACTGGATCTATGATTCATGCATCCAACATTCGCTCTAGTTCGAGTTTCACTCACTCCATGTACATGGGATTCAACCGATACGGTCGTTGCTTCACTGGTTTCGCATCGGGCTTCAGTTGGATCTTCATTTCACCTAGTTCCCTGGAAATGCCTTTTATTTCTGAAAATTTTGTTGGGAACAGATCCTGAAATTCATGTAGTAGATCCGTGACTTTTGTGATGGTTGCATCATCTCAATAATATCCTATACTTGCGAACTTGGGGTTTTCCTCTGACCTAATATTAACTTTCTTGAGGCACAGCGGCTGCTGAAATTTGTCAAAGGTTATCTCGGGTGATTCGACATTCAAGCTTCCTTCTAAATCTGGTATATAAGTGGCTCGTGGATCATCCTCATCATCCGGTCCTCCCGTCATGTTGTAACATTCCAACAGCATCTCGGTCGTCGCATTGCACTGTAATTCCATTGGTTTCTACAGCGAGACTACTTCAAGAACCTTCTCTCGTATTACCTGCAGTGCAGTATGGATGAAGGGGTTTTCATCCCAGAATCTGAAATTCTGGATGAAGTTGATAGTTAGCCCCTCCCACGTAGTCGTTCTGTCGCAGCTCTGCTGCGATGTACCAGTTACCCAGTACCTCATCCAATGTGTGGATGAATGCATGGACCCATTCTTTCTGTGGTCTCACTCCCCATGCTCTTTGACATTCCTCCAAGTGCTCCCTTGGGTCACTCCTTCCATTGTATTTCCTTTCGTGGTACCCTTCGGTTTCATTGAACCTGATCTCCATCAGTTGTCGACATAGAGGCCAACTCATTATTGTCAACTTGTGCGTTTCCCACCATCGCGATGGCGTAGCCTTTAATGCTTCCTCTAATTCTAGCAACCTCTCTATTTTTGCGACTCTTTCCTTGAATTTGGTGATGAATTTAGTCAGATTGGGGAATCCTTCATATGTCGGTAGTTTTCAAGCTTTTGTCGCCACCCATCTCAGCGACTGGGTGTTGCATGCACATCTCCGGAATGATACTTCATGTAGTTGATTTTGTCGATTCTCCAGTGCTTCATCAGAATCTGATGATGCCTAGCTACCACTCCACCACCCCAGTTATCCATCGGGGGTGGGATTAATATAGTCCTATGATATATTATACACATTGTCCCATCCTTCCATGAATTCATCCCTCATTGGTTGGACATATTGTTTTCCTTCTGCTGGATCCAGGGGTGCGACTACCCTCATGTTGCGATTCTCAAATGACATTGTTCGTTTCCGGAATTTGATCACGGCTTGGTTCTCCATTGCCCAATATATCCCAAACATCATCGGATAGGGGCTCGTTTTGTCAACTATTTCTATCACGTCAAAATATGCATAGGTTTTGAGTCCCTCTATCTCGATTGGGATGTGACATAATAGGCCGATGGGCGTGACCTTGCTCTGGTTTTCCATTCGAAGTTGTATCGGGGACCGTACCATCTGTGGCTTCCCCATTTTATCCCAAGTCTGCTTTGTCAAAATATTCACATCCGACCCCAAATCCAAAATAATGGATTCGACATCAAATGCACCAATCTTCGTATTCATCCTCATTTCTCTTCCTGTCTTCTTTCTATGTAGTCAATTCATTGTTCGGATCTGTCGTCGATCCTCTTGTGGGTGTAATAGGCTATCTATTTATGCTAGTGCATCCTATTCTTTCGCCAATTCCAAGCAACTTTCTAGGAAAGCCCTCAAAGTGTTGAAATTCTTCTGTGAGTTCGTCGTGTCGAATTTCGGTAGCATCTCATAAGTGGGTTCTTTCTGGCTAATCGGTGGCTGCCTCATCCATCTCATTATCTCTTGTGCTTCCAAAAAGATCTCCTTTTTCGCCTCCACATCGAATCGGGCCTGTTTTCTTACTGTCGGTCAGACACTCGACTGTAGCTTGTCTTCTCTTATCACATCCCCTCCTCTGGTCACTACTGCGGCATTCACTGGTCGAAATCTTATTTCTCCCGAAATCTTCTATACATTTGGAGGTGGATTTTGACCCTGATTCGAATTTGGCTAAGGTTGAGGTGGATTTTTATTTTTCCACTTCACAATTAGTTGGGGACAGTCCTCAAAATTGTGGTCCGGTGCACTGCAATAAGTACATTGTGGAACTGGGATCGAACAATCTCTTTGATAGTGTCCGAAAACCATAATTGTAGCATACCATTAGCCCTCGACCTTGTCCAAAAGTTCCTCCCCGACTAGCACCGCCACCTCCACCTCTGCAGAATCCTCCTCTGAATCCTCCTCACAGTTGGCCATATCGTTCTTGGTTGTATTGCATAGTTTGATACTGCAGTTTGTCGTACTGCGACGGGGGTTGACTGTACACTAGTTGTGGCTGGCTATAATGGAGTTGCTATTGGTTATACGGTTGATTGTAGGGTGGTTGTTGTTGATTGTACTGCGGTTGTGGCCTACTTTACTGCAGTTGTTTTTTCACCAGGGGTTTCTCCTCCCCCTTCATGAAATATGTTTCTGCGGTCCTTTCCTAGAGCAAGTCGTATTCCCTGCAATCCTTCTCTCCATGCCCAACCGATCGGTATAAATTGCAGTAAATATTTGTCAGTTTTGACACCATATTTTGTAGATATACACAATCTTCCAGTCGATGCCCCCTTGACTGACATATTCTACACCACGGCATTCCTCCCTGGCTAAACGAATTCGGTGCATCAGACTGTAAATACTCGCGGAACTCTGGGCATTGGTCCTTATGGTGCCCTTCTGATTTACAGTGGGTGCACCATATTTCCTCTTGTACCTCTTTTCCCCTGTTAATTTCTTGGAGCTATACCGTCAAATTTTTTGGTTGTGCTTGAATGTGATTCATACCTAATCCTGCTTCGCCAACTGGTGAAACCTCCAATTTCATTGCAATTTCCAATGCTTCCAATTGAGATGTGATATTCTGTTGCATCAGTGGCCCACAAATGTGTGGTACTAGTCCTGCAATGAACTACCCTTTGTGTTGTATGTCGCTAATCCCGTAGCTGACTTTTGCCATCAAAGTTTTATATCTCGGGTCGAATTCCCACACTGATTCATTTGGAAACTATGTAATCTCCTTCAGTTCCGTGATGTATTGCGACTCAGATTTTGGCTTCTGGAATTCATCAATTAATCCTTCCCTGATATATGGCAGTGTTTTCTTTGGGTCTCCCGTAGGCACTTGTATTAATTTCATGAACCAGTCTAGCGCACGACCCCTAAAGGTCGTCGCTAGTTGTCCCTTCTTGATTTCATCATCTTGGACCTGCTTTACCGTCCATACCGCTTCACTTAAAAACCAATATTGTTCAATATCCTCGGTCCCGTTACCCTAGAAAATTGTCATTTTCACGTTGTCATCTTCCATCCTTGATCTCCTACTATTATTTACGGACCCACTTCTCTTACCACTGTTCTAACACTTCGGACAGCACTACAATGAAATTATGTTTCTTCCTCCTAAATTTGGTGTAGTGCACGGGGTTGTGGGTATGTTGTAACTTTGGGTCTGTCCCTTGGCTTCAGGGATAGCCTGGTCTCTTTCGTTGTCGCATTAAGTTCGCTTCGTCTCGTGTGGTCCTGTTTCGTAGTTCTCTGTTCCGGTCTCCTCAAGAGACTCTCTCTCAATCTCAATCCTCCTCTTCTTCTCTTACCGTCGGAACCTCACCCCACTTCGCAGGGTACCACAACCTTCCTCAGCTTCTCTCAAGAACTCATCATTACTCATGTCTATATACCCCACATCATTCTACCAGACCCGCATTCACGTAGTACCCGCAACCTCCACACACTAGGATTTACTCGTTAGAGTTCATCCTCAGTATACCCTTTTCTCAAACAAGCATCTTAATCCACAATTTTCATGACAGTAGAAATCTTCCACGGGGTCCCTTGAAATAATTCCTTTCCGCGTCGCTATACGACTGTTGTTGCAGCAACATTCCCCCCCAAAAATTTTGTACATATTGGGGCCCCTCCTTTAAACTTTTTAGAAAGGTTGCCTTAAGGGCCATTCCCAGCTTTTATCTTTATTTTCAACAGAAAATCTTGTTGTGAACCTCTCCCAGTCTTCCTTCCTCTAAAAAGTTAAATTCATGAAATCTTCCTAAAAAATCGTGGAACGATTTGTTAAAGCCCCGCAGTTGCGGAAGTGTTCGAGGTTCCCTCCCGAAACGGCGGAAGCTGTTTGTTTAAATCTTCTCGAAAAGAACTTGGAAACTTTTCCCCAAAAGGTTGCGGAAGAATTCAAGGAAACCACGAAAAAATTCAAGAATTCCTTCCGAAGCGGCGGGCACCATTCGCCGAACCTCTCCGAAATTCTGAAGAGACTTAGAAACTTTCTTTTGAAGTATTGCGGAGCATTTGGACTTTCCATCCCGAAATTGCGAAACTGTTCAAGCTATCTCTTCGAAACTATGGAAGCGTTCGTCATAAGTGTTAACACCTAAAAAGTGCTCACTAGCTCACTCCCTTACTCACATGACCCATTTGTCCACTTTTTCACCATCTGAGCCTCTGAAACCAACAAAAGGTCACCAAAAGACCTCAGTACACCCCTTTTTCCATTAAAAAAGATTATTTTTCCAAGAAAATCATAAAAAACCCTCAAAAAGGGTCCAAATTCCCAAAAATATTAAAAAGGGAATTAAAATATTATTTTTATTCAAAAAAGGAAAAAGGAGGGAAAAGTACCTAAACCATGTTGGTCAATACCATTTGGTTTCCACAAAACCACAAATGGTATTTCCCACCACCAAAACCTATAAAAAGGTGGTAGGGGCTCCTCATTTCACATCCATCCATTATCTCATCCTTATGCTGCTGAAATCTCCCCTGAGCATTTTAGCCATTGCAAACCACATTGGAGAAGAGACCATTGGAGATTGGAGTTGCTCATCCTTGGAGCCATTCAACCTCACCATTAGAGGTATTGATTCTGCAAGCACTTGCTTGCCTCATTCTTTCAATACAAATTTATTATTCTTATATGTTCTTGTTCTTGATTTTAAATTATCTTTGTTATTTGCTTAATATCTTTGCTTAGATCCATGATTAGTCTTGTTTAATTAGTTTATTGTTATTTATTTCCATTGAAACTGCTGCTACTAGTTAGCAGGTGCCCATAGCACTAAGCCTGGTTGCAAAACCGGGCCAACAGTTTTTGGCGACTCCGCTTTGGTTTGAACTATAGATCTCTAGTTTTGCCTTTAATCTTAGTTTTTTATTAGTTTTTAACCTTTAGATCCATAGATCTGCCATCTTAGACAGCAGATCCATTGCTGCTCTGAGTTTTGGCCCCATAAACAGCCCGAAATTTTAAATTTTCGGGTTCGTTTCTCGGTTTCCGTGCACTGCTTCCGCATCGCGGTTTTTTGCCAGACAGTCGCGCGGTCCATCGCGACTTTTCTGCGTTTTTCCGCGCGGTCCATCGCGGCTTTTTTTCAGACAGTCGCGCGGTCCATCGCGACCTTTCTGCGTTTTTCCGCGCTGCACACCGCGGCGTCGCGGTCGATTTCCGCGCTTCTCATCGCGACTGTGCGGTTAAAACCCGCGCGGTCCATCGCGATTGTGCGGCCAAAACCCGCGCGGTCCAGCGCGACTGTGCGACCAAAACCCGCGCGGTCCATCGCGGCTTTTCTGTCAAAACCCGCGCGGCTGAATTTTTCATTCGGCCATCCCGATTTTGAAAAAAAAAAAAATTTACTGTACTTTCTGCCCATAGCACATTTTTTACAGTATTAAATTCTGCATATTTGACAGCTTTGAAAAAAAAATTTACTATTTAAAGTGCATATCTAGAAATCTTTTTAAAAATTTTCAAGAAAGTGAAAGAAAGACTCATTTTTCATTTTCATCTAGATTCAAATTTTTTCCTGTTTACTTCTTTAAAAAATCTTGCCCTTAGCAATTTTTTCTTGTAACGAAGAAATCCATTTATTTCTTTTAAAAAGAAGTCTATTATTTGCTTTCATAAATCCAAGAAATCCTTTGTTTTTTGAGCTATTTTTTGAAAGGTATTTAAATTCCTTTTAGTGAAAAAAGTCATAAATATTTGCTTTTTATTTTCGAAAAATCCTTTATTTTTTTAAAATTTCCTGTAAAGCATTTAATTTTTTCAAGTTCAGTTTACAACACCTCACGTGCACTCACACGATCACTTAATTGAACTAAGCCTTAAAACGTACCCTAATTTGAACACACTTTTAACCCCACTTGGGGAACACTAAAAGAATTCTTGTAGCTAGGTAGTATTGGGGGGATAGGTGTTCCAATAACACCCCTCAGTTCTTACATCTGAGACATAGAAGTTGTCCAATTAGGGAGCTAAAATATCTTAGTACTTTTTGGCGCGGTCACAACCGGTTTGTGGGAAGGCCTCTCCCTTAGGAGGGTTGAAGTCGCGAGGATGGTTCCGGAAGCCTGAGTGGAATACCGAAATCCATTCAGTAACCGAAGGGCTACCATTCGCAGTTCTCGGGATATCCCTGTATTGGGATATTGCGATCAAAGGACCAAACGGCAGATTTACCTTTTCTCGACGCGTCATGAACGGAGTATCCTAGTAGCCTGTCTTTAGGATTGATTACCCGGTGTCCCTCCCGGTAGGGGGATATCTAGCCGTTGTCTCAACATTCATATTGTCTGACTTGGATTTCATCACCTTGCAGAGGATATCGTCTGTTTGAGTCACAATACTTTTAGATTAGGTGTTTGCATGATTTCAACCTACCTGTGGTCTAGTTACACCTATTTTTTCTAGGAGCCACTTGCATGTTGGTATTCTGACCAGTTGTTGCATTCCTCCACTTATTGTAGCACAGCTGCTAGAATAAGTGCCTTTTTTGAGGATTGATTTTTGGCCTGAGAGCCTTCTTTTTTCACTCCCCTTCTTGAACCCTTGGTTGCATTAGGGTTTTGAGTCTTTTATATATATCACCACCTGATACTTAAATAAATTTTTTTTTACCCAAACACATATTCTCACCATTGAGAATTTTAGACGCTCTCGTCGTCTACAGGGCGAACTCCCAGAGTTTAGTCCACTTGGCTCTCCACGTCACGGACGCAGAGCCTTATCCCTTGATTCGACACATCGTCAATCAATTAGGCAGTCATCCGATTCTGACACACCTCACTTCACCTTTGATTTGGAGGTAGAATCCGAAAACCCCACAGAGTTACCACCAACCACCATTATGTCTGGAACACCATTTGATCCACTATTTACAACTACCATAGGTCAGACATCCGCAGACCCTTCTACTGTAGTACCATCCACGGCAACAACCACCCCTCTAGGTATGCCCAATACGGGTAACACTCCACATTTAGGAATGCCTAACACAGGGCCACCACCTGTCATGGGTATACCCAACATGGGGGTCATACCCCCTTTGGTTTCCACAAACCCCATCCCAGGAATCCCTAGTACGATTCCCAACCCAAGAGCAACCCATGTTGCACTTGGAAGTGCTATCCCAGGAATCCCTAGTGCGATTCCTAACCCAAGTGTAACCCAAGTTGCACTTGGAGGCGATGGCCCATACCAGACTACACCTATTGGAGGGCATATACCCTCCATACCTAGCATACCTTTAGGCGCTACTGGACCCCTACACCATACCACTATGGCCAGGCATGTCCCAGTTCCAGTCACCACATCTGCTAGTCTACCATACATGGCAAGTCTGAACCTGCCAGATTTAGCTAGGCTCACAAATGACCCCATCAGACATGATCCAGCGTGGCCTCAAATGCCCACCAAACTCCCCTCTGACATCCCTAAGTTTGAGGGTAAGGCAGGAGAGGACCCCCAGAACCACATCATGTCCTTCCATTTATGGTGTTCCTCCAACTCCATAGTGGACGACTCAATCCGCCTCCGGCTTTTACAACGCACCTTCACTGGCTCTGCAGCCAAATGGTATATCGAGAAACCCCATGGGACGCATTCCACATTTACCTCCCTTGCCTCGACCTTCCTACAGTTCTTTCAGTTACATGTCCGCTATGATGCGGGCGTCGAGATCCTGCTGTCTTGCAGACAAAACACGGCCACGCATATCACTGACCATATTCATGATTGGCGTCGGCGCCGAAGCCTATGCAAAATCAAATTAGACGACCGAATCTTCCTAGATTGGTTTCTAAAATCCCTCCTTCCTCTCATTGCGAAGGATGTAGCATCTGAAAGACCCCAGTCTGAAGAAGAGGCCATCCTCAAAGCCCAACAGTTTGATCTCATCTACGCCCAGTCGGGTTACCTATACACGATCATACCGGACGCCCCACGAGGCGACTCTGCACGCGGTGACACACCGGGGGCATCACATGCCGCTGATGGCATTATTGGCCAAATTACACCGCAAGCAAAACCTTTCAGTATGGTGAGCACCATGCCTGCCCCAGACCTTTCTAGGGCTACATCTAGTTCCGGAGCGACAACTTCTTATGCTCCAACAAACCAGACCCATCACGTTCATGGACCCTATTGTCCACAACATTGTTATGGCCAAGCGCCATCAGCATATGTACCTCCTACATACTATGCTCAACCTACGGTACAGACCCCCATGCAGTTCCCACAATAGCCCATGCATTACCCACAACCGGTTGCACCAGCTAACCTCACACCTCCACCAGCTCAGGGGTACCAACAACCCCAACAGGCAACTGGACCACCTCCAGCTCCACCTGCATACTATCCACCGCAACTTGCTCCCGCACCTGCGGCTCCTCAGAATCCCCCCAATGCTCAAGGGCATGTGTATGCACAACAACATCAGCCCCAATACCAAAATAACCATCGCAACCAGGGTGGGCAACCAAACCGCGGAAGAGGACGCAACCGTGGAAACAATCAAAACCGTAACCAAGCTCCACAACCTACCCATCCTCCGCAAAACAATAACGCGGCGCCTGCTCATCAGAATCCTGATCGACCACCTAAGCAAGCCAAAAATGCTAATTTACGAACAAACCATCCTTGTTCCATTTGCGGTGTCTATGGTCACTATACCCACGCTTTCCCACATCTGGAGCGAGCTCGACAACTATGGACAAATGACACCCATCGTCAAGGGCAGGAAGCTCCTCAGCCGCCACCCAACCCCCCACCACCTCCACAACAACCTTTGGTACTACAAAACCCTTTTCCAACACAAGGAGTGGTGAACACTCAGCCGTTAGGCCCCCCACAGGGAAACGTGCAACCACAACAAATTACTTATGCAGCTCCGGACCAACCCATGTTTGATTCAGGCACCCACCATTTATTGATGATGTCCACTGCCGACGTCAATATCCAAACCCGTCGGAATCAATACGGACTGACTTCTGAAGCCCCCCCCGCCGAAAAGGATACTAATGCTCATCCCACTGATCAGACATTGCGTATACCTCAGGTTCCACTCGATGGCGCTTCTAAAGCACCTCGCTTCCCCCTTCGCCGAATCAACAACAACCCCAATGCATGGGCTGCGTCCAATTACAACATTGTAGATGACTTAGCTCAATCTCCCGCAGCCATGTCTGCGTTAGAAGTCTTAAAAAACTGTCCTACTCAGCGCAAGACTTTACTTTCCGCCATTGGGGCGATTGACCCAAATGATTCGAAATTGATGACCTTTGATTTAGACCAGTCTGAACCACGGCTGCCTTCCACCATAGCAGTCCAAGTTTCCGTTTCTATTCGGAATCTTGTCATCCATCGATGTATCATCGACGAGGGTGCCTCCACATGCGTCATGTCCACATTTGTTTGGCAGAAGTTGGGATCCCCTACTCTCCAGCAATCCACCACTGCATTGCAGGCCTACGACGGCCGGGCAGCTCAACCTCAAGGTTTGCTACCCAAAGTGCCCGTCCAATTAGGTGTGAAAACTGTGCTCATCGACATAGAGGTCATTAACGCCCAGCTCGATTATAACCTTTTACTTGGCCGCAGTTACATGTACGCCATGAAAGCAGTTGCCTCATCCGTTTTTCGTACCATGATGTTCCCCCATGAGGGACGCGTGGTCAAAATCGACCAACTCACCTACTATGATCCCAACGCCCCTGCAGCACCCGAGAATGTTCTTCACATGATTGAACAACCCACTTCTAGTGCAACTACCTCCTTTGTGTCTTCCGTGGGACCCGGACTTTATTCGGATACACCAATGACCTCTA
Source organism: Larix kaempferi (assembly GCA_027924585.1). Classification (NCBI taxonomy): domain Eukaryota; kingdom Viridiplantae; phylum Streptophyta; class Pinopsida; order Pinales; family Pinaceae; genus Larix; species Larix kaempferi. Next base: position 1,739,813 of record BSBM01001409.1, on the reverse strand, counting down.
TATTCCAGGCCATTCCACCACCGTCACCGGAGACCCATGTCGCAAACCTCTGTACTCTTTCACAGAATACACAAACATCCGGTAGTCAACCACCATTGATCCCCAGTCACATTGGTGTTACACCCATCCACACCATCCCTTTCCTATTTCCTCCTTCGGGTGTAGTAAGCGCCCCGGTTATGGCTACCCTTAGTCTACCCGGGTTAACATTGGGATTACCCGTGTGGTATATTCCGCCTCCTGTTCGACCGCCGACACCAAACGTCATCCTCCAACCGGTACAACCTATTGTTACCACAAATCAACCTCCTCCTGGTGTCGCAATCCCTTCGTCGTTAACGAAACCTCCTCCTAACCTCAATATCCCTTCGTCGTCAACAAATCCTCCCCCTCCTATCAGGCCCACTGGGGGCAGAGGCCCACAACCATACACTGCGGTACCCCCACCCAAGGTAGTTAAACCTCCCCCCGTATTCCGTGCTCCTCCAAAATGCTCGCTGTGTGATGAGTTAGGCCATCCAACCCATCAGTGTCCACAGTTACCTGCATTGCAAGAACACATGCAAATGTTGGACGACAACCCCAACATCCCGGTGGTCAAACTAGATCCAAACCCTATGCCTCGTGATAAATCACTTCGTACCAACCACCCATGTGCGATATGTGGTATTTACGGCCACTACTCCCACAACTGTCCTGACATCCCAGACTACAGAGCAGCTCTCTACGAGATGAACAATTTGGACCTAGAGACGGCACCCCCTACTATCGAGGAGATCTACCCTCCCGCATCATCCTCATCCGGAGATATTAACACCATCTACATGATCTCTTCGACTACCACTACCTCATCACTCGATTTGACCACTCAAAGCTCCTGCAATGATGAAGAGGTTCTCGAGACTCCTACTACCTTTGATTATCCCAGGGAAGACATGCACCATCGTCCATACTTCCTCCCGGAAGAGACTTCATCCACCACTGCTACCCAATCCGTGGTTGAGTCCAAGGATTTCCTTCCTACTAAAATCGACTGGTTAACGGATCCCATGGCCGATATTTCTCCCGTCATCCACATTGACATCTCTGACCCACTTGGTGCCCTTCATACCATCACATTAGGAACCTCCCACAGTGAGCATGAGATCGGAGAATACCAACAACTATTCCAAGAATTCACTGATGTCTTTACTTGGTCAGATACCAAAATGCCTGGCCTTGACCCCGCCATTTATACGATCTCCACTGGATACCCCTCTGTCCAGTCGGTCCCTTCCATTGATCCCTTTGACACACAGGTTCAACCCTTTCAAATCGACCAGGAAACCACATGTCCACAACATGGGGGCAGGTCCAAAACCTTGCCTACTCATCATCATCGTGATCCTCATTGGAGATACTGGGGGCATCCACACCACAAAGGGAATCCCCCATCATCATATCATCACTTCAGTATGCCACCACAGCCCACAGCCTCATGGTATAACACCCAGCCAGCAGTTGCTCAATGCCCTATTGATCTCTCTCTAAGACAACATCTGCACCACATTGACACCTCTGAGTTAGGGGGCATAATAGATTACCTCGACCCCGAGATAGGGGGCATGATCAATCATTTTGAACCTTCCCCATCATCTCTATCTCAACACCTCAATGAGCCCATCATTCAAACCAACACATATGTGATCCACAATCACAAACCCCCATGCACATAGCATGGGGGCAGGTCATTAACCCTGCTCACTTTTTCATACTCGTGATCTCAACCATTTTTTAGGTCACGTGTCACTTGTATATTTCAGTTGATTTGATACACCTAGTATTTTGCCCCCACGGGTCATCATTTCTCCCCACCGCTGCATCCTTCGCTTGGTGGGATCACCTTTATTTGTAGCCATTTTTTAACCTAGTTCTTTCCTTTAACCATTCCGGAGTCCTTATGACCTCCATTTTTCGCACCATTTGCACTGTCGGATTCATATTTCCGTGCCCGTGATGATGCTTGAGATCATTTCTCGCTCTCACCAGGACCAATATCAACATTGTGTCCCGACACCTTGTCGCCCCAGTTTGCGTACCACTTCGGCTGCTCTCTATTTTTGATATATTTGATATCGCCGGATTCAGTTTTCCGCGCTCGTGATGATGCTTGAGATCATTTCTTGCTCTCACCTTTAGATTTTTCGGGCATTTTTTCCACGCCCCCTCATCGCCTCGGTTTGCGTGCCACATCGGCCGTTCTCCTTTTTAGACGTGCCTTATATCGCCGGATTCAGTTTTCCGCGCTCGTGATGACGCTTGAGATCACGTCCCGATTTTCAGGGCATTTTTTCCATGCCCCCTTGTCACCTCGGTTTGCGTGCCACATCGGCCGTTCTCAGTTTGGGGCATGCCTTATATCGTCGGATCCAGTTTTCCGCGCTCGTGATGATGCTTGAGATCATTTCTCGCTCTCACCTTTCAATTTTTCGGCCATTTCTTCCACGCCCCCTCGTCACCTCGATTTGCGTGCCACATCGGCCGTTCTCCGTTTCCAACAATCCTTATGTCACCGGATCCAGTTTTCCGCAAGGATGACGATGCTCGAGACCTTTCCTCGCCCTCATCAATCCATTTTTGTTCGGTATAATTTTACCCCTTTTTCGGACCGAGCAACCCCTTTTTACGAAAAAGGCACTTAGGGAGTTTCTGTTAAGCTCTTTTCTGACTCCTAAAACAATGAAAAGATCGCCGAGTAATCTTGCTTCCTTTCATGCTCGATAAACGTATCTGAAAGGGCGTCTACCTGGTATAAGTTTACCCCTTTTCTGGACCTCGTAGACTAATTACGAAAAAGGTATACTCTAGTCACATCGGCTAGAAGAGTTCTCCATCCGCATCATTTTATGCTTTTTCGGGCCTTGGAGACTAAACTACGAAAAAGAACACCAATAGAGTCCACTTACCGCTTTCAGACTCTCTAAACATGAAAGCAACCATGAGCACGAGCCGTCCTGGGCTCACAAAATCCACAGGACTGTACCATTTCAGAGCACACTTTTTATCCCTTCTTGGAGCTCATTAAAACTACGAAGAAGGAATCAATGGTGCCTCTTGGCGCCACGACAGATCACATCTACTCATTAGGCAGCTTCCCAATTTTGGTCGCCTTTGTTCAGAGTATTCTGCAGTATGTCACCTTGATAATCCCTCGACGGCACCTATCAGCTCGTCCTCCCCCCCAGAGTTAATATATACCATTCAGTCAAAGCAATGATCCCCACACCTACAAGTCAGTTCCCTACGCTGCCAGGTCAACCATGTCATCATGCTCTGAACAAAGGAAGTTTGAGTCTACCCATTTTTTGACCCAGTTATTTCCCATTCCCACAAGTATGTCAGTCCTACCATCAGTACTACAACACTTCAGTTTTACACCTCGTGCTCCTATCAAGGAAACATCATTTCCTTGTTAGCTGCTGGTCTCCCTCTGTCGACGACAACCACATTGATTCCAGAGGATAGACGTATAGGTCCCTGTGTCTTGGACTCATCACCATTTATGATGAGTGCCTACGAATCATTTCGAGAGGAATCCTCAGTGCCTCTCCGAATATTGTTTCTCACATGCTCGACTTCAACACTTTGATCGCATCGTTGAGACTCGCACAGGGTATTGGTCTATTCAGTTATTAGTCGAAGACCCCGGATACCACCTGACTCCTCCACATTTGAGATTCTACCTATGGATACAACCAGTCACATTTTTTCTATAGATATCCGGGTTGCGTATGGCGACAATATTCAGATGTACCCCAGTTTTATACTCCCTCGAGTATACAGATACAAATACTTCCCAGAGATGGCTCACAGTCATTAAGTCCATACAGATGATTGAACACCTTCAGTTTCAACAGTTATTCCAGTGTATCAGTTATTGAGATCAGCCATGATCACGAGTATATCCCACAATAATGTCCCCTCTGGACCATTATGATGTACCAATATATTTCTTCACGTATTAGATCCCCCTTCTTGGGACTAATTGTTTTGTATATGTCTTGATACGAGCATGGGAATGCCCACCTCATCCTTTATCAGAGATTATACCTCATTCATATTGAGGCCATGTAATATTTTTTGTTTTTGCAGCTTCCAAGGGCCGTGGCTCCAGTCTACAACCGGTCTCTTCTCTCCCCTAAACCCCAGAAAAAAGGACAAAAGAACTATGATGTCTATCGGCCATACGATGAGCTCCTGCCCTCACACATCAGGGGGCAATCTGTTAACACCTAAAAAGTGCTCACTAGCTCACTCCCTTACTCACATGACCCATTTGTCCACTTTTTCACCATCTGAGCCTCTGAAACCAACAAAAGGTCACCAAAAGACCTCAGTACACCCCTTTTTCCATTAAAAAAGATTATTTTTCCAAGAAAATCATAAAAAACCCTCAAAAAGGGTCCAAATTCCCAAAAATATTAAAAAGGGAATTAAAATATTATTTTTATTCAAAAAAGGAAAAAGGAGGGAAAAGTACCTAAACCATGTTGGTCAATACCATTTGGTTTCCACAAAAACACAAATGGTATTTCCCACCACCAAAACCTATAAAAAGGTGGTAGGGGCTCCTCATTTCACATCCATCCATTATCTCATCCTTATGCTGCTGAAATCTCCCCTGAGCATTTTAGCCATTGCAAACCACATTGGAGAAGAGACCATTGGAGATTGGAGTTGCTCATCCTTGGAGCCATTCAACCTCACCATTAGAGGTATTGATTCCGCAAGCACTTGCTTGCCTCATTCTTTCAATACAAATTTATTATTCTTATATGTTCTTGTTCTTGATTTTAAATTATCTTTGTTATTTGCTTAATATCTTTGCTTAGATCCATGATTAGTCTTGTTTAATTAGTTTATTGTTATTTATTTCCATTGAAACTGCTGCTACTAGTTAGCAGGTGCCCATAGCACTAAGCCTGGTTGCAAAACCGGGCCAACAATAAGTCCCATGAAAAAGCTTCGAAATTATTGTTGAAAAGGTCGCGGAAACATTTGATGAATTCCATCCGAAACGGCGGAAGAATTCAAGAAAGCCGCCTGAAACTTGTGGATGAAATTCACCAACCTTCCCCGAATCCGCTAAGTAACTTAGTTTTTTTTTAAAATCTTTAAGTCCTGAAGTTGCGGAAGCGTTGGCGATATTCTGCCCGAGCCTTTGCGGAAGCCTTCGCGTTACCTTCCTGCAACCCCGGCGAGAAAATTTGCGGAACCATTCAGGTTTTCTTTCCACGATGGCGGAAGTCTGTTGTGGAAACCATTCACGAAAGCCGCCCGAAACCCCGTGGAGTCTTAGAATTTTTGCGGACGTCTTCACTTTATCTCACCTAAACAACGGAGCCATTCGCTGATTCCTACCGAAACAGCGGAGCCATTCGCTGATTCCTTCCGAAACAGCGGAGCCATTCGCCGATTCCTTCCGAAACGACGGAAGCAAATTGCGAGAGCTTTCCGCAACGTCAGAAACGAGTGCGACCAAAACTTAGAAATTTTCTCGAATCCGCGAGAGCCTTTTGCGGAAGCATTGGCGGAAGTCTCCCGAAACATTGGCGGAAGTCTCCTGAAACTGCGGAAGCCACTTGCGAAAGCTTTCCGCAGTTTCAGAAGCTTTCACGTTTTCACCCCAAAGAGGCCGCCAAAAGACTTAATCGTCTGCGTTCCATTTTGCAAAAGCAATTCACCAACCTCTCCCGAAACGGCAAAGGAGTTCAGCGTAACCTTCCGCAATGGCGGGTGGCGGTCGCGAGTTCATCCCGCAGGTGGTGGTCGCGCACGTATCGAGATCACTTGACGTGACCGCGGCGTGCGATGTATTTAAGCCACGTTTTAAATGCGCCAACCACCAAATTAAACTCGCACATGCCCGGTCTATTTAAATAAATGGTGGGGGTACGAGCCAACACATTGTTATTTATCGATTGGCAAACCACTGTTGGACGTCGCGCGACCGCTCCAGCTCAGCTTACTCGTCCACGATTCACGGCCACCTCATCCAGCCATCTTCACGGTGCCAGGTAGGAGGTTTTAATCGTTAAATTTGTATTCCACGCGTCAGATTACCTTTGGGTGTTCTTCTTTTTCAAAGACGATAGGAATTGGTTGGATTTTGACGGGCAAAATGCCCGTCATGGGCTATTTTTCCCATCAAACGGCTTAAATTGCATATTTCCCATCATATAAAACCAAGGAATTGTAAAACATTTTCATATTATGTAAAGAACGTCAGATTGTCTTTGCATTTTTTATTTTAGTCTGAGACGTGGCCGATAGGCATTGGTCAGATATATCGTTGTTTCGTTTTTAAGCCCCAAGGCCCCGTGGGTTTCTCATTCCACTAAAATCAAGCCAAAAGAAACTATGGCCGCCCGAGCCTTTTTCGTCAGCTTTCTCCGGGCGCCATCACCCTTACTCAAACCAAAACCCACCAGAGAACCCCTCGTCAGGTGATTCAGATAGCAATGGCGGTCGGATCCCTCTCCTGTTCATGAATACAAAAGCGGCCCCGTACTCGCCTGTTCATAAATATGAAAACGGCTCCCTATTTCGTCACAGGGTCATTTCACCCCAGACTTCCCCGCCACTAACCTTTTAAAAGCACAATGACGAAGGTCACCATTTCTCCTAGAGCTAGCCCAAGAGCGGATTGCTTCCACAACATGTTTATCCTCGCAGGAGCATTCCAAACCCGCCCCTTTAAAAGAATCAGGATGATTAAAATCTAGATTTCTTGTTTGGAATGGTGTATTTGCTTCCTAAAATGCAGCTTCACATTTTGGTTTTATCTCATTCACATATTAAAACGATGATGATCTCTATTAAAATCTCACAGTATGTTGCTCACTTTCATAATGACTTGTATGTGGGTGCTATCAGGGATAAGTCAAAATGCCAAAAGGTGGTAAGAAGAAGGCTAAAATGACAGAAAAGAAGCCTACGCCACTTAAAACTGAGACTTCACTCCAGGATACTAGGTGCACCACTGGTGTTCCTCCAGAAATCCGCTGGGGTGACATTTACAGGATGATCTGAGACCAGGATGTCCCGGACATGTTGTTAGAAGAGGGGCAGATTTATCTAAATATCAAAGCTTCAGGCATAACCAGAGCTGCTACCCGCCCTGAACTATTCCCCTGTGCTGAAGTAATCGGATGGATACTCCAACATGCCGATGCGGAAGGAAGAGTGATAAATGACAGCGGGAAAGTATCCATTGCCTCATTCCACCCAGCATACATTGCCGCAGCCTATAAATTTCCCCGCTCCCAGCAATCTCTGACTGATGAATGGTTGGGAAAAATGAATAACGTTGAGATGGCCAAAAAGCTACTAGTAGCAGGCAAGCATTTGAGAAAGAAAGGAAATCACGAATATGACGTACAGAATCTGAGACCTCCTTTCAGATTGATCGCCTTGATGTTGTGCAGAATCTTCGGCATGCCCGATGGCACCGTGTATAAGATTCAGTGGGTCCCTATTATCCACTTCGTGGTGTTTAAAGGAACTGTGTTTGACTGGGACACTCTCCTGTCAGATAGTTTGGCCTCAATGATAGTTGCTGCAAGAGAAGGACTAGCCTTGAAGAAGGCGGAATTTTTCATGTCCTCATATCTGATCGATTGTGTTTTGGCCAAGGTGGACTTCCCCAAATTGGGCTGCACATGGGATAAGGCCACCACCCCGGTTTATACCGCTTTCAGGATGATGTGGGCCCAGAATTATAAACCTAGCTACAAAATCATCTGTGAGGGGTTCATCATGCCCCTATATGAGAAGTTATTCAAGGAGGAGCCCAACTGCCTGTCAGAGAACGCTATGGAAGTCCTTGAGAATTACGGGGATTTTTACTTTTCAGAGCAAGGCACCTACCTCACAATGTTTGGAGGGACTAAAGCTCCATACATCTTGCTGCAGTATGCCACAGAATATGTGGTCCTTAAGGAAGCAGTAAGACAAATCTTCCTGGATGGAATTGGAGCAATGCTCCACAAACAGCATAAGGCTTCCTTTCCCACTCTACCTTTATGCATAGGTGCTTACAAGTTCTTGGGGGTTGCCTCAGCCGAAGAGTTTGTTCAGGAGCTGAAATCCTTCCACTTTGGTGAGGTGATATTCCACAGGAATGACAGGAAGGGAAGAGTGGCCGAGCACTGTAAGGAAATCTATGATCATTTTGAGTACTCTCACTACCCCGATGCCGAGGAAGAGGCATTCAAAGGCATCAGCAACATGGTTGAGCTGGGGATCTGTCGCCAAGGAACTGGAGCAAACTCTAGCTCAACCAAGGTCCAAAAGACCAGCCAGCAGAAGGAGAAAGAAGCTGATGATGCCCGAGCTCAAGAAGAGCTCAGATTAAGAGAGGAAGCAAGGTTACTCCAGGAGGATGAAGAAGCCAGGATGCAGCAGGAAGCTGAAGTGGTAAGAACACAGCAGGAAGCTGAAGAAGCAAAGCTGCGGAAAGAGGCAGAGGAAGCCCAGCAGCAGAAAGAAGCGGAAGATGAAAGGCTACGGAGAGAGAATGAAGATCAGCTACAAGTTGAACAAGCTGAGGCAGAAAGGAAAGCAGAAGAAGAGCTAAAAGCAGGAACTGATGCCCAAGCAAGTGGATCCGGTGTCCAAGACATGGAAATAGACGCACCTCAAGCAGGTGACTATGGTACCCAAAATGTGGGAACAGATCCAGCTCAGGGAGTCCGGACCCCGCCAGCTGAAGAAGAAATAGACTTTATGGACCTCCCAATTGTCCCGTACACTCCATCCAGAAAACATACGGTGTCCAAGTGGAATGAATTTGTCTGTGATAAGAAAAGGAAAGCAATGGTCCTCAAATCGGAAGAAAGGATCAAAAGTCCCTTCCAGGAGGACATCATTACCCACCGGGAGGTCACTGTAATGCGGAATACAGATAAAGATCCCTTTGCTATGGCATTCGCAGTTGTAGAAACAGCAAAAGCATCACTGGACAATGTAGGTGTTATAGTCAGAGAAAATGAATTGACAAAAAAGAGAGCTCGTACGCTACAACAGACTGTGGCTAATGAGCAAGCCTACAGAGATCTCGTGGTGAACAAATATAATTGCCTGTACGCCGAGCATAAAGAGCTGTCAGACAAATATAACCGGTTAGAGGAAGAGAAGGAGCAGCTATCAGTCCTGATGATGATTGAAGAAGCAGAAAAGAATGACACAGTAGCCAGAGTGTCCCAGCTTGAAACAAACAAGCGGGCATTAGCTGAGCAATTAGAGCAAGCTAAGAGAAGAACGATGGACATGTCTCCCTTCCATGAGCTGTCCTGCAGCATCCTGAAGCAAATGCACGACACTCAGGAGCTAATCACTAATGAGGTTTGCAAACTCAAGGCCATGGTGGGCAGGTTAAAAGAAATTAATGCGGAGGCCCATAGGCTCAAAGCCAAGCATACCTGTGTCAAGGAAAATATCCTGAGCCAGATAGAATGGCGAGAAGGAAAGGGAGGTTTCCCCACACATATCCCATTCAAATCTGTGGAGGGTTTTAATGAAGATGTGGCCCTTTTGGACTTCTACAGAAACTGTGGCAGTAAGCTAATGGCCAGTGTGCAAGGGACAAGGAATAGGATCAACAGTCTGTATCAAAGGATCCAGGAAGTGCGTGACAGGTGCAAATTGAATTTCGCGCAATCCCTTGATGAGTTCCCGGGTGAAGAACAACGCTTGGCTGAACTAAAGGAAGAACTGAGCATCCAAACCGAATATGTGAGGAAAATCGACGTCCTAGCAGTTGACGACCTCCAACATTATATTGGTATGTCGTCAGTCCACATCCATTTGCTTAAAGAAGTGCATGAAGCTGCAGTGACGGAAGTTCAAGGCATTGGAGCAGAGCTTAGAAAAAATGTGACTTCGTAGAAAATCCTGCTCCCTGCTTCCGCAAACATAGTCGTAAGGGACACAGGCATGTGGTATAGCTACATAGCAGAAGAGGAGAAGAAGGCAGAAGTAGCAGCTGTGACAGCAGATCCAGACTCTTCCCTCCCAGCAGTAGCAGAAACTCCAGCTGGCTCGATTTCTTCTTCCCAGGCAGCAGCAGCAGCAATAGTGAGTTCGAGTGCCTCTCCTAAGGCAACATCAGCAGCATCAGTTGATTTGGGCGATCCTCTTCCAGCTGAAGCACACGCACAAGAATGACAGCGCTGATATTAAAGCATTATTTATGTTGTTTTATATTTTGGGCCTGCATATGTATGATACGTAGAGCTATGGGACAGCTGTCCCTATTTTCTTTTAAAATAACTTATGTAAAGAGAAAGAAGTCACAATCTTGTCTATTATAGAAGAAATTCCTGTAGGTGACAAGTGGAAGAGGCCAGGTGGCAGCCCAAAGGGCAAATTTTGTAACCATAAATAGAAGTTAGGAATGAATAGAAAGGACTTTTGGCAGGGATTCATTTTTTCCAACCTGTACGAGCTATCTTGTATTGGTTCTAAGAAAATCGAGTTTTCTAATAAAAGCCTGGAGATGAACGTTTTGCATGGGAACGAAAGATGGATGTGTATTGGACTATTCTGGTGACTTCCATACTGTAATGTGAGATATTTCTTGTTATTTGAACTATTTCTTTGCAACAAATGATCTTGCTTCTTTCTGTGTAAACGATTTCTCCTTTTCATGAGCAATGAATGTGCTTCATATCAAATTAGAAGCTATCTTCTGATATCTCTCATTTTGCTGTAGCTTTCCCTGTAAGAATTAATGGCTATCTGTTCTTTCTTTATGGTATATGTTACAGCTCATTGCTTATGCTTTAATTTGGCTGCTTGCAGGGACAATTAGATTTATTTCATGTGTTGTTAGATTTAGATCTGTTCTTTCAGTTTGCATTTAGATTAAATAATTTTGCTTCTCTGTTTCATGAGCAATAAATGTGTTTTATGTTAAATCAGGAGCTATCTGTTGATATCTTTATCTTTGTTGTAGAGTTCTCTTTTAGATTAAATGGCTAGCTGTTCTTTCTTTAAGATAATCCCTACAGTTCGTTGCTCATCCTTTAAATGTGCTCCTTGCAAGGATAGGTAGATTTACTTCAGTTTTAGATTTAGATCTGTTTTAATTTTTCATTTTAGATCAAATATAAATTAGGCACTTGCATCTCATTAAAAACATAAAATCCAAAAGAAAGGTGGATCGGGCCATAACCGGTATATTTGGAATTAAACTCCAAACCCACGGTTACTAAAACCGTTAACCGGACGGATTCCCTATACCAAACGGTAGATAATCTAATTGGGATCATCTATCGGGGAGAATCCCTTTCTGATTGATGCTACGATATCCGAGGCATCAACAGTTTTTGGCGCTAGAAGGAGGGCCTGAAAGTGCATGGCTGATAGAGGAAAATCTCCCACTGCCATAAATGACACTGAAAACCTGCTTAAAGAAAGCATTTCAAACAACCCAGATCTTGAATTATCAAATCAAGAACGCCTCATTTCTGATCCTGAGCCTCAAGAAGCTTTATACGCTGTCCCTTTTACAGAAATAGAGGATTTGAGAAGGCATACAAGATCCTACGTTAGGCAGTTAGGTGGTTTAAACGTTGTCAATTTCCTCCCTAAGAAAACTACCCCTAGAAAAGAGCCACAATATACCCGAGATTCGATTCTTGTTCAAAGTTTTGAAGAACTTGTAAATTTGACTTTGGAAGAAATTTCAGACACTCTTAACAAGGCAGATCTTGAAAACTCAGAAAAAATTTTAGACCAAGAAAACCTTGAAGAACTAATTACTCCAAAGAGTACTCCCCAGAATTCACCACACAATTCTCCGCCAGAGTCTCCACATCCAAACATGGCTGTACCTGCTTGGAGAGCAAGGGGAGCGCAGAACCTAGCTGGACCATTCCATAATCTTTCTAAAAACCCAAAAAAGGTCTTGCCTAAGTTCGATCCAGGGAAAGCCATTTCGGAGGAAGATCACCTCAAGAGTTTTTACTTAGCTCTGAACCTTTTGAACGTACAACATGAAGATGTAGTCTGCAGGTTGTTTCCATATACATTCGAGCCAAAAGTATCATCCTGGTACTTTAGCCTCCAACCCAGCTCGATCTCTAGCTGGGATGAATTCGAAAACTGTTTTCTAAAGAAATACGGAAACCAAAAGACTGTGGTAACACTTATGAAAGAACTCTTATCCATGAGAATGGAAAAGAAAGAAAAGGTTCAAGACTTTAACCAAAGATTCACAATGCTGTTAAATAACTTCAGTGAAGCTAATAAGCCAGCAGAGGAATCTCTGATTGAATACTATACAACAGCTCTTGAAGGACCAATAGCAATGTTCGTAAAAAGATCTAAGAAAACTACCTTGATAGAGAACTTTGAGGAAGCTAGAAAGGTAGAAGAAGAAGCTGATAGCATTGCTAAACATGCTTTAGATGTAGAACCAAAACCGACAGCTAGCAAAAAACCTTTGCTGCTCACTAGAGGTAAAGAAGAGCCATCTACAGACATGGAAAATGTAGTCAAGATGATGCAGAAATTATCTAATAAAATTGTAGATCTCGAGAAAGACAAGGCTGCTAGCACGTCTAGGAAACCTTTCAAGCCATTCTATAAAAGAAGGGAAGACGGTGATCAAACTCATCCACCAATGAATACTTCCCATGTTTTAAACTTGAACGAAATCGGGATGGAAAATTTCTGCACTTTTCATCAAGAACCACATTCGGAAAAGAGTTGCCCGCAATGGATTAATTCCATGAGCTTAGTCATGAATCAAATGCTTGATTCACAGATCCCAGACCAAGATGATTCTCCAGAGGAATCGAGCCCTGAGTTAGAGGAACCAACCCCGGACACTACTATGGTGCTATGGGATTGGGTACCTATGACTGAATTAGCAGAAGAGGATCCCATAGATAGCTCTCCCTCTACTGTGAACATTGCTACTCGCAGAAAAGGTCCTATTGCCGATCCCGTGCCAAGCACAGCTCCTCATAATCCTAAAGCTTCAAAAGAGCCACCTCGGAGGCATATAACAATTATCCCACCGCATCCCAAAGTTAACCAAACAGCCAAGCGCTGACACCATAGTTCAGCTACCTAAGGTCACAACAAGTAAAACATATCAGCCAACTCGAGTTGGGAACGAATCTGACATAGGATACGATATTATTGAAGATATCAAGAAAGTCAAAGCGAATGTGTCAATATTTGACATGTGCAGCTTACCCCATCAACGAGACAAACTGCTGCATGTTCTACAACCCCAGATCAGCACTCCATTAACGGATTCTCAAAACAATCCCGAAATTAATGAGGCTAGCATCGGTGGGAAATCTAAATCTCAAACATTGCCGTTCCTATTGACTTTTGAAATTTTTAATCACAATGTCCACAACTATTTGGTAGATTCTGGAGCATCCTCAAATGTTATGCCACTGTCAATTTGTAAAAAGCTTAACGGGCAGCCTGTTCCATCTCCAGCTCAAATTATCCAATTAGATAGGACTGTTGTCAAAGTAAATGGGGAGATGAAAGACGTTCTCATTAGATTATCAGCTGACCCTAGAGTCTGTCAATTCATTGACATAATGGTGGTCGATATTCCTGAAACCTATGGGCTGATTTTAAGTAGGGATTGGTCTACCAAGCTGAGTGGCTACTTTGCTACTGATTGGTCCCACCTATGGTTGCCTTATCAGAACAGGCAGAATCAGATTAAAGTTCTTAGGGAACCTCATATGAAGCAAAACGTAACTCAGTTAGAAGAAAAAAATGAGGTTGTAGCTTTCTCATCCTCGGTTCTAGGGAATTATTTCTTAGAAATGGATCCAAGAAATTATCAGTCTGAAGCCATTAGCCATGAATCAGATAAATAGTCCGATCTCCTTCATTTTTCTCGGACTGATGACATTGATTGTAACATAGTTAATTTAGTTACCGACGTAGAACACAAAGAAACTAACTTAGTTGAATCTAAAGATACCTTTTGGACATTATACTTTAATGGTTCTAAAACTCTGGAAGGATCTGGAGCCGGTTGTGTTCTAATGGATCCAAAAGGAAACAAGTATTTTTTGTCTTGTAGATTAGAATTCGATTGTACTAACAACACAGCAGAATATGAAGCTTTGGTACATGGATTAAAGAAAGCCATTGGCTTAGATGTTAAGTACCTGAAGGTCTTTGGTGACTCCGAGATAGTTGTAAGACAGGTAAGGGACACCATTCATTGTCTCTCACCTCACTTGAAGGGTTATCAGGCTGAAGTATGGGATTTAATTATGCATTTTGACGCTTTCAATATAAAATCAATTCCTAGATTGCAAAATTCTGCAGCTGATTTGTTAACAACCTCTGCTTCTAGATTGGTGCCATCAAATAATAAATTCTCGATTGAATTGATTTTCAGGACTTCCGTTCCCAATAACATCACAAACTTTAGAGTCTTCGATGATGATGAACAAATTATCAGCTTTCTAACAAACGAAGATAGCTTCCAAGGAGCTGCGATAGATGAAGAAGAGCATGATGCTGATTTGAAGAAGAAGGATGAGGAGAAAGGAAATTTCATTCCCAAGGGGGTAAGATCCCTCGAAATGCTGTTCGATCTTCAAAATAAATTCAAAAGGCCAGCTAATACCAAAACTAACAGCTCATCAATGCAACATGAGCTAGTTAATTTGGGTATCGAGGCAGAACCAAAATTTGTCAACCTTGGCAAATGTTGTTCACCAGGAGAAAGAGACAGGTTCATCAAATTGTTTAAACAATACAAGGATGTTTTCGCATGGACCTATGAAGATCTGAAGACGTATGACGTCCGCATTATTCAGCATGTTATACTAATGAAAGTGGGCGTCAAACCATTTCAGCAGCAGTTAAGAAGAATGCATCCCACTCTAGAACCGTTGATCCAAAAGGAACTAAAGAAGCTCCTGGACGCTAAGATAATCTTTAAGGTCCGGCATTCTGAATGGGTTGCAAACTTGGTTCCCGTAAGAAAGAAGTCAGGAGAGATAAGGCTATGTGTAGATTTCAGAAATTTAAACAGAGCTTCGGATAAAGACAACTACCCCATCCCTTCAATGGAACAAATCCTTCAAATGGTGTCAGGATCCGAACTGTTTTCTCTCCTTGATGGTTTATCTGGCTACAATCAAGTATTAGTAGCCGAAGAGGATCGCCTCAATACTACTTTCCAAACTAAATGGGGAACTTTCACATACAGAAGGATGCCATTTGGTCTGATAAACGCAGGAGCTACATTCCAAAGAGCAATGGACATCGCCTTCCGAGGATTGGGTGGACAATGCGTTGTTGTATACCTAGATGATGTGACAGTCTTTTCAAAGAAAAGGAAAGATCATGTTGTTCATCTAAAGCATATTTTTTATCGCTGTCGAAAATATGGTATTTCTTTGAATCCCAAGAAGAGCGTATTTACTGTTCCCGAAGGTAAACTCTTGGGTCACATCATTTCTAAAGGGGGAGTGTCAATAGATCAAGAAAGAGTCCAAGCTATCAATAAGATTCCAATGCCTTACAACAAGAAATCTATGGAGTCCTTTATGGGCACCATCAATTTTGTCCGCAGATTTGTCCCAGATTTCTCACAAATTGTTAAGCCATTGCAACAGATGGTTAAACAAAGCATGCAATTCAAGTGGACAGATTTGGAGAAGGACGCATTTAGAGATATCAAGGCAGCCATAGCTAAGGCTCCTTCCTTAAGAAGCCCTGATTTTGATAAGGATTTCATCTTGTATACCTTCGCTTCGGATGACTCTCTCGCAGCTGTACTCACGCAAAAGGTGGAGCTGGGGGATGAACACCCAATTTCGTTTATGAGCACTGGTCTGCAGGGGGCTGAGCTGAACTATCCCGTGGTTGACAAGCATGCATATGCAGTCTTCAAAGCAGTCAAGCAGTTTAGGCCATACATTCTGAAGAACAGAACTAAAGTCATAGTTCCCCACCCAGCTGTTAGATCCCTTTTCGTTCAAAAGGAATTGGGGGAAAGGAGAGGGAACTGGGTCACAGCTCTTCAAGAATATGATTTATAATTTAAACCAACCACGATCATCAAAGGACAAGGCCTGTGCAAGTTACTTGCGGGAAACTTGACTGATGAAGAGCAACATTGGAAGAACGAAGCTGAGCTAAATTCGGTTGAAGTATGTCATATCTTCACAACTCCCCAGTCATGGTATAGGGATCTGGTGCACTATTTACAGCAGGGATATCTACCTGAGCACTGGAACTCTAAGCAAATAAGGGCACTCTGTTTGAAATCGGCACCCTATCAAATCATTGATGGGATACTGTTCAGAAAGAATTATGATGGAGTTCTTCTTAGATGCCTAGAAAAGGAAGATGCAAGTAAAGTTGTTAAGGAATTGCATGATGGCCCTGCAGGTGGGCATTATTCAGGAGAGACAACAGCACACAAGATACTGAGAGCTGGTTATTATTGGCCCACTCTGTTCCGAGATGCCCACACATATGCGTGAAATTGTGATGTATGTCAAAGAAGTGCTAGGAAGTTACCTAAGGCAGCAGGACCATTGCAGCCGGTTATCATCTCTGAGCCTTTTGAGCAATGGGGTATAGACATTATCGGAGAGATAAATCCAAACTCTTCGTTGCAACATCGATACATCCTGACGGCTACCGACTACTTCACTAGGTGGACGGAGGCTATCCCTTTGCGCAAGGTCAATGAAGACGCGGTCATCAGCTTCTTGAAAGAGAACATCATAACCAGGTTTGGGGTTCCAATTTCCCTTGTTTTTGATAATGCTACTCATTTTTCGTATTGCAAGATAAATGAATTTGTTTATGAATGGGGAATTAAGTTGCATTATTCAGCCAATTATTATCCTCAAGGGAACGGATTAGCTAAATCCTCAAACAAGAATCTGATTCAAATTCTTAAGAAGACTGTGATAGAAAACCAGAAAAGTTGGCATGTAGCTCTCCCAAACGCCTTATGGGCAGATAGGGTGACCCCAAAGAATGCTTTAGGTGTTTCCCCTTTCACTCTTGTCTATGGCAAGGAAGCCATCCTTCCCCCCAACATCTTGCTCCCATCCTTACAGTTATCCCAAGCCTCTCAGGGTTCTGGTAGCCAAGCCTTACTATCCAGGATCAATACCCTGCTTCAACTTGAAGAAGCCTGACAGAAAGCTAAAGACCGATTCCATCAACACCAAGACATAGTTAAGAGATGGTTCGATAAGAGGAAGTCCGGTAAGAGAAGTTTTGAAGTTGGGGACTTATTCCTAAAATGGGACCATAATCATGAAGGCAAAGGAATGCATACGAAATTTCAACATCTATGGGTAGGCCCGTACCAAATTTCGGCAAAACTAGGCCCATCCACTTATAAATTGACAAATATCGAGGGAGAAGAAGTAACCCTTCCTCTCAATGGCCTCGCTCTGAAACAATACTTTGCGTAGTCTCGCTGAGACTTCCTGTACATAAATAAAGTTTCTTTTATTGTTGCTTTAGCCTTTGTTTGCTTTATTTTTCGGCCATTTTGTTTCTTTCATTATCATTTGAACCTTTGCAACAAGTTTTGTTTTATGAAAGCCCCTATGGTTTAGTTTCTCGTCGAGGATAGGTCTCTCAAAGAAATCTCGCGACCCATGAGTCTGGAACTATGCTCAAGTAAATTCTGTCTGTTGTGCTCTCGCTGAAATATTCAGAAGGAAGGAAGCCTACTTTGCTAGTCACACTAATCCTTTTAAAATAGCAGAGACCCATGACCATCTTCATTACTATCTCTGGGCTCCACCCACTCTCACACTTAAAGGCATCTCAAGAAGGTTACCAAAGTTGGACCCATGGAAAGTAGCACATCTTGAGGACATAGGGTATTGGAATGACTCCATGCTGCAAATTTAATAGCCAAAATGGCTTATATTCAAGAGTCTATTTTTCATAGATTCTCGCCTCAATTAAAGCATGGCTGAGACAAAAGTAAAAGACATGTAAAATCAAGAAGGTTGTCCAAAAGGCTCAGCCCAAAATGGGCTCCTCTCCGTCCGTGAGGCTTGATCAAATCAATAAAATTTCTAACTCACACAAAAGGACATTATGGATTGAGGAGCCTAAATCAAAGATCATGTCCAAAGAAAATATCTCTGGAAGGCTCAAACAGCTAAGCTGTCCAAAGTACAAACATCCAAAAGGATGCAAGCAGCATGGGAATGAGGAACAAGAGCAATAATGTCAATGAGAAAGTGTTGCAAATCCTGTGGAGTCCGGCAGTAGTGACCATCTGAAGGATGACCCTCCTAAAATGAATCTCATATGTTGGCCCTTTGAGAGTGGTGAAGATGTCTCGGTCAAAGCTCCCCTTTCCCCAATGGCCAGCAGGTAAAGTGCCTTCTTCCCCTCACATGAATTTAAAATGCTCAACTGAGTAGTGCACCTAAGATGAATGTCTTTGATGAGGTTTTGGACCATGAAGAGGAATTTTTCAAAGATCTGTGTTCGCCAGCGACTCGCCATTGTTGTTGCAGCAACATTCTCCCCCCAAAAATTTTGTACATATTGGGGCCCCTCCTTTAAAATCTTTAGAAAGGCTGCCTTAAGGGCCATTCCCAGCTTTTATCTTTATTTTCAACAGAAAAATCTTGCTGTGAACCTCTCCCAGTCTTCCTTCCTCTAAAAAGTTAAATTCATGAAATCTTCCTAAAAAATCGCGAAACGATTTGATAAAGCCCCGCAGTTGCGGAAGTGTTCGAGGTTCCCTCCCGAAACGGTGGAAGCTGTTTGTTTAAATATTCTCGAAAAGAACTTGGAAACTTTTCCCCAAAAGGTTGCGGAAGAATTCAAGGAAACCGCGGAAGAATTCAAGAATTCCTTCCGAAGCGGCGGGCACCATTCGCCGAACCTCTCCGAAATTCTGAAGAGACTTAGAAACTTTCTTTTGAAGTATTGCGGAGCCTTTGGACTTTCCATCCCGAAATTGCGGAACCATTCAAGCTATCTCTCCGAAACTATGGAAGCGTTAGTCATAAGTCCCCCGAAAAAGCTTCAAAATTATTGTTGAAAAGGTCGCGGAAACATTTGATGAATTCCTTCCGAAACGGTGGAAGAATTCAAGAAAGCCGCCCGAAACTTGTGGATGAAATTCGCCAACCTTGGCCGAATACGCCGAGTAACTTAGTTTTTTTTTTAAATCTTTAAGTCCTGAAGTTGCGGAAGCGTTGGTGATATTCTGCCCGAGCCTTCGCGGAAGCCTTCGCGTTACCTTCCCGCAACCCCGGCGAGAAAAGTTGCGGAACCATTCAGGTTTTCTTTCCGCGATGGCGGAAGTCTGTTGCGAAAACCATTCGCGAAACCTGCACGAAACCCCGCGGAGTCTTAGAATTTTTGCAGACATCTTCACTTTATCTCACCGAAACAGCGGAGCCATTCGCCGATTCCTTCCAAAACAGCGGAGCCATTCGCCGATTCCTTCCGAAACGGCGGAAGCAAATCGCGAGAGCTTTCCGCAACGTCAGAAACGAGTGCGACCAAAACTTAGAAATTTTATCGAATCCGCGAGAGCCTTTTGCGGAAGCATTGGCGGAAGTCTCCCGAAATTGCGGAAGCCACTTGCGAAAGCTTTCCGCAGTTTCGGAAGCTTTCACGTTTTCACCCCGAAGAGGCTGCCAAAAGACTTAATCGTCTGCGTTCCATTTTGCGGAAGCAATTCACCAACCTCTCCCGAAACGGCGAAGGAGTTCAGCGTAACCTTCCGCAACGGCGGGTGGCGGTCGCGAGTTTATCCCGCAGGTGGCGGTCACGTGCATATCGAGATCACTTGACGTGACCGCGGCGTGCGATGTATTTAAGCCACGTTTTAAATGTGCCAACCACCAAATTAAACTTGCACGTGCCCGGTCTATTTAAATAAACGGTGGGGGTACGAGCCAACACATTGTTATTTATCGATTGGCAAACCACTGTTGGACGTCGCGCGACCGCTCCAGCTCAGCTTACTCGTCCACGATTCACGGCCACCTCATCCAGCCATCTTCATGGTGCCAGGTAGGAGGTTTTAACCATTAAATTTGTATTCCACGCATCAGATTACCTTTGGGTGTTCTTCTTTTTCAAAGACGATAGGAATTGGTTGGATTTTGACGGGCAAAATTCCCGTCATGGGCTATTTTGCCCGTCAAACGGCTTAAATTGCATATTTCCCGTCATATAAAACCAAGGAATTGTAAAACGTTTGCATATTATGTAAAGAACGTCAGATTGTCTTTGCATTTTTTATTTTAGTCTGAGACGTGGCCGATAGGCATTGGTCGGATATATCGTTGTTTCATTTTTAAGCCCCGAGGCCCCGTGGGTTTCTCATTCCACTAAAATCAAGGCAAAAGAAACTATGGCCGCCCGAGCCTTTTTCGTCAGCTTTCTCCGGGCACCATCACCCTTGCTCAAACCAAAACCCACCAGAGAACCCCTCGTCAGGTGATTCAGATAGCAATGGCGGTCGGATCCCTCGCCTGTTCATGAATACGAAAGCGGCCCCATACTCGCCTGTTCATAAATATGAAAACGGCTCCCTATTTCATCACAGGGTCATTTCACCCCAGACTTCCCCGCCACTAACCTTTTAAAAGCACAATGAAGAAGGTCACCATTTCTCCTAGAGCTAGCCCGAGAGCGGATTGCTTCCGCAACATGCTTATCCTCGCAGGAGCATTCCAAACCCGCCCCTTTAAAAGAATCAGGATGATTAAAATCTAGATTTCTTGTTTGGAATGGTGTATTTGCTTCCTAAAATGCAGCTTCACATTTTGGTTTTATCTCATTCACATATTAAAACGATGATGATCTCTGTTAAAATATCACAGTATGTTGCTCACTTTCATAATGACTTGTATGTGGGTGCTATCAGGGATAAGTCAAAATGCCAAAAGGTGGTAAGAAGAAGGCTAAAATGACAAAAAAGAAGCCTACGCCACTTAAAACTGAGACTTCACTCCAAGATACTAGGTGCACCACCGATGTTCCTCTAGAAATCCGCTGGGGTGACATTTACAGGATGATCTGAGACCAGGATGTCCCGGACATGTTGTTAGAAGAGGGGCAGATTTATCTAAATATCAAAGCTTCAGGCATAACCAGAGCTGCTACCCGCCCTGAACTATTCCCCTGTGCTGAAGTAATTGGATGGATACTCCAACATGCCGATGCGGAAGGAAGAGTGATAAATGACAGCGGGAAAGTAGCCATTGCCTCATTCCACCCAGCATACATTGTCGCAGCCTATAAATTTCCCCGCTCCTAGCAAGCTCTAACTGATGAATGGTTGGGAAAAATGAATAACGTTGAGATGGCCAAAAAGCTACTAGTAGCAGGCAAGCATTTGAGAAAGAAAGGAAATCACGAATATGACGTACAGAATCTGAGACCTCCTTTCAGATTGATCGCCTTGATGCTGTGCAGAATCTTCGGCATGCCCGATGGCACCGTGTATAAGATTCAGTGGGTCCCTATTATCCACTTCGTGGCATTTAAAGGAATTGTGTTTGACTGGGCCACTCTCCTGTCAGATAGTTTGGCCTCAATGATAGTTGCTGCAAGAGAAGGACTAGCCTTGAAGAAGGAGGATTTTTTCATGTCCTCATATCTGATCGATTGTGTTTTGGCCAAGGTGGACTTCCCCAAATTGGGTTGCACATGGGATAAGGCCACCACCCCGGTTTATACCGCTTTCAGGATGATGTGGGCCCAGAATTACAAACCTAGCTACAAACTCATCTTTGAGGGGTTCATCATGCCCCTATATGAGAAGTTATTCAAGGAGGAGCCCAACTGCCTGTCAGAGAACGCTGTGGAAGTCCTTGAGAATTACAGGGATTTTTACTTTTCAGAGCAAGGCACCTACCTCAGAATGTTTGGAGGGACTAAAGCTCCATACATCTTGCCGCAGTATGCCACAGATTATGTGGTCCTTAAGGAAGCAGTAAGACAAATCTTCCTGGATGGAATTGGAGCAATGCTCCACAAACAGCATAAGGCTTTCTTTCCCCCTCTACCTTTCTGCATAGGTGCTTACAAGTTCTCGGGGGTTGCCTCAGCCGAAGAGTTTGTTCAGGAGCTAAAAGCCTTCCACTTCGGTGAGGTGATCTTCCACAGTAATGACAGGAAGGGAAGAGTGGCCGAGCACTGTAAGGAAATCTATGCTCATTTTGAGAACTGTCACTACCCCGATGCCGAGGAAGAGGAATTCAGAGGCATCAGCAACATGGCTGAGCTGCGGATCTGTCGCCAAGGCACTGGAGCAAGCTCTAGCTCAACCAAGGTCCAAAAGACCAGCCAGCAGAAGGAGAAAGAAGCTGATGATGCTCGAGCTCAGGAAGAACTCAGATTAAGAGAGGAAGCAAGGTTACTCCAGGAGGATGAAGAAGCCAGGATGCAGCAGGAAGCTGAAGTGGTAAGAACACAGCAGGAAGCTGAAGAAGCAAAGCTGCGGAAAGAGGCAGAGGAAGCCCAGTAGCAGAAAGAAGCGGAAGATGAAAGGCTACGGAGAGAGAATGAAGATCAGCTACAAGCTGAACAAGCTGAGGAGAAAGGAAAGCAGAAGAAGAGCTGAAAGCAGGAACTGATGCCCAAGCAAGTGGATCCGGTGTCCAAGACATGGAAATAGACGCACCTCAAGCAGGTGACTATGGTACCCAAAATGTGGGAACAGATCCTGCTCAGGGAGTCCGGACCCCGCCAGCTGAAGAAGAAATAGACATTATGGACCTCCCAATTTTCCCGTACACTCCATCAGGAAAACATACGGTGTCCAGGTGGAATGAATTTGTCTGTGATAAGAAAAGGAAAGCAATGGTCCTCAAATCGGAAGAGAGGATCAAAAGTCCCTTCCAGGAGGACATCATTACCCACCAGGAGGTCACTGTAATGCGGAATACAGATAAAGATCCCTTTGCTATGGCATCCGCAGTTGTAGAAATAGCAAAAGCATCACTGGACAATGTAGGTGTTATAGTCAGAGAAAATGAATTGAGAAAAAAAAGAGCTCGTACGCTACAATAGACTGTGGCTAATGAGCAAGCCTACAGAGATCTCGTGGTGAACAAATATAATTGCCTGTACGCCGAGCATAAAGAGCTGTCAGATAAATATAACCAGTTAGAGGAAGAGAAGGAGCAGCTATCAGTCCTGATGATGATTGAAGAAGCAGAAAAGAATGATGCAGTAGCCAGAGTGTCCCAGCTTGAAACAGACAAGCGGGCATTAGCTGAGCAATTAGAGCAAGCTGAGAGCAGAACGATGGACATGTCTCCCTTCCATGAGCTGTCCTGCAGCATCCTGAAGCAAATGCACTACACTCAGGAGCTAATCACTAATGAGGTTTATAAGCTCAAGGCCATGGTGGGCAGGTTAAAAGAAATTAATGCGGAGGCCCATAGGCTCAAATCCAAGCATACCCGTGTCAAGGCAAATATCCTGAGCCAGATAGAATGGCGAGAAGGAAAGGGAGGTTTCCCCACACATCTCCCATTCAAATCTGTGGAGGGTTTTAATGAAGATGTGGCCCTTTTGGACTTCTGCAGAAACTGTGGCAGTAAGCTAATGGCCAGTGTGCAAGGGATGAGGAATAGGATCAACAGTCTGTATCAAAGGATCCAGGAAGTGCATGACAGGTGCAAATTGAATTTCCTGCAATCTCTCGATGAGTTCCCGGGTGAAGAACAACGCTTAGCTGAACTAAAGGAAGAACTGAGCATCCAAACTGAATATGTGAGGAAAATCGACGTCCTAGCAGTTAACGACCTC
Source organism: Larix kaempferi (assembly GCA_027924585.1). Lineage (NCBI taxonomy): Eukaryota > Viridiplantae > Streptophyta > Pinopsida > Pinales > Pinaceae > Larix > Larix kaempferi. Next base: position 1,715,993 of record BSBM01001409.1, on the reverse strand, counting down.
CAACATTATATTGGTATGTCGTCAGTCCACAGCCATTTGCTTAAAGAAGTACATCAAGCTGCAGTGATGGAAGTTCAAGGCATCGGAGCAGAGCTTAGAAAAAATGTGACTTCACAGAAAATCCTGCTCCCTGCTTCCGCAAACATAGTCATAAGGGACACTGGCATGTGGTATAGCTACATAGTAGAAGAGGAGAAGAAGGCAGAAGTAGCAGCTGTGACAGCAGATCCAGACTCTTCCCTCCCAGTAGTAGCAGAAACTCCAGCTGGCTCGATTTCTTCTTCCTAGGAAGCAGCAACAGCAACAGTGAGTTCGAGTGCCTCTCCTAAGGCAACATCAGTAGCATCAGTTTATTTGGGCGATCCTCTTCCAGCTGAAGCACACGCACAACAATGATAGCGCTGATATTAAAGCATTATTTCTGTTGTTTTATATTTTGGGCCTGCATATGTATGATACGTAGAGCTATGGGACAGCTGTCCCTATTTTCTTTTAAAATAACTTCTGTAAAGAGAAAGAAGTCACAATCTTATCTATTATAGAAGAAATTCCTGTAGGTGACAAGTGGAAGAGGCCAGGTGGCAGCCCAAAGGGAAAATTTTGTAACCATAAATAGAAGTTAGGAATGAATAGAAAGGACTTTTGGCAGGGAATCATTTTTTCCAACCTGTACGAGCTATCTTGTATTGGTTCTAAGAAAATCGAGTTTTCTAATAAAAGCCTGGAGATGAACGTTTTGAATGGGAACGAAATATGGATGTGTATTGGACTATTCTGGTGACTTCCATACTGTAATGTGAGATCTTTCTTGTTATTTGAACTATTTCTTTGCAACAAATGATCTTGCTTCTTTCTGTGTAAACGATTTCTCCTTTTCATGAGCAATGAATGTGCTTCATATCAAATTAGAAGCTATCTTCTGATATCTCTCATTTTGTTGTAGCTTTACCTGTAAGAATTAATGGCTATCTATTCTTTCTTTATGGTATCTGTTACAGCTCATTGCTCATGCTTTAATTTGGCTCCTTCCAGGGACAATTAGATTTATTTCATGTGTTGTTAGATTTAGATCTGTTCTTTCAGTTTGCATTTAGATTAAATAATTTTGCTTCTCTTTTTCATGAGCAATAAATGTGTTTTATGTTAAATCAGGAGTTATCTGCTGATATCTTTATCTTTGCTGTAGAGTTCTCTTTTAGATTAAATGGCTAGTTGTTCTTTCTTTAAGATAATCCCTACAGTTCGTTGCTCATCCTTTAAATGTGCTCCTTGCAAGGATAGGTAGATTTACTTCAATTTTAGATTTAGATCTGTTTTAGTTTTGCATTTTAGATCAAATATAAATTAGGCACTTGCATCTCATTAAAAACATCAAATCCAAAAGAAAGGTGGATCGGGCCATAACTGGTATATTTGGAATTAAACTCCAAACCCACGGTTGCCGGAACCATTAACCGGACGGATTCCCTATACCAAACGGTAGATAATCTAATTGGGATCATCTATCGGGGAGAATCCCTTTCTGATTGATGCTACGATATCCGAGGCATCAACAACGACTTGATTGTGTCGACGACGAATTCAGTAATATATCCCTCTAGAATACTATCCACCCAGACGTCAACATCTCTAGATACGTTGTTATCCACTCGATTCAATTGTTGGATTAATTCAGGTGTCCAGTGTTCAGGTTCACCACCTTGGAAATTCTTCTACGTCGCTATATGACTTAATCATGTCGACAGTGAATTCAGTGATGTATCCTTCCAAAATATAGTCTACCCAAACCTCAACAGCTCTTGATGCTTTTTTGTTCACTCATTTCAATTGTTGGATCAGTTCTGGCATCCAATGTTCAAGCTCACCTCCTTGGAAATTCCTCTTCTGAAAAGTCAAGTGTGTCAACCATTCATGTATTAGTATAGTAAATTCATAGAAGAATACTTCATGAATATCAGAGTAGATATAATTTGGTAACCAATCATTTTTTGACCATCAGGGTTTCGATTTTCTTCCTCATCAAATTCTTGTGTCTTCTTGTGTAACCACTCCTCGATCTTCGACTTTGTCCGATGCCACAGCATGTCCTCTCATATTTCGCACTAGGGTCTCGTAAATGGTACCATTTTTTGAAACAGTTATGTCGATAAGGGTTCACTTCGGACTGTTGTCAACAAACATCGACCAGACACCCTTAAACATCGACCCGAAAAGGTTTTACCCTTCCCAGCAACACCCACATAGCGAATGAAGTCTCACTCAAGATGCCTAAGGGGGGATTCAGGAACCAAGGTTCCGCAGTTGTGATAATACATGCACTACCTCACTCTCATCTGCAACATAATCCATATGTTTTCATTTGCGTCAAGACGTCATACTATCACCCTCTTATACTTATTCGCATTACAATCTCATAATTAACGAATTACAAAAATTATCAAAGCATGTTCAAGGAATCTGCGATACATAGCATAAATTCGAAAACATCTACTACGATCTAAAAAAAAACATCAAACATTGCGATAGACAAAGAGACAGAGATCTATATCAATCATTCCCAATATTTATCATGCATTGCAGAACCATTACAAACTCGGAGCAATTGTTGCGATCAAACAGACCAAAACCGGATAAATGCTTCCATAGATCAATCAAAAAGATAAAAACACAGATATATGCAAAGATGATCATAACATATCATAATATATAATTCGATTCCCTTAGGATTACAATCATACTTCTATTTAGAGGCTCACTTGGCCGTTACAAAATGTTCTGAATGACCCATTTCTAACTAACTTAACTGAACACTTCTGCATATATCGGCTTTGCGATCAGTCCTTTGTCCTTGTCTTTGACCCTTTCACCACTTGGGGATTCCTCACTTATGCACTCTCGACCTGTTCCAACAACCTCTATACGGGAGGAACAACCTTTACACGGAAGGAAATCAAAGTGCTCACCTCTATATGGGAGGATCAATCTTGGTTGTACAAGATTGGTTTGGAGAATGACTCCTGATGTTGTATATTTAACAGTTTTTTCCAAAGAATTTGGTGATTCTCAGTCGGTACTTAAAGGTGTCAGGAACATGGTACATTTTCTACAGTGTGCAAAGCAGCTTCTGATTTTGTATTGTTAAGTTGGCACAAGATGTAATTTAACTAGAAAACGGCATTGGGGTTTTTAGGAAACTATAGAAATTAGTTGTGAGCCTACTTTTAAGGAACATGATCGAAGTATCTATGTGGATAATGCATTGGTAACTTCAAGGCCCACAACTTATGGAGACAATTCCATAGATTCATTTCATCAATATGCAAGGGTGAAGTGGCTAGTTAACAAGCAAATTAGTATGTTTGATGATGCCTAGTGGATTCTCATTTAGAAGGATGAAGAGGAGAAACTTCTCCAAGTTACTATTCGTTTTCCTAAAGAATTAATAGATGATTTAATGGGGGGATTAGAAATTCATTACCTCGTAATTCAACCTTATTATTCAACCATTCAAAGAACACACCTATTTTTGTTAAATTTTCAGTATTAAATCACAATACTATAGGATCTTTGCTGAGAGAATAACATCTACAGTATATCAATGCATGACAATCATAATATGACAAGCATCACAAGCATCACAAGAATCAAAAGCATAGAGACAAGAGACACAGAGTTTCCGTGGGGAAAACCCTAAGGTGAAAAACCCCACAACTTCCTCAGAGATAGAGAGAGCAATGGCTCAACCAAAATACAACCAAATAATACAGAGATAGTCTCCTAGCAGATGATCCTCCTCCTCCTCACTAGTGCGCCACTTTTCAGAGAGAGAGATAGATACTTTTCCGAGTGAGTAAAATAGAGATCTCCTATCTCTATTTATACTCACCTTTTTGCCCAGTGACCTACTGGGGCCGACTTGTCTACTTTAGTACATCCACATTATATTATATATTAATTAGGGCCGACCCCATAAGGTGGTCTAATAACCCATCGGCAAGTACACACACTTGCGACACTTGTCAATCCACATGACGACACTTCCTTATAGAGGAATAACACATCTCTTATAAGGGTACAATAAATATACATATAATATACTAATGAAATACATTCCGAAGTTACATATACATCAACAATTTTCCCTTCCCCCAAGCAATCAAACGAATAAAGCAATAGATTTATATCCATGACCCCCTACCCAAAAGCAAGCATCGAAAGCTAACCTCACTTAATGGTACTAACTGATTTACTGAAATTGAACCAATCAATCTAACCTACCAAGACATCTCTCACTAACCCCCATTAATGTTGGCTCAGTTTCCTATGCTTTTGTTTATTCACCACTACCTAGTCCTAAAGATGCCCTTGTCTATGCTATTATTTATGCTTCTAGATTTCATGTTGACTTCCGATCCCTATCACTGAATTTGTATGTTGATCATTAAGTTGGTTGGGGTCATTGACATATGCCATATTCCAAATAAGACATGAATGAAGGCATCAGTATATCACCTATAAAAATAGCCATCACTAATCTACACCTCAAGGGATGAGAATAAGTGTATGTTAAAACAACTATGATTTTGTTTTTCCAGAAGGAAAACTCACTGTTAAGCTTATTTTGGTGGAAATTTCAGAATATTAAAATCAAAGTAATTACTTATCATAAGAGGAAAGGGTATTGTATTTATCTAGTAAGGTTCAACTTTTAAGTAGTTGGGAAGGTTAAATTTCATAGTATCCAAGAATAATAGAGTCCATATACAAAAAATATATATTCCCAAAAAACAATAGCAGTTGCCTAACAAGATAATACAGTATCCTCTAATAATTAACCTCCATTATATGCCTAAGCTCTAGTTCATTCTACCAATGGAAGGGGAACATTAAATTGTCATCTGTTTTAGATGGGATGGTTTGGAGAACTCAACATACCATTCATTTTCAAATTCCCCAATGTTATGCTAAGTTGTCACCTAAAGGCATGTTGGATGGTGTGTGTTGAATAAGTGCCTACTATTGGAGCCCTGTATTGATCTCTAGATGGCACCTAACCCCCAAGTTCCTGGGAAATAGTTATCTATGGCATGCCAAAATGATGTAGACTAAGTCATATGGAAGTTTGAACCTACTAATGTATAGAAAATAAAAATGCAAATAAAAAACTATTATTGTCTTTTTCAATCGATAGCTTTTACAAACCTAAAATATCCTTCTCTTATACTTACATTGGTTGTAAGGGTTGGTTCATGGCAATAGATGTGCCTTAGTGTATTGTGATATTTTATGTCAATGAGAACATCCACAAAGATATTTATCCCACTACTGGCATAATGCTTGATTAGTTGTGATATGATTATGTTCACTATAGCTATAGACTTCTTGAAAAAACTCAGCAAATCTTAAAGAACTAAGAAAAAAATGTAATTGAAATCTTTGAGACCAATTTGGAACATTAACTACTATAGTACAAGGAAAATTTCTTTATACAATCTTCCTTAAGTAATTAGATATTTGGAGCTAGTTAAGTCCATTCTAAGGACTGAATCAGCAAGTCCGAGCATAGTTTGGGCACATATGTCCATACCTTAGCCTTCAAACATCCCTAAGAAGTAATTATGGGTAGTGAAGAAGCATGTACAGTAGAAAAATACAAATCTAGGTATATGCATAATTGGACTAAGTCCAATGGGTATATGGTAAGTTCCAAGCATGGTATTTAGGGGGGAAATAATTATTTTCCTAATTTTTGGAACATTTTTCCTAATTTTGGAATCCTAGCCACAACCCTAAAATCAACAATCCCTAGGTGTTATCCTAATATACATGAAACACTAGACACAACACTCTGTTTGCCCATTATTTTGTATCCTTATATGCTACCAGCCCCACCAGTACCCTTTTCCAACTAGCATAGGCATACAAATTAGAATGTCCCTACGAGTTGGTGCTTCCCTCATGAGATGGAAAGTTTAAGCCCCAATTGAAAAAAAAACACAATATAACATGCTAGGGACTAAGAGAAGCAATCACTTACAAGTAGTGTTGATTAAGTTATCAAATTAAGATAGTTCAAAGCAAGAATAGTACAACACTAAGAGAGGAAATCACTTACAAGTATTCTATTAAAAACCTATTGAACCGTCTCAAGAATTCTATTCAATAAGAGACGAGAAAGTGAACCTTATCCTTAAAATGTTTTGTTTTTCTTGAAAGTACAAATTCATACATGGACTTAGCATAGCACACAAGCATAAAACATAAATAAACAATTGGAACCCCATATTCATCATCGTTAAAGCATACACAGTCATATTTCCCACAGAGGCACCTGTGTGGCCTATCGTATTCTTCATACTCTTGCATAGGAATAATGAGTGCATCATCAAAATCCTTTACGATAGTGGATGGTTGCGCCACTTCTAATTCTGGCTGACTGGTGGTCAGGCCGAAATGATGTCGGTCTCCCATAGTTCTCTTAGCCACAATAAATTATGTTCTAATCTTGGTATTCCAATTGTAGTTCAAAAGAAAGTAGGTGCTAAGGAGGCTTACACACATTTCATTTTCGGACCGGACATGTCTAGGAATTATCAATGTGCTCATACATCGATCATTTAGGATCATGTTTTCAATTATGTTGTATTTTTTATCCCATTCACCATGGATGATAAGAACAACCAGAAGATGTGATGAAAAAAAATAAAGGTCATAAGGCGGAACATCCACAATGTAGGACTCCAGTGGAACTTGACTCATTATGCTTGTAGATTATTGTTGTGACTTCTAATGTGGTAGTAGGAAATCTATGTAGATCTCACTCAATACACGAAAGAATGTTTTCAATCTACAATGCACAAAACCAGAGTATGTACTTGGGATGAGCATAGGTGCTTGAGACACTAAGGAAACATCGACAACTAGAAACATAATGAATTTTACCTATATTGTATAAAATTGAGGCTTATTTTTAACAATTGCATTGGAATTTGGATCAACTTATGGATCACAAGCAAATAATGTGAGGAAGAGAAGGAACCAAAACAACTCAATGCTATTAGTATTTACATATGTTGTATAAACTACAATGTTGTAAGTCCGGAAGTTAATACAAAACTTGTTTTCCATATCAAGTATTTGTCAGTGATCCTACAAATGTTTAGCTGTCATTCATAGCAAAATTAATTTGGTCAACATGCTCAAAATCAGGATCAGGCTCAAAATCGGGTGCAATGAAAGCTGAGAGGTAGTTATCTTATTCCTCGTATTATTCTTAAAAAGCATGTGCATGATTTTCCATGTGAGAGCTTTGAGGAATTTCATCGGTCAAATGTAATTGGAAATATATGTGCATGTGCATGCTTCTCTCTTTTATGTCCATGTTATATTCACAAATTTTTGGCATCACAAGCATAAGGGTATAAAGGGTTAATAAATAGAAGTGTAAATTTCATTTGATACAAAAGATTTGTTCTTTTAACCAATTTTCAACCAACTCAAAACTTGGAATTGATGTTATTCATTCAAAAAGAGAAAGTATTTTAATCATTACACTCCACTCTCAGTTTATTTGAAAGATCGATGATTTTTTTTGTGCCTCAAATGAAATTACTAACCTACAAGCCTATTTTGCGGTCTTCCTTGTAGGCAATAAACTTGGTACAAAATCATATGATCATACTCACACTCAATTCAAGCTCAAATGTTTTTCCCTTGAGGTTTTCAAGCTAGCTTCAAAGTCATTCTCAAGTCTAAAGTTATTTTTGATGGTTCTCAACCTACTATCAGGTTTACTTTCCATATTCCAATCATGTTATAGTTGTAGGGAGTAAGGGCTCTTGGAACGCTAGGGTCACTTCACCACACAGGAAGAGATACCCTTAGCCTCATCCTCATACTATTAACGATGAGATACAAGAGCTACCATTTGGATAAGAGGTACAAAATTAGGAATTCCTATTGCAACCAAAATTAATTGAGGATTGGGCTGTGATAAGGCATGACATGTGGCCTACAATTGGAGCAATATCCATGTTGTCCTTCATGAGTAATTGAAATAATTGCACAAGGGATTATGGGTATCCATTTGGCACTTTTTTATTGTTTGACACTCATGATGGCAGATGTTGATTTTTGTTTAGATTGTTTTTTATAACTTCTACAGGTGCAGTATGTCATGTCCCCACAAAATTGATCATTGGAGCAAGTTCCTAACCCAACCTAACCCTTGGGTTGAGGAGGCAGCTGCATAACCATTGGGTTAACTTTTGTATTCCAGGCATTTAATTTTTTAGAGAGTGCATCTAATTTTATCTATAGTTGCTACCCATTTGGAGTAAATAATTAATGGATCATTTATTATTATTGATGCAATTAATATTTTTAATTATTATGTTGAATAATGGAGAACACCGCCCACTAATTTGAATTGGTGGATAAGGGTGGAGAAATTACTTGGAGTAAAATCCAAGTAAACACTATAGTCCACAAATGTTGCCAAAATAGAGAAAAGAGGCTTGTTTTAGGAAAAGCAGGAAAAATCCAGGAAAAGCAAGAAAGTTTTGAAAGATGGAAAGTTTAGAAAAGGAAGGAAAGACAGAAAAGTAGAAAGGAAGAAAAGCAAGCAAGCAATCAAGAAACGAAAGCCAACTCACTCACTCTCTAAAGGATGGCGCATTACCCAAGGAGACTTGCTCTCCAAGTCAGGAAACATATTATAAATATTTCCATGTGAACCACATTCACATATTTTGCTAGTGTAAGGAATTTTATGAATGCATTGTGCATCCAAGACTTGGGAGGTGTGCCCCTAGTCAAGCATGGGAGATGTGCCCCAGCTTTCTGTGAGAGGATGATGGAATCCAGCCATTTTCACTGAGTTTATTTGTAGGTATTGAAGCTTACCAGGTCGAAATCAAAAGTTCAGAGCTATCTTCATCAAGTCAGAGATCGAATCCTCCATCCTCTCTCTATTCTACAGCTAGTTTCTTATGTGCAAGAGGAGAGATTCGTCCTTCAACTTCTGAGAGGAATATTGGAATGTTCCTGATGTTATAACAGAGTATTAAATCTTCCCAGGTCGAAACAAGAGTTCTGAACCATCTTCTCCAAAGACAGGAATCGAATCCTCCCTCCTCCTTCTATTCTACAACTATTTTCTTATGTGCAAGAGGAGAGACTCTTCATTCATCTTCTGAGAGGAATTTTGGCCTAATACTGATGTAATAACAGAGTATGTAAAGTTATGATATCATTCACTTCAATACAATTTACAGAACTCTGAATTCTTCTCTAAATTATGCACCCCTGCTAGATTTAGCTAGAGTTTGACTAGCTTCCAGTGAATGGTTCATAAATTGATGAATAAAGATCCAATTTAAGTAATTCCAGTTCCTGTAGTTATCTAATACATATCATGTCATGATACAACCATTTTTTCAGAATTTAGAGTTTCTTTGAGCATTGTTTGGAAGTCCATAAATCGACCCAGTTGAGCTGTCCCGAATTGCCAAATTACTAGTTTTGTTATTATACTTGCTCATATATGCATAATACTTTATGGAATTTTATTATATGAATAAATTACTATAAATTAATTATTATCATCCTCTCTTATTCCCACAACAACCTTTTCCAATCCTCAGTAAATTTCCCTACCCATACTAGTCTGCATATGCTGAGAACCCCAGGAGCATTAGAGTAGACTTCATCCTGCTGATGTTCAAAACATAAATGGTCTCAATACGTTGTGCAGAGGGATAAATCCACATCAGAACCCTTTATCCATCCTTAACCTTTTACCTTTTCCATCTACAGCAGTTCTAGCTTCCCTAGCCCTTGTTTTGATCAAAATTGAGAAAATTCGCGTTTTTGTGCCAAATACTAAGTTGGTACATCACACAGTAAATGGAGATACAATTAGTGTTGGATTTATTTTCTATTTAATGAAGATGTTGTGGTTGACTAGATCACATAATTTACTCATAGTCATCCTCTTTATGTGAATTAATGTAAAAGAATCAAGCCCCGGGAATACAAGGCTAAAAAATTTTATTTCTTCTTTTGATGTAGTAATGAAAAATGCCCCATGAACCAATATAAATAATGGGGACCAACACTCGGTACAAAGAAGGTTTCTCGTTTCCAAATTTTGAGAAATAAAGTCCTACAAGATTCTCTAGTGGTTGACAAGCGTAATGAGAAGGGACCCAACATGACAATTAATACACAGAGTAGTAGATAAAACTTCAAAACAAGATTGAAATCATGTCACTAAGAATGAAGGTTGATAAATCTGTTTTTCAACCTTATTATCTATACATTGGAGCACTATTTCCCAAATCGTATTCAACAAGATCTAGAAGGAAAAAATGAATCCTAAAATAGTTGAATCCCTAGCTAGGTCAAATTCAAGACTAATGATGATTGGAATCCCTTTGCAGAATGGCCTCTTGGTCTAGGATATGATATTGGGTCTTGGAGGGTTTCGAATCACGTGAGGAGAAATTGAAAAATAAAACACCAACTGAACTTACCGAAGATATCTTTGCGGGCCTCCTCTGCACTCAGGGCTTATGGATCTTTTTGGGTCTCCTCTATGCATGGGGGTCTTTTTTGTCTCCCCTGCAAATCGATCTCCTTTGTCTTCTGTGGGAATTGGTCACTGTCTCCTCCATAGATCCGAGGGATTGTGGGTGTCTCATTTGCAGATCGATCTCCTTTGTCTCATGTGGGCATCGGTCATTGTCTCCTCTGTAGAGCCTATATATTGTGGGTGCATGGGGGTTTGATTGTTCTTCTTTTGTTGATTATGTGCATGGGGGTTGTATGTTGTTGATAATGTATTTGGTGAGTCTGTTGAGGGCTCTATCCATGTTTTTCACACTTTTTCATTCAATATTAGGCTTGCTGGCTCTATTGAGGACTAAGTATGCAAATATTATTGAGATAATATTGATGATAGAAAAGGGAAACAAATTCTCTACAATGAATATGAGAAACACACCCAAAAAGGAAGGGAAAAAGGGAAATGAAATTTAAGCCTAAAAGTATAAGTTAAATATTTTGAAATACATATAGTTTTAAATGATGTGGTGTGGTTAACATCTATCATGTAGAGAAAAAACTTAGAGAACATCATTCACAATTTAAGTGAAAAATAGTGTATATGTGTTTTGAAAATGTTACAAATAGGAAATGATTAGTAAAAAGGTGATCAACATAAAAAAAATCCTTCAATATTATTTTACATTGAGATTTACAACAATATTAACTACATCTTTCATATATTTGAATTCATAGATGTCAAATATTGTAATGGCCATGCCAACAAGAGCCCATAATGCCATTTTAAGAAGAAAACATTCCCAAAGTATATAAATTATGATGAAATGGTCCTAAGTTCATTTGGAGTGATGTTGGAAGTTAATGAAAAAGGGGAAAGCTATTAAAAAAATACGAAGGAATTGGTGGAAAGACTATATAGATGTAATTTTCACTTACAATACAAAAAACAATCCAATGAATGTAAGAATCATATTATTGCATGTTTTCAACAAATATATCCAAAAAAGTGATCAATGAGCCTTGTTAGACTTGAAATAGAAAAAAAATGTGCAATAATAGGAAATATACATTGATAAGGCACTAATGAAAATAACATTATTGTCATGGATTATTTTATTTAAAATAATCTATAACAATGATGATGATGATGATGATGATGATGATGATGATGACGACGACGATGACATGAGGATGATGTTGATCATAAATATGAAGATGATGGTGATGGTGATGGTGATGGTGATGAGGATGATGATGATAACAATGATGATGGTGGTGATGATGATGGTGAGGATGATGGTGAGGATGATGAGGATGAGGATGAGGATGAGGATGAGGATGATGAGGATGAATATAGTAATGATGATGATAACAGTGAAGATTAATATAGTGATGATGAGGAGGAGGATGAAGATGGTGATGATCGTGGTTATGTTGATGATGATGATAATAGTGATGATTATGATCATGACAAATATGATGATGGTATAAACCTGAATGAGCTCCACTTTGTTTTGAGAATAATTTATTCTCCACTGAACAAGTCCAACCACGTGAAGGTGGAATCTCTTATGGCCAATCCCCCCCTCACATCACTCGCAACTCACCAAAACACACGTCATTCAGTTTGACAAAAAAATTAACAAAAATTTTGCATATAAACAGTTGCTTACCTCATATATTTGCCAAGATCATATATAAATTGTTTGACATTGTTGTCAAATTTTTCTGGGAGAGACAGAGGTAGGACATATTGTAACCATAAAAAGGAATCATTATTTGTTTCCAACTAACACACCTTAAACATCAGAATACCAACAGAAACGCCTTAAATGTCGAAGGTCTGGCAGTTTAATAAATGATGTCGATATACTAGTGGTTTAACATCTAAATACCAACGGTTTAATGATAACCATCAATCGACTAACGAACACGAGCTAATTTTTAAAACTATAATAAAAAAAATTATATTTTTAACAAGTATTTTTCGACAGTCTGTATTTTTAAGAAATTGATATATTACAGGACAACAAGAAGCAAGAAGAGGTAAATATAGTGTTATCTATATTTTGTTCTAAATGCAAGAAGCACCCACTAAGGGATGGTCCATTAAACAATGTTGACACCCGCAACATTTGTGAACAATACCATGCTACTAGCAGCTTCCCATCCTTGCTAGGGATTAAGGATATATATCAAGGGACTAACAATGAAGCAGAATAGAATTGTTTTATTGCATAGAAGTGACCTTAGCAGCCTCTCCCTCTAGATATGATCCAATACCCTTCTTAGTTTTATAATACTTTTTGGACTAACCAACACATGCAATACCCCTCTCTGCCATGGTATTCTTCCATGCCATGGCCACCTCAACCAATCCAAGGATATTAAGGGCCAAAAGGTTAGAGGGGTTTCTTTTATTGAACCCAATATCAATCCACCCTACAATTTGCACAGCAACATTTCCAAGTGACTTGGCAGCAATAACAGTTGCAGTAATTGTAGTTGGTCTTGCTAGCAATCCTCTACCGAGGCCACAATTACCCTCCCATCCAATCACTAATCTAAATAATAAAACAACTCAGTCCGCTTACAACATTGAGTTGTCTATATTTCCTACCTATTTCCTCAACCTTGATTATGTTCAAGACATACATTTAAGATCAAGGAGAATCCTTAATCATGCTACCTCTCCAATCATCAAAGAGGATGATCTAGAAGAAGTGTAAGATACCATGGGAAAAACTTATATGCATGATCAATCTAATTCACCAAGCACACCACAACCACTCCTCTAAAAGATTTAAAATAAAGCAACAATTCGGGGTTATGAAACTTCCTCCCTATCCAGAGAGGTTAAGTCTATATAAACTTATGACCCAAACTAGGTTTGACCTTTTATAGGAACTTACGAATGTATATGTTAAGATTACATTGTTTCAATCAATCTAGGACGTGCCATTTATGCTAAATTTTTTAGATAATTATGCCTAAAGAAACCTAGTAGGGAGAAGAAGGATCCTCAAATGGTCCAGGTGGTTGGTCAATTAGTGGATATAATGCTTGGGAAGGTTTTTACTACCACGTATATTGACCTGGGAAGCACTATTGTTGGTGTCTTCATTAAAAATATTTGAATGCCAAATACTTTAATCAATATAGGGGATGCCATTAATGTCATGACTATAGAGACTATGAAAAAGGTAAAATTATCAAATTTAAGGTAAACTCATATGGTCCTTCAACTTGCGGACCAATCCAATGTTAAACATGAGGGTATCCTAGAAGACATTATGTTTTCCATGGATTCTTGGGAGTATCTCGTAGATTTCATGGTCTTGCAACCAAAATCTAACCTTGAAGGCTATCCACTAATCCTAGGAATACGATGGCTAGCTATTGTTGATGCCTACATCGGCCGCAGATCAAGAGATGTGACGATATCCCAAGGGAATTCAATCAAAAATATCACCTTGTATCTACCTTCCAAACCTAGTAATGTCTTGATATACCTCTTTGGGTATAAACCAAAGACATTGATTAAGAGATTATTTCATACATACTCACTTTATACCAATTAGTATTATATAAATAAGAGAGTAGGGTAGATTTGATCAATATTTTTATGCTTATGGATATTATTATGGAAAGACCTATGTGTTATTTTTATACTCGACGTGTTTCGGACTATGAAGATTAGTTCATCTAGAGGAGAAAGAATAATTTTATCATAGATCTGAGTTTATTGTAGTGGCATTCTTTCACATTTTTCAATTACATCTTGCTCTCCAACATCCAATAAAATTGTTCAATGGATACTATTTCCTTACAATCAGACTATATACCTATTCATTTTGTGTTATGACAAAATTCTCCATCCATAATATGGAGCTCAGTCCAGGAAGGATGTTGAACATCAACTCTGGGTTGGATCCTCTATAGAAGGAACAATTGTTAACCTTGCTTAGGTAACATAGTGGTGCATTCACTTGGGAATACATTGACATGATAGGCATTCATCGTGACTTATGCACTCGCCATATTTATACGAAAGATGAATCCCAAACTATTCCAAAACCCTAACGTCAAACGAAACCTACAATGCGAGATATACTGAAGGAAGAATTGTGGAATTTGTACAATGTTAATTTTATCTATCCTATTTCCAAAAGCCAATAGGTAACACCATTAATAATTATTCCTAAGAAAATTGGGAAATCGTGAATTTCAATTGATTATCACAAACTTAGCAAATCCACTCTAAAGGATCACTTTCCATTACCTTTCATAGATCAAGTCTTAGATACATTGGTAGAGACAAAGTAATTTTCCTTCCTTGATGGATTCAATGGATATACTTAGATCTAAATCGCCCCTAAAGACCAATACAATACTAGTTTTACCTATTTACAGGGAATCTTTTCCTGTCGAGTATTTCCTTTTGGACTCTGCAATGCACACGTAACATTTCAGAGGGATGTTCTTGGTATATTTCTTGACCCGATACATGAATGTGTTGAGGTATATATGGACTTCATCATCTATGGAGATACATTTGAAGAATATTTGAATAACTTGGTTAAAGTGCTTAAGATATGTAAAGAAACTAATCTATCCCTCAACCACGAGAAGTTTCATATGCTCTTAATTGAAGGGATCGTTCTCAATCATCATATTTATCTTATAGGCATAAAGGTGGACTCTACAAAGATCAAGGTAATATCCATGTGTCCTGCACCTAAAACTCAAAAAGATATTCATGGATTTTTAGGATATGTTGGTTATTATCGTAGGTTCATTGAAAATTTTACTTAAACAGCATCTCTTTTATTTACCTTACTTCGAAAATATACATAATTATATTGGACTAATCAGTTTCAAATTGATTTTGAATCCCTCAAGAAAAAGTTGTCTAAATTGTTAGGATATTTAGACACTTAGGAGTTAGTTAAGATCAACTTGTGTAATATATCCGTTAGGTAAAGTGTGTTTCTTTAGTATGCATTAGTATGCATTTGTAAATACTTAATCCGACGGTCATGATATGTTCCCGACATAGAGTGATCCAACGGCTCAACTTCTCTTAGATCATACCTACCCTTGATCCATGGCTTAACACCCGATTGGTCCATAATCTCTATTTAAAGAGCATGGGGGGTCATTGGAAAGTTGATCGATTATGAGAAGCTCATTTGTAACTTTATTTCTTTGCATAATAAATTGTCCCATGGAAGCTATTTGGCTGGGGCCGTGGAGTGTTTCCCTCACGAGGGTTTAAACCACGTCAAAACATAAATCGATCTATGATATGTTTGTGTGAATTGGTTGCTCTAGGTGTTCGGTCTTTTGGGAGTACCCTGTGTACCCGAACATGGTATCAGAGCTTTTATGAAGAATCGCTTCCGGTTATGATCTAGATCTTGAACTGTTGTTGCCGAAACTTGAAAGGGTTTCTGGTTCTGGTATTTATGTGCATTTATGGGCTATGGGAGGTGTTCCATTGCGTCTGGAGCGCCGTTTCCATTGGGAAATAATTTTCGTTTGATCAAAAACAGTTCCCGATTGCTTCAGAAACACGTATTTCATCATATCTGAAGGTATAATGTTACAATGACGCTTTTTTTATTTATGTTTTAAAGAGAAAAAAAATCATATTTTATCAGTTTTTATTATTAAATTTTTTTTTAGTTTCGGATTGTTGTTTTTCCTGTCTGCGTGTGCTCTTTTCCTTGTGCGATCTCGACGAATTAGAAACAGAAAGGGAAAGGGTTTTTCTTAGCTACGTATGCTCTTTGCCGTGCACCTTGTGCGATCTCGGCAAATCAGAAATAGAGAGAAAACATAGAATTTCCAGGCAAGCTAACGAGATTTAACCCCAAAAGTGTGGAAAAGTTTTTTTGTTTCGGTTTGTGGTGTGATTTGCAGGAAAAAAGGCAAGCATGGAAACTGAGCAAGAAAAGTAAAAAACAAAACACTTCCTCTTTCCCATATTTTACATACTTTTTAATCTAGCTCACTTGGTTCAAAATTGCTTTATTCCTTAATAGGTCTTGAGTTCAAGTCTTAGGAAGTCACTTTTAAAAGAAAAATGCATGCAATTTCTATTTTCAAGCTACTTTATTATAAAAGTGCATCTCACTTAAATAATAAAAAATAAAAATAAAAAATGAGTCACTTAAGTTCCTTTTTATTGTTGCACTATTTAAAGTAACATCATTGTAAAAGTGAAATCACTTATTTTACAAAAGTGATTCACTTAAAGCAAATTTCTTGTAAAGTGATCGTCAAAGGTTCATCTTGGGAAGAGCCGGGGTCCTTTTTTTTAGCTGGTCATTCTCTATCTGCCATGTCACTATTGGGAACATCTTCAACTTTTTATTTGTTCAAGCATAACTTCATCATACGGAGTCAGTTTTCAGTGCCGTTTTTTTTTTAACTGCCTATTTTTTCGAGCTCTTCACATCCAGACTATTGGTTTTTGTTTTTATAGCCATTAATTTGCAGTATGGCCGCCCCTTGTGATATTCTACTTACCAGTTCCAACTATTTCTCATGGAAATCCCGTATGGAGGATGTTCTACAAAGTAGGGGACTTTTCAAAATTACCTCAGGGAAAGAAATAGAACCCACTGATGATGACAAGAAAATAAAATGGTCAAATAGATGTGACGAAGCTCGTGGATTGATTGGGATGTCAATCTTTACTGATTTGCGATTCCACATATCTGGAATTGATGAACCTAATGTTGCTTGGGACAAGTTGGAATCTATGTTTGGTAAACACAATGAAATTCGAGGTCACCAACTCGAAAATGAGTTGATTTCTTTAAATCCAAGTGATTTTTCATGCATACAAGATTATTTCTCTTAGTACAAAACTCTTAAACTCTTATGTAAAGAATGCAATATTAAGAGGAAAGACAAACAATGCATTTATCATATTATTTCCAAGATTGGACCTGCATATTATGTTTTTGTATCTACATTTTACTCCATGAAAGAATCCTTGAATGCAGCTAGCTATCAAGAGCCTAGTCTTGAATCATTTTGTGATTCCTTGATTAGAGAGCAAGATAATCTCATCCATATTGGAATAATTAACAATGCAGATACATCTGGGAAATCCTTATTGTCCCAACATAAAGAAAAGTCCAAGCCTCCCAAGAAACAAAATTTTTGCAATAATAAGTCAAACAAGGGTCCCAAACCCTCTCAGTCAGCTCCTTCTTTAAAAAATGACAAAGGATCCAAGCCAAAAGGCAAGAAGACTAAGCATCATTGCAACTATTGCGGGAAAGATAATCGTGATGAATCTAAGTGTTTCAACAAGATGGCAGCCTTGGAAGTAGCAATGAAGAAGCACCACATCATCCTAGATTCACCTTCAAACTCTACCTCTCATGGACATGCACTTTGTGCTTCTGGTTATTCTTAGTGCATCTTCTTCTACTACTTCAAATGAATGGCTCATTGATTCTGGAGCATCTTATCATATGGCTAAGGATCAAGCCATCTTTTATACTATGCATGAATGTAACACCAAGCAAATATTTGTTGGTGATGATAGATCTGTAAGTGTTGTAGGAGTTGGGACAGTTCCAATAGATAATGGTCATTTTAGTGATGTACTATGTGTTCCAAGAATTTCCTGCAATTTGTTATTAGTCTATCAAATCACTCATTCTGGTGAAGGTAAAACTGTGACATTTACACCTCACTAAGTTGTAATCAAGGATTCTAAAGATCCTCAACAGGTCCTAGCTACCGGAATTGTTGATGATATTACCAGGTTGTACAAGTTTAACAACTTTGGGTCATCACATTTTCATTCAGTTTTTGTTGCTCATAGTGATAACTTGAGCAAAATTTGGCATGAGCGATTTGGTCACTTAAATTATTGCTCATTGCAACAACTATGTAAAGACAATATGGTGACAGGTCTTCCGATGGTATCTTGCAGGGATGGTGTTTGTTCCAGTTGTGTACTTGGAAAACATCATCGGGACAGTTTTGACAAACGTGCCTCTTGGCATGCCTTAATTCCCTTGGAGCTTGTGCATAGTGACTTGTGTGGTCCTCTTCCATCTGCTTCCTTTTCTGGTTTCAAATATTTCTTAACTTTCATTGATGATTACACCAGACGCACTTGGGTTTATTTCCTAAAACTTAAGAGTGAATTATTTAACATGTTCTTGGCCTTGCAAGGCCCTTGTTGAAAAACAATCTGGTCATCAAATTGTTAAGTTAAGATCTGACAATGGAGGAGAATATGTTAACAAAAAGTTCACTACTTTATGCACTAAACAAGAAATCCAACAACAACACGTTGTTCCATATACACCACAACAAAATGGTGTAGTTGAACGGAAGAACCGCACTTTAAAATAAATGGCTACTTGTATGATCCAATCTAAGGAACTAAGTCTTCAATTTTGGGCTGAAGCCATTAATTGTGCAAATTACATAGTTAATCGCACCCCCACTAAAGCATTACAAGGTATCACACCAGAAGAAGCATGGAGTAAAATTAAACCAGATGTAAGTCACTTCCGTGTGTTTGGTAGTGAAGCATGGGCTCACATTCCGGATTAAAAACGGAAAGCATTGCAGCCTAAAAGTGAAAAGTGCATATTTGTTGGATATTCTGAAGATGTAAAAGGTTATAGAATTCTTCAACCACATTCTCATGATGTAATCATTAGAAGAGATGTTAAATTTGATGAAAATATGTTGGCCTACGAGCCTAACTCGGCGATTGTGCCATCTTTGGCCTACAAGTCTGATTCGGCGATTGTGCCTTCTTCTTCTTCTTCTTCCAACTTCCTTGACAGGTTTCCAACTCCAGTTTCTGATGACGACAATGAGGATGAAAATCCACCTTGTTAATTTTCAGTATTAAATCACAATACTATAGGATCTTTGCTGAGAGAATAACATCTACAGTATATCAATGCATGACAATCATAGTATGACAAGCATCACAAGCATCACAAGAATCAAAAGCATAGAGACAAGAGACACAGAGTTTCCGTGGGGAAAACCCTAAGGTGAAAAACCCCACAAACTTCCTCAGAGATAGAGAGAGCAATGGCTCAACCAAAATACAACCAAATAATACAGAGATAGTCTCCTAGCAGATGATCCTCCTCCTCCTCACTAGTGCGCCACTTTCCAGAGAGATAGATATATACTTTTCCGAGTGAGTAAAATAGAGATCTCCTATCTCTATTTATACTCACCTTTTTGCCCAGTGACCTACTGGGGCCGACTTGTCTACTTTAGTACATCCACATTATATTATATATTAATTAGGGCCGACCCCATAAGGTGGTCTAATAACCCATCGGCAAGTACTCACACTTGCGACACTTGTCAATCCACATGACGACACTTCCTTATAGAGGAATAACACATCTCTTATAAGGGTACAATAAATATACATATAATATACTGATGAAATACATTCCGAAGTTACATATACATCAACACTCCCTCTTAACAAGGAAGGTATTTCTCGACACAGATTTGCTAGACAAGTCTTCTTCTCTGGATCATCATCATCGATGCATCGTCATCGTCATCGTCACTGCTGCTGCTATCTCGTCCAATCTCTGTCTCTACTCGTCATAGGAAGTTCTACAGAGCCAGTCCTTTTTCATACTGGATGTAGGCCCACCACCTGCAGGTCTTCATCATCACTGGCCATACTGTGGAATCCTCAGGACTTTTACGTGCGTCACAAAACCTCGAAAGAGCATCCCAGGATATTACGGGTACACAACTCCAACCTGTAGGATCTCCCAGGGCGCTATTACATGTGACCCCACCACAAAACCTCGAAAGAGCATCTTAGGATGTTACGGGTACACAACTCCGACCTAAGATCTCCCAGGGCACAAATTACATGTGGTCCACCACAAAACCTAGCAAGAGCATCTCAGGATGTTACAGGTACACAACTCCGACCTGAGATCTCCTAGGGCACAAATTACATGTGGTCATGGCAAAACCTCGCAAGAGCATCTCAGGATGTTACGGGTACACAACTCCGACCTGAAATCTCCCAGGGCCCAAATTACATGCCATAGGACAAAACCTCGCAAGAGCATCTCAGGATGTTACGGGTACACAACTCCGACCTGAGATCTCCCAGGGCAACGAATTACATGTCCTCCCAGAGCAATGTCTCGAAAGAGCATCCCAGGCTGTTACGGGTACACAACTCCGACCTATAGGATCTCCCAGACATGCTCATCTGCACAACCTGATCCACGGCCACAGAGTATCAACCTGATACTCACCATACATCATCCTGATGTACTCATGATCGTCATGATCATAATCACTGCAACGTCCTGCTGCAAGTCATCTGGAGCAACATCCTGAAGCTCGTCATCCATGATCGTCCTGATCATCAATGCAACATCCTGCTGCATGTCATCTGGAGCAACATCCTGAAGCTCGTCATCCATGATCGTCCTGATCATCAATGCAACATCCTGCTGCATGTCATCTGGAGCAACATCCTGAATCTCGTCATCCATGATCGTCCTGATCATCACTGCAACATCCTGCTGCATGTCGTCTGGAGCAACATCCTGAAGCTCGTCATCTATGATCATCCTGATCATCACTGCAACATCCTGCTGCATGATCTACCTGATCATCAATGCATCTTCCTGATGCATACCAAGTATCATACATGATCCTCCTGATCATCAATGTATCCACCTGATACAAATATATGATACATATCATCATACATGATCCTCCTGATCATCAATGCATCTACCTGATGCATACCAAGTATCTATCTGATACATATCATCATACATGATCCTCCTGATCATCAATGCATCTACCTGATGCATACCAAGTATCTATCTGATACATATCATCATACATGATCCTCCTGATCATCAATGCATCTACCTGATGCATACCAAGTATCTACCTGATACATATCATCATACATGATCCTCCTGATCATCAATGTATCCACCTGATACAAATACAAATACATGATACATATCACCATACATGATCCACCTGATCATACAATGTATCCACCTGATACATATACAGATACATGGTCCAAGCATCCAACATGATGCATAAACAATACATACACATGATCCAACTGATCATATCCTGCATCCAACATGATGCGTACATACATACATAAAATGATCCAACTGATCATATCCAGCATCCAACATGATGCGTACATACATACATAAAATGATCCAACTGATCATATCAAGCAGAAACTAGAACATCATCCTGATGCTCATCATCCAGCGCTTACATCCACAGCCATGTGAAGGATCCTCCTTCCAACATGCTTGGAATGGCTTCAGCAAATGTGTCCATCACTTCTTCCTCGAAGTGTCCTCGATCTGAATAACGCCAAGCCTCTCTCTGAAGTACTCGAACTTCACCCTGGCTAGTGGCTTCGTCAGCACATCTGCAATCTGCTCGTCCGTCGCAACATATAGGAGCTTCACAGCTCCTCTCTGCACCATATCCCTGATATAGTGATATTTGATCTCTATGTGTTTCGACCTGTCATGAAACACTGGGTTCTCGGACAGCTTCACACATCTCTGGTTATCACAGAAGATACCAGTAGCCTCCAACGGGAGATCAAATAACTCAGACAGTAGCTTCCGTAGCCATACTGCCTCACAACTAGCTGAACAGGCTGCAACATACTCTGCCTCAGCTGTACTCAGTGCTACGCAGGACTGCTTCCTGCTAAACCAAGAGATCACACCTGATCCCATACTGAAGCAACACCCAGATGTGCTCTTCCTATCTGCAGCACTGCCATCCCAATCTGAATCAACATAACCCTGCAGGTTAAACTTTTGATTCTCCTCATACCTGAGCCCATAATACACTGTACCCTTCAGGTACCTCAGAACATGCTTTACAGCAACTAGGTGAACACTCCTCGGATCCGTCAGGAACTGGCTCAATGTGTTCACATCAAAGTAAATGTCTGGTCTCGTGTTCGTCAAGTACATCAAGGACCCAATCATCTGATGATACAAAGAGATATCAACCGGCTCAGATGAAGCATCACATAGAAGCTTCAGATTCGATGCCATAGGTGTGGCCATGGCCTTGCAATCCATCGTCCCAAATCTCTTCAGGATATCTACTGTGTACTTCCCTTGACCAAGGAAGATCCCACCTGCATTCTGCCACATCTCCACGCCAAAAACAAATAGTGCATCATCCCCAAGTTCTTCATCTCGAACTCGGTAGTAAGCTTCCGCTGCGTGTCGGCAATCAATCTATCTTCACCATACCAAGTTCTGCACATATATGATTTCCTATTATGTGTCTCAGAACGAAGTGGCTGCTTCTTCTTCAACTACACCATTCAAGAAAGCTGTCTTGAATCCATCTGGTGTATCTTCTATTTCATCACTTTTATGTTTCTCTATGCTGCCATCTGCAACATGCTTGATCTGAAAGTTCTATTTGGAAGTCACAACAGACTTCCCTTTAGCTCTTGGGATCGCATCCCAGACATCATTCTTCATGATCGACGGATCATGGTATTTCATTTCTTCATCCCAGATCCTGGGAATTTCAATATCTTCAATAGATATCTTTGTTGCTGGAACAAATGTTGTAGTCCTTTTTGTAGGTGAAGATATACGGTCTTTCCTACAAAACAGATTAAATTGCATGATTAGAAACAACTCATAATTTTCAGAACAAATTCTTACACATGAAGAAATATGTCATACAGTCATGCAGTCATGCAATTATCTTAGCCAATGCTTCAATACAACATTTATCCATATCCCGTAACTTTCTAGATGCCTTCCAATCTCTACCAGAACATTGTTAAGAGTGTGCACAACTCCCAACATGTCAGCAAAGAGGTTTCATTCTAGATAAGTAGCAATGGAATGTTGTACAGTGCCATAGGCCACTTACCCAACACATGCATATTAGTAGTATACTGTTCATTAATTCAATCATTCTAATATGCACAATACATATCCTAAGTCTATGAGCATATACATCATTGAACAATTTTATTTAAGCAAACAAATATGCAAGATAATTAAAATACTTATCTTTGTTTGTTTGTTGGGTGGACTCCCTCTGAGTCTTTTCTTCCTTGCAGGAGCTGCTGGAGTCCTTCTAAACCTTCTTGTTGTGGAATGTAGAGATATGGACAACTCCCTCTGAATATCTGCACCCTTGCAGAAACCACTGGAGTGTGCTCCCTCTTGATCTTTGCTTCCTGGATTACCTGTTCTTGAACTCATATTCATCCTTGGTCCCTATGCATGCTTATTAGTATCATGATTGTGTTATCCTTGTAAAATCATACATTCATTAAAACACAATAATCTCAAGTATGTATAGTCATGATCATTTCAAACAGAAATAATAAGCATTAGCATTCAAGGTTTATATATAGGACTCTTATGGTTAGACATATCATAAGAAACATAACATGTCTAAACCTGTAATTACTCAAACCTATGACTCTTCTGGTTAGTCATATTATTAATTAAGGTAAGACACATAATATGCATATGCCCATGATTATTCAAACTTATGACTTTATGAACAATCATCATCAATCATGCCATGCATACTTATATGATAGATCCTATGATATAAGAAACACATACCTGGTCACCATATTTGCTAGTTATGTCTAGCAATGTGTTCTTGTTCTCTTCAATGACCTGCATAACTCATTAGTTAACTTTTGCAAAAACAAATTATACATACCTCTATGTGATCCATGGCTATGGATGAATCTTTGTATTTATGTCACCATGGCATGTTCAGGTTGTCCCTTCAAATTGTACAAACCTCCCTCTTGCTTTCCAATCACTACTGCATCATCTATGGTCTTTCCCTTTGGCCACATTAGGACCTAGCCATCCACAAATGCAACCCTCATACCTTTTGCATCTAATGCAGAAATGGAGAGTAAGTTCTTCTTGAGCCCAGGTACATAAAGTACTTCCTTCATCTTCAATGATTTTCCAGAATCTAGGTTGTAGGAGGCTTCACCACTTCCTTTGATTGGGTATTGATAATCATCCCCAAGTTTCACCTTATGGGGTGATTCATGTTCAGAAAGGTTCACAAATGATTCCTTGAACCCAGTCATGTGTTTGGAAGCCCCACTATCAATCAACCAATCATTACATCCATGGGAGATGGTACCTGTAAGAGCAGAAATTAGAACATATTCTTCTTCACTTGATGAGTCATCATCACTACTACTTTCTGCCCTAGCCTTCTTCTTTGGAGGTTCATCATCTTCGGCAGCATGGGCATGAAACCTTCTTTTGCTACCTTTCTTCTTCTTACTGGAGTTGTTCTTATTATCCCTTTTGTTCTTGGGACAATCTAAAGCAAAGTGACCCTTCTCATTGCATGTGAAGCATCTTAGGTCCTTCTTATTCTTTTGATGGAATCTTTTGGGGTGAGGGTGATCCTTCTTGGTTTTGCTTCTTTTGGTGTGAGCTGCAAGAGCTTGATCTTCACCTCCCATCTTTTCCTCACGAGCTATAAGCCTAGCTTCTTCTTGAGAACATTCTTCCCGAAGTCTATTGAAGGAGATCAACTTCTTCCTTGCACAAATTCCTTGAATAAAGGAATCCCATGACCTGGGTAGGCCATTTAGAGTGGTCATCACCACTTCACCATTCTCCACCATTTCATCTACTGCTTCTAATTGTTCCTTGATCTGAGAGACTCTTGAAAAGTAGGATTGAATGGTTTCCCCATTCTGAAACTTTACTGCTTTCAATTGGTTCCGCAGGGTCATCTTCCGATTTATGTTCTTTCCTTCAAATAGCTTGGTCAAAGATTCAAACATCTCTTTGGGTGTCTTGAGAGAAGACACATGGGGTATGAGATGGTCTTTGATAGAATCAGCAATGATTCTCTTTGCCTTGACCAAGTTCTTCTTGTGCAATACCTTGGCCTCTTCATCCTCTGGGATAGGGATGTCTTCTTTCACATATGAGTCCAACTCATTCTCTTCCAGGATTAGCCCAATCCTATACTTCCAGGCTTGGAAGTTATCAGCCCCTTCAAGCTTATCCTCAAGCTTGGTGTGAAGAGACATCTTTAAGAGTACTTCAAATGGAAATAGAAAAGATTTAGAACTTACCACTTGAAGTGCTGAAAACTGGATCTGGTCCCGGATTAGGGTTTGTCAGAGAAACCCTAAAAATTCAAAATGTGAATTTCAAAATTCTGAAAGGATAGAAAGATGCGCCTTGGAGAGCTGATCAGCCTAGTACATTTAGAATTTGAGATCAGCAAAGTCTTGTCCTTCAAAATTGCCTTTTTGTCCTCCCGGGTTCACTGGGGAGAGCCCTGAATTAGGGTTTGAGTTTCCCGGAGATCTACCCAGCCAAAAATCTCGATCCAAAGCTCCAACCTTCGATTTTTGCAAGGAGCTTCCAGCTGTACCTTCAGTTTCCAGAAATTCCTATTTTTGTGGAAACCCTAATTTTTAGGGCCAAATCTGAAAATGCTCGGAACTGAATTCTGATTGGACAGATAGATGCGCCTTGATGAGTAGATCCAATCTACTATACTGAATTTCAAAAATCTGTGGAGAGAAACCCAATAAACAAGGAATACAAGCTTCCGTCACTGCAAAATGTCTTCTTCTCAGTTAAGCTCTGATACCATGTTAATTTTCAGTATTAAATCACAATACTATAGGATCTTTGCTGAGAGAATAACATCTACAGTATATCAATGCATGACAATCATAGTATGACAAGCATCACAAGCATCACAAGAATCAAAAGCATAGAGACAAGAGACACAGAGTTTCCGTGGGGAAAACCCTAAGGTGAAAAACCCCACAAACTTCCTCAGAGATAGAGAGAGCAATGGCTCAACCAAAATACAACCAAATAATACAGAGATAGTCTCCTAGCAGATGATCCTCCTCCTCCTCACTAGTGCGCCACTTTCCAGAGAGAGAGATATATACTTTTCCGAGTGAGTAAAATAGAGATCTCCTATCTCTATTTATACTCACCTTTTTGCCCAGTGACCTACTGGGGCCGACTTGTCTACTTTAGTACATCCACATTATATTATATATTAATTAGGGCCGACCCCATAAGGTGGTCTAATAACCCATCGGCAAGTACTCACACTTGCGACACTTGTCAATCCACATGACGACACTTCCTTATAGAGGAATAACACATCTCTTATAAGGGTACAATAAATATACATATAATATACTGATGAAATACATTCCGAAGTTACATATACATCAACACACCTCCACCTGCTCATGTTCCTCCAGTTGCACCAGCACAAGTGATTCCTTGATGGGTCCATTCAACATGTGAAGCAGCTGGTGATCTTGCCGGTGATCCTAGAGATCAACGTCGAACACATTCTCAGTTTTAGTGAGCCCCTTCTCTTTTGGCTCAAGTTTCCGAGAATCATGATCTAGAAACCTTTGCAGAAGCTTCAAGAAATCCAGATTGGGATGCAGCTATGGATGAAGAATATCGTTCCTTAATGGAGAACGATACTTGGGATCTTGTACCTCTTCCAAAAGGAAGAAAACTTGTCAGATGTAAATGGGTCTACAAAACTAAGTATGCATCAGATGGAAGTGTTGAAAGACTTAAGGAAAGGTTAGTTGCCAAAGGTTTTTCCCAAATTGAAGGGATTGGCTACAATGAAGCCTTTGCTCTTGTCGCAAAAATGAACTCCATCTGCCTTGTTCTTTCCCTTGCAGCCTTACACAACTGGGAATTCCATCAAATGGATGTCAAGTCTGCCTTCTTACATGGTGATTTACAGGAGGAAATTTACATGGAACAACCTCCTGGATATATTCAAAATAACTCTTGTCTTGTCTACCGCCTTAAGAAATATTTATATGGCCTTAAGCAAGCTCCTAGAGCTTGGTATGCCAAAATTGATAGCTTTCTCCTTGACACTAGTTTTTCTAGATGCCATTCTGACCCCAATGTCTATACCAAGAAAGTAGGAAACCATCTCGTCATACTTTTTCTATATGCTAATGACCTTATTCTTACTGGTAGTGACCCTAAGCTTATAACCCATGTGAAATCCAGTCTTAAGCAAAATTTTGAAATGTTAGACTTAGGACATTTGCATTATTTTCTTGGTCTCCAAGTCCTACAAACCAAAGAAGGAATCCTTCTTTCTTAGTCTAAGTATGCTTGTGACCGTCTTCGTTGCTTTCACATGGAAGATTGTACACCAGCCCCTTCTCCCTTCCAGTCTGGAGTCAAACTTTCTGCCACTTGTACTTCACCTGAAGCAGATGCCACCTTGTATCGTCAGCTTGTTGGTAGTCTCTTATACTTGACTCATTCCCGTCCTAACCTTTCCTTTGTCGTTGGTCATGTTTCCCGTTATATGCAAACACCTCATGAAAGTCACTGAAAAGTAGCTAAAAGAATACTTCGATATATTCGAGGTACAATTTAGTTTGGGATTCATTACAGTACAGGGGGGGAACCTTTATTGGTTGGTTTCACTGATTCAGATTGGGCCGGCGATCCTGATGATCGAAAGTCTACAGGAGGTTATGTTTTCAGTCTGGGATCTGGACCTGTCACTTGGGCTTGCAAGAAACAACAAGCTCTTTCTCTTTCTTCAGCAGAGGCAGAATATCAAGCCACAGTTAATGCCAATCAGGAAGCTTTATGGCTTCGACAGATCCTTTCAGAGTTTGGATTCCAGCAGCAGCAGCCTACTCCACTTTGGTGCGACAATCAAAGTGCCATCAAGCTTGCCAAAGATCCAATCCTACATCAACGCAGTAAATACATTGAGCTACATATGCACTTCATCAGAAATCTTGTTCATGATCGTGTTCTTGAAGTGCTCTTTTGTCCTACAGATGATCAAGTTGTAGACATCTTCACCAAGTCTCTTACAGAAGCGAAGTTTTCTAAACTTCGATCTATGTTAGGAGTTCAAGAACTTGTCATTAAGGGGGGAGAGGCTCTAATGCCTCCTTCCTTCTCCTAATAGTGTCACTTTTGTAAATCCTTCAATCCTATCCCAAGTTGTTCTTAAGGGGGGATGTTAGGATATTTAAACACTTAGGAGTTAGTTAAGATCAACTTGTGTAATAGATTCGTTACGTAAAGTGTGTTTCTTTAGTATGCATTTGTAAATACTTAATCCGACGGTCACGATATGTTCCCGATATAGAGTGATCCGACGGCTCAACTTCTCTTAGATCATACCTACCCTTGAT
Source organism: Larix kaempferi (assembly GCA_027924585.1). NCBI lineage: Eukaryota > Viridiplantae > Streptophyta > Pinopsida > Pinales > Pinaceae > Larix > Larix kaempferi. The sequence goes on along the minus strand of BSBM01001409.1, from coordinate 1,687,150 downwards.
CTGTGGCTTAGCACTCGATTTGTCCATGATCTCTATTTAAAGAGCATGGAGGGCCATTGGAAAGTTGATCGATTATGAGAAGCTCATTTGTAACTTTCTTTCTTTGCATCATAAATTGTCCCATAGAAGCTATTTGGTTGGGGTCGTGGAGTGTTTCCCTCACGAGGGTTTAAACCACATCAAAACATCGGTGTATCGATCTGTGATCTATTTGTGTGAAGTGGTTGCTCTAGGTGTTCGGTCTTTTGGGAGTAGCCTATGTACCCGAACATAAATCACTAGTGTTAAGGGGACCAAACTAGTCTTTTCCATTTCACATATCCACTTATGCTTCAAATACTATTATTAGGGCAGTACTTGGACAGAAAGAATATCACAATTCCTATACCATATATTTCATTAGTAAGAATCTTACCCCTATGGATTTAAACTATAAAGTCACTGACAAGGAATTTATTTTGATGGTATATGCTATTAAAAAATTTGGTCACTATATTACAAGGTATCATGTTTTCATTCATACTGATCATTCTTCCATTAGGTATTTCATGGAAAAACCTATCACTAATGGTAGAGTAACAAGGTGTTTACTACTACTGTAGAAAAATGAAATTACCATCCTTGTTCATACATATTTATGGTCATGATTTTGTGCTTGTTTGGCTGCAAAGGTAGAGAACACGGTGTTGAAAACAAACAGAACGCAACTTAGAAAATTCATTGGGATTGAGAAACAATGTGTGCAACCTAAAGATAATCAAGAATCATGGTACATAGAGAGAGAGAGAGAGAGATCAAATGTGGTTAACCTTTCTATCAAAACACTGGATGTTGACAAGGATTTAATGGTTATGAGAGCAAATAAAGGAAACACAACAATCGGCATGGATGCAAGCGAATGCCAAGCCAAAATGTACGATCAGCTATCAAAAATTGGTTGTTACAAGGAATTGGACAAAGACCCTAGTTCTAATGTCATTCGAGAGGTCAAAAAGGTTTAAATAATTCTACTCTAGATGAAGAACTGATGAAGAGACTGACTCCCAAAAACTAGATCATCCCTAGGATATGTGGACTCCTAAAATTCATAAAAATGGAATTTAGTTAAGACCGATTGTTAACACTATCATATCGTTAACTTATCATCTAGAAAAACATCTATCCAAAACCTATAAACCATTATTTGGGCAATCATTCTCTTATATCAAAGACTCGTCCCATTTCGCTGATAATATAAAAAATTTAAGAATGGATGAAAACGATATGCTCATAAGCTTCGACTTGGTCTCCCTTTAAACAAAATCTCCCATGGAATATGTAATCAAGGTAATAAAAGAGGTCACAAATGAAGAAATGTCAAATCTAATTAAAATTTTCCTAAAATAAACTTACTTTAATTTTTGCGGCAACATATACAAGCAGATGGATGGTGTGGAAATGGGTTCACCACTATCCCCAATGGTTGTGAATCTCTACATGGAGTATTTTGAGAAAAAATCTATTGATTCTCACACCCTAAGACCAGAGGATTGGAAACTATTCTTGGCTGACACAAACATCATATGGCCACATGGAAAATACAATATGGATAAATTTCCTACCCATCTAAATTTCCAAACATAGAATATTAAATTTACCTTGGAAACACAAGAAAATTATTGCCTCCCATTCCTTGATGTCCTAATCACGAAGAAGGGGGGCGGATATCTTGTGCATCAAGTGTCCAGAAAGAAAACACATATTGATAAGTACTTACACGATGAATCACGTCATCATCCTTCTCAAAAACTTGGAAACTTGAGTACTCTTTCCACTCGAATAGTTAGAATCTCTGATAAGCATCATCTTAACGAAGAATTTAGACACCTCTCAAAGGTTCTTCAAAAGAATTGTTATAAAATAAAGGACATTAACAAGGCATTCAGAAGAGCGCAAATATTGGAAACAAGAAACCAGGTCAACCAATAACATAGCACAAGGAAATTATTTATACCATATATCCAAGGGATCACTAACAGAATATCTAAAGTCTTAAACATAAAACAAATCAAGATTGTCTTCCACCCACCAAATTCCTTTAAAAACATGTTGGATAAAGCAAAAGATCTTATTGACCCCAAACTAATGAAAGGTGTCTACTTGATTCCATGTTCATGTGGTGATGTGTATATTGGTGAAACGTGCCAATCAATAAAAATGATATTAAATGAGAATTCCACATGTATCATGCATGACAAAACCAAAACACCGGTTGTTGCGGAATATTCATTAAAAACAAACCAACATATATGCGTCGATGAAGCCAAAGTTATCGCAAGAGAGGATCATTATAACACAAGACGTACACATGAGGCATTTGAAATAGAAAAGCATCCAAAAAAATTCAATAGGGATGACAATCTAATACTTAGCAAATCTTGGAAACTTGTCATTAACTCTATAAAAATTGAAATTTCCATTGACTAATCCTAAATTAATTGGGCCAGCATTCAAGGTTGTCTGACTCTAGTGGATGTTGGTGTTAATTAGTATTTAAATGGAATCATGTGCCTATTTTCCATTGAGATTGTCCTATCCTCTGCTAATGATGGACTCGACTAAAAAGAGTTTGAAACGCATTGAGATTATAAAAACTCACACTTGTCTCCAATATATGTTTTCAAAATCATTGATAAACCTGGGAAAGAATATGTTGGTGAACATTTTTTTTCATTATCAACTAACACTCTATGGTTTGTAGACATTTCTAATTACTTCGTTGTAGGAAAGATTCTGCCACATCTCTCACCAAAATCTAAACAAAAAATGATTATAAAACAAAGTGCTATGGATTCATTGATCCATGGCTACCTATTTTGCACTGGGATAGATCTTGTTATCCAATGTTGTGTTCAAAAGGATGAGGTATATGACATATTAAAAGTGTGTCATGATGACCCGTGTGGCAGTCACTTTAATGATAAACAAACCGCACACAAGGTGTTGCATTTGGGATATTACTAGCCTCCTCTTTTCCAGGATGCTAAACAATTTTGGGAGCTATGATAGTTGTCAAAGAATGGGACAACCCATTCAAGCCAATGTAATGCCACTTCAAACTCAACTCAGGTGGAGCCTTTCGGAAAATGGGCACTATATTCTATGGGACGTATCAGTCCCTCATCCAAACAAAAAGATAAAATATGTTCTTACACATAGTACGTCACCAAATGGGTTGAAGCAAAAGCACTTGCAAAAGACAAGGAACAAGCAATAGAATATTTTCTCTATGAGGAAATATTTGTCCGCTATGGATTACCATGAGAAATTGTTAGATTTAATGAATCTCAGTTTACCTCTAAACTTATACAATCTCTTACCAAGCAATATCATATTCGACATCGAACGTCCACAACATACTGAAAGTTTTCTGAGATTTCAACCCAACCCGGTTTTCAAGTCAAATATTCATTGTTTAATGCCCAACCCAGTTTTGTATGATGGCTGGAAACAACATATAATTTTCAGACTTAGAAAACACTGTTGAAACTCAAATTTATAGATAGAAAATTAAATATAGAATGTACACCATAAAAATTTCAAACTCAGAATTTTTGGCTAAACACCCAGGAAAAAACCACAAGGGGAAAACCTGTTAGAGAGAGAAAAATATTTATTACTTCAGAAAACTTCAATATATTAAAATTTACAGTCAAAATGCACTTATCTCAATCATTAAATTTCTCACAGAAAGCTGCCTCGAAATCTGTGCCTAGCTGTCTTGATTTCAATGCAAAACCAAGAACCTCGAAAACTGTGCATGTTGTCTCGGTTTCTATGCAGAAAATAGAACCTCAAAATTTGTGCCTGCTTCCTCAATTTCTATGTAGAAAAACAAAACCTCAAAATCTGTGCCAGAAAGGACAATCCGCACAGACTGTACAGTCCTCGAAATCTATGCCTGAATTTTCTTGATTTATGTATTGTGTACGGCCTCAATTTATGTGCCTATTGTATGGCCTCGCAATCTGTGCCACTGTACCTTTCTCCTAAATCAAGATTTGTGTTGTGCTGGAACTCTCACCACCTCGATTTCTGTGCTGCTCAATAAATGCTCATGAAGCTGCCTCGAAAATCATGCCCTCTCTCTTGCTCTCTTCTTCTCCAAAAAAAGTGAAATGAAAAATTCCTTTCCCTTGCTTTTTGAGTGAAGCCCTAGTGTGAGTGAATAGCCATCTAATCCAATGGCTCAGATTGGTTTAGATGAGTGGATGAGAATAAATGCTCTTTTCATTCTCATAAAAATTAATTTCACTCACCTCACTTAAATTTATCAAAAAGTAACTTTAATCCATAAAGTTAAATTAAATGCTCATCTCAAGTCATTTAATGCAAGGGTCACTTTATTTCCCCCTTTTAAGTGACTAAGGAAAAAGTCACCTAGGGGAACACTTTCCTAGGTACAAAATTCAACATTCCCTCTTACCGAGGAAGGTGTTCTACAGCACTCCCAACTTGTCCCTGAAGAAGACAAACTTGCCCCACACCGTGGATTTTGTCAGAATGTCTGCAACCTACTCATCAGTGGAAATGTGTTGTAACTCCACAGATCCTCTCTGAACATAGTGTCAGATGAAGTGGTATCTGATCTCTATGTGCTTTGACCTGTCTTGAAAAACTGGATTCTCAGATAGCTGGATGCAACTCTGATTGTCACAATAAATCACTGTGGGCCTCAGCTCCTAACCAAATAAATCTACCAATAACTTGTGAAGCCACAATGCCTCGCAACTAGCCTGATTGGTTGCCATGTACTCAGCCTCAGCAGAACTCAAAGCAATGGAATTTTGCTTCCGAATGAACCACGACACTGTTGTCGATCCCAAACTGAAGCAACAACTGGAAGTGATCCTCTGATCCATCACACTGCCTACCCAATCTGAATCTGTGAATCCAACCAAACTAACACCACTCGAACTCCTGTAGTCCAAACCAAAATCCACTGTCCCTGCAAGGTATCTCAACACATGTTTCGCGGTTGTCCAGTGCACTCTCCTAGGCTCCACCATGAACTGACTGAGATTGTTCACTGCAAAACATAAGTCTGGCCTGGTGTTGACCGGATATATCAATGAACCAATAAGATGACGATATAATGTAGGATCTACCAACTCTCCCTCAGAATCATGAAGCTGCTTCCAGTTGGCAATCATAGACATGGGCATAGGCCTGCAGTCCTCCATCCGAAATATCCTCAAAATATCTGCAGCATACTTTCCTTGTCCCAGGAAAATATGAAAAGGCTCCTGCCAAACCTCCATCCCCAAATAATAGTGCATCAACCCAATATCTGTCATCTCATACTCTAAAGCAATATCTCTCTTGAAATATGCAATGAGACGCTCCCCCCCTGTGATGAATAAATCATCAACGTACAACAGAAGAATGAGTGGATCCCCATGAACCACAATGAAGTAAAGATTGGGATCAACCTCACTCTTCTGAAATCCCATCGACATCAAATATGCATCAATCCTAGAATACCAAGCTCGAGGAGCTTGCTTCAGACCATACAAGGCCTTCTTCATCCTGCACACATGAGAATCCCTCCCATGAATCTCAAAGCCCTGAGGCTGCTCAAAATAAACCTCCTCCTGCAGAAGACCATTGAGAAATGCGGTCTTCACATCTATCTGGTGGATCTTCCAACTGCTGCCATGGAAATCACTGCTCTAATAGAAGAATATCGAGCAGCTGATGCAAAAGTCTCATCATAATCTAATCCCTCTATCTATGAAAACCCTCATGCCACAAAGCGAGCCTTGAACTTCTCCACACTACCATCTGCAACATGCTTCACCTTGTAAAGCCACTTGGAAGTCACCACTAACTTCCCCTCTAGTCTCGGTACAATCTCCCATGCATCATTCTTCATACTCTTCCACAATGGCATCTCTCCAAACTTGATGCTGAGCGGCCTCCTCAAAAGTATAAGGCTCTAACTCACGAAGACTAGCAACTAATGCCATACCCAATCTGTCAAGCATCACAACTGTCTAAATAGGCTCCTAGGGCCTACCAAATGACCCTGCTTCCTTCAAGGTATCGCGAATCCATTTAGTCTTCCTCTTCCCTGAAGGTGGCTCCCAAACTGGTCTGTCCTCATCTGAAGAACTTCCAGAAATAGATGGCCCAGCAACCTGTGAACTAGTAGATGATGAAATAGCCACTAGTGAACCCAGTGATCCAGAAGCTGCAACTGGTGAACCTGTGACCTGACATCCATAACCTGTCCCTGTAATACCTGCTAGTTGTACCACTGTACTGATAGAACCTGTGGCTCAGTCACTCCGGAAACTTGTAATCCAGTACTCTGAACTGAATATACCTGTGTCACCTAAGGTGTGGAAGCCCATGACTCCCCATACTCCAACTCTCTAGACTTCCTGAAGGCTCTCTCCTCCTCAAACCTCACTTCCCGCCTCACAACAACTTTCCTAAGAGCAGGAAGATAAATGCGGAAATCCTTCGAAGTCTCATCATAGCCCATAAAGATGCCTCTCTCTGCAGTGGGGTCTAACTTTGTCCTCTTCTTTGAAGGGACATGAGAGTAATTCAAGCAAACAAATATGTGAAAATGACCAACCTCGGGTTTCTTTCCTGTGTACATCTCCTCAGGATTCTTCCTCCCCAAGGCACACCGGGGCTCATGTTATGAAGGTAAACAGCTATACTACAAGCCTCTGCCCAAATAAATAAAGGAAGACTCTGATCATGAAGCATAGCTCTCGTTGCTCCCACAATATCCCTGTTCTTCCTTTCAGCCATTCCATTCTTCTTAGGAGTATATGGTACGGTCAATTTTCTATGTATGCCCTCCTGTCTGCAAAACTCATCGAAATCATTGGAGGTGTACTCACCCCCATTGTCTGATCTCAAAACCTGAATCCTCCTCCCTATCTGATTCTCCACAAGAGATTTGAACTCTTGGAAGATCTGCAAGACATCAACTAACTTCTTTCTCCTCAAGAAGTAGATCCAGGTTTTCCTAGAATAGTCATCAATGAAATTCACATTATACTCAAAACCTGTCAAGGAAACAGATGACATAGGACCACATAAATTTGAGTAAATCAAATCAAGTACCCTTACTAACCTACTGTCACTGCTCGAAAAAACAGTCTTGGGTAACTTTCCCAAAGCACACCCTCTGCATGCATCATTGTGCTATGTGTTGAACTCTAGTAGACCTATAACCATACTCCTCAACAATCTCAAAGTTGGATGATGCAAATGGGCCATCCTTCGATGCCATAGCTCGCAAAGCTCACTGCTGTTGTTGTGTGCCAAAGCATATTGGGGCTTAAATAAGAACTTGTATAGTTTCCCACATCTAAACCCAATGTCCAAAGCGATAGATGATCCTACAGTCTTAGGGAATATACGCACATGTCCATCCATGAAACAAATCCCAAGACCCCTATCCTCAATAGTAGAAACCGATACCAAGTTATTTTTCATCCTAGGGACAAACAACACATCTCTCAAAATCATAGGACTCATGGACTCCCTCTGAAAAGTAATGTTCCCACGACCAACTACTCTGACAATGGTGTCATCTCCCAGTACAACCTCCACATCTACACTTGTCTGTGAAAGCTCGGAGAACATCTCTCGAGCACCTGTCATGTGACTCAAAGCTCCACTATCAATATACAAAGTGTTGGTGGTATATGCACCCATCTAATGTCCAGTCAACAAAGAATACTCCATCTCAATATCTAAATCAGTGCTGGTAATAATAGAGGCTCTCTCTCTCTCTCAACATGTCCATCACAAAGAGAAAACTCTCTCTGAAATCTCTCTCCAAAATCATCAATCTCTGCTGAGGATGATGTCTGCTGCTTCTTCTTCTTCTTTGGACATTGTGAAGCATAGTGCCCAAATCCCTGACAAGCAAAGCACTTGACTTTTCTTAAGTCCTTCTTCTGTCCACCTTGCTACTGCTTAGCCCCACCCTACTTGGGGCCCTTCTTGGATTTCTTCTTTACTTTTGCAGTCAATGCCACATTCTCCTCATCCTCCCTACCATGTGAAGAGTTTCCCTACACAAGACCTTTCCTGCTCTCCTCCTGTACAAAATCATCCCACAGTCTATCCCAGGATGGTAATTTCTCCCTGCCCACTATAGCCTGCACAAAAACATCCCATGACTTGGTCGCACCATTCAATGATGTCCGCACTAACTCAATGGCTGAAACTACCTCCCCAACTACTGCAAGCTCATCTCTAACCTGAGATATCCTCGTAAGGTAGGATGTCACTCCGTCTGCGTTGTTCATATTTATACCCTTAAGCTTCTCTCTTAATACCATTTTCTGGTTCTCATTAGTGCTCTGGTATAAACTGTTCAAAGCATCCCACATTTTATATACATTGTATTTACCTGAAATATGTGGAATAATGTGGTCTTTAACTGCATCTAGAACAATTCTCATAGCCTTACTGTCCTCCTTGTTGAAATTTGCTAATGCATGTGCATCTGTAGCAACGGGAACCTGAATAGGTTTAGTTGTAGTATTATTTACCACTTCATCCCATAATTCATTTTCCTCCAAGATAAGCATTATTCTAGCCTTCCATGGAACAAAATTTCATGTCCCATCTAGCCTATCTTCCATCCTAAGTCCTGTAGCCATCTCACTGCCAGCTCAACAAGGTGTTGCCCACTGACAAAAGAATTCATTGACAGTCTGAAATAACTTTAGTTTTCTTCCCACCAAGCTCTGCTACCATGAAATTTTTCTGAGATTTCAACCCAACCCGGTTTTCAAGTCAAATATTCATTGTTTAATGCCCAACCCAGTTTTGTATGATGGCTAGAAACAACATATAATTTTTAGACTTAGAAAACACTGTTGAAACTCAATTTTACAGGCAAAAAATTAAATATAGAATGCACACCATAGAAATTTCAGACTCAGAATTTTTGACTAAATGCCCAGGAGAAAACCACAAGGGGAAAACCTGTCAGAGAGAGAGAGAAATATTTATTACTTCAGAAAACATCAGTACAGTAAAATTTACAGTGAAAATGCACTTATATCAACCATTAAATTTCTCCCAGAAAGCTGCCTCGAAATATGTGCCTAGTTGTCTCAATTTCTATGTAAAACCCAGAACCTCGAAAACTATGCATGTTGCCTCGGTTTCTATGCAGAAAATAGAACCTCGAAATCTGTGCCAGAAAGGACAGTATGTACAGATTGTATGGTCCTCGAAATCTGTGCCCGACTTTTCTTGATTTGTGTTGTGTACGGCCTCGATTTATGTGCCTGTTGTACGGCTTCGAAATATGTGTCATTGTACTTTTCTACTGCCTTAGGATTCATATTGTGCTAAAACTCTCACCATCTTGATTTTTGTGCTGCTCAATAAATGCTCATGAAGTTGCCTCGAAAATCGTGCCCTCTCTCTTGCTCTCTTCTTCACTCTCTTCTCCAAAAAAAGTGAAATGAAAAAAAAATTTCCTTTGCTTTTTGAGTGAAACCCTAGGTTGAGTGAATGGCCATCTAATGCAATCGCTCAGATTGGTTTAGATGAGTGGATGAGAATAAATGCTCTTTTAATTCTCATAAAAATTAATTTTACTCACCTCACTTAAATTTATCAAAAGTAACTTTAATCCTTAAAGTTCAATTAAATGCTCATCTCAAGTCATTTTATGCAAGGGCCACTTTATTTTCCCCTTTTAAGTGACTAAGGCAAAAGTCACCTAGGGGAACACTTTCCTAGGTACAAAATTCAACACATATCATCCACAAGCTAATGGTCAAGTTGAAGTCACAAATAGAGTCTTAGAGTCTATTCTAACCAATACTGTGTTGATTCACTCAAAGGATTGGTCCAATAGACTCCTCGAAGCTCTTTGGTCCTACAGGACTACATGGTGCAACACTACTGGATTCACTCCCTATGAACACATATATAGTAAGCATGTGGTATTTCCAATTGAGTTTGAAATAAAAACCTATTGATGCCTCGAAAACCATAGCATCAATCAGTAAGGGATTCTCCCCGGTAAGCAATCCCAATTAGATCGCTCACCATTTGGTGTGGGGAATCCATCCAGTTAACGGTTCTGGCTAACGTAAGATTTAAAGATTTATATCTTTTGCACCGGTTGCGGCCCAATCCATCGTTTATGTATTTTATTTTAAAGATGATATGCAAGTGCTCTAAACTAAATGCAGGTAATTAATCTAAAACTGTATAAGCAAATCTAATCTATCATTGCAAGGAGCAAACTGTAAGGATGAGCAATAAACTGAAAGAAACACCTAAAGATCAGACAGATAGCTATTTAATCATAAATATGCATTTCCAACAGAATATAAAAGATATCAAATATAGCTTTGATTCAATTAACACATTCCATTACTCATTTGAGATAAACATCTTTGTACAGAAAAATATGAGAACATTCATCACATAGAAGTAATTCATAACAGCAAGGAATGATCTCATAGTAATGTATAGATGACACAGTAATAATCCAGCAAACATTTAAGACATCCTTCAGGCAAAAACGCAGTCTCCCAGGCTTTCTTTAGGCAAAATTCAAATTCCTTATACATGCAGTAAAATAGTTCATGCACAAGACAAAAAATGTCTTTTCACCTGCCAAAAGTCCTTCTACTATTCTTTAATCATCTATATATAGCTTTACAAAATGCTCCCAGAGCTACCACATGTCCCTTTTCCCTAAATCTTTTAATTTCTTTTAAATTCCTTTTACAAAAATGGAATAATTCGTGGAAACCTTTCACGCAAAAGACAAAAAGAGACAGTTGTCCCTCTAACTTCACGACTTGACAATAGAAAGAGAAATTCTCAACGTATTGTGGCTGCCAAGTCAGCTTTCAAGTGGTGCTTCTGCCTCAGCTTGAGCCTTTGCCCCAGATGGCATCCCTTCCTCGGCCGATGCCTTTTCTGCTGCATGTTTATCAGCTTCTGCTATGTAGCTGAACCAGATGCCTGTGTCTCTTATAACAACATTGGCAGGGGCAAGGAGCATGATTTTTTTGGAAATCACATGCTTGTCTAGTTCTGCTTCAATGTCCTGCATTTCTACCAGTGCAGTTTGGAGAGTCTTGTGGAGCAAGCGGGCATGTATGGAAGGTAGTACGATACACTGATGCAGATCATCAGTCATTAGCACATCTATTCTCCTTACATATTCCATTTGGATGCCCAACTCATCTTTCAACTCAGATAGGCGTTGCTCTTTACTTGGAAAATATTCAAGAGTCTGGGGAATTGCTACTTTGCACCTCTCGTGAACTTCTTGAACCTTCTGATAGAGGCAGTTGCACTTTCCAACAGTTACCTAGATCACAGATATCAATTTTACACCGCAGCTCTTACAGAACTCCAAGAGGCCTATGTCTTCTTTAAAATCAACCACGGATTTGAAAATGAGGTGTTTGGGAAAATCCACCTTTCCTTCTCTCCATTCCATCTGTTTTATTATATCCTCCTTTACCCGTGTGTACTTTTTCTTGAGCCTAATAGCTTCGGAGTTAATCTCCTTCATTCTATCCACCATGGCCTTTAGCCTGCAAATCTCTTCAGTAAGCAGTTTCTATGACTCATGCATTTGCTTTAGTATGTCACAGGATTTTTCATGAAAGGGAGTCATGTCCATTGTTTTGTTATTTGCTTGTTCCAGCTGCTCGGCCATCAACTCCTTCTCTTCCTTTAATTGAATGATTTGGGCTTCGAAATCATTCTTCTCTCCTTCAACTATCATCATTTGAACTTCCAGGTGCTCTTTTTCCTCCTCCGGGTGTTGATAATTATCGGACAATTCCTTTTGATCTGACAAAAGGTGATTATATTTCTTTACCACGAGATCCCTATAGGCCTTCTCATTAACCACGGCGTGCTGCAGCATACAAGCCCTTTTCTTGGTTGCGTCAAACTCATTAACCATTTTGACCACATTGTCCTCGCTTGATTTCGCGGCATCTACAGTAGCAGATGTCATAGCCACAAGAGCCTTCTGTGTATTTTGCATAACAGTGGTTTCTCGCCGGGTAATGATGTCCGAGTTAAAAGGTTTCTTCAATCTTGTCTCTGACTTTAGCACAATGGACTTCCTTTTCTTATCATACACAAATTTATCCCACTGGAACACAGTATGATCTTTTGATGGAGTGAAAGGGATTAGTGGAAGATCGTCTATGGGGATGTTTTCTTGCGTGGGTGGGGTCTAAACCATCTGGGATCAGTCTATCTCCATATCCTACGTGCTAGACCCCTCATCTTGTGCATCTTCGTTTGCTTTATTTTCTTCTTGGGCCTTAAGCTGTCTTTCCTCTTCTTCGGCCTTAAACTGGTTCTCAACTGCCTCTCTTTCTTCTTGTGCTTTAGCAGCTTCCTCCATTCTTATATTTTCTAGTTCTTCGTCTCGGAGCCTCTGGGATTCTACCTCCTGGAGCCTACGAGCTTCTTCTTCTCGAAGCTTGTACTGTGTCCTGTAATTTTGGGCCCAAAGCATTTTATAAGCAGTGTACACTGGGGTGTTGGCCTGATCCCAAACGCAACCTAACTTTGGGAAAGGAAGCTTTGCCAAAATACAATCTATGAGATAGGATGACATGAAAAATTCTGACTTCTTTAGGATCAACCCTTCTTTTGCAGAGGCTGTGGTGGATGAGAGACTATCCGAGAGGATAGTTGCCCAATTAAAGACTGTTCCCTTGAATGCCACATAGTGAATTATGGGGACCCATTGTATCCTATAAACGGTTTTGTCAGTCATGCCAAAAATTCTACTTAACATAAGGGCGATCATTCGAAAAGGGGCCCTCAGGTTTTGGACCTCATACTTATCACTATCATTTTTCCTTAGTTGTTTTCCCGAGATTAACAGCTTTTTAGCCATTTCAAAATTATCCATCTTGAGCTGCCCAACCATTCGTCGTTCAGCAGCTGCTGAGGGAATGGTAACTTATAAGGTGCGCAATGTAGGTTGGATGGAATGAGGCAAAAACCTCTCCCTTGCTATCGGATAATACTCTTGTTTCAGCGTCTGCTTGTTCCAGGATCCATTTGATCACTTCTGAACAAGTACATCTTGGCGCGCTTCCATGATGTTTTGGTATAAGTATCCTTCTTATGGGCGCGTGGAAGCTTTAGATATACCAGAGCTTTTGATGTTTTGGTATAAGTATCCTTCTTCCAAGAGCACTCCAAGGACATCTTGGTCTCTTAACATGCGGTATATATCTCCCCACTTGGCTTCAGGAGGAACGCCTCTAACAGACTTGGTGTCCTCGAATAAATTTTCGACTCATGCCTCCTTTGGTTCAGTCATCTTTGCCTTCCTTTTGCTACCCTTCGGCATTGTGGGTTTCCCCTGTTTAATGTCCAAGCGTAAATAGACATAAGATCGTAAAATATACACATTAGATGAACATAACAACATGGCTCAAGTATATTTCATAGATATATCAAATAGCAAGCACCTTCAATAGCAATGTGTTGAAACATATAGGCAGGAATTAAGAGTTTGTATCAAAAACAGAACATCATGCTTCTTCCTAGGATGACAAGCAGGGTTGGGGACGATGCTACTGAAATCAAAATTGAGACAGGAGGCTTGGTATTTTCTTAATGAAAGCGTGAGTGAGGGGACAGGTAAGTGCGGCCCGGGAACGTTGAGTATTCAGGATTAAGGGATAGGAAGCGGGTTGAAAGGGCCGACGGTTACAAGCTTCAGTACATGGGGATGGCCAGACAAAATTTAGTAACTTGACTAAGGGCCATAGAACTAGTTGCGACGATGGCAATGTCGGGACTGGCTCAGTGACTAGCAACTGAAAAAGATAAACAAAAAATAAACGTTAGACAACCAGCTACCTGGAAGAGAATGATTGGTCCTGACGGAGGTTGACAGTGCTGCATCGTGGCTAAGCTGGAGCGGCTTGGCGCAGCCTCGAACGGGATTCTCTAAGCACAAAAAAATACCAATAGAAACTCTAACCGCCCAAGTCATATATATAATGGTTGACACGTGTGGGCACTTAATTTGGTGGGTGAGGCTTTATAACGGGGTTTTAAGGTGAGTACGGTAGGGTCTTTTCAACGCTTTTAGTCGGCGAGTTTGCCCGACGGTTTGCGGCGAAAACCTGTGAGTTTCAAGCGGAGTTGCAGCGAAACTCAATGATTTCGTCCGCCCGTTGCGGCGAAACTTCGCGAGTTTGTCCGACGTTAAATGACTTAGGGCCTTAACAAAATTCGTCCGCCTGTTGCGGCGGAACTTCATGAGTTTGTCCAACGTTGCAGCGGAACTTCATGAGTTTGTCCGACGTTGCAGCGGAACTTCATGAGTTTGTCCGACGTTGTGGCGGAACTTCATGAGTTCGTCTGACATTGCGGTGGAACTCGACGAGTTTACCCGGAGCAAAATGACTTAATGTTTTAACAAAACTCTATCCTCCCATTGCGGCAAACTTTGTGACTTGTTCCACCATTGCGGCGGAACTCAACGAGTTCGTCCGTTGTTTCGGATGAATTTGGTGAGTTTGTCTGAAACTAGCAAGCTCAAAAGACTTAACGAAAAGGAAGCACCTGTTGTGATGAAACTAGCTGAGTTTGTCCGTCGTTGCAGATGAAAAGGCTGAGTTTTTCCGTCGTTTCGGACGAAAAAACTGAGTTTTGACTTAGAAGAAAAAGATAAACAAACTCCAAAAAACTTGCTTCTCTGGAAAAACTAAGTACAAAAGACCTTCTAGGGAATGTTTAGCTCCTAAATAAACTTTTCTAAAAACAACCAAAAAGAAGGAGGGGCCCCAATATTACAAAAATTTGGGGGGGATGTTGCAGCAACAACAAAACCCTACGAAGTGCATTGCAAGTTAGAATGAATCTATCGGAATCCCAAAAGCACAACTTGGATAAAATCAACGAATTGGATGATGTCATGTCCCCTTCCATTAATCTGACTTAAGGGAGGGAACATGAACTAAATTCAGGCTTCCAAATTTAGTCTCAGGCATCATTTTTCGAACTCATAACAAATTAAACATGTGTGCAGATGCATAATCCAAATAAACACAGCGGAAATAAACACTACTACACACATCTAGCATGAAATTACCAGCATAATTATAATAGGAATCAGTTAAAGACATTGCATAATTAAATACAAGAGAATATTTATCTTGAAATGAAGTTGTCCTAAGCAAATGGCTATGCAAGAGCAACGTTCCACCCAACCATTAGCACTATGTCTAGAATATACTCTTTCTATTAAGAGCCTACCCCCAAGTTGGAAATGATTTCCACAAGGAAAGGGAACCTACAAACTTATGCACATCCAAATGAACACCACAACCCAACCAATCCATCCCACAGCTGGGTTTATCAGGATGTCAAGGAAGTAGAGGGAAAGGAATTGCTAACTAGTGAGCTCAATCCATATAGCTATTGAAACCTCTAAAAGATTAGCTATCTTGGCACCCACAATACCTACACACCCAACACAAGGAAGGCATCCCGTTCACTGCTCCATAGTCTCTTAGGCCATACCTTCCCCTCTAGTGCTCTTTAGGGTGTGCATAGAAAGTTAACCAAAGCCCTATCATCTTCAGTAGGGTTATCACCTTCACTAGGTTTATCAAGCCAATTTCAAATCCTCGTCTATTCCTAGCTGCTTACACACAATTTCCAGATAACACAAGGGATGCACATAACCCAATCCATATCAATCTCTCCACACATAGCAAGGCACAAATATTGGGCATGGAAAAACGTTTTAGCTATGGAATTCACGAAACACGATTTCCGTCATTTTTCCAAATCGTGGGCACACCAAAAAAGAATTTTAAGAAAGGAAACAACAGCTGGAGGTTATAAATTGAATCCCCAACAGATACACAAGAAATCAAATAGAAAAATGGATCTCATCAGACCCCAATTCGATTTCTCTTCTTCCCCACCATTCTGCAATACCAAAAACGACTTTCCCAACTTGAAAACGAAGGAAAACACTATAATTTCGGGGAGGAAAACACCCAGCAAGCAAGAGGGACGTGAGGGAACAATAAATCTTGCATGAATGAATGGAATGGAAGCAATTTCATGGGTTTTTTTATTGTCGAGGAATAAAAACCCAAAAATTGGACAGCCATACTCTCCATTTTCCAAAATAATAACTACTTCAACTACCTCTTAGAAGAATTAAATGATTGGGTGCATAAGTCAACATGGGTAGTTAATGGTTCATAAGTTCTCTCATTGACACTTGGCTTGACATTATTGGCTTCATGGGTTTGAATGTTTCCCTCCCTATTCCTTGTAAAAATCATGCCCCCATACTCTTGTTGCATTGCATAGCTAGTTTTGGGTATTTTTTTATCAAAATATATATTTACATCATATTTATAATTTCCATCATGCCAGGCTAGCACGTGATCCACATGCATCGATTTTAATTATCGATACAAGAACGATAAATCGATGGCAGGGTCTTGGCCTTGATCTCCTCACCATGATTTTATAATGATATTACATCATTTACATGTTTAATGCAATGGGGTCAAAATCAAGGTATTACAATATGAAATTTTCCAAGCTACCAAACAACGCATATGGTTTCCAATAGTAGAGAGCAAATTGGCATGATAAGTATATCAAAAAAAATTAGGTAGGTGACTTGGCCCTTTTATATGATTATAGGTTTAAATATTTTAACGGTAACCTTTTGTACTCGATGGATGGGCCCTTATGAAATTGATATTGTTTACGATAATGGTTATGTTAAGTTACGTACTATTAATGAAGCAAAGGCACCCCTAATGGTTTATAATGGTCATCGTTTACGATTATATCAAAAACCATTATCCAAGGAGGACTTATTTGAACCATTGTTATGCATTTTGATTTACAAGTTGTCAACGCCATGACTTTTCCATCTATACCCGTGAAAGATTGATTTCTTCGATTTAGTATTTGTTTTTTTTTCTAACTTCTATCTATTGTAGGTTTTCCTAACTTATTTGCTGCAAATCTAGTTCACTAGCACCTTTTTGTTGTAGAACCATTACAAGAACAACATGCTACAGATCATTTTGCTATGAATTGCATATAATTCACATCTTAAATTTCCCGACATTTTTCACTCGTTCATTTTTTATATCCACTCACCATCATCTACCCTTCATTTCCATATTCCTCACATGCACCCTCTATCTCATCTCCACAGAAATTTTGGTTTTTAGCTATCAACGACATTGCTACGAAACATCTGATTTCATACTTGTTTAGTTGGTTGCTATGAAACCTTATGTTTCATGCTTGTTTGGTTTGTTTCTAAGGAACCCCCTATTTCATGCTTGTCTGGCTAGTGATTTCCATGGAACCTCCTCCTGTTTTGTGATTCTTCGGCTGATTATTACGGAACCTTCTGACTTACGAGGAACTCTAAACTCTACTACACCAATTGTTGTGGAACGTTACAGTTCCATGATACCACATGGTGAGTTTCCTTTGTTGATGATTGTGTGCCACCGGTCAATTGTGACAATGCATTACCACCGCTCCATTCAACTCGCACATATGACATGCTCGTTCATCATTTTCAACTGATATTGATGGCTCCTATCACTGTACTCATCCCTTATGTTGGATCCTACATATGTATGAAATATTTCTTAGTCTTTCAGTTTCCATTATATGTTGAATCAGGTTTTATTGCTTTTTTCTCGTCTGTCTGTACCCATATCCCATGTCGAGAATGGCATGCGATTTCAATTGGGGGGAGGAGTGGTGATTGCCGAATTACTACCCATTTAAACATCATCCTTATTCCTACACCACCACACCTTCAACTCTTTGGTTTCCCAATTCGTCACATGGATCACCATACTTTGCATTAACTCCACCTCTCCATTACCTATTCACCACCCACATTTTGAAAAGACATGCAGGACGGGTGCTCATCATTTTCCCTCGGCCATCGTTGTCTATCCATGTGTTACTTGTTGAATGCTACAAATCAGGAAGATCAACATTGTTCTCTGCCAGTTGTTGCAACTCAAATAACCAACATTACCAAACTCGCGGACATGGGAGGCATTGTTGTGCGTTACAAGCCTATAACCCTGGAACAATTCAAAAGTAACCCGGAAGTGCTCAGAATATTTCAAGAGGCAAGAATATTTTGAATGTTTATAGGGTTTTAATATTGCATGTACCATGGAATTTGCACAGAACTTTCGATTATCCGCAACCATTGTAAGAACTATTGGAATTAAAGTTATTGAGGCTACCATAGCTCGGGTAATTGGTCTGTTGCAAATAGGAGAAAAATGGTTTAAGCGAAAGGTGCTGCTTCCACAAGCAAGAATTGGCTTTTTTCACCTGGGAGAAATAGTCTAAGATGTAGGAAAAGGGGTGAAGTGAATGTCCCTACTGCAACCCTAGACGGAAGTAGCTTACTTCATCTAGAAATATCTTACCTGCGAAGGGTGACACAATTTGCTATTTGGGTATCATTTCAAACTCTTAAGCATATGAGGCATCAAAAGTTGTTGAATATACCATATTTTTTATTGAAAACCCTAAAATCTATGGCCCATAATGTAAATCATACAAGGAACCTCAAATTGAGTTTATCACATCACGGCTTGATCAAGCTCATGATTGTTGATGCTTTGTCCCGATCTAAATGGACCTGTGAAACGTTTTTACAATAGCCACGTATCAATCAACAGAGGGAAGCAGATGCACTAGCAAGGGAATATGAAGCCATCAATTTTCAAGAAGAACAAGATGAAGGAAATGCACCAGAAGAGCTTGTTGATGCTCCATAAGAACTAGCAGTAGGAGGTGCATAAGAGACATCTGAAGAAAAAGCAACAAAACATGCGGTAGAAACATACATTGTTGCTATGGAATCCATGCACCCTAGTGTGAAGGAAGCAATCTACACTAACACAAAAGAATATTCATAAGATGATGAGGTATGGATTATAGAGCCCCTCACGGTAAAGTTGATGGTGCATGGATCCCCTGCACTATTGTTAAAGAATAGCTGAAAGCTTCATCAAACCTCAAAACAGGACCGAGGGTAAAGAACGCCAGTAAATCACCATTTCCATAATATCCTAGAAAGAAAAGAACAAGGCTCTCAGTTGTTGAATAAATTGCTACAACAGCAAAACCAAAAGAACATGTTTGATGTTACCCCTACAAAAGACTCTAGTGACAGAAAGTTTTGTTGTTGCTCCACGAGAACCAACAGCAGAACCACAAGAAATTGTATCAAGAGAAATTCCAAAAGAATTTGTTACTGCTACATAAGAACCAGTGACAGAAAGTTCTACTAATGCTCCATGAGATCAAGCAGGAGAACCATAAGCAAATGTACGAGGAGAAACTCAAAAAGAACCTGTTGCTACTCCACAAGAATCAACAATAGGAAAATGTATTGTTGCTCCGCAAGAACCAGTGGTGGGAAATGAAGTTCTCTCCTATGAACATGAGGATGAATTTCCTAGAAGTCCACCCCAATTTTTTCTAGAGGAAAACCAAGAAGAAGTTGTTGTCAAAACTCTGAGGCCAGTCAGAGCAACAAGGAAAGTTCATCATATCCCTAGTAAGTTACATCGTAAACCTTCCTATCAGCATTTTTTAAAGCAATATTCTCAGTGATAGAAGGAAAATAGGAGGTTGAGGCAAAAATTGGCTTCTACCGGAAGAAGTTGAAGCACCCTGCATCCCACACATGGATGGTTGTATTAATCCAAGCCCTTGAGGAAAGTAGATGATCACCTTCTACTTTGCATGAAGGTGACCAGGCCATAAAAACGATTGCTACAGAAGCAAAGAATCAAATCACTGCTACGGAAGCAATAAAACAACCTATAGCTATGGAAGAGACAAATTTACTAGGTACTACATAAGATAAGGGTATGGTTGATCCTGTTGAATTAGTTATTGGAATTCTTTCTGACATTGAATCGAGGGTCACTTCTGAAGCCGATATTGATATGGGAAAGAGTGACATATTTGGCGAGGAAGTTGTTGCAGAAATTGAAAATAATGTTATTAACTTACTAGTACTTTTTTCTATGGAAATCCAGATAAAAGTAATTCAATCAGCTTCTTGGAGATGCAACATTTAAAAGCACAGCTAGCCAGGTGGAAACATCCTACTAAATTCTATTGAAGAGGGGTAAAACCCCTCGTAGAGCATGAATTGAGAATAAAAACTCAAAGGGCGTAGTGGGAAAAATTGTATACCTTTGATAGATTGAAATGGGAAAAATTCAGAGAAGAAGTGAAGAAACCTCATGAGCTTGAGAAAGAGGTCAAAAAGTGGAAGGAAGAAAAGTTTAAGTTGAAAAACATAGATCATGCCTTAGATACAAAGCACCCTCTATTGCATATGCTCTATTTCTGTGACAAAGATAAATGTTATTTTGACTTGATGCTCTAGCTGAAAGAAGACTTGAGGATGTCTCGAGTTACTAAATCATTTATGAGGACTTATTTTTCCTATGTTGATGAAGACGGGAACTTGTTGAGGGAAATTTATCAACATGATCTCATTCTCTACCACAATTCAAAATGGAATCCAAATCCATGTGTGGGAGACATACAATTAAGAGATTTTACATCTTTCATGAATAATCAAATTATTTGGAACCTTACATAGGTTATTGCAGGCGCCAATGAACAAAATGTCCACCTATGGATTAGAGGGGAATATAGAAATCAATGAACAAAATGTCCACCTATGGATTAGAGGGGAATATAGAAATCATTTTACTGTACTTGCTTTTCATGGAGGGGTAATCTATGCAGAGAAAATGATGACTTATCTTCTTGAATCTAGCAAGAAGTCAATCACTTTTGCACGGAATGAATTAACACTATGAGAATGAAGTCATTACTTGGAAGCCAATGTCGATGGGAACACTTTATAGAGGCAAAAAAAAAAAGAGCCTTTCGGCTATCCCAAATTCCTAGAAGCATTAAAAAGGGTAGACATGTACATAAAATGCACCATCATGAATGGGAAACATTGGGTTGAAATCAAATTCTACTTCCCATTAATTTGGTTTCCAGCACCCTTGTATCAATTACAATACAAATGGACACCACAGGATGAAGAAAAAATTTGGTGGGATATTGAAAGGAAGAAATGGTATTATAAAACATGGAAAGGTGTTGCACTCAAACCTGCTACACCTTCAATTGGGGAAGATATGGGCCCAAGTTTTGACATCTTTTTTGTTGGGAACCTAATCCTTAGGGTTAGGAATATTAGTGTATTATTGTCTTCCTATTCACCTGAGAAGAAGACCAAGGGTCACAATGAATGGGAAGGGTGGTGAAGGAGTCCAACAGACCACTTGGAATACAAAACCAAGGGTCATATATCTACATTTGCTAATGAGAATTTGTGCTTTCACGTTATCTCCATTTGTCTTTGTAGTGTATCATCTTGTATTTAGCTTTATGTTTAACCAATTTTCCTATCTTCCTTATAGGGCATCTAACGGTGGTATCAAAGCCTCGTGACATGTGCACAGAATGCTTCCCTAACATGTGCACAGAATCCTGCCCTGCCTTGTCAATTTAATTATTCTCTACCAGGTCTTCTCTCTCTTTGTTGAGTGTTTTGTTGTGAGATACTGTCACGGCCCCTCCCATCATTCCCAACCACAGAGGGAACATGACTGTAACATGGGGGTGTCTGATTCTTCCCCAAAGCCATAAGACTGAATTTTACCATTTAAATAAAATGCATACTGAAATTACACAGTGGAATTAAAACATATTAACACACACACAGACTGGAATGCATCAGCATATCTATCCCAAGCAGATGATGAATCAACATACAGAGAATCAATCCCATTCTCATGCTATGCACAAACTTCATACCAACCATATTAAGATAATCATTTCATTATCATGAATAATAAACATTCAGAACAGAGCACCGAAGGATCATAATTTAAACCACAGAGAATACTTATCTTTAAGATGAAACTGTCCAACAACTGGCTATTTGAGAGCAACGTTCTACCCAACCATAGGTCTCTGTCCAGCCTGTGTTCTTTCATCTAAGAGACCACCCCCGAGTTGGGATGTGTACCCACTAAGGAGGAACTAGACAGGCTCACTCACAGCCATGATCTCACACACACAGTCATGCTAAGCCAACGCACAGTTGGGTTTATCAAGCATGCAAGAGACAAATGAGGAGGATGCTAAGCCAGTGAGTTCAACCACAGAGCTACAGACATTTCAAGCTAAATTCGGGCAATCCAATCCTCTGTTCAAACATTCACACTTGGATTTCTCACAATTCTGTCATCAAATAACTCAATTCCGTAATTGGATTTCTGGGCTATAAAAACTGGGTTTTCCAATGGATTTCAGGGTATCTAATACTCTTAATTTCGCCCCAAGGTTCGTATCTATGGATCCCCCATTGGATTTTATTGTCAATACCAAATTCTGGGCGTCTATGGCACTTCAAAACGTGGGTTCTTGCAAAGTTGCGATTTCTGGTTTTTCTCACTGCTGAACATGTGTATTAGATGAAAACTGAAGCTTGGATGTTCAACAATGAAATGGGAATGAGGAAAAACGAATTCCCATGAGGTAGAGTGACTTGTGAGTCAAGAAAACAGAGCCCATACTCTACCATACGAATTTCTAGGTTGCCCATGCTCCATTGAAGCCATGGACTGATTTCTTCAACAACTTTCTTACACAGAATTAAATGTCAGCAAAGAAAGTCAAATGGGTTCTCAAGATGACATTTGGAAGCCTATGGTTCAATCCCACGACCCCCTCACCACTCCCTAGTGGATACACATGGCCCATTCTCATTAGTTGCTTCCATAGCCAGTTTTGGTATTTTATTGCATGATCTTTATTTACATCATTTTTACAATGTTCCATGGCTAAATAGCACATGGGTAACATAATATCTAATACTTTCCTTTTTAAATAAAATTCGAGCATCCACTAGCGGGGCCTTGGCCTTGAGCTCCACGCTAGGAAAACATACATCACATGTATACAATATTTACATTAAAAGCTAATATATCCTAAGGGTCAAAAAGGGGTATTACAAATACTGCCATATTATTCCCTCAGCCTGGCACACTGCATTTTGGCATTTTACTACTCCCGTATCTCAACCCACGATCTGCATGGGCTCTCCCTCTCTTATTAGTGAACCCTCCTTGTTGAAGATTGTTGGAGTATTGTTTTTGCTTTGTATCATTGTTTTGAACTGGTGTATGATGAACACCCTGTGTGAGACCAGTCATATACGTGTTGTCTCACACCAGCCACTTGCCAGGGTTTCGACAGAACTGGTGCTACATTGAGACCTATGTAGAATCCTGCATGAAGGTTGTGAGTTGTAACACACTTCGGTGCAAATTTTGACACTAAGAGTATCGACAAATTGTACAAGGAGGCGAATTGATAGCATCTCTAAGTAAAAACACTATGAGCCGCCAATGCTTCGACACCAGCGATACCACCATTCTTCACTCAAGTGACTCCATTGAGGAGGGAGCTCACGCATCTGTTGGTGAACAAAATGTACCAGAGGATGGGTCTCATGCCAGTTGTAACCTATGCGTTGGAGCTACGTGAATTGTGTAATATGTGTGGAGCTACCACTTGGAGCTGTGTGGAGATACCCTAACTGTTAAAATATGGAACACGGATAAAAGAGGAGAAACACAATGGGCAATGGCTTGCCTTCTCATTATTAAGCATAAGCTTATATAGCATTACATCACACCAAAAACCACGGGTAAATACCATGGAACAGTAAATACTATGGGACAACAAGGTGTCCTAGTCATACTTAACTAACTAATGACTTAACTAATTAATGCACCAATAATGGATAGTGGACCGGTGAGATTACAATTCTTAACATATCCCCTTAATCTCAACCGGGACAATATTCAACACTATCAATGTCTAAGTGTTGTGCTTGTTGGTCTATGTCTCAGCTAGGCATACATTTCATTCAAATAAACTTAAGCTTTACTTTCTTCCTTGGTGTGTACTTGGACTGCTTCTTCTTTGTCTTCTTGAACTTGATGCTAAGTAGGTGTTCTTCAGCGTCTTGTTTAGCTTCTGCAAAATACATAGTTTTATTGTTTGTCGTTGGTGCTGGAACATAGTGCAAGTATTCTTCTTCTTCTTTTGTTTCAACATATTGTATGTTGTTGTCCATTTTACCTACACACTCAAAAATTTTGTCAAAAAAAAAGATGAATATATTTCAACTCTTCTTGGAGAGCATTCACATCTTCCTCTTCTTTTGTTGCAATGATTTTCAGCTCTTCTTGGAGAACTTTCACTTCTTTGTGTTCCTCATCTTCGTATTCTTCATCTTCTGTTATTTCAATGACAGCTACATCATCATTTCCATTAATAGTTGCAGCTTGTGTCCACTGTGCATCCTTTACTGCTTCCTCAAAAACTATGGCCTGATAGGAAAACAGAGCATACTGTAGGTGCTCATCAATAATAGGAGACTGCTCATATAGCTCCCTCAAACTTTTGGTTTTCTGGTTCTTTGATGAACTCTCTGCTGGTGCAACTTCTATGCTGCTATCAATTGTCTCTTCTCTCAGAGACTATCACTGCTGCTATCAACTGTCTCTTTCTCTGAGAGACTATCACTCACGTCACTGGGGACTGTTACATTGACAGGTTTGTTTTCACTGTCATCAACAAACAGAGCTAGATCAAAAAGCTTTGTTGAGCTTACTTGATCATTGGTTGTCTCATAAACACAGTCTTCTTGGTTGTCTTCCACTTCACTGTGGGTTTCCTAGTGCTTTGCCTAGCTTGCAAAGTCATCTTCTTCCACAACTGGTTCCTCTTTACTAAACTCAGTTTTCAATATATCCCATGCTTCTTTTGGAATATAAACTTCTGCAATGTTATGAAAGATGGAATAATCTATACTATTTTGTATGAGACTTAAGGAAACAACTTGTCTTCTTTCTTTTTGATACTCTGACAAATTCTCAAATGTTGCTAGAACTATAGGATCCTCTTCAACTACCAAATGCCACAAATCTTGTGACCTTAACAAATTCCTTATTTTTAAATACCATAGTTCATAATTGTCTCCATCAAAGGTTTGCCATGAACCTATTGAAGTTAACAGATTTCTTACCTCTTCGATTTCTTTTGGTAGCTCTTCTGGCACCATATTCAAAATTTGATCTTCTTGGTCGTTTCTTCTTCGGTATCAGCGATCCGTTAGATTTCAAATCCTTGGAAGTTCGATAGAAACTCCAGATCTTCTCCACCCTTTTCTACACAAGCTCTTCTTGGATCGATCTCTGCAAGACTTGATCTTCTTCAATCTAATCTAAACAATGTTGCCACTTGCCATTTTGTATGACTGGCTTTAAACATAGTGGCGCAACTTCTTTAGCTAACACAGTGCGCCAGAGCAAAATCTGTGCAAGTGAACAATGTTTGGTGCACTTTTCCTCAACAACAAGTGCGTCGATGGCTCTCTTTTCCTTAACAACAAGTGTGCCGATGGCTCTCTTTGCCTTAACAGAAGGTGTGCCGGTGGCTCTCTTTGCCTTAACAACAAGTGTGCCGGTGGCTCCCTTTGCCTTAACAACAAGTGCGTCGTTGGCTTTCTTTTCCTTAACAAAAGGTGCACCAGTGGCTCTCTTTGCCTTAACAGAAAGTGAGTTGGTGGCTCTCTTTTCCTAAAAAGAAAGTGAGCCGGTGGCTCTAATGGAAAAAATAAATAAAAAATATTTGATGCGGCCCCAAAGCTGTGAAGCTTCTCCTCCATGCTGATTTGTTCCGTCTTGATCTACACGTGTGTGATTTCCACTATGTGAAAAGGCTTACCCAACAACAACAGGTATGGATCAGGCCATACGCTATGATACCATGTTAAAATATGGAACATAGATAAAAGAGAAGAAACACAATGGGCATTGGCTTGCCTTCTCATTATCAAGCATAAGCTTATATAGCATTACATCACACAAAAAACCATGGGTAAATACCATGGAATAGTAAATACTATGGAACAACAAGGTGACCTAGTCATACTTAACTAACTAATGACTTAACTAATTAATGCACCAATAACGGCAATAACAGATAGTGGATCGTGGATCGGTGAGATTACAATTCTTAACACTAACGAGCTACTTGGAGCTGCTGCCTCTTGGTTTTCTCCTTCATTATTCTCTGATTAAGTTCAATTGATTTTCCACTTGTCAACCACAGGCTGTGAAAATTGTTGGTGTTAAACCCATGTATGTTGGGCGTTGTAACCTACAGCTATTCGCCCTATTCAAGCAATCAATCGTTGCATTGTAATAACACATTTCCAGATACACAAAAGAACCATAATAATTTTGATATCATCCATTTCCATGAAGTGCTTCCAACGTCCTGTACCATTACGGCCAACAAGTGGAAGGATTATGTGACAGACACGGTGTTATTGGGCACGAAGGGGACTTCGTAGAACCACACATTGGCAGTATAATATTTGGTGATATATATTTCATAAAGACTCAGCTCTGATAGAAAGGTGAATCGGGCCTTAAATCCATATTGTTGACGTTGTACATTCAAATGTTCCACCATACGTAAATTGAAAATTATGGAAGCTAATAGTTCTGGGTAAAGTTCAATGGTGTTTGGGTCTTTGAACCACCTGATCATAAGTAGGTGTTTGTTGAATGGTGGAGAACGCAACCCCTCAGGTATTTAGTCTTCGTAGCATCATATCCTCATGTGTTGAAAATTGTGAGTGGACAGTAGAGAGCGTTGAAGGGCATTGGAGAGTGCATTTTTTTAATACAAGTAGCATTCCAGTTTTGAAATCACCTTGCATTGGAGTGTGAAGGACTGAAACGTTGTATTATTGCTACCTTGTATTGTTGCACATTGCAGCGTTTTCCTCCATCACTGGTGATTGCCGTGGATTTTCTAGTTTGTTGCATATTGATTCACATCTATTGTTGTGTTGAAGAATTTGGACCGGCTTCACATCATTCTTGTGGAGTGGCTTTAGATCATATTTTCTACTATAGAGTTGCGCCATTGGAGTTGACTTGCACCATTGGAGTTGTTGCAGATTGTTTCACTGTGTCTTTTGTATATCGCCATACTGGAGATTGGTATTTGATTTTGAGTGGTTGTGCATCATTTATTTGGACTGCAGATTATCATCATCAAAGAACTCAACTTGCACAGATTGTTATTGCCTGCCTTGAAGACTACATTAAAAGACTGGTTTAGTGTACCCATTGGAAGGATCCAAGCAAGTTTGCACAACTGCTCCAAAAGAAGAATTCTTGCCTCGGTAGATCATCATTCAAGAACTCAAGTAAAGCAGATTCATCAATTCAACATTCATAATTGTAACTTGCAAACTGTTGTTTTTGTAAGTTCTAATGCATTTTTGGTGCTTGCATGTGTTTTCTATAAGTATCAAATTGAAAGAAAGTTGAATTGCATTGTACTTGGGTGCATTCTCGGTTGAGACTAATACCCTTCACTTTTTTTATTTTAAGTATATTGAGTCTATTTATAAAAGGGTGGAGTTGCAAGAAGCCTTATTAAGTTAAGTAAGTCTTTAGTTTATTAATGGTTGGAATCAATGGTTTGGTAGATTTACTGAACACTCTACTTATCTCATATGTTGAAAACATTGTTATGGTCAACAAAACAACTCTCACTCATATTTGGAATTGTATGCAAGATTCAAAAGACACTTGAATTTCTACAACTTGAGTTGCAGCTCCAATATGATGAAAATCAACATTGTGAACTTGTTCATGTGTTCAAAACAATCCTCTTTATGATTTCTTTTAGCAGCCTACACAGAATGACGCCACTTCAAAAGCATATAAGCATATCAATGGCCCCAATACAAATGTAAAAGAAAGTGAAGATGAAGTTATGCATACAGAGGTTATGCTTGTTCTTTCTTTCCAAGCCCATCATTAGACCATGGGATTAGCGACAAAAAGCACAAAACTTGTCTTGGATACGACAAGGAAATGACAATTCACATTCTAGATTTCTCCAAGCCAATCTAGTTAGAGTGTTGGATTCCTCAACGAGAGTTCATCTTCATCCACTCCAGTTTAGAATTTGACATGCCAACACTGTGATCGAGTTGGCCACATGAAAGATCAGTTCTCTGATAGTCATCCTTGCAAGCATTGTGGAAATCACACCCATTCTTTAGATAGATGCTTCGTTCTGAAGACACATGTAAGAGATAAGATTCACTATGGGTGGATCGCTTTTTGGAAATGGTCATCAATAGCCAAGAAGATTTATATGTTATACCGAACATTCACAAGTATTGACACATATTGCAGTTGAGACATTATCTTCTCCTCACATTGTTCCTGACAAGGGGGAATTACTAATAGTAAAAAATGAGCGAGCGAGAACAAGCAAACATGTAACAAATCCAGAGCCTTGATCCCGCCAAACTCAGAGCTATTGCTAGAACCAAATCTAGATCCATGACTATTCATTTAGTAGAATACGTCAGATTCTACTAGCTTTTTGGAATGTTCCAAGAACCTCTAAACCTTCGATCCAAGTTCCAGAGTTTGTGGTCATCTTAAAACCACTCATTCAATAAAAGACAAACAACTTCTGCTAGCCTTTCATAATGTTCCAGGAACCTCTGAGCCTTCGAGCTAGTTCCATAGTTTGTGGTTAGCTTAAAACCACTCATTTAGTAAAAGACAGACAACTTCTGCTAGCCTTTCGAAATGTTCCAGGAACCTCCGAGCCTTCGAGCCAAATTCCATAGTTTGTGGTCATCCTTAAACCACCTTCATGGTTCATGATTTGTAGTCAACCAAAACCACAACTTTATAGCTATTGAGATCTATCAGTTTGTGGTCAGCTTAAAACTATCTACTTAGTAGAAGACTTCAACTTTCGATATCCCTTTTAGTTTGTGGTCTACCAAAACCACCACTTTAGAGAGCGCTTGTATTTAGCAGAAGATGACAGCTTTTGCTAGCTTGCTTGGAAAATTCAGATTGTCAAGTTGGAGATGTTCAACCTTTTGCAACCATCTTTCTCCACATTTCAGCTCTCTTTTCTCGGCCTCATATACCCCCCTTCATTTTAAGGGAGGAATTGTTGGGAACCTAATCCTTAAGGCCCATGAATATTATTGTATTATTGTCTTTCTATTCAAGTGAGAAAAAGACCCAGAGTCATAATGAATGGGAAGAGTTGTGAAGGATTCCAAGAAACCACTTGGAATACGAAACCAAGGGTCATCTCTCAAGTATTTATATGTACATTTGCTAATGAGAATTTTTTCTTTCACGTTCTCTCCATTTGTCTTGCCGAAAATTTCATTAACCAACCTAGATCCAAATCCCAGGCTTTATCAAGCTTCGAGAGGGATCAAATCTCCCAAGGTGCAAACCTTGCACCTCTCCTTGAATAGCTCCTTGAGTGCAATACCTGGGCCACCTAATCCTAAGCTCTAAAGTCTCTAGTTTAAGTCTCATATTTACTTTTTACTTTGTATTGTTCTTTTTTGTTTATGACCGACATAATATTTATTACTTTTTACTTTGTATTATTCTTTTTTGTTTACTTTGTATTATTTTGTTACTCGACAAACACTCTAAAGTCTCATATTTACTTTTTACTTTGTATTAAAAGTAAAAAGTAAAGTCTGTAGTTTAAGTCTCGTATTTACTTTTTACTTTGTATTAAAAGTAAAAAGTAAAGTCTCTAGTTTAAGTCTCATATTTACTTTTTACTTTGTATTATTCTTTTTTGTTTATGGCCGACATAATATTTATCACCTAATCCTAAGCTCTAAAGTCTCTAGTTTAAGTCTCATATTTACTTTTTACTTTGTATTATTCTTTTTTTATTATGGCCGACATAATATTTATTACTTTTTACTTTGTATTATTTTGTTACTCGACAAACTCACACATGTTACAAGATCTCCCTCATACTGAACTATAGAGCGCCTCTCGACACAACAAGTATTGACACATTTTCATCCACCTTTTTCTTTCACTTTTTACAGCCTTTTACTATTGTCCACCTCATTTTCAGTACCTACCTTTATCTTTACATTTTTATCAAAGAGGTAATCTTTTACCCATCATAGGCATTTAAATTGGTATCCTTTTAAGCATTTTTTATAGATTTTTGTATACTAATGTGTAGGTTGAGATCTACTACATAACAAGACATCAAGTGCTTTTTTGTGGAACATGTTGCGAAGGTCTATTGTGGAATTCCTACTATGCTATGGATCCTATATTAAAAGTCCTCAGTGAGTCGAAAACATGAATTCCTTTTGCTAAGTAACCATGATTGTTGCATATGCCAAAATCATTGTTGTCGTGAAACTATGATTGTTGCATTCCCTCCAAGACATCACTGCTACATATTTCCATTCCAAGTTTCACTCATTGGTTGTCGCAATTGTTGTGCATCCCATTACAACCATGTATTCGGTCTTTGTTGGGAATCTTGGTATTGGCACACATTTTGCCATAATTGAGCCAACGGGACTATGAATGCTCATTCCATCAACCAGACAAATATCCCTAAATATTTATGATGAATGCATGACAAAGATTCAGGCTTCAAGAGTGGATGAACAGTTTGAAAAGGGCAAACCGCTTCAATTGCGTCATGATACTTATGTCCTCTATTTTTCACAACTTGTATGTGTTGTTACAACAACGACTTGAGAATCTCGAATTCTCAAGCATGTTGCTCTTAAATTGTATTGATTAAACTGATATGATTTTTGCCTATATAAGAAGAGACCTCTTTCCTGTGAAGGGAAGAGAGAAAGAGATTGGAGGTAAAAAATCTAAGTAGTTGTAATACTATGTTTATGTTGTTTCAATCAAATAATTATATTTCACGAGTTCTGCAAATTATTCATGTTGGGAGATGACCATTTAATTATCAAAATTTTCCCATCCTTGTTCAACAGAGGAAGCGCCTTCTCTAGAGCAGCAGTTGTTGGTTTTTTTTGTTATTTAGTTTTTTTTCTTTATTGATTTACAGTAAGTGTGTAATTTTCCTTTTACATCTCTACTACAAAACTATATTTTCTACAAAAACGTGTTGCTACAAAATTGTAATAACTTATTGCTACATAACTGTAATGACTTATTGCTATAGAACTGTTGATAACTTAGTGCATAACATATTGAATATTACAGAGCTGTGAATGCCTCAATGAGTGTGTATGGTATTACTCCTATAGTTAATGATAAGAGTGTGATTGAATGCTCTTTAGTTTCCTGCTTGAGTTTACTGCTTTCTTGTAATTTTGTTCAATCTTATTTCATTAAAAGTAGAATTGGATTTAGGGATGGGCTGGCATAGGAGCATGATAGCACTCAACATTATAATCACCACTAAAGCACTGCATATATTTTGTACGATACATCACAAACATAATAGCCCCTTATTGACAAATAAATGTACTAGCAAGCTAAGTGCCTTGTTAAATTAATAACGTATATAGCAAGCCTATCAAAAACCATGTTGTGCACAAGTAAAACCATGGGGAATGGCAGCTTCAAATTTTATTATTACTTGGCAAAGAATTTAAAATTCATTATGGTAAAATAATTCCAAGAGTCTTTCCCTTTTATAGAATACATAAGAATGTTTTAGAAGGAATCGTTATAGACTAGAAGGTTCATCTTGGGGCTCTACCCTAGCACCCCCAGGCGAGGGGGGGCTGATTGACCCCTGTGCAACCCCTCCCCCCCACTAACACATACGAATAATGTGTGGGGATAACCATGTACCACTCTACAAGAAAATAATGGAGATCTAAATATTAACTTCACCTCCTAACATTCTCCCACTTGAAGTCAATAGAAAGGAAGTTGTTTTCCTATGTTTTCCACCCATGTGCCATTGCCAAATGTTTCCTTCATCAAATTTTCAACAAGCCCAAAGAAATTTTGTAGCATTCAAAATTATATGTGTTGACCAACTTTGTAAGCATATCTAAAGTATACACATCGATATCAATTTTCTCGAACAAGATCCTACCTTCTTCCACTACTTTTCTTATGATATGGCACTTAATACCAATTAATATGTTTTGTGCAATCATGAAATGTTGGATTATTCACTAAGTGAATAGCACTTTGACTATCACAATGCAAAGTAAATTTCCCCTACATCATCTTGAAGTCATCAAATAGTTTCTCTAGACACATTGCCTCTTTACTGGCCTCAGTTGTTGCTACATATTTTGCTTCAATGGTTGATAAAGCCATCACTGGTGGCAACTTAGATGTCTAGCTTATAGCTCCACCAACAAGAGAAATTATATCCTATAGTAGGACTTTCATCCATCTATCTCCACCAAAATTAGAATATGCAAAACCTTTGATTTGTAAATATGTCAATCTATAGAAAATAACAGCATCCAAAGTGCCCTTTAAGTATCTAAATATCCATTTAATAATTTTCCAATGCTCCTTACCAAGATTTTCCATGAACTGGCTAAAAACTCTCACTTCTTCAGAGCACCTGAGTGGGCCTAATGGTTAAGAACATGTGTTATCTCCGTGGAGGTCATAGGCTCAAAACCGGCGGGGGGTAGGGTTTCTCATTGGCTCGTTGTGACAAGGCTCGAAGGGTAGGCGACCCCTGGGATAGAGGCTCACCCCGATGGGTTTCGGGACGTCTTGGCCCCTGATGAGTCACAAGTTACTGGTATATCTGGATTGCGGGTTGTTGGATATAACCTTGGGAGGTTGTTGTTCCCATGGTTTAAAAAAAAAAAACTCACTTCTTCGACAATATCCAATATGGTGCTTACCATGGCGAACATGAGGCTCCCTACCATTGATGAATACGGTGCACGAAACCTTCTGGTCTTTTATGCTTATGTGGTAGGAAATTGTTCGAAAGACAATTTGAAGTGTGCAAGAAGAGGAGTGCTGACTGGTTTTGCATTCTACATATTGAACTGCTCCAAAAAAATTTCTATATATGAATTTTGACTTAACCAGATCTTGCTACCTTTTCCATCTCTATGTATCTTCATCCCTAGAATTTGGTTTGTTGCTCTTAAGTCCTTCACTTTGAATGTCCTAGTCAACTAAGCCTTAAAATTGATGATTTGTTCATGTTGGGGCCTACAACTAGCATATCATCAATATACAACAAAATAATAAAATTGTCATCGTCAAACCACTTATAGTAAGCACAATGGTTAGCTTCACTCCTACTGAATCCTTGGCTCTTCATGAAGGTGTCATTTTTTTGTACCAAGAGTAACGAGGTTCTTACAACCCAGTATGGGGGTGATGTTATCACGTTTGTCACGTTACGTTTCCATGTCGGCTCATAACTTATCAAAAATAAAAAGTAATTAAAAAGTTTCATGTCAGCTCATAACTTATCAAACATAAAAAGTAATTAAAAAATTAAAAGAGAGCGATCCAACTTCTCAAGGGGTAATTTGTTTCTTAATGTGTAAAAAAATAAAAATTACACCTCAAGAAATTAGATCCCTCTCGATGCTTAACAGATCAGGGTTTAAGATGGATCTATGTTGGTTTTTACCACATCCTTGGTGCCTACTTCAAATCATTCAGATATTAATTAAAACTCTTATAGTAGTTAGCTTCACAACTACTATAAGTTTATACACATCATTAAAGTTTATGCATGATTTTTGCACATAACATTTTGCCACCAAGAGAGTTTTATAGCGTTCCAGCAACCTATCATTGTTTTTCTTACTTTATACACCAACTTGTTGCTGACAACCTTTATTCCAATAGATCCACAAGTTCCAATGTTTCATTCTTGTATAGAGATTTCATTTCCTTGTCTATAAATTTCCTCAATTTATCTGCATTATTAGACTTTCTAGCTTCTTGAAATGAACTGGAACACCATCATCAATTAATAAAGCAAAAGATGACTAGGAGAACACCTTTCTAGATGCCTTTTAGGACATGTAGAACTTTTAAGTTGTGGTTGTTGAACTTGCGACTCGTGTTGATCACAAGGTTCGTTTTCATTTTCATCTTTGTGCATTTCTACTTCAATTACAATCTCATGTGTTTGTTGTACCTCGTTCATTTGCATGGATTTTTCATTAAAGATAACAATTACCTTGTGGCCAATAGGCTCCCACGGTCTATACTCCTTTATTGTATTATCATAAATGAGAAATACATATTTCCTTGATTTTGGGTCAAGTTGGCACCTTTTTTCTTTAGACACATGGACAAATGCATCACAACCAAAGCTACAGAAGTGAGAGCAATCAACTAGCTTACCACACCAAATGTCCTCTCGTATATATCCAACCAATGTAGTTGTAGGTGTTCTTTTAATAATATAAGTAGTTGTATTAACATCATCTGCCCATAATCCATTATCCAACCCAAATGTGCTAAGCATGCCTCTTGCACATTCAATGATTGTGCAATTCATTCGCTCATCCACAACATTTTGTTGCAAAGTATATGAAGCAGTATTATGGTTCTTAATTCCTTCTTGTGTACAAAATTTATCAAACTCCTTGAAGCAATACTCTCCTCCATTATCTTACTTGAGACATAAAATAGGCTTCTCCAAGATTTCAGCTACTCATTCCTTAAACTCTTTAAATTCCTCAAAGGCTTCCAACTTATTTTTCAAAAAATACACCCACGTTCTTTTAGAATAATCATCTATAGAAATTATAAAATATGTAGGACCATTTATAAATTGACTGGGGACTAATCCAAATATATCAAAATGAAAAAGTTGCAAAAAAAATTAGAACTTCTACCAAAGCTTGTAGTAGACTGAACTCTCTTTTGTTTACCAAAAATGCAGTGCTCACAAAGTCTAAATTACAAGACCTAATCCCATAGAGCATACCTCAATCATTTAGAATTTTAAATCATTTTCACTCATACACCCAAGGCATTGATGCCAATAATCACTACATCCATAGCATTCCCTAAATTTGTTGTTACTACATGGTTTGTCATTGTATCATTGCATAAACAATACTAGGTCCCATAAGATTCTCTTTTTGCTACCACTACATATCCTTTGGCGATTTTGCAACGATTGTCACCAAAAGTAGTAGAACACCCCAACTTATCCATCATTTTGATTGAGGGAATATTATTCCGTAACTTGGGTACATGTCATAAATCACATAGCTCACACAGCTTCTTTTCTCTGTCATCATCCAATTTGATCCTAATGTTCCCTCTTCCCACAATTTTTAAAGGACGATCATCACCCAAGTAGATGAACCCCCATTATAGGGTTGATATTTGACAAACCAACTTGTTAAACCTGCTATCATTGTTGAAACTCCCTCTCATATAAACCCCTAAGCCAACAAGTTTTAAGAAAAATCAACTCTAATACCATATGTTAGAAAAACTTAAAACACGAAAGCAAACAAAAATAATAGATCACAAGATTTACTTGGAAACCCTATTGTGTGCACATAAAACCATGGGGCAGTGGCAGCTTCGAATTTTATTATTACTCAACAAAGATCTTACAAAGCTTTCTTGTACAATAATGTCATGGGTCGTTTCCCTTTTATAAAATACATAAGAGCGTTCCACAAGGAACTGTTATATGCTAGAAGTTAACTCCTTAGGCTATGCCCAAACACCCACTAACATAAAACTAATCAAATGTCCTACGACACTAGGAACAATTGGTTGAGCTAATTCCTTATGTTATTTCATCAACTCCTTATGTGAACCAACATTCTTTTGGTGCACAAAATTAATTTTGACCTATAGCCAAATAAACACAAGGCATTTCCCAAAAGAGATGGATCCATTGGTGAGGAGTAAAGAGATTTGCGCTAGTAGGCCAAGTTCAATTCTCGCGAGGACTCTTTCTAAAGCCATGTGGTCACCTTGAGACAATCGTCAAACATGCGGTTGCACCCGAAGAGATTATATCAAAATGATTTTATGATTTCTTCACACATGTGGATCAAAACCCACCCCCATGTCCTCCAATTTAGAAAGCCCAAAGGGGTTGGATCCATTCATGTGGAGCGACGAGTTTTTCACTAGTGAACAAGGTTCAATTTTTGTGAGGATTGTTCCGAGAGCCTTGGGGTCACCCTCATGTAGTAGTGGAATATGTGGTCAAGCCTTGTCACTTCACTTTATCACTTTACTGAGAAATAGTCCTCTATAGGCCTTAAAGGCCTGCAACTCATCCCCAACATTAGCCTGACAAGTGCTTCTCAATGACACAAAAGATTCCATTCATTATATGACTTCATCAAAAAATATTACAACACAATATCATCATAGGTATATGCACATTATATGTTAAGGGTTGTTAATGTTTTTCTTATTGTATTGAATTAAACAACATTCTGAAAAACAATCACGTCTAACATGCCAATTTAAGATGAATATTAAACAATCTCCTGAGTTATATAATATCTCATAGTTTTGCCTTTTAAATTCTTCCTTGTTTACATCACAGCAAATCAGTGCCTCTCGTCCTAAACTCATCACAAAATCAATTATCGGTTCTACATTTTGAGTTGAGATATAATGGAACTCAACCACCATGTTACCACATTCCTACATTTGCTACTTGATGCTTCCCTTGCTTTTTGTTCCATCTTGCAAAACGCGTACCGTCCTTGTTGTATCTTGCAAAAAAAATAAAAATTAAGGAAATAAAGCAGCTTTGCACTAAAGTCAATGGAAAGGAATCTAGAAGGATGTAAATGTTTGACTGTCCACAAAAGAGAGTAATTAAACCATTTTTATTTTTTATTACTCTTCACAAAACGTGTAATTAAATAAGAAGGATTTCAAAATCAATTGTAGTGTTATTTATGGATTCATAGGTCCAAAACATAGAGAATGTATCCTCTCACATAGAATTATTCCCTTCACAAAGTTGGGTAGTCTGAGAGTTACCAAAATATCACTTGAATACAAAGCGATATCAATTTGTACCTCCGGAATGCTTTGATAATTGTTAAAGCTAAATGATATTGTGCTCTGCGATAATAAAAATATGATCATTTGTTATGTAAATGCTTTGATAATTGTTAAAGCTAAATGATATTGTGCTCTGGGATAATAAAAATATGATCATTCGTTATGTATGTTATTGTGCTTTGGGATAATTAGAACAACCATTTGTTATTATTTATTTAATTTAAACTCTCATACATTAAATTGGAATAGAAAACATTTTCCGATGGACAACCGAATTTAATAAAAACATTTGCATGTCCAGTGGATTTGTAAAGGTGTTGTGTTATGTTCTCAGAATTTAGTTTTTTAATTACATGTGCTACCTCCCCACAATCATTTCTGTATACACAAGTTACATTATACTTCCATGATGCAACCCCAAGAGTATAACATTGCACGCCACTCTCTTTATCTCAATCCTACAACTGAATATCTGTTACAAGTGATCAGATATCCAACAGCCATTGTTCACCAATACAGAACTTTCCCAGTACATCCAAGAACTCGTCTCACACAGATTTACAGAACTGCTCAACTACCTAAGAACAGGAAAAAGAGACTCTGGCCACAATAGGTTCCTGCCTCGTGCTTCCCTCTGTTAAGAGAAAACCCTGAGATGAGCCGAAGAGTTCAATCTTTATCAAATAAATTGCACCCTCTAAACTGAAGTGATACATTTTTGCACAGCATAGAATCTGACAATAAGCATTTTATGCTGTATAGAATCTACCCTGATGTAGAATGGCAAAAGGCCATTGAATTAAAAATCACAAATATACATGCAGTACGTGAAAAAACTTGGAACTACAGTTTTGTCTCTATATACAGTTCAATTTTTGCAACATAATGATGCAAATATTATAACAAATTGAGCAACTCTGACCTTCAAATATAGAAACCACTTCCAAAGAAAAACTGACAAAACCCTCAAAAAATATGCATATGCCACCTCGTCCTCGACCTTGTTCTCTTCCGAATCACCAAGCAACCATCTTTCATATCTCTCTACAAAAGGTTCGATAGCAGCCACCAAATTTCATTGCATTTTATTGCTTTTTCTATTATACACAAAGCAGTCGGAAAATAATTGGCTGCCTTTGGGATTTCGCTAGGCACTTTAAGAAGGCAGTGATGCCTGTCAATGTGTCATTAGCTCTCCACTATTTGTTGGGAACCGGAAATATTAATAAATTCTAACCATCCAGTATCACTGAATTATTGATACTCTGATTCTTTGGTTCTATTCATATGTTCACATTTTCGTACCTTGTGAATGCATTTCGCATTAAATCAAGATTTCCAAGGTCAAAACTGTAATTTACATTCTAAAAATGTATGGCAAGGAAAAGAAACAAAGGCAAACCAAATGAAGGAAAATTGTTGTTCCCTTGAAAATTCACAGAGAAGAATCCCTAAAATCATGAGCTG
The DNA here is from genome assembly GCA_027924585.1 of Larix kaempferi. Taxonomy (NCBI): domain Eukaryota; kingdom Viridiplantae; phylum Streptophyta; class Pinopsida; order Pinales; family Pinaceae; genus Larix; species Larix kaempferi. Next base: position 1,648,637 of record BSBM01001409.1, on the reverse strand, counting down.
CAGCACCTTTGTATTCACCACAGGCCGGCTGTGAAATTAGCCAAGGCAGCTGTGAAATTAGCCAAGTACCCTTTACAGAAATGACAAGACAATCTTCAATATAGAGCCATCATTTACCTTTATTTTCTCGTATTTGCTCAAACCTTTAACAAATAAAGAACTGCTCACGTTCCATGAGAATGAGTTACAGAAGCACACCAATAAATTGGCATTATAGTATTAAAGGTAATGAATTCGCAGCACCTCAAAACAACATAGTGATCTGGAAAAAAGTGGATGCACACCAGCTTGCAGAACAAATATGTCTAGTCTGCAGATCACATATGCCACTCATAGTTGAGTACTTGCCAAATGTTTCTCTATGAACTTGTCCACCAAGGAACGAATCTGTAAAGCATGACATACAAATTTCTCAAATAAATCTCATGCATGAAGTCAATAAAAAAACATCTTTTTAAATCCTACGTGATGTCAATATGTGAAGCTCAAAGGTAATGCATAAAATCAATTAAAAAAAATGTTTTTTAAATCCTACGTGATGTCAATATGTGAAGCTCAAAGGTAACAAGATAACAATAAAAGACACCCCAACCATGTAGGATAATAGCTACCAAAGCCAAAGTCACATATCCCAGCCATTTATTTCTATGAAAACATCTCCACTCAAAAGACAAATTATCATTGAAACTAAGTCTGTATAGCAAAGAAAGCTCAGAGACAATGCTGCTAAAAAGAAGTCGGAACCTATTCATAGGGAGGAAAAGATAAAGATAATGTCCTTGGCAAGTGAACTCTACTAATAACCAAGCAAGGTAAAGAGACTACAATAACCAATTAACATACAATGAAAAACTGATATTCAATGCATTTATTCTAATCAGCTGCCTTTTTTTATCCAACAAATACACACCTTATTTCTGCGTTTGCAATCAAGGAACTCAGAAACAGTCATGGCATTCTCTGCTGGTGTGTTATGTTCCATCACCTGATCAGGATTTACAACAACATACCACAAATGAGCAAAGTATTTCAAGGAATATAAAGCATTCCATGATATTCTACTGGATCCACAAAGGTTGACAAGCTGGAAAATGATTAGTATAAACTTCTAAACATGATGCAGTAGCATTCTACTGGGTACACAAAGGTTGACAGGATCGAAAATTTTCTGGAGATTATAGTATAAACTTCTACACTTGATACAATTTCTTAAGAAATGTCAAAAAACCCTAAGAAAGAAGAAAAGTCTTATCCTGGACAAATGATTAACAAAACATAACACATTTAAATGTTCAATTAGCTATTATATATTAAAGCTAGTATACCAACATGTGCAAATAAAATGTGAATATTATCCCACCTTGATAGTACTCTTTTTCATGATAGATTTGTACCCATCTTTGTCAATTTTCTTGGTCTTGTACAATGGCATGAGCAATGATGCTACATAATCTGAGATACCCTTTTTTATATGGTCTGCCCCTCTGGCTTCATCTTTATGGCCATTTCTAGTACCAGGTGATCCTCTGTTTGCTCCGGCTTCAGCAACCCCTTTATCATCATTACCATGTCTTGCCTTCCCAATACATATTTGCTCAATCTTACTAGAACATTTCTCATTCAATTTCTGAATACTTTGATCAAAAACTTCTGAATGTGATCCCAATGAATAAGGTTGTTTAGCTCTACTGTCAGGGATCTTTACTCCAGTAATGCCGCCAGAATTCTGAACTCTACTTTTTGTCGATTTACTGTCAACTGCCCCTGTTTCTGCCGACCGCTCCTTAAGGTCAGAATGACTATCAACATCATTGGAGTGGCTTCTCTGTTTCTTGTTTGAATCAGTTGTGGGCAAAATATTTCCAATTCCAAAATCTGGACCTGCTAATCTAGAACTATCTAAATTACCACAAGTAGCAGCAAAATCTACTGACCAATTCCTAACTCTACAGCTTCTAGAATCTATTTCAGAAGAACAATCCTGCTTCCCAAGCACTGCACCAGACCATTTCCTCTTTCTGACATCGGAATCCTCCTTTTGTACATATTGTTCACGCCTGGCAAATTTATGAAACGATGGTATCTTAGGAAGTTCACGGAAGGTACTGCATTCTGCTTCTGATGTTGCATATGCCTGTAAAATATATATAATTTTATAAATACAATACAGTACTCCAGTGCAAACTGACTGGATATTAATGATAAAGCAGTGTATAAAATTCCCTCTCGAAAAATAAAAATAAAAAGCATTCCTGGGGAGGTAAATGTAAAACTCCCCATGTACAAGAGAACAGACCAGAAAAACAAACCTCTGCAGCAGCTGCAGCAGCAGCTCGAGCTGCTTCTTCGGCAGCAATAGCTGCAGCTTCTAATTCAGAGAGGGCACAATCCTCGGACTTTTTGGGTTGCCCTTGATCCAAGGTTTGTGCCCCCACAGAATTTGCTTCCTTTTTTAGCTCACTTCCATCTTCCATATGTACAGAGTGCAATGCCGGATTCTTGTTGATTGGAGTAGAGGGGGACTGATCTGTATTTCCCTTCGCATCATTGGCTGCAGTGGCAGAAGGTTTCCCACTGCCTTGGTCTTTAGATTTTGCTTTTACCACATCTGATGAACTGGGGTTAGAAGCAGATCCATGCAGCTGCTTAAGGAGTTTGAAACCTCCACTTGCTTTCTCCTTTCGAAATACTTCAATCCACATTTTTACCAGCTGACTAGCTACAGCACGAATATCACGGCTTGTATGCACACAAACTTTCTCCTTAACTGATCTTCCAATTCCTATAAAACAAAATACACAAGATATAAGAAACAAAAAGCTATCATAATTGCAAAATAGGTCATGCACCTAAAACCTAGTTTCTCACATACACACTGAAGTAAGAAGCAGACACTCCTGACATCTTAAATAAATAATGTATCTATATAAAGTGAGCTTGCATCATGTAAGTAGAGCCTTGTATAACACATATGGTTCTAAAAAAAGGATAATATCTATTTCAGTTTCTTAAGCTAGACGTGGAAAATGGTACATGGCTGGACAATGGCAAGGGGACCTAATGCATATTCAAAGAAACACAAGATATTGAAGGGTAAACTACAAACAACTCAAAAATAACAAGTAGGCATCAACATGAGAGAGCAGCCCCACAACAGAACAAATATTCCCAGCCAATATATATCCTACTTTATCTCCCTCAAAAACAATATGCAACAGACTTCTCTCTCTGGTCAGCCCTGAAATTGTAACTCAACTAGACAGTTCTACCCCGAGAACAGGGATATGGAAAAACCAATACAATGAAGCACCCTGGGCAAAGTCAATGAGTCAATAGTAAATACAAACTGAAAGCATTAACAAAAGGCTCCTGACTCATTCTTAGACATGAAGGTGGGGAGAAGGCCCCCTCCTAAAGATTAACTAGTTCTCGTCTCTGGGAATTTGTTTCTGTACCTATAAAAAAATGGGGCCATGAATTTACACAAAAATATGAACCACTGGTTGTGCCGAGAGGCACTCTACAGCCCAGTATGGGGAAGATCTTGTTAGTCGAGTGTTTGTCGAGTAACAAAATAATACAAAGTAAACAAAAAAGAATAATACAAAGTAAAAAGTAATAAATATTATGTCGGCCATAAACAAAAATGAATAATACAAAGTAAAAAGTAAATATGAGACTTAAACTAGAGACTTTAGAGCTTAGGATTAGGTGGTAAATATTATGTCGGCCATAAACAAAAAAGAATAATACAAAGTAAAAAGTAAATATGAGACTTAAACTAGAGACTTTACTTTTTACTTTTAATACAAAATAAAAAGTAAATATGAGACTTTAGAGTGTTTGTCAAGTAACAAAATAATACAAAGTAAACAAAAAATAACAATACAAAGTAAAAACTAATAAATATTATGTGGGCCATAAACAAAAAAGAATAATACAAAGTAAAAAGTAAATATGAGACTTAAACGAGAGACTTTAGAGCTTAGGATTTGCACTCAAGGAGCTATTCGGAGAGGTTTGCACCTCGGGAGATTTGATCCCTCTCAGCGCTTGATAGAACCTAGAATTTGGATCTAGGCTGGTAGTACAGCATATAGACTAATCACCGCTGATATAATCAGGAAAAAAGACAAATCTATTATTGGCACTTAATTTGCAAGAAGAATACAGTAAAGAAAATCATCAAAATGATCATGAGAAGAACCAGACTAAAAAGCTCAAGTTATGGTCATGCAGCAGAAAATGCTGCTTTGTTGCAGCTTCAAAGTTCAACCAAGGATTCAACTTGACAGCATCCTTGAACCTTGTGTAGAAGAAATGCTCTTCCTGCAACCTTTATTGAACTAACCCTTTAACTTCTACAAAATGCATGTTAGAACAAGAACATTCAACACAACAGAATAAAAGCCTTAATTATCCAGACACAGTTCTCATGTCACTTTCATTAGAAAAGACACACATTGGGTAAAAACTGCTAAACAACCACAAGACAAAAAGACAAGAACAAGCAAAAGGAGAATAAAAGAAAAGAACAAAGCAGCAAATACTAGTGTAAAAAGCAGGAATATCCAAGCCTCCTGCCTCCAGAAAGACAACTTTAAAGTTTTAAATATGGAAAGAGAATTTTCTAAATATTACACTGAAGATAACATTAAAAACTCTTCCAAATAAAGAACATTATGAAGGAGCTAAGAACCAGGTTTTAAAGCTATTGTACCGCACATCATACTAATTTCTTATAAATCATAGCCTCTCAAAGCAACAGTCTCATAGTTTATGACAGGCAAAATTCAGCCCAGAATATATTGAATCGAATACAAATTTTCCTCTTAACTGTAAAATCAAGCATCAAGCTTTCCTTGGTCATTTCTCAAAAAAGCAAATGCTAGAACATAGGCGAATTGATATGTGCATCTAAACATCCAAGGGGTCTAGGATCAGCTATTTTGTTAAAACGAAAAACATACAAAAGAGAAAGAAGAGTGAAGAGGTGTGGCGAGGTCTCAGTGTTTTTACCAGATTGCCGTACTGCAATCATATCAGTTGAAACGATTAATAACAACCGTACACAGTGGCGCAAGAGTTGTGTTCCATCTTTGCCCATGGAATCCTGTTTGCCACATGCAAAAGGAAAAATTATAAATCCCTTAGTCCACTACAACATAAAGTTGTATTCTTCATCCATGCTTCTTTCTAATATTTTTTCCATCAACACCTTTAACGTCATCTGCAAATGAAGACCTAAGTACAATTACAGTTATGTCAAAGCTTGACTTGTTTAGGATATAGAACTACTCTAATACAGAGCATCTAAGTACAAACTTAAATCAGATTTATAATAATAAGGTGCAGGAGGCTTATATCCTTGAATTAAAAAACTGCTAATTTCTGATGACACTTTAGACTAGAAGAATATAGAGATCATAAATCAAAAGTTCCTAAGTTCACAAACCATGCTAGTTTAATATGAACTAGAGGTATATTTCATTGAAAAAAATCATCTCAATTAGAAAATAGAGAACTTCTGAAGAGGGAAAGAGAGCAACTTAATGCCAAAGGCAAAAACCATCAAACACTGCCCTCGGAGTCAATTAGAGGGAAAAGAATTACAAATTCCAACAAGCATCCACTTAGTCATGTATAAATATTGGTACGCCAATGTTCATATCATAATCTCTGGTATAAGAAAGATGAAATTTGAAATAACCTTGCATTCTTACAATCTTCTTTCAAATGAAATGCCAAGGTACTCCTTGATAAATGATTTCAAATCCATTAGATGAAATTGTAAGAAGAAATTTAGGAAAATGCATCTTACATACCAGGATCCATTTGTTGAAAATGCTAAGCCCTTCTTTTGTGCCAGCAAAAGCCTTCACAGCAGCAGCAGGTAGCTGCAGCATCTTCTTTGCTAAAAATAGACGCCCAGCTGTTGTCTTTGCATTTCCAAGCATGTCTTGAAGCAAAGCATCTTTGCTCAAAGGCTTCTGTTCCCCATCAAGAGATCCTTTGCAAAGAACACTGGAAAGCTCTCCTGCATCAAGTCTCTTCACCATGTCCCTCACTTCATTTCTTTCACTATCAGAATGCCTTTGTGCAGCAGCCATAGCCTCAGCCTCTGCCATGGAGTCCTCTCTATTTTCCAGAATGTCAACAATTCGAACAGCTTCTCGAAGACCACTCATCATTGCACCACCAACAGTATCTGGATGCTCTTTACAGGTTGCCTCCCCAGCAAAGAATAGACAGTTTTCTACAGGCCTGCCCAAAATATCATAGTCCTCTCCAGAAGCACCAACTGCAACATAAGAGTAAGCACCCCTACTAAATGGGTCACCACCCCAGTTTGTAGCAACAGATGCAATGGGGTCTGGTACAGTAGTTTCTCCAAAGAGCTTTCGGAGGATCATGACTGCATGTTTAACATGATCAGAGGTTTCTAAATTCTGGCCATCTATTGCAGCCTTTCCAACAACAAGAGCGATCAGAACTGGGGCACCAACTGTTTTCTTCAGATTCCAAAACATAAAACACCGACCTCGTAACTCCGTGATCTCTGCAGTTGCCCCAAAATAATCCACATTCTCATCCCAAAAAACATTGGGAAATTCCATGATTACCTTGTTTAGGACACCAAACCCAAGTTGTTGAATGGAGGATGATTTCCAATCCGGAAGTTCTGGTGAAAACTTGATTGTGTTTGCTTTCAAGCAACCAAGGGGTACAGTTATCAGAACTGCATCACCAACAAATTCCTGACTATTCTCAGTCCAAACTTTGACCTCTCCCTTTGGGTTCTTCGAGTATGAAATCTCTGTTACAATGTGACCTAACTGAATATTAAGACCTTCAGCTAATGCCTCCATGACAGTGCTATAACCTCCTTTAATCATACAGTGAGCTCCTCCAAAACCTCCATAAGCATCATCCTGGTTCCAGTAAGGGAGTGAAACCCGACTAAGTTCTGCTGCACAGCCATACTCCAAATTAGCAAAATGCCAATCCATAACTCGTCGCTCAAGTGGACTGAGGCTCTGTTGTTCCATGTTAGAATTGTCCAATAGATTCAGTTTATCAGGTTGAGGTTCCATGTTAATCTCGTTTTCCATACCTGCAGCTACTGAAACATTATTTTCAGAAACTGTCTTTAAGCTAGAATCAACTGTTGCACTCAGTGACTCGAATGCTCCCACTGAGGAATCTTGAATTGTGCTTCCACTGTCAGGATCATTAAGAAGAGCTTTACTACTTGCCAACTCCAAACAAGTAGAGCTTGATCGAGCAATCCGTCGCTTTTTCAGAGCATACTCTAACCCTTCTTCCAGAGACATGCGCATTGCTACATCTCCATTCTGAGCAACAAGCATCACCATGTCATCGAGCAGGCTGTTATATTCTGCTTCTAGTGCCTCATCTAAGGTGGATGGAACTTTCTGACCAGTCACAGAATCATACAGAGGGCAGTCACTATTTAGCACTGTCAACTCCAGGCCAAGCTGTGTACAAAGCAATGCAGATGGATCTGGTCTTCTTTCTGTTGCCACGTCTGCCTCAACACCAGTAATAATGCTAGCACCTAGATCCACTGGCACTGAAAGTGCTGAACGATCTGTATAAACTCTTCCACCTACCCTATCTCTTGCTTCCAAAACAGTCACATGACAATTTAGCCGTTGCAAATGCCTAGCAGCTGCTAGCCCAGCAGGACCTCCACCAATAACAATTATCCTTTTCCGACCTTCCAAAACAGAATTTGCATCATTGGCCTCTGTTACTGCATTTAACTTTGCTTCCTGATTATCAGTTTGCAAGTCTACTTGCAAATCATGTTTATGAAGATTATGCAAAACTTTTGCACTGTCAATATCACTAAACTCATCCTCACCATAAGAATTTTTAATCTGCTCCAAAGCAGAATGAACTTTGACCAGTGGGTCCACTTCCATTTTTACTCCATGATCCTTTCCTAAAAATACATCTTCAGTCCCACCAGAGCCAGAAGTGTCCCTTGTTCCTAGCTCCTCATTATCTTTGTGGGCCACAGCAGATTCAATGTCAACCTCAGATTTCACAACAGAGTTTCTTGCAGCCTCCACAGTTGAATTCTCTGCTGTGTGTGGTGCAACCACTGGGGTTACATCTATTTCCATAAAAGCAATACCACATTCTTCAAAATCCTTTTTATCTGATTCTGTTAAACCAGAACAGTTCTCTGCAAGTTTGTTTCTCTTCACATCTTCCACATCAAGCAAGGATATTTGGTTTTCACCTTCTACCTGAATTTGATTCTGTGCAGGTGAAAGATTTTCCTCAGAAACCTTAATCTGACCAAGAATGAAAGCAACCTCCTCTTCCGCATCAGCCACTTTGTCTCCACAGTTTTCTGTCTGCATACTTTCTTTTGAAAGCTTCAGCTTTGGTTCAAAGTCATCTTTTGTTTTTGGTTTTTTCACTGCAACACCGACGTTTATATACCCCTGAAGAAGTAATAATGCACATTGTGAGCCAAAAGTTTTCTTCTAATAGATTTATCTTTTTCAAGGTAACAGACATACGGAAATGCAAAGTTGTAGAAAATGTGAAATAGAAGTGTAACATGACAGGCATACAAGTGAGAAGCACCCAACATGCCTACTTTCTGATAAACAATGGACTAAGTTCTAACTAATCCCATATTTTTCAAAGAACTGCCAACTATTAGTCTATTACTAATAGTGTCTGTGTACATAAAGCACTAACATTACATAAAAAAATCAGTGCAATGTTAACAGGGAAAAACTCCTTCCAAAAAAAACGGCAGAATCCAGAAAATTAATGAATTTTGTTAATCTTGCAATATTTTTTAATCCCATTCAAAAAATAAAGGAAGTTAACCTTCCTTTGTTTTTAAAAATAGATATTAAACCCTATCAAACACTTCAAAAAATGAACTGTGGCAATAAATGAAATTAAAGATTAATTGATATGTTACTGAATAAATGCTAAATAAATAATGTTTCATGCATAAACAAGAATATGGATGCAAATGAAGCTTATATTTGAAATTTAAAATAATAGTTGAAGTAAATGTAGATGACAGTTATTTAGTCGCCCACATGTAAAAATAAAAACAAAAGTGGAAGAAAAGAGAACTTAAACTCTGCATGTAGATCAATAACAAATAAACTGCAAAGGAGAATTACAACATACTTTTCACTCCACTATTAGCCTGACTACAGATCAAAAAAATTGTTCACAAAAATTATGAGTCTCTGAATAAATACAAACAAAAATCTGGCATGCCAGCTGTAGAGAAATAATACTTACATGATAATCTAAAAATTTGTAGACATCACGAATGAGAGCATCTCGTGGTGATTCATCTGGCAACGGAATGGAACTTACTCCACAGTCTGACAAAGGCAAGATACGACGTACATCTTTGTCCCAAAGCCACAAGATTGAATTCCTGTAATGTTACCATAAAAGACTTCATTAACGACTACCAAACATGTTGATGTAACTGCTTTGAAATGACAGAAATGCAGTAAGTTTATCAAGATTTTTGCCATAGATCAAAGAAGAAAACATTTTTCAAATGACTAATAAGAATGACTTCAAAAATTAACAAGGGCAAGAAATAAATTAGTATGTTCATAAGCAAACCTCACATTTGTCAATTGAGGGTCTAGCTCAGGTGGTTGGGAGGAACAATTATCGCCCCCGACTAAGTTCAAACCTCACTTGTGACATGTTTGCGCTTGTGAGCCAATTGTTGATTGAAGCTCTTTCTGAGGCATAGGGAATCACCCCTTGTTTACGGGCTGGAGGGTGAGGTGAGTAGTTACATGTAAAAGAAAAGGCTAACGTCTCAGTTCAGCACAAGGCTGGGAGATCCTACATGAAAACCCCTTCCCACTTGTTCAATTAGAATTAGTACAGAAAAATAAGCTGTGAAAACAAGCATGTCTGGTTTTTCTTTCATTTGATGTTTACTTCTCCAACAAAAAATTTACATGATGTGATATGCCAGTATGTCTTGAGGGCAAATAATAAATGAAATTAACAAGCTGTAAGTTGACATGACCAACAATAGATACAAATAATATCAAAATATAATGGAGACTTTCTTCTTATCAGTTCATGGTAAGAAAGAAATTATATTAATGTCCACGAATGACCAAATTAGGTCAACGGGACTCAAAAGTACATCATGCAATGTCAATTTTTAACAAGCCATAGTCCCACACCCTATACAAACTCTCTACCATCCAGTCTCCCTACTGACATCGACCCCCAATACACGTTAAGCCATACAACAGCCCTTTATGATGTACCCAATCAGCATACCCCCTATTCTCAATTTGGGAGATGAATATCAGCAGAGCTGCAGATAAGGAGGGCTTCCAGGCTGAGTATTTCAAAACTGGTATACACTCTTGTTGATTACATTGCTGAATTATTTAGCCATGTGGTATGCTCAGGGTTCCCACAGACATGGTCCCACCACACTATCCACCTGATTCACAAATCAGATTCCAAGGCTGATCCAAACAACTACCAGACAATCATGGTAGGTCACATGTTTTCAAATCTTTACACTACTGCCCTTCATCTACTTTTATCTGAGGAGCTTGAAAGGAGGCACCTTTGAGTCAGAGGACAAGCAGGTTTCCCACTAGAGCACATCCTCACCATGTGTGCCGTCATGAGGAGGCAAGGCATCACTCCTTGAAAGTATTATGCTGCTTCAATGACTTTTGGAAAGCATTCGACTCATTCCAAAGGGAGAGCCTGTTCCAGTAGCTTACAGAAATTGGCATCTAGAAGAAAATCTTCGCTGCTATCATGTTTCCTTATGAGTTTGTTCTTAGCCACCTTCACACAGCACATGTGACTTGAGTGTTTGTTCCTTATAGCTGTACTGCTATAACAAACTCTGCTGGAGGGGGGTCACCTTGCTGCAGTATGGACCTGCACAACTGTCACGTGCTTTCTCTGTGTACACCCAAGTCTCCTCTGCTTGGTGCTGACATTAATGGCACTCTGCCATACACTTTCTGAGGTACTAAAAATCCAACACTCCCTCTTACCGAGGAAAGTGTTCTCTCAGGTTCTCTGCCAAACACAAGATACTCCCTCTATATCTGGAAACTCCCCTCTGCTGGGAGGTTGGTCAAACAGTTGACCACCAACAAACCTGAAAAACATGAATCGGGATCATTGCTTCCTTCTGTGTACTCTGAAGTTTGAACTCTCTTCAGAATATTCAAGGTGCAAACCTTTTGTAGAAGGACCTGCCAGTGACCTGCCAAGCTTTTTTGTCCTCCATGCTATCTTCACTGGTCAAAATCTTCTCACGCCACATCATTAACTATTCCAGATTTCTTGCAATAGTGAACTCATTTGTATACATGGCCAAGACAAGTGTATCAGATCTATCAATTAACGAATTGAAATCTGCACCAAACTCAGAAAATCCCAACATGAGTACAAATTCATTGATATTGAAATCCAAAACCAATGGTGCATGCAGAGCCCCCATCCAAGGCAACTTCCTATTCCTGAGAGAATCCCCTGACAACTGGAGCAAGAATCTCATCAAGGTCAGCTTCCTCTTATTGAGAGAATCCTTTTGTAATTCCTGGCACTCTTCCATACTCCCATCAACTGTAATCGAGGGATCAATAACTGATTCCATAGTCGATTTCGTAACTGTTTCCTCAAGGCTGGAGGCAAACTCCTCCATCATGGTTTCCTGCCATAACTGCTCAACTAGAATAGTGAGTTGCCTATAATGGTTACCTTGTCACACTCCTCTGGCCAAAACTTGACCAGATCCATGGCCATTGTCTCTAATGGTGACTTGCTAACCATCAAACCCAGCCAATCACCATAAATCTATCATACAAGAAACCGAAAAAACTCTTAATGAACTCAAGAACATATATGACAAAATCTAGCTCAAGAACATTCCCTGAAGGCATTTGTAAAGATATGGAGCCCAATCCCTTCACAAGATAGTGGCATCATCACCCAACTCCACAGCAGTCATTCCTCTTGTTCTTTAAATCTGTTGAAGATCTTTTTGTCAGAAGTCATGTATGGAAGCTCCATTGTCCACATAACATCCAACACCTAAAATTGTGTCTGTTGAAAGACACAACACCATGGGGAAGGTAATATCAAGCTTCGCAATCTACTCGCTACCTGAAGCCTCTGCACTTCCTGCAAACACTTAATTTGCTGCTGCTTGCCCTTCCCCTTCTTTCTATTAGGACAATGAGATGCAGGCACCGGATATGACTTAAGTCTTTCTTCCTTTGTCATGAAAAATCTGGCTCTTCCTCCTTGCTCTTTTGACCCTCCTAGGTCCTCTTTTCCTACCTCCTATTCCCACATTCCTGATGTGGGCTAGATCTAGAACATTATCCTTGTCCTTGTAACTAGTTAAGACTTGCTGCAGTATCATCTCCTCCCCAATGAAAGCATCCCACAAATGCTCAAAGTCAAGTAACTTCTCCCAACCATAGATAACTTGGAAAAAGTAATGCCACAATGGACTGAAGCCATTCAAAGCAATCCGAACTAGCTCACTATCCTCAGCTATGTCCTCAATTGTAGTAAACGATCAACTTGGACTCAGACTCGGACTTGACCGAGTTGACCAAGTTGACCATCAACTAAGCCGACTCGGCCTTCAAACCAGATCGGGTGATCAGTTCGGTACCGTACTGACCAACTTGGCCAAGTCCCATCCTAAACCGACCAAGTTGACTGTTTAAAAAAAACCACTATGTTCAGTTACTCAGTAGAATTTGGTAATACTAAAGGGTAATATTAAATTCTTAAAGTAAAAGGATAGAAAATTAAAGATAAGGAGAATGTCACTTTGAATGAAAGATAAGGAGAATGTCACTTCCACTTAAATTTTTAACATTACCATTAATTGTTTCAGGATGTTTGAGAGAGGTTCCAACCTCATCGGACTTCATATGCAAAAAGTAGAATTTTAGATCCCATTCAAAATTCAACAAACATAATAGTTTTCAAGATTTCAGGATTGCAAAGTTTCCACCAAATGCTATCATGTATGAAGGTATGGGATTGGCATTTAATCAAGCACATCAACCCCTCTATATACCTTGATGTTGCTGGTGTTGATGGTTGAATCTCTCTGCCATGACCTTAATAAAAATGTACTCTTCACTCAAGCAAAATCACTTATTATGCATGGGAAGCTTTTTTACCTTATTTTAACGATTGGATTAGGAAGTTTAATAAAAATTGTAGGGCGTAGAGCTGTTGACTAATGTCCTTGGAGGATCAACTTTGAGATTTAAGGTAGAGGCAAGGGCTAGAGCCTAGAGGAGGGAGGCATAAGGTGCTATTGATGAATAGGATTCCAATATAGGAAATGAATTCGCCGACATGTATGATTTATGATTTATGTTTCACATTCATTTTTTCAATGTCCTTGCTCATTTATTAATTTAAAATATGCATACACACAAATGAATTCGCCGACATGTATGATTTATGATTTATGTTTCACATTCATTTTTTCAATGTCCTTGCTCATTTATTAATTTAAAATATGCATACACAAACACATCGCGTTTCCTCGTTTCCAAAATTTTGGGGGGTCACGTTTCCAATGCGTCACCATTTTGGAAACTCGTCCCTGTTAGTTTCCTCGTATTCCTGTTCCATGCAACTTAGAATCTAACCCTAACCCTAAATCTATAAGATGAACCCTAACCTCATACTTCCAGGCGTTCAACTAGTACTACTACTGCAATTGTAGATGACCTTGAGGAGTCCAAGCTTGAGCCTAATGCTGATGCCATTGCCTATGCCATTGCTAGTCTTGAATCCCTTATTCTAGTTCTACTTCTAGTTCTAGTTGTGGTGATGAGTTTGATGATTAATCATGTTGATCAATGACATGTATGATGTGTGATCGTTGATGTATGATGTATGATGTAGTGGCATCATAGCATGTTTTTTTTGGACTCTACAAGCCATTTAGGCCTCATTGATTATGTCTTTTGTTCCACATCCAAATGTGTATTGCACAGTACACTTCGAGCCATTTTGATATATTCACCCTTATATGGTATATACATGAGCAAACTTTGGATATTTTGTCTCTAATGCTTAGGAATCATGGATTAGAATCTTTAAAATATTGTTTTTCTTTAAAATTTAAATATTACATGTATTTTTGAGTAAACCAAGTCGTTAAATTTAACTCATTCGAGTCATTACCAATTCATTACCGATTCAAAGTCCGAGCACAAGTCCAAGTTGACCCTCGATCGATTCCAAGTCTGAGTTCAAGTTGACCCTCGACCAATTCCGAGTCCGAGTTTTAAAACATTGCTTGCTCATACGAGTAGTTGAGCTTGTTCTTTAAGAGCATCTTCCTCGATACATTCATGCTCTTGCACAAGGTTCCCAAGGCATCATAAAATCTCTTTGGTAGTCTTCTTCCCAATGATATAAGGAATCAAGTGATTGTTCACCAAATCCAACAAGATTCACTTCACTACAATTACCTTTTTCTTATGTTCTACCAAATCTTTGGGATCTGTAGGCGGCACAACTACCTTCTCCACAAGGTACCATTTCCAAGAGGTTCTGCAATCTCAACTTCCACTGCACAAACTTGGAGGCTCCCTCCAACAAGTGACTCTATCACGCACTAGGAATGGCTATGACTGCAGCTCCATTGAACAAGCTTCAATCTCCACTCTTTAGATCAACTAGGGTTTTACACACCAAAACCCTTCTCAGGTCCACGTGTCAATCACTAGACAAATCTGCTTCAGCCACTGAAGCTTGGAGATACTGCCCATTGAAACCCTCCAACAGATCAGAAGATTTCAAACATTGGGCTCTAATACCATGTTCAATTTTCTCAAACCATGGTAAACAGATACTGCACTCTAAAAGAATTCCTCCAAGAAACTAAACAACGAAAAACTTAAGGCTACTCAAAACTACACTATGTAATTAACCATAGAATCTGTAAACACATATTGTAGAAAAAATACGTCTACTAAAAACTACACTATGTAATTAACGCTAGAATCTGTAAACACGTATTGTAGAAAAAATATAATGGAAACACAATAAATTGATTGTCAAAACCTGTTACTGCTTTCCATTACTTCTAAAAATGAAAATCTACTACAAGAAAACAGCAAACTACTTAATGCGGAACTGAAAACTGAATGAATAAAGCTATGTCCCTGCCTTCTCTTTTATAGACTGAGAAAAAGGGTAGGTACAATGAATTTGTACACATTCACAATAGTGCCTCAGCTGGAGATGATCTGAGGCATGCAAGCATGCAATCTCCTTGAGATTTGTGCATTAAATACTAGGCTGCATGCGCTCCACTAAACTGAGCTAGGTTGCATGTGCCTTACCTAAGTGATGCACGCAAACTGAAATTAGAAACTTAATACATGCAAATTCTAACTAAAGCAAAACCAGAAATAGAACTGGATTGCTAAATATAAATGGCATCTAAACTGGAACTAAAATGAGGATTGTGTATGCACACTTTTGGCATGAATGCACCCTCTATCTATCTCTCCTCCATAAATGATCCTACACCCTCATTACAGTAGTAGGCAATTGTTGAGGGGGTTGTAGGGAACTGCTATACAGAACCCTGCTAGAGGAGGGTTGCCTTGTTGCGATATGGACCTAAACACCTGTCAGACATGATTTCTCTGTGTGCAGCCAGGTCTCCTCTGCTCTGCTGATATTAATGGCACTCTGCCATAAACTTTCTGAGGTACTAAAAATCCAACACATCTACCTCATGGACACCATCACAAGCCCACAATTTTAGACTATTCAAAGGTTAGGGGATAAGTCTGCTTGAGTCTGACTAGACCAAGTTAGAGAAAGTTCTCATGCTTCGGTGTAATATCAGAAGCAAGCAGACAATTTCCCAATCTATCACTTAGGCATAGTTTGCAACCCATCCCTTACAACTTAAACAATTTTCACCTAGTCTCACCTCTGCATCGTGTACAGAATTTCATTAACTCAACCACATGTAGGGACCACTATACTTACCTAGCATATTGTTCATCATAGACCATTGCCTTGTCCAAAACCCCCAGGTGGGTTCATTGTGGTTTTCAAAGGCCACATGTCTGTTGTAGTGAGTTGATATCTCAATGGACCACCTACCCCATTCAAGTATTCTTTAGATGTACCCGGACCATCTCCTGCCAACCAACCAAGCATTGAATAAGATTACCAGGGAGGACATTTACAGACGGGACATCCAGGCCACTTGGATCACCCCGCTAAGCAGATGAGTCCCAAGATGGCCTTCCATGCAGAGAGCACTTCTTGGAGTCGAGGGACAGCCTCATTCTTAGACCTCCATACACATTTCATCATTGGATGAACACTCTCAAGACCCATCCCTTGCAACTTAAACAATTTTCACCTAGTCTCACCTCTGCATCGTGTACAGAATTTCATTAACTCAACCACATGTAGGGACCACTAAACTTACCTAGCATATTGTTCATCATAGACCATTGCCTTGTCCAAAACCCCCAGGTGGGTTCATTGTGGTTTTCAAAGGTCACATGTCTGTTGTAGTGAGTTGATATCTCAATGGACCACCTACCCCATTCAAGTATTCTTTAGATGTACCCCGACCATCTCCTGCCAATTAACCAAGCATTGAATAGGATTACCAGGGAGTACATTTACAGACGGAACATCCAGGCCACTTGGATCACCCCGCTAAGCAGATGAGTCCCAAGATGGCCTTCCATGCAGAGAGCACTTCTTAGAGTTGAGGGACAGCCTCATTCTTAGACCTCCATACACATTTCATCATTGGAGGCACACTCTCAAGATCCACCTATTCAAGTATTATTTAGATGTACCCCGACCATCTCCTGCCAACCAAGCAAGCATTGAATAGGATTACCAGGGAGGACATTTACAGACGGAACATCCAGGCCACTTGGATCACCCCGCTAAGCAGATGTGTCCCAAGATGGCCTTCTATGCAGAGAGCACTTCTTGGAGTCAAGGGACAGCCTCATTCTTAGACCTCCATGCACATTTCATCATTGGATGCACACTCTTAAGATCCCCCTTCCCAGTTTCAGGTTAGCTTGCATCAACTTCAAGTGAAAGCCAAGCATCATATCCCATAGCCAGACGGGACCTGCCAGCATTGCCATCTTGTAACAATGTTTGGCTTGTAATTTTTAATTTTGACTAACAAGGAAATGGTGTTCTAGACTCATCATGGCCTCGTTGCTTTCTACTATTGATAATTGGTTGTCTATGGGACTGCTTGGATTGGGATGAGCATTGATATTCCTTGTGATGATCTACTTAACATCAATACTCTTGATGATGGCTATGTAATATTGATATTCTTTGATGATGATTCAGTATGGTTAGTCCTTGTAATGATATGGTTGGATATTTATATCACTTGCTTTTGATGTACCTCCTCATTATGATGCTATTGATTGATGAGGATGTTGTAAGTGCATTGGTACTATCGAAAGGATTAATTTGTTACAGGTGGAGATATTGATGGAAAGATTAATTTGTTACAGGTGGAGACATTGATTGAAAGATGGGAAATGCGCTCAAGGGAAAAGGTTCGTGTCTCAATGAGGATGACCACCTTGTTCTAGAGGTTAGGAAGCCTTGGGAAAGGGGAAAGACTTGAAAAAATGAGCACTAAAGTTCACTAGCATAAATGAGCCAAGGGGTATGAACTGTAACTTACTTTTACCTTATTTCTGACACTTGTAATTTATTTCTCAAGCCCAATTTCTCCCTTGCACGAAAAGGGAGAATGCCAAGGGCCAAATCTTGGAATGATGTTAGAATGGGGGAATTACAAAAGGATTGCCTACCTTAAATGACCACTAAAGTTAACTAGCATAAATGAGCCAAGCGGTATGAACTGTAACTTACTTTTACCTTATTTCTGACACTTTTAATTTATTTCTCAAGCCCAATTTCTCCCTTGCATGAAAAGGGAGAAGGCCAAGGGCCAAATCTTGGAATGATGTTGCAATGGGGGAATTACAAAAGGATTGCCTACCTTAGAGAGGGCTAGTAAGCGTGAGAGAAAATATTTTGAAATTTTACCAATTGTACAAGAACACTTTGATTCTGTATTGTGTACTTCATAAAGTAGATTATTGGTTGCTCTAACCTAGTCTAAGTGGACTAAGAGTTTGGGAGTGTACTACCCATTCATGGGGTACTAAAGCTCATATTTGCCTGGCTACTTGTATTCCTTTTTTGGGCCCTTGTAACACCACTATCGAGTGTGGCAGTAAGATCCTTGTAAAGAGGCGCCACTGCTGACTGTGATTTTGTTCACCATGGGCAAGGGTGACAGTAAGACCCCTGTACACCATATCCTGATAGGTTTTGGAGGTGTTGTGGTCCAAAAGCCTCTCCACCACACTCAGGTTGATCAGTTGGGATCTATGACAATCCTTTGGGAATTGTGCGAGTTAACTGTTGAAACTTGAGAGTTCTATGTACCCTGAATTTCCTCACCTCAATGAACTTGAGCCCTACTTGGGGAGCAACACTTATGAAGGTAAATGCATTGGTTGGGTGCGATTTCCCCTCCTTTGGCTAACACTCAAATCGTGGGATACTGGCAAATCGTGGGATACTGGAACAGTGACTAGATCAACACTTGGACTCCAGTAAGCTAAGGACTACAGGTACTTGATGTCATATTTAACTGACTAGATCAACACTTGGACTCCAGTAAGCTAAGGACTACAGGTGCTTGATGTCATATTTAAATTATATATTGTTGGTTTTTAGTGATTATATGTAAGATTGCTGTATGATGTTGAACCATGATATGCTTTCCCTACTTTAGTTATTTGTTGGGTTTATACTATGTTAGACCATATCCAGGTTATTTAATTGCATCACAGTGTTAAGAGGAATAAAAATTGTTATTTCGGTAAAACCCACTTGGGTTGTTACATATCACCAGAAGACCAAGACTAAGGACATTTTATACTCCATTGTCCCATTTATTATGAGATTAGAGGGGGTAGAAGGTTCTACTATCTATTCAAGGATTCACAACACAAAACTCCCCTTCCACCATCTTTCAATATCCAAAATCAAAGATGTCTAGCTTTATTCATGGGGGGGATTTCTACATGAACACCCCTGACCAAACACCCTCGAGAAGATTGCATATTTTTTCTGAATGCTCCCACCTAACAAAGGCACCAAGCAACAAGTCAAGCACAAGTTACAACACCTTCTCTGCTTCTAGAACCGTGAGACCTCAGGGGGTCATATGCCCTCCACCAATGGTCGCCCCACCCCTCTAAGGGCCCCTATAGAAATGTCATCTTAGTGCCCAAGATAGTTCATTTGTCACCAACAAACGTCCGAGTTCCTATAGACACCAGCAACAGGTTGCCTCTTCCATGCAAAACACAATTCACAACTAGCTCTTCCAGTTCATCTAGCTAGTCATCTATCCAAAATTTCTTCTCTACGGCCTTGGATGTTAGGAGATATGCACATACTAAGATTGTTGACTTGGAAGAGGAACACACCTCTCAATCTCCTTCCACAGACCCAAATGATAGCTCCAACAATTAATTATCTTCTCTCCCTTGTACCCTCTTATGTGAAATTTCTCCCGAGGTTTTGGCCCTCAGTAGTATGCACACAGTTGTATCTGTTTTTGGCACTCCCTTTTTGTGTGGCTTTCTCTTTCATTTTTGTTATTAGAGCTTAGATCTTAGTTCTTAGAGATTAGATCTGCTTTTCTCTTGCTTTTATAAAAGTGACTCTTGCACTCCCATTTTGTATCAGCATCGTTGCACTTATCAATCCCATTGACCTGCTTTTGCGGTCATTTTTGGACATTAATAAAATTATATTATCTTATCTTATCTAGACACTCCATATAACTGCTCGACAACAAGGATATGATCATATTTCCAAATAGTTTAATCATCTTTCCAAAAAAACTACACAATAGTTCCACCTTTGTGGAAACAAGAATAACAAATACAAAAGACTGCTCCAAATAAGCAAAAACTGCTATAACTATGCTTTTCTTGATGATGTTTCCTCTGATTTCTTTGAATCGTTGTCTTCTTGACAGACAAGGGAAACGAAACTTCAATTTGAAATTTGTGATCTCTTTCCATCATCTTGTGATTTCTTTCTATGACTCTTAATGTGTTTCTATGACATATAAAGGTTTAATCATTAGAAATTGACCCAAAAGTTGTCATCCAAAACTGTAACCTGTTTGGGGCCAAAAACTGTAGAGCTGTGTTTCATTTGACAGTTATGGTATTGTCAAGACTCATGATTAAAAAATTGAAAACTAAAATTGCATACAAAGGAGAGAACCAGATTTCCTAAACAAGCTAATCAGAACATGTACTAGGAAGTGGCTTAATGTAGGCCAGAAATAATTTAAAAGTTCAAACATGTGTAATAGAACTACTTTCAGAAAGCATTGTGTGTTTGATCCAACAGAACAAAATTAAAAACTGGGGAATCTGAATCTTATAACCTTTTTTAGGGCCTCCTCATTTAAGCTAGATTCTGCTGGGATAAGTCTCTAATGAGATGAAGGGAATGTCAAACTGTCAAGGTTAAGTCGGTTGGCATTTACTGTTGTATGGATCTGCATTTATCTCTTAATCATGCCCGTACTTCTAGCCAGCTCAATTTGCACCACCTTGGTGGTTCATAGAGCTCCTTTAGGCTTTTTGAATGATGGAAAATCATACTGCCTTTTGAATGCTCTGCTATCCCTGAAGTGAAATTGCTTGACCAAGTGGGAACACAGAGGGAGAGAAGTTAGAAGCCAAAAGTTTGTGCCTGAGGTCTACGACGAGGTAAGCCTCTTAAGCCTGATACTAATTTGAATCACCCTATTGTTAAGTAGGTAATGCGTGATATTAAGAATCTTACTTTAATTTCTTATTTAGTTGGACAGATCCCACCTTTAGTGGTTCTCAGCCAATACATCCATGACAACTGAGATGTCTAAGGCTGGAAGGTTAAAACCTACAGCAATTTGTCAAATGGACTTTCCTCCTTTATTACCAAGGCTTCCTCGTCAGTCAACCAGATTTTGTGTCATGGAACTTGGTTCTGCAGGAGTAACCTAGTGGTCTGCCAGCGCTGGGAATTTGATTTTTCTGTCAACTGCATGTAGACTTTGTTTATTTGCTCTTAAGTTGTCAAGTCACACTGACTTAGTCTATGGGTCAGGACATGCATTGAATTGACCTGTCAAAATTTGATCAACTGTGGCTCTAAGTTTATGACTCGGAAAGTTGTCTATCTGAACATACCAAATGTCTATTTTAAGTATTACATCAAGAACTGTCTGTTACTTGAAAGCGAAGTCCAGGAAGCTGAGCCTACCCCTACCCCTACACCTCGGAGCCAGTCACTCACAATGGAGGTTGGATAGAAGTTGAAAAGAAAAAGAATAACAATGATGGGAATACTAGGTCCCTACGGAAGCAATGACGGAGTTCCCCCTCTGGAGTTTAATGTCCCAAAAAAAACACAAATCCCCAAGAATCCTGAAGTGTCAAGAAAGGGACTCTTGCGGCATCACCCCAAAGGGCTAATCCTCCAAAAGTAAAGAAAAAGTGTTTGTGAGAGATCCAGCTCCTGTGACCCCACCAAGCAATAAGATGTTTGAATCATCAAAAACAACTTCAATCCGAAGTTAGAATTCCCAAGAGGGCCGCAGATGGTATGTTAGATAGTTTCTTCCTCAGGAATGGTGTACCCCACCCACAGGGTTTGCTGTTCTGATTTATGTGACCACTGAGAATAAGAGTATCATTAGTCTTGGAGATATTTCCCACTGATTAACATCCTGAGCTGGAATGTTAGAGGACTCATTGATCCTTGCAGAATGCTAATAGCAAGGAGGATAATGAATTCAATTCAGAGTTAACTTTGAGGTGCCTGAAAGCAGTAATTATGTAGGGTTCAAGACAGTCAGTTTTAAGCTGCATCCAGCCCGGCTGTGCTTCTTTTGCCTCTAACCATGAGGAAGGGAGGGGTGTTATTGTCCTCGAGATAGACTTTATCTGTGGAACTAGATGACTAACCATTCCCCGACTGTCCCTGGCTTTTTAATGGAGACTTTAAT
Organism: Larix kaempferi; assembly: GCA_027924585.1. Classification (NCBI taxonomy): domain Eukaryota; kingdom Viridiplantae; phylum Streptophyta; class Pinopsida; order Pinales; family Pinaceae; genus Larix; species Larix kaempferi. The sequence continues at coordinate 1,626,448 of BSBM01001409.1, read as the reverse complement.
ATGGTTAACAGTGCTGAGGACAAATATGGAGATCATCCATTTCAATGGGTACCAAATATAAAGAGTAACCTGCTTTAGACTCAAACTCAAATTTTCCCTGCATGATCCAAAACCTCAATGAGGGCAAGTTAGTTCTGAGAGTGGTTTCCCCAGTCAAACTTTACTCAGAAGAAGAGAGGTTGCTTAAAAGTTTGGACAGAGATCTACTCTCTACTAGAGAGTTAAGATCCAATGCCACAAGTGGTATTCCTGTTAAAGTTCATGGTAATGCCACTCTCTCTCTGGCACCAACCCCATTCACTTCTCGTAGGCTCTATTAGTTAGGGTGTAGATGCTATCAGACACCCCAAAGCTAGGCGCAAGTTAAAGTGTTCCCATTTTAAAAAATGAATTCTTCGTTAGACTTGAATCCATTTGATTCCTTAACCCCAACCCCTGAGTGACCAGGCTGGATTGTACGGTGGGAAGAACTAATTTCCAGATCAGTCAAGTCTATCGGGGGGGGCATGGTGGGATGGGGTAGGCCAATTACTAGAATTAGAAGATTAAGAGAAAAGAAATAAGGCAAACCTCTATCTAGCCTAAGTTGGATTGGCTTTGGAAGCAAACCCATTTAATTTTGAAATGCAAAAACAAGCTCCCCGAGCCAGGCAATTCCTGAAAAGTTCCAAAAGGGTAGAAAAGCCAATGGTGAACAAATCAGAGCTAAACTCAACTAGAATCCGGAGCAGGGATAAATGCACCAAATTCTTTTTCAGTCTCTTAAACAAATGAAAGAGTTTAAACTTTAAAGACATCACTCTACTAACCATGGATTATAAAATCCTAGCTAAATGCCTTTCCAGGAGAATCAAATTTATCCTCAAAAACCACTTCTGAACCGTTCTGGTCTTTTTAGATCCATCAGGCAAGTTTTCCTTCTGGCACCAACCTGTTATGTGTTTATGCATTGGCTACTGATGTTTGGGTTGCCATTTTGAGCATGACCAATACGTGGGTCGTCAAGAGAATGGATTAAAAAATCCTGGCTAAATGCCTTTCCAGGAGAATTAAATCTATCCTCAAAAGCCACTTCTGAACCCTTCTGGTCTTTTTAGATGCATCAGGCAAGTTTGCCTTCTGGCACCAGCCTGATATGTGTTGTCTACTGATATTTGGTTTGCCATTTTGAGCACAACAAATACGTGGCTTGTCAAGAGAATTTCACTGCTCCAAACTAAACAACAACTCATGCATTTTACTCTTTTGGACAATGCCCTTCCAAAAAGCATATAGCTTGTTGACCAACATTTTCAGAACCTTTCAAATTCCTATAGACACCTAGAGAAGGAAAAATGGGCCTTACAAGACTTAAATGGGGCTTCAATGATGTTGCCACGTAAGGTGCAGCAATTTCGCGGCTAAATTGGATTGTCAGGACCATCCAGGGCAACAAAAGCTAAAAACTTCTTCTAAGGCCTAACATGGCCAAAGGCACTCCTTAGATGTGTGATATGAATGCCATAATCTCCCCAAAACATATCAACATAGGATGGTCTGCTGTGTTTCAAAGTGCTTGGGCAGCTTGGGAAAGGTGAAAGCCCTTTCTTGTGCGATGGAGGATGAGTCTACCAGAGGATATTCTGCAAACAAGCTGTCTATATGGTGGGTTAACTCTTCATCTTAGTAATAACTGTTTTGCCAAGGATCCTTGGTTTGTTGCCAAGAGACTCGGTAAAAAGGACCTTTTAACTATATATGATTATCAGAGGCATGACTTCCTTCAACAAGAAAAGCTTGAGAAGAATTTCAATCTCCAGAGTCCAAACTACACCAGAAGGTTTCTGACCTCCCATACATGGAGAGACCCCATGCTCCCATGAATCCTTTGATCAATTTGTCTACTTCAGGACTGATGCCTGTAGACAAAGGATTTAATTTTGAACTGTTTCTCTGTGACTTTGAACCCAAACCCTCTTTTTAGTTTTTTCAATTTTTGTTCTCTTGGCTGCCAATGTTAGGCTAGTCTTATTTGTTTTTTATGTCCCAACAGCTGGTAGTTTAGAATATTAAATATTTGGCTGCGCCCTGGCATTAGCCAGCTTGTGATTGTCCCTGTCTATGACTATATCTAAGAGGAAGGGGGAGATTTTAACAGTGTGTGTAGGTAACATTTTCAATGAAAAGAAGTATCATTCTCAAAGAAAAAAATGCAGAAAATCCCAAAATCAAAATTCTGTTGAAGGAGTAAATTAAGGCCTACAAAAGAAAACAACCACATCAGCATATGCACACAGTGTCATGAGAGTTGTTGGTGGAATCAGCTCCATTCGAATATGCCAAGAGAAAAACAAGATGATAAGCAAATGCAACCTCAAGAATGCAACCAGCATCCCAGACCCAGAATGTATCTCTAACAATGCCTATAATCCAAACAAGTTTAAAGTCATGGAGGACAAGATCATAGATGTAAGCATGATAACAAATAATCCAATATCAGCATATTCACACAGCGTCATGAGAGTTGTTGGTGAGAATCAGCTCCATTCAAATATGCCAAGAGAAAAACAAGGTGATAAGCAAATGCAAACTCAAGAATGCAACCAGCATCCCAGATCCAGAATGTATCTCTAACAATGCCTATAATCCAAACAAGTTTAAAGTCGGGGAGGAATAGATCATAGATGTAAGCATGATAACAAATCATTTACATATACAATTTTAGAATGATTCAATATCACCAGATTCTCTGACAATGTACACATAATTGCTTTTAGCCTCGACCAGGGATATTATTGGAGATCAAAGAACACCTATCCCACATAAGACATAAACTTTTCTAATCAGTAGTATCAGCATCAAAATGATATGCAAAAACTATGCCTAGATTGATATACCGAACACAGAAGCATATTCCATCTTTTGATATATTGAAATACCGAACACAGAAGCATATTCCATCTTTTGATATATCATATAACAAACTGATAATTTATCATCTATAAAATGACAAACAAATATTTACAATAGCTCATTACGAAATAGTTTCTGATGTGCTTAACCAAACACAGAAAAAACTATGCCTGGATTGATATATGGGCAAACAGAAGCTATATTCTTTTGATATATCATATGCCTTGCAAATTGATAATTTATCTTCTATTAAATGGCAAGCAAGTGTTTAAAATAGCTCATTACAAAATAGTTTTTGATGTGCTTAACCAAACATAGCACAAGTAACCAGTAAACACTTAATTCCATTTGTCGATCCTAATGTTCCATCTATGTGAAATGGCCACAAACAAGATATTTTACCAAAACAATTCTAGGATTTTTACTGCAAATCTCTCAAACTCTCGCAAACAGGTGCATACCAATTACAGACAAAATAACAAAGAAAAAAAAAATCAGAACAGAATATTTTAAAACATACTATATAGATACTTCAACACAGTAAATGTTGGCGATGCTCAATTCCTGCTTGGACAGGAGTTAGGACATTCTATCATATTCAACTATTTGATGCTCCCGGACGTTTCATAATATTTGCAAAAGAACCAATGAGAATCAGTGTAATAAGCATATACTAACCTGCATTCCAAATATTCTTGAAGCCCTCCCCTGCGCTTTAACACTTCCCTGAATTTTATCTTTTCTGCTGGTCCCGGTTGTCGAACTTTTAATCCAGCAGCTACAGCTGCTTCCTCACCTGGAACTACTTGTGAAAACATACTTGAGATAAGTCCAGCCCTGTTCCTGCCTCTACCCAGGCGTTCTTTGTCAACACTGCTCTTATTTTCTAAGGCTTCTTCCCCATTCATTAAAACATCCCAGTCACTGTCTCCTTCGTATGCCATATCGCCATGTCTTCGTTTCTTGACATGCCTTACAGCTCGCTGTGAATCAGATTGCTTTTTACCTTTTTTTATATCTGATGCTTTCACTGCAGAAACTTTCTCTGTTCCATCAGGATTGGACTCCAATGATCCTTTTGCTGACTTTACACCTTTACTAGCACGAGTTTTCTCAGTCGGAACAGAAGGTGAGCCTTGTGAGGAACCATCAGTTTTCTGCCACTTTGAAATCTGATCAGTGTTTGCAGTTTCTTTCATATCATTCTCTGAGACAGATGCCTGCCTTGAAGCTGAAGCTACTTTAGGCAAATCATTTGCAGATTTTGGAGTCTTTTTTTTCTTTTTAAAACGAGTAAGAGTATCCTCTGAATCTTCAGCAATGTTGCCTTTCAAGTTTTGATTACTGTCTCCAGATGTCTCTGTGGCTTTTGTCACATCCACTTGTAAAGCATCATCCTTGACCTCGCGCTTTTTTAATCGGCGAGGCTTCTTGATCTTGGCTGGTATATCATCTGTTTCTCGAATAGCTTTGTCCTTCAATGAGATTTTATCCTTGTCTATGGGTAGCACCTCATTTCCTACATCTTCTAAAGCATCCTTAGCCACTTCCTTCTTAGATCGGCGAGGCCTTCTGAACTTAGCTAGAGTTTCCTCACCATCAGGGTCATCCTGCATACCATCCCCAATACTTTCGGCCTTGGGCAGAGACTGGATGCTTTCTTCTACATCGTCAGTATCTTGTATACCATCAACTACAGTTCTGGACTTGGGAAATGAGTGGTCACTTTCTTCTACATCTGGTTCAACCTGAGTGTTATCCATGAGATTTTCACCATCCGATTCTCGAACAGCTTTGTCCTTCGATAAGCTTTTATCCTTATCTATGGATACCTCCATCTCGTTTCCCACATCTTGTAAACCAACCTTAACTGCTGCCTTTCTAGATCGGCGAGGCCTTTTGAACTTAGCTAGAGTTTCCTCTCCATCAGGGTCATCCTGCATGCCATCCCCAAAAATAATTTCCTTGGGTAGAGATGGGATGCTTTTTTCTGCATCCTGGAGAACTTGCACACTATCCACAAAATGTCTGGACTTGCGTGATGACTGGTCACCTTCTTCTCCATCTGGATCAGGCTGAATATCATCCAGGAGATTTTCACTGTCTGATTCTCGAACAGCTTTGTCCTTCAATAAGCTTTTATCCTTATCTATGGGTACCTTCATATCACTTCCTACATCATCTTGTAAAGCAACCTTAACTACTGCCTTTTTTGTTCGGCGAAGCCTTTTAAACTTACCTGGAGTTTCCTGTCCATCAGGGTCAGCCTGCATACCATCCCCGATACTTTTGGCCTTGGGCAGAGACCAAATGCTTTCTTCTGCATCCTGAATAACTTGCATACCGCCCACTACAATTCTGGACTTGGGTGATGAGTAATCACCTTGTTTTCCATCTGGGTCAGCCTGAATGTTATCCATGAGATTTTCACCATCTGATTCTCGAACAGCTTTGTCCTTCGATAAGATTTTATCCTTATCTATGAGTACCTCCATCTCGGTTGCTGCATCATCTTGTAAAGCAACCTTAGCCACTGGCTTTTTAGATCGGCGAGGCCTTTTGAACTTAGCTAGAGTTTCCTCTCCATCGTCGTCAGCCATACCATCCCCGATACTTTTGGCCTTGGGTGGAGATGGGATGCTTTCTTCTGCATCCTGAATAGCTTGCGTGCTATCCACAGTATTTCTAAACTTGGGTGATGAGTGGTCACCTTCTTCTCCATCTGAATCTGCCTCAATGTCATCCATGATATTTTCACCATCAGATTCTCGAACTGTTTTGTCCTTCGATAAGCCTTTATCCTTATCTATGGGTACCTCCATCTCATTTCCCACATCATCTTCTAAAGCAACCTTAACCATTGACTTTTTATATCGGCGAAGCCTTTTGAACTTGGCCCGAGTTTCCTGTCCATCAGGATCAGCCACACCATCCCCAATACTTTTGGACTTAGGCGGAGATGGGATGCTTTCTTCTGCATCCTGAATATCCTGAATATCATCCACAACACTTGTGGACTGGGGTAATGAGCGGTCACCTTCTTCTCCATCTGGGTCACCCTCAGTCTCATCCATGAGAGTTTCACCATCCGATTCTTGAACAGATTTGTACTTTGACAAGCTTTTACCCTTATCTATGAGTACCTCCATCTCGTTTCCTATATCATCTTGTGAAGCAACCTTAGCCACTGGCTTTTTAGATCGGCGAGGCCTTTTGAACTTAGCTAGGGTTTCCTCTCCATCGGAATCAGCCATACCATACCCAATACTTTTGGCCTTGGGTGGAGATGGGATGCTTTCTTCTGCATCCTGAATAGCTTGCATGCTATCCACAGTATTTCTAAACTTGGGTGATGAGTGGTCACCTTCTTCTCCATCTAAGTCTGCCTCAATGTCATCCATGAGATTTTCACCATCAGATTCTTGAACTGTTTTGTCCTCCAATAAGCCTTTATCCTTATCTATGGGTACCTCCATCTCATTTCCCACATCATCTTCTAAAGAAACCTTAACCATTGTCTTTTTAGATCGGCGAAGCCTTTTGAACTTTACCAGGGTTTCCTGTCCATCAGGGTCAGCCATACCATCCCCGATACTTTTGGGCTTAGGCGGAGATGGGATGCTTTCTTCATCATCCTGAATAACTTGAATGCCATCCACAATACTTGTGAACTGGGGTGATGAGCGGTCACCTTCTTCTCCATCTGGGTCAACCTCAGTCTCATCCATGAGATTTTCACCATCCGATTCTTGAACAGCTCTGTACTTTGACAAGCTTTTATCCTTCTCTATGGGCATCTCCACCTCATTTCCTATATCATCTTCTAAAGCATCCTTAACCACTGACTTCTTAGATCGGCGAGGTCTTTTGAACTTAGCTAGAGTCTCCTCCCCATCAGAGTCATCCTGAATACCATTCCCAGTACTTTTGGCATTGGGCGGAGACGGAATGTTGTCTTCTGCATCCTGATTAACTTGTATGTCATCCACACTTCCTGGCCTGGGTAACCAGTGGTCACCCTCTTCTCTGTCCTGACTGTCACCCATGAGATTTTCGCCATCCTCTGTCGCAATCTTTTCAGCCATTTCAGCAGATCCATCCAAACCCATCCCATCTTCTTTTGTCACAGACTCCATACCATTGTACTCGGGAGCATCCACAGACAATGGAAACTGAGATAAGAAGACCTCCCCACCTGTGTCTTTAGTACCTAATTCACTGCTACCATTACTGTTGATATCATTCATGAGGCTGGCCTGCATCTAAACCTAATAATGTTAGAATTCAATCAATATTATATTGCAGAAGTGTGTTGTCCCACGTTTCCCCGTGGCCAGTTTACACAAATCACAAAATCCCCATAAAATTCACTGTTTCATGATTTCACAGCTTTGATAATTTACAATGGCATGTTTATTAAGATGGCCTTGAGATTCTGGAAGAAGCCCTAGTTTCAGAGCATGCTTTTCTACTAAAGTCGAGAAGAACAAACCCTATATACCCACCCAATGCATTTTCAACACAAACCGATCTCTAAAACAATAATAAAAAAACCCAGAAAAGATAAAGAATCAACAACAATAATAACAGTGACCAATTTGGATTCAAAGCATTGGACACCAGTACCTGTATTATTTTCAGCTTGCAGATCCAAAAACCTTCAAATGTGACCCTGGAAAGGCTTTCGTGGCAGGAAAATCCGATTATCAGCTCAAATTTTTCCGGCTGTCGAGCATTTTGATCAGAAATAGAAGAATCCTTAGCGGTACGGAGAGCTTAGAAGATCGAAATGGGTTAAAACCATGCATTATCAATGGATTCGAGACTTGGGGAAAACAGGGAAAGGGTTTGAAGGATGGATGAATAGAAGCGAATACACATGCATCCCATCATCATCAACACCATCATGACATACCTTCAGGTCCCATATCATCATCATCACTCTTTATATGGGGAGCATCCCATGTATAGCATCATAAGAACTTTTCTAAGCCCATTGCAATAAATTATTTTGTTACTACTCTTCAACTTTTTCATATTGAGATTGAATATTGTTCATATTAATTCTTTTTTTTCAAGCAGATTGTTCATATTAATTCACTTTGTTGTGTTTGGCATAAAGGAATGGCATGCCATTAGGCAATAACGAACTTTCCATCTGTGTGCGTGTTGAATCTATTTGCTCGGCTCGGTTGGGATAAATTGGTAATTTTTGGCCAGATTATTTGGAGCTAGGGTTTTATCTCTTGGGTTGGAGGGTTGCTGTAGTTAAAGATTCTTCAAAGATGATTTACAAATCCTTTATGTAGGTTTCCATCAACTTTGTACTTTTACACTTGAGGAGATACAAAGGAAAAGTTTGGAGCTAAAGCCATTTGATAGAATCTCAACTATCTTTTCTTTCTCGTTGGTATTTGGTAGGATTAGGGAATAATACTTATAAAATTAAGGTGATGTGATTGTAATTAAATATTTTGTTGTTTGATATGTCTAGGGTTGCTTTATGGCGTGTGATAACTGGCACTCAAATCGCCCTAGAATTCCGGCTACGGAAAAATTTTCGGCGAGGCACAGTTCCACTTTTTCTGGTTTTTTTGGGGAATTTCGACGATCTGGGTCGTCTTAAAATGGGCCAAAACCACTAGGGGCACAGCTCCATGGCATAGTCTGTAGTAAATGGGGTGGAACTATGATTCCGTCGGTTTTTATAACCGGATCTAGGGAACAAATCGCCTGAAAAGCGGGGCAATTTGAGTATCAATTATCCCACGCCTTGCTTTATTAGTAATCAAAGTTGAGATGGTTGATGAAGGTTGAAGTGGTCTTCTTAGGATTATATTATAATAATAAAAATTAATAATCAAATTTTGAGGTGGTTGATGAAAGTTAAAGTAATGTAAGATTATATTATAATAATTTTTATATTATATTAATATTTTTTATTATAAAATTATGAATTTTTGAATATTTAAAAATAAATTTTACAAAAATGTTTTTCATATACATGAATATGTATAATATATATGTTTATCATATAATGTATGTATACTTTTTGTTATGGTGGAGTTTTAACCGATCTCATATAAAGTTTTATAAGTTGCAGTGCTATTTGCACATAAAGAATCACCAATACCCTATTGTTACTTGTACATTTTTTTTAAACATAAAAAAAAAAAAAACAAATCTTGTATTAAGAAGTATGAAACTTACATCCTATAAATTACAAATCGACTGCTACATCCACGTAGAGACAGGAGGATAGAATACCGACCGAGACACACTAGTCTCCCAAATCTTTAACCACATGACAAGTGACGGGATATACCAATCCCCCAGTGAAATCAAGACCTCCGAGAGCAAAAAATAAAAGGCAGGAAATAACCGATACAGCCAAAAAGACAACAAATGTATCCAACGGGTCCAGTCCAAAATAGGATAATAAAAAATAAATGCCGAAAGATATAAATAGTGAAAACACTAAACAGTAAAAACATTCCAGTAACCCCAAGGAGGAGGCTGGGAACCATCCAGAATCTCGTAGAAGATCTTCCAGCATCCACGACCAATCCACGACGAAAGAGAGAGTCCGCCATCAAATTGTGAGTTCGATAAATATGTATGATGTATGTCTGAGGGCAAAGGCTGAGAAGATACCTAGTCTAATCCATCCATGCAGACAATGCCAAAGCATTCAACGATGCAGTGGAGTTCGCCCAGTTTACAATAGACAATGAATCTCCAACAACCTGTTCCAGTCTGATTTTTGCTTTATTTGCGAAGAAAAGTTCCAGCCAAAGTGCCAAGAGCTCACCCTTTGAGTTAGTGCCCATACCACCCAGCATCCAAAGTTAATTTGGTCGACATTTGACAGCTCAATGAATGCACCAGCTCCACATAAGCCAGATGAGATATGGGCAGCACCATCGAAATGTGCTCGGTTCCCTGAACAAAGAAGATGAGTGGAACAATGATCAAGAGCAGCGATCGGATGATCCCTAATCATGGAGATACCAAATTCTTTAGCAGTAGACAGTGCCAAAACAGCAACACGACTGTTGGGTGTGTTATATCTCTTCACATGGTGGGTGCGTGTACACCACGATCCCCTCCCCGGTAGTTTTTTGGGTTGTTTTTGCTTTTTTGCTATTTCGGCCCATTGTATTCTATGTAATCCCGGTAAAGGGATTAGGGTTGTAACCTAATTTTGGGTAAACAAATTAGGGTTTTAGATGTTGTGAATACCATATATTGTATTGTAAATGGTTAAGAAAACATATAATGAAAAGAGTTGTGCGGCTCTAAGTTTTGCTGGTTTTTTCCCGGTTAAGGGTTTCCAGGTGAAAATCTCTGTGTTATGTGTGTGTCATTGTGTATTTTCTGTTAATGGTTAAGAATTTGTATGAGTTTTTACTGCACTGTTAAGGTTTAAAACTATCAACGACTGGCCTCAACAACAATGTTGTCAAAAAGTAAACGGTTCTGAGACTTCCATATCTCCCATGAAACCAAACAAGCCAAAAGCCCCAATTGTTTATTATGTAAAAAAATCTCCTTGAACCACTGTTGAATAGTAAAATCCCTGGTAGCATGTATAGTGGATAAAGGATTGCCCAGAAATTCCCAAACCCTTGCTGAAAAGGGGCAAAATATAAAGAAATGCAAGAAGGATTCAGCATCCTACCTACAGAGAGGACAAATATCCGGCCACAAAAATCCAATTTTTTGTAGATTACACCAAAGCAATATCTTTTCCTCCAGCACGAGCCAAATGAAAATCTTTACCTTGGGAGGGAGTCTCCAGTTCCAACATGCAATATGCCACCACTTTCCAGACCTGGGAGTAGTAGATACGATCGCAAAGTACGCCAATTTTGTCGATATAGATCCATCAATCGAATTCCATGACCAAAGAAGGCGATCATCATCATCAATAATTTTATAATTTGCAAGATACAGATCCCGAACATATGTATTCCATTCATCAGCCAAAGATCCCACCAAACCAAGTTGTGTGGCATTCAACCAAGTATAGAAAAAACCAATCAACCTATGTTTTACCAGAATATGGCTGAGATAGTAATAGCCCCTGCTGCGAAGATGAAATAATAGTAAGGGATACAATTTATATATGATAGGACCACCAACCATCGGATCTTCCCCTATCAGAATGTGTTTGCCATCACCCGGATACCATGCCAACCAATCGACCACAACCGGGAGGGCTGTAAGGAGACCAGCCCAAATGATTGAACCACCCTTTGAAGATTTTCGCCCAGATCTAATCCACTGCACAGTGGGAAACATCCCAAAATATTTATCTTTCAAAATACTACCCCAAACACAATTGGTTGATAAAGCATGCCACAGACTCTTGGACAGCAGAGCAAAGGAAAAATAGTAAATGTTCTTAAGGCCCCATCCCCCAAGCGCATGAGGCCGAGCCAGCTTATGCCAATCCACCAAATGAATCTTATGGCTACCATTACCAAACCAAATGAACCGATGAATCTTTTGCCGAATGCAAGATAAAATTGTTTTGGGAATCTTGCATAAGGAGAACCAATATACCCCCAGGTTTTGTAGAATAGGTTTTGCAAGTATTAGACGCCCCCTGTTAGATAGCCATCTCCACCTCCGATGGAAAATACGTTTATCAAACTTCTCCAGTAACCATTGGCAATCCACAATCCTGTAGTCATTAGGTTTGAGGAAATAACCAAGATATTTGGTTCCATCATTTATATCAACGACTATAAAAGGTAGAAGAGTAGTGATTTCCAGCAACTCCTCCCCTTCGAGATTGTGTTTCAATAACAAGATTATTTAAATGGTGCAATCGAGGGTGGATGGAATTTCACCCGAGGAGTGGATATACAAACTTCTGTACAATTTTGATATATTTTGCAATTATGTCATATGATATCTCAACTAATCTTTTAGAGCATTATCATGTAATACTTTGATATTTGAATATTAAGTATTGATTTTTTATGTTGTAAAAATTTATGCATGTATATGAGATATTAAATATATATGTAAACTTTCTTTTTTATTATGGTATTATTCCTCTTATCATGTTTTAAAGAGTCACTTATTAATGTTAAATAAGAGGAAAGTACATTATATTATAAAATATCTATTTTAAATATTAAATGAGAGAAGAGTACAAATTAAAATGAAGGAATAGACTTTTTAACTCAAGAGACTATTTTAAAATGTTAAATATGGATTTTTTAAATATTATAAAAAATATTTGTATATAAAAATAATAATAATTATTATTTAGATTTATTATATTTTTATGTAATAAACTAATTTTAATTTTAAATATAAATTATTTAATTGTGATAAAGAAAATTCTTACATAAAATTAGTAATTATTTAGATATGTTCTATCCAATACAAGAGTACCTAAAAGCATTTTACCAAAAACAGTGGGTATACAAATTTCTATATGTAAATTATGCATGATGTATCCATGTACATGCATATGAGATATTAAATATGTGTAAACTTCCATTTTTATGTTATTATTCCTCTCTATTATGTTTTAAAAGGGCCACTTTTAAATGTTGAATAAGAGAAGAGTATATTCTGTTATGTTTTAAATGTTAAATGAAAGGAGAGTACAATACAAATCAAGATGAATGATCGACATTATCATTCATATGTAAGAAATTATTTTAAGATGTTAAATATGGATTTCCTAAATGTGACCAAGAATATTTCTATATAAACAATAATAGTAGTGATAAAGAATATTTTTATATAAATGATGATAGTTATTTAAATTTGTTATGTTCGGATGAAAAAATTAATTCAAAATTTTAAATATAGATTATTTAATTGTGATAAAGAAAATTCTTACATAAAATTAGTAATTATTCAAATATGTTGTGTTTTTTGAAGTATGTTTGTTTTCTCTTTTTTTTTTTTAAAGGTGATTAAACTTTTTTTTTCAAAAGGAAAAAAACGATACCATTTTGATTAAATAGTATAAAAAGTTTACATATGTTCACATCAAAGAGCCAACCAAGCAGGCCGAAAGACACAACAATGCCAACTATGGACAATAACTGAAACAAAACATAAAGAAGACGACACCACCAACTATCGCTAACATAGGCCTCCAAGAAAGAGCAGAGCAGGCCCGCAAGAGCCAAAGAGTTAAAAGCGGGTTGCCAACTGGGAAAAACACCCAAAACAAAAACCACCTACATGTCTAGAAGGGACCAAAGAACCACCTCCACCATACAGACCAAAACATAACAAAAGGGAGCCATCAAAAAGAAAGATCGCATTCCAATTAGGAATTGGAACCGCTGCCCCTCTTAGGAACCTGCAAATGACAAAACCTATTAGGCAATACAAGGAAAACCACATCACCTAAATTGACCCATTGGTGGTGTAATGCTTTGTAAAATATTTGTGAAATGAAGATGGTTGATAAGTGGAAGCCATCGAAATGGCATGCATGTTACTATTAATGTTATTAATGTTATTAATGTACTTATGTCTTCACATATTTTACATTATTTGTATTTGGTGTTTATTTTATCATGTTGGTGTTTGCATTTAGTGTTTATTTTGTAACATTGGTGTTTTTTGTTATTTTGGTAGATGTTGCAAAAAAATTGGCTAAGTATTTACAATGATGACAAATGATCTTGTATTATAGGGTTTTCCTATTCAGTTGATTGCAAGACATGGATATTGTGACCTAAAGTTGGTGAGAAGATAATTATGACCTTGACTTGGAATAGACATTTAGGAAAACAAAGATGAGTGACTTGGAAACTTGGTTCGATGTAAACAATGCATTGTATGTAAATACCATGATGTAATGATGTCATCTGTAATAAACATGTAAGTGTAGATTAATGCACCTAACTATTGACAACTTGATTTTGTTCACCCTCTTTGTCATGGATACCATCACCTTTATACATCACTTTTAGCTGCATTAATCCCATTTCCATCGTATCCATCATCATATGACCTCAATATTGTGACCAAAAACTGAGCCAAAACTAGAGGTTGACCATAAAAATTCATTGCAGGGAATTGCCCCAAAAATATACACACAGTCATCACAAAAATATCCTTGAAAACCACAAAGTGGCCCCAAAAATAGAGTTTGGTTACTCATCATTAATGTTCACCTTCCAAAAAGGTGTAGTGCCTAAAAGTGGGAATCGCCAATCCATTATTACTAAGAATAGTATTTGATCTAGTCTATAGTACCTGTCACAATCCCACTACTTTAACAAATGAAAATGGATTATTCACATTGGAGCTAATTGCAAGAGATGTTAACATATTTTCCTATAAATAAAGCCCTCATGGTCATTCATATGATCACTCACTACAAGCAAGGTTTTGTTGATGGACTTCATATAGAGAGAGAGTTCCCACCTATTATCCCCACTTTCAACCCAGTTCTCCTATTCATCTTGATCCTAATACAAATATTAATATGAATATGAACACAAACATGAATACAAATGTACCTCATATTCCGAGCCTCCCATTTATGGTTAGTCTTAATCTCCTTGATTTGAATCAGCTCATCAATGATGCAATACTGTAATGTCCCTTTATAATAAAATTCCCAAAGTGCTTAGATTCACCAAATTTCAACTCTAGGTATATGGATACAACTGATTCCAAACTCCTCCAATTACTTTCAAACTTGGTGAGGAAGGTCATGAGGGGTGATGGGACACAATAAAACATCTATCATACATATGATCAATTGTTATACCCAACCATGGTCTGCAATTTGCAAGGGAAGAATTTTCGGGACAAGACTAGTCAATTTGGGAATTGGAAATCCCCCCTGGGTCTTGGAACAAATCTCTTCCAAACACTGTACAACAGTCACTAATGGTTGGTATTAGAATTGGATATGTTATGAGACATTAATTAAAGTATATTTGCAGCATTATATGTGGTTTCATGGTCGAATAGGTATCCAAGAAAACTCGGGGAATTTACTAGTAATTTTGAGGCTCAAACCCCCAATGGTAGATGGCTGTAAATAGCTCCAAATGATCTCAAATTGTACCAGTAGGTGTATGAATGATGTTAATACATAAAAATTATGTTTATAGGTTTCTTTTAACCATTAAATGACTTCTGCAACTCACTTTGGAAATTTGATCAATGTATGGAGTTTTACTAGTAAATTGTGGTTCAAATCCCCTAAGGGTAGATGATGAAAATGACTTTCCAAATGCACTCAATCCAACTCGAATTTATGAATGGAAGAAGGGTACATATAAAGGACATCAACATGAACTCATATGAATCACCATTCAACTTTTAATGTCTGTTATACCTCCCTTAAATCAGATGCAAGAAGACTAGTTTCGACCTTGGGGGAAATAGCATTAAATCTTCTTCAAATGAAATAAAACTGAGCAAGATGGCTCCAAATGATTAAGTGTTGAAAATGAAACTTGTAATACTCATCAATGGAATTCCATACATCATAAATATATCAGAGAAACATTCTTCCATTCGAAATCATCATCAATACATTGGCATACATCAATCTAGTGGGGGAATGGTCACTGTTTGCTCAATAATCATCAATTTTACATACAACCACTTGATATTTCGACCTGAAACTTTTTGAATATGAAGAAAAGAGTATTTACTTCATATTATAAAAAGAAATGGGGCATTAGAAGCTCTCCAAAAGAGTACAATAGCTCACCAAAAACGCCCTCCCTCAAGGATCAAGAATATGCAATGAAAACTGTAAATGGTTGAAGGAATGAGCTGCAATAGAAGAAACCATGATCTGCCCTGTAGCTTACACCTGCAACAAATGACTCTATTAAAGTTCCAAATGAAAGGTCTGAATTTCCTTTCCAATTACCAACTTGGATGGGAATATCTCACCCTCGAAATTGGCTAAGGCAAGAAACTAGTCATCCATTAGCCCTCCCTCTTCACAAATGCAATTGCAAATTCTAAAAATGATTGAAAGTTGGTTTCATTCTTTGTTCTTGACATTTATAAAGTTTCCAAGATCTCTATGGGTCGAAATCTTTCCAAGATATGCATTCCAACTCAAGTTGGGAAGAGATTCCAAAGAATGCCACTTATACAACAATTCCTAGTCTCCCACTTCCACCAAATCACATGTGGAAGCATCTTAGCTGCCCTAACTGCCTTGAGCGCCCTCTTGGAGTCTATTTTTAGCCCTGACATGTCATATATGTCAGATGTCAGCCTTCAGGTCTGATTTGTGTCATAGGTGTCATAGCATCTTCATCATTGTTGTCATAGAGCTAGGGAATCTAGTCCAAGTGTCTCACTAGCTCCAAAATGCCTCTTCCTCTTCCATGGGAGTTACTCTTCCACTCCAATTCGACCTTAATTGATTTATGCCAAGTATATTGACCTTCCAACTCATCCCAAGACCCTTGGGCTTCTTATGGATTCAAATTGACAAGAGGAGGATGCCATGTGGCATAGAAAATCTAGCTTGTGTGGGTCCCACTTCACGTGTCTTCATGATCAAATGCCACTTTGATTTTCCATTGTATATATTTATTTATCTCCTTTATTAAATATTTATGCTCTTCTAATGTCCACACATCATTTATTATCCTTCTTATTTCAAATCCCAATGCTTCCACCCACAACCTAGGAAACTAGTAATTTTCCTCCTTGGCAATTATTTGACCCTTAACATCAATTTGACAAACTCTCATGAATATGGCCAATGGGATTAGGCCATTGTAACCCAATGCAAAATTTGGGACATGACAAATTCTCCCTTCTCAATAGTGCTTGTCCTCAAGCAATTTCAAACATGGGTGTTGAAGAACCTGTTTTTTGTATAATTCTTTGAAGTTGCCATTGAATTGCCCAACCTTGAGTCTTTGAGATTCCATGAAGATTTTAGAGAGGAACCACCATGATTGTTGTTGCACTACTCTGATAAAAATCACTTTATTAAGTGGGAAATCCATCTCCCATACTGCTTGTTTCCCCAAAAAATTGAAACCAATGAAACAAAAATTATTCCAGGGTCCCATTGCTGGTATTGCACCCCAACAATTAAGAGTGCTCTCTAACCCATACCATCATATAAGAGGATTCCTGGATCCCATTTTCTTGTATGCATTCTTCCAAACATCATCAGTACAAAATATATATCATCAAAGTACATAACAACATAATGAAAATGTACATCAAGAAGATGCTTCATCAAAGAGTCATGAAAGTGCTTATACCTCCAAGCAAGTAGACCACCATTTTCCAAGTGCATACAAGCAACAAGTAACCAATCAAATCTGCTCCAATGACATAGGTGAGGATCCCATGTCATATAATGCTGCTCCAAAAAGATGTGATATGCATCAAAGTATTCAGCCATGTATTCTTTCATCCAAGAAGTGAATGAAGAATCTCCACTAAAATCTGAACCAAATAATGAGCAGAAAAAACAAGGAGACTTCAAATGAATCAAAGAAGTCTCACCCATACATCCATGAATGTGAGAATCATAAAGATATAACAAGGCACGTGGCTGCCAACAAAAATATTCTACAATCATAAATCTATTCACCCCAGTGTTGGATGAAGTTCCTCCAACATCAAATGAACCAAGTGTTGAGCAAGAAAAACCATGAGTCTTCAAGTGACTCAAATGCATATCATAGGTGCATAATCATAAAGTAACAAATGATGCTGCTACAAATGTGAATAAGAATGTGCTCCAACCATGTCATCATAAAAGGTAAATCAGGAGTTTCATACTCCTCATGTGGCACCATAAAAAAGAACCCTTTCACCCATACTTCATTGAGACTAATGCTGCAAAACATGGAATTGTAGGATGTAGGAGAATGAACTAACTCACCCAATTGATCAGAAGGTACAGAAGTGTCCTCATGTAAATTCTCCATAATGGTAGGATCATGCACCTCCCTCAAAAGTGCAAAACTTTCCTCATAGGTTGGTTCCAAGGTAGAATGTGTCTCGAAATGATCTTCAATATTTTCAATAGAATATTCTTCATGCTCATGTGATGTCTCTTCATATTTTTCAAAGTCACTTGGGAGTGACTTCGATCCTCTTTATGTATTTCTTCTTCTACTTCACCTATTTCAGAACTAGGTGGTTCATGGGGTCTCCTCCTTTTGCTCCTTTAAGCAAGCTGGTGCATTTTGCCCCTTGGTTTTCTTAAGATCAATATATTTTCTCCCAAGTTGGATAGCCAACAATTCAAATCCTTTAATAAGCTTCTCGGTCATGTCTTCAAATATTGTTTTCATGATTTTTATATTCTCCTCAACATCATATGAGGTTCCCTTTTCATCCCTAGTTATAGTTTCCTCAAAAAATTGCTCTTCTTTTCCTAGTTTTTCCCTCTTCAACAAAATAACTTTTGATTTCAATATCTAATGGTGGTCCCTGAATTCTTGTCCTCATGAATATAAAGCCACATCAGGTGCCAAGATCATGCTCTAATACCACTGTAATGTCCCTTTATAATAAAATTCCCAAAGTGCTCAGATTCACCAAATTTCAACTCTAGGTATATGGATACAACTGATTCCAAACTCCTCCAATTACTGTCAAACTTGGTGAGGAAGGTCATGAGGGGTGATGGGACACATTAACACATATATCAAACATATAATCAACTGATATACCCAACCATGGTCTGCAATTTGCAAGGGAATAAGTTTCAGGACAAGACTAGTCAATTTGGGAAGTGGAAATCCCCCCTGGGTCTTGGAACAAATCTCTTCCAAACACTGTACAACCGTCACTAATGATTGGTATGAGACTTGGATCTATTATAAGACATTAATTAAAGTATATTTGTAGCATTAGATGTGGTTTTTTGGTCGAATAGGTATCCAAGAGAACTCAGGGAATTTACTAGTAATTTCGAGGCTCAAACCCCCAATGGTAGATGGCTCTAAATAGCTCCAAATGCTCTCAAATTGGACAAGTAGGTGTATGAATGATTTTAATACATAAAAATGATGTTTATATGTGTCTTTTAACCATCAAATGACTTATGCAACTCACTTTGGCAATCTAATCAATGTATGGAGTTTTACTAGTAAATTGTGGTTCAAATCCCCTAAGGGTAGATGATGAAAATGACTTTCCAAATGCACTCAATCCAACTTGAATTTCTAAATGGAAGCAGGGGACATATAAAGGACATCAACATGAACTCATATGCATCACCATTCAACTTTTAATGTCTGCCATAACTCCCTTAAATCAGATGCAAGAAGACTAGTTTCGACCTTGGGGAAAATAACATTAAATCTTCTTCAAATGAAATAAAACTGAGCAAGATGGCTCCGAATGATTAATTGCTGAACATGAAACTTGTAATACTCATCAATGGAAGTCCATACATCATAAATATATCAGAGAAACATTCTTCCATTCGAAATCATCATCAATACATTGGCATACATCAATCTAGTGGGGGAATGGTCATTGTTTCACTACAACAAAATAGCCCTTTAGGGGCGATTTTGGCTTGCGGGGGTCTTGGTAAAACCCCCCCTAAAAGTTTTTTCAGACCTTTAGAGGCATTCTTTTAAAACCGCCCCTAAAGGCCATGGAAATTGGACTTTTAGGGGCGGTTTTTTAAAATTTGCCCCCCAAAAGTCCTGAAATTTGACTTTTGAGGGCGGGTTTTTGTAAAACCCTCCTTAAAAGCCCAGTTCTCATAACTTTTGGGGGCGGTTTGTCAAAAACCCCCCTAAAAGTCACGAGAATTGAACTTTTGGAGGCAGTTTTTTTGGAATCCCCCTTAAAAGTCATGAGAATTGAACTTTTGGAGGTGGTTTTTTTGGAATCCCCCTTAAAAGTCATGAGAATTGAACTTTTGGAGGTGGTTTTTTTTGGAACCCCCCTTAAAAGTCATGAGAATTGAACTTTTGGAGGCGGATGTTGGAAAACCCCCCTAAAAGCCCAATTCTCATAACTTTTGGGGGCGGTTTATCAAACCCCCCCCTAAAAGTCATGAAAATTGAACTTTTGGAGGCGGTTTTTTTGGAACCCCCCTTAAAAGTCATGAGAATTGAACTTTTGGAGGCGGTTGTTGGAAAACCCCCCTAAAATCTCAATTCTCATAACTTTTGGGCGAGGTTTGTCAAAACCCCCTCTAAAAGTCATGAGAATTGAACTTTGGGAGGCGGTTTGTTTGGAACCCCCCTTAAAAGTCATGAGAATTGAACTTTGGAGGCGGTTTTTTTGGCACCCCCCTTAAAAGTCATGAGAATTGAGCTTGTGGAAGCGGTTTGTTGGAGCCCCCCCCTAAAAGTCATGAGAATTGAACTTTTGGAGGCGGTTATTTGGAACCCCCCCCTTAAAAGTCATGAGAATTGAACTTTTGGAGGCAAGATTTTGAAACCCCCCTTAAAAGTTATGAGAATTGAACTTTTGGAGGTAGTTTGTTGAACTCCCCCCCTAAAAGTCATGTGAATTGAAATTTTCGAGGAAGTTTTTTTAAAACCCCCTAAAAGTCATTTATGTACGTGGGTTAGGTGTGTCATATGGGTTCAACAATGCATCTCATCAAAACATTAGAGCTAAGCGCACACAAGCTATTGTAGTGTTAGGAAGGGTGTGCATCATCATTCAACACCATATCCCATTAGAGCTCTAGAATTGAGGTAGTCATGCTGGGTTTTTCACATCAAAGATGGTTTTCAGGCTCCAAATTTCCATGATCCATGGTCAAAATACAAACTCATGTGCCATAACATTATCCTTTATGGCTAATGGGCCATGTGTAGGGCCCTAATCACCACATGATTCCTACACAAGGAATATTTAGCTTGCAAGTGGGTATGGTGGCCATTTCAATATTTACAACATCATGGATGGTTCTTGAAGCCTAATCCATAGTGTCCATGGTGTTATATCAAAATCTAGTTTATAATGACTGGTAGTTACCTCAAGGTCTTGTGACCTATGGGTGTTTCTCTGTACCACCACATAGGCCATAGGAAAGGAATATTTAGCTTTTGAGTAACACATTGTCATTTTTTTTTAGTATTTTCATGTCGTGGATGGTTTCTAGGAGCCTATGTTATGGTCTAGGGCCAAAATGTAGGTTCTTGGGCAATACAAATTTATTTTAAGACTCATGGGCCATGCATAGGGACTTGAGTCATCATACATACCCTAGATAGGGAATATTTTGTTTATAGTCTAAGTTCTTGTGTTTATTTTTGCACTAATTTTGGTTTGATAAAATCCCATACAGTGATCATCCAAACCTTGATGTCAAAGTCTTTGATCTAAAACCTTGGTTATAAATAACCCAAGGTCAAAGTTTATTGTGTTAGTGTGTTGATTTGGTGCTGTAGGCATGCTAGTGATTGGATTAGGGGGTAGTGGGTTAGGGTTAGAAGGACACTGGCTTAGGGGGATATTTTCTACAATTTCATAATGTGGTAGGCTTTGGGGAGTTTTTGGATTAGAAGCGAGGCACCTAAGGGATCAATGGGTTAGTGGGCAAGGGGTTCTGGTTTTGTTGGTACTAGTGGTTAAGTGGTATTATAAGTTATCATGTTATTCGGTTTGGGGCTAGATATCAAGGTTAAGTACGAGGTGAGGGGGTTAGAGGTTGAAGCTTCCTAGGTGCATGAATTCATTGCATGGATCAAGTGTGCCAAGTGCATGAGTCATTTACATGGGTTGGTTGTGTTAGGTCAATGTCTAATTAGTGGCATTATTTATGGTGGCCATTTCAATATTTTTAACACAAAGGATGGTTCTCGTGGCCTGGACTATGGCATGTGAACTAAATTTAGGGTCTAGTGCCATATTATTTTTCCATGGGGTTGATGGTCCATGCATGTTAACCTAGATTACCACATAAGAATCTCTAGCCTACATGTGAGATCGTCATGATCATCATTGTCACCATCGTCGATGTCATTTTTGTTGTTGGTTTGTCCATGGTTATGTAAACCAATAAACCAACCATGGTTTAATATTTATAGGTTATGTAAACCAATAGTGATTCTCATAACCTAAATAATTTTCCATGGTTAATAAATTTACTATATGATTCATGGTCCATGTGTAGGTCCCTACACATAATTACTTTACCTTACAAGCGAGATATTGTGGCCATTTCAATATTTGTAACATTGACGATGGTTCTCGTGGCCTATACCATGGCCTATAAACTAATTTTAGGGCCTAATACCATATTAATTTGCTATGGGGTTGATGGTCCATGCATGTTAACCTAGACTACTACATATGACCTACATATGGAATATCTAGCCTATATGTAACAATTCCCTCTGTTGCTCTTGAGTGATGATTAAGGCCTTGTGACATCACATAATCTCTAAAGAGTGAATCTAATTTCAACTACAAGTGGGATATGTTGGTAATTTTTAGATCTGTAACACCAAAAATGAAAATTTTCCTGCCAATTTCAACATGCTGGTAATTTTCATTCCATCACCCTTTCTTCTCATTGTTTTCCCCTTTTTATGAAGGGTGACTCAAGTCTCCGCCTCCCATTCCACGTCTAACAAATAGTCCATTCTTCCACATATACATAGCTAAATGGAGAAAGTCTTCATGCACTTCTAAAACACCAGAAAACACCAGAAAAACCCTGAAGAGACCCGAAAAGCTTATGTACTGGACGCATCTGTGATAATATGCAGGGGATCTAGCAACTGTAACAAACTCACAATCAAACTCTCAATAATGTTGCAAAGAAGAAGAGAAGTATGCACTCAATAATCACTCATGAACACAGAAAATGGACAATATCAATATCATACATCAGTTGTAAGCTGGCACTATGTCAAACAATGAATGTAAAGAATGTAGTACAATAAACTATGATGTAGCATCATATAGGATTCGAATTAGCCAAGTAGGGCATTCGAATCAGAGCTCAAAGTCTAGCTTGGATAACAATGGAGACATAATCCAGTCAGTAGTATTAGTCATAAATGGTAATAGTCAGTCAAGTGTGTCTAACAGAACCATCTAGGCATAAATTAGGGAATGGAGACTCCAAGGGGGGCGCATGAGGCTGTCATAGGGTCAAGTGGCACTCCAAAACTAGCTAACTAGGAACTACAGGTAGTTAGGATG
Source organism: Larix kaempferi (assembly GCA_027924585.1). NCBI lineage: Eukaryota > Viridiplantae > Streptophyta > Pinopsida > Pinales > Pinaceae > Larix > Larix kaempferi. Next base: position 1,603,423 of record BSBM01001409.1, on the reverse strand, counting down.
AGCAATCAGTGGAATAACTACTCAATCCATGCACTAACTGAGTGATAACTCCCGGTAGGTGAGATAAGGCGCCCTAACTGAGTGATAACTGAAGGTAGGTGAGCAGAGGCGCACTATCTGAGTGTGGTAAGTGAGCAAAGGCGCACTTAGCATGCAGAAACTCAAAGAAGGCGCATTAGGTAGGTGGGAGGCCAACTTGGGGCTAAAGACATGCTCTGGAGAGCTAGGAACAAGCTTTAGGTGCTGGGAGGACCATCAAGGTGATGACTGGATGCATCCAAATGACTATATGCATGCAGAATGCATGCAAACATACAAAACTGAAAAATCATGGGGAGAATATTCCAACAACATCCTCCATTTCTCTGCTCAGTTCTAAAGTGGAATCATAATTATTTACTTAAACAATGTATTTAATAATTTATTGAATTTAGTAGCTTTCTTGTGATGTGCCTAGCCTTGTACTAAATGTCTAATTAACTTTTTCATCATGGGAATGAAATCAAAATCAAAATCATGTTTAGGAATCCCGTGCCATTTGGAATACTGGTTCCCGCCACTCCATTTTGTGATATTTTTTTAAGAAATTGGTTCAATCCCGTGTAATTTGGACAAACTTGTTCTATGAGCACTTGGTATCCTTCATCGATCGCACTCTGGGGTCGGCTCTCAAACTAGGGGATCCTTCATACCAAATGCTCAAACTACATTCAGATCTGGGACTGGCATTACCATAGACGCTAGCACTGGGGCCGACTCTCAAACCAAGGGATCCGTTCAATTGGCATGGTAGAATTGAAGAACCTTGAAAGGGCAAGGTACGTCCTGAACACCATGTATGGTTCTCACAATCCATGCCATGGTTCAAGTCCAAAAGACAAATGTTTTAGGATGTACAAATTCCCTTTGTGACTCACGAGTGATGCACAAGGCCTTGAGACATCACATAATTTATATATAGAGGGAATATTTCATCTACAAGTGGCATATGTTGGTAATTTTGAGCTCCATAACACCAATAATAGATATCTTGGCCCACACCATGGTTTAGGATTCAAATTTATGGCCTAATTTTGTACCAATTACTTATGGGGTTATGAACCATTGCCCTAGACCATCACATAGCATATAGTGTGGAGAATTATTGAAACAATGCACTTTCTTGTTCTAGGTAAGTGAATGGACATAACCTCTTACTTGTAAAAAATTAAAAGTCCACTTGTCAAACTCAAAAGAGAAGCCACATCTTAGTCAAACAAGATTCAACTTAGTGGAACCAAATATAGTCACTATCAAATATATGTGGAATTCACAATTAAACAAACATATTGTAAGACATTAGCTTTAGAAGAATGAAAATTGACAAATACCCATGTTGGGTTGTTATTCCTAGTAGTCTAGGGTATCACTTGTGGGAAAACGAAAATTTCTTTACATAATTATTTCCCCATGTTTTAAAGTTATGTATGGCATTCTATTTACTTGCACAACATCTTTGGTTGTGTGAGTCTTTGAAATTTATTGATGTGGCCTTTGATTGCTCAAACAACAAGTTTCTGCATTGTATCCATTCCTTTGGCCTTGAAGTGATAATCCCATGTTACAAATTTGTCACTCCTTTTCCTTATTTTATACTATTCCCCTTAGGGAATAGGGATTAGTGCTTAGATTGCGAGAATGGGTGGTAAGAGGTTTTAGTTGGAAGGGCCCTCACCTTTTTTCTTCACAATCCCATAGGTAATAAGTCTCCATTTTCTTGTTGAGGTCTTGACTTAACTGATGGCAGGTTAGAGCATTGTACTGTGTCATTTTAAAAGTGGGGGGTTGCTCATCATTCCTTGTTGTCCTTGTTATTTATTTGTTCAAACCATTCTCTCCCTCTCCGCTTCTACTTGGATTTATTTGGTTCGTAAGGAAAATGGAAAACATGGCAAAACTCTAATGATCTTTTGAATCGAATCCCATTTGATCCAACTCTAGTTCTATACACCCACTTTCCTTGGTAAGCAAAAATTGGTGCCAAATTGGGAAATTGCGGGGATAGGAAGTACGAGGTTTTAGTTGGAAGGCACTCACATTTTTCTTCACAATCCCACATGCCACAAGGATCCATTTTCTTGTTGAGGTCGTGGCTTAGCCTATGGTGGGTTCTTAAGACATTGCACTATGTCTTTTAATAGGTGGAGGGTTTCTCATTACAGTCCAACCCTAGTTCTATCCACCCACTTTCCTTAGTGAACAAGAATTGGTACAAGATTATGAGGATAATCAGGTTGAAATTGTTTTATGAAATATTTTATTTATGTCTTTGAGCTATGTATGAATGTTTTTGTGATGTTAGCGCCAAACTAGTCATGAAGGTAAATTCCATCATTTATAGGGCTGGTGTTTTTAGATTTTAGTGAATGGACTACAGGGTTTTTGTTGTGTCATTATTAAAGTAGCCCATCTACACTTGATTTTCTTAAATCTCAGGATCATAGACCTTGAATTTCCACTTGGCCATAAGTATCAGCTCAAAATATGTGTCCTTAAACTTGACAACACAAAAGTGGATATGAAACCCTTATTCCGATAATGATCTAGATTGTGTCCATATTCAATCGATTGTAAGTGTGATTGTGGCCTTTATAAATCGACTCGAAATCCCAAATCACTTAATCTTATCTCAAGGCTTGATTCTAGATGATCTTATACTTAAGTTGGGATTGCAAGGCCATTGACTTGGTGGAGGCATTGGAAATGGGGAAATGAGACACCCATCACTAAATACAACCATGACCTTGTTATGGATGGCTCTATTCAAGGATTTTGTTTGAGGATCAGCTAAACAATCTTTGGAAATTAGTTAATTCCAAGAAAATGAAATGGACTCTTCTTGATATGAAGCTTTTGGAAGTTTTCTTAAAATTTGTCTTTTAAAAAAACAATATTTCCATGGTTCTTTTATTAGAACAACTTAATAAACTTACTCGCCAAAAAACAAAACCAAAATAAAAGACATGCCAAGATGGGAAAAATCTAATATTTTTTGCGCTAAAATGTGAAAATTTCATGACAACGGCTTGAGGAGATCAAAGCACTTTCCTTATTCTATTGTTGTTTACCCTTCATTTTCAAACCCCAAGTGGAATTGGAGATCTCGTCTCCATTTTCTAGAATAGATTCTTGGGTAGATTGTGGAAGACTCTTTCTAGTTGGATCCATGGCCAAGTCTAGATTTTATCACACAATCTGTAGATTTTTTATTCAGATTGATCCTTCAATCCTTAAGAATGTCACTAGGTGTTGCAGAGGCAAATTGTTGGTTTGAATTTGCAGATCTTCTCTTTTGAAACGAAAATTGCATGGTTTAAAGGTGATCTAAAGGGTGATCTATCTGTGCATGGTTGTGTTCAAGGCCAAACAATTCATTAAATGGATATGTCTTCATATCACTTGAAGAGATTGCTTGAGATAAAATCAAGGTATTGCACAAATCAGTATACCCTAAAAGTTTTGTGACTTCCATATCAAGTTCCTCGACACAGATTGCTATGACTTATATCATGAATTTATTATCCCTGCTATTGTATTAAACCCCTTAACATTTCTATGCAGTCCTGTGCAAAATTGCGACCAAGGAGGATCGCAAGTTAACTATGGAAAAAAAAGGAGACATGGAGATCCGAGAACTCCCTCCTTCCCGACATGGAGATACTCTACAACACAATTGGGATGTAAGCTTCTTCCTTCCTTCCTCCAACTCAGTACTGAGGCTATATTGATACTAAGCCAGAAGTGGATAATGGCATCAATCTTATTGAACTAATGCTTGTTGTTCAATGTTGTTCCATATGCACGCCAACTGTTTGACGAAATGTGGTCTCATGGAATGCGATGGTTGCAGGATATGCACTATAACCTCCTTGTAACCATGTACTTCTTAACCTTCACTTTGATGTAGAATATGTTTTCCTTCTCTTCACTTTGTACAGTTCGAGGTTGCACCACAAGAGCCCGTTTTCAAAGAACATGCATTTGTTTGGTTCAGTTTTTTTTGTTTTGGTTCCACCATTTTGAGCTACGCAGTGTAATGCCGAAGTGTTCAGTACTATTTAGAGCTATTTATTATGGCACAACCAAGGTAATGTTAAATGTTGAATACCTTTGGCACCATTTTCACTGCATATCTATTTCGTTGTATGCATCTTCTTCTTTGACTTGATCAAGATTTAGATATGAGTGTGCCTTGAAGTTGTTGGTGCTCTGGTTTTTGTTAATTGTGACACTATGGTAGTTTGCGGTCTTGAGTTGTTGACTTGGCTTGTAGATTCATTTTTATTAATCTTAAGGGTTAGATTTTTTTGTCACTCTTCACAGTTTAGTTTTTTCTCGATATGCTTTGTGTGTTTTATGCTTCAAGGAATTTGCAGATGAGATTGGTATTCCATTTTTGGAGACAAGTGCAAAGAATGCAACTAATGTGGAGCAGGATTTCATAACCATGGCTGCTAAGATCAACAACAGGTGCAATTTTTTCTTATGATGATTTCCAACCTTTAACAAGTACCTAACTTACACAATTGTGATGTTAGATGTTTGTTTTTGAATCCCTAAGTTTTATTTGTGTAATGGTGCAGACTTGTGCTGGAAAATCATAATAAATCTAATTGAGATTATCCTTGTTCTATGATCCTGCTCATATACTCAAATCAAGATCCATTCCCAATAGATTGTTTGACAAAGAAAGTTAAGCTGTGTAAACTAATATTATGATATCCTTCTAAATCTGGTGGAAATTTTGGATCCAATATTTTTAGGGTCTTTATATAACAGGATTTGGATGGGATGCGTTCCTTAACTATATCATCTAAAAAGGGAGGTAAATCCTGTATGAATCCCTTGACAGATTCATTTGTGCATGAATGACAGAGATCGTACATAGAAAACTCAAAGTGTCTACCTTTCAAACTATAATTTTGACTAATGCTTGAATCCTATCATTTGGAAAATGTTCTGTTCACACTTAATTTTTACCAGACTTGCAACTAGTCTACCTTTCAGGACCATAATCTTGACTAATCCTTGAAACGTATCATTTGGAAAATGATGTGTTCGATTAATTAATTTTCACTAGATCTGCCCCTGTATCACCACTTCTAGGAATTTTGTTGTTAATCAAGTCCATTTCTTCCTTGGATTCTCTCTTTTTTAATGTTTTTCTTGACATTTTATAACTTTATATCAAGCTTTCAATACAACAATTAAGAACAGATAAAGCAATAGAAAAATGGTGAATTATGCCTATGTCTAGTGGTGTTAACTAGTACATTTTGGGTACTATATGGATTTATATGGCATCCGTGAGTGTCATTTAAATTTTTCTCACAATAATTTTTGTTTGTTTGTTTTGTCAGTCAAATGCTCAAAGAATATTCAACGATCATTGAGATGAAAAAAGCCACCTGGGAAAGATTGTTGAGATTGGTCTTGCTCTTCTCCTTTGGTGGATGATCATTATCCTTCTAATCACCTACGTCAGGTCGGTTGTAACATCTCCACTATTAATCTTAACTTTCAGCTCTATTTATTTTTTTACTTTTACTTTTTAAGTATAAACTATGCTCTATGGATCTTGATTCTGACGCCGGGGTAAATTCCATAACGTAGAAGAAGTATTGTCTTACTTAGCTGAATAGCTAACACATTATAACTTGTCCGCATGATTCTCTCTACTTCTGGATTGGCTAAAATAACAAGCCAACCACGTGAAATAACAAACTCTTATAGGTAAACACAAAAAAACCCCTCATACTTACTTAGGTGTTACCCTTGTAATTTGATCTTTTGGATTGCCATCTATTTAGAATGAAATCCATTTCATTTTTTTTTATAACAACATTTATACGTGTGACTCTTTCTTACTTAGGTGATACCCTTGAAATTTGATCTATGAATTGCCAAATATTTAGAATGAAAACCATTACATTTTCCTTTTCTTATAACCACTCTTATACGTATAGTTACTTTTATTGGTTAAATAAACCCTGCTGCTCATGTGTAATGTTTACAGGACACAACTTTGATTAAAAAACTAAGTGAAGGAGGGTTCCACCATTAATCAGGTCACGTTTTGGTGAGACTAAGGTTTTTTAAGAAAAGGATCATAAAAGATCTCTTCAATATCCTAAGGTTATCTATGACCTCGATACATATGCTAAGGACCTTTGTGAAGGCTGCATTCCAGCTGGAGAAATTATGGAGTAATACCATTCCCTTGTACCCTTAGCTGACACCCACTTTGAAGGACTAGTTCATTAATGGTTTAGTATTACCAATACACCATTAATCGTCCTTCATCTGTACAGTTAGGTGGGAAAACCTCATAATCGGGCGAGTTGGCTTCACCAGACAAGTTTTAGAGTTTCAAAGTTCTTCTGCGTGGGTAATATCTCTTCAGCTCAGATTAATTCTACGAGGTTAGGTTATTTTGGCAAGAGGATTCGGTGGTTTTCTGCAGCATTCCAGTCTCCTTTCCAATGGTTTCTTTGTAATACACTTCGGCAGGTAAATCTAGCTCCTACCTGTAGCATGGTAATACTTTCCTGTTTTAGTATTTACAGTAATGTTCTTGAATTTGATAATGCCATGATGGTTCTTGACAGGTCTGAGTCTGGAATCGGAGGCGCAACCGCAGCTACGTTGCCAGTTTACAAAGGTAAGCGATACTCTCCTTCGATTGGAACTTCCCCGCGTTGGCATCGGGTTCCAAGGATATTTTCTGACTTAACAAAATTCAGAGGATTTATGTTTACCCCTCTAGCAAGAGGTGGCCCGATTTCCTCTTCCCAGGTTTCTTCCTTAAGTAGACAGTTTTTTTTTTCAAGGTTTGTAATGTATACGGATTTTACTGGCCAAGCTCCAGCATTAACTCTGCTCTACCCTTAACGAAAGAGTTATGCAAATGTTATTCACTGTAATAATTTAACATGTTGCACTTGTATTCGATTTTTAATTTGGACGCTGTAATTAAAATGTAGGTTGAAGTCTATACTCCATTTTTATTTACAAAGATTATACAACTCTGTAGCGTGTAAGTTGCCGTAGTTTTTTGATAGGTTTGGTAGGGTTAAGCAAAAATTATATTTTACTTAGATAAATGTCAGTATGGTCCCTCTATAAGGTTATGGGTTCGGACTCCCTTACTTCCCAAAGGTTCATTCTCGTATTCTTAATCGGGCGATTTAATTTGAAACCCTATCCAAGGTATTTTACTGTAATTAATTTATTTGAAACCCTGTCCAAGGTATTTTCCTTACATACTATTAAGAGGTCATAGCTAATAAAGGCTTTTCTTTCTTCGGTCGTTTTCTGGCCTGAAATGGCGGGTTGCACTCTCCTAGAAGTCTTGCAGTTGGTACTTTACATTCAGACCTGGGTCATGCTAAAAATAAATTTCTTTTTCTGTTTCCCTGTTTATTAAATGAAAACTTTCTTGCGTTTATTCCTCCTCTATTGTGCCGAGGATTTCACATTTAAAGTCTGGATTTTTATTCTCAAGTTTATAATTGACTATGTACTCTTTTAATTTCTACGATCTTAGTCCATGTAAAGCCTATAGACATTCATCTCAAACAGTTCAAACCTTACCTTTGAAATTAAATCAGTATTTAAATACTTCAACCGGGTCTAATCCTTACTTAAATACTTAGGGTAACGAATCGAAAAATCCTAGGAAGGTATAATGAAACCAGGGTAATTCATAGATTTAATTAGCGGCTGTAAAAATTACTCGTCGTGTAACCCCTTAATTAAAGGGACCGAGGCTGTTAGGAGTAGGGAGCGCAATTTTCAAAAGATTTGGGGAGCAGAGTGTTCTAGGAGGGTTTTTTTTGTATTATATATATTTTAATATATTTTGATGCATATATATTTAAAAAAAACATGCAAAATGCCAAATACCTGTTATTTATGAGTTTTTTCACCATGTAGAATGTCAATACTCTAACATTAAAACATAGATCTAACCATTGAAGTGGGTAATTTACAAAAATAATTACTCGTGATTTTTTTTTAGAGAAGATAAGTATTCTAATTTAGAAAAATAAAGAACCCTAATTTAGAAAGGTAAAGCATTTATCCAGAGAAGATAAGAAGGATAAGTTAGAGGAGATAAGAATACTATCCAAGATAATATAAATAGTATTTTAAGATTCACTAGTTAGACCTGTGAAGGCTTGTCAAAGCCTTAGAAGATCATGCTTGAGCATGTAATATTGGAATCATATTTTGAACTGGAATTAGTTCCTTTTCCCTTGGGTATTGTAACAATGCCCACTCCTTTAATTGCCTTTCCCCAAAGCAAATATAGAGCTGGATGTTGTAGTATTTCTACCCCTTTCCATGTCTTCTTTTCTGCTGGTAGATCTTTCAAGTGGATAAGGTCTTTTGACAATATCATGTTCCTCAAATTTCTTCTCTCTAGCGGCGAGAATGTGGTTAGGGATTAGAATGGCATTCCCCTCATCATTCAATGGCAGAAAAATATTTGAGGTTTGGATCCGTTGACATACTACTTCCTTTAGACATGAAGCATAGAATGTATGGACAGGAGTACTCGTTGGAAATTCAAGAGTATATGCAACTTGTCTTACACTTGATTGTACTTTATACTTATAGGGCCCATAGTACCTTGGTGCAGTTTTTTATTACCCATTCCCTCTAAAGCACCTCCAAAGATATGGTTATAATCTTAGGAAAATCTGATCATCAACTTCAAATTCTCTTTCACTGTGGCACTGGTCTTCCTGGGCCTTCATTCAATCTTGAGCAGTTTTGATATTCTCCTCGATTCGATGCAATCTCTGTTGACTTTTCTCAAGGAAATCTCACAGAACAAGTACATGAGTCATGAGTGTCTTCCATGGTTCAATCAATCAGTTTAGGAGGATGCCAACTGTAGAGGGCCTCAGAGGGAGACATAACCATGGAGGTATGGTAATTGATATTGTATAATTCTCGCACAGATGTAGCCACTTAGGCCAAGAAGATTGCAATTCTGTCACATAGTTTTTATTACTCCAAACATTTGTTCACTACCTCTGTCTGATCATCTGTATGTGGATATAGCTATTTCTAACGGTCAACATGTTACCCTTAATCCTAAAGAGTTATTTATGAAAGTTGCTTATAAACTTTTGATATCTATCACTAACAAATGTACCTAAGAAGTCCATGAAGCTAATCGATTCTTGTATTGGATGATGTCACCTGTGAAAGAAACTATGATATCCTCTGTCTTTGCTTTGTCTTTATCTAGCAACATAGTGATAACTTTGGATCCTTGGCATGTTTGATTATATTATCTCTTTCCATCCCAGTTGAGTCATGGAAATAACATGTAGTTCTAACTTTTACCACTTGAGGTATAAAGTATTTGGAAATCCCTTAATCAATATCAAAGTTAAAACCTTGTAACTTGCTTACCCACTTGGCTTGCTGCTTGGATAAAGTTTTCTAGGTTGAGAAGTTCTTAAGGCTTCAGTGTCGTACTAATGATGAAGTGTTGACCCAAAAAGTACTACCTGAACTTTTTGATTGCTTGCATGATAGCCAACATTTTATTATCTTAAATAATCAAGGGTTTTAATTTTTTCTCTATTATCTTTGTTCTTTCAAAAGCGACACAGCCTGTTGATTCTGCATAAGTTTGACCCAATACTGGTTCTTGAAGCATCAAATTCCATGAAAAATCTTGTGAAAAATCTGGAAGTGCTAAAACTGGCTTGGATGCTGTTATCTTTCTCATTGAATGAAATGTAGCTTTTGCTGCCTTTGTCCAATGGAACTGATCTTTTTGTTATATCAATAAGTGGGGCCATGAGTCCTCCAAACCATATTTAAATAACTCACTGTTGAAATTGCATAAACCCATGCATCTTCTCAACTAAATTATGTTTTTACTTTTATAGGCATGTTGGCCAATAAAGAATGGCTTGAATCTTACCAGCCCCCACCTTAGGTGGTGGTCAAATGTGTGAAGTTTTCATTGCACTAGCCACACACACATAAGTGGATCAAATCCCACCTCTTGTTCTCCTTAATGCCATCCATTTGTAGTTAATACGGGTAAGATGAATTGGTGAAGCCATAGGTTCTCTTCGTGCAAAGTTGCAAACCCATCTTCAAACCAGTGGTCAAATCTGTGAAGCTTGCATTGCACTCCCTGTGCATACATAAGTGAATAAAGTCAACCTCGTGTTCTCCTCAACACCAACCATTTGTGGTCGATATAAATAAGTTGAATTGGTGAAAGTCATGTATTTTCTCTTTGTGAAAAAATTTGTTCCTCATGATCGACATGTTTAGGCAATAAGGCCAATAAAATGTAATCTGTACCATGTTAATGAAATTATGAAACATAGCTCCTCAAGGAAAAAGCAATTACAAATACCAAACATAGACACCAACCGAAAGGGGAAAATAAATACTAAATGCCAATACAACAAGATTTAACCCAGGAATACATTGATTGAATCTGCATATATGAATGCACTAGAGCCCTAGACCTCTAGTCAAAGATTAGTAACCAAATGGAATTTAAAATAAGCATTTTCAATGGCACTTGGATGAAATGTTAGGCCATCCACCAGGATTCCATTCTCACTATTGTCTGCCCCACCAAAATAGCATAGGTTTCATAGGTATAAGGACTGGTGCAAGTATAGGGTGCCTGGACTTGGCCCCTAAGCCACCATGGAAGTACGCTCTTTGCGGTACATCCGCCCGGGACATGTCACTACTGAAACAAATACAATGGGTATTTGAAAAATTAAAACCTGCTCCACCATGAATTTAGCAAGCTGTGCTCTGCTGTGATCAAATGGGGAAATAAAAAACAAGGAAAGGAAATTAAATTATAAGGGTAGCTCACCATGGGAAACGATGGGGCGGGAAGTTGATTTGCAGTAGCCGCAGAATTACATAAGCTGATGCATGCCCATTTTCTATGATGGAATGCAACCCCTGAAAATGTTAAAATTTGAGCATTAATTCACAATAATATTGGTCTTTACTGAGAGAATAACATATACAGTATATCAATGCATAACAATCACAATAAGCATGACAAGCATCACAAGAATCAAAAGCATGAGAGACAAGAGACACAGAGTTTCCATGGGGAAAACCCTAAGGTGAAAAACCCCACAACTTCCTCAGAGATAGAGAGAGCAATGGCTCAACCAAAGTACAACCAAAATACACTTGAGATAGTCTCCTAGAGCAGATGATCCTCCTCCTCACTAGTGTGCCACTTTCTGAGTGAGAGAAGTGTGTCTTTCCGAATGATTCAAATAGAGATCTCCCGATCTCTATTTATACTTAACCTGTTTGCCCAATGACCTTATGGGGTCGACTTGTCTATCTAGATACATCCACAATATAATATATATTTTAGGGCCAACCCCACACATGGTGGTCTAATAACCCATCGGCAAGTACACACACTTGCGACACTTGTCAATCCACATGACGACACTTCCTTATAGAGGAATAACACATCTCTTATAAGGGTACAATAAATATATATGAAATACATAGATGAAATACATTCCGAAGTTACATATACATCAACACTCCCTCTTAACTAGGAAGGTATTTCTTGACACAGTTCTGCTAGACAAGTCTTCTTCTCGGGATCATCGTCATCATCATCGGTTCTGCTGCTGCTATCTCAACCAATATCTGACTCTACTCGTCATAGGAAGTTCTACAGAGCCAGTCCTTTTTCATATTGGATGTAGGCCCACCACCTGCAGGTCTTCATCATTTGTGCGAACGGTCTAATAGAGGTGGCCTCTCAGGACTAATTTTATGTGTGGATGCAATACCGAAAAGAGTATCCCAGGAACATTTATGTGCCTAAGCACGACCGGCAAGATCTCCCAGGACTGATTACATGCATCTTCTCCACAATACCTTTCAAGAGCATCCCAGGAACATTTATGTGCCGCAGCACGACCGGCAAGATCTCTAAAGAGCATCCCAGGACTTATTACAAGCATACAGCTCAACCTCTCGGATCTCCGGGACTGATTACATGTGGATAGACAAAACCTTTAAAGAGCATCCCAGGAACATTTATGTGCCGCAGCACGACCGACAAGATATCTAAAGAGCATCCCAGGACTAATTACGAGCACACAACTCAACCTCTCGGATCTCCAGGACTAATTACATGTCTACGTAGTAATACCTCATCCCAGGACTGATTACGAGCACACAGCTCAACCTATCAGATATCTGAGGACTGATTACATACTACATAGCAATACCAGAAAGAGTACCCCAGGAAAATTTATGTGTCGCAGCACGATCGGCAAGATCTCCCAGGACTGATTACATGCTATTTGCACAACCTTCCACATATCATCTCTGACCTCCAAGTATCAACCTAATACTCATGATCCAACGGATCATCATCGCACGAGGCATCATCCTGATGCCCATGATCATACTGATCATCATCACTTGTACCATCCTGGTACATATCATCTGGAGCAACATCCTGAAGCTCATCATCATGATCAACCTGATCATACAATGCATCCACCTGATGCACACCAAGTATCTACCTGATACATATCGTCATACATGATCCACCTGATCATACAGTGTATCCACCTGATACAAATACAAATACATGATACATATCCAAATACATACAAATGATCCAACTGATCATATCCAGTATCCAACATGATGCGTACATACATATAAATGATCCAATTGATCATATCCAACATCAACACGATGCATACATACATACAAATATAAATGATCCAACTGATCATATCCAACATCAACACGATGCATACATACATACAAATATAAATGATCCAACTGATCATATCCAGCATCCAACATGATGCATATACAGAGTAGTAATTGGAGCATCATCCTAATACTCATCATCTAGCGCTTACATCCACAGTCATGTGAAGGATCCTCCTTCCAACATGCTTGGAATGGCTTTACAAATGTGTCCATCACTTCTTCCTTGAAGTGTCGTCGATCTGAAAAATACCAAGCCTCTCCCTGAAGTACTCGAACTTCACCCTGGTTAGTGGTTTCGTCAGCACATCTGCAATCTGCTCGTCCGTCGTAACATACAGGAGCTTCACGGCTCCTCTCTGCACCATATCCCTGATATAGTGATATTTGATCTCTATGTGTTTCAACCTGTCATGAAACACTGGGTTCTCAGATAGCTTCACACAACTCTGGTTATCGCAGAATATACCAGTAGCATCCAATGGGAGATCAAATAACTCAGACAGTAGCTTCCGTAGCCATACTGCCTCACAACTAGCTGAACAAGCTGCAACATACTCTGCCTCAGCTGTACTCAGTGCTACGCAGGATTGCTTCCTGCTGAACCAAGAGATCACACCTAATCCCATATTGAAGCAACACCCAGATGTGCTCTTCCTGTCTGTAGCACTTCCAACCCAATCTGAATCAACATAACCCTGGAGGTTAAACTTTTGATTCGCTTCATACTTGAGCCCATAATCCACTGTACCCTTCAGGTACCTCAGAACATGCTTTACAACAACCAGGTGAACACTCCTCGGATCCGTCAGGAACTGGCTCAATGTGTTCACTGCAAAGCAAATATTTGGTCTCATGTTCGTCAGGTACATCAAGGACCCAATCATCTGACGATACATAGAGACATCAACCGGCTCAGATGAAGCATCACATAGAAGCTTCAAATTCGATGCCATGGGTGTGGCCATGGCCTTGCAATCCATCATCCCGAATCTCTTCAGGATATCTACTGTGTACTTCCCTTGACCGAGGAAGATCCCACTTGAATTCTGCCACACCTCCATACCTAGGAAATAATGCATCATTCCCAAATCTTTCATATCGAACTCAACAGCAAGCTTCCTCTTAGTATCTGCAATGAATCTGTCATCTCGTGTTACAAATAAGTCATCCACGTACAGAAGTAGAATCACAGGATTCCCTTCCTCAACCTTGTAGTAAAGGTTGGAATCCGCTTTACTCTTGGTAAAGCCCAAGCTAGATAGGAAACTGTCCATCCTACCATACCAAGTTCTGGGGGCTTGCTTCAAGCCATACAAGGATTTCTTCAATCTGCACACATATGAATCCCTGTCATGTATTTCAAAGTCGAGTGGCTGCTCCACATATACTTCCTCTTCAACTACACCATTCAAGAAAGCAGTCTTGACATCCATCTGGTGTATTTTCCATTTCATCACTTTTATATTTGTCTATGTTGCCATCTGCAGCATGCTTGATCTGATAGATCCATATGGAAGTCATTACAGACTCCGCTTCAAGTCTTGGTACTACATCCCAAACATCATTCTTCATGATCGACGGATCATGGCATTCTTCCATTTCTTCATCCCAGATCCCGAGAACTTCAATATATTCAATATCTTCAATAGATATCTTTGTTGCTGGAACAAATGTTGTAGTCCTTCTTTTGTAGGTGAAGGTATACAGTCTTTCCTACAAAACAAGTTGAATTGCATGATTATAAACATCTCATAATTTTCAAAACAAATTCTTACACATAAGGAAATATGTCATATAGTCATGCAATTATCTTAGCCAATGCTTCAATACAACATTTATCCATATCCTGTAACTTTCTAGATGCCTTCCAATCTCTACTAGAACATTGTTAAGAGTGTGCACAACTCCCAACATGTCAGCAAAGAGGTTTCATTCTAGATAAGTAGCAATGGAATGTTGTACAGTGCCATAGGCCACTTACCCATGTATATTAGTAGTATACTGTTCATCAATGCAACTATTCGAATATGCATAATACACATCCTAAATCTAGGAACATAAGCATATACATCATTGAACAATATTATTTAAACAATCAAATATACAAGATATGATAATTCAAATACTTATCTTTGTTTGGTTGTTGGGTGGACTCCCTCTGAGTCTTTGTTTCCTTGCAGGAGCTGTTGAAGTAGCTTCTTCTACACCTTTCTATTGTGGAATGCAGAAAGATGGTCAACTCCCTCTGAATATCTGCATCCTTGTAGAAACTACTGGAGTGTGCTCCCTCTTGATCTTTGCTTCCTGGATTACCTGTCCTTGAACTCATATTCATCCTTGGTCCCTATGCATGCTTATTAGTATAATGATTGTGTTATCCTTGTGATCTCATACAAAATCATACATTCATTAGTATATTCTCAATACTATCAAAACACAATAATCTCAAGCATGTATAGTTATGATAATTTCAAACAGAAATAATAAGCATTAGCATTCAAGGTTTATATAGGACTCTTATGGTTAGTCATATCATAAGAAACATAACATGTCTAAACCTGTGATTACTCAAACCTATGACTCTTTTGGTTAGTCATATCATTAATTAAGGTAAGACACATAATATGCATATACCCATGATTATTCAAACCTATGACTTCATTAATAATCTTCATCAATCATGCCATGCATACTTATATAAGAGATCCTATGATATAAGGAAAACATACCTGTTCACCATATTTGCTAGTTATGTCTAGCAATGTTTTCTTGTTCTCTTCAATGACCTGCATAACTCATAAGTTAACCTTTTCAAAACCAAATCACACATACCTCCATGTCATCCATGACTATGGATGAATCTTTGTCTTCATGTCACCATAGCAAGTTCAGGTTGTCCCTTCAATTTGTACAAACGTCCCTCTTGCTCTCCAATCACTACTGCATCATCTATGGTCTTTCCCTCTGGCCACATTAGGACTTGGCCATCCACAAATGCAACCCTCATACCTTTTGCATCCAATGCAGAGATGGAGAGTAAGTTCTTCTTGAGCCCAGGTACATACAAAGCATCTTTCATCTTCAAAGACTTCCCAAAGTCTAGATTGTAGGAGGCCTCACCACTTCCTTTGATAGGGTATTGGTAGTCATCCCCAAGTTTCACCTTATGGGGTGACTCATGTTCAAATAGTTTAGCAAAGGATTCTTTAAACCCAGTCATGTGTTTTGAAGCCCCACTGTCAATTAACCAATCATTACAACCATGGGAGATAGTACCTGTGAGAGCAGAGATTAGAATATACTCTTCTTCTCTTGATGAGTTATCATCATCACTTTCTGCTCTAGCCTTCTTCTTGGGAGGTTCATCATCCTTGGCAGCATGAGCATGAAACCTTCTTTTGCTGCCCTTCTTCTTCTTCTTGAAGTTGTTGTTGTTGTGGTTGTCCCTTTTGTTCTTGGGACATTCTGAAGCAAAGTGACCCTTCTCATTACAAGTGAAACACCTTAGATCTTTCTTGTCTTTGTGAAAATGATAAGAAGATTTCTTCTTGTGATGGGATGGCTCCCTCTTGAACTTGCCCTTCTTAGTGTGAGCTGTGAGAGCTTGATCTTCATTTCCCATCTTCTCTTCTCTTTCCACAAGCCTTGCTTCTTCTTGAGACCATTCCTCCCATAATCTGCTGAAGGAGATTAATTTCTTTCTGGCATAGATCCCCTGGATAAAAGAGTCCCATGACATAGGTAGGCCATTCAAAGTAGTCATAACAATTTCACCATTCTCCACCATTTCATCTACAGCTTCAAGTTGTTCCTTGATCTGAGAGACCTTGGAGAAATAGGATTGAATGGTTTCTCCATTCGACATCTTGACCCCTTTCAATTGATTCCGCAGGGTCATCTTCGGATTTATGTTCTTTCCTTCAAATAGCTTGGTCAAAGAGTCAAACATAGCCTTGGGTGTCTTTAGAGAAGACACATGGGGTATGATATGGTCTTTGATAGAATCATCCATGATTCTCTTTGCGTTGACCAAGTTCTTCTTATGCAATACCTTAGCCTCTTCATCCTCTGGGATAGGGATGTCTTCTTTTATATATGAGTCCAACTCATTCTCTTCCAGGATTAACCCAATCCTATACTTCCAAGCTCGGAAGTTATCAGCCCCTTCAAGCTTATCCTCAAGCTTGGTGTGGTGAGACATCTTAAAGAGTAATTCAAATGGAAATAGAAAAGATTTAGGTCTTACCACTTGAAATGCTGAAAACTGGATCTAGTCCCGGATTAGGGTTTGTCGAAAAAATCCTAAAAATTCAAAATGTGAATTTCAACTTTCTGAAAGGATAGAAAGATGCGCCTTGATGAGCTGATCAGCTTGGTGTATTCAGAATTTGAGATCAGCAAAGCTTTACCCTTCAGATTTGCCTTTTTGTCCTCCCCGGGTTCACTGGGGAGAGCCCTGAATTAGGGTTTGAGTTCCCCGGAGATCTACCCAGACAAAAATCTCGATCCAAAGCTCTAAACTTCGATTTTTGCAAGGAGCTTCCAGCTATGTCTTCAGATTTCAGAAATTCCTATTTTTGGGGAAACCCTAATTTTTAGGGCCAAATCTGAAAATGCTCAGAATTGAATTCTGATTGGATAGATAGATTCTCCTTGATGAGTAGAGTCAATATACTACACTGCTTTTCCAAAAACTGTGGAGAGAAACCCAATAAACAAGAAACTCAAGTTTCCGTCACTGCAAAATGTCTTCTTCTCACGTTAGCTTTGATACCATGTTAAAATTTGAGCATTAATTCATAATAATCTTGGATCTTTACTGAGAGAATAACATATATAGTATATCAATGCATAACAATCACAATAAGCATGACAAGCATCACAAGAATCAAAAGCATGAGAGACAAGAGACACAGAGTTTCTGTGGGGAAAACCCTAAGGTGAAAAACCCCACAACTTCCTCAGAGATAAAGAGAGCAATGGCTCAACCAAAGTACAACCAAAATACACTTGAGATAGTCTCCTAGAGCAGATGATCCTCCTCCTCACTAGTGTGCCACTTTCTGAGTGAGAGAAGTGTGTCTTTCCGAATGATTCAAATAGAGATCTCCCGATCTCTATTTATACTTAACCTGTTTGTCCAGTGACCTTATGGGGCCGACTTGTCTATCTAGATACATCCACAATATAATATATATTTTAGGGCCGACCCCACACATGGTGGTATAATAACCCATCTGCAAGTACACACACTTGAGACACTTGTCAATCCACATGACAACACTTCCTTATAGAGGAATAACACATCTCTTATAAGGGTACAATAAATATATATGAAATACATAGATGAAATACATTCTGAAGTTACATATACATCAATAGAAAATCTTTGCTTGCTAACAAAAATCTTCAACTATGAGTATATGCACACCCATTTTCTATGATGGATATGTAGTTTGAGCTTCACATGTTCAATCATGATGGCCAGCTGCATTTCTATCAACCAGCAAGTGATTCCATCCATAAATAATATAATCAAGAACTAAGGAAAACAATACTCTAGTGGTCTCAGATGAAGCCTGTTGCCTTGTGGCGGAAACATTGGATCCAATAGGACCAGCTTGAGAGATACCATCACTGAGCTTATTTCCTGAATTTCAAATCAAATAACTACTTGTAGATTGCTTCAAGCCTTCTAGAGTGTTTGGCCCCAAGGTCTGCAATAGACTTCTGAAGGTGTTCCTTCTTCAGCTGATGAAGCACTTTATCATTGTTTTTCGACTTGTATGAACTGCTTGATAGATCCCCTTTAGTGTCCATGTCCAAGGATTTCATTTCCCCCTTAGATGAGGTTGATTTATCCTTAAGGGATCATGTGTCCTTGTAAAATATAATGAATGAACTATGTTTGCCAAGCCCGTCGACACTATTAGAAACACTACTATAATTTGGAATGGGGATTTTTTTTAACATTATTCAACATTTGGAATTGTGCACCTGTCACATCCTGCCCGAAGCATTTGTCCACTGTAGATGTATCAGCTTGATTACAACCTGTTTCCATCTTTGACACTGAGCTCGCTAAACATGAAAGGTCCAAACGCCCAGTACATTTCAAGGAATAGGGATTCTCTATCTCCTTTGTGACAACATTTTTATCAAGAGGGTATGCAGCATGCTTGACATTCTTCTCATCTCTGGGAGCTAAGCTAGAGGTTGATTCTTTAACTGTAGTCTCAATACCAATATCTCTGTTCAGAGCTTCCTGCATTATTTCCTTCTGGATAGCCAAAGTAAGATTTCCAACTTCTTCAGCTGATGCTTTTTTTTTAATGTTTCATCACCGTCCTCTTTATTGCTCACATCATCTACACCATGAAATGGTTTAATTTTGCTTGCACTAGTATTGACAGTGACCTCGGAGCATGTATCATTAGAAGATGAAAGCAAACCATTCCTTCAAATTTCCACAGTAAAAACCTTCTGTAGCTGTTGATTTAGAAAATCCTACAATATATGTTCATGCTTTTGTCCCAAATCCTCTTTTTCTTCTTGTTGCTTAAGTAAGAAAAGTTTTAATTTATGGGTTATGTTATTCTCATCTTCCACCTCCTCTGCCAACATGTTGGAATGACCCTTTTAGCTTGACAAATCATCATCAGGGTGGCTCTTGCCCAATTTTATTCTCTATGCAGTTATATTGTGGCAGACAACTTGAATCCCTCCAACCTGTGTGTTTGGGTGGCTACTTTGCTTAAGGATGAAATGCTAGATTTTGATCCATTTATGCCCCAAATTCTTCACCATATAGAACAACTCTTTGGGCATGGTGTTATTCCTAGCAATGTTACATTTGCAACTTGAATTGATGGTTAATGTAGATAGGGTAAAACACTGGTGTAGACAGGATAAGCATGTGTAGGTTTAATGTCTGCTATAGACAATAATACAGTTCAATCACAGTGGTGGATTGTGAACCAAAAAAAAATGAGTCTCCGATGAAAGCCACAGAAACAACTTAAGGAATTGAACCATAAATTCTCTGAGTGGTAGATGATGTTGAACAAGATTTATCTGCAGAACATCCACTGAGATGAGGCTAGTTTCTTCATCCTGAGTGGAAGGTTTTGATAGATCCAATGTTGCACCAGATTGTCTTAGGCTCATGGTTGACAAATTTTGACCCGAAGATGTGTGTACAGGATCAGACCTTGCAGAAGTAGCATTTAATGACAATACCTCTTCCACTAAAAGTGATGTATTTGGTTCCTGATGTAAATTAATTGAGTTGCCACATGATCATAGTATTGCTGGGTTGAAATCCAATTTGTGAGGATTGCTAATTGCCACATGTAGATTTGATTGGGGAAGTTTATAAGTTGAATATTTTCCAGACAAAGTATTAGTGTCAAAAGTTAATTTAACAGTCCTAATATCTGTGTGTGAATCCAGCTTTGTGCCCTTTGGACCAAATTTCAATTCCTCACAAGTCTCTAGATGAGTGATCTTGACAGCACTGCCGACACATTGAGGAATATATTAATTAGCTGGTGGTGGCAAGTATGTTGGAAGAGATGTTCCCATTGAAACATAAAAAGGCCTATGAGAAAATTGTTGTCATGGCAAGCCATGATCTTCAATTACATGGATTCCTCTTCAAGGAGTTTCAAAGGCTTCTTATGAAGGAAAGCAAGTTTGCGAGGATCAACTTACCAAAGTGTCTTCCATCACAATTAAGGGAATTTTGAAAGCAATGGAAATGAAAGGCTTTACCCCTGACTGTGTTACTTATGATGCAGTAATTGGAAGTCATTGTGAAGTTCACTTTTAGAACAACATATGATTGGCAAAACAGATGTTGTGTTACTTGGTGAAGGTGAAGATGGTTGAGTCTTGCATGCGTGGATGAACTGCAGTCCTTGTCAAAATTGCAACGCCGGGGTTATTAAGACCGTTGATTATATTGGCTTCATCATTTTGGAATTAATGCATGAGCTTGCTCTGTCTTCTTCATTCCTTTCATTAGCATCTCCCCTTAATTTTTTTATTGGGATGTATTTTTTTATTTACAAGGATCAACATCTGAAAATAGAAGTATTTTTGTTGATCTTGATCTGAGGAATGTTGCAAATGCAATATCTAGAGCTTTCTCATCAGTAGAGAGGATTTTCCGTACTTGCAAATATTTCAGGAAATTTTGAAGTCACGTAGTTCTAAAGTTTGTTCCACTGTCTACCAATCATTGCCGAGTTTTGTGAGGTATGATCCCTAGGTTTTGAGTGAAAGATAGATGAAGATTCCTGCAAGTATTATCCTTGGGTAGTTTCAAGAAAAGGAATTAACTTGTCATTTTTCCATGTGGGATATGTTGTTGTTCTTTAAGAGAAAGTTCCTTAAAGCTTGAAGTGATGCTAGTATTCAAAAAGTCAAATTACCTCAACTATGGTGTTTTCTTAGACATGGTTGATGTGAGTCACAACCAACATCACATACCTGCTTGCTGCCTATGTTAGGTTCTATGCCTCCTATAATTTTGGCAGAACAATTCTTTATTGATTCCTTTTAAAACCTTCGGGCAAGGAATTCCATGTATCTTACTTCACCGGCTGATCAAGCTGCTCTTTATAGAGCCTTCAAAGAATGATTTTTGTGGACTATAAATAATGCATCAAGATATGTCAGAGAAAGGGTAGGCCCTGTTGAAATTTTCATGTTAGAATTATTGAATGCATTATTTTTAAATTTTTGTGGTGGGATTACATCACAAGGGAAGGTCATATATGATAATGGAGTGACTAAAGATGGTGTTCTCTCCAACCTCTTCAAGAAGCTGCAACAAGCATCTCCCAGGTCATTTTAGGACAACCTCTGCTTAAAATTCATGTTAGGAGAGATGGGACACAATCATGGCTGCTAATTACATATCTTGACAATGATCTGTGAATATTTAGAGCAGACGGGGGTTGACTGTTTGTACTAGTCAAAGAATTAATTTATCTTTAGAGTTCGTAATCATTGTAGATTGGAAAACTTTACTTTGCATATTGTGGTGTTCATTCCATCAGTTTTTACAATTTTTGGAGAGGCCAAGTTGTACTATAACTTGAAAGCATCTCAAATTTACGAGAGTGCATGCATTCAGATGTGTTATGCATTCTTATTTATTGTTGGCACGTTTTTTGGGGTCCTATTATAGCAAACATGAATGCTTATTATCTGGCTTTGTAAAATTTCGATGTTCTGAGCAATGCTCCATTCAACCATTCTTGGTTTCTGTTATGCAATTGCTCTTTGAAGTTGATAAAAAATTACTATTAGTGTGACAATACTTAATAATACAAGCAGGGACTTGTTAGTCCTTTCCATGCAGAGAAAAAACAGGGTTGGGAGATTCATGGGTATTCTATTAGGAATGGGTTTGAATCAAATGCTCATGTAATTAATTCCCTTGTAGCTATGTGTCCTAATTTTTGTAAGATCGATTTTTCATACCATATGTTTGAAAAAATGCATGAGAGAGACTTGATTTCTTGGAGTGCCATGATTGCTGGGTTTGTTGGGTTTGCACAGGATTCTTAGAGTGCCATGATTATGGAATATTTATGTCCATATTATATGATCAAGGTATTCCCTAAATCTAGTTTTTGTCATGCAATTTTTTATGTAAACACTTGTTGAAATGAGCTTTAAACTAATGCAAAAATGTGTATCTTTATAGATGATGAAGAATGCTTGAATCTTGAGAAAGAAAGAGTTAGTCATTATTTACATGCAGATAGTTAGCAAAAGTTATTAGCGGTAAGATTCCATTTCTAATGGTTCTTGTAAGTGCATAACTTGTTGTCAACAAGTCTCTCATTTTTATTTTAAAATTCATGTGCTCATGTAATAGAACACCAAAATTGTTTTGACTTTTTTAGTTCAATCTCTCAATTTATTTATTTTACTTGTATTTTTGGATATTTATGTGTAGAAAGTAGAGCATGAACTCCTTTCCCAATATCAAAACCAACTTCTGTATAAGGAGCATTTGAGGTGTTATTCCCTGCTAAAGGACTAGAAGGTATGAATTTGAAACATGAACAGTGTGAAAATGTGAGGTACTTTTTTTAGTATGCTTTCTTCTAATGAAGATTATGAATTGAAATTGATCTTTCAAGGATGTATAAGTTTTTTTGCAGGATACCCAAAGGTCTGGAACCAATAGCCCAAATTTTCAAATAGGTACTTTTTTTTTTGCTTGCTACTTGACTGAAAATTTTGCCTAAATGAGATGCTTTTTAGAACTAAAAATGAAGTTTTCAGAAGATAGGACTTTTTTTTTCAGAAAATGGGACCTTTTTTTTCTTCTTCAGAAAATTTAATTTTTCAGAAAGTTATTGGCTGTACAATCTATATTTTGGCACTAGAGAATCTTGAATAAAGTTAGTAGGTATACAACACAATTACCTTGTATGAATTTGGGTGCAGATTTGAGTTTGATATGATTTGGGAAAAGAAGTATTGGAAAAATTCTAATTCGTAAAAGATATTAAATGTACATCTCATTAATATGAAAAACACATGCAAATTATTTTAGAAATATGTGTATCTTCTCTAAAATGATACTTCCATAGTATATATAGAGTTAAGAACATGATAGAATTCTCATCTATCTACTTTTATTTTTTATTTTTTTGACAAACAAATGTCATATTTATTTAGGTGAGTAAGTTATAAACATATGCATATGTATTGAAGAATTTATTGGCATCCATTGCTCCTAACGTTACAAGGATAGCTATGAGCACCTTGAGAGCACAATATATGGAGATCAGAAGAAAAAACCCAATAGAAGGAGATCTCCACCAGTGCATATATTGGGTCATCATAGGAAGATCAAGGGATTATTCCTAGCTCTAATTTGCAAGAGGTTTTGTGTTTGGGTTGTGAGGGAATACAATTACAATTGGGGTTTTTGTTAAAGGGTCTCGAGGCTTTCCACCTTTTCCTTCTTAGTGAAGTGATGGAGGCAGCCTCAAAGTTGAGCTAATGATTAATTCGACCCCTCTCATCTATCTACATTCTATCTAACAAACAAAGGTCATATGAACTATCACATGTAAACCTTGATTTTTTTGTTTGCATGTTATGATTGTCTTATGAGTTGAATCCAAACAAACAAAGGTCATATGAACTATCACATGTAAACCTTGATTTTTTTTGTTGGCATGTTATGATTGTCTTATGAGTTGAATCCAAACATTGGAAAAATTCAAGTGAATTTAATCATTGGTCGAATTTCCATATGGAACTACCCAATTTGGATAAATTCTTCTACCATGGTGTACAAGCTACAGTTTGGCACTAGATACATTAATTGGATCTCTGCAACACGTTTTCAAGCAATATGAACCACAAATCCAGCATTGTATGGCTATTCGACATAAACCTCTATTTGTTTAAAAGAAAAAATGTATTTTTATTCATAAGAGAATGAAAGCCAGATTCTTTAGGTGCTTAAAGAACGATGCAAAATATCCTATAAGTATATTGTATTAATTATATCAGCTATACATGTATGTCTAATATACATAAAATATTATGAAAAACTACAAGGCACAATTATCCATAATATAGACTAATTATCCCAGCTTATCGATGTCCAAGTATCTATTCATTAATGGTCTTTGTACATGATACATACTCGTCTGATTGTTTGCAGTACACTTGTTCATGACAGTGTAGTTTTCCTCCATGTTGCACATAATGCATTCAAATTCAAATATTTCTGAATGGAGGGCATTTATTTCACAAATTTCCTATCAAGAAAATCACATGGACATCAAAGAAAATAGAATGAAAAACATAGGTTAGGTTATGCTGTCTTATTTACATCCCCCAATTCAGAGCTCCAATATGCTTCCATCCACAGATATAGTTGTCAGGGATAATTAGTACAAGAGAGACTCCTACAAACTTCTCTACCATAGCACCAGGCATTGGCTAAACGTGGAGAAATAGGAGGAAAATTGATTTTCCTTGCACTAGTAGGCATTTCCTCAGAAGCATCCTTGTAATCTGATTCTGAGAAGCAGGATTCTCTATTTACATAGTTGAGCAAAGCCTCCCCAACAAGGGCACCTAGTTTGGATGTATCTGGTTGGTGATGTAGCCCTAGTTTAGGTGTCATGATCGGGATCAGAGAGAGTGTACGTGAAGGGATCTCTGATGGAAAGTGGAAGCAATCTAGGTTCGATATTTTGGGTTTCCTCAATGAAGGAAGACACAGGGATTTGTAATCTCATTATTTCCAGAGACCAAAGTTGTTGGATTTCTCTGTGAAGCCTTAATGAAATCATCCTCATGAATAACATCATTCATTCGTGACAGGATATTGAAGGCTAGGCTCTCCAACACCCTTGAGTAGATTTCCAAAATTGAGTGGCCAACATCATGTGACATCATAATTGACCAAACAAGCAGTAAGATTAAGAGTTTGCATCCTTCTTGTATAATTCTCTAAGTGCCTAGAGTTGATGTTAGTCAATACCAACACAACACAGAGAAGCATTTCAAAATCATGAATTGAATCGATATATCTAAAGAAAACAAACAAACCCAATTGTCAACCCGTGGAAACAACATTTGAGCCTAATTTGAATATCAGAAACAACATTTAGGCATGTTGCATAACCCACTATAGCTGGAAAAGCACAAGTTGTGAAGCAAGAGAGATGAAGGATGTGGTGACATTGTTAGCTTTACTTCTTGCTCAGTTGTTGATTTTCCTTTAGCACCGACATGCTTCAACAGATCTTTCTCTTAGTTTCTGTATGCAACCATGATGGTTGTTAGTTAAGCCCCATTAATGAGAAGGGTGCAGTCACGTAGACATTTTTATAGGGTACATGCATGCTTGTATTTATTTAGCATGCTTCTTTAGAATTATAAGTTTTTTGTTTTAATATTTAGTTAGTTGTTCTAACTTTAGATAAGATGAACAAGAGAGGATTCTTCTAGATTTTGATGGGGCAATTTTCCCAATGCTAAAAGATGCATACATGCAGACAATCTTCTCTAGTTGGCTGCTCTACTCTTAGACATTCTCTCATATAGGTTGGTCATATTGCACTATGCAGATTTAGGGTGAGGGTTTCCTAGCCTAGCTTAGGAACACCACAAGGATGGTTGGAATTAATTGTAAACCCTAGGCATCCTATTCTCTAAAGGAGAGATGGGGTTCATCATTCATATGATTATGCATATGGGTATTTGAGCTATTGCATTGTATTTTTCTTCTTCTAGTTAATGGAAGACATATGTGATTGATTGTTGTAGATTTGTTATTGTTGTCCTCATTTTCAAATTGTTGTCCCCTATGGTTGATGCTTCTAAAGAATTGCAGAAAATATACAAAAAAATGTTCCTAATGATCCACTAGATATTTTTGTTGAACTTATAGGGGAGGCATTCTATCTTAGGTAACTCGGTCTCTCATGTCCTTGGTTGTCTTAAACATCTCTAAATACAGGGTTTGTGTATGTGATTATGAGAGGATATTCTTCTTTGATTGAGATAGCACAACAAAGACCACTCACATTTTTGTTGTCTTAAGCATGGTTGTCTTTGGATATTATTGTCTTTTCTTAGAATTACAAATGATGCAATCTGGGTGTTCATATGCTCCTCTCCCCAATTTTGAAAGGGTTCTAGCTCAATGGAAGAGTGCCTGCCTTACAAGTAGGAGGTTGGTGGTTCGATTCCTCCGTGCCCTATTGATATTGCAATATTGGTATTTTTAATAAAATGTATTTTATTATGATTTATTATATCTATAGATGGGGTTTCAAACCATCTTTGTATGTTGCTACGAGGGGGGTTCTAAATTGCCTTCATATGTCACTACGAAGGGGGTTTGAAATTGTCCTTGTATGTCACAACGAGGGGGGTTTAGAATCGCCCTCAAACTGCCCCTATAGGCCTCTACGAGGGGGGTTCACAACCGCCCCTATAGGCTTCTACGAGGGGGGTTCCAAACTGCCCTTGTAGGTCTGTATGAGGGGACTTATGAGGGGGATTCACAACTGCCCTTGTAGGTCTCTATGAAGGGGGTTCAAAACTGCCCCCGTAGGTCTCTATGAAGGGGTCTACGAGGGGGGTTTAAAACCGCCTCCGTAGATGTCTACGAGGGGGGTCACAAACCGCCCCCAAAAGTCACTTTTGGGGGCGGTTCCAATCTCATAAAAACCCGCCCTTAAAGGGAAATTTTTTTAACATCGGTGCATTTAGGGGCAGTTTTTCCAAAACCGCCCCCAAAGCCAACCCCCCCGTAGGTCACTTTTGGGGGCAGAAGACAACCCCCCCTAAAGGCCAAAATGTAGTAGTGTTTGCTCAATAATCATCAATTTTACATACAACCACTTGATATTTCAACCTGAAACTTTCTGAAGATGAAGAAAAGAGTATTTACTTCATATTATAAAAGAAATGGGGCATTAGAAGCTCCCCAAAAGAGTACAATAGCTCACCATAAACGCCCTCCCTCAAGGATCAAGAATATGCAATGAAAACTGTAAATGGTTGAAGGAATGAGCTGCAATAGAAGAAACCATGATTTGCCCTATAGCTTACACCTGCAACAAATGAATCTATTAAAGCTCCAAATGAAAGGTCTGAATTTCCTTTCCAATTACCAACTTGGATGGGAATCTTTCACCCTCGAAATTGGCTAAGGCAAGAAACTAGTCATCCACTAGCTCTCCCTCTTCACAAATGCAATTGCAAATTCTAAAAATGATCGAAATTTGGTTTCATTCTTTGTTCTTGACATTTATAAAGTTTCCAAGATCTCTATGGGTCGAATTCCTTCCAAGATATGCATTCCAACTCAAGTTGGGAAGAGATTCCAAAGAATGCCACTTGTACAACAATTCCTAGTCTCCCACTTCCACCAAATCACATGTGGAAGCATCTTAGCTGCCCTAAATCCCTTGAGCGCCCTCTTGGAGTCTATTTTTAGCTCTGACATGTCATATATGTCAGATGTCAGCCTTCAGGTCTGATTTGTGTCATAGGTGTCATAGCATCTTCATCATTGTTGTCATAGAGCTAGGGAATCTAGTCCAAGTGTCTCACTAGCTCCAAAATGCCTCTTCCTCTTCCATGGGAGTTACTCTTCCACTCCAATTCGACCTTAATTGGTTCATGCCAAGTATATTGACCTTCCAACTCATCCCAAGACCCTTGGGCTTCTTATGGATTCGAATTGCCAAGAGGAGGATGCCATGTGGCATAGAAAATCTAGCTTGTGTGGGTCGCACTTCCTCCATGTGTCTTCATGATCAAATGCCACTTTGATTTTCCATTGTATATATTTATTTAGCTCCTTTATTAAATATTTATGCTCTTCTAATGTCCACACATCATTTATTATCCTTCTTATTTCAAATCCCAATGCTTCCACCCACAACCTAGGAAACTAGTAATTTTCCTCCTTAGCAATTATTTGACCCTTAACATCAATTTGACAAACTCTCATGAATATGGCCAATGGGATTAGGCCATTGTGACCCAATGCAAAATTTGGGACTTAACAAATACCCCGGTTGTTAAGCCTTGGAATTATGATTATATGTTTCTTGATGTGACTATAGATGTATGATTATTTGTTTGTTGATGTGACTATGGGCTTGTGATTATTTGTTTGTTGATGTGACTATGGAATTTGATGTTAGTATTATTGTTATTATTATCATTGTTGATGATTGTTATTAATTAAATAAAATTGGCTCAGCGGAGACAACTAAAAGAGTATGGGAGGCCATGGTTCCACAAGTGAGGGGGTTGGGGTTTAGGATTTGTTGCTCACCCTAACATTGTACAACAGACCCTACTTTTGATTATTTTGACTTGGGAGATAATTTGGAACTTGGATTATGGTTTAGTGGCCCCCTTTCTACCTTATGCACCCTCCTCAATGGTTTTGTGGGTCCCACTTGGTAAGTGCACCCTCATGAAGAGATTATTTACTATTCTCATGCCTTCAAGACATTTATGAGCCTCTAGTCCTCCTAGTGCGCCCTCTTGATGAGATCCTTTCCTATTTTTGTGCCTCTAGCTCATTAATGAGCCTCCATCAGTCCTCGTGCGCCCCCCTTGAGTTATTTTTAGTTTCCACTCATCCATTTTTTGTGTAACTCCTCATGGAGCTATTCCGAGTTAAGTAACCTCCACTTGAGCCTCCACTATCCCTAATTCGAGTTCCCCATTCATGATTGAGTGGTCCACACACTAATTCGAGTTTCCTTGGTGGAATTCGAGTTGGCTACCTTATGGTTGAGATAATCCCTCCTCTTGACCCGGGTTGGATTGCCTTGGTTCGAATTGCCTCTCTCTCATATAAATTCATGTGCTCTCTCCTTGTTGAGGCTAATCCTGAGCTTGAATTACTTGACTTGTGTTATCTCACTGTGCTGCCAGTGTTGATAGTATGGATACTATGTTGGGACTGAGTTCTTGTTGTAGGATTCCCCCAGAGAGCAATATAGTATTTGTTTCCAGTGGGTAGTCTGGCAGATGTTTCCCTTACTTCTACACTGGGAATCACTCTGCTAGTCCAGGTTCTCACATGGGATTCTTGGGAATGGGATGGTGATATCTCGAGGGATGAGTTAGATGAAGGGAGTCACATCCCATAAGCAATGGAGATGGACGAGGAGCGGGTGGTAGTGGAAAGTATTGTGGTTTCTCGTAAGAGGAGTTTCAAAGAGTTTCTAGATTGAGTGTACTTTGCTTGTGGATTTGTGGCCTCAACTCAAGCATGACCTGTTCAAGGGAGGTAGGCTTGACTATGTCTACGGATGGGAGGAACATTGTCCCATTGAATCCAGTTGCCCAGATTTGAGATCAATATTCTCTCATGTGCTATTCATGTTATTTTATTCTGTATATGTGTCGTGGTGACTGATTTATGTTATCTTTATGTTCATGGTTTATATCTTATGATATATATGTAGGATGGATTTCCTTTGTACATGATGAATCCGAATTTTTATGATCATTCTCTAGCATCTATTCTTTCTCTTCTCCTTTGGGGTTTACAATTGTAGCTCTCACGGTGTCGAGAGTGGCACAAACATATGTTCCGGTTTGCCTATTGCTGCTCATTTCTGGGTTTTGAGACCTATTTTATTACATCCATAGTAACATTTCTAGTAAGTAGCACCTTTTGTTTCACTGAAAAAGCTTTCCGTATAACTAAGTTATGACCGTTTTGGCCCAAAAGTGCTTTTGATGCCGAAAGGAACGCGCCCTGTCTTTTGATTGAGAGTACCTTTGTATGTACATATGTTCTATTGTTGCAGATCTGATTATATTATTGTAGATCTGATTATATTATTGTAGATCTGATTTTTATTAGTGATTGATGGCTAGAGGGAAAGAATCCATACAATCTAAATCGTACTAGTGAAAGATGGTTGTAGGGGACAACCATGGGATCTGATTTTGGAGATTGTAGTTGGCAGCCTGTGCCTCTGTCCTTGATATGGTTTTGTGTGTGGTTATAGATGGAAGCATGTGGAAGTGTTTTGATGCTATTCTTGCTTACTACTTAGCCATACTATCAGCACACACATAACATAATTGATAAGTAATCTTCATATGAGAGATAATTATTATGCAAGCAAGAGATAACCACAACAACTAAATGCTTAATAATCATGTTCTCAATAGCATTACAAATCCAATAATCACTATCAAGTACCTAAGTTAATTGTATGTTCATAATCGTACCAGAGATTCTAACTACGGTGCCTTACTCATGTACATGTTATGAATTACATTATTATTATGTTCAATAGTATGCACCATGGGGGAATGTTATGCTTGCATGTCTTGCAATTCTTTTAAAAGGCTATAGATTTAAATTTATTGGTTGAATGGTTAGTTGGCCTAACCTTAATCCCTTGTGTAATACTTCACTTGCCCCTTTTTCATGGGTTTCCTAGTGCCTTTGGCGTTAGTTTGAGGTTAGGGAATTACAAGTGGTATCAGAGCGAAGGTTTCAACACTATGGTTGTTGGGCCTTCTGCATAGTTCCGTGAATATGCATTAGAGCTGATATGCATTGAATAAACCTTAAATTAAATAATATCTTGTATATATGCATGCACCCTGATGATGTTAGTTAAATAAATTGTTAGAGTGGGACGGATTTGGACTTGATATCCAGCCGGTAAGGATAAATCTTGAAAGGATTTATAGCTCCCTTCTTGTCCAAGTGACACCGTTGTCCAATTTAGTGGATTATAATAAAAGAGTCAGATTTTTGCTAATAGAAAAATAGTTTGAATAATAATGAACTTAAAACCGGTGTGTAGTTTGCTAACAATAAATGTTAATGAACACATTGCAGTTTCCAGTGAAGGATTGAGCAAGCAGTGTGGTTATTGAACTAGGAATTTTTAATCGAACCAGTGAAGATTAAAGACTCAGTAATTAAGTACAAGTTCAACAATAGGAAATCAGATAGCAGAGATGGATTTTGAAGAAGGACAGATGCCTTATATCCCTGAAGAGGAGTTTGTTGGAAGAAGAGAAGTAAGGACGAGTCGACATAAGAGAAGCAGTGAACCCTCAAGTTTGGAAGATTCAATAAGGAAGTGTATGGAGGATAATGAAATGATCATCCACATTTAGGAACAAATCATGAATGATCCAAAGTCATTGAAGACCATCAAAATATCAGTTGGAAGAAGACATGCATGGGAGAAGTAATGTAAGGTCTATATCATCTTTAAGGAAACCTCATCATATAGTGAAGAAGAAAGGGTACTCAGCAAGTAGCTTAGAGAGTAGTCTTGAAAGATCCCCAGTGAGATATAAGAAGAGGAGGTATGGCCAAGACGAGCCGGTAGGAGAAATAAGAAGAATAAAGCCTCCAACCTTTGACGGAGAAGCGAAGAAAGGAGAATATTCCAAATCTTGGTTGTTGGGACTAAGAAAGTTCTTCTAGTTGCATCAGTATACACCTAATATGGAAGTAAGAGTAGCCATTTACCATTTGCAAGGTAAAGCATCCATCTGGTGGGATCAACTAGTTAAGCTGAAGGATATCGATGAAGATAGAATCTCATGGAAAAAATTTAAGAAATACTATTGTGACAAGAAGATGGAGGAGTTCTTTGAGCTCAAACTAGGAAGCATGGCTATGGAAGCTTATGAGAAAAGGTGCTTAGAACATTTGAAGTATGCAGATTTCATCAAAGCTGAGAAGGTGGAGATTCAAAGGTTCTTAAGTGGTGTACCAAAATCTTATAGAGATAAAATATTGTATGATAGACCAAAGAATCTTAAGGAATCCATTTGGAAACCAAAGCACTTGTATGAACAAAATAAGAACAAGGTTCATTATCAAAAGAACTGGAAGGACATGAAGAAGAACAAGCAAGAGTAGGGAAAGAAGGGATTCTAGCCTCCAGGAGTTAGAAATAGTAACTCTTATCATTGAAGACAGTCAAGGGAGGAGCATCCAGATAAAATACCACCTATTGAATGCTGGACATGTAAGGGGAATCACTATGCCAATCATTTCCCACTCAAGAAGAGTAACATTCACAACATTCAAGAGGCCTCAACTGTTGGGGATGTTGGTGGAAGTGTTCAAAGAATCTATGCAACCTTGGATGGAAGACAAGTTGATCATTACTCCCAAATAATTGAGGTAGCAGGTGAGATTGCTAATAAAACCATATATATATTGATTGATTATGGAGCTAGCGACAGTTACATTGCACCTAACCTAGTTGAGAAATGTTGTTTGAAGAAAAGTAAGCTTGAGACAACAAGTCTATTATAGTTAGCTACCAGAACCAAGATAAAAATCACTGAAGTTGTAAGAAAGTTTCCTTTAGAAATGAATGGATTAAAAACATTTATAGACTTAAACATCATACCCTTGGGATCTTATGATGTATTGAATGGCATGGATTGGTTGGATACACATATGCCATACTTGATTGTCATAACAAAACTTAAACTTGTTTGGATGAAGAAGTAAATCGAGTAATACTCAGAGGCATACCTAGACCCATATCTCTAAGATTATCCAATGCTACAAGAGTTTGTAGATATATTTCAAGAACCACCAGGATAAGAGAGACATTGATTTTTCTATCGATGTAGTGCTAGACACAATACCTTCATCTAAAACACCTTACAGAATGAGTACCCCAGAGTTGAAAGAGTTGCAGATGCATTTAGAGGAGCTATTGAATAAAGGTTACATAAGACCCAATGTTTCACCTTGGGGAGATCCTGTGTTATTTGTGAAGAAGAAGGATGGAAATCTAAGACTCTACATAGATCATAGACAATTGAACAAAGCAACGATTAAAAACAAGTACCCTTGCCAAGGAATGATGACTTGTTTGATCAGTTGAGAGAAACCAAAGTGTTTTCAAAGATAGATTTGAGATCAATATACCACCAAATTAGAATTAAGAATGAGGACATCAATAAGACAACATTCATAACAAGGTATGGACATTATGAGTTCACAGTGGTACCTTTTGGATTAACAAATGCACCAACAATATTCATGTGTCTGATGAATGGAGTTTTTAGAAAGTACTTGGGTGAGTTTGTAATTGTTTTCTTGGATGACATCCTTATCTATTCCAAGATAGAAGAAGAACATGAACAACATCTAAGGTCAGTAATGCAAGTACTTAGAGAACATTAAGTTGTATGCCAAACTAAGTAAGTGTTCTTTCTATCAAAGAAGAATGCACTACTTAGGACATATCATATATGAGGAAGGTGTTTCGATAGACCTTGAGAATATCAGAGCTATTATGGAATGGCCAACACCAAAGAATGTGTCAGAAGTAAGATCTTTTATGGGGTTAGTTGGATACTACCGAAGGTTCATTGAAGGATTTTCAAAGTTAGCCCATCCTATCAAATCTTTACCAAAGAAGGGTGTGAAATTTGAATGGACTCCAGAGTATGAATATAGTTTTCCAATATTTAAGGAAATGCTTACCAGTGCACCAGTCTTGAAGATTATGGATCTTGACGGAAGTTTTTTTGTGTGGACAGATGCATGTAAGCAATGTATTGGTGGAGTATTGATGCAGGATGGACATGCGATTAGTTATGATGCAGAAAGTTGAAGGAACATGAGCAGAACTATGCCACTCGTGATCTAGAGCTTGCAGCCATCATTCATGCCTTGAAGATGTGGAGACATTATCTGATGGATAAGAAGTTTTAGTTAAGGATTGATCATGATGGTTTGAAGTATTTGTTTGAGAAACCTAATTGAATGCAAGACAAACAAGGTGGATGGAATTGTTATATGAATATGACTTTGAAATCAAGCACATCAAAGGTAATGAGAATAAGGTAGTTGACGCACTTAGTAGGAAGATACGTGTGATGCATGTAGCAGCTATCAATATTGGTACTTCAGATTTAAAGGATAAGATCATTGAAGCCAATATTATAGATGAACACTATCAGCAATTTAAGGAAGGATTGCAACAAAAAAATACCATAAAAAATTGATAAGTATAACTTGGAAGATAATGGAATCCTTGTGCATAGAGATAGATTTTACGTGCCCAACTCAGGAGATCTAAGAAAGATGATTATGAAGGACATGCACAATGTTCCTTATGTTGGAAATTCGGGTTATCAGAATACAATGGCAACAATGAGAAACTAGTAATATTGGCTGGGGATGGAGAATGATGTTACAGAATATATAGCAAGATGCATGGAATGCCAGAAAGTTGAAGTTGAGCATCGACATCCAGTAGGATTGTTATAGTCGTTGTCGATACCTGAATGGAAGTGGGACATGGTGACAATATATTTTATCCCAAAGTTTCCTAATATGAGACTACCGCATGATGCCATCATGGTGGTGGTGGATAATTTGACTAAAGTGAAACACTTTATTCTAGTAAAAACAACTCATTCGACAATTAACATTGCAGACATTTACATGAAAGAGGTTTCCAGATTGCATAGAATTCCGAAGGCTATAGTATTAGACAAAGATTCAAAGTTTAATGGTAACTTTTGGAAGAGTTTGTTCAAAGGATTTAGTACAGATCTGAACATGAGTACATCATACAATCCTCAGACAGATGGTCAGACAGAAAGAGTTAATCAAGTGAGATAGAAAGAGTTAATCAAGTGATTGAAGACATGTTGAGAATGTATGTTATGGATCAACCATCCAAGTGGGAATATTTCTTACACTTAGTAGAATTTGCATATAATAATGGATATCATGCCTCTTTGAAGATGAGTCCTTTCAAGGCTATGTATGGAAGAATGTACAATACTCTTATCAATTGGGATAATCCAATGAACAAAATCATTATTTGACCATAACTATTGAAGGATATGGAGGATCAGATGGTTAAGATCAAGCAGAATCTAACGACAGCTCAAGATAGACAGAAAATCTATGCATATCAGAACATAATTGATAGGCAATTTGAAGTTGGGGATCACGTATTTTTGAAATTCAGACCCAAGAAGAGCACCTTGAACTTAGGGAATTGTTCTAAGCTAACTGCTAGATATTGTGTCCCTTTTGAGATCCTAACTAGGATAGGATCCGTTGCTTAGAGCTTGCTCTACTTTCTTGCATTAAAGTACATAATGAGTTTCATGTGTATTTATTAAGAAAGTATACACTTGATGATAACCATGTGATTGATTGGAATGTGATCCAAGTGGAACCGGAAGGGGCTTTTCCGGTACGTCCAATTTCCATTGTAGGCAGCAGGGTCAAGTTGTTGTGGAATCGAGAGATCAGGAAGGTAAAGGTCCAGTGGGATCATTACAATCCTAAGGATGCTACATGGGAACTGGAAGATGTTACGAGGGAAGCATACCCTCATCTATTTTGAAATTTATGTGTTGCAAAATGTATGTAATAAATATGCATCGACGACGATGCATTGTTTTGAGGGGGAGGTGATGTAGTACCCTAGTTGTTAAGCCTTGGACTTATGATTATATGTTTGTTGATGTTACTATGGATTTATGATTACTTGTTTGTTGATGTGACTATGGTCTTATGATTATTTGTTTGTTGATGTGACTATGGAATTTGATGTTAGTATTACTGTTATTATTATCATTGCTGATGATTGTTATTAATTAAATAAAACTTGCTCAGCGGAGACAACTAAAAGATTATGGGAGGCCACGGTTCCACAAGTGAGGGGGTTGGGGTTTAGGATTTATTTCTCACCCTAACATTGTAAAACCTACTTTTGATTATTTTGACTTGGGAGATACTTTGGAGCTTGGATTAAGGTTTAATGGACCCCTTTCTACCTTATGCACCCTCCTTAATGTTAATTTTTCAGAATTTACTTCAATCTGATCTAGGATCTTAACTAAGAGAACAACATGTCCAACAAATCTACAGCATATCAATCATGGACACAATAATGCAAGCACACAAGAGACACAGAGTTTACTTGGGGAAAACCATAAAGGTGAAAAACCCCAATAACTTCCTCAGAGATAGATAGAGAAATGATACAACTAGAATACAAGAGATAGTCTTCTCCTAGCAGCAGAGCCTCCTCCTCATAAGTGCACCACTTTCTGAATGAGAGAAGTGTGTGAATGAATGATCAAATAGAGATCTCCCGATCTCTATTTATACTTGTTCTGTCCTGCCCAATAAACTAATGGGGCCTACATGTCTAGCTTAACCCATGGTTAACTTAATCCGGGCTGACCCCACACTTGGTGGTCTAATAACCCTTTGACCCACATGGCCGACCCCCAATAGCGTGGTCTAATAACCCTTCGACCCAAATGACTTATACAGGGCCAACCCCAACAAGGTGGTCTAATAACCCATCAAGTATAAGTTATGACACTTACAATATAAATGACGACACTTCCGTATAGAGGAATAATAACATCTCTATAGGAATACAAACACATATATGAAATACATGGGTGAAATACATTCCGAAGTTAGATATACATCAACACTCCCTCTTAACTAGGAAGGTATTTCTCGACAGAGGTCTGCTAGCACAAGTCTTCTTCTCAAGATCATCGTCATCGATGCATCGTTATCATCATCGTCACTACTGCTGCTATCTCAACCAATCTCTGAATCTACTCATCATAGGAAGTTCTATAGAGCCAGTCCTTTTTCATACTGGATGTAGGCCCACCACTTGCAGGACTTCATCATCTGTGCGAACGGTCTGATAGAGGTGGTCTCTCAGGACTAATTTTATGTGCGGATGCAATACTGGAAAGAGTATCCCAGGAACATTTATGTTCCTAAGCATGACCGGCAAGATCTCTCAGGACTGATTACATGCATCTCCTTCACAATACCTTTAAAGAGCATCACAGGAACATTTATGTGCCGCAGCACAACCGACAAGATCTCTAAAGAGCATCCCAAGACTTATTACGAGCACACAGCTCAACCTCTTGGATCTCCAGGACTGATTACATGTGAATAGACAATACCTTTAAAGAGCATCCCAGGAACATTTATGTGCCGCAGCACGACCGACAAGATCTCTAAAGAGCATCCCAGGACTTATTATGAGCACACAGCTCAACCTATCGGATCTCCAGGACTGATTACATGTCTCCATAGTAATACCTCATCCCAGGACTGATTACGAGCACACAGCTCAACCTATCGGATATCTGAGAACTGATTACATACTACATAGCAATACCTCATCCCAGGACTGATTACGAACACACAGATCAACCTATCGGATATATGAGGACTAATTACATGCTATTTGCACAACCTGCCACATATCATCTCTGACCTCCAAGTATCAACCTGATACTCATGATCCAACGGATCATCATCGCACGAAGCATCATCCTGATGCTCATGATCATACTGATCATCATCATTGTACCGTCCTGGTACATATCATCTGGAGCAACATCCTGAAGCTCATCATCATGATCATCTTGATCATACAATGCATCCACCTGATGCATACCAAGTATCTACCTGATACATATCATCATACATGATCCACCTGATCATACAATGTATCCACCTGATACATACATAGATACATGATCCACACAATTCATCTAATTGATATATATCAACATACATGATCTACCTGATCATACATAGTATCCACCTGATACATATCCAGATACATGGTCCAAGCATCCAACATGATGCATATACAAAATACATACAAATGATCCAACTGATCATATCCAGCATCCAACATGATGCATACATATATAAATAATCCAATTGATCATATCCAACATCCAACATGATGCATATACATATACAGAGTAGTAACTGGAGCATCGTCCTGATGCTCATCATCCATGATCCTCCTGATCATCATAGCATCATCCTCTTCAGATCATCTCATAGTTTTCAGAACAAATTCTTACACATAAAGAGATATGTCATAAATTCATGCAATTATCTTAACCAATGCTTCAATACAACATTTATCCATATTCCGTAACTTTCTAGATGCCTTCCAATCTCTACTAGAACATTGTTAAGAGTGTGCACAACTCCTAACATGTTAGCAAAGAGGTTTCATTCTAGATAAGTAGCAATGGAATGTTGTACAGTGCCATAGGCCACTTACCCATGTATATTAGTAGTATACTGTTCATCAATGCAACTATTCTAATATGCATAATACACAACCTAATTCTAGGAACATAAGCACATACATCATTGAATAACATTATGTAAGAAATGACAATTCAAATACTTATCTTTGTTTGGTTGCTGGGTGGACTCCCTCTGAATCTTTTCAACTCCATTCTAATGTGGATTGTGAGAAGTGGTCAACTCCTTCTGAATATCTGCATCCTTGCAGAAACTACTGAAGTGTGCTTCTTTGCTTTCTTGCAGGAACAACTGTAGTGTGCTCCCTCTTGATCTTTGCTTCCTGGATTACCTGTTCTTGAACTTATATCCATCCTTAATCACTATGCATTCTTATTAGTATCATCATTGTGTTATCCTTGAGGTCTCATACATAATCACACATTTATTAGTATAATCTTAATACTATCAAAACACAATAATCTTAAACATGTATAGTCATGATCATTCATAGATAATAAACATTAGTATTCAAGGTTTCGGGGAAGTCTTCTTTTACTCATGCATATTCTTATTTGATCATAGGACTCTTCTGATTAGTTAAATCATCAATGCATAAACCCGTGATTACTCAAACCTATAACTTCATGATTCTTCTGGTTAGTCATATCATCAATTATGGTAAGAACATAATATGCATACAACCATGACTATTCAAACCTATGACTTCATGAATAATCATTATCAACAACACAACAGTATAAGATCCTAACACAAGGTAGGATTCTAGCTTGATATAGGAAAAACATACCTGGATTAACATGTTAGCTAGTTATGTCTAACATACCCGCATAATGTCTTCTGGTTCTCTTCAGTGATTTGTGCTAGTAACCTGCATGTCTCATAAGTTAACCATTGTAGAACCAAGTTATACATACCTCGTAAGTAGATCTTCTATGTGATCCATGACAATGGATGAATATTTGTCTTCATGTCACCATGATCATATGTTCTTGAAGTAGAACATGATTTGTCTTTCTTGGTGTACCTTTCATGTTAGCGGACAACATAAACCTCATACAACACCATAATGCATTAGTAAAATCATAAGTGTCAACACCCTAATCAATGAATATCTTCTATCATGCATTCATAATTTTATTAAGGTGATACGACAAGTCTAAATTTAATCAAGATTGTACTAACCGTAATAATATGAAGACAAACATATCATAAACTTAATCATGAACAAATCTCGAAACATACCTGGATGAGTCATACCTGTCGAGATTGCTTGTAATCATCTTATGTAAGGCCTTAGCCTCATCTCCCTCTGAAACATGAACTTCTTCACTTATATAGGTGACCAATCCATTCTTTTCTAGGATTAACCCAATCCACTTGATTTGCAGGAACTGGATCTAGAGCTGGATTTGGGTTTGTCAGAGAAAACCTAAAAATTCAAACATTGAATTTCAAACTTTCGAAAGGATATAAATATGCGCCTTGATGATCTGATCAATTTGGTATACTCATAATTTGAAAACTGCAAAGTTTCACCCCTCAAATTTGCCTTTGAAACTTCTAGATTCACTGGACATGACCCCGAACTATGGTTTGATAAAGCCCACCCTTTTGCCCAATCAAAAGGTTCGACCCAAAGCTCTAAGCTTCTATTTTTCTGAGGAGTTTCCAGCCGTGGTCACAGATTTAAAAAATTCTCATTTTTGCAAAAGCCCTAATTTTCCACTTTTCTAATCAAAGTCCCGAACTAGGGTCTGATCAAGCCCGGCCTTCTGCCCAACCAAAAATTCTGATCTTGGTCTCTAAATTTCGATTTTGATGAGTAGCATTCAGCCGTAGTCTCCGATTACAAAAATTCCAACTTTCGCCGAAACCCTAAATTCCGGAAGCCATGAATGAAGGGCTAAAAAATAATTATGTTTTGACAGAAATATGTACCTGATTGTTTCTGGTGTAACTACGAACTTTTCGATCCACAGGGTCTGAAAAGTTTTCTTGTGGTAGCCTGACCTGTCATATTTCCAACCCCATAGGTCTTACCTCAAATGGATTCTTTGAGAGAGAGTTATGCCAAGTGTCGCAACGTGACCTGTTTATGGGATAAAACAGGAGAGCGAACTTGTACGGAGTGCCACGTGTCACTGGTTCAGTTTCGGCCTCTGAAAAAGTTACCTGAGAAGTTTCAGTCCATGCACTACCTGTCACTTTTTACGAAATTTCATTTGGAGCTTCCTAGCCCAAGTTATGACCTTTTTTCCAAGGTCACCTGTTTTTGACTGAGATCTGGAAGAGGCAGAAACCCTATATTGTACAGATCATAAAACAAAAATTACAACGTATTAGAAGTTTTCGTTTGGACACAAGATACATGGGGATCTGATCTTCGACCTGTAGAAGTTTCCGATCCGAAAACTTCTCCAAAATGGATTTATAGCGGAAGTTCTACGATGACTGGTTTTTGCTATATCAATCCCAAGCATCGTAAGTGCAACAAGTGTCATACATGCCATACCATGCCTTCTTTTAGGCTAGCTCTGATACCATGTTAATTTTTCAGAATTTACTTCAATCTGATCTAGGATCTTAACTGAGAGAACAACATGTACAACAAATATGCAGCATATCAATCATGGACACAATAATGCAAGCACACAAGAGACACAAAGTTTACTTGTGGAAAACCATAAAGGTGAAAAACCCCAATAACTTCCTCAAAGATAGATAGAGAAATGATACAACCAGAATACAAGAGATAGTCTTCTCCTAGCAGCAGAGCCTCCTCCTCATAAGTGTGCCACTTTCCGAATGAGAGAAGTGTGTGAATGAATGATCAAATAGAGATCTCCCGATCTCTATTTATACTTGTTCTGTCCTGCCCAATAAACTAATGGGGCCTACATGTCTAGCTTAAACCATGGTTAACTTAATCCGGGCCGACCCCACACTTGGTGGTCTAATAACCCTTTGACCCACATGGCCGACCCCCAATAGGGTGGTCTAATAACCCTTTGACCCACATGACTTATACAGGGCCGACCCCAACAAGGTGGTCTAATAACCCATCAAGTATAAGTTACGACACTTACAATATAAATGACGACACTTCCGTATAGAGGAATAATAACATCTCTATAGGAATACAAACACATATATGAAGTACCTGGGTGTAATACATTCCGAACGTACATATACATCAACACTTAATGGCTTTGTGGGTCCCACTTGGTAAGTGCACCCTCATGAAGAGATTATTTCCTATTTTCATAACTCCAAGTCATTTATGAGCTTCTATTCCTCCTATTGTTCCCTCTTGACAATATATTTTCCTATTTTGCTTCTATTCATCCTAGTGTGCCCTCTTGACAAGATATTTTCCTATTTTTGTTCCTCCAACTCATTAATGAGCCTCCATCACTTCTCATGCACCCCCCTTGAGTTATTTTTGGTTTCCACTCATCCATTTTTTGTGTAACTCCTCCTCATGGAGCTATTCCGGGTTAAGTAATCTCCACTTGAGCCTCCCCTTTCCCTAATTTGAGTTCCCCATTCATGATTGAGTGGTCCACACACTAATTTGAATTGCCTTGGTGGAATTTGAGTTGGCTACCTCATGGTTGAGTTAACCCTTCCTCTTGACCCGGGTGGGATTCCCTTGGTTCGAATTGCCTCTCTCTCATATAAATTCATGTGATCTCTCCTTGTTGAGGCTAATAATGAGCTTGGATCACTTTAATTATGCTATCTCACTGTGTTGTGAGTGTTGATAGTATTGAGACTTTATTGGGACTAAGTTCTTGTTGCAGTATTCCCCTGGAGAGAAGTCTAGTATATGTTTCCAGATGGTAGTCTAGCGGATGTTGCCCTTACTTATAAATTGGGAACTACTCTGCTAGTCCAGGTTCTTGCACGAGATGCTTGGGAATGGAATGGTGATATCCCGAGGGATAAGTTAGGTGAAGGGAGTCACATCCCATAGGCAGTGGAGACGAACGGGGAACGGGTGGTAGTGGGAAGTATTGTGGTTTCTCGGAAGAGGAGTTTCTGAGAGTTGCTAGACTAAGTGTGCTCTACTAGTGGGTTCGTGGACTCATCTCGTGCGTGACTTGTTCAAGTGAGGTAGGCTTGATTGTGTCTACGACTGGGAGGAACATTCTCCTGTTGAATCCAGTTGCCCAA
This sequence comes from Larix kaempferi, assembly GCA_027924585.1. Lineage (NCBI taxonomy): Eukaryota > Viridiplantae > Streptophyta > Pinopsida > Pinales > Pinaceae > Larix > Larix kaempferi. The sequence continues at coordinate 1,560,795 of BSBM01001409.1, read as the reverse complement.
ATTTGAGATAAGTATTATGTCATGTTATTTTATTATGTATATGTGTCGTGGTGACTGATTTATGTTCATGTATTATATGTCAGGATTTGTATTGATCCAGCTGGATATCAGTGGCAACCCACCTTCTCCAACCGGCTCAAAACAGTTTTTTGGCAAATTTGGTAATTTACTATTTTTAGCAGTTTTTCGGGTCCTGAACTTCGGGATCCGTTTTGAGGCCCTAAACGAAGTTTTTTGGTGCATCTCCCAACACTTGTAAATCTCGGATAGACTTTTCCAATGGGCTATCGAGTGCCCCAAACGGAGATCGTATGCAAAAGTTATGACCCCGGGAAGTTGACTGTTCAACTAACCACCTTGGGGCCGCAAACTTTATGACGGTTCATCTTCCTGGGTTAGGTTTTTGGATGTTTGGGATTCTTTCCCTCATGCTTATGATAAATAGGCCCTTTTGGCCTCCTTTTGTATTCATCTTGGCACGAATTAGCACAACGGCCACATCTCTTCTCAGAGTTAGCTACTACCATTCTAGCTATTGTATTTTACAGTATGTTCTATTTCCGCTATTTAATAGAATATGTGTATACTGTATCGCTATGTTCTTTGCAATATATCTCTGTATTTGATTCTGTATATGCTCTTTTATTTCATTCCCACATAAATCTGGATCATGTATGCAGGATGGATGTCCTTTTTACATGATGAATCCGAATTTTTATGATCCTTCTCTACCATCTATTCTTTCTCTCCTCCTTCGGGGTTTACAATTGTGGCTCTCATGATGTTGAGAGGGGCGAAACCATATGTTCTGGTTAGCCTATTTATGATCATTTATGCATTGCGAGACCTATTCCATTGCGTCCGGAGTAATGTTCCTAGTAAGGAACACCTTTTATTCACTGAAAAATCTTTCTGTATGACCAAGTTATGACTATTTGACCCGATAATGTTTCCGATACTGAAAGGAACGCACCCTGTTTTTTGATTAGGAGTACCTTTGTATGTAGATATGTTCTATTGTTTCATATCTGATTATATTATTGTAGTTCTGATTTGTATTAGTGATTGATGGCTGGAGGGAAGGAATCCATACAATCTAAATCATACTAGTGAAAGATGGATGCAGGGGACAACCATAGGATCCGATTTTGGAGGTTGTAGTTGGTAGTTTGTGCCTCTGTCCCAGTAAGGAACACCTTTTATTCACTGAAAAAGCTTTATGTATGACCAAGTTATGACTATTTGACCCGATAATGTTTCCTATACTGAAAGGAACGCACCCTGTTTTTTGATCGGGAGTACCTTTGTATGTAGATATGTTCTATTGTTTCATATCTGATTATATTATTGTAGTTTTGATTTGTATTAGTGATTGATGGCTGGAGGGAAGGAATCCATACAATCTAAATCATACTAGTGAAAGATGGATGCAGGGGACAACCACAGGATCCGATTTTGGAGGTTGTAGTTGGTAGTTTGTGCCTCTGTCCTTGCTATGGTTTGTGTGTGGCTATAGATGGAAGCCTATGGACATGTTTTGATTCTATTCTTACTTACTAATTTACTATACTATCAACACACACATAAAAAAACTTATAAGTAATCCTCATTTGAGAGATAATTATTATGCAAGCAAAAGACAACCACAACAACTAAATACTTACTAATCATGTTCTCAATAGAATTACAAATCCAATAATTACTATCAAGTACCTAAGTTAATTGTATGTTCATAATCGTACTAGAGGTTCTAATTATTGTGCCTTACTCATGTACATGTTACAAGTTACATTATTATTATGTTCAATAGTATGCACCATAGGAGAATGTTATGCTTGCATGTCTTGCAATTCTTTTAAAATGCTATAGATTTAAATTTATTGGTTGAATGGTTAGTTGGCCTAAACTTAATCCGTTGTGTAATACTTCACTTAGCCCTTTTTCCCGAGTTTTTTAGTGACTCTGGCCTTAGTTTGAGGTCAGGGACATTACAAATGACCCAATCTGACATGATGCCACCTAGCCTCCCACGCCCTTTGAATTACCCTCAATTTTCCTAAAGTTTGAAGGTGAAGATGGAGAGGATTTATCCAACCATATTATGCCTCTCCATCTATGGTGCTCCTCAAATTACATTGTAGATTATTCCATTCAATTACGATCATTCCAGCATACCCTCACACATGTCACAACAAAGTGGTACATAGAACAACCTTCTGCAATGCACCCAAATTCTATGTTGTTAGCATTTGTTTTTATTACTTTCTTCCAATTACTTGTATGATATGACAAGGAAGGAGAGATTCTTCTATCATGCCATCAAAATATGGCTACCCACATCACCAACCACATCCATGAGAGTGGCGCAAAAGAAGAAACCTATGTAAGATAAATCTATATGAACAACTTTTTCTCAATTGGTTGTTAAAATACCTCTTACCCATCATAGCCAAAGACGTTGCTTATGAACTAATGCAAATCAAAGAGGAATCCATCATGAAGGCTTAGTGATACAACTTGATCTATGCTCAGTTGTGGTATTTGTACTACATTATCTGAGAGCCCAATGAGGTGACTCCTCACGTACATATTAGTCAAGGGCATCCCACTCTACTGATGGACTGATTAGATAAGTAGTGTCTACCTCATCCATACAACCAAATGCCACATACCAGTGGCACTAATAAGTATGGAAATGCCTATGATCATGAGCGCCTCACACCTAGGTTGTTATACCTCCATATTCCACAGTGTCGCATCTCCACCACAAAAAGAGCTGACGACACTTCCCCTACTGCTTTAAACCACCTAGAAGAGACAGATGATGTGTAATCCTTGAAGGCAAATCCACCCTGTCAAGAATTAACCCAGCTGAGACTTTATTTACCCTAACTACCGCGCCTTGCTCAGTTATAGGTGCGCGGTAGTCCACACTACCGCGCTATGCTTTGTCCCTGACACGCGGTACTACCACGTTATGCTCAGATTGATGGGCGCGGTACTCTTTTTATAGCCTTTTTGCCATGGCTTGTGGGATTTTGGATTTTCGAGAGATATTAGAGGATTGGGGTCCTTGATTCGATCCTAACTCATTTTCTGTGATTAGAAACCCTGATCCACTAAGTTCTCCCAAGATCCACCTATCTCTCTTGTTGGTTAACCCTACCATACACTATAAAAGAGAGGCATTCCATGGGAAAGGGGGAGGACTCTTAGAAGTACCAAACTTATGATCTTGCAACATTGTGGAGATAGCTAGAGGAGGAAGCACTTGGAGCTGGAGGATTGACTTGGACATCAAGCAACCTTTGTAAGCATTCTTCAAGTTTGTAATAAAGATAACTTGTCTTGTTTTTCCCATTTCATGTGTATTGTATAAGTCTTTAGCATGGAATGTATCTAATCTAGATTTGAATCTAATCTTTACTTCAAGGTATTTGGAAGCTTGTATGCTTGTTCTTTGGTTGATTCTAACAGGTTCTACATTGGAGATTTTGGATCAAGAGCTAAGAAGCGGGACAAACATCAAATCGAAAGGTGAGTCATATCTTTCATTGTTTCTGAATGTATGTAATCTTGTTGTGAAAGTTAGTTCAGGAATTTCAAGGTAGCATTTGTTTTGTTTTGTTCTTACCTTAGAGTCAGTTAGGAATCTGCTTTAAGTTAAGATAATTTTGACTTATCCGTAGGGAAAAATTCTACCAACAAGAATGGTGACTCCGCTGGTTTGAATTCTGTTTGATTGATTCAGTTCACTGTCATCCATTTTTTGATTGTGATTTGTTTTATTGCTCTTCAAACCAGTCTTGAATTTTGGTCGTTTTTGACCTTTATTCACCCCTCCTCTCTGTATTTTTTCTCCCTGTGTGATCATTGAGTCCCCTGGGTTCGCAGCAACCCTGCACATTTCATTTTCCTTTTCAAAAGTTGCGCTTTTTCTCACTTAGCCACAGTACCGCGCCCTCTACACTGATTACAGAGCGGTAGTACCGCGTTTCTTGAGTTAGTACCAGAGTGATAGTTTAGCAGTACCGCGCTATAGCCTCATTCTGCCACGCGGGTAGTGTCTGCATACTGTAAAAATTTTTCTCCCTACTTGGTTTCCTGAGTCATTTTTTGATCTTTCTCTGCCTTAGGTAGTGTTTGCTGTTGCCTGTTATCATCCTGGTCATTTTACAGTATGTGTGGTGTGTTTATTTCCTTGTTGTGAGCTTGATTATTGCTTGAATTAGTGGCATGATTTGCATATTGGGTCATTTTTCCAGTTTGATTGCATTAGCTTGATTTTTTCACCACAACCAACCCATCACTACTGTTCTCTTTTATTGAACCCTGTAGCTTTTACAGTCACATTGTTTCCATCATTTTCAGTAATTAAAGAATTATCATTTGAGAACAATTTCTGTTGTTTGAATCGAAAAAGTCTAGCAGTATTATTGTGCATTAGGAAATGAACCATTGAATTTGCCACAAAAATTCTCATATTTGAAGCATTTTAGTTGCAGGATCAGTGAATTAAAAAGAGTGTTTATTTCAGTTTGGCTCTATTTACAAAAAGAACAAAAAATCTCTTGTTTTGGTTTTTTATTGCTTGTGAAAAATTTCATGCACTTTTGATCGAAGAACTCTCTCTCTTCTATAGCTAGATTTCATCGAAGATAAGGCTTATTTTGATTCATTCTCATTTGCATGGTTTGGGTCGTCATAACACCATCAAGTTTCACGTCCATTTACCTGATTGAGTAAGACAACCACTAAAATTAATCTCCCTAATTAAACCAACATTAACCTCACTTGAGGAAATCAAAAGAATTTGGTAGTTAGGTAGGACACCGGGGATAGGCATCAAAATAATTCTCCCTTGTCATTTTCATCTGAGACATAGCTGTTGTCTTCTAGGGAACTAAAATCCTCTAGTATTTATTGACACGGTCACAACTAGTTTGTGGAGGGGCCTCCTGATTGTTTTTAACTTTCAGGGGTTAAACGGCCGTGAGATTGAGAACCGGACGGACTCTGTGGAATGCCGCACTCCACTTAGCCCTAAGGCAACATCGATCATTGTCTTCCTCGGAAGGCTGAAGTGCCCAAAACCTTTTCCAACGTGTCATGAATGAGGTAGCTTAGTGACTATTCTACTAGGGCTCTTTTACCCAGGATCCCTTTCGGTAGAGGGATATCCTTCTCATATCGGTCTCTCACATTGTATTGTTCGACTTGGATTTCATCACCTTGCGAAGGATACAACTTGTTGAGGTCTCCAGCTCTTAGTTAGGAGTTTGCTTGTTATCTCATCTTTGTAGAGGGTCATTTTTCTTTGTAGGGACTGCTTGTTGGCATTCTGGCCATTCTTTTTATCAGCTCGCTTATTGAGACACCGGTCTCAATATAGATTTTAGAGCTTGCTTTTTTGGCCTGCGAGCCTTGCTTTTTCTAGCTCCTCTTCTGCACACTCGGTTGCATTAGAGTTTTTGAGTTCTTTGTTACGAAACTGCCCCCGATTTTCATTTTCCTGTCATCATGTCAAAACCACCACAAAGATCACGACGACTACAGGGCAAAAGCCCTCCACCACTGCCACCGCCACGGACCTCTGGTCCACCTGCATCACGCATTCCCGCTCCTCCTGGCCGCGGTGCTGGTCGAGGGAACATTCCACCGCCGATACATACCACATCATCAATTCCGCCTGTAACTGCTACTCACAGCACAGTCTCAGAATCTATTGCAGCTTCTACAACCACTAGCATATCTGATATTTCTACTGTCACTTCACCCACTGTTATTCCAGATATATCTGCCAGAGTGGACACCATTACAGCAGCTGAATCTAGTACAGCCCAAAATACTAGACCAGAGGTCATCCTCCTACCTGATGCCAACACCTCCCGTCCATCAGACATTTTTCACGATGACACAAACGGATCTGTTGGCACCACCGAAGGGTCTGACCAGGATATACCTGGCTTGATTTTAGTCCCAGGCGGGTACGTCGAAGTTATTGAATATACTCGACTTCCTGACACACCTTTTGAACCTGATTATGGCTTCATCACTTCCCAGGTGGAGCTTCCGCCTGTTATCACTACGTCACCCAGTGTTCATCCGCAGGAAACAAGTTCTTCTAACAACGTACCTCGTACTATATCTCTCCCCAACATCGCTCCGGGACATGAAATCATGGCTTCCATCCAGTCTAGTATGGTTAGTCTAGCAAATTCCCCATTAGCATCGACACGGTTTAAACACGACACAGAGAAAATGCTCTCGAAAGCGTTTAGATATCCCCCCGTTACTCGTCCTTCTGACTATCGGGATCCCAACATCCCGTCTAGCACAGAGTTTCGTCACTCCTATGCAGACGGCTCCGGACCTTCGGACTTTACTATACCTAGGTTCCCGCCGGATCCCCAAAACCCTTTTTAGGACATGAACTCGGACCCAGTTTTCGATGGTCATCCTATCATTGAACATGCTATGGACGACGCCGATACCCCTGGGTTAAATTCCCCACATTTGCTGCCATCACCCATTTTTGGCGCACATTCTATGAGGGATAACCCAGTTTTTTCTCCGTCCTCGCCTGTCAGATATGGAAGACCTCCTCCCCAAATCGGCACTTTTGGCGCCGTTGGCCAATCCAAACTATCATATTTGGCTAGCGGCGGAAGAACACCAAGTCATACTGCTGGATATTTTGTTTTGACTGGAGGATCACCTTCGGCCACTATTTACACTATCTCAGGAGGTGGACAACCGACTGCAGTGGTCCCCAACTCCAACATGCAAACCCCCCCTGGTGGTCCATCAACCCAACCAGCTGGAGGACAACCCTTTGTTGGGAACCCCATTGTTAGTCAACAACCTCCTCCTATAGGGCCATCAACCCAACTAGTTGGAGGACAACCTTTTGTTGGGAACCCCGTTCCTAGTCAACAGCCTCCTCCTATAGGGCCATCCAACCCATCTGCTGGCGGAAAACCCATTGGTTCCATCCAACAACTCTCCCAACCAGCAGCATCTGCTCAGTATGGTATGTACAACACACCTGGCAGCGGGCAACCTTATTCCGGTGTTCCAACCGGACCTCACTCTCAACCTCCCCCGTCAGGTATGCTTCCTTCTTGGGAATCTCAAATACCGCAGAGTGGGGGTTACTCACTTTTTGGAAACTGGAACCAAGCTGGGGGGCAATCTCAGATTCCCCCCAACTTGAATTCTAGCTTCCCTTACCCTTCAACTGCTACAACTCCATGGAACCCATCCCTTCAATTTTCACTCGCTCCTCCAGGAGGAACGAGCATTCCATGGACACCACCGTCGCAGCCACCCCCAACCCTGCTATGGGAAACCCTCCACTTACTCAGTATAGTGGTAACATTCCTGGAACACAACAATTCCAAGGAACTTTTCCCCAACCAGGAGCAGCAACTATTCCTGGGTTTCCGCAACCCCAAGGTACCATACCCACTCAGCAGAACACCCACCAACCGGCTATTTACAATCAATCGGTTAACCAGATGGCTTACTACCCACAGAATTTCCAGCAGTACCCCCCGGGAAACACATATGGGTATAACACGCAACAGTACGCTATGCAGGGCCCCCCAGGTTTCTCTGCACCGCACGGTTATTACTCATACCCACAGACTAATCGTCAACTTCCCTTTTTGGCCATGCTTGACTTACCTGATTTGTCAAGGCTAATTAACGATCTTATATGGCATGAACCTCACTGGCCACCTATCCCAGCCAAACTTCCGTCGGACATTCCCAAGTTCGATGCTAAGCCCAGGGAAGACCCCAAGAACCACGTGATGACCTTCCATCTTTGGTGTTCATCCAACTCCTTGATGGATGATTCCATTCGACTACGGCTCTTCCAACGTACGCTTACTGGCACGGCAGCAAAATGGTACATCGAGCTGCCACAACACTCTTTCCGTGATTTCAACACCTTGGCTATGCAGTTTCTGACCCATTTCCAGCTTCCCATCCGGTATGAGACTGGAACAGAACTGTTAACCTCATTGCGTCAAACCACTTCTACACACATTTCAGATCACATCCATGAGTGGCGACGACATCGTAGGCTAATTAAGGCACCCATTCTGGATCAGCTACTTGCTGATTGGTTTACGAAATCCTTTTTACCTCCCATAGCTAGAGATATCGCTATGCGCGGGCCGGTTACAGAAGAACAAGCCATCTCGGCAGCCTAGTACATGGATTTGGTATACACTCAATCCGGTACTTTACATGAACTTCTTCCACATGCCACCCGCGTTAACACTGATCCAACGAAACCTACCACTGAACCCCCCATTGATGGTATTGTCGGTTCAATCAAGACCCATCCTACTACCAACTCGACGGGACAACAAGCTTCTGCTTCCCCCGCTTTACCTCAGGCTGCTTCAAAAACCACTACTTCTCCTGCTATTTCCTCCGAAGTGAACGCAGTTCAATCTACGTCACAACCATTCAGGGGAAAGAAGAAAAACAATCGTGGTAAACCCAAGAAAAACCAGCAGGAGAACCCCAAGCCACAACCCACCCACAATGACCAGAAACCACGTCGAAAGGCTAAGTTTCCCTGCCTAATTTGTCAAGATGATCACTACACACGTGACTGTCCCTACAAGGACGAAGTCAACAAATTTGTTAAAGGATCCTCTCACCTGACAGTGTTAACTGACCCTTTCCCTCAACAACAACAGCAGATGGTTGCCCAAGAAACCCCACAAGGGGGCAACCCGACCAATCCAACCCGCGGAGAGACGTCCACAAATCGTGAAATCTTGATGACGAGTAATGAAGAGATTCATATAACCACTCGTTCAAAGACGTATGACAATCCTCCAAGTTCAAACAAACAATCGGAGATAGCCAAAGGAAAATCTCCCGTTGAAGATCTGACTCCTATTCCCCCCCTACCGGCCATCTCCATATCGAGAGACCGCTTACGGACATAGTGCTACGCCCACCCAAGGGCACCATACGAAAGGCGACATTTAATCCCAATGCTCGAGCCGCCCAAAATTACAATATTGTTGAGGATCTAGCTCAAGCACCTTGCGCCATGTCGACTCTTGAGGTTCTCCAACACTGCCCCACGCAGCGTAGAACCCTACTTTCAGCACTGGGGCAATGGACCCAGATACTTCAAACTCTATCATGTTTAACTTGGAGCATGCTAAACCTCGGCTTTCTCACCAGTTAGCCTTCGAGGTTCACACAAAAATCCGTGGAAATATCATCCATCGCACTGTGTTAGATGAAGGTGCTTCCACGTCGATCATGTCTTTGAACTGCTGGAGAGCCTTAGGCTCACCCGAAGTCACAACTTCTCCCACTACTCTCAGGGCGTTTGATGGACACGGTTTTCAACCTTATGGACTCATTCCCTCAATTGGTGTTGAACTGGGGGGCAAAACAGTATCCGTACACATTGAAGTCGTAGATGCCCCATTGGATTACAATCTCCTCCTTGGACGGAACTGGTTTTATGCCATGACCGCCATAGCATCTACAGTCTTCCGGATTGTGCAATTTCCTCATGAAGGGAAAATTGTCACTATTGATCAACTGGATTAATGTATCCCAGACTCCCATCCAAACTCCGCCAACACCGTCCTGTTATTGGATCAAACTCGGTACCGGTTCCAAGACATTGGTGTTGGTCTCATGAAGGATTCATCCCTTATCAGAGTTTTTCCAGAGCTGGGAACCCATGTTCAACCAGTGAACATGATTTCATCGAATGTCACCCCTTCCAATGATTCATGGGTGATTCTGAGTCCCTCTCAGATTGAAGACTACGACAACTCTATGCCTTTGAACAGAAACCTCGCAGCATATGAAGCGATCCAATCAGCCACCGATTGGGTCGACTGTCCTACTCATCATTCCGTGGCACAGCTCTCGGCTGACACTCATCCATACCCACCACTTTTTGATCCTCTCAATTTGATTTTTCCCATTGACGAATCAATTATGGAGGTTATGTGCAGTGATGAGCCACCATGGGGAGATTTTCATCATCGATCTTCATTCCCCACCATTCAGCCACTTGAGCCTGATACAAAACCCAGTACTTCACTTGGGATGGTTCAAACCAAGTTCCCCACTTCCCTCGATGAGGTATTTTTTGAAGGAAACTTGGCTAACCTTATGGCAACCACTCCCATTGATATTTCAGTGAAGCCTGGTATCGTGGAAAACATACACATCGACAAAACATGTACTCCCCTTGAAATGGAGTTCTACAGTGCCTACTTCAGAACCTTCCACGATGTTTTTGCTTGGAGTTATGAAGAAATGCCAGGAATTGACCCCTCGATTGTGGTCCACGAAATTCCAACATTCCCTGGCACCCGACCTGTTCGGCAGAAACTTCGGCCCGTCCATCCTCGTAAGGTAGCCGCTATTAAAGCAGAAGTTGAAAAACTTTTGCGTGTTGGTTTTATCTATCCTGTCCCATTGATAGAATGGGTATCCAACATCGTTTCCATAGCCAAGAAACAGGGAACGATTAGAGTCTGTGTCGATTACCGCGACTTGAACAAGGCTTGTCCAAAGGACAACTACCCAACTCCGTTCATCGACCAGATCATCGATAACTGTGCCGGGAGTGTCATCTTTTCATTTATGGATGGCTTTTCTGGCTATAATCAGATCGATATCCTCCCAGCCGACCAGCACAAAACGACCTTTATCTGCCCTTGGGGGATTTTTGCATATCGAAAGTTACCTTTTGGCCTTAAAAATGCCGGGGCAACTTTCCAATGGGCGATGTCATACGCATTTCACGACATCAAACATATTGTAGAGCCATATATTGATGATCTTCCCGCTCACTCTCAAACCAGGGAAGACCATCCTGACCACTTAAGCGCCATTTTCGAAAGGTTCCGTCGCTACAATATACGGTTGAACCCACATAAGTGCGTCTTTTGCGTAGAAGCCGAAAAACTGTTGGGCTTCATAATCTCCAAAAGCGGGATACGTTTAGATCCTACGAAGGTAGAAGCCATTTTAGCCCTGCCTTCCCCCACCAATATTCCAGAACTTCAATGTTTGCAAGGGCATGCAAACTTTCTACGCCGTTTCATCTGTAATCTTTTCGAGATAACAAAAGGCTATATGAGGCTTCTCAAGAAGAACGTTCCCTTCATCTGGGATGACGAAGCCCAGCGCTCCTTTGATAATCTAAAGGCAGCCTTAACCAAAGATCCTGTGATCCAACCCACCGATTACACACGGGATTACATTCTTTATCTCGCAGCTTCGACTTCCACCATCGGCATGGTGCTAGTCCAGGAAGACCACAACGTCATAGAACATGTGGTATACTATCTTAGTAAGAGTCTTCTCGACTCCGAAACTTGTTATTCACATGTTGAAAAACTGGCTCTGGCAACAGTATTTGCTGTCCAGAGATTCCGTCATTACATTCTACTCCGCCGGACCACTGTCATAGCCAATTTCAATCCAATGTATTATATCCTCACGCATCAAGTGCTTGGGGGCAAATATTCTCGTTGGATTGTCATCCTTCAGGAGTTTGACTTGGAATTTGTCAAATCCAAGTCCAAGAAGTCTTTGGTCTTCGCAAAGTTGATTTGTAACTTGCCCTGTGCTACCGAGCAATCCGAGCCCATCGATTCTCTTCCTGATGAATTGTTGTTCCTCATTAGCACGTCTGATCCATGGTACAGAGATATTCTATTATATCTCCAAACCCAACGCTTTCGCCCTGAACTCACTCGCGATGAATGTCGACGCATCCGACATCACGCAAAATACTACCTCATAGTCAACGATACTCTTTATCGACGTGGTGTCGACACCGTTCTTCGACGCTGTTTGACCTTAGATGAGGCGGAACGCGTTCTTAATGACTGCCACACTGGAGCATGTGGTGGTCATCTCTCTGGGATGGATACGGCCCAGAAAATACTGCGAGTAGGATACTTCTGGCCCTCAATTTTCAAAGACTGCATTGAAACAGTCAAGAAGTGTCCACCATGCCAATTCTTTCATAGTAAAGCACGCTCGCACCCTGCTCCACTCCATCCTGTTATTGTCGTCGGCCCTTTTTCCAAATGGGGCATAGATTTCATGCACTGTAAGCCCACTTCAGCCGGGGGGCATAGCTATGTCATAGTAGCTGTCAACTATTTCACAAAATGGGCTGAAGCGATGCCTACGTATGCTGAGGATGGCAAAATAGAAGCGCAATTCATATTCAATCATATTATAGCTAGATTTGGTGTCCCACAATCCATTGCGACCGATCATGGCTCCCATTTCAGGAACCATATGATCGAAGAACTAAGTGCCAAGCTGGGTTTTCGCCATGAAAACTCAACCCCGTATTACCCACAAGCTAATGGTCAAGTTGAAGCCATTAACAAAGTCCTGAAATGAATGATTCAGCGTATTGTGGGTACCCAGAAATCCAACTGGCACTCAGCTCTATTCTCAGCACTATGGGCATACCGAACCTCAGTGAAAATTGCTACTGGGTTTACACCATTCCAACTGGTGTATGGCCTAGAAGCCATTTTGCCGATTGAATGTGAAATTCCATCGCTTAAGATAGCCATAGAGCTACTTCCCCACACCACTTCTGAAGAGGAACGATTTTTATACCTAGCCAAGCTAGATGAAACCCGCCGCGACGCTGCTTTAGCTAATGAAGCTCATAAAAAATGTGTCAAATCTCAATATGACAAATCCGTTCAACCTCGGATCTTCAATGAAGGTGACCTTGTACTTACATATGATCAAATGCACGATAAACTCGGAAAAGGAAAACTTGAATCTATGTGGTACGACCCCTTTGTTGTAAAACGTGTCTTGGAAAAAGGAGCCTATGAACTAATCGATTGTGATGGTACGCCATTAGCACGGCCCCGCAATGGGCTATACCTCAAATGCTTCTACGCGTAAGGTTGCCCTACGCGGGTTACTTGTTGTACATAATGTACTTAGTTTGATTTTTCTCATTTTTGGTGTGCACGTGGACCTCATGTATCCACTCTTACTTTGACTCGTGATTTTATGCACAGATGTCTACCTACTTCGGATTCGCCGACGGTGCAAGCCGACATACCCGGAATCTCGCTTCCGCAGCATGGGTAATCTATTCTCCCACTGGCGAGTTGATTTCTTCAGGAGCCAATTGTTTAGGTCCTGCAACCAACAATATCGCGGAGTACCATGCAGTTATTGGTCTCTTGACGGAGGTTGCTTCACTCGGAATTGACTCCCTATCAGTCTTTTTAGACTCCTAGCTCGTGGTTTCTCATCTAAACTGTGTTTACACAGTTCACGATCCTATCCTACTTCGTTTATTTCGGAGGGTACGCCTCTTGGAACGATCTTTTAATTTCATTTCATATCAACACGTACCGAGAGAATTCAATTGTATAACTGATTCATTGGCTAATTACATTTTGGATTGGCATCTTGCCCATACATAAACACACCATAAAAAATAAAATGCACAAGTCTTTGTAAATAAATAGATCATGAAAATAGGTCCATATCACTGTATATAAGAGTGTTTTTCCAAAATACATAAAGTTTGTGTCATAGACAAAATTTGGGACCAAATCCCATACAAAAATTTGGCTCTCAAAGCCTACATATCGTATACATGCCGCAAAAAACAAAAAAGACCATCTAAGGAGATCTGGGAGATCTATCATGTCCCTTGTCAGATTCCTCACACTGCTGGTGATAACACACTACAGCTCGAGCCACCCTACGAAGAAGTCGGCCAATACGACTAAGCACACCTACAGTATGCCACTGGAGATGCAAAGGGACGTCATCCATCCTCATAGCAGGGATACCATGAGTTAAGCCCTGTAAGTTCCTCTCTATATCCCGGACTCCTCCTGCTTCATCTTCGTCCTCCTCCTCGTCTGGAACGGCTTGGCGATCAACACCACCGCGATGTAATGGCGAGTAGCCAGCCGGTCTCTGTGGTCCACGATCTGTGACATGCATACGAACATACATTAGAAGTCTTTTACACATTCTAAAAAAGCAATAAAAATTATATATTCAAAAAGGAAAAAATATATATCCATGAAGGTCATACCTGAGTTGTCCCAATCTTCATCCTCTGGCAGTGCCAAGTCGATGTCCTCGCGGAAGTCCACCCCTGCATAGGGGTAGTCATCGATCATCACTATCTGCTCCTCGAGCCAGGAGAAGAAATCCTCACCAAAAGCCAAGCGCTGAGGTCCCCCGAGACGTCCTGCATAATCACTCCATCGAGCCATCCATGGCTCGGTGGGTGGACGACGGGGCATAGCTATCTATGGACGCAGTAATGGCACCCTTGCCAAAAAGAAGGTGACTAGGATACTCCCATAACCAAATTGGGAATTCTCTCCAACCCTACACTTGTGCACTTGTTCTTTGAGATTGGTCAACACCGCCTCACACCAGTTAAATACTATTCCCGCCATACAATCCACTGCAAGGTTCATCTGTGTACGGGACGCCTGATGGGGACCCGTGCTCCCTGCTGCACGTGTGATGGTGAACAATACGGTTTTTACAGGGAGTTCTATAACATCTTTTATGACCACTTTGCTGCTTTTCTTACTCGAACCATGACGGCAATACCGAGCAATCAGAGCATCTGTGCTCGCCTCCGAGGTTGTGTATCCAGTAAAGTTCACCCGGGCCCCTCTTTTCGAGAGGCCCGTGAGGAAATAAATATCCTCAAGTTGAATTTGGAGGACGTGCTCTCCCACTCGGAAAGATTGAATGTCAGGGTCCCACAATTGAATAAGATGGGTAAGAAGTTTGGCTTGCTGACGAATGCCTTTGGTCTTGAAAAATTTCAACAAGACACACTCCCGCAATGCGGTCATGGTCGGTAGGTCATTTTCGGCCGCCAAATCATCTACTTCGTGCTCTCTTTCTTTCCAACTGACCATTTTGACCCAAACAAATTGCAAACTCCTGCAAAAGGTCAGGGGAAACATTTAGTAATCATTTAACAACTTGGTTTCAACAAAAAATTTGAGAAAAATCAATTTTTTCATCTTAATTTTTGCCTTCATCGCGCCTAGGGCAAACCTTACCGCGTGGTACTGCACAGTACCGCGTTTCGGTTTAAAGACACAGCGCAGTACTGTCAAACAGTACCGCGTTTCCCGATATTTCCCCCGCGCGGTACTGTGAAGGGCGATTTTTTCCCAATAGGGCTTGCCCAAAAAATTAATTTTTCTTACTGAAAGCAAATTGTTCCTACATCAAATGAAAGAGAAGCTTGAGAGCTCTTACCTGGCGCAGACGGTTGTTGAAACGATGTCCTGAAACTCCCGATATGGATCCTTGAAGTTTTTGCTCCTCAAATGGGTAAAATCTCCTCTTTGGGTAAAAACACAAATGAAATGGTAACTTTCTATTTTTAACCATCCTTTTATAGCTTTTTCACCTATTTTTTACTTATTATTTTATATGGTTAAAATGAAACCCATTTCACATTACTAATATCTGGTTTTGTGAGCACTTTATTGATAGGATCTCCTTTAAAAAGCGATATATTCACACTGGCGTTTATTCATTGTTTGACCTTCATTTTGAGCCCACTTTATCTTTTTCGTGCTCTGGATTAAAACTTGAAAAAGATTCCAAGCGCTTTTACACCCATGTCGTGCTTGTCAAACTCAAGTAAATGGTGTCGAGTTCGGTCAGCTTTACTCATGCTCATTAAAACGATGAGGAAAGTATTATCCTGGTTGTATTTTATTCTCTTTTCAGACCAGAATAATTAAAAAATTACGAAAAAGACCATTGGAGTCCATAGTTAAGCTCTTTTCAGACTCCCTAAAATTGAAAAGATTGCCAAGTGATCTTGACTCTTTCACACTTGTAAAATTATTTGAAAGGTCGTCTATTCGGTGATAGGTTACCCCTTTTTCGGCCTGTCTAGATTATTTACAAGAAAGGTATACCTCAGTCAATCTTGACTGGGAGAGTTCTCTCGGGAATTGTTTTACACTTTTTCGGGATTGAGGGACTAAATTTACGAAAAAGTACATTGCGGAGCTTCCTTTAAGTTTTTCAGGCTCTCTAAATATGAAAAACTACCGAGTTTCCCTTCCTTGGACTCGTTAAAATTTAACATCGAAGGGCCCACTTTGGGACGAACCCCTCCTTTCTCAGGTTCGTAAAACATGTGAGATTGGACTCATCCATGGGATGAGCTACACCGAGCATCTGTTATCCTCTTCAAGCTCGAAAAACAACAAAGAGGTACTCGTCCATCATGTCGGGGGAATATGGGGGAACAAGTCAAGTTTCTTTTTGGCAGCTTGTCAGTCGTTACCTTTGAACATGGCATGTGTTTGTCCCTTGTCTATACTGGGTATCTATTTTTCACTGAGTTATGGTCATCATCCTGAGTTGTCTCCCTGGTCATGAGCTTACTCATTCGGTGTCTATCCTCTGCTTTCAATAATCCCCGCTACCAAGTCCTGTTACATGCCGTTATATGTTCAAAGGGTTGCATTGTTCAGAGTCGTTCATTGTGTCAGGCCTCCGCTGTGTCAGTACATACTCCATTGTTTCATCATCTTATCGTTCGTTCCGATTTCGTGTTGATGATGTGGGAATCATTATGGCCCACCTTCAATAAGTCTATTCCCGTCGAAGCCAAATCACTATTCGGGAATTGGACTTAGAGATCAACCATTAGTACCTTGGTACCTGCATGCCTCAATGGCAGGTTTCCTCGTGTTCGACTGTAGGTTCACATCACTGACCTCTAATCGAACAATCTCTCGAATGCTTGACATCAACTCATATATTCACATTTCGTTGAGATGTACTTCAGATACCTTGGGGATCATCGTCATCATTGGTGATTTCTCTCACATTTGTTAATGGTTCACATCATTGACCAGTAATCAAATGGTTTCTACCATGTTCAACTTCAACACTTTGTAATCACATGGCTAGATTCGTATCATTTGCGATCGGGTAGAAGACCCTGGGCGCACCCTTATGTCTTGATTGCGTCCAGGTTGCGATGAGGATGTCCTTTGTATTGTCACACATATCCACTTTTTGTATTGGTCGTGGCTGTGTTATTACTGTCTCATGGATCTACACTTGTTCATAGTAGCCATGATCTGTCCACAGTCTATATCATCTCAGTACTCATGGATCTGCAATGTATTGGTCTGTAGCCATGCTTTGAGTCATTTGTTTCCGAGCATGGGGATGCCCGCCTCGGTGGTATGTCTAACACCTTGTTTATGTTTCAGCTCCTTGTCGCTCTCCTCGATGCTATCTCTGCACACTATATTTGTAAAGTCTTTCGGCCATCAGTTCCTTCTGACCTCACACTTTAGGGGGCATCTGTTATACCTCCATATTCCACAGTGTCGCATCTCCACCACAAAAAGAACTGACGACACTTCCCCTATTGCTTTAAACCACCCAGAAGAGACAGATGATGTGTAATCCTTGAAGGCAAATCCACACTGTCAAGAATTAACCCAGCTGAGACTTTATTTACCCTAACTACCGCGCCTTGCTCAGTTATAGGTGCGCGGTAGTCCACACTACCGCGCTATGCTTTGTCCCTGACACGCGGTACTACCGCGTTATGCTCAGATTGATGGGCGCGGTACTCTTTTTATAGCCTTTTTGCCATGGCTTGTGGGATTTTGGATTTTCGAGAGATATTGGAGGATTGGGGTCCTTGATTCGATCCTAACTCATTTTCTATGATTAGAAACCCTGATCCACTAAGTTCTCCCAAGATCCACCTATCTCTCTTGTTGGTTAACCCTACCATACACTATAAAAGAGAGGCATTCCATGGGAAAGGGGGAGGACTCTTAGAAGTACCAAACTTATGATCTTGCAGCATTGTGGAGATAGCTAGAGGAGGAAGCACTTGGAGCTGGAGGATTGACATGGACATCAAGCAACCTTTGTAAGCATTCTTCAAGTTTGTAATAAAGATAACTTGTCTTGTTTTTCCCATTTCATGTGTATTGTATAAGTCTTTAGCATGGAATGTATCTAATCTAGATTTGAATCTAATCTTTACTTCAAGGTATTTGGAAGCTTGTATGCTTGTTCTTTGGTTGATTCTAATAGGTTCTACATTGGAGCTTTTGGATCAAGAGCTAAGAAGCGGGACAAACATCAAATTGAAAGGTGAGTCATATCTTTCATTGTTTCTGAATGCATGTAATCTTGTTGTGAAAGTTAGTTCAAGAATTTCTAGGTAGCATTTGTTTTGTTTTGTTCTTACCTTAGAGTCAGTTAGGAATCTACTTTAAGTTAAGAGAATTTTGACTTATCCGTAGGGAAAAATTCTACCAACATAGGTAACCATCTATGACCTACTTTTCTCATGGCCACTCATGCTTGTTTCACATGCAAAATGAGTACCTCCTACTCAGTTCATCTTAATTCAACCCATGTTCATGGTCCTTCGTGCAATGTCATTACATGTAGCGATGCTTTTATGACATATATGATTCCACTAGCCCATAATCCATACTATCCTGTCTTTGTCCCTCTACCATCTCCTTTAGTATAGCAAAATCCTATGCTCCAATATCAACCTTCTGCTTTCCTCAAGGGAAAGCGCATGCTCAACAAAATGTGCCCAATAACCAAAATGTGCAATCTAACAATAATAAAAAGAAGAATAAGTGGAAGAACAAATGTAAAAACCAAAACATGGAGGTTGAGGGAAAACCCCCTAATCCTTCTGTTGGCACTAAAATTAATTCTAAGCCCACAAATCAAGATCCCAATAAATCCCCAAAGCAATGTAAGAATCCTCAACTACATACTAACCATTCATGTTCTTTTCGTAGTGTTTACAGGCATTATATCCACCATTTCCCACAACTTACTCGAGCCCATTAGCTATGGGATGAGGGTAATAAGCATGAAGCTACTAGAATCCCTCAAGATCAATCTAGTACTCATCCAAGCCCTCCTTCCACCACCCAACACATGGTGTTTCAAAACCCGTTCCCTCCACAAGGATTAGTAGTTACTCAACCAACAGTTCCTTAATCGAATCAAATACCTACGTCAGCCAATCTTGGAAATCCTTCTTTCCAAAACATCTTCATCACATCTATCGATGTAAATATCCAAACCTATCATAATCAACATGGTATGCCAACAAGAGATGCCATTTATGACAAGGATAAGGATCCAACTTTACCAGATGGACCATTACATGTCATGCGACCGAACAATGACCCTACCTTGAAGGTGCCCCAAATCCCTTTATGTCATACAACACATAATCCAAATGCTAGAGCTGCTCATGACTATAATGTTGTGGATGACTTGGCTTAGTCCCTTGCAGTCATGTATACCTTGGAAGTTGTAAATAATTTTTCAATGCAACAAAAGTCCCTTTTGTCTCCTTTTGGCGCGATCGATCATGTTGATGCCCGTATAATCACTTTCGAATTAGAGTGAAACCCTACATTGCTTCTTCAAATGCCTTTCAGGTTCTTGTCAACATTAAAAACTTGATTATACATCGATCTGTCATTGAAAAAGGAGGCTTTACATGCGTTATGTAAACACATATTTAGAACAAATTGGGGTCTCCTAAACTAGCAAACACTGTCTCTTATGACTTTACATGCATATGATGATTGTACTTCACAGTTGTAAGGTGCTCTTCAAAATGTTCACATCGAACTTGTAAGAAAAACATGCTTAGTTTCTATCAAAGTTGTAGATTCCTGACTAGACTACAACATATTGCTTTGTCATAGCTATATGTATGTCATGAAAGTGGTAATTTCCACCATTTTTCATCTCATGATGTTCCCATGCAATGGTAAGATCATCACACATGATCAACTTACTTACTGTGACCCCAAGTTTGTTGCCAACCTAAAGAATGTTTTACTTGTTGTCAAAGGTAGCTTCAATGCCTCATTCACTAAAGTGGGCCTAAGAATGTTCCAAGACCCACTACAACAAATTTTCCATTTAGGGGCGGTTGCTTTCCGCCTCCAAAAGTGACTTTTGGGGGCGGTTTTGGATTTGGAGGCGGTCTTTCCAAAACTGCCCCTAATAGCACCGACGATAAAAGTTTTCACTTTTAGGGGTAGTTCTGGATGAGATCATGTCACCTACCCAAATTTATGGGAATTATTATCTTATTTGCAAAAAATACTTTATGTTAATTTAAATTACAAAGTTTTGTAATTATGATCAGTTTTGATCATGGATGAATGTAATTACTGAATATTATTATTTAAATAAATTAATTAGGAGACAAACACCCAAGATGACTGTTGAATGAGTGTTCATTAACCCACTAGGAGGAATGGAAGCTGTTGTAAGGTATGGGACACATGGAAGCAGTTGCATCACACCACTAACTGTTGGTTATGGGACAAATACCCCTAAAAATAGGGCATTATCCCCCAGGTGGAGGGAGTGAGCAGGTAGCTCATTTAATGACCCAGTAAAATCTGAAAAGGCCTAGGCAGCCTATAAAGGCAAATTCCAATTGGGCAGGCAACCCTTAATCAATATTTTTGCATAATATTTTCCTCTTGTGAATCAGGTGATTGCAAGAGAGATTCGAATAAGGGAGGTTAGTGGTGACTGAAGCTTAAGTTTGCATATTGCTGAGAAGAAACAGAGTTGTTGGGGCAAGTCTTTTGGACTGCTACCTATTGAAGATTCAGAAGTTAATTGCTACAACAAGAAGAAGTCCTAATTCCTGAGTTTCTTCCTCCTGGTGGTTCAGTGAACATGCTCGAGGGTCCTAAGACAGTACTTGACTGTTTTCAAGAGTTGGTTGGGTGGAACAGTCTTCTTGGGCTGTTTGTTGCCCTACATATTTTCTCAGGTTCTACAGATTTTCTAACTTATTCTCAGTAAATAATTCTGTTCTGTTTAACTAGTATTTTCTGTTTTTCTGTTTTCGAAAAAGAATCTAATTTTATAATTGTTTTAAGTCTGAATGTTTAAGTTTAATGTTGAAGTTGAAATTGATAAACCAATATATATATTTTTCCACATGTTGTTTTGAAGCATCGTACTCTAGTAGAGATACGCAAATTAAAAATAGATTAGAAGATAGGCAAATGCCATTGATTCGAATAGATAGAATAATGATCGAATTATGTTTTACTATTCTGCCCTATAGTTAAATAATAGTAGAAAGTTTTGTATAATATCTATGTATGTATTATAAAGGTTTCAGAGTGTTTCTGAAAAACAAACAATGCATAATTTCTGTGTAAATTGCAATCACATTATTCTTGTAATTATTTTGTACATAGGAAAAGATAGAAATCACATGTATATTTATATGATAACAGAGTAGCAAAATAAATGATAGTGATTATCAGAACAAGACTGTACATAATAATCATCATACAGTTCTTATATTGCTTATAGACATTTGATTTTATTATCTCTTTTAATGTTTCCAAGATTAGTATCTAGCTGTATTGAAAATATTTAAATTATTTCGATGTCTCTCATCTCATTTATCTATTTCATAAACCATAAACCATAAACAATATGAATTGTTTTATTTCTCAAAATAAAACTGGATTCTATCACACCTTAAGTTAGATCTTTTGTTTTCCACATTATCATATTACAAATGGAAATATTACTTTTCACACAGGTTCTGATTTAAACCAAAGTCCTTTTTAAAATTATTTTCAAGATTAGGATCTCTATTTTAATGAAAACATAAACGAGACTATGACCTGTGTCATCTCTACCAACAAAGAGACAAACCAATTCACAGTTATTCTATTCACAATTATTTCTTTCAACATTATACTTAAACCCTAGCTCGTAACATTACGATTACAATCTACAACATTAAAATGTTTATTGCAGACCCGTTGATACATCGTTTTAGTGAAGTTTTTAGTTTGATAATTTGATTTTACACAATGAAAATCGTTTCGACATTTTATTCTACAGAATCCTCATCTACGATGAAATGCTTAAACCCTAATCTAGCTTGAAAACACTTTAGTAACCTACAGCAAGAAATCGAATAACATAGACGATTACACAGAACATTTTAGCATACATTCTTTAGTGCCGAAAAGGAAAACATGGTTTACATAGGAAACGAGCCCTCGGCTCTACTTCTTCTCTCATAATTTTAAACATACAAAGCCGTAGATTCTCAGAACGAGATTTATAACACTTTTGCAAACAAAATTACACAGGGTTTATCCATTTTTCTAACAGTCTGAAAGAACCCAAATCTTCTCAAAACATTGACGAGTCACAGCTCCAGTTGGAATTATAAAAATTTAAAATATAGAAACCAAGTATAATTTAATCAAATGAGATTCTCGGCAACAAACAAAATATGTTTTTTAAAAAACATAGCTTTGAACAAACAACCACGACGAGCCACGGCAGGACCTGCAACTCCATTCTTGAAACCCCATCAACCTTACAGAGCACCTACGAGGGTTTATGGGAAGACCTGGAGCTTACCGTTGGAAGCTTGCCCAACTTTATTAAACCGTCGCTCTAAACATGCCTCATTAACCTGCAACTGACAATAAAACGAAGGTTAAAAGACTGTTATCTTTTCAAAATGAGAATAGAATCACATTAAATGAATTATTCTTTCATTATAGGATTTGCTGTTTGTTTAAACAAACGTTACCTTGCTGCGAAACTACCAAAGATTTTCACCCTCGTCAGTTCTTTAATGAATCCACACTGAAAACGTTACAAGAAACCCCCGGTCCAGTTACACCAAGGCAAAACTTCAACTCAATTAAAAATGACGAGTTCCAGAACTTCAACCTTGACAGTAGAAACTATTTACACAGTCTATCAAACGAAGCTGTTGCAGAAGGGAGAGCAACTGTAACCCTCTCCAGCCAGAGGTCTCGAGGTCGAACCTCATACAAAGTTTAGGCTAAAAATTTGGCAGCCTGTCGGCCACAGACAAAAAACATTGGAGACAATAACCCTCATTCGCCAAACTCTTAAACCGAACTTCGATCCGTTTGCTACGGTTTGGTTCCGACGGTCCATATCAATGTTGATCAACGATCAGACTTATGCCAACACACGTTGCATTGGGTTGAGCAACTCATGCATTCAATACACTATCACTTCACACTTATGGGAATTCCACAGTGGATCACGCTGGATCGTTCTGATCGTCCAGCTCGGAGGGAGGCTAACTCAAAACAATGACACGGTGGTCTCGATGTTCACCTTTACAACGATAATGCACTATGTGCAGTGGCTCTGATCCTCGTCACCGAGAGTTATCATGCCAAGTCTTAAATGCAGATCGAAGGACGATATCCTGGTGGTTCAGAGATCGTATCACATAAATGAGCCAGCACGTCAACCTGCCAATAGTTATTGCATGTCAGTGTTATAGTTTCAACGTTACATTTCAAACTAATAATATGACATTAAAACATTATGTTATGATAAGAGGAATCACAATTTTCGTATGGTTCTAAGTTATGTTTAATATCATAGGTATGGTATCGTTTGACCCACAACAATACACAAACCCTTTAGATTAACCTTCCATTTGTTATTTAGTCCCAAGGTTCTATTTTGTAGAATTAATATATTAAAGTTAGGACTTAGATTTTAGTTAATATGGTAACTATGTCATATTATTGCTATGGTTTCGCTTTATGCCATTCTTATTGATAGATACAAACCCTTGTAAGGGTTATATGTATCATTAGATCAACATAGTAGGGATATGGTTAATTAACTCATACTTAGGGAATTTAATATCACCCTTGTAACTTTGATTGGGATCATACAAACTTTGTTATCGAAAATATGAAAATAATCAATTGTATAGTAGGTTATCGATGGATCTAGATATATATATATATATATAATGGGAAGATTGACTAAAAAGATATGAGTTCTTACCATAGTCCTTCATGCAAACATTAAATGACCTTGCGATACATTTACTATATCAATGACGGAAAGATAATGACAACTTTATAACTAGCTAGTACAGTGACAAAAACCATCAGCAGAACGACGTACATTTTAAACATCGCGACGTTGTCAGACGACATCTTAAACAGTAGATGTAGCATTAAAAACCATACCTGCTTGCTTTCAATGGATCGCATTAGAATTTCTAACATTTCATTTATTTACGACTTTGAAATTGAAACTACACGGACTTGTTTTTACGCAGCCATGAAATCTCTTACCTGCCGTCTGCACATAGGACATTCAAGATGCTTTAGCGTTACAGCTAAGTAAGCTCCAGGGTACCTCGTAGGACACCCTTCTCATCAAAAGTCAAACTGTCAGTATCTATGCGAAAGAAAATAGTGTCGCATCAAACTACCGATCATTTATCATAATCCCAATATTTATTTCCGCAATTATTATTATCTAAGTTAATGCTGTTATAAAAATTTTAAATTTTTATGAATTTTCGAGATGTTACATGTGGTATCAGAGCACAGATTCGAACTCTAGGCCTGAATGAGGTCCCCAAAACACGGAGCAGAAAATTTTTATTCAGCAGAAAATTGTACTAACTTGAAAATTTGGTTATTATGTTATTCAGAAATTATTTTCAGTTACAGGTATGGAGAACTCAGCTGAACACTTAAGCGACAGATTTCAGCCAAATAGTCATAGTTCGGGACAGCACTATGTAGAGGAAGGTCACGGGGAAATAAATAACAGTTCGACGGAACTGTTACGTGCCTTTCAAGAATTAAAGGCAGAAATCAAATCTATGAAACAAGATAATGAAAGGATTCTGCAAGCACAAGAACAACTAAATCAAGTGCTATTTGAACACAACCAAACAGAGGAACAAGAGAGAAACAATGAAGATATTTCCAAAGTTGAGGACATGCTTCACACTGATAAAAATCAGAACATAAAAATCAGTGAAGTAAAAGACATCTCAACCTCATCAGGAGATGCTATTGAAGTACGCAAAAGGAAGCGTAACTATACTAGTGACAGCAGTGAAGGAGACTCCAAACCAAGAAGGAAAAATCATAAGGAATATGAGCAGATTTCTGGAGAATTCAAAAAGATAAGACCTCCAACTTTTAATGGAGAAACTGAGAAATGTGAGACAGCTGAAGCTTGGCTGTCAGGGATGAAGAAATACTTCCATATCTACAACTATTCAGAGTTCTTAAAGGCAAAGATGGCTATATATAACTTGACCGGAAAAGCGGATATCTGGTGGCAAGACATCAAAAGGGTAAGGGGCATCAAAGATAAAGATGTAAGCTGGAGTGCTTTTAAACGATATTTCAAAAAGAAGTATATATCTGAGCAGTACTACGAAGAAAAATCTAAAGAATTCTACGATTTGAAGTTGGGAGGTATGAATATGAAGGAAATGAACAGTAAGTTTCTGAACTTACTGAGATATGTACCATACCTCATAGAAGAGAAACCAAAAATTCAAAGGTACTTAAGCTGTTTACCTTTCAGCATTGAAGACAGAATTGAGTACAACAGTCCTAAAACATTGGAGGAGGCTATGAGAAAGGCAGTTTTTTGTTATGATACCAAACGGAAAAGAGAAGGAATGTCAAACTGGAAAAATCATAAGCCCAACAGTTTTGAACAGAAAAAGAAAAATTTTAGATTCAGTGAAAATTCCGGATTTCAAAGGAAAAATTCTCAGAACCGAAATTATCAAGGGAACAATTCCAGAAATAATTCACAGCAGAATTCTACAACACCTAGAAATGTACCTAATACTGCCAAGACCAGTGAGCCAAAGACACATATTAAATGTTTTGAATGTCAACGCCCCCATTACGCATCAGAATGTCCCTTAAGGAACCAGAAGGCAAACAACATCAACTCTATACAGACTGAACCTACTGTTGGAGACGTAGCAAGGGAGATGCCAAGAATTAACGCAACACTTGACAACAGGCAAGTAGATAATCAAATCTCTATGGTAGAGATTGAAGGTATGATACATGACCATCCTGTTACTCTTTTAATTGACCCAGGTGCTAGTTTAAGTTATATATCACCAGATGTTGTGGAAAGTCTTAAACTGAAAACTGAAAAGTTTAGTAAATCATGGCTAGTTAGACTAGCAACTGGAACAAAGAGGAAAGTATTAGATTTTATAGAAAACTGTGTGTTGTCCATGAATCATTTACAAACAGGAATCAAGTTGAATATTCTACCTTTAGGTTCTTATGATATTATCGTTGGGATGGACTGGTTAGAAGCCCATCATGTCATCCTGGACTGTTATGGAAAAAGATTTACATGCTTAAGTGATGAAGGGAAAACTGTAGAAATAAAAGGCATTCCAAGGAAGGTAACCCTTAGACAGATTTTAGCCATGCAAGTTAAGAGGGTTGTTATGAAGGGATGCCAAATGTTTGCAGTAAACGTGGTAAATGATGAGTTTATGGATAAAGAGGACAAACTGAAATTAGAGGACATACCTGTCCTAAAGGATTTCAAAGATGTATTTCCTGAGGATATTCCAGGATTACCACCCAAAAGAGATTTAGATTTTACCATAGAGTTGATACCAGGAGCAGTACCAAACTCTAAAGCTCCGTACAGAATGAACATACTAGAGTTAAACGAATTAAAATCACAGTTGAAGGAGCTTATTAACAAGAAGTATATTAGACCCAGTGTGTCTCCTTGGGGAGCACCTGTCATCTTTGTTAAGAAGAAAGACGGAACCTTAATACTGTGCATAGATTATCGCTAGCTTAATAAGATGACGATCAAGAATAGGTACCCGTTGCCCCGCATAGATGATCTATTTGATCAGCTACGTGGAGCAATAGTATTTTCAAAGATCGATCTTAGATCTGGGTATCATCAAGTAAAGGTTAAGGACGAAGATATTTTCAAGACAACTTTCCAAACTCGGTATGGACATTACGAGTTTGTAGTCATGCCGTTTGGCTTGACTAATGCCCCGACTGTATTTATGTGTTTGATGAATAATATTTTGCATAAATACTTAGACAAGTTTACTGTTGTGTTTATAGACGACATTTTAGTGTACTCAAAAAGCAAAGAAGAGCATGATGAACATTTACGGATTATCTTACAAGTATTAAGAGATCACCAACTATACGCCAAATTTAGTAAGTGTGACTTCCACAAAGACAAAATTCAGTATCTAGGACATATAATTTCAACAGAAGGAATCTCGGTTGACCCCGACAAGATAAGGGCCATTAATGACTGGCCGGTTCCTAAAGATGTGTCGGATGTAAGATCATTTATGGGCATTACAGGGTATTACATAAAGTTTATAGAGATTTTTTCAAAAATTGCCAACCCCATAACTTCCTTGCAGAAGAAAGGGAAGAAATTTGTCTGGGATCAGAAGTGTGCTGACAGCTTTAAGAAATTAAAAGAACTATTGACGACATCACCTATCTTTAAGATATATGACCCCAACAAGGATTTTGAAGTTTGTACAGACGCATGCAATGACGAACTCAGTGGAGTCTTGACACAAGAAGGACATGTGGTGGCATATGAATCTAGAAAGATGAAAGTACTTGAAAAGAATTACTCTACCTATGATTTAGAGTTACTGGCAGTTATCCATACCTTAAAAATGTGGCGTCACCACCTTATTGGCTGAAAGTTTACATTATTAACCGATAACATGGGTCTGAAATATTTATTAGATCAGACAAACTTGAGCACTAGACAAGCAAGATGGTTGACATTTTTAAGTGAGTATGATTTCGAAATTCAACATATTAAAGGGAAGGAAAACAAAGTTGCAGATGCATTAAGTCGGAAGATAAAACTGAATTTTATTTCAGCCATCAGTACTTACTCGACTGATTTGGAAAATCAGATTATGGAAAAAGGTGAAATGGATGAAGAATATAGAAAAATGAAGGAAAAGAGCAAATAACAGTTCTGAGAATTGTATGGCAGATTACAGAATGAAGGAAAACGGTCTATTACTGTACAAAAACAGATTGTATGTACTGGATATACCAGAAATAAAATTTCTGATATTAAATGAGATGCATAAAAGTCACTATTCTGGTCATCTAGGATATCAAAAGACCATCACTATGCTGAGAAAGGAATACTATTGGCCCAGAATGAAAGATGAAGTAGCAGAGTACATCGCAAAATGCTTGGACTATCAAAAGGTGAAGGTGGAACACCAACATCCTGCTGGATTGTTGCAACCATTACCAATACCAAGCTGGAAATGGGAAGTGATCAGCATAGATTTCATTACTGGATTACCTAAAAATCAGAAACAACATGATTCTATCATGGTGGTGGTGGACAAACTCAGCAAGGCAGCACACTTTATACCAGTAAATACCGCGCATAAAGCCCCAGATGTTGCATAAATTTTTATGAAACAGATTTTTAGACTTCATGGAATACCGAAAGTAATAATTTCAGATCGTGACTCGAAGTTTACAGGAAACTTCTGGAGGTCACTGTTTAAGTGATTGAATACAACTTTAAATTTCAGTACAACATTTCATCCACAGACGGATGGGCAGACAGAAAGGGTAAATCAAGTGTTAGAAGATTTATTAAGAATGTATGTTAAGGATCAGCCTGGTAAGTGGGAAGATTATCTGCATTTAACAGAATTTGCTTATAATAATCATTATCATGCATCAGCCAGACTTAGTCCTTTTGAAATTCTTTATGGTAGGAAATGTAATACACCTGTTTCATGGAATGATCCAGTAAATAGAGTTGTTTTAGGACATGAATTATTGCAAGAGTTAGAACTAATTGTGAAACAGGTGCAAGGACATTTAAAAGCTGCCCAAGATAGGTAGAAAAGTCAAGCAGATTCAAAAAGAACTCATAAAGAGTTCCAGGTGGGTGAACATGTGTTTCTCAAGGTAAGACCGAAAAAGAGTTCACTGAAATTGGGGAGTTGTGCCAAGTTGGCACCCAGGTATTGCGGTCCTTTTGAAATATTATCTAAGGTTAGAGTAGTGGCATACCAACTGGCTTTGCCACCTAACCTGAAAATACATAATGTTTTTCATATATAGTTTTTAAATAAATATGTACACGATACTACTCATGTTGTAAACTGGAATGATGTACAGGTGGGACAAGACGGATATTTTTCGGTGGAACCGGATTGTATCCTTGGAAGGAGGGAAACTATTCTCCAGAATCGCAGCATTGGGTAAGTGAAGGTGCAATGGAAGCACCTTAGCCCAGAAGAGGCAACCTGGGAGTTGGAGAGTAGTATGCGGGAAACATAACCAACTCTGTTTTAGGAACACTTAAGGAGTGATTAGCCAACATCGAGGACGATGTTGAGACTTAAGGGGGGTGTATGTCACCTACCCAAATTTCTGGGAATTATTATTTTATTTGCAAAAAATACTTTATGTTAATTTAAATTACAAAGTTTTTTAATTATGATCAGTTTTGATCATGGATGAATGTAATTACTGAATATTATTATTTAAATAAATTAATTAGGAGACAAACACCCAAGAGGACTGTTGAATGAGTGTTCACTAACCCACTAGGAGGAATGGAAGCTGTTGGAAGGTATGGGACACATGGCAGCAGTTGCATCACACCACTAACTGTTGGTTATGGGACAACTACCCCTAAAAATAGGGCATTATCCCCCAGGTGGAGGGAGTGAGCAGGCAACTCATTTAATGACCCAGTAACATCTGAAAAGGCCTAGGAAGCCTATAAAGGAAAATTCCAATTGGGCAGGCAACCCTTAATTAATATTTCTGCAGAATATTTTCCTCTTGTGAATCAGGTGATTACAAGAGAGATTCGAATAAGGGAGGTTAGTGGTGACTGAAGCTTAAGTCTGCATATTACTGAGAAGAAACAGAGTTGTTGGGGAAAGTCTTTTGGACTGCTACCTATTGAAGATTCATAAGTTAATTGCTACAACAAGAAGAAGTCCTAATTCCTGAGTTTCTTCCTCCTCGTGGTTCAGTGAATAGGCTCGGGGGTCCTAAGACAGTACTTGATTGTTTTCAGGAGTTGGTTGGGTGGAACAGTCTTCTTGGGCTGTTTGTTGCCCTACATATTTTCTCAAGTTCTACAGATTTTCTAACTTATTCTCAGTAAATAATTCTGTTCTGTTTAACTAGTATTTTCTGTTTTTCTGTTTTCGAAAAAGAATCTAATTTTAGAATTGTTTTAAGTCTGAATGTTTAAGTTTAATGTTGAAGTTGAAATTGATAAACCAATATCTATATTTTTCCACATGCTGTTTTGAAGCATCGTACTCTAGTAGAGATACACAAATTAAAAATAAATTAGAAGATAGGCAAATGCCATTGATTCGAATAGATAGAATAATGATCGAATTATGTTTTACTATTATGCCCTATAGTTAAATAATAGTAGAAAGTTCTGTATAATATCTATGTATGTATTATAAAGGTTTCATAGTGTTTCTGAAAAACAAAAAAATGCATAATTTCTGTGTAAATTGCAATCACAATATTCTTGTAATTATTTTGTACATAGGAAAAGATAGAAATCACATGTATATTTATATCATAACAGAGTAGCAAAATAAATGATAGTGATTATCAGAACAAGACTGTACATAATAATCATCATACAGTTCTTATATTGCTTATAGACATTTGATTTTATTATCTCTTTTAATGTTTCAAAGATTAGTATCTAGCTGTATTGAAAATATTTAAATTATTTCGATGTCTCTCATCTCATTTATCTATTTCATAAACCATAAACAATATGAATTGTTTTATTTCTCAAAATAAAACTGGATTCTATCACACCTTAAGTTAGATCTTTTGTTTTCCACATTATCATATTACAAATGGAAATATTACTTTTCACACAGGTTCTAATTTAAACCAAAGTCCTTTTTAAAATTATTTTCAAGATTATGATCTCTATTTTAACAAAAACATAAACGAGATTATGACCTGTGTCATCTCTACCAGCAAAGAGACAAACCAATTCACAGTTATTTCTTTCAACATTGCACTTAAACCCTAGCTCGTAACATTACGATTGCAGACCCGTTGATACATCGTTTTAGTGAAGTTTTTAGTTTGATAATTTGATTTTACACAATGAAAATCGTTTCGACATTTTATTCTACAGACTCCTCATCTACGACGAAATGCTTAAACCCTAATCTAGCTTGAAAACACTTTAGTAACCTACAGCAAGAAATCGAATAACATAGACGATTACACAGAACATTTTAGCATACATTCTTTAGTGCCGAAAAGGAAAATATGGTTTACACAGGAAACGAGCCCTTGGCTCTACTTCTTCTCTCATAATTTTAAACATAGGAAGCCGTAGATTCTCAAAACGAGATTTATAACACTTTTGCAAACAAAATTACACAGGGTTTATCCATTTTTCTAACAGTATGAAAGAACCCAAATCTTCTCAAAACATCGACGAGTCACAGCTCCAGTCGGCATTATAAAAATTTAAAGTATAGAAACCAAGTATCATTTAATCAAACGAGAGTCTCGGCAACAAACAAAATATGTTTTTTTAAAAACATAGCTTTGAACAAACAACCACGACGAGCCACGACAGGACCTGCAACTCCATTCTTGAAACCCCATCAACCTTACAGAGCACCTACAAGGGTTTATGGGAAGACCTGGAGCTTACCGTTGGAAGCTTTCCCAACTTTATCAAACCGTCTCTCTAAACACGCCTTCTTAACCTGCAACTGACAATAAAACGAAGGTTAAAAGACTGTTATCTTTTCAAAATGAGAATAGAATCACATTAAATTAATTATTCTTTCATTACAGGATTTGCTGTTCGTTTAAACAAACGTTACCTTGCTGCGAAAATACCAAAGCTTTTCACCCTCGTCAGTTCTTTAATGACTCCACACTGGAAAAGTTACAAGAAACCCTCGGTCCAGTTACACCAGGGCAAAAATTCAACTCAATTTAAAAACGACGAGTTCCAGAACTTCAACCTTGACAGTAGAAACTATTTACACAGTCCATCAAACGACGCTGTTGCAGACGGGAGAGCAACTGTAACCCTCTCCAACCAGAGGTCTCAAGGTCGAACCTCATACAAATTTTAGGCTAAAAATTTGGTAGCCTTTCGGCCACAGACCGAAAACATTGAAGACAATAACCCTCATTCACCAAACTCTTAAACCGAACTTCGATCCGTTTGCTACGGTTTGGATCCGACGGTCCATATCAATGTTGATCAACGATCGGACTTATGCCAACACACGTTGCATTGGGTCGAGCAACTCATGTATTCAATACATTATCACTTCACACTTATGGGAATGCGATAGTGGATCACGCTGGATCGTTCTGATCGTCCAGCTCCGAGGGAGGCTAACTCAAAACAATGACAAGGTGGTGTCGACGTTCACCTTTACAACGATAATGCACTACGTGCAGTGGCTCTGATCCTCGTCACCAAGAGTTATCATGCCAAGTATTAAATGCAGATCGAAGGACGATATCCTGGTGGTTCAGAGATCGTATCACATAAATGAGCCAGCATGTCAACCTGCCAATAGTTATTGCATGTCAGTGTTATAGTTTCAACGTTACATTTCAAATTGATAATATGACATTAAAACATTATGTTATGATAAGAGGAATCACAATTTTCGTATGGTTCTAAGTTATGTTTAATATCATAGGTATGGTATCATTTGACCCACGATGATACACAAACCCTTTAGATTAACCTTCCATTTGTTATTTAGTCCCAAGGTTATATTTTTTAGAATTAATATATTAAAGTTAGGACTTAGATTTTAGTTAATATGGCAACTATGTCATATTATTGCTATGGTTTCGCTTTATGCCATTCTTATTAATAGATACAAACCATTGTAAGGGTTATATGTATCATTAGATCAACATAGTAGGGATATGGTTAATTAACTCATACTTAGGGAATTTAATATCACCCTTGTAACTTTGATTGGGATCATACAAACTTTGTTATTGAAAATATGAAAATAATCAATTGTATAGTAGCTTATCGATGGATCCATATATATATATATATATATATATATATATATATATATATATATATATATATATATCATGGGAAGATTGACTAAAAAGATATGAGTTCTTACCATAGTCCTTCATGCAAACATTAAATGACCTCGCGATACATTTACTATATCAATGACGGAAAGATAATGACGACTTTATAACTAGCTAGTACAGTGACAAAAATCATCAGCAGAACGACGTACATTTTAAACATCGTGACATTGTCAGATGACATCTTAAACAGTAGATGTAGCATTAAAAACCATACCTGCTTGCTTTCAGTGGATCGCATTAGAATTTCTAACATTTCATTTATTTACGACTTTATAATTTAAACTTCACGAACTTGTTTTTAAGCAGCCATGAAATCTCTTACTTGTCGTCTGCACATAGGACATTCAAGATGCTTTAGCGTTACAGCTAAGTAAGCTCCAGGGTACCTCGTAGGACACCCTTCTCATCAAAAGTCAAACTGTCAGTATCTATGCGAAAGAAAATAGTGTCGCATCAAACTACCGATCATTTATCATAATCCCAATATTTATTTTCGCAATTATTATTATCTAAATTAATGCTGTTATAAAAATTTTAAAATTTTATGAATTTTCGAGATGTTATAGATCAAAACCGCCCCCAAAAGTGAGTTTTGGCGGCGGTTGATACCTGCCCCCAAAAGTCACTTTTGGGGCGGCTCTAACCCCCCCCTAAAGTCACTTTTGGGGGCGATTCACAACCGCCGCCAAAAGTCACTTTAGGGGGGGTTTAGAACTGCCCCCAAACGTGGCTTTTGGGGGCAGTTCTACCCCCCTCCCCTCCAAAAAAAGTTACTTTTGGAATGTTGGCGGCGATTTCCTTCCGCCTCCAAAGGTTACTTTTGGGGGCGGTCTTTAGAAAACCGCCCCTAATAACACCGACGCTAAAAGGTTTGACTTCTAGGGGCGGTTATGGAAGAGATCAAAATTGCCCCTAAAGTGACTATTGGCGGCGGTTCTAAACCCCCTCAAAAGACACTTTTAAGGGCGGATATAAACCGCCTCGTAGGTACCTACGGGAGCAGTTTCGAACCGCCCTTAAAAGTCTTTATGAAAAACCTTTGGGGGCGGGTTTAAACCCCCCTCGTAGGTACCTTCGGAGGTGGCTCACAACCCCCCCCTAAAAACGCTTTACAAACATTTGGTACGATTATAAACCCCCTTCGTAGGTGCCTACGGAGATGGTTCAAAACCCCCCCTAAAACTCTTTACAAACATTTGGGGGCGGTTATAAACCCCTCTGGTAGCCTACGAAGGCGGGTCAGAACCCCCGCTAAAACTCTTTACAAATCTTTGGGGGTGGTTCAGAACCCCCCCTAAAACTCTTTACAAACCTTTGGGGGCGGTTATGAACCCCCCTCGCAGTGACATATGAAGTCAGTTTAGAACCCCCCTCGTAGCCATAATAAATCATAATAAAATATATTTTATTTAAAACATCAATATTGCAATATCATTAGGGCACTAAGGAATCGAACCTTCAACCTCCTGCTTGTAAAGCAGGTGCTCTACCATTGATCTAGAGCCCTTTAAGAATTGGGGAAAGGGGCAATATTAACACCAAGATTGCATCATTTGTAATTCTAAGAAAAGACTAATAATCCCAACATTTTTTCTGACTCGAGATACCTAAGAAAGTAGTCTGAATGGCTTTGACCTTATAAGTTGGATGAACTTGAAAGGTTTCATATGCAACATTGATTCAATAAAGAAAACAGTAATACATAAATGTTTTGCAGGACAAAGTTGGCATTCAAGTTCATACACATACTCATAAAGTGAACATCTAACTAGAATTTCAAGTATTCATGGATAAAAACGAGCATGTTTTCTAATGGTTGCTTGATGGATCCATGTAAGAGTAGCCTTCTCTTAAAATTTATGTCAGTATATCAATGGGTTCTACAATTATAACATATTTAGACCCAACTCAATCGAGTCTGGTGATATAAATAACATTCAACTATAGGATGGAGAAATACAAAGATTAAAAATTGCATAGCACGGATAAATCTATAAGATTTTCTAAGATAAACGACTCATAATAATGCATTTAAAGATCTAGAATACTTGCAACTGATCTAATCGTGAATGAACACCACCATCACTCAAAAGGCCAATGAGATGAAGTGTGCCATTTTCAAAGGACTCCTTAATGTATTTAAACCTTGCTCCCTTGTATATTTTGCTAGAGGCAAGAGCATAATCCACTAATTTTGCTCTGCACCCAAAGTCAAAATCAAAGTTAATATGTTTCCCATTCTAAAAGTTGTAGCACAAATAAATAGTAGAAATATCCTTTCAGTTACCATTTATAGAATTATAAAGTACATCTTATACAAATATCATATGATATCACCCCAATTTGTAAGGTGGTCAATAAATTAACTATTACACAACCATGATTTCAACAAAATGTTAATGCTTACCAAATCTTAATAATGCACAGAAAAATACCCAATGTATAGGATTCTCATAAGTCACTCTAAATGCATAAATGATCCACATGCAAGATATTCCTCCTTCACTCTAATCCTTGACAATTTTCATCAATAATTTTCCAAAAGTAAAAAAACCACAGTAAGTAAAAATAAAATGAGTTGCTTGTTTACCATATTGGAAAATAACAGATATCAAGCATAGTAAGTCATAGAGGATAGTAGAGTCGAATAAGGACTTTGTTCCTTCTTTGAAGGATCTGGAAAACAGAGTAAGAGTTATGTTTAATCCAGTTGAGTCATTTAGATGGATAGCTTAGCTTTAGCTTAAGGAGCTTGTTAGCTCGCAGAAGCTTTTAGGTAGCTTAGTGGAGCTTAGTTATCTCGAGGAAGGTTCAATCAAGAGGAATAAGCTCAGAGTTTTGACTCTCGGAGCTTACACAGAGAGAGAGAGGTCTCTGTTTGTAATGATCGATCCATTGTATTTAGGTTCAGATAAAGGACCATTGTGAAATAAGATCATATGCCTGTATTTTTGGCTTAATTGAGTTTGGAATCAATTTCCCATTTGAATCATATCTTCTGACCACGTTGACTGAAGAAATGTCTTGAGTATTGACATTTACACAAAGTAATCAATGGGATTGCTAACTACATTACGTAAAATTCTTTAATAGTGGTCAAGGCAGCTTCAGGAGACCTATAGGTGATACTCCCAATGCCTAAAAGGAAACCTATAGGTGATACTCCCAAATAATGTTGAAATTGTATTGATAATAAGGATCTATACCTCTTAATCCCGGCCCGGCCGGCTACAGGTGTGTTCTCAGGGATACAGAAGGGTAATGGTCAGCTTCAAAATTGGCCACCTAGGGCATGAGACTAATAATGCAGCTGAGCTGGAAGGTCATCTTCAGGGAATCCAACTGGCTTGCACCCATAATTATACTCCCCTTGCTGTGGAGGGTGATTCCCAGATTATTCTCCACATGGCTCAAAGGTGGTGACGTCGTGGCGGTTGGAGGGCAAGCTGGATAATTTAGCGTCTCTGTTATCTCTGGCATGGCTATTTCTTTCTCCCATGTTATGCGCAATGGGAACAACCTGGCGGACCTGCTCGCTAACCTTGGGGCAGTGAATCACTTGGACCGAAGCGCCCAAACGTGGGAAAACCTGCTGAATTCGGATATTCTTTCCCGCGATATGATGAGTTACCATGCTGATGACGGAGGGCGATGTCAGGTGGAGGATCGTACTGCCATGTGATCCATTCCTCCCTTGTTCTTTCGCTCTTCTTTTAAAGGATGATCTATGAGCATTATTTTCATCCCTTTCCTGTGGAGTTTGCTGTCTTCTCACTAAATCAGAAAGGTACTTCTGCCATGATTACAAGAGGGAAGGATTTAAGTGAAGCACTATTTACCATTAATGGATGGCGCGAAAGGTTACCACCTTCAATTGCAGTACGATTTTCCATTAATGGACTGTGTGAAATATCACCACCTTTAGTTGTAGTATGATTTGCCATTAATGGACAGTGGGTGGCATAACTCTTTTTAAACCCAAGGAAGGTGGTAGACATGAACGTAGAGTTCAAAGATTTAGTTGCATGCACTGTCGTTGTTTTCTTGTTAGATAGTATGGGTGATCATGGTAATTGGGATAGATGCAGTGCCACTGCAGGCTGTCGTCATTATCGGGTGGGCGAGACTTCTCAGGGTGAATCCGGTGGGAATTTATCTCTTTCCCAGCAAAAGTCCCGTTGGGAATCTAGTGCCTTTGTTCGGGATGTTCCCCCGGATCTCCAGAAAGAGATTTTCACTATGGAATGACAACTTTGGAACCAGCTCGATAAGGCGACTTTGGATGCGGAACGTCGTCAGACTGCAAATTGGGTTATGGATCCAGGAAACATCGCGGGTCATTTTAGCTTGTATGAGCGCACCATTGCGCTCTATTGGGTAATGAAAAATCTTATGGGTTATGCTCTCTGGGATAAGATATAGCATCCGTTTGTAAATGAGATGCTCAACTATGAAAGAAGCATTTTGGAGGAAACCAGGGCCGTCCACCGTAAGCTAGATTTTCTCCTTCAGGCTATGTAGCTTCAACCTGCTCCTGTGCAGCCGACGGCTTCTGTGGTTCCTCCTCGTGGGCGCTGTCCTGATTTCCCCTACATTCTATTCTAAGCTGGTGTGGGGGATGTTTAGTGTCCGGTTTGTTGGGTGTCGGTTTATCGTCTATTATGTCTATTTTCTAAGCCATCGGTTGCTTCTGGTAAAGAAGGTCAATAGTGCGGGGATTTGGTTTTCATTTCTATTTCATGAGCTTTTGTTGTGTAAATGAGTGATAATGGGAGTCAAAAGGCCTGCGTGCACGTGTTTTGTTTTAGTTTTGAAGTATCTGTAGTATTCGTCTCTGTAGTATGTATGGTCAGGCGAAGTCCTCTTCGGAGGTGATTTTGTTCAGTCAGGTGACTCAGTGTGATGGCAGGGTTATGACCTTTTTGGGTTCAGTTGTAAATCTTTCTCTTTTAATATAAAGTTCTCTCTTCTTACTTCCAAAAAAGAAATAAGGATCTATACCTCAAAGTTTAGCTCTGATGCCAATAACGTCAGATGATCTTGGCATCCTCTATGCTTTACACAAATATTTCACACAAATTAGTTGTTACACCATCAATCTGGTATACTTATGGTTGTAATAAATGTGCTGTAATTAAATTTATTGTAATCAAATACTTTCAATATTGTTCACTACATTACCTACCCGTTCTCAATAGCTATCCCACAATCAACTTTTTTCCTTCAACAAATGTGCAACAAAATCAATTCATAAAAAAGACAAGTACAACTGTACTTAAAATGAAGAAATCAACATGTTATAATCAATGAAACGACAATAAGATATCTAATTGACAAATTCATTATGGTGATAACTTAAAAATATGCATTAGAGAACGATAAAAATTGTCATTATATTTCTTTCCATTGCGAAGACCTGCATATATCATGACAAAATGGTATTTTCATATAAGCGATTGATAGATATGTAAAAAAATGCATAACATATATGGAATTCTAAAAAAATGAAATGAAAATACTTGAATGAGCTTCTCTTGGTTTCAAGAATATCTTATTCTCTACTAAACAGGGCCAATCACGTGAAGGTTGAATCTCATATGGCCCCTCCCCCCCCTCACATCACTCTCAATACTCCATACCCAATCTATCTACTGTAAAAATAAATGAAAGTTACATAACACAATAAAACAGATAAGATCCATGCATAAACAGTAGCAAAACAAAAAACATATGCATGAAAGGTAATTCCAAGTAATAATCTAAGATATAAATTTTCACAGATACAACTTAAATGAGAACTGATGTTTGACTATGTGTTCATCACCATGTGTAATTTCTCGAGGAAAATCATGCATATCTGTTGTGTGGCATTTCTTGGTCTTGTCAAATATATAGTCCTAAGTAGGAACTCTCTCTCCATGGAAAAACCGAGTTTTATATGAACTTATTATACCATGAATCATCAAGTGGTCTTGTACTTCCTCAAACGTCAATACTGCAACATTGCAACATTTTTTACAAGGGCATCTTGTGGTGTTATTATCCTTTGAATGTTTTTTTGCAAACTCTGAATTCTTCAACCCCGACTTGATATTCCTTTGACATCCTACATAGAACCAATTTGCACATCACGTAAGAAAAAACCACTATAAATTACAATGAAGACATATGTTATAAAATATCATATTGAAGAATCAAATTTAAAATGTATACCTCATTTTCAAATCTATCCAATCCCTTTTTTGGCCATTTGAAAATAAAACAACCCAATTTCTCGAATTGGCTCCTCGAGAGTTGGCCTCTCAACTTCCTTCCAATATACAGTTACGAATATTCCTTTAGTACACCCATATTCTTTCCAAAATATCCTTTACCAGCACATGACAGCCATATATTACACCATACAAGCTTCCACCTTATAATAACCAAATCCAAACATCAATTACATAATATTTTGGTTTTAACTTGGAGTCGAGATAAGAATTTTGGGGAAGCGCTACAGTCTTGATGCTGATCGAAGGATTAAGTATAAACGAATGTGATGCCTATAGACAGTTTAGATAAAAAGCGGTGGAGATCAACGGT
The DNA here is from genome assembly GCA_027924585.1 of Larix kaempferi. Taxonomy (NCBI): domain Eukaryota; kingdom Viridiplantae; phylum Streptophyta; class Pinopsida; order Pinales; family Pinaceae; genus Larix; species Larix kaempferi. The sequence continues at coordinate 1,521,094 of BSBM01001409.1, read as the reverse complement.
CATGAGCCTCCTTCGCGGAAAAAGTTGAAGGTCTTTTAAACGCTGGTGGGGTGCTAGCCCGCGGGTAGGTCAAGGAAGATCGATGGTGGAAGGCTTAAATCAACGGTTAGAAAATTGTTTGTGATTTAAACATGCGCGAAAAGGGTTATGATTCAAATCCGTGAACTTTTGATAAAGTTCGTCATCTCCCAACGGTGCAGAGTGAGATGAAGATCGACGACTCATGATTAGTTCGCGGATATGACTTGTGTGTGAAATCAACAGACCCAAAATTCACGAAGTCAGTAAAGGGTGCATCTTGGGACGGTCAAGATCCATGAGGAGAGCGGATCGATGGTTGAAAATGTTTTTACAGATTAGAGGTGCTATCGAGTTGATATGTGGCGGGTGTGGAAGCCACGGGGACGATGTAGGTAAAGGTCAAGGAGATCTACGGATGAGAGTTGATCATATGGATAGACGACTAACGTGACTCCATCGTTGTCATAGCTGTAAGGGTGATATGGCATGTTTATATTATAAAACACCCGTCTGCATGAAGATTCGCATCCCAGTTGACTTGTGTGCATTGGAAAGCGAAAGGAGCGGATCGTTCAGAGCCGACCAGCCAAACAGAGACCCAAAAGCTCCACCTAGTTGTCAATCGACCAGGTAGGCCATCCACCTCCACCCTAAACTATTTAAATGGCCAGATCCGTGGTACCCTCAGGCTTTGAGCCTCTAAAGATAATTGACCTATTAGAGGATAAAGACTGTGATTTTTACGATCCCATGCTGATAAATAGCACCATAGAAACTGCCAAAGAAAGATTGGAGGTCACAAGGGCCAGACAAGTGGATGTCCATAAGATTTATCAATCCTTTTTGCATTTTTTTACAACTAGCCAAACCCCTAGTTGCCCTGAATTTGTAGACTGGTGTGCCGGCCATTACTCCTCAGACCGAAGAGCAATCATGGATGCCTCAAACTCTAAAATCCTGTGCTATGTAGACGCCCCTACTATTAGGAAAGCTTTGGCCGTTCCAGAAGAATTCTGCCAAAAATCCCAAAGCTACAGAATGGAAACCCTGATCCAACATTTCCGTCAAGCCCCAAATGACTTCAAACATAGCTTTTATCATGCTTCCCTGCTACTAAATACCTCCTCTTAGGGCGCACCTTTTCCTGGTGAGGCCAGCCTTTTTAGGGAAGAGTCGAAGTGTGTTATGTCCATGCTGGCCCAGTTCCTAGGCTTAGACAACGACCTATACATAACCGAGCCCCTGATAAGTTTGATGTTTGTTCTAAGCACTTGTCCTATCGAGCCAGCAGTACCGAATTCGCTTAACCAATGTGCATGCCTAAAGTTTGATGAAGCCTTGGCAGACAACATCCACTCCTAGCTCATAGAATTCCCTAAGACAAGAACTTTCAGGTTCCAGTCTTACTTGTTAAAAATGTTCCTGGCAGCTAATGAAGAAAACCTGCAAGCTCCAAAGTTGCAGTTGACTAAGGAGATGTATTCAGACTACAAAACCTTCATGAATGATCTTATGGCAGAGATATATTTCATCTTTTTCCAGAAGAGACTGCCTAGGGTACTGCCTTAGATGAAAGACCTACTACAACCATCCATGGAGAAGAGGGTTGGGGATTGGTTCTTGCTGGAGCATGGTACTGTGATTAGAGTTTATGGCTACTCCCATGCCCCCTATGTGCTACCTACATTCCTAACCCCCAGAGTACTCACCTTGGAATTTATAAGACAAAAATTGAAGGTGGAGTGTGAACATTTCTTGGATGACAAGAAGTCTTCGGACATCATATTTCCATGGACATTGGGCTCCTTCATTGTCAAAAACAAAACAGCTCTCCCAGCTATTGAGCGAATGATGGGTGATCTGGGATTACCATCCAAAGCGGCCATAAACTATGATCCTCACCAAATTATCTCAGAAAGAAGGAAGGAAAGTAACAGGAAAGGATATGAGCACTTCGAACTGACAGGTCTAGCTGAGATGGAAAACTGGTTAGAATACATTGACAAAGGCCAGTTGGAAGTAGACCCACCAGAAGATTCTTCATCTCTAGCATTCATTTTTCAAAGTAACACATCAGCTGTGCCTGGTTCACCTGGTAAAATCTCAGCAATATATCAGCATCCATGTCCCTTACCATTCCTCCAAAAAAATCTAAAAGGGAAGGGGGTAGTGAGCCCATGGATGTAGACAGTGATGCCGAGAGAGCCTCGAAGAGGCAAAAGGTAGAGGAGCCTGAGTAGCAATTAGTATAGGTACAAGCAAAGCAACCCAAGAAAAAGCAAGTCAGATCCTCGGTGCCATCCTTCGAGGTTAAGCAACATGTGTTCAACATAACACCTACTGGAGCTGCAACATCAAGCCTAAGAAGGGCTAAGTTACTGGAGGGATATGAGGAGAGCCCAGATATAATCTCAGAAGAAGCTAAACTATATGCTAATGCAAGCAAAATGTCCAAGAAGGATGTAGCCTTGATGGCAAGCAGGAACCTTGCCCAAAATACCTTGAGTCTTTCCTTAGCCACTAAGAGTAAGGCCACAGAACTAAAAGTAAATCTGGAAGACATCCCAGTACCTGATGTGATCAATCTGCACAAGGAGACAGGTGAAGTCATCTATAACAAGTTGTTGAGGGCTGCCATAGAGCTATCAAAAGTGCAGGCCAGCAAAACCAAAGTGCAAAAGCAGTTGGGATTGGAAAAGGTGGAGAACAAGATCCTGAAGGCACAAGTGAAAAAGTTCCAGGATTCACTATTGGCCACTGAAACTCAAGAATATAAAAGGGCTAGCATTTAGAAGCTATTAGATGAAAAATATCAAGAAATTATGTCACTCAAGAAGAAATTGAAGATTTCAGCTGCCCAACTGGTGAATGCACCAGAAATTGCAGAACTAGAAGAGGAAAAATAAGAGCTGTAGGGTAAGTTGACTGATTGTAAAGCCAGGCTAGTAGAGTTTGAAGAAAGAGAGAAAAAGTGGCAAGTAGATATGAAATTGATAATGGATAGTGAGGAAGCTTTGAAGGCTAAAGTTGAAGGGCTTGAGAAAAAGTTGAAAGACAAAGAACAAGAGATAGAAGCCATGGTCACACCCTCGGTGGAGGCTGGAGATTTTTCTATTGTAGGGAAAATAGCCAAGGCAAGTATGGATGATGTAGAAGTGGCAATATTGAAAAAGCAAAATGCCAACCTCAAGACCATGCGGGATAATGCCGAAAGGGACAAAGAAGCTACAGAGAAAGACAAGAAAGCTTGGGAAACCAAGTACCAAGCGATGTAGGGTGATTATGACAAGCTGAAGCAGCAAGTTATAGGGAAAAGTGCATTGCAGGAGACAAAGAAGATCATCTGGGATGATGTTATTGTACAGGCATAGGAGCTGAGGCCATATTTGGACTTCATGGTAGATAAGGAAGCTGTAATCAAACTGGAAAGGTCAGCTGTCACAGTGGCAAATGAGAAGTTAAACAAGAAGCCTAAGGATTATGCACAAAATGCAATAGAGTTCTTAAATGGTCTGTCTGAAGAGCAGGCTCAAGCAACCAATATAAAGGACAGAGTGGCCACAATCATCAGCGCTAAGAAGGTAATACTCAAGCACCAACAAGTGAGCACTGTCCAAGCAGGGATAGATGTCCTGGCTAACCAAGTGAAGCTATTCAGGGAGGCATTTGATCCATTATTTAAGAAAGGTCTTCCTATGTTTTGGGAAGAAGATGGAGCCATGAGGACAAAGGAGGGATATCATGGCAAGCTATGGGAGTGCAGGTTAGACCAGGAGTGCTTTAAAGATATGGAGCAGCCTCTGGCAGGCAAGACGGTGGTGGGAAAACTGACGAAGATTTTGAGTTGGTCTCTACATTTAAAGAAGCTCTTACACTCCTTGTAGGCTATTCATACAAAGAGAATACCAAAATGAGGATGTGGATTAAAGAGCTTTCCACCTTGGATTTACCAACAGCCGAGCAATGTAAACTCATCGAAAAGTATGGGAAGGCAAAACTGAAGCTGAGTGCATGAAGCATCAAAGATAGTGGAAGAGGCCGAATGGAGGAGCAGTTACCAGAACATTTTGTCTTTTTATTAGAGTCTGTTGTCCTGTGGTAACTAATTTTGTTAATGTAACTAATTTTGATGCCCTATTTCGAGATACGTCTCGGGGGTAAATTGCACTATAAATGTAACCTCTACGGAGGAGGAAGGGTTCGACTTTCATTTTTGAAGCCTCTATGATTGGATTGTAGCTTTGTAAACTTTCTTGGAAGTGTTAATGAAAAGTGTTTTTTTTGAGTTTCTGAGATTCATCACAATGTTCATATTCAGTTTGTGTTTCCTGTTTGCGTCATTTTCATATGTGTAAATTCTGCTAATGCTTTCTAGAGAAAACCATGACCTGTCTTGAGCCTTCTAAGGGCTGTTGTGACATGTCTTAAGCCTGCTAGGACTGTCGTGACTGGCTAAAAGTGCCTTGAGGACTGTTAAGGGCCCCAATACTGTGTATTAAGGTACCATGACCTACTGTGGGTTACTGTAATGTCCCTTATTAGGAATTTTATTAAAATTGCAATTTTCCACTTTTTTTCCCTAGTTCGACCTTTGACTAGTTTTGATCTCTAGGTCCCAAATTTGCCCCAAATGATCCCAAATCTTCTGAGAAGGTATATGAATGATATTAGAACATAAATATGTGTTTCAGGTATGCCTTTGGACCTTTAAAATACTTCTGCAAATCCTCTTTCAATTCTGATCAATGTAGGTAACTTTACTAGTGATTTTCCTTTGACTAGTATTGGTCTCTAGGTCTCAAATTGACTCCAAATGCCTTCAAATCTTCAAGGAAGGTGTATGAATGATATTAGAACTTGAATATGATGTTTATGGATTAAATATGTCCACCAAAATACCTTTGCAAACTCTCTTAAGATTCTGGACCAATTATGCAATTTTACTAGTAATTTGGGGTTCAAATCCCCCTGGGGTAAGTACTGAAAATGGCTTCCCAAATGCCTCCAAACCCACTCAAATTTATGAACAGAGGTATGTAATGTGTTAAGTATTTTATTAAAGTCTCATATGCACCATTAATGTATTATTACAACTATTCTCACCCTCTCCCATTCAACTGCAAAAATCCCCAATTCAACCCTTGGGGGAATGACACTATTTCACCTCCCAATACAACTAAACTGAGTAAAAATGCTTCAAATGATCAAGTACATTACATGAAAATTTTAGAAGACATCCATGGCAGTATATTGATCACAAATATATCAGAGAATCATCCATTAATTCGAAATCATCATCAATACATTGGCTCACAACAAGGTAGTGGGGAAATGGCATTGTTCTTCCATTAAAAATGAGATTTATACATTTCTACTTGTAATTTCGACCTGAAACTTTTTGGAGATGAATAAAAGAGTATTTAATTCATATTACAAAAGAAATGGGGCATTAAAAGCTTCCCCAAAGAGTACAATAGCTCAAAAAAAATGCCCTCCCTCAAGGATCAAGAATATGCCATCAAAACTGGAAATGGTTGAAGGAGTGAGATGCAATAGAAGAAACCATGAGCTGACCTGTAGCTTACACCTTCAAATAAATACTCCATTAAAGCTCCAAATGAAAGGTCTGAATGGCCTTTCCAATTACCAACTTGGATGGGAATCTTTCACCCTCGAAATTGGCTAAGGCAAGAAACTAGTCATCCACTAGCTCTCCCTCTTCACAAATACAATTGCAAATTCTACAAATGATAAAAAGATATTGTCATACTTCATTTCTACATTTTATAACCAACATTATCCTTCTAAGGGTCGAAATCCTCTCAATAGATTCAATAGATTTCCATTTAGGAAATATTCCACATTTGCCACTTGTCTCCTAGTTCCAACCTTCCATCTTCTCCCAAATTCGATTTTGAGTCTCTTTGGCTTCTCCAACTCCCAAATTCACCTTCCTTGAGCCAATTTTTGGGGCTGACATGTCATATTGGTCAGATGTCAGAGGCCAGGTCTGCAATTTGTCATAGTTGTCATAGATGCTCCATCATTGGTGTCATAGGGGCTAGGAATCTAGCCCAAGTGTCCACAAACTTCCACTTTGACTCTTTATCTTCCATGGAGGTTACCAATCCTTCCCAATTCGACCTAAGATGCTCAATGACATGTTTTATGACTTACCAACTCACCCAAGAGTGTTCACATTCCCATTAATTCAAATTTGCAAAAAAGAGATACCATGTATTATGAAAAATCAAGCTAGTGTGGGTCCCACATCCTCCATATGTCTCCAAAACCATTTGTCACCTAGGATTTCTCTTGAATTTCTTTATTCACTCTATTTATTAAATACTTGAACCCTTCTAATGTCTAAACATCATTTATTATCCCCCTTATTCCAAATCCCAAAGCTTCCACCCCAAACCTAGGAAACTAGTAATTTTCCTCCTTGGCAATTATTTGACCCTTAACATCAATTTTACAAACTCTAATGAATATGGCTAATGTGATTAGGCCATTGTGACCCAATTCCAAATTTGGGACATGACAGTTACTAAGGGTGTCGTGAGGGTGTGTAAATGTGTTGGCATCCTAATTGTGTACTGCTTGACTAGGCCGTGATCTGTTAGTATGGATGGCAGTCTGTGTGAGGTCTAGTATGTGGGTCCCTACCCTTTATTGGACTAGTTGTGCAACTAATGAAACCCCTGAGTTATGCCTCTCACCCATGTGCTGCCTACCAAGCTGGGAGAAAATCTCATAGAGGTCAGAAAGAATGGAACCTATTCCTGGTTGAGGCCTGATGGAAAAATGACAGTGGTGCATGGTTCCTCTGCGCATTCACACAGTTCTCATCTCCACTCAACATGATGAGACAATGACCAATGAACAATCTTTATATAAAGGAAGTGAGAGGGTTTGATTTTTATACAAGGGGGATATGCTTTGGATAATAAACTGTAATGACCCCCATCAGATCCTGCTGATTTTTTTGGCTTATTTGCTTATGTAATTTGGTTAAGGGATTTCGTAAAAACACTTGTCAAAAATATCACTGAGCTGTGCTAAATAGTATTAGTTGGTTTTTGTATTCAATGTACTGCTGATATGTTGATGCAGGAGAATAGGCTCAAGAGGGCGAAGTCATTCATGACTTCACAAGGTAAAGGGAACTCTTAAGAGACCTAGGGTCTCGTACATTTGTAATTTGCTTTATTTTGTAAACGTTGAATAAAATGGAATAGAAATCTAGATCCTTTTCCACATGTAATAGTCAGGATTGAGTTAGTTGTGAGTCATAGGGTTAACAGAGATCAATAACGACTGTACTCCTTTGTTATAGGATCTGGAAACAAAATCCTCTTGTATTTAAATCAGTTTGAGTTATTTTCTTGGCAGCTTAGCTAGCTTACAGAGCTTGTTGGCTCACAGAAGCTTAGGTTAGCTCACAGAGCTTAGGATAGCTCATAGAGGTTTGAGGATAGCTCAAAGAAGCTTTGATTAGCTCATGGTGCTTGAGAGGGAGATAAATTCCACATAGCATGAATAGAGGAATGAGAGGTGTGTGCACATAAGAGTGAGCGAGAAGTGAACAAGTAGAATTCTCTGTGTGTATTTAAATTTATGGTGAATTGAATAAAGAACAGAGGATTAGACTCTACATGTGGTTTTGATGGATTAGAAGTATGAATTCATCCCGCTTTCACTCCATATAACCCTGTGTATAAACTCTGTGGCTTTGGATTGCCATAGTTTCCGAATTGCAGAGTAGAATTGATCCTGTCAGTGATCAATTAAGTGATGCTTTGTAGAGGGTTAAACCTTAACCAGTCGCTCAAATAAAAAAAGATCGTAGAGTGGGGATCGATCGTGGGGAAAAGATCGACGGTTTATAGTGATATCGCTGAGAGAAGTTGCAAGCTTTGAAATTTTTTTCATGTGCGCAATATTCTATGGAATGCTCTTAATAAATTTTGGAATCCACCGTTGATTTGGTGGGGACACTGATCGATCGATGAGAAAGCCATTTCTCCGCGAAATTGATAGATCAACGATCGAGATCGAGATTGACGACGGGGAAGAAGTGTTGTGCGGAAACTCTATTCCCGCCTTCCGGAAAGAATTCCGCTGCGGAAGAAAGTTAGACAGTGCGGAAAGAGTTTGTTTCGGATATCAAGGGTTTCAGATCTTGATTTTCATAGCGCTAACAGTGAACAATAAATGCAGTAGAGATTGCTTTGCATAAATAACAAGGAAAATAAACCCTAAATATCATATTCATATAACTTTGAGTTTACAATGACTGTAATAGCAGTTCCAAGGTGGACAAACAAATCTTAAATTACTTTAACTCTAACCTGTAGCCTTCTTTGGTGTCTCGATTTTTCTTTGGTGTCTGCAGCTAGCTCCTCAAAACAACCCAAATCGTCTTCTTCTCAGACTCCCTTATTATGCTTCAGCGCCCTCCTTCACTACCCAGAAACGTTATGCACAGTCGTAACAAGAAGGAAGACTACAATGAGAGTACCCAACAACGCTGTAGGTGTCAATATAGATTGCAGCTCCCTTTTTGGCTGTAACAACCCTTGATATTGTCCCAGATGAAGTGTGGGAATCACTGTAGATGTGGAACTATAAGGATATGCGCCCAACAGAAAGTAAATCGTCCTCACAAACAAGACTGTGTCCTCTCCAGACGATGTCACAGCCCACGCAGTCCAAACTCAACCAACAAATCAAGAATACGGCCTCCACAAGATGAAATCGGCCCCTTTGTTACTCCTTTTTTTTCAAAAACATAAAAACCAAAAAAGACGGAAAAAAGAATATGCATGAATCTATAGCATCTTATATCTAGATGGGCCTAAAAATTCATTGTATGTATAACCACAACATGAGCCTATAATCCTAGGTATAATATAATATTGTTACTTGTTAGACTCATAGGAAGACCCCCTTGGGCTAAACCTTATTATAGAATATGCTATGGGGATGGCACTAGGGAGTGCTAGTTTCTTATAATATTCTTATTTTACTTATTGCATAATCGTTTGTAGCTTTTATTCTATTGCTTGTCAAGGGTATTTAACTTACATCGTAGGGAGGCTCAATGGGTTAAATATAAATATGTTTCTAATGAGATATCCCAACCTTTAGACTAACTAATATATGTTGTATGTTGTTAGTATGAGAGGAGATCAAGATGTTAAAGTTGTCACCACCATTTTAACATATCAATGTATTTTTAGGAGGAGTTAGAACTGGCTTTGATCACCTCGTTTAATGGCTTGCAAGGTATGGGAAACTTCATTTCCTTTAGAGCTCAAGAAATCTCACTTGGGAGTGAGTAAATTACTCAAAGGTGCAGTGCAATGGCCATAACATTATTAGAGATCACTTGGTTCAATAATTTCATATGCCACATGTCGTTGACTCTCCAATGACCTAAATAGAAATTCCCATGCATGCATCTGTAAAAACTACTACACTTCCACCACTAAAATGGTTCATTGAACAATGCAAATACATAAATGAGGTGGAGGCTATAGATTGGCATCGCATGATATGTGGTAGATGTAAGGTAGGCATCATTGAAAATCGACCGGAGGGATATCTTAGTAAGTAATCAGATTTTCATTAGGAAAATAGTTTCAATGGTATAATACTGGTCTAAAAAATCTAGGTTAATGGTTCAAATTCCTTTTATCTTTATAAGAATTTCTTATGGTTGGAAGAGGTAATGATAAAAATTCTTAATATTTAAAAGGATTGTATAGGTTCTTGTAGGTTTTCTCCAAGTAGGACCTTAACCAATGTATTGAATTGTCAAACTTATGGAGAACATATAGAGAAAATGTAGCACCGTATATCTCTTCTCATTATTCTAATATCCCTAGTTACCTAATTGATATGTCAATTAAGAAAGTAGATTTGTAAGGCATACCACCATAGAAATTTTAGCTCATATTATTTCCATAAGAAGAGAGATAATAATGAGTCATAATTGTTTGAATGCATATGATAGATATCTTTGTAAGGCTACAAGAAACAATAATGAGTCATATCATGCCAGTAGTTAGAATTAATAGCATAAAGAGGAAATATCTTATGTAGAATCATAAGAGAGTCTATGGAAATAAACTAATTTAGTACAATTATTTTATCCTTATGGTATCCTTACTGATTGGCATGGGACCATGAATTATATATAAGTAATTTGACCAAGTAACCGGTAAATCCACCTAGGTATAAATGCAGTAGATACCGACTAGAAATAATACTATGTTTGGATGTAACCTCAACATCTAACCTCAGATGAAAATGACATGATCCCTTATGTGGTAAGCTAAAATTGATTACTAGTCATGCACTTGAATCCATTCAAATTAACAAACTCAATGTCCCCATCCTTCTAGTACAAATAAACCTCACAATCAATGCCTTAGAAGCCATGCTTATTACATTATTTAACTTCATGTCATCCACCACAATAGGCTAATATACATGGTCGATTTCATGGTATACCCTCTCAACCTCCTTATTTGTATCAAGTCATTTTCCTTGTGAAATCCATTCATAAAAGGATTGTAAGTATGAATAGATGCTTCACAACCATTTTCCTTCATATGGCGCTCCACTAGTGCGAGAATATAAATTTTAGGCCTAAAGGTCTAACAATGATGTCTCCAAACACCAAAGCTAACCTCTTGAGGGGATATTTGTCCTTATAGTCAGAATATGGGAATTGTTAAGAAGTTTCGGAGCATTAGGTATGGGTCTTGGGGTTCTAGACATGGTTAAGGAATGGAAACTGGGCCTTAGGACCTAAAGAAAGCTTCTAGGTATCTATAGCCAAGAATGATATGTTGAAATACCACAATAGACCTTTCCACGGTATCTTTGGCCTATGAGTGGGTTTTTTGTGGCACAGTGAGAATTTTAAGACTAGTTATAGGTTCGAACACCTTGGATATGGTTGGGGAGAAAAGAGTGGGACTTAGGTCCTAAAGGAAATTCCAGGCATCTTTGGCTAAGAACAATTCCTACAATCACCAAACATGACCTCCCAATAACATATTATTCATATAAGTGGGGATGTTAGTGCCATTATAATTTTTTGAGAACCTGGTATAGATATTGGGTTCCCTAGACATGCTTGAGGGAGAAAAATTGGGCCTTAATCCCTGAAAAACCTTTTGAGAATCCATGGCCAAGAAGAACAACGTACTTGAACAAACACACATGGATTCTTGAGAGTATCTTTAGTGTTTGAGTAGGGATGTCTATGTCATTAGATGGTTTTGAATAGTAGTTAGGGGTCTTGAGGCTCTATACATAATTAAGGAAGGAAGTCGAAACTCCAAAGGTCTCAGCTTCGGAGAATCGCGTGGCCTCCAACTTCCGTGATCCGCAATCCACGACGCGGGAGTTGGAAGTCGGAACTTCAACGCACCACACTGAGAAATCATGCCTTCGACTTCCGAAATCCGCAATCTGCATAACGGGTTTGGAAAGTCGGAAGTCGGCCATATACCACTGTTACTGCCAACTTATCAAGCTAATAAATTTCGCATCCTAAGTCCATTTTTGGAAAACTTGGTATCATATATTGGAAAGCTCTTGGAGATCCCCATGCAAGTGTATGTCGATCTTCTTCCAAACCTGATAACTCTGAATTTTCCTTCTTCCAACCAAGGTGTTTCCCCAATCCTCATCCATGCCTCGTTACCTGTCTGTAAAGAGCTCTGATCCACTCTGCCATGTCTCCTCCCTTCATCTGACCCACAGAGGGAACATGAACACATAAGGGGTTTGTATTTATCCCCCAAAGTCATGACCGAACATTCTGAACCTCCTGGGCCTCAACAAGACTTGGGCCCTATTCATCAATGAACAAATTCATAAAAACACATGATATAAACCGCATAGAACAATTACCCTTTTTTTGAAATATCCAAGCAACTAGCTATGGAATACAATGTTCCAACCCACCCATAGGTCTCTGCCCAACCTGTATTGTTTCAACGTCACTCAGAGACTACCCTCGAGATGAGGCTATGTATCCACTAAGGATGAACTACTCAAGTCCACTCATAGCCTTAGGCATAGTCAATCAGGGTCATACATCACACAACTGGCTCTGGAAAGCAAGTGGGGAGACAGGGTAGGAGGTTTCTAAGTTAATGAGCTCAACACAAAGAGCTATAGGCATATCCAATTGATTTCAGATCACAATCCAAGAACCCCTATCCTTCCTATTTTACCGCAGCTGCAACACCACCAAGTTTCCCATATTTCCTATTTCGAGCAGCTGCGACACCTCCAAAAGTGCCTATTTTTCCTATTTCAAGTAGCTGTAACACCTAAATTTGTCCATTTTTCCTATTTCGAGCAGCTGCAACACCTCCAAAAGTGTGTATTTTTCCTATTTCGAGCCGCTGCAAGACCGCTAAAATTGCCCATTATTCCTATCTTTAGCAGCTGCGACTCCGCTAAAGTTGCCTATCCTTCCTATTTGATCGCAGTTGCGACATCGCCAAGTTGCCCATATTTCCTATTTTGAGCAGCTGCGACACCTCCAAAAGTGCCTATTTTTCCTATTTCAAGCAGCTGCAACACCTAAAGTTGTCTATTTTTCCTATTTCGAGCAGCTGCAACACCTCCAAAAGTGCATATTTTTCCTATTTCAAGCAGCTGCAACACCTAAATTTGTCCATTTTTCCTATTTCGACCAGCTACGACACCTCCAAAAGTGCCTATTTTTCCTATTTCGAGCCGCTACAACACTGCTAAAATTGCCCATTATTCCTATCTTTAGCAGCTCCGACTCCGTGAAAGTTGCCTATCCTTCCTATTTTACCGCAGCTGCAACACTGCCAAGTTGCCTATTTTTCCTATTTCGAACAGCTCCGACACCTCCAAAAGTGCCTATTTTTCCTATTTCAAGCAGCTACAACACCTAAATTTGTTTATTTTTCCTATTTCGAGCAGCTGCGACACTTCCAAAAGTGCATATTTTTCCTATTTCAAGCAGCTGCATCACCTAAATTTGTCCATTTTTCCTATTTTGACCAGCTGCGACACCTCCAAAAGTGCCTATTTTTCATATTTTGAGTCGCTGGAACACCGCTAAAATTGCCCATTATTCCTATCTTTAGCAGTTGCGACTCCGCTAAAGTTTCCTATCCTTCCTATTTTACTGCAACTGCAACACCACTAAGTTGCCTAATTTTCCTATTTCGAGCAGCTGCGACACCTCCAAAAGTGCCTATTTTCCTATTTCAAGTAGCTGCAACACCTAAAGTTGTCCATTTTTCCTATTTCAAGCAGCTGCGACACCTCCAAAAGTGCCTATTTTTCCTATTTCGAGCAGCTGCAACACCTAAATTTGTCCATTTTTACTACTTTTGGCAACTGCGACTCCGCTAATTCCTCATTGAATACTGATTATTTATTTGCTCATCGATATCAGTGCTCTCCATCAGCGATGTGAACATGGAAATGTGCCACCTTGCAACACGACGGTTTGGCATTACATTTAAAGGTACACCGTCTTAATCATAAACATCATTAGGCATGACTAAATGCAGCTATCAATAATGAATATATTTTGTCGCTAGTCAATCCACTGAGATGGCAACTACGTCTGATTCATCCTTCGCTTTTGGTTTTTTAACGCCGTTTGACAACCTGTCACCACTTTTTACCAAAAATACCCAAACCAACATTTGGCTATCCATTGCTCGTTTTACATGTAGTAGCTCGACATCTGAGACTGTAACTCATCCCGCCAGTAGGAAAATTTACAGACAGCTTCGCAATATGGGTATCCCGGTACGACATGAGCCTGTCAGCATAGCGCCTCTGCGTGCAAACAGAGAGGTTTTTACTATCTTCTGGGAAGCTGGTTGGATTGACTATTTCCAGCTTTTGAATGATTTTCATGTAGAAACTGCACTTGAGTTTGCTCAAAATCTAACCAACACTCATTCAGAGGTCCGAGGTATCCGAATAGATGTTTCAGAAGCAATCATGGCGGAGGTAACAGGATTGCCCAGAACCAGGATGCAATGGTTTGGTCGGAAGTGCCATAATCCAACTACAATAGAAGATTTTTTGGTAGCCTGATAAGTTGTTCGGACGCATGACCGAGGAATAGCGTTGGAATCCTTGCCAAATCCTTGGAACCAGGTGGCCACCTTCAAAAAGAAATACATTTCCTGTGAAGGTAGGTATAAAGTGGTTTACATATATGAATTCTTCCTCCTTTCACATTTACGCCACCGTAGATTGTTAAATATGCCATTTTATCTTTTACAATGTCTGCAAACTATGGCTGGGTATGTGAAGGGTGCTTGAAACCCCTTATCTTCCCTCTCAAACCACGGTTTTATTAAACTCTTAATCTTAAGGGCCCTTGTGCACCAGAATTTGCCATGGGAAGAGTTTTTTGCTCGGCCAAGGGTGCCCCGAGCACCTGCCGTGGCAATAGGAGGTGTTGAAATGGTAAATGGGGACCAGAGTTCCTCCAATTCAGTTGGGGGGAGGGATGGAGCATTGGCAGACCAGGTGGAAGAGGTAAATATGGGGGAAGCAGCGACAACATCGAACCCTGTTACAGAAGGGGATATGATGGAGCCAGTGGCGAATGAGGCAGTGATATTGGAATCTATAACAACAGCAAATCCTATAGAGGAAGAAGAAGACCTAATAGAAATTGTAGTTAGGGTGGCAGCTAAAGCAGTAGGGATGGCGTCATTAGAAGCTGCAATAGAGGAAGCTGAAACTGGAACAGCTGTTAAAGCTGCGACAGTGGAAGCTGTAGCTGCAGGAGTTACAATGCAAGGGGAAGAGCATCAAGCAGAGGTGGTATAAGGAGGAAATATGGAGGTGTTGGATGTCGAATCCTCCCCTGAAAGAAGGAGAACCATCATTGAAGAAGAGGAAATGACCCCTCTTTCTGAAAATTTAGAAACCCCCGTGTCACAGAAAAGAAGAAAAGGGTCAGGGAGTAAGGGTCAGACATCTAGCTCAGCAAAGAAGAGAAGAACCGGAGCTGTTACAGTAGCAGCAACAATATGCAGTGAAGGCCAGCCATCGGGAGTTGTGAATAAAAGAAGGACTCGGTCTGTTGTAGCAACAGAAACAACATGTGCAATTGGGGCAAATAGTGAAATTCCCACAGCAGAAGCAGCATGTGCAACCGGGGTAGGCATAGAAATTCCTATTTTAAACCCCAAATCATCGGATGTTACACAAGAACCTGCTGTGAAAAAACCCCAAATTGAAAACCTCCTTTTTGAAAATGAGTTGCTAAAGGAGGAGGTGCAAATGCTTTGGAATGAATTGGAGAAATGGAAGGAAGTGACTGGAAAACAAGCATAGAAGAATTTGAATATATTAGTGGAGGCTACAGATCTGTTAAAAAATTCATCTCCTGTTTTGGAAAATGAAGAACAAGGAGACATGGTATGCCCAGAATGTGGTGACATATTTAATTCAGCAGGGCACAGAGTCATAGTGCTGGGTTTGGTAGCACAAAAACCTACATAGGCAGAGCAAGAAGGAGAAAAAGCATCGGCAGTGGAGCCGATCGAGGTGAATGAGCCAGAGATAGACATAATCCCTGATTTAAAATTAGGAGAAGATGAGGAGATGCAATCCCAGCCAGCAGGAAATACTGAACTATTCCAGGACCAGTCTCATCATCCAGAAGATATCGAGGTAATTCAAGAACAACCTCAACAATCTGAAGAAATTGGAAAACATGATGCTGTTACACAAGAACTAGCATCCTTGACAATATTTAGTGAAGTTGCAACCCAGACAACAATTGCTCATATTGAGGTACAAGAGGAAGACGTTGTTACAAAAGAACCAGTTTCTTTAAAAATGTTTGCTGCAATTGCAACTCAGCCTAAGGTTGCTGAGATTGAATTGAAGAGAAAGGATGCTACCACACAAGAACCAACATTCCTAAAAGTAGTTGTTGAGACTGCAACTCAGACTGAAGTTGCTGAGACATAATTGGAAAGGAAGGATGTTGCCACACAAGAACCAACATTCCTAAAAGTATTTGTTGAGACTGCAACTTAGGTAGAAGCTGCTGAGTTTGGTATTTAGGAAGAGAATGTTGTCACACAAGGACCAGTGTTCTCGAAATTAATGATTGATTCAGCAACAAAAACTGAGGCTTTTGAGGTACAGGAAGAGGATGTTGTTACACAAGAACCAACATCCTCAAAATTAACTGCTGAGATTGCAACACAACCAGAGGCCATTACAACACCGATGGAAGAGGAAGCTGCTACACTACCACCTGAAAATGAGGAAGCTTCTACACTGCCACCCGAAAATGAGGAAGTTGGAACATCTGGTGGTAGGGTGGGAATGCAATTTTCTCATGAATTTGTTGCTTTAGACTCTGATGATGAGAAAGATGTGGAGGATAGAAGGATTCAACGATTGGAGAAACAACTTTCTTTGTTACAGGTGGAGTTAGCTAAATGGGAAAAGTACATTGATCAGTGTCGAGCAGGGATGGTCCCTCTCTCTGAACATAGGAAGACTATCAAAGAACTAAGGGAGAAGTGGGCAGAGGAATCAAATCTTCAGAAATCTCAATTGGAAGAGGTGCAAAAAGAATTGTAGGAGTTGAAGGAATTCAAATCCATGCAAAAGGAAAAAGACCAAATGTACGCCCTCTCTCGGGAGCTGTTGAGTTCAAGAGCCCCATATTCTTCCTACCCGGTATTCCTGTATGAGAAAATGACCATGTTCAAATTGAAAGCTTTACAAGAGGGTAGACCTTATCAGTTGTTGACCCCTTCCTAGTTTCTAGAGACCTTTTTGTCAAGCAGTTTTCTTGAGCAACACCTGTTGTGTGAATTGTATTTGCACAATACGGCATGTTTTGGTGATTCTTGCTCTAATCCTGTTCCCTATGTAGGGGATGTTCAGTTGAGAGCCTTTGCCTCTTTTGTTAATAATCATGTGCAGTGGGAAGATGCCTTTCAGACAATCTCTAGGAATGAGGCTAGTGCCAATTTATGGATTAGGAGTAAACCCCAATCTCCTCGTGATCTCATCATAAACCATGGAAGATGTTTCTTATCTCCTCCAAAGACTCAACATCTGAAGAAGATGCAAGAGAAATTTATCTCTACCTGTGTTGACCTGATCTCCAAACAACAACATCTTGCCTTAGAGGGTAGCAAGCATAGGTGGCATACTTCTTCTCCAGCTTTGAAGAAAAGGGATCCTTACTGCCTTAAGAATTTTAAACAAGCTCTTCCCACGGTAGCATGGTATGTCAATTGCATGAGAACATGTGGGTTACACTGGCTGGGACTCAAGTTCAAATTTCCACTGATATGGTGGCCAGGAGGGAAGTACAGGGACAATTATACACTGACCAAGGCAGAAGAGAAGCAGTGCTGGGAATATTGGGCTGCTTGCAATGGGTTTTTGGAAGCAGGCAAGGAACTTGACATTTCCTTCAACGTTTCCTTTCAACATGAGCAGGGACCAGATTCAGACTCAGATTAGTGGGTTGTTGCATGAGGACATGCAATTGGATAGGTGGGGGGAGATGTTGGGCCCCAGAATAGCCCCTTTTTGCCTACACCTATCTACACATTTTTCCCTGTTTTGCCTCACTATTTCTTGATTTGGAATTAGGAGAAGATAATCATTCAAGACTACTTATGGCTGTAACAGTTCCATTGTAAATCGGTAGCCTGAAGATCGTAGATCTTCATGGCTGCGCGATATTTTGTGAAATGAATTCATGTCATTAGGGTATAAATGTAAAGAGGCGTTCTGAGCCTGGGGTCGGAGAATTTATAATTGTATAAGCTGAAACAGAGAGCTGTGACTATGATTCATTATTTCTAACACAAGGAGCAGAGTTTCTTATATCTTGGTGTTTTAATTTGTGTTAGGACACAACATCTCTATTAGAAGGCCAGGGCTCACCTTCTCACAGAGATCGTCGAGTTAAGTAGGTAGTTTAATTTCTTTCTTGTTGTGTGGTGTGGAATTGCATTAGATGTGTTACTGCGAGCTGCAACAGTGAAATGATAACTGCATTCTTCTTTGGTAGTTTATGATTGCATCCTGAATGATTCATATCAATATCATGGACACATATCATGCTATTATTCTAATGATTCATATCAATATCAATATCAATATCATATATGTAATTTGAATTAATGTGCAAGTAGCAATACCAATGTCAAATGTGTGTTACTTGTTGAAAACTTATGAACTTAATAATAAATATATTAATATAATTATTAATTATAATTTAAACTTGAAAATTATATATATCTTCCGAATGGAAAATATCCATCCCCCTAAATAAATAATGCAGACTTGTCAACCAACAAAATGGGTATAACTAAACAGTAATAGCAAGTAATATCAAACTGAGTAAGAACGATAATCCTCTACTTATGAACTCAAGCTAATTTATCAACTTCAAGGGAATGTGTCCTAATTTCATGCATTCGTTTAGTTATATTCCTTGCTTTTCATTCCATAAATTGCATCACTTGTATTGCTGAAACTCTAGTGAAAAATTATAGGTTGATTACAGTCACATTCAGAATTCATCCAATAAGAGTTCAATACTAGTTTTTTGGTCTGCTGATCCTTATTATGCACTCAATCGGTTTGCTTAAACTATCATATGGTTTGTTTGGACTGTCAATGGGGTGTCTTCAAATGTGATTAGACTCTTTAACCAACTTTATATGTTCTTCATTAATTAATCCTAATGACAAACTTGACATCCCGTGTATGAAATCTGGAATGGCATAATTACACATTTCTGAGCCTACTCATCCATGAATAAGCTCTTTCAAATTGGTGAAGAAAAGTGCATTAGACAAATTAATAACATCAAGAAGAAACCCCCGAAGAAGAAAAAAATACCTAAAACAAAAATCAACTTTTTAAAAGCAGAGATGGTACTTACAGTTACTTAAAACAAAAAAATACACTTATGACTATGATATGGAAGAATAATCCTTTGGGAATACTAAACACCATTCCAAGAAGCCTTTTTTTTTTTTGGAAGTAAGGAGATTTTGCATTATATTAAAAGGAGGAATTACAAAAGGAGCAATCTGGCCAAAGATCAGAATTGTTCATCAAAACAGACCAACTTGGTTTTACCCATTGACACACACCCTCGTGGCACATCTGTCTGAACAAAACAGAACAAAACTACTACCCGAACAGACAAAAAACCACAGAACCAAATACTTTCTTCCCATAGGCTCGCAGGACAAAGAGCATAATGCTTCATAACCAGCTAGCCCCAGACCCCCCAAATAAACACCCACCCATACATCAATGAACTATATAAGGAGCTTCTGGAGAACTCCCAGGATGGTGAAAGCTGGAAGAAGAAGCAGCGCACGGAGGAGGTTGAAGCGCCATGGTAGACAGAAGGAAATCCAACTTTCGGTGAATCGCGCGAGACTCTTCAAAGAGAAGCTGCGCGTTGTCATCTCTGAGAAGATGCCTATCGCGAATGGCATAGCCAACCAAGTTTTTCATAATCCAAAATAACGCAACAGTGCTCTCGTAAAGACTAACGTGCCCAGCCGTGTTGCCGGGATCCAGGATCCAATTCTCCAACTTCTTACGCTCCCCCACCAGGGTTTTCCTACTCAGACGAGCCCACCATTGTCGTTCATAGTCATTGATGTCCCTCTGTATTTCCAAGGGGATGTTAAGAGTGAAGGAATTTACCTCCCTACGCGCCCACTGAGAGGCACGAGACAGACCACCACCTGCCTCCCCTGGAGAATCCCTACGCCCTCTCTTCCTATTGCGACTGGAATTATCTCCAACCTCAGGATGACAGTTAGTATCTTGCGGCTCCTTAATCCTCTCACCAGAGGCTTGCTCCATAACCAAAACTTGCATGCATGCAAAAGACTAGCAATGACGATCAGGGTTGCCACCTTGAGCCTCCATATATTCTCGCCTGCCACCTACTGTTAGGATGAATCGGGTATATCTTAATAACTCTTAATAACCAAAGGAGGTACATCTTAATAACTGAAGGAGGTACAGTTATTAATAACTCTTAATAACTCTGATTTTCTTCCGCCATTTCCCCCATCGAAGAACTGCGAAGGAGGATGAAAAGACTGATCGAGAATTACGAAGGAGGATGAAAAGACAAGAGTTAAAGGTTGATGCAGACAACTGCAAAAGGCAAGAGTTAAAGGTCGAATATGCGGACAACTGCAAAAGGAAAGAGTTATGTGTCCCGATTATCATCATCATGATGTCTTCTCGCACGAAAAACCATCATGTCTTGGTCCTGGATAAATCTACAACTATCCTAAAAAACTACTTCTGTCAAATCGTCCCACGTATAAGCGTAGGCGGCCATGTGAATAGATCAGCTTGACGTGGGAGAAGGAAAGTTCTATGCCCAACAAGGAAGATAGATCCTTCCAACTGCCACGATGACGCCACTTTGGAGCTTGATTTTCCACGGTGCATCTCAACATCCATGTGGAGAATGATCTTGGAATCACTTTCCATGATTAGAGGGGTCCATCTTTTTTGACAGCGAGCAGTATTCCTTGGTGAAGACCTTGATCTAGTTCGGCAGCATTATTAGAATCTATCCCCAAAAAACCAATTTTGAACCCGAGCATGGGTCCAAGTAGCCCCAAGAGGATGCCCGACACAAATTGTGTGTTGAAGAAAATGCCGGCAGCACATGGGGATATTGTAGGCTGTTGTTTTGTCTACTCAACCATGGTCTCAGTTTGTCCAAAGAGATCACCCCGAAGAAGAATTTATGGACCTGCCAAAACAGTGGTTTAGGTAAATTAGACCAAGCCTAGGAGAAGATAAAAAATTGTCCAAGTATGGTAAAATCTGCCTAATTGGCCTTATGGAAATGTCCGCCACAGCTCATAGGATGATGATAAAAATATTCCGAGGGTGTGGATCTCCAAACTCCCCCCATTGGAATTTTGGGGGGTCTTTCCAAACCACCCCCAAAAGTCCAAAAGTCCAATAAGACTTTTGGGGGGGTCTTTCCAAACCCCCCCCAAAAGTCCTATTGGACTTTTGGACTTTTGGGATTTTTTTTTAAAAACCGCCCCCAACAGTCAAATTCTAAGGATTTTTGAGGGGGGTTCTTAAGGACCACCCCCAAAAGTCAAATTCTAAGGACTTTTGAGGGGGGTTCTTAAGGAACGCCCCCAAAAGTAAAATTCTAAGGACTTTTGAGGGGGGTTTTTAAGGATCGCCACCAAATACCTTTAAAAAACGTTTTTTTTGGGGGGGGGGGGGTTTAGCAAGACTACCGCAAGCCACTTTTAGGGGGTCAAGACTTTTTTGGGGGGTTTTTTCCACAACCGCCCCCAAATGTATTGAAAATTGGAATTTCCTGGGGGGGGGGGGGTTAACCAACCGCCCCCAAAAGTATTAAGAATTGGACTTTGGGGGGGGGGGGGTTTACAAAACCGCCCCCAAAAATCCTGACAATTGGACTTTTTAGGGGAGTTTTTTAAAACCGCCCCCAAAAGTCCAATTTTCGGGACTTTTGAGGGGGTTTTGAAGAACCGCCCCCAGAGACCTAAATTTTTTTTTTGGGGGGGTTTTAGCAAAACCGCCGCAAGCCAAAACCACCGCCAAAAGGGTATTTTGTTGTAGTGACCCATGATTAATCGAAACCTTTTATGTGTCTCCCCCTCTTATCCCTCGATAGGAAATTTTATAGATGTGCATGATCACATCTAAAACCTCTTCTTCACAGTCAAAGAACTAACCTAATTCTATTACAACAATAGGTCATCTGTGGGTGGAAGCACCTATTCATCAAGTCATATGTCTCTTTCCTCCTTTCAAAATTGTAGGAACCCTCGTGTTGGATACCCTTAACATTCTAGGTCTTACTTTAGGGCCCTTGGTTTGGTATCTCATACCACCAAACCCACCTCCCACCCCTCAAGTGGTACTAACACTCGTCCAACCCATTGGTTTTTCCAATGTATCACCTCCCATGGCTAACTAGGAAGCCACCCCTTCGACCCCACCTATCCAAACCAAGAAGAAGGTTGGGAGCATAAGAAATATTATTGTGTATACTCCTTCCCTATATATGGTCATCACCATTACCACCAATGCACCGGTGAAGGCTTCAATGCCTTGTGTTATTTGCGATACCCTTGGTCATGCCACCCATTAGTGCCTAAAATTTCTTCTCTTGCATAGTCATATCTGTACATAAGAGGAGAGTAGGGATCCAACCATTATTGTAGTCCATATCACACTCTCTAATGCACCAAATAGCATAATAAGGCATCACGTGCCAACCACCCTTGTGCATTATCTAGCATATATGACCACTATCCACATCATTGTACAAACCTTCAAAAGTTTCATGTAACCTTAACTGAACTCTACTTGTGATCCTTCGAACCACAAGTTACAGTGATTAAAGAGATATTTCTACCTAACCAACTAAGTGAAGGATTTGTATCCATTTATTACATTTCTTCCTCAAGTGAAACCTCCTCTTCAAAACAATTATTGTCCTCATTGCCTCAACAATGACGAACCTTCTTAATCTTTCAACCCCCATTTTTCAAAGTGATGAAGAAATTATTGAAGCTCTGACCATCCCTGATTACCCTTGCAATGACATGCATCATTCTTTGTACTTTCTCCCTTAAAATGCCACTACATCTAGAGAGTCTTTAGAAAAATTCTCCTTCAGGTCAAAAGATTTCATGCCCTTGGGACATGTTGGTTGGTTTAAAAATTTGATTCCTACGCCATATTCCTTTGAGGAGGAGAATATGGCCAACATATCACCCACTATTCATGTGGACATTTCGGTTAAACCCGGTGTCACTAAGGACATTTTACTTGGAGCTTCTTGTACCTCTAAAGAGGTTGCAGCCTTTAAATCTCTCTTCCAACAATTTCCTGACGTCTTTATCTAGTTTTATTCTAAATTATTGGGAATTAATCAACCATTGTGGAACATCACATCAACAAATATCTTGACATAGATCCTATGCACTAGAAACAAATTCCTATTCACCATTCAAAAGCTTTGACCGTCGAACCCAAAATCGAGAAATCTCAAAATGTACTATTTATATATCTAATTTCCTATACCACATGGGTATCCAATCTGATTCTTATCACAAGAATCAAGGCATCATTCAAGTTTGTACTAAAGGTACCTAGTCATATACATGCTCTCAATGGGGGAGAGACTTTCTTCTATGAGGAGTATAGGATAGGGTGTATTGCCTTTAATTTGAGATTATATGTTATAAATGCTTTTAGATTTGCTCTATCCTTCTCCACTATTCTATAGAGATGTTGCATCCCCAAACTTCAAATCCATATATATAATAAGAGTGATAAGAGTCTCAAATAGGAGTTTCTTCTTATCCCAAAGCCAATGTTCTATTGATTTACAGTTGTTTTCAAGTCCATAATAAAATTTCCACACTACAATGATCCTTTTCTTAATGCTATAGTTATAGTTAAGCTCGTGATGAAGATCGATTATGAGATGTTTGTATGAAGTCACTTCCTCCAAGTTGTTGTCATACATGAAATTCGTATAAGTGATCTTTTGGATTTTGAATAACACAAACTTTGTTTCGTTAGTGTTAACATTCATACTCATATTGGAGCAAAAATCCTCAAGAATTGTAAGTTGCTTGTTGTAATCATAGGGACTCCTTGCCATAAGAACATCATCATCATCGTAGAGAAGAATGATGACGACTATACTAGCTAGAGTTGTGCTAATACAACCTGCTTCTTCCAAACAACCTTCTAACTTGTTAACGCATATACCAAAAAGGGTAGGGGATAGGGGGCAACCTTGTTTGACTCCTATATTACAATTAATTCAATTTGACTAGCCCTTAGAGTTTCTAAACTCGACAATAACATTCTCGTACAAACTTATTGCAACAACTCTCAACTTGAAATGAACTTTTATCTCTTCTAATCTACTCCAAAGGCTAGTTATGGCCACTATGTCTAAAGCTTTTCTAAAGTCAGCAAAGAATCACATAAGAATGATTTTATTATTGGGACATTCCTCATCAATGGTCCTAAGCGTAAAAAGGTTGTCACCAGTTGAACTATAACTCTTAAATACTATTTTGCCTTTTTTTTTAATCATTTTTCATGATTTTCTAGCCATACGTTGATCTTCTTTTCCATAATAATTACATATAACTTTGCTAAAAGAGGGATAATCATAATGGTCCTAAAATTAGAAGGATTGTTTTTATCTCGCTTTTAAAAATAGGAATAACGAGGCTTTGTGTTCAGGGTTTAGGGAAATCCTACTTAATTGCTCAATTAAAGAGCTTGTGGATGTGAGATATGAGGATAGGCCCACCATTTTTTAATATTTTTGCTTGGTATTGTTCAATGTCCTTAGCTTCCCCTTTTGCAAGTTGCTTAACCCCAAACTCTATGTATTCTAAAGAAAAAACCTCTTTCTCTGTAGAAATGGTTTGAATGTTGTCCACGACATTAGGGGATTCATAAATATTTTTAAGGAAAGAATTCTAGTTCCTCAAGGGAATCATATTATTTTCTTTACTTTTACAACTTAGAATTTGCCACTTGGATTTCTTATGATCTATCTTATGGAGGCTCAAAACCTTCTCTTACTTTTTACCTATATATATTATCATAATTCAAGGACTAGTTACAAGCATCCCTGATGACTTTTCTAGCATGCTTACACTCTTTATCATATTGGTATTTCTATTTTCCTTTTTAGATTACACCTCCATACATAATTTGTTAATGGAAATATATTTTACCCTACCTTACATGTGGTGATAAATGGAAATTCTACTTTGAATAAATACAGTTAGAGTAAAAAAATAAAATAAAAATGACAACAAATAGGGTAGGTGGGCCGCATTAAGTTGACTCACTGGTATCACTTTATATTTACACAATATTTTAGCCTATAAATAAATTGAATGTAAAAATATTTAGTTTATAAAGAATTATATAAAGAAAAAAGTATATAAAAATATATATTTATGATTTTTTATGGTTTTACATGTGGTAGCATTTTAAAATTCTACTTACAGTACCTACCTGTCAATTTACCTATCAATTTTCAACCTTGGTTGCAACACATGGAGTACATTCCTAAAGTGTTTCTTCAGTGTTACAGATATAACGTTCAGTTAAGCCAACTTAAGATATATTTTACTTCGTACGGTCCCATTCGACCTCTATTTGGTGTGAAGTTCATACCATTGGATTCTTGGTTCTGTGCTCTTCTCAATCACATCATCATTTTCTTGTGATGGAGAGATTTTTATGGAAGCCCTTGTTTTACTTTTATCATGTCAATGCATGTAATCTATGCCATGTCTTTGTTTTATATGATACTGACACTATGGGTTTGTTTCCAAAAGCATTTTTACACTCTAGTATTGTTTCTAAGTGTGCAAGATAAGGTTGTGGTGTGATCACATTGTTTCTCCACACAAAACCATCCCTACATGTATAATTATTCAAACAAACATATAGGTGATTCCCCTTCATCATACCTGATGCATTAAACCTTCTTGTTGGAAGCAATTTCTACCTATAGGATCCCCCCTCCCCGTATGGGCAAGTGGCCTAGCCCATCCACCCTTACATTTTTCCTTGCCCCACAGTACCCACAGTAGAGCCTTACCTTCATGGGTCACCACTCATTAGTACCCCTATGAATTTTGACACCCATGTTGTCATTTCTTAGTAGGAAAAGGAGTCCATATAGTCTATGACACAAAATTTAGCCTCATATGCTTCTTTACCTCATTCATTGGCTTACCCCGGGGTCCCCACCGATTTCCAACAACATGGCATTGTTTGTTTCATTTTACATATCACAAGCCCTTTGCTTTATACATACTGTAAAAGTTACAATACTTTGTTGCCATTCATTTACACTAAAGGAGATTACCATTAGTGTCCTACCCCTATCACACTTAAAGTTGATTCATTTGGTTTCCTTTGGGACACTTATGTCCTTGGTTGTATCTTTACCCAACTCTTGCAATTATTGGAGAAACCACTCAAAGTGCTACATAGCACAATTACAAAATGTATATGATCTCTTAGAGAAATGACCCTGGTTTCCTTTGTTCACAACATTCTATGATGAGTCAACAATGGAACCTTATGATGTCAACATCTTGATACTCGATGTAACCCCCCTTCCATGAGTATCACCCATTTTAATTACTTCTCCTAGTTATCCCTTTGTATCCCTCTACTGAAATCATTCCCCATACCCACAATTATTTCATAGTGAGTCATACATTTGCTACCAGGTTAACCATGCCTTTGGGATTTAATTAAAGGAAGTATTAAGTCCATCATTCATTGACCCTCCACCCCACTCATGGCTCAGTCCCAATTTTATCTCACATCTTTGTATCATTCCTCATGTTGATAAACAAAGATTCCCTTGTTACTTTATTTTCAACTGACCTCTCTTAATCGACTTCAACACACTAATTCTAGAGGAATTATGTACATTTCCCCTATTGCCATTATTGATGGGAAACCTTGGACCAACCAAGAGGGGACCTCATTGCCCCTTGGCTTGGTTGGTTCTCACGTCCTCAATTACAACAATTTATTGCACTATTGAGAACCATACATTATACTTGGTTTATTATCCCAGTTTGGTCAAAGACCCTAGACATTCACGACTCCCTCTAGCTCTTGAATTTTTTTAGAAGCCACACACTTAGTAGCTTCCTTTCGTGTCCAGGTTACATTGTCGACAATGATCCAGTTGTAGTTGCAGTTCCTCAGATTTGTTTGGTTCTCTCTTGCACTTCTTCAACCACTTGTGAGGAGTCTTTTTTGCTATGGCTCCTTCCAGATCTCGGGCCCCTCCAATATTCACCAGGGCTTCAATTTCTATGATTTGTCATCCTATTAGATGCCACTATTCCTTAGCATGTATTTCAAGGTCAGAAGAGATAAAGAACATATTTATGTAGTTAGATTGGGTCCCTTTTGGCCCTCATTTTCATGATGTATTGTCCCATAGCAATTATTCATATACTTTGATCATACCCCATGAGGTCTTGTTCCCACATTGTATTGAGACACTATGACGAGCATGGGGATTCCCACCTCATTTGTATTTTAGATTATAATACACCTTACCCCTTTGCTTGATTGTTTGTAGGTGGGTCTCCATGGTCCCTTCAAGGGGGCAATTCTTTCTCTCCGCCTGCTCCTACTCCTCGTTCAGGTGGTTATGTTCTCCCATAGATTGAAAATACTAAAACTAGTGATGTATTTTGTCCATACGATGTGCTCTTGACCTCATACATCAAAGTCCAACTATTAACAACCTAATTTTTCTCACACACTTTGTCATGAACATCATCACCTTTGTATGCCACTTTTAACAAGATTAGCCCCATTTTCTTCATCTCCATCATCATATGACCTCAGTATTATGACAAAAAACCAAGATAAAATTAAAGGTTGACCATACAAATTCATTGTACAAAATTTCCCCAAAACATTGTGCATCACCATTGCACTAAAATCCTCAAAAAATGCAGAGTGGCCCCAAAAATAGAATTTAGTTACTCATGAATATTGTTTTCCTTCCAAAAGGTGTATTGGTTGAAAGTAAACATCATCGGTCTGTTATTACTAAAAAATCCTTTGATTTGGTATCTAATACCTATTACTTCCCCACTATTATGTTGAGTGACCTCTTCCTCGACTGCCCAATGATTTATCCAAGACTTGGCATCTTTACACAAACCTTGCTTAAGCTGTAGGTATTCCTGACTAGAGTTCAAAGCAATCTCAGGTAGCCTCTTGTCTCCCATGGTGTCTATCTTGTTCTTGTACATTAGGTACCGAGTAATAGCCATGCTCTCAATGGGGGAGAGACTCACTTATATAAGGAGTATAGGATATGGTGTATTGTCTTTGAATATGGTATTATATGTGATAAAACAAATTTGGATTTACTCTATTCTTCTCCATGATTCTCTAGAGATGTTGCGCCCCAAACTTCACATCCATACAAGATAATATAAGAAGTGATGAGAGTCTCAAAGAGGAGTTTCTTCTTGTCCGAAAACCAAAGGTATATTGATTTATGATTGTTTTAAAGTCCATAATAATATTTCCACCCACCATTGATTTTTTTCTCAATGCTATAGTTCCAGTTAAGCTTGTGATGAAGATTGATTATGATATATTTGTATGAAGACACTTCTTCCAAGTTGTTGTTGTCATACATGAGATTAGCATTAGTGATCATTTTGGATTTTATTGTCATAACCTTTGTTTTGTCAGTATTAATAGTCACACTCATACTAGAGAAAAAATCCTTGAGAATTTTTAGTTGCTCGCCGAGATCATAGGGACTCCTCACCATAAGAACAATATTATCAACATAGAGAGGAAGGATGACAACTATACCAACTAGAGTCATGTTGACACAACCTGCTTCTTCCAAACAACCCTATAACTTATCAATGTATATACGAAAAAGGGTAGGGGACAGGGGGCAACCTTGCCTTACTCCTATATTACAATTAATTTATTTTGATCAACCCTTAGAGTTCCTAAACTTAGCAATGGCATTCTCATGCAACTTTATCGCAACAACTCTCAACTCGAAAGGAAATTTTATCTCTTCTAGTCTATTCCAAAGGCTAGTTATGAGCATTGTCTCAAATGTTTTTTTAATGTCAACAAACCAACACAAAAGTTTCATTTTATTACCACGACACTCCTTGGAAATGGTCCTAAGTGTAGCAAGGTGGTCAACAGTTGAATGATAGCTCTTAAATCCTATTTGGCCTTTTGCTATTTTTTCATGACACTCTAGCATACGTGGATCTTCTTTTCCATAATAATTCCATATAACTTTGCTAAAAGAGGGCTAATGATACTGGTCCTATAATTAGAGGGATTGTTTTTATCTCCACTTTTAAAAATAGGAACAATGAGGCTTAATGTATAGGTTTAGGGACACCCTGCTTGACTGCTTAGTAAATTGAAGAGCTCATGGATGCAAGGGATGAGGATAGTCACGCCACTTTTTAAGATTTTTGCTTGGTATCCTTCATTGTCCTTACCTTTCCCTTTCGCAAGCTGTTCAACCCCAAACTCTATGTCTTCTAAAGAAAAAAACATCTTCCTCTGTAGAAAGGGTTTGAATGTTTGTCCACGGCATCAGGGATTCATAAATCCTTTTAAGGTAGGAATCTTAATCCCTCAAGGGAATCATATTGTTTTCTTTAGTTTTACAACTTAGAATTTGCCTCAAGAATTTCTTATAATCTATGTTGGAGAGATTCAAAAGCTTGTCTTGCTTTCTATTTATATAGTAATTTTTTCCCTTTTATTTAGGGCTTTGTATCTATATATCTTGTTGGATTTTAAGGACTTTACAAGCATCCCTAATGGCTTTTCTAGCATGCTTGCACTCTTTATCATAGGAAGGGTTGGTCTTTTATTTCCTTATTAATGTGATACCCCCCAAAACATTATTATTTTGATAAATATTTTTTATGTAAGAGTTATTAAAACTCAAAAACACAAAGTGCCACTTTGCACAACAACTATTTTTACTATTATTAGAAAAGAAGAAGGAAGAGACTACTTGGAGAGTTCTTCTAAATGAGGGGACACCACCATGGCACAAAATAACAAGTGTAAGCAAGCTAGAGATAACTGAACCAATCAAATTCAATATGAAACTCAACAACCAGACAAGATCTTAAATCATAGGGATACAACTATAAATAAGATGCCCGGGATAGCATGGGACGCCATGTTGTGCATAGAGGAATGAGTTGAGTGTTCTCTCTTTTCATAAGTCTATCTACTTGTTACGGACTTTGGAAGAGAGTGCCGCAATGAAGCATTTTCTTGCGTTCTAGTGCATGGTGCTGATCTAGCTCGGGAGTGGAGCTGGGAAAACATTGAGTTGCCCTCTTCTATGGTTGGGAGGAGCTAACTCTCCAAGCAGCAATTTCCATTTTCTTTTATCAAGTATGTATATTCCGATCATATGAGCAAATAGTTAAAAATGACGCAGAGACATTTAATGGGAATTATCGATGCTGGTTTTTCTGTTATGTATTAGTATGCATTGGCAATGGTCACAGATATTATGTTCTAATGGTTATATTGTACAGAAAACAACAATATCATATAAATAGAGTAATCTGCGATTTTTATAGAATTCTAAGCAGGTATTTCTAAATAAATTCTCTATTACTGCACCTAGATCTCACAAGGGTAACTAGAGCAAGCGATTCTAAACGAATTTATCTCTATTTTGTTTTTTCCTTAAATAACACAATTATTTAAGTATATTTTTATGAAATGGCAAGGCCGTGAACTGGATCGAATGGAATCGTTGCATTCTCTTTGGGATTATTGAAATTTAGAGCAAGCGATTCTAAACGTATTTATCTCCGTTCTGTTTGTTCCTTAAATAACACAATTATTTAAGTATATTTTTATGAAATGGCAAGGCCGTGAATTGGGTCGAATGGAATTGCTGCATTCTCTTTGGGATTATTGAAATTTAGAGCAGGGGATTCTAAACGTATTTATCTCTGTTCTGTTTGTTCCTTAAATAACACAATTATTTAAGTATATTTTTATTTTGTGAAATGGCAAGGCCGTGAACTGGATGGAATGGAATCGTTGCATTCTCTTTGGGATTATCGAAATGTTAACCCAGGTATATACACCGATCTTAGAATTGATTGGTTCTCTGTGTAATACACAAGGGTTAGAGAATTTATCTCTGATATTGAAATCAAACCATGTTTTTTTTTGTAATAGCTGTAGATTATATTAGTTTAATAGAAGTACAAAATAGATTGCAATCCACGATGGTCTTGCCCAAAGGTGCCATCCATGTCTATCTAGAGAGTTGATGAAAATCAAAATATTACAGTACAAAAAACCCATGTCTACTGAGGAGAGAACCAAGTGAAAATTCAAAGAGTTCATGGCCTTAGCGGCATTCTGCAGACTGTGCATATCTAGAAAGGCAAAAAAATAAACAGAAGACAACAAAGAAACCTGCCTAGTCAGTTGTCGACGGAGTCTCCTCCAGAATTGGGCAACTGTATGTTGCGTTGTCCTTCCACGCCTTAACTGAGATTGGAGCAACATTTTCCAGCATAGAAGCAGAAGTCCCTGAATGGTCACAGGCTTGACAGGAGCCGGGTGCTTGACGGGCAATGGAGTGGTTTTTCTGGGCAGAACAGGGGCAAAAGCAGACTGCTCATTGCGAGTACGTTTCGCCAAGATGGGACCCAAGGTGATTGGAATGGGAAAGGAGGTTTGAGACCTCTCCTTACCTTTCAACTGTTCCCTGCTGCGTGTCTTGGCCATAGAGCTGCCACCGGGGTTGAGCCTATCCAAGCCAAGTGTAGTAGTCAGGATTGCAGCCGACGAGGTGGCTCCAGGGGTGGTGCTTCCAGAGCGTAAGTCACGGCTGAAGGGTTTGGTGGGAGCATAAGAGTCCCAGTAGTGCGTGCTGTTCAGGGTGCCGAGAGTGGATGCCGAATTGGGTAGAGTAGCAAGCAGGGATTGGGTGGCATGGTGCGTAGAGGCCCGATTCAACTGCATATCTTCCATTAGTTGCCCCATCATATTCTTAATGAGCTAGTATGGGTCCCAATGCTGCTCCAAATTTCCGGTTGCCATGATTTCTGCTATGATCTTGACCTCCCAGTTGTCCAGCAGCAGATGAATTGGCATGGAGACCTTAGGTTCGTATCCATTCCTCATGGGAATTTCCTCCAGAGTGTTCACATCCTTTTTGTTTTTGGTCTTGGCCCACTTAGTCCTTCCCATAATGGTTGTTGGGGAGGTGATACAGACGCAGGAGTGCGAGTGCAAGGAGGTGATACAGAGGCAGGAGTGCGAGTGTAGGGAGTTGAGCGCACAGAGATCTTGGAGCACAAAGAGCGTAAAGCCGAGAGCATGAAGAACTTAGAGCATAACCTGGAAAATGAGCCTCATCGAACAAGAAGACAGGGGATCGGTGCCTTGAGCCAAGAGCCTGTGGTTCGCACGCAGGAAATCCATCATCGTGGTGGCCAGAGAGGCTGAGACAACGTTGAGGACAGGCTTATTAAATGGCATATCTGCTTGACGTCGTTTGGGTGACATCAACGTGGGTGCGTGTAGAAGACGTGTGGCCAGGTGTCGCGAGGCTACGCCCATCTGTCATCTGCGTGGAGCTAGCACCCGCATCTGGGAGAAATCAAACCATGTTAGTATGATACATTATACATTATTTAAAATTTAGATAATCGATGTCAGTTGTCGGTCGGGAAAGCAATCGGGTTGAGTCTCGTGGTTTTAAACTTGTTCAATTAGTTACCATTCAACCGAATCTGTCATTTAATTTCATCCTCAAATCAAATCCGTTTCGATTTTAACTCGGTTCATGAACTTTGTCTTTTATATATCGAACTCAGTCCCTGGTTTGAATATCTATCACTAAGTTCTACACCTGATCGAATCTTTGTTCGCGATAAGGATTGACCTGTTATGGATTGGAAAATTCGTACTTCTGTCGGTATTCCTATTGTGTTCTGTTATTTCTTTTTATTTTGTTTCAACCAAAGTATAACGTTTATACTGTATCATAATGATCATTCCTGCAATTTTACTTTGTCAAGTTATACTGTATCATTATGTTGCACTCTCACTTAAACTCGTTTAGTTCATGTTTGTAAAGCGTTTTGTACATTTCACTAAGGGGCGAGTGAAAGAGAATAACATTTATTTTTATTAACAAATTTGCCATCATGGGATAGCGCTTGCCTTATGTTCGAATTTACATGTGTTAATACCTTCCTAAAAAGAATCATTTGAGCGATATGCACTCCAGAAATATTTTGTGTATTTAATTAAACATGTGATAGGGAAACTCCATTATGTAGGGAGTGATCACATAAATAAGGAATGTCGTTATACATACACATACACATAAACATGACATTCTTTTTAAATATTTACAAAATGGTAGAAATACATATCCATTGGAGGTTTATTGAAAAGTTAATTCTGATGAGAGAGTTTTCATTTAATTATATATATAAACGAATGTTATCTCAAGTAAGGTTATTTACATTTCTAGGAAGAGGAGAAGTATATAAAGTTAGACTTTTATTCTTAGATGAAAACAATTCATAAAAATATGATTGAAATAGGAGTAGGTATATGCCTTAGTAAAGTGCATATAATCTCAAGTATTTTGCTTATTCTCAAGAAGTTATGAATTATATAACCCTAGCTCTGGTTGTGAAAATTTCTTGCGAAATGAAAATAATGAAATATATATATATAAAAGGTGAAAATAAATTTTAATGTATATAAATGATTATACAAATAGTTTTGTAATTGTAATTTTTTTTTTTAATTGGTAATTGAGGAGTTGTGACAATTAATAGAAGTATGGAAAAATTTACTTCTTAAACCTTTACTCTACTTTACACATAGTGGTGATAAATAAATAAAGATAAAGTAAATAATAACAATAATAAAATAAAGATGCCAAATAGGGTAAGTTGCCATACAATAAGTTGACTCATTGCTATTACTTTAGATTTATATAATATTTTGGCAAATAAATAATTGAATAATCGAATGTAAAAATATTTAGTTTAGAAAAAAATATATAAATAGAAAAACTCTATAAAAATATATCTTTATGAAATTTTATTCTATTTACACGTAGAAATTAAATTTTATTTTAAAAAAATTAACATAAAAAATAAATTATAAAGTTTATGTTTATAACTATTATTTATCATAACTATAATAAAAAGATTTACTCGTAATTTATTAAATAAATTTACTTAGGAATCAAACTTACCTTTTTTTCAACCCAAGCGAATGGAAGTCTCCAATCTTATTTACACCAAAGTTCTTCTACACTCTTACTTTTTTTTTGTAAGTTAGAGTGAATCCTTATATTGTTTTCATCAAAATAAACATAGTATTACAAGGCCCTCTCATAATTGAGAAAACAGACCCGAAAAAAAAAATAAAGGAAGTCTTCTCACGAGGAAACAAGACTGTTCTGAGTTTGAGAGTTACTTTCAGACCACCAAGCAAGATTGCTGTGAAACTGTAAACATAAAACAACAACATAGACTGTAAAGATAATACTAGACCAAAAAAAGACAAGAACTAACCAAAACTTAGCTAAAGGTTCAAACTAGTTGGTCCATCCTAGGAACCAGGCTCCTTAGCGAGAGCGATGCTGAGATGGTGGGCTATCTGTTTCTGGTTATGGAGAATCTGTTTGAGATACCCGACCATTTCATCCTGTTGCAGAAGGATTTCTGCCTAAGCTTCACCTCTGTCTGCAAGGGTCTTTCCAAGAATTGATTTCTGCAACCAGTGATAGTCTAGGGTCTTCTGGTACAAGGTGGTGTGACCTCTGGTATTCCCTGGGTCCAGAACCAGAGCCTCGAATTCGCTTCTTATTTCAGTGTCCGTGAGACAACCTCTGGAAATTTGGGCATCCTCTTTTGCATCTTGAATCTCCTCCTGAACCTTCTTCGGGATTTCTTCTTTATACCTGCGAGCCTTCCCCACAACGCCGCGCATAAATCACACCAACAGACAGGGAGAAGGGCTTGTCTAATTGGCTGTGCGTCTGGTATAGGCTCTCTTGGTGGGCGGCATATCTGCAGCTGCTGCAATCAAACCAGAGAATGAGCTTCCACAAACCGTGATCGTGTTGCAGAGAGTGAGTCGCCGAGCTATGAGCCAAGCGCCTTTAAAACTTTTGTTTCGAATCGTGTTTCCCTGGAAACCATGAACCCGCTTCCTTCTGATGCCAATGCTTGTCGTGAGAGCTGGTGTACCTCCCCACTCATCATTTTCCATGGGAGTAATGGCCATTACACTGAGCCGGACGGTAGCACGAAGACTGGACGGAGCGCACGCTGGAGAAGACGAGCATCCGGTGGCCATGTCCAAGTTATAATTCATTCTGGGATGCGTGGATGATCTGGGTAGGCACGTGCCCAGCCTCGTGGTTGGCATGGGCGGGCATGTGTCTGGACCCCTGGTTCTCATTCACATCCGTTGGATGGCCCCCATTCAGCACTCGCGGTGGGGGAACATGATCATGAGAGGCTATGTCAGTTAGTTGTGTTCTAAGAGGTTGATCCCTGATATTGTGGCAAGAAGAGTCGATCCTGTCATTAGAAGGGACAACTCCATTATTGGCCAAATGATCAGCTAGTTTGTTAGCCGTGCGGCGAACATGGCTAGTGTTGAAGACTTGAAAGTGGTGTATGTGATCTTGTAGTTGTTCCTTGAGCCACTCCAGACGCCAGTGTTTGGATAAATTGGCTAAGGTGGTGCCACAATGTATTCTGTAAGCTGTGTTGATGATGATTTGAGAATCACCTTTAATAATTAGCGCTGTCTAGCCTTCTATGTAGATAATTTTAAGGCCTGTATTTAGAGCAGTCAGTTCAGCCACGTTGTTGGTGGTGTTCCCTATGTACTCAGTGTAGATGTGTATGAGCTCCCCTGTGACATTTATGAAGACTCCTCCTATTCCCGCAGGACCAGGGTTTCCCTTTGAGGCTCCGTCGAAATTGAGTTTGATGGGGGGGTTCATTGGTGAGGACCGGGAGGAGGGTATGCAAATGGAAGCATAGGGGAAGGAAATTCAGGGGTGGTATGAGTTGAGATTGAAATTCCAATCCATCATGATGATTCTTTCTAGGTGCAGAAAAACGTGATCAGAGTCCGACCAAGCTCCCAGCAACAAGGTCTCCTGAAGGTTGGAATGAATGTGAGCTTGGATGCTAGTAAAGGGAAGAGAGTTACCTTGGAAAATTATTTTGTTTCGCTCTTTCCAAGTGTTCTAGAGAACAAAGCCAGGGAAGAGCAACCATATGCGATTCAAGATGGGATTGGAGAATGCTTCAGCTTGCCAGTCCCGAATGGTGGCGCTGATGTCTTCCCTATACCGGTTGGATCGGCGAAAGATGGTAGCGCCCCAATCCCAGAGGGTAGAGGCAAAGATGCAGTTATTGAGGAGATGCTCCTGGTTTTCCTCATGGTGGTTTCATAAAACGCAAACTGAAGGTCCCTCAAAACCCCTTCTGAGAAGCAAGTCCCAAGTTAGTATTTTTTTCCTTGCAACCAACCAGAGGAAGGTTTTGATTTTCGGCCATAAGTGCGAGTCCCAAATCTTCACCTAAATAGTGTCTTTGGGTGGGGGAGGTGCGGGGTGAGTAAGGTTGTAGGCCTCTTTGATGGTGAAGTAGAATTTCTGCTGATGTCCCCACCTGAGTTTATTTGGATTCTCAGAGATTAGGATCATTCTGGAGTTGAGAGTTGCCCAAAAGGTTTTTCATCTTCCCTGTTGAAGTTTCGGTTCCAGTTTTCTTTCGCAGTCCAGGATCTCCAGGTGTCGTTGTTGGTTTGAGGTCCCCAATACTGAGCGAGAAGGTGCTTTCCCTGTTGATGGGAGTGTAGCTATATCTCTTCTATGCCGTTGATTTGTTGCAAGGGGGGCGTTTGATTGTCATGTCCCCATTTTGACCCTTGTAATATTTTGGGCTATAGTGTAAATATTGTATGCATATTATGTATGCTTCCTAGCGCGGAGCTCAAGGCCAAGGCCCCGCTAGTGAACGCTCAACCTTGAAGAGGCAAGTATTTGATATTATGTTACCCATGTGCTAGTAAGCCATGGGAATTGTAAATATGCATTTTAATATAAATGCCCACAACTAGCTATGCAATGCAACAAGAGATGGGGGCATGATGTTACAAGGAATTGGGAGGGAAATATTCAAACCCTTGAGCCAATCAAGTCAAGCCAAGTGTCAATGAGAGAACCCATCAATCTTCAACTACCCATGCTGAATTTTGTACCCAATCATTTACTGTCCCAAGAGTTGGTTGAGGTAGTTAATGCCATGGGGAACGGAAAGGTATGGCTTTCCAAATCCGGGTATGGGCAAGCCACCCTTCATGGAAAATCGTGTTTGGCTTCTTGGGCAAGAAAAGAGCCATGAATTACTTCCCAAGCCATTATTCACCCATCTGTTTTGCTCTCTCACGAGTTTGGTGCTACCTGGGCGTTTTCCTCCATGGTTTTGTTGTGTTTTCCTTCATTTTCCTAGCTAGGAAGGGCGTTTTTATGTTGCAGACCCGTGGAGAAGGAAGGGAAATCGATTTGGGGACCAGAGAGGTTGTTTTGGCCCACTGATTGCTTGTATATCTGTGGGAGAAATCGTTTTCTTCCCTATGGTTGATTTTCCCTCTC
Organism: Larix kaempferi; assembly: GCA_027924585.1. Lineage (NCBI taxonomy): Eukaryota > Viridiplantae > Streptophyta > Pinopsida > Pinales > Pinaceae > Larix > Larix kaempferi. The sequence continues at coordinate 1,483,701 of BSBM01001409.1, read as the reverse complement.
ACAAATCCGTTTTTGGTGTGCCCATGTTTTGGGGAAAACCCATGTCCATCTAGTTTCTAAGTCCCATTGCTGAAAATGTGTTTCCAGGCCCATATTTGAGTTTTGTGTGTAAGAGAATGCTGGGGTTGAGATGGGTATCCATTGCTTTGGCCGAGCTGAGCTTGAGAGACCTAATTTCCTTGTAGATATCGTGCCCAGCTCGGGGGTGGTCTCTGAGTGCTGAAATAATACAGGCTGGGAAGAGACCTATGGTTGGGTGGAACGTTGCAGCGACATAGCTAGTTGCTTGGGATAGTATTACAGTGAGATAAGTATATTCTCTTATTTGTATTTACTTTTGCATTGTTTTAATTGATGGATGACTTTTCTTGATATGGTAGATGCTTGTGAAAGATGTGTGGATAATGTTTTATTCCGCTGTGCATATTTGCTTGAATTGCATCTGCACACATATGCATTGTATTGTAATGCCATTTTGTTTTTATTCATGATGAATGGGGCTAAGTTTTGTGTAAAGCCCAGATTTTAGTGCCATGTTCCCTACCTTGCATTGGATAGATGGGAGGGGATGTGATAATGATTCCAAGCATCCTCCCAGAAGAGATCCCTTCCTTGCAACCAACCAGAGGAAGGTTTTGATTTTTGGCCATAAGTGCGAGTCCCAAATCTTCGCCCAAATAGTGTCTTTGGGTGGGGGAGGTGCGGGGTGAGTAAGGTTGTAGGCCTCTTTGATGGTGAAGTAGCCTTTCTACTAATGTCCCCACCCGAGTTTATCTGGCTTAGTATCATTTTGGAGTTGAGAGTTTCCCAGAAGGATTTTTCATCTTCCCTGTTGAAGTTTCGGTTCCAGTTTTCTTTCGCATTCCAGGATCTCCAGGTGTCGTTTTTGGTCTGAGGTCCCCAATACTGAGTGATAATGTGCTTTCCCTGTTGATGGGAGTGTAGTTGTATCTCTTCTATGCCGTTGAGTTGTTGCAAGGGGGGCGTCTGATTCCAGGCATCCTCCCAGAAGAGAGCTTTGTTTCCATCCCTGACTTCCCAGAAGCTATGTTTGCGAATGAACTCTCTTTGAGCCCAGGCCGAGTTCCAAATGAGAGATCCTTTCGGGTGAGTGTCACACCGAATGATCTCGTGATGTTGCATATTGTCAGCATATTTGTGCATCCAGATGCGCGTCCAAGGCGTGGAATCCTCAATGCAACATCTCTAGAGCAACTTAGCGTAGAGTACTTCATTCAGGGTAATAGGGTCTCTCAGACCAAGGCCACCTTCAAGCTTTGGAGTGTAGAGCTTTTCCTAGGCCACTAATGCCCCCTTTCTGTGCTGAGTGGTGCCGCCCCAAAGGAAATTTCTCTACATGTTGCAGATGGCTTTGAGAATGTACTTAGGGGATGCCATGACCGAGAAAAGGTAGAGGCATGGCTTGGAGGACAGATTTTAGGAGGATGAGACAACTGGGAAAGTTGAGGGTTCTCAAGGTCTAGGAGGAAATTTTGTGCTCGAGGGCGGCAAGAAGGTATTTCCAAGAGGAGTTTTTAATGGCGGAGGAAACAAGGGGGCCCCCAAGGAACTTGGATGGAAGGGAACTCTTTTGAAAACCCAAAATTCTGGTAATTCAGGTTTGTGTTTGAAGATGAGTGTTGAAGAAAAAGACTTGCGACTTGAGATGATTTATGGTCATGCCTGAGGCTGCGCTGAAGGAGTGAGGAATGTCCCTAAAGTATTTTGCTTCCATGACCGTGGCTTTCCCAATCAACATTGTGTCATCCATGAACTGCAGGTGCGACTGGGTGTTGCATTTCCTGTTGATTTTAATCCCCTGATTAATATGATTTTCTGACACCGCTGCTTTTATGCTTCTTCCCGGACTTTCAACGAGAAGGATGAAAAGGTAGGGGGATAAGGGGTCTCCTTGTTTGATTCCCGTGGAAGGGGAGAAGGTGGGTGAGGGAGATCCATTGACAAGGATTGAAAAGAAAGCCGAGGAGACAAGGGAGATGGTCCAGCTGACCCAAGAGGGCGAAAAGCTAAAGGCCAAAAGGGTGTCTCTGAGGAAGTTCCAGTTGGTTTTGTCAAAGGCTTTGGTAAGGTCAAGTTTGATGGGCATACCAGGAAAAGAGGAGGTTTTAAGAGTGTGTATCACCTCATGTGCGGTAATGATACCATCCATTATTTGTCTTCCTTCGACATATACTAATTGCTCCGGAGAGATGAGAATGGGCAACAGGGGTTTAAGGCAATTGGCTATAACCTTGGTTATGATTTTATAAATGGCATTGCATAGGGCTATGGGATGGAAGTTAGCCGGATCAGCTGGTTTGTCATTTTTGGGAATGAGAGTGAGGAAGGTGGCATTGAAGGTAGGGAGAATGGAGCCGGAGGTTCTGGAAGCTTTGACCACTTGCTAGACATCTTCTTTGATAATGTCCCAGCAGGTTTGGAAGAAGTCAATAGTGAAGCCATCCGGACCTAGGGATTTGCTCGACTTCATATCCATTAGTATTGATTCCACTTCTGCTAAAGAGATGGGGTTGGATAGGTTGGTATTTTGGTCCACAGTGATGAGACGGGGGATATGCTGAAGGATCTATTGAGTGGCTTGCGATCTATCTAGAGTGGTGTCTCTCATGAGATTTTTATAAAAGAGAACCAGTTCTTTCTCTATGTCTTCCTTGTCGAGTAAAATATCCCCAGTATTGGTTTTCAGCCTGTTGATCCTGTTCATTTTCCTGCATTGTATCAGTGCATTGTGGAAGACTTTAGTGTTTTTCTCCCCTTCTTTGAGCCATTGGATTCTGGATTTTTGGCGCCAAAGAATTTACTCCTGTAGACCTCTGACGTTGACTTGAGTATGTAAATATTTTTCCTGTTGCTTTAGATCTTCGGTGTATCCATGGTGGATGGCTTGGGATTGAATTCCAGCTAGCTCTCCTTCCAACCTTCTTTTCTCCTCCTGAATGTTGCCGAATTCAATTTTGTTCCAATGCTTTACCTGATTTTTGATAATATTTAATCTTTGTTGGAAGCGATACATGGTGGTTCCCTCTACACTGTCTGAGGTGTGCCACCAATCTTTAATTTTATCTTTAAAATTTGGGTTGGGTAACTAGAATTGCTCGAATTGAAAGTCCTACGAGCATCAGGAGCATCCCATTCCAGGTCGAGACAAACTGGCCAATGGTCAGAACCAACGATAGGTAGGATGGTGCTAGAGAGGTTGAGTTGATTCTGTAGAAGGGAATTAGAGATAAGAAAACGGTCTAAACAAGAGGCTACCTGCTTATCTCCTCCTCTCCTATTATTCTAGGTGTAGATTCCGTTATTGGTCTCCAGGTCTGCTAAAGAAAGGTCTCAAATAGAGCTTGAAGGGAAAAGCTATCCCTATCAAGTCTGCGAATGCCTCCTTTTTTATCATTAAGAGAAGTGATGATATTAAAATATCCTCCAATTATCCAATGATTGTTCAGGAGCTGCCGGTTGAGCCAGGAGAGATGGTTAAGAAATTGAATTTTTTGCTCAATTGATTGTAGAATACCAGGTGTCTTGATTGTCTCTCCTTTGTTTTCCCATAAGATTGAGGATGGTAAGAGGAGTTGTGATCCAACTTAGTGCCCCCAAAAGGAAATATTTCCTTCCAAAAATTACTGGTGAAAATTGGATTTCCATCACTTACAATAATATTGGGGATTCCATGTAGCTTTTGAATTGTTTCTGTGAATGGTGCAACTATTGTACTTGCTTTAAAAGGACGAGAAAGAGAGAAAAAATGGTCATACTTTGTGAGATGATCCACTACTACCATGATGACATTCATTCCTTATGAATTTGATAGACCTATGATAAAACCCATTGAGACCTCTTTCTAACGTTGAATTGGTATGGATATTTGTTGTAGAAGACCAGGTGTCTTGATTGTATCTCCTTTGTTTTGTTGGAAAACCAAACAATCCGCCACAATATTTTGGACAACAAGTTTAAGAACTTCTCGGAAAAAATCCTTCTTTATCTTGTGGTAAGTTTTCAAGAATGCTAGATGTCCTCCTATAGGAGAAGTGTGCAATTCTAAAAGGACCTTCTATTTGAGTTGATAATTCTTACATAAATATAGGCGATCCTAGTACCATAATGAATTAATCTTTCATACAAATTTATCTAGTGAACTAGGGTCCCCTTGTAGTTGTTGAATTATCATGTATGCCTTTGATCATAATTCCATTCTATCCTTGCTTCTTCCACCCAATCAAATTTCATAATGGAAATAGCACAAAGCAATCCCTCTATGTCATCTTCTTTTCTTGAAAGTGCATCTACCACCACATTGCGTTCTATTTTTTTGTAGATAATTTTAAAGTCATAACCTAGAACCTTTGTAACCCATTTTTTTTCTCTATTGAAGATAATCATCATTCTAATAAGTACTTAAGACTGTCATGATATGTTCTTAGCTTGAAGTGTCTTCCTATTAGGTAAGGGTGCCATTTCTTAATTGCATGTAGTATGGACAACATTTTCTTTTCATAAATTGGTTTGAGTATGTTTTTTCCTTCAAGTTGGTAAGTTTCAAAGGCAAGGAGCCTTCCTTCTTGCATTAAAACTAGACCAATGCCATGTTCTGATGCATCACATTCCCCAATAAAGGGTTTTTTGAAGTAAGGCGTGGCTAATACAAGAGTTGTACAGATAGACATTTTATATTTTTCAAAATATTTGGTTTCTTCTTGAGTCTAAGAGAATGCCTCATTTTTTCAGTAACTTTGTTAGAGGTGCTACTATTTGACTATAATTCTTAACGAACTTGTGGTAGTATGCTGCCAATCCTAAAAATCCTCTAATATTCTTCAAGGTTTTACAAATTGGCCATTCCATGATAGCCTTAATCTTGTTAGGGTCCAATTTAACACCTTAGTGAGAGACAATATGACCCAAATATTCTAGTTCCTTAACCCCCAAAGGCACACTTAGAGGCCTTGACATATAATTTGTTCTCCTCCAATAGTTTTAAGATCCTGTCAAAATGGTGTACATGATCTTCCCAAGATTTGATATAAATTAATATGTCATAAAAAATTACTAACACAATTTTTTTGAGGAAGGGTTTGGAAATATAATTAATAAAGATTTGAAATGTGGAAGGTGCATTGGTAAGAACAAATGGCATCACCAAAAATTCATAATGAATTTCATGTGTTCTAAAGGTTGTTTTCAGAATGTCTTCTTTCCTTATTCTGATATGATGATATCCAAAACGAACATCCAACTTGGTAAAGAAAATTTATCCTTGTAATTCATCATTGGTAGGAATAGGAAACTTATCTTTAAGAACCTTCCTTTTTGTGAACCATCACCACTAGTCTAGAGAAAGCACTTTCACTTGGTTGAATGATGCATGAATCTAACATTTCTTAATCCATATTTTCAATCTCACTCTTTTGTGCATATGGGTGTTGGAGTATCAGTTATAACCACCACACCTCTGGGAATATCGTGTGGACTGATTGGCACACTAGGATCCTTGGACTATGTGCTTGGTTTCAAATGTTTACCAACATCTACATGTTTTGGTATAATGGAAAACCTTATATGGTATCAGAGCATAGGGGGTACTAAACTAGTTAGTGTTCAATGATTTCTTGTTAGTTATATAGCGTGCAGGTTGAGAAGGGATTTCGTAGCCAGGCTTTTGCAACCATCAATAAGGATTTCACAACCACCAAAGAATGCTTTTGCAACCACTACTCTTGGAGATTGAAGAAGGTTTTTTGCAAGCTACCAAATAAGGATTTTTGCAGCCATCAAAGAAGGTTTTTTGCAGCCACCAAAGAAGGAATTTGCAGCCACAAAATAGGCTATTTATAGTACTCAATTGCATCCATTACGAAGTGCAATTGCAACCATCAAAGGAGTGCTCATTTACAACCATCAAATGAGTGCTCATTTACAACCATCAAAGAAGTGTACTTGCATCCACTAAAAATCTCATTTGCATCCATCAATGAGTGATTTTGAAGCCATCAAAGAGCTCATTTGTAGCCATGGATCTCCTATCCCCCCAGCTCAATTGCTATACAGTTGGTATGCTCAATCCAGTTTTGTTGAAGGAGACCCCAACAAATTTACAACACATGTCCTACAAGGACATATTCACATTCATTCAAAAGATGAAAGAGGCCATTGGAGAATTTGTCCCAAATTAAGTTTTTTTGAAGAAGACCTACATCATGTCTTCTCATTCTCCATATCTACAACCTTTACTCCTACAGTTCACCAAGTTTTGCACACAAGCTTCAAGGTATTTTCCCCATTTGAAGCAAGGAGTGGTAAAGGACCACCATTCAAGCACTTCAAATTGCTTAGATCTAATGAATGGGCTCACATGCACTTCAAAAAATGGAGGAGTTCACAAAGGTTTGCAGGGATCTTCACAAATCCCTTTACCGTGCAACAATTCACCTAGTTGAGAGCTTATTTGGGAGTAAAGGATTTTTTTAAGGAGGATCCTTAAAGTCTTCTTTTCACATTCTATTTTATGGGGGGGGGGGGTTACCATTGGGTTTTTCCCTCTTCCCGACTTTCAGAGAATTTTTTATGTGTGCATGGTTACCTAATATGGTTGCAAATTGTCGAGACCTATTTTTTAATTAGTTTATTTTTACCTAGTTAGGCTTATGGGGGGTGTTAAAATAAAAAACCCATCTAGACCTTGACTTGTTGGTTATATTGGGCCCAACCACACAAAAATTGACCTCCTAATTCACACATACACCATAACCCTAGATTTGGGGGCACACTCCTTGATTTGAGGGCAAATTCCCTAAATTTGGGGTACATTCCTTGATTTAAGGAGGCAATTAAGTGAAGACTAGGTACGCGCCACTAATTGAGGCCCTAACTGACCCTAATTGTTCTTAACTAGTCCTCTAGTGACATTAGTGCCCCAATTAAGTTTATTTTAGTGCATGTTAGTTCAATTCATTTCAGTACATGTCAGTTCAGTTCAAGATAGTTCAACTCAGTGTAGGAGATCTTGCATGACTAACTGAGGTTATTTTCTCTAAGTTAAGCCTAACTAGTCCTTTAGCATGGCATGGGTAATTCAAATTTTCTTCTAACCTAACTCGAATTGCCTCTTTATATATTGTAAGCTTCTCCACTTAGTTATTCAATGAACTTGATCATTATTTTCTCCGTTATAAGTTTCTTGTGTAGTAATCTATGTTATCCATTTATTACACAATGTTTTGATAACTGATTTGATTCTCATTGCATATCTATTTAGTTTATGTGCCTATATCTATAAATGTTCAAATATTATACCATGTAAGGTTTGTCATCACACCAAAACGTACATATGTTGGTAAACATTTGAAACCAAGCACATAGTCCAAGGATCCCAGTGTAGCGATCAATCCACATTATATTCCCATAGGTGTGGAGGTAATAACTGATACTCCAACACCCCCCCTAGGACATAGCTCGGGGGAATTGAACTTGGTACCTCATCTCTGATACCATATAATGAAATTGGAGGCACGTTGTCGAGTCCATATTGAGTTGGTTGAGTCATGAATATTTATAAGTGACTATTTTAAACTTTTGCAGTTGAGAGGGGATGAAACATGAGTCTTTTTTTCAAGGCAGGCGATCACCTCCACTTTTGTAAATGAATTCTCTCTCTAGCCAAATCTTGTAAGTCGATTCGATTCTAAAGTAGTCGATTGGATAACAAAAATAGCACATGAGCATGCAACATAATGAAAATTGTAGACATTTAAATCCTTACATCAAAAAAAGATGAAGGCATTCAAGTAGAAGACAACAAACATCACACAGAAAGAGCTTAATGATAAGATGACGACACAAAGAATACTTGGACATGAGCCCCCCGATGCAGAAATACAAAAGCAACTCTTGGATTGTGACTTCGGAAGTTAGAAGATAAAGACAATGGTACATGAAGAAGAGAAAAAAGACCTAGTTTTGAGCCAATGGAGATGAATGCTGGCTAAATGATTAAAGGACGAGTCTTTAATCGAATCTACTAGATTCAAGACAGAGGCTGAAGAGTCGCAAGTCATGGACATTCCTGTATACTTCTTGGTCTCTTCGGGACAAAGAAGAGTTTTGGGTTGGGGGAGATGTTAGAGGAGACCCTTCGTGCCCCTAATTGTCATCATTAACATGCTATGTAATAGAGGAACTAAAGAAATGATTAGTTAGAGCGATTGCACCTGCTTCAACCATATCTGCTATGTATAAATACCTATCAACTACATGAATACAATTGAATCAAACATCCCTTTCCAACATTCTGTGTTGTTGGTTATATGGATTTGTTATTACAATGTAGTCTCTCTTGCTTGAATGTTGTAGTTGGACCTGGGCTTCCAACATGCTCCATCTAAACCCAACATATGTTTTTTTCAGTACTCAATGGACTCCTTCAATTGATGGTACGACCTTCAAAAGAATGCTTTCAAGGTGGACAATTTGCATTTCTTTATCAAGTTGACCAAAAGGGAGGGGTGAGAGGCAATAAGATAAGTCCCTAATATGCATAAATAAAGTGTGCTAGAGCAGGTATGACAATCCTCGCAAGCACAATCACATTTTACAAAGCATAAAACCACAAGTGTGGTTAGGGGATCCTAAGCCACGTGTCCCAATGTATTCACCCTAAAATGCACCAATACCTACCTAGGGCCATGTGTCCCAATGTATTGTTCCTATTGCTGGAAAATTAACTTCATTTATAGAATCTTGCATCCTAGTGATACATATTATGTTTATTGTTGTCTTCGAAGCGAATCTCTCTTTGATAAGCTTGAAAATATGTTCAAATAATTTTCGTGGGATACATATGGTAGTGAAAGAGGCCCTCCTTGAGATCCCTGAAATAATACATCCTTCCAAAATATGAGGGAGGATTAGGTCCTGTTGGTAAACTGGTTGGGTGGGAATGGGCCTCTAACTGTCTGGAAAGTAGGCTAGGGGGTTACCCATTAAGGGTAAAATCCCGACATCAAAGTGGATCATTAAATCCATTGATGATAATGCTCATCGGGGATCTTTAATTATCCACGACATTTCTTGTGGTAAACGTACACATTAGCAAGTTGAAGGCCATGTTCACATTTGTGATATTATCTCAGTGCCTCACATGTTAAGAATTCATACCTTTCATTATCAAAGGCATATGAGTTGCTTCGAAACACATAACTCCCTTATTGTCATGGAATTTCTCCCTTAAGATAAATTTGGTGCTATACGACTCGCCTTGAAGATAAAATTGGTGCTATATGACTAAAAATAAATTTGTTGCTATACGACTAAAAATAAATTTGTTGCTATACGGAGAGCCATGGGACTCGCCCTTAAGATAAATTTGGTGTTATACGACTAAAAATAAATGTGTTGCTGAACTCCCACACTTACATCATTCAAAAGAAGCTTGCATCATTCTTCAAATATTACCAATTCGCTCACCAATACTAAAATATTATCCAAAAGAAGCTTGCATCATTCTTCAAATATTCATTCATGGGGGAGAAGCCCTCCTTGGTGACTCACATCATCTTGTTCTCTTGTCCTTTGTTGTATTTTGGTATTAAATATGGGTTGCAGTTATGCTTTCTATTTTAAAATTACTTTGTCAATTTGTATTCGATGGCTATGGTTGCACTATTTCTGCATTCCAAAAGATGTACTCGGATGAGGTATGTGCTCATGTTTCAGCTGAGGAAATTTTGTTTGTAACAAATGCTGAAGATATTTCATCATATGCTTACTCTAACATTATCACAGCTTTAATCCCAATAATACAAAGATGATTTGGTGTGATATTTATACATATTGTATTATATGTAATACAAAGTACTTCTGCAATTGGAATTTCCAAAGAAAAAAGGAAAGAGAATATGAAATTTAATTGAAAGAGAATATTTAATTGTTCATTTTTCAATAGTTGATGGTGAATTAACAAGATCAATATTTGTTGGTAAAATTTTCATTCAATAGCCTTGACAAATTAATTCATTATCAATCATTTTGTAGACTTGAGAAAAAGAATGTCTTGTTGGACAATGTCACTATTTAATGCATGGGGACAAGACTCTACTTTTATATCAGTGTTTGTTCATTATTTTGTTCTTCATTGTGAGTGTAAAAAATAATATCTTCAGGATTATGATCGATAATTCTTTGATATTTGCCAAAGAGTGGACACATTTTTTGTTATATTTTGATTAAAATGTTGCATCTAAGATTTGATTTTGCATTTCCCATTGGGTAGAGGGAATATAAATAGTATGAACCGGCCTTCCTCGAGAAAATTAGATCATAAATTGGTTCTAACACCACTTGTTGCAGTCCAACTAATCACAACATGCCAGAATACCAGATTCATAGGCTTCTAACTTGAAAATAAACATTAATGTATGCAAAATAGAAATTCTCACATTTAGTACAGATGAAAAATACATAAAAAGGATCATCACATCCCCTTGCAAAAAATAAATAAAGTATAACTTACATGTAACTTGCATGATGAGCCATCATTTTATGAAGGTTGATCCCACCCATCCTCTACTAAAAACTGCTTAGTGTATCCCCGATGAGAAAACTCCCAAAGAAACTAAATCACTTCATGCTATTTCATATTTAGATGACATGTAACCCAAAATGATACCTGATTTACTACAACATGCAATGTAAGCACCTTTTTTCCTCACCTTTATAAAATAGAAAATGAGGTAGACTTCATCTTTGCAAGGCAGTTTACTGAGAATGTTCACAGGATGCATTACAAATAGTTGACGACATAGAAATTCAAGATGGGAATTCCTGACATTGAAAAATGCAACATTGTGTCAATACCTTTAAGGACCTTGCATGTGTATTAGAACCTCTGAATGAATGACTCATCGCACCCTGAAATATGATTTCCATGCCTTTAGCAAGATAAGGACCAAGCATGTCTCAGAAAAAGACACGACCCTAATAGATAGGGGTAGTACATAGATAGGGGGAACATCAACACAAACATCCTTTAAAAGGTTGAAGGTTTTCCATCAATGACAGAGGGGGAGATTGTTGAAACATGGTTGTCATTGATGTCAAAATAAGAGGAGAAATATTTGGAGTGCTCTAAATTCCATCTTGGTTCTGCAGCTACTATTACGATTGAGATAACTACAACAAAGACAAATCTGTAAAGTTTTACATCTCAAGAAAGAACTTTGTGTGAAGGATGCATATAGTTTTCTTGTGACTAATACAATTAATCTAATATTAAAGCTGAACCCGACTAGGAATCTTCTCGGTCCAGGAAGAAGGTAAGCTATCCCAACACATCATGTTCACACTCCAGGTGGCATATCTTCATTTGTTTCTCTGCAACCATCAAAAGAATCTTGGACTGCATGAACTTGGAATTCCTGTAATAACTTGTTAATTAACATTTTAAAATTATCTTAAAATTCATTTGAACAACAAATGATTGAATATACAATGGTCAGCTCATGACCACAACAATCTTGTTCTACCACATCGATTCATGATGGGTCCACAATAATCCATATATATATTTGTGAATTTAATTTGTGTAACACCCCAAAATTAATTAAGATTAGTTAAGTATTATTAAACCTAGATTAGCTAATGAGGAAATATTAATAAAGTATATATTATTTAAAATAAGAAATGAGAAAAAAGAAATTATAATAAAGTTGAATTAACAAATAAAACTTAGTTAAATTAATTAAATATGATTAGAAAAAGTAATGTGCATGAATGCCATTTTCCACTCATGCATAATTCTTCTTATAAAATTAAAATTTGAATTTCATGCATAAATAGGGAAATTGGGGGCTGAATGATAGGTCTTTTTTTTATGCTTTTATTGGGATAGGTTTGGTCGGGGTGAGGAGGGGTTCTATGGAGATGGAGGTTTGGAGGATGAGGGTAGAAAAATATTTGGAGTATGATGCTTGGTTGGTTTGATATTGTTGAGTGAGGGCTCGGGGTCTCTCAGTCTATGACTGAGGGGTTGGTTGGGAGGAGAGTGGTCCCCAAATGTGGTTTTCCCGCTGCCGCCTCCATGTTCTTATCAGCTCCTATGATATGCCTGCATTTTCGAATTATGATCACATGTTGTATTCTTCTCTGTTAACTTGTAAGTATAGTTTGCTTGAAAGCAACGTTGTGATCTCTTGTTGGTAAACTATTAGGAGTAAGTTTATGGGTAACTATTGTTTTACTGTCCCTATCTTTTTTTTCTCACTTAATAATAATTTGATGTAAACATGAAATGCAATTAGAGTTAAATAAATTATTAAACATATTATCTGGAGATATTTTATTTGTACTTAAAATTAGGTTTATAATTTGAAATTAGGACCCTACATCTAGTATTAGAGCCTACCAGGTTCAAAACTGAAGGTCTCCAGGACAAACAAGGTTGTTGATTAGTTAACTATTCATGGGTTTTGCATACGCTATACTACCCCAACCACATAGATGTTGTCTTGTAAATAAATTTTAGTTGCTGGTGCAAATAACGAAATTAAATAAATGCTCTTATGCCCAATAAATCGGTCCAATTTGTTATATTTTAATAATATAGCAGTATATTTTTCATCACTTTCAACTTTAACTACACACGGGGATCACTAAAAGAATAACCATGCACAAAAACACAACATACGCAATAGTTTACCCTGGGAAAACCCAAACTCGGGAAAAACCCATCCAACCTTTCTTATTAAGAGATTCAGTACAAAATACAAGTGCATCAAATATAGAAGTGATCTAGAATAAGATATATCACATAGGAAGATTATACTAAATAAAGAACCCCAGAAAAAAAGTCTTCTACAACCCTTGAGCGAACTTCTCCTTGCTTGAGCGAACTTGCTTGATGTCCAAATGAGGAGGGTGTCACCTTTATTTATAATTGTTCTAAGCTGACCTTTTTCCACTACGGGGCCGACTTTCTATCTTCATTGGCCGACTTGTCTTTGGTGCAACATAATAATTGTTTATTGTTTATTTCTGGGATGACTTAGCTAGTGAGGATACCTCACATAGATACAAACAACAACACTCCCTCTTAGCTATGGAGGTATCATCATGCTAGAACACATCTGAATATCATTAATTTGAGCATCACATCTTGTCTCGTACATCTCATCATTATAAGAAAGGTAAATTTTCATTCATGTGGCTACAACCAACATGACATCCACTCAGTCTGTCGAGTAACACATCAACCTAGTCCATCGAGTAGTACAACACACAACTCAGTCCATTGAAAAGTGTAACTCAACTCAATTCACATAGAACTCATATTAGTCTACACAGAACCATAGTCCACACAGGACAAGGAGTTCACATAGAACTCATATCGGTCCACACAGAACCATAGTCCACATAGGACAAGGAGTTCACATAGAACTCATATCGGTCCACACAGGACAAGGATTTCACACAAAACTCACATCGGTCCACATAGGACCACATTCCACACAGGATAAGGATTTCACATAGAACTCATATCGGTCCAGAAAGAACCATAGTCCACATAGGACAAGGAATTCACACAGATATCATGAGTTCACATAGAACTCGTATTGGTTCACACATGACAAGGAGTTCATACAGATGTCAGGAGTTCACATAAAACTAATATCGGTTCACATAGAACCTAGTCCACACAGGACAAGGAGTTCACACATAAATCATATTGGTTCACATAGAACCCATTCCACACAGGACAAGGAGTTCACATAGAACTTAGGATTTCACACCGAACTCAGGAGATCAACTCCATATCCCTCTCAAGGAGGGACACATCATTCTCCCAGTCTCACGGAGAATGTCACACCGATGACATAATCGTCAACTCTCCCTCTCACTGAGGGATGCAATCTCTACCACTCCAAGTCGATCACGAAAGTACACAAAATTCACTATGGAAAGAGGCTTGGCGAGAATGTTGGCAACCTGATCCTCTGTAGGAATATATAGGAGTTGAAATGCTCCTCTTTGTACCATATCTCTAATGTAGTGGTACTTGATATCCATATGCTTCGACCTGTCATGAGATACAAGATTTACTGAAAGCTTCACACACCTTTGATTATCACAATGAATCACAGTCGGCTCAAGCATTTGATCAAACAATCCTGCAAGGAGTTTCCAAATCCATACTAATTCCTGAGATGAAACACTCATTGCAATATATTCAACCTCAACTATACTCAATGCTACTGAGGTCTACTTCTTGTTGCACCAAGAAATCACGGTAAAACCCAAACTCAACAACACCCAGAGGTGCTCTTCCTATCTGCAACACTCCCTTCCCAATCAGAATTCGAAAAGCCTTGTAATATCATATCACTACTAGAAGCATATCTTAGTCCATATCCCACAGTTCCATGCAAGTACCTCAACACATGCTTTGCAACAACCCAATGCACCTATCTCGGCTCACACATAAAGTGATTAAGAGCATTCACTGCAAAGCAGATATCTTGTCTAGTGTTAACTGGATACATCAATGAACCGATCAACTATTTGTACACGATGGGATCTATCAAGTCTGAATCAAAAGTTGAGTCATTCAACTTATTCAGGTTCACCTCCATAGGTGTAGCCATGGACTTACAACCCATCATTCCAAATATCCTCACGATATCGATAGTATACTTCCCTTGACTCAAGAAGATCTCATCATGCCTCTACCACTATTCTTATCCCAATAAGTAGTGCATCAAACCAAGGTATTTCATCTCGAACTCAGAGGCTAGCTTCTTCTTGCACCACTCAATAAGTTTCTCATCTCCAGTGAGAAACAATTCATAGACATAAATCACTAGGATCAAAGGCTTGCCATCCACAACCTTGCAGTAAAGGTTGGAATCTTCCTCACTCTTGGTGAATCGTAAGCTCACCAATTACCCATCAATCATGGCATACCACGCATGTGGTGCCTGCTTGAGGCCATACAAGGCCTTCTTTAGTATGCACACATGGGATTCTTTCCCATGAATCACAAAACCCTTTGGCCACTCAATGTAGACTTCTTCCTTAATCACACCATTGAGGAAGGTTGTCTTCACATCCATTTGATGTAACTTCCATCCCATAGTTGAATCAAGAGAAATGATCATACTAATGGAAGTGTACCGAGCAACATGAGCAAATGTCTCGTCATAATCAACTCCCTCTTTTTGAGAGAACCCTCTAGCCACAAATCTCACTTTGTGCTTCTTAATGCTCCCATTAGCTGCATGCTTAATCTTGTAAATCCACTTGGAAGTCACTACTGACTTCCCTTCAGGTCTTGGCACAACTTCCCACGCATCATTATTCATGATGGATTTATATTCTTCCATCATGGCGTCTTTCTACACCTATTGGCTGGAAACCTCCTCATAGATGGAAGGGTAAGAATCAACGATGTGGGACATTAGTGAAACATATCTTAAAAATCATTGGGGGCTCTTTCTCTCCCTAAAAGAACCATGGGGAGTTGCAATTTTCTTTGCATCATCCAAAGTTTGGCAAGCCCACACATGCCTCTTCCGACCTACAACAATATCTCTAGGAACATCTGTCGGCTCTATGGGATCAATAGGATCAACATGATCAACATGATAAATCAGATCTACATGATAAGCTTGATCTAAAAGCTCCCTATGAATTTTTGAATAGGGAGGGGGAGATGATGCCATCTCCTTTGGAGCTACTTGCTCCTCACTGTCATTCTCGATAGGATATTCTCTAGCTCTTCTGAAGGTTGTCTCCTCTTTGAAGGAAACATCTCTGCTGACCTCAATCTGTCTCTGACATGGAATGTAGATTTTATAATCCTTTGAAGACTCACTGTACCCCACAAATGTACCCTTCTTCCCTGAGGGTTCTAGCTTTGTCCTCTTTTCCTTTAGCACATGAATGTATATTGGACAACAAAATATTTGCAAGTGTCCAACTTCTGGCTTCGCACCTATGAAGGATTCTTTTGGAGTCATGTTCCTTGGTATCTTATGAGGACCTCTTTTTTGGACATATACTGCAGTATTGGAAGCTTCTGCCCATAGGAACATAGGCAGGTTCTGGTCATGAATCATCACTTTGACTGCTTCTACGATTGACCTGTTATTCCTCTCGGGAACCCCATTCCGTTGAGGGTTGTAAGGAACAATATAATCCCTCTTAATTCCTGATTCCTTACAGAAATCACTGAAATATGAGAAGGTGTACTCTCCTCCATCATCATATATTAGAACCTTAATCCTTTTCCTGGATAGGTTCTCAACTCGTTCCTTGAATTCCTTGAACTTGTTTAGAATTTATTTAGATTACTTTGACTTCAAGAAGTAAATACAAGTATTTCAGGAGTAGTCATCAATGAAGATCACATAGTACCAAAATCCCCCTAAGGAGGAAATTGACATGGGTCCACACAAATCAGAGTGTACCAACTCCAATATTCCCTTGGACGTACCATCACTATTTTGAAAAGAATCCTTGGAATTCTTTCCAAGTGCACACCCTCTACAAATGCCATCATAATCAAATTGGAGTTCAAGAATACTTCTAACCATCTTCCTTAAAGGTGGAATTGCTCTATAGTGTAAGTGAGCAAGTATTCCATGCCATAGCTCACTCAAACTGAGGGAATCATGAACTAGATCCTGCACTGGCCATATCATCAATCTATATAATCTTTCTTCATGAATTCCAATCACATGACCTGAATCAACATTGGAATTCTTTTTCCATGCAAGAACCTTTCCATTTGAGAAGGAAACTTTGTAACCCTTGTCTTCTAAAGCAGAAATGGAGACAAGGTTTCTTTTCATTCATGGTACATAAAGCACTTCACCCAAATGAATGGAATCACCAGATTCTAACTGGAAGGAAGCATCCCTATTTCCCATTGTTACCGGGAAAATTAGCAGGACTAATTCCCAGTAAGCAAAAATAAGAATAGTGACCCAATGTCACCTCGATCATAGTCCTAAGTTCTTCATAAGGGAATAACCTCCAAGGAGAAGTATCCTTATGGAACCCTGTAGAAAACTGATACAACCAAAAGACTATGTTCTCTATGAAATCAACAGTTAGACCAGTGCCTAGATGGAGTCAAAATGAAGATAGGTTAAATTAATCAACCAATATTATTAAGTGCAACTTAGGCCAAGTATAATGAATCCCCAATTGTGCTTAAATTAACCAAAGATATTTCATCAACATAGATATTCAATGAAAGCGTAAGATCAATATGAGACCAAATAAAATCAATTACTACCATTTAAGAGCATTAACTCACTTATATCAACAAGTCATAAGCAAATATCATAGCAATGAATAACCAATGAGGATAACACAATCACAACACTTTGAGTTTATAACTATTACTAATGAAATACAAGAGTTCTCTTATGAAGATCATTCACCATGGATTATTAAATTCAAGAATCAATTCAGTTGTAAACAGATCAAAAATACCAATCCCAATCAAAGTAATTCCACTAAAAGTAGAGTCCAAAGATCCATGTAAGTACAAATATCAGTCCAGATCAGTTTAGCATTCAATATCATAGCGTGTGGTAATCATAAAACTATTAATAACCAACCACCAACCACTTTAGAGAAAACTTGGTCATAAAAACAGAGATATTCAGTGGTATATATCAACAGTAGAAGACCTTGTCAAACACTAATCTAACCAACCAAAATCAAGACTAAAATGTATGTTAAAGAAGTCTTTTCTACACCTGTTGTAGGTATCTTTCATAGGTATATCAGCAGTGTAAATTACCTTAAGCATGCACAAAAAAAGGGTAAAAGATAAAGGACTTAACTTCCAAGAAGTAAGCGAAAAGGTGTACAACATCAGATTTCAGTTTTTAGAGTATAAAATTATCCAGAAGTAGGAATCTTCAAGATGCAAACAAGACAAAGATAACTTCATAATTTAGTAATAGAAATACTAATTTAACTTTGTTTAAATTGTGGGTGTGACAGGTGATGGGAGGTAGTTAGGGTTTAGTGCACAGAGTCTGCAATATTGCAGACCTGTGTGAAGGTGAAATAAGGGTTCGGATAGGGCAGCAAAGGAGGTGGCGAAGGGAGATGGGAGGAGTGAAGAAGGAAATATGGAGGAAGGGTGGAATGACAAGGAGAATGGGATAGTTGGCAGCTAGTAGGAAATATGGGAAAATGGGAGGAATAATGGAAAGGGAAGGAGGTAGGGATGGTAGGGCAGCGAAGGGAGGTCGAGTGGTGAAGGAAGGACTGCGGATAGAGAGGCCTTCCAAGGAATTCGTTGGGGTAGCTTAGAGAGGTAGGGATTTTAGGTCTATGTTTTAGGGATTTTACACAGTAAATCAGACTTTAAAATTTGTAAAAAGATACATACATTTAACGTGGTAAAATTACAACTAACTCAGAAAATCAAGTAATCGAAGCTGATATATACAAATAGACAAAACTCAGAAATTAGGTTTTTTGGGGGAGTTTTTGATAATTTTGGGATTTTTAGGGATCCTAAAATTTCGCCCTAGGATTTTTAGGGACAAATAGGGCAGGCATAAATTATAGGAGGAAGGGTCGAAATTTTAGGGAGGCCAAAAAATGCAAAAAAATATCTTTTAAATTTTTAGGACTTTTACCATAAAATTGCAGACCTAATTCTAACCCTAATTCTACCATGAAAATGCAAAATTTTAACCCTAAATAATAATTACAAATGTACAAAACTCAGATTTTAGGTCAAAAAGTAGTTTAACAGCCTAGGGTTTCAAAAGAAAACTACCTATCCAACCCTAGGGCATCAATAAAAGGAGTTACCCTCCTTGAGATGGTACTTGGCAAGCTTGGCAACTAGGTCTAACCTCAACAATCTCTAGGATTCGTTGATGAAACCTAGCCTTAGCAAGACTTGAAGACCTAAAGCTCAAGCTTGAATGCAAAGGTGACCACAGAAAAAAATGACATACTAATCAAGACAAAATGAAGCAAGAATGACTTCCATTCAACCCTGACAAGCATCACTTTCATACAATTTGACAGAGAGAGATCAAACAAAAAGTATAGATACCTCTATGTGCATGTGTTTAGAAAACAACTCTAGCCTCAGCTTAGCAATGGCATGAACAAAGTAAAACTTCCAAGAAATGCTTCAAACTTGCAAAATAACCATCATCAAGGAGTGCGCATCCCTTCAAAGAGCCCTAGTTACAAAAAATAGCAGACATAATGAAATTATCCCAAGAGTTGATGTCTAAAAATGAAGTGAGGAGATTGTATTTATACTTTTCACACTCAATTTTACAAAAATAATTAAAATCCAGGCCGACATGCCTTTTTAAAATGTCAACTTAAAATTAAAACAAAAATAACATAAAATAATCAAAGTAGTGGGTAAATTGGGGTGTTTTCCCCAGACTTGACCCACACATGACTAAAAAGGCTAAAAATGAGCAAATCAGACTGAAATGAAGGCAAGACTTCATAGGGGGGTCGTCATGCCCCAACTTACCCCAATAGTGATGAACAACCCTCAACGCCCCCCCTTTTATCAAGCATACAGTCTTCCAAGAAGGATGATATCATCCTCTACAGAGGGGCCCAAAGAGAGGTCACTAGTGAGCTAGAGGGCCAGGAGGGTGCTGTAGGTGATCTGAAGGATAAATATGCACCTCGGTGCTGAAGAATATGCCACTAGAGTGATAGAACAAGGTCGGGGTCATATGACCTAGTGATCCACCCCTGGAAGCCCCAGACACCAACCTCAGGGTTTCAAACCCTTTCATGAGGAAGTCAACCATGCCACTAAGCCATATTACTTCCAAAGGAGAAACCAAAGGGTCTGTTCATAACCCCTACCTCAGAATAAGTTGGATAAACACCCCTCCTGCTTAGAAAAAAGACACCCTCTCCCTGGGGCACCTCTACAGGTGCGCTGGTGCTAGTACCAGCGTAACACTAGCTCTAACTGCGGGATGAGTACTCCTCTTGAGGGTGCTCAAGAATCCAAGAATCATCTGGGTACCTGTAGACCAACACACATATCAAATAATAAAGGACATCAAACTACCATGAGGCAGACATTTCTGTCCTGCCTTGCTCATTATAAAATATAAAGTAAATGCATAAAACAATGACTAATCTATGTAGATATGAAGCACGCCAAATGCAATGCATGGGTAACCGTATATGCCTAACTAAACCTACCTATGCTAAACATATAAATCATAAAAGGTTAAGTAAAATCATACCACCAATGTAACCATTTGAGTAAGCAATTCATACATGGTGCTTTACCTTTGTCTTTAGAATGAATCCATGATAGGATCTCATTTACCATGAAGCAAATACATACCAGAGTCTCCATCATGATAGGAGAGGAGGATTGGATGGTTACGGGGACCTGGAATATTTGATATTGCTTCCACGGAGAAGGGTTGCTTTCACAAGCTCCATTTATCCAAGCTTCTACCGGGCTAATGTATGGGCCATCTTCATCACATACTGGCATTGAGAAAAAATTTTGCTTGAAAATTTCTTGATCGTCAATTTGAGAGAGCATTGGTGGAGGCGGGCCTTGCAAATATTCATATATCAACTGCAACCTATTTGGACAATCCTTTGGAAATACATGCATATTGTTCCTCTCCATAATTAACATGTTAGTAACCCTAATGATCTTTACCATTTTGACATTGTCAGCCACATAATTCAAGCTTTCACATTTCAAACGAAAAGATAAACAATAGAAATCAGGACAATGTGAAAAGAAAATCATACCTGTCCACATACCTGTATTACCTTTACTGGAAAGCCTTGTTGACCACTTACCGATACTGGACAGAAAGGGCTAAACATTTATTGTAGAAATTTGTGGGCTAGGGTGCACCATGAACTGAGAAGTAATAAAGAAACTCTACATATGGAAATGTTCAAAAGGAATCCCATCTTGCACCACTGCATCATTTAGAAAAGAAAAAGGATTGATCCATTCTTCATCGAGGGTAGAGCAAGCTTCTTCACGCATATATATGCTCGGGAGACGGTCTATCACAGTGCTACAAGGCTTTAACGAATCGTACATCGACAGGCCAATGAACTCCCAATAATCATCGTTTTTTGTATACTTGTACCTTTCTTCCAAGAGAGCCAACATATCATAAGAAACCATAACTTGAGGATATGGAGCACTTACCATTTCTATATATTCGTCAATTTCTTCAACTAAGGCCTCTTGTTCTTCATCTTCAGTAATTACTTCATTTTCCTGGTCTTGAACAATGTTTTCTTCAAGCAAACCTTCTGAGTATTGATCTTCATGGATTTCTTTACTGAACAAGTTCCTGGCATCTTCAACACAAACCATCCATCTATCACGGTGCTCAGGATTCCAGTAACTACACAAGGTTTCTATCAATTCCGCGAGTGATAATATTGTTGCTTTTTCTAGGCCCACGAACCAAGCAAGGGGCTTTCCTCCCAGGTGATGAACAAATGATCTCATGTAAACACTTTCTTCCTTCTTAATGATGTTTTCTGCAGCCATTGTCATGAACCATTCAACATGGTTTCAGGCCTTACCATGATTGCACTTGAATGGATGCCAAAATATCTCTGGTAACTCATCCGAACGCCCTGGAAAGTTTGGCAAATCAAGAGGAGCAAAAGCTATTTTCTTTTCTGCATCTGTCGGATTATCAGGATCCCTGAATTCAAATGGAATATCCTCTCTGTGAGAAGATGCCATGTCATATGGTTTCCTTGTTGGATTCTCCAGGAGAGACCTGCCAAGTTAGCTCAACAAATCTCACCAAAGTACCAAAAACAAGAGTGTACCTGAGACAATGGTGATTGGGTTCTAAATCGCTTATCAACCAGTGGAGTCACTTTGAAAGAATGGAGTCACCAGGTAAGATTTGCAAGATTAGTCTTCAATAGATATTTCAAAATACCAATCAAAGACTTACCTCAATTTTCTTACCGAATGTTGTTTTTCCAAGGGTGTGAATGAATCCAGATAAATCACTTCAATCTTTGAAACGTCCCCAGCAACGACGCCAAAATTGTTACCAGGTAAATTAGTAGGGCTAATTCCCAGTAAGCAAAAAGAAGAACAGTGACCCAATGTCACCTCGGTCACAGTCCTAACTTCTTCGGAAGAGAATAACCTCCAAGGAGAAGTATCATTATGGAACCCTGTAGAACACTGTTACAACCAAAAGACTATGTTCTCTATGCAATCAACAGTTAGACCAGTGCCTAGATGGAGTCAAAATGAAGATAGGTTAAATTAATCAACCAATATTATTAAGTGCAACTTAGTCAAAGTATAATAAATCGCCAAAGTGTGCTTAGATTAACCAAAGATAGTTCCTCAACATATATATTCAATGAAAGCCTAAGATCAATCCAAGACCAAATAAAATCAGCTACTACCATTTAAGAGCATTAACTCACTTATATCAACAAGTCATAAGCAAATATCATAGCAATGAATAACCAATGAGGATAACAAAATCACAAAACTTTGAGGTTATAACTATTACTAATGAAATACAAGAGTTCTCTATGAAGATCATTCACCATAGATTATTCAATTCAAGAATTAATTCACTTGTAAACAGATCAAAAATACCAATCCCAATCAAAGTAATTCCATTGAAAGTAGAGTCCAAAGATCCATGTAAGTACAAATATCAGTCCAAATCAGTTTAACATTCAATATCATAGTGTGTGGTAATCATAAAACTATTGATAACCAACCACCAACCACTTTGGAGAAAACTTGGTCACAAAAACAAAGATATTCAATGGTATATATCAGCAGTAGAAGACCTTGTCAAACACTAATCTAACCAAACAAAACCAAGATTGAAATGTATGTTAAAGAATTCTTTTCTACACCTGCTATAGGTATCTTTCATAGGTATATCAACACAGTAAATTACCTTAAGCATGCACAGAAAAATGATAAAAGGTAAAGGACTTAACTTCCAAGAAGTATGCGAAAAGGCGTCAAAATCAAATCTCAGTTTTTAGAGTATAAAATTATCAAGAAGTAGGAATCTTCAAGATGCAAACAAGACAAAGATAAATTCATAATTTAGTAATCGAAATACTAATTTAAATTTGTTTAATTTGTGTGTGTGACAGGTGATGGGAGGTAGTCAGGGTTTAACGCACAGGGTTTGCAATATTGCAGACCTATGTGAAGGTGAAATAAGGGTTCAGATAGGGCAGCAAAGGAGGTGGCGAAGGGAGATGGGAGGAGTGAAGAAGGAAATATGGAGGAAGGGTGGAATGACAAGGAGGATGGGATAGTTTGGTAGCTAGGAGGGAAGATGGGAAAATGGGAGGAAGAATGGAAAGGGAAGGAGATAGGGATGGTAGGCAACGAAGGGAGGTCGAGTGGTGAAGGAAGTGCTGCGAAGAGAGAGGCCTGCCAAGGAAGTCGTTGGGGTAGCTTAGAGAGGTAGGAATTTTTGGTCTGCATTTTAGGTATTTTACACAGTAAATCAGACTTTAAAATTTGTAAAAAGATGCATACATTTAACGTGGTAAAATTACAACTAACTCAGAAAATCAAGTAATCGAAGCTAATATATACAAATAGACAAAACTCATAAATTAGGTTTTTTTTGGGGAGTTTTTGATAATTTTGGGATTTTTAGTGCTCCTAAAATTTCTCCATAGGGTTTTCAGGGATAAATAGGGCAGGCCAAAATTATAGGAGGAAGGGCCGAAATTTTAGGGAGGCCAAAAAATGCAAAAAAATAAATTTTAAATTTTTAGGGTTTTTATCATAAAATTGTAGACCTAATTCTAATCCTAATTCTACCATGAAAAATGAAAATTTTCACCCTAAATAATAATTACAAATGTACAAAACTCATATTTTAGGTCAAAAAGTAGTTGAACAACCTAGGGTTTCAAAAGAAAACTACCTATCCAACCCTAGGGCATCAATGAGAGGAGTTACCCTTCATGAGATGGTACTTGGCAAGCTTGGCAACTAGGGCTGACCTCAACAATCACTAGAATTCGTTGAGGAAACCTAGCCTTAGCAAGACTTGAGTACCTAAAGCTCATGCTTGAATGCAAAGGTGACCAAAGACAAAAATGACACGCTAATCAAGACAAAATGAAGCAACAATGGCTTCCATTCAACCCTAACAAGCATCCCTTTCATACAATTTGACAGAGAGAGATCAAACAAAAAGTATAGATACCTCTATGTGCATGTGTTTAGCAAACAATTCTAGCCTCACCTTAGAAATGGCATGAACAAAAGTAAAACTTCCAAGAAATGCTTCAAACTTGTAAAATAACCATCATCAAGGAGTGCGCATCCCTTCAAAGAGCCCTAGTTAGGGCAAATAGTAGACATAATGAAATTATCCCAAGAGTTGATGTCTAAAAATGAAGTGAGGAGATTGTATTTATACTTTTCACACTTACTTTTACAAAAATAATTAAAATCCAAACCGACATGCCTTTTTAAAATGTCAATTTGAATTTAGAAATGTCAACTTAAAATTAAAACAAATTAATATAAAATAATTAAAGTAGTGGATAAATTGGGGTGTTTTCCCCAGACTTGAACCACGCATGACTAAAAAGGATAAAAATGAGCAAATCAGAATGAACTAAAGGCCAAACTGCATAGGGGGGTCATCATGCCCCAACTAACCCCAACAGTGATGAAAAACCCTCAATGCCCCCCCCTTTTATTTAGCATACAGTTTGCCAAGAAGGATGGCATCATCCTCTTTAGAGGGGCTTAGAGAGAGGGCGTTAGTGAGCTGGAGGGCCAGGAGGGTGTTGTAGGTGCTTTGAAGGATAAATATGCACCTCAGTGCTGAAGAATCTGCCACTGGAGTGATAGAAAAAGGTCGGGGTCATGTGACCCAGTGATCCACCCTTGGAAGCCCCAGACACCAACCTCAGGGTTTCAAACCCTTTAATGAGGCAGTCAACAATGCCACTAATCCATAGTACTTCCAAAGGAGAAACTGTTGGCTTGGTTTTGCAACCAAGCTTTGTGCAATGGGAACCTATCAACAATGTGATAGCAGTTTCAATATTGAAAGCAAAAACAATTATAAATTAAATCTAAATCTAAACTAGCATGTGCATATAACAAATAATTTTTTCAAAAACGATTCAAGAACAAGAAATAGAAGAATAAGTATTTTGTATTAAGATACCTCAAATGGCGAGGATTTGTGTTGAGCAACTCCCAAGGTGAGTAGCTCCAAGCTCCAAAGGTCTCTTCTCCAAGATGCTGAAAATGGCCAAAAGTCTCATGAGAGATTTTGACAGCGTGAGGATATGATGATGGATGGATGGAAAGTGAGGAGCCCCTACCACCTTTTTATAGTTTTTGGTGGTGGGAAATACCATTATGGTTTTGAGGAAACCAATGGTATTGACCAACATGGTTTAGGTACATTTTCTCTCCTTTTTTATTTTTTGAATTTTTTGAATATTTTTATTCCCTTTTTAATATTTTTGGGAATTTTGGACCCTTTTTGAGGGTTTTTTATGCTATTTGAGGAAAAATATTCATTTTGAGGGGAAAAGGGGGTGTATTATGGTCTTTTGGTGACCTTTTGATGGCTTTAGAGGCTCAAATGGTGGAAAAGTGGACAAATGGGTCATGTGAATAAGGAAATGAGCTAGTCAGCACTTTTTGGGTGTTAACAGATTGCCCCCTGATGTGTGAGGGTAGGAGCTCATCGTATGGCCGATAGACATCATAGTTCTTTTGTCTTTTTCCTGGGGCTTGGGGAAGAGAAGAGAGAGGCTGGAGACTGGATCCACGCGCCCTTGGAAGCTGCAAAACAAACAATATTACATGGCCTCAATATGAATGAGGAATAATCTCTGATAATGGACGAGGCGGGCATACCCATGCTCGTATCAAGACATATACATAACAATTAGTCCCAAGAAGGGGGACCTAAATAAAAAACCTGCTGGTACATCATGATGGTCCAAAGGGGACATTATTTTGGGATGTACTCATGATCATAACATGACTGATCTCAATAACTGATACATTGGAATAAAGCGTCAACCGTTTTGAACAAGGTGTCAGAAGGGTTGATGAACTACTGAATCTTGAAGGTGTCCAGCATCTGTAGGGACTCAATGACTCTGAGTCAACTCTGAGGAGTGTATGTAACTGTATACTCAAGGGAGTATAAAACTGGGGTACATCTGAATACTATCGCCATGCGCAACCCGGATATCTATAGAAAAAATGTAACTGGTTGTTTCCATAGGTAGACTCTCAAATGTGGAAGAGTCAGGTGGTATCCGGGGTCTTCAACAAATAACTGAATGGACCAATACCCTGTGTGAGTCTCAACGATGTGATCAAGGTGTTGAAGTCGAGCATGTGAGAAACAACCATTTGGAGAGGCACTGAGGACTCTTCTCGAAATGATTCGTAGGCACTCATCATAAATGGTGATGAGTCCAAGACACAGGGACCTCTAGGTCTATCCTCTAGAATAAATTTGGGTGTCGTCGACAGAGGGAGACCAGCAACTAACAAGGCAATGATGTTTCCTTGATAGGAGCACAAGGTGTAGAATTGAAGTGTGGTTGTACTGATGGTAGGACTGACATACTTGTGGGGATGGGAAGTAATTGGGGTCATAGAGTGGGTAGACTCAAACTTCCTTTGTTCAGAGCATGATGACATGGTTGACCTGGCAGCGTAGGGAACTGACTTGTAGGTGCGGGGATCATAGCTTTTAAGGACTAAAGGGTATGTATTAACTCTGGGGGGGGACAACCTGATGGGTGCTGTCGAGGGATTCTCAGGGTGACATACTGCAGAATACTCTGAACAAAGGCAACCAAAATGCGGAAGCTGCCATATGAGCAGATGTGATCTGTTGTGGCGTCGAGAAGCACCATTGGGTCCTTCTTCGTAGTTTTAATGAGCTCCATGAAGGGATAAAAGTGTGCTCTGAAATGGTACTGTCCTGTGGATTTTGTGAGCTCAGGACTGTTCGTGCTCATGGGTGCTTTCATTTTTAAGGAGTCTGAAAACGATAAGAAGACTCTGTAGTGGTTGTGAGTACCGTCCTGTGGGTTTTTACGAGCCTAGGATGGTGATTGCTAGTGGTCACTTTCATGTTTAGAGAGTCTGAAAGTGGTAAGTGGACTCCATTGGTGTTCTTTTTCGTAAGTTAGTCTCCAAGGCCCAAGAAAGCATAAAATGATGCAAATGGAGAACTCTTCTAGCTGATGTGACTAGAGTATTCCTTTTTCATAATTAGTCTACAAGGTCTGGAAAATGGGTAAACTTATACCATGTAGATGCCCTTTCAGATACGTTTAGCGAGCATGAAAGGAAGCAAGGTTGCTCGGTGATCTTTTCATTGTTTTAGGAGTCAGAAAAGAGCTTAACAGAAACTCTCTAAGTGCCTTTTTTGTAAAAAGAATTGCTCGGCCCGAAAAAGAGGTAAAACTATACCGAACAAAAAGGGATTGATGAGAGCAAGAAAAGGTCTCAAGCATCGTCATGAGTGCAAAATACTGAATCCGGTGACATAAAGATTGTCAAAAAGGGGGCAACGACCAATGTGGCATGCAAACCGAGGTGATGAGTGGCATTTTGAAAAAATGCCCAAAAATTATGGGGTGAGAGCGAGAAATAATCTCAAGCATCATCACGAGCGCGGAAAACTGAATCCAACGATATCACACTTGTCAAAAATGGACGACGGTCGATGTGGCACGCAAACTGAGGCGACGAGGGGGCATGGAAAAAATGCCCAAAAAATATGGAGGTGAGAGCGAGAAATGATCTCAAGCGTCATCACGAGCACGTAAAACTGAATCCGGCGATATGAGACTCGTAAAAAATGGAGGACGGTCGATGTGGCACACAAATCTAGGCGATAAGTGGCATTTTGAAAAAATGCCCGAAAATTATGGGTGTGAGAGCGAGAAATGGTCTCAAGCATCATCACGGGCATGGAAATATGAATCCTGCTGTGCAAATGGTGTGAAAAACGGAGGTCATAAGGACTCCGGAATGGTCAAAGGAAATAACTAGGTTAAAAAATGGCTACAAATGAAGGTGACCCCACCAAGCCAAGGATGTAGTGGTGGGGAGAAATGATGACCCGCGGGGGTGAAATACTATGTGTATCAAATCAACTCAAATATACAAGTGACACGTGACCTCAAAAATGGTTGAGATCACGTATGTGAAAAAGTGAGCAAGGTTAATGACCTGCCCCCATATGATGTGCATGGGGTTTGTGATTGTGGATCACATATGTGTTGGTTTGAAGGATGAGCTCATTGAGGTGTTGAGATAGAGGTGATGGGGTAGGGTCAAAATAATTGATCATGCCCCCTATCCCAGGTTCGAGGTAATCTATTATGTCCTCAAACTCAGAGGTGTCAATGCGGTGCATATGTTGTCTTAGAGAGGGATCAAGAGGGCATTGACCAACTACTGGAGGGGGGGTGTACCATGAGACTGTGGGCCGTGGTGGCATACTGAAGTGATGATATGATGATGGGGGATTCCCCTTCTGGGGTGGATTCCCCCAGTATCTCCAAGGAGAATCACGATGATGATGAGTAGGCAAGGTTTTGTGCCTGCCCCCATGTTGTGGACATGTGGTTTCCTTGTCGATTTGAAAGGGTTGAATATGTGTGTCAAAGGGATCAATGGAAGGGGCCGACCGGATAGAGGGGTATCCAGTGGAAATAATGTAAATGGTTTTAATTTATTCCGAGGAGGAAGATGGTGGGGGATGAATTTCCTCAATGAGAAGAGGGAATATCTCTAGGTCGACGTTATTCAACTCGTACAATGCTGCTATGTAATCTGGGAGATCGGGGCAATGATGTGAATAATGGCCGTAGATTCCGCATATTGCACAAGGATAGTTTGTGCGCAATGATTTATCATGAGGTTGAGGGGGGAGTTCTAGTTTGACTACTGGAACGTTGGTGTCATCATCCAACATATTCATGTGTTCTTGAAGTGCTGGTAACTGTGGACATTGATGGGTGGCATGGCCTATGTCATCGCACAAAGAGCACTTGGGGGGTATGCGGTTTGTTGGGGGATTCTTCGCCAACTTGGGGGTCGCTGGGGGGGTGCGAGTTGTGGGTCCAGTGGTGTAGGTTTGTGGAAATCTGCCCCCAGTGTTTCGAAGTGGTGGGGGAGTATAATTGGATGTTGATGCGGTGGCCGCTGTTGGAGGTGGTTGATTCTGGATGTTTGCTACACCAGGGGGTGGACGGTTAGAAGTATTGATGGGTTGCACCGATTGTAAAATGACATTCGGTGTCGGAGGAGAGGTTGGGGCAGGTAGGTACCACACAAGTAGTCCTAATGTTAATCCTGGGAGATTAAGTGTAGCCATGACTGGTGTGCTGATGGCACCTAAAGGGGGAAATAAGAATGGGATAGTATGAATTGGTGTGGCTCCTACATGAGTTGGCACTAAGGGTGGTTGTGGGAGTAAAGGGGTGTTAACACCCAAAAAGTGCTCACTAGCTCATTTCCCTATTCACATGACCCATTTATCCACTTTTTCACCATCAAAAGCCTCTGAAACCAACAAAAGGTCACCAAAAGACCTAAGTACACCCCTTTTTCCATTAAAAAAGATTATTTTTCCAAGAAAATCATAAAAAACCCTCAAAAAGGGTCCAAATTCCCAAAAATATTAAAAAGGGAATTAAAATATTATTTTTATTCAAAAAAGGAAAAAGGAGGGAAAAGTACCTAAACCATGTTGGTCAATACCATTTGGTTTCCACAAAACCACAAATGGTATTTCCCACCACCAAAACCTATAAAAAGGTGGTAGGGGCTCCTCATTTCACATCCATCCATTATCTCATCCTTATGCTGCTGAAATCTCCCTTGAGCATTTTAGCCATTGCAAACCACATTGGAGAAGAGACCATTGGAGATTGGAGTTGCTCATCCTTGGAGCTATTCAACCTCACCATTAGAGGTATTAATTCCGCAAGCACTTGCTTGCACCATTCTTTCAATACAAATTCTTTATTTTATATGTTCTTGTTCTTGATTTTAAATTATTTTTGTTATTTGTTTAATATCTTTGCTTAGATCCATGAATAGTCTTGTTTAATTAGTTTATTGTTATTTATTTCCATTGAAACTGCTGCTACTAGTTAGCAGGTGCCCATAGCACTAAGCCTGGTTGCAAAACCGGGCCAACAGTTTTTGGCGACTCCGCTTTGGTTTGAACTATAGATCTCTAGTTTTGCCTTTAATCTTAGTTTTTTATGAGTTTTTAACCTTTAGATCCATAGATCTGCCATCTTAGACAGCAGATCCATTGCTGCTCTGAGTTTTGGCCCCATTAACAGCCCAAAATTTTCAATTTTCGGGTTCGTTTCTCGGTTTCCGTGCACGACTTCCGCCTCGCGGTTTTTTGCCAGACAGTCGCGCGGTCCATCGCGACTTTTCTGCGTTTTTTCCGCGCGGTCCATCGCGGCTTTTTGCCAGAGAGTCGCGCGGTCCATCGCGACTTTTCTGCGTTTTTCTGCGCTGCCCATCGCGACTGTGCGGTTAAAACCCGCGCGGTCCATCGCGACTGTGCGACCAAAACCCGCGCGGTCCATCGCGACTGTGCGACCAAAACCCGCGCGGTCCATCGCGACTGTGCGACCAAAACCCGCGCGGTCCATCGCGGCTATGCGTCCAAAACCCGCGCGGCTGAATTTTTCATTCGGCCATCCCGATTTTGAAATTTTTTTTTTACTGTACTTTCTGCCCATAGCACATTTTTTACAGTATTAAATCCTGCATATTTTACAGCTTTGAAAAAAATTTTACTATTTAAAAAGTGCATATCTAGAAATCTTTTTAAAAATTTTCAAGAAAGTGAAAGAAAGACTCATTTTGCATTTTCATCTAGATTCGAATTTTTTCTTGTTTACTTCTTTAAAATCTTGCCCTTAGCAATTTTCCTGAACGAAGAAATCCATTTATTTCTTTTAAAAAGAAGTCTATTATTTGCTTTCATAAATCCAAAAAATCCATTATTTTTTGAGTTATTTTTTGAAAAGCATTTAAATTCCTTTTAGTGAAAAGTCATAAATATTTGCTTTTTATTTTCGAAAAATCCTTTATTTTTTGAAAATTTCCTGTAAAGCATTTAATTTTTTCAAGTTCAGTTTACAACACCTCACGTGCACTCACACGATCACTTAATTGAACTAAGCCTTAAAACGTACCCTAATTTGAACACACTTTTAACCCCACTTGGGGAACACTAAAAGAATTCTTGTAGCTAGGTAGTATTGGGGGGATAGGTGTTCCAATAACACCCCTCAGTTCTTACATCTGAGACATAGAAGTTGTCCAATTAGGGAGCTAAAATCTCTTAGTACTTTTTGGCGCGGTCACAACCGGTTTGTGGGAAGGCCTCTCCCTTAGGAGGGTTGAAGTCGTGAGGATGGTTCCGGAAGCCTGAGTGGAATACCGAAATCCATTCAGTAACCGAAGGGCTACCATTCGCAGTTCTCGGGATATCGCTGTATTGGGATATTGCGATCAAAGGACCAAACGGCAGATTTACCTTTTCTCGACGCGTCATGAACGGAGTATCCTAGTAGCCTGTCTTTAGGATTGATTACCCGGTGTCCCTCCCGGTAGGGGGATATCTAGCCGTTGTCTCAACATTCATATTGTCTGACTTGGATTTCATCACCTTGCAGAGGATATCGTCTGTTTGAGTCACAATACTTTTAGATTAGGTGTTTGCATGATTTCAACCTACCTGTGGTCTAGTTACACCTATTTTTTCTAGGAGCCGTTTGCATGTTGGTATTCTGACCAGTTGTTGCATTCCTCCACTTATTGTAGCACAGCTGCTAGAATAAGTGCCTTTTTTGAGGATTGATTTTTTGGCCTGAGAGCCTTCTTTTTTCACTCCCCTTCTTGCACCCTTGGTTGCATTAGGGTTTTGAGTCTTTTATATATATATCACCACCTGATACTTAAACATATTTTTTACCCAAACACATTTTCTCACCATTGAGAATTTTAGACGCTCTCGTCGTTTACAGGGCGAACTCCCAGAGTTTAGTCCACTTGGCTCTCCACGTCACGAACGCAGAGCCTTATCCCTTGATTCGACACATCGTCAATCAATTAGACAGTCATCCGATTCTGACATACCTCACTTCACCTTTGATTTGGAGGTAGAATCCGAAAACCCCACAGAGTTACCACCAACCACCATTATGTCTGGAACACCATTTGATCCACTATTTACAACTACCATAGGTCAAACATCCGCAGACCCTTCTGCTGTAGTATCATCCACGGCAACAACTACCCCCCTGGGTATGCCCAATATGGGTAACACTCCACATTTAGGAATGCCTAACACAGGGCCACCACCTGTCATGGGTATACCCAACATGGGGGTCATACCCCCTTTGGTTTCTACAAACCCCATCCCAGGAATCCCTAGTACGATTCCCAACCCAAGTGCAACCCATGTTGCACTTGGGAGTGCTATCCCAGGAATCCCTGGTGCAATTCCTAACCCAAGTGTAACCCATGTTGCACTTGGAAGCGCTAACCCATACCATCCCACACCTATGGGAGGGCACATACCTTCCATACCTAGCGTACCTTTAGGCGCTAATGGACCCCTACACCATACCACAATGGCTAGGCATGTCCCCGCCCCAGTTACCACACCTGCTAGCCTACCATACATGGTGAGTCTGAACCTGCCAGACTTAGCTAGGCTAACAAATGACCCCATCAGACATGATCCTGCGTGGCCCCATATGCCCACCAAACTTCCCTCTGACATCCCTAAGTTTGAGGGTAAGGCAGGGGAAGACCCCCAGAACCATGTCATGTCCTTCCATTTATGGTGTTCATCCAACTCCATAGTGGACGACTCAATCCGCCTCCGGCTTTTACAATGCACCTTCACTGGCTCCGCAGCCAAATGGTATATCGAGCAGCCCCATGGGACGCATGCCACATTTACCTCCCTTGCCTCGACTTTCCTACAATTCTTCCAATTACCTGTCCGCTACGATGCGGGCGTCGAGATCCTACTGTCTTGCAGACAGAATACGGCCACCCACATCACGGACCACATTCATGAGTGGCGTCGCCGCCGAAGCCTCTGCAAAATCAAATTAGACGACCGTATCTTCTTAGATTGGTTCCTAAAATCCCTCCTCCCTCTCATTGCGAAGGATGTGGCATCTGAAAGACCCCAGTCTGAAGAGGAGGCCATCCTCAAGGCCCAACAGTTTGATCTCATATACGCCCAATCAGGTTATCTATACACAATCATACCTGACGCCCCACGAGGTGACTCTTCACGTGGTGACGCACCGGGGGCATCACATGCCGCTGATGGCATCATTGGCCAAATCACCCCGCAACCTAAACCTTTCAGCATGGTGAGCACCATGCCCGCCCCAGACCTCTCTAGGGCTACATCCAGTTCCGGAGCAACAACTTCTTATGCTCCAACAAACCAGACCCATCACATTCATGGACCCTCTTGTCCACAACATTGTTATGGGCAAACGCCATCAGCGTATGTACCTCCTACATACTATGCTCAACCTACTACACAGAACCCCATTCAGTTCTCACCACAACCGTTGCAGTACAACATCCAATAGCTCAGGGGTACCAACAACCCCAACAGGCAGCTGGACCACCTCAAGCTCCACCTGTATACTACCCACCGCAACCTGCTCACGCACCTGTGGCTCCCCAGAATCCCCCCAATGCTCAAGGGCATGTGTACGCACAACAACATTAGCCCCAATACCAAAATAACCAACGCAACCAGGGTGGGCAACCAAACCGAGGAAGAGGACGTAACCGTGGAAACAACCAAAACCATAACCAAGCTCCACAACCTACCCATCCTCCGCAAAACAATAACGCGGCGCCTGCTCATCAGAATCCTGATCGGCCACCTAAGCCAGCCAAAAATGCTAATTTACGAACAAACCATCCATGTTCTATTTGCGGTGTCTATGGCCACTATACCCACGCTTGCCCACATCTGGAGCGAGCTCGACAACTATGGACAGATGACGCCCATCATCAAGGGCAGGCGGCTCCTCAACCGCCACCCAACCCTCCACCACCTCAACATCAACCTTTGGTGCTGCAAAACCCCTTTCCAAACCAGGGTGTAGTGAACACTCATCCGTTAGCCCCCCCTCAGGGAAACGTGCCACCACAACAGATCACTTATGCAGCCCTTGATCAACCCATGTTCGATTCAGGTACTCACCATTTGTTGATGATGTCGACTGCCGCTGCCAACCTCCAAACCCGTCGGAACCAATATGGCTCCACCTCTGAAGCCCCTCCCACCGACAAAAACACTAACGTTAATCCCACAGATCAAACGTTACGTATACCTCCGACTCCACTTGATGGTGCTTCTAAAGCACCTCACTTCCCACTTCGTCGCATCAACAGTAATCCCAATGCTCGCGCTACGTCGAATTACAACATCGTAGATGACTTAGCCCAGTCTCCTGCAGCCATGTCTGCTTTAGAGGTTTTGAAGAACTGTCCTTCGCAGCGCAAAACTTTGCTCTCTGCCATCGGCGCCATAGACCCCAATGATTCACAGCCGATCGCATTCGATTTAGACCAGTCTGAACCACGCCTGCCGTCCTCTTTAGCATTCCAAGTTTCCATTTCTGTTCGGAATCTTGTCATCCATCGGTGCATTATCGATGAAGGGGCCTCCACATGCGTCATGTCCACATTCATTTGGCAAAAGTTGGGATCCCCTACTCTCCAGCAGTCCACCACTGCATTACGAGCTTATGACGGCCGTTCGGCTCAACCCCAAGGTCTTTTAGCCAATGTCCCTGTCCAGCTGGCGGGTAAAACCGTGCTCATTGACATTGAGGTCATCAATGCCCAACTAGACTATAACCTTTTACTTGGTCGCAGCTACATGTACGCCATGCGGGCTGTTGCCTCATCCGTATTTCGCACCATGCAGTTCCCCCATGAGGGACGCGTGGTCAAGGTCGACCAGCTCACCTATTACGATCCCAAGGCCCCTGCCACACCTGAAAATGTTCTCCCCATGGTTGAACAACCTATTTGTGGTGCAACTACCTCATTCATTTCCTCAGTAGGACCCGGACTTTACTCCGAGGCGCCGATGACCTCTACATTCCAGGCCATTCCACCACCGTCACCGGAGACCCACGTCGCAAACCTCTGTACTCTTTCACAGAATACACAACAACCCGGTAATCAACCACCTTTGTTCCCTAAACCACCATTGGTCCCTAGTCACATTGGGGTTACACCCATCCACACAATCCCCTTTCTATTTCCTCCTTCAGGTGTAGTAAGCGCTCCGGTTATGGCTACCCTTAGTCTACCCGGGTTAACATTGGGATTACCCGTGTGGTATATTTCGCCTCCAGTTCCACCGCCGACACCAAATGTCATCCTGCAACCAGTGCAACCCATTGTTACTTCTACCCAACCACCTCCCGGTATCACTACTCCTTCGTCATCGACGAATCCCCCTCCACTCATCAGGCCCACTGGGGGCAGAGGCCCACAACCATACACTGCGGTACCCCCACCCAAGGCAGTTAAACCTCCCCCCGTATTCCGTGCTCCTCCAAAATGCTCGCTGTGTGATGAGTTAGGCCATCCAACCCATCAGTGTCCACAGTTACCTGCATTGCAGGAACACATGCAAATGTTGGACGACGACCCCAACATCCCGGTGGTCAAACTAGATCCAAACCCTATGCCTCGTGATAAATCACTGCGTACCAACCACCCATGTGCGATATGTGGTATTTACGGCCACTACTCCCACAACTGTCCTGACATCCCAGATTACAGAGCAGCTCTCTACGAGATGAACAATTTGGACCTAGAGACGGCACCCCCTACTATCGAGGAGATCTACCCTCCCACATCATCCTCATCCGGAGAGATTAACACCATCTACATGATCTCTTCGACTACCACTACCTCATCACTCGATTTGACCACTCAAAGCTCCTGCAATGATGAAGAGGTTCTCGAGACTCCTACTCCCTTTGATTATCCCAGGGAAGACATGCACCATCGTCCATACTTCCTCCCGGAAGAGACTTCATCCACCACCGCTACCCAATCCGCGGTTGAGTCCAAGGTTTTCCTTCCAACTAAGATCGACTGGTTAACGGATCCCATGGCTGATATTTCTCCCGTCATCCACATTGACATCTCTGACCCACTTGGTGCCCTTCATACCATCACATTAGGAACCTCCCACAGTGAGCATGAGATCGGAGAATACCAACAACTGTTCCAAGAATTCACTGATGTCTTTACTTGGTTAGATACCGAAATGCCTGGCCTTGACCCTGCCATTTATACGATCTCCACTGGATACCCCTCTGTCCGCTCGGCCCCTTCCATTGATCCCTTTGACACACAGGTTCAACCCTTTCAAATTGACCAGGAAACCACATGTCCACAACATGGGGGCAGGACCAAAATTTTGCCTACTCATCATCATCGTGATCCTCGTCGGAGATACTGGGGGCATCCACCCTACAAAGCGAATCCCCCATCATCATATCATCACTTCAGTATGCCACCACGACCCACAGCCTCATGGTATAACACCCCGCCAGCAGTTGCTCATATCCCTATTGATCTCTCTCTGAGACAACATCTGCACCACATTGACACCTCTGAGTTAGGGGGCATAATAGATTACCTCGACCCCGGGATAGGGGGCATGATCAATCATTTTGAACCTTCCCCATCATCTCTATCTCAACACCTCAATGAGCCCATCGTTCAAACCAACACATATGTGATCCACAATCACAAACCCCATGCACATAGCATGGGGGCAGGTCATTAACCCTGCTCACTTTTTCATATTTGTGATCTCAACCATTTTTGAGGTCACGTGTCACTTGTATATTTCAGTTGATTTGATACACCTAGTATTTTGCCCCCACGGGTCATCATTTCTACCCCCCACTGCATCCTTCGCTTGGTGGGATCACCTTTATTTGTAGCCATTTTTTAACCTAGTTCTTTCCTTTAACCATTCCGGAGTCTTTATGACCTTCGTTTTTCGCACCATTTGCACTGCCGGATTCATATTTCCATGCCTGTGATGATGCTTGAGATCATTTCTCGCTCTCACCAGGACCAATATCAACATTGTGTCCCGACACCTTGTCGCCTCAGTTTGCGTACCACTTTGGCTGCTCTCTGTTTTTGATATATTTGATATCATCGGATTCATTTTTCCGAGCCCGTGATGATGCTTGAGATCATTTCTCGCTGTCACGTCCCGATTGTCAGGGCATTTTTTCCATGCCCCCCTCGTCGCCTCGGTTTGCGTGCCACATCGGACGCTCTCTGTTTTTCGACGTGCCTTATATCGCCGGATTCAGTTTTCCGCGCTCGTGATGATGCTCGAGATCATTTCTCTCTCTCACCTTTAGATTTTTCGGGCATTTTTTTCCATGCCCCCCTCGTCGCCTCGGTTTGCGTGCCACATCGGCCGTTCTCCGTTTTCGACGTGCCTTATATCGCTGGATTCAGTTTTCTGCGCTCGTGATGATGCTCGAGATCATTTCTTGCTCTCACCTTTAGATTTTTTGGGCATTTTTTCCACGCCCCCTCGTCACCTCGGTTTGCGTGCCACATCGGCCGTTCTCCATTTTTCGACAATCCTTATGTCACCGGATCCAGCTTTCCGCACTGATGACGATGCTTGAGACCTTTTCTCGCCCTCAGCAATCCATTTTTGTTCAGTATAATTTTATCCCTTTTTCGGGCCGAGCAACCCCTTTTATGAAAAAGGCACTTAGGGAGTTTCTGTTAAGCTCTTTTCTGACTCCTAAAACAATGAAAAGATCGCCGAGCAATCTTGCTTCCTTTCATGCTCGCTAAAACGTATCTGAAAGGGCGTCTACCTGGTATAAGTTTACCCCTTTTCCGGACCTCGTAGACTAATTACGAAAAAGGTATACTCTAGTCACATCGGCTGGAAGAGTTCTCCATCCGCATCATTTTACGCTTTTTTCGGGCCTTGGAGACTAAACTACGAAAAAGAACACCAATAGAGTCCACTTACCGCTTTCAGACTCTCTAAACAGGAAAGCAACCATGAGCATGGCGCCGTCCTGGGCTCACAAAATCCACAGGACCGTACCATTTCAGAGCACATTTTTATCCCTTCTTGGAGCTCATTAAAACTACGAAGAAGGAATCAATGGTGCCTCTTGGCGCTACAACACATCATGTCTACTCACATAGCAGCTTCCCCATTGTGGTCTCCTTTGTTCAGAGCATGATGACATGGTTGACCTGGCGGCGTAGGGAACTGACTTGTAGGTGTGGGGAACATCTTTTAGGGACTGAAGGGTATGTACTGACTCTGGGGGGGTGAAGCTAATTGGTAGCTGTCGAGGGAGTTTCAGGGTGACATACTGCAGAATACTCTGAACAAAGGCGACCAAAATGGGGAAGCTGCTATGTGAGTAGACATGATGTGTTGTAGCGCCAAGAGGCACCATTGATTCCTTCTTCGTAGTTTTAATGAGCTCCAAGAAGGGATAAAAGTGTGCTCTGAAATGGTACGGTCCTGTGGATTTTGTGAGCCCAGGACGGCACATGCTCATGGTTGCTTTCCTGTTTAGAGAGTCTGAAAGCGGTAAGTGGACTCTATTGGTGTTCTTTTTCGTAGTTTAGTCTCCAAGGCCCGAAAAAGCGTAAAATGATGCGGATGGAGAACTCTTCTAGCCGATGTGACTAGAGTATACCTTTTTCGTAATTAGTCTACGAGGTCCGGAAAAGGGGTAAACTTATACCAGGTAGACGCCCTTTCAGATACGTTTTAGCGAGCATGAAAGGAAGCAAGATTGCTCGGCGATCTTTTCATTGTTTTAGGAGTCAGAAAAGAGCTTAACAGAAACTCCCTAAGTGCCTTTTTCGTAAAAAGGGGTTGCTCGGCCCGAAAAAGGGATAAAATTATACCGAACAAAAATGGATAGATGGGAGCGAGAAAAGGTCTCAAGCGTCATCACGTGTGTGGGATACTGGATCCGGTGACATAAAGATTGTCACAAAGGGGGCTACGGCCGTTGTGGCACGCAAACCTAGGCTATGAGAGGGCATTTTTGAAAAAATGGCCGAAAAAGATGGGCGTGAGAGCGAGAAATGATCTCAAGCATCATCACGAGCACGGAAAAATGAATCCGGCAGTGCAAATGGTGTGAAAAACGGAGGTCATAAGGACTCCGGAATGGTTAAAGGAAAGAACTAGGTTAAAAAATGGCTACAAATAAAGGTGATCCCACCAAGTGAAGGATGCAGTGGGGGGTAGAAATGATGACCCGTGGGGGCAAAATACTAGGTGTATCAAATCAACTGAAATATACAAGTGACACGTGACCTCAAAAATGGTTGAGATCACGAATATGAAAAAGTGAGCAGGGTTAATGACTTGCCCCCATGCTATGTGCATGGGGTTTGTGATTGTGGATCACATATGTGTTGGTTTGAACGATGGGCTCATTGAGGTGTTGAGATAGAGATGATGGGGAAGGTTCAAAATGATTGATCATGCCCCTATCCCGGGGTCGAGGTAAGATTTTATGCCCCCTAACTCAGAGGTGTCAATGCGGTGTAGATGTTGTCTCAGAGAGAGATCAATAGGGCATTGAGCAATTGTTGGCGGGGTGTTATACCATGAGGCTGTGAGTCATGGTGGCATACTGAAGTGATGATATGATGATGGGGGATTCCCTTTGTGGGGTGGATGCCCCCAGTATCTCCAACGAGGATCACGATGATGATGAGTAGGCAAGGTTTTGGACCTGCCCCCATGTTGTGGACATGTGGTTTCCTGGTCGATTTGAAAGGGTTGAACCTGTGTGTCAAAGGGATCAATGGAAGGGGCCGACCGGACAGAGGGGTATCCAGTGGAGATCGTATAAATGGCGGGGTCAAGGCTAGGCATTTCGGTATCTGACCAAGTAAAGACATCAGTGAATTCTTGGAACAGTTGTTGGTATTCTCCGATCTCATGCTCACTGTGGGAGGTTCCTAATGTGATGGTATGAAGGGCACCAAGTGGGTCAGAGATGTCAATGTGGATGACGGGAGAAATATCGGCCATGGGATCCGTTAACCAGTCGATCTTAGTTGGAAGGAAATCCTTGGACTCAACCGCGGATTGGGTAGCGGTGGTGGATGAAGTCTCTTCCGGGAGGAAGTATGGACGATGGTGCATGTCTTCCCCGGGATAATCAAAGGTAGTAGGAGTCTCGAGAACCTCTTCATCATTACGGGAGCTTTGAGTGGTCAAATCGAGTGATGAGGTAGTGGTAGTCGAAGAGATCATGTAGATGGTGTTAATCTCTCCGGATGAGGATGATGCGGGAGGGTAGATCTCCTCGATAGTAGGGGGTGCCGTCTCAAGGTCCAAATTGTTCATCTCGTAGAGAGCTGCTCTTTAATCTGGGATGTCAGGACAGTGATGGGAGTAGTGGCCGTAAATACCGCATATCGCACATGGGTGGTTGGTACGCAGTGATTTATCACGAGGCATGGGGTTTGGATCGAGTTTGACAACCGGGATGTTGGGGTCGTCGTCCAACATTTTCATGTGTTCCTGTAATGCAGGTAACTGTGGACACTGATGGGTTGGATGGCCTAACTCATCACACAACGAGCATTTGGGAAGAGCACGGAACACGGGGGGAGGTTTAACTGCTTTGGGTGGGGGTACCGTAGTGTATGGTTGTGGGCCTCTGCCCCCAGTGGGCCTGATGAGAGGAGGGGGATTCGTCGATGACGAAGGAGTAGTGATACCGGGAGGTGGTTGGGTAGAAGTAACAATGGGTTGCACCGGTTGCAGGATGACATTTGGTGTCGGCGGTGGAAATGGAGGTGAAATATACCACACGGGTAATCCCAATGTTAACCCGGGGAGACTAAGGGTAGCCATAACCGGAGCGCTTACTACGCCCGAAGGAGGGAATAGAAAGGGGATTGTGTGGATGGGTGTAACCCCAATGTGACTAGGGACCAATGGTGGTTTGGGTTTGTGGTGTTGTGGTTCCTTGAGGAGGATCCAACGAACGAGTGTTCGCCACTCCTTGTGTGGGCAAAGGATTCTATAGCACAATGGGTTGTGGTTGAGGAGGTGGCGCTGGTTGTGCCGCGTGCCCTTGGCATTGGGCGTCATTAGACCACAGTTGGCGTGCTTGCCCCAAATGGGGGCAAGTGTGTGTATAATGGTCGTATACCCCACATATGGAACATGGGTGGTTTGTTCATAAATTGGGGTCCCTACCCTGTTTCGGTGGTCAATCAGGGTTTTGGTTGGCGGGGGTAGCGTTGTTGTTGTTTGGAGGATAAGTTTGAGCGATTGGAGGTTGTGGTGCAGCAAGGATTACCTATGGTGGGAAATAAGCCGTTGGGGCTTGTGAGTGAATAGAAGCATGTGTGGCCTGCTGATGGTAATACGTAGGGGGTGCAACTAGAGGTGGACAGGCTGAAGGTGCGTGACCATAACACTGTGGTGGACATGGGGGTCCATGAGTGTGGTGGGGGTGGGCCATGGGAGCATACGAAGTTGTAGCTCCGGAGTGAGATGTGGCCCGCGAAAGATCGGGGTCGTTATTATTGCGCATAATGGAAAATGGTTGGTTGTGGGACGCAATTGGTCCAATGATTCCATCGGCGGTGTGGGATGCCCCCGGTGCGTCAGTCCGAGAGGAATCGCCGTGGGGAGCGTCAAGTAAAATGGTATACAGGTAGCTACATTGGGCTTAGATCAGATCAAACTGCTGGGCTTTTAGAATGGCTTCTTCTTCCCACTGGGGTCGTTCAGAAGCTACATCCTTGGCTATGAGGGGTAGGAGTGATTTGAGAAACCAATCCAAAAATATACGGTCATCCAGTTTTATCTTGCAGAGGCTACGACGCTTGCGCCACTCATGGATATGGTCAGTGATGTGAGTAGCTGTGTTTTGTCTACAAGACAACAATATTTCAACTCCTGCATCATAGCGTACAGGTAGTTGAAAAAACTGAAGGAAAGTGGAGGCGAGGGATGTAAATGTATGGTGGGTCCCATGTGGTTGTTCAATGTACCACTTGGCTGCAGAGCCAGTAAACGTTCGTTGCAACAGTCTTAGTCTAATGGAGTCATCCACTATGGAGTTAGATGAACACCATAGGTGAAATGACATTATGTGGTTTTGGGGATCTTCCCCAGGTTTTCCTTCAAACTTCGGGATGTCCATGGGAAGCTTTGTGGGCATGGGGGGCCAAGTGGGGTCATGTCTAATAGGATCATTAGTTAGTATTTCCAAGTTTGGAAAATTCAAACTTGCCAGAAATGGTAGACTGGCCGAGGGGTGTGATGTAGTGGCTGGGACATAACTGTTAATGGTAGCATTATGTAGT
Organism: Larix kaempferi; assembly: GCA_027924585.1. Taxonomy (NCBI): domain Eukaryota; kingdom Viridiplantae; phylum Streptophyta; class Pinopsida; order Pinales; family Pinaceae; genus Larix; species Larix kaempferi. The sequence continues at coordinate 1,441,166 of BSBM01001409.1, read as the reverse complement.
GGTCCAGTGGCCCCTGAGGGTATGCTAGGTATGGAAGGTATGTGTGCTCCAACCGATGTGGTATGGGAAAGGCCAGCGCTCCCAAGTGCAACATGGGTTGCAGAGGGGTTAGGAATAGTGCCAAGAATTCTTGGGATCTAGGTTGTGGTAATGAGAGGTGGTGTGATTCCTATGTTGGGCATACCCATAATAGGAGGTAGTCCTGTGTTGGGCATACCTAAAGGTGGAGTGGCCCTTATATTAGACATGCCTAAAGGGGTTGTTGTTACCATGGATGGCACAGTAGTAGAAGGGTTTGTGGATGTATCTCCAATAGTACTACTGAAAAGTGTGTCATATTGTGATTCAGCCATGAGGTTGGTTGGTGATATTTCAGTAGGGTTTTCGGATTCAGCCTCAGAATCAGATGTGAAGTGAGGCGTGTTAGAATAGGACGACTGTGTGTTTGGCCGATGACGTGTCGAGTCAAGGGATAAGGCTCTACGTCGATGACGTGTAGAGCCAAGTATACCGAACTGAGGGGGTTCACCCTGAAGACGGCGAGATTATCTTAAATTCTCAATGGTGAGAAATATTTTTAAAAATTTCAGTGTAAGGTGGTGATGTAAAAAACTCGAAACCCTAATGCAACAATGAGTGCAAGAGGGGAGTGAAAAAATAAAGGCTCTCAGGCTAACAACCAACCTCAAAAAGTACTTATTATAGCAGCTGTGCTATAATAAGTGGATGTATGCAACAAAATTGGTTAGAATACCAAAAGTCAAACAGTTTCTAGAAAAAAAGGGTGTTACTAGACCGAAGGTGGGTAATGTATCATGAAAACACCTAACTAGAAGTATTGTGAGTCAACAAACGATATCCTCTGCAAGGTGATGAAATCCAAGTCAGACAATATAGAGTGTTGAATCAACGGCTAGATATCCCCCTGCCGGAAGGGATACCGGGTAGACAATCCTAAAGAGTGGCAACTAGGATACCTCGTTCATGACACGTTCGGTTGGGTGAATCTGTAGTTTGGTTCTATCGTCGTTGTACACCCTCTTGGGTGTACACCGAGAACTTCGAAAGGTATCCTTTGGTTACTGAATGGATTGCGGTATTCCACTCAGACTTCCGGAACCAGTCTGGCTACTTCAACCCTCCTAAGGGAGAGGCCTTCCCGATAAATTGGTTGATAACTGTGTCAAAATTATAAGAGATTTTGGTACCGTAGAGGACAACCACTATGTCTCAAATGTAATAATTGAGGGGTGTTATTGGAACACTTATCCCCTCAATTCTACCTAACTACAAATTTTTTTTAAGTGCTCCCCAAGTGGGGTTAAAAGTTGGTTGAGTTTAAGGTAAATTTTAAGGCTCAGTTTAAATTATGTGGCAAAGTGGGTGCAAGTGTGGTATTTAAACTGAAATTGATTTGCCTCGCTTGGGCGATTGATTACAAATGAAAGAAAAGACGCTTCCAGTTTTGCAAAAAATAAAGGCGTTTTTGAAATGTAAATGCTTGAAAAAACTATTCAAAAATAATGGATCTTTGAAATAATTTGAAGGAAAGCAAATAACATAAATATTTCAAGAAATAAATGGATCTCTTAAAAGTTGCTTGGGCAAAGTATCGAGCAAATAAACAGTAAAACCTTGATCTAAATAAAATGCAGAAAAAAGCTTTCTTTCAAGTACTGAATATTTTTAAAAAGACTTTTAATGGAGCATATATAAATAGTAAAAGATTTAATATGGATGTAAAAATGCAGAAAAATTAATGCTGTAAAATATACTAAATGGGCAGAAAATACAGCAAAAACTATTTTCAAAAAATTGGCCGAATTCAAAAGAATTGCATCGCGGGTTTTGGGAAAACAGCCGCGATGTGCAGCGCGGGTTTCAGCCGCGCAGTCGTGATGTGCAGCATGGGTTTCGACCGCGAAGCCGCGATGTGCAGTGTAGGTTTTGGTCACACAGTCGCGATGTGCAGCGCGGCAAATGGCTGCGAAGCCGCGATGTGCAACGCGTAAAATGGCCGCGAAGCCGCGGCGCGCCGCGCGGAAAAAAGCCACGAGGTCGCGATGAGCCGCGCGACTATCGAGCGAAAAACCACGAGGCGAAAGCCGAAAAACAGACGCCGAAAAACAAACCCGAAAATGGAAACTTCAGGCTGTTAATAGCAATAGAAGGGGCCAAGATCTAGAACAGCAATGGATCTTCTGTCTAGGATGGAAAATCTATGAATAAAAATGATTAAAACTAACAAAAACTAAGATCTAAAGCAAAAAACTGAGATCTAAGAATTCGAAGCCAGTAGAGTCGCCAAAAACTGTTGGCTTGGTTTTGCAACCAAGCTTTGTGCAATGGGCACCTATCAACAATGTGATAGCAGTTTCAATATTGAAAGCAAAAAGAATTATAAATTAAATCTAAATCTAAACTAGCATGTGCATATAACAAATAAATTTTTTAAAAACGATTCAAGAACAAGAAATAGAAGAATAAGTATTTTGTATTAAGATACCTCAAATGGTGAGGATTTGTGTTGAGCAACTCCTAAGGTGAGTAGCTCCAAGCTCCAAAGGTCTCTTCTCCAAAATGCTGAAAATGGCCAAAAGTCTCATGAGAGATTTTGACAGCGTGAGGATAGGATGATGGATGGATGGAAAGTGAGGAGCTCCTACCACCTTTTTATAGTTTTTGGTGGTGGGGAATACCATTATGGTTTTGAGGAAACCAATGGTATTGACCAACATGGTTTAGGTACCTTTTCTCTCCTTTTTCCTTTTTTGAATATTTTTAATATGTTTATTCCATTTTTAATATTTTTGGGAATTCTGGACCCTTTTTGAGGAAAAATATTCATTTTGAGGAGAAAAAGGGGTGTATTATGGTCTTTTGGTGACCTTTTGATGGCTTTAGAGGCTCAAATGGTGGAAAAGTGGACAAATGGGTCATGTGAATAAGGAAATGAGCTAGTTAGCACTTTTTGGGTGTTAACAGAAACCAGAGGGTCTGGTCATAACCCCTACATTAGAATAAGCTGGCTAAACACCCCTCCTGGTTAAAAAAAAGACACCCTCTCTTGTGAGCTCTCAGAATGGATGCCTAATGAAGGCAGCTAGACTAAGAGCCTACTTTAATTATCAACCCGGGCGACATACAAAATTCAGAGGTGCAGGCACTATATGTGCTCTTATAGGATAATCTTGGTCGCGGTTGGGTGTTGGTATCAATGTTTAAGAGTTTGCCTAAGAGAAATCGAATAAACCGGGAAATGATTGCTTAATCTACGAATAAAAAAAAAAACCTATGCTAAGAAGTTCAAGTACTGAAGACAATAAATCTATATCAAATAATCTAAATGCTGAAAACAATCAATATGTTCCTAAGAATTGACTTGCTAAAAAATAGAGAAATTAGACTATGGAAGTGAATACTAAAAACGTAGCAGATCTATTATAAAATAATGAAAGCTGGATCTTTTTATCTAAGAAACAATTACTGTAAATCAAATGCATAAAACTAGGAGTCTGGTCTAACCTATTTAATTGCCAAAACCTAGTTTAGGATACCATTACCTAATGCTATGAAATAATAAGAATTTCAAGAAGTAAATATCATTAATTAACCACAGTATTGAAAGTAAGCAATCTTGACAAGAAACTATAGTAATGAGAGAGTGCATAAGCTTTAAGATTTGAATCACTGTTCAAAAGCAATGCGAGCACATAGGGAAATAGATGTTGAAAGTATGCCTTGGAAGAATGCTGCTACAGGAGTACTGAAACAGTATTACCGAACTACAGAATGCGTTATAAACTACTACGGAATCAGACTAGTCGCATTACTAAATAAATCAAATCGTACTAATTAACACCATTCAAATGCTTTCATATGTAATATAGATTTCAGTCAATGTAAAACACATAATGAAAAATACCTGAACAGTAAGATCTACTGACTTACGTGTTGGAGGGGCCCTCCCCAAACCCGTACTCAGGAGTGGAGAAAACTTATAGATGTCGAATTGAAAGCAACATCAAATTTTCATTTCAAAATAGCAGATTCATAGTTTAACAAAAGTCTGTAACTCAAAGTATCTCGACAGTATAAAAACGTAAAACAATGGTTCTAAAAAATGGCAACAGGATCCTCTCACTAGCCGAGAGGCCCATATATATATATGCCTCTAATGCTTAACCTAACTTCTATGTCTAATTGCTGATTTTGTTTGAACAAGTGTTCTCCTTAGAAATCAGGAAAAAGGCGCTGAGTTTTGCATGAGCTTTCCAGTCCACTGCTTGATCTGCGTAGGTGTCCTTTAGTGTACCTGGACTTGCTCAATGATACTCGATTTTCACATAATTATTTGATTGAACACGCATTTAAACATACAAGAATAATATTTAAAACAAATTCATTAAATAATCAAGGTAAATCATTTCTCCCACAAAACAAGTGTATTTATTCACCCTTTGTTGTGTTTTGTTTGTGGGGAAAGGCTTATTAGATACCTATATTTTGGACCCATCATTCTCCCTGGGGAACCTCTATAGGTGCATTGGTGCTAGAGTTGATGTATTTGTAACTTCGGAAGATATTCACTTGTATATTGTATTTGTACTTTATTGTATCCCCAACGGAGATGTATTATTCCTCCGATTGGAAGTGTTGTCAGTTGTACTTGCAAGTGTCGCAAGTTATATTGTAACTGTTGTAACTTATACTTCATGGGTTATTAGACCACCTTGATGGGGTCGGCCCTGTATGAGTCATGTGGGTTAAAGGGTTATTAGACCACCCTAGTGGAGTCGGCCTAGTCAACATTATGTTAAGTGGTTAAGTTGGGGCCGACCTAGTTGAGTAAAGGTCAAGTGAAAGTAAAAGTATAAATAGAGAGTGTGACTCTCTCATTTGACTGACAATTCACTCACTCACTCACTTCGCATTAGTGAGAGAGAGGAGGATTGCGCACTAGTGGAGGAGGAGTAGCTGCTGCAATCATCTATCTCTTGGGTTTGATCTTTGTGATATTTGTATTGGTGCTTATTCTATCTCTGAGGAAGTTGCGGGGTTTTTCACCTTCTTGGTTTTCCCCGGTGAAATGTTTTGTGTCTCTTGTCTCTTGTCTCTTATGCTTGATATGTTGTACATGTTGTTCTTTCAATTAAGATCCTAGATCTATTGAATTAAATGATGAAAAACTAACATGGTATCAGAGCTATCCTGAAGGAAGGCATGGTATGGCATTTATGACATTTGTTGCACTTGCGACAAATTGGAAGCTAAGGCTTGGTATAGTAAAAACCAGTCATGGTGGACCTTTCACTATAGCTTAGTTTTGGAGAAGGTTCAGGATCTGAAACTTCTACAGGTCAAAGATGAAATGTCCATGTACTTTGTGTCTGAAGGACAGCCTCAGATTCGTTGTACTTTGTGAGATATGATCCGTGCAAGTTAGGCTTTCTTCCTCTTCCAGAATGCAGTCCTAAACAAGTGACCTTGGAAAAAAGGTCATATCTCGAGATAGGAAGCTCCAAATGAGATTCTGTAAAACGTGACAGTAAGAGAAAGGACTGTAGTTTCACAGATTTAGGTTTCAGAGGTGGAAGTTGAAACCGTGACACGTGGTACTCCGTACAAGTTCTCTATACTGTTTAATCCCATAAACAGGTCACGTTGGGACATTTGGCATATCTCTTTCTCAGAGAATCCATTTGAGGTCAGACCTGTGGGGTTGGAAAGATGATAGGTCAGGATACCACAGGCCAAAGTTTCAGACCCTGTGGATCCAAAATTTTAGATATGCACCAGAAACAATAAGACACATATTTCTATGAAATAGAATTGGATTCTGAGCATTCTCAATTTTGGCTTGTCACTACTGCGGGAAATTAGGGCTTTTGTCAGAAGTGGAATTTTGGAGTGATCTTAGCATAGGATTACTCTCCTCAGTAAAATCAAAATTTAGAGACCAAGTTCAAAGTTTTTGGTTGGGTAGAACCCCGGGCATTATCAAACCTTATTTCAGGATCTTGATCGGAAAAGTGGAAAATTAGGGTTTCTGCAAAAGTTGAAATTTTTGGAATTTGTGACCATGGCTGGATGATCCTTAGAAAAATCGAAGTTTAGAGCACAAGATCGAACCTTTTGGCTGTGCAGAACCTCGGGCATTATCAAATCCTAGTTCAGGATTTTGACCAGAAGATCCGAAAGTTTCAAAGGCAATTTTGAGGGGTCAAATTTTGGAGATTTCAAAATTGAAGTATACCAGCTTGATCACCTTAGCAAGGCGCATCTTTTCATGCAATCAGAAGTTTGAAATTCAAAGTTTGAATTTTTAAGGTTTCTCTGACAAACCCTAATCCAACTCCAGATCCAGTTTCAACAAATCAAAGTGGATAGGGTTAATCCTAGAAGAGAATGAATTGGACACCTTCATAAGTGAAGAAGTTCCGGTTTCAGAGGGAGATGAGGCTAAGGCCTTACATAAGAAGGCTACAAGAAATCCCGACAGGTATGACTTGAAGAGATACAGGTATGTTTTGAAATCTGTTCATGATTAAGTTTATGATATGTTTGTCTTCATATTATTGAGGTTAGTACAATCTTGATTAATTTTAGACTTATATTATCACCCTAGTAAAAGTATGAATGCATGTGAATACATTCATTGATTAGGGGTATGACACTTATGAGTGTACTAATACACTGTGTTGTTGTATGACAATGATGTTGTCCACTAACATGAAGGGTGCATCAAGAAAGACAAATCAAGTTCTAGATCAAGAACATATGACCATGGTGACATAAAGACAAAGACTCATCCATAGTCATGGATCACATAGAAGCTCCACTTACGAGGTATGTATAACTTGGTTCTACAATTATTAACTTATGAGATATGCAGGTTGCTAACACAAGGTCTCTAAGAGAACAAAGAAGACATTGTTTGGGTATGTTAGACAAGCATGATAATCCAGGTATGTTTTCCTATATCGAGTTAGAATCCTACTTTGTGTTAGGATCTCATATAAGTATACTTTTGTATGATTAATTATGATCATTCATGAAGTTATAGGTTTGAGTAATCATGGGTTTATGCATATTATACTTCTTACTTTGATTGATGATATGGCAAACCAGAAGAGTCCTATGGTCAAATAAGAATATGCAAGAGTAAAAGAAGTACTCCATGAAACCTTGAATACTAACGCTTGTGATAAATTACCTGTGTATGAAATGATCATGACCATACATGTTTAATATTATTTAGAATCATAATGTTTTGATAGTATTGAGATTATACTAATGTATGTATGATTATGTATGAGATCTTGAGGATGACACAATGGTGACACTAGTGCACACTTAAGCATGCATAGTGGTCCAGGATGGATATAAGTTCAAGGACAAATAATCCAGGAAGCAAAGATCAAGAGGGAGCACACTCCAGTAGTTCCTGCAAGGAAGCAAAGATTGAGGGGAAGTCCACCCACAACTAAACAAATATAAGTATTTGAATTGTCATGTGATTACTTAAATAATGTTGTCCAGTCATGTACATACTTATGTTTCTAGATTTAGGATGTATATTATGCATATTAGAAAAGTTGCATTAATGAACAAGATACTAGTAATATGCAAGTAATGGGTAAGTGGCCTATGGTACTGTACAACATTCCATTGCTACTTATCTAGAATGAAACCTCTTTTCTAACATGTTGGGAGTTGTGCACACTCTTAACAAATGTTCTGGTAGAGATGGAAGGCATCTAGAAAGTTACCGTGTGAATACGGGATATGGCTAAATGTTGTATTGAAGCATTAGCTAAGATAACTGCATGACTGAATGACATATGTCTTTATGCATAAGAATTTGTTTTGAAAAACCACGAGAAGTTTCTAATCATGCAATTGAATTTGACTTGCAGGAAAGATCGTGTACAAGCACCTACAAAAGAAGGACAACAACATTTGTTCCAGCGACGAAGTTCACTATCTATTGAAGATATTGAAGAATCTGAAGTTTCTAGGATCCGGGATGCAATAATGGAAGAATGCCATGATTGAGGAGTACCAATCAATCATGAAGAATGATGTCTGGGATGTGGTCCTGGGACCAGAAGGGAAGTCTGTTGTGACTTCCAAGTGGATCTACAAGATCAAGCATGTTGCAGATGGTAGGCAAGTGATGAAATGGAAGATACATCAGATGGATGTCAAGACATATTTCTTGAATGGTGTAGTCGAAGAGGAAGTGTATGTGGAGCAGCCACTTGGTTTTGAGACACATGACAGGGAGTCATATGTGTGCAGATTGAAGAAAGCCTTGTATGGCTTGAAGCAAGCACCTAGGACATGGTACGACAGGATAGACAGCTTCCTGTCCAGTTTGGGCTTCACCAAGAGTAAACCGGATTCCAACCTTTACTATAAGGTTGAGGAAGGAAATCCAGTGATACTCCTATTGTATGTGGATGACCTATTTGAGACAAGTGAGGATAGATTGATTGCCAACACGAAGAGGAAGCTTGTTGCCGAGTTCGAGATGAAGGACTTGGGTATGATGCATTACCTTCTAGGTATGGAGGTGTGGGAGAGTGCAGATGGAATCTTCCTTGGACAAGGGAAGTATGCAGTAGAGATCCTGAAGCGGTTCGGGATGATGGACTACAAGGCCATGGCCACACCTATGGCATCGAACCTGAAGCTATTGAGTGATGCTTCATCAGAGTCAGTTGATGCCATGATGTATCCTCATATGATTGGGTCCTTGATGTACCCGATGAACACAAGACCAGATTTTTGCTTTTAGGTGAACACGTTGAGCCAGTTCCTGACGGATCCTAGACATGTTCACCTGATTGCTGTAAAGCATATTCTGAGGTACCTGAAGGGTACGGTTGATTATGGGATCAAGTATGATGCGAATCAAAAGTTTAACCTGGAGGGTTATGTTGATTCAGATTGGGCAGGTAGTGCTGCATATAGGAAGAGCACTTCAAGGTGTTGCTTCAGTATGGGATCAGGTGTGATCTCTTGGTTTAGCAGGAAGCAATCCTGCGTAGCACTGTGTACAACCGAAGTAGAGTATGTCGCAACTTGTTCGACCAGTTGCGAGGCAGTATGTCTAAGGAAGCTACTATCTGATTTATTTGATCTCCAATTGGATGCTACTTGTATCTATTGTGACAACCAGAGTTGTGTGAAGTTTTCAGAGAACTCGATGTTCCATGACAAGTCGAAGCACATCGAGATCAAATATCACTATATCAGGGATATGGTGCAGAGAGGAGCAGTAAAGCTCTAGTATGTTGCGACAGATGAGCATATTGCAGATGTGTTGACCAAACCACTAGCCAGAGTGAAGTTCAAGTACTTCAGAGAGAGGCTTGGTGTACTTCAGATTGAGGTTTCTTCCAAGGGGAAGTGATGAGTCCAGAAGACGCAGATGCACATGGGATTTCTGACATGGTTGTAGATGTGTTCTCCCATGGTCGTGATGTAATTGTCGAGCTTTTCTGACATGGTTGTAGATGTGTTCTCCCATGGTCGTGATGTAATTGCTGAGCCATTTTTCACATGGTGGTAGATGTGTTCTCCCATGGTGAAAAAGTAAGGGCTGGAGCCTTCCCCGAATGGTGGTAGATGTGTTCTCCCATGTCAGTGGTGTAAGTGTTGTATGATGTGCATCTGGGTTGTGCTCTGTGGATGATGAGATGATCTGAAGAGGACGATCATGTGTGATGAGCACCAGGACGATGCTCCAGATGATAAGCATCAGGACGATGCTGTGATGATGATCAGGATGATCATGTGATGATGATATGCATCATGACGATGCTATGATGATGATCAGGATGATCATGTGATGATGATATGCATCGGGACGATGCTATGACGATGATCAGGATGATCATGCGATGATGATATGCATCAGGATGATGCTATGACGATGATCAGGATGATCATGTGATGATGATGTGCATCAAGATGATGTACTGTATGATGATGATCAGTATGATCATGAGCATCAGGATGATCATGCGATGATGATGTGCATCAGGATGATGTACTGTATGATGATGATCAGTATGATCATGAGCATCAGGATGATGCTTTGTGCGAGGATGATTAGGTTGATCTTGAGTATCAGGATGGTACTCTGTGGCCGTGGACAGGTTGTGCAAGGGTAGCATGTAATACGTCCTAGAGATCCGGATAGGTTGTGCTAGGCACGTAAAAGTCCTCGGATTCTCTTTAGAGTTCTTGCTAGTAAAGACACTCTTTTAAGGTTTTGCTAGACCACATGTAATACGTCCTGGAGATCCAGACAGGTTTTGCTAGGCACGTAAAAGTCCTCGAATGCTCTTTAGAGTTCTTTCTGGGTAAGACACTCTTTTAAGGTTTTGTGGGGACCACATGTAATAAGTCTTGGAGATCCGGATAGGTTGTGCTAGGCACGTAAAAGTCCTTGGATGCTCTTTAGAGTTCTTGTCGGTCGTGCTATGCACATAAACGTTCCTGGGACACCCTTTTAAGGTTTTGTGGTGGTGGTCACATGTAATCAGTCCTGGAGATCTCGCCAGTCGTGCTTAGGGACATAAATGATCCTGGGATGCTCTTTAGAGTTCTTGCCGGTCGTGCTATGCACATAAATGTTCCCGGGACACTCTTTTAAGGTTTTGTGATGGTCACATGTAATAGCTCCCTGGGAGATCTTGCCGGTCATGCTTAGGCACATAAAGGATCCTGGGATACTCTTTCAAGGTTTTGTTGACGCACGTAATTAAACCTGAGGATTCCACTGGATGGCTCGCTCACAGAGATGATGAAGACCTACAGGAGGCTAGGTCTACAACCAGCATGAAAAAGGGCTGGATCTGTAGAACTTCCTATGACGAGAAGAATTGAGAGATAACCCAGTGATCGAGATGACGAGTACAACAGTAGTGACGATGATGCTCCGTGATCCAATGACGATGATCCAACTCCATAATTGAAGACTTGTGCCTATATGTATTGATGACCCGTGTCAAGAGAATACCTTCCTAGTTAAGAGGGAGTGTTGATGTATTTGTAACTTCGAAAGATATTCACTTGTCTATTGTATTTGTACTTTATTGTATCCCCAACGAAGATGTATTATTCCTCCGATTGGAAGTGTTGTCAGTTGTACTTGCAAGTGTCGCAAGTTATATTGTAAGTGTCGTAACTTATACTTGATGGGTTATTAGACCACCTTGATGGGGTCGGCCCTGTATGAGTCATGTGGGTTAAAGGGTTATTAGACCACCCTAGTAGGGTCGGCCCAGTCAACATTATGTTAAGTGGTTAAGTTGGGGCCGACCTAGTTGAGTAAAGGTCAAGTGAAAGTAAAAGTATAAATAGAGAGTGTGTCTTTCTCATTTGACACATTCACTCACTCACACACTTCGCATTAGTGAGAGAGAGGAGGAGTGCGCACTAGTGGAGGAGGAGTAGCTGCTACAGTCATCTATCTCTTGGGTTTGATCTTTGTGATCTTTGTATTGGTGCTTATTCTATCTCTGAGGAAGTTGCGGGGTTTTTCACCTTCTTGGTTTTCCTCGGTGAAATGTTTTGTGTCTCTTGTCTCTTGTATCTTATGCTTTATATGATGTACATGTTGTTCTTTCAGTTAAGATCCTAGATCTATTGAATTAAATGATGAAAAACTAACAACTAGTACCAGCGTAACACCCTTCATAGTATATCTGGCATCATCTCCAAGTACAACTCGTAGGTGTGACTCTCTCTCATCTAGGTTTGAGAGGAACTCCTTATAACTTGTCATATGCTTAGAAGCACCACTATCTAATAACCAAGTATTGCTATTAGCAGGAACAATACATGAGAGAGATGAGATAAAGAATAACTCTTCTGCATTTCTTGACTTCTTTGGTGGAGTCTCTTCATCAACATCAGTGATAGAGGCATGTTTTTTTCTCTTCTTTGAGGTACATTGACTTGCACAGTGGCCATGCTTTCTACAGTATAGCATTGCCATATGTGAAATATCCTTCTTCTTCTTTTGCTCTGGAATTGGACTTGATATTTTACCTTTATCTTTTATACCAAAGCTCTTCTTTCCTTGTCCTTTTCCCTTCTTGCCATGTGCAACAAGAGCTTGACTTTCTTCATGATGAGAGGCATGATAATTGTTTCTAGCTATAAGACTGGTCTCTTCTTGTGTACAATCTTCTCACATACGATCAAACTTGGGTAGCTTGGATCTTCCACTCACACTTTGAATGAATGGCTCCCAAGAGTGATGGAGACCATTCAAAGCCATCATGACTAGTTCTTTATATGCAATTATTTATCCAATGGTTCCCAATTAATCCTTGATTCTTGAAATCTTCATGAAGTAGGATGCAATAGAATATGATATGGTCATCTTCGCATTTTAGAGTTGTTGTCTCAAGGCAAGAGCCCTATTGACATTTGTATTCTCAAATAACTTCTTCAAGGTATCAAACATGGCTTTAGTTGTTTTCTTTTGAGAGATTTGAGAGATCAAATGATCCTTGATTGAATCTATTAGAATCCTTCTTGTCTTGGCATCACTCTTCTTCCATTTAGCCTTTGCTCCTTCTTCTGGTTCTATTGCTCCTTCTTCAACAAGGCTTAGAATATCATTTTCTTCTAGAACAGTAAGTACCATGGACTTCCATGAGCTGAAGTTGGAATCCCAATCAAGTCTATCTTCAACCTTGATGCTGGTCATCTTGACTGAAGGGTGAAAACCGAGACTTGAATTTTGCTACAGAAACCCTAGCATGAGCTAGGTCAAAAATGAAATTTGGAATTTGGAAAATATGATTCCACGGGTGGATGTGCCCTCCTAGGGCGAATTGAGTAGCCCTCCTTTTATTCTAGATTTTTGGACAGAACAGCTCGTAAATTGAAACCCTAATTTCTGCAGTTTCTGTAGTTTATGCAGAATTTAGGTCAAAACTGAAACTTCAATCTAGGATGTGCCTCCATAGAAAGATGCGCCCTCCTAGGGAAAGTTTCCCAAAACTATTTTCAAGACAATTTGTGGAGAGAGGGGTCCACACTAGGATGCCTTAGTTTCTACAATGGCATCTATTCAACACTGCTCTAATACCATGTTAGATTTTAATAATATAGCAGTATAATTTTCATCTCTTTCAACTTTAACTACACACAAGGATCACTGAGAGAATAACCATGCACAAAAGCACAAGAGACACAATAGTTTACCTTGGGAAAAACCAAACCAACTTTTCTTATTCAAAGATTCAGTACAAAATACAAGTACATCAGATATAGAAGTGATCTAAACAAGAGAGATCACATAGGAAGATGATAACAAATAAAGAACCCCAGAAAAACAGTCTTCTACAACCCTTGAGCAAACTTCTCCTTTCCTGAGTGAACTTGCTTGATGTCCAAATGAGGAGGACGTGACCTTTATTTATACTTGTTCTGAGTTGGCCTTTTTCCACTCCGGGGTTAACTTGTTAACTTCACTCGGCCGACTTGTCTTAGGAGTAACATAATAATTGTTTATTGTTTATTTTTGGGCCGACTTAGCTAGTGAGGATACCTCACATAGCTACAAACAACAATGCAATTAACCCTAACTCAAGATTAACGAGATTGAATGGCACTTCGACTGTTTTGACAAAGCTGTGGCGGCTTTCCAACCCTTGGGTTAGAAATATCATATCAATAATCTTTGCATATATAGATTCTTCGTGACCAAAGCTTTGTTGTTTGAAAGCCCAAAGAAAGAATTGGAGGGCCACTCGATTATATTGTTTTGCAAACCCATAACTTTCCTTAAGCATTGTGTCGTGAATAAATTGTAAGTTTAAAACCCTGGAATCCCTTAACAAGGAAAACCAATAAAACTTAGATCCGCATCTCTTATTTTCTCATATTGATTATTAACCACTTACAATACAAATATAGGTATTCCAGAACATCCAAAACCCTAATCTATTAACTCGGATTAGAAAATAGACTTCAATCAAGCTTAACTGAGATTTAATTACATATTTTTAGAAAGAACCAAAAAATAGCCCAAAAAAATTTCGAACTCGTTTCGCTCGTATTGAAAATGGGATAACAACCATTTCTGATGTCCGCTTCGCGGAAGGGGGAGAGCGTCGGCACGCCCCCCTCTATAACCCCGTTAGCTAGCACCACATGCAACGCTCGACACATACGACAGAGCACTAGATGGAAAGGATCGTCGGGCACGAGATGCACCCCACACACATGCAAAGAATATAACACATACTTCGGATTCGAGGGTTTCTTTCCATCTCAGGGCACTGAGAATGATTTTCATGATGGTCTTTTCCGTTTCTGTGTGTTTTTCGTAGTGGTCGTGGGTCGAGTTCGAGTCCCAAGTAGTCATTGACAAGGCGTAGCAAAATCCGGTGTGGTGAGGGCGAGACATCGGCAGATATTTGAGGAGGGGAATGGGTATTTTGAAGTCCACAGATCCATTTCTGTGAGGGTTTGAATGGGAAAATTTTCCTCATAAACCGGAGCCGCATTGAGAGAGACCATGTTTTCCGTAAAAGCTTCATAGCTCACTCAAACTGGATTCCGACTATATTTGGCCGAGCGGTTAAGCCAAATATAGCTAAATTTCCTGCGAGAGTTTGAATCTCTCATGAAGCGAGTTTTTTCTTCTTCTTTTTTTCGTAGAGGACATCGTTCCAGTAATTTCCTCTTTTTTGGTTACGTAGCAGACTGGGCTGCTCACCAAATAACCCAAAAATATAAAAATAAACGATAAACAATGAAAAAAATTCAGGATTTTCTTTGTCCTTCTGGCGAATCGAATCTGACCTTAATTTAAATAAATTGATGAAGGTCACACCTTGGATTAAAAAGGTTGTCCCCCACTCATTCCGAACAATTCTCTCTTTTTATGCTTGACCTCACAAAATACACTCTAAACTTGTCACTGACTAATGCCATGCCCAAACTATTATACTTTTACTCTTAATTGCTTATTACTAGGACAAAATTATCTTTAATAGTTGTGCCGTCTCTCCCATTCTTGGTTTGATTCCTTAAACAACTTGATCTAAAAGTATTTGGAGAGGCTCTTTCTAGATTGTCACAAAATGCTTTTTAGAGTCCATATTGTAAAGTGTTTGGAAAAAAATAATAGTCAAAGCATTCTCCTTTCTTGATTTCTTGGTAAAACAGTCTGCTCACCCCACTAACACTTTCATGCTACCATCTTTTGACCTTAAATTTTCATTTCCTTTGAAAATAAAATTAAGTGAAGAACGTTAGAGCACCTGAGTGGGCCTAATGGTTAAGAACATGTGTTATCTCCATGGAGGTCACAAATTCAAAACCGGCGGGGGGTAGGGTTGCTCATTGGCCTGTTGTGACAAGGCTTGAAGGGTAGGCCACTGTTGGGATAGAGGCTCACCTCGGTGGGTTTCAGGACGTCTCGACCCCTGCTGAGTCACAAGTTACTGGTATATCTGGCTTGCGGGCTGTTGGATATACCCTTGGGAGGTTGTTGTTCCCATGGTTAAAAAAACAAATTAAGTGAATAACGTTGACATATTACTTGTTACATTTCTAACATATAAAGTTTTAATGAAATGGGCACAACCAAGGGGGAATACACTCCACTTGGACTAGTCGACACTCTTTTCATTTTTTGATTTTTCTTTTTGAGTTTACTTCGGATTTATCCCATTATTCTATTTGTGGTTATTTGTTGGACATTAGCAAAATTATCTTAGTGTATCTTATTTATATGGTCTCCCTAATTTATCATCTTTGCTTCGACTCAATAACTATGGTTTTGCATGATAAGTAGTCTAGGGTAGCCAACCCTACAACTCCATCATCATCACTTCATCACTTCAGTAAAATAAATGGTCCAACCCAATGTTATCGAAAACACTAGACGACTCTATCGGCTGGTCCAAACCAATCCACAGCCTGGTAACCCCAAACCAATGGGTGAACCAAACTGAAAGGTCAATACTATACGAAATAAACAGGCTCATATGCCTACTTGACCAGTTCAGGCTAGTTCCATTCTAAATCAGACAGTGGGACTAGCATGCAATTCCAAGAACGAAGATAAAAATGCCTCTATTTCCCTCACACCACTCTTAGTGGGCATTTGGAGATTGTAGAGATGTAGTGAAGAGAATTGATTCAGAGTGAGCTTGGTGCTGAGTTAACATGGTTTGTGGAATCCTTTTGATACTAGTGATTATATAGGGGATTAATTTGATTATATATAGTTATATGTTGCAACTTGTAGGATACATATTGATGTTTTTGGTGTCTAAAGGCCATTTAGAGCCTCAATTTGTTTTGCATTTTGCTATCACACTCAGTGCCCCTTTGCTATTTTCACATTTTACAGAATTGTTTCTTATTGAAAAATATAATAATAAAAAGAATCTTCCAAGAACAGGAAAATTTAGGCTTTAACTTAATTAATAACTCGAGTGAGTAACATTTCCCTTGGTAGAGGAAACCGAAAATAGAAATCTGACCATTTTTTTATATCTTTTAAGTTAGTAGGTCACGTGTAAAAAAAACTTTTTACTTCAGAAGGCACACAATAATAGATTAATGCTCCAAAACTGTGAATGGGTTGTTAGGCTATATGCTCAGGCTATATGCTCAGTCCCAATGTTGATGAGTATACTTGTTGTATCCATTATGAGACTCCAAGACTGTCAATGACTTACTTTTTGTTTAATATCAATGTTGAGTATACTTGTTGTCTCCATTATCATGGATTTATAATCCATTTTTTATTTTTGACTAAAGAGAGGTTGATGAAAATGGTGAAAAATGTTTCCTTTGAAGAACCAACATGCCTTAACAATTCTGAATTCGACCTTTAAAAAAAAAAAACCTATCAGTGTTTGCAAGTTATAACATAAATTATGCACTATAGTGAAGACAAATACGGTGATACATTATCAGTAAATTCCAATATCCTTAGTCTATTGTTTGGTCACAAATCTTTCCATGTTAGTTTATTCCCATGTTGTAACACAGCATGACGCTCTATCCAGTGGTAGGCATGGAGTCACGTTGTCTCCTGATTCTTATTCCGTGTTGCTAAATTATGTTGGAACGAATCTTAAGTGGGAGGAATGGTAAACCTCGGATGTAAAACTCCAACATTCTAGAGATTATACAGCTTTTCATCATTAATTTAATCTGTTTTCATTATAGTTTCGATGTAAGTATTGATGTTGGGGCATAACTCTTTAGAGGTATTTTCGTGTGCCATCTTATTATAACATTTCAAAAAGCATTTACATCCCAAGGAATTTTAAGGTTGTGATAGGACCTATATGATAATTGCATGCGCAACATCTTACACAAGAATTCACAATTACCTCTAATAAACATTTATTATAATTCTCGAAGGAAACTCATTATTTTTGCACTTGTTACATCTCCAGTAGAAGTTGCATGCATGTGCTTAACAATATGTTGGAGATACTATTTCTCCATGGTATTAATAGTTAAACACTTATGTAAATCAAATTATATAGGATATAAGAAAATATACTGCAAACATTCATTAATTGTATCAATATTTCTTAATTACAAATACAATACTAACAAGTTATACAACTTGATGAGAATTTTATTCTTAAAATAAGAACTCTAGTCATAAAAACTCATATTTTTGCATAAAAACACCAAAAGACAACTCCAGATAAAAAAACGATGCTCTCGGTAGCACCACTTTTTTTATGGTTAAAAATATAGACATGGACCAAAACAATCTTTATTGGTGTTTGCAAAAACCTTAAAATCAAGCCTTGAATTGAAAACTAATGCTATCGGTAGCACACTTTTTCAAAAAATGGCATTATTATATCATTGTATCATAATTTCAAATTGGATTTATTAAAGTTGTTAGTAACACTATATAAAAGTAGCACCGAGTTAAACACAAATTATTCAAGAAATTATTTCACCACTCTTTCCATAAAAGAATTTATGATATTATTCATAATAAAACCATATATTATGGAAACCATGCATGGTATCATTGCAATCGAAACCCTAAATCGACCCCCAGATTGAAAAATGGACCTAGAATCATTGTCATTTTTATTCGAGGTTAAAATTTTAAATGTTGGTTGTGGAGCCTGGTCTTCCTTATTCAAAGGTCGTGTTTCAGCCGTGTCTGGATCCTATCCAATGGCGGGGGGTTTTGGGGGGGCTTGCTCCCCCAATATAGTCACCATGGGGGGTCCAGGGGGGGCGACGACTATATTTTAGGAGCCCCCCGTAGCGAAAATTTAGGAAAAATGCCTTGTAAAATGTTGTAATTTCATAG
This sequence comes from Larix kaempferi, assembly GCA_027924585.1. Taxonomy (NCBI): domain Eukaryota; kingdom Viridiplantae; phylum Streptophyta; class Pinopsida; order Pinales; family Pinaceae; genus Larix; species Larix kaempferi. The sequence goes on along the minus strand of BSBM01001409.1, from coordinate 1,422,817 downwards.
TCATGACTTGGTCAATAATGGGTGATTTACGGGCCCATGGTATTGGGTGTCCCATAGTGTTTTCCCATGGTAATCCCTCTTTAAAATGAAGGCATTGTAATACGGTTGTGTATTGTAGCATTGTAAAGATCTCTATGATTGTGTAAGAGATACTGTGAGAGAGTGAAGAGGAAATTTCAGTGGATGTGTTGCAGGTTGTATCCCTTCATTTTGTTGGATAGCATAATAAAAGGACTGACAATTTCTCCGTGGACGTAACCCAGATTGGGTGAACCACGTACATTGGTTTCTCTCTTGTATTGTATTTATGTGTTTTATATTTGCATCTTGTTTATTGTTATTGCTTTGCAATCTTGTTTTTCTAACATTAAAAACAATAACTTTAAAGAAACATAATTAAATAAAATAAAATAAAAGGTAAAAATTCAAAAATGTAAAATTTAGTAAAAAAAATTCAAAAACCAAATTAAAAATATATATAATATATATTACAAGAAAATTTATAAACAAAAACTTTTAAAAAATAAAGAAAAAACATTGTTAAAAAAATGAAACACAAATTTAAAAATTTAAAAATCCATGAGCCAAATTGAATCGTTTTTTTTTTAAAACATATATATATATATTTTTAATTCAAAATTAACAAAAAAATTTAAAATAATTAAAAAATAATAATAATGAAAAAAAATTAACAAACAAAATTTTAAACAAAAAATAAAATTATATCAAAGTTTAAATTTAAAAAAGGACAAAAAAACAAAAAATTAACAAATTAACAAATTTAAAATGTTTAAACAAAAATTTATATTAAAAAAAATCAAAACCCTCCCCCCTCCCCTCCACTCCCCCTCCCTCTCCCCACACCCGTCCCCCGCCCCCCCTTCCCTTCCCCTCTCTTCCCCCCCCTCCCCCTCTCCTCCCCTCTCCCTGCCCCCTGACTACTGCCCACTTGCCCCCCCTATCGGCGGATGTGATACTTTGAATCGCGCCGTCGCGAAGGGGTGGGTCTGCTCCTTCTTCTACCCCCTTCACGGGGGCACGATTCTGAGAATTGCGCCCGCTGGTAGGGGGGCCGAGTGGGAAGCAGTCCGAGGGCAGGGAGAGGGGAGGAGAGGGGGAGGGAAGGGGGGAGGGGGAAGACGGTGGGAGGAGGAGGGGATGGGGGTGGGGCGAGAAGGGGGAGCAGAGAGGGAGGGGAAGGGCAGTGGGCGGAGGGAGGTGGAGGGCGGTGGGAGTGGGAGGGGGAGAGAAGGGGGAGCAGAGCCACGGGATAGAGGAGGGGTGAGGGTTTTGAATTTTTAAAATTTTGTTTATTGTTTGTTTTTTCAATTTTTTTTTACAAGTTTAACCATAAAAATAACTTAATGAAGATACAATTTTAAAGAATAAATCTCCAAATATATATTTTAAATTTTAACTCGCTTTTAAAAATTCAAAAATATAGATATTTTTTCATAATAACTAGCTACTAAAAGTAAAATTTTTGTAAAATTTGAAAAAACATAGTTGTAATATATATATATATATATATTATGACCAGGAAGTTTCAAAATCGCAAAAAGGGGCTCAAAGTGAAAAATGGTGCTACCAGTATACACACTTTCTAAAACGGAGATAAAAACAACTACTAAAATTGACCCCCCCAAAACGAGAACAATGTCGGGTTCTCGTCAAGTTGTATACCTTGTTTAATACCTCCATTCTTTTATGAACATTTGTTAGTCTTCTCGTTATTAACCTATTCATCGTTCATGTTGATCTCTTCCACTTCTAGTAGCTTTGAGTTTAATTATTTTACTTCTTGCTCCAGACCAAGTAAATCCTTGTCTCGGAAGTCACACCTTGAGATGCCATCACAACCTTAGGGTGAGTGATTGTGAGTGATCTACAAACTTTTGTAACTTCTCAAAAAAAAACCCCACATCATAATTTCTTAAAAATCTAAATGGCTTGTAACCCATACTTACATTTATCCTTCATAAATTGTAACATGATGGATTTGTAACATTGTTTGTAAATTTTGTACTAATAATGAGCAATGACTAACTAGTAAGTGTTCTACGCCAAGCAGGGTGTTGAAGGCACAAAATTGATCTTTAAAGTGTGAAACATTCATTGTTCATTTTGATATTTTTCGCTTAAATAGAAAATGCTTGGATATTAAATAGAAAATGTGTGGACAAGTTCTTCCAAGTCTTTCCACCATGAGTTACGATGCCCCATAGAGACTACAATTGCGGTGGGTGACATTTCAAATTTGTACCTCCTGATGTGAAGTAGACCAAAATACGGTGCGGCGGATGAGGTCAAAATAGATATCAGAAATAGACCAAAATCCGGTGCGACCGATGAGGTCAAAATAGACACTAGAAGTAGAACAAAATCCAGTGAAACCGATGAGGTCCATAGATCAGTTTAGCAATTATGCTAACCATGAAATTTCCGATGCCTACTATATTGTCCACAAATAGGTTACGGTAGAGGGCATGTGCCATGGAAAGTGGGACCACCCAGAGTGTTGGCATGGAGGGTTATGGAGGTTGTTCGGATGGTATGATTCTCAGGGAGAGGGTGAGTAAGGAATGAGGGATTTTTAGGGGGGAATGTGTTATGTGTTTCTATCTCATTGAGTTGGTTTTAATTTAGTATATATTTATTCTTAATGTTTATGTCATGTTTTTTATGTGTATGATGAAGTCAATGCATAACTTGTATGGATGGTTGCATATTAGACCCTAGGTAATTAAACAAGAGCACGTTGCAAATTAGGGCGTCTAATTGTATTACTGAAGAAAGAGAATTCTTGTGCACTACCCACACACATGAGTTTTTGTCTTCACAATAGTACTAATTATGTATATCCTATACGGATTAATTAAGTGTTGTACTATGTGTGATTCTACTTAGTGTTGTGAACCTATGTTTGTGGAGAATATAACTTTGGGGCAAAGTTTCTTGAAGGAGGGAAGTATGTAACACCCCAAAACTAATTAATTTTAGTTAAGTATTATTAAACCTAGATTAGCTAAAGAGAAAATATTAATCAAGTATATATTATTTAAAATAAGAAATAAGAAAAAGAAATCATAATAAAGTTGAATTAACAAATAAAACTTAGTTAAATTAATTAAATATGATTAGAAAATGTAATGTGCATGAATTCCATTTGGAACTCATGCATAATTCTTCGTATAAAATTAAAATTTGAACTTCCTACATAAATAAGGGAATTGGGGGCTGATTGAGGGGTCTTTTTTTGGGTTTTTTTATGCTTTTGTTGGGGTAGATTTAGTCGGGGGAGGAGGGGTTCTATAGAGATGGAGGTTTTGAGGTTGAGGGTAGAATATAATTCAGATTATGATGTTTGGCTGGCTCGGTATTGTCGAGTGAGGACTCGTGGGTTCTTAGTCTATGACTGAGGGGTTGGTTGGGAGAAGAGCGGTCCCAAAATGTGGTTTTCCCGTTCTCGCTGCCATGGTCCTATCAACTCCTACGATATGTCTGCATTTTCAAATTCCTATCATAGGTATGTTTTCTTCTCTTTTTACTTGTAAGTATAGTTTACTTGAAAGCAATGTTTTGATATCTTGTTGGTAAAATATTAGGAGTAAGTTTATGGGTAACTATTGTTTTGGTGTCATTGTCTTTTTTTTCTCACTTAATAATAATTTAATGTGAACATGAAATGTGATTATATTTAAATAAATTATTAAACATATTATTTGGAGGTATTTTATTCGTATTTAAAATTAGGCTTCTAATTTGAAATTAGGACCCTACATCTTGAAAAACAAGTGTGTGATGTGTTGGAGGGAAAGATAAAAGTTAAAGATTGAGTGTGATCCTAAGGAGGTGTTGAGATCATCAACCAAAGTGAAGCCCATGCCAAAACACAAAATTGTCGGCCCAACCAAAGCAAAACCCCACATTATTTATGAATAGATGGGGCCCTACCAATCCAAAAAGGCCCATGCTAACATGAATAGGTCGTCCCCAAAACATAAAGATGAACCATATAAATATAAACTAGCTCAACACATTTGGTAGATTTTGGTTGTGTGGATTGTGCCGAGATCAGAGGCACAAAAAATATGAAGAATGAAGTCTAACGAAGACAAATATATGAATGAATAATGTGAGGAAGTTTTGTTTTTTTATTTGGGTATTGCAGGTAGCAATTTTTTGAAAATTGCAGGTAGCAATTTTTTGAAAATTGCAGATAGCAAATTACAAAGGAAGACTTGGTTATTACAGGTAGAGAATTTATGGGCTTTACAGAGAAGAGAACCAAGTAATTTCTCTAACGAATTTGATGATTGGATCTTAGAACTAGTTGTTAGTGTGTAAATTATTGAGGAAGCTATGAGAATGAACACACCTAGAATGTGAAATTGCAAGTCACGAATTACTAAAGCGTTGGGTATAAATAAATTGCGAAGAAGCTCCGGGTATTGGTGGCTATTGCAGGAAAAAAATTTAAGAACATTACAGGTAGCAAATTTATGAGTATTATGGGCTCTGTGTTTAGGTAAAAAAAATCTGGCCGAGCAATTTGTCCAATAGATTTGATGAAGGTTTTGACTCAGTCTACGGTATTTGTCTAGAATAAACCCTGAGCAAATCTTAACAGTTACCGATGTACTTGATAATAAAGAGAACTATGTTGTGTATAGAATAAGCATAGATAAGTGAGCTGATATAGAAGCAAAACTAAGAATGATCTTACCAACATAGGAGATTGGTGTCTCCTACAGGTGGGCCCCTGTAAAACTTTGGGGGATAGGTGTCTCCTGCATACTCATGTCTACAAATTCTTTTATTTTGGATATTGGTGTCTCTCGCATGTTAAAGCTTGCACACTGTTGTTATTTGTAAATTGGTGTTTACATTGAATCTATAAGAAACAGATCTTTGTGGTTTTTCCCAACAAAGGTTTCTATGTTAAAACTTGTGTTTTGTGTACTGGTGTAATGGTTAATTGTACAATTTGATAAGGTGACAAAATTTTGCGTGATACTAATTCACCCCTAACCTCTCAACATCACTATGAGTTCAACAAGAAAATACTAGCTCAAATGGAGGAGAGGGAAATACATAAATAAAAGAAAATCTGGCAAAGAATCGCTGGCCAATTGGAAGGGATGAGGCAAGCCATAGATTATCTTAATATCTATATGGAAAAACAAGATAATAAGTAGGAAGAGTTGGAAGCAAATATGGAAGAGTAGAATTTAAAATATGATAAGCTTGCAAGTGACTAAAAATGCACTACAATATTATATTGGGATTTGCTCGTGGTTCCCAATTTATTGCAGGTCATCCAATTGTCTACATTGGTTTTAGTAAATAACAAGGTTGGTGAAGAGGAAATAGTGCAACACACAGTTGTGGCATTGACAAAGTAGTCGTACTTTCACGGAGACTGTGGTATAGAACACGATGATGTGTCCATGGATGAGACTCATTCAGGGCATACATTTGTTTAATTTATTTGCTCATGGTTTTTACTTGTCTCTAGTTACTCGAACAATATGTAAGGCTGTATAGTTTTAGGCTTTGTAGGAATGCTTAAGGCCATGTTTTTCCTTTATGCTTTCTTGAAGAACTATATGTATTGTTGCAGCTCACTAGAACATTTTTTCTTAAATTTTGAAACTTTATATATTTTCAAGTTGTTTGGGTTTCCCATAACCCTTTTATGATACAAATTACACCCGCTTCTGTTTAAAAAACACTAACCATCACATCTATATTATGTATCACAATTTATGTATATTGGTCATTGTGTTTAAGCTCGTGATTTTGTAATAATGTTGTATTTGTAAAAAAAACACTAATAGAATAAGAATTTCATGCCTTTATTAGTGACTTGAGCATTAAGTCAAAGTTTTATTAGGGTTTTTGCCTCTAAATATAAATAGGGGGTTTTCTCTATTACCACAATTAATTATTGGTGTTTTTTTAAGACATCTTTCTTAATAATTCAAATTTGTAATTGCAATTCACATCTACTCATGAATGTGTTGCCATTGATTATTTCTAAATATAAATAGGGGGTTTTCTCTATTACCACAATTAATTATTGGTGTTTTTTTAAGACATCTTTCTTAATAATTCAAATTTGTAATTGCAATTCACATCTACTCATGAATGTGTTGCCATTGATTATTTATTAATTTAAGTGATTATTGTTCATTTTCTATTTTTGTTACAATAGTAATTCCATTGGTTACAAGTCCACTCCATGCAAACTTTTTGTGCTTTTTTCAATTCCATTATCCTATATGGTCACCACAAAATGAACATTGCTCAGGGTGTGGACCATTTTAAATCTCTTGCTTTAACGGGTGGGAAAGTCCACTAAAAACATGGAAAAAAAACAAAAAAACCACAAGATTTGTAGCATTCGAATAAAAAATTGTTAATGGCCTGTGCAAAATATAGACATTATAAAAAGAGCACTTGAAACTTTGGATAGATATACTTTTATATTTTATTTTTCAAAATAATTAAAAATATATGAATACAATGAATATTTATGTTCACAAGTTAATCTTATGTATAATTAAAAATGATATGAATACAATGAATATTTATGTTCACAAGTTAATCTTATTAACATTAATATGCATTGCAAAAATTTATTTTTATTTTTCAATTCATACTTAAAAATGGAGTAGTTTATTTATTCTACGTTTAGTTTAGTCAAATCTAGTAATTATTTTTCCATAAAATCTAAATTTCCGACATGTTTAAATTGTATTTTTTAATCTATAAATAGATTCAGCATCCTCTAATACCCCATGACACTCAAATTATGCAATTTCCATAGCTAATATATGTGATTCTAAATTTTTTTAAAGATTTCCAACTTGAATACAACAAAATTAGATGGAAAATATGCTCAGAAAAACAGTTGAAAACTTATATTTAGATTACACCTTTAAAACATATTAATACCAAATACTTGTATTTTATAATTAATTAATTATCTATTATAAAAATAAAAAATAAAATTATTAATAGCTTTTGGCGTAGTTTAAATTTGGATTTTACAAAAGAAAATTCCCATACTATTTTTGGGGTTTAAAAAAAAAACAATTCACTATTTAGTCATTTTTAGTCTCTAATATTGGTTATATTTACATAAAATATGTTCTTTTATCATAATATTCATAAAAAATTACAATTTTCAATAGTAAATTGTATATTTCATATTTAATATTCGCCTACCTATCTATATATATGATTTTTACAATCCAAAATAATGGCCTAGATTAATACACTCAAGTATAATATTAGAATCCTTAAAAAATATCCAATTGGCTATTTTTGAGTTTTTTTTTTCAAAAACTAAATTGGCTATTTGATTAGTCTTTAATATCACCTATATCTATATAAAATATGTGTTTTAATCATAATATTCTCCAAAATTACAAATTTCATTAGTAAATTGTATTTTTCATACTTAATATTCGCCTATATATCTATATATATGTTTTCAATCCAATACAATCGCCTACATATCTATATATATGTTTTCAATCCATACAATCACCTACAATACTACACTTAAACATATTATTAAAATCCTTAAAAAATACCCTAAAGTCTAAAACCTAAAAATAAATAGACGGTTCTATAACTTTTTTTTTTCACTATTAAAATTTAAACAATCTACTATTTTTTTTCACTTATAAATTTTAAATTTATATTAAATTTAAATAGCTTACAAAACCATTTATCTAACCAACAAAACCTAACTATCAATAAAAACCTAAAAAGAAACAACATACCTTGTAATGAACCTTTGCAAGTATAAATCATTCTGCTATATTAAACTTATCAATATTTTAATTTCATTTTGAATATTCATATATAAGAATTATAATTATATAAAATTTATCAATATTTTAATTCCATATTAAATATTTATAAATAAGGATCATAATTAAAAAATGGATTGAATAGGAATTTTTTTAATCCTGTAAGCATGAATAATAAGAATCAGGATAATTGGGATATCTTAAGACATCATATATAAATATATAAAGCAAAATTTATCAATTTTTTAATTTCATTTTGAATGGTTGTGAATAAAGATTACATTGAAATCTTAGAATATATATATATATATATATATATATATATCTTAAGATTATTTTTATCCCATAAATAACTTTTTTTTTCTAATTTTTTATATAATACCAAACTTTGACCAAGCGCATTAGAAAAATAATGCATATGCAAAATTGAGGATGTTTGACAGCAACCTAAATTTTACAGGAAAGCCACTAAGCACTCCTTAATTGTGAGTTATTAGCTTGGAATAAAGATTATATCGTTTCTGATAGAAACTATTAAAAGCACTCCTTAATAGTGAGTTATTAGCTTGGAATAAAGATTATATCTTTTCTGATAGAAATTATTAAATTTTAATAGTGAGTTATTAGCTTGGAATAAAGATTTTAGCTTATCTGATAGAAATTATTAAATTTTGTTTGAAGTTAGAGTTACACCCCATTATTGGCCTTTTAATCAGTGGAGGCGTTGCCATAGTGTAAGTGTTGCCCTGGTTGTTTCTCAATGTAGTGGAAGTGTTGCCTTGGTTGTGATTGGTGCTTTAATAAACTTCAAAACAAACTCCAATCTGGGCAGTATAAAGATCTCCCTATTGCTGGAAAATTAACTTCATTTCCAGAATCTTGCACCCTAGTCATACATAATATGTTTATTGCTGTCTTCCAAGCGAGTCTCAATTTGATAAGCTTGAAAATATGCTCAATTCGTTACTGTGGGCTACATATGGTGGTGAAAGAGGCTTTCCTTGAGATCCCTGGCATACTACATCCTTCCACAATCTGAGGGAGGATTAGGCCTTGCTGGTAAACTGGTTGGGCGGGAATGGGCCTCTGACTGTCTGGTAAGCAGGCTGGGGGTTACCTATTAAGGGTAAAATCCTGACAGCAAAGTGGATCTTTAAATCCATTGATGATAATGCTCATTGGGAATCTTTAATTATCCACGGTATTTCTCATGGTAAACACACACATTGGCAAGTTGCAAGGCCATATTCACATTTGTGATATTATCTCAGCGCCTCACATGTTAAGAATTCAGATCTTTCATTATCAAAGGCATATGAGATGCTTCGAAACACATAAATCCCCTGTTGTCATGGAATTTCTCAAGCAGCAGAAGAGGATGGGACTCGCCCTTAAGATAAGTTTGGTGCTATAAGACTGAAAATAAATGTGTTGCTGAACTCCCACACTTAAAAAGGAAAAAGAGTCAAGACTAAGAAAGAATGGCTCTTCTTGTCAGAATGATTTGTGGAACACAGAAGTAATCATGTCTGTAATGGAGAACCCTCCACTGCTGAAATTCTTTGTTGCCCTCGGACAAATACAGTGTAGGAAAGCTCCGAGGTATTATTCCTACAGAACTTCTGCCTAAATTAATCAACACTACATACCCTATATGGATAGATTTGAGATGACCATTAATAACTCCGTTTTTAATACAATATATAATTTTATTGCACAAAAGGATTCGCTCTAGCCCCTACTCTCAACATACCGTGGTTCTTAGATTCAGAGTTTAGATGGATCCCCAGATTGAGTAAGGTATGTTCTTTCCATGTCTCATACAAATTCAGTCATCTCACGGCTTGTAGAGGGCTTCCAAATAAAGCTCGGCAAACAAAAAACAGCCTCACTAATGAGGCTTGTCCTTGAAGCCCAAACTAGAGACCATTAATCACAATTTTTGGGATTACCAATTTGCTCACCAATGTTGAAATATTATTCAAAAGAAGCTTGCGTCATTCTTCAGATATTCATTCATAGGAGAGCAGCCCTCCTTGGTGACTCACATCAGCTTGTTCTCTTGTCCTTTGTTGGATTTTGGTATTAAATACGGGTTGCAGTTCTGCTTTCTATTTTGAAATTACTTTGTCGGTTTGTATTTGATGGCTATGGTTGCACTGTTTCTGCATTCCAAAAGATGTACTCAGATGAGGTATGTGCGCACGTTTCAGCTGAAGAAATTTTGTTTGTAACAGATGCTGAAGATATTTCAGCATCCGCTTATTCTGACCTTATCACAGCCTTAACCCCAATAATACAAAGATGATCTAGTGTGAACTTTATACATATTGTATTATATGTAAATCAAAGTACTTCTGCAATTGAAATTTTCAAAGAAAAAAGGCAAGTACTACAGTAGTATGAAATTTAATTGTTCATTTATTTTTCAATAGTTGATGGTGAACTAACTAGCACAACCACTTAACTTGTGGTTGGTGAACACCGATAGACCTAGTTAAGTGTCACAAATAAGTAATAAGTTCTGTTACTTGGTGTCTACCACGAAGCTCCTTATCCATGCATTAGCTACCAGTTATCCATGCATCAACTACCAGTTATTTTTTATATTCTTTTTTATTTTATAATTGTTTATTTTTAATTTTGAACGACTGCCATAAAATTAATCTGGACAGTACACTTGTCTCATCCTCGTGCAATCTAGGAAAAACATAGATGCTAGCCCACCCCAAATTCTAAGATATAAACGCCTATCGGTGTAACAAGATCAATATTTGTTGGTAAAAGTTTCATTCACTATCCCTGGCAAATTAATGCATCATCAATCATTTTGTAGACTCAAGAACAAGAATGTCTTGTTGGAAAATGTCATTGTTTAATGCACAGGACTGAGACTACTTTTGTATCAGTGTTTGTTCATTATTTTGTTCTTCATCGTGAGTGTTAAAAATAATATCTTCAGGAGTATGGTCGATAATTCGTTGATATTTGCCAAAGAGTGGACACATTTTTTGTTAGATTTTGATTATAATGTTTCATCTAAGATTTTGATTTTGCATTGCCCATTGGGTAGAGGGAATATAAATAGTATGAACCTGCCTTCCCCGAGAAAATTAGATCATAAATTGGTTCTAACACCACTTGTTGCAGTCCAGCTGATCATAACATGCCAGAATGCCATATTCATAGGCTTCTAACTAGAAAATAGACATTAATGTCCGCAAAATATAAATTATAACATTTACCACAGATGAAAAATACAGAAAAAGGATCATCACATCCCCTTGCAAAAAAAAATTATAACTTACATGCAACTTACATGATGAGCCATCATTTTGTTAAGGTTGATCCCACTCATCCTCTACTGAAAACTGCTTAGTGTAGTCCTGATGAGAAAACTCCCAAAGAAACTAAATCACTTCATGCTATTTCATATTTAGATTACATCTAACCTAAAGTGATACCTGATTTACTACAACATGCAATGTAAGCACCCGTTTCCTTGACCTTCATAAAATGGGAAATGAGGTAGACTTCATCTTTGCAAGGCAGTTTACTGAGAATGTCAGCAGGATGCATTACTAATAGTTGACAGCATAGAAATTTAAGATGGGAATTCCTCTGACATTGAAAAATGCAACATTGTGTCAAAGACCTTTAAGGATCTTACCTCTGTATTAGAACCTCTGAATAAATGACTCATCACACCCTGAAATATGATTGCTATGCCTTTGGCCAGATAAGGACCAAGCATGTCTCAGAAAAAGACACAGATCATAAACATCACATAAAATAAGAATAATTCTAGATATCAATGTCGGTTACATCATCTGTTCTTACAAGCTGGCATCTCAGAGGACTGCCATTATTTCATAAATGTTGAATGAATTTGAAAACCTGAACATTTATATAACACATCAATTACCAACCCTAAATATACATAATGATAACCCTGATGCCTTGTAGGCATCAAATACAGAAACCAAGGCAAATACAAGCAAAATAATTTTTTGGGGGGCCTTAGCAAATCTTAGTAGTATCTATTTGAGACAAGTTTGCAACCCGGCCAACTATGCAATGCATTTAATACACAATTCTTTGGCTTCATGCCAGGAGATTTGGCATAAAAGATACATGTACAGGCACTCCTTGTCATTATGTATAGTGAATATGATAGTAGTAAGTCACAAACTTGGTCAAAGACAGAACAGAGTGCAAGAGACACCATAATAAAATGTGCATGTGTGTGGCAAGTGCTGCTACGCATCAACAGAACCTCATCCCAAAAAAGTGTTCTTGAAGAAGATTATCATCTATCCATGAATTGAGAATGATGTGAATTCTGGTAAATTTTGATGCAACATCCACTTAAAACTGATTTTTGAAAGAATTACCATCTGACTGAGTTCTGGTTTTGCTAAAAATGCGTCCAATCTTGGGAATGAGCGGTTTTTTCTTCTTCAGAGAAACATAGCCATCAACAGACTGCTCACCCATCAGTGGTTCAGGAGAAGGAAGCTTTATGTTCAGCACCTCAGCAAGTGATTCAGAGTAGATGGATTTATTTTGTCCAAACCCAGAAGTAATACTATCATTATTTCCATTGTTTGTCAAATTTTGTGCAGATGTAAATGTTACAGCCCTCTTTTGTTGCTCACGCTCTCGCCATCTTCGTAGCTCACTCTCAACTGCCCTTTTGGCCGCTTCTGCCATCTCTGCCTTTTTCAGTGCTTGCTCTTCTGCTGACTTCAATTCTTCAATTTCTCGATTTGCCGCTTCCAGTTTCTTCATTATTTCTTGTTCACCTGCTTTTACTGCATCAACTTGAGCTATAGCAGCACCCACCTTCATTTCTGCCACTTCGTTTGCTTCCTCAACTTTTCTACTTAAGGAATCGTGCTCATCTTGTGAAATTGTGATCCCTGCATGAGATCCCGATGTAGAAACCCGTGCAGCATTTGTTTTCTCAGAAAGTATTTTTATTTTCTCAATAGCTACTGCTTCTGCTGCTTTGGCTGCTTCAGCCTCCTTCAAGGCATTTTCCAATCTACTCTCTGCATTTTCAATAACAGCCTTTGCTTTTTCAGCTTCAAACTTTGCCCTTTGTGCTTCCTCTTTCATTGCTTCAACCTCTTTCTTAGCATCTTCGGCCTCAGAGGCCAGTTGTTGCAGAGCTAGTGAGAGACCTGAAGTAGCACCTTTTGCCTTTGCTTCTGCTGCTGCAGCTGCTGCCATTTTCGATCTGCTTTTATGAAGTTCTGCATTCAGAGATGCTGCTGCTGCTTCTGCTTCTGTCTCTCTCTTTTTCAATTCATCCATTTCCTTTCTTACCTGCTCCAACTCGGCCCTTAGAGAATTCAACAAAGCTTTCAAAGAAAGACCCTCTTCTGTGGCTTTCTTCAGATTCTCTTTTGCCTCCTCAAACTCAACAGCCACAGATTCTACAGAAGAATCTGCACCAGACATGGTGTCTTTCCTTTTTTCAATCTCTGAGTTCAATGTACTTGGGTTTTCATCAGCACCAGAACGAGCTTTAGCAACCTTGGACTGAGATTCTTTTGCCAAATACAGTTCCTTCTGCAAATGTTCCACTTCAGCTGTTGTTGTAGCTAGCTTGGCTTCTAAGTCTTTTGAAGTATTAAGCTCCTGCCTTAAAGCATTCAATTTGTTGCTCATTTGTTCAGCTGCCTCAGCTGCTTTATGTGCTTCAGCATCTTTTTCTGCTAGAATGGCTGCCCGTTCCTTCTCTGCTTCTATGCAAGCCAGTTTAACAAGAACAAGCGATTCATTTGCTGTGGCAATTTCCTTTGAAAGCTCCTCCACCCTTTTAGCATTTTTTTCTTTTGCAACAGTTGCATCTTCTGCCTGTTTGATGGCTGATTGTTGGGCTTCCAAGGAAGCTGCATGCTGTTGTTTGACTTTTCGAAGCTCCTGCTTGGCAGCCTCCAACTCAACTACAGCAGAACTATACTGCTCTCTTGCAGAATCGAACTCTGTCTGCCAAACTGTATTACTGCCCTCATTATTTTCTGTATTTCCAGCTTGCAGCTCTTCTGCACGTAGCCTGGCTATTTCTGAGGCCTCGGTGGCCTTTTCTTTAGATTCCTTCGCCTTTTGCAACTGGTGAGTCAAATCTTCAACTACTTTCTTGGCCTTTTCCAGCTCAAGCAGTGCTTGAGCCTTTGTAAATTCTGCATTTTTTAGCTGATCTTTTGATTTAGCTAGTTCCTTTTGAATTAGATGTAGTTCTGTATCCTTTGATATACGCTTCTATAAGCACCAGCAAACAAGAACTTCAGGAAATAGAACATGAACTAGCAAAGACAAAATAATTGCAACTTAAAATTATAAAATCTAACCCTTACATTCAACCATAGATTCAACAAAGTTTTAGCTGTAACAACAGCGAGGAAGCTGCTAATTACCTCCGCAACTGGAAGTTTAAGTTTCCTTGCATAAACTTGCCCTCCAAGAACTCTCTCTCCAAACAAGCTAACAGCTTCTTTTACTGATTCAAATGGTGCTCTTGTGTCTATCTCTGCTCTCTGAAACGTGGGAGTGGGTGTTACACTATGAGATGTTGTGCCGCTTGCCATGTTTTGTGAAGCCTCTTCCTCTGTCAATGACATGGATCCAATTAATTAAACATGAAAATAAAAGATAAAAAGATTGGACATCAACTGGTATTGGCATAAAGAGCAAACATCAAGAAATTTTTCAAAAGAAATGTTTCTGAATCTTTACTTTAAATATTTTTCATGGCTTTCAATGATGCTCACTTGTAAATTATTGTTAGAGATTGGTTTGAACTTTGTACTGCCACCCTCATCTAATAACTGAGAATTCCTTTTGGGTTAAATTCCACTGCTGATCTGCCTTCTCATTCATATACAAGGGCAAAGAAGGTTTCCCTGTCTCATTTTTAACAATAAATCTTGGAATGAGTTTTCAATGAATATTATCGAAAAAGTTTTCCTATTAAAATCATTCTATCAAAGAAAATAGGAAGGAGAAATTTTTTTAAATGACAAATTCGGCAAGTCCTCTAGTCAAGAGAAATAACCTCCCACTGGAAGCAATTTGAAGACTAAGTAGGTTTTTGGCTTCTCTATAAGATGAATTTCTAAACAGTGGCTTTTCCCCTCAACTGAAGTTCATTGGATGGAATAACATAAAAATGTCTGTTTTAGAATAAGGAAAGCACCAGAGTTCATCATTGCATATTCACATGCAGGTTCCAAAATTCCCAGATCAAATTTGAATACTTTAACACGCATCTACACTTACAGGCATTTTCCTCTTAGCTAATATGTATTGATCACTTGGTAGCAAATAGTGTGAAAGTTACATTGCTCAGAGAGTACACTTTCAGAGTGTAGAGAATTGTTGCTTTGACGTTTTCATCTTAAAGCACACCGTAGGAAGTCTTGGAAGTAGCTTGCAGAAAATCCTGCTTTCAAAGTTGCTAACAATGATTAACAATCAAGGATCCTGTTTACATTGAAGATCCAGATTGCTCATCAAATTTGATCACAGAATATCTGGTCCTTGGCCTAATGGGCAATTCTATATTTCAAACCAGTAGAAAAACTGTATGCATTCCATTCTTCCTTTTCACGTAAGAATGTATTCTACCCTACAATACTATAGTAAAAATACTACAGTATGCTGCTCAATTATTGCAAAAAACTTCAACATGTCCTCTTTCAGGGGTAAAGGCGGTCAAATTAAACCAAAATGCTGATTTGCTTGATATAGCCCATTAAAATGCCTAGTATCCATCACTGGGGAGTTGCTTCATTAGTTAGGTCGACAGAGCATTATCTATTTCAGGGGAAAAGGCAGTCAAATTAAACCTAAATGCTGATTTACTTGACGCAGCCCATTGAAATGCCTAGTATCCATCACTGGGGAATTGCTTCAGTAGTTAGGTCAACAGAGCATTATCTCTTTCAGGGGAAAAGGCAGTCAAATTAAACCTAAATGCTGATTTACATGAGGCAGCCCATTGAAATTCCTAGTATCCATCACTGGGGAATTGCTTCATTAGTTAGGTCAACAGAACATTATGCTATCCACCAGGATTCCACTCTTGCTGTGATTTGACCATCTGTATGGCATGACTTTCATAGCGACAAGGCCAGGTGCAAATCCTAGGCAATTTTTTAATATACATTTTTGTAGAAAATGCTTCCATTTAACAATCAATATAAACCAAATGTGCAAGGGCATTTTTTACCAAAAAACAAGGACCTGCTAGGCAGTCTTCACTAGCACTAGCTTTGCAGAACGTAAATGACTCAAAATCTAACAAAATTTGCCACCATATCTACTCAAAAGTAGCAAAGCCCACATGGCATGAATATAGAAGTTCAAGAGTCCAAAAATTAAATAAGACATCCTGTTGAGTACAAAGCTCATATAGACATTATCAACAAAATCATAAAGGCTGAATATCATCCTGCAGCAGGGATCAGTCCAGTGGAAAGGGGCTTTAGTGCCTTGACTTCCCAGCCATCAAGCTCCTGTTGCAGGGGCTTCTCAACCTTCGAGAAGGCCAAGGCCAGCCTGGAAACTATGAATTCGGAGGCTTGGGTGGTCTGCAAGGCCAACTATGTTGGCACTCACGACGCTCCACTCCACAGAAATTGCTGGGATCCGGCCAAGGGGTCCAGCAAATCTACAGGAGGGTCCCCACAATAATCCAGAAGCTGGCAAAGGTGGGCAACGTCCCGCTCGACATTCTGGACCTGAACACCCATGGGCAGTTTGGCAATTCTGGGCCTCAGACAGCCTCTTTGAGCATGTTTCTCGAGGCACTTCCCTAAAATGGAAAAAATGCCTAGTACCCAAGGTGTAGTCCTAAGTATCAGAGGGCAGTCCGGTTTGTAAGATTTCATATAATAAGTTATAGCATGTCATTAGCCGGTTGCGGAAATTTTATTATATCTTTTCCGGGGGGTCAAATCATAGAAACTATATGCCAAATACTGATTTGCATGAAATTAAGGCCATTGAAAATACTTCATCCCAAACTGGTAGTAACCCAAGCATTCACACTAGGTTATGGAGGATTCAAAATGTCCAAAAACTCAGTTCCATGGACCTGACAATCATTCAAAATATTCGATAAAAAGAAGCGCGGGGGGATAATAAGAGGAAAACTTTCCGGGAAAAGAAAAGTCAAAACCAGGCTTCCTAGCAGCTTCACAATTCCTACATCCTTGGGAGATCTGCAGCGGCCTCAACTCAGAGAACCTGTTACGATTTCAATCATCTCGGTCCCAGTGACCCAGGCACTCCTCAAACCACTTCATAACAGATTACCATATAATGAAATACAGTATCAACATGCACAATGAATTCACATGTCAATTTTTTTTCTTTCAAAGTAAGCATTCAGGACGCTGAACATACCTGGAATCCAACAATGTCTATTGTCAAAAATCTGCCGTCCAGAGGATCAAATGGGCGCACTGCAAAGATCCCTAACAATCAAATCCATTGCCCCACAGCTGCAAAATCTAACCAAACTATAGGGATTTTGGACAGATTGGCACCTCCATTAGAACGTATATCCCGCTGTAAGATGTACCTAGGTGCCTCCGAATTGCAGATCGTTGTGTTGAAATTAGCTCAGAATCATTTGATGGGTCCGCCAAATTTGAGCTTGAGCTGTATTCGATAGGAAATTTGGCAGGGTTGGGGGCAGTAGGATGTCAAGGGCTCAATGACTGGAAATCTGAAATGGGTATGTGTTAATCACGGCGCAGAAAGTTTCTGACAGACTGTATTCCCAAAGAAATCGTCTCACTCGGCTTCCAGCCTATCCACTATATGGTCCTATGCACTGTCAGAGCACTGCAGTGCCCTATGACACGTGTGAAGCCGCCCAACAAAGTGTGTGGGGTGTTAATAATGCTAGCTTTCACCATTTTCAATTATTCTAATTGGGTTTTTGTTGGGCATGGGACGGATTCTTACGCCTATTTTCAAGGATTTTAATTTTGGGTGGTTTCGATGATGAATCAAGATTCAAAATTTCATGGTAAGAAGCAAATTTCATCTCAAACCCATGGATAAAATATGAAAAGGAGGGAGAGGAGTAGAGTATACAGGTGGTTTCCTGGTTTGGTATGGAACTAAGAAGGATTGGATTAGACGGGTCTTCTTCATTATTCTTCCTTACCACTATCATCTCACCATCATTCTTAGTCTTGCAAGATTTTTATTGTTTTTCCTTTGCGTTTACTTTACTCCTAGCTATCTAAATGGCATTTTTTGGATCTTTTTAGATCTCTGTAACCTCTCTTTTATTTTTTAATAAAAGAGTTCGGGATCTGGATGGATATTTTTACTTCTCGTGGACTCCATTAACTAAAACTCTATCCAATAGAATAGAATAACGAGCTACCAATCAAATGGAATCGATCTCAATTGTACCAAGATTAGGAATATCCAAACGTATCTAACGTAGGCTGCTTCTGGTTTTTTTCCAAGGGATTTGCGCTGAAGAAATGAAGCGAGAGAAGTGGGGGCAGAGCATGCGTGGTTGCAACTTAGTGACGTAATTGTAGGGGGGCCATAAAGGTGGTGTTGGCTTCAAGGGTGGAGGAGCTTCATGGTGTAGTGAAAAAGGCATAGCCAGTTATACGACGTGCTTCAAAATGCATATCTTAAGCTGGACGCTCTCTCTACATTGGTGGGGTGGGGACGCTCTCTCTACATTGGTGGGGTGGGGACTCTCCCCACCTGGTCCCAAGCAGTTAACCTACCTTGTTGGCATAGTCTCTGCCATGTGGAATTCGCTGTCAACATACATACTTTATACACTGTTGTGAAAGGTTTTTTCTTTTCGTTTAAGTGTCATAGGAAGGAATATGTATGATGATATGTATGATGATAGGGCATGAAAAGATGTTTTTGGATGCTTTTTTGTTGGTAGGACCATTATCTGAATTTTATAAATAATAACCACAATTCCAATCCAATCAATCATTTTCTTTAGAGTCAAACACCCACCCCCTCCTAGAAAACCCTTCATGACCTCCTTGGAAGTGAAGTGAAGTCTCCCTTGTTGCTTCTATTAAGGTCAATTCTGTTATAAGATTCAATGTGTCTTTATCAACATTACTTGTCTATTATTTGAAAACCATTTTTATGGTCATAATGACCTCAGCAAGGAAGGTGGGACATTTGATAAAATCTCCTGACCAATAAGATGCTTCCTTTAACCCTTATAAGAACTTTTCTTTTCCTAAATTATCAAACCCAAAGGTTTTGTAGCAATAAAGATAAATTTTGTAAAAGTTGTTAATAGTATGAAATTATTACTTTATTAAAGGTAATGCATCCATGTTTCCTTACAAGTCGATGTGATCATTGTTAAGTAATTATATTATAGAAGTTTGTGAAACAAGGTAAAATGGATGGAGATGGGAGTGTTTCCAACCCTCAATTTTAGTTTATATACTCTTCCAAGGTTAGGATATGATGAATATGTACTATAACCTTATGCATAATCGAATTATTTTAAAATTAAAATCCAAGTGGATGGATAAGATGTATAAATAAAATAAATAATATTATGATTAAAGGATCTATAAAATATAAATACCATTATAATAAAGTAAGATTTTATGAACATATTATAATAACTATAATAACTAAGATTCTAAAAACACACTGAGAAGACTAGAAGACCTGCTCTAGACCACTACATTTATTCAAAAAAATAAAATCCTTCAAAATATATTATATCAAAACTTATATTTACCAAAAAACTAAGAGCCTTCAAAGTATATTTTATCAAAACTTGAGAATTGGTCACAAAACTTAGACTTAGTCAAATAACAATGCTAAGATTTGATATAGTTACTTTGTTGTGGGCATATTTAATATGTTTATGTAAATATATTTGGACTTTTAATGAATATAGCAGAGACTTCTTGGAGGGCTAATGGAGTTTACAGCGACGGAGGTATGGATTCCTGGACAATGGCGGAATCCTAAGGTCATGGGCTGAGCGCAGGGCGTTCTGCAGCTGTCAGAGACGCGGGTTAACGACTACTTTGCATGGTTTGTGGCAAGTTTTTTGAACCCCGTTTCCGGTTTGTATGTTCAAACCCTGTTTGCGTTTTACCCTAGCTTGTTTGTATTACCTTTTTACCAGGGTTACTGTGGTATGGTGGTTTGCTTGCCTAACTATGGCTACCTATGACGACCGATTGGATTATTCCTATGACCCATCTGACGATGCGCCCATATGGACTCAACATTCGGGCGCCGGGTGGCAGGTTGGGGTTTATCCCGGGGAAGGTGTGGTGGAGGTTTCATCTGTTGTGGAAAACAGTGCTGCTCTTGGTTTCTCACCATCCGGTTTTCTTGATATTTCTCCTGGCTCGGGGCCGATTTCTGCTCCCTTACCCTGTATCCCACCTATGTCTCCATTAAAGGATGCGGGTTCTCTTTGGACATCGGAACATGTCTTAACTGCTTTGGAGGGCTCGGCGGGCAGAAATAAGGGTTCTATCTTTGTTTCTGACGGTTACCAGGGAATTGTTGGCGGGGTTTATCCTTCATCAGCTCCTCTTCTGGTATTATGCGCTGCGGAGGGTGGGGAAGGCACGAGGTCGGGGCACCTGGAACTTCATGAACAACGGGGGTTTGCCAGTCCTTGTGTGGGCTCTGGCAC
Organism: Larix kaempferi; assembly: GCA_027924585.1. Classification (NCBI taxonomy): domain Eukaryota; kingdom Viridiplantae; phylum Streptophyta; class Pinopsida; order Pinales; family Pinaceae; genus Larix; species Larix kaempferi. The sequence goes on along the minus strand of BSBM01001409.1, from coordinate 1,402,297 downwards.
TAGCTCGGATGAATGGGGAGGACCTTCTTCGGGGGATAATACTCAGCAGGGGAAACGGGGTAGGAAGCGTTGGATGAAACTTAGCAGGACAAAATACAATTACGCCCTGGGGGAAGATATCGAGTGGAATCAATTGGTCAAGATGACCAGTATCACTTTGGTTGGCAAAGCATTGGGCAGATCTTTCTCTCTCCGCACCATTGAAGCCTGGGTGGGGGAACACTGGGCTGGTTTTTTGGGCTATACTCCGGAAGTAGTGGAGCTTACTCGAAACTGGTTTGCTTTCAATTTCCATGAGGAGGAACATACCAGATGGGTTCTGAATTCAAACTGGAGTTGGGATCACTGCCCGGTAATGATAAAACCTTGGCATCCGATGTTTGATGCTAGTCGGGAACGACTGGATATTGTTCCACTGTGGGTTCGGCTCCCTGGTTTACCCCTTCATTACTGGTCGGAGCGACATTTCAAGGGGATTGGAAACATGATTGGTACATATTTAGATGGGGACTATAGCTTTATTCATACCCGCCAGAGGAAGGTTGCCCGTATCTTGGTCAATTTGAATATCAGAGATGGGCTCGTACCGGATGTTACCCTCAGCTGGGGACCCTATGTTTATGTGCAGAAATTGGACTATGAGAATATTCCTTTCAGATGCCGGCGTTGCCATGCTTATGGTCATCCGGTCGCTGAATGTAAGCTTCCTTTTTGAAGGAAAAATGATGGTTCGCAAAAAGCCTCAATTGCTGTGGAAGTTACTCCTCCCTCGGATAACCCTGTGGCTGAAAACCCTCAAAATGTTGTCTTGGCCGAGGAGGAGGGTCATGCTTCTCCTCGGGACATGGTGGACACTCGTTCCACTAGTACTGCTCTACCGATTTCAGGTGCTATTGTGGTCGGGGCTGATGACATTCAACAGGAGATGGGATTGGAGGCGCCACATACTGGGGAATCGTTAACTGGAACTACAGCTATTGAGCCCACTCATCCGGCAGCTATCACGGAACCCGGGTCATCACCCGCGGGTATAACTCATTCCATTAACCCTCTTTCCTTTCATTTTTTTTTAAAGAATTTGTCCTTCGATCATCCAGACTGGATAGAGGCTTTGAAAAAGTTGACTATCTCTTTGGCAATGGAGTTGGAAGTTTCTACCTGTTTAGACCCTGACCTCCCTTCTTGCTCTTCTACATTGCCATACCCTGGGGTGATGTTGCTTGACCACCCCTCTGAGGTTGATCCTGGGCCCATTGAAGCCCTCTCCTCCTCCTCCCCTACTACCGCATGAGACTCTGGATATTTCCTGCATTCCCTTACGAAAATCTCCCCGGGTGGGTTGGGTGCTGGGGTAAACAAAACTGGAAAATCTGGTAAGGGTCGGGGCAGAAAATCCCATCTCTCACTGGCACAATCCAAGGCCAAGATGGACCTCATGGAAGGCAAGCAAGTGACTATTGATCGGGCGCTTAGAGCGGTGCGAGCCCAGAAGCGGGGTCGTTGATGAAGGTGATGTCTTTTAACTGCAGGGGTCTTGCTGGTCCCCATAAAAGATCAGCACTTCGTAGAGTGGTATCTATTGAACACCCGGATATCATTCTGCTTCAGGAAACTATGGGTGTTGGTGAGACTATTAAATCTTTACTAGAAAGTTGGTTTGGTGGCTGGTCTTTTGCCACCTTGGATGCTCGAGGCCGGTCTGGTGGTCAGGCTATTGGCTGGAATACCCGTTCTGTGCAGTGTCATAATCTTTGGGGAATGGAAGGGGCTTTGGGGATGAACTGCTCGTCTCTGGACTTTAGTGATACTTTCACGGTGGTTAATATATATGGACCATCTTTGAACCGGGTTCCCTTCTGGGAATCCTTTTTCTCTCACCCCTTGTTACAAGAAGGGAACCTTTTACTTGGAGGGGATCTGAATTTCTCACTTGGACCGGCAGAAGTATGGGGCAGCAGAGCTCGGCCAGACCCTTTGACTGATTTCTTCACACACCAGTTGGTCACTCAAAATCTGCTTGATATTGAGCCAACCCTCCTTAAACCTACTTGGAGAAATAACAGAACTGGAGATTTCAGAGTTGAAAAACGTTTGGATCGATTTCTAGTGTCTGATCTTTTTGTAGATAGGAACTATCTACTGAGGCAGTGGGTTGGCTCGGGGGGTTATTCTGATCACTTCCCTATTTTCCTGGAGATGCGGGATGGTCCTTTGAAACCAGCCGGGCCTCTTAAGTTTAATAAGATTTGGTTAAATGATGTGACTTTTACTGACCTTATTGGATCCCTTTGGGTACCTTTCAACCCTAGGGTGGGCCTCTCTGCCTCTCAACAGTTCTCAGACAATATCAAAAGGATTAAAGGGCCGGTGAAGGCTTGGACTTATGAAAAGAATCATAGAGATGATAGAGAATTAAAGACTATTGAACTGGAGCTACAGTCCATTTATGATTCTGGATCTGGGGGTCTGGGAACACCGGACGAGAAAGTCCATTTGGTTTCACTGGAGGGTAGAAGAAATAAACTTTTATTGGAAAAAGAGGAAACATGGCGTTTAAAGAGCAGGGCTATATGGCTATCGGTTGGGGATGAGAACACAAAATTTTTCCATGCATATGCAAAGGGAAGGAAGGCGGCCAATACCATATGGAGTTTGGAAGACTCTTTGGGGAATACCCAGACGTCTTTTGATAGTATGGCTGGGGTTGGGGTAAATCATTTCAAAACACTCTTCAAAGCCCCTGCACAGGCTAACATTTTGGAGGTGGTCAGGATGGCTCAATTTTTTCCTCGGTTTGTGGAAGAGGAAGACAATCACACCCTGATGGCTATTGTCACTGAAGAAGAATTGAAGGGTGTTTTACAGAGCTTCCAAAAAGACAAAAGCCCGGGACCGGATGGATGGACGGTGGAATTTATACTGGCACTCTTTGATCTTATTGGAAATGACCTGTTGCAGATGGTTGATGACACTCGTAGATCGGGGAGAATTCTAGCTGCCATGAACTCCACTTTTATTGCCCTTATACCAAAAACTGACAACTCCTCTTCTTTAAGTGACTTCAGACCCATCTCTTTGTGCAACTGTGTATATAAGGTGGTGTCAAAGATCATCGCCGGGCGGCTTAAGGGTATTCTCTCCAAACATATTTCAGAGGAACAGTTTGGGTTTCTGGAAGGAAGACAAATACATGAGGCCATTGGTGTAGCACAGGAGGGCATCCATAGTATGAAAGCTCGGAAAATCAAAGGAGCCATTATCAAGATTGATTTGTCAAAAGCTTATGATAAGGTGAGTTGGCTGTATATTCATTTACTCCTCACTCATCCGAGTTTTGCTGTGGATTTTATCAGGTGGATTATGAGTTGTATCTCTACGGTATCCTTCGCGGTGTTCATCAATGGAGCTGCCTCTCCTTTTTTTCGGTCTGAAAGAGGCCTTCGACAGGGATGCCCTCTATCCCCTTTACTTTTCCTGCTGGTCGCTGAGGGGCTTAGTAAAGCACTGAAAAAATCTTGTAGGGATGGCACTCTTCATGGTATCCAAGTGGCTCCTGATTTTTTTATCTCTCATCTGCAGTTCGTGGATGATATCCTCATCTTCTGCACTGGTTCGACAAAGGACATGGAAACCCTAGAGGACATTTTTCAATTATTCTCTAATGCTACGGGTATGGAGATCAATGAGCGGAAGTCCACTCTATCGACTCACTTGCTCAGGGAATGTGAGATTGTGGCTATACGTAGGATCTTCCCATATACCTTCCTACACCTTGAAGATGACTTCTGTTACCTTGGGTTTCATTTAAAACCAAATGCCTATACAAAACAGGATTGGCAATGGCTTATTGAAAAAATTCACAAGCAGTTGAAGGTTTGGAGTCATAGGTGGTTGTCGCGGGCAGGAAGGCTGGTGCTGGTGAAATCGGTATTGGAGGCCATTCCGGTTTATTGGATGTCCCTCTCATGGATTCCAAAAGGAACGCTGGAGAAAGCTCGCAAATTATGCTTTTGTTTCATATGGAGCGGTAAAGGAGACTATGTTTCCCCATGGGTTCGTTGGCAGAAGATCGCCATTCCAAAAGCTTTAGGGGGATGGGGTCTTAAAAATATACATCTTTTCGCAAAGGCTTTGGCAGCAAAAGGGGTGTGGAGACTGTTGAAATCTGAGAGCCTGTGGACTAAATTTGTCTTTCGGAAGTATATTGCCCCTGTATCAATTTTGGAATGGGTGTGGTCGGTGGATAAGTCACATGCTGGTTGCTCTGTTATTTGGAAAGCTGTCATCATTTCTTTCCCGGTGGTAGGAGATCTGCTTGCTTGGAATGTTGGAAATGGACAAGCTCTTTGTGTTGGGGAGGATCCTTGGTTTGGGAGCGCTGGTCGTCACATCTTATCAGGTGATTTGATCATTTCTCTGTGGGATTTGGGTATAACATATTTATCTCAATTGGTTGTTCCGGATAGGATACACCCGTGGAATCAGTCATGGGTTGATGTAGACACTTTGGCACTTTCTTTGGCTGAACGGGTGGAACTGAGGTCTTATTTTGGTGCTCTAACACGATCACATATACATATCCAGGACAGGGATGACTGTTTGGTATGGGAAGGTGCCCCAAATGGCTTGTACACTCCCAAGGATGGATACATCAGCCTGAGTCATTTCATGAATCCACGTGAGTTGGTTGGGTGGTGGAAAAAAATCTGGAAGATAAACTGTCCATTGAAACATCGCTTTTTTATGTGGAATGTCCTCGAAAACACTATACCCACCTGGGACTTTTACAGAGGAAGAACAGGATTGGGCCGGGCTGGTGCATTTTATGCAAAGCCAACGTGGAAACCTGCTGTCACTTACTCCTCCAATGTCCATTTACGGTGCAAGTTTGGGATGAATGCTCCAGGATTTATAATTCCTTTTTTGATTGGGCAGGGGTTTCGGTGCTGTCGGCCTGGACACAGTGGGTTTTGGACCCTATTGGAAAAACCTTCATGAATCTTCCTTTATTGGTGGCGTGGGGCATCTGGATGGCTCAGAATGGTATGTTATTCAATGATAAACACTATACTCCGGTGGTAACTGCTGTACAGATATGTGGATATCGAGAGGCTTTCCCACATCACATCAAAGTGGCAAAACAAAGAGAGGTTCTTGCATTGGACATCGATGAGTCTATGCCTTGGGGTTTTTATGATGGATCTGCTTGGGATTAAACTGCGGGGGTGGGGCTATACTACATCTTTCTTCAAACCACTCATACCACCTTTTCTGGGGACTGGGGGAGGGTGGGAATAATTATGCTGAATTCATGAGCCTAAAACTTCTTCTCATCTTTGCAAAGGAAAAGGGCTGTCAACAGATAAATGTGTATGGTGATTCTATGAATGTCACAAATTAGACTAGTGGCACTCAACACTGCAGGGATCTTAGACTTGAAAACATACTACAGGACATTCTACAACTGAAACTTTCCTTTTTACATTTTTCTTGCAGACATGTTTTTAGGGAGAACAACAAGGAGGTGGACGCGGCTTCTAATATTGGCAGGGACATGGCAGTGGGGGTGTGGAAAGTGAAGGAATACAGAAATGGAACCCTCTATGAGTACTATCATAGACCCTTCATGGATGGAATGTTATTACATGGGCATGGAATGGAACAGGATCAAACATAAATGGACATATTTTTACTGAGAGACTATGGAACTGTATCTTGCTACTTTTGCTGACTATGAGGTTATTTTTTTGGTTTTATTACAAAGCTGTAAGTTTATTACAGTGGACACTTTCAAGAGGCTCGGGGAGCCATCAGAAATTTTCTTCTTTCTAGTATTTTTATCTCTGTACCTTTCTATCGTGGTTAGTCTTTTTTGGACTATACAGACATGGTCTTGTGGCAATGAACAGACTGGATGGATGTACTGAAACAATTTCTTTTTGTGAACTGTTTTTTTAATCCTTAATTGGACAACTGTATGCTTCTACGCATATTCAGAATGTAATTTTTTCACCACTGCTGAAATGAAATTACGCTTTTTTCCGAGGAAAAAAAAATATTTGGACTTTTAATGTTGAGTTTTGATATTTTAGTATATAAAAATGAATTGTTGTTTTTATTTTTATTTTTATTAATTTAAAATTTGAGATGCTTCTCATGTACTTGGTTTTTTGACATGGTGTTAATTAAATATGTATTTTTGTTATTATTAAATTGTAATTAAATTGATTAAAGATTTAAAATTGAGTTTAAAGAAATACGATTAGGGTTTTAATTATTTTTGGACAATTATAATTTCCTAATTGTATTCCTTGGAAGGTATTAGATTATATTATGTATTAATTATATTATTTTTTTTGAGTGGAAAAAAGCATACCATTGATATTCATTAAAATGAATCAAACAATACAACGATAATCACAATATAGTGACATAGTAGCTATCTAGAGCTCAATTACATCCAAAAGCTTGAATGTAAACATTCAACCAAAATTTCAAAAAACAACCTCAAATGATATATTAACCTTCATACAAAAACTCAAAACTTTCAGAAAAAGTAAAGATTTCCAGAATCCTGACTGGAAGAATCTAGGAATTCCTCCCAAGATAAGTAACCTTCTTCACCTTCCAGTGCTTGCTTTGACAGTTTTTCTGCCATGGAGTTGTGTTCCCTATAGATGTGATTGAAGGATATATAACTTGAATGATTGATTTCTTGTCTTGTCCTATTGCACCAATGGAATAGTGCAACCACTTTCAAATTGAACTTACCACATGCCCATTTTATTGTGACTCTGGAATCCCCAAAAAAAATTAAATCAACAAGACCAAAACAATTAGCCACCTTGATGACACACCATAAGGCCAGAAGTTATGCTTTCATGTTGGTGCCATTTCCACAGTTGAGACGAAGGGTAAAAAAATGGTCTTGATTCAGATAAATAACGCTTCCCGCTGCGCACAGACCATTAGTAGCTGCACCATCAAAGAAAATCACTGGATTTGTAAACTGAGGAGAGAAAATACCAATTTTTCTAATCTTTTGAGGAGAAAATCACTGGATATGTATTAATTATAATTGTATGGTTTCCAAACCATGTGAACTTAAATAAATGTTTTTATAATGTAAATCTTGTCAATATATTATGTATGGGTTTCTAGTGTGAAGCTTAGGCTAAGGGTCATCTAGAGAATGGCTAGACATATATATGTTGTAAATATACTTAAATGTACAATGTAGTGGAGTTACCATGGTGCAATATATTTTATATAAAAGGCAACACTAGCATACAATATAGAATGGTCCAAGATGGTTACAGGGAGCATAAGGAAGCTATGGGTCCATAAGAGGGGAAGATGAAAGAGGGGGTTGATGGAGAAGAAAGTCTTTCTTGTCAAGTGTCAAATCAAGAACTCTCATCCTTTTTGTCATGTGTATTAAATGAACTCACTAACACTTTTGACTTATAAAGCCAAATATGAATGCATGAAGAGGTTGGTGAAGGAAAGTCTATCTCATGTAATTAAGGAGCATGGGAAAGTATCTTGTAAGGAGAAATATTACTATATTGGGAGTTGGTAGAAGTCTCATTCCATTCTCCTATGATGGAAAAATGTTCATTCTCCCATTATTGTCTCCATTACATAATATGCTCTCATAGGGATTGGCACCCCAAAAATTGTAGTTAGTCGAACCAACATCGTGAAGAGTGAATTTTGTAGACTTTGGAAGGGAAACTGGTGGTTGTAGTTGAGCATAAAGGATAGGTCATTAGCATTTTTGGAGGCATATATTTGCTCCACCCTGCTTTCCCAAAAGGTCATCAGTGGTTGGGCTCTTCTTGCATGCATTAGAGCACCAACTGGTAGTGATTCATGTGGGATTTTATAGCATAAAAGGGAAATGTTCCAAGTTGTAGTGTGTATGGTAGTGACACAAGAGTTTCATAATTTATTGATCTTTGGGTGAGGTGCCTAAGGTGTTTTATAGTGGGAAGATTGGTTAAGTCATGATGATTAGTGCTCCATTTTGATTTTATGTGTCATCTAGAGAATGGCTAGACAAATCAAGGCTAACGGTCATCTAGAGAATGGATAAGCATATACATATTGTAAATATACTTATATGGACCATGTGGTGGAGTTTCCATGGTGCACTCTATGCTATGTAAAAATACAATGTTGGAATATGGTTATATAATGGTCCAATATGGCTACAAGGAGCACAATGAGGCTATCCATCCACATGAGGAAAATATGAAAGAAGGATCGATGAAAAAGAAAGCATTTCTTGTCAAGTGTCAAATCAAGAACTCATGGTGTTTCCATGATGTGCATAAAATGAACTCACTAACACTGTTGAATTATAAATCCAAATATGGATACATGGAGAGGTTGGTAAAGGAAAGTCCGCCTCACATAATTGAGTATGGGTAGAGTACATTGTAAGGAGAAGTATTACTATTTTGGGAATTAGTATAAGTTCTCATTCCATTCTCCTCTCGTGGAAAATATTAATTATATCCATTATTATCTTCCTTCAATAATATGCTCTTATAGGGATTGACAATCGAAAAACTTATAACTATTTGAATCATCATCATGAAAACTTAATTTGGTAGAATTTGAGTCGGTGGTTGTAGGCGAGAGTAGAGATTGGCACGGATTTGGAAACCCTTACCCACATGATATTGTTGCTCATTGAATTTTTTGGAGGCAAAGATTTACTCCACCATCCTTTCTTAGAAGGTAATTGACAATTTGACTGTTCTTTCGTTGAACTACGATACTAGCTAGTGGTGATTCCCAAGGAATTGTATAGTAGAAAAGGGAAGAGGTACAATTTGCATTGTATGTGGTAGTGAGATGAGAGTTGCATAATTTTTTGATAGTTAGATGAGGTGGGCAAGGTTTTTAATTATGGGAAAATTGGCTGAGTGATGAGAGAAATTGATTGGGTTGAGTGTGGTACAAACATATAATTGAATCCTTCATCCCAAAGGTGGCATTTGCAATGGATTATGTTGTGAGAAAAATAGTGCAAAGGTGTGCATCTCTTCCCACTTAAGGGGTGAACACCTTAGAGGTTTCTACCAATGCCCAGTATTGAGTTACTAAAGAAAACATGATGACTCCAAATTGATCTTGCAAGTTCTTGTCAGAAAAACAAAACAAAATCAAAACAAATAAAATGAAATAAACAAAGAGGGTGAAGATATGCAAACCACAAAAACAAGTAGATGCTAGAACCAATTTAGATTGCCCAATGGTCAAGCTTGTTACATGTAGTGTCACCTAGGAGGTGTAAGCTTCAAGGGAATCCAATAATCTCCCTTAGGGAGGTCATTTTTGTCCACACTAAATTCTAAATAACTTGAATAACAAATGAGAGAAGCACTTTCCCCTCGGAGGAAGGTGGCAAGGGAGCTTAGGAAATGCCAATAGGTGGAGGAAGAGGTGAACTATGAGGAAGCCACAACACAATTCCAGTAGCATAACCTTGCTCTGATTTTCTCTACTTAGATGCATGCCCATGGATTCCTTTTATAGGCTAAGAGGTGGCCAAGAAACATCTAGATCTAAGCGTGAACTCCTTCACTTCATGAACTAGCTCCAAAGTACAAAATGGGGGCTATTCAATGCTCCAAAATCTATGAAGAGCCAAATTCGATTTTTTGTTGGTGAGGGATATTTCATGAGCCTTCAATTCACCACGGGTGGTTGAGATCCCGTTGTTTTGATAGTTGCATGGATATTGAAGGAAAATCTACGCAAGGCTCGTGCGGGAACATAACTGATAACACATGTTGCAGCATGGGTGAACATGGTTTCAACCACGCGACCTCTTCTTTTGACTATTTGTTGGCATTCTTGGACTCATATTGCTTTCTGGATCTTATGAGGATGTCTTCGATGAGCTGCATGTTGTATGTTGATGATGCCTTACTGCAAGATTAGCTGAAATGTCGCCTGTATGCGAAATTTAAGCGTTAACATATTCCTGTGGTAAGGAAATGAATCACTCTTACACAACCAAATTCTTGGAGAAATTTCATTAAAATCTAAATGTTCATTCCATACTTTACATTTATATAAATTAACTCTCTATTTTCATGTTATGATGAATTTGTGTATGCCTTGTTGTCTACCAATACGTAAGGATAATTATGATCATGTTTAGTTATGTTTCCTATAATTCCAATTAGTGTGTGTTTAAATTATCCTATTGCATCTTTAATCTTTCACTCAAGCATTCATTTATATCATATTGAGTTTCTTTTAGAGATTAAATGTCTTTTTAAATGGTGAATTCAATTGGTTAATAGTTGAAATTGAAATTAGATCAAGTGGGTACTCATTGTTGGCTATGATAGCATGTGGAGGCTAAAATTAGGGATTGAGGAAGTTTGGAAGGACTTGTAGAGGTTTAGGTTCAAGACCCACGTAAACAATAAATTGTAGCTTTTGATGAGGTTCTCACAATGGAGAATATATGCCAAGGGAAGAAAATTATGTTTTCAAGGGAGAGATCAATCAAGAGAGGGGCTCATCCCTCCAAACATCAAGTCTTACAAATTTTATATGGATTCAAACCTCTTGATCTTGTGGATCGGGAAAACAAAAAAAGGATCATTATGGTCAAATTTAGGATGACATCAACATGATGTCAGTGGTGGACACATGAAAGTAAAGCACACCTCTAAGAGAGGAAGGGTGTTAAAGACAACATGGAGTGTATGGTACACTATCAAATGAGGGTTAGACCAACGGCGTGTGATGTGGAGCATACCTCCTCCCACACATGTGAAAGTATGGACAAGGATAACACATGGAACACATATGCAACTTAGAGAGGAAGATGGTTCCATAGTAACCCAAAGGTGTAGAAATAGTTAGATGAAAGGTAGATAAATGGATTGTGAAACCAAGGTTTGTGAGAGTGTTAGAGAAATTGGAGATGTGTATGTTAGTGGATCATAGGATACTAGTGGTCGTGTGAGGTCATGTTAGGATTGATGGGAGAAAATCCCATTGACCCACATACGACAAAAGGTTAAGACCTAGTGGGGTCATGCAATTGATGCAACAAGGGTTATCAAGGAGATTGACAAGAAAATAAAGAGCTAAGTAAGGCATTAGAAGCAAAAGTGAAACATGGATTTACAAAGACTGTAAGTGCCCCCTAGAATTCAAAAGACCCCTTGATATCGTATTGAATCAATAACAATCTAGTGGGGAAGATATATTTACGATTTTTCTTCATGATGGCATGCAAAATCAAATCAATAAAAGAGTTAATGTGATTATTATTATTAATGTTGTTGACTAAGAAAACATTCTTGTGCATATTTTTTGCAGTCCAACTTGGGTTTTATATTTTCTACAACAAAGTTACAAAGAATTAGTTAGAAAACATCTTTTGAATCCTTTAACTTTTATCTTAGAGATCTTGTTTGAGAAAGCTCACAACTATTGGAAATTTCATTTAGTGTGGAATCGAACTAAAGGTTATATTTTGGGAATGCACTCTTGTCCTATAAAAAAAAAGTAGAAAAAATCCCATAGTCTTCATTGGATTGAGAAATTGCCAAAATAGATGATTCATAAGACCATTATAATTATGAAGCGTGTGTTATGGATGAGAAATTTCATGAGGGAATGCAAAAGTTTAGTCCAATGGATGATTAAATCAAGAGAACCCTCTAGATATTGCAACACAACTATGAAAACCTTAAGGGTGGAAATTTGAAGATGCATAGTAAACACCATTGCGACAGACAGCATTGCAATGGTAGATGAAATATAAGAAAAATGTACCTACATTGCATGGTGTGACTTTGATTTAACTAAAGGAATATTTTTTGGAGTTCCAAAAATTAAAGTCAGTAGTATAGTATTGCAAAATTAAATGGGATTAAGCTAAAAGTAGGTGAGTCCATTTGGGAGTATGACCAACTATTTTAATATTTGGCAGGTTAGTTGAGTTACATTATCAAGAAGTGCAACATAAATAATGATTTATTGGTAGGCTTTTACCTCACCTGCACAAACCATTGTCGCAATAGTGGATGTTAACCCAAATGGAAGCATTGGAAGTCACTATTTGATTGGAGTCTATAAGTGGATTGGAAAAAACATCAGTCCAAGGGTTAGCGATGGGATTATCACAATTTCAGTACCGCATGACTACTTTGTTGAAGAAAATTAACAAGTTATGAAAATCCAAGCTATGCAGAAGCGAGGTAGTGTGGTGCATGATGTGTAGGAACAAAGGCCACCTACGGAATGATTGCCACATGACTTATAGATATGTCATGGTAGTGGATAATCCATTCTTAGGAAATATGTCGATCAAAGCAGATATGGGACTTTGTGAGATATTAACCTGGGACATGGTCCACATCATTGTCCACTATTAAAAAGGTACAATAACACTATAGTGGCAGTATATTATGACTTTAAGAGGGTAAACACTCATCATATAGAGGACCATTGCGCATCGTCTACACTTGTCTACACTAGTTCATAGGAGACTCGATGAGAGGTAGAAACTATGGGTGGACTCACAATTTGAGTCATGACCAAAATCAAGATAACCAGGCATTGAGAGATGATGAAAATTTCCCTCCACCACTATGTTACAATTGTAACGAAGTGGGGCACATTGCATGCAACTATCCACAACCATGTTAGACTTGCTACAACCACTACCATAAAATTGGGCATAACACTAGGGATTTCCCCAAGTTGATTAAAAAGATGGAGGAGTGAAAAAGATAGCAATGTGGTATGGGCATAGTTAATTTTGACAATAGATCCTTGGTAAGGGAAGTCAAGTATACAATGACATCAATATTGTCACCTGCAATGGAGTGAAGAGAGGTAGAAATGTAGGAGCCACAAATCAAGCACCAATTCACAGAGCTCCGGAAACAACACCACATTTAATTCCATAGAGTAAAAGTAGATTCTACGAGATATGATGGAAGTCATGAGGGATGTCAAGAGGGAAGTTGTACATGCACGAATTATTGAATCAAATGATGTAGAGAGACATCACAACACGATTCAACCACCAAGCATATGTCAAATCATGCCATCATATATGGTTGAGGAAGAGGTTTAGCGGTGGATGAGGAATTTCGTTTGGATATTAGAGGATGATCAAGATGTGACTAGTCTCAAGTGGTACTCACATAGGTTCTAGAACAATCTTCCATGACTAATACCCAGTTATTACACCAAGTGCTATGGGAAAGAGATGGGATATGAGGAAGCTCCAATACAATTTCAGCAATATAACCTTGCTCTACATTTCTCTTCTAAGATGTGTCCAAGAAACAACTAAATCCAAGTGTGAAACCCATCACTTCATGAACTAGCTTCAAGGTACAAAATGGGGGATATTGAATGCCAATCCATCATGTTGAGAAGACAAGTTCGAATTTGTGTTGGTGAGGGGCTTTGTTGGGCCTAGCCCAAGTAAGGAATTTTTGTGCAAGACAGTTTTGGAGCTGCGAAGTTACAACGCAGCTCAGATGAAGGCATTTTTGGCAAGACAGTTTTGGGGAGCTTCGAAGTTACAATGCAGCTCAGATGAAGGCATTTTTGGCAAGACAGTTTTGGGGAGCTTCGAAGTTGAGCGCAGCACAGTATCGGCAAGATAGAAACTACGTGGCTAAGTGCTAGCTCTGTGAAGTGGTAGCACCGCGCAGTGCCAGCGGGGCACCTATTTTCGGTAAAGAATGTAAGGAAAGGTTGAGCTGCGAAAGCGACCTATTTGGGAAAGAAACTCCGGGATTCTTGGGAATGGGTATGGAGCAATGTGAAGGCAGATGAAAGCGACCTATCAAGAGAGTGGCATAAAATGGTTAGAAGCTAAGCCACGAAGCCAACAACGACAGACAGGCCAGAGGGGCGGAAAGTGACACGCCACGATGCAGTATAACCGTTTTGTGAAGACTGTAGATGTCAGAAGGGCGTGCGAGCTGTGAGTGGTCCAACAGAATAGCTTGAAGCGTGTGCAGTAGTTGTCGAATATGACAGGCCGAGTCGGCGGGTAACCGCACCATTTTGTAACCTTAGGGTTTTTACTTATGCACTGTAACAGATGTGACCTATGGGCACGATCTCTATATAAAGGGAAATCTTGTAAGGGAAAGGGTTAATATTCATTGTAAAATATTTGTTAGAGAGCTGTTGATTATTGTTGAATATTGATCTCTGTTAAGAGACGATTGTAAAAGGCTCTGCGAGCTGTGTGCGCAGAGAACTACAGAGAGAGAAGAGAGTCTGTAGTTGAGTGCGTGGATTGGAATTGTTGTACCCTTCCCAGAAATAATACAACAATAGTTCCTGTGGACGTAGCTCCCATCCTGGGGGTGAACCACATCAAATATTGTGTTATGTGATTGATTGTATGCGTTTATATCTGTGTATTTGCTTATGTGAATGGTTAAGATTTTGTTTATGAATGCATGTGTTCTTTCTTTTATATGTATTCGCCATAAGGATAAATATGGGAATAATATGTTAAGCAGCAACATGTGTGAATGAATTTCAAATGCACCAGTATTTATAAGTTAGATGAATGCATAAGTTAATCGGGTAAACACTTAGCCAGCGAAGTCTTTATAGTGTGATTCCCTGAGCGTAGCACCGGAAGTGCGCAGTTACATTGTTGTTGTTATAGTGTATAAGTTTTCAAGGTTCGGTCTAAGGTGTTGTTGAATGCATAACTTACACTAGGTAAATCCCATTAAAGTGGTTAAGTATTGAAGAGGAAGCGCAATTTCTGTGGCGTTGTCCAATTGTCGAAGAACCATCCCGAGCTGCACAGTCCTTGGATGTGCTATTGTATAAGAATTACCCGCGAAGGAGTGAACTTTGCGTAGTCCCCAGTTCGCAGAGCGAGTCGTGTAGCGCACTGCTCACCAGTCTGTTAAATGCTCATCACCCGATTGTGGAAATTTGATTCCGCAACCTCCCCATTATCTTCGCCTTGGGTGAGACCTCAGTCTGCTCGCAGACTGTTGGCGAAAGGGCCAGTGAAAAGGGGGTTTTGTTGGTTCCCTGAACCGCGTAGAACCTGGGTCTTTTTAGAAAACCTCCAGAATATTATAAGTAGCCAACAAATGGTTCTATTGTCGTGCTTGAACTGGTGATGAGTACAGAACCCTGGAATCCTGAGAAAACAAAAATAT
The DNA here is from genome assembly GCA_027924585.1 of Larix kaempferi. NCBI lineage: Eukaryota > Viridiplantae > Streptophyta > Pinopsida > Pinales > Pinaceae > Larix > Larix kaempferi. Next base: position 1,387,094 of record BSBM01001409.1, on the reverse strand, counting down.
GGAATTGGGTGGACAAGACAGAGAGAGATTTTTCCAGAAAGGAGAATAGACATCCGTGTCTATCTAACATACAATGGTTAAATAAATACCTGTGAAAGGATATTCATGAAATTTTCTGGGCAAGTTTTGGAAGCAAGTTGCACGAGTGGTTATCCAGACTTGCAGAGCGAAAGGACTGTTTCCAAGAAGGAGCACCTACCGAGTGGAATCCAGAGCTTATTCAGAGGCTTAAATAAGTAGATAGTCCACTCTCGCAAGCAGTCGACTTTTGGGTTGACAGTATACTAGAAGGCTTCGTGACAGAGTTCGTTGTGGATACCCTGAAGTCCTACAACGTAGCAGAGGCAGATTTCTTCAAAGGATTCAGAGGTAAGTATCTGAACAATCTAATTTTATATATTACAATGATTTTAGTTGAGAAAGGAGTTTTAAGAATGCAGTAAGTGTTGATGTATTTGTAACTTCGGAAGATATTCACTTGTATATTGTATGTATTACATTTGTACTTTATTGTATCCCCAACGGAGATGTATTATTCCTCCGATTGGAAATGTCGTCATTTGTATTTGCAAGTGTCACAAGTATTATTGTAAGTGTCCCAACTTATATTTGATGGGTTATTAGACCACCTTGGTGGGGTCAACCCTGTATGAGTTGTGTGGGTCAAAGGGTTATTAGACCACCCTAGTGGGGTCGGCCCAGTTAGCATTATGTTAAGTGGTTAAGTTGGGGCCAACCTAGTTAGAGTTAAAAGTCAAGTGAAGTAAAGTATAAATAGAGAGTGAGTGTGTCTCATTCTATTCATTCACTCACTCATCCAACTCACATTAGTTGAGAGAGGAGTGCGCACAAGTGGAGGAGGAGTAGCTGCTGGAGTCATCTATCTTTTGGGGATTGATCATTGTGACCTTTGTATTGAGGCTTATTCTATCTTTGAGGAAGTTGCGGGGTTTTTCACCTTCTTGGTTTTCCCCGAGGAAACTCTGTGTCTCTTGTGTTTATGATTGTTATGCTATGCATGTTATTCTCTTAGTAGGATCCTAGATAATGTTTGAATGAAATTATCGAAAAATTAACATGGTATCAGAGCTGTGCTAAGAAGAAGACACTGTGCAGCTACAGAAGCTAGGGATTCTTAATCTTTGGGTTTCTCTCCTCAGATCATCAAACGCAGGAGGCTAGGCCGACTCTCCTTGCAAGGGCGCATCTTTCTATCGAGACAGAATTCAATTCTGAGCACTTTCAGTTTTTGGCCCGTCACTGGAGCGGGAAATTAGGGTTTCGAAGAAAGTTGTAATTTTTGGAATTCAAGACCACGGCTGGATTCTCCTCAAGAAAATCGAAGTTTAGAGACCAAGATCGATTTTTTTGGTTGGGCAGAACCCCGGGCATCATCAAACCCTAGTTTGGGATTTTGATCGAAAAGGTGGAAAATTAGGGTTTCTGCAAAAGTTGAAATCTTTGGAATCTATGACCACGGTTGGATGCTCCTCAGAAAAATTGAATTTTAGAGCACAAGATCAAACTTTTTGGCTGGGAAGAACCCTGGGCATTATCAAACCCTAGTTCGGGATTTTGACTAGAAGATCCGAAAGTTTCAAAGGCAATTTTGGGGGGTCAAATTTTGTAGATTTCAAAATTGAAGTATACCAGCTTGATCAACACAGCAAGGTGCATCTTTCCATCCTTTCATAAGTTTGGAATTCAAAGTTTGAATTTTTAGGTTTTCTTTGACAAACCCTAATCTAGCTCCAGATCCAGTTTTTAGCAAATCAAGTGGTAAGACCTAAATATTTTATTTACATTTGAGTTTCTCATTAAGATGTCTCACCACACCAAGCTTGAGGATAAGCTTGAAGGATCTGACAACTTCTGAGCATGGAAGTATAGGATTGGGTTAATCCTAGAAGAGAATGATTTGGACACCTACATAAAAGAAGAGGTTCCAATTCTAGAGGGAGATGAGGCTAAGGCCTTACACAAGAAGAACTTGGTCAAATCCAAGAGAATCATTGCTGATTCTATAAAAGACCATATCATGCCCCATGTGTCTTCTCTAAAGACACCTAAGGATATGTTTGACTCCTTGACCAAGTTGTTTGAAGGTAAGAATATAAATCGGAAGATGACTCTGCGGAATCAATTGAAAGGGGTAAAGTTCCAGACTGGAGAGACCATCCAATCCTACTTTACTAAAGTCTCTCAAATCAAGGAACAACTCGAAGCAGTGGATGAATTAGTGGAGAATGGAGAAATTGTCATGACCACATTGAATGGCCTACCTAGGTCATGGGACTCCTTCATCTAAGGTATCTGTGCAAGAAAGAAGTTGATCTCCTTCAGTAGACTATGGGAGGAATGTTCATAAGAAGAAGCTAGGATTGTAGCTCGAGAAGAAAAGATGGGAAGTGAAGACCAAGCTATCACAGTTCACACCAAGAGAAGTAAGCCCAAGAGGGAGCAATCTCATCACAAGAAATCTTTTCACCACCATCAAAGAGATAAGAAAGATCTGAGATGCTTCACATGTAATGAGAAGGGACACTTTGCCGCAGATTGTCCCAAGAACAAAAAGGGCTTCAACAACAAGAAGAAGAAGAACAACAAGAAGAGATATCATGCTCATGCTGCTGAGGATGATGAACCTTCCAGGAAGAAGATTAAGGTAGAAAGTGAAGACTCTTCAAGTGACGATGAATATGTTCTAATCTCTACTCTCACAGGTATTGTTACACATGGGTGTAATGATTGGCTTATTGATAGTGGGGCTTCTAAAATATGACGGGATTCAAAGAATCTCTTATGGACCTATCTGAACATGAGTCACCTCATAAGGTGAAACTTGGGGATGACTATCAATACCCTATAAAAGGAAGTGGTGAATCCTCCTACAAGTTAGACTCTGGGAAGTCTTTAAAGATGAAAGATGTTATATATGTACCTGGACTCAAGAAGAATCTTATCTCCATACCATCTTTGGATGCAAAAGGGATGAGAGTTGCATTTGTGGATGGCCAAGTACTCATGTGGCCAAAAGGTAAGACCATAGATGATGCAGTAGTGATTGGAGAGCAAGAGGGAGGATTGTACAAATTGAAGGGACAACCTGAACATGCCATGGTAAATGAATCCATGGAGCCAAGTGAACTTTGGCATAGAAGGCTTGCTCATGTGTACTATAGGGCACTACCAATTGCAAGCAAAGCAGTAGAAGGTCTTCCTGAAATCCAGTCAAAGCATGAAGGTGTTTGCAAAGGATGTGCAAAAGGAAAGAACACAAAGAAGGCATTTCCAAGCAGTGAAAGCAAAGCAAAAGGAATCTTGGAGATTGTCCACTTCGATGTATGCAGACCAATGTCATCCAGTTCACTGAGTGGATCCGACAATGGTGGATAATTCACTTCAGGGGACTTCAAGAAGTTGACCACTCCTTACAATCCACAACAGAATGGAGTTGCAGAAAGGAAGCAAAGATTGAGAGGGAGTCCACCCAACAAACAAATAAAGATAAGTATTTGAATGATCATTTCTTGTATATATGATTGTTTAAATAATATTGTTCAATGATGTATATACTTATGTTCCTAGACTTAGGTTGTGTATTATGGATATTAGAATAATTGCATTAATGAACAGTATACTACTAATATGCATGTGATGGGTAAGTGGTCTATGGCACTGTACACCATTCCATTGCTACTTATCTAGAATGAAACCTCTTTGCTGACATGTTGGGAGTAGTGCAAACTCTTAACAATGTTCTGGTAGAGATGGAAGGCATCTAGAAAGTTACCATATGAATACGGGATATGGATGAATGTTGTATTGAAGCATTGGCTAAGATAATTGCATGACTGTATGACATATGCCTTTATGTGTAAGAATTTGTTCTGAAGACTATGAGAAGTTTCTAATCATGCAATTAAATTTGACTTGTAGGAAAGATCGTGTACAATCACCTACAAAAGAAGGACTACAACATTTGTTCCAACAATGAAGTTCCAGAAAACTATCTATTGAAGATATTGAAGAATCTGAAGTTCCCAGGATCAGGGATGCAGTAATGGAAGAATGCCATGGTCGAGGAATACTATTCGATCATGAAGAATGATGTTTGGGATGTGGTCCCAAGACCAGAAGGGAAGTCTATTGTGACTTCCAAATGGATCTATAAGATCAAGCATGCTGCAGATGCTAGCATAGAGAAATAACAAGGAAAGATTTGTAGCTCGTGGCTTCTCCCAGAAAGAGGGGATAGAGTATGAAGAGACTTTTGCTCCTGTAGCCAGATACACTTCCATCAGAACGATACTTGCTTTGGCTACAGTGATGAAATGGAATATACACCAGATGGATGTCAAAACAACCTTCTTGAATGGTGTAGTCGAAGAGGAAGTGTATGCGGAGCATCCACTTGGTTTTGAGACACATGACAAGGAGTCATATGTGTGCAGATTGAAGAAATCCTTGTATGGATTGAAGCAAGCACCTAGGACATGGTACGACGGGATAGACAGGTTCCTGTCCAGTTTGGGATTTACCAAGAGTAAAGCGGATTCCAACCTTTACTACAAGGTTGAGGAAGGGAATCCAGTGATACTCCTATTATATGTGGATGACTTGTTTTTTACAGGAGAGGATAGGTTGATTGCCGATACGAAGAGGACGATTGCTGCCGAGTTCGAGATGAAGGACTTGGGAATGATGCATTATTTTTTAGGTATGGAGGTGTGGCAGAGTGCAGATGGAATCTTCCCTTGGACAAGGGAAGTATGCAATAGAGATCCTGAAGCGGTTCGGGATGATGGACTACAAGGCCATAGACACACCTATGGCATCGAACCTGAAGCTATTGAGTGATGCTTCAACAGAGTTGATTGATGCCACGATGTATCGTCAGATGATTGGGTCCTTGATGTACCTGACGAACATGAGACCAAATATTTTCTTTGCGGTGAACACCTTGAGCCAGTTTATGACAGATCCTAGACATGTTCACCTAATTGCTGTAAAGTATATTCTGAGGTACCTGAAGGGTACAATTGACTAGGGGCTCAAGTATGATGCGAATCAAAATTTTAACTTGGAGGGTTATGTTGATTCATATTGGGAAGGCAGTGCTGCAGATAGGAAGAGCACTTCGGGGTGCTGCTTCAGTATGTGATCAGGTGTGATCTCTTGGTTTAGCAGGAAGCAATCCTGCGTAGCACTGAGTACAGCCGAAGCAGAGTATGTCGCAGCTTGTTCGGCTAGTTGTGAGGTAGTATGGCTAAGGAAGCTACTGTTTGATTTATTTGATCTATAGTTGGATGCTACCTGTATCTATTGTGACAACCAGAGTTGTGTGAAGTTGTCAGAGAACCCGGTGTTCCATAACAGGTCAAAGCACATCGAGATCAAATACCACTATATTAGGGATATGGTGCAGAGAGGAGCAGTGAAGCTCTAGTATGTTGCAACAGATGAGCAGATTGCAGATGTGTTGACCAAACCACTAGCCAGAGTGAAGTTCGAGTACTTCAGAGAGAGGCTTGGTGTTCTTCAGATAGAAGATACTTCGAGGAAGAAGTGAAGGGACACATTTGCAGGAGCCATTCCAAGAATGGTGGTAGGAGGATCCTTCCCATGGCTGTGGATGTAAGTGCTATGTGATGAGCATCAGGACGATGCTCTGGTTACTGCTATGTATGATGATTAGGATGATCATGTGTGATGAGCATTAGGAAGATGCTTCATATGATATGCATTAGTACGATGATGTGACGATGATCAGGATGATCATGAGATGATGATATGCATCAGGACGATGTTGTGACGATGATCAGGATGATCACGCGATGATGATATGCATCAGGACGATGTTGTGACGATGATCAGGATGATCATGCAATGATGATGTGCATCAGGATGATGTACTATATGATGATGATCAGTATGATCATGAGCATTAGGATGATGCTTTGTACGAGGATGATCAGATTGATCTTGAGTATTAGGATGGTACTTTGTGGCCGTGGACAAGTTGTGCAAGGGTAACATGTAATATGTCCTGGAGATCGAGACAGGTTGTGCTAGTCACGTAAAAGGCCTCGGATTCTCTTTAGAGATCTTGCAGGGCAACACACTCTTTTAAGGTTTTGCTAGACCACATGTAATATGTCCTGGAGATCCGGACTGGTTGTTCTAGTCACGTAAAAGGCCTCAGATGCTCTTTAGAGATCTTGCTGGGCAAAACACTCTTTTAAGGTTTTGTGGGGACCACATGTAATACGTCTTGGAGATCTAGACAGGATGTGCTAGTCACGTAAAAGGCCTCAGATGCTCTTTAGATATCTTGCTGGGAAAGACACTCTTTTAAGGTTTTGTGGAGATCACATGTAATCAGTCCTGGAGATCCGGACAGGTTGTGCTAGTCACGTAAAAGGCCTTGTATGCTCTTTAGAGATCTTGTTGGGAAAGACACTCTTTTAAGGTTTTGTGAAGGTCACATGTAAAAGATCCTGGGAGATCCGAGAGGTTGAGATGTGTGCTTGTAAAAGTCCTTGGATGCTCTTTCGAGGTTTTGTTGATGCACATAATCAGTCCTGAGGATTCCAAAGGATGGTCAGCTCGCAGAGATGATGAAGACCTACAGGAGGCTAGGCCTACAACCAACATGAAAAAGGGTTGGCTCTGTAGAACTTCCTATGACGAGAAGAATTGAGAGATATTACCAGTGATCGAGATGAAGAGTACAGCAGCAGTGACGATGATGCTCCAGTGATCCAGTGACGATGATCCATCTCCAGTATTGAAGACTTGTGTCTATATGTATTGATGACTTGTGTCAAGAGAATACCTTCCTAATTAAGAGGGAGTGTTGATGTATTTGTAACTTTGGAAGATATTGACTTGTATATTGTATGTATTACATTTGTACTTTATTGTATCCCCAACGGAGATGTATTATTCCTCCGATTGGAAGTGTCGTCATTTGTATTTTCAAGTGTCGCAAGTATTATTGTAAGTGTCACGACTTATATTTGATGGGTTATTAGACCACCTTGGTGGGGTCAACCCTATATGAGTTGTGTGGGTCAAAGGGTTATTAGAACACCCTAGTGGGGTTGGCCCAGTTAGCATTATGTTAAGTGGTTAAGTTGGGGCCAACCTAGTTAGAGTTAAAAGTCAAGTGAAGTAAAGTATAAATAGAGAGTGAGTGTGTCTCATTCTATTCATTCACTCACTCATCCAAGTCGCATTAGTTGAGAGAGGAGTGTGCACAAGTGGAGGAGGAGTAGCTGTTGGAGTCATCTATCTTTTGGGGATTGATCATTGTGATCTTTGTATTGGGGCTTATTCTATCTCTGAGGAAGTTGCGGGGTTTTTCACCTTCTCAGTTTTACCTGAGGAAACTCTGTGTCTCTTGTGTTTATGATTATTATGCTATGCATGTTATTCTCTTAGTAGGATCCTAGATAATATTTGAATGAAATTATCGAAAAATTATCAGTAAGATTCCTGGAAGCTTTTGAATCTGTAATGGTAGATAACATATATAACGACTCTGACGAAGATACACACAATTTGAGAAGTGGAAAAAGATATAAGGTTAATACAGAAAAGAACCTTAAAGAGCCTGAACTCCGCGTAGAGACTGAGTTCCAAGTAGAGCCTGATAGCCAGACAACACCTTCATCAGCTACCTATCAGCCTATCACCCCGCAGAACCCACCAGTGGAGAATACTGCACCTCCTATTGCACAGAATACGCCAGTTCAGAATCCTCGAGTTGTTAATATTCCTAATCCTCAAAACGTCAATACCAGTAACACTGTGGGAGTGAGTACTCAGACCATTCCCACGCAAACCATTCTGTTTCAGAACATTCCGCGCAGTACCATCCCTAAAACCACTCAGAACACTACGCATAACACTATACCATCGAGAAGGAGAATGACTGATGATATTAAGTTGTCGATATTTAAAGGAATGGGTCTAGAAGACCCTGAGAAACACTGGTTTCTATGTGAAGCCGTGTGGAATGTCAAGCAAGCTCAGGATGATGTTGTGAAGCAAGCGTAGATCATCATTACATTCAGAGATAGAGCCTTGAACTGGTTCATGAAGTATTTTGGGGGACATAATAGAACCTTAATGGATATTAAGGCTGCACTCTTAAGAGAATTCAAGAAACCAAAGTCAGAATCACAATGTATTACAGAATTAAAAGAGATTAAGCAAAAACCTAATGAAACAGTTTGGGAATTTGACCAGAAGTTTAAAACATTGTTAGACCAAGTCAGTTTGACATAGCACCGCAACAACACCAAGAATGGTTCATAGTTACGCTGTTTCCCCATATTAGACTACCGCTGATGCAACAAAAGGTTGCTTCACAGGCAGAATCCCTGGAGATCGCAATGAAATTAGAAGCTTCACCTATAGGAGATACTAGCACAGGAATGGTCCAGATCCAGAATCAACTAGCTAAATTGACACTATAGTTACAGAACATTAAGAAGGGAAAAGAACAAAGAGAAGAAATATGGTGTACCATATACAAGGGAGAAGGACACCTGAAGGAACGTTGTCCTTTGTTTCAATATTACCTAGATAGTGGATCACCAAATCCACTAAATCAGAACCAAGGACCATGGTGTGAGATCTGTAGAACTAGAGGGCACCAGCCAGAAGATTGTTACTTAATCTAGAAATATGTGCGAACACCTAAGAATTTATATTGCACATTCTATAAATCCATTGGACATGATGATTCCAACTGTAGAGCATATGAGCTCATGATGGAAATAAAGAAAGGCATAGAGCATATGCGTGATGGAGTATACAGAGTTCAAGAAGAAACATTACAGAACAAGGATAATGCGTAGTATGATCAAGGCGCATATAGAGGCCGTGGAGGATTCCGCAGAAGAGGAAGAAACACTGGCCCAGGACAAGGAAGAGGTAGAGGGCAGATGATCTGTTATAATTGTGGCCAGCCAAGTCACTTATCTAGAGATTGTACCAATGCGTGTACTACTTATAGTTATTGTAAATATTTTGATCATGTTATTGAGGCATGCCGAGTGTTAGCAGCAAAAATGCAGAAGAGGAAGCAAGAAGCACCTAATCCGAATATTCAGATGATCGTAGCAGAGAAAAGGAATAGAGATCCACATATTAATGTTGTGACGCGAAGTGGCGCTGCCACAGGAAAAGACAAAGAACCAGAAGCCTCGACTTCTGGATATTTTCAAACTAAGAAGACCCCTGCTGAAGTTGTTTGGATCAGGAAAGCTACTGGGAAAACACCTGTTTTCAATCTGGGGAGAACCAAAGAAGCCTTTGAAGAAGCACAGGACATCTTCAAAGAGCCAGCACCTATGTCACCAAGAATCCCGTTGCGAAGTGAAACAACTCACATTCAAGATATAACAGCAGCGTATGATCAAACCAGTACCATAGTAGAAACATGCACTTCTGTTGCACAGTTCCTACGGAGCTGCATGAAATTATTGAAGAGCGTAGATGCTATAGTGGATTTGCATAATTTACTAAACCAATACAAACCACTCAGTAAGATGGATACTGCCCAGAGCGCAGTTCATTGGATAAAGAGCCATAAGAGAACAGGCCGAGAAATGAGGCTCAGTGCTTAGATTGGAGATTATGAGATGGATGGGATAATATTTGATTTAGGATCAGAGGTAAATGTCTTGAGCAAGCAGACATGGAAACAGATGGGGAAACCAAGGTTAGCATGGTCACCTATACAGTTGAGGTTAGAAAATCAGCAGAAAGTCACACCTTTTGGGAGATTAGCCAATGTACTTGTAGACATCGATGGAGTTAGAAGCTCCGAGGACTTCGAGGTTATCGAGATGACTGACGACAGTAACCCATATCCAACATTATTGAGGATAGACTGGGCGATGGATAACCTCACGATAATCAACCTGAAAACCAAGAAGATGATATTTGAAGGGTAGGATATCAAGGTCATCGTAGCCTTGGACCCTTCGCAAGGATAAAGATACAGTGAGTCGATTCAGGAAGAATCCAGAGCACAAGATCTTGATCGCATATACAAGATGATTGTGAATCAGGATGACTACATTAATCCTACGACGGATGGAACACTTAGTTGGCGTTGCGACAGCTCTTGCGTATCAGACTCCGATGCAAGACTAGAGAACTGGCAGGGCCAAATGCATGAAGTATCTGCCAGGCGATGTGCACATATCCCGAAGTCACTGCGTTGGATTGGAACGGAGGTAAGCCCAATCCCCATTTATGATGTTTCAACTAACGTCTATTCATTTATTCAAGAATATACTGTATCAGTTTCAGCTGAACATAGGATACCAGCATTGGATATAGCACTGCGCGCTACAACTACAATATGGTGGGTCGCGCATAAGCAAACTTTGACCATATGGGATCAGTCCAGACATATGATGCAAATCATGAGATTCACAGAGAAAGTTGCGCTGACATTTAAAAAGTATAATGGACAAACGGATCTGAGGGATCACATAGAGACTTGTTTTCAAGCATGGGAAAAGAGACCGCGGACAGAATGGGTTCATCTGTTTGTGCACACACTAGAGCAAATTCCAAAGAATTGGTACACAAACGCTGAGCTTCACAGAGGAACCACAGATTGGTCTATGTTGACTGCGAAATTCTAGATAACCTTCAGTTTTTAAGATGAATCTCCAAGTATAAACGAAGCTTTGCAGGTCATCGAAGAAAGAATATTCAGCGAAGAATGCCCAAGTACAAATGAGGCATTAGAAGCAATCAAATACAGGATAATTCATGATGTAAAAGTACCTGTGAGCCTACAGCTAGAATGGGATAGAACAATAGAACATGCCCTTGAATGTTACAACCTCTATGAAGATGGAGAAGATCCAGAGGAAAGCGATGAGGAGGATCCGCGCAACATCAATATACCTGAATCTACGGGAGCGCACGATGTAGAGGGACCTCCACTAGAAATTCCCGATATGAGCAGACTTGTTAAGACAAGAAAAGTGAACATTGGCACCAGCGAAGAGCCGAAGTTCGCATCCATTGGAGACTATTGGGATGATGAAACAGTCGCGTAGATCACAAACCTTCTGTAGGAGCATCAGTATTTCTTTCCAATGAAGTTCGTCGAAATGAAAGGCATTTTGGGTGACTTGGGGCTTATGAAGATACCTCTCAAACCAGGTGCGAAGCCCGTAAAGCAAAGGCCTTACAGATTGAATCCCGGATACAAAGAAAGACTTAAGGCAGAGATTGATAAGATGCTTGATGCAGGAATCATTAATCCAGTTGAGGAATCTGAGTGGATAAGCCCTATGGTTATCCAGGACAAGAAGACCAAAGGAGAAATCAGGATCTGTGTAGGTCTAAGGAAGTTGAATGATGCTTCGCTGCATGAACCATTTCCTACTTCATTTACAGATGAAGTATTGGACAATGTTGGAGGAAATGAGGCCTATTCTTTCACCGATGGATTTTCTGGATACCATCAAATCGGGATTGATGAAGCAGACAGACATAAGACCATATTTGCTACTGAATGGGGATCATATCAGTATACAATGATGCCATTTGGGTTGAAGAATGCAACTGCCATATTTTCTATAGTTGTTGTGGCTGCATTCAAGGACTTTATCCATAAGTTCTTAGAAGTCTATTTTGATGATTGGACTGTCTTTGGTTTACTGAAGAACCACTACGAGAACCTGAGAATGATGTTAGCTAAGTGCAGACAACATTAGATTTCCTTGAATTTGAAGAAATGTATCTTTTGTGTGCCCCATGGAATTCTGTTGGGAATTGTTTGTAAACAGGGTATGATGGTTGATCCTGCAAAGATCACAGTTATTGTGAACCTGCCAGCACCGAATTCAGTGAAACAACTTCGCACCACGTTGGGACATACGGGGTACTATAGAAAATTTATTAAGGGTTATGCACAGATAACCGTGCCAATGGAGAAGCTGCTGAAGAAAGAAGCACAGTTCATCTGGAACACAAAATGTGAGCAAGGCCTCAACACACTAAAAGAGAAAATGGTAACTACACTGATCCTTGTGTTTCCAGATTGGGACAAGCAATTCCACGTACACATTGATGCTTCATCCATTTCACTTGGTGTGGTGCTAGCACATCCAGGAGAGGGAGTCATTGACCATCCCATTGCATTTTCGAGAAGGAAGCTCTCATCAATTGAAAAGAACTACACAACCACAGAAAGATAAGGCTTAGCTATAGTGTACGCACTCCAGAAATTCAGGCACTATTTGCTGGGTGAGCATTTCTCAATGTTTACTGACCATTCCGCTTTGAAGTATCTGGTCAATAAACTAGTGTTAGGGGGGAGAATATGCAGATGGCTACTACTCTTCCAGGAGTATGATTTTGAAATTGTGGTTAAGCCAGGAAGATTGAACCTCGGACCTGACCATCTATCTAGGATCGAGTCAGGCGAAGAACCCACCAATCTTGAAGACAATCTACCTGACGCACAGTTATTCACCATACAAGTTGCTGACGATTATTACAAAGATATTGTAGACTTTTTGACTACAGGATTGGCACCCACAGAGTTCACTACGCAGTAGAAGAAGCAGCTGGTAGTCAAAGCAGCAAACTTCACTATCATAGCAGGACAACTATACAAGTTGGGACCAAATGAAGTGTTGTGCAGATGTGTGTTGGAGCATGAGAAACCATTCATATTGGCTGATGCACATTTAGGTGTATCAGGAGGTCACTACGCAGGAAGAGCTACTGCGCAGAAGATATTAAGAGTAGGGCTATGGTGGCCTACAGTCCATAAATATTCAAAGGAGCATTTCCAGAGTTGTGATGTTTGTTAGAGAACGGGAAAGCTGTCGTGAAGAGATGAAATGCTATTAAAACCATAGTTGACACTACAATCATTTGACAAATGGGCTATTGATTTCGTGGGACCTATCAACCCACTAGGAAAGAGGACTGGTGCGAGATATATTATCACCGCGACTGATTATCTCACCAGATGGGAAGAGGCTAAACCAGTGAAGGACTGTAGCGCAACTACTGCCACGCAATTCATCTTTGAGAACATCCTTACCAGATTTGGATGCCCGAAAATTTTAATGAGTGATTAAGGGACTCACTTTTTGAACAGAACTATTGAATCCCTTACTGAAGAGTTTGACTTTTATCATCATAGGAGTACACCGTACCATCCTCAATCCAATGGAACTGTTGAAGCTTTCAACAAGGTACGGGAGAATGCATTGACAAAAGTATGCAATGTAAACAAGGATGATTGGGATCTGCGCATTCCAGCTGTGTTATGGGCATATAGAACCACTTGCAACAAGTTGACAAGACATACACCTTTCAGATTGGCCTACGGACAGGAAGTTGTGATGCCAATGGAATACATTATACCAAGCTTAAGGATTGTTGCATTCACAGGCATGGAGGATGAACAAACAATAGAAGAAATGATTCTACACTTGGTTGGATTAGAGGAAGATCACTCCATTGCAGGATTTCACTAGCAAGTGAAGAAAGACAGAGAAAAAGCATGGCATGATTGCCACATCAAGAACAAGTCCTTTCAGTTAGGTAACCTAGTCCTCCTCTATGATAGCAAGTTCATGAAATTTCCTGGCAAGTTTAAAATGCATTGGCTTGGCCCATATACTGTTATGCATGTTACTAACGGTGGCGCAATTCAGTTAGCCACGTTAGATGGAGATAGTTTACCAGGTTTGGTGAATGGAAGTAGACTAAAACCCTACAGGGATAGTCCTACTTCACAAAACCCTCAATGATCCGAAAAGAAGGAAGTTTCTAAGTGTCAAGTACAGTTGAAATTAGGCACTAGAAATTCAAAAGAGTCTGTAAGAAGTTTTGGTCCGATACGCAAAGTTTGATAAAAAGAATGAATCGACCACGCAGCACTAGTTGAGAAGTGAAGCTGCGCATGAAAAAAAAAGAGAAAAATAACACGAAAAGAAAAGAAAAAGCGCACAGTTGTGAAGCTCAAAATGTAGCTGTGCAGTTCAAATAAATAGAGAAAGATACAAAGTTCATAACGAAGAAGAACTACATTGCGAAGTAACCATGCTGGGATAGTGACAACCCGGCGCACAGTTCGACGCAATGCACCAAGAAACTAGCCGTTATAATGTCGGTCATAAAACTAGCCGTTAGATAGTGATTTTGCCAACGATCGCTTGAGCATTTAACGCAAAAATATCTGTTTTGAAGAACTTAATGAAGAAAAGGACCCAAATCCTTGGCGTATTTGGCCAACAGACATGCCATTTAATGCTTTTCTAGTCGTTGATGGGCGCGGAAAGGCTCAACTGCGCCTATAAATACCGCTATGTTTGGACTCGCAGGCGTTACTGAAACTTTGAAATTTTTCCACACACCCTAGTTAAATCTAATTCTAGTAAGTGCTCAGTTATCCTGTGAGTTTGTAGAGAACAGTCCAATGAATGTCTGACGATTCTACACTTGAGCAAGAGTCCACAGTCTAGTAGGTTGTAAGGGTGTTTAAGCAAGCCGGGCTTGAAGGGTTGATGAGAACCCCTACTAAGAAGGTTGTTACTGAACAAGGACAAGGATCACTCCGTTCGCCATGACAGTCTAGTTGAGAAAGTTAAGGTGAAAGTAATGGGCTCCAAGCTACCAGAAGTTCCACTAGGGGATAAAGAGATTCCATTAACCTTGACACCATAGTATATCTCTTCGCACACAGCAGATGCACCGGCGGTAAAGCTCTCCAAAAATGTGAAGTATGAGATACCACTTCTGCCCATATCCAAGCATGTAAAACTAGAAACAAATCTGTTGGGTAAGCTTGCGGACTGTAAGTTCGAAAACTACGACTTACTTCAAATGCATAAGGATCCAGACGAGCCAAAGTACCCACAATTTCAGCCAGATAGATATATGTGCTGGAAGATGGACGTCGAGAACAACCCATTGTTGGTTGCGCAGAGCTGGTTGTTTGAAGTTGTCGAATCAGGGTTGCTAAACCTATTGAGGCTTCCACACTTCTACAGGAGCCTAGAACTTAATGTTGTGGTGTGCACACTCATATCGCGCACATACCAACGCTACCTTTGGTTGGACAAAAACGTCGACCTCAACATAGACTTGATCTGTCGGATCACAGGGATAATCAAGCGAGGCGGTGACCCAAAGAAATACTTTGCTGGAAAAACCAGAGACAAGGAGATTTCCGCACAGATGAAAGAAACTCACAACATACCGAAAGGAAAAAGAGGGTTCATAACGGACCATATAGCCGATGATGCTACGCAGTTCATAACACAACTGCTAGTAGGAAAAAAATTTCGGAAGGCAAGGTCGACAAAAGTACCAGCCAACGCAGTAATCCTTGGGGCGAAGGCTGCAACGGGGGGAAGATTTAACTGGTGTCAATATCTGTTGAATGAATTTCTCGAAGATGAGCGCGACACGCAGATGCACGAAAGTATTTTCCATTACAGTTGGTTAATGGTACTGATTTCCTTTGTAGGATGGAAGGACCCAAGGCACTATGTTGGCCTCATCGGTCCCAGCAATGACTATAGAGGACCCAGGTATGCAAACCTGTGGGTGAATTTGATACCAGAAAGATAGCGCGCGTCAAATGAAGTTTTCTACACATATTACGAGCAGTTGTGCAATGTCATTGTTCGCACACCGTGCATCTCCAAAGATGTAACAGCTAAGTATATTCGCACTTTAAATTTTTATGCTGACATGCATTCCATCTACATTTCAACCAAGGCACAGAAATAGAACCCAAAATGGTTCCAAGGGAACTATCACATGGATGAAGCGGATATCGACCTCATTATGAAGGAATGGGTGGATGAATGGAAGGTCAAAGGACCTATGATCATTGACAGTGACTCCGAAGAGAGTAATCCAATACCAACACCGATTTTCGAAGAGTCGCCATCAGGAAAAAGGAAGGATCCTGGAAGCTCAGTACCAGAGAAAGTCCAGAAAAAGAAGCAGAAAGCTTCAAAGGGCCAGTCGAACGCGAAGCGGCATGATGACGATTCTAAGATGATCGCATCCATGGTCACTGTCATGTCTTAAATTTTGCATTGGGTCACAATAGCCTAATCCCATTGGTCATATTCATGATATTTTGTCAAATTGATGCTAAGGGTCAAAATATTTCCTAGGAGGAAAATGAGTAGTTTCCTAGGTTGAGGGTGGAAGCTTTGGGATTTGACATAAGGAGGATAATAAACAATATTTGCACATTAGAATGGCATAAATATTTAATAAAAGAGCTTAATAAATATATACAAGTGAAAATCAACGTGGCATTTGATCATGAACACATATGGAGGAACTGGGACCCACATATGGCTAGATTTCCCTCTACACTTGGCATCATTCTCTCACCAATTCGAATTCAAGGTTAATGGTAATGTACTTGGGGGAGTTCAAAAGGTATTATTCATTGCATGACTCATCCAAGGTCGAAATGTAGAGGAAGAGTAACTCCCATGGAAGAGGAAGAGGCAATTTGGAGCTAGTGAGACACTTGGGCTAGATTCCCTAGCTCTATGACAACAATGATGAATATGCTATGACACCTATGACACAAATCAGACCTGAAGGATGAAATATGACATATATGACATGTTAGGGCTAAAAATAGCCTCCAAGAGGGCGCTCAAGGGAGTTAGGGCAACTAATATGCTTCCACATATGATTTGGTGGAAGTGGGAGAATAGGAATTGTTGTACAAGTGGCGTTCTTTGGAATCTCTTCCCAAATTGAGTTGACATGAGTCTCTTGGATGGAATTCGACCCATGGAAGACATTAGAAGTTTATAAATGTCAATAAAAAAGAATGAAACAGGCTTTTGATCATTTGAGAAATTTGCAATTGCATTTGTGAAGAGGGAGAGCTAGTGGATGACTAGTTTTTTGCCTTAGCCAATTTCGAGGGTGAAAGATTCCCATCCAAGTTGGTAATTGGAAAGGCCATTCAGACCTTTCATTTGGAGCTTTAATGGAGTCATTTGTTGCAGGTGTAAGCTATAGGGAAAATCATGGTTTCTTCCAATGCATCACATTCTCTCAACCATTTCCATTTTTGAAGGTATATTCTTGCTCCTTGAGGGAGGGAATTTTTGGTGAGCTATTGTACTCTTTGGGGGAGCTTCTAATGCTCCATTTATTTTGTAATATGAATTAAATACTCTATTCTTCATCTCCAAAAAATTTCAGGTCGAAATTCCAAGTAGAAATGTATCGAAATTCCAAGTAGAAATGTATAAATCTCATTTTTAATGAAAGAAGAGTGTCATTTCCCCACTACCTTGTTGTGAACCAATGTAATGTTGATGGATTCGAATGGATAAGTAAAATACTGATGGTTTATTGATGAATGGAATGTTATTTATGTATTATACAAGTTTCATGTTCAGTACTCAAGCATTTGAAGTAACTTTACTCAGTTTATTTACATTTGTAGAAGATTTGGTGCCATTTCCCCAAGGGTCGAACTAGTGATTTTTGTTGTTGTTTGGGAGAAGGTTACAATAGAATTAATAACTCATTAATGGTTCACATGAGACATAAATAATGTACTTTAGACATCCCCTACCTCTGTTCAGAATTTCGAGTGGGTTTGGAGGTATTTGGGAAGCCATTTTCAGTACTTACCCTAGGGGGATTTGAACCCCAAATTACTAGTAAAATTGCATACTTGGTACAGAATATTAAGAGGGTTTGCAGAAGTCTTTTTATGGTCATAAATCATCCTTGAACATCATAATCAAGTAAAAATATCATTCATACACCTTCCTTGAATATTTGAAGGCATTTGGAGCCAATTTGAGACATGGAGACCAATACTAGTCAAAGGGAAATTACTAGTAAAGTTCCCTACATTGGTCAGAATCGAAAGAGGATTTGCATAAGTATTTTAAAGGTACAAAAGAATCCATGAAACACATATTTATTTTCTAACATCATCCATATACCTTCTCAGAATATTTGGGAGCAATTTGAGCAATTTGGAGACCTAGAGCTCAAAACTAGTCAAAGGTCGAACTAGGGAAAAAAAAGTGAAAAACTGGTCATTTTAATAAAATTCCTAACAAGGGTCATTACAGTGGTATCAGAGCATGGTACTTGAACCTGTGGATTAGGTACATACATTCAAGAATAATTGGAAACCATGTCTTACTATTATGATGAATCCTATGAGTACAATTCTTATGAGGAATATGCAGATGCTTATGAGCAATATGAAGCAGAATGTGAATGGTATGAGGAAGAGGTGCCACCATGCAATACTTCTTACAATTGTAGGAGAAATGAAGATTATTCTTATGACTTTAAATCTGATGAAGATGAATGTGTCACACCAACCAAGGATAATTCTATGAATGAGTTACAAATATGGAGAGCAACATATAAAACTTTGCCCCAACAATATCAAAAATATCAAGAATATCTTGCTTTGAGCAAAAATACACAAAATGCCATGTCTTTTGAGTACTATGCTGAACATATTTTTGCAAATAGGCCCAAACATGAAGATGTGGAGTTAGTAAAGAAAGGTTTATGCCCTTCTTGTAAAGAACTTTGGAGAGAGTATCATATATGTGTGCGTGAAATGATGTCCTGCTTGAGGAGAGCTTTTAGGAATTCTTCAAAAAGAGATTCCAAAGATATTGATCCTAAGGAAAACAAGGGGAAAAATGCACCAGCTTGCTTGAAGGATCAAAAGGAAAATACATCACAAGAGCATGAAGAAGATTCTATTAAAAATATGGAAGATCATTTCGAGACACCTTCTATCTTAGACATGAACCAAAGAGCATCTACTGATGGATGCTTAAACTATGAAGGGATACCTAATGATGGGTGCTCACACCTCTATGTTGGTGACATAGATATCACTTTTGAAAGTGTTGCTGCAAGCCCAATTTTCATTAAGCATGATAATGAAGACTCGTGGTTTTTCTTGCTCAACACTTAGTTCATTTGATGTTGGAGGAACTTCATCCAACACTTGGGTGAATAGATTTATGATTGGAGAATATTTTTGCTAGAAGCCACATACCTTGTTATATCTTTATGATTCTCACATTCATGGATGTATGGGTGATACTTCTTTGAGTCATTTGAAGTCTCCTTGTTTTTTCTGCTCATTATTTGGTTAAAATTTTAGTGGAGATTCTGCATTCACTTCTTGGATGAAAGAATACATGGATGAATATTTTGACACATATCATATCCTTTTGGAGCAGCATTATAGGACATGGGATCCTCACCTATGTCATTGGAGCATATTTGATTTGGTTACTTGCTGATTGTATGCATTTCGAAAGTGGTGGTCTACTTGCTTGGAGGTACAAGCACTTTCATGACTCTTTGATGAAGAATCTTTTTGATGTACATTCTCATTATGTTGTTATGTACTTTGATGATATATATTTTGTGCTCATGATGTTTGGAAGAATGCATACAAGAAAATGGGATCCATGGATCCTCTTATCTGATGGTATGGGTTGGAGAGCACTCTTAATTGTTGGGGTGCAATACAAGCAATGGGACCCTGGAATAATTTTTGTTTCATTGGTTTCAATTTTTTTGGGAGAAACAAGTAGTGTGGGAGATGTATTTCCCACTTAATAAAGTGTTTTTTATCATAGTAGTGCAATAGAAAGCATGGTGGTTCCTCTCTACAATCTTCATGGAATCTCAAGACTCAAGGTTGGGAAATTCAATGGCAACTTCAAAGAATTATACAGAAAGCAGGTTCTTCAACACCCATGTTTGGAATTGCTTGAGGACAAGCAATATTGGGAAGGAAGTATTTTTCATGTCCCAAATTTTGCATTGGGTCACAATAGCCTAATCCCATTGGTCATATTCATGAGAGTTTGTCAAATTGATGCTAAGGGTCAAAATATTGCCTAGGAGGAAAATTACTAGTTTCCTAGGTTGAGGGTGGAAGCTTTGGGATTTGACATAAGGAGGATAATAAATGATTTTTGCTCATTAGAATGGCATTTATATTTAATAAAGGAGCTTAATAAATATATACAAGTGAAAATCAATGTGGCATTTGATCATGAACACACGTGGAGGAACTGGGACCCACATATGGCTAGATTTCCCCCTACAGTTGGCATCATTGTCTCACCAATTCGAATTCAAAGTTAATGGTAACATACTTGGGGGAGTTCAAAAGGTATTATTCATTGCATGACTAGATTATTAGGTATTATGGCTAGATTTCCCCCTACAGTTGGCATCATTCTCTCACCAATTCGAATTCAAAGTTAATGGTAACATACTTGGGGGAGTTCAAAAGGTATTATTCATTGCATGAATCATCCAAGGTCAAAATGTAGAGGAAGAGTAACTCCCATGGAAGAGGAAGAGGCAATTTGGAGCTAGTGAGACACTTGGGCTAGATTCCCTAGCTCTATGACAACAATGATGAAGCTGTTATGACATCTATGACACAAATCAGACCTGAAGGATGACATATGACATATATGACATGTCATGGCTAAAAATATCTCCAAGAGGGAACTCAAGGGAGTTAGGGAAACTAAGATGCTTCCACATGTGATTTGGTGGAAGTGGGAGAATAAGAATTGTTGTACAAGTGACATTCTTTGGAATCTATTCCCAACTTGAGTTGGCATGAGTCTGTTGGAAGGAATTCGACCCATGGAGGACATTATAATTTTTTAAATTTCAATAACAAATAATGAAACCGGCTTTTAATCATTTGATAATTGCATTTGTGAAGAGGGAGAGCTAGTGGATGACTAGTTTCTTGGCTTAGCCAATTTCGAGGGTGAAAGATTCCCATCCAAGTTGGTAATTGGAAAGGCCATTCAGACCTTTCATTTGGAGCTTTAATGGAGTCATTTGTTGCAGGTGTAAGCTACAGGGAATATCATGGTTTCTTCTAATGCATCACATTCTCTTAACCATTTCCAATTTTGAAGGCATATTCTTGCTCCTTGAGGGAGGGAATTTTTGGTGAGCTATTGTACTCTTTGGGGGAGCTTATAATGCCCCATTTATTTTGTAATATGAATTAAATACTCTTTTATTCATCTCGAGAAAGTTTCAGGTCTAAATTCCAAGTAGAAATGTATAAATCTCATTTTTAATGAAAGAAGAGTGCCATTTCCCCACTACCTTGTTGTGAACCAATGTAATATTGATGGATTCGAATGGATAAGTAAAATACTGATGGTTTATTGATGAATGGAATTTTATTGATGTATTATACAAGTTTCATGTTTAGTACTCAAGCATTTGAGGTCATTTTACTAAGTTTATTTACATTTTGAGAAGATTTGGTGCCATTTCCCCAAGGGTCGAACTAGTGATTTGTGTTGTTGTTTGGGAGAAGGTTACAACAGACTTAATAACTCATTGATGGTGCACATGAGACCTAACTAATGTAATTTATACATACCCTACCTTTGTTCATAATTTAGAGTGGGTTTGGAGGTATTTGTGAAGCCATTTTTAGTACTTACCCCAGGGGGATTTGAGCCCCAAATTACTAGTAAAATTTCATGCTTGGTACAAAATATTAAGAGAGTTTGCAGAAGTCTTTTGATGGTCATAAATAATCCCTGAATATCATAATCAAGTAAAAATATCATTCATACACCTTTCTTGAATATTTGAAGTCATTTGGAGCCAATTTGAGACATAGAGACCAATACTAGTCAAAGGGAAATTACCAGTAAAGTTCCCTACATTGGCCATAATCGAAATAGGATTTGAAGAAGTATTTTAAAGGTCCAAAAGCATACCTAAAACACATATTTATGTTATAACATCATCCATATACCTTCTAAAAATATTTGGGAGCAATTGGAGCAATTTGGAGACCTAGAGCTCAAAACTAGTCAAAGGTCGAACTAGGGAAAAAAAAGTGAAAAATTGGTCATTTTAATAAAATTCCTAAGGGTCATTACAGTCACCACGCATCTAGAAGATGTGCTGAACCTCAAAGATAGTAACGATTAGGAAATTCAAGAAAATTTGCAACAAAACCTCACCACGCTGCAAGGGATAACATCGAAGTTTGAGCAGGTCCAGTGTGACTTGGTCGTGCCGCGAGAATCAGAGTCTGAAGGAAGGTCAGGGGACACATCACAGCCGAAGAAAACATATTTAACCCTGAACTTGGCACCAAAATCATGCATCGTCAAACTTCACCCGCTGAACGTAATGTTACCGCACGAGGAGTTAGCTTCGACCACGCAGAGCATAGAGCATGTGGAGGTCGACATCGCGATGCTACCCCTTGAAGGCCTACATAATCTGCACCTACATGTTGTGGAGGAAATACATGATAGAGATAGGGTATTTTTGAACCAACACCATGAATTACAAGCAAATTTCAAACAGTTGAAGGAAGCAAGTGCAAATAAGGCTAAGGCACTTTAAAGCGAACAGGAGCATCGAAAAAGGATAGAGCATATTGTCGCTTCTGTCTGCGCAGAGATACCAGAGTGCGACGAGAAACCAGAGCTCGCAGACACTATAAAGAAGATTGTCTCGATAGTCAGCGATCTTAATTATGAAATGGCAGACATGGAGATAGGCTAGAAGGAGAATGTTTCCGCCTTGGAAGCAGAGAACCAACTGAATATGCCACCAGATCAGACAGATCTCAGAGCAGCAGAAGCGAAAGCCGCCGTAGAGAGCATATCCAGTGAAGTAGAAAAGTGTCAAAACTTGTTGGACGAAGCTACGAGAGTGTTTACTGCGCTGCAAGAGGACCCTGAGCTGCTGCAGGTCCAAACCAGTTTGAAGGAAAAGCAGGCATTGTTAGATGCTCTGAATGTGGAAATGAAGACCTTGCTACCAAAAGACAGACTCTGCAGATTTCCAGAAGTCAAAGAATTAAAAGGACAACTTGTAGTGTTAAGAGAACAGGAGGCTGAAGCCAGAGACAAGTCACAACACTTGCAGGAGGAAGCCCATGAACTAACACAACAGATAGAAGGAAAACTGCAGGAACTCCGCGACGCACAAGCGTTTGTACAAGAGCAAACTCAGTATGACTTAACACCGGATGTGTTGGAAACCATCAAAGCAATTGAAGAGGATGCCAACGATACAATTGCTAAGTTGAGCGCAACGTATCAAGAACTCGCTGCTAAGATAGCTCCATAAGAGAAAGAGAAGCTCATGGAATGAGAAGTGGAAAGTGGCTCGAAAACAAGCCACATGTAAGTGTTAGGGGCCTGTTGAGCCTAGCCCAAGTAAGGAATTTTTGTGCAAGACAGTTTTGGAGCTGCAAAGTTACAACGCAACTCAGATGAAGGAGGTTTGGAAAGACAAGTTTGGGGAGCTGCAAAGTTGAATGCAGTGCAGTATCGACAGGATAGGAACTGCGTGGCTAAGTTCTAGCTCCGCGCAATGCCAGCAGGGCACCTATTTTTGGTAAAGAATGTAAGGAAAGGTCGACCTGTGAAAGCGACCTGTTTGGGAAAGAAACTCCAGGATTCCCGGGAATGGGTATGGATCAGTGTGAAGGCAGATGAAAGCGACCTGTCAAAAGAGTGGCAAAAAACGGTTATAAGCTAATCCACGAAGCCAACAATGACAGGCAGGCCAAAGGGGTGGAAAGTGACACGCCACGATGCTGTATAACTGTTTTGTGAAGACTGCGGATTTTAGAAGGGTGTGTGAGCTGCAAGTGGTCCAGCAGAACGGCTAGAAGCGTGTGAAGCAGCTGTCGACTGCAACGGGCTGATTCGGCGGGTAACCACAACATTTTGTAAGCTTAGGGTTTTTGCCTATGCATTGTAACAGATGTGACCTATGGGCATGATCTCTATTTAAAGGGAAATTTTCTAAGGGAAAGGGTTAATCTTCATTGTAAAATATTTGTTAGAGAGTTGTTGATTATTGCTTAATATTGATCTCTGTTAAGAGACGATTGTAAAAGGCTCTACTAGCTGCGTGCGCAGAGACCTATAGAGAGAGAAGAGAGTGTTGGTTTTGGAGTATGATCTCCAGATTCAGAGATATTATTATTAAGCCATGTCTGTGAAGAGGAAGTGCAGCGATTGTGTTGTAGGTTGTATCCCTTCACTTTGCTAAACAAAATAATAATAAGGACTGGCAACTTCAGTGTGGACGTAGCCCAAGTAGGGGTGAACCATGATATATCTATGTCTCTCTTGTAATGTGTGTGTGATTATATTTTCATTTCTGTTTATTGTTATTGCTCTGTGATCCTGTTTTTCTAACAATTGGTATCAAAGCCAAAGGTCTATTTGGCAGATAAACCTGCGGGAAACCAGGGTTTCTTGTTTGAATGGGAGCAATGGCAGAAGAAGGAAATTCTAAGGTCGAGAAGTTTAATGGCCAAAACTTCCAGTTATGGAAGATGCAAATGGAGGATTATCTGTACCAGAAGGATATATTCCTACCGTTGGGAGGAAGAGCAAAGCAGCTGGCGGCCATGAAGGACGAAGAATGGGAGGTTCTTGATAGAAAGGCTCTGAGAACAATACGGCTGAGCCTGGCTTCGTCGGTGGCTTTCAATATCTCAAAAGAAATGACAACGGAGGATTTGATGAGCGCACTAGGTAAGCTGTATGAAAAACCCTCAGCCTCCAAGAAGGTATTTCTAATGAAGCATTTATTTAATATGAAGATGTCTGAAGGTGGATCTGTTACTAATCATTTAAATGAGTTTAATATGGTTACAAATCAACTAAGTTCTGTAAGTGTGAAATTTGATGATGAGGTTAGGGCTCTTCTAATCTTGTGTTCATTGCCAGAAAGCTAGAATATCTTGGTCATGGCTGTAAGTAAATCTGTCTCTGGTTCAAACACCTTGAAATTTGATGATGTTATTGGTGTTATTCTTAGCGAGGAAATGCGAAGAAAAAGCATAGGTGAGACATCAGGTAATGCGTTGACCATGGAGAGTAGGGGAAGACAAAAGGAGAGAGAAAAGAGCCAAGGTAATCGTGGCAAGTCTAAAATGGGCAGATCCAAGTCCAGACTGGGAAAAATAGAGTGCTGGAATTGTGGAAAGAACGGATATCTGAAGAAAGACTGTAGATCTCTAAAGAAGAAAGCAGATGGACAGAAGGAAACTACCCAGGAAGCAAATGTAACAGGTGATGTGTTACAAGATGCTTTGATTCTTGCATTAGATAATACTAGTGATTATTTGGTAGTAGATTCAGGGGCTTCATGCCATGCTGCACCCCATAGAAAATATTTTCATGATTATGTTCCAGGCAATTTTGGACATGCTTTATTGGGTGATGATGAGCCATGTAAAATTGTTGGAATGGGTAAGGTATGGATAAAAGTTAAGAATGGAACTGATTGGCTGTTGAAAGATGTAAGGCATATTTCTGCTATGAAAATAAATCTAATCTCAATATGGAAGTTGGGAGATGGCGACTGTCTATCTACATTTGGAGAAAAGTGGTGGAAGATCACTAAAGGATCAATGGTGATAGCAAAAGGAGACATGGTAGGTACGTTGTATTTATGTCCTCATAATATGGACCATTCTATCTCTTTAGCTTCCATAGGAACAGATACAACATTGTGGCATCATAGGCTTGGCCACATGAGTGAGAAGGGGATGCAGATTCTCCACTCAAGGAAGTTGCTTCCAAATTTGAAGCAGGTAAGTTTGGAATTCTGTGAGAACTGTGTTTATAGAAAACAGAAGAGAGTCAGATTTCTCAGGGTTGGGAAACAGAAGAAGAATGAAAAGTTAGAGCTTGTGCATACAGATGTATGGGGACCGGCTCAAGTACAATCTCTTGGTGGCTCTCATTATTATGTTACATTTATTGATGATGCAATTAGGAAAACTTGGGTTTATTGCATTAGACAGAAATCTAATGTGTTTGCTACTTTTAAGAAGTGGAAAGCTTTGGTTGAGAATGAGACAGGAAAAAGGTTGAAGTGTCTCAGATGTTATAATGGAGGTGAGTACTACGGCAAGGAGTTTGATAGTTACTGTTCATACCATGGGATTTGTAGAGAGAAGACAGTCCCAGGAACACCAAAAGAAAATGGTGTGTCAGAAAGGATGAACAGAACAATCATGGAGCGTGCAAGTTGTATGAGATTGCATGCAGGGTTGTCCTTACCGTTTTGGGCGGATGTTGTAAATACTGTTGTTTATTTAATAAACAGAGGACCTTCAAGTGCTTTGGAAGGACGTGGTTTTCTAGAGGAGGCATGGATAGATAAAAAGGTAAACTACTCATTTCTGAGAACGTTTGGTTGTGAAGCATTTGTCCATATTGATAAAGAAAATAGAACAAAGCTTGAAGCTAAATCCAAGAAATGTACCTTTATTGGATATGGGGTTGATGATTTTGGTTATCGCTTATGGGATTATGAAAATCACAAAATCATTAGAAGTAGATATGTCATATTCAATGAAAAGGTCATGTACAAAGATCAGTTGCAGGGAAAGAAACAGGAAAATGAAAACACAGAGTACACAGTACTTGATGAAATTCAAGAAAATGAAGTTCCAAAGCTGCCAGAAAATCAAGAACAATAGCAAGTACCTGAAACACCTGCAACTGCAAGAAGATCTACCAGGTTAAGTAGACTCCCTGAACGATACTCTCCTTCAATGTATTATTTATAGATGACTGATGCTGGTGAACCAGAGTGTTATGAAGAAGCAATGCAGGTGGAAACAAGAAAGAAGTGGGAGCAAGGCATGAATGAGGAGATGGACTCATTGGTAGGAAACCAGACTTGGGATCTGGTTCACTTGCCTGCTGGTAAAAGAGCATTGCAGAACAAATGGATTTACAGGTTGAAGGAAGAAGAAGGAGGTAAGAAGCGGTACAAGGCGATACTTGTTGCAAAGGGGTTTGCACAGAAGAAAGGTATAGATTTTGATGAAATATTTTCTCCTGTTTTTAAGATGACTTCAATTAGGACTATCTTAAGTCTAGTGGCAGTAGAAGATTTGCATCTTGAACAGTTAGATGTAAAAATAGTTTTTTTCCATGCGGATTTGGAGGAAGAGATATATATGCAGCAGCCACAAGGGTATGAGGTTAAAGGGAAGAAGAATTTGGTGTGCAAGTTGAAAAAGAGCTTGTATGGCTTGAAGCAAGCTCCAAGGCAGTGGTATCTAAAATTTGACAGGTTTATGACAGAACAAGGTTATAGTAGATGTCATTCTGACCACTGTGTTTATTTCAAGAAGCTAGACAATGAAAGATATATTATCTTATTATTGTATGTGGATGACATGCTTGTTGCAGGGTCTAACATGCAGGATATAAATGTGCTCAAAAGGAATTTAGCTAATTCATTTGCGATGAAGGATTTGGGTGCTGCAAAGCAAATCCTTGGTATGAGAATAACGAGAGACGGAAAAAATCGCAAATTGACATTGTCTCAGAGTGAGTACATACAAAAGGTGTTGGAGAGGTTCAGAATGCAGAATGCAAAACCAGTAAGTACACCTTTGGCCAGCCATTTCAGTCTAAGTAAGGAAATGTGTTTCAAGACACAGGAAGAGACAGATTACATGTCCAAGATTCCCTATCAATCAACAATTGGCAGCTTGATGTATGCCATGGTGTGAATAAGACCAGATATTGCACAAGTAGTGGGAGTTGTGAGTAGATATATGAACAATCCAGGTAAAGAACATTGGAAGGCAGTACAGTGGATTCTTAGGTATTTGAGAGGTACTACCACTTAGGCATTTTTTTTGGAGGTTCAGACACTGTTCTACAGGGATATGTTGATGCAGATATGGCAGGTGATAAGGATAGTAGGAGGAGCACCACAGGGTATGTGTTTACTGTAGGTGGAACAGCAGTAAGTTGGATTTCAAAACTGCAAAAGGTTGTTACACTTTCAACAACGGAAGCAGAGTATGTTGTTGTTACAGAGACTAGTAAAGAGATGATTTGGTTGCAAAGTTTTATGGAGGAATTGGGTAAGAAGCAGAAGGATAGCAGGTTGTATAGTGACAGCCAGAGTGCCATTCATCTTGCAAAGAACTCAGCATTCCATTCTAGGACTATACATATACAACTCAAGTACCATTTCATATGTTTTGGTTCGGAAGATGAACTGTTGAAGCTGGAAAAGATACACACTAGCCAGAATCCTGCAGACATGTTCACAAAGGTAGTGACAAGAGAGAAACTGAGTTCCTTCTCGGTTTCAGTTGGCTTTCTAGCATGAAAGTGAAGAGGAGAAAGTTTTCAAGTCCAATTCCAGCAAGTGCAGCAGCGGTGGAGTTGTTGTGATCAGTCTCCAAGTGGGAGATTGTTGGTTGTGGAGTCTGATCTCCAGATTCAGAGATATTATTATTCAGCCGTGTCCGTACCCCAGGTTTGGTTATGATCCCGGCGCGACCCTAGGGGGGTCCGGGGGAGTGTCCACTCCCTCGGCTGGGGGGTGCGGGCGCTAGCGGGCCCCTGTTGGGGTTTTGGGGGCAGCGCCCTTGAGAAAGGGGGTTTGGGGGCAAT
Organism: Larix kaempferi; assembly: GCA_027924585.1. Taxonomy (NCBI): domain Eukaryota; kingdom Viridiplantae; phylum Streptophyta; class Pinopsida; order Pinales; family Pinaceae; genus Larix; species Larix kaempferi. The sequence continues at coordinate 1,358,562 of BSBM01001409.1, read as the reverse complement.
GCCCCTGAGAAAATGGGGGTTCGGGGGCATAGCCCATGAATAATTTTTTTGGGGTTGTTTTTGCCACCAGTTTTCGGGCCCATGGTTTTGGGTAACCCATGGTATTTTTCCATTGTATTTCCCTTATAAAAGAAAGACATTGTAACACAGCTAGGGTTGATGTATTAGGTATTATGCATTGTAAAGATCTTAGAGATCAAGAAGAGAGACTGTGAGACAGTGAAGAGGAAGTGCAGCGATTGTGCTGCAGGTTGTATCCCTTCACTTTGTTGGATGAAATAATAATAAGGACTGGCAACTTCAGTGTGGACGTAGCCCAAGTTGGGGTGAACCACGATATATCTGTGTCTCTCTTGTAATGTGTGTGTGATTATATTTGCATTTCTGTTTATTGTTATTGCTCTGCAATCCTGTTTTTCTAACAGAGAGTCTGCAGCTGAGTGCGCGGACTAGAACTGTTGTACCCTTCCCATAAATAATATAACAACAGTTCTTGTGGACGTAGCTCCCATCCTAGGGGTGAACCACGTTAAATACCATGTTATGTGATTGATTGTATGTGTTTATATCTGTGTATTTGCTTATGTGAATGGTTAAGATTATGTTTATGAATGCATGTGTTCTTGCTTTTATATGTATTCGCCATAAGGATAAAGATGGGAATAATATGTTAAGTAGCAACATGTGTGAATGAATGTCAAATGCACCAATATTTCTAAGTCAGATGAATGCATAAGTTAATCGGGTAAACACTTAGCCAGCAAAGTTTGTATAGTGTGATTCCCTGAGTGCAGCACCAGAAGTGCGCAGTTACATTGTTGTTGTTATAGTGTATAAGTTTGCAAGGTCCAGTGTAAGGTGTTGTTGAATGCATAACTTACACTAGGTAAAGCCCATTAAAGTGGTTAAGTATCGAAGAGGAAGCCTAGTTTCTGTGGCGCTGTCCAATTGTCGAAGAACCATCCCGAGCCACGCAATCCTTGGATGTGCTATTGTATAAGAATTACCCACAAAGGAGTGAACTTCGCGCAGTCCCCAGTTCGCAGCACAAGTGCTGTACGGCACTGCTCACTAGTCTGTTAAACGCTCATCACCCGGTTGTGGAAACTTGATTCCGCAACCTCCCCATTATCTTCGCCTCGGGTGAGATCTCAATCTGCTCGCAGACTGTTGCCGAAAGGGTCGGTGAAAAGGGGGTTTTATTGGTTCCCTGAACCGCACTGAACTTGGGTCTTTTTAGAAAACCTCCATAACAGTATAAGTAGCCAACATGCTTTTATGAGCCTTCAATGTGCATCTCGTGGTTGAGATCTCTCCATTTGGATAGTTGCATGGATCTCAAAGGAAAATTCATGTAGGGGTTGCACGGGCACATAACTAGTAACATGCACAGTCGCACACCTAAACAGAGGTCAGGCTATGCGTCCTTGTCTTTTGACTCTTCTTGGGCATTTTTTGACTCATATTGCTTCTTGGATCTAATGAGGATGTGTTTGGTGGGTTTCATGCTATATGTTGATGACACCTTACTTTGTGAATTACAAAAATGCCACATGTGTGCAAGATTCAGGCGTTAACGGATGCCCCCTGATGTATGAGGTTCAGAGGGTACTATAGGGTCGATAATGCATCACTATTTCTTTGGATCCCTTCGTTGTTAGTGAAAGTTGTGAAGGGTGTGTGGATGAATAGGGTCCTCCCATGGGTGAAGATTGTTGGTGAAGTAGGAATAAAGAATAATATTTTATACAAACAAGGCGAGCATACCCATGCTCATGAAAATATGTCCAGATGACTACAATAAGAGGATACTGATGGTTCAACTCAATAAATTGATGGCACATGGATGAAGGTGGCTTCAATCCATGCAAGATTAATTGAACCTAGAAATATTATTACAGGTGTTGAAGAAGCGATATTGATGATAACCATGATAAGACCACTGGGGTGGGGGACCAAAATGCTAGTGAGGTTGTTGAAAGTGGGACCTCACTATATTGATGCGATCATGATTTTTAAATATGAACAATTCTACCTTTAGGCTTTGAAACGTACGACTTTACCTGATGTGATAGATGTGATGACGTTGAGAATAGGAGAGACTACTAAGTTAGGGATCACTGAGGACTCTCCCTACTTAGTTCAAGGCGATCCCTTATAGTGATTGAAAGGGACCCAAAGGTATAATTGCAACTACTGCAACTCTTATAATATGGTGATTAGTCTTATCCTAAGAACCAAGATCATGTTGTAATCAATTGTAAGACTGACGGACCTGACACAAGATTGGTTGGTAAGCATGAGTCTCATAACTTCCTTTGATCAATGTCAACTTGGGGTGTAAGGAATGACTACATTCTTCAAAATAAAGGTATAGGTTGTAACGGAGGGAGATATACTACAGATGAAGGATTTTGTTGGGACACAACACTACGGGTGATGATGATTGAAAAAACTCATAATGTTGGGGGAAGTGAGACTTGACGACATCGATTGAAGGCGACTCGAGGTCACTTCCAAAACAGTAGTGATGTTTCCATGGTTTTGAGTGTATTGGGGAACAATTTGTACATAAATAATAACTGGTGGGGTACCCATGGTTTTGAGGGTGACAAGGTACCAATTTGATGATGGGTGGGATTCTCGCGGTTTTGAGCGAATCAAGGAATCGATTTGATGAGGGGCGAAGTTCCCACGATTTTCAGTGACGGGGAATCATTTCCATAATTATGTGACCATTTTTTTAAAAACACAAATATGAATGCCCCATGAATCAATGGCATGTAGATTGTTCCTGTGGGAATAACTGGATAAAATTGGTTGCTTCGGAGGGTGGGTGGCCCATTGGTGTCTGAGAGGGGGTGTTTTGATCTAACATGTGTCGAGGAGTTTGATGGCATCATTTGCTGAAGGTGGGGGAGTAAATGCGTAGCTATAAAATGATCAACTATGGGTTGATCATTTCAAGGTTTATCAAATTCCTCAGGATTGTGGGGGGTTGACATCATGGATGTAAAATAATGATTGGGTTGCAATGGTGCATACACCCATGTAGGAAATATGCTACCCTTAGTAGTGATATTGATGACATATCATTACTGGGGATGAGGACCCTATGGTTATTAGCGGGAATATCAGGTAAGTACAATGCAAACAGAGGGAAGTATATGCCAATTTCGAGATGATACCTGTGATAGAAGTCTGACACCATTGCTAAGGGGTGAAGTCTTGTTCTTATAATGGATAAACAAGAGGTAGTTGAATCTTGGTCATTGTCATGCACACACGATGCACATACCCAAGTGTAATAACACACATGATAAAGGTATTGACGATGCATAATTAAGAACCAAGACATAGCACACTTATGGTGTGCGTGTGAGCGAAAATGGCTGAGGGGTGATGTTTGGAAAAAGGTGCAGGTGTAGTTGTTGTGGATTGCTTGAAGTGTTGAATCCAGCGGTGTGAACGGTTCATCAAATAAAGCTACGGTTTGGTTGTGGAAAAGGTTTGAATATTGGGTCAAATCTCTATAAAAGGGGTGAAGCCCATTTTTTGAGGTCATTTGTACTTTATTCGTCTTATGTGATCCAGATCTATGTACATAGATTTCGGGTAATCCGAGCCTCCTATTTTGAAGCAACAAGATCCAAGTATGCCTAAACCTTGTCTCGGTCATTTAGGGTGGGTTAGTTTGTAGGGGTGGGCATCCTTGCAACCAGACAACCCGTTTTAGTGACTTTAGGTAGACAAATAGATGGTTGGTGTATCAGATTCTAGTCCAACACCTCGTTTTCGACGTGTTCTGTGAATGCATTGGTTTTCCCGGGGACATGTGTGAAGGTGATGGTTTCAAACTGTTGCACTAGGAGGATGTGATATTTTAGAAGTAGGATCACTCAATAGTAGCAGACCTCACAAAAACTCACTCAAGAAGTGCAGAAAGAAGAAGAAGAAATGTTGAATCAATACTCACTCATTACACAGAAATGGAGAAAAATTGTTGTATCATACATTAACTGTGAGCTGGCACTCTGAATAGTGAATAATAACTGAATATAATCAAATGAATTCGAATGCCACTAAGGTCATTCAAATTCTCCTCAACGTGTGGCTTGGATAGCATTGGAGACATCATCCAAATCAGTGGCAGTAATCACAATAGTCAAATAGTTAGTCAAATGAGTCTAACTGAGTGTTGGTTGTGGAGCCATATCTTCCAATCTCATGGATGATATTGTCTCAGCCGTGTACCCCAGCTTTATATGATATGCAAAAGGACTGTACACTCGTTCCCCAACCCTGGGGTTCGGACCCATGGTTTTGGGTATCCCGTGGTATTTTCCCATTGTATTTCCCCTATAAAAGAAAGACATTGCAATACGGCTAGGAAACGATGTATTAGGTATTATGCATTGTAAATATATCTGAGATCGTGAAGAGAGCTGACTGTGAGACAATGAAGAGGAAGTGCAACGGATGTGCTGCAGGTTGCATCCCTTCATTTGCTGGATGGTATAATAATAAGGACTGGCAATTTCAGTGTGGACGTAGCCCATCTTGGGTGAACCACGATATATTGGTGTCTCTCTTGTAATGTGTTTGTGTAATTTGTATTTGCATCTTGTTTATTGTTATTGCTCTGCGATCCTGTTTTTTCTAACAATTAGTATCAGAGCCAAAGGTCTATTTGGTAGATAAACCCGCAGGAAACTAGGGTTTCTGGTTCGAGTGGGAGCAATGGCGGAAGAAGGAAAGTTTAAGGTCGAGAAATTTAATGGAAAAAACTATTAGTTATGGAATATGCAAATGGAGGACTATTTGTACCAGAAGGATCTATTCCTACCGTTGGGAGGAAGAGCAAAGTAGCCGACGACTATGAATTACGAAGAATGGGAGGTTCTTAACATAAAGGCACTGGGAACACTACGGCTGTCCCTGGCTTCGTAGGTGGCTTTCAATATCTCAAAAGAAAATACAATGGAGGGTTTGATGAGTGCATTGGGTAAGCTGTATGAAAAACCCTCGGCCTCTAACAAGGTATTTCTAATGAAGCATTTATTTAATATGAAGATGTCTGAAGGTGGATCTATTGCTGATCATTTAAATGAATTTAATACGGTTACAAATGAACTAAGTTCTGTAAGTGTGAACTTTGATGATGAGGTTAGGGCTCTTATAATCTTGTGTTCATTGCCAAAAAGCTGGAATAGCTTGGTCATGGATGTAAGTAACTTTGTCTCTAGTTCAAACACCTTGATATTTGATAATGTTGTTAGTGTTATTCTTAGCGAGGAAATGCGAAGAAAAAGCACAGGTGAGACATCAAGTAATGCATTGACCATGGAGAGCAAGCGAAGACAAAGGGAGAAAGGAAAGAGCCAAGGTAATCATGGCATGTCTAAAACGAGTAGATCCAAGTCCAGACTCGGAAAAATAGAGTGCTGGAACTGTGGAAAGAAAGGACATCTGGAGAAAGACTACAGATCTCTAAAGAAGAAAGGAGATGGACAACAAGAAACTACCTAGGAAACAAATGTAGCAGGTGATGTGTTACAAGATGCTTTGATTCTTACATTAGATAATACTAGTGATCATTGGGTAGTAGATTCAGGGGCTTCATGTCATGCTACACCCCATAGAAAATATTTTCATGATTATGTTCCAGGTGATTTTGGACATGTCTTATTGGGTGATGATGAGCCATGTAAAATTGTTGGAATGGGTAAGGTATGGATAAAATTTAAGAATGGAACCGAATGGATGTTGAAAGATGTAAGGCATATTCCTTCTATGAAACGAAATTTGATCTCAACGGGGCAGTTGGGAGATGGCGATTTTCTATCTATGTTTGGAGAAACGTGGTGGAAGATCACTAAAGGATCAATGGTGATAGAAAAAGGAGATAGGGTGGGTACGTTGTATTTATGTCCTCATAATACTGACCACTCTATCTCTTTAGCTTCCACGGGAACATATATAACATTGTCGCATAATAGGCTTGGCCACATGAGTGAGAAGGGGATGCAGATTCTCCACTGAAGGAATTTGCTGCCAGATTTGAAGCAGGTAAGTTTGAAATTCTGTGAGAACTGTGTTTATGGAAAACAGAAGAGAGTCATATTTCTCAGGGTTGGGAAACAGAAGAAGAATGAAAAGTTAGATATTGTGCATACAGATGTATAGGGACCGGCTCAGGTACAATCTCTTGGTGGCTCTCATTATTGTGTTACATTTATTGATGATGCAACTAGAAAAACTTGGGTTTATTGCATTAGAAATAAATCTGATGTGTTTGCTACTTTTAAGAAGTGGAAAGCTTTGGTTGAGAATAAGACATGAAAAAGGTTGAAGTGTCTCAAATCTGATAATGGAGGTGAGTACTGCGGCAAGGAGTTTGATAGTTATTGTTCATACCATGGGATTCAAAGAGAGAAGACAGTACCAGGAACACCACAAGAAAATGATGTGTCAGAAAGGATGGATAGAACGATCATGGACCATGCAAGGTGTATGAGATTGCATGCAGGGTTGTCCTTATAGTTTTGGGCAGATGTTGTAAATATTGTTGTTTATTTAATAAACAGAGGGCCTTCAAGTGCTTTGGATGGTGGTATTCCAGAGGAGGCATGGACAGGTAAAAAGGTAAACTACTCATTTCTGAGAACGTTTGGTTGTGAAGCATTTGTCCATATTGATAAAGAAAATAGAAAAAAGCTTGAAGCTAAATCCAAGAAATGTAACTTTATTGGATATGGGGTTGATGATTTTGGTTATCACTTATGGGATTATGAAAATAACAAAATCATTAGGAGTAGAGATGAGATATTCAATGAAAAGGTCATGTATAAAGATCAGTTGCAGGGAAAGAAATAGGAAAAGGAAAACACAGAGTACACAATACTTGATGAAATTGAAGAAAATGAAGTTCCAAAGGTGCTAGAAAATCAAGAATAGTAGCAATTACCTAAAACTCCTGCAAGTGTAAGAAGATCTACTAGGTTAAGTAGACTGCCTGAACGATACTCTACTTCAATGTATTATTTATTGATGATTGATGCTGGTGAACCAGAATGTTATGAAGAAGCAATGCAGGTGGAAACTAGAAAGAAGTGGGAGTAAGGCATGAATGAGAAGATGGACTCATTGGTAGGAAACCAAACTTGGGATTTGGTTCAGTTGCCTACTGGTAAAAGAGCATTGCAGAACAAATGGATTTACAGGTTGAAGGAAGAAGAAGGAGGAAAGAAGCGGTACAAGGCCATACTTGTTGTAAAGGGGTTTGCACAGTAGAAAGGTATAGATTTTGATGAAATATTTTGTCCTGTTGTTAAGATGACTTCAATTAGGACTATCTTAAGTCTAGTGGCAGTAGAAGATTTGCATCTTGAACAGTTAGATGTAAAAACAACCTTTCTCCATGGATATTTGGAGGAAGAGATATATATGTAGTAGCCACAAGGTTATGAGGTCAAAGGGAAGGAGGATTTGGTATGTAGGTTGAAGAAGAGCTTGTATGGCTTGAAGCAAGCTCCAAGGCAGTGGTATTTAAAATTTGATAAGTTTATGATAGAACAAGGTTATAGTAGATGTGATTCTGACCACTATGTTTATTTCAAGAGGCTAGACAATGAAAGATATATTATATTGTTATTGTATGTGGATGACATGCTTGTTGCAGGGTCTGACATGTAGGATATAAATGTACTCAAAAGGAAGCTAGCTAATTCATTTGCGATGAAGGATTTGTGTGCTGCAAAGCAAATCCTTGGTATGAGAATAACAAGAGACAGGAAAAATCGCAAATTGACATTGTCTCAGGGTGAGTACATACAAATGGTGTTGGAGATGTTCAAAATACAGAATGCAAAACCAGTTAGTACACCTTTGGCCATCCATTTCAACCTAAGTAAGGAAATGTGTCCCAAGACACAGGAAGAGACAGATTACATGTCCAAGATTCCCTATTCATCAGCAATTGGCAGCTTGATGTATGCCATGGTGTGCACAAGACCAGATATTGCAAATGAAGTGGGAGTTGTGAGTAGATATATGAATAATACAGGTAAAGAAAATTGGAAGGAAGTACAGTGGATTCTCAAGTATTTGAGAGGTACTACCACTCAGGCATTATGTTTTGGAGGTTCATACACTGTTCTATAGGGATATGTTGATGCAGATATGGCAGGTGATAAGTATAGTAGGAGGAGCACCACAAGGTATGTGTTTACTGTAGGTGGAACAACAGTAAGTTGGATTTCGAAACTGCAAAATGTTGATGCACTTTCAGCAACGGAAGCAGAGTATGTTGTTGTTACAGAGGCTAGTAAAGAGATGATTTGGTTGTAGAGGTTTATGGAGGAATTGGGTAAGAAGCAGAAGGATATAAGGTTGTATAGTGACATCCAGAGTGTCATTCATCTTGCAAAGAAATTAGCATTCCATTCCAGGACTAAACATATACATCTCAAGTACCATTTCATATGCTCTGTTCTGGAAGATGAATTGTTGAAGATGGAAAATCCTGTAGACATGTTTACAAAGGTAGTGACCAGAGAGAAACTGAGTTCCTACTCGGTTTCAATTGGCCTTCTAGCGTGAAGGTGAAGATGAGAAATTTTCCAAGTCCAAGATCCAACAAGTACAACAGCGGTGGAGTTGTTGTGATCAGTCTCCAAGTGGGAGATTGTTGGTTGTGGAGCCAGATATTCGAGTCCCATAGATGATATTGTCTCAGTCGTGTACCCCAGATTTATATGATATGTAAAAGGACTGTACACTCGTTCCCCAACCTTGGGGATGTTTGTTGGCCAACAGTTTTGCGGACCCGTGGTTTTGGGTATCTTGTGGTATTTTCCCATTGTATTTCCCCTATAAAAGAAAGACATTGTAATACAGATAGGAAAAGATGTATTAGGTATTATGCATTGTAAAGATCTCTGTGATCGTGAAGAGAGACTATGAGACAATGAAGAGGAAGTGCAACAGATGTGCTGTAGGTTGTATCCCTTCATTTGCTGGATGGTATAATAATAAGGACTGGCAATTTCAGTGTGGACATAGCCCATCTTGGGTGAACCACGATATATTGGTGTCTCTCTTGTAATGTGTTTGTGTAATTTGTATTTGCATCTTGTTTATTGTTATTGCTCTGCGATCCTGTTTTTTCTAACACTAAGTGCATGGGCACTAAACTAGGGAAGGAGAATCCAATGTGGGCGCATGAGGAGCTGTCAGTAGTCAATATAGCTGATCTAGTCTCTCTGGAGGTCTATCTAAGTGGTTTAGTTGGTTAAACTAGTAATCAATCCCCCAAACAAGGAACATATCCACTAATCATGGAACTAACTGAAGAATCTCCTAAATAGGTGGAAGAGGGCGCACTCGTACTCCAATGATGAAAACAAGGGTGCATCAGTGGCTAGGAGGGCTAAAAATTAGCATAAACAGGCTCTTGGGGGATGCAAAATAAGGACTAGGTGTTGGGAGACTACCATACTGATGACTGGATGCATGCAATTGCATGCAGATTCATGCAGATGACTGGATGCATGCAATTGCATGCAGATTCATGCAGATGACTGGATGCATGCAGATTTGCATGTTGGCATGCAAATATAAAAAATGATGGTGAGAATATTCCAACAGAGGAATCAAAGTATACATTATTGACTTGAGAGACAACTAGTTGGGAATCAAAGTATGCATCCATATGGTGGATGCCAAGGTGAATGTATTCGCTTAAGAGACTAATGACGACATTTGTTACACTAAAATATTATCATTATGAGTTGTGTGTCCTTCATTTGTCCCGATTCCTAAAGCAATTAAGCCAAATTGATTGAAGGAAGAGTTGTGGTTATCCTTTTTTATTTTGTTGTCACCTCGATGCACCTTGCACGTTGAAAAAGTGCGTCAGAATTCTGGTGACGTGCTCTGAACATTGAAAGATGTGAGTTACCTATGGAAAAAGTGCGTCACTATTAGTTTAAAAGGAAAAAGAGAGGCTTTGAGCGGCTTCTAGAACCCATGGCTTCATGGAGGCTTATCCCTATGATCTAGGAAAGGTGGCACTTGATCGCCTTACCTTTTGGGATGATCCATTGAACTTCTCCCACATATACTCAACCTCACCTATCCCTTTAGGCCTATATATACAAGCCCTCTCTTCATAGTTAAGGAGGAAAAATATAGAGCACCTAAATGCTAGATAAATTATGTTGGAACTTATTCCCTTTTATCTATTAGGAGGAAAAAGCTTGGATCTTTGAGGCTAGTACCATTTGGAAGAAGTTGCAATGGAAAATCTTGGTTGTAATCTCTCCCTATGTATTTCTTTCATTTACAGTAATATAGATTATTTCCATAAAGTCTTATTGTATTAATATCTTTAGAATTAGTTTCTTTGACTACTAGTTTAGACTAATCTATATTGCATATTATTGGTATTTGTATGTTTCCACTTGTTTGTGCATTGTCTTACAGCTGAAGATCTATGTATTTTGTATCGTTTTTGTTCTAGATCTGAACCATTTGGACTAGGGAGATTGGTTTGTGTCCGCATTGATGGATTGTCCGTAAACAAAATTCGCGACCATACTGGGGATCTATCCCATAGCCTTTGATTTGTTTGGATTGTGATTTCTATTTTTCTTGGTTTCTCTCCAATAGAATCTAAATTGCCTCCTTCTCTTGGATCTATTCCCCAGAGAGTTACTGGGCGATCCAGTCATTGATTGGGATATTTAGCTTAGCAATTTACCTTTTTTTATTTGGGATTTTTTATTTTTTCAAAGTTGGATTTCGCCTGACGCACCTGGGCAGTTCTATGCCTATGTCACTGTAATTATGATGTGTTTTTCCTTGAGGCAGACTGCATCTCTGACTCCCTTTTCTTGTGCTCAACCCACATCACTAACACACTTTCCTTGTCTACAACCTGTGTCATTGGTCTTCCAACGCCCTGGTGTATACTTGCAGAGTGCATCACCCTGCAAAACTTAGTGCATAGGGTCAAAAAATTCCATAAAATTGGTTTTTGCTTGGTTTTCTGAGGTCTGCTTCTTACCCATTGAAGTCATAGTATTCCTTAGATTCAGTGTTCTTTGTCCTTGGATTATTTTGGAATTTGGAGCTTGATTTGAGTCCAAGTTAGTCAAGCGGTTGTTTCTCCAGTCATGGGAAATTTCAATCCCTTGCGAGTGCAACCAGTCTTGTGACTCCTTTCAGTATCTCTGATTTGTTTGCTCTGATTTCTAAGTCCTCCAAAAACTAGATTGTTGTGATTATTGCGCAATTTGGTGTGAATTTTGTGTTGTATTAGGTTTTGGGTGATTGAATTCTTGAGAACTTATGGTTGTTTAAAGATTGCAGTAGTAATTAGTCTCTAGTATTTTGAATCAAGATTAAAGAAGACAGATCATTCTCAGATTTGTTGAGTGCATTAGTTTGGAAAATAAAAAATTCTTTACTCTCTTCATTTCGAGTGGATTGCTTGAAGCTGTTGAGAAGAGTGTTTTATGCTTTGGATAGTTGTTTAAGAAACTTTGAAAAAGCTCAAAAATTGTGAATTCTTATGTTCTCTTGGTTTTGAAAAGTCCATTTTCGTCTACTTGAATATATTAAGCAGATTTAGGCCTTCTCAAAGTATTGAAAAAGCTAGTGAATGCTCTCATATTTTTTATTTCCCTTTCACCCCTTTTATTTCTTGATTGCAAATTGGAGTTATTGCAATAAAAAAGAGGAGTCCACATTTTCATTTTTTTCTCATAGATCTAGCTTAGTTGAAAAGAAAAAGAAAAATATTTTTGGTTTGGTATGTTATTTTCGTTTTGTTGGATTAAATGAAAGAGTGTTTGTAGTCTTTTGGTTTGGTTGGAAAAGAAAGTAAAAAGGGTACGTTGTTCATTTACTCTCGAAAAATAAATATTTCCCCTTCCTTTAGCTAGTTTTCATCGAAAAACAAACGACTTGCACCTCATTTAGCTTAGCTGTGCATTTTGTTTATTTTCCAAGTCTACACTTCATGCATTCACCTAATCGTATAAGATAAAATCAAGCGGTAGCCTAGGTTAAAATTTATAGAAACTCATGTGATAGGGTAGAGATGTGTTCTGGTGTCTTAAAACATAGCAGTTGTCGTTATTTGCCTGCACTGCATCCCGGGGACTTGCAGTTCTTCCACGAACCAGTTGGTATATTGAACGACCTTTCGCGTACCTTTGGGTATATAGAAAGGTACTTCACGTACTTGACAGTATATAGGAAGGCTCCTGTCGTATGTTTTTGCATTAGATAACAATACTATGGATTGGAGCTCCCACGTACCTTGTGTATATCATGAAACCCCACTAGGTTCCTGAAACCATCCGAGTCAACCATTGGCCTTCTTGGCATGGCAATACACCGAGAACAACACTCGGGGAGCTAATACGCACGTACTTCCAGGTAGTCGGGTAATACAGTCATGGGTACGGTCGTAATCCTCCCTAGTTAGTGCTCTGAAATATTGAGCCCGAGTATTACTGTTGGACCCTGTAGTATATCGCGAGTTGCAAGGCCTTGATACTCCTGTGAGGTTATAGACCTTAATCCCACCTATCACATAAGTTTGCTTGTGGCTTTAGCTTGAGTAGGACTTGAAGTTTGTTTTTTCTTTAAAATAATTTTAGGAGAAGGATTTCACCATCCGTACTAGCTGAACAACCCTTAAGAAGATCCTACATAATACTAAATTTTCCACCTGAATATCCCCTTAGCCGGGAGGATAAATCAGGAGCAAGCATGGATCAACCCACTACATCTGGATCACACAAAGATGGAATTCCTATGCCTGAATCAGGAGGAAGCTTTTCTCCTCCTGTAATTACGCCCATCACTGATCCTACAGGACCATTGTTGGTGAAACAACCTCCTTCACACGACACATATTTTCATCACTCGCTTGAAGGTAACCCTACAGCTATCGACTGGATCTATGCTCGACCCCCGAATGACTCGATAACTACTGCTTTGGTCCAATTGCATCATTTTGGGGGACCTCCTTAGGACATGTCATTTCCAATTTTGGATCACCTACGATTGTGGAAACTCCACCACATCTACACCCTAACCAATTTATTTCGAACGAGGAATTTCTCACACCAATTCACGATACTATCGAGCGTTTACACACACTTGGAGAGCGGGTAAGGTGCCAGAGTTTTCCTCCCCGACCCACGTCAGAGGTAACCATTCCTGAACATCATTCCCCTATGTTGACGTATATGTAACTTCGGAATGTATTTCACCCATGTATTTCATATATGTATTTTGTACTCCTATAGAGATGGTATTATTCCTCTATACGGAAGTGTTTGTATTCCTATAGAGATGTTATTATTCCTCTATACGGAAGTGCATCATTTATATTGTAAGTGTCGTAACTTATACTTGATGGGTTATTAGACCACCTTGTTGGGATCGGCCCTGTATAAGTCATGTGGGTCGAAGGGTTATTAGACCACCCTATTGGGGATCGGCCATGTGGGTCAAAGGGTTATTATACCACCAAGTGTGGGGTCGGCCCGAATTAAGTTAACCATGGGTTAAGCTAGACATGTAGGTCCCATTAGTTTATTGGGCAGGATAGGACAAGTATAAATAGAGATCGGGAGATCTCTATTTGATTATTCATTCACACACTTCTCTCATTCGAAAAGTGGCACACTTGTGAGGAGGAGGCTCTTCTGCTAGGAGAAGACTATCTCATATATTCTGGTTGTAGCATTGCTCTATCTATCTCTGAGGAAGTTATTGGGGTTTTTCACCTTTATGGTTTTCCCCAAGTAAACTTTGTGTCTCTTGTGTGCTTGCATTATTGTGTCCATGATTGATGTGTTGTAGATTTGTTGTACATGTTGTTCTCTCAGTTAAGATCCTAGATCAGATTGAAGTAAATTCTGAAAATTTAACATGGTATCAGAGCTAGCCTGAAAGAAGGCATGGTATGGCATGTATGACACTTCTTGCACTTGCGATGCTAGGGCTTGATATAGCAAAAACCAGTCATCGTAGCACGTTCGCTATAAATCTATTTTGGATAATTTTTCGGATGTGAAACTTTTACAGGTCGAAGATCAGATCCCCATGTACCTTTTTTCCAAAGGAAAACTTCTAATTCGTTGTACTTTGTGATTTATGATCTGTACAATATAGGGTTTCTGCCTCTTCCAGATCTCATTCATAAACATGTGACCTTGGAAAAAAGGTCATAACTTGGGCTAGGAAGCTTCAAATGAAATTTCGTAAAATGTGACAGCTAGTGCACAAAATTTACTTTCTCGAGTAACTTTTTCAGAGGCTGAAACTGAATCAGTGACACGTGGCACACCATACAAGTTCGCTCTCCTGTTTTATCCCATAAATAGGTCACATTGCGACACTTGGCATAACTCTCTCTCAGAGAATCCATTTGAGGTCAAACCTATTGGGTTGGAAAGATGACAGGTTGGGATATCTCAGAAAAAATGTTCAGACCCTATGGATCAAAAAGTTCAGAGTTACACCAGAAACAATCAGGTACATATTTCTGTCAAAACGGAATTATTTTTTAGCACCTTCATTCATGGCTTCCGGAATCTAGCATTTCGGAGAAAGTTGGAATTTTTGTAATCGGAGACTACGGCTGAATACTACTCATCAAAATATAGATTTAGAGACCAAGATCAGAATTTTTGGTTGGGCAGAAGACCAGGCTTGATCAGACCCTAGTTCGGGACTTTGATCGGAAAAGTGGAAAGTTAGAGCTTCTGCAAAAATGGGAATTTTTGAAATCTGTGACCACGGCTGGAAGCTCCTCAGAAAAATAGAAGCTTAGAGCTTTGGATCAACCCTTTTAATTGGGAAGAAGAGTGGGCTTCATCAAACCCTAGTTCGAGGTCACGTCCAGTGAATCTGGAAGTTTCAGAGGCAAAATTGAGGAGTGAAACTTTGCAGTTTTCAAATTCTGAACATACCAGCTTGATCAGCTCATTAAGGCGCATATTTCTATCCTTTCGAAAGTTTAAAATTCAAACCTTGAATTTTTGGGGTTTCTCTGACAAACCCTAATCCAGCTCCAGATCCAGTTCTTGCAAATCAAGAGGATTGGGTTAATCCTAGAAGAAGATGGATTGATCACATGCATAAGTGAAGAAGTTCCTATTTCAAAGGGAGATGAGGCTAAGGCCTTACATAAGAAGATTACAAGCAATCTCGAAAGGTATGATTTATCCAGGTATGTTTCGAGATTTGTTCATGATTAAGTTTATGGTATATTTGTCTTCATATTATTACGGTTAGTACAATCTTGATTAAATCTATACTTGTCGTATCACCTTAATAAAATTTTGAATGCACGATAGAAGATATTCATTGATTAGGGTGTTGACACTTATGATTGTACTAATGCATTATGGTGTTGTATGAGATTTATGTTGTCTGCTAACATGAAAGGTACACAAAGAAAGACAAATCATGTTCTGGTTCAAGAACATATGATCATGATGACATGAGGACAAAGCTTCATCCATTGTCATGGATCACTTAGAAGATCTACTTACGAGGTATGTATAACTTGATCCTACAATGGATAACTTATGAGACATGCAGGTTACTAGCACAAGTCATTGAAGAGAACCAAAAGACATTATGCGGGTATGTTAGACATAACTAGCTAGCATGCTAATCCAGGTATGTTTTTCCTATGTCAAGCTAGAATCCTATCTTGTGTTAGGATCTTATACTGTTGTGTTGTTGATAATGATTATTCATGAAGTCATAGGTTTGAATAGTCATGGTTGTATGCATATTATGTTTCTTACCATAATTCATGATATGACTAACCAGAAGAATCATGAAGGTACAGGTTGAGAACTCACGGGTTTTATGCATATTATATCTCTTATCTTGATTGATGATTTAACTAACCAAAAGAGTCCTATGATCAAATAAGAATATGCATGAGTAAAAGAAGACTTCCCTGAAACCTTGAATACTAATGCTTATTATTTCTGTTTGAAATGATCATGACTATACATGCTTAAGATTATTGTGTTTTGATAGTATTGAGAATATACTAATGAATGTATGATATTACAAGGATAACACAATCATGATACTAATAAGTATGTATAGGTACCTAGGATGAATATAGGTTCAAGGACAGGTAATCCAGGAAGCAAAGATCAAGATGGAGCTCACTCCAGTAGTTTCTACAAGGATGCAGATATCCAGAGGGAGTTGACCATTCTTCTTCATTCCACAACAAAAAGGTGTAAAAGAAGCTACTTCAGCAGCTCCTGCAAGGAAGCAAAGACTCGGAAGGAGTCCACCCAACAAACAAACAAAGATAAGTATTTTAATTACCATTTCTTACATATTTTTTTGTTTAAATAAAATCATTCAATGATGTATAGGATTATGTTCCTAGACATAGGATATGTATTGTGCATATTAGAATCATTGCATTAATGAACAGTATACTACTAATATGCATTTGATGGGTAAGTGGCCTATGGCACTGTACAACATTCCATTGCTACTTATCTAGAATGAAACCTCTTTGCTGACATGTTGGGAGTTGTGCACACTCTTAACAATGTTCTGGTAGAGATTGGAAGGCATCTAGAAAGTTACGAGATATGGATAAATGTTGTATTGAAGCATTAGCTAAAATAATTGCATGACTGTATGACATATTTATTTATGTGTAAGAATTTGTTCTGAAAAACTATGAGATGTTTTCTAATCACGCAATTTAACTTATTGTGTAGGAAAGATCGTATACCATCACCTACAAAAGAAGGACTACAACATTTGTTCAAGCAACAAAGTTATCTAGTGAAAATATTGAAGTTCCCAAGATCTAAGAAGAAGGCCATGATCGAGGAGTACCAGTCGATCATGAAGATGTTTGGGATGCAGTTCCAAGACCTAAAGGGTAGTCTGTAGTGACTTCCAAGAGGATCTACAAGATCAAGCATGCTGCAGGTGGTAGCATAGAGACTTTTTCTCCTGTAGCCAGATACACTTCCATTAGATCAATACTTGCTCTGGCTGCAGTGATGAAGTGGAAGATACACCAAATGGATTTTAAGACAGCCTTCTTGAATGGTGTAGTTGAAGAAGAAGTGTATGTGGAGAAGCCACTTGGTTCCCAGACACATGACAGGGAGTCATATATGTGCAGACCTTGGTATGGTAGGATAGACAGCTTTCTATCTAGTTTGGGCTTTACCAAGAGTAAAGCGGATTCCAACCTTTACTACAAGGTTGAGGAAGGCAATCCAGTGATACTACTTTTGTAAGCGGATAACCTGTTTGTTACAGGTGAAGATAGATTGATTGCCGACACATAGCGGAAGCTTGCTGCCGAGTTCGAGATGAAGAACTTGGGGATGATGCACTATTTGTTTTTGGCATGGAGGTGTGGCAGAGTGCAAATGGAATCTTCCTTGGACAAGAGAAGTATGCAGTAGAGATCCTAAAGAGGTTCAGGATGATGGACTGCAAGGCTATGGCCACACCTATGGCATCGAACCTGAATCTTCTGTGTGATGCTTCATCTAATCCAGTTGATGTCATGATGTATCATCAGATGATTGGGTCCTCTATGTACCTGACGAACACGAGACCACATATTTTCTTTGCGGTGAACACATTGAGCCAGTTCCTGACTGATCCGAAAGATGTTCACCTAGTTTCTATAAAGCATATTCTGAGGTACCTGAAGGGTACGGTTGATTATGGGCTCAAGTATGATGTGAATCAAAAGTTTAACCTGCAGGGTTATGTTGATTCATATTGGGTAGGCAGTGCTGCAGATAGGAAGAGCACATCTGTGTACTGCTTTAGTATGGGATCAGGTGTGATCTCTTGGTTTAGCAGGAAGCAGTCCTACGTAGCACTGAGTACAGCCGAAGCAGAGAGGAGCGATGAAGCTCCTGTATTTTGCGACGGATGAGCAGATTGCAGAGGTGCTGACGAAGTCACTAGCCAGAGTGAAGTTCGAATACTTCATAGAGAGGCTTCGTATTCTTCAGATCGACTATAATTCAAGGAAGAAGTGATGGACACGTTTGCTGAAGCCATTCCAAGCATGTTGGAAGGAGGATCCTTCACATGGATGTGGATGTAAGCGCTGGATGATGAGCATCAAGACGATGTTCGAGTTTCTGCTCTGAATGATCAGTTGGATCATTTATATGTATATGTATGTCGGAATCATGTTGGATGTTGGATATGATCAGTTGGATCATTTATATGTATATGTATGTATGCATCATGTTGGATGTTGGATATGATCAGTAGGATCATTTGTATGTATTTTGTATACGCATCATGTCGGATGCTTGGACCATGTATCTATATATGTATTAGGTGGATACTATGCATGATCAGGTAGATCATGTATGTTGATATATATCAAGTATGATCAGGTGGATCATGTGTTTGTATTTGTATCAGGTGGATACATTGTATGATTAGGTGGATCAGGTATGATGATATGTATCAGGTAGATACTTGGTATGCATCAGGTGGATGCATTGTATGATCAGGATGATCACGATGATGAGCCTCAGGATGTTGCTCCAGATAATATGTATCAGGATGATACAGTGATGATGATCAGGATGATCATGTGTACATCAGGATGATGTATGTTGAGTATCAGGTTGATACTTTATGGCCGTGGATAGGTTGTGCAAAGGAAATCCTATATTTGTTCTAGGTCACATCTAGTATGAAAAAGGACTGGCACTGTGTATCACATGTAAGACCCGGGAGATCCTATAGGTCAGAGTTGTCTACCCGTAATAGCCTGGGATGCTCTTTCCAGGGTTTGTGATAGTGGACCACATGTAAGACCCGGGAGATCCGATAGGTTGGGTTGTGTGCCCGTAGTAAGTCCTGGGATGCTCTTTCGAGGGTTTGTGGTGGGATGCTACATGTAAGACCTGGGAGATCCGATAGGTTGGGCTGTGTGCCCGTAATGAGTCCTGGGATGCTCTTTCGAGGGTTTGTAGCAAAGGTCACACGTAATCAGTCCTAGAGATCTTGTCGGTCGTGCTTAGGCACATAAATGTTCCTGGGATGCTCTTTAGAGTTCTTTTCGGTCGTGCTATGCACATAAACGTTCCTGGGACACTCTTTTAAGGTTTTGTGAGAGTCACATGTAATAAGTCTTGGAGATATGGACAAGATGAAAAAGGCCTCAGATGCTCTTTAGGGTTCTTTCTAGTCAAGAGACTCTTTTAAGGTTTTGTGACGCACGTAATGAGTCCTGAGGATTCCACAGTATGGCCAGTGATGATGAAGACCTACAGGTGGTGGGTCTATATCCAGTATGAAAAAGGACTGGCTCTGTAGAACTTCCTATGACGAGTAGATTCAGAGATTGATTGAGATAGCAGCGTCAATGACAATGACAATGATTTGCTGGTGATGATCCAGAGAAGAAGACTTGTGCTAGCAGAGCTATGTCGAGAAATACCTTCCTAGTTAAGAGGGAGTGTTGATGTATATGTAACTTCGGAATGTATTTCACCCATGTATTTCATATATGTATTTTGTACTCCTATAGAGATGGTATTATTCCTCTATATGGAAGTGTTTGTATTCCTATAGAGATGTTATTATTCCTCTATATGGAAGTGTCATCATTTATATTGTAAGTGCCGTAACTTATACTTGACGGGTTATTAGACCACCTTGTTGGGGTCGGCCCTATATAAGTCATGTGGGTCGAAGGGTTATTAGACCACCCTATTGGGGGTCGGCCATGTGGGTCAAAGGGTTATTAGACCACCAAGTGTGGGGTTGGCCCGGATTAAGTTAACCATGGGTTAAGCAAGACATGTAGGTCCCATTAGTTTATTGGGCAGGACAGGACAAGTATAAATAGAGATCGGGAGATCTCTATTTGATCATTCATTCACACACTTCTCTCATTTGGAAAGTGGCGCACTTGTGAGGAGGAGGCTATGTTGCTAGAAGAAGACTATCTCTTGTATTCCGGTTGTATCATTGCTCTATCTATCTCTGAGGAAGTTATTGGGGTTTTTCACCTTTATGGTTTTCCCCAAGTAAACTCTGTGTCTCTTGTGTGCTTGCATTATTGTGTCCATGATTGATGTGCTGTAGATTTTCTGTACACGTTGTTCTCTCAGTTAAGATCCTAGATCATATTGAAGTAAATTCTGAAAATTTAACATGGTATTAGAGCTAGCCTGAAAGAAGGCATGGTATGGCATGTATGACACTTGTTGCACTCGCGATGCTAGGGCTTGATATAGCAAAAACCAGTCATCGTAGCACTTTCGCTATAAATTCATTTGGGAGAAGTTTTCGGATCGAAAAATTTTACAGGTCGAATATCATATCCCCATGTACCTTTTGTCAAAAGAAAAAATTCTAATTCGTTGTATTTTGTGATTTATGATCTGTACAATATAGGGTTTCTGCCTCTTCCAGATCTCAATCATAAACAAGTGACCTTGGAAAAAAGGTCATAACTTGGGATAGGAAGCTCCAAATGAAATTTCAAAAAATGTGACAGCTAGTGCACAGACTTTAATTTCTCAGGTAACTTTTTCAGAGGCGGAAACTGAACCAGTGACACGTGGCACGCCGTACAAGTTCGCTCTCCTGTTTTATCCCATAAACAGGTCACGTTGAAACACTTGGCATAACTCTCTCTCAGAGAATCCATTTGAGGTCAGACCTATGGGGTTGGAAAGATGACAGATCAAGCTATCTCAAGAAAAAAATTTAGACCCCGGGGTTCGAAAAGTTCGCAGTTACACTAGAAACAATCAGGTACATATTTATGTCAAAACAGAATTATTTTTTAGCACCTTCATTCATGGCTTCCAGAATCTAGGGTTTCGGAGAAAGTTGAAATTTTTTTAATTGGAGACTACGGCTGAATGCTACTCATAAAAGTAGAAATTTAGAGACCAAGATCAGAATTTTTGGTTGGGCAGAAGACCGGGCTTGATCAGACCCTAGTTCGGGACTTTGATGGAAAAGTGGAAAATTAGGGCTTCTGCAAAAATGGGAATTTTTGAAATTTGTGACCATGGCTGGAAGCTCCTCAGAAAAATAGAAGCTTAGAGATTTGTATCAAACCTTTTGATTGGGAAGAAGAGTGGGCTTCATCAAACCCTAGTTCGGGGTCACGTCTAGTGAATCCGAAAGTTTCAAAGGCAAAATTGAGGAGTGAAACTTTGCAGTTTTCAAATTCTGAACATACCAGCTTGATCAGCTCATCAAGGCGCATATTTCTATCCTTTCGGAAGTTCAAGTTTTTGGGGTTTCTATGACAAACCCTAATCCATCTCCAGATCCAGTTCTTGCAAATCAAGTGGATTGGATTAATCCTAGAAGAAGATGGATTGGTCACCTGCATAAGTGAAGAAGTTCCTGTTTCAAAGGGAGATGAGGCTAAGGCCTTACATAAGAAGATTACAAGCAATCTCGACAGGTATGACTTATCTAGGTATGTTTCAAGATTTGTTCATGATTAAGTTTATGGTATATTTGTCTTCATATTATTACGGTTAGTACAATCTTGATTAAATCTAGACTTGTCATATCACCTTAATAAAATTTTGAATGCACGATAGAAGATATTCATTGATTAGGGTGTTGACACTTATGATTGTACTAATGCATTATGGTGTTGTATGAGGTTTATGTTGTCTGCTAACATGAAAGGTACACAAAGAAAGAAAAATCATGTTCTGGTTCAAGAACATATGATCATGATGACATGAGGACAAAGATTCATCCATTGTCATGGATCACTTAGAAGATCTACTTACGAGATATGTATAACTTGGTCCTACAATGGATAACTTATGAGACATGCAGGTTACTAGCACAAGTCATTGAAGAGAACCAAAAGACATTATGCGGGTATGTTAGACATAACTAGCTAGCATGCTAATCCAGGTATGTTTTTCCTATATCAAGCTAGAATCCTATCTTGTGTTAGGATCTTATACTATTGTGTTGTTGATAATGATTATTCATGAAGTCATAGGTTTGAATAGTCATGGTTGTATGCATATTATGTTTCTTACCATAATTGATGATATGACTAACCAGAAGAATCATGAAGGTATAGGTTTGAGTAATCACGGGTTTTATGCATATTATATCTCTTATCTTGATTGATGATTTAACTAACCAGAAAAGTCCTATGATCAAATAAGAATATGCATGAGTAAAAGAAGACTTCCCTGAAACCTTGAATACTAATGCTTATTATTTTTGTTTGAAATGATCATGACTATACATGCTTAAGATTATTGTGTTTTGATAGTATTGAGAATATACTAATGAATGTATGAGATTACAAGGATAACACAATCATGTTACTAATAAGTATGCATAGGGACCTAGGATGAATATAGGTTCAAGGACAAGTAATCTAGGAAGCAAAGAACAAGATGGAGCTCACTCCAGTAGTTTCTGCAAGGATGCAAATATCCAGAGGGAGTTGACCATCCTTCTGCATTCCACAACAGAAAGGTGTAGAAGAAGCTACTTCAGCAGCTCCTGCAAGGAAGCAAAGACTCAGAGGGAGTCCACCCAACAAACAAACAAAGATAAGTATTTTAATTACCATTTCTTACATATTTGTTTGTTTAAATAAAATTGCTCAATGATGTATAGGATTATGTTCCTAGACTTAGGATATGTATTGTTAATATTAGAATGATTGCATTAATGAACAATATACTACTAATATGCATTTGATGGGTAAGTGGCCTATGGCACTGTACAACATTCGATTGCTACTTATCTAGAATGAAACCTCTTTGCTGACATGTTGAGAGTTGTGCACACTGTTAACAATGTTCTGGTAGAGATTGGAAGGCATCTAGAAAGTTACGGGATATGGGTAAATGTTGTATTGAAGCATTGGCTAAAATAATTGCATGACTGTATGACATATTTCTTTATGTGTAAGAATTTGTTCTAAAAAACTATGAGATGTTTTCTAATCATGCAATTTAACTTGTTGTGTAGGAAATATCATATACCATCACCTACAAAAGAAGGACTACAACATTTGTTCAAGCAACAAAGTTATCTTATGAAAATATTGAAGTTCCCAGGATCTGGGAAGAATGCCATGATTGAGAAGTACCAGTCGATCATGAAGATGTTTGGGATGCAGTTCCAATACCTAAAGGGTAGTTTGTAGTGACTTCCAAGAGGATCTACAAGATCAAGCATGCTGCAGGTGGTAGCATAGAGACTTTTGCTCCTGTAGCCAGATACACTTCCATTAGATCAGTGCTTGCTCTGGCTACAGTGATGAAGTGGAAGATACACCAGATGGATTTCAAGACAACCTTCTTGAATGGTGTAGTTGAAGAAGAAGTGTATGTGGAGAAGCCACTTGGTTCTCATACACATGACAGGGAGTCATATATGTGCAGAACTTGGTATGGTAGGATGGATAGCTTTCTATCTAGTTTGGGCTTTACCAAGAGTAAAGCAGATTCCAACCTTTACTACAAGGTTGAGGAAGGCAATCCAGTGATACTACTTTTGTATGTGGATAACCTGTTTGTTACAGGTGAAGATAGATTGATTGCCGACACACAGCGGAAGCTTGCTGCCGAGTTCGAGATGAAGAACTTGGGGATGATGCATTATTTGGTTTTGGCATGGAGGTGTGGCAGAGTGCAGATGGAATCTTCCTTGGACAAGGGAAGTATGCAGTAGAGATCCTAAAGAGGTTCGGGATGATGGACTGCAAGGCTATGGCCACACCTATGGCATCGAACCTGAAGCTTCTGTGTGATGCTTCATCTAATCCGGTTGATGTCACGATGTATCGTCAGATGATTGGGTCCTCTATGTACCTGATGAACACGATACCACATATTTTCTTTGCAGTGAACACATTGAGCCAGTTCCTGACCGATCCGAAAGATGTTCACCTGGTTGATGTAAAGCATATTCTGAGGTACCTGAAGGGTACGGTTGATTATGGGCTCAAGTATGATGTGAATCAAAAGTTTAACCTGCAGGGTTATGTTGATTCATATTGGGCAGGCAGTGCTGCAGATAGGAAGAGCACATCTGTGTACTGCTTCAGTATGGGATCAGGTGTGATCTCTTGGTTTAGCAGGAAGCAGTCCTGCGTAGCACTGAGTACAGCCGAAGCAGAGAGGAGCGGTGAAGCTCTTGTATTTTTTGACGGATGAGAAGATTGCAGAGGTGTTGACGAAGCCACTAGCCAGAGTGAAGTTTGAATACTTCATGGAGAGGCTTCGTATTCTTCAGATCGACGACACTTCAAGGAAGAAGTGATGGACACTTTTGCTGAAGCCATTCCAAGCATGTTGGAAGGAGGATCCTTCACATGGCTGTGGATGTAAGCTCTGGATGATGAGCATCAGGACGATGTTCGAGTTTCTGCTATGAATGATCAGTTGGATCATTTATATGTATATGTATGTCGGAATCATGTTGGATGTTGGATATGATCAGTTGGATCATTTATATGTATATGTATGTACGCATCATGTTGGATGTTGGATATGATCAGTAGGATCATTTGTATGTATTTTGTATATGTATCATGTTGGATGCTTCGACCATGTATCTGTATATCTATTAGGTGGATACTGGGTATGATCAGGTAGATCATGTATGTTGATATATATTAGGTATGATCAGGTGGATCATGTGTTTGTATTTGTATCAGGTGGATACATTGTATGATCAGGTGGATCAGGTATGATGATATGTATCAGGTAGATACTTGGTATGCATCAGGTGGATGCATTGTATGATCAGGATGATCATGATGACGAGCTTCAGGATGTTGCTCCAGATGATATGTATCAGGACGATACAGTGATGATGATCAGGATGATCATGTGTACATCAGGATGATGTATGTTGAGTATCAGGTTGATACTCTGTGGCTGTGGATAGGTTGTGCAAAGGAAATCCGGTATGAAAAAGGACTGGCACTGTGTATCACATGTAAGACCTGGGAGATCCTATAGGTCAGAGTTGTGTACCCGTAATATCCTGGGATGCTCTTTCCAGGGTTTGTGATAGTGGACCACATGTAAGACCTGGGAGATCCGATAGGTTGGGCTATGTGCCCGTAATAAGTCCTGGGATGCTCTTTCGAGGGTTTGTGGTGGGCTGCTACATGTAAGACCTGGGAGATCCGATAGGTTGGGCTGTGTGCCCGTAATAAGTCCTGGGATGCTCTTTCGAGGGTTTGTGGTGGGCTGCTACATGTAAGACCTGGGAGATCCGATAGGTTGGGCTGTGTGCCCGTAATGAGTCCTAGGATGCTCTTTCGAGGGTTTGTAGCAGAGGTCACATGTAATCAGTCCTGGAGATATTTCCTGTCGTGCTTAGGCACATAAATGTTCCTGGGATGCTCTTTAGAGTTCTTTCTGGTCGTGCTATGCACATAAATGTTCCTGGGACACTCTTTTAAGGTTTTGTGATAGTCACATGTAATAAGTCCTGGAGATCTGGACATGATGAAAAAGGCCTCAGATGCTCTTTAGGGTTCTTGCTAGTCAAGAGACTCTTTTAAGGTTTTGTGACGCACGTAATGAGTCCTGAGGATTCCACAGTATGGCCAATGATGACGAAGACCTACAGGTGGTTGGGCTACATCTAGTATGAAAAAGGACTAGCTCTGTAGAACTTCCTATGACGAGTAGATTCAGAGATTGATTGAGATAGCAGCAGCAGTGACGATGACAATGATTCGCTAGTGATGATCTAGAGAAGAAGACTTGTGCTAGCAGATCTGTGTCGAGAAATACCTTCCTAGTTAAGAGGGAGTGTTGATGTATATGTAACTTTGGAATGTATTTCACCCATGTATTTCATATATGTATTTTGTACTCCTATAGAGATTGTATTATTCCTCTATACGGAAGTGTTTGTATTCCTATAGAGATGTTATTATTCCTCTATACGGAAGTGTCATCATTTATATTGTAAGTGTCGTAACTTATACTTGATGGTTTATTAGACCACCTTGTTGGGGTCGACCCTGTATAATTCATGTGGGTCGAAGGGTTATTAGACCACCCTATTGGGGGTTGGCCATGTGGGTCAAAGGCTTATTATACCACCAAGTGTGGGGTCGGCCCGGATTAAGTTCACCATGGGTTAAGCTAGACATGTAGGTCCCATTAGTTTATTGGGAAATACAGGACAAGTATAAATAGAGATCGGGAGATCTCTATTTGATCATTCATTCACACACTTCTCTCATTCGGAAAGTGGCGCACTTGTGAGGAGGAGGCTATGCTGCTAGGAGAAGACTATCTCTTGTATTCTGGTTGTATCATTGCTCTATCTATCTCTGAGGAAGTTATTGGGGTTTTCACCTTTATGGTTTTCCCCAAGTAAACTCTGTGTCTCTTGTGTGCTTGCATTATTGTGTCCATGATTGATGTGCTGCGGATTTGCTGTACATGTTGTTCTCTCAGTTAAGATCCTAGATCAGATTGACGTAAATTCTTAAAATTTAACACCCTATACATTCTTTTAATCTACCTTCACCAGAAATCTATATTCCTAATATGACCACCTATGAACCCGACTAACCCTTTTTTTCGTCTAGTATGCATCAAAACCATTCGGTCGGTTCTACACCCCCCTTGATCCCAACAATTGGAGGGAAACCTTCAACTACTCTTAACTTCGTAACTGGAACACCACTTCTAACTCAAATTTTGAGCGGAGGATACCCTCTAGTTAGTGGTCAATATATGATCACGGGTCATCCTATAGTTAGTGGTCAACACATAGTTACCGGGAAAACTTCAAGTTGTAGACAACATTCAACTGGGGGGAAACCCCTAGTCAGTGGACAAAATCCAACTCGAGGGAAAACTCTAGTTAGGGGACAAAGTATAAGTGGAGGATGCCCTTATCACCTGAACTACAATATGGTTGGAAGTTCACTCCCAACCATGGGAAAAACTACGTGGGCTTATCAAGTGGGGAGACCATCTACATGGAACCAACCCCGTGGGGACATATATATCTGTGTAATCATAATATAGCGATAGGTCAAAATTATCCAGGCACTATTTATCCTGGAATACCTTGCCCCAAAAACAAAAATACACCATCGGGATATCATAATGTTCCACTTGTTGGGCCTCCAACCGGCAGCCCACCACCCCCTCCACCACCACCTGTTCCACCCCCTCCTCCACCACCTGTCCCACCTCCACCTCCACCATCCAGAGGACCCCCGCCTTCTAGAGGATCCCCCCCACATTTTAGAGGAGGACCCCCATCAAGTTCACCTCCTAAGATGGGCATACCACCTCCATATGGCCAACCCTCTATGGGAGGAACTTATGATCAATCGATCTCTAGTCCTACGGGTACCCAAATGCCTTATCAATATTACCATTATCCACATCCAAACCGATAGTTACCATTTCTGGATACGTTAGATCTGTCGGACCTCTCACATTTGACCAACAATCCCATCCAACATGGCATGAATTGGCCACCCATTCCCGTGAAGTTACCATCAGACATACGCAAATTTGATGACAAACCTGACGAGGATCCTAAGAACCATATGATGACATATCATTTGTAGTTCTCCTCAAACTCGTTAATGGATGATTCTATCCATTAGAGGCTCTTTCAACGAACCCTCATCGGTACCACCACAAAGTGGTACATCGAGTTACCACCCCACTCTTTCATCGATTTTAGATCTTTAGATATGGATTTTTTGACTCATTTTTAATTATCGATCCGCAATGAAATCAACACGGATCTTTTGACTTCTCTCCGACAATCAACCTCCACTCACATTTCTGATCATATTCATGAGTGGAGAAGAATACGTTGGCTCATCAAGACTCCCATTCCGGATCAAATTCTAGCTGATTGGTTTACCAAGTCATTATTACCCATCATAACCAAAGACATTGCTATGGGCGGGACCATTACGAAAGAACAAGCCATCTCGGGTGCTCAGTACCTAGACTTAGTCTACGCTCAATCTGACATGTTATACGACATAATTCCTAATTCCCCACGCCCCACACATGACCCGACAAAACCTCCTATGGGATCACATGCCGATGGAATCATTGGTTCCATTCATACCCAGCCTGCTACCCAATTGGTTGGGTCATAGGGCCAGATGGATACAACCCCAACCTCGTCACAGGATGGAAACAATACCAACCAGTCACCCAGTACTACTTCCACTGCGGAGGTGAATTTAGTCCAATTTGCTTCATCTCATAAATCTAGTGGTAAAAATAAGAACAAAGGAAAATCCAAGAAGTCTTCTAACCAGTAGGAACATAAAAACAATTTCGATCCCAATGACACAAGACCAAGACGAAAGGCCAAATATCCTTGCTTATTGTGCGACGATGACCACTTCATGAAAGAATGTCCACATCGTGAAGAAGTCCAAAAGTTTCTCAAAGGGAACTCTCCACTCGTAGTTCTAACGGAACCCTTCCCCACAAATCAACAACAAATGGTTGCACAAAAACCAACTCCTTCTCAAGGAGAACCCTCCATGACAGCTCAAGTTCTCATGATGCATAGTGAAACGATCAACTTATCTACTAGGTCACGTACATACGATTCTATTCTTGACAAGGAATCCAATGGAGGTAATACTGAAAAATCCTCCACTTATAAGTCCAATACTCCTCTTCCACAAGGTCCTTTGACCATAGAGAAACCTCTACCAGATGTAGTACTGCATCCACCCAAAAGCACAATTCGAAAAGCCATTTTCAACCCTAATTCCCAGGTCGCTCAAAACTACAATATTGTAGAATATCTAGCCCAGGATCCTTGTGCTATGTCGATGCTTGAAGTCTTACAAAACTATCCCAATCAGTGTAAGACTCTGATATCTGCTATTGGAGCAGTGGATCTGGATTCCTCTAACACTATCATATTTAGATTGGATTATTTCAAGCAGAGGCTTTCCCACCAATTGGCATTTCAGATCATTACCAATGTCACTGGGAAAAGTATCCATCGTACTGTTTTAGATGAAGGAGCCTCTACTTTGATTATGTCGATGTCTTGCTAGAGAGCCATCGGCTCTCCTGAGTTGAACCGTTCCCCTACCACTTTGAAAGCATTTGAAATACATGGATTTCAACCACATGAGCTTCTACAATATTTATCCGTCGAGTTGGGAGGTTAAGAATGTTTCCATTAACATGGAAGTAGTAGCCGCCCCATTGGATTATAACCTATTCCTTGGTCAAAATTGATTCTATGCCATGACTGTAGTCGCATCATCCATATTCTGCATTGTGCAATTCCCCATCATGGGAAAATCGTCACTATCGACCAGTTAGATTTTTGTACACTGGACACCACCACTCATCCTGTGAATAATGTCCCTCTTTTAGGACATTCATCGGAAATTTATGAGAGTGTGGGGGTAGGACTCCTAAAATACTCATCACTAATGGGAGTCTTTCCAACACCTGATCCCCCACCACATGTTGCCACGGTAAACATGATTTTATCCATTATCCCATCCTCCTCCAACTCGACAGATCAATGGATTGTGCCCGATCTTAATCACCTCGATTCGATTGGAGATGCGATGCCTCTCAACCTTGCTGAAGCCACTTATGAGGCCATACAATTCGCGCCTGATCCACCCGATGACCACCAGTTGGTGGCATCTGACTCAGGTTCTCTGCCCTCTTGGTGGAACTCATCCTCACCATCACCATATTATCTCCTCCATACGTTTCACTCTAATGAATCGATCGTAGATATTATGAGTTTGGATGAGCCTCCATGGGAATACTATCATCATCAATCGTCTTTCCTCCCGACTTTAGACACGGTAGAGAACGCGATTCACACTATTGTTTCACCAGATGTCTTTCCTAACCCTCAATATCCTATTCTTACATAGGATACGGTAACCGAGGGGAATTTGGAAAAAATTAAGTCTACCACCACCATAGACATATCGATAAAGCCAAGCATCAAGGAACACATCCACATTGGCCAAACTTGTTCTCCCTATGAAATCAATACTTATATGGCCTTATTTAAACAATTCCATGACGTATTTGCATGGAGCTACGAATAAATGCATGGGATTAATCCTACTATTGTTGTGCATGAAATCAAAACATATCTTGACGCAAAACCTGTTCGACAAAAACTCCGTCCAGTGCACCCTAAAAATACTGCGGTCATCAAAGCAGAGATTGAAAAGCTGTTGAAAGCCGGGTTCATTTATCTTGTCCCCTTGATAGATTGGGTCTCTAATGTTGTCCTGGTTACAAAGAAATAGGGAACCATCAGAGTTTGTGTTCATTATAGGGATCTCAATAAGGCTTGTCCCAAGGACAATTACCCTACCCCGTTTATCAACCAAATTATTGACAACTGCACCGGAAGTGTCATCTCTTCATTCATGGATGGATTTTCTGGCTATAATCAGATTGAGATCCACCCAGTCGATCAACATAAAATTGATTTCATCTTCCCATGTGGTGCATTTGCATATCGTAAATTACCTTTTGGCCTTAAAAATGTTGGTGCCACATTCTAGCGGTCCATGTTGTATGCCTTTTACGATATCAAGGATTTTGTGGAACCCTACCTCGATGATTTGCTCGCTCATTCAAATCATCATGAGTTTCAAATCGATCATCTAATGACTGTGTTTCTCAGATGTCGATGGTACAATATCTGTTTAAATCCCCATAAGTGCATATTCTGTGTGGAGTTTGGACGTCTCCTTGGCTTCATCATTTCCAAATATGGGATCCACATTGATCCCCTCAAGGTAGAGGCCATTGTATCCCTACCCCCACCTACGGACATTACGTAGCTTCAAAGTTTGCAGGGGAAGGAAAACTACCTGCGTCGTTTCGTGTGTAATTTTGCAGAAAAAACATATGGTTACATGAGATTGTTAAAGAAGGATGCCCTGTTCATTTGGGATGACTACACTCAAACTTCCTTTGATAATCTCAAGCACACTATTACCCATGCACCTGTGTTACAACCACCAGATTACACCAAGGATTACATCCTCTATCTTGTTGCCTCTACCTCAACTATTGGTATGGTTTTAGTGAAGGAGGATAGCAACATGTAGGAACATGTGATTCACTACGTTAGTAAGGGTCTCGACTCTGAAACCCATTATTCGTGTGTTGAGAAGTTACCTTTGGAAGCTGTCATCACTATTCAG
The DNA here is from genome assembly GCA_027924585.1 of Larix kaempferi. Lineage (NCBI taxonomy): Eukaryota > Viridiplantae > Streptophyta > Pinopsida > Pinales > Pinaceae > Larix > Larix kaempferi. The sequence continues at coordinate 1,327,292 of BSBM01001409.1, read as the reverse complement.
AAGTTCCATGATTATATCCTACTCCAGACTACTACCACCATTGTCGATTCTAAACCTATGTACCACGTCCTCACACATTAGGTACTAGGGGGAAAATACTCGCACTGGATCGTGATTCTCTAAGAATTTGATCTCCAGTTTGAAAAGGATAAATCTAAAAAGTCATTAGTATTCGGGGAGATCATTTGTGATCTTCCCTATATTTATCAAGAATTTGATCCCATTGACTCTCTCCCCGATCAATCATTGTTATTTATCAGTACTTATGACCCTTGGTACGGAGATATCACCTTGTATATCCAAACACAACGCTTCGGACCTCACTTATCCTGTGATGAACACCGTCGTATTCGTCACCATGCGAAATATTACCTGATCATCAGTGATACAATACATCTCCATGGAATTGATTCCATATTACGAAGTTGTTTAACTCACGAGGAGGTCGAGCATGTCTTGAATGATTGCCACTCGAGGGCATGTGGCGGTCATCTCTATGGGATGGTTACAACCCAGAATATTTTACACGTTGGATACTATTGGCTGTCCATATTCAAATATTACATGGAAGCAGTCAAGAAGTGTCCTCCTTGGCATCTTTTTCATCATAAAAAGCACACGCACCCAGCCCCACTCCATCCAGTTATCGCCGTTGGCCCCTTTTCAAAATGGGGCATTGACTTCATGGATTGTAAGATTACCTCAGCCGGGGGGCATGGTTATATCATTGTCGATGTAGACTACTTTACCAAATGGGCCGAGGCTATGCCTACATACAAGGAAGACGGCGAAACGACTGCACTCTTTATGTTCAATCATATCATCGCTAGATTCGGAGTCCCACAAGCCATCGTCACAGATCATGGATCACATTTCCAAAATAAGATGGTAGATGAATTAAGCACCAAGTTGTGATTTCATCATGAAAACTCAACCCCCTACTATCCTCAATCCAATGTAAAAGTAGAGGCCATTAACAAGGTCTTGAAAACCATGATTCAGTGCATGGTAGGCACGCACAAGTCAAATTGGCATGTGATGCTTTTTTCATCCCTTTAGGCATACCGGACTTCCATCAAAACTACGACTGGTTTCACACCTTTTCAGTTGGTGTATGGACTAGAGGTAGTATTGCCTATTAAGTGCGAAATTATGTCCTTGAAACTAGCCATTGAACTTTTACCAAACACCACTGTTGAGGAAGAAAGATTCTTTTACTTAGCTAGACTTGACGAAACTCGCCATGATGCAGCTCTAGCTAATGAAGCGCATAAGAAATGAATCAAATCCCAGTATGACAAATATGTAAAACCCTGTATCTTCAACGAGGGTGATTTGGTCCTTACTTATGACCAAAAACATGATAAGATGGGGGAAGGTAAACTTGAGTCCATGTGGCATGGCCCATACATCGTAAAACGTGTTTTGGAAAAAGGATCTTATGAGTTAGTTGATTATGACAGAATATCCTTAGGGGAGCCACATAATGGTCTCTAGCTAAAGTGGTACTATGCTTAAGTAATCTTGCATCAGTACTCTATATATATTGTATATGACGTGTATTTGTGTTGGTGTGACGTGTTTATTTTAGTGTGTTAAGGTCTCGTCTCGACTGTCGCTTAAACCATGTTATGCCTAGATGTGTAGATGGAAACCTGCTATGGATTCACGGATGGAAATAGCTGGCATACCCGAAAACATGCCTTGGGAACCTGGGTAATCTATTCCCCTGCCGGTGAACTAATAAGCTCAAGAGGAACTTGCCTAGGTCCTGCAACTAATAAAAGTCGAATATCATGCGGTGATTGGGTTGTTGACCGAAGTTTTTTCTCTCGGTGTGGACCACGTTGTTATATGCTTGGATTTTCAATTGGTGGTCTCCCATTTGAACTGATTCTATGCTATCCAAGAACCTACACTACTCTGCTTGTTTCAGCGAGTATGTCTCTTGAGTCTATTCAATACCTACATATCCTGAGATGTATAAACACGGTTGTCGATTCGTTGGCTAACTTTGTATTAGATTGGCACATTGCACATTCATAAGCATTTTTTATTAAAGATGCATAATTGACATGACATGTAAATTATCTATTAATGTATAAGAAAACACACATGAGACCCATATACATCATGAAAACACATTGTATAAACCTCTAGATAGCATTTTATATTAATTTTGGAAAAATGTTGTACAAAAATATATTGATACAAAAAATCTAAAGACCACAACTTTCAATATGTCACATCTACAAAAATATGAAACTTGTGGCTTTCAGTATATCATCGCATATACATCCTATCATGGATGGTACTCATGATAACATATGATGGCCCTAGCCACCCGACGGAGCAACCGACCAAAACGACCTGAAACTCCAACAGTCCTACACTGATAGTTGCGTGGTAGGTCGTCTATGGAGATGTCTGGAATATCCGTGGTTGGTAGTTGGAGGTTCTCATCCAACTCATCTAGTTCCTCCACAACCTCCTGATGAACCGCTTCCATCTCACTAACCACTCCTCGCCTCTCTATGGGTGAGGATCCCGCCAGTCTCGATGGGACAATATTTGTGTAAGCAAAGATATAAGATATCGGTAATACAAAAAAAGAATGAAAAAATCATAAACTACATAAAAGCAAGAGTGTCTTTTTCTTACCTATCTCTCCCCACTGCTCTCCCTCAGGAAGAACTAAGTTAGGGTCTCCTCGGAAGTCTACCCCCGCGTATGCGTAGTCCTATACCATGAGGAGTAGGCTACGCAACCACCTGAAGAAAGTAGGTCCATAGGTGATCATGGGCCCAACAACACCATGGAGGGCCATCACCTCAGTACACTGCTGCATATGTGGGTCACACGGATCGAGATCTATGATCTCTACCCGAGGACAGAGAAGGGGAACCCTCTCCAAGAAGAAAGAGACCACAATGGAGCCATAACCAAACTTGTTAATCTACCATGTTCGGCACTTGGGCAATTGTTCCTTCAAGTTTCCAAGGATCCCCTCACACCAGTTAAACACTGTAGGAGCCATTCACTCGATGGCGTACAACATGTGAGCCTTGGTGGCCTGATATGGTGCCCTGCTACCTGCCACTTGCTCAATAGTAAACAATACAGTCCTCATGGTACGGTCCTGCATGTTCTTGATGGGGATTTTACCACCCAAAATCTGTGTACCTATAGTGCATAATTGTGCAATAAGATCATGAGTGGTCCGGTCACTACCCCTAGGTCCGGATAGTGACACTGGGGCCCCAGGCCTAGATAATCCTATCAAAAAATATATATCCTCAATGTCCAAAGTGAGGATGTGTGATCCAACTCAGAAATGTTGTTGGTCTGGATCCCACAGCCGGATCAAATAGTCAAATAGTTGTATTTGGGCTCTCATTCCCTGTATATGAAAAAACTTGAGCAACCCACACTCCGTCAAAGCATTGATGGAGTGAGGATCGTTTTCCGCTTGCACATCCTCTAATTCATGTTCATGTTCCTTCCATTGAACTATTTTGAGTGATAAACCCTACACAAACATCAATTTGAAGGGTATTAGGTCCATCTCATGGAAAAAGGAATTTTTTTTGGCCCCCATTTCCAATTTTTTGAGCCAATTCGCATGGATGCACCCCGCCTTTGGATAGGGCTTCAGCGACGCACTTAGCCTATGAGGAAGGCGTGCCACCGCTTAGTGATGCACTTCCCGAAAGGGAGAAGTGCGTCTCGAGGGAGCGCACTTCCCCCTATGGAATGAGCCCCAAAAACACTCAAAAAAGCATTAAAACTAAAATGTCAATCGTGAAATTGAAGGGAATAGAGTTTAGAATTACCTGGAACTGATGGGAGGCTGAATGATCGACCAAAGCTCCCGCAATATTCACCGCAAATTTGAACTTGGAAGGGATTTTTTCACTTTCAATTGGTAAAAATGAAATGGTAAATGTTTTTTACTATTCACCCTTTTTTTATAACAAATGGAATATTCCTTTCTTAATTTTTATTATTCCATGGGGTTTTTACTATAGTTGATCTTATTTTTGTTTTAAAATCCTTGTGATAGCTCTAAAATTTGTTCTGAAGCTTGCAAGTGGAAGTGAGGGATGTTTTGACTATGGAAGAGACCATTTTGACTTTTCATACTCTTTGTCAAGTGTGAAAAGGATTTAGAGCATTTTTTATACCATTATCATGCTCATTAAAACTAAGTGTAAAAGGCATCGAGCTGAGTCTTTATTCTTTATCGTGCGCATAAACACATGAGAATAAGTCATCAAGTTAGATTTTATCTCTTTTTCGGGCTCGTAAAACTCCTATGAAAAAGGGAACCCCTTGGAGTTCTCCTTTAAGCTCTTTTCAGACTCCTTAAATAGGAAAAGATCGCCAAGCGAACTTGATTCTTTCACGCTTGTAAAACTATTGGAAAGGTCATCTTCCTAGTGATAGTTTACCCCTTTTTCAGACCAGTGAGACTATTTACGAAAAATGAACACTCTAGTTAATCATTACTAGAAGAGTTCTCTCTCACATTGTTTTATCCTTTTTTGGGTGAGGAGACTAAAATTTACGAAAAAGTACTCATTGGAGTCTTCTTTAGTCTTTTCAGACTCTCTAAATATGAAATGACACCGAGTTTACTTTCTTTAGACTCGTTAAAATATAACATGGAATGGCCCTTTTAGGGACGAACCCCTCATCTCTCAGGTTCGTTAAACATGTGATATTGGACTCGTCCTAAGGATGAGCTATACAGAGTATCTGTTATCCTCCTCAAGCGCGTTAATAAACAAATAGGTACTCATCTATCATGATGGAGAATAAGGAAAGAGTTTGTATTCACCTGTATTGATGGCAGTTTATAATTGCTCTTGAACATGGCGCTCGTTTGCATTTCATTCAAACCACTTGGATAATCTACTTGTCCTCAAGTCTCACCAATTCCATGAGTCATCATAATCCTTTAGGTCATCCGAAGAATGCATCAACCATTTTTTTATTAGGTATTGGTATTCGTCTAGTCGTGTCAATGATGCCAAGTCATGATATTCCATGTTCAAGGGAAGTCCATTATTGAGTCAACCTCTGCAGTCGTTGCACCCTCCTTTGTGTCAGTCACCCCCGAGTTAGTCTCAAAAGTTACTCTACAATCCGATCTATCTCAAAACATCATTGATCTTGTTTCATGTCGGTGATGGGGGAAGCATCATGGCCATCCTTCGATGGGTTTTCCCTTGTCAAATTCAACTCATCATCCAAGGATTGAACCTTGAAACTAGTTAAGTACCTTGGGCCTGCATGCCTTAATGGCAGGTTACCTTGCTTTCAACATTAATTTTACATCATTGACTTATGATTGAAAGATTCCACCGAATGTTCGACCTAAACTCATTGATTCACATTCGATGGTATGTACTATGATACCTTGGGGATCATTGACATTAATAATGATTTTCCTCGCACTTGTTAATAGTATACATCAATGACTGGTAATCAAGTGGTTTCTACCATGTTTGACCTCAATACCTTGTAATCACATGGTTAGATTCTTATCATTGCAGGTTCGGATTGAAGACCCTAGGTTAACTTATGTATCTTACCCAGGCTGCAATGGAGATTTTTGAGTCATATCACACGGATCCACTCTTGTATTGGTCGTGGTTGTGTAATTATTTCATCATGGATCTACGCTTGCATTCATTAGCCATGATTGTGTCCAGTCAGTCAGTACTAACATGGATCTGCAATGTATTGGTGAGCAACTATGTTATGAGTCATTTGAGGCATATATCTTAGAGTTAGTTGTACTGCAGAAGTCTTTGTTTGACACTTCATCTGATGGCCCTTGCCTCGAATTTCCATGATATCAAAGCACCTCACCTATCCTATCTAGATAGCTTCATGCTTTAGGGGGCATTCTGTTACACTAAAATCTCGTCATTATGAGTTTCCTGTCCTTCATTTGTCCTGATTCCTAAAGCACTTAAGACAAATTGATTGAAGGAAGAGTCGTGGTTATCCATTTTTATTTTCTTGTCACCCCAATGCACCTTGCACATTGACAAAGTGCGTCAGACTCCTGGTGACACGCTCTGAACATTGATAGATCGATTCGGTGACACTTTCTGCCTTTGGACAAGGTCCATCACTCTCCAAAGATGCGAGTTACCTATGGATAAAGTGCGACACTGTTAGTTTAAAAGGAAAAATAGAAGCTTTGAGTGGCTTCTAGAACCCATGGCTTCGTGGAGGCTTATCCCTATGAACTAGGAAAGGTGGCACTCGATCCTCAACCTCTTCTATCCCTTTAGGCCTATATATATGTCAAGACCTCTCTTCAAAGTTGAGGAAAAAGATAGATCACCTAAATGCTGGAGAAATTCTGCTAGAGCTTATTCCCTTTCATCCATTAGGAGGAAAAAGCTTGGATCTTTGAGGCTAGGACCATTTGGAAGAAGTTGCAACGTCAAATCTTGGTTGTAATCTCTCCCTATGTATTTATTTCATTTACAGTAATACAGATTCTTTCCATAAAGTATTATTGTATTAAGATCTTTAGAATTAGTTTCTTTGACTACTAGTTTAGACTAATCTATATTGCATATTATTGGTATTTGTATGTTGCCACTTGTATGTGCATTTTCTTGCAGTTGAATATCAAGAGCTACATCAATCAAGGAGGTAGCACTACAATTATAACGTAATCCATTCCTTCACACCTTTTTCAATTTGGTTAATCTAGGAAAGATCTTTGTATTCTGTACCAGTTTTGTTCTAGATCTGAACCATTCGAACTAGGGAGATCGATTAGTGTCTGAATTGACTGATTGTCCATAAACAACATCGTATTCTGCTTAGTTGTTTATAAGTGCCCCCGGGAAAACTCCTCTTGTGTGGTAGAGAGTTTGGGATGGGGTATAAATGGCCCAAGCAATTAAGGCTAGATTCTTTGACCAACGATTTGCACCATCTATGAAGCTGTCATAACTATCTACGCAGGGGATCATCTGCATAAACAAAATATGGTCTTATTCTCAATCAAAGGGATAAAAAATACTAAATATGAAATGCTACATTGCATAAATGGGACAATGTAAATGGGACTTTAAATGTTGGAACCTAGAGTGGTAGTGAGGTGGTATCATACTCGTTAGTAATTATTGAGTAACCAACATTTGAAAGGATATCCTCTAGTGTTTCCTAAACACCTAGCAATGGTCACGAAGGATCCAAGTCTTCGTCGGAAGATGAGGAATCATCACTAGTAAGTAAACCGGCCAAAGATGATGTAGTATCAATGGTATCCAGTAGAGGGGGAACAACCTCCTCGGTGGGTAAGCCTTGTGGGAGTGTGTTGAGGTAGGAAAGTTGATATTGGAGTCTCATTAGTTCGAGGAAGGCTTCTCTTTCGACACGTAAAATGGGACACTTGAATGAAAAGTGAGATGTGTTTCCACATTATCGGCATGGGTGTGGTACCTAGGAACAGAGAGGTGTCTATGCTGAAGGGGGGTTGGCTTGATCAAGAATGTCTGTGATGGCCTCGTAGGGGATCATGTGCGTATGGTTCCCACAGGATGAGCATCCATTATGTTGTGATGCCATTGCAAGATCTAGAGGTGGGGGGTCTTGTGGGGTCATAAGATCAACTGTGGGAGATGTTATTATGGCTAGTTCCGAGATAGGTGAAACAGGTGTTGTCGCTGAGGTAGCGACCACATTTATGGAAGCTATTTCCTAGGGTTGAGGTGAAGAACTCTTGACCAAAGGTTGGGTGAGGTGAATGGTCACCAAAGCATCCCGAAATCAAGGGAGTTCAGGACAATGATGTGGGTAATGCCAAAACTGGGAGCAAATCGAACATACGTGATTGGTACGCAGGGATTTGGACTTATGTGTTGAGTTGGGCATTGAAGAGGTTCCCCCTACTACCGTAGGTGGAGAATGTGTCATACTAATCAGGGTGTTGAGAATATTCTTAAGCTCCAGCAAGGTGGGGCACAGGTTGGTCACATGGCCTTATGTACTGCATAGGGCACATGGTGGAGTTAATCGTATCGCAGGAGTAGTGATGGTCATTACTGGGGATTTTAACCATTGTTGGGTTATGCCCCCTGCTTTAGGATTTGTGACCCCTGATGATGGTTCAGGAGCAGGGTTGGGTATGAGGAGGGATTTCAACTTAGGTTGTCTTGTGCCCACATTGGTGGGTTTAGCAACTGTCGACGTTGGTTTAGTTGTGGATGTCGAAGGTTTGATTTGCAGTACAATTGGTGTGACTATCCTAGAAGGCGCAACAGTCGAGATATGGACAAACTCATAATGGGATATGGGATTTGAAGCCATCTCTAGGTATGGTGGTGTAAGGTACCACACAATTATACCCAAAGTGAGTCTAGGTAGAGTCAACTAACCCATAACTGGCGTCCCTTGGACACCCATGGGGGAGTACAAGAATGGTATTTGGAATATGTAAGGCACTGATGGACTCAACGTTTGTTAAATTCCATGACTTAGAGGAGGTGATGATGACGATGCTGAGGGGAAAGTGGGCACATTTTTAAAGGTGAAAATTGTGCACATGAGGCCATCGTTTGATGCGGGGATCTCGAGTGGTGGACTAGAATAAATCCTAATCAAGTTAGAGTCCTTATACACTCCTGAGCCACTGTCAACGTAAGGGGGTTGAATGGTCCTTGTGACAGTGGGTAGGACATTTTTCGGGTTGGTGTTGGTATTAGGGTCGTAGTAGTTGAGTTGGTCAAGGGTGACTATCTTCCCATTAAAGGGGAACATCATGATGCGGAAAACTGAAGAGGAAAATGCCTTCATGGTGTACATGTAACCGCAACCCAAGAGGATGTTGTAGTCGATTTGTGCATCGACTACTTCAATATCAATTATGACCATCTTGCCCCCTAGCTCGATAGGGACATTTTGGTACAATCCCTAGGGTTGGGATGGTATCTCGTCATATGCACAGAGAGTGATAGACGAAGGGACTAAATCAGGTGATCCCAATCGCTTCCAAACATTATAGGACATGACGCATATGGATAATCCTTCATCAATGATACATCGATGAATCATAATGTTTTTTAGGGTAACGGGGACTTGGAACACGGCTGAAGAGGGTAGTCACAGTTCACCTTTGTCGAGATAAAAAGTCATGAGGCGTGATTTGGAATGGTTGATGGCACCAAGTGCATTAAGTAATGCCTTTTGCTAAGTTAGGAAATACTGTAGCACCTCTAACATGAACATGGCAATGGGTGACTGAGCCAAGTCATCCACAATGTTGTAATTATGGGAGGATTTCATATGGGGGTTACTGGGGGTGTACCAAAGTGGTACCCTTGGGATTCATGGGATCTATTCACCACTTGGGTGAGGTATTTTCAAAGGCCCCCCCCGAGGGGATAGGTACATCTTCCACTTGGGGGGCATTGGGCCTATCATAAACTTTGGCTCTAGTTTGGAGTTTAACATCCAACGGTATAGATGTTCTGGAAGGAGCCATAACTGGAGGGGTGGGGTTCTTGTTGCTGAGTAACGATCCCTTGATTAGTAAAGGTTTGTTTTAATACAATGGTTGGGGTTGCGTAGGGTTAGGAACCTAAGGGGGTTTACCATTGGAAATAAGGGATACCAGAAATGGTGAGTGTAGTGACCATATTCTTCGCAAATGGACTAGGAGTAATTAGTCCTCAGGTTAGCGTTCTTTCCTTGTTTGGGGAGATTATTTTCCCCCGCATTCTGGTTACCTGGGTTCTTGTTCTACTGATGAGGGGTATTTCCCCCTTGCCCCTATTGTTGGTTCTGTTTGTTCTTTCCCTTATTTTTCCCTGGGTTTTGAGGATTCTAGGGATTTGCGGTGTTTAACTGCTCAAACTGTTGAGCTTGTTGAGTGAAATAAGGATGGCCCAAATTAACCCCCAAATGTGGCATGAGGGCAGAACCAAGAGGAAATACCCTGGCAGTGGGATAAATACGGTTTTCGCTCCATAGATGTCAATGTAGGAGCAATCTGTGCCATTTTTTGTGGTGCAGGTACTGTCACTGCTTTGATAGCATTGGGATAAGTAGGACTGTAAGGTTCGTACTGTAACTAAAAAAGTGGAGGTGTTGGTGCAGGAGAAGGGGGTGTCGATACAGGAGGGATGGGTGGGTACTGTGGTGCCATATTAAATGGCGCAGGAGTAGGAGGATGAACCTTTACTTGGTGGGAAATGGACCCAATAAGCCCATCTTCTGAATGTGAAGAACCCGTAGGTATAGGATCCAATGAATGATGCCTAGGGGAATCAGGAAGGATGGTGTATAAGTATCATAAGATCGAAATGCTAGGTCTTTAGGATGGACTCTTCCTCATTTTGTGGCATAGATGTGGCTACATATTTGGCTAGTTGGATTGACTTAATGAACCAATCCAACGAAAATGGGGGTTGTATTTCGATTTCACACATTTTTCGGTGTCTACACCACTCATGGATATGGTCCACAATGTGTGTATATGTGTCCCACATTATGTGTAGATGTGTTTTGGCGAAATTTTGTGAGAATTTTGAGGCCAAGGTCATGGCGAATAGGAAGTTGGAAGTATGTGAGAAATGCAGTGGCCGATGTCACAAAGGTGGCACGAGTAAATCCTAGTAAGTTCACATACATTTTGGATGCCATCCTTGTGAGGGTTCTTTGAAAGAGGCGAAGCCTTTAACAAGTCTTCCACTATGCCATTGGAGGAACACCATAAGTGAAAGGAGATGGAATGGTTAGCAGGGTCATCTCCTTGTTTCCCTTCGAATTTAGGAATATTAGAGGGGAGCCTATCTAGCATAGCTGCCATGTTGGATCATGTGTGATAAGGTCATTGATCAATTTGGAAAAATCTAGGAGATTTAGGCTAGCCATGAAAGGTAGGTTGGGAGTAGGTCTTGCCATTGTCTGTTGTGCGGGGTTTCCATTAGGTGGATATCGAGGTGGTGTTGAAAATAAAGAGTGACCTCCTACTAGAGAGGAGGGATCAAAATGGTCCAAAGAATCTCCGAGGGGAGAAGACAAAGGAGGGCCTATTTCGAGAGGAGGGGAGGCAAAGGGATCTAAATTATATTCGAGGGGAGAAAATGAAGGAGAGTCTCTTCCTATGGAGGATAAGGTAAAAGGATCTAAATTCTTGCTAAGGGGGGAGAATGAACTAAGCAAGGATTGGCCTCACACAGATGATCCTATCAATTTGGCCTGGGTGTGGCCTCAGCTAGAGTATCTCCTGCGTGAACCACGAGGAGAAAGCAGGTATACACCCCTCGAGAGAGGGGAAAGGCCTTGCATTTGACGAGACTTCCTTAGGTGCTTGTTTTGTTCCTCAATGGTGAAAGCTTAGTGTCAAGTGAGAGTGATGATGCATTATGGTGCAAAAGTGAGTGATATATGCTTTGTTAGTTTACTTTAAGAGTCCTCACATGTAGTTTCTTTTAATTACGAGTTAGTGAACTTGTATTTAAAAAGAAAATAAGAGTAAATTCCCTAAAAAACATAACATCCTTCCTCTCAAATGTAAATGGGCCTTCCAATTGATGGTGACAATGGGATCCACACACCAATTGACTAGTGAAGGTAACAAATATTCAGTTATACCGACGATGGGGCTGTGTTTCAAAAGGACTGACAACACTTCTTGATGGCAATATCTGACTTCATGAGTTAATTGCACTCACAATTACTCCTTGGTGATGTCCTAAGTTTGGCCACTAAGATACCTTGCATCAAGTGTGGATAAGTAGTTCTATCTGGGCGTTATAGTGTCGCCTCCACAAAAAGATATGTGGCTCTTTGGAGAGAGGGCAGGGAAACTATACCTTGGATTTTCCCTCCTTGGGCATGGCGCACTTGTTATCCAGGTTTTCTTTTAACACTTGTTGATAACAGGATTTTGGTAGTACCCTATAAGTCAACAATGCTATGTTTCAAAAACCTAATGAAACTAGATTGGTGGGAATTAATGGATGCCTAGCCCAATCAATCCTACTCTAAATATGCTAATGGTGCTTGAAAAAACAAAGTGCCAATGAAGTAAAAATGTGCAATAGAGGTATTTCACACTTGTCACCCTTTTCTGATTCACCAAGCTCACAAGAAGTGCGAGGTGAGGAGCATACTTAGTGAGAGGAGAGTCTTTAGGTCCTTGCTTGTGTGCAAAAAGTGGTTTTTACACTACTTAAGCCTAAAAACATGAAAAGTAAACAAAGAACACGATATGTCATGAATACTAGTGACAACAATGAGGCCTGTTGAAAGCCTCAAGGTTGGTTACTTAAGTAATTTTCAAGAGAGAAGGACTCTTTACTCTTTAATCTTAGTCTAGGTAGGATAATTACTATAGAAACAAGTAACTATTGCAAATTAATTATTTCTAGTTCATTAGTGAGTAGCCATTGGAGCTACAAGATTGTGAAAAACTGATAAAAATCAAATAAAATGAGCACCAGTGCGCAAAAAGCAGAGACAGGTGCATAGTAGCATGGTAAAAACACTCACTAGTGCATAGTACCACGGTAAAAACACTCATTGGTGTGCATTAGCACGATTACAACGCGAAGAGGTCGCGTGACCAATGAAAGATGAACTGCGTGGGAAAAAGTATGTTAAAATGCACTAACATCCTGACTATAGAAGGTTTCAATGAGCAAACTGAGCAACCGGGGCATCAGGATCCACGCATATGTGTAACAAATTAAATGGACCAAAGGAGGCCAAATTCCTGGGATGAAGGGTATGGACCTCTTCACCTGCAAAGGACAATAAACCAAAAATTATCTATCTAACAATTAACAACCTAGTTAAGAGAAAATGGAAAAAAACAAAGTAGAGTCGGCATAAATACTGTTGTGGGAAATTATGAACAAAGGTGTGCAACCTCTCCCACGTTGGATGAAATCCCTTGAGGTTATTGACTAGGACCAGTATTTAGAAACAAAAATCAAATGTGATAACCCCAAAGTATATCCCGCAAGGCTTTGTTAGTGAAATAAAACAAAATATAAATATAAATAACTTGAAATGATTAAAGGGAACAAGAGGGTGGAAACCATAACAAAGAACCAATGCATGAACCCATTTAGATTTCCCAATAGTCAAGAAAATACATGTAGTGTCACCTAGGAGGTGAAGGCTTCAAAGGGAAGCCAACAATATCCCTTAGGGAGGCCTATTTTGTCCACACGAAATGCTAGAAATCTTAAGGAACCAATGGAGAGAAGCACTTGCCCCTTTAAGGAAGGAAGCAAGGGAGCTTGGAGGATGCCAATGAGTGTGAAATAGATGGGATATGAGGAAGCTCCAATACAATTTCAATAGCATAACCTTGCTCTAGATTTCTCATCTAAGATGCATGCCCATGGCTTCCTTTTATAGGCTAAGAGGTGGACAAGAAACAACTAGATCCAAGTGTGAACCCCATCACCTCATGAACTAGCTTCAAGGTACAAAATGGGGAATATTGAATGCCAATCCATCATGTTGAGAAGACAAGTTCGAATTTGTGCTAGTGAGGGGATTTTATGAGATTTCAATGCATAGATGGTGGTTGAGATCCCGCCGTTTTGACAATCGCGGGGATATGGAAGGAAAATCCATGCAAGCATCATGTAGGCACATAACTGGTAACATGCACAGTCATACACTTAAACAGAGGTCAGAACACACATCCATGTCTTTTGGTTGTTCTTTGGCATTTTTAGACTCGTATTGCTTCTTGGATCTAATGAGGCTGATGTCTCTGGTGGCTGCATGCTATATGTTGATGATGCCTTATTGTGTGAATTGCAAAAATGTCGCATGTGTGCAAGATTTATGTGTTAACACCAACTGAAAAGAAGGTCGTTAGAGAAATAATTGTTGCTTAATGTGTTAATTGGAGGATGTAAGGTACAAGAATTCATGCTCAATCTAGGATCAGACGTGAATATCTTGTCAAAAAAATTCGGAATTTATAGGAAGGCTGAGTTTGGTGTACTTGTGGATACAAATTAGATTGTAAAATTATTCAAATATATTCCCAACTGGAAAAATGGAGCAAATGCACGTTGACCTCAATGATATAAAGACTTATGTCGACTTTGAATTTATTGAGATATTGGATGATAAGGATCCCTACCTTGAATTGTTGGAAATTGATTGGGACTTCAATACTTATGTTATCCTAAGCTTGAATAAAAAGTGGATTCCATTTGAAAATAAGGACATATAATCGATCAACCATTGGACCCAATACTAGGTCACCACATTGTAGAATCTATGGATATTGAAGTTTTGGATGAAGGGACCCTAGATTAGTTATATAACCTTACTGCAGGGCATTAGGAAGACTACATTGATCCTAGAATTGATGGATAACTAAGTCGGTGTAATGTTTGTTGATTTGCAACATATTCAAAAGTTGTATTTAATAAGTAGCAAATGGAGACTATGAATAGTCCACTTGGTGGTTCACACAATTGTGGGTATGTAGGTGGACTAGCGTAGAACTTAAGGACCCACCAAAGTTTGACAACACAACTTATGCATAGGATTTTGTGTCTTAGGTGGAAAGTCGAATCATTCCCATGCGAAGAATTTAAGTGCTATACATTTCTTTAGCAAATACTCTCACATGTTGGTGGGAAACAGATAACATGGTGTACTATTCATGGGAAGTGATAACAAAGGTGTTTCTAACTCGTATTTGGTCAGACTTAAGGGCCCCACCAATAGACAACAAGTCCAACCTACCAATCTATCTCTACATTTTGATGGAACTTCTAACCCGCTTAGAAATAAGGATCATTATGAGAGGCATTTGACAACTTAGGTTGTTCAACTCCAACAATGGGTGCATAAATTTATGCAGATCATAGATCCATTACCAACAAATTTGATGAAACTATAGGAAATTATTTGCACTACTTTCCAACACTGTGGGTCAAGAGCATTGTATTCAAGGGTGCTCTGATACTTTCAATGTTCCCCATAGATGGATCACACCTAGAGCCCAACTTTAGTCTGCATAGAGGGAGACTCAATAGAGGGTGACACTATAGAGTTGGAAAACATAAAAGGGAAATTCATAGAGGTTGAATTCCGAGATGTAGAACCTAGTATTGACCCCATAGAGTAGTTGCAACGCCTACAGTTTTAGGAAATAGAAGGGTGTTTCATATTTTAGGATATGGGTGATTCCATCAATACAATGTATTACCATAATTCATTGTAGACAAATAAGACTAATGTTGGTATCAAATATTAGTTGAAACCCATAGTGATAGAGGACTATTGAGATGAGCACCTAGACATATAGACTGTAGATATGCTCTAAGAATACGTATATTTATTTCTACATAGTTTTACTGAGATGAAATGTGTCATAGGACAACTAGGGGAAATGATGATAGAGATAAAGCTAGATGCAAGGAAAACAAAGAAAATACCATACATGATCAACCCACAGTACAAAGGTAATCATGACACATGGAAAAATGACAAGTGGAATCCATGTGTGTGTTTATTTCCATGAACTTAATAAGGCATGCATACGTGATCTCTTCCAATCATTTAGTGATCAGATCTTGGAAAAGGTTGTAGGAAATGAGGCATACTTGTTCATATATGGTTTCTCAAGTTATCATTAAACCCACAACTAAGGAAAATAAGAATATTGCATTTTCTACATAATGGGGGTTATACGTGCATAATGTCATGCCCTTCAACTTGAAGAATGATCCTATGCTATTTTGTAGGGTAGTGGTTGCAAATTCCTGAGAATATATTCACAAGTTCATCGAAGTGTATTTAGATGACTAGATGCCATTCAACTTGGTCAGGGATCACACATAAAATTCGTGACTCATGTTGGATAGGTGTAGGCAGGTGCAATTGTCACTAAACATCAAGAAATGCATATTTTATATGTCATTCGGCATGTAGTTGGGACATTGAGTGTGTAAGGAGGGGTTACTAATTTATTCTGCCAAGATCATTGTCATTATCAATTTATTTGTGCCTAGAACAATGTTGACATTGTGATATGCCCTGGGGAATACTGGGTATTACAAATGGTTTATAAGAGGCTATATAGAATTGACAATGCCGATGAAAAGGGTTTGTTTCGACAATAAAATATGATGCAAGGTTTTTAGAATTAAAGCAGTGGATGGTCACAACAATGATCTTTGTATTCATGGATTGGGGGGATATTTTTAATGTGCGTGTGGATGCTTCACGTAGAGCCTAGGAAATGTGTTAATGCAACTCAGAGAAGGAACATTGGATCGTTCAAATAGGAAATTATCTAGGACAAAGTGAAATTATACAAACACATAGCATGAAGGGTTGGCAATTGTCATGTATGCATTTCAAAAGTTTCAACATTACCTATTAGGTCACCCATTAAGATTTTCATTAAACAATCTACATTGAAGCATTTGGTAAACAAGATGATCTTGGAAGGATGGATCTATTGTTCAATTACTGTTGTTTCAAGAGTTTGACTTTGAGATGATTGTGAAGTCAAGAACAAAATTGTTAAGCCCAGTCTTCTTTCTTAGGTATAACATGGGGAAACCACATAGATAGTGGATGGAAAAATTGATGTTGATATCTTTCATGTAGAATTTTTTCTAGACTTATTCATTGATATTGTTGAATTCCTCAGTATAGGTTCAACACACAAGGACTATGATTGATGCTAGCATAGATAGTTGGTGGTATACATTGCTAATGATATGCTCATCATAGGATAGTTGCACAAGTTGGATAATAATAAGATTATATGGATATGCATGATGGAACATGAGTACAAGGAAATACTGTGAGAGGCACATGATGGGTAAGGAGGGGTGCACTGCAATGGTAAGGTCATTGTGTAGAAGGTCTTTGCATAGGGTTGTGGTGGAAAATTCTCTTTAAATATGCACACATAATATTCCAAGTAAGGTGATGTTTTTTAATGTGTGGGATGACCCTCAACATAAGAAAAAATGCCCCTGCAAGTCATTGTGCTTGAGGAGTCGTTCCAACGCTAGGCAGTGGATTTTATTGGTCCCATCAACCCACCAAAAAAAAATCAAAGGCTTGGTATATTAGCATAACTAGATATTACTTAACACAATGGTTAGAGGCTATGCCTACCAAAAATTGTTCAACGGAAACTACGACCAAATGAATTTTTTAGCATATCATTACTAGGTTTGGATTTCTGTATAGTCTAATTAGTGACTAGGGTCAACACTTCATACAAGATATGGTAGCCACATTGATAAAATAATTTATGATTAGTTATCACTAGATAACACCGTACCATCCACAAGCCAACAAAATGACAAACGTGTTCAATAAGATCTTAGAATATGAAATGACCAAAGATTGTTCAATTAATTGAGATGATTGGGATGAGAGGATCCATGTAATGTTATGGACATAATGAACTACCTATAAAACCTTGACAAAACCCATGTTGTTCAAATTGGTATATGTGCTAGAGGTGGTGATGCCATTTTAGTATTTTCTACAAAGTTTACATGTGACCATAGCCATGTAAATGTTTGATACACAACAATTATAGGAGAGTTTGGATAGGTTGGTACAATTAAAGAAGCATAGATTTTTGGTTGGGTTCCATCAAATAGTCTAGAAGTGTCATGAAAAATCCTAACATAACTGACATATGACAAAAATAGTCTGCATGGTGGGATCTAATTTTAACCTATGAGAACAAGTTATGAAAACACCATAGGAAATTAAGGATGCATTGGTGGAGAGACCGTACAGGGTGATTTAGATTACCAGTGAGGGTGTAGTATAGCTAGCACAACTTAATATAAAGTTGAAAAGGGAATTGCTGAACGATGCCCACCCAAACCCTATGTGGCCTCAACAGCTGCAAAACCACCATAATCTCTTGGTTTGGGGGGGGTTAATGTACCATAGTAGAACTCAATTTCTACATTTTTTTCAAGCAATTCCTTTTCTACAAGTTAATTTCCATAATTTCAAGTTTTGGAAAATTCATTTCAAACTTAATTTTATCATATGTCACTTTTATAGGTTTAGGAATAATAAAGCATAACAAATCCATGGTTACGTTGTTAATTTTCTAGACAGATGCAAATTGAAATAAAGTGGGAAATATCTTTTAAAAAACAAGCCTTATCTCGATGTTTTGATCCCTAAAGCAGGTCCATCCTTAGGAGAACAAGATTAGCTCATCATTTCTCCTCATCCCACCTTTAATGATATTAATATGAAATCATCATGGAGTGGACATCTCATAATATAAGGTCGACCTGAGTCATGTATTGAGAAGTTCAGATGAGGCTGATTTTTTTTTAATATGATGCATGACATGTTTCCATTCTTCCTTCAATTTTAACCCATCATCACAATTGATATTATTATAAAATCTCTCGATCTCCAAATCCTCTCTTATTTTTCTTTTGTACCAATGTGGTATTTTTGTTAATTCTCTTGAATATTCTAGACATATATGGTTAATATAGGCATGAGAGTGTTCAACAATGGAAAATTTCTTGATTCTCTCATGGTAGGGCTAATACTAGTTGGTGTCATAGTAGACGGGAAACACCAACACTATGTTCATAGTCAGGGGTACTAGCAACGATAGCAAGAGTAAAGGCATAAGTAGCAGGTGCATCAGGAGCAGAGACTCTATCAACAGATGCATGTCTACTACTTAGAATGTCTGGGGCATCTTTTCTCAAGGACCATAAAAATACAACTTTATGCTAGGAACTTGGATTCATAAAGAACAATATGTTGTATTCATTAAAGCAATTGATTGAATCCAATTTTAAAAAAAAAAATACATATGTTAAAATGTTGGATTCTCAAAATAAAAAATTTATTCTTTGATTGCTTTCTGGAGTGACTTCAGCGAACATCAATCCCTTAAGTTAGAAATCCCATTCATTAACTTGTTTTCTAATAGAACTAAGGGGGTTGGGATCATAAATAAGTCTAAATTTTCATGATCATGAGAAGGCGATGTGGGAATCTACAATAAACAATGATCATAAATAAAATATAAATGGCCATATATTATTTGACTTATCATGGTCAATGCCTTCGGCAAGATCAACCTATAACATAAACAATGATATGTTAACTAGATAAAAGATGCATTTATTCAAACAACGATAAATGTTTCAACTCCCTGCATTCCCATTATGTAAACTTCATTTTACGACAAACATTAGATAAAAAAAATTGGCTATGTAACGAGATAAGAGTTACATTTGAGCCATGTGCTTTCAACAAAAAATAGAGAATAAAAAGCTTCTTCTTCCAACAAATATATATATATATATATATATATATATAGAGAGAGAGAGAGAGAGAGAGAGAGAGAGAGAGAGAGTCAAATAATCCTAGTCAAGACAATCAACAATGTATGCATTCCTTCTTGAAATATGCTTGTCCTTTCTTATCATTGTCCAATACATCATAACCAAATAAATAACAAAAGCATAGGGATAATCATATATTAATAATTAATGGCAGAAATAAATTATTTAAAAATGAAACATCATGCACACAACATTCAAGCATAAACAGCTAAAATGTGTACTTTATTATTTGCAATTGAAGTACCTTTATTACATTCCTAAACGTCATCATTAAAACATACACATTCCTATTCCCCACAAGTGCACCCTAGTGGTCAATCCTTTTCTTTGGGTTGATATGATGCCATGGGGCACCTTATATGGTTTAGGTTGAAATTATGCTATGGAGCACCTTATATGGTTCGGGATAAAATGATACCATGCGGCACCTTATATTGTTTAGGATGAAATGATGCCATGGGGTATATTATATGGTTCAGGATGAAATGATGCCATGGGGAACTTATGGTTTGCTTTGCCACAAACATTTGCATCTGGCAAGACTGAAAGTTTGCACCCTTACAGACCACCGATAAATCATTTCAAGTGATGTGGTTTTCCTTGAACAATGAGTCAACCCACCTTCACAAATAATAGTCAATAATAATTACCCTCACTATTAATTAATAACTACATCATAATAGATTTTACCACCATAAAAAATACACTAATAAAACTAAATTATTGAGTTTCAAATATTAACGATTCCATTCTAAAGTATTGAGTTTCAAATATTAATGATTCCATTACATTATAAAAAACATATAACAAAAATTTACCACAAATGTAAATCCTTTCTCCTCCTTTGTTGTGTTCTTTACGTCCCTCTTACCTTTTGATATGTTTTTTTTCTTTATAGATATTATCTTTCATTTTTTACTTTTTGATATGTTCTCTTTCTTTATATATATTATCGTTTTCTTGCATAATATTATAATTATTACTTATCTGGCGTTTTGTATCTTTTGACACATCTTTTTAATAAATAAAGGAATGTCTTTTTTCGGATGAAAAAATTATTACTTATATAATAAATATATATTTATATAAATTATTTAGTATAACATAAAGAAAATTAAGCTATATGTACTCATTTCTTGATAATATGATAATAATAAATATATATTTATATAAATTATTTAGTATAACATAAAGAAAATTAAGCTATATGTACTCATTTCTTGATAATATGATAATAATAAATATATACTTATTATAACATTTCTTTAAGATAAAATTACTTTGAAAATAGTATAACTGAGATTATTTTCTATGTTTAACAATAAAATTATGGTTTTTAGTTTAATACATTTTTATTTAGATTAATCAAACATACATTTAGCATTATATTTTAATAAAAAACCAACTTTAAATACTAATTTATATTAATAAAATCTCATTTATCAGTTCCTCTTCACACTTCATCTTGATGATGGACCTTATTAATCTGGTCTAAAACATCAATGACTCAAAAATGAATATGACTAATCCAAAAGAAACCTGATGCACTATAATTGATCGCAGGAAGTCTTTAGACTCCAAAATTTAAGAGCCATTACTCGTCTTAGACTCAAATTTAAGAGTCACTACTTCATGCTTTGTGAATTCATCTTGAGAAGCATGAACTTAAGTTGATTGCTCAAATTGCTGAGAATCAATTATTGCATTGAGAGTAGCGAAGTGCTCTACAGTCCAGTATAGGGGAGATGTCATGTAACGTAACGTAACGTTACATAAATTACATGTCGGCTAAAAAATAAATTTAACAAAATAGTAAAAATAATTTAAAAAAAAAAACGCTGCCTCATAAAATAAAATAAAATTAAAACCAGCATAAATCCATCTTAAACCTAAATCTATCAAGCACTGAAAGCAATCAAATTTCTTGAGGTGTAAATTTTTTATTGACATGTAAAAAATTTAAGATAAAAAAATTTACACCTGAAGAAATTAGATCCCTCTCGGTGCTTGATAAATCCAGTTTAAGATGGATCTATGCTGGTTTTAATTCTGCAGAAAATTCATGTTTACAAGATAGACGGGGCCATAAGCCTAATGCAAACAAATCATAATCTTGAACAAATATGGCATTTCTTCTAATTCCACATGTCTCTTCTAAAATGGTTTGTAATTCTTGGAAATGTCTTTGGTTGCCTCCAGTGCAAATAATTGCATATATAAAAACTTATACAGAACCCTCACAAATTACCCAAAGGTTAATCAATATATACAAGAAAGGGTCTTCACTATCTGATAAAACTTGATATGATTATGATTCTTTGAAGCAGAATAAGTGGAATGTTATGCTAATTAGACATGGTCCTAGAAAATATTTCTGTATATAGGATTATAATGTTTCTTTAACGTAGGTCTAAAATATCAGGTTCTTAATCGCTTTGAGGTCGTATCATTTTTTCACTAATCAGGAAATGCAAATTTCCATGTATTACATGGTCATACATCAAAATAAGTGTATATGCCAGTACTTATTCCTGAAACATAAAAATTCTAATCAAAAGTATCTTCTCCTTGAAGATTTTCTCAAAGACTCCATATCATCTGTTCAAGTATGTCAGGCATGAACAGGATTCAGGAGAACTCAGATTTTGCTTCGCATATCCAATTCCCATTTAAAGATCATTTTAAGCATAAAGATCAATTCCCCAAAACTTCCCTGGGTTATTGGTGCGTAATTTGCGATCTATGCATTTGATTGCCTCCATGTCCTCCTTTGAAAGCTCAAAATCAAAAACATCAATGTTTTCCTTCAATCGTTCTACTTTGCTAGACTTGGGGATTACAATTGTATTCCTTTGAATACCCCACCGCAGTGCAATTTGTGCTGCAGTCTTCTTGTATTTCTTAGCTAAATTCTGAAATTACAGAGTTTCTGTTAATGAGAAATATTCTAAGGAAATGTTTAATGAAAAGGAAGAAATGAATGAAAGATACACATACCTGAAGACATGTATCTTCCAAACAAGACACAGAGCCAAACCATTCTATATTGGCTGCAGCACCTCCAAGGGGTGTATGAGCAGTGACTGCGATATTGTACTTCTGACAGAACTTCACTAGTGACTCTCTCTGGAAGTAGGGATGTGTCTCAATCTGATTGACAGCAGGCTTTATTTTTGAGTAAGCCAAGGAGTCTCGAGTTAAAAAAATGTCATAGTTGCTGCAAATCAACAATCAAATAAATTTTATTAGTACACAAGCTTTTCCATGCATTTCATCCCGAGTTTTCTAAAACCAAATAGTATGTTACACTCACTACTGGTTTTACCTGATCCCAATGCTTCGGACCAAGCCTGCAAAAACCAAATCCTCCATGGCATGCCATGTCCCCTCCAATGAGACTGTGGTGTCTATATCCAAAACACCATCTTGATCCAAGGCACTATCAGTTGTTCCAACCCCTGTCATTTTTAAACTATGAATAGTGAACACGTCTTCACAACATCGTGTTTAGTTTCCATTTACAGACTCAATTAGAGGCAGTTAAAAAGCATTCTACAACTTCGAATCCAAAAATTTTAGGAGAATATTACAACCTGTATGTCGTGTGGCTACAGGAAAATGAATCAAGTACAGGTCCAAATATTCCAACTGCAGATTCTTTAAACTGTCCTTGCACGCCTCGAGAACATGTCCATGGTCTGAATTCCATAGCTATAAAATAAACCGTAATAAATGATACCGTTACATAAGGGAGGGCTACGGGAGGGCTACAATATGCAAAATGGAACTTAGTCCCTTTACTTAAATTATAGTCTGGAGTCTTTTAAAAGAGATATGGAGCGGGAAACTTCAGTAGATAATGCAATGTACCTTGGTAGTGATAAAAATATCCTCCCGTTTCACCAAGCCTTGCTGAAAGGCCTCCGCAAGTGCTTGACCAACTTCTTTTTCATTCTTGTAATCAGCTGGAACCATAAACATATCTGAATGAGTGTTCTAGTCTCAGGATTTCATCTGGGACAAATTAAAACTTTAATGCAGTGCACTCTATTTCCACTCATCACCATTCCGTCCATTAGAATTCACGATAAATTTTATGAGTTTGAGTCACAGACTTGGAAGCAAAATGCTAAACAAACAGGAATATCTGCTGTTTGAAATTATTTGGAAAGAAGCAAAATGTTATCAAACTCGATAAATCCTGAATGCAGTCACAGTGATCACCATTTGGCATTGACATTCGGATTGACTACTTACAATAGCAACAACCATGCATCAATTCCTCAACTGAGAGAAGCCCAGTGCCATGAATGAGACACTGGTGCAAATTAAATCCAAAGAACATTCCAAAGCTTTTAGCCTAGCATAAATGCTAGAGATGGGGAAGTCATTCAGGAAATGCTATATACAGACTCGATGGAAAAGTTTTAAGTCCACTATACTACCATAGCTAATTTGGCAAAACGTTATGTTCCAAAAGACAAAAACAAATTTCCCTTTCAATACTGTGAAATTTTTTCTTTCTATTTCCTGAGCAATAACTTGAAAAGAATACATAAAAGAAAATCACGGAGATATTGCTTGCTCAAATGAAAGTTGATCATGCATGCAATGAACTGCTCTAGACAACAAATTAGACATATTTATCATCAGTAGCTATGCATGAATACTGAAAAATAGGGATTTTGGTCTCTTTATTCCATGGGCGGCCTTAGATGCAAAGAATTCCATATTCTATCTTCAATGCTAGCTTTTAAATAATTAAAAATACTTGATGGGTATTGAGATTTGCAAGGGTCAACAAGAGAATCTATGGAACCAAATCTCATCCAAATACTAAAAAATAGCCTCCTTGAGGTAGGTCTAGTCAGATAGAGAGAGAATGCTAAAGCCAAGTACACAAGTGTGCTGAATACAGAAATGCACAAGTGTGCCCAAGAGAAAATGCCAATCAAAGTTGTCCTAAAAATGGTCAACAATATGAGCAAGAAGGGCCTGAGGTGGAGGAGATACCTCTCAACAGCATGCAAATGGACCAGCAAGAAACTTTGTTGCATCAACAAGAGTAGAGATAGCCCACATAGGTATTGGCCTTGAGCTATCCAAAGGAAGAGAAACCTTTGCAGGTGAATCATGCAAGGTTGACTCCATCTTCATCACTGAATAACAGAGTATAACTGTCGGGAGCATTAGAAATAGGTGAGAAGCTAAGTCACAAGACAGCCATATAGGCCTCGGTGTCTGTATCCTACGTATCGGGCATGTGCCACGGCCAGACACATGTCTGACACGAAATTTTTTGTGTTCGAAAATCAGGACACGTGTTTGGACCGTGTCCCACACATGCCAAACCGTGTCCCAATTTTCGGACACGTCCTCTGCAAAAAGGCGCCTGCGGGTTATGTTATAATATACGGTTTTTGCTCATTATTTTTATCATTTGCTGAAGGTTGAAAGTATTGAGAGTGGATTTATTTGCAGGAGAATGGCTTTTGAAGGGATTGCAAGTGGATTCAAGACAGATTTGGCAGCTAGAGGAGTCATTTTTTTACACAGCAGCAGCGATTTTCATTTACCTGAAATAAGTGATGGCTCAATCATCAAAGGCAGCTGTCAAAGGTCAAAAGAAAGAGAGGAATATCACTGTTGGTGGTCCCTCCCTCCTAGTTTTTCAGGCAGTGCTCCAAGTGCTTCAAGTGAAGCTGTTGGTGCTTCCAAGGCTTCATATGACCCTGCTGTAGCAAAACAGCAAGCACAAGAAAAAAAGAACACCCTATGGAAGTATGTAACAAGGCAGCAAGGGCCCAGATCGAAGCTTGGTGAGGAGGGAATGTTGTTTGGACTTGTAATTACTGCAGGAATCAATTCAAGGGCACCTACTACTGAGTTAAGGGGCATTTGTTGGCCCTTCCTTATGGACTTGCAGCAATGCAAAGCAGTCAATGCTACCCAAAGATATGAAACAGAAAAACAGGATACAGTTGGCTTGGGGAATGTGACAGCAACAAGCAAGAAAGTTCAAAAACATGATGATCCTCTTCCATTCTTAAGGAATCCATCCAGTAAATTTGGGAGTGGGGCTCAAATTCAGACATAAAAAGGAGAACAGCCCCAACATATGGTCCAATTGACAAGATTTTAGATTTATTAGCAAGAGAAGCGAGATGAGGTTCTTCTTACCATTGCATTATTTGTATATCCCAACTTCATTTCATTTAATGTTGCACAATTGCCTTTGTTCATTGAGATGTTTGATCTCTAGTTGAAAAGGCTCCAACCGAGTACGTGCCTCCAAGTTCAAAAAAGCTTAGAACCACATTGTTGGGTAAGGCAAAGAAGGAGGTGTACAAAATCCTACACTATCAAATCATCATGGCCTACATCCATGTTACTATTGTTTTTGGTGGATGGACGGATGCAGAATGCCATCCACTCATCAATGTCATGGTGTCTTCCTAGAATGGACAGGTCTTCTTGAAAGCAGTGGATGCTCTTGGAAAATACAAGGATGCACAATATATGGGTGAGTTGTTCATAAAAGTTTTTTAAGATGTAGGTGTTGATTCTCGTGTGCAAATCATCACAGATAATGCTTCTGTTTGCAAAGTTGCTGGCATGATTGTGGAAGCTAAATATCCACAAATATTTTGGACTCCTTGCATTGTTCATTCTTTGAATATAACATTTAAATCTATTGCTTCAAATGTGACATGGATTGGCAATCTTATTGATGATGCACACCATATCCACAATTTTGTACAAAACCATACCTAATGCCCTCACAATATATAAAGAGTACACAAATCTATCATTGTTGAAGGTTGCAGATACTCATTTTACTTCCTCATTCATCATGCTTAAGAGGTTGAGGGAGGTCAAAGCCACTCTTGGGGCCATGGTTATTTCAGATTTTTGGTCTTTTTGGAGAAAGACGGATCAATCTGCTTCAAAAAAGGTAAAGAACACAGTGCTAGATGATGTTTAGTGGGAGGGTAGATCTTGCCATTCAGATCATGGACCCTATAATTTCTTTGTTGCGGTTCGTAGACACAGACCAGCCCATCTTAGGACATGTTTACGAGGGGTGGGATTCCATGACTGAGTCTGTGAAGGCCATTGTTATGCAGAATGAGTGTTCTAAGTATGGGACATCAACAGAGAAATTATGGTCCACTGTTACCAGATGAACTAGCAGGGCTAGTATCCGATAAACAATTGTACGGAGAAAGAGACCACTGTCACCTTAGCCACTCCTCCAACTGCTTCGGAGGGTTGGAACCTCCAAGGGGACAGCCCTTCAAGAATCTGCAAGACACTTAAGACAACAGAAACTATGTCTTCTAGAAGACCAATTAGAGACCAGTGCCTTAATCGATATGGTTTTGCGAATGAAGACATACTATTAGGTTTAGTGCATGTAGATGCTAAATAAGATAATGCCAATATTCAATCCAATGATCAAAGGATTAGCAATAGAATCAATCAATGGTATTTATGATATGAAAGAGACCATTCATTAATAACAATGAAGAAGATATGGTTTATCCAAAATGTCTAATTATGTTCCAAGATTGTAAATATTTAACGCCACTTTAGCATAAGAAGTATCATTCACCAATGTAGTATAGATTATTCAGTGACCGGCTATCACTAACACAAGCAAGGACTGACGTCTAAGACTCTAATACAGTATGTCAGTAATGACAGTTATTTATGACAGTCCAACAGTAATAAGTTGCATGCAAAAGGTGTAACGAATGTGTCTTCAAGTGAACAAGAGAGCTTCAACAGTTAACTTTTGTTAATACCAATCAAATGTGATCCAGTTTTGAGACTTCATATGACAGTATAAACAGTTGTGTAGCAGCCACCTCAATATTAATTCATGACAACAGTGATTTGTGAGAAGATGCCAACAATGTTAGTTCAAAGATCAACCACTTTATTCATGCATGTAAGACCAACATTCAGACTGTATAACAGCAGAATATAAGCACTTTCAGACCTCTTTAATTAGGTAAGACAGTCCACAAACATTTGCAAATTATGCCAATAATTAACCTCCTTTTTTGTGGCTTGTATGTGTAGGTAAGGAGCTGATTTGGAGAGCTGCTAAGTGGACAGTCTGGTGGATTTTTACAGACTTAATTACAGCAGAGACAAGGTCTGCTAAAAGGTTGTTGCAGCCTTTGGAATAGGCTCCGAGAGAGGACTGAGGCCTTATAGGCCAAGGCCAAGGGCTAGGGAAGCCAAAGGGAGGAGACCGAGGCTCTTAAGGGGAAGGCCGAGCCTTTCCTAGGCTGGCCAAGGGTTTCAGCAGGAGAAGAAAAGAAGGAAGAAAGAAGGGAAAGGGGGGAGGAAAGGAAAAGGAGAGGAGGAGAAGAAGAGGGAGATGGAGGACGGAGGTAGAGAGAGAAGGAGGAAAAGAGAAGGAGAAGGAGAAAGAAGGGAGGAAGAAAATGGAGGAAAAGAAGGGAGCGAGGAGAAGAAGATGGAGTAGGAGGGAAAGGGAAAGGTAGGGCATAAAATTAGGGTTAGGTTTCAGATTTAGGTTTTTTTTTTAAATACAAAATCAAAAAATGAAACCTAATTACAAAAGAAAAACTTAAAATTAACCTAAAAATAATATTTACACATGTACAATTAGGGTTTTTAGGAATTTTTTATATTTTTAAGATTTTAGGACTTCCTAAAATTTCTCCCTAGGGTTTTTAGGGCTAAAGAAGACAGGGCGAAATTGTAGGAGAGAGGGCCGAAATTTTAGGAAGGCCAAAAAATTGAAAAAAATAATTTTTTGATTTTAGAGGGTTTTTAACATAAAATTGCAGACCTAATTCTACCATGAAAATGCAAGTGAAATTTAGTAAAAATTGAATAACTTAGGGTTTTAATGGATGTTACCCCAAACCCTAACCTTAGAGGAAGGTGACCAGCCTTCCTCTTGGAGGTAATTCTCCTTGTCAACTAGGTTAGTGCTTCTTGAAACAACCCATAGGGTTCGTTTCAAGAACCTTAAACTAGGGCAAAGTTGGAGCTCCAAGGCTAAACCTTGTAAAAACCTCCTCTTATGAGCGTGTTTACTATGCTAAGGGGATACAAAAGTAAATAAAGGCCCTATTCAAAAAGAATTGAACCCTAGGGCTACCATTCATTCATTCAAGAAGCAAAATTACCTACCTTTCACCAAGCAAGACTTAAAAGGTAAAAGACTTACTCGAGCATGAGTTATTCCAACTATTCTAGCATTCACAAAGCATTAGCAAGACAAGAAAGCATCCAACTTCATCCAAGAGCAAGAAAAATCATCCCTCCAAGAGGTGCGCATCACTTCATAAGGCTCTTCTAGGGTAAAAGAGTAACATAATGAATTTTATCCCATAAGTTGTGATTGGAAAATGAAGTGAGGAGACTTTTATTTATATGTTCTCACACTCACTTTTACAAAATAACCAAGCCTGCATGCCTTCAAATGTCAATTTAAAATTATAACATGTCAACTTAAAATTATAACATAAAATAATATAAAATTATCAAATATGTGGGTAACTTAGGGCATTTTCCCCAGAGTTCACCCAAAAATGACTAGAATGGTTAAAACTGAGCAAAACATTCAAACTAAAGGCTAGAGTAGGTAGGGGGCGTTATACCCCCATCTAACCCCAACAATGTTGATAATCCCTCAACGCCCCCCCCCCGGAACAAACAGTACGGCCTGGTGAGGATGATGATGTCATCCTTGGAAGAGGCCCAAGGAGAGAGGGCGTTATACTGCGGAGGGACCAGGAGGGTGTCTGAGGTGACCTGGAAGAGAGGCAAGATCCTCACAACAGACGAAACTGTAAACGGAGTAGTGGAACAAGTGAGGGGTCATGTGACCCAATGACCCACCCCTAGGAGCCCCGGACACCAACCTCAAGGCTACAAGCCCTATAATGAGGTACTAGGTAGTCAGCAATGCCACTAAGCCATAGTACTCCTAAGAGAAGGACCAAAAGGTCTGGCCATAACCTCCACTCAGAAAATGCTGGATAACAACCCTCCTGGTCTGAAAAAAATCACCCTCTCTCCCTGGGGGCACATCTAAAGGTGCATTGGTACTGGTACTACCACGTAACACCTGCTCCGACTGCAAGACGAGTGCTCTTCCAGGGAGTGCTCGAGAACCTGTGAATCTTCTGGGTACCTGTAGACCTACACACACTTCAAACATCCAAGGGCATCAAAGCATCATGAGGCAGACACTCTCGTCCTACCTTGCTCAATGCAAGGATATGAAATACAAATAACTAAATTTGAGAGAAAATGCAATGCACGGGTATAGTATATGCCTAACTCGAATGAAATTAACCTACCTACGCTAACCATGATAATCAAAATGGGTTAAGTGAAATCGTACCACCAATGTATCCAACTTCGTAGGTCATTCATACCTGATCTTTGACCTTTGTCTTTAGAGAGAATCCATGATAAGATCTCATTGATGACAGACCAAGTACATATTGAGGCTCCCCTAGGGAGAGGAGATGAAGGTTGGGTGACTGTTGGAACCTAGAAGCTTTGATATTGTCACCACGGAGAAGGATTGCTTTGACAAGCTTCATTTATCCACGCTTCTACTGGACTTATATATGGACCATCCCCATCATACATCTGCATTGAGAAAAAATTTGGCCTGAAACTGGTTGGCTGATTTTGAACTTGGGAGGCCATTATTAGAGATGGACCGTGCAAATCTTCATATGTCAGTTGCAACATGTCCCTACACCTGCTTAAACATGTCTTTGGATACACAAGTATATTGTTCATCTTTGCAACAATCATGTTAGAATCCCAAATAATCTTTGAAATTTTGAAATTGTTAGCCACAAGATTCATTCTTTCACATTTCAACAAAAAGATAGACAATAGATACCCAGGAGATGTGAGATGAATATCAAACCTGTCCACATACCTGTATTGGTTTTATTGAAATACATCGTTGAAAACTTACCGATACTAGACAAAAAGGGATGAACACTTCTTGTAGATTATTGTTGGTTAGGGCACACCGCGGACTGGAAGAAAATGGAGAAACTCTACATATGGCCATCGACAATAGGGACCACATCTTGCACTACTCCATCATCGAGCAAAACAACAAAAGGGTTGATCCATTCTTCATTGATAGCGGAGTAGACTTCCTCACCATAGCATGTGCTCGGAAGAGGATCCACCATGATGCTACAAGGTCTTGAAGAATCGTACATCGGTGGACCAAAGAACTTCCAATAATCGTCGTCTTCTGTGAACCTGTTACCTTCTTCCGAGAGAGCCAAAATATCATAAGAAACTGTAACCTAAGGATATGGAGAACTCACCATTCTTCAGTTTCTTCAACTAAGGCTTCTTGGTCTTCCTTTCCTAGAAAGACTGCACCTCCGTCCTCAAGAATCCCTTCATCCTTGCTCATAAGGGCTATTACGACATTCACCAAGTCTTGAACAATGGCTTCTTCAAGCAAACCTTCTGAGATTTGATCTTTGTGATGAACTTCCTTGTCAAGGACCGCTTCATGTTCTTTTGAAACTTGTTCATCAATGTTCGTATGATCGTCCTTTATAACCTTCAGGACTTCTTCCTTAGTATTGGGATCCCACTAATCGCAAAATGCCTCAACCAATTGTAGAAAGGAAGATATCCCCTTAGGAGGGAATCCATCATACCAAGCATCCATATCCCGATCACCTCCTAATCCGAAGGACATCACGAACAACTGCATAATAGTGTCCTCGTCTGTGCTATCCCATACCACCAAAACTTCTTTGAACTTCGTGACATGGGCTGTAACAGTATCTTTACCCTTGTGGAACATTGGGATAGACTTCAGACAACGATGTTTATCAAACCTATTCGGGTATCCCGGAATATTTGAGAAGTCAAACAGATCGAGGATCCCCATATCTTCTGCCTTTCAGTTTTGTTCTTGTAGAGCACTTCTTTTTTATTTTCTTCAGTGGGAGTCGAAAGGAGAGACCTGCCAAGTTAGACTTAAACAAATCTCGCCGAAAGTACTAAACAAGTACGTACCTGAGATGGGTTGAATTCTCGGTGGAGTCGCCAGATAAACTTATCAAGTTAGTCCTTACAAAAATATAAATATATTGATAACGAGGACGTACCTTAAGATTTACCAATGTGTCGTTCTTGCACGGATTAGTCACCTCAATTGATCTTGAGGTCCCGACAACGGCGCCAAAAATGTTACCGAATGAACTAGCAAGGCTAGTATCCGATGAACAATTGTATGGAGAAAGTGACCACTATCACCTTAGCCACTCCTCCAACTGCTTCGGAGAGTTGGAACCTCCAAAGGGACACCCCTTCAAGAATCTGCAAGACACTTAAGACAACAGAAACTATGGCTTCTAGAAGACCAATTAGAGACCAGTGCCTTAATCAATATGGTTTTGCGAATGAAGAAGACGTACTATTAGATTTAGTGCATGTAGATGCTAAATAAGATAATGCCAATATTCAATCCAATAATCAAAGGATTAGCAATAGGATCAATCAATGGTATTTATGATATGAAAGAGACCATTCATTAATAACAATGAAGAAGATATGGTTCATCCACAATGTCTAATTATGTTCCAAGATTGTAAATATTTAACGCCACTTTAGCATAAAAAGTATCATTCACCAATGTAGTAGAGATTATTAAATGACCGGCTATCACTAACACAAGCAAGGACTGATGTCTAATACAGTATGTCAATAATGACAGTTATTTATGACAGTCCAACAGTAGTAAGTTGCATGCAAAAGGTGTAACGAATGTGTCTTCAAGTGAACAAGAGAGCTTCAACAGTTAACTTTTGTTAATACCAATCAAATGTGATCTTTTGAGACTTCATATGACAGTATAAACAGTTGTGTAGCAGCCACCTCCATATTAATTCATGACAGCAGTGATATGTGAGAAGATGCCAACAATGTTAGTTCAAAGATCAACCACTTTATTCATGCATGTAAGACCAACTTTCAGATTGTATAACAGCAGAATATAAGCACCTTTCAGCCCTCTTTAATTAGGTAAGACAGTCCACAAACATTTGCAAATTATGTCAATAATTAACCTCCTTTTTTGTGGCTTGTATGTGTAGGTGAGGAGCTGATTTGGAGGGCTTCCAAGTGGACAGTCTGGTAGTTTTTTACAGACTTAATTACAGCAGAGACAAGGTCTGCTAAAAGGCTGTTGCAGACTTTGGAATAGGCACCAAGAGAGGACTGAGGCCTTATAGGCCAAGACCAAGGGCTAGGGCATCCAAAGGGAGGAGACCGAGGCTCTTAAGGGGAAGGCCGAGCCTTTCCTAGGCTGGCCAAGGGTTTCAGCAGGAGAAGAAAAGGAAGAAAGAAGGGAAAGGGGGGAGGAAAGGAAAAGAAGAGGAGGAGGAGGAGAAGAGGGAGATGGAGGAAGGAGGTAGAGGGAGAAGAAGGAAAAAAGAAGGATAAGTAGAAAGAAGAGAGAAAGAAGGGAGGAAGAAAATGGAGGAAAAGAAGGGAGGAAGAAAATGGAGGAAAAGAAGGGAGCGCGAAGAAGAAGATGGAGTAGGAGGGAAAGGAAAAGGTAGGGCAGAAAATTAGGGTTAGGTTTCAGATTTAGGTTTTTTTTCAAGTACAAAATCAAAAAATAAACCTGATTACAAAAGAAAAATTTAAAACTAACCTAAAAATAATATTTACACATGCACAATTAGGGTTTTTAGCAATTTTTTATATTTTAAAGATTTTAGGGCTTCCTAAAATTTCGCCCTAGAGTTTTTAGGGCTAAAGAAGGTAGGGCGAAATTGTAGGGGAGAATGCCAAAATTTTAGGAAGGCCAAACAATTGAAAAAAATATATATATATTTTCTAGGGTTTTTAACATAAAATTGCAGACCTAATTCTAACCCTAATTCTACCATGAAAATGCAAACTTACACATGAAAATGCAAGTGAAATTTAGTAAAAGTTAATAACTTAGGGTTTTAATGGATGTTACCACAAACCCTAGCCTTAGAGGAAGGTTACCAGTCTTCCTCTTGGAGGTAATTCTCCTTGTCAACTAGGTTAGGGCTTCTTGAAACAACCCCTAGGGTTCGTTTCAAGAACCTTAAACTAGGGCAAAGTTGGAGCTCCAAGGCTAAGCCGCTAAACCTTGTAAAAACCTCCTTTTATGAGTGTTTTTACTATGCTAAGGGGATAGAAAAGTAGATTAAGACCCTATTCAAAAAGAATGCAGCCCTAGGACTACCACTCATTCATTCAAGAAGCAAAAATACCTACCTTTCACCAAGCAAGACTTAAAAGGTAAAAGACTTACTCAAGCATGAGTTATTCCAACTATTCTAGCATCCACAAAGCATTAGCAAGACAAGAAAGCATCCAACTTCATCCAAGAGCAAGAAAAAACATTCCTCCAAGAGGTGCACATCACTTCATAAGGCCCTTCTAGGGTAAAAGAGTAGCATAATGAATTTTATCCCATAAGTTGTGATTTGAAAATGCAGTGAGGAGACTTTATTTATATGTTCTAACACTCACTTTTACAAAATAACCAGGTCTACATGCCTTAAAATGTCAATTTAAAATTATAACATGTCAACTTAAAATTATAACATAAAATAATCAAATATGTGGAGAACTTGGGGCATTTTCCCCAGAGTTCACCCAAAAATGACTAAAATGGCTAAAACTGAGCAAAACACTCCAAATTGAAGGCTGGAGTAGGCAGGGGGGGCGTCATAGCCCATCTAACCCCAACAATGTTGATAATCCCTCAATGCCCCCCCGAAAATAAACAGTACTGCCTAGTGAGGATGATGGCGTCATCCTTGGAAGAGGCCCAAGGAGAGAGGGTGCAATGCTACAGAGGGACCAGGAGGGTGTCTGAGGTGACTTGGACGAGAGGCAAGAGACTCACAGCAGACGGAACTATCACCGAAGTAGTGGAACAAGTGAGGGGTCATATGACCCAGTGACCCACCCCTAGGAGCCCCGGACACCAACCTCAGGGCTACAAGCCCTATACTGAGGTAGCAGCAATGCCATTAAGCCATAGTAGTCCTAAGAGAAGGACCAAAAGTTCTGGCCGTAACCTCCACTCAGAAAATGCTGGATAACAGCCCTCCTGGTCTGAAAAAAATGACCCTCTCTCCTTGGGGGCACATCTGAAGGTGCGCTGGTACTGGTGCCAAGTAACAATCCACCATACAAGATATTCTTATCACAAGGTGGGATAAGAATTGCACACCTTTGCATTGCTTGACTCACTCATTGAATCCTAGGTTCTACAGTCATGAGTGGCTTAGTGGTGGGCCTTTTGAGAGATTCCCTCCTCACATAGATGGAGAGATTTCACAAGGGAGGAAGGTAGCATTTAGAAGGATATGTTAGGATAGAACTTCCCTTCATGAGGTGGAGGAGGGATTCATAGTATTCTCCACTGGGTATATTAGGGCAGTGTTCCCCACCAAACCCAATGTCTCTCTAAACATCTTGAACTTCCCCTTTGCCAAGGGCTTAGTCAAGATATTTGCAACCTATTGATCTGTCTAAACATACTCAAGAGCCAGTGCTCCCTTCTACACCGTGTCCCAGAGAAAGTGGTACCTAATGTCAATGTGCTTGATGTAGTAATGGAATACAAGATTCTCTGAATTTGATACAAGCCACCAGTGTTACATATATCATCAATATCGCAATATGTGACCCAATTTAGCCCAAGCCAATATTATTGACACAAAATATTGTGATGTTTTGTTCTAATGAAAATATTGCAATGCATTCAATATATCGCGATATTTTGGGCATATATTGCGAGTCAAAGGAAATATCGCCCTACTAACACCAATGATGCTTTATAACCTAAATTTTGGTATTTTTACCCTTGGTTTGAAAAACAGAGGTAGGAGATTGAGCTCTGAGGAGTTTGTCACCTTGATAGTCATTGGTAATATTAAATTCTTAAAGTAAATGTTGGCATTCTCCTTTATCTTCCTTTTCTATCTTTTTACTTAAATTTTTAGCATTACCATTGATTGTTTTAGGATGTCTAAGAGTGGGTCCAACCTCATCCGACTTCATATGAAGAAAGTAGATTTTCATATCCCATTTAAAATTCAACAAACTTAATAGCTTTCAGCGTTTCAATATTGGCAAGATCATTGCATTTTCATTAGATTCTATCATGTATGAGGGTATGGAATTGGCATTTAATCAAGAGCACCAAGCCCTCTATGTACCTCGATGTCGGTGGTGTTAATTGTTGAACTCCTCTGTCATGACCATAGTAAATACTAAAAATGTACCCTTCACTCGAGCAAAATCATTGATTAGGCATGCTAATATTTTTCTATCTTTATTTTAACACTTGGATTAGGTAGCTTCAGCAAAACTAGAGGGTGTTGACTGATGTACCTAGAGGATTGAGGTAAAGGCAAATACTAGAGGAGGGGGAAGAGGGTGCTACTAATGATGAATATCCCAATATAGGCAATGGTTTTGATAATATGTAATTATTTGTTGTAGCATGATGTTTTTTGGACTCTAGAGGGCATTAGGCCCTCAATGTCTATGTATTTTGTTTGGGATATGTATCACGATAAGCACTCAATGTCATTTTGCTAGATTCACCCTTAGTATTTACATGCTATATAGTGTATACATGATCAAACTTTGCATATTTGGTGTCTAATGGTTTGGATTTATATTAATGTGTGTGTATTATTAAATTTTGCATATTTTATGTATTTTTTAGTACACCAGTGCACAAATCAGTTCATGGGCCAATTCCTATCTCAATTCTAGTTCTGATAACTTTGCTCATGATAATGAATCATGAGATATATTTATTAATTTTTTATGTGATTTTATATTAGCCTTTCAGGACTTAGGACTCAAGAAAAATTGTGTGATGTATCACTTGATGGCATCTTATACATCTTACATATTAGTTTTATTTTTATATTTATGTGACAATGTGTTTGTTTGATGTTGTTGCTTTAGATGTTTAAAAAAATGAATTTTTTGTATTTTTTAAAGTTTACCTATATTTTCTGATATTTTCTTTGATATTGTTGATAAGTTATATTCCAAACCCTTGGTGATAACTCACCAACATGATAAATGTAACATTGGATACAACTCTGATCATCGAAGTAGACCATAGTAGGCTCCAACATCTCACCTATCAATTTTGCTATTAACTTGCGAACCTAGATGGCTTCACAACTAACAGTGTTGGCGTTGGCTACCATGTACTCTCCTCTACTTAACTTAATGCCACTAATGCCTACTTCCTATTGAACCAATATTTATATATCACTCATGAACCCAAATTGAAGCAACAACTTGAGGTATTCTTATTGTCCCCTACATCCCCTACCTAATCAGATCCATAAACCCATGCAACATCAACTCACTATCTCCCGCATGTCCCAAATCATAATATTGTGCCCTTCAAGTATCAAAGCACACGTTTTGCAGCTACTCAGTTAATCTGCCTCGACTCAACCATATCGTAAGGCCTATTACTAAATGAACCTAAAATTCTAATTAAGAGGGTAAAGATACTTCCAAACAATATATTTCATGTTCACAACAAAATATATTAACACTAAGAAAATTTGATAAAACAGTAAAACAATTAATTGTTGAAAAGTTAACCAAGAAAGTTGTCCTTCATGTTCAGATGCCTAGCATGGAGGTACATTTTCAGTATAGACTTAGGGGAGGGTTGAGGGGCAGATGGACTCTACCAGGTGTCATGGATCCAGCGATGGATACATGCAAAGATTTCAATGTCATTTTCCTTTCGCATGCAAAAGCGGGATTTTTGCATGCACTCATATTAGGGTTTTGGAAACCCTAATCAATTAGTGAGTTGTTAAAAGGACGCAAGGGGCATCCGGAAAGGGCTAACCAATATTTTCAACACAGATTGATGAGAGAGAGAGAGGGGCGCATTCTCTGCATGCATAGGGGGGGCACATTCATCTAAGATAGAGTGAAGGCATCCTCCTAGCCGAGAGAGGGTGTTGGGTTTCTTCTAAGAGAGAGGGGCCACATCATCCAGTGTGTGAGAGACATCTTAGGAGATCTCTTCGAAGATTAATGAGCAGCAGAAGAGGGGCGCATTCCTGAGAGAGGGGCACATTCTCTGCCTAAAGGAGAGCTCAAATCTGAGACTGATCTGACATGCTTGTGAGGGATCCTTCAAGGAGGCAAAGATTGCTTCAGTACTTGACAAGATTAAAGAGACGAGAGATCAGAATTTGATCAGCCTGAGAGGGGCACACTTCCAGAGTAGCGAGGGAACACTTCCAAAGTAGGGGCAAACTTCCATACTAGGGGCGCACTTCAGAGAGTGAGGGTGCAGCAGTTCTTTAGCAATTGATCATATCAGAGCAAAGACAGTGAGTACTTCTTCTAGAGATTGGCAAAAGCAAAAATCAGAGATTCAGATTCCTCAGAGAAGCAGTTGCAGCTGCACACATTCCTCAGAGAAGCAGTTGCAGCTGCATGCATATATAGGGCTTGTCCCATCAGGTTTCTCTACTCATATTATTTCTTATTGTACTACTCTTCATATTTTGCTCTGGCTCGAGATTGAAGAAAGCCCACAATTGTTGGTTTTTCCCCATTGGAGTTTTCCAGGGTATATCATGTTCTCCATGCATGATTGCAACAATTTTGTGTTGTAGATAGATTCCATGTGCTTTAATCTATAAGTATATTGTATTGATGATACCTTCTCTAGGTTAGAGAAGTTGGGTTTTGTTATGCATGAGGCTTACTAAGAATTAAGGCCAAGTTGGAATCTGAGATTTCTAGAGTGAGTAGTGACCTCTGGAAAATTTAGATTAATTAACGAGAAACTTACTCATTATTATATTTTACAGGAAATCACAATTTATCTTCACGTAAACTATAACCCAAAGTCAAAGATCTAAGATGAGGAAGAAGACATACCTGAGATAGATATTTGGACTTACATATATATCGTAGAAGTAGTCAAGACATGGTGGCGACTATTGGAAAAACCACGTGGGAGAGCACTCTCCTCCCAACCAGCCTCTCAAATATAGACTGAGAGCCCCAGAGCCCTCACTCAACAATACCAAGCTGGCCAAGATATCATCATAAAAATCCTACCCTCTTCCTCCAACCTACATCCTCCCTCCATCGGCTCCCAACACCTAAAACTAACGAGGAAGAGCAAGAAAGAAGGAAGAAGACCCTTTCCCTTCTAATTTCCCCCTTTTTTAACTCTTCCAAGCTCCCCTCAATTGGACACATGTCCACATGCAAAATCCCCATGCAAAATCCCACTTAATTACATAAAATAGCTCATAATAACTTATTTTAATATTTTCCTTTAATAACCCCCTCCTTATTCTAAGTAATGGTTAAACTTGTTTGAATTTATTAAGTTATACACTTTTATTCTTATGACTCCCCATGTCCTTATTATAATATTTTAATATAGGCATATAATCTAATACTATTGTGTAGGGGTAGGACCCACTCGTGTGGCCATCATGAGTGTATCCCACGCCTACACTATAACCCAAGTATGCCCCCTCGCACTAATGCAGTAGGTGACAGAGGGGTGTTACACATACTAGCTCAAAGTGTTCACTATAAACCATATAGTAGGTATGGTATTAACCAAATACATCAAAGATCCAATCCATTGTGTATACAGCGAAGGATCTATAGAATTTTTTTATCAAGACAACTAATGCAAATTCAGAAATTTCACCTCTTTACTAGAGGTTTCATGGATCTAGTCTATGTGAATTACCAAACTTAGGGCTGATTTGAAATATAATTTACAATGGACAATATTTCACTTCACAACAGCCCCAATACACTAGGCAATCCAAAAGAAAAGATACCAAACTTATACCAACAAGTTTTAGCCCTTAAGAGAAATATTTTCAAGCATTAACCAGATCTATAAATCACTTTATGACAGCAGATATTACAGCAGTAAATCTGCCCTATTATCTTCAAGATTAATGTGAAAACCCTTAACAAAGTCAGCCTTATGTCAAAATTAGTAAGACATATAAGTGCTGAAAATTACCAATCATAAAATAATAATAGCTGGAAATCATTCTGCATTAAGACAATTTTGCACAGTTGAACACTTCATGTATATGAAGTCCATGTACATACTGACAGATTATCACAAGCTGGTACAATACTCCAAGTTCTTCAAAACCCTAGCTAGGGAAAGCAAGAAAAACCCTAGCTCCACCAAAGATACTCCAACAAGCCAAAGTCACACTAGCAAGTCCTTGACCTCATGCAAGGTGTCTCCTCTTCTCCTCAACAAGTACAATTTTGGGGTTATCACCAAACCCTCACTCAATGTCTCCCTGGGGATGAAACCCTAACCCTAGACTCCCAGAATGCTCAAGAAACCCTAGCACCACAAGGCAAGAGAGATCATGTACAATGAAGAATAAAGAAGAGAGAGTGGCTAGCACTCCTATATCTTCAACCCAAGAAATATAATATGTAACCTCTCCAAGTGTTAACTGATATCATCATCTCCAACATCTTGTTCCCAAGATCAAATGCTAGCATCACAAGTGCAATCTCCCAACAAAGATGTCATCTTTCCTCTTCATAAATTCTAGGATTTCCTCATGAACCCTAGCATCTTACTCCTATAAGACAAGTAAAAAGAAAAGAGTACAATGATAATGATAAGAATGACTCTTCTCCCTCTATTTATATGAGAAGTGAAGGGGGTTCTACAAGTCAAGTGGACCTAGTCCACTACAAGCACCTTATAAGATGCTCGTATGTCCACACATGTGAACAACTCCTCCAAATGACACATGTCAAACTCAAAGGTGATGATGATCCACAGGGAAGGCTCCAAGACAAGGGCACTCCTCATCCAAGGTCCAACCTAAGTCACAAGATTCGGCGAATTTGAAACTTGAGGTTCGAAATTCGCCAAATTTCAAGAAGAGGAAAAAATTCGTCGAATTTGAAGGATGAATCTCAAAACAAATTGAATCAAATTCGAATTTTATTTGAATTCTAATTTGAAGACCAATTTTATTCAAATTCAAATTTGAAGACGAATTTTATTCGAATTCGAATTGGAAGACGAATTTTATTCGAATTCGAAATGGAAGACGAATTTAATACGGAATTTAATTATAAAATTGAAAAAATCCATGTGTTTTTTTAACCCTAGCATTAACCCTACCCCTAGTGGCCTACCTACCTACCTCATTCAATCTTAACACTCGTACGGCTTACCCTTGTTTTAACTTTTTGAAACGCGGTCGAACTTGCTGTAGTTTTTCGGTTTCCCTCTCATCTCCATGCTGCACATCAGATAAACCTCATCTCCGGTTTCCCTCAAATCTGTTCGCAGCTTGGATATTAATGCTCGGTGCTCACTACTCAGTACTCACCGACAACCTCCTCCTACACGAGGTATCACAGTTCAACCTCTTCCAAGAGATTCAATAACTTGGACTTCCATGGATCAAAGTTGGAAATGCCCTCCAACATGTGATGGTCTCAAAGACCATGGCTGGTCATGACTGCATTTCTTCAAACAATATAAAAAAGGATGAACAACTAAGATCAAACACAGCCTTCCAAATATTGGAAGATTCTGAGCATCTCACCTTTCAACCCTTCTCAAGTACGGATCTACTTCACCTTTTGAAGCTCAAGCATCCCACCCCTCAAACCCTCCCACAACTCCCTCTCACAAATTGCAGTCCTATCCATACACAAATTACTAGAAAGTTTCATGTGATCTAATACCATGGAAAGCAAATTTTGCACTTAAAAAAGAATAACCTAAATACTAGATAGTTGAAAACTTGAAAGCTTCAATGAAAACAGCAAATCTAAGTATGCTAATCTACAAACACATACTATTGAATATTCAAACAGCAAATACACAGATCTGAACTCTCAATCACATCTATCTTCCATTTAATATGGAAAGAATTTGCATTGCAATAGCTCCAGAAAACTCACTAACCAACATAGTAGTGTGCACTGCATCTCCTTTATAGAATAGAAGAAGAGGGAAGAAACAACATATCTGGATTGTGGTCACGAGCATGAAAAGTTCAAGGTAGCTCAGTCAAACCCTAACCCTAGTCTGATCACCTAGTGCACCCTAGTTGCGTGGATAAGAGTGCCAAGCAAGTGCACAACTGGAAGACAAAATGCAAACATACATCCCTTCCCTTGAAATCAGCTCCCTCTACCTAAACTGGAAACTTACCAGCATGAACACCCTAGCTGAATAGAGATCTGCATCCTCCTAAAAAATAGATAGATCATGTATGCAGAAATAAACTCACTCTGCACTGAACTAAACTGAACTGAAGCTGAACAAGCTAATAATGGAACCGCATAGTAAAACTGGAAATTGACTAAGATTGCCTGAAGGCATGCATGTGCCTTGTACTCTCCTACATAAATACGCCAATCAACCATTCTCCACTGTGCACATAAACCAAGATAAACTGCTTCCATCAATGTTCTGTACGGATCGGTTGAATGCCTCATTACTGCTGCTGTATGGGATTGTCATGAAGTTGCCTAATGTTGCTGTAACTGCTGACTGTCTGCACTCTAGTATAGTGGAGAAGACTGACTGAGTTACCAGAGGAAAAAAATCTAACATCATAGGCATTAGAGTAGAGACCTTTGTGAAATGTGTTATTGCAGGTAGCCTGGAAGAGACTATTTGGGCCAAGAGCAGTATCCATACAATTACTGCATTGGATTTGGCCTGAGTTTACATCCAAACCTTCTCAGGATAGTTTCTGTTTAACATGCTTGTTTTCTGTGTTATGTGATATTCAACGAGAAGTTATTCCTGCTAAGGTTTACTTCTGCTCTTCAAAGTGTGTGTTCAGTTGTGATCTCTGGTGTTTCGGTGTTGTTACTATTGTTCATCTCTTTGTTGTCATTACTCTTAAATCCATTAAAGCTTTTGCTACAGTTGTTGCCTTGTTACTTTCAGATTTTGGGTTGCTTTAAGTTTTAAATTTTCAGATTTCAGTTATAATAGCAAAATTCTGGGTTGGCTCATAACAATGGTAACAGAGCCCCAGTTGATAGCGGATTCATATAAGATTTTTCCAGATTACAGTTCAGATTATAAAAAAAGGTGCATAACAATTTAGATACCTAATAGGCATGGAGTTACCTTTGAGCTTAAAGCTTTCCCAACTAACAATCAAAAATTTAGATTGCATCCCATCAGTCTCTAGTCGAGACCACTTCTACTCCTAACGCAAAAAAATTCCACCGATCCTAAGCATCGAACTAAAACACGCTGCCCCAATCAGACGAACATGATTAAAGCTAGGCAACAAAATAAGGTGCCAAACCAAAGGAACAGGACAAGGGCTAAAAAGTGTAGAAAACCCACCTCTTGACTAGAGAGATGGATCAAGCAAATATGCCTGATATTTATCCCAGTTATCTGGGTAACCGACATATTCCACGGAGAATAGAATAGTAGTGCATCCAATGGGTCAAATAAGGATCCAATACTAAGGAAATACGAATCCAATAAATAAGGAAACAAAGGAAACGTAGTCTAAAATGACAAGAACTAACCTGCACAATCGAAATGACGGTAGCCCATGTGTAATGCATTGAAGATAAGGTCCCTTATTTTGTGACCCTCCATTCTCCACACTCCAAGCCCAATGATTGGCATTTTATGGCCATTATTCAGTGTAATTGCAGCAGCTTCTCCTGACATTGCTGGAACAAAGACAAAGATGCAAATATTCTAACAAAACAAAGTCCTCTTACTATTCCTGCGCTCCCTTGCCTGCTCGCTCAAGTAGAGTAAGACAGTGGA
The DNA here is from genome assembly GCA_027924585.1 of Larix kaempferi. Lineage (NCBI taxonomy): Eukaryota > Viridiplantae > Streptophyta > Pinopsida > Pinales > Pinaceae > Larix > Larix kaempferi. The sequence goes on along the minus strand of BSBM01001409.1, from coordinate 1,284,002 downwards.
ATGCCAGCAGTAATCTTCCGGAATGTGTTCAGTGTTCACTTCTTGTATTGGCCTAACGCCTCTTAAATTTTCAGTGATCGGACGGCCAGGATCTCGTCAGTTTTAGGCACTTTGTCCGCCATCGAAGATCCAGAATAATGTTTATTTAGGAATATGGGGAGGGTTTAAGGAAATTTAATCAAATTTGAACATAATCAACTAAGGGGCTAAAAGATCATCATGTAACTTATAAGAATTGAACATGGGTGTGAGGATAACAATCATTCCTCCAAACCGCACAAGCTACGCATAACAATTATGCTGCTCCTTATTGGTTGTGACTTTTGGCTAAGGTAGAAAAAAGAATAAGCAATTGGTGCTAGGTGCTATAAGTGGCTTTCATTTGGAAAGGTTAATTCTTGTTAAGGATGTTTTTGAGAATTTACTTATTTACTGGTTGTTTCTAGCCAAGATCCCAAAATCAATCTTGGATAAGATTAGAAAGAGAATCTTCAGCTTCTTATTTGGCAATAAGTAGCGGGAAAGCATTCACTTGATGAGGTGGGATAGATTAGCCATGCCTAAGAAGCTTGGGGGTTAGGGGATGAAAAATATTCATTATTTCAATCAAGCATTAGCAGCTAAAAGCCTTTGGAGGGACCTATTCTCATCAAGGATGTGGAGTGTGGTCATCAAAGAAAAGTACCTTAAGCATCATTCAATGATTGATTGGATCAAATCATCAAACAAGAAGTTTACATGGGTCTCCAATTTCTTGGGTGGTTTGATTAATTATTTCCATGTTCTAGGTGTGGCTGGCTTGGGAGCTGGGGAATGGCATCAGAGTTAGATTGGGGGAAGATCCTAATGTAGGGGGTGATGGTTTTATCAATTGTCAACAAAACTTGTTTCTCATCTTAGAACAAGAGGATTGTTTTTTTTAGCTCATGTGAAATCTTTTAAGGTTGATTGTTCGGGAGGTCATAAATGGATACAAGCAAAGGAATTGGAGCTTCAAGAGTCTTTTATCGAGGAATGGAACAATTACTTGTTGGGCTTGCAAAGATGTGGAATTCATCTTAATGAAGAAGAGGATCAGCGAGAATGTGAAGAATAGGTCGGTAAGTGCCAAGCTTGCATATGAAGCTATTATCAATTCAAAACAGATTGTGGATTTTAAATGGTGGTTTTCTTCTTTGTGGAAATGGCACATTTCCCTAAGAATTAAACTTCTTCTGTTGTTTGGCTTTAGAACAATGGATTTTAACTTGGGAAAATTGGGTTGAAAGGGTAGGTCAAGGACCAAGTATTTGCACTCGTTGCCTAAAGGAAGCAGAGTCCATAGATCACCTGATAGTTCACTGCTCATTTACTCAGTAGGTTTGGCATGGTCAAGAATGAATTTAAAATTGCACCGCAGTAGAACCAATAGACTTTGAATGATTGTTTTCAGAATTTGGTTCAAGTGTTTTCACCTGGAAGGAAGTGCCTGCTTATATTTTTTGGGAGGTCTAGAAACAAAGAAATAGTGCTTTATTCGAAGGGATTTTTAAGTCTATGAGGGAAGTCAGCATTAGAGATATTGGAGGGTATTTGGAAAACCATAAGGAGAGGGAGGGAGGACAGGTATCTTTAGATAAATTGGTCAAGTTGGCTAGAGTCCCTTCTTTCATAAATGATTGGTCGGTTGGTTTTTTTTATGGGGCTCTTAGGAGGGTGGGTTAAAGTGTGGTACTGGTGTTTTCTTAAAATTGGATGAGTCTCATGCTTTCAAAATTAAGTTTAATATTGGCAGGGAATCCAACACTAGAGGGGAGCTTCTTGCACTTTGGGGGCTCTTATTCTTTGCTTGTTTCCTCCATATTTATTATCTTTAGGTTGTAAGGGACTCCAAAGTAGTTATCGGTTGGGCGCTTCAGGAATGCCAATTGCAAGTGGTCTCCTTAGATGGATGGAAGCAAAAGGTCATGAGTCTACAAGGGCAGTTTTCTGAGGTTACTTTCCAAAATATATTTAGAGAATTTAATAAAAATGCAGATGATCTCTCAAAGCAATCTTTGGAGTTGCATGAAGGGCTTATCTTTTTTGAGATGTTAAAAGGCTCAGAGATCTTCTATGAGGGTTCGATTCCTATATAATGATGCTCTGTTTGTGGTAATGGTGTTCTTTATCTGTCTATCAAAAAAGCCTAAGATTCAACTTAGGGAAGGGTTTTCAGTTTTTAGTATAAATAAATACTTTTATGAACTATTATATCATATGGAATCATATGTATTGTTATATCTATTGAATATATTATATATACTTCTTCAAAGGGGTTAGACATTAGATTATATAGTTATTTGAGGTTCTTGTTGTATGATGACATGAGAAGTTTGAAATTTTGTAATGTCTTTGTAGTGGAATCTTATACCAAGTATAATATATTTTTATTTTTTTATGTTGAAAAAAAAAATATGAAAAGACATTTTATAATATGATATTAAAAAGAAACAAGAGAATACGTTATAATAAAAGGTAGTTTGTTTATGTTAAAATAATTTTTGATAAAGTAAATAAATTTTAGTTTGAATATAAAAATTAAGAAAATAAAAACATATTATAAAAACATAACAAGTTTATAAAACTTTTAAATATATATTCTTTTACCAATATTAAAATAAAAACAGATAAATTAATCATATCAAAATCAAAATATAATATGAGAAATAATGTGAAAAACAAAATATAATAAAATAAAAGGTGACAACAATTTTTATTTTTTAATATATAAAAGTTAATAATAATAAAATCAAAATATAATATGAAAAGTTACAATCATTTTTATTATTTTTTAATATATAAAGTTAATAATGGCATGTTACTTTTTGAAAAACCATATTAAATCTTTTTCATTTTTTATTTTGTGTTTTAAAAATTTAATCGCACTCTCCTTTGTCCATTGATGTTAAAATTAATTAATTATATAAATTGTATTTTTTAAACCATAGGAAACTTTATAAAAAAAAATTAACATAAAATTGAATCAATACTAAATGCAAGCATTTTAACTTCTTTTTTCCAAAAGAAAAAAGAGTTTCTTGTTATTCATAATTGAATCAAAGAAATTGCACATTTGTTCTTATTTTTATGATAGAAATTGTTTGATTGTTTGCGCTGCATCCTTTGTGATACAAAAATGATATCATATTTATGAATACTACTTCTTCGGACTCTCTCTAGAACTATATTCTTATGTTATTTAACAATGAACTATCCAAAAAGTATTATCTTCTATCATCTAAGCTATTTTATATATTGTATAATGTCTTTTATCGAAGACTCTAAAAACTAATTATATAGTGGCAAAAAATAATTCCTATGTAAACAACCGATCAATGAATACGAACCCGAAACTCTTCAATAACCAGACTGTTTCTATATTGACATATGTGCGCCCCGCCTTCGCTCTTTATCAGACCCTTCTTGGAAAGAATATCCGCTCGCATATTGAATGTTCTGTGCACATGTGTAAAACCTATGTCATCAAAGGATTTAAGAGATGTCTTTATCCTTTGTTTTCAACATAACAGTTCTAGAACTTGAAGCCTAAAATCACCAACGACCTAGTTAATGATTGTCAAGGAGTCTCCATATACCACCATCTTTTTTATCCCATATCTATTTGCTAAGTATACTAATCCCCATAGGGTTAGTAGTTCCGCCCAGAAATTACTGCCCCACCACACCCAAAATGCATCTCCAAAAGGTTATCTTGATCTATTATAATCATGCATCCTGCCCCACAATTTCCCATCTGGGTTGCACCATCGAAAAAGCCCACAGAAGTTGAAAAACAATGTTCGGAGGCACTCTGTGAATCAAGACTTCAAATGTATTTTTCCCTTGAAAATGATTCATATAACCAAGGATGAATGCAACAACCCCATATAGATTATAAGACATGTTATCATCTAAAACTGAATTACGCAGACGCCAAAGGCCCCACATGAAATATAACGGATAAGAAATCTGCAATTTTTGTCTTTTGTACCAATTCGTCAGACAGTCAAGCAAAGAGTTACCTGACCATGTACCCGGTTGTCTAAATCTGGTAGTAATCTCGTCCCAAAGCTATAGGGTGAATGAACACTACAAAAATAGATGATCTACGGTTTCATCTTCCCTATAACATAAAGAACATACAGTTGGCCCCATACCGCCATGTTTTCTGTATCGCTCCCCAATGTTGATCCTGTTGTTTAGTGCCATCCACAAGAATACCATAATCTTTACTAGAATGTTCCATTTGTACAATAAATTATACCACCAGTATATCTGATTGTGGGGTTTCTCCGATACAATTGCCTCATAAGTCAATTTAGCAGAAACCACCCCCTCACCAGAACCAAAAGACCAATAAATCTGATCAAGTTCTTCATTAACATAAATGCCTGCATGTGACAATCCAGATATATATAAGTTCCATTCTATAACATCAGTCCCTAAAAGATTCAATTCATGCGTCGATATCCAAGTTAAGAATGGATATAAGTTCCATTCTATAGCATCAGTCCCTAAAAGATTTATTAAGGTGCTTAGCTCTCACCCAAAGGTTGTAGATGAGACACATCCAATGATCCACTGAGAGATATTGTAGTCTTGCCCGACATTTAATAGCAATAATCTAATAAATGGCCAATCTACCAAGTCGTATGCCTTGACCAAATCGAGTTTCAAGATCAATGCATCCAATTTCTTAATATGTGTTGAATGAAGAGTCTCATGTGTCGTCTCGATTGCATCAAATATCCAAACACTTTAACCTACAATGAAAAGTATTAGCATGGACTAATAATAAAGCAATGATAAGTAACTTTAATATTTAGTAAGAAGAGAGGAAACTTTACCATGACAAAAATAAATTTTGATAATTATTCATTGTAATAAAAAAAATTCATTAATTTCTAAAAAAAACTATATTAAAGAAGTCACTCCTTTCAAAGGATTTTGGCCTATCCCAAAAGTGTAAAGTAATATTTGCCTTTAAAAAAAATTGAAATCTTATTTTACCTTTCCAACTAAGAAGGGAAGAGTTGATGTAAAACTTTTAAGAGAATGGTAATTTTTTAAGTAATCTGTTTGAGGAATATGTTGATGATGTTAAGGTTGATTCGGGAACATTAGGCTTCTTTTAGTCTGTGTATATATATAGTTTCTTCTATTATTACTCAGTTCTAGACTTTTTGTTCCTTCAATGCAGATCTATAGTATGATAGCATGGTTCCTAGTTGACAGCTTTGTATGTTGGCAATGTTTCTTTGTGTGAATGATTGATACAGTCTTGTTGTTTTGAACATTTTTTGCTCCTCAAGAATTGCTTTGTAAAAACAATGTAACTTTTATTCTTTATTAAAATGAATAACAAGTTATGGTTTTTTTTTTTTTTTTTGAAAAATGATCCATTTGTTGGATACGCATAAAGGATTCGATCACTACAAATTTGACATATTATTATATTTTCTTTAATGACAATTTTGAGAGTGGTTTTGAAAATGGCATTGATATGTAGTATTAATAGTTGGAACTTGGAACCATATTCCATCTAAACTTCTCATTGCAAATTTTGTATGCATCGATGTTCATTTGAATAGTCTTGTATTTTTTTGTTTGTTTGTTTGGAATAGTAGACCAAGTTTTGTTTCTCGCTCTCAAAGATATTGTGAAGAGGTTCACATTTCCATTAAGTTTTTTTTTATGGACTTTATTTGCAATTCCCCATTGTAATCAATTTCATATTATCACTTTTATTTGAAAGTTCAAGACTTCATTAAAAAACCTCTTCTATTGGGAAAATGGATTCATGTTTTTAATGATGTAAGCTCAAATACTTATGAATGGAAGAAAAAATATTTTTGTTATTTTTCACTAAAATGTATTAATTTTCGTAAAATTTACAAAAATAATAATTTGGTGGATACTATGATTTTGAAAGAAAATTTTGTTTATTTATAAAAAAAATATTGTTAATTTATGTAGTTAGTGTTTAATTTTTTTTAAATGTAAAGAGTTGGAAAGATGATGTTTTAATTTCACTATTTTTTATGAAGGGTTTACTTAATTTACACTTGTCAATAGAAGTGCAATTATTTATATAACCCTCCATGTTGTTGAATATATGCCCTTAAAATTGAAATTAAGACCAGCCCATCAAATTTGATCACTAATATTAGGGTATGTTTTTATTTTTGTTTGCTTGAATGTCCCTAACTTGTGGGACTGGCCTTTGGTCTAAGAAACCATAACCCAAGGGCATCTAAGCCATCAAAGTCACATGGGGATTGCACCTGGCCTGGACCACACCAACCCTTATCATAGCTAGATTTTTTTGGTGTCTCTTCCCACCACCGAGTTTCAAACCCTGGGTTGCCTAACAAACAAAACCCCTTGAATACCAGTCATGCTAGTGGGACTTGACCTGATATTTTTTTTTAACTGAAATGGGTAAACTTTATTGATAAAAATGTAAAAAATGAGATGTGGTTGAGTCCAACCATCTTGTTGCAAAGATCAAATGTTCAACAAAGTAATGTAAATAAGGATTACAAACTTCGAATGAAAAAATGAAATCCAGAGTGTTGTTCTTTCAATAATTTCCAGGATTATACAGAGTGCTCCATAATACTGTTGTTTCGATGATTTCCAGGAAATGAAAGCCATGATATTGTTCTTTGTGCTCCATGCTCCATGCTTCTTTGTGCTTTTTGCTCCATGATTTTTGTGCGAGTGAGATCCATTTTACTTCTCCTTACTTCCATTATTATTCTGCTTGCATTCTTTCAACATGGTGCATGTCTTCCTTTGCAAATCATTATTTGAGTGAGGCCAAACTATGCCATTGTTAATAAAATATTCAGCAGAGTAATAAAGATTTCAAATGAAAAAAATGAAAGCCAGAGTGTTGTTCTTTCAATTGTTTCCAGGATTATACAGAGTGCTCCATAAAACTGTTATTTCGTTAATTTCCAGAAAATGATAGTAAAAAAAATGTTCTTTCAATGTAGAAAGGATCATGCAGAGTGTTCCATGCTCCATACTTCTTTATGCGAGTTGTTCCATGATTTATGTGCGATTGGGAGCCATATTACTTCGCCTTACTTCCATTGTGATTTCGCTTGCATTCTATCAACCTTTGATGGTGAATGTCTTCCTTTACGAATCATTATTTGAGTGAGACCAAACTTTTGGATGCGCCATTGTTAATCTCCTGCATGTGTTTTTTTTCTTTTCTCTCTTATGCATGAAACGAGATCTAATTCCATGTCTTTACATCAGTGCAGGTGTGATGCTTAATGGATATGATGGTGGCTGGTTTCTTCATTGGAGAATTCAATTCTTCTAGATTCTAATCTTGATCCAGCTTTTGTCTCCGTGTCTGCTTCGTAATTTAGTTCTCGCAGTATGTGGAAAGCTCTGAAATGAGAGAATGAATTTGCAATGTGATGAATTCGATCCATGGTCCTTTTTAGTGCCAAATTGTTGAACTTTGTATCCGAGTTAAGGGCTTTGATGATTATAAGGGTGTCCCCGAACAATTGTAATCTATCAATTCTCATTTCTTTGGCAATTTGACATCCTTTTAACAGAGCTAGTGCCTCTGCTAAGTTGTTTGAGCATTCCCATAGCCCCCATCTATATATGATTCTCGATGTTTCCTCCTTGGCTAGAAAAACTCCTCCTACTCATGTTGCACCAGGGTTTCTTCTGGATGCACCGTCAAACAGAAGGCTATCCATATTTTGCTTGTTTCTCCATTCTTGAAAGTCAGAGTCAGGAAGTCTAATTTTCCAGGACGGTCGGTGATGAGCTCGATGATTCATTTTACTGGGGCTTGGGATTGTGATTCCAATCAGGTTTAGTTCTTTATCACTGAGATTTGAGTCTATATTGATTTTGGAGGAGTTCAAGCATTCAAGGAGTAATCCTTTGGCTTGTACGACGACTTGGATGGGGGAAAAGATAGTTTCCTAAGAAATTGCTTTGTTCCGAGCAGTCCATATTTTCCAGCAAGTGAATTTGGGGATGGTAACCCAGATTTGAAACCAATCCTTGGAGAGGGGAGAGGGATAGATGGACCTCCAATTCTTGAAGAGGCAAGCAGTGGTGTTGAAGGTTGGAAGAGTTATATCAAGATTGTGAAGCATGTAGTTACAAACAATTTTTTAGAAGTGGCATTCCAAGAAGAGATGATCTATCATTTCAGAATTTTTGCGACATGGAGAACACCAATGTGGCCCAGTTATTCCTCTTTTGGTAATATTTTCTCTGGTGAGTATCTTCCGATGAATGAGAGTCCAAATAAAGAAATTAATTTTGGGAAGTCCAAAGGGGCTCCATACAATCTTCCAAAGGATTTTTCATGGAGCTTCATGAGCTTGGAGATATATGAAGCCTAATTTAGTGGTGTAAACTCCTTTTGAACCCCATCCACATTCATCTTTGTCTAGGAGATGTGTAGGGGCACAACCTTTCATATTTTCGATGAGGAGGGTCCTGGAAGTTTCCAGATTGGAATGGAATGGGAGGTTCTTCCAGCTATGCCAAGTGCTTGAGGTGTTCCATAAGTTGAAATCATTCAACGTCTTGATACTTTGTTGTTGTAGCCAAAGAGCGATATCATGCAGCTCATGAAGATTCTGTAGCGGATCGTTCCCCATTATTTTATCAGAAAAAAGATTGATTTGTATTCCATTACCAGGAACCCAGTAAATTTCTTGTATGAAGAAATCCCAAGCTGCTTTGCACAATGTCCAAACCGAAGATCCTTTGGAAGTGGGCTTGCTGTCAAGGCATCTTAGGTTGTTGTTGTTGAGATATTTTTTCTTGAGCAATTGACTAACTCGATTCTGTTTGTTATGTAGGATTTGCCAAATAATTTTGCCGCCTATTGCTAAGTTTGCTTGAAGGGGATCGCGAATTTGAAGGCCACCCGAAAAATTTGATTGCTTTGTAGTGCTCCAGTTCACTAAGTGGATTTTGTTCTTATTGTTTTTTCTTCCTGTCCACAGCAATTCTCATAGGAGTTTGTTGATTTGTTCAGAGACTCCTTTAGGAGCCAGCAAGATGGAGGATTGATATATTGGTAAGGTTGATAAAACAACTTTTACCAATATCGTTTACTGTCTTTGTTGAGCCAATGGCCTCCCCAATTTCTTATTTTAGACTTGATCTTGATGATGGTTTCATCCCACATTCCAGACTTTGTGTGTCTCTAAGTGATTGGGAGACCCAAGTAAGTAAATTTATCCCAATGTTTGTGAGCTTTGATTCCCAGGATGGTACCAATATTTGTTGTAGAGGCATTGTTCAAATTCCAGTCGTAGACAGCGCTTTTGTGAAGATTAATTTTGCCTCCATAGGCATTGCAATACTAGGTCAGATTTTGTTTGAAATTTCGAGCTATGATGGAAGAGGCTCCTCCCAATAAGAGAGAGTTGTTAGCAAAGAGGGTGTTGTTGAGAGGCAGGGAATCCAAGGCGAGATTGAGGCCAGGTAGGGAGCCAATCATGAGATCAGAATTCAATTTACGGCTGAGTGAGTCAGCCAAAAGAATGTAAAGAAAGGAGGATAAGGGGCATTCTTGCCGGATTCTGCGAGTGGCTTGGAAGAAATTGGTGGGATGACCGTTGACTAAGGGGGAAATCCTAGGCCCTTTTATGCAGGATGAGATCCATCTTATAAAGGTTTCTCTGAATCCAAACTTTTCCATGACTTTAAAAGGGAATGAATGTTTGACACGATCAAATGCATTGACCATGTCGAGTTTGATTAACATACCTTTTTCCTTGCGAATATTGTTGGAGTGAATGGCTTCTTGTACGAGGATGACGTTGTCGAGGATTTGTCTTCCTTCTAAAAATCCTCCTTAATTTTCTAAGATGATTTTGTTGAGGAGGGGCTTCATTCTGTTAGCTAGCATCTTGGAGATTATCTTATATGATGCGTTGCATAAGTAAATAGGGCGAAATCTGCTAAAGGAGTTGGGGTTCATCTTGTAATGTTCCGATTTTGACCCTTAGGATATTTTGGGCTATAATGTAAATATTGTATGCATATTATGTATGATTCCTAGCGTGGAGCTCAAGGCCAAGGCCCCGATAGTGAACGCTCGATCTTGAGGAGGCAAGTATTTGATATTATGCTACCCATGTGCTAGTGAGCCATGGAAATTGTAAATATGCATTTTAATATAAATGCCCACAACTAGCTATGCAATGAAATAAGAGATGGGGGCATGATGTTTACAAGGAATTGGGAGGGAAATATTCAAACCCTTGAGCCAATCAAGTCATGCCAAGTGTTAATGAGAGAACCCATCAACCCTCAACTAGCCATGTTGACTTTTGTGCCCAATCATTCATTTCTCCCAAGAGTTGGTTGAGGAAGTTAATGCCTTGGGGAATGGAGAGGTATGGCTGTCCAAATTCGGGTATGGGCAAGCCACCCTTCATAGAAATCTGTGCTTGGCTTCTTGAGAAGGGGGGAGCCACGAAATCCCCCCCCCAAGCCATTCTTCACCCATCTATTTTTCTCTTTCACGAGTTGGGAGCTACCTGGGTGTTTTCCTCCATTTTCCTAGCTGGGAAGGGAATTTTTGTTTTGGTTAACAATGGGGAGGGGAATAAATCAATTTGGGGGTTTTATAGAGGCAGTTTTGGCCACTGAATGCTCATACATATGTGGGAGAAATCGGTTTTCTTCCCTGGGGTTGATTCCCTCTTCCCATAATCCATTTTTGGGTGTGCCACGATTTGGGGAAAACCCATGGACCCTAATTTGTAAATCCATTGTTGCAAATGTGTATCCATGCCCAGTTTTTGAGATTGTTGTGTGTAAGGGAAAGTTTGGGTTGAGATGGGTATCCATTTCTTTGGTTGTGCTAAGCTTGAGAGTCCCCTTTCCCTTGTAGATATCATGCCCAACTCGGGGGTGGTCTCTGAACGTTGAAAGAATATAGGCTGGGCAAAGACCTATGGTTGGGTGGAAGGTTGCACCGACATAACTAGTTGCTTGGGACCATTTTACATCAAGATGAGTATATGCTTTACGTATATTTACTTCTGCAATGTTTTAATTTGATGATTGTTATTGATATGTTGTATGTATGAGAAATGTGTGTGGACAATTTAATTCCATTGTGCATGCTTGCTTTGATTTTCATCTGCACACATATTGTTTTATTTATATGAATCTAATGAATGGGGTTGAGTTTATGTAAAAGCCCATATTTTCCTGCCATGTTCCCTTCCTTGCATTGGATAAATGGGAGGGAACGTGACACATCTCCTTTGGGATAAGTGCAAGGAATGTGGAATTGGTACAGCCACGAATCTTTGCTTTTGAGTGGAAACTCTTGACCATTCTCATATAGTCGATTTTGATATAATGCCAATAAGATTTGTAAAAATGAATTGAATAGCCGTCAAGACCTGGTGATTTTTCAGGATCGAAAGACTGAATAGTGTGGATGACTTATTGCTCGGTGAAAGGCTTGAGAAGAGCAACGTTGTCCTCCTGTGTGATGCTGTTAGGGATATGCTCGAGGAGGATTTTCTCTGCATCTTGCTCTGCGTTGTCATTCTCTGTGTATAGATTGGAGAAATGGTCTTACATAGCAATTTTGATATTCTCGTGTCCTTTGAAATTCAAGCCATCATCAATTTTTATTTATGAGATGTAATTTGTTTGTTGTCTTCCTTTGGTTTGCTTATGGAAGTAAGATGTGTTTCTATCCCCAGCTTTGAGCCAGGTGCTCCGGGATTTTAGTCTCCAAAAATCCTCTTCGTTTCGGAAGGCTTGGTAGGCCTTGGTCTGTTGCTCGACTTCTTGCTGAAGCATAATGCTGTCCATTGGATGTTCATCCTATAGGAATAGGGTGGTTTCTAATTCATCAATTTCCTTCTTCCTAAAATTCGAAGGTGGAGGGAAATTGGACTTGGACCATTCTTTTATAGATTTTTTGGTTGTGATGAGCTTCTGATCCCAAACAAAACTGGGGGAACCAAAGACAGACATCTTCCAAGATTTATCCAAAATTTCCTAGAAGCTAGCATGGTCCATCCATTGGGGACTGAATCTGAAGGGAATCAAACCAATATTTTTTTGTTTTCTTGGAAATGGAGCTGGATTGGCTTGTGATATGAAGCCAAAATTTTGATTAAATGGTAGTTTGTCCATCCGTCAAGAGACTGCTTTGGATGAGGAACCTGTCCAATCGATCCATTATATTTCCTTTTCCGAAGTGCTTGTTGGACCAGGTGTATATCCCTCTCTTGGGTTTAATATCAAGTAGATCCCATCTTTGGATGAGGGATTCTACTTGAGATATGAATATATCCTTCCCGATGATGCCTCCCTTCTTTTTAGATGTGGATAGAGTGATATTCATATCTCCAGCTAATATTATATTTTTTGGAGCATATGCATCAAGGAAGTCTTCGAGAAAATTCCAGCACTCCTTCTTTTCAGAGTAAATATTGGGGACATACATGTTGAAGAGTGCAATATGATTGTTGCTTTGGATATGAATGAGATCTATGTAGATCCAATGTTGGGTGGCATAGGAGCTGTGCAATTGGAAGATATCAAAATACCATAAGTTTGCTAGGGCATCAGAGGCCCCTCTGGTGCTTACAGCAATTCCAATGTTTTTATTCCATTTTTCTTTTCTTATGGCTAGGATGACCTTATCATCGAGTTTGGTCTCTTGGAGTAGGAGGATGTCAAGCATGTCATTTTTTTGGAGATCTTTGACTACTTCTATTTTGCTCGAACTGTCTAAACCTTTGCGTTTCCAAGAGACCATCTTCATTATCTACTGTTGTAGGTGGTGGAGGGTCCTCCTCCTGTTGAGTCTCCTATTTTCTTTCCTGCTATTCTGGCTCAGGTGTTCCTGCTGAAAGCCATGTCGATAGTTGCTTGAGATCCTTGAGTTTTCTCACGTTCTGCTTCTTCTTGTTAAAATTTGAGCATTAATTCACAATACTCTAGGATCTTTACCGAGAGAATAACATATACAGTATATCAATGCATGACAATCACAATAAGCATGACAAGCATCACAAGAATCAAAAGCATGAGAGACAACAGACACAGAGTTTCCATGGGGAAAACCCTAAGGTGAAAAACCCCACAACTTCCTCAGAGATAGAGAGAGCAATGGCTCAACCAAAGTACAACCAAAATACACTTGAGATAGTCTCCTAGAGCAGATGATCCTCCTCCTCACTAGTGCGCCACTTTCTGAGTGAGAGAAGTGTGTCTTTCTGAATGATTCAAATAGAGATCTCCCGATCTCTATTTATACTTAACATGTTTGCCCAGTTACACTATGGGGCCGACTTGTCTATCTAGATACATCCATAATATAATATATATTTCAGGGCCGACCACACACATGGTGGTCTAATAACCCATCGGCAAGTACACACACTTGCGACACTTGTCAATCCACATGACGACACTTCCTTATAGAGGAATAACACATCTCATATAAGGGTACAATAAATATATATGAAATACATTATGAAGTTACATATACATCAACACTCCCTCTTGACTAGGAAGGTATTTCTCGACACAGTTCTGCTAGACAAGTCTTCTTCTCAGGATCATCGTCATTGATGCATCGTCATCATCATCGTCACTGCTGCTGCTATCTCAACCAATCTCTGACTCTACTCATCATAGGAATTTCTACAAAGCCAGTCCTTTTTCATACTGGATGTAGGCCCACCACCTGCAGGTCTTCATCATCTGTGCGAACGGTCTAATAGAGGTGGCCTCTTAGGACTAATTTTATGTGTGGATGCAATACCAGAAAGAGTATCCCAGGAACATTTATGTGCCTAAGCACGACCGGCAAGATCTCCTAGGACTGATTACATGCATCTCCTCCACAATACCTTTAAAGAGCATCCCAGGAACATTTATGTGCCGCAGCATGACCGGCAAGATCTCTAAAGAGCATCCCAGGACTTATTACGAGCATATAGCTCAACCTCTCGGATCTCCAGGACTGATTACATGTGGATAGACAAAACCTTTAAAGAGCATCCCAGGAACATTTATGTGACGCAGCACGACCGACAAGATCTCTAAAGAGCATCCCAAGTCTAATTACGAGCACACAGCTCAACCTCTCGGATCTCCAGGATTGATTACATGTCTCCGTAGTAATACCTCATCCCAGGATTGATTACGAGCACACAGCTCAACCTATCGGATATCTGAGGACTGATTACATACTACATAGCAATACCAGAAAGAGTACCCCAGGAACATTTATGTGCCGCAGCACGACCGGTAAGATCTCCTAGGACTGATTACATGCTATTTGCACAACCTGCCACATATCATCTATGACCTCCAAGTATCAACCTGATACTCATGATCCAACGGATCATCATCGCACGAGGCATCATCCTGATGCCCATGATCATACTGATCATCATCATTGTACCATCCTGGTACATATCATCTGGAGCAACATCCTGAAGCTCATCATCATGATCAACCTGATCATACAATGCATCCACCTGATGCACACCAAGTATCTACCTGATACGTATCATCATACATGATCCACTTGATCATACAGTGTATCCACCTGATACAAAAACAAATACATGATACATATCAACATACATGATCTGCCTGATCATTCAATGCATCCACCTGATACATATACATATACATGGTCCAAGCATCCAACATGATGCATATACAAATACATACAAATGATCCAACCGATCATATCCAGCATCCAACATGATGGGTACATACATATAAATATAAATGGTCCAACTGATCATATCCAGCATCAACACAATGCGTACATACATATAAATATAAATGATCCAACTGATCATATCCAGCATCAACACGATGTGTACATACATACAAATATAAATGATCCAACTGATCATATCCAGCATCAACACGATGCATACATACATACAAATATAAATGATCCAACTGATCATATCCAGCATCAACACGATGCGTACATACATACAAATATAAATGATCCAACTGATCATATCCAACATCCAACATGATGCATATACAGAGTAGTAACTGGAGCATCGTCCTGATGCTCATCACCCAGCGCTTACATCCACAGCCATGTGAAGGATCCTCCTTCCAACATGCTTGGAATGGCTTCAGCAAATGTGTCCATCACTTCTTCCTCGAAGTGTCCTCGATCTGAAGAACACCCAGCCTCTCCCTGAAGTACTCGAACTTCACCCTGGCTAGTGGCTTCATCAACACATCTGCAATCTGCTCGTCCGTCGCAACATACAGGAGCTTCACAGCTCCTCTCTGCACCATATCCCTGATATAGTGGTATTTGATCTCTATGTGTTTCGACCTGTCATGAAACACTGGGTTCTCGGACAGCTTCACACAACTCTGGTTATCGCAGAAGATACCAGTAACATCCAACGGGAGATCAAATAACTCAGACAGTAGCTTCCGTATCCATACTACCTCACAACTAGCTGAGCAGGTTGCAACATACTCTGCCTCAGCTGTACTCAGTGCTACGCAGGACTTCTTCCTGCTAAACCAAGAGATCACACCTGATCCCATTCTGAAGCAGCACCCAGATGTGCTCTTCCTATCTGCAGCACTGCCAACTCAGTCTGAATCAACATAACCCTGCAAGTTAAACTTTTGATTCACTTCATACTTGAGCCCATAATCCACTGTAGCCTTCAGGTACCTCAGGACATGCTTTACAGCAACTAGGTGAACACTCCTCGGATCCATCAGGAACTGGCTCAATGTGTTCACTGCAAAGCAAATATCTGGCCTCGTGTTCGTCAGGTACATCAAGGACCCAATCGTCTGACGATACATAGAGACATCAACCGGCTCAGATGAATCATCACATAGAAGCTTTAGATTCGATGCCATGGGTGTGGCCATGGCCTTGCAATCCATCATCCCAAATATCTTCAAGATATCTACTGTGTACTTCCCTTGACCAAGGAAGATCCCACCTGAATTCTGCCACACCTCCATACCTAGGAAATAATGCATCATTCCCAAATCTTTCATATCGAACTCAACAACAAGCTTCCTCTTAGTATCTGCAATCAATCTGTCATCTCCTGTTACAAATAAGTCATCCATGTACAGAAGTAGAATCACAAGATTTCCTTCCTCAACCTTGTAGTAAAGATTGGAATCCGCTTTACTCTTGGTAAAGCCCAAACTAGATAGGAAATTGTCCATCCTACCATACCAAGTTCTGGGGGCTTGCTTCAAGCCATACAAGGCTTTCTTCAATCTGCACACATATGACTCCTTGTCGTGTATTTCAAAGCCGAGTGGTTGCTCCACATATACTTCCTCTTCAACTACACCATTCAAGAAAGCAGTCTTGACATCCATCTGATGTATTTTCCATTTCATTGCTGCAGCCAGGGCAAGTACTAGTCTGATGGAAGTATACCTGGCTACAGGTGAAAAAGTTTCTTCATAATCTATTCCCTCTTTCTGAGAGAAGCCACGAGCTACGAATCTTGCTTTGTATTTCTCTACACTGCTATCTACAGCATGCTTGATTTTGTATATCCATTTGGAAGTCACAACAGACTTCTCTTTAGGTCTTGGGACAACATCCCAAACATCATTTTTCATTATTGATTGGTATTCCTCAACCATAGCATCCTTCCATTCTTTCTTTTCCGCTGCTTCTTCATAACTGGAAGGTTCTTTGTTCATAATGTCACAGAGTAAAGCAACATAGCTGGTATGTGATTTGGTTCTTTTCTTTGCTCTGTGTTCTTCTTCTAGAATGCCAAATCTTTCTGCATCTTGAATGATCTCTCTAGCCCATGCAGGTTTCCTCTTATGAGAGTTATCCTCACGGGGTGGATCTACAGGTTCTTGCGAATCTTCAAACTCACGAACAACTTCTAGAATTGCTTCAGTCATGGTAGTGTCTTAAAATCTAGTTTCCTTAGGTTCTTCATAAATTTCGATAGGTGCCTTCCTTGATTTGATGAATGCTGAGTTTTCATCAAATGTTACATCCCTACTGACATCAATCTTCTTAAACCCTAGAAAGTATATTATGTAAGCCTTCGAGCTTTCACTGTAACCCACAAAGATACCCTTCTTTCCTGAAGGATCTAGTTTGGTCCTCTTTTCCTTTGGGACATGAGTGTATACTGGACAACCAAATATTCTGAGATGGCTGACTTCAGGTTTCTTACTAGAAAAGACCTCTTATGGTGTCTTGTTGTCCAATATCTTGTGGGGTTTTCTGCTCTGCACATATACAGCTGTTCTAGCTGCTTCTGCCCACAGATGCATAGGTAGATCCTAGTCATGCAACATTTCCCTTGCTGCTTCCATGATTGTTCTGTTCTTCCTTTCTGCAACTCCATTCTGTTGAGGATTATAAGGAGCAATCAACTCCCTCTTAATCCCTAAATCACTGCAAAGCTTCTTGAAGTCACCTGAGGTGAATTCTCCACCATTGTCGGATCTGAATGTTTTGATCTTTTTGTCAGTTTGATTCTCCATCAAGGTTTTGAATTCCTTGAACTTATCAAACACCTCATCTTTGTTTTTCAAGAAGTATACCCAAGTCTTCGTAGAGAATTCATCAATAAATGAGACATAGTAAACATACCCACTTAGCGAACTGGATGACATAGGACCACATACATCTGAGTGGATGATTTCCAGGATATATTTTGCCTTGCTTTCACTGCTTGGGAAAGCCTTCTTAATATTCTTACCTTTTGCACATCCTTTGCAAACACCTTCATGTTTGGTCTTGATTTCAGGAAGACCTTCTACAGCCTTGCTTGCAATTGGAAGTGCCCTATAGTGCATATGATCAAGTCTTTTATGCCAAAGTTCACTTGGCTCCATGGATTCATGCACCATGGCATGTTCAGGTTGTCCTTTTAATTTATACAAACCTCCCTCTTGCTCTCCAATCACAACTGCATCATCTATGGTCTTTCCCTTTGGCCACATTAGGACTTGGCCATCCACAAATGCAACCCTCATACCTTTTGCATCCAATGCAGAGATGGAGAGTAAGTTCTTCTTGAGCCCAGGTACATAAAGGACTTCTTTCATCTTTAAAGATTTTCCAGAATCTAGGTTGTAGGAGGCTTCACCACTTCCTTTGATTGGGTATTGATAACCATCCCCAAGTTTCACCTTATGGGGTGATTCATGCTCAGATAGATTCACAAAAGATTCCTTAAACCCAGTCATGTGTTTGGAAGCCCCACTATCAATCAACCAATCATTACAACCATGGGAGATAGTACCTGTGAGAGCAGATATTAGAACATACTCTTCTTCACTTGATGAGTCATCATTACTATCATCACTTTCTGCCCTAGCCTTCTTCTTTGGAGGTTCATCATCTTCGGCAGCATGAGCATGGTACCTTCTTTTGTTACCCTTCTTCTTCTTGCCAGAGTTGTTGTTGTTGTGGTTGTCCCTTTTGTTCTTGGGACATTCTGAAGCAAAGTGACCCTTCTCATTACAAGTGAAACACCTTAGATCTTTCTTGTCTTTGTGAAAATGATGAGAAGATTTATTCTTGTGATGGGATGGCTCCCTCTTGAACTTGCCCTTCTTAGTGTGAGCTGTGAGAGCTTGATCTTCATTTCCCATCTTCTCTTCTCTTGCCACAAGCCTTGCTTCTTCTTGAGAACATTCCTCCTATAATCTACTGAAGGAGATTAACTTCTTTCTGGCACAGATCCCCTGGATAAAAGAGTCCCATGACCTAGGAAGGCCATTCAAAGTAGTCATAACAATTTCACCATTCTCCACCATTTCATCTACAGCTTCAAGTTGTTCCTTGATCTGAGAGACCTTGGAGAAATAGGATTGAATGGTTTCTTCATTCGACATCTTGACCCCTTTCAATTGATTCCGCAGGGTCATCTTTCGATTTATGTTCTTTCCTTCAAATAGCTTGGTCAAAGAGTCAAACATAGCCTTGGGTGTCTTTAGAGAAGACACATGGGGTATGAGATGGTGTTTGATAGAATCAGCAATGATTCTCTTTGCCTTGACCAAGTTCTTCTTATGCAATACCTTAGCCTGTTCATCCTCTGGGATAGGGATGTCTTCTTTTATATATGAGTCCAACTCATTCTCTTCCAGGATTAACCCAATCCTATACTTCCAAGATCGAAAGTTATCAGCCCCTTCAAGCTTATCCTCAAGCTTGGTGTGGTGAGACATCTTAAAGAGTACTTCAAATGGAAATAGAAAAGATTTAGGTCTTACCACTTGAAATGCTGAAAACTGGATCTTGTCCCGGATTAGGGTTTGTCGAAAAAACCCTAAAAATTCAAAATGTGAATTTCAACTTTTTGAAAGGATAGAAAGATGCACCTTGATGAGCTGATCAGCCTGGTGTATTCAGAATTTGAGATCAGCAAAGCTTTACCCTTTAGATTTGCCTTTTTGTCCTCTCGGGTTCACTAGGGAGAGCCCTGAATTAGGGTTTGAGTTTCTCAGAGATCTACCCAGCCAAAAATCTCGATCCAAAGCTCTAAACTTCGATTGTTGCAAGGAGCTTCCAGCTATGTCTTCAGATTTCAGAAATTCCTATTTTTGTGGAAACCCTAATTTTTAGGGCCAAATCTGAAAATGCTCAGAATTGAATTCTGATTAGACAGATAGATTCTCCTTGATGAGTAGAGTCAATCTACTATACTACTTTTCCAAAAACTGTGGAGAGAAACCCAATAAACAAGAACTCAAGTTTCCATCACTGCAAAATGTCTTCTTCTCAGGTTAGCTCTGATACCATGTTAAAATTTGAGCATTAATTCACAATACTCTAGGATCTTTACCGAGAGAATAACATATACAGTATATCAATGCATGACAATCACAATAAGCATGACAAGCATCACAAGAATCAAAAGCATGAGAGACAACAGACACAGAGTTTCCGTGGGGAAAACCCTAAGGTGAAAAACCCCACAACTTCCTCAGAGATAGAGAGAGCAATGGCTCAACCAAAGTACAACCAAAATACACTTGAGATAGTCTCCTAGAGCAGATGATCCTCCTCCTCACTAGTGCGCCACTTTCTGAGTGAGAGAAGTGTGTCTTTCCAAATGATTCAAATAGAGATCTCCCGATCTCTATTTATACTTAACCTGTTTGCCTAGTTACACTATGGGGTCGACTTGTCTATCTAGATACATTCATAATATAATATATATTTCAGGGCCGACCCCACACATGGTGCTCTAATAACCCATCGGCAAGTACACACACTTGCGACACTTGTCAATCCACATGACGACACTTCCTTATAGAGGAATAACACATCTCTTATAAGGGTAGAATAAATATACATGAAATACATAGATGAAATACATTTTGAAGTTACATGTACATCAACACTTCTTCTCTTAGATATTTGCTTGTTTTTCGTCCAAGATTTTTGGACGATTTATCGAAATGTTCTTCCGAGGAAGCAGGGGAGGCTGACGGGATGGATTTTGTTGCATCGGCATAGGAGATTTTGTTCTTCTTAGGGCTTGGGGTGTTTTGGGGCTAAAGATATTTCAGATCTTCATGCATTTGGGGTGCTGGATGAGTCTCATGTTGCTCAGGGATTTCTCCTTCTTCTGGGCTTCAGAGGTTTCTTGGGTTTCTGGCATCTCAAGAACTTTGTATCTATTCCTGATGTTGGTGTCTATGGGATTTTGATGATAATCTCATCTCTTGGAGCTTTGGCATTTTGTTGAAGCTTTTGGTCCAGATATAGTATTTTTTTGTGTGAATGTCCATTGCTCTTTTTCTCTTCCTGCCTGAGGATCTCCGGGCTTCTTCTTGCATGATTGAGCAAAGTGTCTGTATTCGTGGCAATACCTGCATTTGAAAGGGATTTGTTCGTAGTCTAATTCCTAAATGTGAGTGCAATCTGCCACTTTGAGGTTTATTGCTTATGGGAGTCCATGTTCCAAATCTACTTCAACGCGGATCCTTGCGCATGAGTACTAATCTTTTCGGTCTGCTCTGTCTATGTATTTTCCGAGAGTATTCCTGATGGATTCTAATGATTATGAGTTCCAGTAGTGAAGGGGAAGATGCGGGAGTCTTACCCAGACTGAGACTACAGATGGAATATCTTGAGATGGATCGAAGTTCGGGTTCCATTTGTTCATGTATAGTCCTTGTGGCCCCATGAAATATGGTCCATTCCTGAATATTAGCTCACGGTATTGCTTATTTTTTAAAACGAATGCGAAGAATCCTTTCCCCAGGAAGTAAGAGTTTACTTCTTCTGAGATCAGTGGTCTCCAATTCTTCTGCACCCAATTTTTAGTGGATTTCGGAGAGGGCCATAAGCCTGTAAATTGGCTTATCAGTCCTTGATCCGAAAGATCGAGCGTTGTTCTGCAGGGTTGTTCTATCGGCAATGCGACAGTGGGGATCTCATCTATTTTCTTCACAAATTTTTGTTGTGAAGTAGAAAGGGACTTTTTCCCCTGTGCAGCAACTAGCTTCAAGAAGTCTGGCAGATCAGAGGGGAGGGGAGGGCCTCCTCTCGATGCCACAGGGAGGTGGCCAAGATGGAGGGTAGTAGGTGAAACGCAAACTAGGTGCAGTGCTCAGCTAGCACATGATCGACATCTCAAAGCTCTACATGTTTCGATGGCTGCAGAGCCCCTCATTCATCCCCAACTACTATGCTTGGATGCATGTCTCATAGGTTGCTCGGATTCTGCACATCTCGAAGGCTGCAGAGCGAATTAAGATTTTGGGACTTGACTTGATATTAGGATATGTTAACCATCATCATTATCATAAAACATTGTTATCATTATATATATATATTTTTTAAAAATTTTAAAAATATTTTTTTAGTTGGATAATTGTGTTAATGTAACTAATTTATTTCTATGTATGACGAGATTTAAAAAATAAATTAAAATGAGACGCCATATGTCCACTGGATACAAATGGTAACAACTTTAATACAATATATGTGAGTGTAGAGGATGTTGTGTTACTAACAGTGAACCTTGTGTTGAAAGTGGTGAAGCTTCTTGAAGAAGGTTGGCTAAATAACTCAAAATCATTGGTTTATGGACCATTGTTACATCTTGAATCCAATGTATCAAATCATAGAATATAATGTTGTTGGCGCCAAGTTTGTAAGTGTGACTCTCTTAATGAAAGACATGGAGCACTGATGACTTGGACTCACGAAGGAGTTGATTTTTATTAATGGCCCTCTTGAAATTAAAAATTCATTTCTTCACAAAAGAAAAAACTATACCATCATATATTAATAGCATATTTAAATAGTTAGAGAGATGCAGCAGTCCATAACATCAAGGGCTAGGCATAGCCAGGAAACCGACAACCCCAATGAACAAGGGTTGAAGCCAACATAAGAAAACCAAAAGGATATTCTAGCCCCCCTCAAGGAGCAATAGGACAAGGAGAACTACAGTCTCAAACAACCAAATAAAAAATGAGCCCCAAAATACAAGAGGGTGAAACCGAACTGACGACAACTAGCAAATGTTGAAATAAATAAGCCAATAAACATGTCGCCTACACATAAGCGTTTCCATAATAAAAGAAGAGCATAATATAAATATGACAAAAGAACCAATGAAGGGGGAGGCACCTACATCAACTAGGAATTGGTGCAATAACGCCATCAACCATCTATAAACCTGAAAAACAAATGAACCAAGAATACATCTGATAAAAAATATCATGTATATACAAAAAGGATAAGGAATTGAGAATAAAAGATATTATTGATGAAAAACATGTGAACTACCCTCAATAGCCAAAAGGTCCCACTTCCAACACTCATAAAATACAATGCCTTCTAGGGAGAGGAGGGTGTTTTTAGATAAAGCATATGCGTTAAAGTTGTGCTCCCAGTGGGTATGATAAAATGAGATCTCACCAAATCCATTTATCAACTGTCTAGTCTCCATCACCCATGAAGATAGAACCGAAACCTGTAGATCATCCTTCCCTAGGGCCCAATCAATGATGACTCTTGAATCGCCAACAATCTGGATGTTTTCAATGTTAATAGATTTAGAGAAAAAATAGTAGCATCCACATTGCCAACAACTCACTACGAGTATTTGTACTCGGGACACAATTCATCCAAATCTTGTAATATGTTAGCATATCAACCCAAATAATAGTACCAACACCACAGACACTTTCCCTAGCTTGAGAATCCCCATCGAAAAAACCACAACGACAATCATCATCCAGAGAAGGATCCAAATGTACAGGAGGAGTGGGAGGCACCAACGGAACCAGTTCCTGATTGAAATCCCTTAAGGAAGCAATAGATCTACCACCAATTAAAGACGCCCCACCTTCTAGCTCTCAAAAATCAACTTGTTCCTCCCCTTACATATCTCCCAGCATATAAAATAGGATAGCTCCCCCCACTTTACAACAATTATGATCAAGTATAAAAGGCCACCGGGGAAAGATAACTGAGGCCAAAACACACCAATCTTACAAACAATTCTAACATAATGCCAAATCTGATTTGTGAAAGAGCAGAAGACAAATAAATGGTCAAATTTTTTTTTATAGGGTCATTGACGACTTAGACTCACAAAGAAGTTGGTTGTTATTAACGATCCTCTTGAAATCAAAAAATCATTTATAAGGTTATTGATTCTTAAGGCAATGTTGTATATTAATTATTTTTGTCTTGTTTTGATAATCTATTACACTAACATAGCCTTGGCCCAATGTTCGGAGGGAATACACAAATATGATAAAACCCTTACAAGCATAGGACATAGAGTCATGAGTGTCTTTTTTGTGAATGTATTGTGGATGATCTCTATATATTCAAGAATTTTAACCTGAAAGAAGAAAAAAAGAAAAAGAAAAAAGGAAAAACAATTGATGTTAGGGTTTATGTCTTTTCGTTTTTGTGATTTTAAGTGGTTGAAATTGCTAAGCAAATGCATTTTTCTTACAAAACACCGAATCATAAACAATGGTGTATTCATTCAATTTCTTAAAAATGAAAGCTTTGCAAATTCTTATTCAAGATGGAATAGCTTATCTAGATGGCTTGCAATGCCTAGGGAACAAAAATGTGTACAAAAACATCTAAATATTTCCTTAGCTCATAAAGATCTCACAAATTGAAGAAGAATATTGTTCTTTTCTAAAGAGGAACAAGTTCATGTTGATGTTGTACATGACAAAAATAAAGTTGACAAATATACAAATATAGGAATTCAATATTTTACATTGTAACAATAAAGCTTCGAAACAATGTAAGTAGGTTTTTTTTTCTTCTTAATATTAAAGAAATCAAAGTTGGTCTTAGGGTATGTTAGTCGTCATCATTATCATAAAAAGATGTTTTTGTAATAATTTATTAAAGTAAATTTATTTTATATTTTATCTACAAAAGGAATCAAAATCATTGGAGATAAACTCCTCTCCATTGTCTAATCTAAGTACCTTGATCTTCCTACATGTCTCGCTCTCAATAAGAGCCTTCAACTCTCAGGACATCTTAAAGACCTCATCCTTGGTCTTCATAGAATATATCCAAGTTTTTTTAGAAGAATTGTTAATGAAAGTAACGAAAGTAATTTTATATGTCAATGATGCTACTAACATGGCTTCACCAAGATCTAAATGAACTAGATCAAGAATTCCTCTTAATATGTGCTCACTACTTAGAAAAGCAACCTTGTCATGCTTGTCTAGTGCACACCCCTTACACACTCCTCTACTTTCCAATGTGAAACAAGGGAATCCAACCACCATATATTTCAAAAGAGATAAAGATCCATGATTCAAGTGATTAAATCTTTTGTGCCAAGATGACACAGATTGTCACTGCTAGTCAACAAGGCTCTCTACTAGCAATCTATAAAATCCACCCTCTCTAACTCCTTTGGCGAAAACTTATATAGGATCAGGACTATGACTTATGTTGTTCAATGCTTAATCATCAAAGTCATCCCTACACTTCAAATCTATTAGACAAGAAAATGAAAGTAGATTTTTAGCCATGCCAAGAAGATAGAATACACCATGTAGCTCCAAAACATCCCTTATTGGCATGCAAATGAGTTGGAACACAACCAAG
The DNA here is from genome assembly GCA_027924585.1 of Larix kaempferi. NCBI lineage: Eukaryota > Viridiplantae > Streptophyta > Pinopsida > Pinales > Pinaceae > Larix > Larix kaempferi. The sequence continues at coordinate 1,258,852 of BSBM01001409.1, read as the reverse complement.
TCACTATCTACTTGTCACAATCACCAAGCTCCACTTGCATGTCAATTTATTGTTCCTCTAACCTAAAGAAGACTAACATGTTCATTGTCATATGTCTTGAGGTTCCATTGTCAACATACCATCCACAACATGAAACTATGTTGGTGGAAAGGCATGATGCTATTGTAGAATTTTCTAAGCCAAGGTGAATGTCAACCTTATGTTCTCAAATAAATAAACAATTATTTAATTTGCAGAATTTAAATTTTTCACATAGTAGTATTCACACATATAGTTGAAAAATGAACAGCGGAAGCATAAACACAATACACAGATAATTTACTCCTTCAATCAACTTTTCATTAATAGATCAAATCTTACAAGGAAACCTCCACAGCTACCAAAACTAATAGTTGTACAGTATACTCAAACATAGCAAAATTTGCACACATACTAAGGAAATTTGCCCTTCAAAATCGAGAAAACAACCCTCTAGTTGTTGCTTGTTGTGCAAGCCTTTCATATGACAATACATACATGTTCCATAAAATTGTACTAATATGTTCATATGGCAATATTGATTTATCCATACAGATCCATACAAAGGTACATATCTGTCTTATACAGACTTGCACACTATCCTCTGCCTGGTTGTTGAACTAGCTCCTCTCTGGTGCTCTAAATCTACCAAACCAAACTATCTTTGAGTGAAATAATGAATGTGTCTTAACCCTCTACCTTGACTTGCCTTTATGCTTTAGTTAAAACCCTAATATATTTAAACCCTTATCTCTCTGTGAGATGTACGATTTCAATTAGTCTAAATCACTAATGTATTAAAAATACACTTTATTAGAATCAACAACTAAATATAAGACTTTCACTTTATTAAAAAGTGAATTACAAAATAGATTTGATTTAGACAACTTCCTGCACTTTTGACACTAAACCTATGTGGAAGTTCTTATCCGAGCTACAAACATCAACACTCCCTAAGGAATTTTGCACCAATCCAAGTTTGTTTATGAATGCTTCAAACTTCCCCTTTGCTAAGGCCTTGGTCTGAATATCAATAACCTATTGATATTTGTATATATACTGGAGATTTACTACTCTCTTCTAATTACTATCTCAAATGAAGTGAGATATGATCTCAATGATATTGGATTTGTCAGGAGAAATTGGACTCTCAGAGAGTTTGATATAACTCTTATTATCACAGTAAATCACCGTGGGATCCAACTCCTGATCAAATAAACTTGCAAAAAGCTTTCAAATCTATATGGACTGCAACTAGTTGTACTCGTTGTAGTATACTCTACCTTTGTTGAGTTGAGTGCCACGAAAGTTTGCTTCCAATTGAACCAAGATATCATCATTGATCCCAAGCTAAAGCAACACATTGATCTGTTTTTCATGTCTAATGCACTACCTACTCAATTTGAGTCTATATACCCCTGCAACTTCACCTCATTATCTCCAAGATATCTCAATTGATACTCCACTGTGCCCCTCAAGTATCTGAGCACATGTTTTGTTGCTACCCAAAGCTTAAGCTCCACTGTGAATTGGCTCAAGGTATTCACTACAAAACATATATCTAGCCTAGTGTTGACAAGAAACATCAAGGAACCTCTAATTTGCATGTACAACGTGGGATTCAACATATCTTAATTTAAAGTAGTTACCTTCTTCATAATAATGATGATAGGTGTGGCCATGGATTTGCAGTCCTGCATCCAAAATCTCTTCAAGATCTCAACTGCATACTTACCCTACCCAATGAAAATCTCCTCCGGTCTTTGCCAAACCTCCAAGCCAAAGAAGTAATGCATCATGCCAATATCCTTCATCTCAAACTTAGCTGCCATATCTTCCTTGCACCTTATGATGAGCTTCTCTAAAATTGTTAGAAATAGGTCATCTACATGTAGTACCAAAATGAGCAAATCAACCTCAACAAATATGAAATATAAGTTGGGATCTATGTCTCTCTTTGTGAAAACCATGCTTTGCAAATATCCATTGATCCTAGAATACCATGCTCTTGGTACTTGCTTGATTCCATGTAAGGCCCCTTTCACCCTGCACACATGGGACTCCCTTCCACCGATCTCAAATCCCTGAGGACGTTGTTAACGCCTAAAAGTCGCACACATGCGACATTTCTGCGATTCTTCCAGTAAGGTGTCATCAACATAAAGAATGCATCTCACCACAAGCATCCTCAACAGATCCAAAATACAACACGAGTCCGTAAGTGCCAAAAAGCATTCAAAAGAAATGGTAGTGTGGGTAATACACTGTCAACCCGCGCTATAGCGCAGGTTACCTGATCAATGTCTGTGTTACACCGGCGCGACTTTTCCTTCGATAGTCGCACTACTATGACCACTAACTCCCAGTGGAATATTGAAGGCTCAATCCTCTCTAAGGATTCGAATTCGGAACCTCACACACTTGGTGGAATTAATTAGCCCCTTTTGCGTATCTTGGAACTAGTTCATGGAGAAGATGAGTTCACATTTGGATCTAGTTGTTTGTTGGCCACCTCTTGGACTATAAAAGGAGGCCATTGGCATGCATTTGGTAGAGAGAAATAAAGAGCAAGGTTATGTTGTTGGATTTGAGTTGGAGCTTTCTCATAGCTCACCACTTCCCATCATTGTGAGTATTCCCAAGCTCCCTTGTCACCTTCCTTCAAGTGACAAGAGTTTCTACCATTGTTCTACCATCTACTTAGAATTTTGCTTGTACAAGAAGGGCCTCCCTAAGGGAGATTGTTCGCTTCCCTTGAAGCCCACACCTCCTAGGTGTTGTACAGCTATACCATTGGGAAATACAAAAGTGGTTTAGCATATCTTGGATTGTTATCGGAGTTTGCATTCTCCCCCCATCTCTTTTATTTTGCTTTTTATCAATCTATTGCAACATCACTTGGAGAAATACCAACCACACACATAGGGGCTCCAAGGACTGAGGCTTTGCTGCAACCTACAAGGATTATCCCCTTACCAAGTGGAAGAGTGCACTTGTGCAATTTTTTCCACAACAGTTCTAATGGCGACCATACTTATTTTTGTTCATTTCTCATTAAACTAGGTTGTTTTTATGCTAAGTAACTAATTCTAGGTATTTGTCACTTGCAGGAGATCAAGTATTCCACCTCTTGCTTCCATAATTTGGCCCCAATTTATTTTTACACAGTAGCGTGGATCCTGGGCTCTCGGTCGTGCTGACAGTGCGATTACAACTTGCATAGTCGCACAAATAGCGCAGGTTATCAGTGTTCGAGCCGCACTACCCCGCTAAGGTCATTTGTGCGAAAGGTCAGTGTACCACCCACACTGTTTAGCGCACCTATTTTGAATTTACCCCTACACAATAGAGTGTGGTTTAGTCGCGCTACCATAGTTTATTTTCTTTTTATATGCATAGTTTAGTTTGGCAGTCCAATTACTACTTACTAGTGAACTTAAATTAAGGCTAATTTGCATAATTACTTAATTTTTTAGTAATTAGTTCACCTAGACCAAGATTAGCAAGTAAAGAGTTCATCTCTCTTGAAACTTACCTAGGTAAACAACTTTGAGGCTTTCAATGGACCCCATTGTTGTCACTAGTATTCAAGACCATTTCTTGTTTATGCACAATTGACATGTTTTTAGTATCAATGCTAGTGTAGAATACACTATTTGCGCACAAGAAAGGACCTAAAGACTCTTGTCTCCTGAAGCATGCTCTTCACCTCACACTTCATGCGAGCTTGGTGAATCAGAAAAGGGCGAGAAGTGTGAAATACCTCCATTGCACACTAGTTAAATTTGTTAGTTAGCATGACTCTTGTCTATTAGTTAGCATTTTTTATTTTGCAAAGCACCATGAGCATCTCTAGTTAAATTTGTCGATAGTCGATTTTGCTTTCATCACATGTGTTTGCACCACTAGCACACACTAAGAGACCTAACGACTCTCCCCATCCTAGTATGCTCTTCTCCTCGCACTTCATGTGAGCTTGGTGAATCATAAAAGTAGGGATTGCGAAATACCTCTCTTACACTCCATAAGTGGAAACTCAAACCCCTTAAAATCAACATTGTAATTGTCTAAACAAACTAAAATCCTCCACAGGAGGTCACAAAACAACATTTTAGTTAGGTAGGATTGATTGGGCTAAGCATCCATTAATGCCCACCAATCTAGTTTAATTGGCAATATTTTGAAACATAGCATTGTTGTCTCATAAGGTACTTACAAAATCATGCTATAAGTAAGTTGATCCAGATTTATGTGGGAACGAAACAAAAGATAGCATATACAGAATCATATACAGAGATATATTGCAAATAACACAGTGATACAGTAAACACATATTCTATTAAATAGCGGAAATAGAACAGACTGTAAAATACAATAGCTAGAATGGTGGTAGCTATCTCTGAGAAGAGATGTGGCCACTATGCTCATTCATGCCAAGATGAATACAAAGAGAGGCCGAAAGGGCCTATTTATCATAAGCATGAGGGAAAGAATCCCAAACATCCAAAAACCTAACCCTAGAAGATGAACCGTCATAAAGTTTGCGGCCCCAAGGTGGTTAGTTGAACAGTCAACTTCTCGGGGCCATAACTTTTGCATACAATCTCCGTTTGGGGCGCTCGATAGCCCATTGGAAAGGTCTATCCGAGATTTACAACTTTCAACTGGGCTCAAATGCATGCCATTGGCAACCATTGGTCCCCCAAATCGCCAAAAAATGTCATTTAGAGCCTCAAAACGGCTCCGGAAGTTCAGGACCCGAAAAACTGCTAAAAATAGTAATTTACCAAAATTGCCAGAAGACTGTTTTGAGCCAGTTGGAAGAGGTGGGCCGCCACCGATATCCACCTGGATCAATACTCCCTCCTTAGGAAGCAATGGTCTCCATTGCGTTAAATCCCTTATCATATGTCGAGCTGTGTGTCGAGTGGAGCTCTTGGTGCGACATTTGCTGAAGTGGAAAGGTTGCCTTACTTTGACATCTTCAAAGGGTTTTAATTGTTATTGATGGATGCACTGGAGATATTCAACAGTTTTGGTTGTTGTGGTATCCTTGGTATGCATCGGTGTGGATGGTTTCTTTTTGGAGGAGCACCTTGAATGCGTGGCCTTGCACTGTAGAGGTACCCGAATAGGCAATGTGGCACTGAATTTGTGTTCTTGTTTCTGTTGAGTAGAGGGATAATGGGCAGAGGTTGTGGATGTCTCTGCGATCTGATGTTCTCCTTTAGTGGCAATTGCGAATAGGGAAAATTTCCCAGTGTGGGAGATTATCTTCCTTCCCTGTTCGTTTGGGGTAGGTGCAACTATCTCTGGTATCCGATAGAGTTGTCCTCCCAAAGTGACAATGACACTGCGAGGTCGTGATTCATATACAGCATGACGCTTCCACATATATGGTTGTCCTAAAAGAACATCACATACTTCAAGTGGGGCCACATCACACAATACCTCGTCTTTGAAGGGCTTGATGCCATATGGTAGGCAACATTGGTGACTGACGCAGATCCCTCGTCCTTGGCTTATCCATCCAATGGTGTATGGTTGTGGGTGTGGTGTTATTGGTAGATCTAATCTCTTGATGACTTTTGTTGAGATCAGGTTCTTCTGGCTGCTGCTGTCCACCACAAAGTGTAGGGGAATTCCCTTCACCCACATATGTGAGTGGAAAAGGCGCTCCTCTGCCTCCGACTCTTCAGGTTCCTCTGGTTGAATCTGTGTGGTGGCGACAACGGCACTGGTTTCTGCATCAATGATTTGCTTTCCTTTTCGCGCGGTTGTGAAATTAGGTTTTGAGTCAGAATCAGAACTTGGATCTGATTCTGAAGCTTTGATCTCAGCCACCAATGACTTTTTTGAGCGACATTCATCAGTGTTGTTCCAGGGGCTTTTGTGGAACTCGCACCACTTCCCGGTGTCCTTCTTTTTCTTTTCTTTACCCTTCTTCACTTGTGGTTGGGACTAGTTGTCCTTTCCCTGCCCCGTGTTCTGCGAGCTAGAGTTTCCCTTGCCCTGCTTCTGCGCAGGTCCGAAGTCACGCTTGTTCTTTTGCTGAAATTTCTGCTTGATTTTGACAGCATATCGATAGGCGGATCCGAGTGAAGAGATTTCTAGGAAATCCATCTCTATTCGTATGTACCGGTGTAGGCCACTGCGATATTTCAGTACTAGGTGCTGCTCGGAGTCCTTGATACCCAGCTTTGTGCGCGAGGTATGAAAGTTGTTGGTGTACTCCGACACCGTTTGGTCCCTCTCTTGGTGCAGAATGGTCCGTTTTGTGTACTGGTCATCATAGTTTCCAACAGGGTAATATTGTTCCTTAATGGCATCTATAAAAGAGGCCCAAGTGGGATTGGAATATTCAAACAATCCTGACTCGTCTGATGAGTTTTGCTCACAATAAGTTTCCCACCAATTTTTGACATGGGGGATGGCCTTAAGGAGTGCAAAGATGATCTTCTCCCTGTCGAAAAATTGGTAGATAGAGAAATACCCTTCTAGTAGATTCAACCATTTATCTAGGGCATCAGCATCGATATGGCCTTCAAATAAAGGAATATCAAAACTAACTTGTACCTTGAAGGGAGTTGTATCTCCGAAATGGCTGCTCGTTGAGGGTGCATTTGCCGCTGTTGGCATGCGTCGAAGGATCTTGGTGAAATTATCCATCATCTCATTCCTCTGTCGCGCGAGGGCTTCCTCGAGCAACAACTTGATAGGATCTACTGCTCCGTCGTCTCTCTTTTCTTCCGCCATGGGAGGCCGTTTGGGGCGGCGAGAGTGGTCTTCCCCAAGTGAAACTAGTTCGAGACCCAACTCTCTGTATCCTGACCTCGTCAGGGACATGCACCGAGAAACAATCAAAGAACAGACCGCTTTGATACCACTGATCCGGATTTATGTGGGAACGAAACAAAAGATAGCATATACAGAATCATATACAGAGATATATTGCAAATAACACAGCGATACAGTAAACACATATTCTATTAAATAGCGGAAATAGAACAGACTGTAAAATACAATAGCTAGAATGGTGGTAGCTATCTCTGAGAAGAGATGTGGCCGCTATGCTCATTCGTGCCAAGATCAATACAAAGAGAGGCCGAAAGGGCCTATTTATCATAAGCATGAGGGAAAGAATCCCAAACATCCAAAAACCTAACCTTAGAAGATGAACAGTCATAAAGTTTGCGGCCCCAAGGTGGTTAGTTGAACAGTCAACTTCCCGGGGCCATAACTTTTGCATACGATCTCCGTTTGGGGCGCTCGGTAGCCCGTTGGAAAGGTCTATCCGAGATTTACAACTTTTGACTAGGCCCAACTAATTTCTATTGGAAACCATTTGGTCCCCCAAATCGCCAAAAAATGTCATTTAGGGCCTCAAAATGGCTCCAGAAGTTCAGGACCCAAAAAACTGCTAAAAATAGTAATTTACCAAAATTGCCAGAACACTGTTTTGAGCCAGTTGGAAGAGGTGGGCCGCCACCGATATCCACCTGGATCACAAGTGTTAGAAGAAAAATCGGATTAGAAGTGCGCAGTGACCAAGGAGGTGAAAGCCGAGGTATAGCTGCCCTCCTCTCCCCCACAAGCCACTCAACTTGTTGTAGGAAGACGACTTTGTTGTAGAAATTTCTCCCTACGGATAGGTAGAAACTCTCTTAGGTTAAAGTAGACTTTAACTGACTCTAAACTAAGACAAAAGGATAACAAATGCTACCTTGAATTCCTAGATCTAAACAAACATTTCAAGATTGAACCGCTGAAAGAAACGGAAGAGATCTAACTGACCTTCAATTCAATTGCTCATTTTAATGATCGCTCCAATTTCCAAGTCCTCGCGAATGAACCTGTCAGAATGGAACCAAGATACAAGCATATACGATTCTCTAGCAACTTGAAATATGAGTTAGAATATAAATCTATAACAGATACAAATCATATAATTGAAACAAAATCAACACACATGATTTGGGAAACAAGAGAAGTTATGTTCTATTACCAACTCGAAGTCACTTACAATGGTTGCTTGATATCCAAGCCAACTCCCAGCTCCAAGTGCTTTCTCCTCTAGTTATCTCCACAAAAATTCAAGATCATAAGTTTGACGTCTCCAAGAGTCCTCCCCTTTGCTCATGGAATGCCTCTCTCTTATAGTATGTAGTAGGGTTAACCATCAAGAGAGAAGAATGGATCTTGGGAATGTTTAATGGATCAGGCCCACTAATCTGAGAAGGTGAGTTAGGATCGAATCAGGGATACTAATCCTAAAAAATCTCTCGAAGATCAAGATCCCACAAGCCATGGAAAAAGGCTAAAAAGGGAATACTGTGCCTCTTAAACTGAGCATAGCGCGGTAGTACCGCGTGGCAGAGAAAGAGCATAGCGCGGTAGTGTGGACTACCGTGCACCTAAACTGGAGCAAGGAGCGGTAGTGTAGGTATATGAAATCTCAGTTGGGTTGATTATTGACAGGATAGGTTTGTCTTCAAGGATCACCCATCATTTTTCTCTTCTGGGTGTTTTAAGCAGTAGGGGAAGTGTCGTCAACTATTTTTTTGGTGAAGATGCGACACTGTGAAATATGGAGGTATAATAGATGCCCCCTAAAGTGTGGGGTCAGAAGGGACTGATGGCCGAAAGACTTTACAAATACTGTGTGGAGATAGCATCGAGGAGAGAAACAAGGAGCTGAAACAGAAACAAAATGTCAGATATACCATCGAGGCGGGCATTCCCATGCTTGGAAACAATTGACTCAAAGCATGGCTGTCGACCAATACATTGCAGATCCATGAGTATTGAGAGGATATAGACTGTAGACAAATCATGGCTACTATGAACAAGCGTAGATCCATGAGACAGTAATGACATAGCCACGACCAATACAAAAGTGGATCTGTGTGAAAATATAAAGGACATCTCCATCGCAACCTGGACGCAATCAAGAAACAAAGGTGTTGCAGGGTCTTCTATCCAATCGCAAATGATACGAATATAGCCATGTGATTACAAGGTGTTGAAGTCGAACATGGTAGAAACCATTCGATTACCGGTCAATGATGTGAACCGTTAACAAATGCGAGGGAAATCACCAATGATGACGATGATCCCCAAGGTATCTGTAGTACATCTCAACGAAATGCGAATGAATGGGTTGATGTTGAGCATTCGAGAGATTGTTCAATTAGAGGTCAATGATGTGAACCTATTGTCGAACACGAGGAAACCTGCCATTGAGGTATGCAGGTACCAAGGTACTAGTGGTTGATTCCTAAGCTTGATGCCCGGATAGTGATTTGGCGTCGACGAGAATAGACTCGTCGAAGGTGGGCCATAATGATTCCCACATCATCGACACGAAATCGGAACGAAAGATAGTATAGGATGATGAAACAATGGAACATGTACTGACACAGCGGAGGTCTGACACAATGAATGACTTTGAACAATGCAACCCTTTTAACATATAACGACATGCAAAAGGACTTGGCAGCAGGGATTATTGATAGCAGAGGATAGACACCGAACGAGTAGGCTCATGGCCAGAGAGACGACTCAGGATGATGACCATAACTCAACAAAAATAGATACCCAAAATAGACAAGGGATAGACGCATGCCATGTTCAAAGGTGACGACTGACAAGCTGCCAAAATAAACTCGACTTGTTTCCGAAACTGGTGACCATACTGGGGAGCCTTTCTTCCCTAGTTTCACCTTTGCTTGCTTGTTTAGATCATCAAATCCTCTTCTAAGTGTTGTTTCTCATCACCTTATATCCTCTTTTATCATCATTGAGGACCATTTTAAACTTAGGACCTTATCCTTGCTCGGATCTTGGCCAAACTTTGATTTTTTAATCCTACAGGAGACTACCGCTCCCCCACAGTGTTCTAGGGCGCGGTACTGTCCAACTACCACTCCCCCATAGTGTTCTAGGGCGCGATACTGTCCAACTACTGCTCTCCCACATTGTTCTAGGGCGCGGGTACTGTCCAACTACCGCTCCCCCACAGTGTTCTAGGGGGCGGCACTGCCATTTTTTGGTCATTTTTGAGCTTATTTAGAGGGGTTCCCTTGGGTTTTTTGCTCCCAAACTCTTGGGGTGCCTCCATATGGTCCATTAGCTTCTTTTTTACACATTTTTGAAGAGATTTGAGTCCTTTTCATCCACATTTTTGTCTCTAGTCCTTCATTGGCATCTTTGAGGCCATTTGGTCAATTTTGAGTCCTCTGAGCCATTTTTTAGTCCTGGGAGTCAAGTGTACCTTCCCAGTCACTTTAGGAACTCTATAACATAACTTTGAACCCTTCCAAACCTCATTTGGGAAGATTTGTGCCCCTTTTTCTTTGTTTGGAAGACTAGGTTCTATCTTGGAAAGTTGAAATCCCCTTGGGTTAACTTGATCCCTTGTGTACGTTTTCAATTTTTCTGATTTAGAGTCTCTTGATCAATGATTTTGTGACCATTACATGACTAATTTGGACTGATACAATTCATTTTTAGCTTGTTTTAGAAACTCTTTGCATCTTTTTGAAGATCAAAGCCTTTGTTTGGTTTCTTGAGTCAGACTAGTGCTTTGTTTGCTTGTTGGGTAGAATTGTCATTCTTTTCAAGCCCTAATAGCTTGCATTGGTTTTTAAAACTTCTTCTCGCCATCGGATTGTGATTGGATTCATTTTTTTTCAGAAATCTCTTTAGTGTCATATTCCAAAGGTTTGTTTGGTTTGGCATCATTTGGATTGATTAGATTGGCTTTGAAAAACTTGGGACATCTTTGTCTTTTGAAGTCATTTTCTTGGGTTTTGCGCTTTGTTTCCTTTGCATCTTTAGCTATTTATTGGTCATTGAAATAGATCGATCCCTTGTTTCCATTTTTTTTGTTCAAAGGAAAGCTTTATTTTGTCACTCTTTTGCTATATTCATTAAATTGGAAAACATAAGCATTCTTCCTGCTTTAATTTAATCATTTGACATTCTTGGTCTTACATTCATGAGAAGAAGAAAGGTTTGTTTCATATTTATGTGCATTTGAGTTAGACAATATTATTAGGTGCTTCTCTTTGTATTGCATTTGATTGGAAGCATTTGTGGAGTCCTTCTTTCCATAGATTAGATGTGTCTTTTTCAAGTGTAAAGAGATAGGAAACATATTATAATTATTACATTTGGTGTTCATATAAAGAACTTTTTTATTGCTTTGGGTTAGTTTTGGGTACATCTTTTACCTCTTTTTATCATTTTGAAAGAAATAAAATTGCATTTGCATTGGGTTGTACATATTGGGAACGAAAAGAATTCTTCCTTACTTTAGCTAGTGTTCATCGAAGAGAAAGGCTCATTTCGATTCATCTTCATTTGCATGGTTTGAGTCATCACAACACCATCAAGTTGCATTTCCATAACCCGATTGTGTAAGACAACCTCTAAAATTAATCTCCCTAACTAAACCAATATTAACCTCACTTGAGGAAATCAAAAGAATTTGGTAGTTAGGTAGGACACTGGGGATAGGCATCAAAATAATTCCCCCTTGTCATTTTTCATCTGAGACATAGTCGTTGTCTTTAGGGAACTAAAATCCTCTAGTATTTGTTGACACGGTCATACACTAGTTTGTGGAGGGGCCTCCTGACTGTTTCACACTTTCAGGGGTTAAACCGCCGCGAGATTGAGAACCGGACGGACTCTGTGGAATGCCGCACTCCACTTAGCCCTAAGGCAACATCGATCATTGTCTTCCTTGTATTCATAGTAATGCAAGGGTGATAAGGCAAAAGCGTCGAAAACCTTTTCCAACGTGTCATGAACGAGGTAGCTTAGTGACTTTTCTTTTAGGGCTCTTTACCCAGGATCCCTTTAGGTAGAGGGATATCCTTCCATTATTGGTCTCTTATTTTGTATTGTTCGACTTAGATTTCATCACCTTGCGAAGGATACAATTTGTTGAGGTCTCCAGCTCTTAGTTAGGAGGTTTTGCTTGCTATCTTGTAGAGGGTCTTTTTCTTTGTAGGGCTACTTGTTGGCATTCTAGCCGTTTTGTTGTACAGCTCGCTTATTGTGGCAGTGGCCTCAGTATAGTTTTTTGAGCTTGCTCTTTTGGCCTGTGAGCCTTGTCTTTTCCTAGCTCCCCTTTCGCACGCTCGGTTTCCTAAGCATTTTTTAGTTCTTTTTAACAAGACTTCGTCCACATCACTTAGTTTCATTCCATGGAGAATCTACCTCCATGCACCCATGCTCCTTCTGGGACTACCAATCCGGAGACCCCTTTTCAAGGGGTACCTTTCACTTTTCCTCCAGCTGGAGATATTGGTCCTCCCTTTATTGCCACGTTAAATCTTCCTGGATTAACCATAGGATTACCGGTATGGTTATTCAATTCGGCGATTCCGGCTGTACCCAATGTTTCGAATGTTAACTCTCCACCATGAGAGAGTCAATCCCAAACTAAACCTTCCCCTTCTTCGTCGAATGAATCTTCTTCCATTCCTTCTTCCTCGCCTGATCAAAGAAATAGTGTTAGTAATCGGGAGGATAAGAAGAAGAAGAAAAGGAAAGTTAAGAAGAAGAAGGATAAAGAAGAGACCAAGCGTGAACCGGTTGCCCCTAATGGCACTCATTCTACGAAAACACCTCGTAAGCCCAAATTCCCCTGCAAAATCTGCAAAAGTGATCACCTTCTCAAGGATTGCCCCGGTCTTTCATGTGTGTCAGAAGTGTGGTCTAAAAACCCCAAACCACTTGTATCGTTGACCTTTGATCATCATGTTGATGACACTCCCTCAACCAGTGATCCCTTGGTGAAAGGCCGGAAGGGTAAAGTCCTATATCCCTGTTTGATATGCAAGGGTATGCGCCATACTTTCCTTTGTCCAAGCATGGATGAAGCTTCACGGTGGTTGGAAGATATTACTAGTTCTCAACTGGTGCTTCCAACAAACGATAGTAAGTTGTCCCTTGACCCCTCGCTGGTTGACCAAGTGATCAATTTAATTTCATCTGCAATTGATCCCATTCTCCCTTCCGAGAGTGAAGTGATCGAGTCGCTGTCATCTCCACTCGATCCCAGTCTTTCATTGAAGAAAGTCCAGACTGAAGCAGTCATCTTGACACAATCTTCATCTCATTCTTATCTTCCAAGCGAGAGTGAATTGGAAACCGTTGATGTTTTTCTTATCGGTTCAGAATGTCCTTGGCAAGGGGAAACCCTGTCCGTTTTCGCGAGACCCCCTCCAAGTAATGAGGTTATTTCCTTTGATTGGAATGGTCTAACAAAATCTCGTCTTCCTTCAAGTGTTCCTTTTCAAATATCTGTGGGAGTTTCCAATAAAGAAATTTTTCGTACGATAGTTGATGAAGGAGCTTCTGTTAGTATTCTATCCTCAACTGCTTGGCAAGCCTTAGGTTCTCCTCGGCTTGTGCCCATCACTGACCAGATACTGGCTTTCAATAGAAGGGCTACTGGACCTTTAGGGTTTCTTCCTCAGTTACCTATCACTTTGGGAGGGAAAACTGTCTGTATTGATGTCATGGTCGTCCAAGGTCCCTTAGATTTTAATCTACTCCTTGGATGTGATTACGTCTATGCAATGAAGGCTGTAGTGTCCTCACTCTTCCGAGTGATGTATTTTTCCCATCATGGGAATATTGTGACCATCGATCAGCTTTCCTTTGTGACGCCCACTCATCGCATGACTCCTAGTCACCAAACTTCCCTAAATGTTCCACATGTTTTAGTGGTTTCTTCCCCCTAGGGAGGGGGATGCTTGGAGCAAAGTTCTATTCTGGTGTCAAGCTCGTTAAAAAATGAAACCAACCATTTTCTCAAGCATAGTTTACTTTTGGTTTTAAGCTTGTGTAAAAATGAAATCGACCATCATTTCAAGCATAATTTACTTTTGGTTTTAAGCTTGTGTAAAAATGAAACCAACCATCATCCCAAGCATAGTTTACTTTTGGTTTTAAGCTTGTGTAAAAATGAAACCAACCATCATTTTGAGCAGAGTTCCCTTTATGTGTCAAGCTCGTTAAAAAATGAAACAGGTCACCATGAGCATAGTTCCCTTTCTATGTCAAGCTCATTGAAAAATGAAATAGGTTCCCATGAGCATAGTTTATTATTTGTTTCAAGCTCGTTAAAAAATGAAACCGACCCTCAAGCACAGTTTACTGTTGGTTTCAAGCTTGTGTAAAAATGAAATCAATCCCAAGCATAGTTTACTTTCAGTTTCAAGCTTGCGTAAAATTGAAACTACCTTCGAGCATAATTTCTTTCTGTTTTAAGCTCATTAAAAAATAAAAAGGACCCTTTCAAGCATTGTTATTATCTATTTCAAGCTTGTGTAAAAATGAAATAGATCTCCCTTCCATTTGTTCGAGTCTCTCGCTAGAGTTAGGATTTGAACCTTCATTTCATCTGCCTGGGTCACTTGGTCTTGGTTCTCCCTACCCCCCCTGGTGAACACATTCGGATTAGTAGCCAGGATTTTTGGGTAAGGAAGAAGAGTAGTTAGACGAAACGAAGCTTGGAAGACATGTTTAGCCGTTAGCAATCATGCTGGGGGCATTTACCAACCTTTGGTCATCATGTTGGGAGGGAGCTCATCAATGGGATTTAACCGTGAGCAGAGTTTACCTTTGGCTTCAAGCTCATTAAAAAATGAAACCAATAGTCTGAGCAAAGTTCTACTCCTGTGTCAAGCTCGTTAAAAAATGAAACATATACTTTAGGCGAGTTTCCCTTTGAGTCGAGTCTCCTCGTAGACTTAGTACCTGAACCTTCTTTTCACCCACCTATACTTTAGGTGAATGAAATGAAGCTTGGGGGCATGTCTTCAACCTCTGGAAGTTACGTTGAATTCAACTCGATCGCCTCTCCACACCACATTGGAGCTAAGTCACTTACTTCTATCAATCATGCTGGGGGGCATGTACCAACCTTTGGATTTCATGACGAGAAGAAGTTCACCGTTGGGAACATTTGCGAGCATACTTTCCTTTTTAGGTTTCGATCTCATTAAACCATGAAAATTATCCTGAGCATAGTTCATTTTCTGTTACAAGCTCGTTAAAAAATGAAGCAGACATCATGAGCATTCTTCCAGCCTATCTTCGAGCTCGTTAAAAACAGTAAGATGGTGTTTGAGCTTACTTTTCACTTTTTTCGTGCTCTGGTTAAAATATGAAAAGTGGTTTGAGCTTACTTTTTCCTTTTTCGTGCTTTGGATCCAAAAATGAAAAAGATTCCGAGTACTTTTGATACCATTGTCGTGCTCGTTAAAAATTGAGCAAAATGGTGTGTCTAACGAGTATAGGTTTATCACTTTATTCGGCCTCGCTAGACTATTTACGGAAAAGGAACTGTGCTGAGTTTACTTTTCCTTTGTCGTACTCGGTCATCAACCATGAAAAAGTTGTACATGGAGTCCTCTTTAAGCTCTTTTCAAACTCCCTAAATAGGAAAAGATTGCCAAGCGAACTTGATGCTTTCACGCTTGTAAAAGCATTTGAATGATCGTCTTTCTGGTGATAGTTTACCCCTTTTTCAGAACAGGAAGTACTATTTACGAAAAATGAATACTCTAGCCAATAATGACTAGAAGAGTCCTCTCCCGCATGGTTTTACCCTTTTTCAGGCGATGAGGCTAACTTTACGAAAAAGGACTGTTGGAGTCTTCTTTAGTTCTTTTCAGACTCTCTAAACATGAAAAACTGTCGAGTTTTCCTTCCTTGGACTTGTAAAATCAAACATTGAAGGACCCTTTTGGGATCGAACCCCTCCTTTCTCAGGTTCGTAAAACATGTGGGATTGGACTCGTCCAAAGGATGAGCTATACTAGGCATCTGTTATCCTCCTCAAGCTTGTTAAAAAACAAAGAGGTACTCATCAAACATGATGGGGATTGGGGAGGAATAAGTTAAGTTTCTTTTAGAAAGCTTCATGGCAGCTTGTGTCTCCCTTGAACATGGCACCTTTTTGCGTCTCGTCATACAGTTGGGTAATCTACTTATCTTTGAGTCATGCCAATTCTATGAGTTGTCCCGCTCCTTCAAATCATCTGAAGAATGCCTCAGTCATCGTTGCATTATGTCTTGGTCTCTGCCTCGTTGAGTCAATGCTGCCGAGTCATTATTGTCGTGCCATTCATGTTCAAGGGAAGTTTACCTTAGTCATACTCTACAATATTGTTAGCCTTTACATCCCTGTGTCAGTCCATACTCATCTGATTCATTACTTCATATCACTTTCCTATGTCGGTTTCGTGTCGATGATGTGGGATCCATTATGGCCCTCCTTCGATGAGTCTATTCCTGTCGATTTCAACTCATTATCCAGGAATTAGTCTTAGAAACCAACCTTAGTACCTTGGTACCTACATGCCTCAATGGCAGGTTTCCTCGTATTCGACAGTAGGTTTTCATCATTGACCTCTGATCAAATGATCTCGCGGATGTTCGACATCAACTCATCTATTGACATTTCGTCGAGATGTACTATGATACCTTGGGAGTCATTTTCATCATTGGTGATTTCCCTCGCACTTGTTAACGGTTTCAATCATTGACCGGTAATCAAGTGGTTTCTACCATGTTCGACTTCAACACCTTGTAATCGATTTGGGATCGAGTAGAAGACCCTGGATAGTTCTGAAGTCTTTTTAGCACATCTAGGTTGCGATGGAGATTTTTTGAGTAGGTTCCCACATATATATTATGTTGGTGACCTCATTGATGTACTGTCACATAGATCGACTCTTGTATTGGTCGTGGCTATGTCATTGTCTTTTCATGGATCTACGCTTGTAGTCTAGTAGCCATGATTTGTCTCCAGTCATTGTTAAGTCAGTATTATCATGGATCTGCAATGTATTGGTTGGTAGCCATGCTTTCAGTCAGTTGTTCTGAGCATGGGTATGCCCGCCTTGAGGTCGTTAGACATATTGCCGATATTTGCTTGCATCTCTTCTTCAACTCTCCTTTAGATATACTTGTAGACTTATTATTTGTAAATTGTTTCGGCCATCAGATTCCTTTTGACCTCACACTTTAGGGGGCATTTGTTATACCTCAAATTGCCACACAATGTGTAAGTGAGAATATACATGTTTCACCACCATGGAAAACATGATGTTTATGCCTCCTAAGGGTGTTAGGACCCTTCATTCTAATGTTGGTACCTTCCCTAGTCACACTTGGAAGAAAATCCAACAAGCAAGGGGTCGAAACCCACATTAACCACCTCCAAAAATTAAGTCTTTTGGAACTACCGCGCCTTGCATGTCTATGGGGGAGCGGTAGTGTCAAACTACCACGTTCTGCATGCCTATGGGGGAGTGGTACTACCACACTTTGCTTAGTTATAGGGGAGCGGTAGTTTTGGTTTAGGCTTATCCCTTTTATTTTGGATCTTGGATCTCATGGAGATTTTCTTGGGATGAGGTACCCCTTTGAATCCCATCTCACTTTCCCTCCTTGGCATGATTTAGATCTTTGATCCACATATTATTCACTTAGATCCATAATCTCCTCTTAGTGGTTGGCCTCCCAAATCCTACTTAAAGAGAGCCATCCATGAGCTAGGGGGAGTGATCTTGGAAACACTAAACCTATAATCCTATCAGTCTTGCAAGGGTGATGTTGGAGAGCTTGGAAGGAGGTGCTACTACTTTGGACATCAAGGTATAACATTGTAATCAACTTCTTTTGGCTTTCTTATCATTAATATAACTTAGCCTATTCCTCTCATTTTCATGTATTTAATGATGAATGCATGAAATTGTCTCTATTTATATAGTTAGATCTTTGTTTATACATATATTGCGTTGGATAAGGTGTTGTGTTTCCTTTGTGAACAAGTTCATAAGTCCATAATCAAAGGCTGGAGCTGTAGCAACTTAGGAGCAGCAGGACAACCATCAAAGTAAGGTATGCCATCTACTTGCTTTGTATTTCCATAGCTTGTTAGTTGATGTGTGAGCTAGATCTAGGAGGACTATAGTGTCTATTTTTTTCATCTCTGTCTTGGGTAGGCAACTAGGGGCCTTTTCTAATCCCAAGGGGATATCTACCTATCCGTAGGGAGATTTTCTTACAACAATGACACTATACTGTGCAGGCCAAATCATTGATCCACACTTGACTCAAGGCATCTTAGTGTCCCAACTTAGGATATCACCAAGGAGAAATTGTGAGTGCAATTGACTCCTGAAGTTAGCTATTGCATGTGGGAGGTGTTTCCAAGTCTTCTTGATTGGAACATTGGCCCCATTGCGATAAAACTAGCTCTTTGTTACCTCCACTAGTCGATTGATGAGTGGATACCATTATCACCATTAATTATGAATTTGGGAGGCCCAATTATGCTTGAGAGGAAGGACGTTAGGTCTTGTTAGGGAATTGACATTTATTTTATTTTTAACTACAATTTCACTAACTCGTAATAAAAGAACCTACATGTGGGAAATCATGCACTAAAACCGACTTTGCACATATCACTCACTGCTTGCACCATATTTTCATCTGTTGTGGTTAGCATATTTTTGCATTTGTTCAATTGAGTTTAAATTCCACTATCACTCTCATTTTCACACAAAGCCTTCACCATTGAGGAACAAAACAACATCCTGAGACATTCTCGTAGACTGCAAGGCCTATCCCCTCTCTCGAGGGGTGTTTTTACACCTTCCCCCCGTGGTACACGTGGAAGGTACTCTAGGCGGGGTCGTTCCTAGGCTACATTGATAGGATCATCTAGTCGAGGCCAAGCCTCGCCAGGCCCATTTTCTCCACTCGAGGAAACTATTAATTACACCACTTCTTCCCCCATCGGAATAAGTACCCCGCTGGATTCTCCCCTTAGATATCCCTCAGTTCCCTTTGACCCATCCTCTCTCGTAGGAGATCAACCGTTGTTTACAACACCACCCGGGTCTCCCCCTCGTGAAAACCATATCCCACACACAATGGTAGGACCAACTCTACCATTCATGGCTAGTTTAAATCTACCTAATTTGGCCAAACTGACCAATGATCCCATTACTCATGATCCGACATGGCCGGATATGCCGGACAAGCTTCCCTTCGAGATTCCCAAATTTGAAGGAAAGCAAGGAGACGATCCCACCAACCATGTCATGTCTTTCCACTTATGGTGTTCATCTAACAACATAATGGATGATCCCGTGAAGATTCACCTCTTCCAGTGTACACTCACCGGAACAAAAACAAAATGGTATGTAAACCTAACAAGTGAGACCCATTCCACATTTGCGACATTGGCCACCTCATTTCTCACATACTTTCAGCTACCGATCTGACATGACCTGGGCCTCGAAATTCTCACTGAGTTTCAGCAAAACACATCTACCCACATCGCGGACCACATCCATGAGTGGCGTAGGCGTTGCACATTATGTAAAATTGAAATACAACCTCCCTTTTTGTTGGATTGGTTTATCAAATCTATCCAACCCTCCATAGCCAAAGATGTTTCCACCTCCATGCCAAAAAGAGAGGAAGAGACCATTATGAAATAACAACATTTCGATCCCATGTATGCACAATACAACTACCTTTACACTATCCTCCCTGATGCCCCTCAACATCGGTCGTTGGTTCCTACACCTCCAGGATCTTCACATTGGGAGGATGGGCTTATCAAGGTCCATTTCCGATTTAGGAAAGACTCCTCCTACCACGTCGACACCATTCAATATGGTTCCACACTACCCATTCATGCCACCTGTGTCGGTACCCCCTACATCGGTACCAACCCCACTAGTTGGTCAATTACAGTATGGACCATATAGTCCTACTTACCCAAACGTTATCCAAGCGGCGACTGTTTCTACACCGCCAATGCAACAAGATGTTCCTACTTCCACCTCTTATGGAACACAAACTACATTTATCCCACCCTCGGGGTATAACCCATATTATCCTTTCCCATGCCCAACTGGCCAACAACCTTCCCCCGACATGGGGGTTAATCTAGTTCAACCTTTTTACGTTCAATAAACTCAATAATTTGAGCAATTGAACACTGCCAACCCTCAAAATCCGCAGACTCAGGGGAAGAAGAAAGGGAAGAACAAACAAAATCAGCAACCGGGGAAATCCCCCTCCCCAACAAAACCGGAATACAGGTAACCAAAATACAGGGACTAACAATACTCCCAAAAAAGGGAAGAATCCCACCCTAAGGACAAATTATTGTTGATCCATTTGCGGCGATTATGGCCATTACACACATCATTGTCCTGTCATCCCCGACTGCCAACAGTTAGTTGAGGCCAAGAAGAAGAGGGTGACGAATCCTCCCCAACCACAAACTGTCGTGTTACAACAACATTTTTCCAATCAAGGGGTAGTTACACAACATCAAGACCCTCTCCCACCCAACGATGGCTCTTTCCAAAATATCTACACGTTGGACATCAACCTTCAGACGTGAGCCAAGGTTTATGATGGGCCTTCCAACCCCCAAGTGGAAGACATTCCTATCCCCTCGGGCCCCCCTCTACAAATACCACGCCCAAATATCAAACAAATCCCACGGATTCTGAAAGTTCCACTTTGGCGTACCCCTAATAACCCTCACATGAAAGCCGCCCACAATTATAGTATTGTGGATGACTTGGCTCAATCCCCTGCGCCCATGTCCATGTTAGAAGTGTTATAGTCTTTCCCAACACATAGAAAGGCATTACTCAATGCACTTAGTTTCGTCGATCCATCCGACTCGCACCTTATGACCTTTGATCTCGACAAAGGTGATCCATGACTACCATCGTCAGTCACATTTCAAGTTCCAATTACTATAAAGAATGCCATGATCCATCGATATATCATCGACAAAGGCGCATCCACTTGCATCTTGTCTGCAAAATTATGGAAATGTTAGGGTCCCCTCGTCTATCGCTCTTCGTGCATATGATGGGATACCATCCCAACCAAGAGGATTGTACCAAAATGTCCCCATAGAGTTAGGGGCAAGATGGTTATGATCGATATTGAAGTAGTCGATGTTGAACTCGACTACAACATCCTCTTGGGGTGTAGTTACATGTATGCCATGAAGGCAGTAGCCTCCTCGGTATTATGTATCATGATGTTTCCCTTAAATGGGAAGGTAGTTACTCTCGACTAGCTTAACTACTATGACCCCAATACCACGATCAATCTTGACAATGTCCTACCGACTGTACTGGGCGATGATCAACCATATGTTGACATTGCCCCCAGCATGTACAAGGACTCCTATTTGTTAGGAGTATATTCGGGACCACCACCTAAGATCCCTACATCAACTGATGGCCTGATGTGCATAATTTTCATCACTGAAAATGGGGCCGCCTCCACCTCAACACCATCATCAGCACCACCACTAAGTCATGGAATTGAACAAATGTTGAGTCCGTCAGTCCCACCAATATTCCAAATCCCATTCTTATACCCTCCCACCGGGTATAAGGGACGTCAGTTATGGCTCAATTAACTCTACCTGGGATAACTTTGGGGATCCCGATATGGTACCTTACACCACCCTACCCAGAGATGGCTTCCAAACCCGTCGCCCATTACGACTTTGTCCTTTTTTCAGCTAGTACAACTGCAAGGCCCATAACACATTCAATTACGACAACCCAACCTATGACATCCACAACTAAACCAACATCGATCGTCGCTAAGACTGACAATGAGGGCACCAAACAACTAAAGTTGAAAGGTCCCCCATTACCTAACCCAACATCCAATCCAATAGAAACCACTAAGCCTAAAGAAGGGGGCATCAACCAACAAGAGTTAAAAGCACCAGTTATGATCAATACTCCTAATCAAATGGTCACACTGCCGTGTTATCTTTGCGGGCAACAAGGCCACGCAACAAACTTATGTTCTACTTTGCCGAAGCTAAGGAATTTTCTCAACACCCCTATTAGCATCACTCACACTCCACCAATGGTAAAAGGGGTCACATATCCCTCACCCACATCTAAGTCCAAAACATTGCATACAAATCATGCATGTTCCATATGCACTCAGTATGGACACTGCACACACCATTGCCCATAACTCCCTCGATATCAGGAAGCGTTGGCAACCATTCGTCTCACTCTAATGATGATCAAGGGACCACCCTCTTCAACCCATGAAGTATCATCTATGAATGTGGTCACCACATCTGCAGCGCTGTTAATCGCCCCTCCCATAGAATTCCCACCAGTCGCAGAAACTGTGGTGTAGCCTACAACGTCGTAAGATCCATCGAAACTTACGACAACGCTGCCACATGATGAATGCTTTTCTTATGGGAATTCCACCCATATGCTTCCTCCTAGCGCCATAGATTGTATAATGGATCAAATCAATACCCAGGAAGTCCAAGAACATTTCTGTCCATGGGTACCATGACCTTCCCGATTTAGTGGATAGACTACCCACTTCTCATTTCAGTGCCCCATTTTGTGCGTCGAACGACAAGCTCGTCTCGAATTAATGAGACTACAAGGCCAATTACAACCCCTCCATATAACCCCGCAAAGGTTACAAACCGAGGAAGTAATAAATACCTTACCAGATACCATTGATGTTGAATCTCCTTTAGCCGGTGTCCTCACTTGCAGTGATCCCTCGTCTTCCGACAAAGACGGGGACCACCTATAATCACTTCCAAATAATTAAAAATCAACAGGGGGTTTACCCCCGCAACACAAATAAGACATCTAACACAAACTGTTGATATTCTTATTTGTGTTAAAAATTTACTTTCTTTTCACATTATCTTGAATTAGAAAGTAAAATCCATCTATTCTTAAATGCAGATGGCCTCCCAGTCGAATGTCTACATAGGATATGAGGACGGTGCCAGTTGATGGTCCAAACATCTAGCGTCAGCTGCTTGGGATATATATTCCCCCTCCCATATACTCCACCACACTAGCGGAGGTTTGCTTGGGGGCACTTACAAACAACCAAGCAGAATACGATGCCGTAACAGGTCTGTTAAGTGATGCCCTACACTTGGGCATTCACCATCTATAAGTGCATCTCGACTCACAAATCGTCGTATCACAGTTAAATAATGTATTCCATGTTAGCAATTCACTCTTCTTCCAGAAGTTTCTGCGTGTGTGCCTTCTCATTAGACAGTTTGAAACCAATAATTTCACACATATATTGAGAAACGCCAATGTATTTGTTGATTTTGTCGCCAATGAGGTGTTGAATTGGCACCTGATACATAACCCAGCTGCATAGCCTTGCATACCAAAAATACATAAATACATCTATGTGTTACACCTACAACTACACATACATGTATATCACCATCATAAGTCCTATGTCGATAAACCATGCCCAAACAAATGTGCTAGTATCAAATACTATATATGCATCACATCAACATTTAGGCAACATAAAACAAAGTATAACATACATCACATACATAAAGAGACACATACATCATGTGCCATAAAAATGGTATATATATATATCATCATCATCATCATCAAAAAATGCGTGACATGTAAAAAAATGGCCCTCCTAGGGCATATACAAGATAACCTTATGGGGGATACATCAAATATAACCCGCCTCCCATAGGCTCATAAAAAATAGTATACAAGCTAGGGCTCAAATCCCTATACAAAAATCAAGCCACCCCGCAAGCTAGTCGATCCCGGGGTCCCAAAATGGCCAGGGGCCACACAGCCTCCCCTCATGCCAGCTCTGGTCCCTTCCAAAACCTCTGCCATGGAGGAGGGGCCGCACCTCTCATGCCACATGGCACACTACCGCTATCCTCCGCATGATCTACCTCCAAGCTAGCCCACACTCAGCTGGTAGGTGGAATGTGAGGGAAAAATCCTCATCCTCGAGGTATACAACACATCGTTCATCGACCCTAGCCGACAAAACACCAAACTGTCGCTCCAAGTACACAAAGACAACTGCCATATGGTCATTGGAAGCGGCCCCACCTGCAACATCTCCTCCGACACCTGCTCCTCTTGCCCCAACAACACCACCCTCAGTTGCACCAACTCCTCCAATGGCCTGCCCAACCCCCGTAGCAGGGTGGTCTCTCCTGGGCCGTGGTCGCTGAGGTGGCCTCACAGGACTTATATCTGCATCACAAAGGAGGAAACCATCATCAGTACCTGATAAACATGTATACCATAAATGTGCAAAAATGCAAGTATGTGCAAATATATATGCAAAATAGAACAAAACCATAAAAAACATACCTGTAGCGTCGAAACCCCCAGGAGGGCTAGACAACTCCATATCTCCCCGGTAGTCCATACCATTCCAGGGATACCGCTCCATCTGGCCAATACGACCCTCCCATATATCCAACACCTAGGGCGTATAGTAATCCCCGATAGGCCCTCCACCACTACGAGGCATAATCTGCCCCTAGTACGTCATCTAAGTCTCCCTCCCTGTTAGCGTCGAAACCCCCAGGAGGGCTAGGAAACTCCATATCTCCCTGGTAGTCCATACCATTCCAGGGATACCGCTCCATCTGGCCAATACGACCCTCCCATACATCCAACACCTAGGGCGTATAGTAATCCCCCATAGGCCTGCCACCACTACGAGGCATAATCTGCCCCTAGTACCTCATCTAAGTCTCCCCCTCAGTGGAACTACGACATGTGGCCTCATCGAAGGATAATGCTTGAAAAAATAAGCGCACAAAACACTACCATAGAAGAAGGTGGTACGAGCCCCACCCCAATGCAGTTCCGACATCTTTCGGATCATTGACTGCAATAGCAATGAACCCCACGCTACCTGTTAACCCACCAAGACTCTCTTGACCAGCTGGAGCTGACCTCCCGTAACCCGGTTGGGGGACTTCACCCCCAGTACTCGCACCATGACTGTCGCTATAGCCTAAACTATAAGATCCCTCAAAAGGCTCATCAAAATTGCACCAGAGTTGACAGCACTCTGGTCACCATCACAAAAACAATCCATTAGAGTGTGGATCGTCTCTCCCACCATGTATGGAGGGAAGGGCTCTCTCACCCCCTGGTGAGTCAACCTTGTCAAAAAGTATATATCATGAGTGGTGATACTCAGGTCCTCCTCTCTAACTCGAAAAACCCTCGGCCTGGGACACACATGTCAAGCAACCTCCACAGTAGGCAATCTGATGATCGCATCAAGGGGTACTTGAAGAACTTCAAGACCCCCGCATCGCATAAAGTTTGTGTCACCGACAGGTTTTCCAGCACCAAGTCACAGAGAGCATCATACTCTCTCTCCATCCACTCAATAAATCCCACATGAGCCATGAGTAATAACCAATAACCTACACAAGGACAATGCCCAACCATTAAACATGTAAAATCGTAAAAATATATCAGCGCGACCTACGCTAAGAAGGTCGGCGTATACCGTGACTATCACAAAGATATCCATGCGTCGCACGAATGAACCACCATTCAGACGCGCAAAACCAACGCATGGGATATATACGATTTGGTTGTGCTGATAGCTTGGCTAATCAAGGCTCAGTCACGCTAAACCAATGCACATCCGAAGCATTATTGTACTGCACTACATGCGGTATAGTACATTTTACCCGTGCTATTGAGGTGCGCTACACCTCACGCGATTTTTGAAAAATCTCGCGCTATGTAGTGTGTGATTTTCTGAAACTCTCACGCTACCGTGCGGGATTTTGAGAAAATCCTTCGTGATAGCCCCAAAATCCCTAAAACACGTCGCCTAGCCACCCAGGGGACCCCTAACCCTAATTCTACCTGGACAAAATCAAAGAGTATAAGGTTAAGGCATACCTGAATCTCACACCTCGTCGAAAGGTGTCCTGGATCTCCCAGAATCACTCAAAATGTGCTCTAGGAGGTCGTCGACAAGAGGCACAAATGATTTCAAAAAGTGGGCTCCACCCCTATTTATAGTCATTTGACCCAAACTTCCAACTAACGCCATAAACAAACCGTAACTCCATTTCATAAACCGTTCACACCACCGCGATTAGTACTCCGCCTTCTTCGACATGAAGCAAACCACTCCAGATTCCCACTAGTTTCATTAGGACACTATTTTACTTTGGTACCCCACAGGTACGCCTTGTTTCTCTATATAATTTATGCATTGTCAATACCTTGGTCATGTTCTTCACTACACTTAGGTATGTGCACCGTATGTGCAGGATATCGACTAAGACAAGTCCGCCAATCTTGTTTTTATAAGAACAAGTCTTCATGCTTCATCAAAAGGCGCAAAATCCCCCACCACATGTATCATTTTGAAACTGACATATAGACACTATTTACCCTTCGTTTATAGTGCATCTACCAGTACTCCCGCTGATAACCATAGGGTTCTCATTCCCCATCTTGATGTGCCATTGACATCATTACTGATAATAGCATGTTCCCCCATGGGTGTGTGCACCATTTCCATCCCAGTCATCAATTGAAACCCATGATGTCGATCCCCCCACAAGTCCGAGGAATCCAACCAAGCTTGAAAAGATCCTCCTTTAGAGTAGAATTTTATAATTGCACATTTACTCCACCAAGTAAACTTCGTCAGATTCCTTGGCACATGATACCAGAATGATTCACAAAGACCACTCATACCTCCATGAGCACTTTATCCTCAGCAATCTTCTTCATATCAACACCCCCGTGAAGACACTAATGAGGTCCCCACCCTCATAAGCAACCAATTCTATTTTAGTTATCCCACAGGCATATACTACATAGCATTGATTCATGGGGCACTCGTCTTCACGTTTGCAACCTAACCCCCACTTCATCATTGGAAAGTGTCCCCCAATCCACTCAAACCCGTGGGGACTCTGCCCATCATCAAATTGTTCCCCCAACACACCCAAAAATGTGGGGACCCCACTAATATTCTTTATGTACAAACAAGTTCCCTCGTCACCTCACATTGGAGGATGACTATATTATTTTGGCAGCAACCCATGGTCGCCTTTGATCAATGTAGTTGAGTATCCATATGTTCAACAATATTTGTTTTTCCAGTTACCATCACCCATCATTTTGCGTCTCCACCAAAACCCTTTCACTTGCGGTTTGTCTCTGTCTGTTTCAACCTGCTCCGTTTCGAAAGGAAATCTATCGTCCCCTCTCCCCATGTTTACATTGATCAAAGGAATTTATGAGCCCCACACTTATCAATAGTCTTGTGTCAAGTCTGTCTGTCCACCAGTTGGTTACAATATGATCTTGGTTCTTAGGATAATGTACTTCAACTCTCATCGATGCCAAAACACTACATTCCGAGAGTTGCAGTAGTTGCAGTTGTACCTTGGGATCCCTTTCAATCACTATAAGGTATCACCTCAAACTTAGTAGGGTGAGTCACTACTACTCCCTAACTAAGTGGTTTCCCCTATGCTCGACGTTAACACATCATCCCATCAGGGGGGGACATACTTTTCAAGGTAGCAGTGCTCACTTTTGGAAATCATAGTAGCAGTCTATTTGGTATAGTGAGGCTCTCATGCAGATTCACATACTAGTTTGGTCCCCCACCCTCGTGGGCTTATCATGGTCACTAGCAGTTTCGCTTCTTCATCACTCTACAACAATTCCTGGGTCATTTACTCAAACATGGATTGAATCCGCCTTCATCCATGTCCCACCAGTATAGTAGAGTTGACCCCTTGGTCCTCTCTCATTGTAATAACTTTGACAACATTTCACGAGCATGGGTATGCCCACCTCGTTTGTATAAAAACTATTCTTTACTAAATCTCCAACAGTTGTCACCAACAATATTCCCCCATGGGAGAACCCTATTTGTCCACATATGCTTTGTCCTATAGAACAAGAGAGAAACAACAGAAAACATGATGCATTATCGACTCTACAACACCCTCCGAACCTCATACATTAGGGGCATCTGTTAACGCCTAAAAGTCGCACACATGAGACATTTCGACGATTCTTCCAGTAAGACATCATCAACATAAATAATGCATCTCACCACAGGCATCCTCAATAGATCCAAAATATAGCATGAGTCCATAAGTGCCAAAAAGCAGTCAAAAGAAAGGGTAGCATAGGTAATACTCTATTAACCCGTGCTATAGCGCAGGTTACCTGAACAATGCCCACGCTACACCCGCGCAACTTTTCCTTCGATAGCTGCTCTATTGTCAAAACGGAGGGACCACTAACTCTCAACGGCGCATTGAAGGCTCAATCCTCTCTAAGGATCCAAATTTGGCTCCTCACACACTTGGTGGCATTTATTATCCCCCCTTGTGTACCTTGGAACTAGTTCATGGAGAAGATGAGTTCACATTTGGATCTAGTTGTTTGTTGGACACCTCTTGGCCTATAAAAGGAAGCCATTGGCATGCATTTGGTAGAGAGAAATCAAGAGCAAGGTTATGCTACTGGATTTGAGTTGGAGCTTCCTCATAGCCCACCACTTCCTATCATTGTGAGCATTCCCAAGCTCCCTTGTCACCTTCCTTCAAGGGGAAAGAGTTTCTCTCCATTGTTCTACCATCTACCTAGCATTTTGTTTGGACAAGAAGGGCCTCCCTAAGGGATATTGTTGGATTACCTTGAAGCCCACACCTCCTAGGTGTTGTATAGCTATACCATTGGGCAATGAAAAAGTGGTTTAGCATATCTTGGATTATTATTGGAGTTTGCATTCTCCCCCCATCTCTTTTATTTTGTTTTTTATCAATATTTCTTTGTTTGCATGTGAATTACACTAACAATATATTGCAGGATCACTTGGAGGATTACCAACCACACACAGGGGATCCAAGTACCGAGGATTTGTTGCAACCTACAAGGCTTAGCCCCTTACCAAGTGGAAGAGTGCACTTGTGCAATTTTTTCCACAACAAACGCTCTATGTACACTTCTTCGTCAATTATCCCATTGAAGAAAGTTGTCTTCACATCCATCTGATGTATCCTCCATCCCATCATGGAGACTAGAGACATCACTACTCTAATGGAAGTGTACCTGGAGACTGGACAAAAATCCTCCTCATAGTCCACTCCCTCTTTCTAGTTGAACCCTCCCACCACAAACCTTGCATTGTACTTCTCTATGCTACCATATATCGCATGCTCGATCTTGTAGAGCGGCAAAGCCATCTAGAAGTCACTATTGATTTCTCCTCCGATCTAGGAGCAATGTCCCAAACATCATTCTTTATGATGGAGGTGTACTCCACCATGGAATCCCTCCAAACTTGTTGGTTTGTTGCGTATTGAAAATTGGAAGTCTCATAATGTATGATATTGCTCATCAACGCCATTTAGTTTGGAAAGTTCTTCGGAGGTATGCTCTCACTGATTATGTAATACCCCCATTTTGACCCTAGATCTTATTGGATTGATATGTAAATATTGTAAATATGTAATGTATGATTCCTAGTGTGGAGCTCAAAACTAAGGCCCTGCTAGTGAATGCCTGGAATTATAAAGGTAGGTATTCTTATATTTTGTGGACATGTGCTAGTTGGCCATGGAAAATGTAACAACATGTAAATATTTATAATACAAATAAAATGTCTAAGAGATGGTTATGGAAGCAACAAAAATGAGGGGGTTGTGTGTATCCAATAAGGAGAGGTAAGGGGTTGTGGGTTCAAATCCTTTGTTTCCAAGTGTCATCCTGAGAACCCATGAGCCGTAGATGGTAAGAAACTACCTAAGTGGACTTCCATGCTGATATTTATTTCTGTTGTAAGAAGGCAGCTGAGAAATCAGCTCATGAATTTAATGGAGCATGGGCATAACCCAGAAATTCATATGGTTGAGTATGGGCTCAGTTTTTGGTACCCAGAAGTCAATCTTCCTCATGAAAATTTGTTTCCTTTCATTCCCATCCCATTGTTTTGCAACCAGACACCAAGTCTGAGCAAGCTATGCATTCTCAACAAGAGAAATAACATAAATCGTAACCTGAGAAAAAGCCATGTTTTAAAGTGTCATAAACACCCAGAAACTCGTGTTGGTTGTGAAATCCAGTGGGGGGATCCATAGACCTGAACCCTGGGGCGAATTTGAGAGTGTCAGAAGCTTGAAAATCCATGGGAGAACCCGAATTTGGGAGCCTGGAAGTTGAATTTCGTGGCTACAAATCAGTGTTGCCAGGAATCAGAAAATCAAAGAGAGAATTGAAGTCTGGGAGGTATTAGAGGATGGAATGGCTTCGTAAACCCAGTGTAGGTAGAAATATCTGAAGGTTTAGTAGCTTGGACCTTTCTATGCCCACCCTGAATAGCACTAGAGGGAAGGGATTCCAGAGGGACTATGTAGTAGAGAAGGGTACCTTCCTTGTATTGGGTGTGGTAGCTATTGTGGGTGTCAAGGTTGGTTGAGACTAATTGAGATGCATGTAGCTCTGTAGTTCAACGCACTAGCTTAGCATTCACATCCTTTACCTCTTTGTATGCTTGTAAACCCCGCTGTGTGTTGGCTTAACATGAGAATGTGTTCCCATGGTTGTGAGTTAGCCTATGTAGTTCCTCCTTAGTGGATACATAGCCCAACTCGGGGGTGGTCTCTTAGTAGAGAGATAAAGTGCTGGACAAAGTGCCTATGGCTGGGTGGAACGTTGCTCTTTCATAGCCAATTGCTTGGACAACTTCAATTAAAGATAAGTTTTTACCTGTTGATTTATTGTTGTGTTGAATATGCACGAATCATTATTATTATTATGCTTGTGATGATTATGCTAGTATATGCATGTTGTGTGTGTGCGTGGAGCAATTTATTTTCCACTGTGTATTTTTAATATGCATCTGCACACACATTTAAATTTTTATGAATTTTGTAATATGGTCGTGGGGGCGAAAATTAGAGCCCCATAATTAGTTCATGTCCCCTCCGTTGGTCGTATTTTTGGGTGGGGATGTGACAGATTAAACTACTAGGAGCCTCAACATGATCCTAAGCATCCTTCAATCTCTACATGAACCATTGAGGTCTCCTGATAGAACTGGTAGGAGCTAGTGGCTCCTCCTCTACATCTAAAAGTTGTTGCCCCAAACTATAATTCATGGATGACCCTCGATCAACCTTTGGAGCTTCCTGCTCCTCATCCTCTATTACTATAATATGCTCATGTGACTTCCTCGATGCAAAGTCTTCCTCAAAATTTACATCCCTGCTTACAATTGTCCTTCTCTCCCCTAGAATATAGATCTTGTATCATTTTGAAGTCTCACTATAACCAACAAACAAACCCTTTCTGCTAGAGGGCTCCAACTTGGTCCTCTTCTTGATTGGTACATGGATGCAAACTAGACAACCAAATTTGCAGAGATGACTCACCTCTAGCTTCACACCAATGAATGAGTTATCTAGTGTCTTTTCCCCTAAAATCCTACAAGGACACATGTTATGTATGTGATTGTTGCATTCCATGCTTCTTCCTATAGAAACATCAAAAGATCCTGGTCATGTATCATGGCCTTATAAACCCCTATGATGGATCAATTCTTCCGCTTTACAACTCGGTTCTATTGTGGGTCATATGGAACAGTGAATTCACTCTTGATTCCTACATCCTTGTAGAATCCTCAAAAGCATTGGAGGTATACTCACTCCCATTGTCCAATCTCAAAACTATGATATTCTTCCTTATCTAGTTATCCACTAGAGCTTTGAACTTATGAAACTGCTAAAGGCCTCATACTTCATCTTTAGGAAGTAGATCCATGTTTTGCAAGATAATTCATCAATGAAGGAAACATAGTACATGCTTCCTATTATTGATGCTACCGACATTGGTCCACACACATCTGTATTTACTAGATATAGGATCCCCTTCGACCCATGCTCACTACTTGGGAAAGTAACCTTGTCATGCTTGCCAAGCATGCAACCTCTACATATGCCCTATTTCTCAATGTTGAACTCTAGAATACTTGTGACGATCTCCCTCTCCCTCATAATAGACAACGCTAGGTGATGTAGGTGCCCCATCCTCTTATGCCATAACTGTTACAAGTTATTTGTGTTATACACTAGGGCTCAAACAAGTTCACCCCGTAACCTATAAAAATTGCCTTCCCTAGCCTTAATCACTTGAGTTGATCCTAGGATAGACTCCTTTGTACTATTAGGACTTGTTGGTTCTTGAACTCTAATACATAGCCCTTATCTTCCATGACCAAAAATAAAATCAAATTCTTCCCGAGACTCTAAGCAATTAACACATCATCAAAGTCTAAAGAATTACCTAACTGGAGTTGGAAAGGAATGGTACCAACTCCTACTACTGGATACTTGGAATCATCACCAAGCTCGACCTGAACTCTAGAGATGTGCTCTGTTAGACTTGAAAATACTTTTAATGTTGATGTCATAGGCATCGATGCTCCACTGTCCACACACCATGCGTTCTTCAAAACTATGTTGGTTTAAAGGAAAGATACCATCAAGAAATCCTTCTCGAATTTGGAGCCAAGCTCATTCATATGAGTTTCAACTGAGGCTGCTACCTAATTCCATGGTTGCTTCCCTTTACCCTTCCTCTTCTCTAGATACTGTGATGCATAATGGTCATTCTTATGACATATGAAGCACTTGATTTTACTCGAGTCCTTCACTGTTTGTGAGGCTAACTCCTCACTCTTTATCTTACCCTTGATGGGTCCTTTACCTTTTCCCTTCTTTATTTGACCAATTAGGTCACGGCCACTGTCACCTCCCTACTTGTTGACCTTGGAATCCATTAGATTTTCCTCCTAAATATATTCATCCCACAGTATTTCGAAGAGGCAAGGTTTTCCCAAGCACAGGTACCCTGTACAAATGTTCCCATTGAGGTGGGAACCCATTTAGTGCCCTATTGAGCATCTCTTTATCTTCAACCTTATCCCTAACTACTGCAAGTTAGTCACGAATCTATGTGACCTTTATTAGGTAATTCGTGACGGTGTCTAATCTAGTCATGATCTCAACATATATGAGTCTATTATGCAATATTATCTTCCTGCTAATGTTCTCACTCTAGTAAAGGCTAACCAGAACATCAAACATCTCCTTCGATGTCTTCTACTCAGATATACGAGGAATCAAATGATCCTTTACAGCATCCATGATCATCTTCTTGGCCTTCACTTCTTTTTTCTGGTCAGCTACCAAAAGCTATGGATTTGTTGGAAAAGTTATTCCATCCTTTACCATATCTTAAAGATCATTCTATTCTAATAAAAGGGTTACCCTAGCTTTCCATGATAGGAATTCAAGGCACATTCTAATATATCCTCAAACCTAAGGCTCATTGATGCCATCTCTGATATGCACACCAATTCCTACTCTTTTAATCCTCTCAATCAAAGTAGCTTTGATACCATGTAGAATTTTCTAACCTTGGGCCAATGCCATCCTTATGTTCTCAAATATATAAACAATTATTTAATTTGCATAATTTAAATTCTTATATTCACACATATAGTTGGAAAATGACCAGTGGAATCATAATCATAGTACATAGATAATTAATTCCTTCAATAATATTTTCATAAATAGATCAAATCTTACAAGCTAGGAAAGCTATAGAACTTCCAAAACTAGCAGTTTTACAGTACACTCAAAATTAGCAAAATCTACCCACTTACTAAGGAAATCCGCCTTTCAAAACCGAGAAAACAATCCACTAGTTGCTGCCATGTAGGCCTTCCATATAGTTGAATGGACCTGCACAATGCCCTTTTCCTAGTTACTAAATTGGCTCCTCTATGGAGCTCTAAATCTACTCGACCAAACTGTCTTTGAGTGAACTAATGAATGTGCCTTAACCCTCTACCTTGAATTTCCTTTATAGTTTAGTTGAAACCTTAATCTACCAAAACCCTAATCTCTTGGTGATATGTACGGTTGAGATTAGTCTTAATCAATAATGTATTTAAAATACACTTTATTACACTCAACAACTAAATATAAGGCTTTCACTTTATTAATAAAGTGAATTACAAAATATATTTGACTTGGATGACTTCCAGTACATTTGACACTAAACCTGTGTGGAAGTTCCTGTTCAAGCTACAAACATCAAAAACTATGGAAAAGGTTGTATAAATCCTGATAATCAACTCATTCATACATGAAGCTTCTACACATCTTGCAAATTGTTTATGTTTCTACTACTTACCCTGGCCCTTCTTCTCAAGCCACTAAGAGGCATAGTGGCCATGGTTGTTGCATTTGAAACACTCGATATGGCTCAAATCCTTATTTGGTGGTTAGAATACCCTTAGTCTTCCTTCTTCTTCTAACCCTTCTTGGATCCTACTTTCTTTCATCATTTCCTCACCTTCTCCATGAGGACTAGGTTTGGTACATTGTCATAGCTATTTGAAATTGTCTCTAATCTCATCTCCTCCCCGATAAAGGCATCCCACAAAGTTTCAAATGAAGGTAGATTCACACAAGCACATAAACACTATACAAATGATTCCAAGATGGACCGAATCCATTCAAACTAATCCAAACTAGCTCATTATCTTCTACCTTGTCGCTAACTACAATTAGTCGATCTCTCAACTGTGTGATCTTCATCAAATAGCTAGCTACTATATCGGTCTTGCTCATGCGAGTACTATTTTGTTTGTTCTTCAAGAGCATTCCCTTTACATGTTCTCACTTTTGTACAAGGTGACCAAGGTAGTATGCATTTCCCTGGTCATATTCTTCTCTGCAATGTGAACGTTAGATGATACTTCACCAAATCAAGAATGGTTTGTTTCAATTTGACCGATTTCCTATTGTGCTCAACTAAATCCTTGAGATCTAAAGGAGGTACAACCTCCTTCTCCACAAGGTACCACAGTTCAACCGCTACAAGGAAAAGACCATGTAGCAGAGTTATAATGGAGGTTTTTAGTGTTGAAAGAGTAAAAAAGACCTCCTCTACAACCTCTGCCAATAGTACCAAATGGTTTGGTAGAGTTTTTTTTGAAAATTTATTATAACTAAAAAAAACTTGGTGGCTGGAGGCTTTAGCATAGGACTTTTTTCAATGCACTTTATTGAATTGAATGCACTAGTGCGTACAAAGTTAAAAGGCACCGGTGTGTACACAATTAAAAAGAATCGGTGTATTTTAATATAAACATGCACCAGTGCGAACAACTATCTTAATGGCACCGATGCTCTATAAATTTATGTGCATCGATGCTTATGTCCTTTTATAACGCACTAGTGTTAACAAGGAAGGAAAACACATTGGTGAAGTTGACTGGGACATTGACGTTTGTTGCATTTTTACATTACGATGTAGTTACAATATATTGTCTCCCTAGTGCATTGTTATATTGAAAGCACCGATTCGTACAAATAATAAATATGCACTGGGGAATATAACTACCACTTTGTTGCACCATTGCAATGGTATTTTAGAAACATCGGTGCTTACATTTAATTAATAACTACACTGGTGCCACTTTTACTTAAACACATTGGTGTGATGAAAAATATTAAAAGCACTGGTAATCATTTTCTCGTTGGCGACCAGTGACCGATGACTATTATAAAAATAACAATGCACTGATATATTTATATTTCTATTCCATTATTCATCAGAAAATGAAATAATTTTTATAATAGTATTCATATAATAGTATTCATATGATGTTTGGATTAATTTGTTATATCATCAGATTTCTCATATGCTCATTATAATATTTAATCATCCATATGTTTAATAATCGATGTAACGTTTCACAACGACATTGGACAATGCAATAGAATAAGAAACTTATTTTATTATATATGAATAAGAGGCCCTTTGTCATAAGTGCACTGATGGTGATAATATTCAAAAATGCATATATAAATATTTGCTATCAGACATAGCGGATATTTTCTTTTGTGATTTTTTTGCGGATATTTAGAATCGATGCGTATGTGTTTGTTATGCACTGGTGCATGTATTGGTTTAAGACGCACTAGTGGGATACATTTATTAAAGCGCTCTGAATGCGTTAAAAAGCCATATGATTGTATATTTGAACTTAAAATGGTAGATTTATCTCAAATGCTCTTTTAGGATATAACCACATCAATTACCATACTTCATAGTATACATATGTTGCTTAAATTCGCCATATTCTTAAAAAATGATTTCAAAACTATATTGAAAGTTAGATTGTGATATGGTTCCCAAAATTTATTTTAGGAATGTAGACATGTATTGATTGTTGATTTGGATCAAATACAGGGATACAAAATTATAATATCAAATGGCCAATTCTTCAAATTCTAGCTTATTCCATATTGTTCAAAGTTCATTAAGTCCTCCCTCTCCATCACTAGTACGTTTAGATTTTATTTATATTTTGA
Organism: Larix kaempferi; assembly: GCA_027924585.1. Classification (NCBI taxonomy): domain Eukaryota; kingdom Viridiplantae; phylum Streptophyta; class Pinopsida; order Pinales; family Pinaceae; genus Larix; species Larix kaempferi. The sequence goes on along the minus strand of BSBM01001409.1, from coordinate 1,222,485 downwards.
TTATCTAATTGAATTTATGTTATTTATCCATGTGAATATGAATAACAATGCATTCAATTTTGCAGGGTCCTAATTTAGGATCTACTTCAAAGGATATTCCACCAGTTGAAAAACACTGCAAGCTCTTATCAGGAGCAAGATACCGCAAGCAGTTGGTCGATGAAAATTGATAGCCTCTTTACCTCGCCAACTGAAACATGCCATCTTCCAGCCACAATATTGGGTCATCGATGGAAGGATCTCTTTTATGACACCCCAGTAGTATGTGGTTGTTCAAAATGTCAAGGGTTGAAGGAGAACCATTGGCGTGTCACACTCACCCATTATATTAATGATCAACTACCCAACGTTGATGGTCTAATACCTCGTACTGCAATAAAAATCCAATAGGTGATATAGAAAAGACACGCAGGAACACTTCCTTATGCTCATTTTTTGAAAAGTTGAAAGCCAAAACAACTATGTTTCATCATAAATTGACCAACCCCTCTGTTTCTATTCAGTCAACTGAAATTTATAGAGATCCAAAGTATGATATCAATACCACCCAAGACATCTCTACTAGGAGATATGGAAAGTTATATGAGTTGAGAGAAAAAATGTCCAAATACACACCAAGTTCGGTCCAATTGTTGGAGGGTAGCGATGAATTCTCTCTTCATGTGCATTTGCAAAGTAAATACCAAACTTGTTACAACCATGCTTTGTATGGCACTTGGTCATCTTCTCTACCTATGTCTGATGTTGGAACCAAATTCTCCTTTTGTGGTAATAATTTTATGATTTCCAAGTCTAAGATAGATGCTGCAAATCTTGGTTTTTTTTATCATTTCACATGTACTCGTTCCTCCCAAACATTCAGTAGCACTTATGCTATTTTGCGGTCCACTTTCATGTCGTTTCGATTACTTGTATATTGTTAAATACAAATATAGCATTTCCATGTATAAAATGTGCATGAATTGTTATGCTTCCAGAAAATTTAACAAGAAGAACATGTTATATATCGATGCTCATCCACGCACTCATGGGAACATTAATGCAAGGTTCATAAATAGTTCTAGGTGCTCTTTCTTTTCTGCAAATTGTTCATTTGAGGAACACTCATGTGACTAGGAGTTCTTTATGAAAAGGAAAGCAATTTGATTTTATGTTGTGCATGCAATACGTAGTTTGTCTCCCAGTGACAAGTTGTTAATAAACTATAACTTTCGTAGACAACCAATTGCTCATCAAAGACACCTTGCATTGGGATTACCTTTAGACATCCCCTTGGGGCGTAAGACAACAAGATTTGATTAATTGTTTATTTTAATGGGATTGATGTAAATATATTGATCGATTTGATTTTGTTTTTAATAAAATGCTTGTGGTTGGACATTTACTATTGAAAAAAATTGCCATGCTTCTATAATAATTGTTTGGTATAATGTTTGAACAAACCAATTGCATTGTGCTTACTAATGTCATCGATATAATGGTCAATATTTTTGAAATCAGGATTTTGATGATGAGAAACATTTCTACCATCTTCTGCTACACCCCACTACAATTTCAAATCGAGAGAAGGTTGCAAAAAGAGCTCAACTCAGAGAGGAAGCATACCAAGCATGGTTGAATCAACCACCTATTCGATTCCCACTACATCTAGATTCACCAAATGTGAATGTCTATAGTAACACTAGTTCTTCACATGTTGGCAATGAAGGCAATGAAATAGAGGATGGTATGAATGATTTATTACATGATACAAGTGAAATGGATGCAATGTTGTTAGATGCATTCTGAGATGATGAACTAGTAGATGATGCTCATATAACTGATACCTTCTTCAAAATCCTGAAATCTGCTTCCACCACCCCCCTCTTTGGACCTAGATGGTCAAACTCTACCCATCTAGGGACACAAATGTTACTATACAACTTGAAATAAATGTATGGTGTGTCAAAAGCATGTTTCTTGATACTTTTGAGGTTACTAACCATCATGTCCCTTATATTTTGAGGATTTTGATCACACAATCAACATTGAAAATGGTCAATTTTATGAACGTTAAATGACATTGTACATTTATTTTCCCTACTAACTACGGTTTATTCAAAGATAAGGTACTTCCGAAAGATAATGTCTTTCCCGACAACTACAAATAGGCAAATAAAATGATGGGTGCTGAGTACATATCATATCATGTGTGTTCGAATGATTGTATTATATATAGAGACAAATATGTAGAAAAAGAGATATGTCCAAAATGTGGGCATGATAGGTACCATAAATAAAAAAACAAGGGTGAAGCACATGGTCCTCCTCATAAGATATTGAGGCACATGCCTATAACCCCAATGATTCAAAGGCTCTTTCATTGCAAAGAATTGGCTATGTTACAGGGATATCATGCCTCACATAGAAGTGAGTTAGGAGTTATGTGAATCTCAACAGATTCAATAGCCATGAAGCATATAGAAGATACATGGCACGATAAATTCAAGGATGAAGTACAAAGCCTTAACCATGGATGGAATTAACCCATATTCCCTCCAAAACACCAACTATTATGTTTGGCTTGTAGTAGTGATCAATAACAATATCCCCCCATGGTTTCCCGTGAAGAATGAACATCTTATGCTGGCTCTTATAGTCCTTGGTAGAAGACAAATGAAGAACATGAATGTTTACCTACAACCATTGATTGATGAATTGAATGAATTATGGGAAGGGATACAAGTATATGATGTATCAAGACCCATCCCAACGGAGAGGAATTTTACGTTGTATGGCATATGTGCATACACCGCACATGATTATCCAGGATTAGGAGTTTGCTCTGGTAAACATGTTGATTGATTTGTTTATATTCATAACAACATTTTTTGGCATGGTTAACTCGGTGTGACTGTCTTTATCTTCAACACTAGTGTGTTATGTATACAATAACATCGCAGGTCTTGTAACAAAAGGGTAACATGGATGTAAATGTTGTGTACCTTCTATGAAGGCTAGGTGGTCCATCCACCTATGAAGACAATGTATGACTGCTCAGGGCATTCCTCAACAACATATATGAGTCTAGAAATGCCATGGAGCTGGGTTGTAGTTAGATGGAGTGCAACTTGTGCTATGAATGTGTCTTTCAGCCATCGTACAGAGCAAGAGGATGACACGTGACACCCTACGCGGGTAGTTGAGCTATGTATTATTAAAAAAAATATAGTTTAAAAATTTGAGTTTACTTTTAAGAAACTGAGTATTATTTCATGCATATGTTAGTAAACATTGAAACCATAAAAACAATGTCTCATTATTTCAAAACTAATGAATATATGAAAAGAATATTAAGTCCTCATTGGAATGCTATTTATGATGCTTGGAAACAAATGAAAACCTAAAAGCCTCTTCCATTTGGAAAATAGATTCATTTTTCCAATGATGTAAGCTCAAATACTTATGAATGGAAGAAAAAATAGGTTTGTTGTTTTTCACTGAAATGTGTTCATTTACCTAAAATTTACAAAAATAATAATTTGGTGGATACTACGATTTTGAAAGAAAAATTTGTTTATTTATTATTGTTTTTCTTTCATATAGTTAGTGTTTAATTTTTTTAAATCGTAAAGAGTTGGAAATATAATATTTTATTTTCATAATTTTTTAATGAAGGGTTTACTTAATTCACACTTCTCAATAGAAGTACAATTATTTATATAACCCTCCATCGTTGTTGAATAGATGCCCTTCAAATTGAAATTAAGACCAGCCCTTAAAATTTGATCACTAATTTCTCTCTCTCTCTCTCTCTCTCTCTCTCTATATATATATATATATATCTATCTATCTATATATATATATATATATATATATATATATATATATATATATATATATATATATATATATATATATATAATAGAAACATGTAAGCGGCTTTTATATAAAATTTGAAACAGAGTTTACAAAATAGATGCAATTGGGCTGCTCTCTGATAAGTAGAAGAGCCAAGCCTGCAAGTTTGGATTCAGTTGTGCGAATTTGCTCATAAAAGGATCCTATTCTAGGAAGCTTGAAGCTCCTTACAAACTGACCTAGAAGAAAGACAAAAGTGCAAAGCATTGTTTGTTCTGATACTAAAACACAGGAGAGAACTTGTAGAAGACTAAAAACCTATACATTTGCTCATTTAAAACTCTAAGACCGAGCAACGAATTACGGGTGATTGGGATCCATGTTTCCTTTGAGCTATGCGGCGATGTTGTCGACGTCTGCACTCATTTTGTCAAGCTTGGCTGCCACCACCTTGGCTGTGCCATGGATTGCCAAAATCCTTGCATCCAAATTTTCGAGCTTTGCCTCCACCAGAATGGCTACCTGCCCTGTGATTTTTGCACTGAGGCTGCGAACCTCAACATTTGTTGCATTCACCAAAGAAAAGAGATGAGTGAACGCCTGTTTCAATTCATAATTTTCATTACTGACAGTTTGAATCCAAGCCTCCATGTCTTTCAGATATGTCTGAAACGCAGTCGATAGATTGTCAAACTCCAATTCGTCAGTTGTCGAACTGAGCCCTTGTCCAAGAAATTATGATTTTCCTTGGTTCTGTGCAGAGGGATGCGCACTGCTTGTTCCTGTACCTGCTTCCATCGGTTTCTTCTGTTTCAGATTAGAAAAATGAAGCCACCCATGTGCTGCAATCTGCTTCCCGCAGAGGATAGACTGGAGCATGGAGATATCCTCCGCCATACTGCGCTCGCTACAGTGCTTACTAACCTTGCAAAACCAGATGCAGAGCCTGAAAACTTCGTTGAGGCAGAGTTCGAATGAGAGGAGAATGGTGTCTTTCCCAAGCTTAAGGCAAATTTTTCCACGGAGGTTGAGCACAATTACGCCCTGCATGGGAGCCATGTGGGTCGAGTGTGTGTGCTAATCCTGAATCTTCAAAAGGACGCTGAGGATGGCCTCGATTAATTTGTTGAGGTTAACGTTTAAGGAGCCCGAAGTTGGGTGAAAGTGGGCTTGAGCTAATGCTATTGCCAAGCCAATTCCAAAATTTATCAATGAGAATGAAATTATACATAGGGATCGAAGGGGATTAAGGAACCCAAGCAATTCCATGGTCTTGTTGATTGCAAACCAAGATCCCACAAGCAAGCTTAACTCCGTTATTCGCCATTTTATTTGCGCCTTTGTTATTGGATATTAGGATGTGAAGAAAGTTGATTGCTTTATATTCCTTGATGATGTTTTTCAACAGATGATGATTCTTGGTGGTGGGAATCTTTCTACATTTTTCTAGACTCCTAGCTTCCCTTATAATCAACAACGAGTCGCCGAAAACAACAAGATCCTCAATTCCATCACTTCTAGCAAGTTCAAGTCCTTTAATCAGGGCGAGCCATTCAGCTCCATTGCTGGAATTTTTTCCTATTCCCCATGCATAATCTTTCATTTTAGTTCCATCAGATTCATAGAGGAGTCCTCCCGCTCTTGCCATCCCAGTTATATATATATATATATTAACTAGAACCACAGAGAGAATTTATATTAAAAGAGGAGTTGCATCCGAAACGTCCATCCCATAGAACAAAATTATAGAGCAGTTCACCTTATCGACTTCCAAAATTCAAATTGTCTTTGGTCCCTATCTTTATCACAAATACTAATCTTGTTTCTATTTCTACTGCCAGTTTGGCTTGTATATATTCTTACAAAAATGCTTCTTAAGAGCTTGATTTTGTAAAACATAAATCAAAAGAAAACATTATAATTAATGGCATTAGGGATTCTGGGATTTGCTGCTGGTGTAGATGATTATCGAGTGATTTCCTCAATTTGATGTAGGTGCAGACAATGTTGGTTTATAGAGTCTTCCTCCTTGTTTTCTTGTGGGATATCATGGGGGGATCCGACAAAGGAACGAGATACAGGGATGCTTCTACAGATCTTTGGGGCCAATTCCTTCTTCAAGTATTCACCTCTTTTTGCAAACGTCGAGTTTGGTCCTCCTGTTCCCTAGATTCCCTTTTAAAATGTGGACCTATGATGCCATCATCATGTTTTTTGTTGTTTGTCTTTCCAACTAGTTACTTAAATTTCCCTGCTCCTTCTCGAGAGATTATAATTCTTCCTATGTTCATCTTTCCAAGTCTTGCTTCCAACTCTCAAGGTGGCTTGAGAAAAATCCAATCGATCCTTGTACCTCTTCTATCTTGCGCTCACACTGCCTCCATGAACTTCGAGATGAAGTTCCTGTATCCCCGCTCCAATCCTAGTTCACTCCTCTATTTGTCTCCATTTGAGTTTTGTGTCTTTTTCTTTTCTAATTTTCCTGTTTCCGCCTCGAACATTCTTTCTCTGTCTTCCACCATTTCAATTGTATTATGTTTACCTTCTAGGGATGATAGATACTCCACTTCTCTCCCTTCTGCATACCCTCAACACTCCATTATGATCCCTCCCACGCTGAGATCGTAGTGAACTTGAGCTGACTTGTCTCGTCCTTGTACTTCGACATGCCTTCCCACAATGGTGCAATGATCTCTAGATGTAGAGCGCCCAAACTTTGATGCTCTCGTACAATCCCTTTCATGATATCTTTCTTTGTCATGATTACACATTTATTTGATGAGACTTTATGGGATGGGGGCAAAGAGATGATGCCCATCCAGTTTTAGATTGACTAAGTTAAGTCTGCAAGTAATATTTGCTTGTTTATCTACTTCATAGTTTAAGTGTCTTTGAACATGAATGGGACTGACTTCTTCAAACTTCTCAACCAATTGATGAATTTGCTCAACTATCTTGGCTATGGTTGTGTCTCTAAGGACTGAATTTCTCTTGAGTCCTCAGACTAAGAGTTTCGAGTCACCTACTATTGGTATTTTTTGTTTCCTTTTTCCCATGCTAGGTCTAGTCCTTTCCATAAGGTAAGGGCCTTAGCTTGATTGTTTGTTGACGTTCCTAATGCCCAAGAAAAGCTCGACACTTTGGTTCGTCCGAGGTCAAAAAAGGACCCCCTTACACCTGCCACCCCTACTAATATTAGGGTATGTTAACCATCATCATTATCATAAATTAATGTTATTATTATGTATATTTTTAAATAAAAAATGTTTTCTTAATTGGATAATTGTATTAATTTCTTTCTATGTATGACAAGAGTTGAAAAATAAATTAAAATGGAACACCATATGTCCAATGGATACAAATGCTAACAACTATAACGCAATATTTATTTGTGAGTGCAAGGTTGTTCTCCCTCTGCTAAAAATGAATCTCGTGTTGAAAGTGGTGAAGCTTCTCGAAGAAGTTTGGCTAAATCACTCAAAATCGTTGGTTTATGAACCATTGTTACATCTTGAATCCAATGCATCAGAATATAACGTGGTTGGTGCCAAGTTTGTAAGTGTGATTTCGAAGTACTGATTACTTTGGACTCACAAAGGAGTTGGGTATTTACTAATGTCCTCTTGAAATTAAAAAGGGCTACTTATTCTTAAGGCAATAAGAATAACATAGCTTTGGTCTTGTTTTGATATGTTATATTAACATAGCTTTGGCCCAATGTTTGGAGGGAATACATGAATATGACAAAACTTGACAAGGATAAGACCCAGAGTTATGAGTGTCTTTGTTAATGTATTGTGAATGAACTTTAACCTTACAAGGATAAGACCCAAAGTTATGAGTGTCTTTGTTAATGTATTGTGAATGAACTTTAATGAGAACTTTTATCTCAAAAAAGTGAATTTTGAATTTAAAAACACTTTGTAATTGTAAGTTTTTTTTTTAAACATCTCAATATTTTCTTAAATATTTTCTTAACTGATAAAGATCTTACATATTAAAAAAAAATTATTTTCAAAAGAGAAACACGTTGGTTTTGATAAAGATCTCATAAATTTTAAAAAAATATTGTTCCTTTTCAATAGAGGAACACGTTGGTGTTGATGTGCATACGTTGGTGTTGATGTGCATGACAAAAATAAAAGTGGACAAACATACAATTATAAGAAAGTATCTATTCATATTGTAACATTAAAGCCTAAAAAAAACTAATTAATTTTTATTTTTAATATTAAAGAAGTCAAAGTTGGTCTAAAGATTCATTATTTATTTTATATTGTAACATTATAGCTTAAAAAAACTAAGTAATTCTTTTCTTAATATTAAAGAAGTCAAAGTTGGTCTAAAGATATGTTAGCGGTCATCATCATCATTATTAATTTTTTAACAAAAACGTGTAAGTGGCTTTTTATATAAAAAGAGGAACAAAGTTTACAAAATGGTTGCAATTGGGTTACTCTTTGACATGTAGAAGAGCCAATCCTACATGATTGTTTTCAGCTATTCTATTTAGCTCATGATAAGTATCTATTCTAGGAAGTTTATAGCTCCTTACATACTAGCCTAATAGAAAGACAAAAGAGCATAGCATAGCATAGTTTGTCGCAAGAGAGAACTGGAAAAAACTTCCAACCTATACATCTGAACCAACCGAGTTCTAAAAAAGAGCAAGTAAAAACCAAAAAGGGGCAGAGAAACAGAGATGCAACAAGTTATGGGTGGTTGGGCTCCACGTTCCCTTTGAGCTCCTCGACGAGGCTGAGGATGTCTGAACTCATTTTGTCAAGCTTAGCTGCTACCACCTTAGCTGTGTCATGAACTGCAAGTATCCTTGCATCCAAATTTTCAAGCTTTGCCTCCACTAGCGTGGCTACCTGATCAATGATTTTCAAGCTGAGGCTACGAACTTCGATATTTGTTGTAGGGACCAAGGTAAAGAGATGGGTGAAGGACCATTTCAGTTCATAATTTTCATTACGCAGAGTCTGAATCTAAGCTTCCATATCCTTTAGGTATGTCTGGAACTCAATAGCCAAATTGGAGAACCCCGTTCCGTCGGAAGGCGCACTGAGACCCTAACCAAGAAAGTCATCTCTACCATGAATTGACGTAGAGGGGAGCTTGTTGGTTCCTGCACTATTCTGACTGGCGTCCTTCAAGTTGTTCTGGTTCAGAGTATCAAAGTGGAGTCTTCCGTGAGCAACAATCTATTTCGAGTAGAGAATATCCTGGAGCGGGAAGGGGTTCTCTTCCATACTGATGCTAGTGAGCGAGACCATGCTATGGCGCTCACTACTGTCTAAACTGAACCATTTATCCTTGCAAAATATGCTGCAGAGCTTGAATGCTATGCTGAAGCAGAGATCTAATGGAGAGGGGAAGGCATATGTTCCAATTTTGTAGCCACGTTTGCCTCGAAAGATGGGAGCAATAACTCCCTGCATGAGAGCCATGTGGGTCAAGCGTGTAAGCTGACCCTGAGTCCTCGAAATGGCGTTGTGAAGGACCTCAAATAAAACTATGAAGTTTGTATTTGGGTGCCCAAATTTGGGTTTAGGGCTTATGCTGTTGCGTGGATGGCCAAGCCAATTCCAAAGGGGTGCAAAGGGAGTGAGTCTAGACATTAGAAACAATGGAGAGGTTACGGGACCCAAGCAAAACCATGGTCATGCTGGTTGCAGACCAATACCCCACAATCGAGCCTAACACCGGTGTTTTCCATTTTATCCACACACTGATTATTGGATCTTAAGATGTGTAAAACGTTGACTGCTTTGTATTCCTTGACAATGTTTTTCAGCAGATGGTGAGTCTTGTTAGTAGGCATCTTTCTACAATTTTCCAGACTCCTAGCTTCCCTGATAATCAACATAGAGTCCCTGAATACAACAAGGTCCTCAATTCCTTCACTTCTGGCTAATTCCATACCTTTGATCAAGGCAAGCCACTCAACTCCGTTGTTGGTCCTTTTGCCAATCCCCCATGCATAATATTTCATTTTATTTCCATCAGAGTCATAAAGGACTCCTCCCGCACCTACCAGCCTAGGAGTAGTCATCATCATTATAAAAACGATGTTATTGTTATATTTTTTATAAATACAAATTTTATATTTTATATTTAATAATTATATTAATATAATTAATTACCTATTACTTATGATAATCATTATTTAAAATTACAAAATAAATTAAAATCAAAATTAATATAAGACACCATATGTCCAATTGATACAAATGCTAATAACTTTGATACAATATTCATTAGTGTATCAGATGTTCTATATGAACATTTAACCTCCTATTGAAAGTGGTGAAGCTTATGGAAGAAGCTTGGCTAACGTACTCTATTGCATATTAATTATTTTGGTCCTGTTTAACATAGCCTTGGATGGAATATTAAAAACATTTTTTATTTCAACTCTGCCCTTTGTTTTAAGGGTTTTTGGCATAGTGTCTTTGGTTCGGGTCTCTGGACAGAGATTTTGCATAGTAAGTGTATCAAACAAAATTCTACTCTTGGGTGAGGCAACCTATAAAATTCAACCGAAATGCTTCGATTATCTGGAAGGGTTTTCTTAAGATCTATCCTTGGATTAATAAGTATATTTCTTGGCACATTGGAAATCGTAAAAATGTGAAGATAGGAATCCTTTTATTGGAAATAATGAAAATTATCTTATCTTTGATTCTATCAGAAAATATCTTAATGAGAAAGGTTGCATAACTATCAACCATTTAAGGAGACCTGAATGGTTTCAGACCTCAGACTCTTACTGGTTGAATGCTCAAGATCTTGGTTTAAATTCAAGGTGGTAAAGTGAATGGAATCATTACATATCTTTTCTTAATAAAGATGGGATCAAATTAAATCAGTCAGAGGGTAAATTAGTTTGGTCTTTTAATCAACTCATAGGTAATATTATAGCCAAGACTGCATACTCAGCTATCATCCAACAAGAAGCTTGTAGTAGAAAATTATGGTGGCATGAAATCATTTGGGAATGGAGCATTCCGTTGAAGATAAAATGCTTTATTTGGCTTGCATTGGAGAACTGCATTCTCACCTGGAATAATTTAATTTGCAGGGGTTGGAATGGGTTGAACATATGCTATCTATGCCTCGCTGATGAAGACCTGGTTGAACACTTATTGATACATTGTAATATTACAAAGCAGATATGGAATTCAGTATGCTCATCCTACAACATATCAAATACATGGGGGAATGGGAATCTATCTTCCTCTTTACATTTGTGGATTCAAGAACACATGCAGTACATAAATCTTCCAACATTAGTGTCCTGGAATATTTGGAAAACCAGAAATGGATTCATCTTCGAAAATAGGAAAATAATTCCTTCTCAAGTTGTTTCCAAAATTTTGGGTATGCATTTCTCTGTTCCACAACAGAACAAATCTGTATGCAGAAGAAGTCACCTTATGAACCTCCAGTCCTCTTCCATGTCTACCGAATTTTTTGATGGAGCTACATTTAACGGTGCACATGCTGTTGGAGCTTACTTAGTCATCAATCTAGAACATGTTTTCAAATTTAAGCTAAAATGCGGTGAAGGTACAAATTCCAAAGCAGAAATCCTTGCTCTTTGGTGTCTTCTTAAAATGGCTGTGTCTTTTGGTATTGACAATTTGAGGATTATGGGAGACTCTATGATGGTTGTTAATTGTATTAAGAAGATTCACAACTTAAACCATATTTCCTTATAACATTGGTGTTATAGAATTGAGAAACTGTTGGCTTTTTTATGATTGGAAAATTGATCATATTTATAGAGAACTAAATGACACATCATATGCTCTTTCAAAGGAAGCGCTCACAAAGGAAGAAGGTTTTTTGTTTGGGAAGAGTGGGTTGAAGGGACTCTTTACTTTAATGGCTATGTTCCTTTCCTTGAAGACTAAGCCTCGATGTAGTTTGTCTTCTTATTTGCTTGTTATATTAAGCAGTTTTGCAGGCTATACTTGTTTTTTGTTTTTTTTGTAGATCTTTGTTTTTCTGGAATATTGGGACTTTTATTAGTCTTCTTCATATACTTTGGTATCTTTTGGCCTTAAACAAATGTTTTATGTAGATTGGAAATTTACTTTTTGATTTTATAATTGCAAAAATATAGTTTTTTTTCTCCTTGAAAAAACATAGCCTTGGATCAATGTTTAGAGGGTATACACTAGTATGATAAAACCTTGACAAGGATGGGATCCATAATCAAGTGTCTTTATTGGTAAATGTATTATGGATAAGCTTCACTAATTTATGGGATTAACGAGAACTATTACCTTAAAAGTGAGCTTTGGGTTTAAAAACACTTTACAATAGAAACAAAACACTTTACAATAGAAACAAAATTGATGTTAATAGTGTCACTTTTTAATTAGATTATATATATATATTTTTTAAAAGATGCATTAGTACCATCACATGTTTTTTTTTAATGTATGGCATGGGATGTCATTATATAAATAATGTTTTGGTAGAACCATATAGATAGGTAGATAGATAAGCACCATTGTGTTAGGGTTTATGTTTTTATTTTTTATTTTTGTGATTTCAATCATGTAGAGATTTTTGTAACCTCACGTACTAAGAACTTTTGTTTTCCTCGGAAAAAATGTGTAGTTGCTTTGTATTAAATCAACCAATTTCTACAAAGATTGAGAAGTCTACATTCCACGTCTTCTCGGGAGCATTTAAAAACATATATAATTGGTCTAGTTCATATAGAAAAAACATGTATACATCTTCAAAAACAGTTTGGGCTGCAAATTATAGAGGATCTATAACATTCCAATTCACTCTAAGATATTATCTAGGAAAGAGCTTCTTGTCCAAGACAACTGGGTCTCACCATTATGAGTTTGATATTGCCAAATGCCTTCATTCAATGCGAGACCGATCTTTGAGAGACGATTTGCTTTAGCATTAAGCTCCCTGAATATATGTCTAATAGATATCCCGCTGAAAAGATCACACAAAGTAACAACCTCATCGTAGATAGGATGGAGAATTATATTCCTCGGAGGTCTTCTCTTGAATAGCCAGTCCACCACCACTTTCGAATCACCAAAAAATTGTAGGATATCAATACCTTTTGATAAGGACAACTGCAAAGTAAGTTTGACCCCATGAGTTCCGCTCGGTTGTTTGAACTTGGTCACAATCCTGCCGAGAATCTGGTAGATGAAATCTTTGAAGAAAAAAGTATACCCCCCGCAGCACCCAATGCTGGCTAGCCCTGTGATGCACCGTCAAAGAAGGACCAACTATAATACTTAGCAATATTAACCTGTGAAAGCCTTATGGAAGTACTCCTGATCATGGAAGGAAACGAGAGAGCATTAAAAATAGACAGACCCTTTGCATCCCAATAATGAGGAGGGAAGAGTTTATCATGAAATATGTTGTAATTCCTCGCTAGCTAGATGCCTTAGAGGAAAAAAACCGTCAGGACTTTTTTGTCTTCATTTTCTGTACTAGTAAACCAACAGTGCATCGTTTCCTCTAGGCTTGGGACAATACATATCAAAGGTATTTTTAATATGCCATAAGTGAAGTCCCACATTTTGTGTAAGTAGGGACAAAAGAGAAAGGGATGATCTCTTGATTCATTTGCATGAAAACATAGGGCACATCTTTCTGGTTCGATCTTGAATCTGCGTTGGAGAATGTCCATACAAGGACATTATCGAATAACGAAAACCAAATATTTTTTTTTTGAGTGGACAACTAAGATCCTAAATGTAGTTTTTCCACCAAGGAGGCGGTGTCCTGGGCTCTCCAGATTGAATCAGTCTATATCCTAGTTTTGGGACATAATCTCCACCTTCCATATTTTTTTCCCACAAGAGTTTGTCCAGACAATCTTTGATTTTAACATGACTGTCAATCAAAGCTTTAATATATTCGTCCCATCTGTCCATTGCTTCGCCTTCAAGCCCCACTTCTGTAGAAGATAACAACAATGGCTCACTTGTAAGCTATGAGCCACATCTTGAATTTGTGCCAAAAAGATGAAACCTTCGTTCCTTAATTTCTATGCCATCTAATCCAGGAAGGTGTAGTTTCCAGGATATCCAACCCATGGATGATGCCCAAGCATCATACTTCTTCCATCCTCGATACTCCAAGTAAGATGGTCTCCTACTACCGGGGATGTTTGGATAAAAGCTTTCCACATAATGGAGGAGTATTTGTGGGATTTATTGGGGAGTCTTATCTAGTCATATATCGATAGGGGGTGTATATACTTATGGGTGACAATTTGGGCCCATAATCCATTTCCTTTGATTATTCGCCAAATTCCCTTTGCGGCTAATTCCTTTGCGAATAGGGAGGGACTCTTCAAGCCCCAACCCCCCAAGTCCTTTGGAAGAGAAATTTTGTCCCAGGAGACCTAGTGGATGGAATGGTCTGGGGAATTTCCTTTCCACAAAAAAATATAGCATAGTATTATGATATGGTCGTGTATATCAACAAGAATGTGTGCCAGGGAAGTCCAATATATCGGGGTCGCTTCTAGTACTGCCTTCATCAAGATGAGCCTACCCTCGCGAGATAGAAAATGGTTACACCAATTATTGATTCTTGATTCTATTTTCACAACCAGCCATGCCCAATCCTTTTTATGATAGTCATTTGGCTTAAAAAAGAAACCCATATGTTTTAAATCTAAGTTGATGTCCACTTCAATGAAATCAAACTAGTTATTGATCATGTCTAATGAATACTGGTCGAGATTTAAGAAAGATATTGAGGAATTCCCAAAATTAATAACAATACATGTGGCCTCCACAAATTGTAGGAGTATGAATTTGAGATGAAGTATATCACTTCTATTGCCGGCTGTAAAAATCATTATGTCATCCACAAAGAGAAGGTGTGTAATAGGATCCACTGATATTAAGACCTTTGAAATCTCCATATCACTTAGAATGTAGGATGATATTGCTCAATCCTTCCACTATCAGTAAGAAAAGCAATGGGGCTAGGGGGAATCCCTTCCTGAGACCCTTGCTTGGTCTAAAAAAGTCCGTAGCCACACCATTGATTAGTACAACAAAGGAGACTAACTGTACACAAGAAAGTGTCCAATTTACAAACTGTAGTGGGAAACTCGTCTGAAGCAAGATGAGCCGAATATATGTCCAATTGGATCGATCATATGCCTTTGATAAGTCTATTTTAAAAATCACTACTAGATTGTTTTTTATCTTAATCGAATGAATCACTTCGTGGGTTGATCCAATCGTGTCATGGATTTGGCAACCCTCAAGAAAAGTGAACTATTCCTTTGAAACCGAGCCTGAGAGGATAAATTTAATCCTCCTAGCTATAACTTTTGCTATCACTTTGTATATGTAGTTGCAAAGTGATATTGGTCAGAAGTCATAAAAAGAGGCTGGCTTGTTCATTTTCGAGATCAAGGATATGAAAGTAGAATTAAAGACTACAAGGATCTTTCCTTTTCTCCTTGATTCTTCTACCATGGCTATTAAATCCCGTTCCATAAAATCCATAAATGCTTTGAAGAATTTTGTTGGAAATCCATCGGGACTAGGGATTTTATCTTTTTGTAAAGAAGATAAAGCCCCTCTGTGTTCTTCAATGGTGACCGGTTCCATGATAATCTACTTTTGTTCTTCATTGACATATTTAGGAAAGAGGGATACCATAGACATCATCTATCCAATGGACACATGTTGGTCTTCTTTGAAGAGATCTTTGAAGTGGGAGACTCCTTCCTCTACCAGATCAATGAAACTGAAAATCCTTATGTCGTCTTCCTTGTCTAAATGCCAAATAGAGATTACATTGTTTCTATGCTTCATGTAGTTGTGGAAATAGTTCGAGTTATCATCCCCTTGTTGGATCCAGATGGCCCGACTTTTGAGCTGCCAGAGGGCTTCTTTTTCCATACGAATATTCCTTCTTCGGGTTTCTTTCTCCATAATTTCCAACGATTCCTCCACCGAGGGGAGTCCTGTAGGGTTTCGTTCTTTGTAACTTTCCAATAAACATTCAATGCTAATGAGCTCAGCTTCGTTTTCTTTCCTTCTATCAGCAACCCATTTCGTAGAAAAACTCTTCACTTTAGATAGATTTTTGTGAAAACATAGTCCTGTTGGTTCGTGTAAGTTGACGTCGAAAGGAATCCAGGAGGATTCCACTGATTTTTTGTACTCTTCAACCTCATTCCAAGCTGAGCAGAACTTAAAAGGGCTAGGCGATCTGTCCCTACCTTCATCCAATTCCATAAGAATTGGTAAGTGATCCAAAAAAATTGCTTCCCCCACCCATTGTTTCATCCTTATGGGATCCTGGATGAGGCCCTCATTAACAAGGAAGCGATCGAGTATTTTAGTTACACTTTGTTGTCTAGATCTCATGTTCCTCCACGTTTGACATAGAGTGAATGGAGGGGCATCATATAAAGAAACATCATCAAGTCTTCTGAGGAAGTAATCCAAGAGGTTGTCCTTATGTGAAGTAGCACCGCAAGATTCTGAATTACCGATAAAAAAATTTAAGTCTCCACCTAGAATAAGATATTAAGAGTTTAGAAAGTCTACTCTGAATATGGATTCCCAGTAATTTATTCTATGAGAATTCGACCCATAAAAATTGACTAGTGTGATTGCTTTGCGAAATTCCTTACAGAAAAAAGTGGATCCCAACCCTGAGAGAAAATCCCAGGAGTTTGTGCACAGAGATGGTGATGTTTTCCACCTAGTGATTAACCCTCCCGAACGCCCGAGGGCATCAACACAGAAGAAGTCCCATCCTGGAAGGAGAATTTTTAGGTCCAAAATAATGGCATCACCTGATGCCAAGGTCTCTTATAGAAAAATAATAGTAGGATTCTGAGTTTCTATAAGTCTCTTAAGGCCCGTCTTTTTAGAGGACAGCCCCATACCTTTGACATTAATGGACAACACAATCATGGGGGCACCCCATAATGACTTGGATTTCATGCCCTAAGAGTCCCATTTAGAGTATGTTGTCGGCCAACATGAACAACATAAAACAAATTATCTCTAGTCGAAGCGATGACCGAGGCCCTACCACGAAGCCTATGGGAGAGGGGAGGTGATAGATGGAAAAGGCCACCTAAGTGAGAGGGGTTGTGAGATTTTTTGTTGGAGCCCAGATTATAGGAATGAGTTGGCTTGAATAGAGGTGTCAATAGAGCGTCTAAGGACTGATCCACTCCATTGTTTAAAATAGCAAGGAGGGGCTGAGAAATCGCCCCTGGGGGGGAAACCACTTCACCAGGCCTCTCCAAGGAGGGTGTGGGAGGGTATGAATCCAAGTCCGGAAGAGGCTGATCATCCAATGTGGTATCAAGGGGGTTAAGAACTGGAAGAGTGAAATTAGGGGAAAAATATACAGCTAAAGGTGGGACCATACCTGCATTATTAACCTAATCCGAAGCCAAAAACTGTGAAAGAGTCTTCAGAAGTGTAGCATTCCCCATTGCTTCAAAATACATAGAGTCCCGTGTGACCTTCCCTTGCAAAGCCAAAATTTTCTCCTTCTCGAATACTAGGAAGATATCCTTCTGCTTTGATATTTGTTCTAATGAAGGAGTTTCGACCGACATGGCATGCTCCTTTAGTCCTCTAAATGAGAGCTTAATCTTCCAAATCTATCTCACAAAAGGAATCCTACAATGCTTGAGTAAATGGCTGTGTTCATGATAGCAGTTGCAGCGGAAGGGAACACCAGTGTAGTCCAATTCTATGTATATTTGTAGTCGCCCAGGGAAATAGTCGTTTCGGATAGAAGACCATCCTTGGGGTCGATGTCTACTAAAATTTTAGCTACAGATATTTGATCAGTTTCAAGGAAACTATAATCTGCCTCACGAAAAGACCCTAAAGCATACCCTATGTGTTTGAAGATGATTTTGATCCAGAGATCCGTTCGAATACTCGAGAGCTTCACCCATAACGGTTGTATATATTCTTTAGTTCTCCGACCATCAAAGAAAGGTGACCATCTCTTGAGAGTGAGAGGTGTAGGTCCCCAATGCCAAACCTCCACCAAAATATTCTCTACATCTTCAAGGTTTTCGATAGTAAAACCGAGCCATGCCCAAGCCAGTGTGAAGGAGATAGGTTGATAACCCAACACCCTAGACCATTTTGAATTATTCAATGATTTTAGTGTCTGCTACCATAGTTCTTTCATCAAATCTACCTACCAAAGCTCGTTTAGAAAAAGATTTCACCTCACTCATCAAGACATCTTCTCCCAGAGCCAAATTGAGGGGTTTCCCTTTCCAGGAAATACAATGATTAGAAAAGTAGGTCCCAACCCCCTTAACAGAAGGAGAGTTTGAGCGACCTTATGTATCTTTTGGAGAGACAAAATTAGTTGAAAGCGAGAGAAGACTAACTCTTAAGTTATGTGTCAAATGCTGGTGATCCTGATTATGGATAACACTTGGTTACCCTTCTTTAAGAGAACTAACAGAGGACCCATAAGGAGAATCCCGAGGCGCCTCCATATTGCTCCTCTCGAGTCTCCGGGATGAAGCATTAAGTGGGTACATGAGCGATGTGAAAAATATTTTATTGCCTTTGTCTTTGTGTGACATTGAAAGGAGGTAAACTGGTCACATCTGACTCTCCATTTGTAAGGTAAAAAGATGACAATACAAAAAGATAAATGAGTGGATAAAGAGGGTAAGGCATTGCTGGGAATGAACAGTGGTTAAACCCACTCTCAGTTCCTGAAACAAAAGTAATCAAAAGGGAACAAAACTAGACAAAAACTAGAGGGACACCTGTGAAAAGACCTAGGAACAAAAACAAAAAACCAGAGTGAAATCAAGACAAAAGAAACTCAGGTGGTTCCCACTTTTTTTATACATGGTTGGTACTAGGCTCAGATAGAGCTGGACCCCATGTCTTAGGCTTGCTTCATGACCAGTAAAACACTATTCCTGTCAAATTTGGAAATGCATCAGAGCTCATCCATACCTTCATAGTGCACTTCCATGTCTTCCAATGTATCGCCCGATGGATACATCCCACCACAATGTTTGCACCAGGGTTTCGTACCGAGAACTTGATTAGTTGTCTCACATTTCAAGTACAAGCAAACAAGTAGTTGAAATCCTTAAGAAAGCACATTTTCTTATAAAACCCCAAATCATAAACGACAATGTATTCACTCAACTTTAAAAAAAATGAAAGCTCCACAAATTCTTCTTTGAGATGGAATAATCCTTCTGGATGGCTTGCAACACCTAAGGAACTGAAACGTGTATAGAAGCATCTAAAGGTTTCCTTGGCTAATAACGATGTCACACATTTAAGAAGAATATTGTTCTTTTCAAGAGAGGAACACATTGGTGTTGATGTTGTCTACGATGGTGAAGTAGATGGAGAAGCTAAAAATAAGTAATGGAAGAATCAAAATGCTTGTTTAGGTTACTCTTGTGTTTATATATTTGTTAATTAGTGGGTAGTATAAGATTAGGGCAAGGGAGGTCTAGGCGGTCCGAGAATAAGAGATTAGGGTAAGAGAGGTCAACAGTCTACAATGGACGAAGGTGAGGGTGGCCTATGTTGGACCAAGGTTAGCATTCAAACGGTTGGTGGATTAGGGTTTTAGCTATGGTGTACTCTATGGCACTTGTTAATGGTTAGGACACGAGGGCCTACCCTAGGGGGTGATTAGGACCTAACACCATGGATCATGATCTTAAAATCATGGAATATGGTGAAGGGGAGATGCCTACTCCAAGTGTAGTATTCAAGACATATAAAAAATGGTGGAGATTTGGTAGTGTAGGAAGGCGTTAAATGCATATTTGACCCCCAAAAATGTGGAATATTTATGGTTTCCAGCTTAACTAGGTGGAAAAAAAGCAGAAGGGGTAGCAATTTCATATGTGGAACCTTTCACTAAGGCTGGGATCGATGCATAGGATACTCCAAGTACAACATTGAAATTTATGGAAGGCCAAACTCCTAAAGATAAGGATCTAGTTAATTATTGCATACAAGCTACTCATCCTGGTCATTGAGTGGAGAATGGTCATCTTGATGGAGTCTCCACTCCAAAGGTTCTTGATTAATTTCAACGATTTCAAGGGACTAGTATCCTTTTGGAGGAGAAAATGAAAATAGAAGGGCCATCTATTTCAAATGATACAGAAGAGGGCATGGAGTTTAGATTTGGGGAGACTTCGAAAAGGAGACGAATGATCCATGAGCGCAAATGTATTAGGGTTAAACTTGATAGAGTAATAATGCTATTGGGCCATGATATAAAGTTGACAGAAGTGGAATATTTGATGGCCAAAACCCGGGTTGGAATATTTATGAGAAAATCAATCAAAGGCAAGCCATTGAAAATTTTGATGATAAAACATCTGAAGTGTGTGTTGGGCTATCCATTGACCTTTCACCTTCTTGTTCCTGGTTAGAAATTTGTTTCATTGTACATTTAGATGTGGATGCAAAATTACTGTTAGCAAAATATTGGCATTAGGGTTGTCGGGACTATGCTTAAATATGTGGTTTTGGGGGTTCAATCCTTGAAGGAAATTGACTTATATAAAAAATATTGGCTATTATTACCAAGCTTACCACTAAAATTCAGAACACCAAGATATTTGAAGGTATAGGAAATACCATTGGTTGATTTGTCACTTTTGAGGATGGGTGTATGGAGAAGGAAGATTGTACAATTGGTAGGATCCTAATCAAATTAGACCTTAGAGAAGGGTTGTTGGTAAATCTAGATATAGAATCGGGAACTTGGTATACAACCAAAAGTTGGATTATTGGAATCTTCCATTCTATTGTGGAATATTCCATAAAATAGCACAGTTAAGATTGATTGTAAATTTTCCAAAGATTCATCCAATCACAAGAAGGTATAGGTTAAAAAAAGAAGAAGACCTCAATGCTCGCACTAGAGGTAATTGAGAAAGATGGCTTAGAAACATTACTAGTCAATAGTAGTCTCATCTCCTTGGATACCCTACCGAATTTTGTCCTTTCTAAGACAAACCAAACCAACACATTTGCACAATGATCTCTCTAATCCCAAAACGGTATGCAAAATTTTGGATCCAACCTCAATCCTTCATGATGTTTTTAGTGGATTAGATGATACAATTTGTTCTAAATCTACTATTGAACATATGGATCCACAAAGGGATGGCCCTAATGTGTAGTCCAGATTTCTTATTGGTTGCGAATGGGTTGAGGCAAGGTCAGACTCAAGAAAGACAATACTAGATTTGGGAGGGTCTCGTTTGCCTAAGTTCAACTATGTTGAATGTGATAAACCACCTAAGGTTACAAATTCGCCAACTCCCAACCAAGAGTTCATCTCTGTGGCCCTTACTAGTAATTTAGTTGAAGATATTGATCCCCAATCCCCTAAATCCTCATATCTTTCTAAGAAAAACCATAATAAGAAGCCATTAAAATCCATCGTTAAATCTTCCTATTCCGATATCTTTAAATTTTTTGGAGGAGGAGCCAGGAGGGATAGAAGGAGGATTGGATATGGACAAGGATATACCTTCCGATGTTGGGAGGAAATCCCATATGTTGTTAGCAAAATCATTGGCAAAGAAAGAAGCAAGAGAAGGTACACAACTCACAATCAATGCGGTCCTTGGAGTAGGGAAGACCAAGAAGTTGGATACTAAATGATCGTTCTTTCCCTAAATTCTAGAGGGGTAGGGGGTTCCCATAAAAAATTGGCCCTCAAATCTATCTTCATAATGTACCAACCTAATATTGTGATGTTACAAGAGACTATGTATAGTGGATAGAAAGATTTGGATTTTTTTTTCATTTGTTTTAAAATATTGGAACTTTTGTATTATAGACACTATAGGTTTGTCTAGGGGAGTGATAACCAGTTGGAACTCCTGTTTTGACTCTATTTCAACTTCAATTTTGAATGCAAGCATAGTGGTGGATCTCAAGGTTAAGGAAGACTTTCTAGGAAGGATTGGATGAGTTTGGACTATTATTTGGGATAATATTGTCACGTGATCTTAATCTAACACTTAATGAAATGGAGATTTGGGGGGAGGTTGCAAGAAGCAATCCACTGGGGTAATTCTTGACAAATATTTATGAAACACATCATTTGGTTGATATTGAACTAGCAAAGATTGTCCCCACTTGGTGAAATACAAGAAGAGGAAGAGACATGATATCCAAAAGACTTGACAAATGTTTAGTGGTAGAATATTTACTTGCTAATGATCTTAGGGTAAAATCTTGGGTAGGTATTGGTGGACTATCAAACAATCTACCAATTTTGTTAAAACTAGATTCAGATGAGAAGAAGCCACCTATTCCACTAAAATTTAACCACTTGTGGATGTTGGAAGAAGATTTTAGAAATCTAATCTCTAAACATTGTAAGCTATTTGACAAGCAAAAGGGGCTGACACCGACGAAGCATATTGCAAAGAGTTTGAAAAGAGTCAAAGAATCTATGAAAGGATGGGCTATAGCACTTTCCAAAAAGTCGCAAAAACTATTAAAACACGTGGAAGAAGGGATCACAACACTCTTTGAGCACAAAGATATTGGTGTCTTTACTGAGGAAGAAATTTTGGCTTCAAGGGAACTTGAAAAAATTAAGAAGCATTTAGTGGAAAAGGAAGAAATTGAATGGAGACTCTAGAGCAGAGCCATTTGGCTAAGTGAAGGAGACAATAACACCAAACACTTTCAGAAATTTTTTAATCATAGAAAACACATAAATATGATTTGGGACATTACCCAGATAAACATAATAAAGTTTAATACTTTCAATGGAATTATGGAGTCATGAAAACAACAGTTAAAATTTTCGTTTAAAGATAAAAAATACCAATAGTGGAGAAATAATGAAAGTATAAAGTTTCTTCAATGGACTCATAAATGAAGATATGAACATGGATTTAGAGGTAGAATTCACGAGAGAGGAATTGAATTTTGTCTTAGCTGCTTAAAAAAGAGAGGAAAATCCATGGTCTCAATGGACTAACTATTGAATTTTACCTTAGTTTCAATGATTTGTTGGAGTAGGATATGTTAAGATTTGTTCAGGAATCCAAGCTTCTTGGTAAAGTACTTGGTTATAAAAATACCACCTTCATAGCACTTCTTCCCAAAAAACAAGATTATACTTCCATTGATGATTACAAACCCCATCTCATTATGCAATCCTGTTTATAAAATCATTTCAAAATTCATTGCTAATAGACTAAAGGGCATCTAGTTGAGTTTTATTTCAAATGAACAGTTTGGGTTTCCATACAATCAACGAATACATGATGTCGTGTGGAAAACCTAAGAAGGAATTAATACCATCAAGACTCGAAAATTACTTGTAACCATTTTAAATATGAAGAGTGATCTGGTAAAGGCATAACATAATGTGAATTGGTTATATATTAGACTTTTGTTGCTATAGATAGGTATGAATCTCCAGATATTCAATTGGATCATGCATTTCCTTTAATTTGTTTCATTTGTAATTTTGATAAATGATTCACCTTATTGGTTATTTACTACCTCAAGATGCCTCAAACAAGGATATCCTTTATCTGCCTTTCTATTTTTATTAGTGGTAGAGGGTTTGATAATACCATTGAAGGATGCCAAAAGAAAAGGGGAACTGAAAGGGATACAAATTTCAAACTTTGTATACATTTCACATCTGATTTTTGAAGATGACATCATGTAGAAGTAAATCCGTCCTACGGATAGTTAGAATTACTCAAATACCAAACCAAATACCTATAAGTTCAATCTAGGATAGAATCAAAACAAATAGTTATCTATTCTCTTAGATCTAACACATTACCATCAACTTTTGAACATTGGAAATGGAGAGAATGACAAGACTCACCTCGAATCTGTTGGTTGTCCTTGCTCCAACTTCAACTTGATCTCCAAGAATTAAACCTGTTTGAGTATAACAAGAAACAATACTTCCAAATGCTATATGTTAGAGCTAAGATCTACTTTACATAAAGCACAACATGCATTCAAATATATGAAAGACACACATAGGAGAATAGGCTAAGTTATATTGATAAGAACTCAAGAAGATCAAGATATAGTTACCCTTCATGTCCAAGCAATAACTCCTTCTTCCAAGATCCTCATCAAGCTATCTCTGCAAATCCTCTAGGATCATAAGTTTGATGCCTCAATGGTCCTCCCTTTGGCTCATGGATGGCCTCTTTCTTATAGGATTTGGGAGGCCAACCACTTGGAGAGGAAGGTGGATCTAGATGAGATATTAGTGGATCAAGGGGTTGATCTAGGTTAAACGAGGAAGGTAAGTTAGGATCGAAAGGAGATTCAATCCCAAGAAAATGTCCCGGAGGATGAGATCCACATTCCAAGCCAAAAGGTAGTTAGGGTAATTTTTGCGCCCTCTGAACTGAGCATAACGCGAAAATATGGGGATTTTCATGCCCCTACAGGTATGCATAATGCGAAAATAAGGAATTTTCGCATCTTGCACTACTAGCAGGCCGCAAAAATCATGCCAAAAGATGGTTGGATGAGGTGGCAAGTGGCTCAATGAGTTGTCATTCGGCAATGGCAAGTTGGATTTGTCTCCAAAGACTCCAGATGAGGCTAAGGAGGGGAACAACAAGGTTCAACACTCGTTAGGAGGTAGTGTCATAAAGTGTCGCATGATGTTACGACATGAAGATATGACACGAAGGTTCAAAGTGAAACTTTGAGATATAACATATGCCCCCTAAAGTGTGAGGTCAGAAGAAACTGATGGCTGAAACACTTTACCAATAAGTTCTGCAGAGATAGTATCAAGAAGGTCGGTGAGGAGCTGCAAGGAAACAATATGTCAAATACCACTAAGGCGGGCATACCCATGCTCAGAACAACTAACTCAAAGCATGGTTGCCGACCAATACATTGCAGATCTATGAAAAAATTGATATGATATAGACTGGAGACAAATCATGGCTACTATGAACAATCATAGATCCATGAGATGACAATGACACAACCATGACCAATACAATAGTGGATCTGTGTGACAACACATCAATGAGGTCACCAACATGATGTCGATGTGGGGACCTACTCAATAATCACCATCATAGCCTGGACGTGAAAGGAACATCAAGACCATCCAAGGTCTTCCACCTGATTCTGGAGCGATACGAATCTGACCATGTGATTACAAGGTGTTGAAGTCGAACATGGCAGACACTACTTGATTACCAGCCGATGATGTAAGATGTTAACAAGTATGAGGGTGATCACCAATAATGACAATGATCCCCAAGGGATCTCTAGTACAACCCAACGAATGTGAATGAAGAGTCTTGAAGTCGAACATTTGAGGGATTATTCGATCAGAGGCCAATGATGGAAAACTACTGTTGAATACAAGGAAAACTTCCATTGAGGCATGCAGGTACCAAGGTACTACTGTTGGTTCCTACGTCTAATTCCTAGATAGTGAGCTGACGTCGACAGGAATAGACTCGTCGAAGGAGGGCCATGATGAATCCCACATCATTGACACGAAACCGATATAGGGAAGAGGTGTGGAGAAACAGATCAAAGAAGTAAATACTGACACAAAACTGGAGGGTTGAAATAATGATAAAAGGTTGACTTAAGGTAACACTGATCCTTTGAACATGTAATGGCATGAGACAAAGCTTGGCAGCAGGGATTAATTAGAAGAAACAACCATAAGGCGAGTAGACTCAAGGTGAAGAAGACAACTCATGACTGTAGTTATGACTCAATAGAGAGGCTGAATACGCAAAGAAGACAAGGTGTAGATGCATGCCATGTTCAAAGGTGG
Source organism: Larix kaempferi (assembly GCA_027924585.1). Lineage (NCBI taxonomy): Eukaryota > Viridiplantae > Streptophyta > Pinopsida > Pinales > Pinaceae > Larix > Larix kaempferi. Next base: position 1,196,793 of record BSBM01001409.1, on the reverse strand, counting down.
CGACTCACAAGATGCCAAAAAGGTAAACTCGGCTTATTCCCCAATTTCCCCCCATCATAATTGACGAGTACCTCTTTGTTGTTTAACGAGCTTGAAGAGGATAACAGATGCTTGGTATAACTCACATTTAAGTGAGTCCGTCCTTGTACGTTTTATGAACCCAAGGAAGGAGAGGTTCGACTCCATAAGGATCCTTCGATGTTTAATTTTACGAGTCTAAGGAAGGGAAACTTGATAGTTTTTCATGTTTATAGAGTCTGAAATAACTTAAAGAAGACTCTAGGATTGATTTTTTTGTAAAAGTTAGTCCCCATAACCAAAAAAGTGTAAAATAATATCCGGAGGAACTCTCCCAGTCAAACATTGATCGAGGTATACCTTTCTTGTAAATAGTCTAAACAGTCTGAAAAAGGGATAACCTACCACCGAATAGACGACCTTTCAAATACTTTTACAAGTGTGAAAGAGACAAGTGCACTTGGCGATCTTTTCGTAATGAGGGAGTCTGAAAAGAGCTTAAAGAGAACTCCCAAGGTCCGTTTTTGTGAGTTAATCGTCTTAGTCCAAAAAAGGAATAAAATAATACCAAGACGATACTTTCCTCATCATTTTACGAGCACGAGTAAATCCGACTAAGCTCGACACCGTTTTACTTGGTTTTGACAAGCACGACTCAGGTGTGAAAAGCACTTGGAATCTTTTTCATGTTTGGGTCCAGAGCACGAAAAAGAGAAAGTAAGCTCAAGCGAAGGTCAAACATACAACACCACCAATGTGAACAACGTACATGAACCTGCCAAATGTGGTCAAAAACCCTAGAAACAAGCATTAAATCATAAAAATATGTGAATAATTAACTCAAAAAGGTTTTTAAATATAGAAAATAAGCAAAAATAACCACATGATTTGTATAAAAGAGGATAAATAGAGAAATTACCCATTGTGACTTAGTCATTTTTACCTAAAGGAGATTTTTACCTTGTGGAGAGCAAAACTTCAGCTGAAGATATCGGGATATCCAAGGTGTCATTTCGGCCACCGTTTGGAACAGGTAAATCCTTTCAGCCTCCTCTTTCTTTTCATCCTTTTGTTTTTTCATTTCATGCAAGTTTTTGGGTTTGGAAAGGGCCCTAGGGCACCAATTTTGCGCCTTGAGATTTTCGCGGCCCTCCCATATCGGGAAATGCAAAAATCCAGGAATTTTCAAGTTCTGGGCTTTGGTAGGGGCACGAAAATTAGCAGTTTTCGCATGTTCGACACTACCCAGCGCGTGAAAATCCGCAAAGTTGGGAAAAAAAAACACCTACCTCTCCCTCTTGGCATAAAAATAAGTTTCCATCTTCTGACTGAGATCTCTTTTGATGTTTTGCAGGAGATTCTGAGCTACTAGAGTGAAAATGGTGGATTGGAAAGAAAGAGAGCATGAAGGGGATGATAGGGAAGCTTTAGAAGATAATGCCATACTAGCCGCATTACGAGAATGTGGTCTATGGAATTTCTTCAAAATGAGAGGTATCCGAAAGCAGGGGAAGCTGTTGAACTACATTATCCAGATGTGGGATGCCGATATTCAAGCTTCCCAAATTGGAGAGCATACCCTCGAGATAGAGCTCGAGGACATCTACTTCTTGACTGGTCTCTCCAAGAGAGGGGAAATGGTCAATTTGGATGGGCACTGAACTACATAAGAGACCATGGATACATACATCGCTCGATACTGTAGATAGGGATCCCGCAAGAAGAGCGGGAAAGTGCTCATTGAAGACATGATAGATCTTCCTTTGAGGACGATCTTGTATACCATTGCACACGTGGTAGGGAGTGTGGGATCTCACCATGCAACCAAAGCGCAAATGACTTATGACATGGAATGCATAGATCCCAAACTGTTCAATTGGTGTGAGGGTCTCCTGGTAAATCTCAAGGATCAGGTTACTAAATGCAGAAACGGGGACATCCATTAGGTTGGATATGGAAGTATCCTAGTCATGTTCTTTTTGGAGAGAGTACCATTACTGCGTCCTCAGATAGAGAGTTTTTTTCGTCTGACATCCGAGCCTCGGATGGGAAGATGGAGTGATTACGCCGGATGACTTGGTGGGCCGTAGGTCCTAGCTTTTGGCGAGGATTTTTTGTCATGGCTTAAGGAGCAGATTGTCATGATTGAAGACTATCCCTATGACAGGGTAAATTTCCATGGAGACATTGATCTAGCATTGCCTAAGGATGACGATTGGGATGAATCAGGTACGTGACCTTCAAAAATGTGTTTTTGGTATTTTTGGATTATATATAGTTTTTTGTTTTTTAATGCATGAAAAGATACAACATATGTACGTGTACCGCTGCCGATTGCGAATCGAGGAGGCCAACAGGATACTCACCATTGCATAGACGAGGGGTTCAGTATTAGGCTGAAGATGAGGAAAAGGAGGAGGCAGAAGGACTCCGTGATGTAGAATAGAACCTCCAGGGGTTGACAATGGGTGTCCCTCCTATGAGGATGCTCGAGGTACCTTAACATCTCTAGAGGCACACCGTAGGGGTGCTAGAGCGCATTGGTATATTGCTACACCATGTGGCCAGAGTAGTAGTGTGTTACCATGAGTACCGTGAGCCTCATGATTAGTGTTTAGGAAGTAGTGTTACTAGCGTCATGTACACGATATGTAGGCAAGAGAGCCAATTTTTGTATGGGACATGATCCCAATTTTGTCTTTTTACGCATCATACTATTGTACTTGGAAAAACACTTTTTACATGATATATATATATATACATGGACCTATATCAATGGCTTGTTTATTTACGACAACTTGTGTATTTAAATTTTTTGCATGCGTTGTTATGATATATTGTCCATATGTGGGCTAGATGCCAATCCAATATATAGTTAGCTAATGAATCAACAACAGTATTGAATTCCATTGGTACATGTTGATATAGAGTGTAGTCAAATGATCGTTTCAAGAGGCGTACCCTTTTGAATAAATGAAGTAGCGTAGGATCAAAGACGGTGTAGACGCGATTCAACTGAGATACCACGAGTTAAGAGTCCAGTTAGACTAAAAAAGTGTGGATCCAGAGAGAAGCAACGTCAGTTAGGAGTCCAATAACTGCATGATACTCCACAATGTTATTTGTTATGGGGCCTAAGAAGATGCCACCCGAGCATATCAACTCGCCGGCAGGGGAATACAGTACCCATGTTGTGGAAGTAAGGTTCCGGGTATGTCGACTCGCACCATCCGCGAATCTATAATACGTCGACATCTGCGCATACAAGCACAAGTCGAGATAAATAATGGTGTATGAGATAGAATCCTTAGATGCAAAAGTGAACTAAAATCATACTAAATACATTATATACAAAATGTTTTACGCAGGGTAAACCTACGCATAGAATCTCTTTAGGTAAAGCCCGTTGCAGGGCTCCCCCAAAGGTATACCATCACAATCTACGATCTCGTAGGATCCCTTCTCCAACACATGTTTTATGACACAAGGACTGTACCACATAGATTCTAACTTGCCTTTCCCTAGCTTATCATGCATTTGATCGTAGGTCAAGACTAGGTCCGCTTCATTGAAAACCCGAGGTTGCACAAATTTATCATATTGAGCTTTAACGCGCTTCTTATGAGCTTCATTGGCCAATGCAGCATCTTGACGGGTTTCATCTATCTTGGCTAGGTATAGAAACCATTCTTCTTCGGAGGTTGTGTTGGGTAAGATTTCTACAATTAACTTAAGGGATGGTATTTCACACTCAACTGGTAGGATAGATTCCATGCCGTAAACTAGTTGAAATGGTGTGAACCTGGTTGCATTTTTTACTGATGTATTGTAGGCCCAAAGAGCTGAAAATAGGGCTAAGTGCCAATCGGATTTTTTGGTTCCCACGGTGCGTTGGATCATACGTTTCAAGACTTTGTTGATTGCCTCAACTTGACCATTCACTTGTGGGTAATATGGGGTTGAGTTTTCATGACGAAAACCCAATTTGGAACTCAACTCATCTATCATGTGGTTCCTAAAGTGGGAACCATGGTCAGTTACAATAGCCTGCGGGACTCCAAACCTAGCTATAATATGATTGAATGTGAACAAAAAGGCTGTCTTACCGTCTTCTGCATATGTAGGCATTGCTTCAGCCCATTTAGTAAAGTAGTCAACAACTACAACAACATAGCTATACCCCCCCGATGGAAGTGGGATTACAGTGCATAAAATCGATACCCCATTTTGGAAAGGGGCCGGTGACAATGACAGGATGGAGTGTAGCGGTGTGTGAACGTTTATTGGCGTGAAAAAATTGGCATGGAGGGCACTTCTTAACCACTTCAATGCAATATTTGAAGATTGAGGGCCAAAAGTATCATGCGCGCAAGATTTTCTGGGCTATAGCCATCCCATAAATATGATCGCCACATGCTCTGGAGTGGCAGTCATTAAGAACATGTTCGATCTCGTTGAGTGTTAGAAAACATTGTAAGACATAATCAATACCATGGTGGTATAGGGTATCGCTAATGATAAGATAATACTTAGCGTGGTGTCTTATACGACGATGTTCATCGCGGTTGAGGTCAGGTCGAAAACATTGGGTTTGGAGATATAGGATAATATCTCCATACCACGGATCAGTCATGCCGATGAGGAACAAAGCTTCACTTGGAAGAGAATCAATGGGCTCAGCATGATCATCGACACGGGGAAGTGCACACATAAGCTCTGCAAAGACCAAGTACTTTTTGGATTTTGCTTTGGCAAACTCCAAATCTAATTCCTGGAGAATTACAATCCCATGGGAGCATATTCCCCCTAGCACTTGACGTGTTAGGATATAGTACATCGGGTTTAATTTCACAATGATGGTGGTATTTCAGAGTAATATGTAATGTCGAAATCTCTGGACAACAAAAACTGTGGCCAGAGCTAGTTTCTTTACATGTGAGTAATGTGTCTCAGAGTCGATGAGACTCTTACTGAGGTAGTAGATCACATGTTCTTGACCGTTGTTGTCTTCCTGTACTAACACCATGCCAATGGTGGTAGTAGAGGTAGCGAGATATACAATGTAGTCCCGTGTGTGGTTGGGAGGTTGGATCATGGGAGCTTTGGTAAGGGATTTTTTCAAGTTATCAAATGATCTTTGGGATTCGTCATCTCAGATGAAAGGAACGTCTTTTTTTAGAAGCCTCATGTATCCCTTAGTAATCTCAGTGAAATTACAGATAAAGAGGCGCAAAAAGTTTGCATACCCTTGCAAACTTTGGAGTTCTGGAATGTTGGTTGGGGAAGGCAGGTCTAGAATAGCTTCTACCTTCGATGGATCAAGGCCTATGCTGTCCTTGGAGATTATAAATCCTAACAATCCACCGGCTTCGACATAAAAGACGCATTTGTGTGGATTCAAACGAATGTTGTAATAGCGACATCGTGAGAATATGGCACTCAGATGATCTGGATGGTCCTCTCGCGTATCAGAATGAGCGGGTAGGTCATCTAGATAAGGCTCTACAACATGTTTGATGTCGTTAAATGCGTATGACATGGCCCGTTGAAAAGTTTCCCTGATGTTCTTGATACCAAAGGGTAATTTGCGATATGCAAAAGTCCCCCATGGGAAAATAAAAACGGTTTTGTGCTGATCAGATGGGAGTATCTCGATATGATTATAGCCGGAGAATCCATCCATGAATGAAAATATGACACTCCTGGCACAATTGTCGATAATCTGGTCGATGAAGGCTGTTGGATAGTTGTCCTTCGGACAAGCTTTGTTCAAGTCTCTATAATCAACAAAGACCCTAATCGTACCTTGTTTCTTTGTGACAGGAACAATGTTGGACACCCAATCTGTTAATGGGGCAGGGTAAATAAAACCAGCACGAAGAAGGTTTTCAACTTCCACTTTAATGGCAACCATTTTGCGGGGATGTACGGGTCAGAGTTTTTGTCGGATTGGTCGGGCACCAGGATAGAATTTAATTTCATGAACCACAATCGAGGGGTCTATCCCTGACATTTATTCATAACTCCAAGCAAAAATGTCGTGGAACTCTTCGAATAAGGCAATATAGAACTTTACCTCAGTAGGTGTGCATGTTTTGCCTAAATGGATTTGTTCCATGACACTAGGTTTTATGGAGATGTCAATGGGAATGGTTTCCATAATGTTCGCTAAGTTCCTTCAGAAAATACATCGTGTGTAGAAATGGGAATCTTAGTGTGGACAATGTCTGGTGAAACAATAGATTTTGAGTCAAGTTCTACTGCCTGGATTGTAGGGAAAGAAGACCGATGATGGTGATCTTCCTAGGCTGGTTCATTGATGCTCATGATTTCCATGATAGACTCGTCGGAAGGAAAAGTCTGTGCAAGGGAGTCAATATAGGGCAAAGATGAATGGGTTTGAGGTGGAGGATGTGTGTCAACACCCAAATTTTCTGAAAAATTTAAAATTTTTAAAATAGCATGTAATCTTATTAAATGCAGTCATTAGCTGTTTGATTAGCTTATGTGATCATAATTGTATCTGAATGATCTTTTATTATACTTAAATTTTAAGATGAGTTTCTTGTCAGTTACTGATTGTTTTCTGTTTGCAACCACAAGGGGGAATTGCCATAACAGACTGGGCTTACTTAGCTTCCGAGCTAATGCAGCAGATTTTCTTTCTCTTACAGATATACAGGTAATGTTCGGGTCGCTGCAACCAAATCTTTAAAGTATTATAAAACAAATTACTGTACCAAATCATTCAGTAAAAGTATAAGCATGCTAGCCAGGTTTATCAAGCTTGTAAAGGTAGAACTCTTCCTATGATCTCCTCAAGATCTTACTGATAGAAAGTTAGAAAGAAAATGATAGCTATTTTCCCTTGATAAATAAAGAATTAAATATTCCTATGGAGTATTGGTCTACTGATGAGATTACTGAAATGCAATAATTTATTAACTAGCACTTTAAAATATGACTGGTTACCATATTCAGACCAATTTTTACTCATCCGTTGTTATTGCATCAAGCCAAGTTTAAAGTTAGAATATATTTTGATTTACAACTTCAATTGTAAAGGATCTGGAGTTATCAATATATATACTTTTCTTATTTCTAGCAGTTACAAGGTGTACTGTCAGATACATGTCTCCTCTTAATATTTTAAGGATTTGCATGGATTGAAAAACTACTCCTATTTCCATGATTGATAACGGAATAAAAACTATAAGCTATCATGATTAAACTCATTGAGCCTTAAGGATAACAAAAGTCTACTTGTTATCACAATCTATCTGAGATTATTAAGAGATTGTTATTATATTGGTAACAACAAGCAAAATGGACTAGAGTAACTTAAATCTAAAATTTGTGAGTTATATAACTTGAATTCTACAAGTTACAGTCATATAAGGGAAAGAATGACAAGTCGTTTACTATCTGTGCAGAGTTATAGCAAAAAGCATTATAGTAGCAGATTTGTAAACAGCTAAACCCAATATCATTACATTATCTTATAGACTTAAAAGAAATGATCTATGCCTTGTCACATGAGAACAGGGTGAATGGAAATATATTGATAGGCTTTACAAACAACATATAACTTACTTGATACCTACATCCTTATAATTTTTATAACAATTATCAAATTCTCTATGTCTAAAACAGACTTCACGACTTAATCTTGAACGCTATTGACAAAGCATGGTTTTATTGAACATAGGGCAAAGTGTTAAATTTTTTGTTTCTTACTATGCAAAGTTCCAAAGCATTGTTCTCACATGAAAAGTGTGGCAGGGAAACTATGGTATTGCGACTATCATGGATATTCATACTATGATTTTGTTTGGAAAACAAATGATGGGAAACTTGTCGTAGAACTTTAGCACGTCGACCCACTGCATGAAAATATTAAAATGCTACGTGGTCACTCCGGAGCCACGCGTTGGTAATATATAATGGTTGACTTAACCCTAGCTTGCCATTTCTCCCTCGCCTTCGGGCTCGGTCGCTCTGTGAACCCTCCTGGTCCAAGCTTTATTGATACACTGTTGGTAGCAGCTTCTATGCTGTTCCAGTTTCTTCGTGCTTGTCTACTGCATTGTGTGGAAGTCATTATACTTTGTTGTTGGCGGCCATAAGGTTGTTGAAAACCTAGGGTTTTTCCCTTTGCTACCATTACTGACCCTGTCACGGTGTGAGTGTATCTTTCGACTTGGTTCTGTCAAAGATCCCATTGTGGAAGATACCCGTTGCTTCTGCCAGCTCGTTCATTTCGCTGACAAGGGAGGGGTTTACACTTACTCTGCTCGTGGTTATCAGGCTATTTACGGTGTTTGAACTTCTTGCAAATCACCGGTAAGCTACAAGATTACTCCTTCATTTTTCTAGTTAAAAGAAATAGTTTAACCAAAGAAAAGATTAAAGTTTTTAACTGATACTATTCTTTCGTTGCAGGCCCTGGCTCCACTTAAGGCGTGGATGGCACAAGCTTCGGTAGTTGGTTGTTTTACCTGGTAAGCCTGGTTTTTACCATGGCGTTTCCTCCTTGCTGGTTTGTTAGGACGATTAAGGTTTGAGTGAAGCGACTCTGTGATTCCTCAGCTCTGTTCAGTCTTTGAACTGTATGTTAAAATGTATTTTTACAGGTTTAACCCTGTGTTGCATAAGAGGTTACAGCTTCGGTCTATGTTGTAATTATTCGTTTTCTTTTTGTATTTAGGGTTTTCTGCAGAAGAATTATTGTGTATAAGAATAGGAGAATATTGACTGTAACCTGCCTGTAGATGAGATTACGGTCCCGAAATATTGTTCCTTTACTGTACTCTTAATTTTGTTTAGGGTTTTTACCCAGAGTTTGGTAATATGACTTATTAAAAAGCTCTCCTGTGTGTTCATTTTTAAATTCTATTTAAGATGCGGCCGTAGGTGAAACCATTGTTTTAACTCTTAGTATTTATTTTACTTGTAAAATCTGGAATGATAGGGTTCATCCCGAATTTTACAGTTGATAATATGTTTGGTTCCTTATTCTGTCATTACGCTTATAACTCTGTTAGTAAATGAGAGTTAAGTGAATGATAATAACCTTATTGGTTCAGCTCGATGATTGAGCTAGATACTGTTCTATTAATTCTTTTGTTTTTAAAGTAGTAACTAGATTATTTAACTATTATAATTAAATTTCTGATAAGGTTATGTACCTTAATTTATTTGCAATGTAATAATTTGTTAAATTTTAATTAGGGTTTATATCCTTATATAATTATCCTAACTGTGACTACCATTCTCCTGCATTGTTCTTGATAATGATATCAATACTGTAGTTTAACTTGTTGTATTTTACTACTGCCTTATAAGATTGTTTATTTAACTTGTAATACGCAGAGTATAAATATTTGGTACATAATTCTTATTCATTTCTTCGTCATGTATAAATAACTAGGTTTATAATTGCAATAACAAATTATTACTTAAAGTAATACTATTATATTGAATGCATTATAGATACATTATTAGTAATGCAATAATGATATTACTTCTTACTAGGGATACGGAAAATAACACAGTAACTCTTAACAGTTTTAACTACTGATATTCTAAGATACTCAATTTACTAAACTAACAAGCTCCTCAGACATATTAATAAACATAACAAACGTCCATTCATACTCGATAAACATAAAGAAATAAGTGACGGAACCTGCTTAAGATGTGGACAACAACAGCAATGGGAGGCCGTTCCTCCCTACCAACTCCTGGAGAGTTCCCAGACAGCAACTTCTCAGGACCCCCGAGCTTGCTCTGGTCTCTCTGGCTGGAACTAGGTGCAGCAAAATCAATTCTCTCAGCCCAAAAGCTATAATGGAACCAAGTTACTGCAGCAATCCTCCTTAAACAACTTCCTTATTGTATTTCCCTCTTCCTCAATGGATTTCCTGAATAACATTCACCTGAATGAATTCTCCCTGGAAAATATTCGAGCCCCTAGCTCTGTTCATTGAGTTCTTTTTAAAAGATTGCCTAGGTATTTGTTGGGTTAACTGTCATTAATGAGCCACCTGCTCTGATTCCACTTTCTTGGGGAATCATGACCCCAAATATATGGAAGTTGCCACCTGCAACTTAGGAAGTGTTTGAGGATGTCGCCACTTGTTTTTTTGCCTTTCCACCTAGTTCCATCCACCAGTTTGACCAGTAACCTATTTTTAATAGCTCTCCCATGCTGTTGTCTCACAATTTATTTATTAATAATAAAATATTCTGAATTACACTCCATTTCTATTGAATCTGCCGAGTCATCAATCCCTACTTAGCATTAAATTTAACATAATGTCTCAGGAATATAATAAAACAATTACATAATTTTTACAAAATTGGGGTATGTGACAATGTGCTACCGTATGGTGGGTAACTGGGTCGATCCAATCAAAAGTTGATTGAATCGCATGGTAAGTTGCTAGGTTCCGGTTCAGAGGCATGCAAGTGCTGAAGGTTTCAAGCTGAGAGGGACTCGGTACTACCCATGAATCGTTGGGTTCGTCAGATTGGAGAATACTTGACGAAATCAAGTTGATTGAGAAAACTGGGGGTGGAAGTTCTGGAAATACCCCAATAATGGAAGAATATTTCAAAATATCAACACCAATATCTTCAAAATGATGTTGGGATTGTGCTGGTAGCGGAACATTTGGTGCAGTTCTAATGGATATTCGGAGTACAAAAGTCTAACTGATCTATAGTGAAAATATTTCTTTGGTGAAGAAATTGCACTAAACGAAAGACAGAGGATGCTACAGAGGTCATGGCGTAAAACCAATTACGACCAAGTAAGATGTTATAATTTAACAGAGCATCTACAATCTCTACATGAATAGATACTGTCTTTCCCCTTAGTTCTACAGCAAGTGCGGGGATGAGTCCATATGGCTGGAAACCGTGTCCATCAAATTATTTTAGGGTGGTAGGAGACCAGGTTACCTTTGGAGAGCCTATGGCTCTCCAATAGGTCAAAGACATAATGGAAGTGGATGCACCTTCGTACAGGACGATACGATGGATGTTGTTTCCACAAATCCTAGTATGAATCTAGAAGGCCAACTGATGAGAAATACTTGGCTTGAAGTATTCCAAGTTGAACATAATCGTATTGGAAGAGCCCGGGTCAACAACTCCAAGTGCTGATAATAAGGTTCTATGTTGAGTGGGGCAGTGTTGTAGAACTTCGAGAGTAGACATGGCACAAGGTGCTTGAGCTAAGTCCTCGACAATGTTGTAATTTTGGGCTGCTCACGCATTTGGATTAAATGTCGCCTTTCAAATGGTGGCCTTGGGTGGGCGCAACACAGTATCAGTGATAGGTCTCTCAATATGAAGATGACTATTGGAAGGAGGCGTAGAAGGATGATCTTCCATGAGAGATTTTCCTTTTGAAGCCTCGTTCTTGTTTGAACTTGGAACATAATACGTCTTTGAACGAGTGGATATATGGACAGTCTCATTACTCATCATAAGAATATCGCGATTTGAGGATGTCTCTACTCTAGCAGAATTGTTTTGGTTTCCCCCTTGTGGGGGTTCGTGCGTGACCATCTGTTGTTGTTGATGTGGGAAAGGGTCGGTTAAAACTGTCGGGCGAGAAGAGCCTTTTACAAATTTATTGACTTCCTCTTTGTAAGGACAGTCTTTCGTGTAATGGTCTTCCTGACAGATGAGGCAGGGAAAATTTGCTTTCCATTTAGGTTTATTGTCAGTATTGGTTTGCTGGGGTTTAGGATTTTCCTGCTGAGTGGAAGATTTCTTGGATTTTCTTTTGTTGTTCTTCTTTTTCCCTCCGTATTTTTGTGACGTAGATTGGAATGCATTCACCTCGGAGGTCAGAGCAGGAGAAGTAGAAGTTTGGATGCATCTTGATTTTGAGGTGGAACAACAGTGTTTTGTTGTCCACTCGATTTGGTTGCAATCTACGCCTTCACAGAACCAACTACTCCATCGATAGGAGGTTCGATAGAAGGCTTTGATGGATCATTAGTGGGGCTGTGATCATGAGAAATAAATTCATACAGTGTTTCGGATTGGGTATAAACCAAATCCATAAGGAATAAGAGTAGTATACATATACTGGTGTGTATATTGCTAACGATGATTAACATTGAACACATTGCATCCTCTAGTAATGTCAGTTTGTGAATAAGCAAGCAGTGATGATTATTGAATTGCAATTTGAAGTCTAATCAAAGCAATGAATCACTAGTAGAAAATGAGAGATAAATGACCAAGTGACCAAAAAATTTGGTCACCACAGTTTTTTCAGGGTATAAACATGACCAAACTTGAGTGAGCCAAATAAAAATGACTAGAGGAATGACCAATTGGGTAACGAGATAAAATATTTGACCAGATAACAAGTAAATAAACTAAAAATGGCCACATAACAATAACATTAAGAATATGAAATGGTCTTTTATTTGGTCATTTTTAGATGTGTCACTCCGACATGGAAAATTACAATTTTGACAATGAATTGGTACAATTTACTAAATTTTAATAATGCAGATGGATTCAGAGACCCTTGACCCCTGAAAGGGGTCTCTGAATCCATCTGTAGTGTTAAAATTTAGTAAACATGTAATCATCGAGTCAACTTTGTAGTTTGGTGTTTCTTGTTAGTTGTGTCATCATGCTATGTAATCAATGTCATTGCATTGAGGTCGTTATGCTAGTCATGGTCATATCTCATTTGGAAAAAAATCATCATTGTTTGACCCTTTCGGCACTTAGTTGAAATTTCGACAAGTTAAAGTCATTATGGCATGTTAGTTGAAATACATCAATTTCATGTCATCCGTTAATTTTTCGGATGCATCGATTCATCATTGTTCTCCTTGTGCCTAAGCTCTGAAAGTTAAAGTTCCCCTCCAGGTGTCTCTTCACTGAAAAATGCCAATATCTTCCAATTTTGAAAAGAAAAAAATATGCGCCCTTGCTTTTCCTTACTACCGTTAATTTTTTCCCTTCACATTCAATTAAAAAAAGATATGGTCTTTATTCCTTTGTTTATCCCTACCTGAATATCCCTTTAACCTCTCCCCCTTATTCAAATAAATTTCCCTCCTACCTCTTCCCCCGATTTAAAAAAATAAAAATTATAATAAAAAATCTAAATCCCTAACCAATCCCTTTTCCTTCAAATCCCTATTCCTAAAGCCTTGCCCCTTTTAAATCCCATTAAATAATAATAATAAATTTCCTAAATACCTTTCTGGTTACCTTTTCCTCCTAAGCCATATTCCCTAAAGCCTTGCCCCCTTTCGAATCCCATTAACCAAAATCTAAAATATATAACAACAAAAATAAAAGGACTATTTTTAAAATTAGAAGGATCGGGAGGTGGAGTACTCTTTCTTATTACTCAATTGAGTGATCAAATTTGGACTTAGGCTCAATATTTTTTTTACTCTTAGAAAACATTTTGGTATAAGGAGATCCTTATTAGGCATATGAACCTTGTAAACTTGAATTTAGTCTTAATTTTATCAATGGTAATATTGATTTTATCAATTTTTATTTTTATTATATTTCGATTATTAAATTTTTAATTTTATATTATATAAATAAACAACAATTAAATAATATATATTAAATAAATAAATAAATATATTATATATATTAAAAATAAATATATTATTTCATATAATATTAAAAAAAAAACATAAACAATACATAAAACACATCCTGCCCGAAGTATCCTTTATCTCCCAACCTCCCATCAGACAAACCTCCCGTTGTTTTTGGTGATTTAGAAGATTCCCGCCTTTGACAGGTTTTCAGAGTGAAAAGTATTCATTTGAAATGGTATGATTAGAGAAAAGGATTCTTCATTGCAATTAAACATTTTCTCAGTATGATTAAATGTAACAGACGATATCCAACTCGATAAGTTTACGTTTTCCTAAGTTCTTGGAGTTTCATTCCCATAGGTAATTCTTACCCTGATTGATATATTGTGTTAAAGGACAGAAAATGTTAGATGAGGTTTTGTTCTTAAAGATAGAATCATGAGTTCCCACGGGAATTGAAATTTTTTTAGTATATAGCAGCTTAATGTTAATCCAATACATGTCTGGGTTGATTTTGATTGAATGCTTATTTGTTTACTGGAACTTCAACGTGAAATTTATTGTAACTTGGGGTTTGTTTGTTGTAACCTATATAGGATTTGATCTCCAAAAGTCATGTAAAATTTCGATTAGACAAAAAGAAATTGTTCATTTTAAGGGTTACTGTGAAATTTTTTACACGCCTTTGATTACCAGAAAGGGGTTAAAGTATTCATAATGTGCATTTTCAACAGGCCGCCCCACTGAAATTGTTCAGAGTTACTAGAGGGTTATAAACCCTAAAAACCTCGGCGAGCATCTCACAGATCAAGGTTTTCTGTACTCCCTAAACACCACTGAAATTGTTCAGAGTTACTGCAGGGTTATACAACCTAAAATTCTCCGCGAGCATCTAGCAGATCAAGGTTTTCGTTTTCTGTACTCCCGGAACACCTGTTAGGAAAAATTGGTATGACTCGAGTATCGTTTATTTATATTGTTGGTACAAAGAATTCTTATTGAAGCACATGATTTTAAAAGGTTGATTTATATCATGTGTTTCACAAACAAAATGCGCTTGTAGACACACATGAAAAGAAGGGAGCCATGCTCCAATGGGTATTTGTAATAAAAAATGGAGATTCATTTTCCAACTCCCCCATGATGTATATTTAAATAATTATAAATTCATATCTATTCCCCACTTTCCATCTCATTCAATTTTTAATTGAATGCAATATTTTTTGACGATGCCTCCAATTCTATCACTCCCTCTCATCACCTATGCGAGCCTCTATGAACATTACCAAGGATGTGAAGGATGTTGTGCGTGGGTGTACTATAGCAGTTAGTTCGGTTAATATACACTTCTTTAGGTCAGAGTCTCATTGTTATGGTATTCAGTGTTGGGTACATGCCAAAGGGAGTTCTAGTAAGCACATGGGCGAGGATTCCTTCTTCTGCTAAAAGCTTAAATTGATAAAGTGAACATAATGAATATTTTAATGAGAGTTTTATGTTTTATCCCATTCTTAAAGTAAGGAGTAATGAATATTTTAACGAGAGCTTTCTGTCATTATCCCATTCTTAAAATGAGGAGTTTATTGCACTATTCAAAGTTTTTTTATGATGTTCACTTCCTTTGTCTCTTTGTACCGATAAGTTAAATTCCAATGTATTGTATTTAGAATTCACCATTTCTTTTTTTGGC
Source organism: Larix kaempferi (assembly GCA_027924585.1). Classification (NCBI taxonomy): domain Eukaryota; kingdom Viridiplantae; phylum Streptophyta; class Pinopsida; order Pinales; family Pinaceae; genus Larix; species Larix kaempferi. The sequence continues at coordinate 1,181,481 of BSBM01001409.1, read as the reverse complement.
ACTGTACTTGCATTTCTCACTGAAATATTTGGTACCTTTTCTTATCTTCTTATCTCATGGATATGTGTCAAAATTTCTCAATAAACTGAGCCACCACATTTCTAACAATCATACTTACCTACAAACATGCAAAAACTTGTTGAGTAATGTCATCATAATGAAAAGTATCATTTGTTTGTTTAATGAACAGACACACACAGCCATACCTTAGAACCCAATGCTATAGTTTATGCGTTCCCACTGAAGTTAAATTCCAATCTATTGTAGTTAGAATTCACCAGTGCTTTTCTGGCACTATACTTGCATTTCTCACTGAAAAATTTGCTACATTTTCTCATCTCATGGATACCTTCTCACTATAGCAGTATTGTATATGTGTCAAATTTCTCAATAAACTGAGCCACCACATTACTAACAACGACACTTACCTACGAACATGCAAAAATTTGCTGAGTAATGTCATCGTAACGAAAAGTTTGATAAACAATATGTATGGTGTTATAGGTTAAAATTGCACCTCTCCGTCCGTGATCATCTTGAGCTGTTGATCACACAAAAGGACAACTTGGATGGAGGAGCATGTTGACCTGAGATGATACTTTGAACTCACTCCATTTCCTAATATTATTGTAAAAACCCAAAAAATATCATTTTGAGATATGAGCGCTACTCTACTCAAAGAGACTAGCGCCCATACACTACTCCAGTGTATAATAGTAGCGCCCATATCTAAGTATACGCTACTCCTTCTCAGCATAGTAGCGCTCACCATTTAAAATCAAATGAGTGCTAGTTGATAAGCACTAAAGTAGCGCCCTATACGCTACTTCACTGAACAAGAGTCACGTACATCTTAAAAGATGATTAAAAAATAAATTAATTGCTCGAGGAGGATTAGTTGCTGGTAGTTTCCTAACTCCCCCAACTTCCTCCATCGACTAGAACTACTTCTTTAATCCTATAAATACAAAGAAGATTAAAGGAGAAGGGTTAGCTTTTGTTAGCTTTAGTAGCTAGAGAACCTAGATGGTGAGATGAATTAATGGAGAAACTTTAAGACATTGGAGGAGTTGATGCTGAAGATATCCAAGCCAGAGAAGAGCCAGAGCCCAGAATCTAGTTGCAGGAGCCTGTTTCATGATCAGGTATACTTGTACATCATTCTACTTTTGACAAATAAAGGTTGAAGTGTCTTTCTTGTTCCAATTAAAGTGTGTTATGAAATGGCATCTTAATGTGGATCTATTTTGGTCAATTTTGAATGTTAAACATTGTTTTTGTTTCTTTCAAACTTTATATATTTCCCAAAATGCTTTGAGAAAGGTATTGTTATTGTAGGTTTACTGGAAGGGAAGTGGATTTGGAAGTTGAGCACAAGATCAAGTCAAGGCTAGGATCAAACTTTGATTGAAAGGTGTGTTCCCAAGATCCACAACTTATTTCTTTTTTGTAAATGTCTCTGTAATAGCATCAGTACACTTACCTGTCACCCCAACCAAGCTGATAGCATTAGTTTCCTTGCTATAGGGTAAATTTTCCTGCCAACAGACTGGCGACTCCGCTGGGGAAAGTTGAGTTTTGGCTCTAGGAAACCTTGTTCTTGTTTGTCTTCTTAGATTGTTTTGACTTCTTTGATGTGTCAAGAAACCCTGTAGGTATCCCCTGACTGTTTCTTGTCTGCTTTCATCAGTTTTTGGTATCTTCCAAAGTCAGTTTTTAAGCCTTTGAGATATGAGCGCTACTCTGATATATATACAGTAGCGCCCATACGCTAATGTCCTATATATATAGTAGCGCCCGTTTCTGCATGGGCGCGAGTTTCCCTACTGCACAGTAGGGTACACTTTCTGAAGCATTCTTTTTTGGTTTGCTTGAGTTTTAGCCATTCTTGTGGTTTGCTGACTTTGCTGTGGGATCTTTTGGACTGTGTTGTTGCAGCAACATCCCCCCAAATTTTTTTTATACATATTGGGGCCCCTCCTTTTATTTTTTTAGAAAGGCTGCCTCAAGGGGCCATTCCCAGCTTTTATCTTTGCTTCCCAACGGAAAATTCTGGCCATAAACCTTTTCGATTTTCCTCCAAAGGACAAAAAGGGAACTTAGAAGATTTTCCCAAATTTTCAGAGCTTCTCAGACTATTCCCAGCAGTTGCGTTTTATTTTGAGTTCGCACCCGAAAGGCGGAAGCCTTTGTTTAAACCTTCGAAGAAGAACGAAGAAACTGTTTAAAAAATTGCGGAACGTAGGGAAGAGATTCCGCGGAAGCATTCAGCTTTGTGCTCTCGAAGCGTCGGGAACCATTCGCATAAGGATCCCAAACAACTTAGATTTTCCTTTTGAAAATTGCGGAAACTATTTGGGAAAGTCTCCCGACATTTCGGAGTCTTTCGGGCTGTCTTCCCGCAGTTGCGGAAGGCAAACGTATAAGCCTCTCGAAAATAACTTAGAAAATTTTGAGCGTTTGCGAGACGAAAGAAGGAAGCTTCGCGGAGCATTTCGGTCTCTTCGCCCGAAATGGCGGAAGTCTTTTACATAACTCTCCCAAAGAAAGACTTAGAAATTTTTTCCACCTTTTGCGGAGAGATTGGGGTTTTCTTTCCGAAACGGCGGGAACAATTTGTAAAATCCTTCTGAAACTCGGAAGAGAACTTAGAAGCTTTCATTGAAAATTTGCGGAAACCTTCACATAAGCTTTCCGAAATCCCGCGGAAGAATTCACGAATTCCTTCCGAAACTATCTGTTGGGCTTTCCATCCCGAACCTGTGGAGCCGTTCATTTTATCCTCCCGAAACGGCGGAAACAACTCGCCTAAGCCTGCCGAAAAGAACTTAGAATTGTTTGAAAAAACTTTGCGGAACGACCCAAGGAAGCTCCGCGGAAGCTTTTAGCCTTCTCTCCCGAAACCACGGAAGCTCTCGGGCTACCCTTCCGAAACGGCGGAAGCCAATCGCATAAATCGCTCGAAAAAAGCCTTCTAAATAATTATGGGAAAATTTGCGGAAGAGTTCAAGATTTGCTCTCGAAACGGCGGGAGCCATTCGTCTAAACTGCCCGAAAAGACTTAGAAAAATATTCATTAAGCAGTTGCGGAAGCTGCTGGTGAATCCCTCCCGAAACTGCAGAAGCCACTTACGAAAGCTTTCCGTAGTTTCGGGAGCCTTCACGTTTTCATCCCGAAGAGGCCGCCAAAAGAACTTAATCACGTCGCGGAAGCCTCTTGCGGAAGCAATTCACCACTCTCTCCCGAAACAGCGGAAGCTTCCGCGATATCCTCCCGAATGAGTTGATCTTTGCAGAACGTTTTCTCTTCCATGTCGCGGAGGCCTTTTGCGGGGGCCATTCACCTTTGTTCCCCGAAATGGCGAAAGCGGTTTGCTAGTTTGTCCCGCAAGAGGCGGTTGCACGCAAACCGAGGTAGCTCGATTTGACGCCGACGCCCGATGCATTTAAAATCGGTCTTAATACGCCACCAACCGTATTAAAGTCCCACACGTGTCTCATTTGTTTAAATATACGGTGGGGGCTCGAGCCAACATATCATTGTTTTCGATTGGCAAACGACGTGGAACGCCGTGCAAATCGCTCCAGCTCATCTCGTTCATCCGCGTTCGCAGCCACCTCGTTCGACGATCCTCACGGTGCCAGGTAGGATTTTAGCCTTGAAATTTGCCCCTTCTACGTTTCCAATTGCTATTGGGTTGTCTTTTGTTTGAAAATGATGGGTTTTGGTGGGATTTTGATGGGCAAAACACCCGTCATGGGCTATTTTTGCCCATCAAATACAGTTTGAATTGAGTTCTCGTCATATAAAACAGAGACAGGATGAACGTTTTTTGGGTAGAGACAGTTAGTGCGAACGGTTAGACTTGTTCTATTTTCCTCCCCGGGCCACGTGCCTCGTTATGTCAAAAAATGCCGAAGCCCCATGGACTTTTCATGTCCCCGGCCGAAAGCCTAAGACGTAAATCCCCGGGCCTTTTCGTAAAACTCAGTTCCAGCGTGACCTCTACCCAATTTAAGTCTTACGACAGGCGCCATTTCCCATGTTCAAACCTCCCATAGATACCTCGGCAAGTGCCGTAAATGACAACGGCGTTCAAATCCCTCGCCGGGTCGTACAGGTGAAAGTGGCTCCTCATTTCGTCGCAGGGTTATTTCACCCCAGACTTCCCCGCCACTAGCCTTTTAAAAGCAATGACGAAAGTTACCCTCTTTCCCAGGGCTAAACCGAAAGCAGGTTGCTTCCGCAACACGCCTACTGGTTCGAGAGCAAAATGTTTCCGTGACATACCTATCCTCTCAGGAGCATCTCAAAACTCATCCCTTCAAAAGATTCAAACGTTTCAATTTATGTTTCATGTTGAAATAGTGTTTTTTACTTCCTAAATATGCAGCTTCATTGTACTTATCTCATTGACATATTAAAACAATGGTGCTCTCTGTTAAAACCTCACAGTATGTTGCTCAATATCATGATGACTTGTTTATGGGTGTTATCAGGGATAAATCAAAATGCCGAAAGTTGGTAAGAAGAAGGCTAAAATGTCAGAAAAGAAACCGGCGCCACTTAAAACTGAAACTTCACTCCAGGATACTACGTGCACCACTGGTGTCCCTCCTGAAATCAGATGGGGTGACATCTACAGAATGATCCGGGACCAAGAGATCCCGGATATGTTGCTAGAAGAAGGGCCGATTTATCTCAATATCAGAGCCTCAGGCATAACTAGAGCCGCTACCCGCCCTGAGCTGTTCCCCTGTGCTGAAGTGATCGGATGGATACTCCAACATGCCGATGCTGAAGGGAGAGTGATAAATGACAGCGGGAAAGTGGCTATTGCCTCATTTCAACCCGCATATCTTGCGGCAGCCTACAAATTTCCCCATGTCCAACAAGCTCTGACTGATGTATGGTTGAGCCAGATGAACAACGTCGAGATGGCCAAGAAGCTGCTAATGGCAGGCAAACATTTGAGAAAGAAAGGAAGTGATGAATATGACGTGCAGAATCTGAGAGCTCCTTTCAGATTGATCGCTTTAATGCTGTGCAGAATCTTCGGCATGCCCGATGGCACAGTGTATAAGATTCAGTGGGTCCCTATCATCCACTACGTGGCATTCAAGGGAACTGTGTTTGACTGGGCCACTCTCCTGTCAGATAGTTTGGCCTCGATTATAGTTGCTGCTAAAGAAGGACTAGCCTTGAAGAAGGCTGAATTTTTCATGTCTTCATATCTGATTGATTGTATTTTAGCCAAGATAGACTTCCCCAAATTGGGCTGCACATGGGATAAGGCCACTATCCCGGTCTATATCACTTTCAGGATGTTGTGGGCTCAGAATTACAAGCCTAGTTACAAACTCATCTGTGAGGGGTTCATCATGCCCCTATATGAGAAGTTATTCAGGGAGGAGCCCAACTGCCTGTCAGAGAATGCTTTGGATGTCCTTGAGGATTATGGGGATTTTTACTTTTCAGAGCAAGGCACCTACCTCAGAATGTTTGGAGGGACTAAGCCCCCATACATTTTTCCGCAGTATGCGACGGACTATGTGGTCCTCAAGGAGGCAGTAAGACAAATCTTCTTGGACGGAATTGGGGCAATGCTCCACAAACAGCATAAGGCTTCCTTCCCTCCTCTACCTTTCTACATAGGTGCTTACAAGTTCTCGGGGGTTTCCTCGGCCGACGAATTTGTTCAAGAGATGAAAGCCTTCCACTTCGGTGAGGTAATATTCCACAGGAATGACAGAAAGGGAAGAGTTGCTGAGCACTGTAAGGAGATTTATGCTCACTTCGAGTATTCTCACTATCCTGATGCCGAGGAAGAGGCATTCAGAGGCATCAACAACATGGCTGAGCTACGGGTCTGTCGCCAAAGCACTGGAGCAAGCTCTAGCTCAACCAAGGCCTAGAAGACCAGCCATCAGAAGGAGAAAGAAGCTGAGGATGCCCGAGCTCAGGAAGAGCTCAGATTAAGAGAAGAAGCAAGGTTACTCCAGGAAGCTAAGGAAGCCAGACTGCAGCGGGAAGCTGAGGAAGCCAGGTGGCAGCAGGAGGCTGAAATGGCAAGAAAGCAGCAGGAAGCTGAAGTGGCGAGATGCAGCAAGAAGCTGAAAATGAAAGCCTGCGGAAAGAGGCTGAGGAAGCCCAAAAGCAGAAAGAGGCTGAAGCTGAGCAAGCTGAGGCAGAGAGGAAGGCGGAAGAAGAGTTGAAAGCAAGGGAAGATGCTCAAGCCAGTGGGTCCAGTGTCGAAGACATGGATATAGACACATCTCAAGAAGGTGGCTCTGGTACCCAAAATAAGGGCGTGGATCTAGCTTAGGAAGTCCGGACCCCACCTGCTGAAGAAGACATAGACATCATAAACCGACCAATTGTCCCGTACACGCCATCGGGAAAACATACGGTGTCCAGGTGGAATGAGTTTGTCTACGAAAAGAAAAGGAAAGCAATGGTCCTCAAATCAGAGGAGAGGATCAAAAGTCCCTTCCATGAAGACATCGTCACCCACCGAGAGGTCACTGTAATGAAGAATACAGATCAGGATCCCTTTGCTATGGCATCCACAGTTGTAGAAACAGCAAGAGCATCGCTGGACAATGTGGGTGTGATAGTTAAGGAAAATGTTTTGACAAAGAAGAGAGCCCGTTCGCTACAACAGACTGTGGCTAATGAGCAAGCCCAAAGAGATCTGGTAGTGAACAAGTATAATTGCTTGTACGCCAAGCATAAGGAGCTTTCAAACAAGTACAACCAGCTGGAAGAGGAAAAAGACCAACTGACACTCCAAATGATGATTGTGGAGGCAGAGAAGAATGGAGCAGAAGATAAAGTAGCCCAGCTAGAAGCAGACAAGCAGACATTAGCTGAGCGGTTAGAGCAGGCTAAGGGTAAAACAATGGACATGTCTCCCTTCCATGAGCTGTCATGCAACATCCTGAAGCAAGTGTATGACACTCAGGAGCTAATCACTGATGAGGTTTGCAAGCTCAAGGCCATGGTGGTTAGGTTAAAAGAAATCAATGCGGAAGCCCATAGGCTCAAAGCGAAGAATACCCATGTCAAGGCAAACATCATCAGTCAGATGGCATGGAGAGAAGGAAAAGGGGGTTTCCCTGCGCACCTCCCATTTAAATCTTTAGACGGTTTCAATGAGGACATAGCCCTTTTGGAGTTTGGCAGGAACTGTGCCAGTAAACTGATAACCAGTGTGCAAAGAACAATAGATAAAATTAACAATCTGTACCAAAGACTCCAAGGGGTACATGACAAATGCACATTGAGTTTCCCTTAGACCCTTGAGGACTTTCCGGAAAAGGAGCAGCGTTTGTCTCAGCTAAAGGAAGAGCTAGGCGTTCAAACGGAGTATGTGAAAAGGATTGATGTTCTGGCTATTGATGACCTCCAACATTATGTCGGATCGTCATCCCTCCACAACCATCTGCTGAAGGAAGTGCATCAAGCTGCAGTAGCAGAAGTTCAAAGCATTGGAGCAGAACTCGGGAAGAATGTAACTTCTCAGAAAATCTTGTTTCCTGTTGCAGCAAACATAGTCATAAGGGACACAGGTGTGTGGTATAGCTACATAGCAGAAGAAGAAAAGAAAGCTGCAGTAGCAGCAGGAACATCAGCAGACCCATAATCTTCTCTCCCAGTAGCCACTCCAGCAACCACAGTGGGCTCGATTCCCTCTTCCCCAGCAGCAGCAATGGGTTCGAGTGTCTCTTCCCAGGCAGCATCAGCAGCAATTAACTTGGGCGATCCTCTGCCAGCAGAAGCTCCCGCACAGGAGTGAACTCGCTGATTTTAAAACACTATCTCTGTTATTTTTGTTTTGTTTTGACTCTCAAAATGTGTAAAGCGTGGGAAACTATGGGACAGCGGTCCCTATTGTTAAATAATTTCTGTAAAAGAAGGGGAATCGCATTTTTGCCTATTATAGGAGAGAATTTTCTGTAAATGACAAGTGGAAGGTGCTAGGTGGCATCCCAAAGGGCAGATTTGTAATTATAAATAGAAGCTAGGAAGAATAGAACAGGACTTTTGGCAGGGAAGAAAATTTGGAAACCTTTACGAGCTATCTTGTATCGTTTCTGTAAAATTGAATTTTCTAATAAAAGCCACAGGAGATGGACGTTTTGCATGGGATGTTGGACGGATGTATGTTGGACTATTCTAATGACTGCTGTTTTGTAATGTGAGATCATTCTTACCATCTGAACTATTTCTTTGTATCAATGATTTTGCTCTTTCCTGTGCATACGATTTTCTCTATGTTGTGAACAATGAATGCGTTTCATATTAAATCAGGAGCTACCTGCTGATAAATTTACCATTGCTGTAGAATTCTCTTTTAGATTAAACGGCTAACTGTTCTTTCTTCAAGATAATTCGTATGGCTCATTGTTCATTTCTTCAATTTGCTCCTTGCAGGGATCTTTAAATTTAATTTCAGTTTGTTACATTTAGATCTGTTTCTGCGTTCTTGCTATTTAGATTAGATATTTTTTGCTTCTTTCTCTGTTTCATGAGCAATAGATGCGTTTTACATTAAACTAGAAGCTATCTTCTAAGATCCTTTTATCTGGCTGTAGCTTTACCTGTAAGAATTGACAGCTACCTGTTCTTTCTTTATGTTATCTGTTACAGACCATTGCTCATCCTTAAACGTGTTCCCGGCAAGGATAGGTAGATTTATTTCACTTTCTAGACTTAGATCTGTTTTAGTTGCATCTAGATCAAATATTACTAGGCATTTGCACCTCATTTAAAAGACATAAAATCCAAAAGAAAGGTGGATCGGGCCATAACCGGTAGAATCAGATTTAACCTCCAAACCCACGGTTGCCGGAACCGCTAACCGGACGGATTCCCTACACCAAACGGGAGATAGTCTAATTGGGACCATCTCTCGGGGAGAATCCCTTTCTGATTGATGCTACGATATCCGAGGCATCAACAGACTGTTGTATGAGGTTTTAACTTTTGTTTAAGTCATAGAACCTTCTCTTGAAGTTTTTTTCCATCTTTTGAATCGCTTGTTGACCTTTGGGACTTTTGGACTGTTTGTGACTTTTTGGAAGGCTAGGTTGTGTTTTTGTTGAGCACTCCCACTTTTTAGGCCCTGACTACCTGTTGCTAGCTTACAAACCTGCATACTATTGTATCCGCTGTTTGTGGTGACGTTTGTCTGCTTTTTACTCATCCTACCCTTTATTTTAGGGTTTGGTCCGTTTTAAAGCTTCTAGGGTGTCTCCCGTCTTAGTTCATTTTCATTCTTCCTGGACTTATTGTCTTTTTATGGTTACAAGTGCTTTTTAAACAGTTGTAGGCTAGTTCATTTCCCAGTTTCTTTGTGTTAGTAAGTGGCAGCTTGCTTGTCTACTTTTGCTTGGCATAGCGGTCTTACTAGGGCTGGATACCTTAGGTCAGTCCTTTTGTGTCTTTCTCCTTTGTTTTCTCCCACTTTGTTTCCAAGTTTAGAGGATTTTTCTTTGCAAAAAACCTGTAGATCAAGTCTTTTTCGAGCTAGGGTTTCGACAGCTATAAGCTTAAGAACTTTTTAGCCATACTTACACACATTGCACATAAAGTTTTATTTTGCTTGCCATTTTATATAGTTCTTTTTCATTTATAGAAAAAGAAAAAAAATTTGGTATTTTAAGTTTAAATAAAACTTGTCTTTGTTGTTACAAGATAACTTAGGATATTTTGTACAATTTCAAAAAAGAAAACAATTTTTTTTTAAGTAGGTTTGCTTAGATTTTCAGTTTTGGAAAGAAGTAAATGAAAAAATGAAAATAACTTTGTTGTAGAAAGTTTTGAGTTTATTGCACTTTTTCTTGTTATAACCACGCCACACAAAAGCACTACCCTTTTTGAGTAATAACAGCCCTAAAATTTGTTAATAAAATGAACTAGAAACATTTTTTTATTTTTAGGGATACACTACACCAACTAGTTTTGGTTAGGATCTTGAGTTTAAATCACCTTAAACCACTCAAGATCACACATTGCGCAAAAATCGTAGTAAGACTATCACATGTAAACCCACCTCACTCAAAACTTGCCTGGGATCTATGCAGTAGGTCATTGCGAGATCAGTTTGTGGGAATACCCCTCCTACTTTCTGTTCGAGCATACGCCAGGATCGGATTGCGTATTGGGGACTCTTTCGAGTTTCAGGCTTAGCTACCCTGCCCACGCTTTCTGATTCGACCGGTGATTGTTCCCCAGGATTTTTCGGTGTTGTGGTATCCTTAGTATCAGACTCTAGGTTCATACACAGGTGACAGCAGAGGGTATATCTGCTGTACCTAAGACAAACGTGGGAGGAAATCCCTTGCAGGTCTTTGGGAGGGCGGTTGGGTGATTCCAGTGCTTGCACCCTTAGTCATTGTATTGTGGACCCCAGGTAACTGTCTTTCTTCCTTCGTTGATCTGTTCTGGGCCCTCATCATCCCAGACTCTTCTCCGGAAGGCATCTTTGTTTGCCTGGTTTGTATACTTAGGACTTTTTTAGTTGGTGTGATGTTTGCCCCCTAGTTGTAGTGGCCACTAGGTTCTAGTCTGTTATTTTATATTTATAATCACGGAGAATCAACAACTTCGTAGATCAAGAAGGCTTCAAAACCTTCCACCAGTTAGAACAGAACCTTTACAGCCAGCTAGGCGACAGCGGGTAAACCCCGGTATTTTTTCAGAAATTACTCCTGAAACTGAATTACCTGAAGAAATCCTTGTAACAGAAAACCTTGAAATTGAGGTTCCTGAGGAACCACTACCAGGTACCACAGATCAACAATACTTTAGTACAGTTGAGGTGGAAGATCTTACTTCTGCGGAGTATAGCACTCCTTTCAATCCTCCTTTAACTAATACTAGAATTCCGCTTCTGTCACCTGTTGGTTTCCAGCAGCCCCTTTTCAGTGCAGATCATTCCTTTCCCGGACATCTGATGTCTAACTTAGGAGGTGAACAGGGAGTTCCCCAAACTCCCACTTTAGGTATGAACACCAACACAGTTAACCCTTCTTTTACTGCTACACCAAGTCAGGCACAAACCTCTGTGTCTACCCCATCTTTCAGTTTCAACACTAGTACATTAGGTATGCCTAGTTCGACAATGATGGCATCTATTCCTACACCTACTGTTGGACCTAGAAGTACGGTCAACTGTGCAACAACTTTTGCTTCTCAACCGTTATATCAGATTCCTAGTACTTGGATTTACACACCCGTTGTAGGACCAAGTGCTTCTGCAAACATTCCAGTCATGGGCACCATGACTGCACCGTCCACATCAGCTTCTACTAGTTTCAATACCTTTGTAGGCCCTAACATGAACCAATGTAGTATGCCTGCAAGTAATGTCCCTTTTTCCTTATTTTCAGGGGGAGGGGTAATATCTTTAACCAGCAATATGGCGGGGCTAACACCTAGCCATAGTGGACGAATCCGCAAATCACTAATCCACTTTCATATGGGTGGGGAAATTTTAATAACTCTTTCTCACAACAACAACAGTTGGTAGGGGGCAACCCCTACCAAGTTACAAGTAGCTGGGGGTAACCCCTACCAACAAGTGACTGGGGGAAACCCCTATCAACAGTTGGTAGGTGGAAACTCCTATCAACATATGGCCGGGGGCAACCCTTATAACCAGATGGCTGGGGGCAACCCCTACCAACAATTCATGGGTCAAATGATGGGGGGTTCCCCTTATCAAGTTCCATCTTACCGGCCTCGTCTACCATTTCTGGCAACTTTAAATTTGCCAGATCTTTCCAAACTGACGAACGATCCTGTGTGTCATAATGCAGCATGGCCATCAGTTCCCACAAAGTTACCTTCGGACATTCCAAAGTTCGAAGGCAAAGCAGGTGAAGACCCTGGTGACCATGTCACTACCTTCCACTTATGGTGTTCTTCAAATTCGTTAAACGAGGATTCCATTAGATTGAGATTGTTCCAAAGGACCTTAACTGGTCCTACAACCAAATGGTACATTGAGCTACCTGCAGCCACTTTCTCTAGTTTTGGAGATCTCGCAACTGTCTTTTTGAATCACTTCCAGCTTCCTGTTCGGTATGATGCCGGAACAGAACTTTTGTCTACTTTTAGACAAAACAAAGCCACTCACTTATCTGACCACATTCAGGAGTGGCGAAGACGGAAGAGGCTCATTAAGGCCAACATACCTCCGGAGTTTCTACTTGAGTGGTACTTGAAATCACTCCTTCCTTATATTTCTAAGGAAGTAGCTACATCTGGAGTATCCAATGAGGAAGAAGCCATCTTACGGACTCAACGGTTAGACCTTGTGTATGCACAATCTGGGTTACTGTATGAGATTATACCCGATGCACCGCGATCGAACACCGATCCGAGTAGACCGAAACCTGGACCACATGCTGATGGCATAGTGGGTTCAGTTGACTCTACAGCCTTCAAAGCACTGACCAATCAGGTCCATGCCTTAGCTGTCAAACAATCGACTGCAGATATTTCTTCCGTCACAACCTCTCCTTCTACTTCTGATCCTGTCAACCAAGTTTAGAACAATCAAGAGGGCCCTCGGCAGCCCAATAACAAAAAGAAGGGCAAGAAAGGAGAGGGGAACCAACAAAAGCCCAAAAAAGACAATGCCGAAGAGGGTAACAAAGAAGAAAAGAAGGTTAAGTTCCCTTGTAAACTTTGCAAGCAGAACCACCTTACTCATCAATGCCCTCTGCTTGAAGAAGCCTAGAAGCTCTTAAGAGAAAAGAAGCCTGTTGTTTTGAAAGATCCATTCCCTAAAGGGTAGGGCTCAACTTCTGGCACCTCAAAAAATGGGGGCACTACACATGCAACGGTTGATCAAACATTTATAAACATGGTTAATTCAAATGCACTTTTGCAAACCAGAGCCAGGAACTATACCCCAGAAGCACAGAAAAAAGATAAGGAGATTCCAAAATCTTCCACTCCACTTCACATACCTGTGGACCCAATGCCCAAGATTCCGAAAGGTGTCTTGAAGAGGGCATCGCACAATCCCAACACACGGGCTGCTTCTAACTACAATGTGGTTGAAGATTTAGCCCAGATCCCTTGTGCCATGTCTACTCTAGAAGTCTTGCAAAGTTGTCCTTTACAACGGAATGCACTTCTGGCAGCCATTGGGAGTATGGAATCCTCTAATATGTCTGCGCGATTTGATATGACTGATGTCAAGTACCGGTTTCCCTATCACGTTGCCCTTCAAATCGAAGTCGTTCATGGTCCAATGACCATTAGAGGAGCTGTAGTAGATGAGGGCGCATCGACTTGCGTAATGTCAATTTCCTGTTGGAAAGCTCTAGGTTCTCCTGAGTTAGCCCCTTCTAACACACTGCTTACTGCATTTGATGGCAGAACTTTCCGTCCACATGGAGTTTTGCCATCATTTGATGTCACTTTGGCCGGTAAGACAGTTGCTGTTGAAGAAGAAGTTCTGGACGCTCCGCTTGATTACAATATGTTATTGGGCAGGAGTTGGACTTATGCCATGCGAGCCATAGCATCGACAGTTTTTCGAGTGGTCATGTTCCCATTTGAAGGTAAGATCGTTACAGTCGATCAACTTTCTTTCACTTAGAGAAACAACCAGACTTCTTCGGAAACCACAGTTCCATTGATTGATCAAACCACCCCGGTTGGCGAAAGTTTAGGAGCAGGACTTTACGGATCACTAATTGGCACTTTTGACCTACCCGCTCCTACTTTATTTGTTGGTACTGAGGGATGTTCCTCGCCTGAAACTTCCATGGTTAGTTTAACAACTGAGGCTGAGTTTCTCCCAACTAATACAAACCCCTCTGTACCCACCCCTGTTGTAGAAGTTACCCACTTGGATTCTTATCAAACTACAACAGGACATATGTTGACTCCATTGGTGTCTATCGAGTCAAACATAGATTGTGCCACTACTCAGACACCAGACCCGATCCACTCTCTCGCCAGTTCAGAAACTACTTTACCTTCTGATGAAGAAATGTTAGAAGCCCTGACCGACCCAGACCATCCTCGTGAACCTATAGATCCCGTGTCCTTCTTGTTTCCTTTTCTTAATTTGTTAGAGAGAGGTGAATTTTGTTCACCACCCGATGAAAACACTGGTTTCACTCCTTCACAAGTTGGCATTGTTGAAGCAAATAGATTACATACCTCGCTAGTGAACATTTTCACTAGGGTCAACGGAAACATTTTCTTTGAAACGGGATGTTATCTCGATGAGATTATTCCGTATACCAATATTTTTCGTGATTTCCATAACACCTTTTCCCGGCCTCATGAGGAGGATCCAGGCATTGATCCTACCTGAAGAAGTACTACGCTTAGGCTGAAGTAATTTTTCTTGTAACATAGCTGTATATTTTTGTAAAGCTAGTTTTGTTATGCTCGTTAGGTGATCTTATGTGTGTTTCGTTTCGTGTACCAGATGTCAACCGAACACTTCTTAGGATTTGCTGATGGCGCAAGTCGCCACACCTGTCAGTTGGCTGCAGCAGCTTGGGTCATTTATTCACCCGCTGCCCAACTTGTCTCTCCGGGGGGGGGGGGGTTTGTTTGGGTCCTACCACGAATAATGTGGCTGAATACAGTGCAGTTATAGAACTTCTCCGAGATTCTCTCAGTCATGGCATTTCACATTTGGAGGTAAGGCTTGACTCACAATTAATTGTATTTCAGTTAACAGGTGTTTATCAGATCAGGGATCCTGGATTGCTACGTCAGTTTCTACGGGTTAGACTATTGGAAAGACAATTTCATTCTATTAGATATGAACACATTACAAGAAGTTTAAACAAATTAGCTGATTCATTAGCAAACTATGTGTTAGACTGGCATTTGCATCATACACCTTCATAAACAACATTGCACACATAAAACTTAAACACATACACATGTAAATAACCGATATTGTATATAGCCGATACTGTATAAAAAAATATGAGTTTTGAGTCACAGGTCTATCAAGTCAAGTCATAAAAGTACAAAACTGGGCATAGTAGCCTCAAAAATATATACATAGAATGTATCCCTCTCCTATGGAGAAGGAGGGACCTCCTCATCATCTATTGCATTGCGATAGCAAATAACAAGCCTAGCTATTTTTCGCAGCACCCTAAGCCATGCTGGGGGCACCCCAACAACATCTTCCTGCATATCAACAGGTATCTGATCCATACGGCATGCAGGAACCTCGTGTGTTAACCGACCTATTTTTCTCTCTAGGGTTCCCAACATAGCATCCGTTGCAGTAATATCAGCTAGCCTCACAAAGATGGTAGGATGTCCCTCAGGACGAACAGGCCCAACATCTACATATGACACTTGATTAGAACTTCAAAATTCATTCATAAAAATCAAATACTTGAAAAAGTTTGAAAAAATCAAATAATCCTCAAAATTTAAACATACCAATATCTCCCCAGGCTCCACCTGGAGGAAGCACCAGCTTTGGATCATGACAGAAATCCAATCCAGCATATGGAAACTGCTCAAAAGCGGGAACTTGCCTCTCCCACCACCCCCAGAAATCATCAGTATGATAACAGTAGTGACTTTCCCCACCACCCTGGCGGAGGAATATGTCACCCCAACGGCCTAGTCTGGGATCACGGGGGTTAACCTGAGGTAGAGGCATCCCCAAACTGATAGCAGGCATCCTCTCAAAGAAGAAAGTACACAAAATGCTACCGTACCCAAAATTCTTCATTGTGCCGAATTTGCAACCTGTCAATTGAAACTTCATGTTTGCCAACAAACTAGTACACCAATCATAGACATGACCTTGTAAGCATTGTACACCAATATGCATAGAGTGCCTGGAAGCTAAGTGTTGTGAAGCACTACCGGCTACTCGGTTGATCATGCTCACTATCACTTTCAGAGGGAGACCGTCAATAGTGGAAATTAAGACTTGGCTTCCCGATTTTTCCGCTCCCGCAACACAATATGTATTCACATATTCTTGCACTGATCTTACACCCATACGAGAAGACCCTTTCAGATTGATTACATCTCCTCTCCTTGAGAGACCAGTAATAAAGTATATGTCATCAACAGTAAGCTCCAATGTTTGCCCACGGATGACAAGAGTATTGGTATCCACATCCCAATACTGAATCAGTATTCGAAACAGTTTGTTTAAAGCCCTCATGTTTACGGTTCGGTAAAACTTCAACAAACCGCATCTTCAGAGACCGTGGAGGGTGGCCGGATTTTGCATGGCCAACCTATCCATGCCCTCATGCTCCCTCTCCCTCCATTGAAGGACCATCCTGCACAAAAAACCAAAATTTTTTGAGTCTCGGCGCTTGTAGGTAGGTTTGCCAAAGTGTACGCTACTGTGTATACTACACAGTAGCGTGTAGGCGCTACTCTGCTTGAACACAGTAGCGCCCATCGCGTTTATACGCTATTGCTGTGGTTACACAGTAGCGCCCGCGCAGAAACACTTATGAGCATCACGTTGCAAGCCATTTTTTGCTCAAAAATTGAAAAATAAACCATGAAAATGCAAGATAGGTGGATTTTAACTTACTTGGTGGAGGAAGATTGACGATTGGATGCTCGGTTCGATCGCAATGGAGATTTGAAATTTGCAAAAGGTTGCCCCAATCTTTGCCCTACAACACAAATTGGAAATTGATTTTTAAACAATGAAATTATATATAAATTGGATTTTGATTTTTACCCATAATTGTTAATTTTGTATAGTTTCAAAATTTTCAAAAATCCCTAATTAATTAATTGAAACACACAATAAGGTATAAAACTAATCCAAGTTCAATTTTCATTTAATTTTTGTCGGATTCGTCTCCTAAGTTCAAAAATTCTTGATGATAGACCTTGTCAACTAGTTAAATATTTCAAATTCATATATCATTCGAGATTTTTGTCGCATCGACTAATCTTTTGTTGAAGACCTAGTTTTGGCAGAATATGAAGATATGATCCTAGAAGCTGACCTTTAAGTCATTTTAAGCTCTTGTTTGGACTATCTAAACCTAAACAAGATTGCCGAGCAAGCTTGTCCTCTTCGAGCTCATTAAAGTAATCGAAGGCTCATCCACTCAGGTATAGAATTACCCCTTTTCCGGGCCTAGGTGGATTAACTACGGAAAAGGTATACTCTAGGTATACTCCTGTCCGCTAGAAGAGTTCTCCTTTCATTGTTTTATACTTTTTCGGGGGAGGAGACTAACTGTATGAAAAAGGACCTTTTGGAGCCTCTCTTTAGGGTTTTCAGGCTCTCTAAATATGAAAATACCAAGCGAGCATTCACCTACTCGGGCTCGATGTGAAATCCACGAGAGGGTAAGTAGAGGACTGTTCAAGTTTTTCAACTCTATAAACAAGAAAACATCGCCGAGCACAGACCAATCCGGGCTCGATATAAAATCCACGGATAGGTGAAAAGAGGATTGTTTAAGTTTTTCAGACTCTATAAACAGGAAAACACCGGCGAGCATTAATCTGCTTGGGCTCGATACTAAAATCCACGAGCAGATATATGGAGTTATTGTTTAAGTTTTTCAGACTCCTTAAAATTGAAAACACCGACGAGCAAGAACAGATCTCGGCTCGATATTAAAATCCAGAGATCAGTAAATATAGAGTAATCTTCTATCTCTTCTTCGAACTCTATAAACAATGAAGAAGGTTTTGAGTCTTCCTCCCATGGGCTCGTTAAACTTTTTACATGGTTGGATCTATTGAGTTTTCATTCTTTCTTGGACTCATTAAAACAACAAGAAGGGTATTCTTTTATCTAAAAAGAATAAGGGATGGGAAAGACATATCATATCTTCATTGTCAAAGGCAGTTTCAGTCAAGTTCTATCCTTGAACACAGCACCTACTTGAGTCTATCTTGTCAGTTGGGTTTAGCTTTTTGGCCTCAGGGTGAACCTTTCCTCCGAGTCATTTACTCCCCCGGTTGGTTATTCTTCCAACCATATGGAGGGTCTGGTAATGTCTCTTACATTTCAGACTTATTTACCCCATTATGTCAGAAACTGCCTGAGTCACTTTGTGTCGTGCTCAATGTTCAAGGATATACCCTATGTCGGCCATTCTGCAGTTTACCTTGACCTCATGTGTCGGCCTTCCTAGTGTCAGTCTTGTTACATATTATTCCATATCATCTCTTACCAGTTGAGTGTTCCTCGAGTTGGATGATGGAGGATGCCTTAAGGCCTCCCTTCCAACGGACTTCTTCCCATCGACATCAACTCATTATTCTGGGATTGAAGTTTAGAGTTTCGGTTAGTACCTTGGAGATTGCAGTCACCAGTGGCAATTTTCCTCGCTGTTGAATGATGAGAATACATCAATGTCTCTTCTTCGACAGGATTCCCAAGTGTTCGACTCCAAGTCCATCTATTCACATTTGGCGAATCGTACTTGGTACCTTGGACCCCATCATCATTATCGGTGGAAGTCCTCGCGTTTGTTAATGGTATACATCAATGACCGGTAATCAAACGATACCCCCCATGTTCGAGTGTCAGCTCATCTATTCACATGGTTAGGGTTTGTACCTAGGGTTGTTTTGGGATGAAGACTTTGGGATTTTGGATGACATTACCTCATTTTGTTATCACCCAAGTTGCGCAAGACTGAGCCTCACTTATATTCGGCTCTCCATGAGACATAGATCCAGTTTGTTGTTATGGCTATGATCTCTCCGTTTGACATGGATCCACGCTTGTATTCCAAGTGGCCATGCTTTTATATACATCTCCTTGTTATGTATCGAAGATCATGATTGTATCACACTGCACATCTATATGATGTCAAAAATGTAATTGCTAGCTGACCTGGATCTTTGTTGCAGGTGTTCTTGTGACTTGTTTTCTGCGGTTCTGTGCTCCTCTTCTGGCTTTGGATTATAATGTATTTCGGCCATCGTTTCCCTCTGACCTCACACATTAGGGGGCATCTGTTATAGGTTAAACTTGCACCTCTCCATCCGTGATCACCTTGAGTTGTTGATCACACAAAAGGACAACTTGGATGGAGGAGCATGTTGACCTGAGATGATACTTTGAACTCACTCCATTTCCTAATATTATTGGAAAAACCCAAAAAATATCATTTTGAGATATGAGCGCTACTCTACTCAAAGAGACTAGCGCCCATACGCTACTCCAGTGTATAATAGTAGCATCCATATCCAAGTATACGCTACTCCTTCTCAGCATAGTAGCGCTCACCATTTAAAATCGAATGAGCGCTAGTTGATAAGCACTAAAGTAGCGCCCTATACGCTACTTCACTGAACAAGAGTCGCGTACATCTTAAAAGATGATTAAAAAATAAATTAATTGCTCAAGGAGGATTAGTTGCTGGTAGTTTCCTAACTCCCCCAACTTCCTCCATCGACCAGAACTACTTCTTTAATCCTATAAATACAAAGAATATTAAAGGAGAAGGGTTAGCTTTTGTTAGCTTTAGTAGCTAGTGAACCTAGATGGTGAGATGAATTAATGGAGAAACTTTAAGACATTGGAGGAGTTGATGCTGAAGATATCCAAGCCAGAGAAGAGCCAGAGCCCAGAATCTAGTTGCAGGAGCCTGTTTCATGATCAGGTATACTTGTACATCATTCTACTTTTGACAAATAAAGGTTGAAGTGTCTTTCTTGTTCCAATTAAAGTGTGTTATGAAATGGCATCTTAATGTGGATCTATTTTGGTCAATTTTGAATGTTAAACATTGTTTTTGTTTCTTTCAAACTTTATATATTGCCCAAAATGCTTTGAGAAAGGTATTGTTATTGCAGGTTTACTGGAAGGGAAGTGGATTTGGAAGTTGAGCACAAGATCAAGTCAAGGCTAGGATCAAACTTCGATTGAAAGGTGTGTTCCCAAGATCCACAACTTATTTCTTTTTTGTAAATGTCTCTGTAATAGCATCAGTACACTTACCTGTCACCCCAACCAAGTTGATAGCATTAGTTTCCTTGCTATAGGGTAAATTTGCCCGCCAACATATGGGAATTAGAGGAAGACAACAACTCTTATGTCATAAGGGAGGAGACAAATCCTTATAATTTGATTCCAAGAGGAACCAACATTACTCTACATTTAAAGGTAAAAGAGCTACTGTTTAAATTTTTACAAGGAGGTGGACTTTACTTTCACTGAAGCTCCCACATGTCACATGTTAAATGTGTCTGAATGTTGTTATTTCAGACTAAGGACAAGCTCGAGTATGCCGAACCAGAAAGAATTACAAATCTTGTTAAAAAATATTCCCAATTTGTTTCGTTTCCTATTAATGCCTTGGCATTAATATTGTTAAAGACTGTTCGCAACAACCACCACAATTGAGTGGATATCACTGCTACCTCTTCGTCATTTTTGGCACCTCTTTTTGGATATGTGATTTGGTTGATGTAATGCAATGGCAACGTTGACAGTTCAGATCAATATCTATGTTTAGTTTGTTGAATGAATGCGCTGTCCCAAAAATATCTGCAAATAAAACAAATAAAAGATTTACGAAAACCTATTGAAAACTATAAATATTATTAATTTTAAACTTAAATTCTACTCAATGGTAAGGAATTTAACCAAAACTATAATAAATTTAACTAAACTAAACTAAAATGAAAACAATCAAATCTCGGTGATCGGTCAATGAACTCCTTGCAATGTTAACAGCTCTACGAAATTTTCTTCCTCTACTTTGTTTCATGAATTGGCCAACGTATCAGCAATTTTCTTTTCTCTTCATAGCATTCTTAATAGTAGATTCTCAGAAATATTATATGTGGCAGGTTTTTCGTTGATCTGATATGATGTGGAAGCGATTTGGCTCCCTTTGGCTGGAGAATAAAATGATCTCCTCAACATCTTATCTATTCCATGCAGTCTCGTAATTTAATGATTTCTCCACACATTTATCTTTATAGAACCGTGGCATTTTTCAAAACAAACTAGTGGCTGGCATAATCAATTTTTCCACAATGAAATCCACTGATAAATTTGATCATATAATCACAAAGTTAATCTATTGTATTAATCTCTTCCTCTTACTGATTTGGTGCCCTTTGGATGGAGAAAATAATGATCTCCTCAACGTCTCATCTCTTCCATGCACTCTTGGAATTTAATGATTTCTCCACACATTTATCTTTATAGAACCATAGCATTTTTCAACAACAAAATCGTGGCTGGCGTAATCAAATTTTCAACAATGAAATCCACTGAGAAATTTCATCATATACTGAGAAAGTTGATCTATTTTGCTTTAACAAGAGAGGTCTCAGACTATCGAGGTGAGATTAATGCCTTGGCACATATACCCAACCTTTTTGAAATTTTGGAACCAATGGGTGTCTGTGAGTTTCCAGTGGCAGTCATTAGGAAAACAATTCATTATATGTTGTTATGATGCACATTACATGTTGAGGATGTCTTAGATGAAGCAAAAGAGGGTGAAGCTGCAAATCCAGAGGTGCTATATCAGAAATTGTCTTCATTAGAAATTTTTAATGATATTGTTAACGCTATAGATTGGGATCCTCAAATCTGTCAGTAGTTGTTGCTTTCTCTTTTGAGGGCTAGAAGAAGAAATAAAACAAGATAATTATAGAGAAATACTGGGACTGGGAGTTGGCCAATGAGACTCAACCTATTTGGGTAAGAGTAGCTAAACAATTTGTTTTTGTTGCCACCATTATATTTTCGATTTTATAGTAGTTATACAAAAAAGTATTTAGAATTGCTCAGGTATAGATGAAATCGCTGCATTGTTTGTGTCCTCGATGGTAAACCTCATGTCTTTATAGTTTGTAAATGGATTTATGTTATCTAAGGAATTCATCTTCTATCTTGATTAGCTTTACTACATATTATATAAAACATGTAGCCACCCATATCTATTTATTAGCTGCTCAAGATTATAGGATACTTTAGGTCTCAATGTACATTAAGAATAATGTGTATATTCATGCTAATCTTACTAGTTGTATTTACTATTAAGTAATTCATTCTTAATTTTGTTTTTCACCTCCAGTTGACTTTATTGGTTAAAGTGCATTTATAAGTGCGACATCGAAATTTTTATTTAGAGTAACTTAAAGATGATGAAGTGGGATATTCTCTCGACCGAATGCACCTGGGGCCCACCGGATGCCGTCGAGAGACCCTCACGCCGTTACCAATCACACCGTTCACTCTTCCACCGGTCGTGTGACACAACCTCCGGCGACGGAAAACTCCGGCTCTCTTCCCCGGTCACTGCGGGTCCCTGTCGCCACCAGGATTCTGACAAAATCCCGAAAATGAATCGCTCTTCAGTCCCCGTCACCTCCATGCATTAAGTGCATGCCAACCACCGGGACGTAGTTCGAGCCAAAATTTGAACGAGCACCTTCGCTCCTGCGTTCCTCTGCCCACTTCCAGACTTCTAGACTCTACATTACTCTGCACCCAGCGAAGCTCCTACACTTGCTCTTGATCCTCCTGCATTCGGAAGGCTCTGCTTCTACGGTAAGTGACCTCAGGATCTGTATTTCAATAGGATTTGTATTTCATACAATCTTACAACCGTGGGATTCTGCATAGAGTGTTTAAAACCCCGTCTTTTGAATAGAAAATGCTGGGTTGAGGACAACGTTATGGATTTTACGGGCTAATAGAACCTGTAGCATATATATAACTAACTATGCTTTGGTTGTTGACAGAGTTGTATGACTTCGGATTCCTTAGGGTTCCTATGGATAATGACACCCATATCTTGGAGTTTCCTACCTCATCTCTGTATCCTTTGTTTGCTTGTGATGACCAATGAATCAATTACCTCATCTTTATACATTCTTCATCTTCTCATTTTTCTCACACAGGCCTCCTTCTCTGTTATTCATGTAGCTTCCTCCCTTGCTTTCTTATTCAATCACAGTCCTCATTCATACAACAACTCTCTCAATCTTGTATCTTTCACTTTCACATCTAGTCTATTTTCTTGTACTTACAATTCGATTTCCTATACCTTATACACTGTATGGATTTCATATAATCTCTGCCTTATCTAATATTCAGAATTACGTGACACTTTCAAGACACCTTAAGAACAAAACCTCATACCTCTGTTAACCACATTTCTACTACCCATATTTCTGTAATTCCTGTAATTAACAGTTGATTCTACAAAACCTGTAATTAATGCAATTCCTATAACATGCTCAAAAACTTCTCAATGTATAGATGCAAAAATGCTTATCCAAATCTCATCGTTCTGCATTCAATTGAAACTTGTATTGATTCAGGGTTTTATTGCATTGCACCCAAACAATCTGCAATTTTTGTGTGGAGGAGCATTCTCTTACAATTTCAGAACTCACCAAAAATGGACTCTACAATTTCTGCATATTGCATTGCACCCAAACAACCTGCAATTTTTGTGTGGAGGAGCATTCTCTTACAATTTCAGAACTCACCAAAAATGGACTCTACAATTTCCTGTTATATAATTATACCATGCTCCCTCTATGTTGATCATTATAGAAGTTAGCAGATCCATTTCCGCCTTGTGATATTCTTTTGAAGTTTATGAATTTATAGGTACTCTGCTCCAAATTTCTCTGATAGCTATTTAAGTTAGCAGATTATGTTTCTTATATTTATACGATGCCCTCTCTATCTTGATCATGATAGAGAATAGCAGATCCTTTTCCCTCCTGGGTTATGCTTTTGAAATACTTGGAACTCGGTTTCAAATCCTGAAAGCTATTGAATTTAGCAGAGTACTTCTGTTATATAACCTGTTCTTTTATCCTGATCGCTGTAGGAAACAACCAACTGCTGCCCCATGTTTCACCTTGTTATAGCTCTACTTTACCTTAAAAAAAACTCACAAAAGATGCCCCATGCTCCACCTTGTTATTCCTCTACTTTACCTTAACATAGATCTCTTAGATTCTTCTCTTAGATATATGCAATCCTTGAATGACCTTTGTACATGTCACGGTTGAGATGGTCCTATTCATGCATCTAACAAATATGATTCATGCATTTTGGTACAAAACTATGAGCAATCGAAATCCAATTTCATGTCATTATGATCAGGGGATTTAGGATCCCTATATCCAAATTGAAGTATGTTAAAGTATCACTCCATACCATTAAGAGATATTTTTCAAATTTCCATGCAATAAAGGAGGGCATCACAATCTCTCCCAATGTCATGTGATCGATCAAGGTAAGGCCATTGAAAGATCTAACTGTACTGATTGAATCGCATCAGTTAGAATAGGTGGCTAAAAGTATGCATGTGTGACTCAAGGTGATGTCCATCGAATAGTTAGCAATAAAAAATCAATTCCTTTATTGCAAGTAGCTTATTGAGAAATGACTCGCAAACAAATAGCTAGTTGCAGACACAATTTAGGCTATTATATTTTTGTTGAACTAACAAAACTAGGTTAATTCCACTACATACCATTAAACTAGATCAATTAATAGAGTTAGTTCAGACACCTATGTGGAATGCCAAGGAATTGTTGAAGCTGGTTGCTGCATCCACTGAATCAATGGGTCAATCCTATCATATTAGAGCGTGTTTGAAACTTCAATGGGTCAATCCTATCATATTAGAGCGTGTTTGAAACTCTTGAGTGAGGCTTAAGGCAACATGAATCATTATTTAGGCTAGACGCTTCTTGAAGGCATCAAGTTGAATAGACGCCTAACTGGTTGCCACGTTGACTCAATCAATGGGTCGATCTTTGTCATACTAGAGCACATTTGAAACTGGTGAGCGAGGCTTAAGGCAACATGAATAATTAATTAGGCCAAACGCTTCTTGAATGCATCAAGTTGAATAAATTCCTATTAAAAATTTTAGTGCCTACATGCTAATGGGCTATATGAAAAGGGCTCCACATGTCTACAAAACAAATAGAGTGAGCATTGAATCCAATATGTAGCACATAAACATGTTGTGGATTTAACATTCTAACAGGTGTTAGATAGACCGAGGTTAAGGAAAAGATTGGCAGTCAGGAAATGGTGATTCTATCAATGCATTGCCCCTTGTGCCTCATCACCATCAAGTAGCCACCATTGCAAAGATCATAGAGTGGGGCACGAGTTACATAACCAATGTCTTCAATAGAACTACTGTGATTGGGAGTCTCTAATGCTTAAAATCACAGTAGCATAATTTAAATACAAATTCAGATATGAATATGATTTAATATGGAAAAAATACATAACTAAAAATTTTAATAAAAAAAATATGTCTACTTATACATAAAAAAAAATGTTTTCCAAATATTAAAATTTTTAAAAATATAAATAAAATATAAAATTAAAATATTAAAAGAAAATTATAAAACATTAAAATTATAATATAATAAAATATTTTCCAATAAGAAAATATCCATAGATAATCTAATAAAATATATTATATGCCAAAATATATTAATAAAATCTTAACATTAAAATAATTAAATAACAAAAAATGTCAACTATTAAACATAAAAATAAAATTATTAAGACCTAAGATTTAAACTTGAACACATTATTTGAACTATAAGCAGATTAAAATATATTACCGTGAACCCAATATTTGGTAACTAAAAACCCCAATATTTGGTAACTAAATAAAAAGTTAATGTAATTTTGAATTTGTCAATTTTGACTAACTCATTTAATTAAAATGTGAGTCTAGTCTTGAGAGAAGATGCCCAAAAAAGCTAACCAAATTACAATGAAAACATTTTTTTTTTTTTTTTTTTTTTTTTTTAAATAAAATAATTGAAATTCCAAGAAATAACCTAAAGCAACTATTCAAAACCCATTTTACATCTAAGCTCATATCATCCAAGAAATAATTTTTCTGCATAAATATGCTCTGCAATTTCTACAATCTTAGCATAAAGAAATAAATCAAATATACCCTTCGATTAGACACACATCCCGCGATCTTAAAAAGATATATATCTAACAACCACTGCCACTTCCATATGATTTGCACATTTACACTCAAACCTAGATCTTCCCATTAATTCAGAGTGCCTCTCATTCAATCTTCAACTATTACACGATCTACAGTTCGTGATCTTATACATTTTGATCAATGTGTATGCTACCTAAAAACCCCATCAAAATGCACACCCAGATATTTGTCATTTTCATTTCTTCTCTTTAAAGTAACTCAAAGCTTCAAAATGCCTTGCATGCATTCCTGCAGTTCGCAAAAGTCAAAACCCCATCCACATCACATGAATATCCATTTGAAACTTGTGATCTACATTACCTGCAAAAAGGAACCCAAAACCCATACTCACAGCAAACAACGAATTCAGAGCATATTGCTTCATATCACAAACCTACTCTTCTCATCCAATCCATTCCTTATAAAAACAATTCATGTCGATTTTGTATGAACCCAAAAAGCAGGACATAGTATAAGATGAAATTGCGTTGACCCAACCATGGAGAAAGAAATAAGGTGATGAATTGCTTAAACTTGTATCAGCATTTAGCACCAATTTGTTAGAATCAAGGTTGCATTGCAGGGAAGGCTTAAACTTGTATCAGCATTTAGTACCAGTTTGTTAGAGAAAAAGGTTATAGAAAGAGTGCAATGAAATGTGCATTATAAAAAATAATATTTTGTTTGACAATCTTCAACCAGCTTCATTTTGTGTTCACATGACACTCTTTTATCGTTCTACCAGCACTTATGTTGAGACTCTGCATCATGGCTTGTTTTCAATGACGACAAGATCCAATTTGATTGATGAAGCTGGTGACAAGTTTGAAAATTCATCTCAGAGCATTGCTTGTTCTGATCTTGGAACTCTAAACATATCAGTAGTAGGAGGTGAAACATTTGATATCTTTGATCATAAATGGACCTCTATTAGTCAGGCTGGAGCAGATTGCTGCCCCTGTTGTTGTACTATGTGCACCACACAATTTTGCCATGTAATTATGATAATGCTGCAATTAGACATTAGCTGCAGAGCAGATGCTAACTGGTGTAGTTTTCATTCAAAATTAATTCCAATTGATTTTTTCGACTACATGTATGATTTCGTGATCAGTGATTTAACTTGCATTCTTGTGACAGAGGTGATAATTGCATTGATTTAAGATAGGGTTTTTATGTATATATTAATTTACTCATGAACTAAATAATCTGAAACACACTACATTGATTGAAGCCATAAAGATATTTTGTTGGGGTTTAGGTGTTATTAGAAAAGGGGATTACATGGACAAAACAAGATCCAGGTTCAAATCTCATTCAGGGGTACTTATCCTTCTATACCTCATTTAAGGAGGGTGTCAACTCTCTATCTTTTAACTTTATGAAAAGGGGTTTATGTTTTATTGGGAATTTGAATATGAGTGGGCAGAGTAGGAAACTTACTTGCTTACTAATGGAACTATTTACCTCCTCAACTTAGAAATTTTAAAAGTTATAACATTAAAACCATGAGAGTTTAAGGGACTATAGAGATCATTAGGGTGGAGACTATAAAGGTTATCTAAGTTCTGTTTATTCTTCACAAAATAATCAACATCATTGTTGAATTATATATATTTTTCTAGTATTATTATGATATATATAAGTTCTGTAGAGAATTCCTGAATTGGTTCTACCTCATTTGCAGACAGAGCTTCATGTTCATAGTTGCAAACCTTATGCGTAATCTGTTCTTTCAATTACCCTATATTTTTTGTTGCAATTATCCTAGCTTTGCTGATTTTTTCATACAAAACTAACGTACTTTGATTTTGTGTATCAAAGGAGAATAAGCATTACTTTTTGTCTTCTAATCTCAAGTTTTCGCTCATTTTTGTAGGCTTCAATACAAAATGGGCAGGAAGAACAAATGGGAGACTTTAGTGGGCTTAGAGTTGCAAGATCCCAAAGACATAACCATCTTTTCTGGTAAAGATCTTGTTTGGTCCGATGTACATCGAAAGAATGGAATTGATCGAGTTGCCAAAATTTCGTTACATCGAGTCCCCCACTTTATTGAAGGGGAGGAAAAGGATCCTGATGCTCCTTGTACTTTCTATCGTAGCCAAAACAAATCCCCCAAAAAGAGGGATACTGCAGCCTTGAAATATGAAGTGTAAGTATTTCAAAATTTAATTGTTTGGATGTTAGCAATCATACTACATTTATCACCTGTCATATGTATTAACATTTGACAATATTTTATGCAGATATAATTGTTCATATGGCCCAATTGATAAAAGGGGAGACAAACCGGCTAAACGAAGGGTCAATTCATTTATGAAAAAAAGGGGTTGCCAATGCCATTTCATTGTTAAGGTCATGGCGAAAGATCCCGAGGTAGCAATACTAACTTATAACATGTATGAGCATGAAGACATGAGAGGATGGCCTTGTCATGGAAAGCATGATGCTTCGGGTGAGCCTAGATCCATGCATAAGCCAAAGTTGTCAAAGGACATCATTTCTTATGTAGAAAGTTGCTTTTCTTGGGATGTGGCAATTGATTCGGTGTGTAAAATGCACATCAAGAAACATGTTGACATGGATGCGGAAGATCGGAATAGAGATTTCTTCTTGAAGAGGAAAGATGTCGTAAACATATACAATCGCTTGGGAAAGGGAAAGTATCAGTTGGACAAAAAAGACTCGATAAGTGTGAATCTTTGGCACCAAAAACATAAAGATGATATTTTTTTCTATCAAAAGCCCAATGGTAGAGATGTCCCATTTATAATGGGAATCCAAACAAAGTGGATGCTAGAGACAATGGTGAAGATATCTCATAATAGCTTAATAGCAATGGATTCTACATTCAGTACCAATAAATACAGGGTAAGCGTGATGTCAATGATTGATTTAGCATGATCATTTTAGTTGTAGCCATTCAATGATATTGATGACTTAAGTTTGACTGCAATATGTTCTATGGATATGGCAGTATCAACTATACACCCTTGTCGCATTCGATGAGCAGCAAAGTGGGGTACCAGTTGCGTGGGTTGTATTCGAAAGGAATACAACGCAGGACATTTCAGTATGGTTGGATCGACTCATGCAAAGGTGTTACCAAGCTCGTCCAGATTGGAAAGTAAATGCCTTCATGGTAGACGATGCGTTGGCTGAAATAACAGCCCTGAGGTAATTCCAATGTTGTTATTTTGCAATGTAACTTGTACTTATTTATTGAATGCCATATTTAAAAAAATTACACATGGCAGGAGGATCACACGTTGCAAAGTTCTCTTATGTGTTTGGCATGTACAAAGGGTATGGTCAAAAAACGCGAGCTGGTTGGCCACAACTGAAGAAAGAGCGAGTGAAATGTTGAAAGACTTGGGCCATATCATGAAACATTGCTCCAATGACGATGTCACTGATGCAATTGATGCCTTTTTAAACAAATATGCTGATGAGGAAAAGTTCTTGGACTATTTCCGCAAGAATTGGGTTTCGGGTGACAAACTTTGTGAGTGTACATACTCTTCCTTGTATATTTTCTTTTGTATATCATGAAGATGGGATATATGCACTAAATTAGTTTTCTACTTGTAGGGATGTGGGTAAAAGGTTGCCGAGATTTTCCACATGCAAATCAAGAGACCAATAATGCAGTGGAGTCATACCATTGCTTTTTGAAGACAAAGTTTCTTTCTGATAGAAGGAAGAAGTGTACCCGTAGAATGGACTGGTTGTTGTATATACTCCTCATAAATGTTGAACCATTTTATCGGTTCAAAGAAATTTTGAAAAAAGAAGGCTATTTGAACAACTATAAGAAAGAGAAGAAACTTGAATCATCAACTGACAGAGCCAAAAAGATTCCAGATAGTGATTGCTGCCCTCATGAGAGCATATCTCATGCATATTGGGTGAGGAGTCAAACCACTCCTGGCAAGCGGTACCTTGTCACTTCGTATTGTCCAACTTTTATGACGTGTACTTGCCCATGGTCTATCCGTGGAAATATTTGCAAGCACACTATAAAGGTTGATTGGTTGTATTTCTCCTTGGATAATGATGCAACACCTTCTTCATGCAATGCTCCTCCTGAGATAAGTATTGATGGACCAAGGCATGATGTGGATGCTGAAAACACTATTATGGCTACTAATAGAGATGTTAATGATGTTGATGCACTACAATTAGCTAGACAGGAGTTGTTCGGTTATTATTAGCTGATTCAAAACAGTCCTCCTGTCACTTTGGAAAAAACTGAAGAAATGATTGGTCTTACTAAAAGAATGTTGAATGAGGCCAACAATCATTCTGTTTTCGATTATGACTTCACCCTTGGATTCAGTGCATATGAGTCCTCTTTGAAGAGAAAGAAGAGTTTTCTTAGCCCCAAAAAGAAAAACAAAGTAAGAAAACAAAATAGCGGCTTGGATATTGATCTAAATGTGCATGCCTCAAAATATGAACCATATCAGTTTCAGTACCTCAAGAAGCGGGGGCGTACTCAATCCAAAAAAGCATCCTCTATTGACCTAGGTGAGTTTCATAGAATAGGACAATGCATGTGCTTAAAATAGTGTATTTAGATGACCTCTTGTTTTTAAATTACGGTGCATGCATGTTTACAGAGGCCACTTCTATGGATCATTCAATCGAAGGACTTGCCCAGCTGCAACATCATGACAGCGGGATTACTGCACCATCAAACTAATTTTCAAGGAAATCTAATTGTCACAGGGTATGTTTTCAACCTCGTTAAAGGTGTAGTTTCATGGCTGAGTAAGAAAAAACACGTACAAACTATGAAATTCCAATATTTGTATTGATTAAATTGTTGTTGGGCCTTTTTCTGCAGGTATCCTCGCTATAGGCAACATTAAAGATCCGAAACAGACTCCTAGAACTTGAGGATGTGATCTTCACCAGGCCTCAAAATCCAAAGACTTATTTTGAATTTACAGTCT
The DNA here is from genome assembly GCA_027924585.1 of Larix kaempferi. NCBI lineage: Eukaryota > Viridiplantae > Streptophyta > Pinopsida > Pinales > Pinaceae > Larix > Larix kaempferi. Next base: position 1,150,537 of record BSBM01001409.1, on the reverse strand, counting down.
TTGTTCTCTACACTTTGTAGTGTAACACATATGTATCTCTCTATGTTTTACTGCTTATAAAAGCAACAATTTTGAGAAAGTGGTCATTGAACTGACCTAACCTGCTGTATAGACGATAAACAGATTTCTCTTACTACACAGCAGGTGATACACAGTTTTTTTAGTAAAGATTTTCGCTTTTGCTACACATCTGATAACAATCTGGCAGAAATTTAGGGATGGTCAGAGTTATATTGTGGGCCATATAAAAGATAACATTGTATAATCTTTCACTGTTAGAGCTGAGACAAGTGTAGATGCTAGTGTCTTCAGGTAGGCTTTACATTACATTGGCAATACAGCCAAACAATCTATCTGGCCAGTTTATGTGAGCATGAGCCATGAAATTGATCTATTGCTTTTGTCTTATGAAGCTGGTACGATGCCTTTGTGCGGATATGGAAAACGTTTTTTCAAGTATTACTGATACTCTATAGATATTGTCTGTTGTTGAAGCTTTTAAAAGATATTTTTAAGTTAATGTGTTGCATACATCATATTTTCAAATGACAAAAGCAGTCGCTAAAGGAAATCGAGCTGTTTTTCCAATGATTAAGTAACTTAAAGTATTGTTAGGTCGGATGTCAGTGGTCAGAAAATGCGTTACATATGTTATCCACTTGAGAAGGCATATGGAATTTCAAACTCGTAAATATGAAGGGTTTGGTTTGACCTTCAGACTGGAGATTTTATAATTAATGTGTGTAAGTTTTTTCACCAGCTTTAAAGACAGGTTCCCTTTTTGAAAAGGCACACGCCTTGTAAAAAGCTTCTTGTTAGTGTTTGGACTTTTAACACATACATGCGTCATACCCTGTGATCTATATAAAAGTTTGTCTAACTAGATTTGCTTTTCAACTGTTTGGTGGACAAGTGCTTCCAAAAATATACCCTGAGGGACTGCAACACATAAAACGGATTTCCTTTGTCAAGATACCAGGTCTGAGAGGTATCTATTCTGCCAGATTTTCCTGGAACTTGCACCCAGACTCATCCCATTTTAATTTGACATTTTGACGGGGATAACCACTGGAACAATAGAACTAAAGTGGAGACAATAAGACTTTCAACCTCACTAATATACCAAGGCCCGGTTGTCTCTACTCAGTATTTCTAAATAGATTGCTTCTGTTAATTTGAATTTCTTATTTTCCCACAGTTATAGCTTGTATGATTTGTACACAATATTTCCCAATGGGTTGGTTAAGTGATAATCTTCTATATTGTGCCCACTATCCAAGCATGATTGCTTGTGTAGTAGAAACCTTGTGTTAAATAAGCTTCTTGTTATTCAAGAGAAAAAATTTAGAAAGATCTTTATTGGGAAGTCCTGAATGGATGTGATGAACATTCTGTGATTGTATGTAGGCTTTCTTGATCGAGTGCACTTGTACATTTCATTGTAGTGCATTTAAAATTTTCATTGGTTTGTATTTAGTATTTACGGTAGTCCTCTTGCCATGATAGCCAAAATTGGCATGAGCAACAAGATATTTGTACCTTGTTGCATGAATGCATCTCAAAGAAATGCTTAATAACAGATATAGACAGGAGACTTTTCAAAGGTCATATGTAGAGATGCTGATTTTTGCATCTATAGTAGAGATCTTTTTTAACCACCGAAGAAGTGGAGGGATAAGAACGCTTCTTGGGAGTTTGTTCTGGATATGCTGTATCATTTTAAGCATACAAGCATCTGTTAATGTCATTTTCACATTTCTCAAGTCTCATTTATTAAGGTGATTTTCATACTTTGTAATGTCATCTGCTTTCATGTTTATACACGTGAATAAAAGGCAAAATCAGATTGGGAGTCTGTAATTCAAAGTAGTTTGAACACAGCTAGTCATTATTGAATACTAGTTTGAACCGCTGGGCAAGTTTTACTGGCTGATGAAAACTTTGCATGGACAATGAAGTTATGCTATATGGTAATCTGGTAAGGTGATTTAACACGGATGGTTTCGCTATATATCATTTTAAAAAAAAATGTGATTGGGGATTGGTTTGTTGGATATCCTAGTAAACTTTTGCATCCTTGTTAATTATGGATTCTAGTATTTGCTAAATTTTAGTGAAAATTGCCTTCCAGGCACTGACGTCTCAGACAGGCATGTCTGTCGTCCATTCATAATTGCAAGAAACTGACCTTTTGTCTTAATGATTTTCAGAACGTGGAAATAGTCTTTTTGGCTTAAGATCCAAGTTTTCTAATGTTCCTATCTGATTTGAAAGGAAGGTACTCAAGTCAATTAATTTTCAAGGTTTTCTTTTTTCATGGAATTAAACAGGGAGAGTGGGAGGACAATAGCTTGCCTGTCCAGCGCAAAAATCATTGGCTTACGATGAATCACAAGAATGTGCATTATATAACCCTTAGACTGTATTTACCTATCAGCGTTAGAACTTATTTATTGGGATTGCACTCTCTCCAACACATTGTGCATACAAATTCTTGGAAACCTTTAGTAATATATTTATTATTTACATCCTTAAAAATGTATCCCTTTGCAAAGAAACCATAAGATTCGTGGAGAAAATATAGGTCTTCTGTGTCTGGCTTTGCAGGTAAAGCAATGAAACAGCAGGGCTGAGAATAGAGAAACTCTTACAGAACCTAACAACAAAGGTATAACTTAATTCTCAGCCCTGCTGGGAGGGAGATCATATGTTATACCTTTGTTAGGTTTTGTAAGAGTTTCTCTAGAAGGAGGGAGCTCATCATAGGAGGCATAGATAGCCCAGGATTTGCTCCCGGCTTCTTCCCTTTGAGATCATGCCACCATACAGGTTGGGTAGACCAAAGTGAAAACAGAACCCTGGTTGACAGATTAACACTATGTCAATGCCATTAAGTGGGACTCCATTGACTCTGCAAATTATGTTAGACTGCAGCTTTTATAAATTCTTGAAATGTATTACATTATTAAGAGGATGAATGACCTACAAAGTTATGTTAAATTTAGTTTGATTTATTCTTCAACAAAAACACAATACTTGACAGAATGAATTGACAGGCCGGCCAGAATGACATGTCGGTTTATGCATGACATTTTATCTGTTTGTAATTTGTAACTATTTTAGATTGCCTCCATCTTCCTTTCCTATCCTTTGTTTGTTCCTACACACATAAAATGTCTGTTCTCCACTGCTGCACACATCTTATGCAACAGAGAGATAAAGGATCACTTTAACGAAGTACTGATTTATCATACAGGGGATTCTTGCATGCATCCATACATTCTTAATCACTGCATATGGTGATTATTTTAAAAAATAACATGAATTTTGTTGAATCTCAAGCAGTGGCAAATTGAAAGGCAAAATGAACTGGCTATGCAGAGCTTTTTATAAGTTTCGAAAATAAATTTAAGATTTGTATTTTTGCTAAGCTCAAAAAATATAAAAACAAAACTGTATGTATGCATGCATGCTTTCAATGTTGATATTTAATTCGACATAATTTTGGGCCAAATTTGATGTTAAAAAACAGTTGCATTTGTTTTCTGTTTGAATATAGGAAGTTATAATGGAATTAACGTAATTGTCTTTATTGAACTTAATGGCAAATTTTATCATATTGTTTTGCACTTATGATTTTTTTTAATTTTTAATTTTTCTGAATTTCATTTTCCTCGAATTCAAACACGAATAGAAACTAGGTGACTTAGCATTATGTCATAGTTTGATTTAGCACCTAAGTGGAGAAGTCCTAATCCACTAGTTAGCAAGTGCAACTTTAGAAGAGAGCACCACTGTCAACATCGGTGCTAACTTCTCATGTTTTAGACGAGCTCTCAAGGTCAAGGGAAGCTTCCCTATAGGTTGATTGGATTGAAGTTTTAGAGGGAGAGCTAAGGGAGCTGTGTATTTGGATATTTTTAGTAGTCAGTGTTTGTTTCAGTTTACAAGCGTGAGTTTTGCAGGTTTGTGCAGATCTGTTATTGTAGCAGCCAGACGTGTTTGCATCAAAATCACTTCTCCAAGTGTGGAACATAGATCTTATTATTAGTTGATATGCCAAGAATTCCTAGATAAAATGGAACTTTCCATTGAAGAAAATAAGAGAATACTTTCAGTATATGTGGTAACCAAAAATAGTAAAAAATAACTCCATAAATATATACTCAATATTTTTTGTGCCACAAAGTTTAGACAAAAGACGCCGTTGGCACCACCATTCTATAGAAGGCATTCTTGAACTTGTCACCCAGACATGACACCCCATCCATTACATGGTGGCCCGATCACACGCACTATAGTATTGGGTTCTTCTTTATAGAAAGTCCCACACCATGAGGGACACCAAAACAATTATAAGAAAAAAACATACACATAACAAAGATGTGTAACAGCGTCCATCAATAATTTTTGAAGGAACATATGTTGACGCCATTTCAGTTTTCACACCTTCGCCTAGACTTGAGATTTTCCCACACAATAGACCATTGGACATTCTCTTAATATCTGAATGGTGAGATATCGTAAAGAAATGAAATTGACTAACAATGGCTCTTGCTTCTCTATGAAGTGGTTTTAGATTGGATTTTCTAACTTGGTACACTCCCTTCATCTAGTTACTAAGAAGTTCTGAGTTGGTGAAGACAGAAACGTTGTTAGCCCCATAGATTTTGGCTGTTTTCAGCCCTTCAATAAGGGCAAGGTAGTATGCTTCGTTGTTAGTTGTCACCCCACGTATTTCTCTCCTTTTTTGGACAACCTTATTCAAAGCATTATCCTTCAAGACATATTCAAAGTTTCCTTGTCCCGGGTTGGGGTAACAAGACACTTGAATACAGAGTGTCCATGTCTGCGCCATCTTGTCTGTTCGAATGAGCTACAGAAACAAAACAATTAAAACAATTTTTGATGAGATGTCAATGGCATAATAAAAACACATGCTTAAAAAATGTAACAATTGAGCTGAAAGTAACGATAATCAATGTTGACAAAAAAAACACAACTTTATGTTGATGAACACTCTCATACTTCCCCAAATTTGTGTGTGTAACTTGTAGTGATCTAATTTGCTTGTTGGAAGATAGCGGTGTATATTTGACAGATATGCTTGCAGCTTACAGTTTCTTTTTGTTCATTTCTATCTTATGAGTTAAGGTCATGTTTGAATCCAATTATTTGCAAATATTATATTTCCAAAATTTGTTTCCAACCGCGAGGATTGTTAATTGCTATAGTTAATGGGGCAGGCACTGTGCTGGAAACTGTTTATGTGATTTTGTTTTTAATCTATTCTCCTAAGCAATTTAAGGTGAGTGGAGTATCTGAGAATACTAAATGCATTTCAATGTAATTTAGTTTTGTATGGCGTTCACTTTATATATGTTACTATTATTGTTATGCAGATCAAGACTGTTGTACTAGTGGTGCTTCTGGATATACTATTCTTCACTGCTGTGTTTTTGGTGACTTTTCTGTTACTGGATAAGCAAATTAGAATAACTGTAATAGGAGTTCTATGCGTGTGCTTAACCTTAACCATGTACGGTTCCCCTTTAGCCATCACGGTAAGCTTGTATTTCCACTTTTGTCCAAATGCATTGATAGAATCACCATTGTGAATCACCAAATGTACTCATTGTGAATCACCATTAATAATAGAAAGAAATATGAATAGGCACAAGGGGCAATGCATTGATAGAATCACCATTTCCTGACTGCCAATCTTTTCCTTAACCTCGGTCTATCTAACACCTGTTAGAATGTTAAATCCACAACATGTTTATGTGCTACATATAGGATTCAATGCTCACTCTATTTGTTTTGTAGACATGTGGAGCCCTTTTCATATAGCCCATTAGCATGTAGGCACTAAAATTTTTAATAGGAATTTATTCAACTTGATGCATTCAAGAAACGTTTGGCCTAATTAATTATTCATGTTGCCTTAAGCCTCGCTCACCAGTTTCAAATGTGCTCTAGTATGACAAGATCGACCCATTGATTGAGTCAACGTGGTAACCAGTTAGGCGTCTATTCAACTTGATGCCTTCAAGAAGCGTCTAGCCTAATTAATGATTCATGTTGCCTTAAGCCTCACTCAAGAGTTTCAAACACGCTCTAATATGATAGGATTGAACCATTGAAGTTTCAAACACGCTCTAATATGATAGGATTGAACCATTGAAGTTTCAAACACGCTCTAATATGATAGGATTGACCCATTGATTCAGTGGATGCAGCAACCAGCTTCAACAATTCCTTGGCATTCCACATAGGTGTCTGAACTAACTCTATTAGTTGATCTAGTTTCATGGTATGTAGTGGAATTAACCTAGTTTTGTTAGTTCAACAAAAATATAATAGACTAAATTGTGTCTGCAACTAGCCATTTGTTTGCGAGTCATTTCTCAATAAGCTACTTGCAATAAAGGAATTGATTTTTTATTGCTAACTATTCGATGGACATCACCTTGAGTCACACATGCATAATTTTAGCCACCTATTCTAACTGACGCGATTCAATCAGTACAGTTAGATCTTTCAATGGCCTTACCTTGATCGATCACATGACATTGGGAGAGATTGTGATGCCCTCCTTTATTGCATGGAAATTTGAAAAATATCTCTTAATGGTATGGAGTGATACTTTAACATACTTCAATTTGGATATAGGGATCCTAAATCCCCTGATCATAATGACATGAAATTGGATTTCGATTGCTCATAGTTTTGTACCAAAATGCATGAATCATATTTGTTAGATGCATGAATAGGACCATCTCAACCGTGACATGTACAAAGGTCATTCAAGGATTGCATATATCTAAGAGATCTATGTTAAGGTAAAGTAGAGGAATAACAAGGTGGAGCATGGGGCATCTTTTGTGAGTTTTTTTTAAGGTAAAGTAGAGCTATAACAAGGTGAAACATGGGGCAGCAGTTGGTTGTTTCCTACAACGATCAGGATAAAAGAACATGTTATATAACAGAAGTACTCTGCTAAATTCAATAGCTTTCAGGATTTGAAACTGAGTTCCAAGTATTTCAAAAGCATAACCCAGGAGGGAAAAGGATCTGCTATTCTCTATCGCGATCAGGATAGAGAGGGCATCGTATAAATATAAGAAACATAATCTGCTAACTTAAATAGCTATCAGAGAAATTTGGAGCATAGTACCTATAAATTCATAAACTTCAAAAGAATATCACAAGGCGGAAACGGATCTGCTAACTTCTATAATGATCAGCATAGAGGGAGCATAGTATAATTATATAACAGGAAATTGTAGAGTCCATTTTTGGTGAGTTCTGAAATTGTAAGAGAATGCTCCTCCACACAAAAATTGTAGGTTGTTTGGGTGCAATGCAATATGCAGAAATTGTAGAGTCCATTTTTGGTGAGTTCTGAAATTGTAAGAGAATGCTCCTCCACACAAAAATTGCAGGTTGTTTGGGTGCAATGCAATAAAACCCTGAATCAATACAAGTTTCAATTGAATGCAGAACGATGAGATTTTGATAAGCATTTTTGCATCTATACATTGAGAAGTTTTTGAGCATGTTACAGGAATTGCATTAATTACAGGTTTTGTAGAATCAACTGTTAATTACAGGAATTACAGAAATATGGGTAGTAGAAATGTGGTTAACAGAGGTATGAGGTTTTGTTCTTAAGGTGTCTTGAAAGTGTCACGTAATTCTGAATATTAGATAAGGCAGAGATTATATGAAATCCATACAGTGTATAAGGTATAGGAAATCGATTTGTAATTACAAGAAAATAGACTAGATGTGAAAGTGAAAGATACAGGATTGAGAGAGTTGTTGTATGAATGAGGACTGTGATTGAATAAGAAAGCAAGGGAGGAAGCTACATGAATAACAGAGAAGGAGGCCTATGTGAGAAAAATGAGAAGATGAAGAATGTATAAAGATGAGGTAATTGATTCATTGGTCATCACAAGCAAACAAAGGATACAGAGATGAGGCAGGAAACTCCAAGATATGGGCGTCATTATCCATAGGAACCCTAAGGAATCCGAAGTCATACAACTCCATCAACAACCAAAGCATAGTTAGTTATATATATGCTACAGGTTCTATTAGCCTGTAAAATCCATAACGTTGTCCTCAACCCAGCATTTTCTATTCAAAAGATGGGGTTTTAAACACTCTATGCCGGAGGATTTTGTCAGAATCCTGGTGGCGACAGGGACCCGCAGTGACCGGGGAAGAGAGCCGGAGGTTTCCGTCGCCGGAGGTGGTGTTACACGATCGGCGGAAGAGTGAACGGTGTGATTGGTAACGGCGTGAGGGTCTCTCGACAGCATCCGGTGGGCCCCGGGTGCATTCGGTCGAGAGAATAGCCCACTTCAAAGATGATAGGGGAGAGTTGTCTATTCTTGAACAAGGACCAGTAGTTGTCATAGTACTGGTCCCACACAACCACTATATATTGACACAAAGACACCCATAAATTAAACATACATATTCCATATTAAGTGCAGTAAATATTTAAATTATGTCCAAAAATTGCCCATTAACTGACTGGGCCAATAGGTGTCAATAAATAGTCTTTATATGAAAAATAGTACAAAACATCTTGTCCCAACTAAGTACAGATCTGCTTAGGGATCCAAAAGTACATGAACTGCTAAATAACCCAGCTCGTTTTTGCCACCTACTCCAAGGTACCTATGAAAGGAGGACCCACGAATATCTATTAGAGCCTAAATATCCCAGCATTCATTAAAACCTGTTCAAACATTCATTGAAACCTGTTCAAGCAACAGAAAGGATAGTGTCAGCCATAACTGCAAGATTGTTCAACATTCCAACCCACTGTATTCAATAAATGACACCTACCCATTAAATGCACCCATTAAATAGATGGAAGCACAAGGATCATGAAACAGATGAAGGCACAGGGATCCACAATGACAAGCTCCCAACCATTGGATCACTTTCAAATCAATCCACAACACACATTGAAATTTGAGAGATTGCAATCCATGTGCAACCTTCTTACCAATCCAATTCAATAGCAAACAACTATAAATGAACCACAACCTTTATGAAGATGCATTTCATAAATTCGACCTGCAGAGTGTGTGCACAGTTGCATTTCAGAAATTCGAACAGCAGAGTGTGTGCACAGTGGAGGCATACCATCAGAAGTGTGTGCACAGTAGATTTAGGTTACTGTTTATGTTATTTATATTTCTATTTATGTTATTTCCAGTTATGTTATTCATATTTCTGTTATAATCAGCTTCCAGTTTCCTTCTATATAACCAGCTTCCCTTGTAATGTTATTTCCATTTATGTTATAATCAACTTCCAGTTTCTTCTACATAATTAGCCTCCCTTCTAAATGTGCAGGTTGTTGCAGGCATGGCAAGAGTCAGCAATGCAAGGAGAACAAGTCGTCAACTGAGCAGGGGTGCCCAGCTACACTGCACCTCATCGGATGAAGAGAGGGTTGATCATTCAAATGCCAACAATGCTCCTAGCAATGTTGTTGAGAATGACAATGTGGTGGAAGAGGACATTGTTGTCCCACCATCAACCACACAGTCACTTCCAACCACAGTTCAAGGAACAAGTTCAGTCACCAACATCAGTGCAATAAGAGGTTGGACAAAAGAAGACATGCTAGCTGCTATTGATGATATAGAGTTCAATGGATATTCCATTCGTGCTGCTGCTAAAAAACATGGAGTTGCTACATCTTCAGTACATTATTGGATAAATGGGATCACACATACAAAGCGCAGAGGGCCTGTTACAGTTATGAGTGAAGATGAGGAGGCTGAGGTAGTTCAGTGGTGTAAGGAGATGGCTGAAATGAGACATGGGCTAGAGCTGATACAGCTAAAATCCATAGTGGCTCAAATCTGTCAAGGGAGGCCAAACCCCTTCAAAGATGGGTTTCCTGGTAAGTCATGGTGGTTTGGGTTTAAAAAAAAGCATCCAGACCTTGTGTTGCGTACAACTGAGGGCCTAGATAGAGACAGGGCTCTAAATCTATGGCCTGCAATTCTGACTAAGTTCTATGCCACCCTTTCTAGTGCATATGAGACATGGGTATGCTCCATACCATATATGGAACTGTGATGAAACAGGTTTACAGGCAGGAAGGAACTATGGCATGCATGTAATTGCCAAGAGAGGGAGTCGTAATGTGCCAAAGATTTTTCCTAGGAGCAGGGAGTGGATCACTATTATATGTTGTGTCAATACAATTGGTGCTTCAATCCCTGGATTTTATCTATTTAAAGGTAAAACTCAACTCAAAAACTATATACATAATTGTGAACCAGGTGCATGCATGGTTGCACATCCCCATGCTTGGATGACCAAAGAACTCTTTTTTAATTGGCTTACTCACTTTGCTGCATCTATACCAGGCGGTGTCTCACCTGTAAATAGACACCTGCTGGTTTTAGATGGTCATGGAAGCCACATTGCTGTGCAAACAATCGAGGAGGCTAACAATTTGGGCATCGAACTGTTGACACTGCCTGCTCATACCACTCATAGATTGCAACCCCTAGATGTCAGTGTGTTCGGGCCTTTCAAGAACTATTTCAAGGGTGAGCGAGCTTCGTGGATGGCAAAGAATCCAGGGGTGGAGGTAAAAAGGTTTGAGCTAGCCGAGCTTGCAAGTAAAGCCTTTAAAAGGGCTCTCACACCTTCGAATAGCAAGGCTGGGTTTAAGAGGACTGGAATATGGCCACTGAATTTTGAGGCTCTCATGCATGATACTAGTTGTAGCCAGGCATTTGATCTGAATGGTCAGGAAGAAGGGGATGTCCAAGCACATGTTGAATCCCAAGAAGATGTGGAGGTAGAGGAAGACGTTGTTGCTGCTAATAATATGATATCCCTCTCTCAAGGAGGACCATACTGTGGTGATGAAGAAGAATAGGTAAGTGAAACACAATATAAAAATGAACCAATTGACAGTAACATGGAGGTTGTTACACCAACTAAGACAGCTGCAACTTCTACTTCTAATCTTCTTAATGTCTCTATGCAAGAAACAGTTGCAACTTTTGCTTTTGATCATGTCAATGAAAACGTTGATCATGCACCAGGAAGCAGCAATGGAGAATTGACTTTGTCAAGCTAGGTTACCCCACCATCATGGCTGGTAGAAGCCATGATGAATTTGGACAAAAATATTGTCTCAAGGAACAATGAAGAAAGCATGAACATGCCTTCACAGCCAAGAGAATTGGAAGATGAAATTGTTCATTATTTTGTGGACAATGGAAACCTGGAAGAAGATAGTGTCCACAATGAGGTTCCAACTGAAGAGGACAATATGGTTCAGATTGAGCAGGAGAACATTGACCCAAATATTGAAAGGCAATTGTCAAGCAAGGAGCAGCAAGTGTCAAAGAAGGGCCAGTTTCTTGGTCGGTTCCTAAAGCTACCAGTAGAGAGAGTGTTAGCAAAAAGAAGGCAAGCAACAATAGACAATCTTCGTCTATGCTGAAGTTCACAGTTACTCACCTCAGAGGACTATATAAAACTATTGGTTGAGTCTGAGCATAGGAAACTTGAAATCCAGGATTTAAAGCAGAAAAAGAGGGACTTAGCTAAAGAAAAGAAGGCTGCAAGGATTGCTGCAGCAAAACTTCGAGCACAGGAAAGGATTGAAAGAGAGAAAGAAAGACAAGAAAAGGCTCATAAAAAACAAATGGCAAGGCATGAAAAGGAATTGAGAAAGGCTCAACAATTGCTTCAAAAAGAACAAGGTGTGGCAGAAAGTTCTGCCATTGATGCAAACATAGTGGAGGGGAGTAGGATGATGCCAAATACATTGGAACATATTGCAAATAATACTCCATGTTTCCAAGACCTCTTAAACATCCAAGTCCCCCTCTATCAACAAGTGTGCATGCCCACTTTATTCCCTCCTACCAGTGCAGGTGTCAAACATATGTATGATTATCGGGGGGCTCAACCTAATGCAGGGGTTAGTAGCACAAGTGTGCATTGTGGCTACTCAATTCCTACATGGCTACAAGAAGCAAATTGGATATCATATGGAGGCAACCAACCACAACCTAATTAGCCATTGTTAGGTATGCCAACCAACCTGGCTCAAGTAGGAAACTCAACAATATTGGGCAGTGAAGATCTTGGACAACATAAAGCATAGGAGTGTCATATAGGGGTGCCAAATTTTTTGTTGTGACCACATTGCATTGTGGATTTTTGTAATGTCCCTTGTTAGGAATTTTATTAAAATGGCAATTTTCCACTTTTTTTCCCTAGTTCGACCTTTGACTAGTTTTGATCTCTAGGTCCCAAATTTGCCTCAAATGATCCCAAATCTTCTGAGAAGGTATATTAATGATATTAGAACATAAATATGTGTTTCAGGGATGCCTTTGGACCTTTAAAATACTTCTGCAAATCCTCTTTCAATTCTGATCAATGTAGGTAACTTTACTAGTGATTTTCCTTTGACTAGTATTGGTCTCTAGGTCTCAAATTGACTCTAAATGCCTTCAAATATTCAAGGAAGGTGTATGAATGATATTAGAACTTGACTATGATGTTTATGGATGACATATGTCCATCAAAAGACCTCTACAAACTATCTTAAGATTCTGGAACAATTATGCAATTTTACTAGTAATTTGGGGTTCAAATCCCCCTGGGGTAAGTACTGAAAATGGCTTCCCAAATGCCTCCAAACCCACTCAAATTTATGAAAAGAGGTATGTAATGTGTTAATTATTGTATTAAATTCTCATATGCACCATTAATGGATTATTACAACTGTTCTCACCCTCTCCCATTGAACTGCAAAAATCCCCAATTCAACCCTTGGGGAAATGACACTATTTCACCTCCCAATACAACTAAACTGAGTAAAAATGCTTCAAATGCTCAAGTACAGTACATGAAACTTGTAGAAGACATCCATGGTAGTATATTTATCACAAATATATCAGATAATCATCCATTCATTCTAAATCATCATCAATACATTGGCTCACAACAAGGTAGTGGGGAAATGGCATTGTTCTTCCATTAAAAATGAGATTTGTACATTTCTACTTGGAATTTCAACCTGAAACTTTTTGGAGATGAAGAAAAGAGTATTTAATTCATATTACAAAATAAATGGGGCATTAAAAGCTTCCCCAAAGAGTACAATAGCTCACCAAAAACGCCCTCCCTCAAGGATCAAGAATATGCCATCAAAACTGGAAATGGTTGAAGGAGTGAGCTGCAATAGAAGAAACCATGAGCTGCCCTGTAGATTAAACCTGCAAATAAAGACTCCATTAAAGCTCCAAATGAAAGGTCTGAATGGCCTTTCCAATTACCAACTTGGATGGGAATCTTTCACCCTCGAAATTGGCTAAGGCAAGAAACTAGTCATCCACTAGCTCTCCCTCTACACAAATGCAATTGCAAATTCTACAAATGATCAAAAGCTATTCTCATACTTCATTTCTACATTTTATAACCAACATTAGCCTTCTAAGGGTCGAAATCCTCTCAATAGATTCAATAGATTTCCATTTAGGAAATATTCCACATTTGCCACTTGTCTCCTAGTTCCAACTTTCCATCTTCTCCCAAATTCGATTTTGAGTCTCTTTGGCTTCTCCAACTCCCAAATTCGCCTTCCTTGAGCCTCTTTTTGGGGCTGACATGTCATAGTGGTCAGATGTCAGAGGTCAGGTCTGCAATTTGTCATAGTTGTCATAGATGCTCCATCATTGGTGTCATAGGGGCTAGGAAATCTAGCCCAAGTGTCCACAAACTTCCACTTTGACTCTTTATCTTCCATGGAGGTTACCAATCCTTCCCAATTCGACCTAAGATGCTCAATGACATGTGTTATGATTTACCAACTCACCCAAGAGTGTTCACATTCCCATTAATTCGAATTTGCAAAAGAGAGATACCATGTATTATGAAAAATCAAGCTAGTGTGGGTCCCACATCCTCCATATGTCTCCAAAACCATTTGTCACCTAGGATTTCTCTTGACTTTATTTATTCACTCTATTTATTAAATAATTGAACCCTTCTAATGTCTAAACATCATTTATTATCCCCCTTATTCCAAATCCCAAAGCTTCCACCCCAAACCTAGGAAACTAGTAATTTTCCTCCTTGGCAATTATTTGACCCTTAACATCAATTTTACAAACTCTAATGAATATGGCTAATGTGATTAGGCCATTGTGACCCAATTCAAAATTTGGGCCATGACAAATCCTCCCTTCCTAATATTGCTTGTCCTCAAGCAATTTCAAACATGGGTGTTGAAGAACCTGCTTTCTGTATAATTCTTTGAAGTTGCCATTGAATTGCCAAACCTTGAGTCTTTGAGTTTCAATGAATATTTTAGAGAGGAACCACCATGCTTGCTGCTGCACTACTTTGATTAAAATCACTTTATTAAGTGGGGAATCCATCTCCCATACTGCTTGCTTCCCCCAAAAAATGAAATCAATGAGACAAAAATTATTCCAGGGTCCCATTGCTTGTATTGCACCCCAACAATTAAGAGTGATCTCCAACCTACACCATTAGATAAGAGGATTCCTGGATCCCATTTTCTTGTATGCATTCTTCCAAACATCATGAGTACCAAATATATATCATCAAAGTACATAACAACATAATGAAAATGTACATCAAGGATATGCTTCATCAAAGAGTCATGGAAGTGCTTATACCTCCAAGCAAGTAGACCACCATTTTCCAAGTGCATACAAGCTTCAAGTGACCAATCAAATTTGCTCTAATGACATAGGTGAGGATCCCATGTCCTATAATGCTGCTCCAAAAGGATGTGATATGCATCAAAATATTCAGCCATGTATTCTTTCATCCAAGAAGTGAATGAAGAATCTCCACTAAAATCTGAACCAAATAATGAGCAGAAAAAACAAGGAGACTTCAAATGACTCAAAGAAGTCTCACCCATACATCCATGAATGTGAGAATCATAAAAATATAACAAAGTATGTGGCTGCCAACAAAAATGTTCTCCAATCATAAATCTATTCTCCCAAGTGTTGGATGAAGTTCCTCCAACATCAAATGAATCAAATGTTGAGCAAGAAAAACCATGAGTCTTCAAGTGACTCAAATGCATATCATAGGTGCATCCATGTAGATTTGCATCATCATAAATTGACAAATAATGTTGCTACAAATGTGAATAAGAATGTGCTCCAACCATGTCATCATAAAAGGTAAATGTAGGAGTTCCATACTCCTCATGTGGCACCATAAAAAAGAACCCTTTCACCCATACTTCATTGAGACTAATACTGCAAAACATGGAATTGTAGGATGTAGGAGAATGAACTAACTCACCCAAATGATCAAAAAGTGCAGAAGTTTCATCATGGGAAGGATCCATGTGGGCAGTATCATGCAGCTCCTTCAAAAGTGGGAAACCTTTGTCATAGGTTGGTTCCCATGTAGATGAATCATGCTCTTCTTTAAAAATTGCATAAGCTTCATCAAGAGACAATTCAAGTTCCTCTTCCACCACATCAAGTGTTTGGATCTCTTCAAGTTCATCTTCAAACATATTAAGCACATTCAAATTCCCACATTTCTCATGATCCACCATGTCATGAGAATCCTCCAAACAATCTGAAACATAGGAGGAAAAACAAGTATCTTGCAACTTTTCAAGAAGTTGCTCATTTTGAATTGTGAGCTTATGAATATCCTTATTATTCTTCAAGTATGCATCATGTAACAATTCATTAAGCTCAAACAAATGGTTTCTATCAAAAAGAAAAGACATGAAATTACCTTTGATGTAGCACATTTCTCTTTGAATCTTCTCCATGTCTTCAAGGAAGGATGTTTCATCCAATGAAGTAGCTCTCCAACAAGAATTTGACACCAATGATTGAGTGTCATGGAGAATGCTGAGGGACTCTTGGATCTTATTTTCATTCATCTTTAAGGACCCTTCAAGAAAATGAGGCTCTTGCAAATGAACCTCCTCATCTTCTTCAATTTTGCTTGGACCAACTTCATGAAGCTCAAGTGGTGATGGGGAAGTTGATCTTGGTTCTTCTTCAATTGCTACAAGGTCTTCATTATCATGCTCAATGAAACTTGAACTTGTAGAAACACTTTCAAAAGTGATCTCTATGTCACCAACATAGAGGTGTGAGCACCCATCAGTAGGTACTCCTTCATAGTTTAAGCATCCATCAATAGATGCTCTTTGGTTCATGTCTAAGCTAGAAGGTGTCTCGAAATGATCTTCCATATTTTCAATAGAATCTTCTTCATGCTCTTGTGATGTCTCTTCCTTTTGCTCCTTAAAGCAAGCTGATGCATTTTGCCCCTTGTTTTCCTTAGGATCAATATATTTGGAATCTCTTCTTGAATAAATCTCAAAAGCTCTCCTCAAGGAGGACATCATTTCATGCACACATATATGATACTCGCTCCAAGGGTTTTTACAAGAAGGGCATAAACCTTTCTTCACTAACTCCACATCTTCATTTTTGGGCCTATTTTCAAAAACATGTTCAGCATACTACTTAAAAGACATGGCATTTTGTGTATTTTTGCTAAAAGCAAGATATTCTTGATATTTTTGATATTGTTGGGGCAAGGTTTTATATTTTGCTCTCCATCTTTGGAACTCACTCATAAAATTATCCTTGGTTGGTGTGACACACTCATATTCATCAGATTTAAAGTCATAAGAATAATCTTCATTTCTCTTGAAATTGTAAGAAGTGTTGCATGATGGCATTTCTTCCTCATACCATTCACATTTTGCTTCATATTGCTCATAAGCATCTGCATATTCCTCATAAGAATTGTACTCATAGGATTCATCATAATAGTAAGACATGGCTGCCAATTATTCTTGAATGTATGTACCTAATACACAGGTGCAAGGACCATGCTTTGATACCACTGTAATGTCATAGTGGTCAGATGTCAGAGGTCAGGTCTGCAATTTGTCATAGTTGTCATAGATGCTCCATCATTGGTGTCATAGGGGCTAGGAAATCTAGCCCAAGTGTCCACAAACTTCTACTTTGACTCTTTATCTTATATGGAGGTTACCAATCCTTCCCAATTCGACCTAAGATGCTCAATGACATGTGTTATGACTTACCAACTCACCCAATAGTGTTCACATTCCCATTAATTCGAATTTGCAAAAGAGAGATACCATGTATTATGAAAAATCAAGCTAGTGTGGGTCCCACATCCTCCATATGTCTCCAAAACCATTTGTCACCTAGGATTTCTCTTGAATTTCTTTATTCACTCTATTTATTAAATACTTGAACCCTTCTAATGTCTAAACATCATTTATTATCCCCCTTATTCCAAATCCCAAAGCTTCCACCCCAAACCGAGGAAACTAGTAATTTTCCTCCTTGGCAATTATTTGACCCTTAACATCAATTTTACAAACTCTAATGAATATGGCTAATGTGATTAGGCCATTGTGACCCAATTCCAAATTTGGGACATGACAATTTTGTAATCACTGGGTCTAACTACTGCAACATGGCCATTTTGTATACAATCCTAGACCATATTGGGTACAATCCTAGGTCATATCATTCCCTAATGTTTGCGACATTGTAATCAAGGGTTTATCATTTCAACATTTCAACAACAAGATGTAATGTTCTTCGATTAAACATTTCATTAACATTTTTTAGGGTTTATGAATTTAGTTTGTTGTTGGTTTATGTTGCAATCATAGTTTGGGATGAATTATTGAAGGTTCTAGGGTTTATGCTGCAGTAAGGTCTATGGCTTATGTTGCAGTAGTTTGGGCTGAATTATTGAAGGTTCTATGGTTTATGCTGCAGTAGGGTCTATGGTTTATGTTGCAGTATTTTGGGTTGAATTATTGAAGGTTCTATGGTTTATGCTGCAGTAGGGTCTATGGTTTATGTTGCATTCGTTTGGGATGAATTACAACCATATGCCCAAAATTCAAAGGGAGATAGAAGAATCCCAAGATCACTATAATAACTTCATCCTTGATGATATCGTGGGCTATGGTTTATGTTGCAGCAGGGTCTATGGTTTATTGAAGGTTCATAGTTTGGGCTGAATTATTGAAGGTTCTATGGTTTATGTTGCAGTAGGTTCTATGGTTTACAACTCTTGACCCCTATATTCCTTAAAGTAGCAGTTAGGAATGGGGTTGAACCATTACGTGGGTGTGATACCCATCCATGCGATGCTAACTGATTGGGAACATGCCCATATTTCTCTCCTATTATTAATAATGCTTTTAAAATGAATGTTCCATGGAGGGCTCTCATGCATGGCTTATTACACCTTAATACAGTATCATACTAATCAACATAACAGGCCTAAATTAGATCCAGTGTATGTACATTCCTATAAACAAATTCAATATCCTTTTGAAGGCTAGAACAACAGACAACAGTAATCAAGCCAACAAACTGTTTAATAAAACCATGTGTATATAAATGCCCATAATGCAACAACTAATTTAACTTCTTCTATTTTTCCCATAATACAAGTTATTGGCCCATAATGCAAGCAATGAACTGATAAGATGCAGCAGATCACTTGATGTTAATAGTTAAAAGTAAAAACTGCATCATACACTTGTAATTTAACAATAGCAGATAACTTGCAAACTGCATCAACAATAGCAGATCATAAGATGGAGCAGATCACTTGTAAACTGCATCAACAACAACCAATTTGGAAAAATTGTTGATATCAACAACTGAATTATGGGTATTCTTCCAATAAGATGAGACAATGGAAAAGGCACTGTTGTCAACTGGCATCCATCCCCTGTATGATGCAGTTTTGACTTTTAACTATTACCATCCTACTATGACAAAAACCAACAACATAAACCAACAACAAACTAAATTCATAAACCAGATAAAATTTAGGGACACTGTTGCAACATAAACCATAGAACCTTCAATAATTCAGCCCAAACTATGATTGCAACATAAACCAGCAACAAACTAAAATCATAAACCCCAAAAAATTTACAAACCCTGCTGCAACATAAACCATAGAACCTTCAATAATTCAGCCCAAACGATGATTGAAACATAAACCAACAACAAACGAAATTCATAAACCCCAATAAAATTATAAACACTGCTACAACATAAACCAGCAACAAACTGAAATTATAAACCCCAAAAAATTTACAAACCCTGCTGCAACATAAACCATAAAGCCTTCAATAATTCAGCCCAAACTATGATTGCAACATAACAAACAAAAAAACTAAATTCATAAACCCTAAAAAATTTGCAAACCTTGTTGCAACATAAACCATAGAACCTTCAATAATTCATCCCAAACGATTATTGCAACATAAACCATTCAACAGACCAAATTCATAAACCCCAACAAATTTATAAACCCTACTGCAACCTAAACCATAGAACCTTCAATAATTCAGCCCAAATGTTGATTGCAACATAAATAAACCACAAACTAAATACATAAACCCTAAAAAGTTTACAAACACTGCTGCAACACAGACCATAGAACCTGCTGCAACACAAACCATAGAACCTGCAATAATTCTGCCCAAACTATGATTGCAACATAAACCCTACAAAAAATTTAAACGCTGCTGCAACACAACCTTGATTCATACACCCTAAAAAAAATTTAAACGCAGCTTCAACATTAACCACAGAACCTTCAATAATTCACCCGAAATTATGATTGCAACGTAAACCATAGAAGCTTCAATAATTCAGCCGAAACAAATTCACCTCAAACCTAATAAATGAATAAACACTAAAACATTCATAAACCCTACTGCATCATAAACCATTCATAAACAAATTAACAGGAGCACAATAAACCATTCATAAACCCTCCTGCATCATAAACCATTCCTAAACCCTGCTGCAGCATAAACAAATTAAACCCCTAATGCCACATAAAAACCCAAATGGTCCACGAAATCACCAGAAGGTTGAGAGTGTTGAAAAACACTGATGCAGGAGTGGTTGGTAGGAAACCTACCAGTGCCACTGAAGAAGTGCGAGCAGGAACAACATTTGCCAACGCCGCGAGCAGGAAGGGACCAGCCACTGCCGTGAAGAGGAAGGGACCAGCCAAACCAGCCAAGCAGGAACCCAACAACACCACCACCGAACCAACGAAACCTACCATCTCCAGGGCCACTGAAGAAGTGCGAGCAGGAACAATCTTACCAGCAGGAATGATCTGAATAAGAACAAAGCTCCATATCAGAAGGATTAGAGAGATAAGAAAAAGGACAAACAAGAGTAGAGGAAGAAAGGATTTCAACCTCCATCATTCAGAAATAGTAATAAATCTTACCAGCAAAGACATCCATAGCAAAATAAATCCAAGTGGAGAGAGAATTCAGACAAAGGGCCAATACCACCTGTCAAATGTTGGGTATGTAAGGGGAATCACTATGCCAAGCGATGTCCACAGAAGGAAAGCACCCATTAGAGAAAATTTGGGGTCTAAAATGGGCCTTATTAAAAAATTTGCCATGGACAAGTGTGCGATGAATAATATTTCTCAAACCAATAGAATTTAAGTGTTTTGTTCAACCATTATGGTTTAGTTGGACCTATAGAAGTCAAATATGCTTATGTCTCATAATTTATAAACCTCACCTTGGTTAAGATTTTGAAAAGTTTATCTCTAAATATGATAAATATACTTGAAATAAGAAATATAGAGTATTTTATATTATCACTACTTTTAATTTATTATGTCCCCGAAGGGGATCATATATATGTAGCGCCAAGAACTTATTATTTTGTAGCTAGAGGCTATAAATTTTTCCTTCAATTATAGTTTGAAATATATTGTATTAAATTGAATTTTTGAAAATGATATTTTTTATATTCTTATTGGTTGGAGATGCTGACATATTCCTCGATTTTCCCTTCCCAGAAGGGGCAGCAGGATGACATCATACTCATTTAAATGTCTTCTAGGTTTGCACAAGTCTCCTTAATGCCCCTTCCTTTGAAGGATGAGGATAGGCCAGAGGTTTCAGATGTGCAGGTAAACAAAACTCATATAAATTTAATTTGGGATTGAGTACATATACATTCCCTGCGCCAAAGTAAAACATATGGCAATATTCTAAAGAGGCCAAAGTAAAACATGTGGCAATATTCTAAAGATAATATACTTTTATACTTTTATGATAGTTTGTCATTTATTTGGTACCTCCCTCGATGTCTGATGCCTTGACAAGGATTTGTTAGCTGCTACGCGAGATTCAAACACTTAACTGGATTTTTTCATACTGCCTAAACTCTCAATATTTTTTCCGCCTGCTACAGTACCCACTGGATTGTGAGGAAATTGCGTAAGCTTGATATGATGTATATAAAACTTAGTTATCTTATATTGAATGATTATTACGAGTTTGTTATTTGCTATATCAAATTAAATTACAATATATTATTTTAATTATGGTAATAAATATTTTTTAAAAGAATTGAAAAATAGATATTTCTTTACATACCATAATAGTATTATGAGTATTTTACGAAATCAATAAAATTTACATTACAATAATCAATATATTTAACAAATTTTAACTTGATTAAGATTATTATTACAATAACGAATATATTTAACAAATTTCAACTTTATTAGGAATTAATAAAATAATCCCAATATATTTATAGTGATAAAATTTAGTGCAAATGTTCAATTATTTTTTAAATAAACATTAATATTTTTGATAAAGATAACATTAATTATGTTTCCAGATTAAAGACACATGAAGTTTATTCTCTCATACCATCATCGTTCGGTATAAGTTTTCTTTGTAATCTCATCCATTTACATGTTTACTGCACTACTCTCCATATATTAATAAATTATTTATTAATTATTAATTCTTTGTTTTCCTTTAATATTCATGAAAATCATGGTGAAACTGATCTTTAAAATTTAAATCTCTCATAGCATCATAGTCAGGTTGTAAGTTTTTCGGTAATCTCATTCATAAAAATGTTTTCAGCAGTATTTTCCACACATTAATAAATTATTTAAAAATTATAAGTTCTTAATTTCCCTTCAATATTCATGGAAATCATGGTGGAGACTGATGTTTAAAGTCCTTCCAAGGATGCAGAGATGTGTAACCGCCTGTTACATCTACCTTTCATTTGACATCTTTGTCAACCATCTATACACTAGATATGTGTTGTATGTTTCTTACAGTCTTGGTCTGTCGCATGTAGTAAGTGTGGAATTTGTGTGCCTGACTTCATGAATATGCAAAATATCTAGTTAGGCTACATTTTTTCAAGGTGGATGCGTGTTACATTTAGACATTTGTTAACCTGTACTGAAGAAAACTATTGTTAATGACAACATGGGAAATTCAGCTTGTGAGTTTATGGAAATGTTTAAAATTGTATAGATGGATATATTTTCTTTGGAGGCTAAAGAGAGTTGTGGAGTGCGTTTCATTTTCTATTAATTTTGTTTTAGTTTTTATTAGATTTCCATGTATAGTTAATATAATGGCTTTTTCTCCTATTTCTTTTATGTGTTATGGTCCAACCCATGTGTGAGTTTGTTTTTATTGGATGCAACCTTTCTCCCTCATTCTTATCGGATGCAACCTTTCTTCCATAATTAAAGAATATGATTTTTTATGTGGAAAAAAAACTTTTGTTTGAATATATTTATTTTCATATTTCATTTTTCAATTTGAAAATACTGAATTCCAATAATGCAATTTTGCTTATTTAGTGTAGTTTTGTTTTTTAGTATAGGATGATTGTGGATTTATAAATAATCACGTTGCTCTAACATAAGATGATTAGCCTTTTCTTCTTATCACAAGATTATTGTAGATAGAAAAATAAAAGCCACCGGGTGGCAATGTGTTGTATGTTTCCAATAAGCGTTGTGATAAGATAGAAGCTTTTCCATTTAAATTCGTATTTCTATAGTTTTCATCTTATAACATCTATTAACAATGCCAAGGACATTGCCACGCCGTGGCTCTTGTTTAAAATATAAATCTCGCATTAATTAAGATGACAGTGGAGTTATTTTGAAATAATAAAAACATTTATATAATTAATCTCTCATAAATGAAATAAATAATATTTAAAAAAGTATTATAAATCAAAAATAGGAGAGAGAGATAAAATAATTGTTTGTTATTTTTGTGATAACTTTCTCCTCTAAAGTTAGAATTTGACATTCTTGGTATCATTGGAAAGGTCTCGACGAGAGATACAACTTCCGTGTTTTGAGTTTTCTGAGATTCCACACCGATTTTCCAGGGCGGACATTTTAGTACCTTGGTACTAAAATGTCCGCCCTAGAAAACCGGTGCAAAATCTTGGAAAACTCAAAACACAAAAGTTGTAGCTCTCGTCAAGACCTTTCCAGTAGTACCAAGAGCATAAAATTCCAAGTTTAGAAGAAACAAATATTACAAAAATAGCGAAAGATTATTTTATCTCTCTCCTATTTTTTAATTTATAATGCTTTTTAAAATATTATTTATTTTTATTTTTAAGAGATTAATTATATAGATGTTTTTATTATTTTAAAATTACTCCACTTTAATTTTAATTAATATGAGATTTATATTTTAAAGGACTTGGAAGTAGTGATAATATAAAATAAAATAAAAATAGTGATTGTTTATTTTTAGTATTATTATAATCATATTTTTTCATTATAATTTTAGTTTTTTATAAGTTTTAGATTTTATTAAATATATAAAAAGAAGTAGTGGTATGTTTATAAAAAAATAATAATATAAATTAAAAAAATTTACCACTATATCATTTATTGTGTATTCACAATAATCTAAACCTTTCATTATTATTTTCAATCATCATCTCTTAACTCTACACTAACCCAACATACTTGTCAACTACCATTAATGAGATATTATAGGTTGACCTTCACTAGATAACACCTTTAACTTAGTGTGATATGGCATATTTGTAGTGTGATGTGGCTTTTCTTATTACTTTCCTTAGGAGGCCCATTTTATACCCCAAATTTCCTCTAATGATTCACAACATTCAAGAACCATAAACTATTGGTGATGTTGGAAGAAGTATTCCAAGAATCTATGCAGCTCTAGATGGTAGACAAGCTGACCACCGGTCTTGGATGATTGAGGTAGTAGGTAAGATTTATAATAAATCCATAGCTATTTTAATTGATTCTGGATACTACGAAAGGTTTATTGAGGGCTTCTTTCAATAAACCATAAAATATCTTACTTCTGTTACATTCCTTGGTGTTGTCCATTCCATAATAGCTCTTATCTTCTCAGGATTTACTAAGATGCCTTCTTATGATATGTTGTGGCCCAAGTAGTGGATTCTACTTTGATAAATGAACACTTACTTATATTCGCATACAACTGATGCTCTCTGAGTACTTGCATCACCAATATTAGATGCTCTTCATGCTCTTATTCTAACTTAGAGTAGATAAGGATTTCATACAAGAACACAATTACAAACTTATCCAAATACTTCCTGAAAACTCCATTCATTAGGCACATGAATGTTGTTGGTGCATTTTTCAATACAAATGGCACCACTGTAAACTCATAATGGTCGTACCTTGTCCTGAATGTTGTCTTATTGATGTCTTCATCATTGATTTTGACTTGGTGATATCCTGACCTTAGACTCTATATCTTTGAAAATACTTTGGCACCTCTTAGCTAATCAAACAAGTCATCAATCCTTGGAAAAAGATACTTGTTTCTGGTTGTAGCTTTGTCCAATTGTAATCTATATGGAGCCTTATATTTCCATATTTCTTCTTTACAAACAACACTGGAGCCCCATATTTCTTCTTTACAAACAACACTAGAACCCCATATTTCTTCTTTACAAACAACATTGGAGCCTCCCATGGTGATGAACTGGGCCTTGTGTACCGTTTCTTCAGTAACTCTTCTAACTGCATCTATAATTATTTCAATTCCAGAGTGCTTATTTTGCAAGGTGCTTTAGATGAGGTAATTGTACCTGGCACCAAATCAATAGAGAAATCAATGTCTCTCTTAGGTGGCATTCCTGGCAATTCTTGAAATATATCTGCAAACTCTTGTAGCACTAGGTAGTCTTGTATCTCTGGCTATTTTCCTTCTCTTATCTCCTCTACATGAGTTGCATACAACTGGAAACCTTTCCTAAAAAACTTCTTCAATTGCAGAGCTATGATTTGCCTCGAAGATATGGTTCTAGGTATACCTCTCACTGTCATTCTATTACCTTCTTCATCCATACATGTATAAGTCTTGTTGTGACAGTCAAGCATGGCATGATGTGCATCCAACCAATCCATTCCAATTAATACATCATATGAACCTAGATATGGTATGATGTTTAATTCTATAAAAAAAATTCGGCCATTCATTTCCAAAGGACACTTCTTTATTGCTTTTGTGATCTTCCTCTTGGTTTCTATAGCCAACTGCACTAGACTTGCTATTTCGAGCTTACTTTTCTTCAAATAACATCTCTCAACTATGTTAGGTGCAATATAACTATGGCTAGCTCCAGAATCAATTAAAATAGCTATGGATTTATTATAAATCTTACCTGCTAGCTCATAAGGAAACTAACATTTCAAACATCTTTATGAAAGAAGTTTCCAAATCGCATGGAATTCCAAAAGCTATAGTGTCAGACATGGATACAAAGTTTGCGTCTAAATTTTGGAAATGATTGTTCAAAGGATTTGGTACAAGTCTGAACATGAGTGCAACATACCATCCTAACACATATGGTCAGACATAAAGAGTCAATCAGGTGATAGAAGATATGTTGAAAGCATATGTGATGGATAGACCATCCAAATGGGAAGATTATTTACCCTTGGTAGAGTTTGCCTATAATAATGGATATCATGCCTCTCTGAAGATGATTCCTTTTGATGCATTGTATGGGATAAAGTGAAACACTTCTATCAGTTGGGATAATCCAGCAAATAGAGTCATCATTGGACCTGAAATTCTGAAGGACATGGAAGATCAGATGGTTAGAATCAAGTAGAATTTGAAAGTAGCTCAAGATAGACATAAAAGTTATGCAGATCAAAGTAGAATTAAAAAACAATTTAAAGTTGGAGATCATGCCTTTTTGAAAGTCAGACCCAATAAGAGTTCCTTGAACTTGGGGAACTGTTACAAGCTAGCTGCTAGATACTGTGGACCCTTTGAGATCCTAGCTAGGATAGGGCCCTGTATGTAATAAGTATGCATCGAGGATAATGCATTGTTTTTAGGGGGAGGGGAATGTAATACCCCAATGTTTTAAGCCCCAGGCATATGTAATTTTTGTTTTTTTATTGTGACAAAAGGTGCCGGGACTATGTACTTGGACATTACTGTTACTATTATTGCTTAATAAAATTAAGTAGCTCAATATGGACTACAACGAGAATGGGGGGACATGGTTTTCTCATGCGAGGGTTTGGGGATTGGGAGTTGTTTCTCTCCCTAACATTAGTTGTTGGATCCTATTATTGATTATTTTGACCTATGGAGTTATTATTGCACCTTATTCATGGTTAGCGGACTCCTCTTGCTCTAGTGCACCCTAATGAAGGTTAAGTGGGCCCCACTTGGTGAATGCGCCCTCATTGGATGATATTTACTCTTTTTGGGGCCCCACTTGCACTAAGGTGCCCTCTCCCTAGATTCTAGGAGCTGTAATCTAGATTTTAGCTTCCACATGCTAGAATTTAGCCTCCACCACCACAAGTGCGCCCCACTCCTCTATTCATGGAGATGCTCCCTATTTTTTTACTTATAGTTTATTTATGATCCTATTGGACCCACTCTCTCACCTCCCATGACTAGTGTGCCCTCCTTGAGACATTCTTTGGCTCCACTTGATTTTTGATAACTCCTCCTCATAGTGCTAATTTTTGGAAGGGAATATCCTAAGATAAGTCACCATTCAAGCAATTCAAGTTAATTCTTCACGATGAATCCTAACCACACCTTAACCAACTCAATTTGATCTTCTTGGTTTTGAATTTCCCTCATTGAGCCTTATTTATACATGAGCTATCTCCTTGTTGTGCTAGTTAGTTAGTGGGTCGGATGGTGCTCATTGTGGCTTGTGTTAGGTGTGAGAGAGTGATGTTACTAGAGAGTTTTTGGTTCTTGAACTTTTTTTCCTCATGGACCATTACTTGTCCCTAGTCTAGAACGTAAAGCCATTGGGTGAGAGTGGTGATATCCGAAGGGCCGTGGTGAGCATGGGTAGTCACAACTCACCGAGTAGTGTATATGAAAAGAAAAGTAAGTGGTGAGGGAGTGAGCTATGATTGAGTACCTCTACTTGTGGAACCATGTCCTCAGGCCGGGGTGACTGTTATGCTATGAGATGCACGAGCATGACATGTCTATGGATGGGAGGAACGTGGTCATGTTGAAGCAAATTGCATTCTTGAGATAAGTATTTGCTTCAGTGTTATTTATTCTATTTTACCATGGAGGCTAACATAATTTATGTTTATGTTTATGGATTTTATGCTAATAGTTGAATGTAGGATGGACGGTCTATATCTATGTTATAAATATTGTTATGTTAATAATTGAATGTAGGTGAATGGACTTCGTGCGATATTGAACCGAATTGCGAAGAACCTTCCCTATCTTCTCTAGATTCTCTAATTTCTCCTCTCTCTCTCTCTCTCATGGTTCTACAACTACAGGTGGCTGTCATTTATTCTCTTTCTCTCATGATATTCTATGTCTATAGGTGGAAACCATCTCTTCTATTTATCTCACATTTTCTATGGTTTTAGATGGAAGCCTTGTCTTTTGTTTTCTTTTATGGTTTGAATGGCTATAAATGGAAGCTTGAGATCCAATGTATTATGAGCCTAGATGGATGATGGCTGTAGATGACATCCATAAAAATCTGATTGTATTAGTGTTATATGGATATGGATGACAACCATAAAAATATGATTTGTACTAATGATTGATGGCTGGAGGGGGGAAGCCGTGAAATTTGATTTCTAGTGAATGATGGTTGTAGGGGACAACCATGGGATTTGGTTTGTGCGGCTGCAGATGGAATCCTGTGTCTTTGATTTTATTATTGGCTATGTGGCTATAGATGTATCCTTAATGTTGTTATTATTCACTATCTAAAATCAACACTCACATAATCAAGCTAATAATCTCATATCTAAACACAATTGGATGATAACAAGAACAATTGCGCATTTACGATCATCTACAGTTGTCTATAATTATGTTTTATTTTTCTAGCTCTACGATCTGGAAATTGCAATCATATACATGAGCTAAATATTTTCACTTGGCCATTATAAGATCATCTATATTTATTTTACTCATCATCAATCAATGTCTGCAAGTGAAATACATTACCTTACGTAGCATGTGTTTTGGTAAAGGATATGTTTTTAGTTTTGAAAAAGGGCTGAATGTTAATTTATTGGATTTGGCATGATGGCCTAGTCTTAGTAACCTTATTCCACTTGACTCATCCTTCCCCCCTTGGTTCCCATGGTGGCTTTGGCCCTGTTTTTGGGACTGGGCACACCATAGAGGAAGTGTACCCACCAACATTTTTATTGGTGTCTCCATCAGATTGATTTTATATAGGGGAGGAGGAGGAGGATAAAGAGGAGGAGGAGGAGGAGGAGTAAGTGTGCCCATAAACATATTGGAAGCTATATTTAAAAATAAGATAGAAGTGTTCGGAGAAGGTGGTCATCCGAGTTGTGAGGATCCTGAATCAAATGATCTTTAAGGGAGATGTGAGATTAGGAGGGTTGTTTGGCTATCACAAGCTGAGGTGGACTAATAGTCCAGTCATAAATCTCGTAGAGAGGGGGATGTCCACAAAGTCTACAAGAGTGTCTTGGAGGATCAATGGTGGCACAAAAAATACCATGAACCTAAATAATAGCTCAAAATAAGACTAATGAGATGAATGCTCAAATCAATAACACTAACTCTAAAATAAATTCTTAATCAAATTACGAGTGCAAAGTGGTGCAACAAGTGATCTAACTAAGCAAAGAGTAAATGTGAAAAAATGAACACCATAGAAATAAAAACGACTCACTAGTCATAAAAAGAGAACTATTAAAAAACAATGATATGAAAATAAAAACTCTTTCAAATCTTCCCCACCAAATGGTAGTAACATCCATTGCTAACAAAGAAGTAGAAATTCAAACAATGGCCTTCCAAACACCCAGATTGATGGGATCTAAACTCCATCAAGCGAGTGAGTGAAGGTACAAATGATATAGTTATAGAGCATAAAATTTGGAGCAACTCCATTCGTCCTATTGCTATCTACTTTAGGTTCCCTCCCACCCGCGAGAGCCACCTATAGGTAAGAATCCTAACAAGAAGGGTACTAGGTTACCTTTTTCACAGACACATCCATCCAATAGGTTTCCTATACCTTTAGTTGAAATCCATGATCTAGAGGGTCTTTATTATTGAAATGGAATGGTGTCCCAATTAGACCCGCGGACCTACTCTTGGAGTCATGAACCAAGTGATATTTGAATTAAAAGTGTGAAGATCTGTGAACAAGTGGTGTGTACAACAAGTAAACGAAATTGTAAATGCTTGGAAATAAATATAGCAAAAATAAAGATAGATTATGATCAATACTACAAACAAATGATTACCCTTCTTGAAATAAAATATTTTACTTTCTCTTATAAGCAATGAACCACTTAAATTTGCAAGCAAACAACAATCTCAAGCAAAACAAGAAAAGGGAATGCGAAAAGTACTAACGATTAATAATAAGAAATCAAAGAGGGATAGTTTTCTCAATCACTTTCTCTCAAGCAAATAGGGAAAATATAACTAATATCCAATAGACTTTCAAATAAGAGAAAATAAGGCTCTCAACCAACCACATAAAGCAACTTTAAGCAAATCAAAGAAACCAACTAAATGCTTAATTCAATTTTTTTTTGTTGAAACAAAAAAGAGGTTGAAAGGAAATCCAAAAAAGAACCCTAAATGAAGTAGATACTTATATTTTTCAATACTTTATTCACATACATCATCTAAAAGGAGTCACAATTCAACAATACATCAACAATTAGGCCACAGGCAAAATTGTGAAACTAGATGACAACTCGAAACAGAAATATGAATCAAACTGACAAAATATGAAACATGATTCGACTCACTCCAATAAAAAATGTTTTTTGGGTGGGGTAAATGATTTCAAAGGGAAATCCATGACTTAGATTCATTCTAGTAAAAGGCGTGACTCTAAGTTGAAAGTCAGAAAAAATAAAATGCAACTCACGGTCGGGATGAAAAACTAAGGGTTTTCATCCATGTCACCTACTAGAAAACATATAATAACAAGTCAATAACAACAAAAGACAATATATACATCATGAAAAATACCCTAATCACCTATGGATGAGGCTGGAAAAATGCTTCCAACGCAACCAAGATGAATACAAGGACTCATCCCCAGTGCAGTCATCAAATATGTAGTGTATGAACTTTAATTCACATGTGTAAAAATCACCTACTAGAGGGCTGTGTAATATCTAGCAAAAGTTTAAAGAAATGGAAAGAAAACTAAACTAAATGAAATAAATTCTTCAACACGCATGCAACATCCATTACAAAACTAGCCATAAAAAGGAAAATGCAACATGTATAGAATGATGTGTTTTTATTATTACAAAGAATATACGTATACAAGAGCATCGGTTTTGGATGTTAGGGGACCTCCGAAGTTGATCCAAGGGGGGTTCTTTAATATACTTTGCATCCAGTTTTCCATCCTAGTGATTATATGGTTAATCAGACAATGGTGAAAGAAGAAGGAAGATAGTGTTTCTCTCTTGTTTTCTAGTGAATTTTTGGTAGCATACCAATGCCGTGGATGTATGATATGATGAAAATGGTGATCATGGGGGTTTTTATTTATAGGAAATATGGTGGACACAACTGAGATCTAGTTCTAATTTGAATAATCCCTATTTCATTGATGATTTAGTGAGCAAGTTAGGGTTTGGAAGACCAAATCAATGACTATTTTAGACCTTAATAGTTAGGTTTGTCCACTTTCATCCACTACTTCCTCTTGAGAAGCACACAATCATAAATCTAAAATGAATTTTAACTTTTTGGACCAGGTCATGGATTTTGAGGGAAAGGGTGTGATTTGGTCATATATTTTGTAGAAAAAGGCGTAACTTGTTGGTATGGTCAATTTTTTGACTTTTATTTAGGTTTCAGTCACATTATTGAGCTCATATGGATATGAATTAGATGGATATGGGGATAATATTTCCAATGATGATGTATAATGGCGATAAAACTCATGACAATGTAGGTGAGAAAAATTAGGCTATTGACAAGATATGAGAGTGATTCAAAGACAATTAACCTTGATGAAATCCCTGTTGGAATATTCACTAGTACGGGGGGGGGGGGGGGTGAATCAGTATTGAGCACTTTTACCAATTTCTTACTTCAAACATTAAACCAAAACAACTTTAAATTAATATCACATCATTAACCATAGTACATTATCATCAAAACATATGATCATACATAGTGCATAAGATATTTTACGTGGAAACCCAAATGGGAGAAAACCACAAAACGCTTTTCTTATATAATGTCAAGATTACATTCATACGAAGCACCAACTTCCACGATTCTCCAGCACCAACCCCCTAATCTATATGCACCAACATGAAGGAAGCTCCAACTCCCTGATTGATCAACACCGATTATAAGGAGGCTCCAACCCCCTAATTTACAAGCTCCAACCTGAAGGAAGCTCCAACTCCCTGATTTACCAGCACCGACTATAAGGAGGCTCCAACACCCTGATTTAAAGGCTCTAACCTGAAGGAGACTTCAATCTCCTATCCTTGCTCCATCCTGCCACCCTAATATAAATAAGAATGTCAACCAATATTTGTCATTGTCTCTATGTCCCTTCTCTTGTCACTATCTCTACCAACTTGTACCTGTATCACTATCTATGCCAACTTGTATCACTGTACCTTTATCATTGTCTCTGCCAACGTGAACTTGCCACTATCTTCACATTGTCACTGTCTTCACACTGTTACTGTCTTCACTCTGTCCCTATCACAATCACTATCACTATCACTATCACAATCACTATCATTTTCACTGTCACTGACACAATCACTATCACTATCACTGTCACTATCACTATCTCTCTTAACCTATACATGCTTCAAATCTGTCCTCCATATCTGCAACAACTTCTTCTAAGATAGCCTTAAAATATGCAACAAAATCCTTCATGAAAAAGGCCAAAACATATCTGCAATAGTCTTTAAATTTGCAGCAAACTTTGCCTTTAAATCTGCAATAGAACCTTCAAGTATAGGACCAAAAAGATGCCTCTGAAGACTCTAATAAAATCCTAGAAACAATCCCCCATAGACTTAATTTGTTTGCTTTTTCAAACCCTTAATATCATCATCAAATTCAAACCATAGGTCATTCCAAAATGAACCCTATATCATGCTAATAACATCATCATGATGATTTCCAATACCACCATAGTCTATGCCATGATAATCACCATATTCACAATGATTTATGCCAAGATCGTCACCATAATATATGCAAACATTACAAAGATCTATTCCAATATCATCACCACAATCACCATGATCTATGACATCACCATGATCTATACCAATATCATTACCATAATATATTCCAATAACATCATCATGATCTATGCCATCACCATGATCTATACCAATATCATCACCATAATATATGCCAATAACATCATCATGATATATGCCATCACCATGATCTATACCAAGATCATCACCATAATCTATGCAAATAGCATCATCATCTATGCAAGTTTAGAATACTCTATGCAAGATATTCAACAATATTCACCATGAGAGAAGCTCTAGTACATGTACATGATTCAGACCATTTTCAAGCTAACAAGATGGACCCTAGTCCATGAGAGACATGTATCATCATAAGAGAAACCCATAAGCAAGAACCATACCTTTTCCAAGATGAAGAAACAAGAAATAAACCCCTCCACCAAACTAAACCCTAGATCATGTCATCAAATAGCCCTTACATCAAGCTTTCCAATTAGCCAAGAATTTTGTAATTCCGATATCGTATGGGAAATTTATGAAATTTTTATCAATCTTCACCAAAGAACGAAAGATGATCCCCAAGGATTTCACACTAGCAGTCTAGCTCCTCCACAAAATTTCGCACTTTCTCCTTAGAGTTGCACAATAGAGAGTAAGAGATGAATTGATGAGAAAATGATAAGTCTCCCCTCCTATTTATACCTTCTAAGATGCCTTTAACTTGATTTAGTTCCAACGTTTCACTTATCCTTAAATTTAGGATATCCATATTTTAAGGGGTACTTGAAAGGGTCATGGACCACTCCAATATTTCATTATGGGTCTTTAACTTGCCTACTTGATCACTTCATATCTTCATCAAATGGGCTTTGGTACTTCTCCTCCTCATCATACTTAAGTGGACACATCATTATTCCTTTCGGGGTTTCTTTCCTCTTTATGTGGACCGATCATTACTTTCGGGGTCATGTGGATCCATCATCAATACTTTGAGGGATTTTTCACACTTCACACTAATATTGCTTTAGAACACCTTTAGGGGCTTATTTTGAGGCTTCTTCAACATGGGTCAAGGGACTCATCATTATGGTCATGTGGACCCAATGCCACTATTTTAGGGGTTTCTTCACATTTCACACCAACATTGCTTAGGAACACCTTTAGGGGCTTCTTTAGAGGCCTCTTCATCATGGGTCGAGGGACCCATCATCATGGTAATATGGACCCAACACCACTATTTTAGGGGATTCTTCACACTTCTCACCAAAATTTCTTTGGGACAAATTTAGGTACTTCTTTACACTTCATATCATCATGGTCATGTGAACCCAACATCAATCCTTTAGGGGTTTCTTCAACATTGCTTCGAGGCAACTTTACATACATATTTACACTCCACTTCATCAGGCTAATTAGGAGCTTCTATAATGGATTTGGGGGCCTGCACCATTTGTGTACAACTCAAAGTGTCTTCCCATGAGGGCCTTTCTTAATAGCTACACCATAAGGGGACTGATTTAGAGTTATATACATTTGTGTCAAGGATTCTTCTCTAGGTGCTTCTTTAGGGGCTCCAAGGCTTCTTCAACATTACTCAATATTCCTCTAACATCTTTGTGGGATTCAAGGCTTCTTCAAAATTACTTAATCAATCTTCCTTTCTATTGCCACATCATCATCATCACTTTGACATAAATGACCACATTACTCAATATCAATGACACAGATCACTTGACCATGTTGACATCAATGACAAGCAACTTTACAACAAGCCCAAATTGTAAAACATAAAGGTAAATTGGTACTCTTGGAGGCAGATGAGGAATGCCAAAAGGAGAAGCTAGAGGGGGAAGCAAGAAAGGTCAAGGAGATGCAAGTAAAATTCCTTCATTTGGAGTTGGAGCAAAGACTAATATTTGAAGAACTTAGGAATTCCATTTCGCATTAAGCATTAGTTGGTTTACCCCAAGTGGAAATAATGGAGAAGGATAAAAAGGAGCAAAACATAGAGTACAAAGAACACTATGATCCTTCCTTCTTGTCTCCAATTGTAGGTTAGAGGATATCCATACATCATGGACTAATCTAACTACTTTGATAAGATTGTCATGTTTTGTAAATTTATCTTATTCCTAGGCCAATTTTTTCGTTAGTATACTAGTCATTGTATGTATCTTGGAAATAATGTAGATAGAGATGGACACTTTGGGGCCATCATTTTGGACTTGGGTCTTACTTTTGGGAGTTTTAAAACTACAATATATTCCAAAATATGTATTTTTAGATTTTACAATGAGGTCGCAACTCCTTTACTTTTTATTAATATATTGAGCATCCAATTTTGTTAAAAAATTTAAAAATAAAGATCTAGTTCAAAATATTGTTTGCAAGATGAATTTTAGATATGATATTTAATTTTAAATAATCCAAATAACACATTATTCTTAAATTTTCACCCAAAGTATGTAGACGGTAAATTTTAAATATGATATTTAGTTTTAAATACTAATAAAAAATATCAAAATATTAGATAAGTTTTTTTTTCACACAAACAGATAGATTTGTATTAACAAAATTCGCTGCAAGGCAGAGTCTAGAAAATTTTACATACCGAGAGTATATGCCATTCTGGGCAAAAAATTGAAAGAGATCCAAAAAAATTATTACAGTCCCCCATATTTATGCAGAAACAACAAATTCTATTGGTGTATGACCGATAAAAAAGTCCTAGGATCAAAATGAATTTGTAAAACAAGATAATTTACTTGTTAATTTGAATGTTGGTTGGCTCCATAAGACTAAGAGATTCTGATTATTTGCACATTTTCTTGAGATGGCTGTACTATTTCTTCCTCCCTAGGTAGGCCATGAAATCCTTCTGTCACGTTTCGTTGATCTGAGTCCGGAACTATTAAATGCTAACGATGAACATCTAAAACTTCAACAGTTGGGGTACTTTGCATTCCCATATTTTGTCTTTGTGATGAGAGTACTTGAATAATTGAGCCATTGATTTTTAGTTGGTATTCATGGTGTCTAAGAGTCTTCTTCAATTCCACAATCTCATGCATATTCTTGATGCAATTTGGGAATTCCATTTTAGAATCCCAGTATATGCTTTCCAAAATACTTTTCAAATATTCACTATCCCTAGCCTTGCACCTCCCAACACTACAGAGGACAAACTAGACGTTAGAGAGGCCAAGAGGCCCAATGCAACTTATAGCACATTAAGATGCTTCAATGAAAATGAGGTTAAGCCTTCTACAAAAAAGAAATGGAACACATTTGCAAACCTGAGAATCCTCATGCAGACTTGAGAATTCGTTAATATAATTGGCATATTACCACTTCTTTGACACCCTGGATTGGAGTTTTTCAAATATTCATTGTTCGTATCCTTGCACCTCTCAACATCACAGAGGAAAAAATGGGCATTAGAGAGGCCAAGAATCCCAGTACAAATTACAATATATTGAGATGCCCCATCGAAATATACAAGCTTAATTTACTTCTCCAAAAAATAAATCGAACACATTTGTAGACTTCAGAATCCTCTCGTAGACTAAGAATTCTTCAATATAATTGTTCAATTATCGCTTGTTTGACAGCTTGACTTGAAATTGAAACCAAGGAGAATGGAGATTGATACTCAGTGGGAGCTAGAAGACCTAACGCTAACCAATGATACTTGCAAACTGGTTGAGAAATAAAACTTGCAAACATGGTATGAGTTGATGGAGCATGCCTGAAAACCCGTGGACAACTTTTCCTGGTGAGCGACATGGGTTGAGTCCCATATGCATTACAAATTTTATGGAGGAACATATTATCAATCAAATCAAATATTAATTCTTCCAAGCTTCACTTGCATGAGCAGGGTTGAGATCCTTGGGTGTAGTCCGGATAGTAAATAGTGGAGTGATGAGAATTGAATATCGGCACTTGGACATTTCATGCATGGATATGTTAGGGGATGTGGCTCAAAGAAATAACCCCATTTTTTTAAGGGTCCCTTATATACTCCCCGCAACATTATTTTCTCTTGCATCCATCTTTTGATTTTGTTGACAAAGAACATGGAAGAAGCGAATGTTGTTGAATTTCTTAATATCATTTTTCAGGGCATTTTTTAAGGATTATAAAATTATACTTAAGTATATTATTCTAGGTGATTATTTTAGATTGAAAAAACATAAATATAGATTGGTAGGTGAATATTAAATATGAAACATCCAATTTACTACTAAAATTTGTAAATTTTGGCCAATATTATGATAAAAAAACATATTTTATGTAAATATAAGCGATATTAGAGTCTACAAATGACCAAATAGAGAAATTATTTATTGAAAAAAATACCCAAAAGTAGCCAATTGGTGAAATTTCACCCCTAAAAATTTCCATGATCATTTTTAATCCAGATTATCCATCTAGTAATAACGATGTCCTTGGGAGGGGAGGCATTGAGCACCAACTTGATCATAATCTCGGAGTCTCCAATCACCATGATATGGTCCAGTCCTAGCAAACGAGCTTGAAGAAGGCCATGGTAAAGAGTTGTATCTTCCGCCTGGTTGTAAGTGGTCTTGTCCAATCCCTATTCATATTACAGCTCTTCATGTCCATCGGGATCTGTTGGCCCGGTTTTGCAACCAGGCTTAGTGCTATGGGCACCTGCTAACTAGTAGCAGCAGTTTCAATGGAAATAAATAACAATAAACTAATTAAACAAGACTATTCATGGATCTAAGCAAAGATATTAAACAAATAACAAAAATAATTTAAAATCAAGAACAAGAACATATAAAATAAAGAATTTGTATTGAAAGGATGGGGCAAGCAAGTGCTTGCGGAATCAATACCTCTAATGGTGAGGTTGAATAGCTCCAAGGATGAGCAACTTCCAATCTCCAATGGTCTCTTCTCCAATGTGGTTTGCAATGGCTAAAATGCTCAAGGGAGATTTCAGCAGCATAAGGATGAGATAATGGATGGATGTGAAATGAGGAGCCCCTACCACCTTTTTATAGGTTTTGGTGGTGGGAAATACCATTTGTGGTTTTGTGGAAACCAAATGGTATTGACCAACATGGTTTAGGTACTTTTCCCTCCTTTTTCCTTTTTTGACTAAAAATAATATTTTAATTCCCTTTTTAATATTTTTGGGAATTTGGACCCTTTTTGAGGGTTTTTTATGATTTTCTTGAAAAAATAATCTTTTTTAATGGAAAAAGGGGTGTACTAAGGTCTTTTGGTGACCTTTTGTTGGTTTCAGAGGCTCAGATGGTGGAAAAGTGGACAAATGGGTCATGTGAGTAAGGGAATGAGCTAGTGAGCACTTTTTAGGTGTTAACAGGATCGAGGATGATCCCCCCCGCACTTTCCACCCTTGGATTTCCCTTCGAAGCTCCGTCAAAGAATAGAATGCTCATTCTTTGGGAATTTTTCTAGTTTTGAAATTCTTCAGTTGTGAATTTCAATTTCCATCTTTTATCTGATTGAAAGTTTGGAAATTTATTTTGTACAGGTGGTAGGTCCAATAAATCCCTTATCCAATCCTTTTCATTTTGGTCTAACTGTTGAGTGTTTTGATTTGAACTTCTCTTCCCCATAATAGGATTTTATCGCTATTCTTGGAGGGTGTTTGCATGATCCTTGGAAAAGGGAAGCATTCCTTGATAGCCAAACCTTCCAGCCCAAATATGTGGGGGTTACATTCCACACCCTTTTAAGGAGAGGCTTGTTTTGGCGATTCCCCTTATAATGATTATGCCATGAGGTGAACATCTCCTTGAAATTTGTTGGCATTTTCCACTGATCCATTTTTTCCAAGAAGGAGGCCTTCCACACCTTAACAGTATAAGGACATTCTATGAATATATGTTGACATGTTTCCTTGGAAAATTTACATAACGCGCATCTAGAAGGACTATGGATTCCTCTCTTTTGAAGATTGTCGAGAGTTAAAATTCTATTATGCACAAGAATCCAATTGAAAGTGTTGAATTTTGGAAGATCGTATGGATTCCAAATCTACTTCCACATCTTAGAGACCAGAGGGAGGGGAAGATTTTTTAGTTCTTCCCTGTATCCTTCTTTGACAGAGTATCCTTGCTTTCCTCAGCCTCGGGAATCCACTCTGCTTATAATGGGGGCACAACTAGCCATAGAAATGTGTTGTAGATGTCTAGGGAATCATACAGGTTACCAATAGTACATCATATAAACATACACATAGATCACATGAACATATATCATACACACATAAGTAAAGAGAGTAAGTGGGACAATAGTAACAAGCCTTTGTATTAACATATATGAAATACTGTACAATGCTCAATGCCAGATTCTCCTTTAGGGTCACATCTCAACAACCTATATATATATATATTGTTTAATTAGTTATTCGGCTATACCTACCAATTTGACTGGCTACCCAACCGACTGCACCGAATCGGCCATAGTTGGCCAGTTGACTAGGCTCCTCCAACATCTCCCCCACCAACAAAACATTTCTTCGTCTTGAAGAAAATAGGGGGGTGAAAAAAAAAACTGAAAATACAATTGGTTATTCAGATTTTTCTTATGGATGATGCTGAGTGGATAGGATAATGGATTGGTTGGCTTTGTTGCATGCTTCGATGATAACACTGGAAGAGGAGGCAAGTCGATGGTGGAAATATTCCCACTCACGAATAACTATCTGGACAGAGGATTTGGTACAGGACAAAATCTCCCAATTGTTTGGTCTTGTAGGGTACCAATAAGACCACTTGATGTTTTTTCAGAGAAGAAAATCATCCAAGAAAATAGATACTTTCCCGCTTGAAACTCCACGTTCACTCAAGCTTGCAAATCAATTGAAAATGAAAGTCAGGGGCTCGAGAAAGTGATTGGGGCTCATTTTGTTGTAGAGTAGTTTCTTTCTGCTTTATTTAACTTTCTGCTAGCATATGCGTTTGGAATCCATTACGTTCTCTCTACGTTGAGTAAGTATTGCTCCGACGACAATACCAAATACATTGATATGGACATGGAATTTAATCGACCAATTTGGAAATTTTAGGATTGAGGCTTCGACGAGCTTTCTCTTAAGTAACTCAAATGATTTTGCACGCTATTGAGACCATCTAAAATATTGATTTTAATTTAGTAGTTCTTCTAGAGGATATGTCATATCAGAGTAATATCTTATAAATTTTCGATAGTATCCTATAGGCCCAAGGAGTATTTTGACTTGCTTTGGGTTGTATGGTGGTTTTAAGTTAAGAATAAATTTAATCTTGGCATAGTCGACTTTGATTCCTTCTTTATAAACAACATGTCCCAACAGGATTCCATTTGGTGTTGCGAATATGCACTTTTTAATATTCAGAGATAACTGTATTTGTTTGCAACGTTCTAACATAATTCTTGAAATGCTTTTACTACTATTCCAGGGAATACTGTTGGTGCATTCTTTAAACCGAAGGGCATAAGCTTATAAGCAAAAGATCCAAATTCACAAACAAATGTAGTTTTGTGCTGATCTTCTTTTTTAATGGGAACTTGATTATATCCTAAAAATCTGTCGGTGAAAGAATAACACTCATGAAATACAACTTCATTGGCGAAAGGTGTAGGAAATGGGTCAATTTTACCTTATTTAATCCTCTGAAGTCGACGCAGATTCATAATATTGTTGGATCATGTTTCTTTGGTTGAAATACCATAGGGTTGGCCCATTCTGATTGATCCACTGGGTATATGATTCTTGTATCTAGCATATTCTCGATTTCCTTCTTTACTATATCTTTATACTTGTGTGCCAGCTTATATGGTCATTTCTTGACAGGTTTGGCATCTGGATTTATAACAATTTTCATTTCACCCGTTTCTTGAACTAACCCGTTTAAATCTTTGTAATCTCTTAGAAATACATCCTGATATTCCTTTAACAAATTGGTTATTTCTGCTACCTGCTGGTCAAACCAATAATCTCCAATATTTTCAATCCTCAGTCGATCATCATTTGAAATATCAACGTCTTTCATTTTTATTTGTGCATCCATCCATTCTGGTGCCCTTTTTTCGTTAACTGGTCGATCTCATTCTTTAAATTCCATGAATATCGGGGGAAAGTCTTTTTCAGTAAAGATTTCTTGTTATGTATTTGCTTCGGTACTAACTTGCATCAAAGCTTTTACATGTTTTACAACTCCAGGGTGATTTCTTTTCCATCTGAAACTTTTACCCAGAGTTTTGTCATTTTCAAGCTCTAGTCGAGTTGATCAATTATATTTGGGGTTAGTCGAAATATTATTACATGTGTGTTGTGATCATTCTATCGATGCCGATGAAATATTGCTTGTCAGTTGTATATTTTTTTTAATTTCTTCGACTACTTCTCTTATGTATCTTTTTTGGACTAAACGAAAAATCTTTGATACATTTTTCATTCAATTCTTTCCAATTGAATATTTCTCCTCTGGCTTCTTCCATATTATACCATTTGTTTGGTATATCTTCTAGTGTATTCGGGAAAATATGGGATATAATCTTTTGTCTCTGTATCCTACTCATTTCCATTCATTTTCACATATATTTATATGCTTGATTGGGTCTTGACCTTGTATGAATTTTGGTATCTCTACATGTGATGTGAGTTTCTTACCTCCAAAGTATTAAATAAAACTTGTTGAAGCAATGGTCCATGTCTGGAGATGGGATTGATGTATGTCCCACCATCTTGTTGCTTGTCCTGTGAATGTTTCGACAAGAGTTTGAAGTTGAACTTGGCCACCGAAATTTTTGGATACTTCCTCAATATGTGCAATTGGTGATTCTCGTTCCTTGTATCGTAGGGGAAGAATCCTTGTTGGCTCCTTTTTCATCGGGATGATCGTCAGATATTTTCTTACTTTCTTCTCAAATATTTTTGGAATGATGGATATAGTAAAAAAATGTTGCACTATCTTTCGAGGAATAATCTCAACCTACTAGCATTCATGGTCTTGTGCTTCATAATTTTCCATTTTCCAGCCATATGTCTTTGATTCGGATTTATATCCGACTGACAAGGGACCAAGTGGATTTCTCCATGATTGTTTGGTTCGATGGTATCTTTGTTATTTTGGACTATCTGATATAGTCATCGAACATAATCACCATTGTCATCTGGTTTAGCCCGGCATTTCCCTTGAGATGGATTAACCGACATAATTATTTTCTTTCCCTCTCCTTTAATTTTAATTCTTTCTTTCTCTAGTGAGATGGATGCTTTCATTTTATGTTGTTGATGTATATGTAACTTCGGAATGTATTTCACATATGTGTATATTGTATTCCTATAGAGATGTTATTATTCCTCTATACGGAAGTGTCTTCATTTATATTGTAAGTGTCGTAACTTATACTTGATGGGTTATTAGACCACCTTGTTTGGGGTCGGCCTTGTATAAGTCATGTGGGTCAAAGGGTTATTAGACCACCCTATTGGGGGTCGTCCATGTGGGTCAAAGGGTTATTAGACCACCCTATTGGGGGTCGGCCCAGTCAGCATTATGTTATGTGTTTAAGTTCGAGCCTACATGAGTTAGGTAAAAAGGCAAGTCAAGTCAAGTATAAATAGAGTGCGGGAGGCACTCTATTTACTCACTCACTTCTCACTCATGCACTCAAGGAGGAGTGGC
Source organism: Larix kaempferi (assembly GCA_027924585.1). Taxonomy (NCBI): domain Eukaryota; kingdom Viridiplantae; phylum Streptophyta; class Pinopsida; order Pinales; family Pinaceae; genus Larix; species Larix kaempferi. The sequence goes on along the minus strand of BSBM01001409.1, from coordinate 1,108,175 downwards.
GCACTTATGGAGGAGGAGCATCTACTGCTAGGTTGTGTCTATCTCTTATGGTTGGTTGTATCATTGCTCTAACTATCTCTGAGGAAGTTATTGGGGTTTTTCACCTTTATGGTTTTTCACCTTTATGGTTTTTCACCTTTATGGTTTTCCCCAAGTAAATCTTTGTGTCTCTTGTGTGCTTGCATTATTGTCTCCATGATTGATATGATGTACATGTTGTTCTCTCAGTTAAGATCCTAGATCATATTGAAGTAAATTCTGAAAATTTACCATCGTATCAGAGCTAGCCTGAAAGAAGGCATGATATGGCATGTATGACAATTGTTGCACTTACGATGCTAGGGCTTGATATAACAAAAACCAGTCATCGTAGCACTTTCGCTATAAATCCGTTTTGGCGAAGTTTTTGGATCTGAAATTGTTACAGGACGAATATTAAATCTCCAGGTACCTTGTGTCCAAAGGACAACCTCTAATTTGTTGTAATTTGTGATTTATGATCTGTACAATATAGGGTTTCTGCCTCTTCCAGATCTGAGTCAAAATCAGGTGACCATGGGAAAAAGGTCATAACTTGGGCTAGGAAGCTCCAAATGAAATTTCGTAATAAGTGACAGGTAGTACATAGACTGTAATATCTCATAAAATTTTTGCAGAGGCCGAAGTTGAACCAGTGACACGTGGCACGCCGTACAAGTTCGCTCTCCTGTATTATCCCATAAACAGGTCACGTTGCAACACTTGGCATAACTCTCTCTCAGAGAGTCCAATTGAGGTCAGACCTATCAGGATGGAAAGATAAGAGGCCGAGATATCTCAGAAAAAATTTTCAGAGGCCGAAGTTGAACCAGTGACACGTGGCACACCGTACAAGTTCGCTCTCCTGTATTATCCCATAAACAGGTCACGTTGCGACACTTGGCATAACTCTCTCTCAGAGAGTCCAATTGAGGTCAGACCTATCAGGATGGAAAGATAAGAGGCCGAGCTATCTCAGAAAAAAATTTCAGAGGCCGAAGTTGAAATAGTGACACGTGGAACGCTGTACAAGTTCGCTCTCCTGTATTATCCCAAAACAGGTCACGTTGCGACACTTGGCATAACTCTCTCTCAGAGAATCCAATTGAGGTCAGACCTGTTGGGATGGAAAGCTAACATGTCAGGCTATCTCAAGAAACTTTTTCAGACCCTGTGGATCAAAAAGTTCAGAGTTACACCAGAAACAATCAGGTACATATTTATGTCAAAACAGAATTATTTTTGAGTACCTTCATTCATGGCTTCCGGAATTTAGGGCTTCGGAGAAAGTTGGAATTTTTGTAATCGGAGACCACGGCTGGATGCTACTCATAAAAATAGAAATTTAGAGACTAATATCAGAATTTTTGGTTGGGTAGAAGGCTGGGCTTGATCAAACCCTAGTTCGGGACTTTGATCAGAAAAGTGGAAAATTAGGGCTTCTGTAAAAATGGGAATTTTTGAAATCTGTGACCACGACTGGAAGCTCCTCAGAAAAATAGAATCTTAGAGATTTGTATCAAACCTTTTGAATGGGAAGAAGAGTGGGATTCATCAAACCCCAGTTCAGGGTCACGTCCAGTGAATCCAGAAGTTTCAAAGGCAAAATTGAGGAGTGAAACTTTGCAGTTTTCAAATTCTGAATATCCCAGTTTGACCAGCTCATCAAGGCGCATATTTCTATCCTTTCGGAAGTTTGAAATTCAAAGTTTGAATTTTTGGGGTTTCTATGACAAACCCATATCCAGCTCCAGGTCCAATTCTGGCAATTCTGGCAATTCAAGCGGACGGTTAATCCTAGAAGAAGATGGATTGGTCACCTGCATAAATGAAGACATTCCTGTTTCAGAGGGAGATGAGGCTAAGGCCTTACATAAGAATATTTCAGGCGATCTCGACAGGTATGACTCATCAAGGTATGTTTTGATATTTGTTCATGATTAAGTTTATGTCTTCATGTTCTTACGGTTAGTACAATCTTGATTTTAGATTTGTCGTATCACCTTAACAAAATTGTGATAGAAGATATTCATTGGTTATGGTGTTGACATTTATGATTGTACTAATGCATTATGGTATTGTATGAGGTTTATGTTGTCTACTAACATGAAAGGTACACCAAGAAAGACAAATCATGTTCTGGTTCAAGAACATATGATCATGATGACATGAGGACAAAGATTCATCCATTGTCATGGATCTCATAGAAGATCCATTTACGAGGTATGTATAACTTGGTTTTATAATGGTTAACCTATGAGATATACAGGTTACTAGCACAAGCCATTGACGAAGAACAAGAAGACATTATGCGGGTATGTTAGACATAAATAGCTAGCATGCTAATCCAGGTATGTTTTTTTTCTATATCAAGCTAGAATCCTACCTTGGGTTAGGATCTTATACTGTTGTGGAGTTGATAATGATTATTCATGAAGTCATAGGTTTGAATAATCATGGTTGTATACATATTATGTTTCTTACCATAATTGATGATATGACTAACCAGAAGAATCATGAAGGTATAGGTTTGAATAATCACAGATTTTATGCATATTATATCTCTTATCTTGATTGATGATTCAACTAACCCGAAGAGTCATAGGTTTGAGTAATTACAGGTTTAGACATGTTATGTTACTTATGATTTGACTAACCATAAGAATCCTTCATAAACCTTGAATGCTAATGCTTATTATTTTTGTTTGAAATGATCATGACTATACATGCTTGAGATTATTGTGTTTTAATAGTATACTAATGAATGTATGATTTTATATGAGTTCACAAGGATAACACAATCATGATACTAATAAGCATGCATAGGGACCAAGGATGAATATGAGTTCAAGAACAGGTAATTCAGGAAGCAAAGATCAAGAGGGATCACACTCCAGTTGCTCCTGCAAGAAAGCAAAGGAGCACACTCCAGTTGTTCCTGCAAGAAAGAAAAGGAGCACACTTCAGTAGTCTCTGCAAGGATGCAGATATTCAAAGGGAGTTGACCATCTTTCTACATTCCACAACAGAAAGGTGTAGAAGAAGCTACTTCAGATTAGGACTCCAACAGCTCCTGCAAGGAAGCAAAGACTCAGAGGGAGTCCACCCAACGAACAAAGAAAGATAAGTATTTTAATCATCATTTCTTGCATATTTGTTTGTTTAAATAATACTGTTCAATAATGTATATACTGATGTTCCTAGAATTAGGTTGTGTATTATGCATATTAGAATAGTTGCATTGATGAACAGTATACTCCTAATATGCATGGGTAAGTGGCCTATGGCACTGTACAACATTCCATTGCTACTTATCTAGAATGAAACCTCTTTGCTGACATGTTGGGAGTTGTGCACACTCTTAACAATGTTCTGGTAGAGATTGGAAGGCATCTAGAAAGTTATGGGATATGGATAAATGTTGTATTGAAGCATTGGCCAAGATAATTGCATGACTGTATGACATATTTCTTTATGTGTAAGAATTTGTTCTGAAAACTATGAGATGTTTTCTAATCATGCAATTTAACTTGTTGTGTAGGAAAGATCGTATGCCATCTCCTACAAAAGAAGAACTACAACATTTGTTCAGCAACAAAATTATCTATTGAAGATATTGAAGTTCCCAGGATATGGGATGAAGAAATGGAATGCCATGATCCGTCGATCATGAAGAATAATGTTAGGGATGTAGTCCCAAGACGTGAAGGGAAGTTTGTTATGACTTCCAAATGAAACTATCAGATCAAGCATGTTGCAGATGGCAGCATTGAGAAATATAAAAGCGATGAAATAGAAGATGCACCAGATGGATTTCAAGACAGCATGGTGTAGTCATATATGTGTGTAGAACTTGGTATGGTAGGATAGACATCTTTCTATCCAGTTTGGGCTTTACCAAGAGTAAAGCGGATTCCAACCTTTACTACAAGGTTGAGGAAGGGAATCCTGTGATTCTACTCCTGTATGTGGATGACTTATTTGTAACAGGAGATGACAGACTGATTGCAGATACTAAGAGGAAGCTTGCTGCTGAATTCGATATGAAAGATTTGGGAATGATGCACTATTTGTTTTTGGCATGGAGCTGTGGCAGAGTGATGGAATCTTCCTTGGACAAGAGAAGTATGCAGTAGAGATCCTGAAGAGGTTCGGGATGATGGACTGCAAGGCCATGGCCACACCTATGGCATCGAATCTGAAGCTTCTATGTGATGCCTCATCTGAGCCGGTTGATGTCTCCATGTATCGTCAGATGATTGGGTCCTTGATGTACCTGACGAACACGAGACCAGACATTTGCTTTGCTGTGAACACATTGAGCCAATTCTTGATGGATCCGAGGAGTGTTCGCCTGGTTGCTGTAAAGCATGTTCTGAGGTACCTGAAGGGTACAGTGGATTTTGGGCTCAAGGATGAAGTGAATGAAAAGTTTAACTTGCAGGGTTATGTTGATTCAGAGTGGGCTGGCAGTGCTGTAGATAGGAAGAGCACATCTGGGTGTTGCTTCAGTATGGGATCAGGTGTGATCTCTTGGTTTAGTAGGAAGCAGTCCTACATAGCACTGAGTACAGCTGAGGCAGAGTATGTTGCAGCCTGTTCAGCTAGTTGTGAGGCAGTATGGCTACGGAAGCTACTGTCTGAGTTATTTGATCTCCTGTTGGATGCTACTGGTATCTTCTGTGATAACCAGAGTTGTGTGAAGCTGTCCGAGAACCCAGTGTTTCATGACAGGTCGAAACACATAGAGATCAAATATCACTATATCAGGGATATGGTGTAGAGAGGAGCTGTGAAGCTCCTGTATGTTGCGATGGACGAGCAGATTGCAGATGTGCTGACGAAGCCACTAGCCAGGGTGAAGTTCGAGTACTTTGGAGAGAGGCTTGGCGTGCTTCAGATCGAGGACACTTCAAGGAAGAAGTGATGGACACATTTGCTGAAGCCATTCCAAGCATGTTAGAAGGGGGATCCTTCACATGGCTGTGGATGTAAGCGCTGGATGATGAGCATCAGGATGATGTTCTGGTTTCTGCTTGGATATGATCAGTTGGATCATTTTATGTATGTATGTACGCATCATGTTGGATGCTGGATATGATTAGTTGGATCATTTTTATGTATGTATGTACGCATCATGTTGGATGCTGGATATGATCAGTTGGATCATTTTATGTATGTATGTACGCATCATGTTGGATGCTGGATATGATCAGTTGGATCATTTTTATGTATGTATGTACGCATCATGTTGGATGCTGGATATGATCAGTTGGATCATTTTTATGTATGTATGTGCGCATCATGTTGATGCTAGATATGATCAGTTGGATCATGTGTATGTATTTTGTATATGCATCATGTTGGATTCTTGGACCATGTATCTGTATATGTATCAAGTGGATACATTGTATGATCAGGTGGATCATGTATGGTGATATGTATCGTGTATTTGTATTTATATCAGGTGGATACATTGATGATCAGGAGGATCATGTATGATGATATGTATCAGGTAGATACTTGGTATGCATCAGGTAGATGCATTGATGATCAGGTGGATCATGTATGATGACATGTAGCAGGATGTTGCAGTGATGATCAGGATGATCATAGATGACGAGCTTCAGGATGTTGCTCCAGATGACATGCAGCAGGACGTTGCAGTGATGATGATCAGGATGATCATGGATACATCAGGATGATGTATGGTGAGTATCAGGTTGATACTCTATGGCCGTGGATCAGGTTGTGCAGATGAGCATGTAATCCGGTGCCCTGGGAGATTTGCAGATGGTCTTTCGAGGTTTTGCCTATGGCATGTAATTCGGTGCCCTGGGACATCTGGCAAATGCTCTTTCGAGGTTTTGCTCTGGGAGGACATGTAATTCGGTGCCTTGGGAGATCTATAGATAGTCTTTAGAGGTTTTGCCTATGGCATGTAATTCGGTTCCCTGGGATATCTGGCATATGCTCTTTCGAGGTTTTGTCCTATGGCATGTAATTCGGTTCCCTGGGAGATCCTGTTGGGTATGTTATATCTCTTCACATGGTCGCTGCGTGTACAACACGATCCCTACGGCACATGGTTGAACAAAACAAAGTGTTGCTGGAGAAGGTTGACACTTTGGTAAATGTTGCAGACTCTTTGACAAAGTCTGTGAGTACTCAGAAGTTCTCTTGGTGTAAAGAGAACATGGGCATTGTTGCCCTGAATTGTTGAAGTCATAAATTTCTCCTGTATGTGAAGAGAACAACAAGTGGGAGAATGTTGGGTATGTTATATCTAATTCCGGTAAAAGGAATTAGGGTTGTAACCTAATTCGGGTAAACGAATTAGGGTTTTAGATGCTGCAGAATACCATTTATTGTATTGTACATGTAAAATAAACATATAATGAAAAAGGAGCTATGCGGCTCTAAGTTTGGCTGGTTTTTTCCCGGTTAAGGGTTTCCAGGTGAAAATCTCTGTGTAATGTGTGTGCCATTGTGTATTTTCTGTTAATGCTTAATAATCATATGAGTTTGTACTTCACTGTTAAGGTTTAAAACTTACAGATCCGATAGGTTGGGCTGTGTGCCCGTAATCAGTCTTGGGATGCTCTTGCGAGGTTTTTCCATGACCACATGTAATTCGTTGCCCTGGGAGATCCTATAGGTAGAGCTATGTGCTCGTAACGGCCTAGGATGCTCTTGCGAGGTTTTGTGGTGAGGTCACATGTAATTCGGTGCCCTGAGAGATCCTATAGGTAGAGCTGTGTGCTCGTAACAGCCTGGGATGCTCTTTCGAGGTTTTGTGACGCACGTAATAAGTCCTGAGGATTCCACAGTATGGCCAGTGATGATGAAGACCTACAGGTGGTGGGCCTACATCCAGTATGAATGTAGAACTTCCTATGACGAGTAGATTCAGAGATTGATTGAGATAGCAGCAGCAGTGACGTTGATGATGATTATCCAGTGACGATGATCCAGAGAAGATGACTTGTGCTAGAAGAACTGTGCTGAGAAATACCTTCCTAGTTAAGAGGGAGTGTTGATGTATATGTAACTTCGGAATGTATTTCACATATATGTATATTGTATTCCTATAGAGATGTTATTATTCCTCTATACGGAAGTGTCGTCATTTATATTGTAAGTGTCGTAACTTATACTTGATGGGTTATTAGACCACCTTGTTTGGGGTCGGCCTTGTATAAGTCATGTGGGTCAAAGGGTTATTAGACCACCCTATTGGGGGTTGGCCCAGTCAACATTATGTTATGTGGTTAAGTTCGAGCCTACATGAGTTAGGTAAAAAGGCAAGTCAAGTCAAGTATAAATAGAGTGCGGGAGGCACTCTATTTACTCACTCACTTCTCACTCATGCACTCAAGGAGGAGTGGCGCACTCTATTTACTCTGCTGCTAGGTTGTGTCTATCTCTTATGGTTGGTTGTATCATTGTTCTATCTATCTCTGAGGAAGTTATTGGGGTTTTTCACCTTTATGGTTTTCCCCAAGTAAATCTTTGTGTCTCTTGTGTGCTTGCATTATTGTCTCCATGATTGATATGCTGTAGATATGCTGTACATGTTGTTCTCTCAGTTAAGATCCTAGATCATATTGAAGTAAATTCTGAAAATTTAACATATGTCCCCATGGTAGTCCAACTAAATTTGGAAACGATTTAGATTCTTCTCACGGGTCGATGATTTCAAAGTCGATGTATGTGTTGATTCCCATAATTGAAGTTTTAACATTTTTCCACACTCCAATAGACTCAATTAATCCTTGGCCGGATAGCTTAAGATAGATACCCAACTCCTCTAGTCGAGGTCGACTGACACTTTCCCATTTTGATCTTGTCATTATATTTACTTGCGACCCAAAGTGGAGGACGACTTGTGCAATGCAAAATCCTTCAACTTCAAGGTCGATAAGGGGGTTGATAACAATTTTTTCTTTATGATTCAGACTGCAAAGAGTTTTAGTAATCCTTTCATTTTGTGAACTATTTATGAGGAAATTCATTAAATCAATCAATTGTGCAATAGCTTCCTCTTTTGTTAATAGTTGTATCAGCTCATTACGTGTTTTATTCTTATTTTCATCGTTACTTTCTTCAACAAAAAATTGTGCAAATATGTCTGATGCATCATTAAATATTTCTTTTTGCTTCAATGAATTGGGGTACTCCTCTTGCTTTGTTTGTATTCTTGTAACTTGGGGGTTGTCCCCATCAATTTTTGTTCCTTGTCTAGTGATGATTTGCAAGTTTTAGTATTGTATGCTTCATTTTTAGAGACACAAGACAAGAAGTTAACATTTTTTTTATTTTATTAAGATCATTTGGCATTATGGGGCACTCTTCTAGATTGTGCTCTCCAATGCCACATTTTGTACAAAATTTTAAATCTGTCTTGTCTTTTCAAGGACAGTCAGGGCTCAAATGATCTTCATTGTAGCACACATAGTAGTGAGGTATACTTCGACCTGGCGGTCAATATCCTTGATTATTGTTTCTTCCGTGACTGTTGTATCCTCCTTGTTGATTATTGCCATAGTTGCGGTGGTCGTTGTTATGGTTCTCTCGACCTTTTTGCTTCGTTGTTTGAGTCTAATATACTGTGTGGTGGTTTGATTTAACCTTCAAGTTGTTTATGCATTATGCAGTTGAATGCTATGTTGTTTGAAAAATTCCACACCATTTTGGATTTACGTTGTTGGCATTATATGGGAAGTCCGTGTTAGAGTGAGACTTGATTCTTTTGTAGATGTTGCAAAAATACGTCATCTGCATCGACGGGAAGTTCTCTGCCTTCATTTCTTCTGGAAATATGATTGGATTTTCTTCCAATTGTGTCGTTTCTCGTTGGTATGCATTGTAATCATTGTGGTACCATGTTCTTTCATCAAAGGGGCATGCATCTTTAGTATGTCCTTACTGGGAACATTTGGTACACCATATGTTATTTTTCCGCAATGTCAAATGTTGTAGCAATTTCTCTATTGCGTTAAGACGTTTTTCGATGGGTCGAGTTGAATAATATGCATTTGATTCGACTCTCAAAGCTTTCTTCAAGATGCTCTCATAAGTTGTATATTCGTTCATTAGTATTGGAGTCTTGATTTTCTCCTGAAGTCCTTCGACAAAGAATTGAATCACTAGTGCAAAGTCCATCTTAGTTGGCATTTGTTTGAGGAGATATTTGAATCTTATGTTGTATTCTCGTAGAGATTCTCCTACTCTTTGTTTAATATGCTTCAATTTATGTCCAACCAAATGCTTTTTGTCATCGACTTTAAAAAAATCTAGAAAATTATCTTTTATTTGTTGTTTTGTCTTTGTACCTTCTTCAAGAAGATTCATGTACCTTGTAAGAGCTCTATTTCTAAGTCCTCTTGCAAACTGTGCAATCTGTTGATTCTCATCATCAATAAGGTTAGCTTGCAAAGGGCTTCACATACAAACCGATGTTTTCTAGGATCACCACCCCCTAAAAAATAGGAGTGTTAACCGGAAGACGAAAAGCCATGTTGCTAGGTGTACAAGTTTTTGGACTTGCCACATTAGATTGATTACTTGAAACACTTACTAGCCGACAATTACTGGTGACTTCTTGCGATTTGGACCAATGCCAAGACAAACCTTCTTCTTCTACAAACCCCTCGTTACTGGGTTGGTTCTCCGATGACTTGTTTGCTTCTATCAATAGTGTTGCTGGCAAGGGGGTACTTCGATATATTCTGAATATAACAAGTTAACCAAGTGTATTCCGAATTTAGGTGTGAAGGTAATCCAGTTTCCATGTTCTGGACGCTGAATCATCAACGTATCTGTAATTCGTCCACTTTGTTCTAGTCGATTCCATATGCTAGTATCGCCTGGTAGTAGTTCCATGTTGCACTAAACTATTTGTCTAATGCTTAGCGTAGTCGACATTATCATGGGTACATAACTGACAAGCGTTGAGGCATCCAAGATTGTAATGCACAATGTCTGTGGGGTCAACACCATTGTGTGTGATCTATCTTCGGGTGTCAGCACCTCACCTTCTTTATAAACTAGTTGACTTTTCCTTGACTCAGATAGGACTTTTGGTTGCTCTATCATCTCACCCCTCTTCTTTACACTTATTTTGGCATGCAAAGGAATAGAAATCTCTCTCAGCTGCTCTCGTTGTTTGTATCTTTTATCTCTTTCTAATTTATGTATGTCTGTTGTTTTCTTGTGAGTGGTTGTGCACTTATTTTGGCGAAGCATACTCGACTTTTTACAGGCCTTCATGCTTTTATTATTTCATCAACTAGCCTAATTCCTTTATTCTAAACATATTGTTAGTGACCCCCCCCATTGCCGACCCGACTCCTATTGTTAAACATAAGTGAGTTCGGCAATGGTTGTCATTTGTTTAAGAAATATTCCCACTATCGTTCGTTGACAAAACACTCCCAATCTTCTTGCTTCTTCTTCCAATTTGTCATAGAAGGTTTTTCTATTGGATGTCGTGGCTTAACAATGTGTTCGGCCTCATTTTCGATCAGAAATTTATATAGTAAAAATGGTATAGCACAGAAGAAACCTTCATGGAGGTCGGTATAAAACTTACGTCGGACTTCATCGGAAGATGATCTCTCTTCTATAGCTTGTTATTCATAGAAGTCATCGCAAATTTTCTCAAGCCACTTGCACAAATTTGTTCTTCCTCCGTTATAAATCTTGCACATTAGCAGTTTCTCATTCTGAGTGTCCAATTTGGTCATGAATGGTGTTCAAGAATTTCTTTATCTCCTAAGGAATGGTCTCTATAAAATTTTCACGGGACTCAGTGAATACATTCTCCCTTTCCTATGCTATTGTTAGCTTGTTCTGCCTTGCATAATTTTGTATATAATTTGCTACTTTCTTGTCCCACCATTCTCGAATCTCTCTCTCGGTTATCATTTAAATATGCTCCTCATTTCCACATGATTATGTACTACTAGAAACAAAACCAATGCTGTAGTCTAGGGACTCATACAAGTTACCAGTAGTACATCATATAAACATACACATAGATCACATGAACATATATCATACACACATAAGTAAAGAGAGTAAGTGGGACAACAGTAACAAGCCTGTATATTAATAGATATGAAATACTATACAATGCTTAATGCTAGATTATCCTTTAGGTCATGACTCAACATCCTATATATATTGTTTACAATTAGTTATTCGGTTATAATTGCCAGTTCGGTTGGCTACCCAGCCAACTGCACCGACTTGACCATAGTCGGGTGGAGGACCTAGTCGACTATTTGACTAGGCTCCTCCAACACACCGTGAAGCTCATCTAGGAGAGGACTTAAGCTTGCACTAGTACAAAATGGGTGATAAGTGACTAAAAAATGACTAAAAATGGGTGATAAATGATTAAATTTGGTCACATGACCACTGGTCATAATTAGCAGTCACTTATCACCCAACCAAATTGGTCATTTATCACTTGGTCATAAATTGCTTGAATTGTTTCATGCATTGGTCATATACCAAGTCATTTATTTGGTCATTAATTGTTGTTATTTGATAATTTATTTGGTCATTATTTATTGTTATTCAATCATTGATTTTGGCCATTTATTTGGTCATTATTTGTCACTATTTGGTCATTAATTATTGATGTTTGGTAATATATTTAGTCATTTATTAGTGTTAATTGGTAATTTATTTAGTCATTGATTGTTGGCGGGAAAAATCTTAAATAACATGCTAATGGTAGACAAGCTCTTAAACAACACGCTTCTTAACATGTATGTCAAACGCAGGACTGTCGAGGATGCTCGCAAAGTATTCGACCAAATGCCTGAATGAGATGTGTGATCTTGTAATTTCATGATTGCAGGTTATGCAAGGTGTTATTACTCCAGGAGTCCTTCTAGGCTGTAAGTCAAAGGAGCCTGGTAACTTAACCTTTTTCTCGTATGATGGGTGGATCAAGATGAATATCTAGGTTACTGCATAATCTACTCAAGACAGACTCGAATACACTCAAATGATGCAAGGCTCTCAAGGACTATTATCAGATAGGTAAAAATGATAAAGGAAATTGATCAATTAACCAGAACATATATAAAACAATTACATATGATGGGCCAATTAACCTACAACGAATGCTAATGATCCTAGCTTGATAATCAATAGTAAGATGACAGTTACTCAGATTACAAACATAGACAAAGAATACCCTTCAAATCAATAGCACATCACATAAAATAAGAAACAAGGTTTGATAACAATGAGTGAAAGAAGCTTGTAGGCTGATCATATTAAAGAAAGAGGTCTCTTTACAAAATACAGTCAAGTAGCACCCTCCAAAATCCAACCCTTTCTTGCTCTCAAGATCTAGGATTTATAGCCTTTACAACATCCCCCCATATCCTAAGAAGCTAGGTCGAATTTATTCCAGATGGAAAATCCAAAAACGTTTTTCAACAAACCAGGAAAAATCATTTTTAATTGGCCAGACTGCTGAACAATGGGGTTCAGAGATGCATTTGATTCTCCCAATATGTGACACCTGTAGGAAAATTGAGAGAGGTTATTGTTCTATGACGTGTTAGGAAGAAAAAACTCTGAGCATTTTGTAGAATGATTCTCCAGTCGCTCAAAATCATCATTTGAAAATGATGACTCTGCACAGTAAAAATGTCACTTTTGCTGAAACTACTGAAAAAGAGGCTCAGAGATGGGTTTAGTTCTCCATCTATGTGACACTTTTGTATAAAATGAAAGAGTTTATTGTGCATTGATCTGTTTTGAGAAAAAACCTCTCTCAGATCTTTGAAACTCCTTTTGGTTTTCCCGAGATCTACATTTTAAAAACATGTGTCAAATAGGAAGATTTTGAGATCCTAAAATTGGGGCTCAGTGACGGATTCGATTCTCTCAATATGCAACAACTGTAGGAAAACGGGGAGAGGTTATTGTTCTATGACATTTTAGGAACAAAAAAATTCAAGCATTTTGCAAAAAGATTCTCCAAACGCTCAGAATTGTCATTTGAAAATGATGACTCGGGACAGTAAAAAACGCCACATTTCTTCATTATTTCCATCTTGCTGGCACCTTCAAAACTGGAACACATTGAAACAGATCCTATTAATTAAAACCTTCACTTAGAAACCATCCTCATTCCCTTTAGAATGATAAAACTTGGATCTGTGCGAAAATGACAATTTCCTGTGATTTTTAGGCTTTCAGTAGCTAGTAGGTCTGAGCTTGATTTCTGTTAGCTACCGAAAGCTCTGTTTCGGTGGCTAATGAATGAATCTGACATGTTCGCCTAAGCCACCAAAACTGCAAAAAATGACCTTCCCTTAGCTTGAAGGATTTTTCTTATGGGATAAGCTGCCGAAAACTGGGTTTTGGGTAGCTAATGAACAATCAATATGTTCGCCCAAGCTACCGAAAACTTTGTTTGATATCACGCTGCAAAATTTAACAAACTGTGTTTTTTGGCTTCTATTTAATTCTCCTTGTGCTACTTTCCCTCGTACTGGGATGAATCCAGACTGTTAGCTATGCTAATTGCTACCGAAAAGTGTTGAGAATGCCTCTGCTTTTGGTAGCTTTGGACAATTTTTCTTTTGACTTGTAAGCTGCCAAAAACTTACCTTTCGGTGGCTAATGAACATCATCGTATTCGCCCAAGTCACCGAAAAATGCCCCCTGACTCACGCTGCATGTCTTTTCACTTTCGGTAGCTAGGAGAGCCTCGAAAATTTCGTTTAAGCTATCGAAAGCAGGGATTTCGGTAGCTTAGGGACCGTTTTAAATAACCGCTTAGCTACCGAAACCTGTCTTTTGAAATTTTTGAAATGAAAACCCAATCTAATGCTTTTCAAACTTTATTACATGCATAAAGGTATCAACCATGAGCCTTAAGAAATTTAGAAATGAATTTTCAAATGACATCCTATCATCTAAAAAGGCTCAACTCGACAAATTTGTTTGGGGAGATAACACAAGGCATGGAGTTCTTCCTAAGGAGGCACTAGAACTCTTTCACCAAATGGAAAAAACAGGCATCCAGCCGAATCAATTCACCTTTGCAAGCGTTCTTCCAGCGTGCGCCAACTTGGTATCTCTGCAACAGGGTGTGGATATCCATTAACATATTTTAAGAAGTGAGATCGAGTATGACGGAGTTGTGGTGAATGATCTTGTATATTTGTATGGAAAATGTTGGAAAATAGAGACTGCACATGATATGTTTGACAAAATGCCAAAATCGGATGTTGTGTCCTAGACAACCATGATTGTAGGATATGCACGGTCTAGGCATCTTGATGAGGCCCAGAGGCTCTTTCAAAAAATACCTCAAAGAGAAATGGCAAGAATGACCACCCAGATACGATCCAATTCATAGTGCAGATATTTTTTCGCTCATTGTCTCCTCTGTCGCGGACTGGGATTGCTTGCCTGCTGGGTCAGATCGGAGCAACATTGTATGGAAACACATTACCCATCTTATGAATATTGGGGACAAGGGACATAACGAACTCTCGATCTACTGCATCCGGGATGTGGTTAATCAAATACTCGACCGATATACTCTACTGGTGGATGGATTTGCTTTCTGAGGATTATAAAAGAACTGGTCCTAGGACAACAACACAATCTTCCGAGATAGGTAATCCAACTAAATGTCTTCTGAGATGGGCACAATAACTCTGATTTGTTTTTCAGCCAAATTTTCTTCTGATGATGCTGGCCAGGAAGGAAAGGGTGGTCTATTGGGAACCTTACCCTACTCCAAAATAGAGAGCTTAATGCCCCTCACCTACAACATGGTATCAGAGCTAGCATGGAGCTGTAGATATGGAGCAAAGCCTGATAACTGGAGAGCCTCAAAGTCAAAATTGATGAGATTAGATATCAGATGATTGGTTATGGGTACACACTTAGAACCTTTACTATCTATAGCGGAAGATAATAGGAATGTTAAATGACAAAATCCCTAAAAAACCCCCCCAAAACCCCAATAACCCCAATTTATTTTCTCATATTCCCTCCTTGTGGATTTAATCTTTTTAAATGAAAAAGGCCAAAAAACCTCAATTCCCGCTTTGTGAATTTAATTTTTTTAAATGAAAAAGGCCCAAAAAACCCAAAAGCCCCAATTCCCGCCTTGTAAATTTAATCTTTTTAAATGAATTAATATTATTATATTGTGTATAATATAATTTTTAAAACATATTAATATTTTTATTAATATTAGCATTAATATTAATATTAAAAACATATTAATACTTATACTAATATTAACATTAACATTAATATTATTATTAAAACATATTCATATTATTAAAAAAAATATATTAATATTAAAACGTATTAAAAATATATTGTATTAATATTAGTTTTTGACAATAGTTATTTTGAATGCATTAATTCAGTTATTTTGCTTATTTAATCCAAGACTCGACTCAACCACACTATGTTGAAGGACGGGGCATATTTTTTTCTTGAAATAGGGGTCATTGGCAATTTCAAATGTAGGGAGATAGCCAACCAAGGGGGGTATTTTCAACTTTATGATCTTAGACGAAGTGCCAATCATGACTAACGTTTGCAACTTGTAAATTAATGGAGGACGAGAAATTAACAATTATTGGCAATCATGACTCAAAATAAATGCACTTGCCGAAACTTTGACAGACTACTGAAAGGGTCAAATAGTGACATTTTTTATCAAATGAAACATGGACGTGACCGACGTGATGAACCGCACCCAATGGTATAACAATCATGACATGATGATGCTTATAGTGAGAGACGACTAACTCCATGGCATGACTCAACATGGCACATGATGACACACAAGATGAAACTTGACAAGTGTGTCAAAGGGGTCATACAAAAGTGAAAATAGTGAAACAAGATATGTATACAACAAGCACATTGCCCTGGATACGGAAGTATAGATGGAATGACCTTGCGGAAATTTTAATAGGTTCTCATTTGGCTACCCATTTTCATACTAGTGATTAACAATGCTCCTTAGACAATTTGTAATTGGGGATTAAAACTAGACAATAAAAATAATATCTGAAGCAAATCCTATTGAAGAAGAGGGAATTATCTATTGTTCGAACAATTAAAAATTGCAATTTTGACAGTAAAATTTTAAAATTTCATAAATTTCAATGTTGTAGATGGATTCAGAGACCCCTTTTAAGGGGGTCTCTGAATCCATCTGCAGCGTTAAAAGGGGTCTCTGTATCCATCTGCAGCGTTAAAATTTACAAAATTGTAATAAAATTATTACAATTTTGTAAATTTTAGCAATGGACATCTTATATAATTATTAACTTAGATTGTTTAGTCATATCTTGTATCCCATGACTAAATTAGTCATTTATTTTGGTCATTTTTAGTTGTGATAACTTAAAATTGTTCAAATTTGGTCACATTTCACTTAAAAACATTGTGGTGACCAACGTTTTTGGTGGTTTAGTCATTTATTTCAGTTGGTGACCAACGTTTTTGGTCGCCTAGTCATTTATCACTCATTTTTCTACTAGTGTTGGGGGTGTGTTAAATAGTTTACATCCTATCCATCTTTTGTTGTCCTCACTCCGGACAGAGATGTCAACCAGACATTTGAGTCCTTTCTATTCCATCCACTACTTCAATGGGGGGTTCCCCATTATTGTATCACTTCAAATTTTTATGATTTTTCCATTATCTGGGTACCAAGTCAAAATGTATTGAATTAATGGGGATTCCAGTTTGAGAAACCTCCAAATAAGAGAACCTTTAATCCTTGCAAGAGGCATATCCAAACATCACTTCCTGCTCCCTTTGAAGTATTTATTATGTAAACAACCCTTCCATCACTCAAGCTTGTCGATGATAATTCTCCATAATATATTAGCACCTAGTGCTCGGTTCATGATGGAAGGATCTTTGATCCCCAAACCTCGCCTATTTTTTTTTCCAAGACAACCTTCCATTTGACGAGGTGGAAATTTTTAGAATTAGAATTTCCTTCATGCCAGAGAAAATTCTTGATTTCCACGGTAATCTATGGCATCACCCCCTTGGGGTCCAAAAGAGCTGAGCATTTGAATATAGGAAGAGTTGAGAGCACCGAATTAATAAGGACAATACGCTCAACCAAATTCAACCAGTTTTCTCCCCATTTATCAAAATTACCTTTGATATTCCTTATGACATCATTCCATATTTCCATGTCGGGGGATGAAATAGAGATAGGCATGCCGAGATAATTGAAATTCTTCCACGTTTTGGTGAAGGGGAATCTTAAAATTATAGTGATGTTCTGAAGGATTGTTGTACTGACATTTCACCTGTAGTTTTTGATTTTACATTCATTAATTGCTCCTCAAACAGCATCTAAAAAGGAATCCAAGACTAACCTAATCTAGTGGCAATTACTGTGGATGCTCCTCCAAGGAGCAATGTGTCATCAACAAATTGTGAATGATTTACAGGTTTGATGCCTCAAGTGATGGATATGCTTGGAAGATTCCCATTCACTCTTTCTATTTCCAATTTTCTACCCAGTGCCTCCACCATAATGAGATACAAGGAAAGGGACATTGGGTAGACTTGCCAAAGATCTCTATTACTTTTGAAGAGTTTGGTGGGCCCGTCGTTGACCAGTGGAACAATCCATGGACCACTAACACAAGCCTTTATGATATTGATAAGTTTTTCATCAAGTACGAATTTGCTCATAAATTTAAAAAGAAAGGGTAATCTAACCCTATCAAAGTCATTTTCCATATCAATTTTGATCATCATACCTTGTTTCTTGCTCTCTTTACTGGAGTGGATTGCTTCTTGCCTCATTATTATATTATCAACAATTTGTTCATTCTGCATGAATCCACCCTGATTCTCAGCAATAATAGAAGGCATAATTTTTTTTAGTCTGTTTGCCAAGGTCTTATTGAATATTTTGTAAGAAGAGTTGCACAACGAGATTGGGTGGAATCTTGAGAAAGAGGTGGGTTTTTCCTCTTTGAGGATGAGGGCACAGAAGGACAAGTTCATCCTGCCACCTACCTTTTGATTCTTCAAAATATAAGCATACAATGTTTTGAGGTATTCTTTCAATACATCCCAACAATCCCTATAGAAATGGATAGTGCATCCATTTGGACCAGGGGCTTTGTCTGGAGCTGGTGACAAAATTGCCTCGATGATTTTAACCTCTTATATTTATTGATTTAGATATGAGTTTTCAACTTATGTTATCACTGGAGGAATGTTCTCTAGGAGAGGGAAATATGAGTTGGTCGGTCCCAGTCTTTCTTCAGTGAACAAGTGCTGTAAATTATTTTTGTCTTACTCCTTCACCTATGCAAATATCGTAATGAGAGATTCTAGGTGGGAGGTTAGTAACTCTTGTTTTTTCTACATATTCATGTAGGACTTTTCAGTCCAATCCTTGAGGGCAAGTTTGGTGCGCTTGAGTATTTTTCCCAAACATAGGAGGGAGAACCAACAACTGAGCATGCCTAGGTGGAAGAGATTATGTAGAAAACACAAGGTCATTAATCCATAGGGGGTTAAAGCAGAAGGGGATGGGGCCAAGGTCATGTTTATATTGAAAGCTAAGAGAAATAGGTTTATGGTATGAGACCATGGAGGGGATGATGCGAGTGATTAAGGTATGATTACCGACCAAGAGACCACTAACAAGGATGAAGTGATCTAGATGAGCAACTATGTGGATAGGGCACAACTTGCGATTTGTCCAAGTGAAACATCCATTTACAGGCTTGAGATCCATCAGATCCCATTCCACAATGAGATCTTCCACGCATTCTCGAAAGTATCTCTTATTATACTCCCACTTCATTTCTCTTTATTATTTGGAATTGTGTTGAAATCATTGGCCTCTATACTTGTAATACCCCTAGTTTTGACTTGGAATGTATTTATCAAATATTATGTAAATGATGTAAATATGCTATGTGAATTCCTAGTACGAAGCTCAAGTCCAAGGCCTGACTAATGAATGTCTAGGCATGTACGATGTTTATATTTTATTTGGATTGTTTATTTGGCTTTTGTGCTAATTTATAATATATGTAAATATTATGTGCATAATTAATAAAATAGTCCAAGACTGGTTGTGTAAAGAGCACCAAAGGGGCTATGATTCCACCAGAGGGGAAGAGGAAAGGGGGTCCATGGGTGATTGATTCCTTTTTTCCAAGTGTCAACCTTAGAACTCACCCAAAATTATGTGATGTGATGAGAATAAACCAAATATCTCCTTTTTGACCTTTTTTCCAATCATTAATGCATGTGTGTGGTTGGTGGTAAAAGTCACCTCATGTAGTTATTGAAGCATGGGACTAACTACACTTTTGTGACAGTTCTATCATGACAAAAGTCAATCCGATGTTGTCAGGAGTCCTTTCTCTACTGGCAAAAGTTATGTCAATTGTCTTTTCACCATTTTACCATATCCCTTGGATTCATCCCTCATTTGTCTCATTCTTTCACGCATATTTTGAGGATGCAGAGCTCTCCCTTGCTGTCCATGAACTTACCATGTTGTTTTGAACCTGAAAATTCGAATTTGGAGACCATGCTGCAGATTGGGAAGTGGGTATTGTTGGCTGTAGGTGAGCAGAGAGGTTGGGCAAGATAGTAACCATTACCCTTGAGTTCTACTGCTCATAGGTGCTTGAGAAGCCACAGATTGAGGCTGCAAGAGGTTCTATAGCAGCCAATACCAGGTTGGACTTCTTCTATGCACACAATGGAAGAACCCAACAAGATGGATATCCCAAGAGAACCATGGATCGGTGAAGGGGATTCCTGAGCTAGAAGGGTGTTGTGTGGGGCGGGTATTGTGGAAGCTAAGGTTGTGAGGGCTGAGTGAGACCCCTGTAGAGCTCTGTATGAGAATTTGGCTAAGCACATAGAGAAAAATGGGTTTTGGGCTGAGAGATAGAATCCTGTAGTTGTTTCCTTTGCTCTGTTGGCCTCATAGCCCAACTTGGGGGTGGCCTCTCAGCAGCAGAAAGAGTATATGTTGGACATAGTGTCTATGGTTGGGTGTAAAAGCGCTCTTACACAGCCAGTTACTTGGATTTGCGTTGGATAAAGATAAGTATTCTTATGCATTTTATTCTGAAATGTTTATTCTTATGTATTTGCATATTAGATGTGTGTGGATAGATTTGAATTCCGTTGTGCATGTTTATTTATGTTCTGCACACATTGCATATGTTGAAAAACATATTATGGGCTTGGGGTGAAATTTTAGAGCCCAGGTTTTCCTAGTGTCCCCTCCCGATGGTTGGATTGGGTGAGGGGGATGTTACAAAGTGGAATCAGAGCTTCTGGTTGCAATTCCAGAGATAAATGGGCCATAAATCACGATTTACAGGAAAAATCAGAACTGGTTATGTAGGAAAATCTATTTATGTAAAATGGCAGTTAACGGTCGTGGAGTGATTTTGAAATCAATCTCGAAACTTTCCCCTTATTTCCCAATGAAAACCTTTCATAAACCCAAAATTTTGAAATTTGGGAAAATTTAGTTGGGCCCCACCAGTGCCAAGTGGTAGGGTGATGAGGAGGATCCACGTGGGTAGGAGGTCCGACGTGGAGGAGATGCGTGGGCAGAGGGTGTGATGTGGACCAACCACATTAGATCTATATGCGTAGGTGACCGTAAGGGATGGAGTGTGAAGGTGGAGAATATCTGGCCATTGAGCAACAAGGCATATCGACGACTTAGAATGATTCAGGCCCGCGAAGCTGCACAGAAGTTAATTTGTTTTTGTGGCCCTGAATGAAAACCGCCCCATCCACGTTTCTTCCTCTGGTGCATTCGAGCACGTAAAATCAGTTTAAGGAAACTGCTTCTTCTGGGATCCTGAAACCACCTTTTGGGTCCAACAGGGAGTGATGTGGCGTGGGGAGATGTGTCAGGTAGAAATGTTAGAAGGAATGGGACCCTCGTCAGTCATGTCAGTATTGGGGATCACGTAGATCTGATCGACGGCCAGGATTAACACAAGCACATGAAGGTGCACAAATTTTAATTTATTTTTGTAGCCCTGAAAGAAAACCACCCCAGACACATGTCACTCTTTCATGCATTTAGGCACGTAAAAGCAGTTTCAGGAAACCACTCTTCTGGGACCTTGAAACCACTTATCATTGATAGTGGTAAGGCAATGTAGGTGGCATCTGAAAGGTGTGGATTAGGGGAAAAGTGACATTTTTCATAGTTGAATTTTTGGTGCCTGAGGTTGAAAAATGTAGTTGATCTTATGCGCCAGATTGCGCGAAATCGAAGGATTTACAAAAAAAAAACGAGGGCACTGCCCCCTTGACCCTCGTCGTCCCCCTCATATGTCATTGAGTGTGAGAAAGTTCTATTGTTTGACAAAAATTGTCAATGTGGGTTGTTCCTAGGTTGCATGAAGATTAATGTTGTAATTTTCTAAGACTGTAATAAATCTAACAAACATGTTTATAAACACTTTTGCAGATTCAGAATCCTATCAGTGACAGTTAAGGATCAACAGTTCAATCTAGTGCAGTTGGGAAATTTTGATCTTGGTTGGACCAAGAAGAAGAGTATCATCATGGAGGATGCACATGATACTTATGGGGTTGAGGCAGATGCAACGGGAGAGAATGTACATGTTGATAACGTAGAGACGGAGTCTAATGGTAGAATAAACCAAGAATCTCCCACAGACATTGCAGAAACCATGAGGAGCTTAAGGGTGGAACTACAGAGTTGTAGAGCAGACAATGGCAGGCTGATTAGATCCCAAGAGGAGCAGAATCAGTTGAATGCAGCTATGCTTCAAATTTTGACTGACATTCAAAGGAATATAAACCATGGGCAGAATTCAGAAAATCAGGAAAGGAGTGGGGGTAGCTCAAGGAGAAATTCCCACAAGAGATCCCATAGTTCAAGAAGGATTTCTAGAGATAGGACATATACTCCATAAATATCTTCTAGTGAGTCATCTGACTCTAAAGAATCCATTGAATTTTCAAGCTCTTCATCTCATAGAAACAAGAGAAAGAGGTATTCCAAGAACAACTCTCATGGAGAATTTAAGAAGGCCAAACCTCCTACTTTTGATGGTGAGGTTAAATCTGGTCAAGAAGCTGAAGCTTGGCTTCTTGGGATGAGGAAGTATTTACAAGTCCAAGACTATTCAAGAAATATGAAGGCACGAGTGTCCATCTTCAATCTGAATGGAAGAGCATCTATATGGTGGGAACACCTTAGGAAAGTAAAGAGTATCAATGAAAGGAAGATTGTGTGGAAGCAGTTCAAGAAGTACTTCAAGGAAAAGTACCTTTCTAACATGTACTATGATGACAAAATCAAAGAGTTCCATGAGCTGAAATTGGGACAAATGACAATGGAAGAATATGCAAACATATTCTTGGAGATGCTGAGATATGTCAAATATATCAGGAATGATAAGGTGAAAATTTAGGGTTTTCTAAGTGGATTGCCCCAGTCATATAAAGATAGAATTGAGTTTGATGAACCTCGAACTCTAGAGGAGGCCATAAGAAAGGCCAAGTATTGTTTTGATCAAAACAAAAGCAAACCAGAATTCCATAAGGCATGGAAGGATAAGAAAAATGAAAAGTTTGACCAAAGAAAGAAGGGGTTCAAGCCTCCTCAATTCAAGAATCATCCAAGGCAGCCACCACAGGGTGTGCCTAAGCCGACTAGGATGTTGGGAGACAAGCCAAGAGATCCAAGAGAGCATCTTCAATGTTGGAGATGTGGAGGGAACCACATGCTTAGGAACTGTCCATATCAGAATGGGAGTGAAAGGAAAGTTCACGACATCCAAGGAGATGAAACAGTGGGTCAAGTGGAAAGGACCGTCCTTAGTCTTTATGCAGCATTAGAGGACCGCCAAGCATACCATTAGTGAACTGTGGTTGAATTTGAAGGTAAGGTTGGTAAGAAATCTATTTCTATTTTGATTGACCCTGGATCTACTCATAGTTATATCAATCCTAAAGTTGTTGAGATTTGTGCTTTTAAGAAAACAAAGCACAGTAAATCATGGTTAGTTCAACTAGCCACTAGAACTAAGAGGAAGGTTAGTGAGATCGTGGATAAATGTCCATTGGAAATGGGTGGACTGTCCACTTTTGCAAATCTGAATGTATTGCCACTTGGTTCCTATGAAATTCTCATTGGAATGGATTGGTTGGAATCCCATAGAGTTCAAATTGATTGCTACAACAAGAATTTTGAGTGTGTTGATAAAGAAGGAAACCCAAGGGTTGTAAAGGGCATTCCAAAGGTAGTTTCTATTAGGCAGATTTCAGCTACGCAGTTGAAGAAATTATGTAGAAAAGGTTGACAATTGTATGGTCTTCCAAGTTGGAAGACCATCGTGTTTTGAAAGAATTCAATGATGTGTTTCCCAATGAAGTTCCAGGACTTCCTCCAAAGAGGGACATTAATTTTAAAATTGATCTTGTTCCAGGAGCTGCTCTAGTTTCTAAGACACCTTATATGATGAGTACACTAGAATTATTAGAGTTGAAAATGCAACTTCAAGAGTTGTTGGAAAATAAGTACATAAGGCCAAGTGTGTCTCCATGGGGAGCACCTGTGCTTTTTGTGAAAAAGAAGGATGGAACGCTCAGGTCATGTATTGATTACATGAAACTTAGCAAGGTTACAGTGAAGAACAAGTATCCCTTGCCTCGAATTGATGATATTTTTTATCAAATGAGAGGGGCAAAGGTATTCTCAAAGATTGATTTGAGATATGGTTATCGTCAAGTGAGAATCAAAGAAGAAGACATTCACAAGACAACCTTTAGAACAAGGTATGGACACTATGAGTTTGTGGTGGTGCCATTTGGTGTCACCAATGCACCAACTACATTCATGTGTCTCATGAACTGTGTTTTCAACAAGTATTTAGACAAGTTTGTTCTTGTATTTCTAGATGGCATTCTTATTTATTCCAAGAATGGAGAAGAGCACGAAGAACACTTGAGAATGGCTTTGCAATTGCTAAGGGAGCATAAGTTGTATGCAAAGCTAAGCAAATGTGACTTTTATAAAAATAAAATTAATTATTTGGGTCACATTATCTCTGAGGATGGAATATCGATGGATCCCGAGAAGATTGAATCCATCATGAATTGGCCAAATCCAAGAAATGTGACAGATGTGAGATCTTTTATGGGTCTTGTTGGTTACTACATGAGGTTTATTGAAAGATTATCCGAGTTCACACACCCAATCAATTCTTTGCAAAAGAAGGGGATAAATTTTGAGTGGATATCAAGGTGTGAAGAAAGCTTCCAAATATTGAAAAAGCTTCTCACAAGTGCTCCAATTCTAAAGATTGCAAATCTGGAAAAATACTTTGTGGTATGCACAGATCCATGTAAAGATGGACTTGGAGGAGTTCTTATACAAGATAACCATGTAGTATGCTACGAGTCAAGGAATTTGAAAGAGCATGAGAAGAACTATGCTACTCATGATGTGGAGCTTGCAGCCATAGTGCACGCCTTGAAAATGTGGAGGCACTATTTAATGGGCAGAAAATTTGAGCTAAGGACAGACCATTGTGGTCTGAAATATTTGTTTGAAAAATCAACATTAAATGCTAGGCAAGCTAAATGGCTGGAATTTTTATGTGAGTTTGATTTTGAAATCAAACACATAAAAGGTAAGGAAAATAAGGTGGCTGATGCACTTAGCAGAAAAGTACATGAGATGCATGTAGCAGCCATTAGTACCTGCCAATCAGATTTGAGGCAGCAGATTGTTAACTGTATTGTTGAAGATGAACTGTATGTGCAAATAAAGGACAAATTGCAGCAACAGAATTTGGAAAAGAGGTATGAAGGTTACCGTTTGTAAGGTGATGGACTTCTCGTTTATAAAAACAAAATTTATATTCCTAATGTGGCAGATTTGAAAAGAATTGTTATGGATGAAATCCACAAAATGCCATATTTCGGTCACCCAAGATACCAGAAAACAATTGCTACAACGAGAAAGCGATATTTTTGGTCGGGAATGAAAATGGACATTCCTGAGTATATTTCTAAGTGTATGAAATGTCAGCAAGTAAAGGTTGAACATCAACACCCAGCAGGTTTGTTGCAGCCTTTTCCAATTCCGAAATGGAAATGGGATGTGATTTCCATGGATTTTATTACAGGTTTTCCAATGACAGTGAGGCAACATGATTCCATCATGGTTGTGGTGGATAAATTATCTAAGGCAATGCACTTTATACCAGTTAAATTCATGTATAAAACGGATGCTATTGCAAAACTTTTTATGAAGGAAATTTTCAGGTTGCATGGTTTCCCTAAAGCAATAATTTATGACAGGGATACAAAGTTTACTTCAAATTTATGGAAAAATCTTTTTGCTGATTTGGGTACACAACTGAACTTTAGTACCGCCTACCATCCACAAATAGATGGGAAAACAAAAAGGGTAAATCGAGTGCTTGAAGACATGCTACGCATGTATGTGATGGACAAACCATCCAAGTGGGAGGATTATCCACACTTGGTAGAGTTTGCATATAACAATGGGAAACAAGCATCGTTGGGCATGAGTCCATTTGAAGCTTTGTATGGAAGGAGGTGTAGGACACCAATTACTTGGGATAATCCAATGAACAAAATTGTACTTGGGCCAGAATTACTTAAGGAAATCGAACAATAGGTTGAAAATATTAGGCAAAATTTAAAGGCATCCCAAGATAGACATAAAAGTTATCCAGATAAGAACCGAGTGCATAGAGAGTTTCATTTTGGGGATGATTTTTACCTTAGAGTGAGGCCAAGGAAGAGTTCCTTGAAGCTTGGAAGTTGTGCCAAGCTATCATTGAGATATTGTGGGCCATTTGAAGTGCTTGAGAGAATAGGGCCAATTGCATATAGAATTGCATTGCCTACTAACACTAGAGCTCATAATGTTTTTCATGTTTCTTTGCTTAAGAAATATGTACATGATCCTAACCATGTGATTGATTGGGATGTGATTCAGGTGGAACCCGAGGGAGAGTTCCAAATAGAGCCACTATGCATCCTAGACAAGAAAGTGATATTGCTCCAGACTCAATCCATCAGGCAGGTAAAGGTGCAATGGAAGCACTTCGGTCCCGATGAGACTACGTGGGAGTTGGAGGATTCCATGAGAGAGACATATCCATTTTTGTTCTAAATTTTGAGCAAACACCGGAGACGGTGTTATTCCAAGGGGGAGGGGATTGTAATACCCCTAGTTTTGACTTGGAATGTATTTATCCAATATTATGTAAATGATGTAAATATGCTAGTGTGAATTCCTAGTGAGGAGCTCAAGGCCAAGGCCCGACTAGTGAATGTCTAGGCATGTATGATGTTTATATTTTATTTGGATTGTTTATTTGGATTTTATGTTGATTTATAATATATGTAAATATTATGTGCATAATTAATAAAATGGTCCAAGACTGGTTGTGTAAAGAGCACTAAAAGGGCTATGATTCCACCAGAGGAGAAGAGGAAAGGGGGTCCATGGGTGACTGATTCCTTGCTTCCAAGTGTCAACCTTATAACTCACCCAAAATTCTTTCATGTGATGAGAATAAACCAAATATCTCATTTTTTGACCATTTTTCCAATCATTAATGCATGTGTGTGGTTGGTGGGAAAATCCACCTCATGTAGTTATTGAAGCATGGGAATGACTGCACTTTTGTGACAGTTTTGTCACGACATAAGTCAGTCTGTTGCCACCAGGATTCCTTTCTCTACTGGTAGAAGTTATGCCAGTTGTATTTTCACCATTTTACCATATCCCTTGGAGTCAACCCTCATTTGTCTCATTCTTTCACGAATATTTGGAGGATGCATAGATCTCCCTTCCTATCCATGAACTTACCATGTTGTTTTGAACCCATAAATTCAAATTTGGAGACCATGTTGCATATTAGGAAGCGGGTATTGTTGGTTGTAGGTTAGCAACGAGGTTGGGCAAGCTAGGAACCATTACCCCTGAGTTCTGTTGCTCGTAGGTGCTTGAGAAGCCATAGATTGAGGTTGCAGGAGGTTCTATAGCATCCAATACCAGGTTGTACTTCTTCTATGCACACATTGGAAGCACCCAATAAGATGGATCACCCAAGAGAACCGTGCATCGATGAAGGGGATGCCTGAGCTAGAAGGGTGTTGTGTGGGGCAGTTATTGTGGAAGCCAAGGCTGTGAGGGCTAAGTGATACCCCTGTAGAGCTCTGCATGAGCATTTGTCTAAGCACAAAGAGAAGAATGGGTTGTGGGCTGAGAGATAGAAGCCTGCAGGTGTTTCCTTCGCCCTGGTGGCCTCATAGCCCAGCTTGGGGGTGGCCTGTCAGCAGCAGAAAAAGTATATGTTGGATAGAATGCCTATGGTTGGGTGGAAAAGCGTTCTTACACAGAAAGTTACTTGGATCTGCATTGGATAAAGATAAGTTTTCTTATGCATTTGATTATGAAATGTTTTATTTCATGCCTATAATGTTTATGCTTATGTATTTGCATATTAGATGTGTGTGGATAGATTTGAATTCCACTGTGCATGTTTATTTATGTTCTGCACACATTTCATATGTTGAAAAATGTATTATGGACTTGGGGCGAAATTTTAGAGCCCAGGTTTTCCTAGCGTCCCCTCCCGATGGTTGGATTGGGTGAGGGGGATGTTACAATATTGTTATTTGTCCAAATGGTATTGTGGTGATTCTGCAAAGACTGCCAACACATTTTTTTTCTTGATAATGAATGGGAATGTACATATTGAATATGTTTAGAATTTTACTCGAGCTTGGGATGATTAAGGACGTAAGGATCTAGTGATGAGTTTGAAGATGGCTGTCAAGAATGAGGATATGGGGATCCCATTGTTGATGTATATGTAACTTCAGAATGTATTTTATATATATGTATATTGTATTCCTATAGAGATGTTATTATTCCTCTATATGGAAGTGTTGTCATTTATATTGTAAGTGTCGTAACTTATACTTGATGGGTTATCAGACCACCTTGTTGGGGTCGGCCCTATATAAGTCATGTGGGTCAAAGGGTTATTAGACCACCCTATTGGGTGTCGGCCCAGTCAGCATTATGTTAAGTAGTTAAGTTGAGGCTGACCTAGTTGAGTAAAGGTCAAGTCAAGTTAGTGTATAAAGAGAGAGTGTGTCTCTCTCATTTTACACATTCTACTCTCTCACTCACACTTGGGAGAGTGGCGCACTTGTGGAGGAGGAGGCTCTGCCGCTAGGAGAACACTATCTCTAGTATTCGGGTTGTATCATTGCTCTATCTATCTCTGAGGAAGTTATTGGGGTTTTTCACCTTTATGGTTTTCCCCAAGTAAAATCTGTGTCTCTTGTGTGCTTGTATTATTGTGTCAATGATTGATATGCTGTACATGTTGTTCTCTTAGTGAAGATCCTAGATCAGATTGAAATAAATTCTGAAAATTTAACATGGTATCAGAGCTAGCCTAAAAGAAGACATGATATGGCATGTATGACACTTGTTGCACTTACGATGATAGGGCTTGATATAGCAAAAACCAGTCATCATAGCACTTTCGCTATAAATCCATTTTGGCGAAGTTTTCAGATCTGAAACTTTTACAGGTTGAATATCAGATCCCCATGTACCTTGTTTCCAAAGGACAACCTCTAATTCGTTGTACTTTGTGATTTATGATCTGTACAATATAGGGTTTCTGCGTCTTCCAGATTTGAGTCAAAATCAAGTGACCTTGGGAAAAAGGTCATAACTTGGGCTAGGAAGCTCCAAATGAAATTTCATAAAAAGTGACAGGTAGTACACAGATGGTACTATCTCAGAAAAAAATTTCATAGGCCAAAGTTGAACCAGTAACACGTGGCACGCCGTACAAGTTTTCTCTCCTGTATTATCCCATAAACAGGTCACGTTGCGACACTTGGCATAACTCTCTCTCAGAGACTCCAATTGAGGTCAAACCTATCGGGATGGAAAGATAACAGGTCAGGATATCTCAATAAAAAATTTCAAAGGCAAAATTTGAACCAGTGACACGTGGCATTCCGTACAAGTTCGCTCTCTTGTATTATCCCATAAACAGGTCACGTTGCGACACTTGGCATAACTCTCTCTTAGAGAATCCAATTGAGGTCAGACATATCGGGATGGAAAGACAATAGGTCAGGCTATCTTAGAAAAAAATTTCAGACCCTGTGGATCGAAAATTTCGTAGTTACACCAGAAACAATCAGGTACATATTTCTGTCAAAACAGAATTATTTTTTAGCACCTTCATTCATGGCTTCCGGAATTTAGGGCTTCGGAGAAAGTTGGAATTTCTCTAATCGGAGACCACGGCTGGATGATACTCATAAAAATCAAAATTTAGAGACCAAGATCAGATTTTTTGGTTGGGCAAAAGGCCGGGCTTGATCAAACCCCAGTTCGGGACTTTGATTGGAAAGATGGAAAATTAGGGCTTCTGAAAAACTTGGAATTTTAAAAATCTGTGACCACGGCTGGAAGCTCCTCAGAAAAATCAAAGCTTAGAGCTTTGAATAAAATATTTTGGTTGGATGAAGCTCCGGGAAACTCAAACCCTAATTGAGGGTCCTCCCTAGTGAATCCAGAAATCTAAAAGGCAATTTCGAGGGGTGAAACTTTGCAGTTTTCAAATTCTGAATATACCAACTTGATCAGATCATCAAGGAGCATATTTCTATCCTTTCGGAAGTTTGAATTTTTGGGGTTTCCTTAACAAACCCTAATCTAGCTCTAGGTCCAGTTCTTGCAAATCAAGTGGATTGGGTTAATCCTAGAAGAAGATGGATTGGTCACCTGCATAAGTGAAGAAGTTCTTGTCTCATAGGGAGATGAGACTAAGGCCTTCCATAAGAAGATTACAAGCAATCTTGACAGGTATGGCTTACAGGTATGTTTCATGGTTAATTTTATCATATGTTTGTCTTCATATCATTACAGTACAATCTTGATTAATTACTAGACTTGTCGTATCACCTTAATAGAAGATATTCATTGATTAAGGTTTTGACACTTATGAATGTACTAATGTATTGTGATGTTGTATGAGGTTTATGTTGTTCGCTAACATAAAAGGTACACCAAGAAAGACAAATCATGTTCTACTTCAAGAACATATGATCATGGTGACATGAAGACAAAGATTCATCCATTGTCATGGATCACATAGAAGATCTACTTTCGAGGTATGTATAACTTGGTCCTACAAAGGTTAACCTATGAGACATGCAGATTACTAGCACAAGTCACTGAAGAGAACCATAAGACATTATGCGGGTATGTTATACATAACTAGCTAGCATGCTAATCCAGGTATGTTTTTCCTATATCAAGCTAGAATCCTACCTTGTGTTAGGATCTTATATTGTTGTATTGTTGATAATTATTATTCATGAAGTCATAGGTTTGAATAGTCATGGTTGTATGCATATTATGTTTCTTACCATAATTGATGATATGACTAACCAGAAGAATCATGAAGGTATAGGTTTGAGTAATCACGGGTTTATGCATTGATGATTTAACTAATCAGAAGAGTCCTATGATCAAATAAGAATATGCATGAGTAAAAGAAGACTTCCCTGAAACCTTGAATACTAATGCTTATTATCTGTGAATGATCATGACTATACATGTTTTAGATTATTGTGTTTTGATAGTATTAAGATTATACTAATAAATGTGTGATTATGTATGAGACCTCAAGGATAACAAAATGATGATACTAATAAGCATGCATACTAATTAAGGATTGATGTCAGTTCAAGGACAGGTAATCCAGGAAGCAAAGATCAAGAGGGAGCACACTCCAGTTGTTCCTGCAAGAAAGCAAAGGAGCACACTTCAGTAGTTTCTGCAAGGATGTAGATATTCAGAGGGAGTTGACCATATTTCTACATTCCACAACAGAAAGGTGTAGAAGAAGCTACTTCAGCAACTCCTGCAAGGAATCAAAGACTCAGAGGGAGTCCACCCAACAACCAAACAAAGATAAGTATTTTTAATTATCATTTCTTGCATATTTGTTTGTTTAAATAAAATTGTTCAATGATGTATATGCTCATGTTCCTAGACTTAGGATATGTATTGTGCATATTAGAATGATTGCATTAATGAACAGTATACTACTAATATGCATGTGATGGATAAGTGGCCTATGGCATTGTACAACATTCCAGTGCTACTTATCTAGAATGAAACCTCTTTGCTGACATGTTGGGAGTAGTGCAAACTCTTAACAATGTTCTGGTAGAGACTGGAAGGCATCTAGAAAGTTGTGGAACATGGATAAATGTTGTATAAAAGCATTGGCTAAGATAATTGCATGAATGTATGACATATTTCTTTATGTGTAAGAATTTATCTGAAAATTATGAGATGTTTCTAATCATGCAATTTAACTTGTTTTGTAGAAAAGACCGTATACCTTCACCTACAAAAGAAGGACTACAACATTTGTTCAAGCAACAAAATTATCTATTGAAGATATTGAAGTTCCCAGGATACGGGAAGAATGCCATGATCCGTCGATCATGAAGAACGATGTTTGGGATGCGGTCCCAAGAGCTGAAGGGAAGTCTATTGTGACTTCCAAATGGAACTATCAGATCAAGCATGCTGCAGATGGCAGCATAGAGAAATATAAAAGTGATGAAATAGAAGATACACCAGATGGATTTCAAGACAGCCTTCTTGAATGGTGTAGTCATATATGTGTGCAGAAATTGGTAGGATAGACAAATTTCTATCCAGTTTGGGCTTTACCAAGAGTAAAGCGGATTCCAACCTTTACTACAAGGTTGAGGAAGGCAATCCAGTGATACTACTTTTGTATGCAGATAACCTGTTTGTTACAAGTGAAGATAGATTGATTGCCAACACACAGCGGAAGCTTGTTGCCGAGTTCGAGATGAAGAACTTGGGGATGATGCACTATTTGTTTTTGGCATGGAGGTGTGGCAGAGTGCAGATGGAATCTTCCTTGGACAAGGGAAGTATGCAGTAGAGATCCTGAAGAGGTTCGAGATGATGGATTGCAAGGCCATGGCCACACCTATGGCATCGAATCTGAAGCTTCTTTGTGATGCTTCATCTGAGCTGGTTGATGTCTCTATGTATCATCAGATGATTGGGTCCTTGATGTACCTGACGAACACGAGACCAGATATTTGCTTTGCGGTGAACACATTGAGCCAGTTCCTAACGGATCCGAGGAGTGTTCACCTGGTTGCTGTAAAGCATGTTCTGAGGTGCCTGAAGGGTACATTTGATTATGGGCTCAAGTATGATGCGAATCAAAAGTTTAACCTACAGGGTTATGTTGATTCAAATTGGGCAGGCAGTGCTGCAGATAGGAAGAGCACATCTGGGTGCTGCTTCAGTATGGGATCAGGTGCGATCTCTTGGTTTAGTAGGAAGCAGTCCTGCGTAGCACTGAGTACAGCTGAGGCAGAGTATGTTACAGCCTATTCAGCTAGTTGTGAGGCAGTATGGCTTCAGAAGCTACTGTCTGAGTTATTTGATCTCTCGTTGGATGCTACTGGTATCTTCTGTGATAACCAGAGTTGTGTGAAGCTGTCTGAGAACCCAGTGTTTCACGACAGGTCAAAACACATAGAGATCAAATATCACTATATCAGGGATATGGTGTAGAGAGGAGCAGTGAAGCTCCTGTATGTTGCGACAGACGAGCAAATTGCAGATGTGCTGATGAAACCACTAGCCAGAGTGAAGTTCGAGTACTTCAGAGAGAGGCTTGGTGTTCTTCGGATTGATGACACTTTGAGGAAGAAGTGATGGACACATTTGCAGAGGCCATTCCAAGCATGTTGGAAGGAGGATCCTTCACATGGTTGTGGATGTAAGCGCTAGGTGATGAGCATCAGGACGATGCTCCAGTTACTGCTCTGTATATGCATCAGGATGATGCTGGATATGATCAGTTGGATCATTTATATGTATATGTATGTATGCATCATGTTGGATGTTGGATATGATCAGTTGGATAATTTATGTATGTACGCATCATGTTGGATGCTGGATATGATCGGTTGGATCATTTGTATGTATTTTGTATATGCATCATGTTGGATGCTTGGACCATGTATCTGTATATGTATCAGGTGGATACATTGTATGATCAGGTGGATCATGTATGTTGATATGTATCATGTATGATCAGGTGGATCATGTATGTTGATATGTATCATGTATGATCAGGTGGATCATGTATCTGTATATGTATTAGGTGGATACATTGTATGATCAGGTAGATCATGTATGTTGATATGTATCATGTATGATCAGGTGGATCATGTATTTGTATTTGTATCAGGTGGATACATTGTATGATCAGGTGGATCATGTGTGATGATATGTATCAGGTAGATACTTGGTATGCATCAGGTAGATGCATGATATGATCAGGATGATTGTGGATGACGAGCTTCAGGATGTTGCTCCAGATGACTTGCAGCAGGATGTTGTAGTGATGATGATCAGGATGATCATGTATACATCAGGATGATGTATGGTGAGGATCAGGTTGATACTCTATGGTCGTGGATCAGGTTGTGCAAATGAGCATATAATTTGGCCCTGGGAGATTTGCAGATAGTCTTTCGAGGTTTTTCTTATGGCATATAATTTGGCCTTGGGATATCTGGAAAATGCTCTTTCGAGGTTTTGCTCTGGGAGGACATGTAATTTGGCCCTGGGATATCTGTAGATAGTCTGTCAAGGTTTTTCCTATGGCATATAATCTGGCCCTGGGATATCTGGCAGATGCTCTTTCGAGGTTTTGTCCTATGGCATATAATATGTCCCTGGGAGATCCGATAGGTTGGGCTATGTGCCTGTAATAAGTCCTGGGATGCTCTTGCGAGGTTTTGCCATGACCACATCTAATCTGTCCCTGGGAGATCCTATAGGTAGAGCTATGTGCTCGTAACAGCCTGGGATGATCTTGCGAGGTTTTTTGGTGACCACATATAATCTGTCCCTGGGAGATCCTATAGGTAGAGCTGTGTGCTCATAACATCCTGGGATGCTCTTGCGAGGTTTTGTGGTGAGGTCACATATAATATGGCCCTGGGAGATCCTATAGGTAGAGCCGTGTGCTCGTAACAACCTAGGATGCTCTTTCGAGGTTTTGTGACGCACGTAATAAGTCCTGAGAATTCCACAGTATGGCCAGTGATGATGAAGACCTGCAGGTGGTGGGCCTACATCCAGTGTGAAAAAGGATTGGCTCTGTAGAACTTCCTATGACGAGTAGATTCAAAGATTGATTGAGATAGCAGCAGCAGTGACGATGACGATGATTCGAGGATGATGATTCGCTGATGATGATCCAGAGAAGAAGACTTGTGCTAGCAGATCTATGTTGAGAAATGCCTTCCTAGTTAAGAGGGAGTGTTGATGTATATGTAACTTTCGAATGTATTTCACATATATGTATATTGTATTCCTATAGAGATGTTATTATTCCTCTATATGGAAGTGTCTTCATTTATATTGTAAGTGTCGTAACTTATACTTGATGGGTTATTAGACCACCTTGTTGGGGTCAGCCCTGTGTAAGTCATGTGGGTCAAAGGGTTATTAGACCACCCTATTGGGGGTTGGCCATGTGGGTCAAAGGGTTATTAGACCACCCTATTGGGTGTCAGCCCAGTCAGCATTATGTTAAGTAGTTAAGTTGAGGCCGACCTAGTTGAGTAAAGGTCAAGTCAAGTTAGTGTATAAATAGAGAGTGTGTCTCTCTCATTTTACACATTCTATTCTCTCACTCACACTTGGGAGAGTGGCGCACTTGTGGAGGAGGAGGCTCTATTGCTAGGAGAAGACTATCTCTAGTATTCTGGTTGTATCATTACTCTATCTATCTCTGAGGAATTTATTGGGGTTTTTCACCTTTATGGTTTTCCCCAAGTAAAATTTGTGTCTCTTGTGTGCTTGTATTATTGTGTCCATGATTGATATGATGTACATCTTGTTCTCTCAGTTAAGATCCTAGATCAGACTGAACTAAATTATGAAAATTTAACACCCACATGGTGCATATTTTATCAGAAGCTACTATTTAACTTACTGTTTTACATTCACAATTTTTCAAATTCTTCTTTGCTGGATTCATCATGTCTTCTGAATCTAGTTTGGTCTCCTGAAGCAAAATGAGAGTTGGCCTCCATTTTCTTAATAGATCTATTAGGGATGCTTCTTTAGTTGAATTTCCCATCCCTCAACCATTCCAAGAGATGATTTGCATCATTTACACTGTCGTGATTTGTTCCCATCCCCATGTTGGAGATCCTATTTCCTTGAATCCAGACTGAGCTGCTGCTTCCAAAACTTTTATCTATGGTGGCTTGGGTCCCGTGATCTTTTTCTTTATTTACCTCTTCTTCTCTTTTTTACTTGGATGTATTTCTTCCTACTTTCCTATGCGCTTGTTCTTCTTTAGGAAATTCTTCACTTTCCTATGATTTAGGATTTTGAGAGACTTGTTACCTTGTAAGAATTGTCATGGGTTGAATGGGAATATCTGGTGGGGGATTTGCTAGTTCCTGCTTATCATCGTTGAGGGAATAGGTGAACGGAGGAGAGATATGAAAAATGTTAGGGTAAGTGGGAGATCCTTCTCAAAGTTCATGATTTCTTTAATGGGGGTATCTTCTTGATGTAGCATTTAAAATTTATTTGGATTGAACATAGTGATATTGGGGGGGAGAACCTTGCATTGCTGTTATATAGGTGGAGGGATGCGGGGGATACCGGGAGGGGATCTGAATAGGGTCCACAAAATATTGGGGAGCATCCTGATTCAAATGAAGGGAGGATGAAGGGATCCCAAGGGTCACTGCTTGTTTCCTGAAATTATGCTTTTTCTTTGCTCTTTGCTAGGGTTCTTCTTTATTAATTGCTGAAACTTGAGGATTTTGATTTTGCTTACAATTTTTTGCAAAATGTCCATATTTGTGACAAGTTTTGCATTTGAAGGGAAGTTGTTCATAGTTTATCTTTTGAATACGCTTCCAGCTGTGCAACGATATAAGGGTTGCTTGCAATAGAACCTTTTTTATATCTACTTATACACATACCTTGGAGCATGCAAACATTCCTTCTTTGGGCTCATATTTGTTAATGTAATTACTCATCTTGTTCTTGATTTGTCTCCCTAGCAATGAAGAAGCAAGTGTGGAAGCCTGACCCATACTGAAATGGATGAGGGCACATCCAATTCTAGATTGAAATTTGGCACCTGTTTATTAAGATACATTCCATGATTTTCATAGAAATATGGTCCATTCCTAAAAAATAAATCTCTGTCGGTTTGCAGCTCGAATAGGAAGGTGTAAACTCCTGTTCCATAGAAGAAGTGCGATAAATTCCCTTATATCAATACAACCCATTTTTTTAATCCATTGTTTCCATATTCCTTGGTGAAGGCCAGATATTAACAAATTGTCCGATTAGACCTCTATTGTGAGTGCAAGTTCCATTGATATTGAGGAGGAGTGCAGGAGATCCATCTCAAAGATATCATCTAGATTTTTTACAAACTTCGAAGGATGTGATTTCTTTGTCGGAGCAAGGGAAGAAATCAAAGCCTGAAAGGCCAATTCATCTTTATTCGTGGAAGGGGGGCGTCCCCCTCCAAAGGCCACTTCAATTCATAGTCGTTATGGAAGATGAAAACAAGGTTAAGACGTTGATCTAGATATCTCAGGACGGGACCTTGTTGCAGAGCTTTCCTTGATGTAGTTGAGTAATTTTACTGCAATGTTCTCTCTTATTAGATAAGTTTTAAATGTGATATTTACTTTAAATAATCAAAATAACGCACCGTTAATAAAAATATAGCTCAAAATATTTTTGCATATACTTTAGATGGTTTTTTAGTAATTTTGTTATAATATCAATCCATTTTTTCATTAATTATTTTATTTTCTTTGTTTACAATCAATTTTGGTTTATTGGAGTTAAGAAAAAAATGTAGGGAATTATTTGGTTTGCTTGAAAATTTTATTTATGTGTTCGAAAAACTTTAAGAGAAACATTCCTATATCACCATAGTTTTGACGAGTTAAAATTTAGGAAAACCAATATTGAAACAAATATTTTGAAAATGAGATCAAATATGGGCGTATGCAGGATATTCTAAGAGAAAGTGCTTTTCATCTTCAACCCTTAAATTGTCACAAATTCTTTCTATCTATGTTGTTTTAGGAATTGTTCAACACCATGTTTCACCATGAAGCTTGTGAGAGTTCATTCTTAATTTAGGAATGTTGATTTTCTTCTTTACACTAGTTGGAATAGAGAGATACTTTTGACATTCTAGATTAAGATTAATCACCTTATACTAGTATTTTAATGTTCTTTTATTCTCTAGTTCTTTATTGCACCATAATTTCTCCTTAAATTTAGATGTAATGGTGTTTAAAAAATTTAATGTTATCGATATTTTGTAGAGTGACCTCTTCCTCGATTCCCCAATGAGTAAGCCAAGACTTGACATATTTATAAAAATTTGGTTGAGCTATAAGTGGCATTGACTAGAATTTGAAGCAATATAGGAAGCATTTTGTTTTCCGTGTTGTTCATCTTGTTCTTATACATTAGGTACCTAGTCATAGCCATGCCTTGAGCCATGCTCTCTAAGGGAGAATGACTTGCTTCTACGAGGAGGATATGGTAGGGTGAATTGTCTTTAATCTTCAGATTAAAAGTTATCAAATGCTTTTGGATTTGCTCAATCTTTCTCCATGAATCTCTAGAGGTGTTGCAACCCTAAACTTCACAACCATATGAGATAATAGGAGTGATGAGAGTCTTAAATAGGCATTTCTTTTATTTTAAAAGCCAAAGATCTGCAAATTTACAATTGTTTTCAAGGTTGAAATAAGCTTTATGCCCTCCATTTATCATTTTCTCAATACTGTAGTTCCAATTAAGCTTATGGTAAATTCCAAGATATTTGTATAAAGTGATATTTTGGGATTTGATTATCATAACCTTTGTTTCCTAAGTATTAATAGTGATACCCATACTACCTTAGAAATCCTTAAGAATTCTTATTGCTTGTCCAGGTCCCACACTGCCTTAGAAATCCTTAAGAATTCTTAGTTGCTTGTCCAGTTCATAGGGACACCTCAACATAAGAACAATATCATTAACATAAAGATGAAGAAGAAAGATGATTATTCTAGCTAAAGTGGTGCCAACAGAAATTGCTTCTTCCAAAAAAACCTCTAACTTGTCAACATATATGCCACAAAGGACATGAGATAGAGGATAACCGTGCTTAAATCCTATGTCGCAATTAATTTTTTTCAACCAACCCTCAATGATCCTAAACTTGGCATAACATTCTCCTACAACCTTATCATAACAACTCTCAACTTGAAAGGAATTTTTAGCTCTTCTAATATATTCCCAAGGTTAGTTCTAGGTTTGTTTCGGAAGATTTTCTAAAGTGAATAAAGCAACATAGGAAATTGGTTTTATTATTGCAACACTCCTTCACAACGATCTTATGCATACCAAGGTGACCCAAAGTTGAATTATAGCTCCTAAATCTAGCTTGGACTTTAGCCCTTTTTCCTTGGGTTTTTGGCCATATGTTGATCTTCAAGTGTGTTAAGTATAATGGTTCTATAATTTAGAGCTTGGGTTTCTTTTATCTTTGCTTTGAACAAAAAGAAACAATAAAGCTTTCAGTCCATGATATACGAAATCAAGTGAATATGAGGGATGATGATATGTTCTCCAATTTTTAGAATTTTTCATGGGGGGTTCACTCAGTGAACTTGTTACATAGCACCATCGTTCGTAGGATATTAAAGAATATCCCTAATTTCACTAAATATTGGAAAATGCCTCCTAAAATTGTATTGTTGAACCCCCCTCCCAATACACCTTTCCAATTAAGAAAACCCCTATTTTCACCAAATATTGTAGATATCCATTTTTATCAACCCATTTTTAATACCCCCTTTATATCATATTATCAAGGTGTAACAAACAGGATCCTTAATGCATCTTAGTATAAGCAAGCAAGATGCTAAATAAAGTAGTAGTATAC
Source organism: Larix kaempferi (assembly GCA_027924585.1). Classification (NCBI taxonomy): domain Eukaryota; kingdom Viridiplantae; phylum Streptophyta; class Pinopsida; order Pinales; family Pinaceae; genus Larix; species Larix kaempferi. The sequence goes on along the minus strand of BSBM01001409.1, from coordinate 1,068,972 downwards.
TACTATCAATGATCCCACTGAGATTGCAGGGGCGACTGATCAATTTGTAGCATTGGATAGTGGAAGACCAAATGAAATAGTAATGGGGAAGGTAAAATGAGTAAAGGAAACCCGTCAAGAGATCAATGTAACAAAGAATGTAAAAGACAGATAGTCCAATAGTCAATGCAATGCTTAGAAAAGAGGAGAATTACGGATGTTTCAAACCACAACCTACCAATCTACAAATTTCATATCATGTAAATACAAATATAGCCATAGAGAGCTCATGTTTTCTATAAGCTTAATAAATTAAACTCCATAAAAATACAAAATTGAAACCCTTTCATGGATGGACTTTCCTACCTTCCTATCAAAATAAGCATCATTGATGTTTGAACCCAAATGAACATAGAAAACTTCCTCTTACTTTCCAATAACACCATATGATCCTGTGCATATCTTGGATTTGGGTCATTCACAAGATTCAATGAATTGCCTTCACTTCCTCTACATGTATTCTTGCAATCAAGGGAATTAGCAACATTTAGTTACCTTTTCATCGGTTAATATATCTAATTCATTTTATCTTTACAGGAGAGGAAAAAATATCCATTGTTAAGTTTCAATCATGCAATAGATATAAAGATACACAGATGGTGAAACTTATATGATACCATTTCATGGTAATGATAACACATAAGGTATGTAAACAAGGATTTAGATTTTCACCTATGTTCATGTCAGTTCCAATACAATATTAAGAAGGATTCCTTGCATATAAGAATTGAAATTTCAATTACGAGTGTGCCAAATATAACTCAATATAACAACTATTCTTAACTAGAAATGTGAAAATGTTAAAGAAGAATACAAAAAGTTGAAAGAAATTTTTGTCAAGAAAGATTGATCTATCTTTTCTTGGTTCCGATGATCCAAGAAAGATTGATCTCACTTTTCTTTCTTGTCGTGGAACAAGGTCTGATTGAATCTCAATACCCACCTAAACCCCAACCTAAAAAATGAAGAGTTAGATCCTTTACTATAATGCCTACAAAAAATACAATATAATTGTTCAACTCCAGAACTCTCGATTAGCTACATCTCTTAACTTTGGAGTTGACAAGGAACCAAATGCACACTCAAACATACTGAATAGTTTCATAGGCTACAATGTGAATTATATCTAGAAAAGAAACACACTTTGGAAATTGGCCTCATATAGAACAAAATGTATAATGTTACAAGCTTTACTCACTTTTAACACTAGCAAACTCAACCTCAATTATGGAGAAAGTGTAAAATCTTGCATACATATTCATAAGAAGCGGTAACATTGACCTTTTGGACATCACATCAATAACATTCTACATAAAAGAACAAAATACTATCACCCTGGTTATCTCAATGCCACAAAATTCTAATATTGTAATGCCTGTTATTCCAAGAATCATCCCTCGTATCTAAATAACTTCACCAAGCAACAAAAGGAGTAACTCCACAAAAATAAAACACAGAGCATAGTTAACAGTAATAGTTGCAATATTATCGAAATTTCAAAAATCCAAATACATTGCAGAAGTTGCTCTGAGATCTTTACAAAAACATTCAAGTCTTTGTTGGAATAAGAAATGATTAAAAAATTAATTGACACATAAATCCATAAAGTTTAAACGAATTATAAACATTCACATATATTTTTATTAAGCAAAACGGAAGATATGATAAGTCAAAATCATTGTTAAGTCAAGAGTATTAGTTTATCTTATAGCTATGATGCTATGTATGATATAAATTGTACTCAAAGGAGTCACCTTCTCCATTTCCACTACTAAAAGACTACTAAAAGTTTAAAGAGGGCATTGCCCTGAATTTTGAAAACATGTAGTACGCTTAGTAGCTACATCAACATCTCCCTCCGCTTTTACTAACTTTTAGGTGGCAGCATAGGTAGCAGAGACAATTATAGCTAGTACCACGAATGACCACGGTTCACCCCGCTAAATAAAATCAACGGTCCACATCTTATACCAGCAGTAGTGTCTATCAACGGGGTCCTAAGGTTTAAGTTTCCATAAATGGTGGAGCTTTCCCCCTATAAATTAATATACAGCCAAGGAGCTTTCGTGGGAGGTAAGCAATGGCCAGGGCCCACAAAATGCTAAATACCATACATGATGAAGTTTTATCCCGCAAGATAAGGTCTTTATTGGGGCAGTCTCTGAGAATATGTCTAAGCTCACATTATAAACGTAATTAATCAACAATCAGCTCGTCAACTTCAAGAAAAGGTGCATCTGTCAGTAAGTATGGTCCGTTGTTTCAAAATATCCAACCAAGAAGGCATAGGCACCTTAAATGAGTGCCTCAACATTGGGATTGAACCTACCTGGCATTGCTACTTGGATCGATTAGTCCTTAAGATAGTAAATCTGGTAGGCAGGAAATGGGGTTACCACGTTGGAAACTAAATTGTGAATCTGATAAAGAACCCAACTTCACATCCAAAGTTATGCTTTACTTTAAGAATAATGGAATTTTAAAACGTTTTACACTAGTAATGCAAACAGTGTACACTATGGTACATTAAAGGATGAGCTTATTTGATCAGCACGAACTAAATATCCAGCGAAATAACAAATTTGCACAGAAACTTATACCATAAGTGCCAGTTATTTTTGTTGAAGTAGGAAAAGAGTTCGCTACAGTGTTTTGTGACATACCCTTTAAAGCAGTAGTAAAATGGTCGAGCTGGAACGAAAAAACCTGGACGGGTAGATAGGCTAACCTCTGCAAATCCTGCGTATCAAAACATTCGTTATTCAAGTCAACCCTTAACCGGACTAGCGTAACAGACTGAAGATAAAATGGGTATAAGAAGCATACCGAAAGGAGAAATCCCAAATTGGTTCACGTCGAGTCAACCCAGGAGATGAGTAACCATTTGCATGCAACAGAGTCTCACAGAGAAAGAACCCTCCAGGCTCATTGAAAAAACCCTAGAAAATTCGAAGGAGTGAGTTCGAAAGAGTGAGTTGCATTCCAATCTTTCACCATAGTCGAGATTAAATTAATGTGAGTACGAATTCTAGGAGCTGGATATCTACCATGCCACGTGTAGGCTAGTAGGTCGAGGTTTCCATCAATTCTACTATCCATTTATTGTAGTAGTGTACATATATTAAAAGCTGAGATCCTCCAAGAAATCCAATGAGATCCTCCAAGAAATCCAATGAGTGGCAAAATTTATTTCAAACCACTTTTTTATACTTGTCGAAGGCACCATATATCGAAATCGTTTGATATCCAAAATTTCTTTGACATTAAAAACTATAATCAAATTACAAAAATGAAATTTGTATCTGTATGTTTAACATTAGAATAAAAAATAAAAAATCTTTTCACATTTATGAGCTCATTCGGCTAGCTATATCGTCCAGCTTTGCCTCGGTTCTTCCACGCTTGTTCTGATTTGCAATTAAAACTGCACAATCATAATCTGTCCGGCTCGTTAGAGTTGCAATTATGTTTTACAAACCGGGTTAAAGATCCAAAAGGTTAATACATGGCTGAGATTTAAATGTATACTGTGACGAGATCTACAGGTGGAGTAAATACCTCATATGTACTTTGAGTACATTAAATTCCACCACAGGTGGAGTAAATACCTCATATGTACTTTGAGTAGATTAAATTCCACCAACAAAAGTCTAAAACCTCCTTCGGTAAAAGTGTATAGTGTTTCAATATCCAGATTAGTTCATGATAAAAAAATATTAAATTTAATTAAGTGTTCTATGTGGATCACCCACTAATACTATATTCGTACAACACTTTGTTGCCAAAATGATCAGACGATAGCTAGAGCACGAACAACTATTGTTGCAGCAGCTTAGTTTTTGGCGCACTCACATCCATATGACGAGAAAATGTAAAGGATTAGATTCTGTAATAAGTAAAAAACAATGAATAATGAGTTTGGTTTTAATAACTAAGACTAATTTACTATCATAATAATGATAAAATAATAATCTATAGTTTTTGTTATTGTTTACTTGCTTTATTATTATATTAATTTATAATTTATTATATTAATAAAAAGTTAATAAAGAGAAATTTACTTTATTTATTAGAACTCTAATAAAGGAAACTTAAGCAGCAAATTGAAGTTTAGTTTGATATTTGTGACATTGTGAAAACACAATTTTTTCTTAAACAAGAAAACACATCTATTTAATTATTTAATATATTTAAATTTAAATATTTAAAATTTAATAATAAAAAGAAAATAAGAAAATTGTGATTAGATAACATTGAAACAAATACTTCTTATATATTAAATAATTATAAACATAACAAATGTGATTTAATAATATTGAAATAAATAATGTTTATATATTAAATAAATTTTTATTTAGTTTAATATTTTAAAAAAATAAATACATTTAAATTCAAACCTTATATCAATAAATGAATAAATTGTTAATAATCCAAATATTATTTATTTGAAGTTTTCAAATTAATATTTTTATTTATATTAAAAAAAACAAAATAAAAACAACTATTCTATATTTTATTTAGAAAATATTAATGTATAAATGTATAACTATCTATAATAAATAAAAAAATAAAGAAAACTCCTCAAGGAATTGTTATCATCAAGACAATATTGAATTACAACCTTAGGGATTGGCACATTGAAGCCAATGAGGATTGGAATGACATGTTGTCAAAACTCCTCGGTATACAATCTTTTGAGGGAGGTAAGCCAAATACACACCAGATATGTGAATAGACCTTAGAACCATACATAATGATTAAATATACACAAGTAGGCGAAGAGATGGTGAGGTAACAACTAATGTGCTTGCTAATTTCATGATAGACATGGAAATGTGATTTTGATTTCGATAGTGTAAGGCATACCCTTAATGCCATCAATAGCTTATTGCTCTATTTCATTTTTTGGATAAGAATACATTGTTGTGACTCTAGATGATTTGATGGGGAAATATTTGAAATTTTTTAGCATGATTAATGTGTCACCTATACTTGCCCCTATAAAATGTCAATATTTTTGTTGCAAGATGAAAAATGATGATCAAAAGACAATCAATATCTTGACGAGATCACATATCACTCATATGATAACGTGATGATAACATGAATGTATTTAATGATAACCTTTTGTAGGGTCATCATGGACTAATATAATCCATATATTAAATGGATGCTTTGAAGATATTTCTTGAATTATAGATGATATTTTGGTAATAGTTGCTTATATATTCATGCATGATAGTGATTTTGCCAATGAATCATGATAATATAGTTCACAATTTAGAGAGAACAAGAAACCTATGTTCATGATATTGTATTGTTATGCATATGCTATATGTTGAGATGATTATCATATGTACCTATAAACATACAAGTAATGGCGATGAGTAAATTGTAAAATCAACAATTAACTTGGATTTTGTTCACAAGGTATTCTAGGGTGATTACATGGAAAATCCCTTGTCCCCTAATTTTCCCACTACCTCCCCTCCACCGCTTCTGCACAAAATGTAATAAAATATACCCTAAATATTTGTATTTCCATATAACATAATTAAGCCCCCTTGGCCCCTTAATACAAGGCAATATATTTTCTCATTTTTGTATCATAGTTTATTTCCCAACATGAATGGACGTGTCCTTAGCTTTCCCTTTTACCATTTGCTTAATCCTAAACTCTGCCTTTTAAAAAAAACACTTATTGTTTTGTAAAAAAGTTTGAATGTTGTCTATGTTAAAAAAAAATCTAAGGTACAAATTCGTCTTTCAAGAAAATTGTTTTTTTCTTTAGTTTTAAAGTTAGAATTTGTCTCAAAAAAAATTTAGGATATATCTTAAAGAGGGGTAAAAGCTTTTCTTGATTTCTATTTATGTACTATACTTTTATTTCTCATTTTAATTAGGGGATTACATGACTTTCTTTTATAACAATTTTACACTCCTTTGATATTTTTTGTTTGATAGAAGATACCTCAATAAAAGTAGATGGAGATAAAGAAGATTGTTTTAAAATAATGAAAAAAACATTCATTATTATCTTTATTTAATTAAAAAAATAAATTTATTATATTATTTAAATGCTTTTGATTATTAATTTTGTTTTAAAACTTTTATGCATCAACTTAAAATAATTTATTATTATGTAAGATTTTAAGATTCCCATGTTTACTTTGTTAGTAAAGGTGAATGAATTCATGCACTGAATACGAGTAAACACATCAGTCCACGTCTTAAGATAAATTAATACATGTAAATATTTATGCATGATTCAGGCCTTTTGTATGCATGAAATAGCATTAATTATGCATACCCACATTTTTAATGCACCAAACACAGTTTTCCTCTCTATTTATACGCACATTGCATTTGAGGTTTAGTCAAGTTGTGAGGGTTTTTCTTCACTAGTCCAGGTTTGATTTTTAGAGTCATTATGCTTTTGACATCTAAAATTGAAGCTCCTCAAAGTAACATGTCCCTGGAGTGATCATCCATTGAGTCTTGAAGCCCATCTCAACTGTAACAAATTCTGGAATAATTATACTCCAAACTTTTCCTCCTTTTCTTGATATCCAGGAAAAAGATGAATTGTTCTGTGAAGAATAATGGAGGATCAGGACCCCTCTTCCTGAGGTCATTAAATCATATTTCTCGAGTATGCATATCCATAGAGGACTCTGTCAAGTTTTACGAAGACATCCTCGGTTTTGTTAGCATTAAAAGACCTGGTTCCTTCGACTTTGCTGGAGCCTGGTAACTGTAATATATTCTAGTATTCTCCTTTCTTTTTTTCAAAACTTTTTTACGATCATTTCTATGTACTAATTCAGTCTCCGGCTGCTTGTGATTCATACAAATATTAACGTTGCAGGTTGTTTAATTACGGAATAGGAATCCATTTGCTGCAATCTCCAGACCAAGAAAATCTACCTGAGAATACCGAAATCAATCCCAGAGATCATCACATTTCATTTCAAGTATATTATTAATTGGTGCATGCAGATAGATATAATTAACAGAAAGTTGAGGTAGAATCTAGATAGATATATTACAGCGATTTCAGTTGAGTTAATGTAGATGAATATATGTTGTTTGGAATTGCAGTGCGAAGATGTGGAGGTTGTGGAGAGAAAGTTGAAGGAACTGAAGATAAAATATGTAAAACAAATCGTGGAAGATGGGGGAATAATGGTGGATCAGCTATTCATCCATGATCCCGATGGCTTTATGATTGAAGTCTGCAACTGCGAGAATCTTCCAGTGGAGCCCATCAATACTGTGGGGTATGCTTCCTGTCGATTGCCCCTGGCCATTGATAACAAGAGGGAGGTTATTCACACCAAAATTCAATCTACAATGGCGGACCAGATGAAAGATGTGGCTGCGAGCCCACTACAAATCAAGGAGTATGCTGTGTAATGTTTAACTTTTATTGAATGGAGCTCACATCAAGAATATTGAATGGAGAAAACCTAAAAACTCTATTGTTATTGTTAACCATTCATTGTGTTCTAATGTATTAAATTATAAAATCGTCTATTGACTTGTGTCGAATTAAAATGGTCATTCCTTACTTATGTTGGATTGAAATGTTTTCCTTGGTTAGATAGGACACTAGAGAGGTTTTATTGGCTTTAAATCTAAACATATATATCACCTTATTAATCTAAATCATAAAAACAAATTTCTTAATCATGAATTTATAATGAATTGTAATTATATGGTCATTCTCAAAATCCAAACCTATCATGAGTTTATAATGAATTGTAATTGTATGGTTATTCTCAAAATCCAAACCTATGCATATAAAGCACCTAGATCCCACTCTAAACATATGACTCACTCTCTCAAACAACCTCCTTCTAAGGTTTTCACAATCAATAATTTCATAACTAAATGATTGTAGACAATACATTCACTCTATTGAAAAATGACCAAACCCAAAGTTACATAAGTTACTCTAGTTTTTAGAGGGTTACTATGTCTTTTCAATGATAACCATAATACATCAAAGATAATTAACATTAATACATTACATAAAAGGTCTTTAGTGGGAGGAACATGTTTAGAGTGTGAGGAGATGGTGAGCGCCGAGGGTTTGGAGGTCTGTGCAGGGCAGTGGACGGCACCCGGCAGACGGATGCAGGACGTCAGCGGGATCGTACAGACGCACGCAAACCCCGATGGGGTTCTCCCTTGGTAAAACCGTTTTTGGTTTTTACTCCAGCGGATTATTTTTTACTGGCCCTCTCTCACAGTGTTGGTTACTGTTCCGTTTTGTGTTCCGTTGGGGGTTACTATGGATGATGTAGACTACAGCAGTGATGACCTACGGCACCATGATATCTGGAGGTCGCCACCTGGCGCTTTCCGGCATCAGGAGGAGCTTGGCGGATTAGGGTTTGATGGCTTTACTGGAAACCGGCCTCCTGATGGACCTTTGTCACCCCCGGTTACTGCCTGCCAAACCTTTCCTCCCTGCTCGCCGTTCTGGGAGGGGTCAAATGCCCGCCTATCCTCTGGGACTCACGCCGTGAATATCTGGGGAGTCAGGGGTTTCTGCGCCTCTCCATCTCCGGAGCCGTTGTGTGCAGATTTGGGCGACCTGCCTGATTTTATCACCTCCGCGGATAACGATAATCTTCTCTCTACTGGACTGGACCGACAAACTGAGGTGGAGGGTTTTGAGGAGCGGCGGACTGAACCACCCATTCAACCCTGCGGTTTTGTCGCGGCAAACTTGGATTTCGTTGAACAAAGAGGGTTCTCTAGTCCTTCTGAGGACTCTGATCAACGTGTCCACGGCCAAGCTGCGGGTTCAGCTGGGTTTGCAACTAAGGAACCCTTTGTGAAAAGTCGTCGAAAATGGATTAAGAACTCCGGGAAGGCACCTAACTACGCGCTGGGGGAGGACATTGGCATGCACCAGATTGTAGGGATGGTTAAGTCTGTTTTGGTAGGCAGGGTTTACGGGAAATCTGTCAGCCTCAAGACGGTGCTCTCGTGGGCCAAGGGGGCATGGCTGGGACATTGTGGTTATGTGCCCCGTATCGTTGGGCTCTCTGGCGGGTGGTATGCTTTTCATTTCTCCTCGGATGCTCATGCACACTGGGCTTTAAGTCTCAATTGGTCTATCTTTAAAGTCCCTCTTCTGTTAAAGCCGTGGAACCCCCTCTTCGATGCCAGCCGGGAAAGATTGGATGTAATCCCCCTCTGGGTACGTCTCCCAGGACTTCCCCTTCATTACTGGTCCGAGGAACACTTCCGAAGGATAGGGAACAACCTGGGCACCTATCTGGATGCGGACTTCTCTTTTGTGGCATCGGCAATGCAGAAAGTTGCTCGCATTCTGGTAAGCATCAATGTAAGAGATGGTCTTTTTGACACTATGGATCTGACATGGGGGCCCTATACTTTTGTCCAGACACTCGACTATGAGAATGTGCCTTTCAGGTGTAGGCGGTGCCATGAATATGGTCACCCGGCCGTTGAGTGTTCTGTTCCTGTTCGGATGCGGTTTGGTAATACCCACAAGCGCAGGGTGGTGGCCAAGGTAGTTGGCATGGATTCGGCGGAGGATTCTGACGGACAGCAGGGTTTTGTTACTCCTACGACGGAAACACCATTGGCTAGCCAGCCGGACGGTGAAGTCCCCACTGGTGGTGAGGTGGTTGCCGAAGACGCTGAGGAGGATGGCTCGGTCCCGGTTGCTGGCATCACGGTTGCTGCTGATGAACCTCACACTCCACTCTCTCGAGACTCGGCACGGGAGGGTTCTTTGGTTCCGTTTCTGCGCACACCAGACTCGGCTGCAGGTGCTCCTTCTGTTTCTCTTTTCAACCCTTCCTTCTGTCTTATTTTTAACAACTTTTCATTTCCTGGTCGAGATTGGGTGGATGGTTTTAAAAATTTGCACATTTCCCCTCAAATGCTGCCCTCCTTTACTCCCCCACCTGTTACTACAACTCCTATCCTCGAAGAGGAGCATCCACTCCTTGAATGCCCTCCGGATTCCAGCCCTTCCGCCATTTCAGAGCCGGTTTTACTCTCTCCCGAACATACCTCTCCCCCTGGCTCCTCAAAATCTGGATATTGGTTGCGTTCCCTGACCTGTCCTCCTGCGGGGGGATTAGGGAAGGTTAATCCAAAGCCCCGCTTATCACGAGGCAGAAAATCTTTCATATCCCTTGCCAAGACCCGAGCTTGCTCGGACCTTAAGAATGGTAAACAACTGTCTATCGAAAGGGCACTTAGAGCGGTGGATGCCCATCCGGATGGGTTGAAATGAAGGTCATGTCCCTCAACTGCCGAGGTCTTGCTGGTCCCTCCAAAAGACCAGTACTTCGTAGGATGCTGCAACTGGAACATCCTGATATTTTGTTACTACAAGAAACTATGTGCTCTGGAATTGATGCTGTCAACCGTCTGAAGGTTTGGTTCCCTGGTTGGGGATTTGAAGGGTTGGACGCCAGGGGACGCTCTGGTGGTCTGGCTATTGGATGGAATGAAGCTAAGGTGTGTGTCACCTCCCTTTGGGGGATGCAATCTGTGTTAGGCATGACCTGTAAATCCTTGGATTTTGATGATCACTTCACTATTGTAAACGTTTACGGCCCTTACTGTGACCGTGAACCTTTTTGGAATGCTCTGTTGAATAAAGACCTGCTTAAAGGAAATACCACAATTCTTGGTGGGGATCTTAACTTTTCACTGGGGCATGCTGAGATATGGGGACCACATGCTCAAGTGGATCCTCTCACAAACTTTTTTATCCGTAAGCTCTCTGATGGAAACTGGATTGATGTAGAGCCGGTTTCACTAAAACCCTCCTGGCGTAATATGAGGGCTGGCTTGGATAGAGTGGCCAAAAGGCTGGATCGTTTTCTTATCTCAGAACATATTGCGGAGACTTTTTTCTATGTGAGGCAATGGATTGGAGCCGGGGGTTGCTCTGATCATGATCCGATTTTTCTTGAACTTAAAGCTGGGCCTAACAAGCCGCCCGCTCCCATAAAATTCAACAAGTTGTGGCTGGAGGATCCCACCTTCTTTGATTTGATCCAGATGCACTGGATTCCATACCACCAGGGATCAAATCTTACTGCTGCCTTTCATTTTGCGGAGAACATCAAACTCCTTAAGGAACCTATCAAATCTTGGGCAGCTGCTAAGCGGAAAAGGGAGGACAAAGAGCTAAAAGACATTGAAGATGCCATTTCCAACATTTCGGGGGGACCTGGAGAAGGGTTTGCCTCTCTAGCTACTAAGGAACATCTTGTTTCTCTTATGGACAAGCGGAATAGGATACTCTTACACAATGAAGAGGTTTGGAGGCTTAAGAGCAGGGCTATCTGGCTAGAGAGCGGTGACGAAAACTCTAAGTTTTTTCATGCCTATGCTAAGGGTCGAAGATCTGTTAATACCATCTGGAGCCTGAATGATGCGGATGGAAATTCTCAGGCCACCTTCGAAGGACTGGCTGGGATTGGGGTAAACCATTTTCAGGACCTATTCAAAGCAAATAACAGGGCTAACATTGAAGAGGTGATCAGAGTAGCTCAGCTATTCCCCCCGTTTTGCTGAGGAGGAGGACAACAGGAGGCTAATGGACAACATTACTATGGATGAATTGAAGAAGGTTCTCAGCAGTTTTCAGAAGGACAAAAGCCCGGGGCCGGATGGATGGACGATCGAATTCTTTATAGCCCTACTTGACATTATAGGAGACGATTTATTACTGCTGATTGAAGACTCCAGGAGGGAAGGCAGAATTCCGGCCAGTATAAACTCTACTTTCATTGCTCTTATTCCCAAAGGGGACTCTCCTTCCTCGCTCAATGATTTTCGACCCATCTCACTGTGCAACTGTGTGTATAAAATTGTAACAAAGGTGATCGCCAGCCGACTTAAACCATTACTCTCCACACACATCTCTGAGGAGCAGTTCGGGTTCCTCGAAGGACGCCAGATACACGAAGCCATTGGACTTGCGCAGGAAGGTCTTCACAGTATCAAATCTAGTAAGCAGAAAGGTGCAGTCCTCAAAATTGATCTTTCTAAAGCTTTCGATAAGGTCAGTTGGCTGTACATACGTCTCATGCTTACACATTTGGGGTTTGAGATTGGTTTCATACGATGGATCATGAGCTGCTTAACCACTGTCTCTTTTTCAATTCTTATGAATGGAGCAGCGACTCCTTTCTTCCACTCTGGGCGTGGGCTACGTCAGGGTTGCCCCCTTTCCCCTCTGTTATTCTTATTAGTTGCTGAAAGCCTGAGTAGGGCCATAAAGGAAGCTAAGCGCACCGGAGATATTGCAGGTATCCTTGTTGCTCCGGGCACTGCACTCACTCATCTACTCTTTGTGGACGATATACTGATTTTTTGCTCTGGCTCTCGACGGGAGGCAACCAAATACAAGGAAATCCTTGACCTCTTCTCCATTGCTACGGGTATGGAGATCAATTTTGCTAAATCTACTATTACGGCTTCTCTACTGGATGAGGAGGAACTGCACTCCCTCACTGACCTGTTCCCCTTTCAGCTCCTTAACCTCTCTGAGGGGCTTCGATACCTGGGATTTCATCTAAAGCCTAACAAATACCTAAAACACGACTGGGTTTGGCTATTGGAGAAGTTGGAAAAGAGACTCAAGAGCTGGAGCTTCAGATGGCTCTCTCGTGCAGGCAGATTAATCTTGGTGAAATCGGTTCTGGAAGCCATTCCAGTTTACTGGATGTCCCTGGCATGGATACCTAAGGGGACGCTGGAAGCTGCACGCAAAATATGTTTCCGTTTCTTGTGGAATGGTAAGGAAGATGCACATGTTACGCCTTGGGTGAAATGGGAACGTATTGCCACTCCCAAAGCCTTAGGAGGCTGGGGATTAAAAAACATTTTCTTCTTCTCTCAGGCTCTGGCTGCCAAATGTGGTTGGAGGTTAATCACATCTGGGGGGTACTGGGCACGTATTATGACTCTCAAATATATTGCACCGGACTCTGTGGAGGACTGGATTAGATCTCCGAACAAGTTTCATAAAGGAGGGTCTGTTATTTGGAAAGCTCTTGTCTCCTCATTCCACGTAATTGAACAGCACCTTGTTTGGGATGTTGGAAACGGACGTAGGTTGAGGGTTGGCAGAGATCCTTGGATCGGTTGTGTAGCTCAACATATCCTTTCTGACGGTCTGTTACAGGAATTACAACATCGGCATATTACGGTTCTACACCACTTGGCGGATGGGGAAAATCTCTGGATGGGAAGACCTGTATGGAGGCGAGCTGATACTCTTGGACTTGAACCGGAATGGGAAGAGGAACTCAGAACATACCTTCAAGCTCTCAGCAGGGACCATATATTTCTCAATGATGAGGATGACACCTTGGTATGGGATGGGGATCCTACTGGCTCCTACACACCGAAGTATGGGTATCATTGGATCTGCGCAAACTTTTGGAACAGGGAACAGGTATGGTGGTGGAAAACTATTTGGAGACTGCAGAGCCCTTTAAAAGCGCGCCTTTTCTTGTGGTGCGTCCTAGCTAATCGCATTCCAACCTGGGACTTCCTGCAAAAACGAAACCTACAGGGACCCAGCAGGTGCTACCTATGTTCACTTGACGAGGAATCTGTCTTACACCTTTTTCTACACTGTAGCTTCATTAAGGAGGTCTGGCAAGTTGTGTCTCGGATACTAAAAGTAAATTTCAGATGGGATGGGCACTCTCTGGTCGAAGCCTGGCGAAATTGGACTGAGAACTCGGTGTACGCCCCTTTCAAAGGTCTCCCCTCCATTGTCATTTGGGGCACCTGGTTATCCCGTAACAAATGCCTTTTCTCGAACATAGTTGGTTTACCAGCTTTGGTGGCCACTAACAGTTGTGGCATCCATCTTGCTCTTCATCGGTACAAATTGGTCTCCACTTCAAGGCACATCCAACCCTTGAACCTTGATACTTCTCTGCCTTGGGGTTTCTTCGATGGGGCATGCCAAAACAACACCTGTGGGGGAGGGGCGCTACTGTTTTTATCTACCACACACTATTATGTGATGTCTTTTGGTTTTGGGAGAGGCACCAACAATTGGGCTGAGATTCTCAGCCTTAAGCTCTTACTCTCCTTTGCTTTGGAACATAGGCTCCAAAATATAAACGTTTATGGGGATTCAATGAATGTGATAAACTGGGTTAATGGACTATTTCAGTGCAACAATCGGAAAATTGCTGGGGTTTTGGAACACATACAGCAGGTCACTCACTCCTTTGCTACTTTTACCTGCAGGCATACTTATCGGGAAAATAACACAGAGGCGGACAAAGCCTCGAAGGAAGGCTTAGCACTTGCTCCCGGGCTCTGGAAAATATCGAAATTTTTGGATGGGATCAGCAGAGATCTTTATCACAGGCCGTTCATTGAATGACTCACTCTTGGCTGATATGTTTTTTGAGAGCTCCCTTTGTTATTTATCACAGATGTAAATATAATTTTGAACATTACTGTACCTAAAAGACCCACACAGTCTGCATCTTTTATGAAACTTATACTGCCATATTATCGTTTATTTTAAATATGCTGTAATGGATGTTATTGCTCACGTGGTGAGAACATCAAAATTTTGCTCAGTCACAGTCCCACTGGTTCACAAAGACCACATCCACTCTTTATGAGTGAAGACTCTATATGTAATTTCGTACTCTTAAGGATGAAATGAAATTACGCTTTTTTTTCGAGGAAAAAAAAAAAAGGTCTTTAGTGACCAACACCAAGCTAAAATCTTCCTCAAAATCACCTCTCAAAGATACCACCAAAATGCACTTCTAGTGGGTATGCATCACTTCAAACTTTTATTGGCCATGATGCAATATTCTTGCATAAAATGTACAAAACACTCATATAACCATAAGATAATAGAATGTGTAGGGGATTTCAAATATACCACAATTTTACTAAATTAAATTTGCACATACATAACTCAACTACCATAAATGAATTCCATATGACCTTTAAATATTCCAATTCTTTCACTAATGAACACCACAACATAAAAACTTTGTCGTTGATACAATGAGAGTTAACAATGCCAAAAACAGAGAAGCACTCCAAGCACATCAAGTTCTCCAAACAATATCTTTATCATGCTTTATAATCTACTCTCCTCCCATTATTGCTCTCTATCTCAATTTGTTCAACTAACATTCTCCCACCTACTTGCTACATGAATTTATTTATTTCTAAACCTTCACCCTACAAGGACACATTTATAAAGTTTCACATAGCCCAAAGGTAAGTGAAACACAACCCACAAATGGGAGGAGTTCTCTTCCACAACATGCCACACTAAAATGGCGTACTTTCCCTATAAAAATCATAATGTATGTTTCTCTTCACCTTGTCATTGAACCCCTTGAACTCTTCATGTGGATATCAAGTTGTACTACCCACCATGGGAAGTCAATAAAACATGAGTGTATGCCTGTGTATAATAGAAACCTTAGATTGCATGCATGTGATCATACTGAATAACAAAATCAACCATAGCAATGCGCACACAACATGAGTTTATCTTGGAAAACCCTAACAAGAATTCAATCTCTTCCCTCCTTTTTTGTAATTCTTCATGCTTCTTTTAATTGTGTTGAAGAATGTAACTTTGGAAGATATTCTTATTGTACTTTTATTGTAATTCCTTTGGGAAATATTTATGTTGTATTTTCTCTTGGAAGAGTCTTGAAAGAATAATGTAAACCCTACTAGTTGAGTTGGCCTAGAAGAATCTAGAAAAAGAATTTATATTGTATCCTAGTCAAGTCGACTCAATTAGGGAAGGACAAGTCAGCCCAGTTAGGTAAAAAGGTCACTTTGTGATTAGTATAAATAAGGGAGGTTCCTAGCTCATTTGTATATCACTCACTCAAGCTAGTTTGCATTAGTAGAGAGAGAAAGACAAGTTCGCTTGGGAGAAAGAGTAGCTGCATTGAAGACATCTTATTCTTGGGTTATTGTACGAGATTGACATTGTACTTGCTGACAAATCTATACTTAAGAAGTTTTGTTGGGTTTTCTTCCCCAAGAGGGTTTCCCGGGATAAATTGGTGTGTACTCTTTTTTATGTTGTGCTTGTCTATCTTTCAATGATCCTATTCTTTATTATATGAAAATTCTAACATGGTTTCAGAGCTAGCCTGAAACAAGGCTTTGTGCAGTAGAAACTATCGGAAGTGAAAACTAGGGTTTCTTGTTTCGAAGTGTTTTCACCATAGATTGGCATGAAAAGGAGGACAAAGTAGCTCTCCCTAGGAGGGCACATTTTTCCATGCAGGAAGTTTCTAGATACGATAATTTTGAATTTTGATCCTGTCACTACTACTTGGGAAAACTAGGGCATCATATTTTTCATACTTATGTCCATAGATTTGACTGAAGGAGGGATTTTCACAACTTGCGTTAGGGAGGCACATCTTTCTCTCCATTCATAATTGCAAGATTCCAAAGTTGAAAATTTAGGGTTTCTCTAACAAACCCTAGGTCAACCAAGGAGCAAATTTCAGAAGGAATCAAAGCAAGCACTTGGTTGGAGTGTCTCCATTGGTAAGTACTATTACCTTTATTTCCATTTGAGGTTCTCATTTTATCAAGATGACAAACAATACCAAGCTTGAGGATAAGCTTGAAGGAGCTGATAACTTCTGAGCCTGGAAGTATAGAGTACTACTCATTCTAGAAGAGAATGATATGGACAACTATGTTAAGGAGGAATTTGTGGAGCCAGAGGGAGATGAAGACAAGGCTAAACACAAGAAGAATTTGACTAGGTCCAAGAGGATCATTGTTGGCTCCATCAAGGATCACTTGATCCCCCATATCTCATCATTGAAGAATCCCAAGGAGATGTTTGATGCATTGAAGAGACTATATGAAGGAAATAACATTAATAGGAAGATTACCTTTAGAACTCAACTCAAGGGTGTGAAGATGCAGAACTCAGAAAGTATCCAGTCCTATTTCAAAAGGGTCTCCCAAATCAAACAAAAATTAGAAGCTATTGGAGACCATGTTGAAGAAGCAGAATTGGTGATGACTACATTGAATGGTCTCCCAAGATCAAGGGAATCATTAATCCAAAGGATTTTTTCTAGAAGGAAGCTCACCAAATTCAGTAGGATGCGAGGAGATTGTACTCAAGAGGAAGCTAGAATTGAAGTCAAAGAAGAGAAGATAGGTGAGGATGATAATCAAGCCTTAGCAACTCATGCAAAGAAGAGAAAGAAAGAAGATCACTCTCACAAGAAGCCTAGAAGATTCCAAAATAATCATAGACCTCCTAAGGATTATTCAAATTACACATGTTACACTTGTGATGAAAAAGGACACCTTGCAATAGATTTCCCCAAGAACAAGGGCAACAACAAGAAAGGAAAGAAGAAGAGGATTCATGCTCATGCTGCAGAAGATGATGAACCAATAAAAAAGAGAGCAAGGAAAGACTCCTCAAGTGATGAAGAATATGTCCTAATTTCATCCCTCATAGTTATTTTTACCTCGATGGATGCAATGATTGGATTGTTGATAGTGGTGCTTCAAAGCACATGACAGGGTTCAAGAACTCTCTCACCAACTTGACAAAAAAGGACTCACCTTAAAAGGTGAGACTTGGAGACAATTACCAATATCC
The DNA here is from genome assembly GCA_027924585.1 of Larix kaempferi. Taxonomy (NCBI): domain Eukaryota; kingdom Viridiplantae; phylum Streptophyta; class Pinopsida; order Pinales; family Pinaceae; genus Larix; species Larix kaempferi. The sequence goes on along the minus strand of BSBM01001409.1, from coordinate 1,051,262 downwards.
AATAAAAGGGGTAGGAGAAGCATCCTACAATATAGACTCAAGAAAGGCCATCAACATTAAATATGTTCTCTTTGTTCCAGGACTAAAGAAGTATCTACTTTCCATATCAACCTTAGATGTGAAAGAATTCCAAGTTGCATTTGTTGATGGCCAAGTACTGATGTGGCCAAAAGGTAAAACTTTTGATGTTGCAGTAGTAATTGGAGAACAAGAAGGAGGCTTGTACAAGTTGAAAGGACAACCAGAACAACTATTGGCTCATGACACTTTGGAACCAAGTGAACTATGGAACATAAGTCTTGCACCTATACACTAGAATGCTTTATAGATTGTAATCAAAATGGTGACTGGTATACCCTAGATTTGGCCAAAACGTGAAGGCATATGCAAAGGATGTGCAGAAAGGAAGAATGTGAAGAATCCATTTCCTAGTAGTGATAGAAAAGCGAAGGAGATCTTGGAGATAGTACACTCAGATGTATGCGGACCCATGTTATCCAACTCACTAAGCGACTATGCATATTATGTTTCCTTTATTGATGATTATTCTCGCAAAACTTGGATTTACTTCTTGAAATATAAAGATGAAGTATTTAACATATTCAAAGAATTCAAAGCCCTTGTAAAAAACCACACCGAAAAAAAAAGATAAAGACTTTAAGATCATATAATGATGGTGAATTTACTTGAGAAAGTTTCAAAACCTTACGTAAAGAATCATGGATTAAGAGGGAGATGAGCACTCCCTACAATCCACAACAAAATGGTGTTGCAGAAAGAAAGAATAGGATGATAATGGAAGTAGTAAAGGCCATGATCCATGATCAATATCTTCTTAGGCACTTATGGGCCGAAGGAGCAAGAACAACAGTCTATGTGCAGAATAGAACACCACATCATGTTCTTGAGAACAAGACACCAGAAGAAATGTTTACATGAGAGAAACCAGAAGTCATCCATCTCAGAATATTTGGTTGTCCAATATACATACATGTTCCCAAGGATAAGAGAACCAAATTGGATCCTTCAGGAAAGAAATATATCTTTGTCGGATACAATGATACATCAAAGGCTTATAGATTTTATATACCAGGCTTCAAGAAGATTGAGACTAGAAGAGATGTTACCTTCAATGAAGATACAAATTTTAGCAGATCAAGGAAGATTCACTATGATGAAATACATGAAGAAGATCCTGAAGCTCCTAGAGTTAGAGACATCGTTATGGAAGAGATGATTCCAGAAGAATTTGAAGACCATGATATGGGAGAGCCATAGAGACCTGTAGATCCACCCCGAGAGGTGAACACACACAAGATAAGACCAGCTTGGGAACGAGAAGTCATTCAAGATGCAGAGAAGTATGGTGCTCCAGATGGAACTTCCATAGAAAGTAAGAGACCTCGACCATATTCCATCTATGTAGCCTTACTATGTGATATCATTGATGTAGAACCTTCAATTTATAAGGAAGTAGTCGAGAATAAAGTATGGAAGGATGCTATGATCGAGGAGTATCAGTCGATCATGAAGAATGATTTCTGGGATGTGGTTCCAAGACCAGAAGGGAAGTTAGTAGTGTATTCCAAATGGATCTACAAAATAAAGCATGCAGCAGACGAAAGTGTTGAGAAATACAAGGCAATATTTGTGTCTCATGGATTCTCCCAGAAAGAAGGCATAGACTATGAAGAGAAGTTTTCTCCCGTGGCTAGATACACTTCGATCAAATCTATACTTTCTATAGTCATAGTGATGAAATGGAAGGTACACCAGATGGATGTGAAGACTTCCTTCCTGGACGGTTTAGTAGAGGAGGAAGTGTATGTGGAGAAACCACTAGGATTTGAGACACATGACAGACATACACATGTGTGCAAATTGAAGAAGGCCTTGTACGGTTTGAAACTGGCACCCAGGACGTGGTACAACAGGATTGATGGATTTATGATGAGCTTGGGCTTTACTAAGAGCAAAGAAGATTCCAACCTTTACTTCAAGGTTAAAGATGGAAAACCAGTGATACTACTTTTGTATGTAGATGACATGTTCCTGACAGGTGACGAGAAACTCATTCATAACAAAGAGGAAACTTGTCGCAGAATTCAAGCGCTACTTCTTAGGTCTTGAGGTGTGGCAGAATCCAGAAGAGATTTTCCTTAGCCAAGGAAAATATGCAGTAGAGATCCTGAAGAGATTTGGGATGATGAATTGTAAGGCCATGGCAACACCAATGGTGTTAGGACTGGAATTGTACCTAGTCCCTATTTGATTTTTTCTTAATTTTTCATTTCTTACTATTTTTATTTTGGTTTATTTTAAGTTGAATGGTTTTGATTTTCTTTCCATTTTCTATGTTATAAGCATTACTTTATTTTATTTTATTCAACATTTATCTTAGGTTGTACATAGTGGCTTATTAAGTGTTTCATTTCTTTAAAAGGTCTTCAAAATACTTATTAATATTTTCCCTAACTCCTATGTTGAAAATTTAACCTCTATGTTGAGCTTGTTTGCAAAATTTTCATATGGAGACATTCCCACAGCATAGTAACTAAACTGCATACATTAAGGCGTTGTTGGAATCCGAAATAATGGAGGATCGTGGTTGATTCATGACAAGTGTTGCCACATTACATTCTATGATGTTCGAAGACCTCCAGACAGTTGTTCCATATATCATAACATTTGTCAAAGGCCATGATGATTCATCGTAAAAAGAACTGAGGATAGGGCTAACAATGAATTCTTAATTTTGAAGCCACGTATCCTGAGATATGTCAATATTTCCGATTCTGTTTCGTTCCAAGAAGCCAGTCGGTGAATAATTGCAGAAGTTATGGGTAAGAGTGGTAAGTTGAGTCGTTTTGAGCCAACAGACACTAGTTGGGCCACGAATTTTCCTGAATGTGCAGTGTTATTTAAGGAAGTTGGGTGGTTTGATTTCTTTGAGAGAATTACAGGTTTTAACGTTGATGTTACTCATGCCTTCGCTCAAAATCTTACCAATGTCACTGTAAGCTTCAATACTTTGAAGTTTGAACTAACATAGAGTTTAATTGCAAAAGCTACTGGTGCACCCATGGAGGGGGAATCATGGTTTAAGAAAACCCATTTTGATTTTGACCCAAGCATGTTTTTGCTACCAGGTTGTCAATCCCTTAACTGGAGCAAAGGGGTTCATTTAAACAATTTCAAGCCAGAATGGAAGGAGGTTATAAGAATTGTGCAGAGCTACCTCACCTGTGAGGGAAGGTTTGCATCAGTTTTTAAATACCACATTAGGTTTCTGCTTCATCTAAACCCGCAATCCAAGATGAATTTGCCATTTTTCTGCTCATAAGTCTTCAGAAGATGTCAGCTAGGGTTAAGGGTCACGCTGATCACACGAGCCACTCGATGTTTCATCATGGCTTGATCAAATTGATTGTTTTGGTAGTCTTGCATAAAGAGAATCGAAGTTGGGACCATTTTTTGTTTGTAACCGAGCAAGGCGAGCATGGAAAGAAACCTCTTCCCAATAAACAATCTAGTTTTGTTAAAAAAAACAGAAGGGATGCAGTTGAAGACATAGTACAAGATAATTTGCAAAAGGATAATTTACAGGAATATTTTATAAACCTTGATGGTGAAAAGCAAGAAAACATGACTAGATATGAGCATGAATGCATTCTTGAAGATAATATAATGGAAAATATAGCTGGTTCAAATCAGGAAGAAGCTGTAAGTTCAGTAGAGGTAAAGCAGAGTTATGTTTATAAAGAAGAGAGCTCAGCCCTAATTTCTCCTGCTGTCAATACCAAGGAGAAGATCTTCCATATTCTAGATATTAGTGACGATGTGAAATCACTGGAAAAGCTCGAAAAACCTAAATGGAGACCTAATACTAGAGCCACAAATAAACTTGGACAGAATATGAGGAGGATTTTAAATCATAAGCTAGAGAAGGAGAAGGTCACCATCATTCAGGATTCTTCAAGTGAAGAATATGGAGATAATAACGAAGAGTCAGAGTCAAAGAAAATTCAGACACACAGGGAAGGATATTCATGAAATGATACCTGAACCAATTAAAGAATGTGATGGGGTTGTAGAACAGGAAATTATTCCAAGTCTTGAATGGGGAATGACTTCAATGGCTTCATTTTCAAATGCAGCAGCGAAGAATAGGCATGAAGAAGACTTAATTTTCAAAAAATTGGATCTTCCATTGCTATCAAATCAGAATTCAGCATTGCATGGAGAAGTTTAGATGGACTTAGAGATAGAAAATCTAGAGAAGACAGTACAACAACATAAGACACAAGTAAAGTTCCTGAATGAATCAAATGAAAGACTCATGAATACAAATAAAAGACTAAGATAAGACCTAGAAGATGTAAATGCCCATTATCAAAAGTTGATTGTAGTAGCAAATGAAGCTTTAAGAAGAAAAGGACATGCAGAGACACAAGCTGAAGAATTAACTAAGCAGATCCAGGATTAGAACAAACAAAATCAAATGTTATCAAATAAGGTTCAAAGCATGGAGACAGAGCAGGCTCGACATGAAAATAAATCTCATGCGTTGGAGGGAATAGCTATGTTAGCAGAAGCTGTGAAGCAACTATAAATGCCACCTAATTGCACAACTGTCGAAGTATTGTTATATTTCATCTTGTTTCTAGTTGTTGGAAGTTACTTTTGGTTAACTAGTCCTTAGTTATTCGAAGTTTAGTCCATGTAACTGCTAGGTGTAACTGATTAAAGAGTTCGAGGCCTAAAGATGTGAAGGACCTGCAATAATTAATTAATGCAAATACACGAGATATCAGAAATAATAGAACTCAGAATCACTTTTATATTGATCACGGGCCACTTTAAGGGGGCAACCTCCTTTGAGCAAGCTCAATACAATTAACTTCATGGTGCCTTCAATTACCTCAACACACACTTATATACTAAGTCTACGCCCAATACTATGGGTCAAAATCATGGGACATATAATACTACGGGATGACTTACAAAGCATATGCATCCAATACTATGGGTCAATACTATGGGCTAATATAAACTATGGATCAACAAATACTACGGGACGACTTATAAAGCATATGCGTCCAACAACAATATACTAACATAGTAAAGAGAAGGGTTGACATGGGTTCCTAACATCCCCTCTCCCTTAGAAAAAAGCTTTGTCCTCAAAGCTTTGGTTGGAGAAATTGCTACAGAATCTAAAGGATTGGTTCCCCGGTAGCATCCTCGGGTTGCATTTCGGGCCACTGACGCCTTTGGAGTGTCAGGGAGGATTGCTTGGAAGGATATAGATGAAGAAGAACCCTATCAGCTGCATGGAAAATGCACTCAGAACTTTGCTGATCGGCTTGTTGTTTCAAGCGAATTCTGGCCATGTGAAGATTGTCCTGCAGAATGAGAAGAATCTGATCACGGTTGCGAAGAACCGAGTCAATTTCCTGAACTGGGGAGCTGCTAAGGGTGTATGGAAGAAGAACTGGTGGTGTCTGTCCATAGACTGCTTCATATGGTGTCCTTTGAGATGTGGTATTGTACCACCAGAGCGCTGCTAGGAAATCCATAGAAATAGTTGGCCAAATCTGTGTAGGGATGGGCAAGGGTTTGAGCAATTCCGAAAGGAGTGTCGTTTCACCCTTGCTGACTTGGAAAGTATCACAGTCAGCCACCATCTATTGAATTGTCATTTTTAGTCCCTGCCAAAAGAAGTTACATTGTTCCCGGTCATACATTTTGAAGAACCTAGAGTGACCTGCTGATAAAGAAGCATGGAGTTCATAGAAGAGATAGCCCTGTTGAACATATTGCAACCAATTTGGAACAAGGAGAGAAAGAGCTGTAAGAGAAACTGGGTCATCAATTGTGCGAGAAGGAGCATCTGCCACCATATTATCCTTACCCTTCTTGTAAGTGATCGCATAGGGATAACCCATGAGTTGGATAACCCATCTCAGGTGTGTTGGGTAGGAGACCCATTGTTCCAGAAAATTTTCCAGACTCTGGAGATCAATCTTGATGTAGAAATAATTCCCTAATAGGTATGGCTGCCACTTCTGTACTGCATGCAAAATAACCATCAGTTCCTACTGAGAGGTAGACGCTACTAAATTCTTACCGGAAAGGTCTCTTGAAGGCGGCAAGCTCATTGGTTCAGCAAAGACACCTGCATATCTATCCAAGGAAGTAGTGGAGACTGTTGATGGGTGCATTTGAATGGAATGGAGCTGAGCGACGACACCATGTGAATTCTTCTTGAGTATTTTTTCTAGGCGATGTGAACTGATGATGCAGAGAGACCCTGGTTGCAAGCCCATAAATTTGTGTTGTGCCCCATTGACTGAAAACTGCATCCAAAGTTCAGCAAAATCCCATAAGATGGGGCCAAGTGTGCGTAACCATTGAACGCCCAAAACCACATCACATCCGCCTAAGGACAAGGAAAACATGTGAGAGTGCAGGTTATAATATTCCATAGAGATACGCACATTGTGACACTTCCCCTTGCAAGGTAAGGTTCCCCCATTGGCAACCATGACTTCAAAGTTGGAGCAAGGATGGACAAAACAATCATCCTTTTTGGCAATCCGAGGATCAATGAAGTTATGAGTGCTACCAGAATCAATGAGTATGGTAAGAGGGAGATTCTTGAAGTATCCCCTGACTCGCATTGTTTGTGGGGTGGTGACGCCAGTTACAGCATGGAGAGAGATCTCGGGTGGTTCGTCCTGAGATGGGGTGTCAACAGGCGGGTGTTGAATGTTGACCTGATCATCTACTGTATCTGGAGCTTCTTCATCAAGTTCTGAGGCAGGCGGAGAATCCACATCCAAGAGATAGAGATTTTGTTGAACACATCTATGTCCCTGAGTGAATTTCTCATCACAATTATAACAAAGCCCTTTTCTCGGCGTGCCTGCATCTTTGTTTCAGACAAATGCTTGATAGGAGTTGGTTGAGGAGCAAGCGTGATGGGAGGTCGTTGGGAACCCATATTTGTAAATGGAACAAAGGTGGGTTTGGAGCGTTGTTGAGCTACAATCTTGTCCTCGGCCAGCTTAGCCAACCCTAGGACTTCCATCATTGTGTTGGGACAAAACATTTTGACCTCTGAGCGGATTTCATCCTTGAGACCACTGATAAAACAACTCCTGTAGAATTCATCAGACAATCCTTCTGTGTGATTGGCTAGTTTCTCAAATTCCGTCTGATACTCTCTCATTGTGCCAGTTTGGTGAAGTTTAGTGAGTGCTCTTGTGAAGTCGTCAAAAGCAGTAGGACCAAATCGTGGCAAAAGGAGTTGGAAAAAATCTATCCAGTTTGGCTCGGGATGAGCTTTGATGTACCAACGGTACCATTGAAGGGATTCCTGTTCCAAATGAAAGGATGCAAGTGGAACTTTCTGGACATTAAAAGTATTATGCAGACTGAAATATTGTTCTGCTCGGTATATCCATCCAGTCGGATCAATACCATTGAAGCGAGGAAAATCAAGCTTCGGCCCATGAAAATTGCTGGAAGAAGAGAACCTGATGGATGCAAAAGATTATGGCTGTCGATTATTGTTCATGGCTGAATGCTGAAGATGGAGGCTGAGAAATTTTTCATCCAGATCTTGAAGTTTGGTTTGGATGGCTGCAAATGCTTCCTCCATGGTGTTTGCTCCTGTGTGAGTGACAAACATAACCAGTAATTTTTTTTATTTTTTATTTTTTTGTTGGGGGGGGGGAATGGATAGAAAAACACAAACACAAGCTTATTTAGTAAGGGAAAATTTGGATTTGGGAAAAACTTGGAGGGGTAATTGGGGTTTGACTAGGTTTTTGACACTTTCTGAGGGAAAGGGAAGCAAAAAATGGGGATTTCAGAAGCGGGAACTCTATGGTAAAATTTGAAGGCAATCGAGTGAAAATTGAAGAAGTTATGGCAAACCCTAAAAATAGACAAATGTGGGATTTCTGGTCTTGGGAAGTGGAATTTGGGATAGGGTCTTCAGGAATGAAATATGCAGAATGGGATTGCAGGGATGTCAGTGAAGTTTCAGGGAAAACAGAGTTGAAACAAGGGAGATATGGCCGAAAAAACTTCCTTTTTTTTTCCTTTTTTTTTCTTTTTTTTTTCCAGAAATGGATCGGCAACAGCGGCGCGGAAGGGATCCACAAAAGATGGATCTACAACGGCGCGGAAGGGATCGAAAACGGCTGGATCTGAAACGGAAACTGGATCTGGAACGACTTTCAGAATAGATCTGAAACGGTTGGATCTGGAGCAGAAGTGATCGGCAACAGTTCAACTGAAAAAAGATATGGACCCCAGGTATGTACGGCTTCCTAACAGTTCAGGTGTTTCACTCGGCCACCAATGTTGTCTGACGACTTGCGTATTGGGGCAATACCCCTCACTCCATGGCTCAGGTAAAACTAATAACCGCTTTGCCACAAACGACAGCTCTTGGTTTACCTCACGGGTGGGAACTAGTCAATCAGGTAGGGGTTGTTGCCCTTTTCGCTTGCAGGTCCTCTCAATGGGCCAGCTACTTTTGGGTTCCTGTGGTACTCCTCACAATGAGTTTTATGGCTTATGCCCAAGTACTTCCCACAGTTAAGCGGATAGGGATTATTCCCAAATCTGAAGCTACAACAGATGCGAAAAAAAATTTGGTAGAAATTCCACCCAACGAGCCCAAGAAAGTGCTCTGATACCAGATGTGAAGGACCTGCAATAATTAATTAACGCAAATACATGAGATATCATAAATAATAGAACTCATAATCACTTTTATATTGATCACAGGCCACTTCGAGGGGGCAACCTCCTTTGAGCAAGCTCAATACAATTAACTTCACGATGCCTTCAATGACCTCAACACACACTTATATACTAAGTCTATGCCCAATACTATGGGTCAAAACCATGGGACATATAATACTACGGGACGACTTACAAAGCATATGCGTCCAATACTATGGGTCAATATTATGAGCTAATATAAACTATGGATCAACAAATACTACGGGACGACTTACAAAGCATATGTGTCCAACAACAATATACTAACATAGTAAAGAGAAGGGTTGACATGGGTTCCTAACAAAAGAGGTCGTTAGGAAACTACTTTATGTTGTAATTATAAAATAGGGAAACCAATACACTAGCAGGGTTGGTTTTTGTTTGGGAGAAAGGCATTAGGGCTAATGATGTTATTTTACACTCAGACTTATGCTATACACTCTCATGTAAGTTCTTTTTGAAAACTGAACATTGATCTGAATACATTATATAAGCCACTTATTGACTCTTTATGTTGGTTATGTTTATGGCATGTTTGACCACCTTATTTGTGATTTCATTTCTTGATTAAGGTATTAATCATGTGAATGCTTATGAATTGTGGACATAACCAGTTTCTTGTTTAATGGATGCTTATGGTTTATCTATGTGTTTTATATCTGTATATCTCAGATCTTCATGATTTCTTTATGATTTAGTGTTGTATATGTTTGGTTATCAATTACTCCTTTCTTGCGAATGAAACCTTCAAAATAAAACTATAAAAACAAATTCATTTTCTTTTAGTTTTCTTGAGATTGTTCTAGCTTGTCCCCTTTGTAGTCTAGGGACAATTTCTAGCACAAACATCTTTGGCGCCGTTGCCGGGGACGAAAGTGAAATTATATTTTCCCTGGGATAGTTTATGAATCTGATTTTGGAAGGTGAACAGGATCAGACATTGTTACAGACTACATTTTCACCAGTATTGGTTCATAGTGGATTCTAGAAAAGCAAACACACAGGGAAAACCTACATCTCCTCTACATCTAGGAGTCTCAAATCCAAAGCAGATCTTGAAGGAGGCTAGGAAAAAACTAGTTTCTTCTCCTTTTCGAAGATCTCAGTTTTCTCCTTCTTTATTTATTCCTGATCAGTTAGAGCCAGTATCCCCTTTTGCATGTTCGGAACTTCAATCAGAAGAGAAAAACAGAATTTGTCTTGGCTAATTCCTTCTACATCAATTGACACCTTTCATATTTTCACTAATCCATTGTCTTCTCAAAAATAAAGACTGGGCTTCCTGGTAAGACTCCCTTGTTTCAGTTTAAACCTTGTAAACTTTTTTTTTCAGCCAAGCCCGAGCAAAGTCAATAAGCCTCTTTCTTCACTAATCCAAATTAGCTCCAAGATGGCAAGACAGCAACCTCTTGATATGATGGACCGAATGGTAGCTACTAGATATGCTCCTTTAGTTCTTCCTCAGCCCTTGAATGCTCTTCCCACTGGAGACTATCAGAAATATCTTCCTAGGTTTAATGGTCAGTGTGAAACCACTGCAGAGGAACATTGGAATGCATTTCTTAGTTATGCATATAATCAAAATATTGAAGCTAAAGATGTGTGGATGAGGATGTTTGTTCAGAGTTTGGATGGGGAGGTAAGGAAATGGTTCAGAGAATTGCCAGCTAATTCAATAACCTTAATAGAGGAACTACAACAGATGTTTATGAGACATTGGGGGGATACAAAGGACCATACTTATTACATTACAGAATTTGCAGTTTTGAAAAGCAAAAAAGATGAAACTGTAGCAGATTTCTCTAAACATTTCAATAACATGGATGGAAGGATCCTAGCTGAAATTAAACCTTTTGAAACCTCATCCAAGTTAACCTATGCCAATTCCTTTAATCATGAGTTTTCCTTGCATCTAAGAGAAAGAAGGTTAGTAACTTTGTTGAACATGCAAGAAGTTGCATTAGAGGTTGAATCAAACATTTTGGCTTCAAATAGGCTTAAAGATTAGTCAGATTATCAGGTGCATGATCGGAAGGGAAAAAATGAAATGATGCCATTAGCTTCCACATCAAAGACAATAGAGAGTAGAATGGATGAGATGACTAGGTTGGTCAAAATTTTAGCTGCAAAAGTGAGTAAGATGGAATTGGAAAAGAATACGAATAAACCTAAACAGGAAGGAGAGAGAAATCATAATCAGTTTAGGCGACCATTTGTTCCCATATTTCTGCCTAGAGAGAGAAGAAACAATGACATTCAGAGGGAAAGAAGGGAGAATGAAGACCAGAGAGTTCATCCCCCATTTCAAAATAATCTGATAGACGAAGTAGAAGAAGTTGAAGATTTACAATATGAATATTTGAATCAGAATTTAAATTACTTTGGAGAGCTGTCATCAGAAAGTTTCCTCACTGAATATAATTATCAAAATTCTGAGATTTTTGATTCAACTGTTTATCAAGAAGAAAGTGATATTGGCCCTGAAGTTTCAACTGGTATTTATCAATCTGAACCTAAGAAGTCTTACAACCTAAGATCTGGTCCAAAACAAATTGCTCAGATTCCCAAAAAGAAGATGGCTCCTCCTGCCAAATATTTACCTAATTCAACATTGGAAAAGAGACAAAATCATGGTGATCAAGCCAAAGCTGCAGAGATTGAAGAAAGTAATAAAAATGTGCAAACTTTTAATTTTGAGAAAGAACTTTGCAAGGTTAAAAATCCAATGCCATTAACTGAATTGATGAAAACTCCTTGTTATAGAGATCCTACATTTAAAATACTGAGTTCACAAGCTAATCATTTCCCTTCAAATACTGTAAATTTACAAGAAGAACCCCCTACAATTATTCTTGGCTCTGCCTCATCTGATAAGCCTGAAAATAATTCAAACTTTCCTCCACCTTTTTACATTACCCTGACTGTCCATGATCAAATGGTCCACAACTTCCTGTTAGATTCTGGAGCTTCTCATAACCTGATGCCTAAAGCAGTCATGGAGGCTCTTGGTCTGAGTGTTACAAAGCCCTATCATGATTTGTTTGCATTTGACTCCAGTGCAGTAAAGTGCCTAGGGGTAATTAAGGATCTTATGGTAAGTCTTGCTCAATTACCTATGAAGAGTTTGATTATGGATGTGGTGGTCACCGACATCTCACCTAAGTTTGGCATGTTACTTTCAAGGTCTTGGGCAAAGAAAATAGGAGGTACGTTGCAGATGGATTTAACATATGCAACAATTCCACTATTTGGAGGAGAACATAGAAGATTGTACAGGGAAGTACAGCTTGCTTTTATAGTGAGTGATGATAAAAACCCAACGAACCATCCCATATATGTTGTTGATGAAGATTTGGGGTCTTGTATGTTACATTTCAGCAATGAAGATACAACTGGCATACTGCGTGTAAAAAAAGAAGAACCAGTCAGACCTATTATTGAACAACAAGATGACTTATGGCAGACGTACTTTGATGGATCATCATCTAAGGAGGGAGCTGGAGCAAGTATTGTTCTGATTTCTCCAGGAGGGGAGGTGATTTGTTTGATGTACAAATTAGAATTTTTGACTACTAATAACACAGTTGAATATGAAGCATTGATACTTGGGCTAAGAGCTGAAAAGGATTTGGGAATTCAACAACTTACTGTTTTTGGCGACTCCGAATTAGTGGTCGAGCAGGTGAAGGATATTTATCAAGTAAAACGGGACTTGTTGAAAGTATATAGGAATGAAACATGGGATATGATTGACAATTTCTTTGTAGCATTCAATATTTCCTTTATTCCCAGGGATCAAAACCAAACAGCAGATTCATTGGCTTTGGCAGCTACACATTTCAGAAGTCCAAAACAGACCCAGCTAAAGTATCCCATTGAGGTCAAGTATAGGCCTTCAGTTTCGGATAATATCAAACAATGGAGGGTTTTTGAAGATGATTTGGAAATTAAAAATTTCTTGGAATTGACTGGAGAGTTTTCTAATTCACTGATTGACCAGGACTAGGATGATGAAGTTGATGGTACTGTTGCATATTCAAAAAATACAATTGCTGAGCATAAGATTATTGAGTTGAAGGGAAACTTTATTCCCAAGGGTTTGGTTCCCCTTGAGAGGATTTTTTCTAAAGATGATACTCTGTTAAAGCCTACCATGCAATCATCAGAAGAGAACATTATAAGTTGTAACATTGGTACAGAAGATCAACCTAAGATAGTTGAAGTCTCTAAATCTCTTCCAGATGAAGAAATGAATAGGTATGTAAAGTTGCTGAAGGAGTTTGTTGACATTTTTGCTTGTTCCTATGAGGATTTGAAAACCTATGATACCAACATTATTCAACATAGGATTCCTTTGAAGCCAAATGTGAAACCTTTTAGACAGAAATTGAGAGGAATTAACCCATTTTTGCTTCCAATCATAGAGAAAGAAGTAAAGAAGCTATTAGATGCAAAGATTGTAGTTCCACTCAAATATTCATCATGGGTAGCAAATTTGGTTCCCGTGCGTAAGAAGAATGGAGAAATTAGGTTATGTGTGGATTTTCATAACTTGAATAGAGCTTCATTGAAGGATAATTATCCATTGCCCAAGATTGAGCAAATTTTGCAGAAAGTGGTAGGTGCCCAGAGAATTTCAATGGTTGATGGATTCTTGGGTTACAATCAAATTGATGTGCATCCGGATGACAGGGAGAAAACAACCTTCACTACCCCTTGGGGTACATTTATGTATGACAAGATGTCATTTGGTTTGATGAATGCTGGTGCAAATTTTCAAAGAGCTATGGATATAGCTTTCGTTGGAGAAAATGAAAAATTTGTAGTAATTTATCTAGACGATATCACTGTGTTTTCTAAATCTGATGAAGAGCATTTGAAACATCTTAGACAAACTTTTTTTCAATGTAGGAAGTTTGGACTGTCCTTAAATCCTAAGAAGTCACATTTTTTTGTTCAAGAAGGTAAGCTTTTGGGACATCTAGTTTCAGTAGATGGGATTAGAATAGATCCTAAAAGAGTTAAGGCTATTTTGAAGATCGGTATTCCTAGAAGTAAGAAGGATGTCCAATCATTTATTGGAAAAATAAATTTTTTGAGATGGTTCATCCCAAATTTTGTTGAAACAATCAAATAGATAACATCTATGTTGAGGAAAGATCAGGAGGTGAAGTGTACAGCAGAATCTAGGGCTTCATTCGAAAAGATCAAACAGGCTCTTACAGAAGCTCTAGTGCTGGTAAGTCCAGATTTTTCTAAAGACTTATTTACTTTCTCTTTCGCATCCCAAGACACTATTGTTGTTGTTCTATTACAAAGGAATGCAGATGGATTAGAGAAGCCTATTGCTTTCTTTGGCAAAACTCTCAGAGATTCAAAATTAAAGTATAGTACACTAGAAAAGCAAGCATATGCACTGTTAAGGCTTTGAAGTTCTTCATAATTTATATTTTGCATTCTAAGATTATTGCTTATGTACCTAATGTTGCTATTACGGAAATTCTGACACAACCTGATAGTGAAGGTAAGAGGGGAAGATGGATTTCTAAGATTATGGAGTATGATGTGGAGATAAAACCTACTAAGCTAGTCAAAGGACAGGGTTTGGCTAGACTTTTGGTTGATTCAAATTGTGAAGCTCTTGGCCTTCATTTAGTGGCAAGTCAACCAACATAGGAGGAGTTACAAACAAGGAAAAATGAATAACAAATCATGGATAAATATGCAGAGTCAGCCTAGTATGCTGATATAGTTCATTTTCTATTGCATTTGCAATGTCCTGCTCATTTAGATAAAAAAAAAAACAGCTAGATCATTAAAGTTGAAAGCTACCAAATATTGTTTAGTGAATCAACAATTACATTGGAAAGATCTGGGAGGATTATTGCTCAGGTGTTTGGAAAAATCAAAATCTGAATAATTCATTTCAGAACTGCATGAAGGTACCTGTGGAGGTCACAAATATTGGAAAGCTACAGCTTACAAGATTCTAAGATCTGGGTATTACTGGCCTTCTTTATTTTCAGATGTATATCAGCAAGTCAGAGCTTGTGTTCAATGTCAAAAATTTGCTATTAAACAGAAACTTGTATCCTTACCATTGAAACCTATTGTGGTGAATGCTCCTTTCCAGCGATGGGGATTGGATTTCATAGGTGAAATCAATCCTACTTCCAGTGGACAACACAAATGGACACTGACAGCTACTGATTTTTTCACGAAATGCGTGGAAGCAATTCCTACACGAATGCAACTGATAAGGTCATCATCAACTTTATACAAGAGAATATTTTGAGTAGGTTTGGTTGTCCTAAGAAGTTGTTGACTGATAATGCTCAGGCCTTTAACTCTAAATCCATGTTTAATTTTTGTGAGGAGAATGGAATTAGCTTAAAACATTCTACCACCTATTACCCCCTGGGAATGGATTGGCATAATCGACCAACAAGAATATCATCCAGAGTATCAAGAAGTTGTTAAGTCAGAACAAGAGATCTTGGGATTCAATGTTGAAGTATGCTCTATGGGCAGATCGGATAACTACTAAAAAAGCAATAGGTTTTTCTCCCTTTCAATTGGTATATGGTACTGATACTATTTTTCCTATTCAATTAGGAATTCCAGTATTGAAGTTTTTTTGAGACAGTCAAGAAAAACCAAATGGTATTCAGAGAAGAATCTTCTCATTGATTGAACTTCAGTAGGAACGAGAAGCTTTAGCAAAAAGAGCACAAGCTTATAGAAATAAGATCAAAGAGAAATTTGATAGGAAAGTTAAAGAAGACACTTTTTTCTCTTGGAGACATGGTGCTCAGGTGGGATGCTAGAAGAGATCAGAAGGGTCAGCATGGTAAGTTTGATAATTTATCGTTGGGTCCTTTCTTAATTTCTAAAATTCTGGAGAATATTGCTTTTATATTGCAGAGCATGGAAGGTGAAGAATTGTCCAATCCAGTGAATGGACAATTCCTTACGCATTTTTACAGTCACCAAAGGTAGGAAGATGTCATTCATTGTACATACCGGTGTGAGGTAAGCTAAATAAGACTCCAATTTTCCAATGGAAGTTTGAAGAATAGCATGGAAGTTTTAGTTTAAATTGCAGAAGGCACTTCTACAGGATCTTGAAACCTCACAAACCTAGGCTTTCATCCACCAGCTGGAGCCAGATGTTAGGACTGGAATTGTACCTAGTCCCTATTTGATTTTTTCTTAATTTTTCATTCCTTATTACTTTTATTTTGCTTTATTTTAAGTTGTATGGTTTTGGTTTTCTTTCCATTTTCTATGTTATGAGTATTACTTTATTCTACATTTATCTTAGGTTGTACATAGTGGCTTATTAAGTGTTTCATTTCTTTAAAAGGTCTTCAAAATACTTATTAATATTTTCCCTAACTCCTATGTTGAAAATTTAACCTCTATGTTGAGCTTGTTTGCAAAATTTTCATATGGAGACATTCCCGCAGCATAGTAACTAAAATGCATACATTAAGGCGCTGCTGGAATCCGAAATAATGGAGGATCGTGGTTGATTCATGACAAATGTTTCCACATTACATTCTATGATGTTCGAAGACCTCTAGGAAGTTGTTCCATATATCATAGCATTTGTCAAAGGCCATGATGATTCATCATAGAAAGAGCTGAGGACAAGGAAAACTATGAATTCTTAATTTTGAAGCCACGTATCCTAAGATTTGTCAATATTTCCGATTTTGTTTCGTTCTAAGAAGCCAGTCGGTGAATAATTGCAGAAGCTATGGGTAAGAGTGGTAAACTGAGTCGTATTGAGCCAACAGACACTAGCTAGGCCACGAATTTTCATGAATGTGCAGCGTTGTTTAAGGCAATTGGGTGGTTTGATTTCTTTGAGAAAATTACAGGTTTTAACATTGATGTTACTCACGCATTCGCTCAAAATCTTACCAATGTCACTGTAAGATTCAATACTTTGAAGTTTGAACTAACATAGAGTTTAATTGCAGAATCTATTGGTGCACCCATGGAGGGGGAATCATGGTTTAAGAAAACCCCTTTTGATTTTGACCCAAGCACGTTTCTGCTACCAGGTTGTCAATCCCTTGACTGGAGCAAAGGGGTTCATTTAAACAATTTCAAGCCATAATGGAAGGAGGTTATAGGAATTGTGCAGAGTTACCTCACCTGTGAAGGAAGGTTTGCATCAGTTTTTAAATACCACATTAGGTTTCTTCTTCATCTAAACCAGCAATCCAAGATGAATTTTCCATTTTTTCTGCTCAGAATTCTTCAGAAGATGTCAGCTAGGGTTAAGGGTCACGCTGATCACACGAGCCAGTCATTGTTTCATCATGGCTTAATCAAATTGATTTTTTTTTAGTCTTGCAGAAAGAGAATCGAAGTTGGGACCATTTTTTGTTTTGGTCAAGATTTGTAACTGAGCAAGGCGAGCATGGAAAGAAACCTCTACAAAAGGATAATTTGCAAAAGGATAATCTACAGGAATATTTTATAAACCTTGATGGTGCAAAGCAAGAAAACATGACTGGAGATGAGCATGAATGCATTCTTGAAGATAATACAATGGAAAATATAGCTGGTTCAAATCAGGAAGAAGTTGTAAGTTCAGTAGAGGTAAAGCAGAGTTATGTTTATAAAGAAGATAGCTCAACCCTAATTTCTCCTGCTGTCAATACCAAGGAGAAGATCTTCCATATTCCAGATTTTAGTGCCGATGTGAAATCTCTGGTAGAGCTCGAAAAACCTAAATGGAGACCTAATACTAGAGCCACAAATAAACTCAGACTCAATATGAGGAGGATTTTAAATCCTAAGCTAGAGAAGGAGAAGGTCACCATCATTTAGGATTCTCCAAGTGAAGAAGATGGAGATAATAGCGAAGAGTCAGAGTCAAAGCAAATTCAGACAAGCACAGGGAAGGATCATGAAATGATACCTGAACCAATTAAAGAATGTGATGGGGTTGTAGAACAGGAAATGGTTGTAGAACAGGAAATTATTCCAAGTCTTGAATAGGGAATGACTTCAATGGCTTCATTTTTAGATGCAGCAGCGAGGAATAGGCACGAAGAAGACTTAATTTTCAAAAAATTGGATATTCCATTGCTATCAAATCAGAATTCAGCATTGCATGGAGATGTTCATATGGACTCAGAGATAGAAAATCTAAAGAAGACAGTATAACAACATAAGACACAAGTAGAGTTCCTGAATGAATCAAATGAAAGACTCGTGACTACAAATAAAGGACTAAGAGAAGACCTGGAAGATGTAAATGCCCATTATCAAGAGTTGATTGTAGTAGCAAAGGAAGCTTTAAGAAGAAAAGGACATGCAGAGACACAAGCTGAAGAATTAACTAAGCAGATCCAGGATTTGAACAAACAAAATAAAATGCTGTCAAATAAGGTTCAAAGCATGGAGACAGAGCAGGCTCGACATGAAAAGAAATCTCATGCATTGGAGGGAATAGCTATGTTAGCAGAAGTTGGGAAGCAACTATAAATGCCACCTAATTGCACAACTGTCCAAGTACTGTTATATTTCATCTTGTTTCTAGGTGTTAGAAGCTACTTTTGGTTAACTAGTCCTTAGTTATTCGAAGGTTATTCCATGTAACTGCTAGGTGTAACTGATTGAAGAGTTTGAGGCCTAAAGAGGTGGTTATGAAACTACTTTATTTTGTAATTATAAAATAGGGAAACCAATACACTAGCAAGGTTGGTTTTTGTTCAGGATAAAGGCATTAGGGCTAATGATGCTATGTTACACTCAAACTTATGCTATACACTCTCATGTAAGTTATTTTTGAAGATTGAACATTGATCTGAATACATCATATAAGCCACTTTTTGACTCTTTATGCTGGTTATGTTTGTGGCATGTTTGACCACCTTATTTGTGATTTCATTTCTTGATTAAGGTATTATTCATGTGAATGCTTATGAATTGTGGGCATAACCAGTTTCTTGTTTAATGGATGCTTATGGTTTATCTATGTGTTTTATATATTTATATTTCAGCTCTTCATGATTTCTTTATGATTTAGTGTTGTATATGTTTGGTTATCAATTACTCCTTTCTTGTGAATGAAACCTTCAAAATAAAGCTATAAAAACAAATTCATTTTACTTTAGTTTTCTTGAGATTGTTCTAGCGTGTCCCCTTTGTAGTCTAGGGACAATTTCTAGTACGAACAAATGGCATCAAATTTGAATTTGTTGTGTGATACTTCTTCAGAGACAATGGATGCCATAGTATACAAATAGATGATTGGTTCGTTGATGTACTTAATGAACACAAGGTCGAAATATGATTTTCGGTGAAAACATTGAGCCAGTACATGGTAGAGCTGATATGTGTTCACCTGATTATGAAAAGGCATGTGTTGAGGTACGATTGATTATGGGCTCAGATATGCGATAGATCAAAAAATGAACCTGCAAGGTTATGTTGATGTAGATTGGGCCGGTAGTGTCATAGACATGAAGAGCACTTCAGGATGTTGCTTCAGTTTGGGATCAAGTATGATCTCCTGATTCGGTAGGAAGCAGACGAGTGTGGCACTCAGTACAATCGAAGTAGAGTACATGGCATCTTGTTCAGCTAGATGCAAAACAATGTGGCTTCGGAAGTTACTTGCAGGATTGTTTGATCTCGCGTTAGAGTACAGAGTTGCAGCAACAGTGATGGTGATGATAGCGCTAGAAGAATACCTTCCTTGTTAAGAGGGAGTGTTGAAGAATGTAACTTCGGAAGATATTCTTATTGTACTTTTATTGTAATTCCTTTGGGAAATATTTAAGTTGTATTTTCTCTTGTAAGAGTCTTGAAAGAATCAATGTAAACCCTACTAGTTGAGTCGGCCTAGAAGAATCTAGAAAAAGCATTTATATTATATCCTAGTCAAGTTGGCCCAATTAGGGAAGGACAAGTCAACCCAGTTAGGTAAAAAGGTCACTTTGTGATTAGTATAAGTAAGGGAGGCGCCTAGCTCATTTGTATATCACTCACTCAAGCTAGTTCGCTTTAGTAGAGAGAGAAAGACAAGTTCGCTTGGGAGAAAGAGTGGCTTCATTGAAGACATCTTATTCTTGGGTTATTGTACGAGATTTACATTGTACTTGTTGACAAATCTATACTGAAGAAGTTTTGCTCAATTTTCTGCTCCAAGAGGGTTTCCTGGGATAAATTGTTGTGTACTTTTGTTTATGTTATGTTTGTTTATCTTTCAGTGATCCTATTCTTTATTATATTAAAATTCTAACAAATTGTGCCGAGAGGCACGTTCTATAGCCTAGTAGGGGGATGTGTAACTCCTTCTGTGCTCATCCTGGAGCTAACATGTCTCATTTTTTTTTTAAATAAAATATTATAAAAAATAACACGTCAGCTCAAATTAGATTTAAAAATTTATAATGACACACACACACATAACTCTTTTTTAAAATACAAATGTTAATGAAGGATTTGCACTTCCAAAAATTTGATCCCCTTTAAAATAAATCTATGCTGATTTTATTTTCCCTTTACAACAATAATCTCATAACAAAAACTAAATAAAATGATTATTTAAGCTTTTCTTCTTCCTTTTTATAAAATCCTTCTTGATCTATTGATATAAAATTGATAGTAGATATAATCTCTTGAATATTTATCTAACACAGTATTTTCACATAGCATTATTTCAACACCCCCAATCTTAAATAATAACACCCCCTAACCTTAATGTTAAATTGGACTCAATAGCATCCGATAATCATGAATCACCGAAGATAAAAATGTTACCAAATACTCTATAAAATTACATTTAAAAAAAAATATCACCACACCTCAATGAACATCTCTCATCACCTTAAAGGTGCATCTAACTTTTTTATTTTCACATGGATGTGATCCATGCCTTTAAAGTTTAACAATTTTCACATCACAATTCTATGATTTTCACCACAAAGAAAATATTATAACCCCATGCCAACTCAAGATCCATTATAGTATTATAATTTCCTTAGGTTTTCATGCCCTTGTGCGCTACACCATGAATGCCAACTCAAGTTCCATTAATATTATAATTTAATATTAATGCCCTTTTGCGCTACACCATGAATGCCAATTTGTGTGCAATATTTAAAAGATGGAAAATATCACACATGGAGTAGGTGTTTATGGTGAGTCGGTGTTTATGGTGAAAAATATTAATATTTTTTTTAGCCAAAGATAACATTTGTTTGAGTTTCACAACGTCTTTTTCAAATAGAGAACTTGAGTATTTAATAGATTGATGGCTTGATTTTTAATGTGAAATAACCATTTTGGACTTTTTCTCAAACAAAAGAATCTTGAATTTAATTTTTTTTTTAATTATATATTAGATTTTTTATCACACTAATATCATTTTAATTATCACCATTTTAAAAAATATAATTTGAGTTATATTTGTTTATCTAAATTAATGATATAAAAAAATATAATTCTTGAGTTATATTTTTTATCCAAAAAAATTGATTAACCATAATAACATAGAAAATATAAAAAGGGACAAAAATATGTGACAATGTAGGGATCTTAATGATTCTATTACATGTGCTGAATGTAATTTTGTTCATTTTATGAAATAAAATTACTGACTTTTTCCAAGGAAAAAAAAAACATAGAAAATATAATTATTAAGTTATATTTTTATCCAAACAATTGGTTAATCATAAAAATAACTTTTATTAATCTTTTATATAGAATAATACAAACATTATCACTTCGATCATCATCATTTTATATCTATTGAAAATATAATTCTTGAGTTAAATTTTTAATCCAAAGAATTGATTGAGCATAAGAATAATTTTTTTGTATTATAAAGAATAATACCTTGGTATATTTTCTTTATTATCCCATGAAATAGTTTGTTATCTCATGAAAGAGCACTACATTCGATATGACAAACATAATTAACCATATAGATTTCCTTTCATCATAGTTATTATTCTAATCATAGTTAATGAAAGTAACCAACTTTGTTGTAAGATTCAAAACTATATTAATCTAGAAAAAGATAAGAAACTGTACATAGAAAAGTTGTGGCAATTTTCAACAGAGTAATATTGATTGTTCAAAAGATGCCAGACCAGCAGAAACTGGGAATGTTTATGATTCATGACTAAGTCTGAAAACTATATCTAGGACTGCCATCAATTTATCAATGTTTTCTTACCCCATAGGTCGGGGGTTATGGCCAAAATGGTAGAGACCCTAATGAGATTCCAAGAGTCTATTCTAACAAACAAACTATAACAAGATTTAATCATCATCAGAGATAGTGATATAGGATGGACCAGCACCTGAGTTTTCCTGCCTGGAAACCTTCATGACCATGTTGGGGCATCGTCGAAAAACCAACTACGTTTCCTCAGGATGAGCAGGAGGAGGTCGAATGAAGCTTTTCCCTGTGAGTTCTCTTGTTGAGGCGTTAATTTTGGCATTCACATGCTCTTCTGCAACAACCTGGTTGTGGGCAATGCGACGCACCCCCTCCTCAAGACTTGAGAGCCTGACGCACACTGACTGTTCTGCCATATCCTCCTGCGTGCTACCCTTCTGGTTGTCTTCCAGTGCAAGACTGAAAAGCGCTTTCATTAACCAAAATAAACCGAGAGTTTTGGCGTGTCTAGTTTCCCAATGCGAGGGGACCCATAATCATCAATTAAACCACCGAAATATGCCTCCAACTTTTGGGCACTAGGACCTGGATTATCTCTGTGCAACTTCCTTTCCAGTCTAGCAATTCGTTCTTGTGCATGTTTGTTGACTTTGGTCATGAAATAACACCTCGCGTTCTCCATCTCTTTGAGGGCCTGAGGCATGTGAGAGCACTTTGGGCCATTGGAGGTCTTTCTCTTGGTTACCTTAGTTGAAGACTTCATCTAGACAGGGACCTTCCAGTCCCTTGTCCAGGTTAGGCAGTATTATGCCTAGTTGCATGTTATTTTGCACTTGCTTTGTCATGGTCAAAGGAATTTGTATGTAAAATTTTGGCATCCATTACATGTGTAAGAGGGATAGCCTAACTGAATCACTCATTTTATGACGACTTTGGAGTGTTTTTTTACTTAATTGAACTTAGATCCTAGTGATCATAGTTTAGCATGGTTTTTTCACTCACACCACCAAATCCAAAAATGTGTTATAAAATAAGTTCCTCTGGCTGGTGTCTAATTCCTTATGGTATGATGCCAAAATTATTCAATCACCATGGTCCTACCATCATGCATGACCTATTAGGTCCCTTGGAGGAGCAAAATTGACAAAAAAAAAACTAGGTAAAATGTGTTAAGGGGGTAAAAATTTGAAAGGGAATATTTTGGGCACCTCCTCCCCTCAAAGGAAGTGCATGCCCTCATCTAGGGGAGGAATGTGGCACCCCATCCTAACTCATGCATGGTTTGCATGCTTTTGGTTCAGCATTGGGATCTCCTCCCAAAGGTGGCACCCTTCCTTTGGAGTTATCTCCTAGTTGTGGTTTCAAGCTCTCAGTTACTACATGGGATCTCCACCAAAAGAGGGTGCCCTCTCCTAGTACTGGGATTAAATCCACATGTGGTGCATTATCTACTCTTGTGCATGATGTTGCAACTCTCAGGGGTGGAAATTGGTGGCCTAGTCAAGCCTAGTTGACTCACCACTTACTTGAGTTCCCCTGTAGGAGGACAATTAGGGTTTTGGAGGGCTCAATTAGGGTTTTGGTAAGGCCCTCCATGTGTCACACTATCATCTATGGATGCATGAGCTCAAGGGGGGCACATCCTCTCTTCCTTGTCTTATTTAAAGAGGCCTCTCCTCTCTCTTATGTTGTTGGTTTTTGGTCCGAGTATTGTTGTAATCATTCTCTATGACAGAATTTTGGTAATATCAATAACTTTGGAGGTCATATGTGGATCTACTTATCATTTGTGTGGCTTGTTCTTGCTCATTGTTTTAACTTGGAGGTAACATGTATCATTTTTCTTTGTTATATTCTTTTCTTCTTATGATTAGTCATTGGAAAGGTACAATTTCCCTATTGGATAAGAAATATATTATTGTTGATATATTTTTTAAGGTTATTATTTTTAGCATATTTTTCATAAAAGGATTATGCTACACTAATGTCCTCTTTGTAGATTGCACCTTGAAGAGAAAAGGACAAGGAGATCTATTATCCCTTTGCATTTTTTTATCTTCTTGCAGGTTGCTCCTCTCATCAAGAAGGCTAAGGTTATCCTAGAGAAATATTCTTCTTTCAATGACCTTTCAAAGAAGCAAGTCCCTTAGAGTAGGTCTTCAACTCCATTGTTTAGATTTTTAAACTAATCTCTCTCACAACCTTCCATAATCTAAAGAAAGTTCTAAAAACACTTCACATTAATTAAACTCAAAACTAATTCTCCCTAAAGACGTATTTTGATGTCTCTAAACATCCTTAAAATTGTCATTTGTGGGAAAATTCTACAGTTGAGGGACTCTACTAGGTAGTGACTGTTGGGATTTGTTATCATGCACCCTTGATTGTGTCACCGGTGGACATTCCCTACGACTCCGATCTAGTCCCCTCATCATGTATTACCACACTTGACATTTGGACTAGTTTCCACATACCTCGTGCATATCGAAAACTCCCCTCCCCCCAATAATTAACAATCAAGTCAATTGTTGGTTGTGGAGCATAATCTTCCTTATTTAGAGGTCATGCTTCAGTCGTGTCTGGATCCCAGCCCATGATGGGGGGGTTTGGGGGGTTTTGGGGGGGATTTCCTACCCAATATAGTCTCCATGCGGGGTCCGTGGGGGGCGATGACTACATTTTAGGAGCCCCACCCTTGCGAGGGTTTGGTGGCAGCGCCCCTGTAGAGAAAATTTATGGAAAAATGGCTTGTAAAATGATGTAATTTCATAGTCATGACTTGGTCAATAATGGGTGATTTACGAGCCCATGGTATTGGGTGTTCCATAGTATTTTCCCATAGTAATCTCTCTTTAAAAGGAAGGCATTGTAATATGGTTGGGTGATGTAGCATTGTAAATATCTCTATGGTTGTGTAAGAGACACTGTGAGAGAGTGAAGAGGAAATTGCAGCATATGTGTTGCGGGTTGTATCCCTTCATTTTGTTGAATGGAATAATAATAAGGACTGGCAATTTTTGTGTGGACGTAGCCCATCTTGAGTGAACCACGTTATTGTTATTGCTTTGCAATCTTGTTTTTCTAACATCAATTTCACAATTTCACTTTGCTTTCGCATTTTAGTAATTAGATAACATTTCTTTTATTTTGTTTAATTAATCTCTTGGTCTAGTTTGCAGGTGTCTCTTGTTTTTTGCAATCATATACTTTTTTCCCCAATGGTTGAAGCACCAATATCCATGATATGCATGTGAAGCTTTGTCTACTTAGTGATTGATTATTTGATTTATCTATTCGATATAATACTAGATTAGTTTCCTCGCTTTTTTTTTTTAACTCCTAAGTCGCTTTTTCTAAAGCGACCATCCTTAGAATTTTGACGGTTTACCTCCCTAGGATTTTGTTTAGGAGTTAGCCTAAACAAAAGGAGTTAAGTGTTGCGGTGGAAATTGCACCCAACTCATTGAATTTCCCTCAAGGTTTCTCTCAATGAGTTGATATTTTTCTCACGTCCACATGCAAATCTCAGCGGCAACAGTCCTCAAATCACTTTTTCCACCAATCCTAAATCTTGCTCTCCAGGATCAATGTATCCATGCATTTAACAACGTCGTGTTAGAAACTAGTTCCTAGCAATTGAACCATTTGTTGCTGCAAACTGATGAGACTAAGGTTCTTGCACATGTGCCAGCAAAGGGGCCTATTATACTTTAGTGTGCTTGCATATTCAATCTCCTGAAGGAGAAAGTCTCACCTAAAGCACTTCCTAGACCTGTTTATGAGGAGGAGGGATAAATACAAGGATAAGCATAGAAATAACACCGTTCTGTGACATTTATTCATCATATATCCATTTCAAACCATAATAGAGTTGCGCAAACATTATAAAACTGAGGACGGAAGCATTAGACATCCATGGAACATAGAAAATTAGGGGGACAATAATTCTTCATCTTTATTTATTCAACAACCTTCATTACATTTCATACAATCAATTCTACAACTATTGGCTTATAGTCTGAGGAATGACCCGTCGCAGAACTAATACATTACTAAAACCCACAGACCCATAACCCAAATACAAAAACCTAGAGACAAAACATCACTTCTGATCCGTTGGTTTCTTGCTCATTGATGTGTGATCCTTGGCCCACTAATTGAACGATGTATTCTAGATTATTATATTTGAATGACTTGATGCCTTCAACTCATGTTGTTCTTTTATAGTCACAGGGATGGACCCAATATGGTTAAAAACCCAACAACTTATGTAACTTCCACCTCACTCTCCACACAATATTATGCAACTATGGGCCATTAAAAATGAAGCAGCCAACAAATGAGATGGTAGAGGTTGACTTCTCAAAATCTTGGAAGTACTTAAGGGTCTCATCCACCAAACCCAAGTCATGCTTGGCCCAGGATCTTTCAATTCTTTAAAAAAGGGGTTTGTTGGAGGAATGTATGCAATTTTTGTAGAAGTGGTTTTGGCTGTTGATGTAGCAAGTGTTGATGATGAGGAAAGACTACCCACCACAAGTTAACTAAGTGTAGGTTCAATGGTTGCACCACTCTTGTCTTCTTGGTTGTGATCACTTGTAAGAACTGTGGAACAAAGACAATATAAGATTTAAATTCCTTACATGTTATATGGGTTAAGTCGAGTATGGAGGAGGTAAGGAATATGGGGAGATTATATGCATTTGAATGTTCATCCATTTCTCTATCTGAGTCTGAATTCGAGTCTTCCTCCACAACGCCATACCTCCTTTTTTGTGTCACTTCCTCTTTCACGGCTGCATATTTTTGCACATATTTTTGGCGGTAATTTCAAGCAAGATATATGTGGTGCCTCATGTGGTTTTGGATTTCCACACACTAGATCAATGGGAAACCTCCATGTCAAACACTTTCTCAATCAAACAATAGGGCAGGGTGCCAAACTTGAATATCTCATGATATACAACATGGTGTTGTACAAATTTATTATCCTCTCCATCCCAAACAAAATCTTCCCCGTGTGCACATCCAAAAGATCTTGTGGAATCCTTAGAATGGGAGTGGTGACTGCAATCATGTGATCATACCAGAATGCGACATCATTGAAAGAAGCATTTTGGGCATTGTTGAGGCTCTTCCATGGCTCATACCTCAATGTCATCACTATCTTATCTATTGTTGGATGCAAATACCACCCCTTAAGATGGTATCACTTCCACATGACAAATGCCACCAACAAGTATTCAAAGAAAAGTAGGTGGACACTGCATGGGAATCCACATATGCTTGGAGAAACTCATCCAAGCGAAATCTATAGCAGCTCAATTGGACTCCCTAGATGCAGAATTCTTCCATAGAGAGAGCATCCAAGGTGCATTTACCCCTTGTCCATTTTTTCATAACCTAGTCGGATATCAACTAGTAAGAAAATTTGACCCATGGAATATTTATCAACGATATGATTGCTCCACACCCACATATCTTTGTTCCATACCTCTTGTAAAGGTTGGGCTCATTTTTCTTGCAACCCCATACTTCCTGCTGCCCTAGAATGCCATCGAAATATGACTCTCCATGGACAGGCTAGTCAATAGGCGGATATCATTGACATGGATGGGATAGGCTCTGTCCATCCACAAAGAGTGGCCAAGCACTATGTTGATAAGGAATTTGGTGCACTGCAGGACCTCGCCAATGATGTTGAACGTGGGCAATGAAGGAATAATTCATACTTGTGATACTTCAATGGTGACATTATAATATGTGAAAATGAATATAATACACAAAGTCTATGTATGATTCAAGGATGAAAAGAAAGAGAAAAGTTAGGGATGATGATCTCATGAAGATCACTTGAGAGATTCAAGGGGAAATTGTTGGAGATAGTTATGGTCGGACATGGTTGAACAAGAAATCCTATTGAAGGATGTTTGTTATGGTCACTTATTCCTATATAAGGGACCTCATTGTACTCTGTTGTATTATGAAAGAATTGCATATCTAATACAATGTGAAGTTTCAACATATTGGTGTTCCTATGTGTGTGAATGTTTATGTTTACTAGGTCTGATTTTCAACATGGGGTATCAAAGTGTGTGGGGACCTTAGGCATGTGAGAAGCTTAAGTGATGACATGAAGAATGAGAATATTGATAGATTTGGTGCAAGGCAAATGGATGGAACCATCATATAGATAGAAGAGCAGAGCTGAGTATTACTGCACCCAAAACTGTAGCTTCTTCTAGTGTTGGAATAGTTTGCACACTCTGAATTTCTGTTTCAACCCTCACAAGTGCATCTTACGTTTGAAATGGTATGTGAGAGGCGGTGAGGGTGTGCTACATTTCTAAGAACCATCTCTGTTAAGTGTTACCTCAATATGTTCGAGGACTCTATTTCCCACTAAGACCGAGTTTCTTCTATCAATATTTATCAGAGCCATCAACCCTTCCACTTTTGCTGGTGCTAGTAGTGTGATGTTGTAGAAAGGGTAGCCGCACAGATTGACGATGGTCCACATTTCCATAATCATATTTGAAGAGGACACTTGCGGTGGTGTGCAATTGGGTTTCACGGTCGTTGACGAAAGTGTCAAATATCCATTCACTGCATGTTGAATGCTTGAGGTTGAGAAGCGAATCAGGTGGAGGCAATTTTGTGGATGGTATTGATTTCTATTGTATTATGAGAAGCTTCAACGAGAATCTAGAGAGGACTTCTCCACGTGAAGGTAGTCACCACAATCAAGAAGCACCCAGTAGGATCAAGAGGAATCGTTGAGCAAAAGACACCAATTTTATCTGATGTGATAGTGAAACAATGAGCCTGTTGTGGCCTTGCATGAGAAGACAATGACTGCAATCTTGAAAAAAAATTGTGTCCAAACAACGTGAACAAGATTGTGATGCACATTGCTACACTCCTATTGAATAAGATCAAGCACACAGGCTGAAAATGATGTGAGTTGTTGCCTGGTTGTCAAAGTTAAATATTTTTTGGACTCGGATATTAAAAAAAATGTTTATTGTATTATATCCAAGAGATTCATATGAGATTAGTTCCCTAATATGACCATGAGAAAATACATTGAAGGGTTTTATCTAAATCTATTCAAAAGTTAAACTAGTAAAGTCTTCTAGGTTGAAAATAAATCGTGTACTTCTCCAAAGTGGAAGTCAGAAGTTTGTTGATATGATAAGTTGCAAAAGACTCATGCAAAGATGATGATATTGTTGGAAAAAGCGAGTAGAGTTGAGTTAACCTTAGTTTATTAAGTCAAAGTCAAGTTGAATGTTGCCGTGTATTATTTGTTTTAAGAATAGAAAAGGGAAACATTGAAATAGAGGATCGAGATTAAGGTCATTGCATAGAATTTGTATTTATGTAAACAAGTTGTAATTGCACAAAATGCAGTTTTGTCTTATTGGAAGAAAAAATGTGTAGTAGAACATCTTTTTGGGTGCATGTTTGGTGGTACTCGACGTCTTCACAATCATTGTAATTGAAAAAATGGGTGCATGATCGGTTGAACCCGACACCCTACTTTTTAACAAGCGAGTGTGATTCAATCGACACTTCATAATGGGTAAAGGAGGCAAAGAATTACAAAATGATAACCATGAAATTGAACTTCTTCAGTAAGATCTTGAATATGCGCTTCATGAAATCAACAAGCTACGTAAACAAAATAAACTAGACAATTCAATAAGGGGCAAATTTTTTGAAGAATTTGTTGATTGCACCAGAGAACGCATAAGTAAACTAGAAGAAAGGTTGGAATCAATGGATAAATGGGTAAATGATGTCCTAAAACTTCATGATGATAAAGATCAAATGATAGAATCACTGCAACAAGACTTATTGACAAAGGAAAATGTGTTGTTAGAACTGGAAAATGAAGTGAGAAAAATCAACCTAGAAAAAGTAACGTGTGATGCAATTTGTGATACAAGTGGTTTGCTTCCAAAGTTTGATAGTTCATGTGATAGTAGTGATTTTATTGATAATGAGGTACGTGTGTCTCTCTCATGTTATGAGACTCAAAAAAATTATCATGGTGATATCTCTAAACATGAAAATCATATTGAGGACGATGATTCTATTATTACTTCTCAAGATGAACCAGATAATGACCAAGATGAAGTTGTTTGTTTTGAAAAGCATACTAAGGGAATTGTATCTAAACTCATGCAGACAATGGGTTTTGACAGATAAGGTTTAGGAAAGAATGGGAAAGGCATCCAAAATCCCATAGAAATGTGTATAAGGACAAGAAATGAAGGCGTCAATTATGAAGGTTACACAAGCAATGGTGACATCAAATTTGTAAAAGTTGAAACATCAACGGAAGGAGAAATATCAATAGGTAGCAACAACAACAATGAACCAGGAGCAGAATCAGAAGCAGCAACAACAAATCAAGCATAGAAGAAAGAACAAAAGTACAAGCAATGTTGTCGTGAGTGTGGCAGAACAAGTCATGTAAAAGCAAAATGTTGGAACTTGCATCCTTGCAGTATTCGTAGTTCTACCAATAATGATCATAAAAATGTTGAAACAAAGAAATGTCAAACCCTCACATATATGTACTATTGGGAATATTATATTCTTTGCATGTAAATATACTAGCAAAGTTGATAACCAACTGGAGTCAGAGGTGACAGGTGGTGGGAGTCTGGTCGATTGGGCAACTGGAATAGTTGTTTGGTCGAAGGCAAAGAATTGATCAACGAGAAGTTGATGGAATGACCAAGACTCAATGGGAAATCGACCAAAGTTGACCCAGTCAAGTCGACTATAACATAATATTTGAAAGTGGTTAAGAAGTTATTGATTGTTATTAATGAGTAGTTGGTTGTATTGCATCTATGAATAAGATGTAATGGCTATGCAAGCGAGTGTGTAGCAAGTATGATGATCATGTAATGAAGAATGATTTGTGGTCTAGCAAATCACAGTTGTAAACACCTGTTATGAGTGTTTGATTAATAGATGAGTGGTAAGGTCAATGGCTCGTTGGTTTTTCCCCCATGAGAGGGGTTTCTAGGGTAATTTATGTGTAATGTGTTGATGCGTTGTGTGCCATTGTTTTATGTATAATTTTGTGACATCAATTTGCAAACATGTTGTAATCGATATTATAACCAACAGTTGGTATCAAAGTTGTATTTGGTTGTAGGGGGACGCCTTTGTTGCTAAGGTTTGGCTTGGTCCTAGATCTGGTGAATACCTGTTGCATAGGAGTTTTTGGAAACATTGATTTATAGTTGGAATGGCTAACACGCCGAGGATAGAAATTGAAAAGTTTAATGGGAAAATTTTTTATCTTTGGAAGCTTAAAATGGAGGATCTCCTTGTGGATCGAGAACAATGTATTGTAGTCGATCTAGGAATAACTCCGACTGGTGTGTTGAACAAATATTGGCAAAAGATTGGCATGAAGGCAAGAAATACAAACCGCCTTTGTTTAGCTAATTTTGTATTGTTAAATGTCTTGGAAAAAGACATTGCAAAGAAGATATGGGAAAATTTGGGGAACTTGTACAAGTTGAAATCACTAGTTAACAAGTTGTTTCTTCAAAAGAAGTTATATCTTCTAAGGATGGGTAAAGGTGACTTAGTTACAAAGAATCTGAATGTGTTCAATACGATGATCAGTCAGATGTTGTTCATGGATATTAAAATCGTTGAGGAAGAAAAATGTATCAATATGTTGTGTTCATTGTTGATTCATGAGATAGCCTGGTCGTGGCTATTGGAAGCAATAGTACCACATTGAAGATTGATGATGTGGTCGCAACTTTGTTGTCATAAGACATGAGACAAAAGCACATAGAAAGTTCGACCCACAATTCCTTGATGGTTAGAGGTCAACCGATAGACAAAGGAAAAGGAAAAACCTTCGATAGAAAGTCGAATTCAAGGGATAGCTATAAGACCAAATCCCTTTGTCCAGTGATGAAAACATGCTGACAATGTGGTAAATTTGAGCATTGTAAACGAAATTGCAAGTCGACAGAAGTCAAGGAAAGAAAAGGACCTAAAGAAGTTTAATCGGTTGATTGTAAGAATTCGCAAGAAGAGAGAAAGGATGTGTATTTAGTCTCCACAAGTACATAGTCGGATCGTGACTCTTGGTTGATCGACTCTGGTGTGTCATATCATATGACACCTCGCATAGAGTGGTTCTGTGAGTATGAGAAGTTCAATGGTGGTGATGTTCTACTGCGAGATGACTCACCGACAAGGATAGTCGAACGAGGTAAATTTTGATTGAAACTAAAAGATAGAAGAATAGAAACACTTCCAGCAGTACTGCATATCCCAGGGTTGGCTTGAAACCTGATCTCAGTAAGTAAGATGGGAAATGTTGAGGTGCAAATTGTATTTGAGAAAGATACGTGTAAGATAGTGCAAGGAGCAATGGTACTAATGAGAGGTGTTCGGAATGGGACCTTCTACAAGCTATTGGGAAAAACAGACATCGATGAATGTGTTAATGTGGTTTGTCCTCAGTTCGACAACATATCCTCTTGTCTAGTCAACTTTACCATGTTATAGCATCAAATATGGGACATATAGGTGAGAAAGGTCTCTGTGCTATGCATAGTAAATATATGGTCAAGGGTCTCCCTGACTGTCTTGAATAAGTTGACTTCTGTGAACAATGTATTTATGGTAAACAGAGTCGTGTAAGTTTCTCATCTTGTGCTACTAGGACTAAGGAAATATTGGAGTTAATACATAGTGATGTGTTTGGACCTATGTCAGTCCCTTCACTAAGAGGATCTCAGTATTATGTTTCTTTCATAGATGATTTCTCCAGAATGACATGGTTATATTTTCTGAGGTAGTTATTTGAGGTTTTTTAAAAGTTTCAATAGTTCAAATCTCTTGTAGAGAATCAGACTGGTAAAAGGATCAAGGTGTTAAGAACTGATAACGAAGGAGAATTTGTGAAAATGAGTTCAACTAGTTCTATAGACAACATGGTATAGCTCAACAAAACACAACCCCTTACACGCCTCAATAGAATAGAGTTGTTGAAAGAATAAATAGAACGTTGATGGAGAAAGCAAGGAGCATGCTTAGTGGTGTAGGAATCGCATCATAGGAATTCTGGGCAGAGGCAATCGACATGGCATTTTACCTGGTGAATAGGTCACCGCTGATGGATTTTGTCGATAAGACTCCATATAAGGTATGGGTTGGAGGCGGTGCGCTCTGGAAGTTCTTGGACGGGCGATTCTTGGTGCCCTAGCTGTGCGTTTAGCCTGGGCGGCCAGGGCTTGGCCCAGCCGCCCTTTCTCCTCTGTACATAGCGTGCTTTTGTTGTAGGTTTTTGAACTTATCTTACAGTGGTGGCGTCCCGTGGACTCTTCAGGATCTTTGCTCTGGCGTTAAGATGGCATCGGAGATGGCCCTGACGGTGGCGGTTCTGATGTGGTGCACCCCATGGCAGCGTGCTTTTTGGCCTGCATGGTGGCGATCCGCCTGCGGTGGCTCTGGTGCTTCCTTATGAATAAGATGCTGCTGCTGGACGAGCCGACGAGCGCCCTGGATCCCATCTCGACTGCACATCGAGGAGTCGATCGGGAAGATGAGGAATGGCAAGGGATTGACGTCATGGTCTCCCACAGCGTTAAACAGATTCAGATGTCGTCTGAAACGGTCATGGGTCTGGACCTTTTGGGCTTGGCTCTGTTTTAACTGTAAATGCATGAATCCTGAGTTTGGGAAAGCAGGAGGCGCTGTCGAGAAGTTCTGAGGCGCCCTCGTATCGAAGAGAAGTTCTGAGGCGCCATCGAGCAGACAGAACCCCAGTCGAGCATTTAAATCGCAGAAATATTTCAGAGGATCTTTTATAACCCTGAGCTTTTACAGCGCAGAAACATTACAGAGGAGGATATGAATAAGACTGGTTCCTGCCGATCTTTCACTCTCGGCAGTATGGAATGGAGACGCAGAATCAAGAACCTGTGCAGAGGTTTCTTTATTTTCTGCTCTCCATTCTTTTCAGGCGCCATCCTCTGCTCCGTTTTCAGGGAAGTCCCCAGCGTCTCACACAGCTCGCCGCCCGGCTCGTCAATGAGTTGGAGGGAGCGGTGAGGGGCGAGGGTTCTTGGAGAGAAATTTTGATTGTTGTTTTTGCAGGATGATGGACGGGGTGTGGTGGAGGCATCGCAGATCCTGGTGTGTAGGGTGTCTGGCCTTTTTCTTCATCAGTAGTTGCTAGCTGAGTTCGCCGGTTTGGGAGATCCAGAGTTTGCTGCTTGTCCACAGACTTGGATATGCTGTTTCTTCTGATGAGGGTTTCGGTTTGAAGCACCTGTGGCAACGTTTGGGTCACGATTCATCATCTTGTGGTGAAGTTTTATTGGGTTTATCTTTTTTTGGTTCAGCTCTTTATAAGCTGTTGTATCTGCTAATATGGGACAGAAATATGTGAAAATGTAGGGATCTTTGTGATTCTACTACATCTGCAGAATGTAATTTTAATCATCTTTTTGAAATAAAATTACGGACTTTTTCCAAGGAAAAAAAAATAAGGTATGGGTTGGTAAAATCCCTCTCTTAAACATCTCGAATTTTTTGGGTGTGATGCCTTTGTACATATCCCAAAGGAGAAAAGCAGGGAAAATTTTAGGGGTGAAATTAGCCCGTGGGATATTTTTCGATGTTTTTTTCCAAAAAAAGATTCGTCCATTTCCATTTTTTTCTAAAATGTTTCACCCAAATTTCATGGGATAATTTTTTTACTCTAAAAAACAGCAAAATTGTTCAAAAACTATATAAAATCCATATAAATTTGAATATATTTTACAGATAATCTCCAAATATTTTATGGTTGCAAATTTAAGAATTTGTAAGATTCACCAAGGTTTATACACTTTAAGAAAATTATGTATCCTTAAAATTTTCCCTAGAGAAAATAAACAAATTTGATAGGAAGTCAAAGAAATGCATCTTCATCGAGTACAAGGATGGAGTGAAAAGGTATAAGCTATGGAATCCAATCATGAAGAAGGCAAGTTATAACAAAGATATAATCTTCAGAGAATTCGAAGGCACTTCCAGGGATGAAAAGGTTAAAAGAGAAAAACTATAAAAGTAAGCTTTTGAAATGAATGAGGAAAGTCTGGATTTAGGTGAGTCGATCGAATCTAACAAAGAGGTAGAACATCAGACTTTGGATGTCATGAGGTTTGGCCGAACAAGGAAACAACAAGAAAGGTATAGTCCACCCAACTTTCACTTTGTTTTTGTGTTATCTACCATAGAAGATGATCTCAGGTCAATATAAGAAGCGATCGACTTGACAAAGGGTAAAGGTGTGTGGGGAGGCCACATAGTGGCCACCTCCTTCTAGCCCCCTCTATGTGTAAAAGGGGTGTGGGGAGGCCACATAAAGGTGATCACTAGATTCTCGGAATCGAGTGGCCACCTTTATGTGGCCTCCCCCACCCCTGAACATATAATCTTTTTTAATTGTCTTTTTTAATTTTATTATTATTTGTTTATATTTGTATTATTTTTTATTTTTATATTTTAATTTTTGTATTTTTTAATTTTTATTATTTATCATTTTTTTTAATTCTTTTTAATATTTTGACTAGGTTTTTTTTTTTTTTTAATTTAACTTTTTAATATTTTAATTTTTTTTAGCTTTAAAAAAAATTAAATTTTGTTTATTTTAATTTTTATATTTTTAAATATTTTATTTTATTTTTTAAAGTTTTAATTGTTTTTATTAAAAAAAATTATGTTTTTGAAAATAATGTCATTTTTATTATTTTTAAGTGTTCTTAATTAAAAAATGATATATAATTTTAGCTTGTGGTTTCAAAATAGTTATAATTCTAACTTCACAAAAAAAGGGTTGCTACCGTAGCACATTTTTTCAATTCGAAGGTTGATTTTGGAATTTTCATTACAACGATGCTAGTTGTTAAGACCATAGTTTAAAATAGATGTAATTTCAACTTCGAATAAAAATGGGAGTTCCATGGTAGTACCACTTTTCAATTTGAAGGTTGATTTAAGGTTTGTGATTATAGCAATGCCAATCGTTAAGGCCGGAGTTTCAAACAATACATAATCCCCCCCCCCAAAAAAAAAAAAAGGTGCTACCAATAACACCCTTTTTTATTCGGGGGTCAATTTATGATTCAAATTGCAATGCCACTAACTGAACACCAGTTAGGCTTAAAAAATCTTGTAATTTTAGCCTCGAAATAAAAATTATATTGGTAGGAACAATTTTCAATTCAAGGGTTGTTTTCGATGTTTTTGATGCAAAAAGTTTTGATGGCTAGAGTTCTCGTTTTGAGTATAAAGTTCGCATCAAGTTGTATAATGTGTTGCTATTGTTGCAATGATGAAAACTTGCTTGTTGGATCCAAATCTACTAGATCATGGCTCAAGGTAAAAAAATGTTGCTCACATGTTGTCTACCTATCGTAAAAAATTCTCTTCTGCGCAATATTCTTCCTTGGTTTCACACTATAGTTCTATGTGGTCTAAAGCTCATTTATGTTGTGTGCCTCCATAGATACAAGGTTAGAAGATATACTTGCGACAAGACTTCTCTATGGACAATTGAACTTCCTTACATGCAACAACTCTTTTTACATAACTGCCCGCGTTGCATATGTACAAAAGGATACTAGTTGAAGGTCCATTAACAAAATTCGATGGCATAGTTATACTGCTATACATTTTCAGCAAACAAAAAAAACAAAGAATCCTTGACAGAGGATGTAATAACACATGTTATTTGTGTAATACAATTGTCTTCTTTTCCATTTATAAATCCTTCGTAACATGTGCAATCAATCATTGTCAACTAATTCTTCCTACTACCCCAAATTGCAAATACAATTGACATTGTTTTCTAAATCCTCCCCGCACTAACGCAGGGACATTGCCACCATGTGACTCTTGTATTATTAATAGATGGGTGATTTTCCTTGCAATTCCAAAGTTCATAACCTTATTAATTGAATGGGTGTTTTCCGTTACAATTTCAAGGTTCGTAACCAAAGATCACTAGTAAGAAAACCATGACATATTAATGAAGTCATTTCATGACTTTTAATTTATATTTAATTGTTTTATTAAAGTATACATCGGTATTTTAGGGTTTGGGTGCTTAAGGTTTATGTCATATCTTCAGGTTGTTCTCTTCATTTGTGAATACAACCCATTTTTTCTATTTCAATTTTTTTTGTGTTCTTTTTGTTTCTATGTGTTCGGTTTTTATAATATGGTATCAAAGCTATGATGAGAGGAAGTTGAAGCGAAACAAGAGAAGGCCCTAAGGACCATGAAGTTCAATGATGGACCAATATACTTCATTTGATATTGGGAAGTCGAAGGGGTTTCGAACTCGGCAAACTTAGGTATTGTTTTTTCATGGTTTAGAAGACGAGTATCATTATTTTACTTGATTTAAAGCTAGGTTCAAAATTTTAAGAATCAAATTTATTTTGATTTAAAGCCAGAGTTAGATATTTCTCTAGGCCCTAAATCATAGATTAAAAATATGAAAAGAAGCGGTTCCACTAATTTTTTTTTACAATTGATTTTCTAGCAACACAATTATACAGACACCATGCATACATAGCCTACATCTATATATAATGTACTAATTTTTCTAACCATACAATTGTACAAGCATCTACAACCATATCCATACGACTATACAAACTCCATATCACAAACCATAAAACTTCTAAGTTTTGTTTATCGACTTCAAGTCTTTGAAAGTTTTAATGTAACTTATCAATGTTCCCCCTAGTTTCTGGGACACGGGAGTGCGGGAGCGGGGAAACACACATTAGGGATGTGTGGAGACCACCCCCAAATTTTAGGGAAATTCGAGGGGGGCAACGAGACATCAGGGTCATAGAATTTATAAAAATTATAAATCCCAACAATAGATGTTGTAATGGGGAAATGTGACCTGAGGACTTTATTTCTTCATTATTCCATAGGGCATCACATTATTTGAGGCTTTGAAGTCTAACATACAATTATGCAAGAGTGAACTATTAATCCTATATTGGGATCATATTCATCAATAGCACCTTGTGCCCCCCACCTCTACCCCCCCCCCCCCCCAAGCTCTTAGCCTTTGCCTCTACCTCAAATCTTGAAGTTGATCCTCAAAGGACATTACTCAACACCCTACAATTTTGATGAAACTTCCTAAACCAAGCTTTAAAATAAGGTAGAATTAGAAAAAATTCCCATGCTTAGTAAGTGATTTTGCTTGACTAAAGGGTACATTTTGATTAAGGTCGTGATAGAGAAGTTCAACAATCAACACCAACAACATCAAGGTACATAGAGAGGTTGATGTGTCTGATTAAATGTCAATCCCTTCACCTCATACATGATAGAATCTAGTGGAAACGTTGCAATCCTAAACTCCTGAAAACTGTTAAGTCTATTGAATTCTGTATGGGATCTAAAATTCTACTTTTTGCATATGAACTCCGATGAGGTCAGAACCACTCTCAAACATCCTGAAACAATTAATAGTAATATTAAAAATTTAGGTAAAAATGAAAGATTTACTTTTAAGAATTTAATATTAACATTACTACTAAACACCTCCAAGAGGCAAACACACCAGGAGCGCCTAGGTGCACCCCCCCTTCACCGGTGTGTGCTTCAGAACAAGGGGATGAGCTCCCCTCCGTGCTTCCTCAAGTTTCGCCAAATTGGGGACGAGGAGGAACATTTTACCAAGAC
This sequence comes from Larix kaempferi, assembly GCA_027924585.1. Lineage (NCBI taxonomy): Eukaryota > Viridiplantae > Streptophyta > Pinopsida > Pinales > Pinaceae > Larix > Larix kaempferi. Next base: position 1,012,546 of record BSBM01001409.1, on the reverse strand, counting down.
CCCCAAGTCCCCGGGGCATGGGGAGCGAAGGGGACGTGCCCCCGACCCCAAGGAACATGTCCCTATGTAACACTGTAATTTATGTTTTCACATTGAATTTTTAAATTTTCTCAATAATTTCTCCAACTTTAGGGGGAAGCTTCTATATTTCAACAATTGTTTGGCAAAATTGTGGTAGATCTATGCATTTTTTTGTTGTATTTTCAAATTTTCTCTAATTTTGATAGAAATTTCATTAAGCAATGATAGATTCAACGGTTTGGGACAAAACCTTTGGTTTTTGGGACCTTTTTTTAGCAATTTAGTCTCTATTTTAGAGTTTTTACTACAAAATTATTTTCCAAAATGGCTAGTTTGTCCAATATCATGTTGGATGGTGACTATACATTCTCTGAAAAAAATTATAATACATGTAAAGAGTGTATGTTAGCCATTTTTTAATACATGTGTCTAGATCAGCTTGTGTTGGGATAGAAAATTCGATCAACGACAACATATAAAGACATGACAAATATGATGAGCAAAATATTGAAGTGGTAATGTTCATAAAGTTATCTATAACTAATGAGATGCTTCTAGTAGCGAAAGGTGATGGCACTACGAAGGATGTTGCAACCATTTGGAAGCACTTGAAAGACTTGCATGAAGTCTTAGACAACGGTGGAGCCTTTTTCCTAAAAATATAAATTGTTTTATGTTAAGATGAATGAGAATGAATCTTTACATGGACATTTGGTAAAGATGAAGGATATTAGAGAACCATTGGCTACATGAGAATGAATCTTTACATGGACATTTGGTAAAGATGAAGGATATTAGAGAACCATTGGCTACCATTGGATGAAAGATGGAAGAATAATTACTCTCAAGAGTTTATTGGTTGCATTTGAATTTTTTATTGAAACACTTAATATTATTGTTGCTGACAGAGGCTTGAAGATTGATGAGCTATGCACAAAGCTTTTGCAATAAAATAAGTGGAAAAAACAGTTCAACAATGAAATTATAGTAGCGAGTACAATACTAGCATTGGCAACAATCCTCAAGGGTAAGGGCAAGTTTGCTTGAAAGAATGATGGAACTAGTAGTCAAGGCAACACCAGGGAATCAGGAAATCAATATATTTTCAAATGTCATTATTATGGAAAGTTGGGTCATAAAAAGAAGTTTTGAAAAAATAGTTGTGGGATGAAAAACACAACCCAAGAGGCTCTTAGCGGAAGAAGCCCCATGTTGCAGTACACCAAGAAGAGATTGCTCTCACTTCAATGGCTAAGCAAGTAGAGCATGGAGTCTTCCTTAATGTCTACTATGTGCCAAGTATGGAACCAAATTTGCTTTCAATAAGTCAATTTATTAACCAAAGCCCCCACTTAAATGTTAGTTTCAATGACCATAAATGTTATATCGCTGACAAGGGCAACAAGAAAACAATTGCTCCTAGTATCAAATATAATGGATTGTTTTCAATGGTTGATATAGAGGAAGCCAATGAACATGAGTGTTCAAGAAACCAACTCGCGTTGGCATCAAAGGTATGGACATTTGAATTTGCACTATCTTTTTCATTTGGCTAAAGAAAGGTTAGTGGATGGTCTTCCAAATATTCAACAAAAGCGACAAGGAATTTGTGGAGCTTGTCAAGTGGGAAAGCAATATCGAGCTATTTCATGTTGTTTGTAGATGACTTCACTCGAAAAATGTATGTGCATTTTTTAAAGTTAAAATATGAATTATTTAATAAGTTGAAGAAGTTTAAAGCAATGGTAAAAAAAATAGTATGGGGTTTGCATTAGAAATCTCGGATCTGGTAATGACGGAGAATTTTGCTCCATGGAATTTAATATCTTTTGTACTCTAGAGGGTATTCAAAAACAATACACCACACCATACACTCCACAACAAAATGGGGTGGTAGAGAGGCATAACCACACTATTGTTGAGATGGCACGTTGTATGTTAAAAAACAAATTTGTTCCTTACAGGTATTGCGCTGAAGCAGTGCACACCATAGTGTATTTGCTTAATAGATATCCGACAAAGGCAATGTCGAAAAAAACTTCAAAGGAAGTATGGCCTCTACGAAAACCACAAGTAATTTATCTTAGAGTTGTTTCAGTGGTATATGCATGGGTCCCTACAAAACAACAAACCAAACTAGATCCCAAAAGCAAGAAATTGATACTCACTGGGTACAACAACACTCACAAAGCATATAAGTTAATTGATGCTGATAGTAACAAAAAAAGCTTTAGTCGAGATGTTGTTGTTGATGAGAATGCAAGGCTATTTCAGATGAATTTGGATCTAAAAAAAATAGAATGAAATTTTTTTGACTAATAGTTCAACCAAGATGCTTGTACAACCTCCACCTGAAGCGTGGGAGAATTTGGAGGATGAGTCTCCAAAAACTCCCCATCACGAAACCGTTGTAGGTACTCCAAATCAGCAAAATGATAGTGTTGATATGGAAGAAGAGGATCCTAAGAAGAGATCAAAATGGTGGCACAACACCATTAGAGATGTTCGGCTAGATGAGATGAGGGCATTATGAAGACCAAGAAGAGGTGTGAAACCCATTGGTTGCAGATGGGTGTGTAAAAGTCAAGTGCAAAGCAGATGGAACACTTGAAAAGCATAAGGAAAGAATGGTTGCAAAAGGATTCACAATGAAAGAAGAAATTGATTATGAAGATACCTTTGCTCCCACAACAAAGATAAGCATGATATGATTAGTCCTAGCAATGGCAACTCAAACTTGCTAGAAACTATACCAAATGGATGTGAAGGGTGTCTTCCTAAATGGAGATTTGGAGGAAGAAGTATACATGTACGAACCACAAGGTTTTCAAGTTCCAAGGAAATGACATACTGTCTATCCATTGAAGAAAGCACTCTATGGCTTGAAGCAAGCACCTAGAGCATGGTACATCATCATCAAGGGAGCAAGATAAGGGCAATATCAAAAGTAAAATCTAATTTATGTGCAACTTTTGACATGATTAACTTAGGGCTCCTACACTATTGCTTAGGTGTAGAATTTTGGCAAATAGGTAAACATATTTTTGTTTGATAGGAAAAATATGTCAAAAGCTTGTTGGACAAGTTTAGGATGGCAAATTGCAAAACATCATCTATACCTATGGTGAAAGGGCTAAAACTTTCAACCAAGATTGATTCCAAAGCAACTAAAGAATCAATCTATAGGTAACTAGTGGGGAGCTTGATTTATCTTACAACCACTGAACCTAACTTGACTTTTGCAGTTAGCTACATCTCTCGATTCATGATTGCTCCAGAGGTAAAACATTGGATAGCAACAATAAGAGTATTACGATGTGTGAAAGGAACATTAAATTTTGGCATTCTAAATTTTTTTAAATTGAAAATGATTATATTTTTACATTTAAAAAGTTGATAAAAACAGTAAAATTTACAGGTTTATCATTTGACAAAAAGCCTCTTGTTCTAGGAGAATTATTCCACAAAATTTTCCATGTGACTGATAGACTATACTTTTATGAGATTTCTAACATAATATTGAGCACTAAAGACCTTAACAAACTGTCCCAACAAAAACTTGCCAAAAAGTGCATAAGAAAACTAGAACTAGCCTAACCCACTAAGAGTTTCCTACATAATCACAACTCCTTGTCGAGGGGAATTGAAGATGTCAATAGGGACCATATCAAGTTGCCGCATTAAATCTTCCTCCATGGCCATTGAATTTTCATAAGGTGCATTTTGTGAGTGACCACCCATTAGAAGTTCTTGATGCACCTCTGATGTTGCGAATAGCTTCTATCTACCCTCTCTGCTCTCGAACCTCACTTTCCAAGACATGGAACTTAGCATCTATCTAAGCACTATGATTGGTAAGCTATACGACTGCTATAACCCCTCAAGTTACAAATTGAGTATGTTCATCACAATATGAAGATCCTTGATGACTACATGAATCTCACCAAGCCCAGAGCTCCAACTCGAATCGTCCATAGTACTCGAAAAACCCAAAAATTTCACCATGGATGCAACACCCAGAACCCGATGACCAAAAACCCCAACTCCACCAACTGTGCTACAGATTTGCAACATAGACAAGGCAGGTTTGAACGAAATTCCTGCCAATTGAAGCCGAGGTTCCTTACTAGTTAACTTCCACCCATTCCTTTCCGACTGCACACTACAAAAATGTTCACAATCTACTGCTCTATGGAAGCCTCTACAACAAGAGATCCCACTAGCATCGTTTACCAAAAAACAATAAGCCATACACCGAAGATTCATAACTAGAAGAGCGATCGCAAGGATTGTTCGGGACACTTCTCTCATGCAGGAGATTAAATATCCTTTGCGCCACTTGTCCAAAACTTGAAACACCTCCCAAGTGTCCTCCATAAACACCGCTAGATGTGGAGGGTTAATGCACGAACCTATCATCATTTATGGGAGCCATCTCCTTTAGGGGGGCATTTAAAACAAAATAACCATGCTCTAGGGTTACAACTCAATTAGCAAGCGTATTCGCTTCTTGATTGTTGCATCTTCAAATATGCAAAATATTAACCTCATTGATCTGCTTTAACTTGTCTCGAAACCTTCTCTGAAGATGCCCTAAATCCTCATCAATAGAGAATTGATTTCCTAGCCTGAGATATCATCAATAGAGAATCTCCAAGAATCATTATCTTGGAGATCTTGAGAGAAATAACCACGTCCAAACTATGCCCAGTTATTCGTCGCTTATCCCATTCCCCATTCATAAGAAAATGTTTTATTTCCATCAAGATCCAATAGATCCTCCCCACAACTACCTCCCCTAGATTTTGGCATTCTATATGGCAAAAACAAAGAACCTTTGTTTTGTGGTTACACAAAATCAGATTGGGTAGGTTCAATGGATGACAAAAAATTCACATCAAGTTATGTTTTTAGTCTTGGTACTAGAGTCGTTACATTGACCAACAAGACGCAATATATTGCCTCCCTTTCTTCAACCAAAGTAGAATATCGAGCAACAATGAAAGGAGCATGTGAAGTAGTTTGGCTTGTGTGGATGCTTGTAGATATGAAGATCCAACAAAATGAGCCTACCTATTGTACTACGATAATCAAGGATTTCAAGCTAGAAAAGAATCCAATCTTCCACAAGCATACCAAACATATTGATGTTGAGCTACAATACTATCCTATAGAGAATCACACTATCAAAATTCTCACCAAGTCATTGGGTATAGAAAAAATTGTAAATTTTAGAGAAGGTTGTTCCCTTCATTTGTGAATACAAAAGAAGAATTTTTCTCTTTCAATTCTCTCTATGTGTTTTTGGTTTCTTTGTGTGTTTGTTTTTTGTAATAAGAAGGTTTCCGTTTGAAAAAAAGGAAGGCAATGGACAGGTGACATCAATTCAAAAGAAAGGTCGAGCATAGATAGGAAATTATGGTCTCAATGCTTGGCATTTTGCTGGTAAGAAAAGGGCAACATTACAGTTTTCCACAACTGTGCATATTCATTGATAGCAAATATCTTCCTCCCGTAACATCAACTTCAATTACATTCCAGCATTCCTCCATCAAACCATTAGGGTTTTTTTTATGTTTTAATTACAGTGCTTTAAGAGCTCACTTTGAAATTCCCATTTGATGCTACTAACCTTCTTATATCAATGAGGTATATGTAACCCAATTATTTTTATTTTTTATTTATTTAACAGCTATGATGTAGAAAGTAAAGGATTAACATCAATCTCTATATTAAATATGAAATCAAAGTCTATTGGGTTATGGAAAGGAAAGATTTGCATGCTACCATTAGATTCAGAATTTAATGGTTGTTCGGAAGGAACTCAGGTTCACTCTGCATGACCGGCTAAGGCACGAGTCTTGCATGGGTTCTTCCATCAACGTATACCTGCGTAAGCCATAATCTTTGGTATGCACGATATAAAGAATTAGAATTTTTTTAAACCACTTATATTAGATGCATATCTATAATTATTTATTGTTATTTAACACGATTCCATGGCTTCAATAGTCTATTCCTGGTTTATAAACTATTAACAACAATGTAGTCAAAGACAAACATAAAAGAAGATTTAATTCTCACAACCAACGGTTTACAATCGACACACATATAATCAACTACCCAATTCCTTTTGAATTTAAATCACTTTACAAAACCAATAACCGTAACAGCCACAGAGAAGACTTCGACCAACAGCAATAGGATCCGTCATCTACATAAAGGCAGTTGAAACATTTTGGTACGCCAGACAGGCAAATTAAGATGTACAAGGCTAGTCATAATTAACAATCCATACAAGTAATCGTATTGGAGAGATACCATGTCAAATGTCTTTCAAAGGAGTGACTCCAGTCTACAAATCATCTTTAGTCTTTTCAGGCCTGTTTAAAAATTAAAAGGTTAACTAGTTTATTAACAACCTAAAACAAGCAATCATATAGGACAGGTACTATGTTAAATGACTTCAATGGCTAGATCCTAGTCTTTAAAAATAAGATTGTTTAAACTAGGAATGGCATTCCTAATTTCCTCAACCAATTCAATTTAATATTGAGATGCCAATGTCATCTTTAATGAACTACCATTCTATACAACCAAAATACTATATTTACTGATCAATATTTATTAATTGGTTAACTAATGCAATAACCCCAACTGCTAAGAAAACACCCTTGGCCTATTGCATGTTTAATAACATACATGTATATTAATTGGATATCAGGTTTATTGGAGATATGATTTGCATTAATCCTCTTGGTAGAGGTTTCCGGATTTTTTCAAGCATAGCAAGGGAGATTGAGATGAGGCTTATATTTTAATTGCGAGGACCTTTGAAATTTCTGATAAACAAAGACCTTTGCAATAAACAAGCCCAGATAAGATATATCATTTTTGGGATCATCTACGTAATGTAAGTCATTAATCTATGACCCATATCCCATGAGTATAGTCACAACTGATAAATTTCTCATGGTTTTGAATAGTCCACTTAGCACTCATTGCATCAGGTGATGCTAGCAAGGGTGAAGAAATAGAATTGAGACTAGCGAAATGAATTGCATAGCATCAATCATCACTTCCGGGGCTTGCACTCGATAACCAGGACTTCCCAAGAGGTCCCCCATCCGAAGACTCCTCTTGCTCAAGTGCACTTAATTGTAGAGTTTTCCCCACAATCAAGCCCACTTAGCTTGCTACCCCATTTGCAAAACCTTAGCAAGTATTGTGCCTTATGAACTATTCAATTAGAGCTCCTTGACTCTTTTTATTTAAGTATGGGGGGGCTTTTGCAGTGCAACATCTGACATATCATTTTTGGGATCATCAAAGTAGAGTAAATTTTTGGGATCATCAAAGTAGAGTAAGTCATTAATCTATGGCAACTGACCAATTTCTCGTGGTTTTGAATAGTCCACTCAGGGGTGAAGAAGTGGGATTCAGACTAACAAAATGAATCGCATAGCATCAATCATCACTTCCAAAGCTTGCACCCAATAACCAAGACTTCCAAGGAGGTCACACATCCCAAGATTCCCCAAGAGATCACCCATCCCAAGACTCATTTGCTCAATCACACTTAACTATGAAGTTTTCCCCACAATCAAACCCACTTAGCTACCCCATTTGCAAAACCTTAGCAGGTATTGTGCCTTGTGAACTATTCAGTTAGAGCTCCCTTAACTCCTTTTCTCATGGTTTTGAATAGTCCACTTAGCACTCATTGCATCTGGTGATGCTCATAAGGGTGAAAAAGTAGGATTTGACACTATCGAAAAAAACCACATAGCATCAATCATCACTTCCAAGGCTTGCACCCAGTAACCAAGACTTCCCAAGAGGTCACCCATCACAAGACTCCTTTGGCTCAAGCACTCTTAACTGTGGAGTTTTCCCCACAATCAAGCCAACATATGATATATCATTTTTGGGATCATCTACGTAGTGTAAGTCATTAATCTATGACCCATATCCCATGAGTAAATTCACCACTGACCAATTTCTCATGGTTTTGAATAGTCCACTTACCACTCATTGCATCTAGTGATGCTCACAAGGGTGAAGAACCAAATTTACATTCCTCAGCCTTGTTGAGGAGCAAAAAAGGTTAGAGAAAATGAATGAAGATATCAAAAGACGACTTGGAATGTAGAGTTTTACTAATATTGGCAATGAAAGAGGTGGAACAAAAGCGCTAGCCAGAGCATATGCATGTTCTCCACAGCTAACAAATAAACATTATGGTTGTGTTCTTCAGTTCAAACAAAACTTATAAAATCTGAACACTCGGAAAACTAGGAAGAAGACAAGAGGTCAGGTATTATGTAATAGAATCTTTCACAAGATAAAAGATACAGGTTAAACTTAATAGTTAGAATTATGAAAGTCCTGCATGTAAAAATTTACTGTCAGATAGAATGACAAACAACAAATCCTCTGATCAGCTAGAGATGGGACTTTAATATTATTGCTCTTTTTCATATCTTTTGGACTAAAAGGAGATTTACAAATAAAAGTCAAATCTATAACCTCCGACACAATGTTGAAAGATCAAAAGACCCAGTCAAGATGGTTTTAGACACGAACAAACAATGCATGAATGAAAATATAGGTGACAAGATTCAAAAAGTTTCTTTGACTGGCCAACTAGCAATCATCAAGAGATTGCCAAATTATGGAAGTCACAAAGAAGAGAACACAACCAGTTCATAAAAAATAGTCACATAGGACAATGTCAAAGATAATCTCAAGGTACCAAAAGTATAACTGTCTGAATTAATGGCAAATTAGAGTTAATGCTGATCATCAATATATATGCTCAAATAAATAGGCCCAGATTATGTACGCCCTGAAGGACTCTCATGTGCTACACTACGAAAATAGCTTTCCAGTAATAACCTACCCCTAAATCTAGTCAAGCCTGTCCTAGTATATCCACAATAAAATAGGCTGTAGCTCTAAAACTTTCCATGTTGTCTAAGTCCTCACAATATATTTGGAGGCTTTTGTAATACAAAAGCTCATTCAAAAACTGTTCCCATTGCTAACTAGTAATTCTGGGAATTTCAATATAATGCAAATAAGATTCAATATAAAGGAGAGTACTCTAGGCTTCAACAAAATCCACGAGAATTTCAAATCAAAAGCTTCAAAAACATGGGATATAAGCTTCCCAAACAGCTCTGCTCATTTGTTGCAGATTTTTTTTTCAGATTTGGGCTGCAGTTTCAAAGATTGCAGTTGTGTCAACTAAATCTGAGGCTTCAAAGATCATGGCTGTGTAAACTAAATCTGAGGCTTCAAGAATCACAGCTGTGTAAACTAAATCTGAGGCTTCAAAGATCGTGGTTGTGTAAACTAAGGATAGGAGAACAAGGGAAAACCAGGTAAATCAGATTGTGTGAGAACTCTTTTGAAGACACAACAAATCCAGATTAATACTTAATGAATTATAAACTACAATAACCGGTAGATGCCTATGAGTTTTAAAACAAATTATATCCATTAACTGAGAAAAAGTCAATGTTACCCAGCAGTATAGAAGGACTAATGTCCGAGAAGCTACACGTGACTACTGGCTTTGACCAGTCAACATAAAAGCTTGAACAAGGTCTGGGTAGCATGTGACCTGTTCTGGGGTGCCTGATATTCAATAACACGCTCTGAAGAACCCGTAATAGGGTCATGCAACCTTACAGTAGCTCCAGATATCTCACGTAGCTGTGAAATATTACTACCACCTCTCCCAATCACTGAACTAACAGGCACTGTTTAGTCTGGTCACCCCATAACTTGTTAAAAGAGAGCTGTTCAGATGACCACTAGGCAACCAGTTACCAAATGTCTGACTTGGTGCATATGACGGTGCATATGTTAAGTGATGCATAGCTTCCTGTCCCAGCATAGTAATGGAGGAAAAAGATTTGGATCTTACAAATGATGAAACAACCTTTATAAGGGATTGAGTAATCTCTTAAAGTGCTTCTCTATTCTTCAGCTATCAAGCATTGTGAAGTTCATTTGCAGGCAAGTTTTGAAATCTCTATTGTAGGCTTGCAGCATAATTGGTCAAAGCATATTGATACAAGGAGAAATGTATATCTTGTAACAAAAATTCATTCACTACAGCTCCTAATCACTAGCTTCATTCTTGGAGTACATGTCAAAAAAAAGCAATCAAATCTTTTAAATATTTCATCCGAAAAACCCATTAATCCTTCATTTCCTTTGATACCATTATTAGAGAACTTGCAGTAGTAAAAAATCGCGTAGTCTAAAAGTTCTACGATTTCAAACGGAAAATTTTGATTTTTCCAGCATAATTTTAAAAAACTCTGACAGAAATTTTTTAAAATCCTAGTTACAACTCTAAACTCTGAAATTTTGGGTGCCCCAAGGGTTTTTGGCTGTGTTGAATCCATTTTAACCATCAAAATAGCCATTAAAACACAGTTAAATTCATATTTTTCAAAAAAAAAATGCCGGATTCCGGTGAAAAGCCCCATCCGGGCCAAATCGTCAAATTTTTAGACAGCTCCGTAAAGAATTGAACGAAGTTATGGAAAGCTACCGAAGAAATATCACCTGTATAACTAACCATTAGTCAAGCAATAAGAAGTTGTCAGAATTTCAATTTATTTGTTGGACAATACTTTTTGTTATCAAACCTAACATGACTCAACAAAAGCTCTGAATAGTGAATGTAGGCTACACCACCCAAAATAAAAATTCCCAAATACAACGCTGGCCAAGAACTCTGGGAGTACTTTAAAGGGAATACAAGAAACATTTAAAATTGCTCCTATTAGAGAAATTAGATAAGAAGAATGCAAAAATAAAACCCCTGTTAAGACCATTGATATTTGGCAGGAACTGTAAAATGTATAGAATCATTTCCTTTGATGAAAAATGAAATTAAGCATCTAAATTCTCTATTAATCCACAGGCCCTTGTCAAGATGGAAATTTTCTTATACAAGGACATCTAAGAAAGATGGCAGATGCAAATCTGCACAACTTGTTCAGTTGTGCCTTAGACATAGAAATTCTACCAAACTAGACAAAGAAAACCCTCGTGGAAGATTCAGACACATCTGAAAGGTAAATCAACATAAGAAGACAAAACAAACCCATTTTTATCACTGGAAGATATAGCAGACACTAACATGACCAGGCCAGAATATAACTTTCAAACATTAGGAACATACAAGACAGGCATTTGATAAAATGCCTGAGAGAGAAGTGATGATTTTTTGTTATTAAGTTATTCAGCGATTACGTAGTGCATCCTAGAAGAAAATATTACACCCTTGCTTTATTCTCTATCTACAGTGAAGAAAAATCCTTCAATAATTTCTGAAAGAAAAAATCATTTAAAACTATCATAGAAAGTCCCATAGAGTTGAAATCTGGCTCTGATACTATTTTTAAAGACCAAAAAGACCATTTATTTAACATACATGAAATCAACAATTTTATCCTTACACAGTGTTACACGGGGACGCGTTCCCCAGGGTCGGGGGCGCACCCCCCTGCTCCCCACGCCCCAGGGACTCGGGGGCTCTTGGAAAAACATTTCTCCTCGTCCCCAATTTGGCGAAACTTGAGGAAATGCAGAGGGGAGCTCGTCCCCCTATTTTGAAGCACACACCGGTGAAGGGGGGGCACCTAGGCACTCCTGGTGTGTTTGCCTCCTGGAGGTGTTCAATAGTAATGTTAATATTAAATTCTTAAAGTAAAAGTGGTATTTTCCTTATCTTCCATTTTTACTTAAATTTTTAATATTACCATTAATTGTTTCAGGGTGTTTGAGAGTGGTTCCAACTGTTAAAATTAGGGTTATGTTAAGGTTTAAGAAAAAAAATTAAAAATTGTACTTTAATGCAAAATTAAATTACAGAACTAGTACTGAAAATGAAATAGTACGGCAGTAACAAGACAAATTTAGATCTGATGAATTAAGACATAATTTTCATCTCTTTCAACTTTAACACTTCTCAAAGATCACTGTGTTAAAGTTAGGTTTTGAAACAAGAATTTAACAACTGCAGATATATAACCAGTAGAGCAGTACAGTAGTAAAAGTTAAAACTAATTAACGAAAATATAATTAGACAAAAAATATAGCAACAGTAAAAGATCTAACTAACAACACAAAAGAACAAGTCTGATAACTTACTTGGTGAGTTGCGACCTTCATTATACTCAGAATTTAACTTTCAGATCAAACTGTACCTCTCAGAGGCAAGTCAACAAATGGAACACAAACTGACCCTTACCTGAGGGTTTGTACAAACCTGCGAAAGAGCGATAAAGTGCTGTAGGATAGGGTTAGACAGGTACAGCAATAGGTACAGCAACCAAGATCAGCCCCAAGACAGTCAATAGGAGATGAACACCTCACAACAGTCCTTAGTGATCAAAGGCAACCTCAAGACAGTGACCAACAGCCATGGCAGCCCTAAACTCAACAGTGGGCAGCCTTAAAGACAGTCCAAGAAGTAGTGGCAGCCCTAACAGCCCCTCAACAAGGTAGCAGTGGTCACCTACAAGCCTTAACAGACCTTAAACCAACAGCGGCAGCCTCCAAAACAGTCCACTCAACAGTGGCAGCCTTAAAACAGAAAATGGAAGCCCTAACACAAGAGAAGGCATCCCTAACAGAGGATATGGCAGCCCTAACAGGCAGTGGCTGTCATCAAACAGACCTCAGCACCCTCCTAACAGGTAGCATCTGTTCGGATATCCACATCATCTTTTTCAGGATCTTGCATGCAAATTAGGGTTTGCATGCAGAATCTAGGGTTGGCATGCACCGGCATGCACTGGCATGCATCCCAGTCACCAGTTTGATGCCTCCAGCACCTTATCCACTTCATTCTAGCACCCGGGAGCCACCTACCACAGAGTTTTAGCCCTCCTAAGCTGAAAGGCGCCCACTTCTCACCTACTGCCAAAGAAGGGCGCACTTGTTCACCTACCACTGCAGATTCACTTCAGTTACATTCAGTTAGCTCCGATTCTCCCTGATTTGAGGCTAGTTTCACTCCCGACTGACTGTATCACTTCCGTTTGACCTCCAGTTTGATTAGGTGACTTGTTCTGACTTCAGTTAGCCTCCCATGCGCCCCCACTGAGCCTCTAGATCCTATATCAGTGCTACACACTTCAGTTACATTTATTATACTCAGTTAGACTCAGATTGACACCTGGATGACTGGTTGTTGTGATTGATGAGCACCACCGATGATTTATGAGGACTCCTAGACAGAGTCAAGCTACTCCATTCTGTGATTCGAATGACCTCCTTAGGCAATTCGAATTGCTCAGTCATTGTGACAGTTTGTATTGTAATTCATTCACCCTTTCTGGGATAGAGAGCACTGCTGCATGTTTTGCACAGTTTTGCACCATATTTTCTATGTTCATCTGTTGTGATTGATTTACTTGTTCATTAGATCTGCTGTGACTAATTTTACATGGTATCAGAGCCATGACAGGGACAAGATTTCTTTTCTAAAGGTGTTCTACATGAAGAGAGAGCAATCTTTGCTCACCAATATATTTTAGCAGCGGCATGCAAAATCTCATGTGCATTCGCTCATGTGCATGCAAGGTTGAAAACATAGTGTTTGTTTGTGTGTGATTTGCAGGTTTCTTACTTCCTCCATGTGCATTCGCTAATGCAAAGATGGAGACTTCTTCTTCACAAAATATTCTTACTCCATTCAACTATGATGAATGGAAACCAAAGATGATTGCATTCTTGAAGAGACAATGTCTTTTTGATATGTGCATTGGTAATACAAGAGATTTTGATTCCGATGAAGAGGAGAATGATTGGCTCAATGATTGTGATAGAGCTTTTGGAACAATGTGTCTTGCTATGTCTCCTTGTATGCGCTACCTCAGTAATACTGCTGAAAATCCAAGTGATCTATGGGTCCAACTTGACAGAGAATTTGGAAAGCAGGAAGAAGAGGATCATGCTAGCCTTTTGGAGAACAAGCCCAGTGAGATCTCCTTATGTGTTCTTTCCGATCATGTGTTGGCCTCAACAATTGTTCAAGATGAAGAAGAAACTGTAGATTCAACACTCATTCTCTCAAAGTCTTCTATTTCGAATTCTGAGCAAGATAAACAAGCTCATACTCTAGATTCCGAAGAGGTTCTTGAATCCTCTCTTTCACATGAGTTTGTCGGCATGCAGAATAATGATCTACTTGATGTTTTGGAGGTAAAATCTGATTTTGGAGGTGAAGCATTCGCCCTCCTTGATTGCATGCCTTCTATAAACTTATGTTCTATCATTTGCAAAGTTTCTCAGAGTTTTAATGAAGATGAAGAGCACTACCATTCGCTTGAGTTCAATTCTCATGCACTTTTTGCTGATTTTGGTTTTGATCTCACCCTTGTTGGTTCAAAGGAGATCTCAAGAAACCATTCATCTATTTTTGGAGCTGATTTAACTTCTATTGATAAGAAGTTCAAGTTTCAAGATCTATTTGATCCGATTGGAGCTATTCCTACCTCACTTGGTTCGAATCACAGGTTCCAGGATCGTCCTCATATTTTCAGATTTGTTCTCACCTTTTTCGGTATGAAGAGCAAGTTCTTAAAGTCTCCACATTCGCTTGCATCCACTGATGGAGAATTCAAGCACATGTTTTTGGAGCATGATCCATTTACTCCCAAGAGTAAGATACCTCCAGACATATCTACTTGATTTTGGAGCAGTTAAATCTTTTGGTGTACTACAGTCTATTTTGAGGGGGGGTATTTTTCCCATGAGGTTTTCCCCATTTCCTCGGTTTATTGACTGTTATTAGTTTTTTTGGATTATTGTATTGGGGTGACCTTTGGTCTTAGTTACCAGGGCCCCACATTATTTTTGTTGGCACATCATAGTCTAGCTTGAGGGGGGGTGTTCGGATATCCACATCATCTTTTTCAGGATCTTGCATGCAAATTAGGGTTTGCATGCAGAATCTAGGGTTGGCATGCACCGGCATGCACTGGCATGCATCCCAGTCACCAGTTTGATGCCTCCAGCACCTTATCCACTTCATTCTAGCACCCGGGAGCCACCTACCACAGAGTTTTAGCCCTCCTAAGCTGAAAGGCGCCCACTTCTCACCTACTGCCAAAGAAGGGCGCACTTGTTCACCTACCACTGCAGATTCACTTCAGTTACATTCAGTTAGCTCCGATTCTCCCTGATTTGAGGCTAGTTTCACTCCCGACTGACTGTATCACTTCCGTTTGACCTCCAGTTTGATTAGGTGACTTGTTCTGACTTCAGTTAGCCTCCCATGCGCCCCCACTGAGCCTCTAGATCCTATATCAGTGCTACACACTTCAGTTACATTTATTATACTCAGTTAGACTTAGATTGACACCTGGATGACTGGTTGTTGTGATTGATGAGCACCACCGATGATTTATGAGGACTCCTAGACAGAGTCAAGCTACTCCATTCTGTGATTCGAATGACCTCCTTAGGCAATTCGAATTGCTCAGTCATTGTGACAGTTTGTATTGTAATTCATTCACCCTTTCTGGGATAGAGAGCACTGCTGCATGTTTTGCACAGTTTTGCACCATATTTTCTATGTTCATCTGTTGTGATTGATTTACTTGTTCATTAGATCTGCTGTGACTAATTTTACAGCATCCCTCTAAACAAAGCAGCGGCACCTTCTCAACTGACAGCGGCAACCCTAGGCGGACTTAGAATGAGAGTGATACCCTCAAAACAGGTGGCGGCACCCTCAAAACAGGCAGCATAACCCTAGAGCAGGTCTTGGCCCTCTCAGACAAGGTAGCAGCACCCTATTGCATGCTCAGACAAGTCAGCGGCATCCTCAAACATGCAGCAGAAAATCCTAAACAGATCTCGGCCCCCTCAAGAAATCAAAACTGTGGACGGCAGCCTCTAGAGTCTAAACAGCTCTCTAACAGCTGGAAATACCCTTAAGAAGTATGCGGCAGCCCTAGGAGGATGGCTCGGCCCTAAAACAGACTTGAAACCCTTGATGTCATCCAAAAACCAAAGAGTTGGAAACCCTAAATCAGTCACAATAAATCAGAGTTGAGTGATGTCTTCAAGATGCTCTCACAATGAAGAATTAGACTTGTATTTATAACCTCTTAATGACTTCTAGAAGGATCTCCCTTCTAATTCTTCATTGACTTGGGGTTCCTAAAAATTAGGTTAAGACGTCATACAAATAAGGAGGGTTACACAAAACAAGGCTAACACAAGGCTAACCACCATAAATCAAGGATGGGTAAACACCCCTCAAACCACAAGACCAAAGGTGTAACCACAAGGTGGGAAGACAACCCTTTTACCCACAAGACCAAGAACAACAAGGTGGGAAGACAACCTATTTATCTCTCTCTCAAATGTACAAGTGTTCCATACAATAACTGAAAGTTCTATCATCACCATATAAGGAAGGTCCACGCTGGATGATTGATCATGTGGTCCTCATAACTGCTCCTGAGGTCAATTGCTAGTGACTCCATCAAGGGGTGGCCAGTCCCTTGAGAAGACAACCTAGCTCAACCATCTCGAAGACCTAAGAGAGGAGGGCATCACACATCATCATCTTGGTTAACTGACCAAGATCCACCTAGTTAACTAACCAAGTATGTACCTGCAAGAACTGCTTGGTCCCAAACCAGGATGTCTCTATCTCTGCCTATAGGTTCTACTTGGTCCTCATGACCAAGAAACCGTCTAGTCCCAGACCAGAATGCCCTAGAGACAGATAGGGGCCCTAGCCACATGCTAGGGACTTTGCCATGGCTCCAACCTACTTGGTCCCAAACCAAGAACCCCAGTAGACTGTTGGGGACCCTAGGGTACCTACTAGGGACTTACTCTGCTTGGTTAACTGACCAAGAACCCTAGTTAACTGACTAGGGTGCCATCCTCCTAGAGAATGGCTCTCGCAGCTGCATTATCTTTAACACCAACTTCATCGGAGTTATCCCATTCAGAATTCAAAAGACTTAACAGTTTTCAGGATTTCAGGATTGCAACGTTTCCACTGGATTCTATCATGTATGAGGTGAAGGGATTGGCATTTAATTAGGCACATCAACCTCTTTGTCAAGCAAAACCACTTATTAAGCATGGGAATTTTTTTCTAATTCTACCTTATTTTAAGACTTGGTTTAGGAAGTTTCATCAAAATTGTAGGGTGTTGAGTAATGTCCTTTGAGGATCAACTTCAAGATTCGAGGTAGAGGCCAAGGCTAAGAGCCTAGAGGAGGGGGGGCCTAGAGGTGGGGGGCACAAGGTGCTATTGATGAATACGATCCCAATATCGGATTAATAGTTCACTCTTGCATAATTGTATGTTAGACTTCAAAGCCTCAAATAATGTGATGCCCTATGGAATCATGAAGAAATAGGGTCCTCAAGTCACATTTCCCCATTACAACATCTATATCATGGATTCACACAATGTTGAAGTGTGTCGAATCATTGAAGAATTAGAATTAAGTTTTGCTACTTTTCCAAAAACATCCATGGTTACGAATGTTATGGTTGCTAATGTACTAGAGGCTTGGGGCATATTGTTGTCGTGTGAATGGGACGCTATGGTGGATGGATCCATAGGGATGGACATATCTTATGTTGTGATCACTTTGCCTAATCCTCAATAAGTGAGGCTTTACAGGGATCAGCTTAAATTGTATTTAGACGAGATGAATTGTTATTGCTGGGATTTGTAATTTTTATACTTTTTATAATTTCTATGACTCTCCTCCCAATCAGCCTCTCAGTCTTGCAGGCTCCATACATCCACTTCACATCTCCATGCAGCTAGGTACTGTCAATTAAGATTTACCTAACATGTTAGCCAATTCCTTGTGTATAGATATCCTCATATTAAGATGGGAAATTGTGTGCACAAAGTATGTCGTGATCTACATGTGGAAAAAATGTACATTGCTAGGGGTTGGAAAGGGTGCAACAAAGCAACATACTTCTTTGGATAATCCTATTAAGGATTTCCTAGGAATTTTGAAGGGAGTAATTCTGCAATCAGGAGTTCCATAACCTACAACTTACAAGTCCACTAATGGTTGTTCTTCAAGTTAAATTCTAGTTATGGCAATTCAATGGTTGAATAATGGAAGAACTTCATTGAGTGTTTTACAGGTGGAAGATTTGGTCTTACCACAAACGGGTCTTCATTATTCATCTTAGGAGTACCGGTCTGTTAATCATGTTGACTAGGAGAACAGGATATAGTGAACTGTCTACTGGTCTGTGAATGGTGTTGACTAGGAGAACATGGTATAGTGAACTGTCTACTGATATGTTAATGTTATTGATTAGGAGAACATAATAAAGTGAACTGTCCTATAGTCTTGTCTAAAATCATGAACATTCAGAGAATCCAGTTGATTCAGAAAAAAAAGGTATTCCTAGTCAAGGTCATGTTGGTATGAGGGCTTGCTAGAACACTGTGTTAAACAGGAACAACTGTGAATATATACACTACAAGGGTAACGTAAAGCTCCAATGAAACAAGAGTGTAGCAAAAATTTCCCTCAATGGAATGTATTGTAGAATTTTCAGTCCATAATAAGCAGACTTGAACTCCTATACAAATCCTAGGAAACAGAAGAATGAAAACCTATCAAAACAGCAGATGAAGGAATGCTAGATCTACAAATACAACACTCAATTATGTCTGTCTTTTATAAACTCTCAATTATGTCTGTCTTTTATAAACTCAGAAAGTAGAAATACACTGCATAGAGATATGTGCTCTCCCTACATAAGAAAATTCTTTGAATAAAGTCTCAAACCTCCTCGAATAGTGTCCATGGTCTAAATCTGGAAACCACCTTAAACATAGCACCAACTGTAAATCTGGAAAAGCTACACTAAAAGAGCAGCAGTTTCTAATTATAGAAAATCCTAAAACAAGAATGCTTTAAGGCTGGCTCATGCATGTTGGAGGCATGTCCAGGAAGGGCCCCATGTCCTATCCTGCATGTCAGACACTTGGCACTGTTGGACAAGTGTAGGATGCATGTTTAGCACATGCCTGCAACATGTCCAACATGTGCCCATGAAAAGACCCCTGCAGACATAAAAATGCAATTTTGCTTTCATTTTTTCACTTTCAGTTGAAGGAAAAAGGCCCCCACTGTTTAGCACTGTGCAGGTGAAGGATAAAATACAGATTTGAAGGGCTTCTACGTGCTTGGAGGTCATGGATTAGCAAACTAGATTGGTCATTTTTCCAACAGTAGCATTTTTCTTGATTCATTCGCCAAAAATTATGACAAGTGGATCAAGGGCAGCTGACAATGATCAAAGGAAAGGAAGGAATGCCCTTGTTGGTGTTGTCTCCCCTCCTTCAAGACTCACGTTCAACAATCTCTTCTAGTGCTCCATCTGCTGAAAGTGGAGGTGCAGGTGCAGCTTCCAATGCTGCAAATAAGCCAACTTGTTATACCCTGATCCATATGGCAATCATCCAAGTGACAGGTTGGGAAAATTGGAACCATGTAATTTATAAAACTATGTAATGATAGATCAGGCAAGTTGGAATCATGTAATTTACCTGGTTCCAAACTGCCCAACCTGTGGATAGGATTTCTGAGGGGTGATTGATTTTTGCCCTACTGAAAAAGTGTGGATTTTATATTGAACTTATACAGGTATGAATCACAAAATGTTAATAATAACCAAAATAGCAATTTTCTATCGCCCAGAAAACATGGCCTATCTCTCTACCTATCTATGTGTGTGGAAAAAGAAACACGATCCTAGCAATATGCAATAGGGATTTTACTAGAATTTATCAGTATTGGGTGATCCAATGCATAACTGGATTATAAGCATAATAAACCATTCTATCAGACAACAGTATGCTTTTCATCGAATAATACCCTAGTAAAGAAGCATTTCTTAGGCCAAACACAAATAACCAGAATATTTAAACAATTTTTAACACAAATAACCAGAAAATTTTAACAATTTTTAATGTGCCCAGAACATCATATCCATTTAGGTTTAGGTTTTATTTTTTATTCGGCGAGATTCAGGCCCAAAGAAACCCAAACAGCTATGTCTAAGTCCAAAGTTCAATGCATCCATCCATCCATAAAGTTACAGAAAATCCAGTTCGACATATTAAATAGTATACAATTGCTGTTATCTACCTAGTATCGGTACTTGGTGGAATAATCCTTGGGGGCAATGACCAGACCCCTGCCCTTCCTGGCCCCTCTGTACACAGTCTCAATAATATCAATGAATTCCTGTTTGTCCTTCATAGCCCAGTTGATCTTATTGTTGTTCCCCGTCCCCAAGTCTATCATTATATGCTTATTGCGGAAGAAAAACATGACAGTAGACGGGTCATATAGCTCGTACATTGTGTTGAAATCAGGCACCTCTGTTATGTCCACCAGGTATATCACTGCGAAATTCTTGATGGTTTCTGCAACGGATGACAACACTTCGTCCATCTGCATTGAAAAATTATTCCAGGACTTATAATTAATAACAGCACAAGATACAGGTTGGAATCCTGTGCGAGTGATATATATTTATACAAAAAGAGTAGGATTAGGTACATACCTGCATACATGTTTCGTCCCAGTCATGGCCGAAACGAATGACGACGAGGCGCTCCTCCTCGGCTAGAATGGCCTGATCCACTGCCCACCCTGAGTGCAAATGGGGTAGTAAGTATGACATTTTCGCCTTCCTCTATCTTCAGCCCGCTGTCCGTCTTTGAGATGTTAGGGTATATCAAATTTATAGACAAAACAAAAGTGGTAGGAGCAGCGTGATGCTATTGTTGTCGCTATTGTGATTATTATTAATATTAATCTTGATGGGAGATTTTACGCCTGCCGATCAGCGACTGGAGTAAAAGTTTAGAAGTGGGTTTTTATTTTAGCTTGGAGCGGGTAACGCGGTTTTGTCGAAGCCCCCCGCTACCAAGGGCTTTCTGCCATGAGGTCGTCGTGCGTTCAACCCACCATGTTTGTTGGGGTTTGTTGGGGTTAAGTCGCGCAGTTTGGGCCACTATGGTGAGGCCCCTTCGTAGTGGATATAGCTTGGGTGGTTGGGAGGAATGATTGTTACCTTCTTCGGCTAGGTTCAATTCTTGTAAGTGACATGATGCTCTTGTTGAACCCCTATGTATTGACTATGTAATTATTGAATTGATTATGTAATTCTAGCCATACCTTGATTCTACATAATAGCAGGTGTTGGCATTTCCACTGGTAGATGTAGCCCTTGACAATGGTGAACCACCAAGAACAAGAACAATGAGTTTTAGCAAAATTCTTATTAGATTTGGAGGAGAATTTCAACCTTTAAAAGAGTAAGTTTCCAGTAATTAATTTACTCTAAACATCAATCCTAATGTTATGGACCTTAAGTACCATAATGTCACATCATGAGAAAGAGTAATTGAGATGCACTATATTTCATCGTTAAGGTTATTTGAATAAGATGGAAAGGTAAGAAGAAAAAACAAAGTATTTTGTCTCTGGAGAGGAGTCTGGTGAATAGCCATGGGATGGGGTTGAAAATTAAAAGTTTCATGTAATCAATGGTTAGGTCAAGTGATCTCCTATCATAGGAAGAATGCATGGCCTACTCATAAGAAGAGGCTCTAAGGGAGATTAGATCAAGGTCAAAAAAATTTGCCAAGAAAAACGCAAGGCGTAGCAACTAATAATGATCTCTTTAATAGATGTAGGGAGCAACCTTGCTAGTATTTGGTCATCATATTTAATTTGCAGATTCATGGGCCTATGGCCTTCAAAGATATCTTTAAAGAAGTTGGATTACAAAGAATTAGAAAGTCCTAGACATTATTAACTAAAGAAGGGCTAGTTCTTAATGATCTTCACATCTATTTTTGAAAGAGGGTAGATTTTTTTAAAGAGGAGTTTGGTTTATGAATAGACAAGGACTATACATGAAATATTGGACCATTGATTTCAATCTTAGATTAGATATCGCATCAAAAACTCAAACGTGGACTTGTCTTCTAGGTCTCCTTTTTCAATTGTGGCATTATCATTGCCTTAAGGAAAGAGGGAATGGAGTAATGATATTTGTTAAAATCTCAAGGGCTTAGCATAAAAAAGGATGGCTACCTATGCCTATATATGTATTACCATAAATGTTAGCAAGTTAATTTAGAACAAATATATATTAGAATGGGGATTAAAGTCCATAACAGGGACATAAATTATGAAAATACCATGTTTAAATTAGAGCTTGTCATAAATGTGGTTATATAAAATGTAAGTGCTCGTCAAAGCCATCTAGAAAAGATGAAGAGGGTTCTCAAAAAGTTATGTCTAAACTAGACCCTAAATCTACAAAGATGATGTAGATAGCTACTAGGAATATCTTTTTCTAGAAGTAATTCTTTAAATTAAATCAAAAAGTAAAAAACTCAAATATATTTGCTTCCTCTTCCTTTAATATTTATAGTAGAAATATTCTCAAAGATTTAATTACTCTTCCTAAAAAATCCCCTTCCTAAAAAATCCCCTTCAAATATATCCTCCCATGTCTCATGAAAAAGGGGAAGTTCAAATAGTGTGGTGATTGCTCTAATTCCTTAAAAAAAACATGAAGTACTTAACTCCCATCATTATTAGTACTAAATTAAAGATCATAATGTGAGTCAATCTAGAAAAGAAAATATAAAAAATCAGATCGTAATGTGAGTCAATCTAGAAAAGAAAATATAAAAAATCAGATAAAGAAAGCTAATCAATTATTGCAAATATATCTCATAAAAAATTAAAGAAACTCTTTAATGTGAGTAAATCTACTCCAAGTAGAAAATAAAATATAAAAAAATCACATAAAGAAAGTCAATCAATTATTGCATAAAGAATTAAAGGAACTCTTCAAAGTGGGGTAGAAAGCCCCCATCCCTCTAAAACAATGACCAGGTTCTCATGGTTTTTATGGCTTCCTATGGTAAAAAAAGCCCTTGGTTTAGAGTCCTAATAAAGGGTTTTTTTTCATCATTAAAATTGTATCATAGATCATTTAGGAAGTTGACCTTCATGTCCAAAAAAACATTACAAAGGAAAATCTATATATAAAGCTCAATACAAATATTTATAAAAAATTTAATGACAAATGTGAAGATTAATAGCATAGGTAAACTCTAATGCAATGGAAATCAAAGATATCTCTTAAAAAATATTCTAGATCGTAATCATTGTTTTTTCACAAATTTGAAATCTTTCCCTTATCCTTATTAATGTATATAACTTGAATATGGCATTACTAGAAACTCCAACCATATCTTGGAGCTTCTTGGACCTATGTCTAAAAAGAAGAAAAATATATTTAATTGTGTTTAGGACCAATGGGGAGGTAATTCTCATTTAAAAGGGATGAAGGAATAATTGATAATGGCATTTTTATTTTAGATGTTTTCATTTTTTAAAACTAAAATGGGTATAATTTGTATTAAAAGGAAGTTGTGGAGAATCCAAACAATCAAGAAAGATACACAGATGTCCAAAATACACAAATTTTGAAAATTGCTCTAAAGAGTTGGGCATTCATACAATAAAATTTTGGTAGGACTCTAAACTAGCTAGTACATACTAACCTCCTATCAAATCTAAAACTATCTAACATATTGACCAAGTAGAAAGCTACAAGTATGAACCATAAAAAGCAATAGAGCTAGCCAAACTGATGGCCATTATGGTCTTCCTCCATTAGGACATCTTCTTGTTCTGAATCAATATAAACTAGTGGGTGTTGTTGTTCTATCTTGATATGGACAATTTGTTGGACCATCTCTTCCTCCGCTGGTCACTCTTTAGACCCAATTGATGCTAAGGGATGCCCTACAACAAACAGTGACCCAAAACAAAACTAAGAACACTATTATAGTGCATATCAATGTCACTGGCAAGTTTTTCAGAATTAGTGACATGTTCATCCAATTTAGTCTCCATAACTTCCAATTTGTTTTATAATTGATCCAAATGCAAACTTATATATTCATTTCTCTTAGTATCCTCGTAATATTAGAAGCGTTGGAAGTGCTAGCAAAGTTTGATCCCAGAGGATTGGTCATTGAATAACAACATAAAAATAGATGCGGCCTAATGGTTAAAATAACTAGAGACCAAACTATCTTCAAACAAAAGACCCACAAGCATGCACCCTCTTCAACACCTTTCAGTCCAAGACAGGGAAGGGTTGTTCTTTTATCTATAAAACCACACGCATGAAAGGACGATCCTATCGTATATATATATATATATATACCCATTTTTTTGGAAACATTGAATAACAATCACCCTGGACACTTGAGCACTAAAGGCCACGATCTTACCTCTATAAAAAAAGATGAATCCAAATCCTAAGCAAAACCAAGCCTAGAACCTTATTCCTTTGTCACCCCACTCCCAACATGATACTCCAACCCATAACATTCCCATCTTCTTAATCCCATTGTGCCAGGAATGTTACTTGAATGTGCCATAAAGAGTAGTACTCTCCAACTGTGAAGACAAGGTGCAGAGGGACCTAAGGCACAAGGGAGTACCAAAGGCCCCTTACGCGACATTAAAACCTCAAAATGTGCATGTTGAGCACTCTCCAAAGCTCGTCACTTGTTATGGATTCCCACAAAGTCTTGTTGATGGTTAATGAAGCACCTTGATTAAAAGTTTGTGTGATACATTATAAGTGTATGGCAGCAAAACCACCTATAGGGGTTCCTCGTTTTTTATGAGGACCCCCTTTTTTTTTATGAGTATCCCCTTTTTCAAATAAATTACTTCATTGGTTTTTCCATCAATGAGACTATTGTTTGAGCCCTTGACGTGAAAGAGCTGAGCCTCATCAAGTTGATCAAGGTTCTAAATTATTATTTGCTTAATTCTACTTATTAGAGATCCCTCCTTAATGACCCTACTTCGGAATTTGTCATGAAAAGGAGAGAATTGTCAAATACCATGCTTTTTTACTTGATGTTTAAGGAGAAGGTTAGTTCCTTGAAAGAGGGCATAAGCTTATGCAAGATTATTAGTTGTTATACCAATCCCCCATGAAAATATGCTTTATATGATTCCTCTAAGGTCAAATAAGACCCCTTTCCTGCCACTCCTTATTCTAGATGTTTAATAACACAACATTCTCTTGATACATGGAATAACAAAATGAAATGAAAAGCTCTGATTATGAAAGCATTGGACAAATTTACGACCACTAGAGTTAAAGTTTGGTGACATGGATTTTGAAATTGAATATTTTATTTAAAGGGAATTTCTCTTACCATTGACTCATCCATCTAGGCATTCCCCGTGGAATAAAACCAAATAATTTACTATTTGAATCAATAGTTTGTGATACCACCAAAATTTGGAAGTAAAACAAAAGAATGACGGAAATAAGGAACCTATTAGCAAATGAGAAAAATGTACATCCTTCGTAATAACCTCTAAATGTTGAAAGTAAGATTCAAAGAATGTAACAATCAAAGATTTGGGAATATCTTTGGGAAGACATTGAACTTAGAAAATAATGTGGTATATCTTTTAAGGTGAATAGGGGACAAAGGGCTTAACCAATCATGGTTATAACATTATATATTTTAGCAAAAGAGTATACAAAAGGAAATGAGAAATGATATTTTTGGATAAAATGATGCAAGTGGATATTGGTGGCCACCCACTTGTTCCACCGAGTTACAATGGTTCTCCATCTTCTTGGCAATTTTCTACAGGTTTTCGGGTCCCAAACTTCTGGGGTCATTTTGAGGCCCTAAATGATGTTTTGGGAAAATTGGGGGGGCTAGAGATTACAATGGAAAGCCTTGGCACCAGTCAAAATTTTTATTCCTTAGTTAGTTCTTTCCAATGAGCTATTGTGAGCCCTAAACTAATATCGTATGCAAAAGTTGCGCCCCCAATAAGTTGGCGTATCAACTAGCCACCTTGGGGCCCACAAATCCTTTTGGTGCTTCATCTCCTAGGGTTAGGTTTGGATGTTTAAGTTTTTTGTCTCTTTATTCATATGATAAAAGGCCCTTTTTTGTCTCTTTGTAATCATCTCTTGCGAATGAGCATAGTTGACACATCTCTCTTCAGAGATAAGCTACCACCATCTAAGCTATTTTGTATTGCTTTACAGTTTACAATGTTTTTTCGTTCCATTCTCTAATGGAATTTGGGTTTTATTGTACTATTTTGATTTCTGCAAAACATTTGTGTGTGTGTTTCCATTTATATTGTTACCTTCATCTCATTCTACAAATAGACTAGATCAGTGGTAACAAAGCAATCTGCTCTTGTTGTTTCTCAGTGCATGTCCCCAACGAGATCCGAATATTGAGAGTTGGGTCTCGAACTAGTTGATATTGGGGACAACCACTCTCATCGACCTAAGCAACCTCACATGGCAAGAGAAGAAAAGAGAGATGATGAAGCAGGAGATCCTATTAAACTGTTGCTTGAGGAAGCCCTCGTGCAACACAGGAATGAGATGATGGATAATTTAGCCCAATTTTTCAATAACTGCTAACGGTGATGGTGGAGGCACCTTCAACAAGCAACCATTTCAAAGGTGCGACTCCATCCAAGGTACAAGTTAAATTTGACATTCCCTTATTTGAAGGCTAGATAGATGCAGATGATTTGGTGAAATGGTTAAATCTATTAGAGGGTTGTTACTCTATTAAAAAAAAATTAACAGAAAGATCATCTTTGCACTCCTTAAGTCCCTCCCCCATTTTAAGGATTGGTGGGCTGGTTACTTCAAGAAGCATGTTGGACATGAGTCTGCAGCATATGGTACAGAACCCACATGGGAAGCCTTTGTTTATGCCCTCAAGGAGGATTTCTACCATGTTGGAAACTATGAAGACCATTATATGAGATGGACAATTTTGCGCCAAGAGAGAGACTAGACAGTGTTGGAGTTTACCACTATATTCCATACCTTGCGCTCAAAGTTAGGTATCATAGAATTTGAACAACACTTGGTCCCAAAGTACCGCAATGACCTACATAGGTACATCCAAATAGAGATGGATTTCCTGGACATCTCCTCACCGGGAGCTGCTTGAGTCGATATGTTGTCAAAATTGAGCAAAAGTTCATGAAAAAGAATAAGCAAGAGTTTGGGTTTGCAAATCAATCTTAGCAGAAGCTTGGTAAAGGTGTCCCTAACTCATAGAACAAAGGTTAGACCAAGGATAGACAAATTCATGACAACTGGTCCAAAATGCAAGCAAAGAAGGATAACATGAAGTCAAAGAAGGACAATGGAAAGTGGTGTGAGTTCCACAAAAGCCCCTAGCACAACACTAATAAGTGTCGCTCGAATCACTATTGGCCGAGATGAAATCCTAAGAGATGGACTCGGGATTGGACTCTCATGCAAAACAAGACAAAGGAAAGTATATCATTGATGTGGAACCCAACACCACCATTGTGACTGCAAATATCCAACCAAACGAGTCAGAAGAGCTAGAGGAAGGGGAGAGGCTCTTCCACTCACATATGTGGGTGAAGGGGACTCCGCAACATTTCATTGTTGACAGCGGTATACAAAAGAACCTAATATTAGTCGAGGTCATCAAAAGATTGAAGTTACCAACAATGCCTCACCCCCAACCATAAACCATCAGTTGGTTGAGCCAAGAGAGAGACACCCACGTCAATCAGCAATGCCGCCTATCCTACGTCATCAAGCCCTTCCAAGATGAGGTACTATGTGATGTCGCCCCACTTGAAGTTTGTGATGTTCTTTTGGGGAAACCCTATATGTGGAAACATCATGTTGTTTAGAATTCCAATCCCTATAGTGTCATTGTTACTTTGGGAGGCCAACTCTGCAGGGTACCCAAGGTAGTTCCAACTACTGTAGTTTCCTTGATCTTGGAAAAGCAGTGTCGAAAGGTAATCTCTAAGACAGCGAAATCTGTCCTCTTCATGGTACAGTTAGAAGGTGGACAGAAGGTCAATGCAACCACCATAGCCTCAGTACAAGGTCTCTCTCAATAGAAGAAGTAGGTGGACAATATTGTACAAGAATATATAGATATATTTGCCTCACCTAAAGGGGTGCCTCTAAACTTCCAAGTTAAACATTTAATTGATTTGATACCTAGTGCTCCTTTACCTAATGACCTAGTATATAGATGCTCTCTTTTGGAGTATGAGGAAATAAAGTGTCAAATTCAATAGCTCATCCAAAAAGGCCACATTCGATCAAGCTCCTCACCTTGTGGGAGCCCAATTATATTGATACGGAAAAAGGATGGGACATGGTGACTTTGCATTGATTACAGATCCCTGAACAAGATCACTGTCAATATACCTAATCCCTCAGATTGATGATCTTCTTGATCAACTCAGGGGTGCCAAGTTCTTGAACAAGATTAACCTGAAGTCAGGAGACCACCAAGTCTCAATCGAGGAAAGTGATGTATGGAAGACAACCTTCAAGTCCAAAGAAGGATTTCTTGAGTGGTTGGTCATGCCTTTTGGCTCGACTAATGCTCCAAAAACATTCATGAGGATGATGGATGATATCTTGCGGTTGTTCAAAAAATTATTCATGGTCATGTATTTGGATGACATCCTCATCTTCAACAAAACTTGGGTGAAACATTTGCATCACATTCAGTAGGTCCTAAACACCATGTGACAACACAAGTTATATGTCAATTTGGAGAAATGTTCATTTGGCATGGAGATAATTCAACACCTAGGAAACATCATGGATAGAAAAGGATGCATGTGGACTAAGCCAAGATCCAATTCATTCATGATTGGCCAACCCCAACAACTCTAACGGAGCTCCGCAGCTTCTTGGGCCTTGCGTACTCTTACCATAGGTTTGTGTTGGGATTCTCTCATATCGCTTGGCCCTTGAGCTAAGTGACCAAGGGTGGAGTCAAAGCCAAGTTTTCTTGAGATGCATCATAACAGAAATCCTTTGAGGATATGAAATGATGCCTTTGCTCGACACCGATCCTTACTCTGCTAGACCTGCAAAAACCTTTTTAGATTGAGACAAATGCCTACAACTATGCTATTGGTGCATTCCTCAATCAACATGGACATACGATGGTCTATCATAGTGAGACACTCTCCGATTCAGTTCGTAGGCATCCCACCTATGTTAAGGAGATGCACTCCATTGTGCAGGCTTGTTGTCAATGGGACCATTACATCCTAGGGAAGGAGACCATCATCCAAACTAATCATAAGCCCCTGCAGTTCATGCAAATGTAGGAAAAGTTACAAAACCACCGGCATCAAAAGTGCCCCACATACTTGCAACAATTCCACCTGGACATCAAGTATAAGAAGGGCATTACCAATAATGTTGCAAACTACTTCAACCAACCTCCAGTTGTTACACTGACTATCGTGCTCAACTCTTGTGTACATGATACATCAGGGTGGCCCAAATTGTACAAAAGTGACCTTAACTTTTCTATTTCCTATCAGACATTACAAGCAAGAAGATTAGTGTTAAAATTTCATATCTAGGGTGAAATTTTATGCCATCTCGACCACCTATATGTTCCTTCAAGCAAGCACAAGAATTTGATTTGAGAGGCATATTACAACCAAGTGGAAAGGCACTTCGGTGTAGAGAAGACATTCGTAGTGTTGTAGAATTACTTATATTAACCAAATCTCTGACAAGACATTGGTAGGTACATTTGATCATGCACCACCTGTGCCATTTCCAAACCTGCCATCAAGAAGCAAGGATCCCAGATAGGCCCTGAGAGTCTGTCTCCATGGATTACATGCCCAACTTGCCTTCAACCAAGCAAGGCAATGACTATGCATTTGTGGTTGTTGATCGGTTCTCTAATAAGGCAATTTTAACTCCCTATAAGAAGAGCATCACAGTTGAGGTCATTGCTAAGCTCTTCTTTGAGCATGTATGGGTTCATTTTGGCCTCCCATGAACCATTATTTCAGGTTGAGAAAACAACTTCTTGAGTACCTTCTAGTCCATCCTATGGTCGATGATGGACACCAAGATGACCAAATCGAATACCTTCCACCTACAAACCGATGAGAAGATGAAGGTGGTCAACATAATTATTGTGCATATCCTGAGAATGTACAACTCCAAATATCCCCGCTCTTGGGATGAAAACCTTCATTATGTTTAGAATAGCTACATAGAGCCCTTCATAGCTCTATTAGCCACAACCCTTTTGAGGCATGCTTAGGGTTCCAACTATTATCCCCAATTGATGTAGCACATCCTATTGCATAAACACAAGAAGAGCCCTCCCATGCTCAAACTAAGTCTAATCGGGCATCCAAATTTGTTAGCAAATCCAACACATCTAATAACAAGTTCATGATATCTTGTAAAAGTCCAAAGCCAAGTATAAGCAATGACATGACCAGCATCGGTTTCAACATAAGTTTTAGGTTGGCGATAAGGTTTGGTTACATTTACAGAAAGATCACAGGAACCCATCGGAAGCTCTATCCACTTTGATATGGGCCTTAAACCATCACCGAGGCTATGGGTGTGAATGCTTTTGAGTTAAATATTCCCCCTTCTCTCAGCTTGCACCCTGTATTTAATGTGGAGCTACTTTGACCATATTTTCCACCTGTCTTGGACACTCCAAAGGTAGTCGAGCACTTGGCCCCTACAAAAATCAATCCTAACTGCATTAAGAAGGCTACAATCGACCAAATCATAGACATTGAGATGAAGGGCACTTACTAGCAGAACATCCAACTATATTGGGTCGTTAAAGCAGGGCAACTTCTTCTCCAAGGAAAGTGGATCACTAAGAGTCAAATTCAGCAAAATTTTCCTCATCTGATGGAGGAACTTGACGCAATGGGGACCATTGTTTTCTAAGGGGGGAAGAGTAATCCTGGTGGATATTGGTGGCCACCCACCTATTCCACCGAGTTACAACAGTTCTCCATCTTCTTGGAAAATTCCTACGGTTTTTTGGGTCCCAAACTTTCAAGGTCATTTTGAGGCCCTAAACGATGTTTTTTGGCCAATTGCGAGGGAAAAAGTTGCCATGGCATGCCTTGGCCTATCGACAAGAAGCGACGTGAACGAGCTTGTATTAACGTGGAGACCCAAGTTCAAATCCCTAAGTGGGTATGATTGTAAATATGTCCTTGTAAATATAAGAAGTATTTCTCAAAATAAAATAAAATAAAAATTGTAATCCTCGGTTAGTTCTTTCCAACGAGCTATTGTGCACCCTAAATGAAGATCGTATGCAAAAGTTTCACCCCTGGGAAGTTGGCGTATCAACTAGCCACCTTGGGGCCCACAAATAATTTTGGCGCTTCATCTCCTAGGGCTAAGTTTTTGGATTTTTAGGGTTTTTTTCCTCTTTATGCTTATAATAAAAAACCCTTTTCGATATCTTTGTAATCAACTCTTACAAATGAGTATAGCTGACACATCTCTCTTCAAAGATAAGCTACCACCATCTGAGCTAGTTTATATTGCTTTGTAGTTTATATTGTTTTTCTATTCCATTCGTTAACAAAAATTGGGCTTTACTGTATTACTGTGCTTTCTGCAAAACATTTATGTGTGTGTTTCCTTTTTATATTGCTACCTTCGTTTCGTTCTGCAAATAATCTCGATCAACAAAAGTCTAATGTACAATAACTCAAGAAAAAAAACATAAACAACATTGTTTTATTCCAAAAAGTCCAAAGATATGTTACATTACAAAGGATGAGAATAATGCGGTAGAATAACTTAAAAAATAATTGAAAAAAGTTAAATTATTCTTCCACTATGTTACATGGAGTAAGAGAGTCCAAACAAGATATCTCACATTATAAATAATAAATAATGATGACAATTGGGTAGAAATGAAAAAAATAATTATAAGTTAAGTTAGTCTTCAAAATCCTTCCATATGTTTTTAGAAAACGTTCTTCATATTATACATGACGAGGTTAAAAAAGAAAATTGTTTAGGGTTATCACAAAAGATGGATGGTGTTTTTTCATTAAAGAGAAACAATAAGATTTTAGAACTTAATGATTTCCCTACAGATTTTTATCAAAAGATGTAGCTTATCATAAAAAGGATATGCTAGAAGCATTATACGAATCAAGGGAATCGAGAAAGGTTTTAAAAGTTTTAAATTGAACCTTTCTCACCCAAATCCCAACAAAAAGAGGTAGACATGAGCTTTAATTCTCTTAGACCCATCCCTCTCTATAATACTCCTCACAAAATGATATCCGAGACAATTGCATCGAGAATGAAATTGATTTTATCCGTGCTAATGCCATAAGAACAAGGAGGCTTTACAGTGGGAATGTCGATTACAAATAATATGGTATAGTTCAACAATTCATACACACACTAAAAATTGAGAGAGGTATGTTCCTTTGAGAAATAAAGAGGTATGTTCCTCAACTTGGAATTTGACAAAATACAATGGGATTTTCTAAAAATAGTACTCATAAGATTTGGTTTTTGCAAGGAATGGTTGAATTAAGTACCCAAGTGTCTTTTTATTGCATAATTTTTAGCGTTCATAAATAGAGGATCTTCAAATGTTTTACATCTTCAAGGGGGCTTGAGCAAGGGTGCCCTTTATCCCTATTTTTGTTCTACTAGAGTAGATCCGGCTTAAGTCCAAATCTAGTAAGAATAGAGAGGGATCAAAAAGAAATTGAGGTGTAAAATTTGTGTTCCTTAAAAGATCAAAGTTAAGATTGATCTACACTGATTCATTTTTTATTATATTCATTTTTGTTATTATGGATGATTTTTTATACTATTTTTTATTAATATTGTGGGACTTTATTTTTCACCTTTACATTATAAAGTTCCTTTTTATTTTATTTTCTTTATTAATTAATTAAGTTATGCCACGCGTTGCATCCATACTAGGTTGTAGAGTGCATGTCGCTTCTCTTAATGAAATAATTCAATCTTTGGGTAAAGCTCTTTCCAATGCAAGGGAGGAAGGAAAAATCAAAGGTTCGAGGATCATATCAAATGCTAAGGCAATTACTTGTGCACAATTTGGAGATGATACTCTCCTTATGGGGGAAGCTAGTGTGAGGGAAGCAAGGAATTTGATTAAAATTCTATAGTCCTTTAAGAATACAACAAGTAAAAAACGTAGCTAGGAAAAGTTAAAAAAAAAAATCTTCATTGGAGTAAATATCAAATTAGAGACCATCTTAAGCTACTTCTAAATAATGGTCCATTTTCCCCTTCTTAATCTCACATCAAGATAACTAATCCCATGATTAATTAAGGTGACACCCTACGCCATGGTTAAATGAATTTGGGTTAAAAAGGTCAATGAAGGCTAAGGTAGCTAGGGTCATCACCACTTATCCCCTCTCACTTCCCCCACTTATGGAATCATAGCCCCCCATATCTTCTTCATCCTTCTCCACTTGCATTTGTCAAGGATTTTTTTTTTTTGTAAGTTAGAAATCTATATTATATCACAAAAAGTACAAAATATACAAAATAACTGAGCCTCTCACATGGAGAAAACAACCTAGGCAGAAGAGTCTGAAATGCATGAGTAGAACTGTCCAAATACTTCCTTATGATTGCTAAGACTTGCTTGCCTAAACTAGACTACAAAAATAAACTGCAATATAGAACATACTTATAGCTTCTAGCTAGAGACATAAAAAAGAGAGGTCTGAGATCCATAAAAACACTTAAAACCAACTTTGAGTAGAAAGGAGAACCAAGAAAACCAGAGGCTACTTCGAGGGGCCAGAGCCCAGATGCGGCTTGGTCTCCGATGGCATTGGCAGGTCCTCATCTACACTCATAATTTCCCTTTTGAGACTGCTTGAACTCGGCTTTGAACTCAGGTCTGTGCGCTTGTCCATCTGCACGACGACCTCCATCTTCTCCATGTTTGCTTCTGCCTTCACCTCCATGGCTCGGGAAGCTTTAGCAGTATCCCCACCATGAGGAATATTGTGAGTGCCCTCCCCCTAAAGCCACCAACGGATTGATCCTTCCTCATCAATTTAGGCCAACAAAGGAAGGCCGA
Organism: Larix kaempferi; assembly: GCA_027924585.1. Lineage (NCBI taxonomy): Eukaryota > Viridiplantae > Streptophyta > Pinopsida > Pinales > Pinaceae > Larix > Larix kaempferi. Next base: position 978,450 of record BSBM01001409.1, on the reverse strand, counting down.
AGAAGTCTGCTATATATCGCACTAGTCTATGAGAGCTTGAACGCGATGAGCCAGGTCTTGAATTCGAGTAGAGACATCATCTTCCACCAAATGAATATCGCTTTTGATTCCCAACAAGGAGTCAATCATCACCTCCAGATGGCGGGAGATTCCTCCATTACGACCCTCATGTGGTCATTCTCTCCTTCCACGACTGGATGCCATGTGTCGCTCACGGACCATGGTCGATTGTTCCAGATGCGCTTTGCTGATTGTCTTCCCGGAGAGATGGACCACATGATAGCAATTTACCCTGTGATCTTTCCAGAAGAAGCAGTGATGCAAGAGCATTGGGACCTAGGCAGATTAGTCGAACTTGATCGAGTGAAGGGAGCCGACCAGCGGGAGTGTCGATGACCATTGGTGCGGGGAGTGGGTTGACTTGTCGAAGTCAACAAGTCGAGCAGAAGCAGTCGGAGTGCGGTCGATTGAAGAAACAGCAGATGTCGCAAGAAGTCGAGGATCGACAGGAAATGGTCGACATATGACGAGCGATGTAAGAGGTCGGGTAGTCGACAAGTGGTCAAACTACGCTGCAACAAAGTTTGGTGAAGTTAAGTATATTGGGAAAGGAGTGAACCGACAGGACAGTCGAGATGTGACTGACTGCTGTAGCAGGGTCGGAAGGACAGAAAAGTCAAGGGACTATACCAATAGCCGTTCGGGGTTGCTGAGGAAGTTATTACAGTTATTGCGAGTTGGTGAAGGACATGACAGAGGACGTCATGGACAGAGGCTGTGCAGCACGGATAGAAGCTGACAGTGCAGATTCACAGAATTTGGACAGGATCGACGAATGTAGGGAACGCGTGTCTCGGGATTGTAATAATATTGGAAACAGCACCCGCGGAGTAGAAGAGGAGGAGAAGGGCTTCAGTCTAGACAACTATTGGACAGCAGCAGAGCAGAGGAGAGTAGAGCAGAGTACAGAGCCAAGAAAGTTGTGAAGAGTCACACTGGTCGAGTGCAGAGTGTTGAGATCGAACCATAGCTCAGAGTTCCATGGTGAACCAGGAGAGGGTGAGGTCGACACACAAGGAGAACACACCACAGTTACTTCTAAGTTGTAACGGCTGAGACCGATTGTAGTTAGTTATTTGCTTACAGTTATTTTACATTGTAACCGATTTCAGAGAAGTAATATAAGCCAATCCAGGCATCTTGTTCTACACCTTGTTTGTGAGAGCATTGTGGTTTTGTGTCGTGTGTATTGTTAAGCAAGAACCTTATTTCCGTGAGGTGACTTGCGTTAGTTGGTATCAGAGCCCAGAAGCGAGTCCGGTTGGAGAAGATGACTATACCAACCTGACTTGCGTCAATTGTTATCAGAGCCCGGAAGCGAGTCCAGTTGGAGAAGATGACTATACCAACCTGACTTGCGTCAATTGGTATTAGACCCAGAAAGTGTGAGAATTTTCAGCAGAAGTTGAAAATGGCTCATAGAGGCGTTAATGTCCAAGGACGAAGACCGCGTGGCACAGCAGCCGTCACAGTGGATCGTGAGATGTTCGACGAATGCGTCCGAACGATGTGGACTTTGACAAATGAAGTCACAACGATCAAAGAAAACCAAAGGCGTGGTTGCATTCCTGAAGCGCTAGACCAGAACGACGAGGAAGTCGAGGAAGTGGAAGCTCGGGAAGCCGCAGCAGAAGAACCAGAGGAGAAACTCATCAAGCTTCTGACAGAAATGAGAGGTCGGGCGAAGATAGATGTGTGTACATACTCGGGAAGTCTGGACCCAGAAGACTTGATCGACTGGTTCAGAGAGATGGAGAAATATTTCGATGTGGAGCAGATCGAGGATCCTAAACGGGTGAAGACTGCATGTCTAAGGTTGAAGGGTCGTGCCTTGTTGTGGTGGGACAATGTACAAGCTGATAGACTCAAGAAGGGTAAGGAGAAAATCAAATCTTGGGACATGATGGTTGCCAAGTTGAAGGGGAAGTTATTGCCAAATGACTATGTGATTTCCTTGTTCAGGAAGTTACAAAACTTTTGACAAAAGGAGATGACCATGAAGGAGTACACGAAGGAGTTCTATCGATTGTCGATTCGGTCAGGACAGACTGATGAAGGAGAAGAAGCTGTCTCCAGATATGTAAACGTCTTGAAATACGCTGTTCAGGATGAACTCAGCGTGTCAAGATTCAGAACAGTCGAAGAAGCCTATCAGTTCGCTCTGAAGGCAGAAGAGAAACTGTCGAGAAGGTCTGCAGCGACCAGAGGCAAGATGACTAGTCGGGGTGGAAAGACTGTCTCCATGAAAGGTCAAGGTAGCGGATACAAGAAACAAGGTGTCGAAGATAGTCGACGCACAGAAGGGACATCGACGAAGGAAAGAGCGCCAGAGAATCGACGCGATGGTCGTGAGAAACGCGGTCGAGGCGCGTATAGTCGAAATGGTCCATCCAACAAGAAAGGAGCTAACAGACTAGCTATAATCTGTTACAAATGTCGAGGAACGGGTCACAAGGCATATGAGTGCCTAGAAAACCTACATGCTGCAGAAGAATCGAAACCCAGACGTCGAAAGGAGGAGCAAGTCAACGAGAGGGAAGAATCGGCATCAGATAGCAGTGGAGGTGAGAAAAAGAAGAACCGGAACTTGACGGTTCAGAGAGATTTGATCTAGGAAGATCAGCATGATCCGATGGAACCAACACAACGGAAGGCTATCTTTCAAACAAAGGTGCAGATCGGAGAATGGCGTTGCAAGACCATAGTTGATGGTGGGAGCACATAGAATCTTGTGTCGACAGAAGTCATCGACAAGATCAGGTTGAGGTGTCGTGAACACCCACACCCATACAAGATCTCATGGTTGCAGAAATGACATCATGTTAAGGTGACCAGATAGTGCCTGATCAACTTCAGAGTTGAAGGATTGGAGGACAGCGTTCTGTGTGATGTAGTTCCCATGGATGCATGCCATCTGTTGTTAGGGAGGCCATGGCAATATGATTGTAAGATGATCTATGATGGTCGAGCTAACACAGTCACAGTGTGGAAGAATGGCGTGAAAAGGACTCTTAAGCCGAGGCGAGGAGAGCTAGCCGACAGTAAGGACGGCGAGAGCAATCTTTGGGAAAAGCGAGTGTTGATGAGCACCGCCAAGGAATTCCTCGCAGAGGAGGAAAAACAGTCGGGATGTTTTGAAATCATTCCAAAAGGACCATATGTCGAAGGAACGACTAATAAGGAGAGCATTCCAGTCGAAGTAGAGGAGTTGCTCGAAGAGTTTCAAGACATAATGGTTGATGAGAAACCAACGGGATTGCCACCGACAAGGAGCATATCCCATCGGATTGACTTGATTCCAGGGTCGAGTCTGCTAAACAAAGCACCATATAGGATGAGTCCGACAGAGGGACAGGAACTCAACCGACAGGTCCAAGATTTGTTGGACAGGGGATTGATCCGAGAAAGCTTGAGCCCGTGTGCAGTACCAGCAGTATTGACACCAAAGAAGGGCGGGGAATGGAGAATGTGTACTGAATCCAGAGCCATCAACAAGATCACGATCAAGTATCAATTTCCATTGCCAAGGATGGATGACTTGATGGATTGCCTAAGTGGAGCAACATACTTCACGAAATTAGACCTGAAAAGTGGATATCACCAGATCAGGGTCAGAGAAGGAGATGAATGGAAGACAACATTCAAAACAAGAGAAGGGTTATATGAGTGGTTAGTCATGCCGTTCGGATTGACTAATGCACCCAGTACATTCATGAGGTTGATGAATGAAGTGTTGAAACCATTCTTATGAAATTTTGTCGTAGTCTATTTAGACAACATTCTGATTTTCAGTTAGACGACATTCTGATTTTCAGTCGGACCAAGTCAGAACATTTAGAGCATGTTCAACAAGTATTGCAGAAATTGCGGGAAGAGAAGCTGATGATTAACCTGCAAAAGTGTTTCTTCATGAAGAAGGAATTGGTGTACTTGGGATTTATAATTTCAGGAAAAGGGTTGGAGATGGACCCCCTGAAGGTGAACGCAATAGTAGATTGGTTGGAACCGACAAGTACGATGGCAGTGAGAAGTTTCCATGGACTTGCTAGTTTCTACCCGAAGTTCATTCGGGGATTCAGTCGGATTTGTGCACCATTGAAAGAATGCATGAGAAAGGGCGAGTTTAAGTGGATGGATAAGGCCCAGGAAGCTTTCGATAAATTGAAGGAAAAGGTCACTGAGAGCCCAGTATTGGTGCTCCCAGACTTTGACAAAGTTTTCCAGGTCGATTGTGATGCAAGTGGAACAACAATTGGAGCAATTTTGAGCCAGGAAGGCCAACCAATTTCATTCTTCAGTGAAAAAATGAATGGAGCGAAGCAAAAGTATTCGGTCTATGACCAAGAGTTCTATGCTATCATACAAGCATTGAAGAAATGGAGGCATTATTTGTTGCCACAGGAATTTGTGTTATACACCGATCACCAAGCACTGAGGTATCTGAATACTCAGTCGAAGTTGGATCAGAGACACATGAAGTGGGTGGAGCTACTCCAGAGATATACGTCGTGTTGTGACATAGGTCAAGCAAGTTGAACAAAGTTGTCGACGCGTTGAGCAGGAGAGTTGCGTTGTTGAGCATAATGACTGTTTAGGAAACAGGAATAGAATCGATAAAGACGGAGTATGAGACTGACGAAGATTTTGCAAAGGCATGGAAGGCGTGTCGTGAGCCTTGGAGCACCGACAGAACTCCATATTTGAGTTATCTCATTCAAGAAGGTTATCTGTTCAGGGGAATCCAGTTGTGTATTCCCAGAGGATCAGTGAGAGAGAACCTAATCCGAGAATTTCATAATGGCGAGTTAGCAGGGCACTTTGGGATCGACAAGACCAAAGCATTGATCGATGAAAAGTATTTATGGCCAAGGATGTCGACAGATGTCAGAAAATGGGTTCGACAATGTCAAGTTTGTCAGTTGGCAAAGGGAAAGAGTCAGAACACGGGGTTGTATACACCATTGCCAATACCAGAGAACTCGTGGGAGCATCTTAGCATGGATTTTGTATTAGGATTACCAAGGACTCAGCAAGGGAACGACTCAATATTTGTTGTAGTCGATAGATTTTCGAAGACGACACATTTCATACCATGTAAGAAGACAAGTGATGCCATAGGAATCACTGTATTATTCTTTAAGGAAATAGTCAGGTTGCATGGGTTGCCAAAGAGTATCACGTCGGATAGGGATACGAAATTCATGGGGCATTTCTGGAGAACCCTATGGAAGAAACTTGACACAAAGTTATAGTTTAGTTCGGCATATCATCCGCAGACAGACGGACAAACCGAGGTTGTAAACAAAAGTTTGGGAAACCTTTTGAGATGTTTAGCAGCCGACAAACCCAAGCAGTGGGAGAATGTGTTGGCACAGGCAGAGTTTGCATATAACAATTCTGTGAATCGGTCGACAGGATTGAGTCCATTCCAGATTGTTCAAGGGAGGAGTCCACATGTAGTGGCAGATTTGGTCGAATTGTCAATAGAAACCAGGAAGAGCGCGGATGCAAAATCATTCGCAGAGCATATGCATGAAGTTCATGAAAATGTGCAAAAGCTCATCGAGAAGAGTAACGCAGCCTACAAGTTGAGAGTTGACCGGAGGAAGAGGCTATTGTCATTCCAAGAAGGGGACTCAGTCTATGCATATTTGCGGAAGGAGCGATTTTCGATAGGAACCTATAACAAGCTGAAGCTGAAGAAGATAGGACCATGCAGGATTCTGAAGAAGATTTCAGACAATGCCTATGTGTTGGAATTGCCAAAAGACTTGAACATTTTAGCAACGTTCAACGTCTCAAACCTGTACAAGGGTCAAGCAACAGTAAAGGGGAAGAAACCAGTCTCGACTGGACAGAATAGATTCCAAACCGACATAAAGAAGGGATCGTAGAAGTAATTGATGAACGTGAAGTAGGGTGTACTCATAGATCGCGCATGAAGGAATACTTGGTGCGATGGACAAATGATGAGTTACAGGAAGTGAAGTGGATTTTCGAAGAGGAGTTCAGGAGACTGACGGAGCAGTGGAATTCTTTTTCACCTGGGGAGACTGATGCAGGAGCATCGGGACCTAGGCAGATCAGTCGAAGTTGATCGACGAAGGGAGCCGACCAGCAGGAGTGCTGATGAACACTGGTGCGGGGAGCGGGTTGACTTGTCAAAGTCAACAAGTCAAGCAGAAGCAGTCGGAGTGTGGTCGACTGAAGAAACAACAGATGTCACGAGAAGTCAAGGATCGACAGGAAATGGTTGACAGATGACAAGCGATGTAAGAGGTCGGGTAGTCGACAAGTGGTCGAACTACGACGTGACAGAGTTTGGCGAAGTCAAGTATATTGGGAAAGGAGTGAACCGACAGGACAGTCGAGATGTGACTGATTGCTATAGCAGGGTCGGAAGGACAGAAAAGTCAAGGGACTGTACCAGTATCCATTCGGGGTTGGTGAGGAAGTTATTACAGTTATTGCGAGTTGGTGAAGGACATGATAGAGGACGTCATGGGCAGAGGCCGTACAGCACGGATAGAAGCTGACAGTGCAGATTCGTAGGATTTGGACAGGATCGACGAATGGAGGGAACGCGTGTCTCGGGATTGTAATAATCTTGGAAACAACACCTGCAGAGTAGAATAGGAGGAGAAGGCCTTCAGTCTAGACAACTGTTGGACAACAGCAGAGCAGAGGAGAGTAGAGCAAAGCATAGAGCCGAGAAAGTTGTGAAGAGTCACACTGGCCGAGTGCAGAGTGTTGAGATCGAACCATAGCTCAGAGTTCCGTGGCGAACCAGGAGAGGGTGAGGTCGACACACGGGGAGAACACACCACAGTTACTTCTAAGTTGTAACGGCTGAGACCGATTGTAGTTAGTTATTTGCTTACAGTTATTTTAAATTGTAACCGATTTCAGAGAAGTAATATAAGCCAATCCAGGCATCTTGTTCTACACCTTGTTTGTGAGAGCATTGTGGTTTTGTGTCGTGTGTATTGTTAAGCAAGAACCTTATTTCCGTGAGGTGACTTGCGTCAGTTGGTAACAAAGCCTGGAAGTGAGTCCGATTGGAGAAGACGACTATACCAACCTGACTTGCGTCAGTTGGTATCAGAGCCCGGAAGTGAGTCCGGTTGGAGAAGACGACTATACCAACTTGACTTGCGTCAAGCAGGTGGAAATGGTGCTACAAGCCAATACCCTCAACTCTATAACATCGGCTTCCATCATGTCAACTGCAGTAAAGGCATAATTAAGGAGGGGATGAATTAAGTTCATTTCAAAACTGAAGGTCGTTAAATGCTCAAGGATGGCGGGATGCCAACAGTACCCTGCACGCCATCATTTGATCTCGGGCCGCATGACCATCATCGTCACCGTTTACACTGGTCATATCATGAGCTAACACCCCATCCAGGGAAAGGATTTTTATATTAAAAAGTATGTACAATATTTACAAAATCCAAGATCTCCCTAAACATATAAGTCTAGCATCTAGCCTTTACATCATTACATACATATTCCCATCTTGGGGTTAAAAATGGGGTGTTACATTCCCCTACCCCTTAATTTATGCATCATCCTTAGTACTACATAACAACACTATGTACATGCACACAAGTTTATAACAAAATATTTCAATTTAACTATGGGTATGCCTCCCACATCGCACCTCTAGTTCTCATGTTGCTTCTTTAGGGCCATAGTGCGTCCATTGGACCTTTACTTTCCTTATTTCTTTGTTCCTAAGTAACGTGAACTTCTTGTCGAGGATATGTATTGGTTGCACCAGAACATCTCCTTTTAGGTCCACCTAAATCACAAACCAATCAATTATGTGGTTAGGATTAGGTATATACTTTTCCAATAACGACACATGAAATGCATTATGCACATTAATGCAAGCATGCAATTCAATCTCATATGCAACAAGCCCTACCCTAGCTAATATTTCAAACGGTCTGCAATATCTAGGCTCTAACATAGGACAAATTCCAAGTTTCAATGACCTCTTCTTCGACTTGATTTTCAAATAATGTTCACTAACTCTGAATTCTTTTAATGCTCTTTCCAAGTTTGCATAAGTATTCTATCTATCCTATGCCATCTTCAAATTATATTTACAATTTTCTCTTCCATCTCCTTAAGTAATTATGGCCCAATTACTATTTTGTCTTCTATATTGTCCTAAGTGATTAGAGTATTGCACTTTCTTCCATACAAGGCTTTAAACGGATTCATCTTCATAGAAGCATGATATCCAATGTTGTATGCAAATTACACCAAGTACAAATAATCTTCCCTTTTAGATGGTTGATCCATCACATACATTTTCAACATATCCTCAAAAATTTGATTCACCTTTCCAGTTCACCCACCTGTCTGTGGGTGATATGCCATACTCATATTTATATTCATCCCAAATCCTTCGAATAGTCCCTTCCAAAAGTTTGATGTAAACTTTGGATCCTTGTCTGAGACAATGGTCTTGGGTATCCCATGCAAATCTCCTTCATATATATCTTTGCTATGTTAGTGGCCTTATGCGTTGATTGATTGGAATAAAGTGAGCAGCCTTCGTTAACTAGTCCACCACTACCATGATGGAATCATGTTGATTAGTTGTCCTGGGAAACTAAGTCATAAAATCATTAGTCACCACATCCCATTTCCACTCTGGTATTGGTAGCGGCTATAGCAAACCTTCTAGATGTTTGTGCTCCACTTTTACCTTCTGACATTCCATGCACCTAGCTATATACCTAGCAATGTCTTTCTTCATTCCTAGCCAAAAGTATTGACTTCTTATTGGTGCAATTATATTTTGGTATCTAGGGTGTCCTACATATGGAACCTTATGCATCTCATTAATTATTAGTTTCATTAATTTAATAGAATTAGGAACAGAAACTCTATTTTTATGCATAAGAAGTGCATCATCTTCTAACCTGTAACCTTCATATTTATGCGGTGCATTTTCCTGCTACAATCCTTCTTTTACCTGAAGTTAATATTCATCCGATATGACAACCTCAAGAATTTTGGTTCTTAAATATGATTTACACATGCTAATGGTTGTAGCATACATTGCATGTACTATCTTGTGGAGTGCATCAACAACCATATTCTCTTTTCCCTTAATATGTCTGATATCAAAATCAAACTCACAAATAAATTCTAGCCATCTTGTCCACCTGGCATGTAAAGTCTACTTTTAAAAAAAATACTTATAACCACTGTGATATGTTCTCAACTCAAAATTTCTACCCATGAGATATTGTCTCCACATCTTCAATGCATGTGGAATAGTCGCAAGCTCTAAGTCATGTGTGACACAATTCTTCTCATGCTCCTTCAGTTTTATGGATTCATAATAGACCACATGGCCATTTTACATAAGCACTCCACCAATTCCTTCTTGAAGCATCTGTACATGCCACAAAATCTTCATTTGGATCAATAATCCTGAGAATTGGTGTACTAGTGAGCAATCTCTTCAGTCATTGGAAACTTTATTCACATTGTGGAGTCCATTCAAATTGGACTTTTTTATTTTGCAATAATGTAATTGGATGTGCCACTTTTGAGAAGCCTTCTATACAAAATTTGTAGTATCCAACCAATCCCATAAATGACCTTACGTATGATACAATTTTGGGTGTATGTCGCCCAATGAGAGCTTCAATCTTCTTTGGATTTATTGCTATCCATTCTTTAAATATGATATGTCCCAAATACTAAATTTTCTTATAGTAACAAGAACATTTACTCAACTTAGAATAAATATGATGTTCTCTTAACACCTGTAGCACTAATATCAAGTGTTCTCCATGCTTCTCCACTGATTTGGAATAAATAATAATGTCATCTAACAATACATTAACAAACTTATTCAAATACTATATAAATATGCCATTCATCAAGCACATAAAGGTAGATAGTGCATTTGTTAACCCAAATGGCACCACTACAAACTCATAATGTCTTCTTCCTTTATCCTTTCCTGGTGATATCCTAATCTCAAATCTGTTTTTTAAGAAAACACTTGTTCCTTTTAACTGATCAAAGAAATAATCGATTATGGGTAAAGGATACTTATTCCTCACAATGACCTTGTTCAATTGCTTGAAGTCAATACACAACCTCAATGTTCCATCCTTCTTCTTTACAAAGATTACTAGTTCTCCCCAAGGAAAAACACTTGGGTGTATGCATCCTTTCTTCTACAACTGTTGTGGTTGCATCTACAATTCCTTCAACTCAAGTGTACTCATTATGTATGGAAATTTGGAATATGAGGCAACTCCAAGTACCAAGTCAATAGAGAAATCAATGTTTCTTTTAGGTGGCAAACCTGGTATTTCCTCAAACACATATATGAATTCCTATAATACTGGAAATTCTTCTAAGCTTGGGACTTTGCATTTTTTTGGCTCTTCCACATGAGCTGCATATAGCTAGCACCCTTTCCTGAAACATCTTTACAACTACAAAACTGAAATTTTCCTTACGAAAAATAGGAATTGAAATGTCTTTCACTATCTTTTTCTCCCCTTCATCAAGAGAAGTGAGATTTTTGTTATGGCAATCCAAAATAACATGATGTGCTTCCAACCAATACATCCAATAAGCACATTATTGGAACCAAGTGGAATTATGTTCAAATTTGCAAAAGTATGGAGTCCATTCATATCTAATGGGAAACCTTTTACTAACTCATTGGTTTTCCTCTTTGTTCTAGTTGCTAGTTGAACCATCCATGATTTATCATGATTACATCTCTTTAGTTGAAATATTTCAATCAAATAAGGGTCAATATAACTATGAATTGCTCTTGAATCAATTAAAATGGCAATAGGTTGATTGTCAATCTTATCTTCAACCTCAATCATATTGGACCAATGATCTTCTTGTTTGTTGTCTAAAGTTCCATATATTATGTGAATGTTTATGGACACATCCTCCACTCCATTTGCTTCTCAAATGTTTTGCACAATCCTCATTTTGTCTCCCTTACGAGGATAATCTCTATACAGGTGATCTCCTTCACATCCCCAACAATTGAGTTGCCACCCTGTTCCTTTTTCCCGTGACTTTGTCATCCTAGGTCCATGTTGAGTCATATTTCTTTGTTGGTATGAATTGGACTGATTTCTGAGGAAAGGTGGTTTAAACCCTTTCTTCCTTTGATCCTACTTATCTCTCCTCTTATCTCTCCAAGACTTCTGAAATTCGGCTTTGCCTTTGTTATGATCATACATGCATTTGGATTTATGAATTTCTTCTTTAAGAGTCTTGGGTTCATCAAGATGAAGTATGTCTCTATAAAATGAAGGTAATCCACTAAAAAATATGTATATATTTACCTTCTCTTCTTTGACAAACCCAACATACCTGATCAAATCCAAAATCTTCCTTTCATATTCTTCCATAGTCATGTTTCCCAACATGATTTCAAAGAACTCCTCCATCTTATTTTCATAATAATGCTTAGATAAATACTTTTGTTGAAAATATCTCTTGAAATTTTTCCATGAGATCATCATTTCACTGGTATGTTTCACTTGGACTAGCTTATCCCACCAAATGGAAGCCTTTCCCTGCAAATTGTAAATGAAAATTCTAGCCTCCATATTAAAATAATAGCTATGTAATTAGAGATATTTCCTCATTTCCAATAACTAGGATTCATCATCTTCTCCTTTCTTGTTCACACCATCAAAAGTTGGTGGCTTAATCTTCCTTAGCTCTCCTTGCAATTCATATTCCACATGTCTTATTTTATGATATTTGACTCAAGACCTTTATGGGCTGCTCCTAGACTCTTTAGATGAGTAGGACTTCCTATATGCACGAGGTAGTGCATAGTAATGTTTATGATTCCTGGTGGCACTCCTGGAATGCCCAGATCTTTCATGTGATCTCTTCTTGGAGTATTCCCCATAATCTTCCCCATGGAATTTGGTTGATCCAACCTGCACTTGACTTCGTAACATGTTCAAAATATGCATCAATTCAATATTCAATTGATTTTACTGCTCATGAGCCCTCATCACTCTTTCATTTTCTACCCTACAACTCTACACATACACCCTTAAACTTTTCATGGTTTCAACTAGCTCTATTGGTTCAATATTGGTTCTATACCCATTGGACTATGTTTCCTCATTGCCCATACTTATATTATGTCATATGGATTCTTCTTTAAGGTTGTATGGAAGTTCCCCTTGTCCCATTTTGCTTCTTTAGTTCTGTTTTGAACTCTATACTATGTCTAGATTTAATGCAAACCTGTAACCTATAATCTGTAGTAGATTGTTGTAACCTATGTTTGCGACGTGTCCATACTATCAAATCTATTAGATAAACTTTATTTCCAAAATTGAATAAAAAATTTCATATATATATATATATATATATATATATATATATATAGAGAGAGAGAGAGAGAGAGAGAGAGAGAGAGAATTATGGAAACTACCAATTTGACAATTTTGTCAAATTATAGCTATAGGCCCCTTTTCTGTCCAATTTTTGGAAGGATCTAAAATGATTACTTCTGATATGATTGATTTGATTTATTCTCATAATGATAACTTTTCCAATGATGATACCTCTACTCATTTATGAGCTCAAAGCTAAAAGTTACAACCCTCCAAAGTTTGCAAAATTATCCTATTTTGCATTGTTCTTGTAACTACACTTAATCTTGAAGATCAACTTTAGAGACTTGAACAGGAAAACATGGAAATAATTGGATTTTTTTTACATTGGGCACTCATATCCCATATGATTGAGTTCCCAGACACCTTCAAATCCTTGATCTGATGCTCCATTAATTTTCTATTAAATTTTGGAATTGTCAATTTTTAACTTTTGCATTTTCTCCAGAATTGGAATTTTTAATACAAACTCCTATCTCACAAACTAATCATTTCTAGAAAAAATCCCTCTCACGAAATTTGTTCATCTTGATGAGTAGGTAAAATGTCAAGTTCATATTTTTTTTTTTTCTGGTTTTAACATCTTAGATCACTTTTACCTCCTTGAAGTTTTCCAAAATTATAATAGCACGCACCCAACTAGTGTATTTTTTCCTTCTCCAGCACCTTTGCTCCAAACCCTTTGGGATTTGTCCAAAATACACCTAATTTATTTGTTTCTTGGACAATGATTGTGCCATAACATTCCAACCCCAATAGGGCCTCGGTCCAATCACTGGGTACATGCTTTCAAAAGTCATTATTTCACCATTTCCAAAAAATTGGAGCAAAATGGGCCAATGCCCCTCTCTATCAATCTTGTTGTCCTCGTCGAAGACAAAACCCCAAAGTTTAAGCCAAATCTGAGTTATTCTACATAGGCATATAATTAAACAATTACGCAATTGTAGTTTTACCCCAAATTCAACCATGGATTCATTTTCTCAAATAGTTTCCATTCAACCTATAACTTATTCATGTGCATATAGATTATGGCCCATGCAGTCCCAGTGCAACAACAGTGTTATGATACCACTCTATCACATACCCAGTAGCCTCTTTTCCACTATGGAGACCACAGGGTACCCAAATTCACATTTAAATTCTCATCCCTGATACCAATTTCAAATTTTGATCCATAGAATTGCTTTACCATTAGTTTTAACATCGAGAGTATAGAATTAAAGCAATCCTCTAAACTAAAAATACTCATTCTAAATATGCAAATATTTCTACCATAATTGCATACATTCCATGCTCAGTAAATTCATGCACACAGGCATTTCCATAAACAATAATTTAAACAAACACATAATAGAACTATCGTCCATGGCATTCAAACACATTTGACACTTATCTTTTAAAGGTAAATGTCCTCCAACCAGTTGCAAGTGAACGACGTTCCTCCCAACCATAGGCACTCTATCAAGTGTGCTTTTCCTTTCACAAATGCAACCCCCAATTTGGGGCTATCAATCCACAAAGAGTGAATTCCCAAACACATTCACACTACCCAAAGTTACAGAAACCCTTCCATAGCTATCCCCACCCCTACATTCATCACCCATTAGCCTACATAACATAATGGATAAGACCCCCTTCTCTACTCCACGGTCTCTTTGGTTGTCCTCATCCCCTTCTAGTGCTCCAACATAGGCTGCCTAGGGATTCTCTATGTCAAGTTCCTTGACGGTCTAGATGTAGGTCAGGTCTCTCTCACATGGGAACCAAGCCCATCCGCACCAATTTATTAGGGTACTTCATGTGAGAGGCTATGAAACACAAGTTTTTCTTTTTGGCTTACCAACCATAACAACCATAGCATGAAGCATCCCACCTTCCTCCTTGATGGCAATACCGATGAATGAATGATTACTTAGTGAGTTTCTAATAAGTTATGCATATGATCTTTTCTTGACAAGTGGCTTTCCCAAAAGTGTCCACTTCCCCCCTCTTAATCTCACATTAAGATAATTAATCTCATAATTAATTAAGGTGAAAACCTACACCATGGTTAAATGAATTTGGGTTTAAAAAGGAAATGAAGGCTAAGGACATTAGATAGGGTCATCACCCCTTAGCCCCTCCGACTTGTCCCACTTGTGGAATCATAGTCTCCCATATCTTCTTTATCCTTCTCCACTTGTAGCTATCAGGTATTTTTATATTAAAAACTATGTACAATATTTACAATATACATGGTCTCATGGACCATATAAGTATGGTATCTAGCCTTTACATCATTACATACATATTCCCAACTTGGGGTAAAAATGAGGAGAAATTCAAGTTGTCTAACCTCCCAATTGAGTTATGTTGTGAGAAATCATTAAATACCATAGGAAGCTCCCTTGGTATGGTTTTGGAAATGGATTTATCCTTTCATACAAATCCATATTGGACTATAGCATGAGTTTTGGTCAAGATCGACATGGCATAAGAATTGGCAGATTCTATGGATATTGGGGTTGAGGATAAGAGTCATATACAAGTATTGGAATACAATAAATTTCCTTTCTAGTGTAATAATTGTAATATGTAAGGGAATGTGATTGATGACAACCCACAACCATTTACAAGGAAGGTATGGTGCAAAAAAGAGATTAATCTTGGGAATTAGTCTGGATAAGGTGTTTCTTGTTTAAATCCTTGAATTGGTAGTAGGTCTAGATGCCTTGAATTCAAATCCAAACAAGGAATCTAATATGAACGAGAACATGCCCTATTGCCTAAAGTATCAAGAGCTTGGAGCTTCAAGTGGAGAAGATAATGTGCTTCATTGAGAGATCAAAATAGTAAAATCTCTCCATAAGTGTGCACAAACTTCTCTGATGGTTTTCAGCCAAACTTTATCAATTACATCTATGTTAAAGTCTAGATTTGAGACAACAAAACCATCTCTCTCAGAGTTGATGGTGTCCCTGAGGAGGGATCTTACTTCTATATCTAAGTTTCAATCTCTAACTCTTGGCTATAACAAGCCCATCCCGTAGATGAAAATGTGAATATAAAGTTTATCTCATCCTTTGGAAATTCCTTTGAAAGTGAAGGGAACTCTACAATCCATTCAATTTTTTATAAGGGGAGGAGAATGATTCTATATCCCTATGAAGATATGTTTTAGGCTTAGAAAAGGAGATTCCAAGTCTAGAGGATTTGAAAACCCTAAGGGTTTAGGCCAAGATTCTTTCTTTGACCTGGTTTTTTCATATGTTGGTAAGAAATCATACTTGAAACAAGCAAAATATAAAGCCCTTAAAGACACAAAACAAGGGAAACAATAATCCCTAGAGGGGATCCTTAGAGTAGGACAAAACCCCATATGGTTTCTAAATGATTTTACCATCCTTAAATAATCAAGGTCTTGGAAGTCCCTCTAAAATACTTTCCTTGGTCAAATTGGTTGAAGTTCATAGTTTTGATGTTCTATGTTTCAAGAAACAATGGTGGTTCGTCATAAATCAGTTAAGGTGGTTGGCCATAAATCAGTTAAGGAACAAGGCAAACTGATGAAAGAGTGTTATTTTTTTTGTCTTTGGATGTTAGTGGGAACTCTAGAGGGCTTATAAGTAAGTAGATGATTTATATTTCTCTGATAAACTTTGTTGTTATTGATTCAAGTATCTAAACCAATGTTCATTTTCAAGGATTTGGACCAGCCTTTCTCAACTATCAATGTTTATGGTCCTTATGAGGATCGATAATTTTTTGGCACACATTATTTTATCCTCAATGTGTAAGAGAAGGGTTGGTTATTACTAGGGGAGACTTGAACTTCTCTATCTCCATAGCTGAGGTGTGGGGGATAAATGCAAGGATGGATAAGTTGTTGCATACTTCAAACACACAACTGAAGACATGGGCTTTATTGATGTTGAACCCTTAAAATCGACTCTTACCTAGAGAAATAACAGGGGGGGTATAGGAGATAACAAAGAGGCCTGATATATTTTTAATCTCATAAAACATAATGAATGAGGTGAATCAAATCATATCATGGGTGGAACCTATTGGTTTTTCTAATCATTATACAATTATTCTACAAATGGTTAAACCAAATGATAAAAAATAGATATCATTCAAATTTAATCCAATGTGGCTTGAACAAGAAGATTTCATAAATATGATTATAAATGAGTGTAATAGATAAGATCCAAGTTCAAATGATATTGCTTGCTTTCAATTTATCTTAGCTCTAAAAAAGGTGAAAAAGGAAATTGTTGAGTGGGTGTCGAAAAAATAAAAGTGACGGATAAGGAGTCGAAGACAATAGAAAAGGAATTAGTGGGATTATTTGAAGGGAATGTATCTTGAACATTTAATGATGAGGAAAGGTTGAATCTAGAAGAGTTGGAAAGCAACAAAAAAAAATATTGGCTTGGAGGGAAGAAGAATGGCATATGGAAAGTATAGCTATTTGGCTTGAGAAGGGTGATGATAATACATTTTTTCATAATTTTCCAATCATGAAAAAAGATAAATACTATTTTTTGAAATGAGGAACTTAAAGAGATTATGGTCAACAATTCTAGGAAATTGTTGAGATAGGAATTTCTCATTTCATAACTCTATGAGGAGCCTAAACAGGAAAATATAGCATAAATATTACAAATTGTCGCTTAGTTTCCTTCTTTTGTCACAGAGGTAAAAAAATCAAATATTGAAGAAAAGTTTCAAAGGTTGAACTATAGGTTGTTCTAGCATATTTCAAAAGGAACAAAAGTGTAGGTTTAGATGGGTGGATGATAGAGTTCTTCATTATTTTCTATGAAGTTTTGGAGGAAGATCTGCTTAGAGTGATCAAGGAGGTCAAACTCTCGAGAAATGTTTTAAGTTGGCTCAATGCAAAGTTTTTGGCCTTAATTCCGAGAAAATATAAACCATAATTCTTAATGAATTTAGGCTTGTTTCCCTACATAATTGTTTGTATAAAATTATTTCAAAGGTAATGGTGTCTAGAGTCAAAAATATATTCTAAGATGGTATATCTCAAGAGCAATTTGGTTTTATGCTAGCCATACAAATCTATGAAGTTATATGGGCTACACAATTGGGTATTCATACTATACAAGTTAAAAAGCGTCCAACTGCAGTCTTGAAACTAGATTTTTGAAGGCTTATGATTGAACTAGTTGGTTGCACTTCAGATTTTTGCCACTACATGTTAGCTTCAATTACCAAGAGGCAAGGTGGGTACTTGGGTGTGTCTCTTAAATCTCATTTTCCATCTTGATTAATGGCTCTACTGCAAATTTTTTAATCCTTCACCAGGTATTTTCTAAGGATGTCCTATATCTCCATTACTCTTCCTATTGGTTGTAGAGGGTCTAAGTAGGGCCATAAATGATGCTAAAAGGATTTGTGTGATCACAAGGGTAAAAATTGGGAGATCTTTCTCTCTCACACATCTATTGTTTATTGTCAATATATTATTATTTATAAATGATAGTATTGGAGAATATAATAAGTTGAAGGAAATCTTAGATTTGAATGGAAAGGTTAAAAGAAGGATATCAATATGTTTGAATGGTTTGGAGGTTGATTTTGAGTAGAGGTTATCATTAGAATTCTTGTACAGAGTGGTCTTAATTATTTAGGATTTCTACTTAAACCAAATGGATATGGTAAAAGGGACTGGATTTGACTACTGGAGAGAATAGAAGCCTGGCATAAACCAATATATATGGTCTTCGATTGGTGGTTGTTTGACCTTATTAAAATATACTCTTGAAGCAATCTGTGTCTTTTGGCATTCTCTTTCTTTTATTTGCAAAGGAGTTTTAGAAGCTATCAATGAGTTATGTTTCAATTTCCGATGGTATAGAAATGAAAAAATGATCGCATTCCTGTAGTGAAATGGAAGAAGATAGCAATGCACAAAGAACAAGGGCGGTAAGGTTTAAAGAATGTGCATGTATTTGGTTTATCTCTAGTATCTTGAAATTGGTGGAAGGTTTTGACAAAAGAAATCCCATCGGGATGTTTTAGAATAGAAATACATTGCTTCATATTCTTTTATGAATTGCGTAACAAACCCAAGCAAATCTACCAAGAATGTGTTAAATCAATGAAAGCACTAGTAAGATCTTTCCCTGTGATTGGAGATTATCTTGTTTGGAATATAGAATAGAGGAAATGAGTGAGACTTGGTTCTTATGTTGTCTTTGAATGTAGGGATAGGTCTTATTTGACCAATGAATTCATTGACTTTCTTAATCAAAGGGGCTATTACACTTTCAATCAAGTAGTAGATGAGGTCAATGCTAGCACTTTGAATTAGGGTTAGTGTTTTGTATAACCATTGGGACTAGAAGGTAACTAGATAATAAATTGGAATAAATATATTGAGAGTCTAAAGGCACATATTAGATTGAAGAATGAACCTAATGCATTGGCTTGGGATAAAAAGAAGATCGAGGGAGACTACATTGCAAAAATGAGTTACAAAGTAATTTTTTATTCTATAAACAATGAATCCTGGTGATGGTGGAAATACTTATGGAAATTGTAGGGCCCTAAAAAACACAAAATTATCCTTTTGTTGGCATTGAAAAATAGGTTTCGACTTGGGATATGATACTAGTAAGGAACAAACAAGGTCCCAATATTTGTATGTTGTGTATAAATGGTTGTGAAACAAATGTTCATATCTTTATACATTGCCCATACTCATAGGTATTGTGGAAGGACATTAAAAATCTGAAAATAATTGATAATGTGTAGATTGGAAACACAGTTGGAGAATGTTTGAGAGCTTGGTTTTAGAAAAAGGAGTTATCAAACTCTATATCTGTGATCTCATGCTTGGTCTTTTGGGGTAATTGAGTAGCCAAAAATTCAATAATCTTCGAGGATAATTTTATTCCTTATCTTCAAATCCGTGCTTTAGATTTATGCTCTAGGTTATAAGTGCATTACTCAATATGTTGAAAATATCCCAAGGCAAATCCAAGAAGTCCAAATTGATAGATCCTTTTATCGTGGTTTTTCCAATGGAGTATTTTAGGGTTTTCAAAATTTGATTAGTGCTGGAGGAGTCTAGTACTTTGTGGATGATCATTTTATAAATATAAAGTAGGATTGGTGTTGGGTTTAATAACTCAGATGAGCTAATGGCATTAAAGACTTTAATGAAATGTGCATTGAGTATCAATGTATCAAGAATCTCGACTTTTGGAGACTCTACTTTGGTAATTAATTGGATGGATGGAACTTCAGTTCTTCATAATGTTGGGCTCAAACCTTTGGGGGATATATTAAAAGAGAAATGTTCCAGTTTTAACTAAATCACCTTCACACATGTACTGAGGGAATTTAATGCACAAGCTTATTCCCTTTCCGAAGAAATTCAATCCTTAAGAGAAGGTCACATGACCTCGATTGATTTTAGAGAGGACTCCATGGTTGTCATTTCCCAAACATTATTATTATGTGTTTTTGCAATAGTTTTTTTTTGTATTTATGGAAATCTTTTATGATTTATATTCATGTTTTGCAAATATTCTTTTAGCTTATTCTCTCAAACAAGAATATTTTGTGGACAATTTTGTAAAGTAAAAAAGGACCTCAACCTGTCTTAGTTTCTCGAGAGTCCTTATGGATTAAAAATATTGTCAACTACAATCTTATGGTGACCATTAGTTTTGATGGAAAATGGAGAAGTACTACATGGAAGTGCTTTATGCAGCTGAAGGATGTAATTTTCATTATGACTTTGAATAAATATTGTGTTATTAAATTTTATTCTCTAAGGAAAAAAATAACAAATTGCAACAAAGTAGAAAGTTAGTTATAGGTTCCAGGTAGTTGAGTTTCCCACCAAGTATCTAAGGTTTCCAATCACTCTGAAGAATCACATAGTATCGAAATATACTAATTATATATAATCTTTAAAAAAATCTTGAGGTATGGACCAACAAAAGTATTTCCATAGCAGGAAAAATAACTATTTTTCAATCCAACTTATAAGTAGTTCCCATCTACTCCTTGAGAATAGGAATCTAAAAGGTTGTGTACAATATAATCTATAATTGTAATATCACCACACAATATAAATATGATACTAATATCTCATATGGAAACAAACCATAGGCTAAAATAAAATACTACAAATCCATATCACAAGTCCACTCTCCTTTTTCCCTCTTTTGGTAGTATGTGTGTGTGCTTGGGTGGTCTTCCATCCATACCCTTAATTTGTTCATGGTATCAAAATTTTTATCATTCACTACATTATGATGACTCCATTGGGGAGTTACCATTAAACCTGCCCTCTTGTAAGCGAAGCCCCCCCCCTCTCTTTTGTTTTTACCCCTTACTCCCACCATTGGGGGTATTGTATCCTTCTTTTCTAATAGAGGGAATGTCCACTTTCTCCCTCTCTTGCTCTTATTTGGGATTGTCTTTGAGGTATCCCTTACCCTGGACCTTTATCTTCCCACAATGGAAGTCATCTAGAGTAACACAACTGGTATATCTGTATTATGTGGCTTCTCATGACATCCCCTCCCAACTTCATCATTCATAGTGCCAAGCCTAATTTCTCTAGAGGCCTCACCCATTCTTGAGGTTTTCATTTGTGGCCTCATATCCCCTTATACGAGGGTGATCCCCATCCCCTTGTAGAGGGATAAGGGGGACAATCCCCTTGTGCCTCACATCAAGGAGAGAGTTCTCACTCTCCACCTAAGGACTTCTTTCTCTCTCTTGATCCTATCTTTCCCCCCTATAGGGAACCTTTTGAAGATGAATAACGCCCCCTTCCTTCCATCTCCCAGGTGATGTATCCAACCATGAACCAAGGTATAATCCAATATTGGATGCCTCCCCTTGTTAATTTTCTCTCCTTAGATTCGCTAAACATCAATAATTATGTGATGGTCATACACACCTCACCGCAAACACTAATCTACATAAGCCAAGTATAAATATACCCACATTATTATCAACCCTAAAACTCTTTGAATGCTAGCTAGAAGTCTCAACATTATTACCTAGCCTTTGGTAGGACCCCTACCGCAAACAAGTGTCCATACAACAATACCCCCAAGAATGAAGCAATGTTTCATGAAAACAACAACACAACTTGCTAACCATGTTCACATCCCAACGTACATTCGACAACAAATACACATCCCAACAATCCCGCAAGGGAAAGTATACATTGTTGAAGGGAAAAGTTCCACATATTGTTTTAGGAAAGTACCACAGTAAGTGGGTTGATCTCACCGACAAACAAAATATTATAGACCTCTACTTAGACTTTCCTAAGATTCATAATCATAACAATGATTAAAAAGGAAGTAAAACGGAAAAACCTAATTTTTCTTATGGTTTTCCTTAGATTTTGTGAGCATCTCTATAAATTTGTTTTGAGTTCTAAAGTTTCTTCGATACCTATCCATAAAGACAAAAAAAAATACCTTCCTCATTCCATTGAACAATAATAAACTTGACATGCAAATAAGAATATTTAATTATAATATTTAGGAAAACTAATCCTTACCAATCTCGGAATCCATGCATGATAATCATACAATTAAGACACAAGAGTTTGGGGGTTGGGGGGAAGAATGTATATCTATATTTATAATTAGTGATACAATAACAACTAAAAAACTTGAATCTCATCATATGTACCTCCTTCACCAAAGACTAGGTCACCTTCTCCTTAGCCACAAGCACTCATCCTTCCACAATCTATGATCATATCGCACTTTAATTACTAAGTTTAGGATTGGATACCTAGACCTTATACCAAGCTAGATAAAGAAGAACACAACTAATGCCCAGTTCTACTAATGGGAAAGCAATAATAGGCCAATGATATTTGTCGAAATCTAGTAATTTCACTAAGGAAAAATACTCTCTTTTGATTTATGGGATATTTTACCTCAAACCTAAGCCTCTTATTTATACAAAATGAAGGTGATAAGCTCAAGGGAAAGAGTCATGCATGTATACAAATTATAGGTGTGAGAGATTTGATCTAATATTTTGTGTGTCATGCACATATTTTTTCCCAAGGCTTTATGATGCACTTACGGTTTTTATATGGAAGATTATGTTGGTTGTGCTTATCTTTAGAAACTTTCACAAGCCTTGCATTTGTCCTTAGAAACAACCATGAATGAGCTATAAAAGGGGATTTATGAAGCTATGCACTATACCACCTTGTTGGAAAATTTATGTATTTGTCTTAACTTAGCTAAATTGATCAGGATTACCAAATATAGGTATAATAGATTCCCCCTAATGTATGAGGTCAGATGGGGAGCCGATGGATTAAATACATTATGAAGTAAAAAAGACACCGACAAGCATGCTAAGGAAGAGTCTAATAGTTAATGGATCCAATAAGTACCTACAAACGAAGACCATGATATAATATGTACAAAATCCTTCCTCAGGAAAGCATACCCATGCTTATGTAAAACAAGCATGGTCGCTTAATCAAATATACTATGAATCCATGAGACATATATAATACAAATCATGGCCACAAAAAATACATAGTGGATCAATGTCAAAATAATATTGCATCCATGCAAAGATATACATTGTATTGTGTCCTAATATACAATAGGAGAATTGTCAATAATGCAAGTGTGGTCCTCTAAGGTACCCATATAGAGGTGGTACAAACTATAAATTTGTAAGCAACAACACCAAGATAGTGTGGTATCATGGCTCCAAGTCTCCAATCCAAATTTGTGAAAAGTACGAGTCTCACCCATGTGACTAAAGGATCTAAATTTGAACATGGGAGAGACCATTTGATCACTGGTCATTGATGGATATTGTTAAGAAGTGTGAGGCCACCCACATATAATGATAATGGGTGCCCAAGGTACAAATTAAAATTCACCAAATTTCAGTAGATTAGTTGATGTTGAACACATGGTGGAATCAATTGAGTAGGATTCAATGATGTATACCCACTATTGAATGTGAGGAAAATTCCCATTATCACTGCAAGCTCTACAATACTACAAAGGATCCCTAAATCTGCTTCCCAAATAATGTGTTGAAGTTGACATGAAGATATTATCAGAAGGGGGGCATTAATGCATCCCTCATCAACCAACACAAGACATGAATTTGAGTTGAGTGTTTGAATAATATCTATGGAGATCAAGCCACTGAGAAAAACCTGACATTGGGAAGGCTAACATGGAAATAAAGACATCCGAGGAAGAAATACCCAAACCTTCTAAGAATAAGGATTTCCCCAACCAAGCACCCCTTATAGTAGGGAGTATCAACACCCTACCCTCTTAGTTTATTGGCAATATGACCAATTCTCGGCCCAAGTAATACTAAAACATCCCTAACCTCATCAACTATGAAACAAACATGTATTCCTATTTGGTTGGATTTGTCTTCAAACCCAAAATAAATTCCACTCATACTCTTTACAATCATATGCCACCCAAATTCCAACCACTCTAATTTCTCGTAAGGCATTGGAAGAGGCCTTATAGAACCATTTGTCTAGCCTTCATTGACATCACACCATTTCCCTTTTCTCTTGCCTCATGGTTTTGGATTTGTATAATGTCCCTTTTCACATTTCTCTTTCCATCTATCACCTAAATTGGTGATCGGTTCCTCACTAGTATATTGCCCCATGTTATTAAACTAGGATGGCCCTTCCTTCAATAGCTAGGATTCATTTGTTGGTTTTTGTCACCTACCCCATCCCCCATCTTAATCTACTTAACCACTCATCACACCCACTAGGAATCATCACTACTATACAATCTTTATTACATTCTAGCATAGGTTATGTCTCGGGACAACCCTTCCTTTAGCCTTATACGATCCACCTTGGATGTCATCATTTACCTCTCTTACTTTGTCAAAACCTCTCCCCTTCTAGCAGTCATAAACTCCTATTTCCATGTCACCGATCAACTATCACTTGTTCCTCTTGTTTGATTGTTGTTGTTGTTGCTTATGGTTGCTTACTTTTCAATTTTGAAACTACTCCCCCTTTTAATGGAAATTTATTTTCCAACTTTATCCTTCTCAAGGAAAGAACCTAACTTTTTTTTATAGATATTTTAGATAGATGTATATTATATAAGGAGTTTCACCATTGCTCTTGGGGATCCTTGCAAGGATTCATCACTAACACTTGGTATGTGTAGGTGTGGATTCTTTCTCTCTTTATCACATATTTTTTTTCATCAATCATCGCTTCCAAAATCCATGTTCAAGTGATATATAGAAATTAGATTTTCAAACACTACTTAGTTTCTCACATCAAATCTATTTGACTTACATAATCAATTATAACTTTAGTTTTTTTTTTTATTTCACTTCATGATTACATCACTTGCATATTCTCACTTGGGGCACAAATGTAGCTTGATTCACATCACCATAAGGATGAAATAGTTTGATGTGTTACCCGAAAAAACTGTCCTTCTCACGCCATTTTCACACAACAATTGTTGCCTTATTTTGTGACACCATAACAAGTTATTTATGTCTTAGGGAAAACAATTCAATTGTCTTACTCTTCCCTTTCAATTGTAATTATTTATTCCTTGTTTTTCATTTTCCTTATTTTGTCTGATTTGCTCAATATACTTCATGTCAAGTCACAACATCCATAGTCTATCACATAATTTCCCTCGCTGTAGGGAAAAAATGAAGCATATAGATCTTGCACTTTGTACTAGACATACAATTTTTTTGTAAGTTCGAAATTATGTTAACAGAACAAAAAAGAGTACATAGTATTCAAGATAGTTCTACATAGCCCAAGAAAGAGAACCAGACAACAATTTGCTTCTAATCATCCTGGAACTAGAGACAACATCTTTGCAGTTTTCAAAACAAAACTTGACTGATCCCCCACAGGCCGGGGGTTATGACCTTGGAAACAAAAAGCAATAAGACCGGACTGCACCATATAACCATATAACTAAGGACTGCATTATCAAAGAAAATACATATGAAAGGTCGAGAGCGGAATAAAACTAGAGAAAAGAGACTACTCCGGAATTGCAGTGATGTTGACGTAGCTACCAGACGAGGATGAGGCCGAAACCGTTGCCAAGGCACTAGACACCGCATCCAAGTCGTGTCTGAAGATTAGTTGTTTTCCCATGAACCGCTGGTTAACTAGCTCTTTAGCCAACGCGTCCATCCTAGTATTCAAATTTTCATTAACGGCCATTTGGTTTTGGCCCAGATGCCTCATGTTATCTTCCAGGCGAGCTAGGCGACCTTGCACCATTAAGGGGAAACCATCCAACTAGATGTGACCAGCCAGACAGTCCTCGAAGGCCAAGTTTAGCATCGATTTCATGGCTCAGAATAGGCCCACCGTACGTGTATGCTTGGTATCCCTGGTGCACGGCGCCCAAGAATCTTCGATGATACCATCAAATATTTCCCTGATATCCTGAGGAGCAGGACATGGTCTTTCTTAATTCAAACACCTCTCCCAACGTTCAATGCGGTCCTTAGCCTGGCAGCTGAGCTTGTTCTCAAAAAACCCTTAAGCTTTGTGGTGTCTTTCTTTGCTCGGGGCGCATGGGAACAATGGGGACCATTCACAGTGCAGCATTTGGTGACCTTGGTTCGGACCATAATGCCAATGAGAACAGGAACCAAGTCGCAGATAGACAGATTAGCAGAGAATGCACAATGTACAAAGAGAGCATCGAGCGAGAATTCATTAAGGTGGCCAGAAGGCGGTTGATAGAAGACGCATTGCATCTTACAATCCCCATTAATAACCTTAATTCTTCACATATTCCACTGGAATGAACCATAATGAAAGGAGCGGTCAACATGATTCATGATGCATGTCCAGAGTGGAACTGAGGGAGTCGTACAACCATTTGCAGAATGTTTTAATGAACGCGAGTACAGAAGGATTCACGATTTATTGATGGATCATCTGAGTGAGTGGGGAGGTGAGATCAGTCCCACTTATCATTCATGTTGATGTTTCGGGCACGTATTTGGACAAGATGCGTGGCATACGGTAGATTGCTCCGGGTGCACAGTTGGACAGAATGCGTGGCCCACAGTTGATTTCTACGGGCGCACATTTGGATGATATGTGTGGCCCATGTTTTGACACCCATCGTGGGGGTTCTACTAGCCATACACTTACACATATAATAATGTGGGAAATATTTTTAAATATCTATATTATCTATGCACAAGACCCACCCTAAGATGACACAAAGGACTCTAATACACCTAAATGGTGTGATCATTTATGTTGAAGTCCCCTCATTTGAGTTTTATTCTCATGGTCCAATTAAATGGTTGTCCTCCCATTTGATTTCTACTCCATGGAAAGGTTTCCTTGCTTATTTCTAGCACGCTTTTGCAGTTGCTTGCTTAATTGGTCATTGTAAACTACTTTCCCACCATGTGTGGAACTTCTTTAACTAACTTAAATAATTCTCCACTCTATACATTGAATGACATCCTAGTTTGTTATAAAATCCCTAATTGGGTCTACAAGCACTCCCTAAACATAACGAGTGTACTTATATATGGGTTTATTTCGTCCATCTAACTTTCTTTGGGATGGTTTGAGCATGCCTTGCAAACCACATTTTTTTATATTCATATCATGATTTGTAACATCATATTTGCATGTTCTTGCATTGCAAAGTCCTATCTTTCTTAATTTGACCTATATTCCCTTCTAACAACTACAATTGGAAAGTAAGAATCAAAAATATGATTAGGATAAGAGTATAACGTCCCCCTTTTGTGCACCATTCCATTACACCATCATAATTCTCACTTGCTAATATATGTGTCACTCCTCTCATTGTTAATGATCTCTAATTTGATTTGTCAAATTACTATAGGATTGAGTTATCTCTTGTGCTTTCACTCTTGTATACTAGAAAAATCTCTTAGACTTGCTTGGGTCCTTTGTCTTCATTGTTGTTCCCACTATGGGAGGAACTCTTGTTGCTAATATTTCTCGTATTTATATGTTTAGTCTCTTATATTTGCATGAAATTGGAAGGTTTCCTCTTATGGTGGTGTTGTGGAGAAAATTGCACAAGTGTGTACTCATCCACTTGGTAAGGGGCTATGCCTTGTAGGTTGCATCAAGGCCTCAGTTCTTGGAGCCCCTATGGGGTGTGGTTATCCTCCAAGTGATCCTATAATAGATTGTTAGTGGAATTCACATAAAACAAAGAAACTTGAATAAAATGCAAAATAAAAAGAGATGGGGGAGAGAATGCAAACTCCAACAACAATCCAAGATATCCCAAACCACTTTGTATTTCCCAATGGTTAAACTGTACAACACCTAGGAGGTGTGGGCTTCAAGGGAAGCCAACAATATCCCTTAGGGAGGCCTTTTTTGTCCAAAATACATGCTAAGTGAATGGTAGAACAATGGAGAGGAACTCTTTCCCCTTGAAGGAAGGTGGCAAGGGAGCTTGGGAATGCTTACAATGATAGGAAGAGGTGGGCTATGAGGAAGCTCCAACACAAATCCAGCAGCATAACCCTGCTCTTGATTTCTCTCTATAAAATGCATGCCAATGGATTCCTTATATATGCCAAGAGGTGGCCAACAAACAACTAGATCCAAATGTGAACCCATATCCTCCATGAACTAGTTCCAAGGTACACCAAGGGGGATATTTAATGGCACCAAGTGTGTGAGGAGCCGAATTCAGATCCTTGGAGGACATGGAGCCTTCAATGCACCAAGGGAAGTAGGTGGTTCCACCATTTTGATAGTAGCGTGACTATCGAAGGAATAGACGTGCAAGTATCACACGGGCATTGAACTGATAACTTGCACTATAGCGCGAGTTAACAATGGTTCAACTGCGCGACCTCTTGTTTTGAGTGATCTTGGACATTTTGGACTCATGCTGTATTTTGGATTTGATGGTGATGCATGTGGTGAGTTGCATTCTTTATGTTGATGACGCCTTACTGGAAGAATTGTTGAAATTTCGCATCTGTGCGAAATTTAGGCGTTAACAGATGCCCCCTGATGTATGAGGTTCAAAAGGTACTGTAGAGCTGATAATGCATCATGTTTTCTTTTGATTTTCTCTTGTTATGTGGGACAAAGCATATGTGGACAATAGAGTCCTCCCAGAGGGGAAGATTGTTGGTGACGACCTTTGGACCTATAGTAAATAATAGTTTTTTATATAAACGAGGCGGGCATACCCATGCTCGTGAAATGTTGTCAATGTGGTCATTGCAATAATAGAGGACCAACGGGGTCACTCGACTATACTGCTCGGACATGGACGCGGCGGATTCAATCCGTGTGAGAGTAAATAACCCAAGAACTTCTGCAGAATTTTGAAGAAGCGGTACCACTAATGATCATGATAATCCCATGGGGGTGGGGAACTGGTGTGGTGGTGAAGCTGCTTGGGAACTTCACTATGCCAGATGGGATGCTATCATGATTTGTAAATGTGAACACTGTTATTTTCAAAATTATGTTTCCCCCTGATGCAATAAATGTTTTGACGTCGAGCATAGGGGAAACCACTTAGTTAGGGAGCAATAATGACTCTCCCTACCAAGTTCGACGTGATCCCTTATAGTGATTGAAAGGGATCCCAAGGTACAACTGCAACTCCTGGAATGTAGTGTTTTGACGTCGACGAGAGATAAAGTATATGATAAGACAAGGATCTTATCTTGAGAACCAAGATCACGTTGTAACCAACTAATGGACAGACAGTCCTGACACAAGACTGGCGGATAAGCATGGGGCTCATAAATTCCTTTGATCGATGTAAACATGGGGAGTGGGAACGACACCTTTCCTTTCAAAACGGTATAGATTGAAACGGAGGGAGACAAACTGCAAATGAAAGGGCTTTGATGAGACACAAAACAGAGAGTAATGGTGACCAACAAACGAATATTGCTGAGGATATTGAGACTGAAATACATCGATCAAAGGTGACCATGGGTTGCTTCCAAAAGAATATGGTGTTCCCGCAATGTAGGGTAATGGGGGAAATGTGTGTACATAAAGAATAATGGTGGGGTCCCCACAGTTTTGGGTGTGTCAGAGGACCAATCTGATTATGGGAGGATTCCCCATGGTTTTGAGTGGGTCGGGGGACACTTTCCAAGATGAAGTGGGGGTTAGTTTGCAGACGCGAAGATGGGTGCCCTAAAAATCAATGCCATATAGTGCATACCTGCGGGATAACTGAACAGAGTTGGTTGCTTTTGATGGTGGGGGCCCCATAAGTGTCTTGCGGAGGTGATGATACGAAGAGGATTATGAAACATAAAGTGCTCATGGAGGTATGAGTGTGTTTTGTGAATCTTTATCGTAACATGGGCCGAGGAATCTGTTGGTGTCTACTTGAGGGAGTAAATGCGCAAATATGAAATTATAAGTTAAGGGGTGATCTTTTCAACTTGTATCAGATTCCTCGGACTTGTGGGGGATCGAAATCACGGGTGTTAATTGATGGTTGGGATGGTGATGGTGCGCAGACACATGGGGGAACATGCTACTCCTAGTGATGACATTGATGGCATGTCAAGATTGGGGATGAGGACCCTATGGTTATCAACAGGGATACTCATAAATGCATTATAAATGGAGGGGAAATAGTGCCTATATGCCAATTTCATAATGATACCTGTGCGGAGTTCCCAATGACGTTGTTACAACATGGAGTCTTATTCTTATAATGGAAAAACAAGAGTCTCCCTAATTGTCTTGGTCGAGATCCTGCACATACGACGCACATACCCAAGTGTAGTAAAGAACATAACCAATGTATTGACAATGCAGAAATCGCATAACGAAAACAAGTCGTACCTGTGGGGTACCCATGTAAAATAGCGTCCTGATGCAACTATTGGGAATAGAGATTGGTTGGATTCATGTCGAAGAGCTCGAAGCACTGATCACGGTGGTGTGAACGGTTTGTAAAACAGAGCTACCATTTGTCTGTGGGGTCAGTTTGAAATTCATGTCAAATGAATATAAATAGGGGGCGGGGGGGTACTCATGTCGGTGGGGCAGGTGCCAGAGGAGCTACTGCATGGGGGGAAGTTGCAGGGGATCAGATGAAAGTCATCATGGTTGACTTGGAGTAGCGACTGGGGGCTATGTCTATGGGAGTTGACAACTCGGGGTCTCCGATCTTGAAGACGAGGAGTTGGCCCTGACATTTCATCTGTCAACGGAGTGCGGGCCATCTTGGAGGCCCATTATGTGGCGGTTGGCAGTGGCATTCCATGTGGAACGAGAGGTGCAAGTGGGTGCATCCCCTCCTCCATGACAAATACCACGACCTGGACCAGGGGCAACTCGAGGACTAGACTCAGAGGTGGCCTGAGGAGAGGCTGTGCGATCGTTAGCCATCATGGGACCTCGAGATCCACTAGCTGATGGGGCAGCTTGATGCTATAAAGGGCCCTGGCCCCATTTTGTATATTGTTTTGACTATCCTATGGGAGGTGGTCTATATGTGATGTATCCCCCATAAGGTTGTTTTGTATATGCCCCAGGAGGGCCATTTTTTTACATGACACACATTTTTTGACAATATATATATATATATATATATATATACCATTTTTGTGGCATATGTTGATACTTCTCTTTGTGTATGTTTATGGATGTGTAATTAATGTTTCCTATATGTTGATGTGATGCATATGTAGTAGTAGATACTAGCATGCATGTTTGCAAATGGTTATCAACTTAGGACTTATGATGATGATATACATGAATGTGTAGCAATAGGTGTGACACATAGAGACATATATGTATGTTTTGTTGGGTGTGCAGGACTATCGAGTCGAGTTATGTATCAAGTGCCAATTCAAAACCTTGTTTGCGATGGAGTCAGCGGATGCATTGGCGTTTCTCGGTATATGTGTGAAAGTAATGGTTTCAAACTGTCAAATGAGAAGGTGCACGCATAGGAACTTTCAAAATATGAGTGGGTTGAGGACACGAAATATGTTATTTAACTACGAGACAACTAGATATGGGTCTAGGTGCACCCACGGATGGTGAATTCCAAGGTGGATGGTATCGCTTAACAGACCTATGACGACATCATATTCTGCTTGGTTATTTGTAAGTGCCCCCAATCAAACTCTGTTGGTGTGGTGGAGGGCATGCCGAGAGGGGGACTAAATAACCCAGGAAGTTGATGCTAGGTTCTTGGACCATCGACTTGCACCGTTCGCGTAGCTAATGTAGATGTCCGATTGAGAGGTCATTTGCATAAAGAAGAGATAGGCTTACTTTCTAACCCAAACAATGGATCGGATAAAAGAAAGTAAAATTTTGACACAAATAAGAATAGCAGCAAGAGATGTTGGATGTATTTTTCTTGTGTGTTTTGGGGCTATTAGATGTCAGGATCTCTTGTGGTACTAGTTGTTACTACTACATAGGTGAGGTTACCCGATTACTTAACATTGGGAGCCCCTGATGATTTTTTTTTAATTACTGGGGAATGCTTGCGGGTGACCAACATCTTCATCGAAAGACGAGGAATCACTACAAGTGAGGATACCAGACAAAGGAGATTCGACATTGATGGTATTTGGCAAGGTAGGTGTTACCTCCTCGGTTCGTGGCCTTTGCGGGGTCACATGGAGGGGGACAAGTTGACCTTGTAGTCTCATTAGTTTGAGGGGAGCTTCTTGTTCGGCGCACAAAATGGGGCACTGAAATGAGAAGTGAGAGGTCTCGCCACAAGACTGACAAGGTCATGGTACTCGAGCACAGAAGTGTGCTTGTACTTACAAGGAATTTACTTGATCCATAATGCAAGCGATGGCGCTAGGAGGAAGCATATGTGTGGAATTACCACAGGAAGAGAATTCATCATGTGGTGCTGCTAGCATAAGATTAAGGTGTTGAGGATCTTGCGGCGTTATAGGCTTCACAATGGGAATTGCTACTTGGGAAACATGTGTGGGAGGTGCAACTGATGGTGTCGTTGATGTAGTGACCACATTGCTAGATGTTGCTTCCAGGATTGAGGAGAGAGGTTCCTCAATTGTCATTTGAATGAGACAAATGGTTTCCAATGTGATGCAGGAGCATCAAGGCTGAGCCAGCAATGTGATTGCATGTTCACATGTTGTGGATAGCATGAGGACGAGCTGTCCTGAAGTGGGAGAAAGTCTGTTATTAAGTATTTTGAATAATTACAAATATGTAACCGAATAATATGTTGTTAGTTTTTGAGGAGATAGAACGTAATGGCAATTTGATACTCCTTGCGTGGAGATCAAGCCAGTCAGCTAGTTTGTCGTGGATGATAGTGACTCCTTCAGTGATGGAGAGAGTTAGGTTGTTAGTTTGTTTTGTTGTTTGTCCATTCTGTTTTGGGGGAGCCAAATGGATAAAAAGGGGAGAGATGAATGAGAAGGGGGTTGGTCGTTTTGGTTGGAATGAAAATTTCTAGCTTTCTATTCGTACAATTAGAAGTTATGTGTGTTTGATAGGGTTATTGTGCATCTTGAATGAAGAATGATCTGAGATTCTGTCAGGTAGATCTATGTGCAATTGTTGGCCTAATTTCTGTGTGAATGAGTCTCTGTTTCGTATCTGTGTGATTTCCATGTGCAGTTAAGAAACCCAAATCATTTGCAGACCGACCGTCGTTAAGTAGCTTAAGTAAATTTCTTGTTTGTATTTAGTTTCCCTTAGATCTAGACGAGGGTTGAGCTGGATTGATCAATTCCATGATCAATCGACCAAGCAATCGTAGAGTAACAGAGTCGATTTAGTTAGAAGAAGTTGAACGGCTCAGATCAAAGCCAAAAAGGAGATCAACGACGGGGAAAAGTTGCAACAAAGTGAACATGCGCGAGAATTAGCATTTCCGCAAGCCGAGTTGAAGTGTTCCACATTGATCGTAGATCAACGGCCGAGATCAGATCCACAAAGGATTGACGACTGAGACAATGTTCCGCAGAAGAAAAAAGCGCGGGATTTAACGACGAGGAGTTGCGGAATCCAAGTTGTGGATGAGTCTTTGCGGAAGGCTTTTCAAGAAAGGTCGAAAAGCGCACCCACAATCTGCAAGTGCAGAAAGGAAAGTGCGGAAGGGAAAGTGCGGAAGCATTTGAAAGAATTCACGAGGAGTGCACCCACAATCCGCAATCCACAAGCTGCAGAAAGAAGTGTTGTGGAAGAACCGTTGCGGGAAGGCGATTGCGGAAGGATCGTTGTGGAAGGTACTGTAATTGTGGAAGGAAGGTGTTTCCGCAAGATTGTTGCGGAAGTTCAGTTCTGACTGTCAGAAGGTTGTGAAAATCCCAGTTTCGAGAGAAGGGACGCCATTGAGAAGGACCTAGCTGGTTTTTAGCTAAGTCTAGTGGTTCGAATTCAGGAATCACCTTATTTCCTGGGAAGGTGTGGGTTGGACGGGATGTGGTCATTCCCGTCGGCACCAATTTTGGTATCAGAGCGGGCTTTGCTCAGCGCAGCAGGAGAAAGACATGGCGGTACGTGTAGGTCGAGCAAGAGGTCGTGATAGAGGAAGACCAACAACGAATGCAGAGGTCATGGAGGACATTAGAGAAATGCGAGCACGTATGGAAGTTGTGGAGATGGGTAGACGAAGAGACCCAGAAGCAGGGGATGTGAGTGAACTTGATGAAGAGGAACAAGGAGAAGAAGCAACACCCATGCAAGAGACACCTGATCTAAGATACTTTCGGTCAATTCTTGGAGCAACTTCGAGGCCAAAACCTGATTTATCGACCTATGAGGGAAACCTCACTATTGAACACCTCATTGACTGGATCAACGAACTAGACAAGTACTTTGAGTATGATGAAATTGAGGAGAACAAGAAGGTTAGATTGGCAGTGACAAGATTGAAAGGACATGCATCCCTATGGTGGGATAGTGTGCAAGCTGAAAGGAGAAGGAAGAACAAACCCTTGATAAAGAGTTGGGATATGATGGTGGCTAAGATGAGAGCCAATTTCTTGCCCAAGGATTACCAGCTAATTTTGTACAGGCAGATGCAGAACCTTAGGCAAAGATTACTGACTGTAAGAGAGTATACTGAAGAATTCTACAAAGTGAACCTAAGGGCAGGTTATGTGGAAGAATCAGCAGAGAAGGCTGCTTGATATGTCAATCGTCTCAGTATGGAGATTCAGGATGAGATCAACATGATATCACCAAGAACTATGGAAGAGGCATACCAATGTGCCTTGAGAGCAGAAGAAAAATTAGTGAGAAAGCAGAACTTCAACAAGGGAAGAGTTTCATCCAGAAGAAGGGGGGAAATAGCTGGAAGAGGAAGGTTTGTATCCCAAGGAGGAGGACCCAGTAACTTAAACCAGCAGGAGCGCCAAGGTAGAGGCGGTGACCCAAGAGGGAGAAGACCTTGCCAAGGAGGTAGAGGTAGAGGAAGAGGCAAAGAAGCTGTATACAATTGTTACAAGTGTAACAAGTTGGGGCACAGATCCTTTGAATGTCTAAAGAAGGAAGACATAGGATAGAGAGGAGCCTATGTAGCTCAGAATGAGCAGCAGCAAGAGTAGATGACAGTGGCCGAGAATATGCCAGAGAAGGGAGAGTCTTTGATGATGAACAAAGTCTTATTGAAACCTGAAAAGGAGGAAGTGGAACCGGCTCAAAGGAAGGCTTTATTCAAGACCATGTGTAAATTCAGAGGGAAGTGTTGCAAGATGGTGATTGACAGTGGGAGCAACGACAATCTTGTTTCCACAGAGATGGTGGAGAAACTGAGTCTGAAGAGGACCAAACAACCTGTTCCATACAAAGTATCCTGGCTGCATAAAAGACATCAAATCCTGGTAAGTGAACAATGTGAAGTTGATTTTCAAGTAGGCACATATAAGGACAAGATTATATGTGATGTTATGCCCATGGATGTTTTCCATATTCTTCTAGGGAGACCATGGCAATTTGACAAAAGGGTAGTGCATGATGGTAGGAGGAATTGTCATAGTTTCGTGCAAGATGGGCTAAAACATATTCTTCATCCTTTGCAAGGAGAGAGTTCGACAGAGCAGCAAGCATCTAAGGTCCTGATGTTGACAGGGAAAGAGTATTTACAACAAATTGATGAGAAGGAACTGAACTATGATGTGGTATGTAAGCCTAGAGTGGTAGTGATGAAGACTAATATTACAGATCTTCCTGAGGAGATTCAGGAGATGCTAGGAGAGTTTAGTGACATTGTGGTAGATGATTTTCCCAATGAGTTACCACTGAAGAGGGATATAAATCACCATATTGATTTTATTCCTGGAGCAATCTTACCAAAGAAGGAAGCATACAGATTGACACCTCAAGAGAATGAAGAAGTTAAAAGGCAAGTACAAGGATTGTTAGACAAGGGGTTGGTTCAGAAAATTCTGAGTCCATGTGCAGTACCAACAGTACTTACCCCAAAGAAGGATGGTAAATGGAGGATGTGCACTAACTCCAGATCTATCAACAAGATTACCATCAGATATAGGTTTCCATTACCCAGGATGGATGACATGATGGATTGCCTAAATGGAGCAACATGTTTTTCAAAATTAGATCTGAAGAGTGGATACCATCATATCCGAATTCGAGAAGGAGACGAGTGGAAAACAACCTTTAAAACAAATGATGGGTTGTATGAGTGGTTGGTTATGCCATTCAGACTGTCCAATGCACCAAGCACTTTCATGAGATTAATGAATGAAGTCCTGAGAGATTCCATAAGTAAGCTTGTTTACCTTGATGATATTCTGATTTTCAATCAAACAGAAAAAGAACACCTGAAGCATCTAATATGTGTCTTGGAGAAATTACAAAAGGAAAATTTGTTGGTGAATGTGAAGAAGTGTACATTCATGAAATCAGAACTAGTGTATTTGGGTTTTGTTATCTCAAGAGATGGGTTGAAGATGGATCCAGAGAAAGTACAGGAAACCATTGATTGGCCTTCACCTCGAAGCATTTTTGAGGTAAGAAATTTCCATGGATTGGAAAGTTTTAATAGGAAGTTTATAAAGAATTTCAATGGTATTTGTTCATCTATCATTGAAACAATTAGGAAGGACAAACAACCATTTAAATGGACAACAGAGGCTGAAAGTAGCTTTTAGTTTTTGAAGAAGAAGATTACTTAGAAACTAGTATTGAAATTACCAGATTTCAAACATCCTTTCCAAGTAAAATGTGATGCCAATGGAGTAGCAATTGGAGCTGTACTCAGTCAGGAAGACAGGCCCATAGCATATTTCAGCGAGAAGTTGAATGATTCCAAACAAAAGTATTCATCTTATGACAAGGAATTCTATGCTATTGTCCAATCACTGAAGCATTGGAGACATTATTTGATGCCTAGAGAGTTTGTTTTGTTTTCTAATAATCATGCATTGCAGTACATCATGCAACAACCTAAATTGAATCAGAAGCATGTCAATTGAGTTGAGTTCATGCAAAAATTTACCTTCGTGATAGAGCACATCAATGGGCAATCAAATCGAGTAGATGATGCCTTAAGTATGAGACAATTGATTGTGCAAGAAAATCAGATCCAAGTCTTGGGATTTGAGCACTTAAGAGGTTTGTATGAGACTGACATTGATTTTCAGGATGCATATAGAGTTTGCAGGAATCCTGTGAAGGTAGACAGAGATCCATGGATGGAGTATATGTTGCAAGATGGCTTACTCTTTAAAAACAATAAACTTTGTATTCCCAAATGTTCCATGAGAGAGAATCTGATACAGGAGAAACATAATGGAGGGATGGCAGGTCACTTTGGAAGTGATAAAACCTTTGGACAGTTGAGGCATTTCTATTTTTGGCCAAAGATGAGGTCTGAAGTTGAGAAATTTGTGAGCAGATGTAGGATATGCCAGCATGTCAAGGGAAGAATCCAAAACCCAGGCTTATACAAACCATTGCCTATTCCAACTTGACCCGATTAGAGGAAATTTGGGGTCTAAAACGGGCCTTATAAGAAAACGTGTCATGGATGAGCTTGCGATGAGTAAGATATTTTAAACCAATAGAATTTTAGTATTTTGGTCAACCATTATGGTTGAGTTGGACCTATAGAAGTCAATGATGCTTATGTGTCATATTTTTATTTCACAATAACTAACTTCATATAACACTCACCTTGGTTGAGATTTTGAAAAGTTCATCTCGAAATATGATAAATATACTTGAAATAATAAATATAGAGTATTTTATATTATCACTACTTTTAGTTTCTTTAAAATATAAATCTCACATTAGTTAAAATGATAGTGGAGTAATTTTGAAATAATAAATATAGAGTAATTTATATTATCACTACTTCTAAATTCTTTAAAATATAAATCTCACATTAATTAATATGATAGTGGAGTAATCTTGCAATGATAAAAGCATTTATATAACTAATCTCTTAAAAATAAAAATAAATAAATTTAAAAAAGTGTCATAAATAAAAGAAAAATAAGAGAGATAAAATAATATTTCTTTATTTTTGTGATAACTTTCTCCTCCGAACTCATAATTTGACCATTTTTGTATCATTGGAAAGGCCTCGACAAGACATTTCCAATGGTATAAAAAAAGTCAAATTTTGATTTTGGTGGAGAAAGTTATCGCAAAAATAGCGAAATATTATTTTGTCTCTCCTATTTTTCTTTTATTTATGACACTTTTTTTAAATTTATTTATTTTTATTTTTAAAAGATTAGTTATATAAATGTTTTTATTATTTCAAGATTACTCCACTAGCATTTAAAAGACTTCGAAGTAGTGATCATATAAAATAAAAATAGTGATTGTTTATTTTTAGTATTATTGTAATTATATTTTTTATTATAATTTTAGTTCTTTTTTAGTTTTAAATTTTATTAAATATATAAAAAGAAGTAGTGGTACATTTATTAAAAAAATTTATCACTATATCATTTATTGTGTATGCATACGAATCTAAACCTTTCATTATTATTTTCAACTATCATCTCTTAACTCTACACAAACCCAACATACTTGTCAACTACCATTAATGAGATTTTATAGGTTGACCTTCACTAGATAACACCTCTAACTTAGTGTGACATGGCATATTTGTAGTGTGATGTGGCTTTTTTTATAATTTTCCTTAGGAGGCCCATTTTAGACGCCAAATTTCCTCTAATTTGGGATTCTGTGAGTATGGATTTCATTTTGAGTTTGCCAAAAACTCAGAAGGGAAATGATTCTAATTTTGTAGTGGTGGATAGATTTACTA
This sequence comes from Larix kaempferi, assembly GCA_027924585.1. NCBI lineage: Eukaryota > Viridiplantae > Streptophyta > Pinopsida > Pinales > Pinaceae > Larix > Larix kaempferi. The sequence continues at coordinate 939,680 of BSBM01001409.1, read as the reverse complement.
AGATGGCACATTTCGTTCCATGTTACAAGACCATTGATGCCATACACATTGATAACTTGTTTTTCAATGAAGTTGTGAAGCTACATGGTTTACCTAAGAGCATTGTATCTGACAAAGATGTAAAGTTCACAGGTCATTTCTAGAGGACCTTGTGGAAGAAGTTGGGAACCAAGTTGAACTTCAGTTCAGCATATCATCCACAGTTTGATGGCTAGACTGAGGTGGTGAATAGAAGTATGGGTAACATGTTGAGAGGTCTGATTGGAGAAAATCCAAAACAATGGGACAAGGTGCTAGCTCAAGCAGAATTTGCATAATGACTCACCAAACCGAAGTACAGGAATGAGTCCATTCCAAATTTTGTATGGTATGCATCCAAGAGGAGTGTGTGAACTTCGTGATTTGGGTCAAATGGAGAAGAGAAGTGCAGATGGAGAAGAGTTTGCAACAAGGATTAGTGAACTACAAGAGCAAGTTAAAGCGAGGTTGCAACAGAGTAACAATAGTTACAAAACCATAGCAGATTCCAAGAGAAGAGAGAAAAACTATGAGGTAGGAGATTTGGTTTTAGCACACCTGAGGAAAGAGATATTTCCAAAATGAGAGTACAACAAGCTGAAAATGAAAAATATTGGACCTTGTAAGATACTCAGAAATTTTTCAGCAAATGCCTATGAACTGGAAATGCCAACAGGGATTGGTATATCACCTTTTTTTAATGTTGCAGACCTATATACTTATGTGACAGATGATATAGGACAAGTGCCAAAAGTGGGAGATCTTCAGTGGCTGAAGCAGATTCCTATAGCCCAACTATCAGAAGCTGAGTCTATCTTGGATACTAGAGTGGCAAAGAGTACCAGACAAAGAGACTACCTGGAGTACTTGATCAAATGGAAAGGACATCCTGTAGAAGATTCTACATGGATGAATGTTAAAGAATTGGAGACAAAGGGTTTCTCCATAGTTGATTTAATGAACAGGGGTTCATAATTTTAACCTTGGGAGTCTGATGCAAGAGCATCAAGGCTAAGCCAGCAATGTGATTGCATGTTCACATGTTGTGGCTAGCATGAGGACGAGCTGTCCTGAAGTGGAAGAAAGTATGTTATTAAGTATTTTGAATAATTACAAATATGTAACCACATAGTATGTTGTCAGTTTTTGAGGAGATAGAACGTAGTGGCAATTTGATACTCCCTGCGTGGAGATCAAGCCACCCAACTAGTTTGTTGTGGATGATAGTGACTCCTTCAGTGATGGAGAGAGTTAGGTTGTTAGTTTGTTTTGTTGTTCGACCATTTTGTTTTGGGGGAGCCGAATGGATAAAAAGGGGAGAGTTGAATGAGAAGGGGGTTGGTCGTTTTGGTTGGAAAGAAATTTTTCTAGCTATCTATTCGTACAATTAGAAGTTCTGTGTGTTTGATAGGGTTACTGTGCACCTTGAATGAAGAATGATCTGAGATTCTGTCAGGTAGAGCTATGTGCAATTGTTGGCCTGATTTATGTGTGAATGAGTCTCTATTTCGTATCTGTGTGATTTCCATGTGCAGTTAAAAAACCCAAATCATTTGCAGACCGGCCGTCGTTAAGTAGCTTAAGTAAATTTCTTGTTTGTATTTAGTTTCCCTTAGATCCAGACAAGGGTTGAGCTGGATTGATCGATTCCCTGATCAATCGACCAAGCAATCGTAGAGTAACAGAGTTGATTTAGTTAGCAGAAATTGAATGACTCAGATCAAAGACGAAAAGGAGATCAATGACGGGGAAAAGTTGCAACAAAGTGAATGTGCGCGGGAATTAGCATTAACGCAAAACGAGTTGAAGTGTTACACATTGATCGTAGATCAACGGCCGAGATTAGATCCGCGAAGGATCGACGGCTGAGACGGTGTTCCGCAGAAGAAAGAAGCGTGGGAGTTAACGGCGAGGAGTTGCGGAAGCCAAGTTGCAGATGAGTCTTTGCGGAAGTCTTTTCAAGAAAGGTCGAAAAGCGCACCTACAATCCGCAATCCACAAGTGCGGAAAGGAAATTGCGGAAGGGAAAGTGTGGAAGCACTTTCAAGAAGTCACGAGGAGTGCACCCGCAATCCGCAATCTGCAAGCTGCGGAAAGAAGTGTTGCGGAAGAACCGTTGTGGGAAGGCGATTACGGAATGATCCTTGCAGAAGGAACTGTAATTGCGGAAGGAAGGTGTTTCCGCAAGATTGTTGTGGAAGGTCAGTTATGACCGTCAGAAGGTTGCAAAAATCCCAGTTTGGAGAGAAGGGCTTCCATTGAGAAGGACCTAGCTAGTTTTCAGCTAAGTCTAGTGGTTCGACTTCAAGAATCACCCTATTTCCTGGGAAGGTGCGGGTTGGACGGGCTGTGGCCATTCCCGTCGGCACCACAATGCATCCCGAAATCGAGGGAGATCGAGGCAATGGTGCGTGTAGTGCCCATACTAAGAACACATGGCACATGCATGATTTGTGCGCAGTGTCTTAGATTTAGATGTGGGTGAGGAAGTTGTGCCTACTTTTACAGTTGGTGGAGCATTGGGTTATGCTAATGGGAGTGTTAGGAAAATTTCGTAGCAGCCTCTGGCAAAGTTGCGCAGAGGTTGGTTGTGTGGCCTTGTTTCCCACAAAGAGAACATGGTGGTGTAACTCTTTGAGTGGGAGTATTGGTCATAACTGGGGCTTTTAATCATTGTTGGTTGATGCCCCCTGCTTTAGGCTTAGCAAGCTCCGACGAGTCGGATGTGGGGTTTGGTAAGAGGGGACCTTTCAAATTTGGTTGTTTGGTTCCCCCATTAGTGGTCTTTGTGATGACCAGTTGTGATTTAGTCATGGATGTCATAGGTTGGGTTGTCGTAATGGAAGGTGTTACGGGCCTTATAGACGTAGCAACCAAAACAGGGACAAACTCATAATAAGCGATTGGTTTGGAAGCCATTTCTAGCTAAGGTGGTTTAAGGTACCCTACCGGGATACCCAAAGTGAGCCAAGGTAGAGTTAACTGAGCCATAACTGGAGTCCCTTGTACACCTATGGGAGGGTACAAGAATGGGATTTGAAAAATTGGTGGAACCAATGGACTCAACGTTTGTTCAATGCCATGATTCAACGGCGGTGCTGATGGTGGTATTGAGGTGGAGGCGACTCCATTTTCAGTAGTAAACATTGTGCACATTAGGCCATCGATTGATGTGTGGATATTTGGTGGTGGTCCCGAATATACTCCTAACAAATTGGAGTCCTTATACATTTTAGGGGCGATATCGACATACAGTTGATCCGTGCTGACAACAGTTGGAAAGACATTGTAAAGATTACTTGTGGTGTTGGGGTCATAGTAGTTAAGTTGGTCAAGGGTGATGACCTTCCCATTTAAGGGAAACATCATGATTTGGAAGACCGAGGAGGAAACTGCCTTCATGGCATACATGTAACTACGCCCCAAGGGGATGTTGTAGTCCAGTTTGACGTCGACTACCTCAATATCGATCATAACCATCTTACCCACCAGCTTGATGGGGACATTTTGGTACAATCCTCTTGCTTGGGATGGTCTCTCATCATATGCACAAAGAGCGATAGACGAGGGAACTAGCTCAGGTGACCCTAATTGTTTCCATACTTTTGAGGACATTACGCAAGTGGATGTTCCTTCATCAATGATGAATCATAATATTCTTTACTGTGACTGGAACTTGAAATGCAACTAACGAGGGTAGTCGCGGTTCACCTTTATTAAGATCAAAGGTCATGAGATGCACATCGGAAGGATCGACGGGCCTAGTGCGTTGAGTAGTGCTTTTCATTGAGTTGGGCATGACTGTAGAACTTCTAACATGAACATGGTTGCAGATGATTGAGCCAAGTCATCCACAATATTGTAATTGTGGGAGGATTTCATGTGGGGGTTATTAGGGGTATGCCGTAGTGGAACTTTGGGAATCCACAGGATTTGGTCAGCACTTGGATGCAATATTTGCAGAGGGTCCCCTGAGGGGATATGGATGTCTTCCACCTGGGGAGCTTTAGGCCTATCATAACCTTTGGCTCAAGTTTGAAGGTTAACATCCAAGGTGTAAATATTTTGCAAAGAGCCATCGCTGGGAGGGTGAGGATCTTGTTATTGTGTAACAACCCCTTGGTTTACAAAGGGTTGTTGTAATACATCGGTTTGGGGTTGGGGAGGGTTTGCATCCTGAGGGGGATTTAACATCGTCTTCTTCTTGGCTTCTACTACCTGTTGGCAGTCGAGGATAAGAAGACAATGATGTGTGTAATGACCATATTCGCCGCAAATGGAGCAGTAGTAATTGGTCCTCAGGTTGGCGTTCCTCCCTTGTTTGGGGGGGTTGTTAATTCCCGTGTTTTGGTTACCTGTATTCTGGTTTTGCTAGGGAGGGGGGTTTCCCTCTTGCCCCCGCTACTCGTTTTGCTTGTTCTTCCATTTCTTGTTCCCCTGAGTCTAAGGATTCTGGGGGTTTGCAATGTTCAATTGCTCAAATTGTTGAGCTTGTTGAACATAAGAAGGTTGAATGACGTTCACCCCCCATGTGGGGCATGGGTTGCTGACCAGTCGGGCATGAGAATGGGTAATAAGGGTTATATCCCAGGGGTGGGATAAATGAGGTCTGCATTCTATAAGATGTGGATGTAGGAATGGATCGTGCCATTTGGGTGTAGGAACCGTTGTGGTTTGGCTAATGTTTGGTTAAATAGGACTATAGGGTCCATACTGTAACTAACCAATTGATGGGGTTTGTACCAGTGTAGTGGGTACCGACACAGGTGGCATGGATGGGTATTGCGAATCCATGTTAAATGGTGCCAAAGTGGTAGGAGGAACCTTTCCTAAGTTGGAAATGGACTGAATAATCCCATCCACCGAATGTGATGAGCCCGTAAGTGTAGGATCCAACGACCGATGCTGAGGGGAATCATGAAGGATGGTGTAAAGGTATCCAGATTGTGCATATATGAGATCGAAATGTTGGGCTTTCAAAATTGCTTCTTCTTCACTTTGTGGCGTGGAGGTGGTAACATATTTAGGTATGGCAGGTTGGAGAGATTTTATAAAACAATCCAACAAAAAGGGTGGTTGTATTTCAATTTTGCACAATGTGTGACACCTACGCCACTCATGGATATGGTTCGCGATGTGGGTGGACGTATTTTGTCGAAACTTTGTGAGAATTTCGAGACCTGGGTCATGTCAGATCGAAAGCTGGAAGTAAGTGAGAAATGCAGTGGCCAATGTCACAAAGGTGGCATGGGTCGCTCTCGAGGTTTACATACCATTTTGATGTCATTCCAGTGAGGGTACGCTGGAAGAGGCAAAGCCTCACGAGGTCATCTACTATGTTTTTAGACGAACACCATAGGTGGAAAGAAATGACATGGTTGGCGGGATTATCTCCTTGCTTTCCTTCAAATTTGGGGATGTCAGAGAGAATTTTATCTGGAATAGCGGGCCATGTTGGATCATGTGCAATGGGGTCATTGATCAGTTTGTCCAAATCAGGTAGATTTAAACTAGCCATGAAAGGTAGGGTAGGGGAAGTTGGTCCTGACATTGCGTGTTGGGTGTGGTTTCCACGAGGGGGATACCTAGGTGGTGTTGCAAACAATGAGTGACCTCCTATGAGAGAGGAGGGATCCATAGGGATCGAAGGATCTCCGAGAGGAGAAGCCAACGGGGTACCTCTTCCAAGGGGGGGAGGTGTAAATTTATCTCTATTCTTTCCTAGGGGAGAAAATGAAGTTGATCCTCTTCCGGCAGTGAAAGAAGTGGTGGGATCGACACTCTCTCCGAGAGGAGAAAATGCACCAAGCAAGGCTCGGCCTTGCCCAGATGATCTTATCAAAGTGGCTTGGGAGCAGCCCCGGCTAAAGTACCTTCCACGTGAACCATGGTGAGAAGGTGTAAAAACACCCCTTGAGAGAAGGGATAGGCCTTGTAGTCTTCGGGACTGTCTTAGGGGGAATTTTTGTTCCTCAATGATGAAGGCTTTGTGTCAAATGAGAGTGATGGTGGAATTAAACACAATTGAATAAATGCAAAAATATGCCAACCACAACAGATGCAAATATGGTGCAATAAGTGAGTGACATGTGCAAAAGTCGGTTTTAGTGCAAGTGTTCCCACATGTAGGTTATTTTTAATTACAAGTTAGTGAACTTGTAGTTAAAAAAGAAAATAAATGTAAATTTCCTAAAAAGACCTAACGTCCTTCCTCTCAAATGTAATTGGGCCTCCCAAAAGTACAACTGATGGTAACAATGGGATACACCCACCAATCGACTAGTGGAGGTAACAAAGAACCAGTTCTACTGGAAATGGATACAATGTTCCAATCAAAATGACTTGACAACACCTCCCAATGGAAATAGCTAACTTCAAGAGTCAATTGCACCCACAATTGCTCCTTGGTGATGTCCTAAGTTTGGCCACTAATATACCTTGCGTCAAGTGTGGATCAATGGTTCGGCCTGCACGGTATAGTGTCGTCTCCCTACAACAAGTTGAGTGACTCGTAGGGGAGAGCAGGGCAGCTATACCTCGGCTCTCACCTCCTTGGTCACGATGCACTTCTGATCCGGGTTTTCTTTGAACACTTGCTTATAGCAGGATTTTGTAAGTACCCTATAAGTCAACAATGCTATGTTTCAACAATATCACAAATGAAACTAGATTTGTGGGCATTAATGGATGCCTAGCCCAATCAATCCTACCTAACTAAAATGTTATTTTGTGACCTCATATGGAGGATTTTAGTTGTTTGGACAATTACAAAGTTGATTTTAAGGGGTTTGAATTTCACTTAGGGAGTGTAAGAAAGGTATTTCACAATTCTCACCTTTCTGATTCACCAAGATCATGAGAAGTGCGAGGTGAAGAACATACTTGGATTGGAATATTCTTTAGGTCTCTTAGTGTGTGCTAGTGGTGCAAACACGTGTGATGAAAGAAAATCGATTGTGGGAAAATTAACTAGAAGAGTATTATATAAAGTAAATGCAAAAGTAGATGTACTTTTAACTCTAAAATATGCTCAAGGTGCTTTGCAAATCAAAATGCTAACTAATTGAAAAGTGTGCAATGCAGGTATTTCACACTTCTCACCCTTTTCCGATTCGCCAAGCTCACAAGAAGTGCGAGGTGAAGAGCATACTTCGGGGGACAAGAGTCTTTAGGTCCTTGCTTGTGTGCAAAAATTGGATTCTACACTTGCCTTGATCCTAAAAACATGTCAATTATGCATAAACAAGAATGGTATTGAATACTAGTGACAACAATGAGGCCCATTGAAATCCTCAAGGTTGGTTACCTAGGTAAGATTCAAGAGATATGGACTCTTTACTCCCTAATCTTGGTCTCGGTGAACTAATTACTAAAAAAGTAAGTAATTATTGCAAATTAACTTAATTTGAGTTCATTAGTAAGCAGCAATGGGGCTAACAGATTGTACTATGCAGATAAAAAGCAAATCAAAACACTGTGGCGCAGGCAAACAATACTCTGTTGCACGGTTCAGCCGCGTGATCTCTTATTTTGACTGATCTTCGGCATTTTGGACTCATTCTGTCTTTTGGATTTATTGAGGATGCATGTGGTGAGCTACATTCTTTATGTTGATGACACCTTATTAGAAGAATCGCTGAAATGTCGCATGTGTGCGAAATTTAGGCATTAATAGGTGGTTTTGATCTACTCCTTTCTCACTTTGGTCAACACTCCATCCTTTCCCACCTCAAGGGAGAATTCAACACATCATGTGAGCAAATGGATTCATCCATCAACTAAGTGCATGCATGGTCATCAAATTTTTAATTGCAAATTATATTATAGCTATATTATTCAACTTGTTTGTTTCAATTAAATTTCATATATATTTATAATCCAACTAGTTTTAAACTACTACATTCTGGAAAATGCCTTGAGGTCACCATCGCGCGGAGCTTGAAACCCTAGTGGCCATGCACGTCCCTCTCAGTCTGCGAGCTCCTCCTGGGCCGTAGACATGGATCCACCACCGGTGGATCGTAAGCGCCTCCTTGATGAAGCCTTTCGTTCTCTAGTAGATGCCTCCCCTCCTCCTCAGGTTACAACAGATCACTCGGATGCTTTTGTAAAATGTGCAGCTGCCCCACGAATCCAGATCCTGTCGATAGCTTCAAAGCTTAAGGCTCTGGCTCTGAATGAACGTGGTTTGATTGGACAATTTACAGGTATTTGGTCGTCCCCCAAATCGATGGAAGTCTGGATCAACAAAAACTGGATGCCTCTGATCTCAGGAGGTCTTCAACATTGTTTCTGTGGTAAGGGTTATTTCATCTTTCTCTTTGAAAACAAATCTGACAAAGATCTAATCTTTCAAAGTGGCCCCTATTTCATGGGTCCCCGAGGTCTCTATCTAAACCAATGGAGCCTCTCTTTTGATCCTGAGAAAGATGTACCTTCTGCCATCCCTGTCTGGGTACGTCTTCCCCATTTTCCCCTGCACTGTTGGGACGATGACTCCCTGCTCACCATTGGGAATGCTCTCGGGAAATACATCAATAAAGCTGAGCCAAAGGGCTCCCTATTCTCCTGTGCTAGAATATGTGTAGAGGTAGATCTGGAGAAAGGCCTACCTGAAGAGGTCAATCTCTAAATGGATGGATGGGAACATCTGCAAAAAGTTGACTATGAACAGCTGTCGTTCAAATGTAAGAAATGCCATGAATATGGTCATTTTATGAAAAACTGCCCCAAGAACCTTCAAGAAAAGACAGACCAAACACAGGAAGATGGATGGAAACAGGTAAAAAAGGGAAAAAAAACTGTGCCTGCTTCTCAATCTGGCAAAAACAAGCAACCCTCCCCAATCAAAGAAAAAGCCATGGAAGCCAAAAAATCCCCCAAAGTAATCAGATTCCAAGAACTTCAGGTGGAAGAAGGAGATCTGCTAGAATATGTGTAGAGGTAGATCTGTAGAAAGGCCTACCTGAAGAGGTCAATCTCCAAATGGATGGATGGGAACATCTGCAAAAAGTTGACTATGAACAGCTGCCGTTCAAATGTAAGAAATGCCATGAATATGGTCATTTTATGAAAAAATGCCCCAAGAACCTTCAAGAAAAGACAGACCAAACACAGGAAGATGGATGGAAACAGGTAAAAAAGGGAAAAAAAACTGTGCTTGCTTCTCAATCTGGCAAAAACAAGCAACCCTCCCCAATCAAAGAAAAAGCCATGGAAGCCAAAAAATCCCCCAAAGTAATCAGATTCCAAGAACTTCAGGTGGAAGAAGGAGAAATTGCAACTCTGGAAGATCAGGTAGATTTGGAGAAAGAAGAAACAGTGATACCTGAACTGGAAAAAGAGCCAAATGAAGACAAACAGGGAGAACCATCCTCGCCTGGAGGGTCTTGGGCTGATAAGGTAAAATGCAATTATGTTCCTTCCTCCTCTTCCCTGGATATCGGTTCAGAATCTCATGAGGAGGAAAACCTGGTACAACCCCCTATCACCAGAGGAAGAAAGTCCCACAGATACCACAGAGAACAAGAGGCGGAAAGAGAAATTGAATCAAGAAGGCAGAAAAGTTTAGAGGATATGAAGTTACTTCAACAGCAAAAATATCAGTGTGGAGTAAAAGAAGGAAGGCACCGAGCAGGGCCTAACTCAGCTAAGAAGTAATGTTTGCATTCTCTTGGAACTGTCGAGGTCTGGGTGGTATGAATAAAGTAGAAGCCCTCAAGAATATGATAAAAACTGAAAAACCGGACCTTGTTTTAATCCAAGAGACAAAAATGTAGAGTGCAGATCTCTTAGCACTCACAGGTAGCATATGGGCTGGAAACCAGGGGGTGGCAGTAAATGCCTGGGGAGCCTCTAGGGGGATAACAACCATTGTATCCTCTAAACTTAAAATTCTCTCCTCAGTAAAAAATAATCACTAGATGATTTCTGAAATAAAAACTCAGGACAACAACAACTTGATCTTCATCTGCAATGTATATGGACCTACCCATCATCGGGACAAAGTCAGCCTCTGGGAAGATCTCAGCAATCTCAAAGATAGCATGCAGGGGGGGGAACTCATTATAGCTAGTGATTTTAATGTCACGAAATCAAGTCAGGAAAAGCGAGGTGGAAGCATAGTTCGTGACCCTTTTGGGGAAAGACTCGATGACCTTCTGATGGACCTGGATCTTATTGATATCCCCCTTAAAAATGCTAAATACACATGGAATAATAGAAGATGCGGTGTGGGACACATTGCAGCCAGGCTTGATCGTTATCTGGTAAGCTCTAATTTCTTCCATTCTGATTTGTTAATAAACTCTTACTCCATACCTTGTGCCTCTTCTGATCATAAGCCTATTGGCTTATCTATAGCTCCCCCTGAAAATCTTGGACCCATTCCCTTTCGTTTCAATCATCTCTAGATCAATACCCCTGGCTTTCTAGACATTGTCAAGAACACTTAGAACAACTTTTTCTCCGGATCTCCCAGCTTCATTTGGGATTCTAAGCTTAGGGATTTGAAATTCGAGCTCAAAAATTGGGCCAAAACCTCCTATAAAAACCCCAGCAGTACAAGGCTCAACTTGCAATCCAAGCTCAGCTCCTTGCATCAGGAAATGGATAATATGGATGATGAGGAAATCATAATTGACATCCTAAATCAGGAAAAAAATATTGAATTGGAGATTCTTAGAGCAACAAAACAAGAAGAGGAAATATGGAGAATAAAGTCCAGACAATTGTGGCTAAAAGGAGGTGACAACAATACCAAATATTTTCATAACCAGTCTAAAGCTCGTAGAAGTCATAATGCCATCAAGGAACTTAAAAATAGTTACGGGGAAAGGATCTCTGGGCAAGAAAATCTAGAAAAACTGGCTTACAATTATTTCAAGGATCTTTTCACGGACAGTGGAGACGTGGACCTAAATGCTCAATTGGAACTTTTAGAGAACATTCCCAATTTGGTCTCTGAAAATGCAAATCAAGATCTTGCAAAACCCATCCTGGAACATGAAATTGAAAAAGCCATCTGGTCCCTTCAGACTGACAAAGCCCCTGGCCCGGATGGATTCACCATAAACTTCTATCGGGCTGCTTGGGAGATCATAAAAGAGGATTTGAAGCGCATGTTGAACTGGACCAGGAAAAAAGATAAAGTTGGAGGAGCCACCAACTCTTCCTTCCTTTCTCTCATTCCCAAAGACATTGCCCCCTCCTCCATGAACTATTTCAGGCCTATCTCCCTCTGCAACACCTCTTACAATATTCTCACTAAAATTCTTACCACCAGGATGAAAAAAGTCATGGGGAAACTCATCTCTGAAGCTCAAGGGGGTTTCATAGCAGGTCGACAAATCTTGGATAACATTGTTATTGTCCAGGAAGTTATTCACACCAGCATGGAAAAAAATCATCAAGGAATGGCCATTAAGCTCGATATGGCAAATGTTTTGATAGAGTCAATCATAACTTTCTCTTTGCCATCATGGAAAATTTTGGTTTCTCCAGTAGGTTTGTAAGGTGGATAAAATCATGTGTCAACTCCCCCTGGATAGATCCCTTTGTTAATGGTAGACCTTCCAATTTCTTTATGGCAACTCGTGGGCTTCAACAAGGATGCCCCCTTTCTCCCTTTCTGTACCTCCTTGTTGCGGAATCTCTGAGTCGAAAACTCCACACTCTGCAAGCCTCGGGTGAACTGAAGGGTATAAGAATTGTCAGAGGAGTGCGACCTGTCAACCACGCTCAGTTTGTAGATGATACTATTCTTCTTGGTGGAGCCTCTTTCTCTGTTGCAAATAACTTCAATCTTGCACTCTCTTCTTTCCTGAGAGCCTCGGATGGTAAAGTGAATCTTGAAAAATCCAAAATATATAGCTGGAACTGCTCCCAAAGGACCATAGTAAGGATTGATAGAATATTTGGTTTTGAAGGACTTAAAGACCGGAGTTCCTTCACCTATCTTGGAGTTCCCATATTCAAAGGACGAAAAAAAGTGGCGGACTGGCAGGAGTTAGTTGTCAAAATCAAGAACAAAATCAACACCTGGGGATCTCCTTGGCTAAATATAGCTGGAAAATTGGTGCTCATCCATTCTATTCTCTTAGCTTATCCTCTCTATTCCTGCTCTATCTCCCTAGCCCCTAAAACAGTGATCATGGAAATCTCCAAAAACCTCCGTAAATTTCTTTGGCAAGGTGGAAAAACAAATGGCACGAAAAAATTCCATCTCCTCAGCTGGGATATAATCTGTAGGCCAAAAGAGTATGGAGGGGTTGGTATAAAAAATCTCACCTATATGAATTTAGCTCTAGGTGCCAAAATTCTCTGGAGAATCATAACCGGGAAGAATGCATGGTGGAAGGAAATCTTTTATAAAAAATACATGCAGGGAAGTAGAAGCAGATGCGTGGAAAGAATTGATCAGGAAAAAAAAGGAACTACAATATGGAATCTTTGTAAAAGTTCTGCTTTCATTCTTCAAAGCAACCTCTCCTGGGCCCCTGGCAACGGAAAAAAAATCAAAATATGGATAGATAATCTTGGACCCTTGTCCCATGCCAGCTCTCTCATCTTCTTTCAGGACCTGAAATGCTGGATGGAACAAAACAACTTAAATTCTCTCTATGATATCTCCTCGTGGTCTTCTAATGGGAATTGGTCGGGATGGAAGAACTTTGATATTCCGGTGAACTTACAGCACAAGTATAATACTCTGCTTTCCCGGCTTCACGGAATGATTCCTATTCATCATACTCTGCGGGATAAGAGCCGATGGGGGGAAAATGGACAGTACAGTGTCAAAGAAGGCTACAGATATCTGGATACTCTCAATAACAGAGGCAATAAGGATAAAAAATGGAAGAAAGTGTGGAGCAGGGATGGTATCCCCAAAGTGAACGTCTTCTACTGGATCTTGGCACATACAAAAATTCTCACTGCTGATAATCTCAAAAAAGGAGGCATTGCAGGACCGGCTAGATGTGTATTCTGCAAAAAAGAAGAGGATACAATTAATCATTTGTTCCTAGAGTGTGAGTTCTCCTAGGAAGTTTGGAAAAAATCCCTACAAGACGTCCTCCCTAATCTCATTCTCCCCACCAATTGCTCTGATCTCTTCAAGAATTGGCACCTTTATTATCCAAACTCCCTATCTAGGAAAATAAATTTCAAAAGAGCTTGGATTGCCTTCCCTAAATTCTTGTGTTGGAAACTTTGGACAACAAGGAATCACGAAATATTCAACGATAGGAAAGCCAACCCCGAGAGAATCATATCTTCTGCTAAAGCTATGTGGGTGGACTCTCTCTCTGTAAGAAACATAAAAAATCTTAATAAAGAACCCCTAAGCATTGAAGAAAAAATTTGGGTGGCAGATCTCCTCTCATCCCCATCTCACTCTTCCTCCATTACCCATCGGGATAAGAAACCGCAGAGCTGGCATATTAGGCAAGACCCTGAGGATTTTCAAAGGTGGATCCTCACTTTGAGAAGCAGCATCCTCTTCTTCGATGGAGCCTCCAAAGGCAATCCTGGGTTGGCAAGTGTGGGGAGAGTCCTCTTGGACTCCGACGGAAACAAGATGGAGGATTATGCTTGGGGTATTGGGAAAAAAACAAACAATGAAGCGGAATGGTTAGCTCTGATCAAAGGGATGGACATTGCCAGAAGAAAAGATATTGATGACCTAGTGGTTTTTGGGGACTCTATGTTAGTGATCAAAGTTGCCAGAGATATTTCCAGCTTACATCGAAAGCCTGCTTCAAAGATGCATCAACACTTCTACTATTTGGACAAATCTTTCCATTCTCTCTCCCTCCATCATATCCTTAGAAACTGTAATAAGAGTGCCGACACTATGGCTAATAAAGGCACAAGGTTAGATTGTGGGCATGCACAATTTAATGGTCACAATAATCTCAAAGTTTGGGTGCCATAAGCTTCTCCCTCATCTCCATCTCCGCTACACTTCTATCCATACAATGGAAGCATTAACTCCCCATATCCATTCGAGTTCTCAATGTGATGGTATCTCATCCCTTCGAAAGTTTTGGCGGCCAACCTTTCTTGTCACCACTTGGCTCGCATGCAGAGCCTTAATGAGGACGTCCCCCAAGGTAAGGAACGGCTATTTGAAGCAGGGTGGCGAAGACCTTCAACTCCATCGCCTTCATTTCTTCTGTCCTTTGTTTCGTGCTCTTGTCTGCGTTATTCATTGCAGCAAATATCTCGTCTCTCTATCATCATAGGTTTCAATGGGAGACGGTAACCATTGCCCGACCGCTCTGCACTGCAGGTAATGCAAGAAAAACGAGCATGCCACTCTTGGGGGGGTCAGCAATGGAGGAAATAAACATTTTCTGTCTGATATTTTTCAGGAGGCAGGATATGTGGATGCTGCTAGGGGAAGTGGTTCTAAGTCCGGCTATCTCAACCACTCCATGGACTCTGGAAATGGAGGGGTTTGGATGCCTCTGGATTCTAGTCTTGGACATGGAACTCGTGGTAAAGGAATTCCCACAAACTATGGTTTCTTCCCTGGGCATATTTCGGTTCCTGGTCATCATGAAGTTGGGAAAGGTGCTCCTCGACAAAAAATTCATGGCAGTCCAGGTGATTTTGGCTATAGAGACTCCTCTATGGGGATGGAAAATCCTTCTCCGGAGATGAATTCGCAGGTGCAAGACCTGGAAATGCAAATCCGTGGGCTCAGGGGGGGACTTTGCGGAAATGAAAAATTCTATCTCACAACTAGCAACGTGCGTTCAAATCACAAACTTGGAAGCTCGAGCCGGCACCAGAAAGATGAAAGATTTCTTCGAGAAGTTAATGGGAAAACATGACACCTTCTATAGCTGCTTGAGAATTGTTGAGGCCAAAGTAGACTGTGTGAGAAGCAACAGCGGGATCAACCCTTCAGTCATCCTGAACATTGACGACGAAGCTAGAAACGTTGCTGGAAACAAGGAAAAGCCTGTCCGAGATCGTCATGGCAATTAGCTCTGGGAAGCGTTCTCCTTATGGGTCCAAAGTCCAGTTATATGTCTTTTTACTATGTTTTTCTTCTGCTGTTTCCTATTAGGCCAGTTTGTGAAAGTTTTTAGTAGTGCTCTCAGTACCTTAAGTTATAGTTGTACCAGGTGTTGGCTTGGTTTTGCAACCAAGCTTAGTGCTATGGGCACCTGCTAACTAGTAGCAGCAGTTTCAATGTAAAGCAAATAACAATAAACTAAATCTAAACTAAACTAGCATGTGCATTTTGAATTAAAAAACAAGAACAAGAAACATGAAAAATAATTTTTGTATTGACAATGGGGCAAGCAAATGATTGCAATAACAATACCTCCAAGTGATGAAGGTTGTTGAATGGCTCCAATGGTGAGCAGCTCCAATCTCCAATGGGTCCTTTCTCCAAGGTTGCTACAATGGCCAAATACTCAAGGGAGATTTTGGCAGCATGAGGATAGGAATATGAGTGGATGTGAAATGAGGAGCCCCTACCACCTTTTTATAGGTTTTGGTGGTGGGGAATACCATTTGTGGTTTTGTGGAAACCAAATGGTATTGACCAACATGGTTTAGGTACTTTTCCCTCCTTTTTCCTTTTTTGAATAAAATTAATATTTTTATTCCCTTTTTAATATTTTGGGAATTTTAGACCCTTTTTGAGGGTTTTTTATGCTTTTTAGGAAAAATAATCTTTTTGAGTGGGAAAAAGGGGTGTACCAAGGTCTTTTGGTGACCTTTTGTTGGCTTCAGAGGCTCAAATGGTGGAAAAGTGGACAAATGGGTCATGTGAATAAGGGAATGAGCTAGTGAGCACTTTTTGGGTGTTAACAGATTGTCCCCTGATGTGTGAGGGCAGGAGCTCATCGTATGGCCGATAGACATCATAGTTCTTTTGTCTTTTTTCTAGGGTTGTAGGGAGGAGAAGAGACCGATTGGAGACTGGATCCGCGTCCCATGGAAGCTGTAAAAAATAAACAAATATTACATTGCCTCAATATTAATGAGGGATAATCTCTGATAATGGACGAGGCGGGCATACCCATGCTCGTATCAAGACATATACATAACAATTAGTCCCGAGAAGGGGGATCTAATACATAAAAAATATACTGGTACATCATAATGGTCCAGAGGGTACATTATTTTGGGATGTACTCATGATCATGACATGGTTGATCTCAATAACTGATACACTGGAATAACTGATGAACTGTTGGAACTGAAGGTGTCCAACATCTGTAACTACGTAATGACTGTGAGCCATCTCTGGGAAGTATCTGTAACTGTATACTCGAGGGAGTATAAAACTGGGGTACATCTGGATGCTGTCGCCATACGCAACCCGGATATCTATAGGAACAGTGTAATTGGTTGTATCCACAGGTAGACTCTCAAATGTGGAGGAGTTAGAAGGTATCCGGGGTCTTCGACTAATAACTAGGCGGACCAATGTCCTGTGCGAGTCTCAACGATGCGATCAAGGTGTTGAAGTCGAGCATGTGAGAAACAACCATTTGGAGAGGCACTGAGGACTCTTCTCGAAATGATTCGTAGGCACTCATCATAAATGGTGATGAGTCCAAGACACAGGGACCTCTAGGTCTATCCTCTGGAATAAATTTGGTTGTCGTCGACAGAGGGAGACCAGCAACTAACAAGGCAATGATGTTTCCTTGATAGGAGCGCGAGGTGTAGAAATGAAGTGTGGTAGTACTGATGGTAGGACTGACATACTTGTGGGGATGGGAAGTAACTGGGGTCATATAGTGGGTAGACTCAAACTTCCTTTGTTCAGAGCACGATGACATGGTTGACTTGGCAGCGTAGGGAGCTGACTTGTAGTTGTGGATATCACTGCTTTTAAGGGATGGTGCTGCTTATCTAGCTACCTATGGCTCTGGTACCTATCTCTCTGTGACCTATGCTACCCTTGCTTCTGCGCATGATGCCTATATATGTATGATGCTACCATAGTCTTTGCTTAGTCAACTAAACCAACCTACGATGGGGACTATAAAATAGAAGTCCTGGGCATATATTTCCTTTCCACAAGCTAGAGCTTCATATAGTGCTTACAAAGAGAAATAGAATTAGGATAAGACAAGATTAAAAGACCATGTTGTTGATCCCCCTGCTCAACCCCAAGAGACAAGCTCAGAAGGAACTCTGTTGGCTAAAAATTGAAGCAGCTGCACAGTGTAACAACTATTGATCAAATTTGCTGCTACTGAACCCTACGTTTTTACCCTTCGATCACTCCACTGCTGTGGTCCCATCCTCCTCAAAACCTTGGGGGCATCTTCTCCATCATTCATTATTGTCAGGGCGGTGTGGTCTTCGCACGAGCAATGTAACCAAAATGGGTTATATACTTTTCTCTTTTCCACCTTCCTCCCCTGGAACTCTCACCTCTCAGGATCTGCGTCGGGGGTCGCATTGGCCTATGGATAGATAGAGACGGATGGTGGGGATCCGATGAAAAGAGATCCTCAGTCAGTTTCTTCTTTGGAAATAGGAATAATCTTCCTTCCTCTGTGTTCTTTACCTTAATGCTCGGCCACGTCTGAACTTCAACGGTCATTTGACCACGCCAAAGATAATGGAGCCGCCCTCACTACTATTTTAAGGAAATTTTGCAAATGTATGGAGATATTCTAATTATTGACCATGTCAGTGATGATAAATCCATATTAATTGCGTTATTATGTAACCCATCGATAAAATATAACCAAATCAGCAAGACTGCGGTAGGCAGATAATTGTAGTTAAGGAAGGGGTTGGACCCTTAGGAAAAGAGGAGACCATGGAGCTGCCTAGAGATTTCGTGGTAGCAAGAGTTTCTCAAAAGGGGATAAAAGGGGCGTATGCCAGCAATTAAGGAAGTTTTTAGCAGTAAATAAAGCCCAAGAATTAGTGGGCAAATCCACAAAAACAGGGCCTAAACTGATTACAGGGGTAGTTTATCCATATTTTAGGAGTATGGAGGTTGCATCTTCAAAGCAAAAGCTCATTAGGAGGATTATCAAGATGGACTTTGCCCATATTGACCAAGCTAGGAGATTGGAAGTTGTGTCAACAAGGCTTGAGTGCATGAATGAAGGAGAAGAAATTTGGATCATAATCCTGATTTAAAGGAATTGGTTAGCTAGGATTTTGCTTTTACAAAGTCAAAGAAATAAAATGCATAAAATGTATTTATATAAATTGGAAGAAAGAGGTTGAGAGCACAAGGTTGAATTCTGGGGTTTAGTCCCCCAGGGCTAGTAATAAGACCGATAGAGCTTCAAGTTTGGAGGACCATGTAACCGTTGTAATGCCTTTTATTTCTGTAAATCAGGTAACTAAGTTGTTGTTGCAGTAAGGGTTATTATTTAATCAGCTTGTCTCTGCTCTTCCTATGGACAAATTGGTCATCATTTGAAGGGTTTAGGGCTGAGCAAAGATTAAACCTTCAATTGGTCTTCTGTTATTTGATGTAATGCTGAAGCAATTATTTCATGTTTTAATCAGAAATACTTTGCATCTGATAATTTGATTTATATCAGGCTGGATTATTGGGCTTACATGGTTCATGAATGGTTTTTACTTAGATTGTTGAAATTACAATGGTAAGGAGCCTGCTTATCTGAATGTGATGACTATTTTATTTACCAACAGATTATTCACCATGAACATTTATCCTCGTATGCCATAACCATTGATACTAATAAGAGATCTTGTTCTAAGATCCATAGTAGCTCTTAAACCTGGATTAGAGCTCCCTGTCAAATAATTAGTTTCTGGCTGGTTTATAGCTGTACGATAATTTGTCTAAACCTGGAAGCTCCTAAACATGCAGAGATAATGTTGCCTAATTAACATGGATGGGGGCTCTGTTGCCTGCTTCACATGGCCTTGCTCTCACTGGGGCTGCTAGACAGTTATTGTTTTACGCTAAGTGGCCGCACACTGTTGCCTAAAGAAATTCAAGCTACCCGAACCAAACAATCAATAGCTCTTGAACCTCGTTTACCTGAACCATTGTCACGTGAACCATGGCTAAGGCTAACCGAACACTGGGTTGCTCATTGAACCAAGCTAGTAGTTCTCATCCAATCTGTACAAGCTAGTAGGTCTCATCTGGACAAGCAAATAGTATAGTTATCATCCAAGGCAAGTAGTTATAAGCCAAGTAAGTAGTTCCGGGAATAGGGCCTGCGATCAAAGCAGTGTTATTTTCCCGTATTTGTAGGTACCCACAATTGCAAGAACCAGATGTCGAGTTAGTTCTGTGGCTGATCAATTTGATCCGCAGCAGGTGACGGGTGGGATAAGAGAATGGACATGCACCAAGAACTATTTACCAAGATCGGGACCAAGCCACAACCTGATTTACTTGGGAACTTCGAGATAAAGCACTCCTCCCTTTACCTTCCATATTCATTCGTTTATTCCCAGTTCCCCTTTCTATATAATTTGGATTCCTTCGCGGCTAGCCCTTTCCTCCAGCATGTTCTTAAGGTAAACTGCTGGACATTAGAAGATCTGCTTCGAACGGGATAAAATGAATCGGGGTAGTCATATCTGTATAACCCCCTAATGATGCTTTATTTGAGTGTCCGAACTGACTCGGGTCATGGGAGAAACCCTAGTCACTATAGCAACTGACTGTTATCTATCCCCAATGAAACGGAGGAAACTAGACCTGATGGTAATACCCTCGGAATAAAACTACCCCTTGAAGGAATAGTAAGGGTTTGGTTATGGTTGCTGTTACGTAGATAAGCCCTATTCTTATTTAAGGCCGCTATCCTCGCACCCCTATTAATATTAAATCCCTATTATTTCAGTAGGGAAACCAAACTACAATAGTGGCTAGACCAATTGTTGAAAATTAATGTGGGTTGGAAAGGGGACAGCAGCCAACACGAAGAGGGATCGGATCCGCCTCTTAGAAAGTCTCTAATCGGCTAGGTTAGCCCTAATATTCAGGAATTTGTCCTGATACAATAAATTGATTTTGTGATCAATTGACCAAGCTATTTCCTTCAGTCATATTCGAGCACGCTGTAATGTGCCAGGGTTTTAAATTGACGCATTTTTCTGCTTCATCGACCTGCTGCCTCCTATGCTAGGTAAATTGGTTCTGCTTATTTATCTGGTCCTTCTGGTCCTGCTCCTACCCTTGCTCTTGGTGATGCTTATGGTGGTTATTATTGATATGGAACTGGACCCACATACATATAAAGGAAAGCTGGGACTAGTTAAACCACTGGCTCAACGGGCTCTGCTGCTAGCTATGGCTATCAATCTGTAAGGGATGCTGCTACTTACTCTGCTATTAGTGATGCTGGTGGTATAGCAACTGGAACTGGGTCAACTTTCTCTACTTCTCCTGCTGCTACTGGTGGTGCTAGTAGATAAGTTGGATCAATCGTATCAACCGAATCTAGCTTTGTATCAGTAACTCGACCTGGAAGGGATGTCGGTCAAGCTGCTACTGAGGCTAGATATACTACTCGTATTCGATCTGCTCAATCACCTGAATCCACTTATGTTGCTGATGCTACTGTTTCATTGACCGGATTAATGGCTTCTGCCAGATCTACTAGTATTGGATCGCCCTTATGCTGGTGCTATTGATACTGGATAAACTGGCTAGGGATATGAACCCGTAAGGACCGGAACTACTTATGCTGGACCTGGAACTGCGACTTATACGACTGCTTTAACCGGAGAAACCGCTGCCCCTAAAACGTGTGCTTTATGTGCTTATGGGTATGCTACTGAAACTGGATATGCTCTAGCTGCCTTTGCTTATACTGGATTTATATATATATAGATATTTATATATATATGGACTTGGAACTTCTGCTGCCTTTGGGGAGTTCTTCCGTTTTCGTCGTCATTTCAGCGGCTGGGAGCTCTGGGAGTTCTGGTGGTTCCCTTTTATTAGTGATTTTAGTCATCATGTGGTATCCGCTCGTTCAGGAGCGTCATCCCATCAACTTCACTGGGGATCTAAAGAAAGCGAAAGGAGTAGGTGCAAAAGGTACCCGATACGATATAAGATCGGCAAAAGGCATGTCCGAGGAAATAAAAATACTACAAAGTAGCGGAAGCAATCAAGTCTATCTGGAGAGTCCAAGGTTACCACGTAAACTAGTAAATTGGTGAAAATATAAGAAAAGCTAGCAACCGGGCCCATGGGACCTCAAAATCCTTGGTGGTTTGAAGCGGATTCCAACCCTAAAAAGGATTTCTAGTATGAAGCGTAAAGCAAACAAGGACAGGGTGATCCTCTCCTTTCTCTCTTCTCCCTATGACTCTAAACGACGGTTCTTTTGTCCCATTCTACACTCATACAAGGAACATCACTCCCGGGAAGGACCAGAGAAGACAGGTTCAGCAGATAAACGTGGTGTATCCATAAGGGCCCAACGACGCTACCGAGATCAGGGGGCCCTGCTAAAGTTCTTTTATATATGTTTATGCTTGGATTATATAGTCTAGTTGCCCCTCTATAATGATTTTCTGTTTTACTTCTGTCATTTCCTTCTATAATTTTTGCTTCTCCTGAAATATATTACCAAAGACTGCTCCGTTCCAGTGTCTGAGTCGAGCTTTTTTGTTTTGTTCTTATGTCGTTGCTGAAACCTATACATAAGGGTGCACTGTGTTCCGTAAGGTGGAGCTCTCTGGCAATAACGTATTATCTGCCCTTGCAAAGCCATATCCTATTGTGAACTGTGTCTCCTTACTCGTGGTAAAGTATAAGAAAGCAATCAATAAATAAACACTATTCTTTGTTCACTATCACTTGGGTCTTCAACTTGTCGAAACCTCCTGGGACGGGCTATAGCAACAGTTGGATACGTAAACAATATCCTGGGATTCATACGGGGGGTCACGTAGAACTGATAAAACAAATAGAATAACCACCTGCTTCCAGCGATGGGGGGATAAACTGGTAATGCACATATAACCGCTATCTCCTGGGACGGGGCCACCTAATAATCAACCCCACTGCGATGCTAAATTTGTAAAGTCAAAGGCAAAAGTCATAAATTATTAGCAAGGGTAAAGGTTATAAAAAAGCAATCGAATCCTCTCCTGTAGGATGTCTTGTAAGCTTTAATTTTATTATTCCATAGGTTATCGCTTGCTCGACCAAAGAGAGGGCAAGGTATGTATTGACTCTGGGGGAGGGTCAAGCTGAATGGTGCTGTCGAGGGGTTCTCAGGGTGACATACTGCAGAATACTCTGAACAAAGGCGACCAAAATGGGGAAGCTGCCATATGAGTAGCCGTGATCTGTCGTGGCACCGAGAAGCACCGTTGGGTCCTTCTTCGTAGTTTTAATGAGCTCCAAGAAGGGATAAAAGTGTGCTCTGAAATGGTACTGTCCTGTGGATTTGTGAGCCCAGGACTGTTTGTGCTCATTGGTGCTTTCATTTTTAAGGAGTCTGAAAGCGATAAGGAGACTCTGCAGTGGTTGTGACTACTGTCCTGTTGGTTTTTACGAGCCCAGGATGGTGATTGCTCGTGGTCGCTTTCATGTTTAGAGAGTCTGAAAGCGGGAAGTGGACTCTATTGGTGTTCTTTTTCGTAAGTTTAGTCTCCAAGGCCCGAAAAAGCATAAAATGATGCAGATGGAGAACTCTTCTAGCCGATGTGACTAGAGTATACCTTTTTCGTAATTAGTCTACAAGGTCCGGAAAAGGGGTAAACTTATACCAGGTAGACGCCCTTTCAGATACGTTTAGCGAGCATGAAAGGAAGCAAGATTGCTCGACGATCTTTTCATTGTTTTAGGAGTCAGAAAAGAGCTTAACAGAAACTCCCTAAGTGCCTTTTTCGTAAAAGGGATTGCTCAGCCCGAAAAAGGGATAAAATTATACCGAACAAAGAGGGATTGATGGGAGCGAGAAAAGGTCTCAAGCGTCATCGTGTGTGCGGGATACTGGATCCGGTGACATAAAGGATTGTCAAAAGGGGGGCTGCGACCACTGTGGCACGCAAACCGAGGCAATGAGAGGGCATTTTGACAATATGGCCGAAAAGTATGGGTGTGAGAGCGAGAAATGATCTCAAGCATCATCACGAGCGTGGAAAACTGAATCCGACGATATAAGGCTCGTAAAAAACAGAGAACGGCGGGTGTGGCACACAAACTGAGGTGACGAGGGGGCATGGAAAAAATGCCCGAAAAATGATCTCAAGCATCATCACGAGCGCGAAAAACTGAATCCGACAATATAAAGATTGTCAAAAACAGAGAACGGCGGATGTGGCACGCAAACCGAGGTGACGAGGGGGGCATGGAAAAAATGCCCAAAAAATCTAGGCATGAGAGCGAGAAATGATCTCAAGCATCATCACGAGCGTGGAAAACTGAATCCGGCGATATAAGGCATGCCAAAAACGGATGACAGCCGATGTGGCACGCAAATCGAGGCGACGAGGGGGGGCATGGAAAAAATGCCCAAAAAATCTAGGCGTGAGAGCGAGAAATGATCTCAAGCATCATCATGAGCGCGGAAAACTGAATCCAGCGATATAAGGCATGTCTGAAACGGACGACGATCGATGCGGCACGCAAATCGAGGCGACGAGGGCGCCCAAAAATGGTCAAAAAATGGAGCTGGTGAAAACTCAGAAAAGGAAAGAACTGTCATGAAGTTCTCCAAAGGACGGTGGTGTCCATGCGGCTTACTATGGGTAAAAATGTTTGAGGTACAACCCGTTGCGTGGGTTGCGGAGGGGGTTGCCTTCTGAATCGGTCAGAATGTATGCCCCCTGTCCGAGGCAAGTGTGTATAATATATGGGCCTTGCCACATGGATACAAACTTTCCTTTTCTGGTTTTGTCATGAGCCTGATCGTAGGAGAGGACAAGGTCCCCTTCAGAAAAAGTTCTTGGGTGGACATGTTTATCGTAATTTAATTTGGATCGGTTCTTGGCTGCTTCCATGTTTTGAAGGGCTGTGCGCCGATCTTCATCGGCCTGTTCCAGGAGTAGTAAGCGTTGTTCAATTGGGGCAGTGTCCAGTAAGAGTTCAACGGCCATATGTAGGGTTGGAATCTGGCACTCAATGGGGAGGATAGATTCGACACCGTGAACTAAGTGGAAAGGGGTAAACCGGTGGCGGTTTTAGTCGATGTGCGGTATGCCCATAGTGCCGGGAAGAGCATGTGGTGCCAATTTGACTTGTGTTTGTCTACGGTGCACTGGAGGATGGTTTTCAGAATTTTGTTTATCGCTTCGACTTGGCCATTTCCTTGGAGGTAGTAGGCAAAGGAGAAATGGTGGTCAAATTTCAGTAAGGTGGATAGTTCTTTCCAGACAGCGTCTTCGAAGTGAGAACCATGGTCTGATACAAGTTGCTTTGGCACTCCAAAACGTGCGATAACATGGTTGAGAAAGAATCGTGCAGCGGTTTCTGCTGTGCAATTGTAAGTTGGCATTGCCTCTGCCCACTTGGTAAAATAATCGACGGCCACAATAATATGTTTGTGACCGCTGGCTGACATGGGATTGCAATCAAGGAAGTCAATGGCCCATTTGCAGAATGGTCCGGCAGTAACGACTAGATGAAGGGGGGCGAGTGGGGTTCTTGCTTTAGGGGCAAAAAGTTGACAATTTTGGCAATGTTTGACTGCGGTGATGCAATCAGTAAATAATGAGGGCCAAAAGTAACCTGCATGAATGATCTTTTGGGCGGTGGCCATGCCGGAGAAATGGCCTCCACAGGCACCGCTATGACAATCATTGAGGACTTGTTCTGCCTCACTATGGGATAGGCAACGTCGTAGAATGGTATCAACGCCTCGTCAATAAAGCACATCCCCTAACAAGAGGTATCGGGGGGCGTGGTGACGTATATGACGGCTTCCGTCACGATCGATGTGGGGTCGAAATTTCTACGTGAGGAGGTAAACTAGGATGTCACCGTACCATGGGTCGTCAGACGACATAATGAAGATGTGATCGTCAATCAGATCCGTTTGGATGGCGGGTGATGACAAAGAGGATGGGAGGTCAGTGATGAGATGGGCGTAGTGGCTGTAAATACCGCATATCGCACATGGGTGGTTGGTACGCAATGATTTATCACGAGGCATGGGGTGTGGATCTAGTTTGACCACCGGGATGTTGGGGTCGTCGTCCAACATTTGCATGTGTTCCTGCAATGCAGGTAATTGTGGACACTGATGGGTTGGATGGCCTAACTCATCACACAACGAGCATTTTGGAGGAGCACGGAATACTGGGGGAGGTTTAACTGCTTTGGGTGGGGGTACCGCAGTGTATGGTTGTGGGCCTCTGCCCCCAGTGGGCCTGATGAGTGGAGGGGGATTCGTCGATGACGAAGGAGTATTGATACCGGGAGTTGGTTGGGTAGAAGTAACAATGGGTTGCACCGGTTGCAGGATGACATTTGGTGTCAGTGGGGGAACGGGAGGCGAAATATACCACACGGGTAATCCCAATGTTAACCCGGGGAGGCTAAGGGTAGCCATAACCGGGGCGCTTACTACACCCGAAGGAGGAAATAGAAAGGGGATTGTGTGGATTGGTGTAACCCCAATGTGACTAGGGACCAATGGTGGTTTGGGTAATAAAGAGGATTGATTACCAGGTGTGTGTGAAAGAGTGCAGAGGTTAGCGACGTGGGTCTCCGGTGACGGTGGTGGAATGGCCTGGAATGTAGAGGTCATCGGCGCCTCGGAGTAAAGTTCGGGTCCCACTGAGGAAACGAACAAGGTATTTGCACCACAAACAGGTTGTTCAACCATGGGGAGAACGTTTTCAGGTGTGGCGGGGGCCTTGGGGTCGTAATAGGTAAGTTGGTCGACCTTGACCACGCGTCCCTCATGGGGGAACTGCATGGTGCGAAATACGGATGCGGCAACAGCCCGCATGGCATACATGTAGCTGTGACCAAGTAAAAGGTTATAGTCAAGCTGGGCATTGATGACCTCAATGTCTATGAGCACGGTTTTACCCGCGAGCTGGACGGGGACATTAGGTAAGAGACCCTGGGGTTGAGCCGAACGGCCGTCATAGGCTCGTAATGCAGTGGTGGACTGCTGGAGAGTAGGCGATCCCAACTTTTGCCAAACTAATGTGGACATGACGCATGTAGAAGCCCCTTCATCGATGATGCACCGATGGATGACAAGATTCCGAACAGAAACGAAAACTTGGAATGCTAAAGTGGAAGGCAGTCGTGGTTCAGACTGGTCTGAATCGAATGCAATCAGCTGTGAATCATTGGGGTCAATGGCGCCAATGGCAGAGAGTAAAGTCTTGCGCTATGAAGGACAGTTCTTCAAGACTTCTAAAGCAGACATGGTTGGAGGAGACTGGGCTAAATCGTCTACAATGTTGTAATTCGTCGCAGCGCGAGCATTGGGATTACTGTTGATGCGACGAAGTGGGAAGCGAGGTGCTTTGGAAGTGCCATCAAGTGGATCCGGAGGTATACGTAACGTTTGATCTGTGGGATTAACATTAGTATTCTTGTCGGCGGGAGGTGCTACAGAAGTGGAGCCATATTGGTTCCGACGGGTTTGGAGGTTGGCATCGGCAGTTGACATCATCAACAAATGGTGAGTACCTGAATCAAACATGGGTTGATCAGGGGCTGCATAAGTGATCTGTTGTGGTGTCACGTTGCCCTGAGGGGGAGCTAACGGCTGAGTGTTCACTACACCCTGGTTTGGAAAGGGGTTTTGCAGCACCAAAGGTTGATGTTGAGGTGGTGGAGGGTTGGGTGGCGGCTGAGGAGCCACTTGCCCTTGACGATGGGCATCGTCGGTCCAGAGTTGCCGAGCTCGCTCCAAATGTGGGCAAGAATGCGTGTAATGACCATAGACGCCGCAGATAGAACAAGGGTGGTTTGTTCTGAGGTTATTATTTCTAGGCTGCTTAGGATTCCGATCCGGATTGCGGTTGGGAGGAGCAGCATTGTTATTTTGTGGGGGATTGGGAGGTGGAGGACCTTGATGATGTTGTTGGTTATTACCGCGGTTACGACCTCTACCACGGTTCTGTTGCGCACCTTGGTTGCGCTGGTTGTTTTGGTTCTGGGGCTGGTTGTGCTATGTGTACACTTTCCCTTGAGCAGTGGGAGGATTTTGGTTCGTCGCAGGTGCGGGAGCAGGTTGTGGTGGATAATAAGCCTGTGGGGCTGAAGGTGGTCCAGTGACCTGCTGGGGTTGTTGGTAACCCTGAGCTATTGGAGGTGTTGGGTTAGATGCCACAGCTTGTTGTGGATAGTACACTGGTTGAGGTGCAGCTGGGGGGGCATATGCAGGTGGTGCATGACCAAAACACTGAGGTGGACATGAAGGTCCATGGGTATGGTGGTGATGTGCCATGGGAGCATATGAACTGGTTGCTCCAAACTGAGATGTAGCCCGCGAAAGGTCGGGACCATGGCTAAGATGTGTAATGGAAAAGGGTTGGGGATGCAAGGCCATGCCCCCGGCGCATCATGTTGGGATGACTCGCCCCGAGGGGCGTCCGGTATAATGGTATACAGATAACCCGACTGGGCGTAAATGAGATCAAACTGTTGGGCTTTGAGGATGGCCTCTTCTTCAGACTGGGGTCTTTCGGATGCCACATCCTTTGCAATGAGAGGGAGAAGGGATTTTAGAAACCAATCTAGGAAGATACGGTCGTCTAACTTGATTTTGCAAAGGCTTCGGCGTCGACGCCACTCATGAATGTGGTCAGTGATGTGGGTGGCCGTGTTCTGTCTGCAAGATAGTAGGATCTCAACGCCTGCATCGTAGCGGACAGGTAACTGGAAGAACTGCAGGAAGGTCGAGGCAAGGGAGGTAAAGGTGGCATGCGCCCCATGGGGCTGCTCGATATACCACTTGGCTGCAGAGCCAGTGAAGGTGCGCTGTAATAGACGGAGGTGGACAGAGTCATCCACTATGGAGTTGGAGGAACACCATAGATGGAAGGACATGATATGGTTCTGGGGGTCCTCACCTGCCTTGCCCTCAAACTTAGGGATGTCGGAGGGGAGTTTGGTGGGCATGTGAGGCCACGTAGGATCGTGTCTGATAGGGTCATTGGTGAGCCTGGCTAAGTCTGGCAAGTTCAGACTTGCCATGTACGGTAAGCTAGCAGATGTAGTGACTGGGACTGGGACATGCCTAGTCATGGTGGTATGATGTAGGGGTCCAGTAGCGCCTAAAGGTATGCTAGGTATTGAAGGTATGTGTCCTCCAATAGGTGTGGTCTGGTATGGGCCAGCGCTTCCAAGTGCAACATGGGTTACACTTGGGTTAGGAATAGCAGTAGGGATTCCTGGGATAGGGTTTGTAGAAACCAGAGGGGGTGTGACCCCTATGTTGGGCATACCCATAACAAGTGGTGGCCCTGTGTTGGGAATTCCTATAACAGGAGGTGGCCCTGTGTTGGGCATTCCTAAATGTGGAGTGTCTGCCATATTAGGCATACCTAGGGGGGTGGTGGTTGCCATGGATGGCACCGTAGCAGAAGGGTCTGTAGATGTCTCACCTATGGTGCTGGTAAAGAGTGGGTCAAATGGTGTTCCAGCCATATGGTTGGTTGGGAATAACACAGTGGGGTTTTCAGATTCTGCCTCAGAATCAGGAGTGAAGTGAGGCGTGTCAAAATCGGATGACTGTCTGGATGATCGACGATGTGTCGAGTCAAGGGATAAGGCTCGGCGTCGGTGACGTGGCGAGCCAAGTACACTGAACTCTGGGAGTTTGCCTTGTAGACGACGAGAGCGTCTAAAATTCTCAATGGTGAGAAAATAAGTTTTTGTGTAAAAAATCTGTATGTATAAAATGGTAATGTATAAAAAACTCAAAACCCTAATGCAACCAAGGGTGCAAGAAGGGGAGTGAAAATGAAGGCTCTCAGGCCAAAAAATCAACCTCAAAAAAGGCACTTATTCTAGCAGTTGTGCTACAATAAGTGGAGGGATGCAAAAAATGGTCAGAGTACCAACATGCAAACAGCTTTTAGAAAAAATAGGTGTAACTAGACCAAAGGTGGGTTGAATCATGCAAACACCTAACTAAAAGTATTGTGACTCAACAAACTATATTCTCTACAAGGTGATGAAATCCAAGTCAGACAATATTGAGTGTTGAGTCCACGGCTAGATATCCCCCTACCGGGAGGGACACCGGGTAATCAATACTAAAGAATGGCTACTAGGATACTCCGTTCATGACACGTCGAGAAAAGGTAAATCTATCGTTTGGTCCTTGATCGCAATACCCCTATACAAGGATATCCCGAGAACTGCGAATGGTAGCCCTTCGGTTACTGAATAGATTTCGGTATTCCACTCAGGCTTCCGGAACCATCCTCGCGACTTCAACCCTCCTAGGGGAGAGGCCTTCCCATAAACCGGTTGTGACCGTGCCAATAAATACTAAGAGATTTTAGCTCCCTAAAGGACAACAACTATGTCTCAGATGTAAGAACTGAGGGGTGTTATTGGAACACCTATCCCCTCAATACTACCTAGCTACAAAGTTCTTTTAGTGTTCCCCAAGTGGGGTTAAAAGTGGGTTGAAATTAGGGTAAGTTTTAAGGCTCAGTTTAAAATTAGTGTTTGATTGGGTGCACGTGTGATATTTTAAACTGAAAATGAAAAAGTAAATGCTAAGTTTTCAAAAAACAAAAGGATCTTTTGAAATAAAAAGCAAATATTATGACTTTTTCAATAAATGGAAATTAAATGCTTTTCAAGGACTATTCAAAAAACAAAGGATCTTTCAAATAGGAAAGCAAATAATATAACTTCTTTTCGAAATAAATGGATTTCGTTTTCAATAATTGCTATGGGCAAAATATTAAAGAAGCAAACAGCAAAAATTTTAATCTAGATAAAATGCAATCAAATCCTTCTTTCAATTTCTGAAAATATTTAAAAAGATTTTTTCACATGGGCATTCTAAATAGTCAAAATTTTTCTATGGCTGTAAAATATGCAGAATTTCTAATACTGAAAAATGTGCTATATGGGCAGAAAGTACAGTAAGAAATTAATTTTTTAAACGATTCGGCCGAATGAAAAAATTAGCATCGCGGGTTCTGACAGAAAATCTGCGATGGACCGCGCGGGTTTCTGTCATACAGTCGCGATGGGCAGCGCGGGTTTTGACCGCGAAGCCGCGATGTGCAGCGCGGGTTTTGACTGCGAAGCCACGATGTGCAGCGCGGGATTTCGTCGCACAGTCGCGATGTGCAGCGCGGAAAAGGTCCACGAAGTCGCGATGTGCAGCGCGCTAAATGGCCGCGAAGCCTTGGTGAACCGCGCGGAAAAAGGTCGCGTAGTCGCGATGAGCCGCGCGACTGTTGGGCGAAAAGCCGCGAGGCGAAAGCCGTACGCGGATGCCGGAAAACGACGCCGAAAATTGAGAATTTCGGGCTTTTAATGGCTAAAAAATGAGCCAAGATCTAGAACAACAATGGATCTGCTGTCTAGGGTGGCAGATCTATGAATTAAACTAACAAATACTATCAAAAAGTAAGATTTAAAGCAAAAGTGAGATCTAAAGATTCAAAAAACAGCGGAGTCGCCAAAAAACTGTTGGCTTGGTTTTGCAACCAAGCTTAGTGCTATGGGCACCTGCTAACTAGTAGCAGCAGTTTCAATGTAAAGCAAATAACAATAAACTAAATCTAAACTAAACTAAACTAGCATGTGCATTTTGAATTAAAAAACAAGAACAAGAAACATAAAAAATAATTTTTGTATTGACAATGGGGCAAGCAAATGCTTGCAATAACAATACCTCCAAGTGATGAAGGTTGTTGAATGGCTCCAATGGTGAGCAGCTCCAATCTCCAATGGGTCCTTTCTCCAAGGTTGCTACAATGGCTAAATACTCAAGGGAGATTTTGGCAGCATGAGGATAGGAATATGAGTGGATGTGAAATGAGGAGCCCCTACCACCTTTTTATAGGTTTTGGTGGTGGGGAATACCATTTGTGGTTTTGTGGAAACCAAATGGTATTGACCAACATGGTTTAGGTACTTTTCCCTCCTTTTTCCTTTTTTGAATAAAATTAATATTTTTATTCCCTTTTTAATATTTTGGGAATTTTAGACCCTTTTTGAGGGTTTTTTATGTTTTTTAGGAAAAATAATCTTTTTGAGTGGGAAAAAGGGGTGTACCAAGGTCTTTTGGTGACCTTTTGTTGGCTTCAAAGGCTCAGATGGTGGAAAAGTGGACAAATGGGTCATGTGAATAAGGGAATGAGCTAGTGAGCACTTTTTGGGTGTTAACACCAGGCATAATGCCAGTTTTGATTTACAGAGGCTAGTTATCTCAGAGCAAGCTCTGACATATCTAAAATTTTGGGGTTGGCCTCCCCCCTCTATGTATATGGATCCACTTTTTTAATACAAAGCTTGTTAACCGTTTACGTAAAAAAAAAAAAAATCATATATATTTATAGACTGACATTTTTGCTTTCTTTTGCGAGATAATAGCAATTATAAGCATACAAGGATGCTTCAACCCCACTTTATTTGCTTCTTAGTTGTTTTTTCTTACAATTCCAAGTAGCTTAAATTAGTTAGATCTCACATATTTAAGGGCAAAATCCCAAGGAGCTCACTCACTCTCTCCTATTTTGTTTGATCGTGAGAGGAAAATATATAGTTAACCTAAGTGTTTGTCATTCATTACTCTTGATTTTGGTTAAGGGAAAGAGATATTCATTTAGTATTATTTTATGTTACAATTTCAAATTTATCCATATCTTAACCAAGCTAGTAGATCACATAAAACAATGAAATAAACCTAGTTTACAATTAGCACTTGTATTTTTGTTTGTGCCAACAGCACTTAGTTTACTTCATGTGATCACACACACAACAAATCAATAAAAACTAGTCATGTGCATACAACAGTGCATTAAAACAAGATTAATATTCTAATACAGTTATATTACCTACCCTTTCCCCTTTCTATTTTTTTCATTTTTACCCGAATACTAGGTGCCAACTCTTCTAATCCACCTATTTTACATACAGTTTCCGTTTTTGTTTCTCTCATTTTTACCCAAATACTAGGTGTCGACTCCCAGTCCTATCAAGTTTATCCTTCCTAGCTTAGCTAACATTTTTTTTAGTGTGGTATTCATCCTCTATAGGATTTTTCCATTAGGGTTTCTTCTAAGGACTTTGGCCTTCTAGTTGAAATGTAGCTGCCCTACCACTTTCTTCTAGGGTTTTGGTTGTCCTAAGACATTTTCACACCTACATGAGCATTGTTGAGCAAATTTTACTGGGTTATTAGCGATATAGGTTTGAGAATTCATTTGTCAGCATTCCTCTTGACCCTTTTAATAACGATATTGCAAAGATAATTTTGGAAAGCTTGAAATGAAAAATAAATGATGAAGATTTTTTAATAATTTCATAGTTGAATCTAGGACCAGCTTTGGCTTGCCAACCAATCTAGACTGTGTTTGACACTTTATCTCAACTATCGATTCTTTCTCTATTGAATTCTATATTCCAACATTGAGCATAAGATATCTAGGAATTTCATTGTATTATATGTTAATTATCATTCCTCCGGGGTGGTGAGGAAAGAATCATCTACAAAGTGGCCATTCACTAGTTACCCTGAGCCAAGTGAAAGAAGAGCAATGCATTTTATAAGTGTTAGTTTTTCAGATTTTTCAATCTGATCTAAGATCTTAACTGAGAGAATAACATGTACAACATATCTACAGCATATCAATCATGGACACAATAATGCAAGAACACAAGAGACACAGAGTTTCACCGGGGAAAACCAAGAAAGTGAAAAACCCCGCAACTTCCTTAGAGATAGATAGAGCAATGATACAACCAAAGTACAAGAGATAGTCTTCTCCTAGCAGCAAATCCTCCTCCTCACATGTGCACCACTTTCCGAGTGATGGAAGAGTGAGTAAGTGAATAATGAGATGATCAAATAGAGAGATCCCGCTCTCTATTTATACTTGTTCTGAGCAGCCTAATAAACCTATGGGGCCGACTTGTCGAACTCAACCTAATAACCCCAAGTTACATTAATCAGGGTCGACCCCACACATGGTGGTCTAATAACCCATCGGCAAGTTACGACACTTGCGACACTTGTCAATACAAATGACGACACTTCCTTATAGAGGAATAACAAATCTCTATAGGAGTACAATATACACAGATGAAATACATAGGTGAAATACATTTCGAAGTTACATATACATCAACACTCCCTCTTAACTAGGAAGGTATTTCTCGACACAGATCTGCTAGCACAAGTCTTCTTCTCTGGATCATCATCAGCAAATCGTCATCCTCGAATCATCGTCATCGTCACGGCTACTGCTATCTCAATCAATCTCTTAATATACTCGTCATAGGAAGTTCTACAGAGCCAATCCTTTTTCATACTAGATGTAGGCCCACCATCTGCAGGTCTTCATCATCACTGGCCATACTGTGGAATCCTCAGGACTTATTACGTGCGTCACATAACCTGGCTGTAGCATCCCAGGCTGTTATGAGCACACAACTCTACCTATCGGATCTCCCAGGAGCACATTACATGTGACCCCATCACAAAACCTGGCTGTAGCATCCCAGGTTGTTACGAGCACACAGCTCTACCTGACGGATCTCCCGGGAGCACATTACATGTGATCTCACCACAAAACCTCGCTGTAGCATCCCAGGCTGTTATGAGCACACAGCTCTACCTGTCGGATCTCCCAGGAGCATATTACATGTGGTCATGGTAAAACATGGTTGTAGCATCCTAGGCTGTTACGAGCACTCATCTCTACTTGTCGGATCTCCCAGGAGCACATTAGATGCCATAGGACAAAACCTCGAAAGAGCATGTGCTAGATATCCCAGGATGAGATTACATGCAATAGGAAAGACCTCGAAGACTATCTGCAAATATTCTAGGGCCGGATTATATGTCCTCCCAAAGCAAAACCTTGAAAGAGCATTTTCCAGATATCCCAGGGCCACATTACATGCCATAGGCAAAACCTCAAAAGACTACTTGCAAACCTCCCAGGGCTGGATTATATGCTTATCTACACAACCTGTTCCATAGCCACAGAGTATCAACCTGATACTCACCATACATCATCCTGATGTACACATGATCATCCTGATCATCATCACTGCATCGTCCTGATACATACCAAGTATCTACCTGATACATATCATCATACATGGTCCACCTGATCATACAATGTATCCACCTGATACATACACAAATACATGATCCACCTTATCATACAATGTATCCTCCTAATATATATCAACATACATGATCTACCTGATCATACAACGTATCCACCTGATACATATACATATACATGGTCCAAGCATCCAACATGATGCATATACATATACATGATCCAACTGATCATAACAATCATCCAACATGATGCATATACATATACATGATCCTATTGATCATAACAAGCATCCAACATGATGCATATACATAAACATGATCAAACTGATCAAAGCATCAACCTGATGCATATACAGAGTAGTAACTGGAGCATCGTCCTGATGCTCATCATCCAGCGCTTACATCCACAGCCATGTGAAGGATACTCCTCTCACCATGCTTGGAATGGATTCCAGCAAATGTGTCCATCACTTCTTCCTCGAAGTGTCGTCAATCTGAAGAACACCAAGCCTCTCTCTGAAGTACTCAAACTTCACTCTGGCTAGTGGTTTCGTCAACACATCTACAACCTGCTCATCCGTTGCAACATACAGGAGCTTCACTGCTCCTCTCTGCACCATATCCCTGATATAGTGATATTTGATCTCAATGTGTTTCGACCTGTCGTGGAACACCGGGTTCTCAGACAGCTTCACACAACTCTGGTTGTCACAAAAGATACCAGTAGCCTCCAACGAGAGATCAAATAACTCAGACAGTAGCTTCCTCATCCATACTGCCTCACAACTAGTCGAACAAACTTCAACATACTCTACTTCGGCTGTACTCAATGCTACGCATGACTGCTCCCTGCTAAACCAAGAAATCACACCTGATCCCATACTGAAGCAGCACCCAGAAGTGCTCTTCCTATCTGCAGCACTTCCTACCCAATCTGAATCAACATAACCCTGCAGGTTAAACTTTTGATTCGCATCATACTTGAGCCCATAGTCAATTGTACCCTTCAGGTACCTCAAAATATGCTTTACAGCAACCAGGTGAACACCTCTGGGATCTGTCAGGAACTGGCTCAATGTGTTCACCGCAAAGAAAATATATGGTCTAGTGTTCGTCAGGTACATCAAGGACCCAATCATCTGACAATACACAGTGACATCAACCAGATCAGATGAAGCACCACACAGAAGCTTCAGGTTCGATGCCATAGATGTGGCCATGTCCTTGCAGTCCATCATCCCGAACCTCTTCAGGATCTCTACTGCATACTTCCCTTGTCCAAGGAAGATTCCATCTACACTCTGCCACACCTCCATGCCTAGAAAATAGTGCATCATCCCTAATTCCTTCGTCTCGAACTCGGCAGCAAACTTCCTCTTGGTATTGGCAATCAATCCATCCTCACCTGTTACAAACAAGTCATCTACATACAAGAGTAGTATCACAAGATTTCCTTCCTCAACCTTGTAGTAAAGGTTGGAATCTGCTTTACTCTTAGTAAAGCCCAAACTGGATAGAAAGCTGTCTATCCTACCATACCAAGTTCTAGGAGCTTGCTTCAAGCCATACAAGGCTTTCTTCAACTTACACACATATGACTGCCTGTCATGTGTCTCAAAACCAAGTGGCTGCTCCACATACACTTCCTCCTCGACTACACCATTCAAGAAAGCTGTCTTGACATCCATCTGGTGTACCTTCCATTTCATCACTACAACCAGAGCAAGTACTAATCTAATGGAAGTGTACCTGGCTATAGGTGCAAAAGTCTCTTCATAATCAATTCCTCTTTCTAGGAGGAGCCACGAGCTGCAACCTTGCTTTGTATTTCTCCATGCTACCATCTGCAGCATGCTTGATCTTATAGATCCACTTGGAAGTCACAACAAACTTCCCTTCAGGTCTTGGGACAACATCTCAAACATCATCAATTGGTACTTCTCGACCATGGCATCCTTTTACTGTATCCCGTATCCTGGGAACTTCAGATTCTTCAATATCTTCAATAGATAGTTTGAACTTCATTGCTGGAACAAATGTTGTAGTCCTTCTTTTGTAGGTGATGGTATACGATCTTTCCTACAAAACAAGTTAAATTGCATGATTAGAAACATCTCATAGTTTTCAGAACAAATTCTTACACATAAGGAAATATGTCATACAGTCATGCAATTTATTTTAGCCAATGCTTCAATGCAACATTCATCCATATCCTGTAACTTTCTAGATGCCTTCCATTCTCTACCAGAACATTGTTAAGAGTTTGCACTACTCCTAACATGTCAGCAAAGAGGTTTCATTCTAGATAAGTAGCAATGGAATGTTGTACATTGCCATAGGCCACTTAGCCATTACATGCATATTAGTAGTATGCTGTTCATTAATGCAATTATTCTAATATGCCAAAATACACAGCCTAATTCTAGGAACATCAGTATATACATCATTGAACAGTATTATTTAAACAATCAAATATGCAAGAAATGATAATTCAAATATTTATTTTTGTTTGTTTGTTGGGTTGACTCCCTCTCAGTCTTTGCTTCTTTTTTGCAACTCCATTCTGATGTGGATTGTGAGAAGTGGTCGACTCCCTCTGAATATCTGCATCCTTGCAGAAACTACTGGAGTGTGCTCCCTCTTGATCTTTGCTTCCTGGATTACCTGTCCTTGAACTTATATCCATCCTCGATCACTATGCATGCTTACAAGTATCATTATTGTGATATCCTCGAGATCTCATACATAATCATACATTTATTAGTATAATCTCAATACTATCAAAAACACAATAATCTTAAACATGTATAGTAATGATCATTTTAAACACAGATAATAAACATTAGTATTCAAGGTTTATATAGGACTCTTCTGGTTAGTCATATCATCAATTAAAGTAAGAAACATAATATGCCTAAACCCATGATTACTCAAACCTATAACTTCATGAATAATCATAATCAATCATGCCAAGTATACTTATATAAGATATCCTAACACAAGGTAGGATTTTAACTTGATATAGGAAAAACATACCTGGATTAGCATGTTAGCTAGCTATGTCTAACATAACCACATGATGTCTTCTTGTTCTTCAATGACTTGTGCTAGTAACCTGCATATCTCATAAGTTAACCATTATAGAACCAAGTTATACATACCTCGTAAGTAGATCTTCTATGTGATCCATGATAATGGATGAATCTTTGTCTTCATGTCTCCACGGTCATATGATTTGTCTTTCTTTCATGTTAGCGGACAACATCAACCTCATACAACACCACAATGCATTAGTACAATCATAAGTGTCAAAACCCTAATCAATGAATATCTTCTATCATGCATTCATAATTTTATTAAGGTGATACGACAAGTCTAAAGTTAATCAAGATTGTACTAACCTTAATGAAGACAAACATACCATAAACTTAATCATCAACATATCTCGAAACATACCTGGATAAGTCATACCTGTCGAGATTGCTTGTAATCTTCTTGTGTAAGGCCTTAGCCTTATCTCCCTTTGAAACTAGAACTTCTTCACTTATGCAGGTGACCAATCCATTCTCTTCTAGGATTAACCCAATACACTTGATTTGCAGAAAGTGGATCTAGAGCTGGATTAGGGTTTGTTAAAGAAACCCTAAAAATTCAAACTTTGAATTTCAAACTTCTGAAAGGATAGAAAGATGCACCTTGATGAGCTAATCAAGTTGGTATACTAGAATTTGAAAACTGCAAAGTTTCACCTCTCAGAATTACCTTTGAAACTTCTGGATCTTCTAGACAGGATCTCGAACTGGGGTTTGATAAAGCCCACCCTTCTGCCCAACCAAAAGGTTCGATCCAAAGCTCTAAACTTTGATTTTTCTAAGGAGCTTCCAATTGTGGTCACAGACTTCAAAAATTCCAACTTTTGCAGAAGCCCTAATTTTCCACTTTTCCAATCAAAGTCCCGAACTAGGGTTTGATCAAGCCCAGCGTTCTTCCCAACCAAAAAATTTGATCTTGGTCTCTAAATTTCGATTTTGATGAGTAGCATTCAGCCGTGGTCTCCGATTACAAAAATTCCCAACTTTCTCCGAAACCCTAATTCCTGGAGCCATGAATGAAGGTGCTCAAAATCAAATTCTGTTTTGACAGAAATATGCACCTGATTGTTTCTGGTGTAACTCTGAAATTACGAATCAGTAGGATCTGAAACTTCTACCTCTAGTAGTTTGACCTGTTATCTTATCAACCCCACAGGTCTGACCTAAATTGGATTCTCTGAGAGAGAGTTATGCCAAGTGTCGCAACGTGACTTGTTTATGGGATAAAACAGGAGAGCGAACTTGTACGGAATGCCACGTGTCCCTGGTTAACTTTCGGCCTCTGAACCTTCGGCCTGTGAAATTACAGTCCGTGACCTACCTGTCAATTTTTACGAAATTTCATTTGGAGCTTCCTAGCCCAAGTTATGACCTTTTTTCCTAGGTCATCTGTTTATGACTGAGATTTGGAAGAAGTAGAAACCCTATATTGTACAGATCATAAAACACAAAGTACAACGAATTAGAGGTTTTTCTTCAGACACCAGGTACATGGGGATATTATCTTTGACCTGTAAGAGTTTCAGATCCTGAAACCTCGTCAAAATGGATTTATAGCGAACGTGCTACGATGACTGGTTTTTTCTATATCAAGCCCTAGCATCACAAGTGCAACAAGTGTCAGATACCATGTTAGTTTTTCAGATTTTTCAATCTGATCTAAGATCTTAACTCAGAGAATAACATGTACAACATATCCACAGCATATCAATCATGGACACAATAATGCAAGCACACAAGAGACACAGAGTTTCACCGGGGAAAACCAAGAAGGTGAAAAACCCCGCAACTTCCTCAGAGATAGATAGAGAAATGATACAACCAAAGTACAAGAGATAGTCTTCTCCTAACAGCAGATCCTCCTCCTCACATGTGCACCACTTTCCGAGTGATGGAAGAGTGAGTAAGTGATTAATGAGATGATCAAATAGAGAGATCCCGCTCTCTATTTATACTTGTTCTGAGCAGCCTAATAAACCTAAGGGGCCAACTTGTCTAACTCAGCCTAATAACCCCAGGTTACATTAATCAGGGCCGACCCCACACATGGTGGTCTAATAACCCATCGGCAAGTTATGACACTTGCGACACTTGTCAATACAAATGACGACACTTCCTTATAGAGGAATAACACATCTCTATAGGAGTACAATATACATAGATGAAATACATAGGTAAAATACATTCCGAAGTTACATATACATCAACAATAATCCCTAACCTACTCTCTTCACAATGAGATAATTAAGTACGCTAGCTACCATTACACAAAACTATGCAACTATATGATAGATATGAAAAATCCAACTTCGTCAAATTTGCATCCACTAATGAAGTCACATTTTGAAGTGTCAACAAGTGTCTCATAAACTCTAATATAATATGGCTCAAACCCTACGGCCTTCAGTGTTCCCCCCCCAAAAAAAAGCTACCCAACCTTGTTGTGGGCCTTTTCAAAATCCAACTTGATAAACAACATCTCAAGATCCGTGGTCTCTCTCTCTCTCTATGTGTGTGTGTGTGTGTGTGTGTAACATTTGACACATGGTAGTTTGTGGACCAACTAATTGAGTTTCAAATGTATTGACCATTATAGTACGCATTATACCAATAAGTGCCATCATCGAGGGAAAATGCACTAAACTCTTATGAAGTGCATATGATGCCTTCAATTGTCACCTCAGAACCAACTACAAAAATGAAAATATAACTTGAAGCTTATTGTATTGATGTCCTGAAGCATCAAAAGCGTGAAATGAGATTAAATGGGAGAGAATAGGAAACAAATTTCCAAAGGGAGGTACATCAAGGGTA
Organism: Larix kaempferi; assembly: GCA_027924585.1. Taxonomy (NCBI): domain Eukaryota; kingdom Viridiplantae; phylum Streptophyta; class Pinopsida; order Pinales; family Pinaceae; genus Larix; species Larix kaempferi. Next base: position 899,563 of record BSBM01001409.1, on the reverse strand, counting down.
AGGACAAGAAATTTAGGATAGACTTGAGAAATTGCAAGATATAGGCAATAACATGAAGTAATTTCCAAAAAGGAGAGAATTTTGAAATAAAACTTGCCATTCATTGTGGTCTAGTGACAACTTGGAGTGATTGTCACCACAACAACAAAAGTTCAAACCATAAAAGACACTCTTTTATATATATATATATATATATATATATATATAGAGAGAGAGAGAGAGAGAGAGAGAGAGAGAGAGAGAGAGAGAGAGAGAGAGAGATTGTTTTGTTTTGTGGCTTGGTAACAACTTGGAGTGGTTGTCTCCATAACAACAAAGGTTCAAATCCTAAAGGCCATGCTCTCACCTTTATAGTGTATTGTTGATTGTGGCTTATGGCCAATTACAATTCTCTCAATTAAAAAGGACAATTGTGTTTATTGGTTTCTTGTATGTCTTTGTATGAATGGTGTTCACAAAAATTAATGTAATAGTTTGTGAGACTTGTAACAACACCCTTATATATATATATATATATATACCAGTTTCAAAGCCTTTCCTTTTTGTTTTTATCTTTAAAACAAAAAGGAAAGGCTTTGAAACTGGTTGAAAATTCAAATAAGTTTCACAAACAAAGGAGAATAATGATTGCCAAAGAAAGTTGGATAGGTTGAGTTTTCATGTATAACACATGTATTACACATGAATTATCATTACGTTAATAGTGTAACATATGATAAGAGAATTAAGAAATGCCGAAATTTATATACTGTAACCTAGATATAATTTGTGTGTTCCTACCAAAAAACCTCTTTCCTTTCATTAATAAGAGCCTACTTTTCTTCTCTTTTCACCTTGCAAGATCCTTACATTCTAACATGGTAGTGGAGGAAGTCCAAGATTTTTGGTACGATCTATTGCATGGTATTTTTTATTCGATTTTTCACGATTTCACTTTTTTCTACCTCTTTAATGCAACTTATGTATTTTTTTTTAAGGATGTAAAGATCTTTTTGTGCACAAGGGTTTTCTCAATAAGGTGGAATTTCTTCAATTCAGATTACTTACATTCCATTTTCCACTCTAATTTCCATTCATTTTGTAAAGAGAACACACTCAGAGGCATTTTCAAGGGATTATCAAGGCAACACGGGGGCAAGATAGAGAGGCATTTGGAGGTTTCCACATGTTGGAGTGCCTAGGAACAATGGACAACAAAGACAAGAACCACACACAACGTAGAATTAATAATCGTTGATGCACTTCTCATTCATGTATGTGCATATAAATACATTCAAAATGACCCTTGGATTCACATTACAAGGCATCTCTTGGACTCTCGATGACTGTTCACATTCTCACATGTGAATAGTAAATAATACAATAATAATAATTAACCCTTAACGAATTAATGTTTCCAACATTCCCCCTAATCCAAAGGGGTATGTGTGAGTCCAAGAAAAGAGAGCTAAAAAACTGAAAGTGGATAACTCGCAAAGGTTGACATCTCCAACTTGACAATCCAAATTCACCAAGTAAACTAACAGAAGCTGAAATCTTCTGTTAAGTGGTGAAACTAAGGTGCTCTATGAAACAGGTGGTTTTGGGATGACCACAAACCAAATGGTTACTAGAAGCTGATATCTTCTACTAAATGGCAGTTCAAGGATTACCACAAATTCTATAACTTGGCGCTCACTCTGGTATTGGCTCAACGGTTCCCTCTGGAACATGGCTCTAACTCGGCTTTGACTTAGTTGTTCCCTGTGGAACTTGGATCAAAGGCTCAACGGTTCCCTCTGGAAAAAGGTGGTTTAAGGAAGACCACAAACCAAATCATTCTCAGGTGGAACGTGGCTCCGACTTTGGCGCTGGTTACAGCTCTGACTCTAGCTAGGTGGCTCTGGAAACATGCACAAGGTTCTGGCTATTTCTCTAGCTCAAGTTCATGCTCGCTTGTTTTCGCTCACTTGTTTCTGATCGACATACATTCCCCCATGTCAGGAACAAGGTGAGGAGAAGAAAATCTCTCAACTGCAAGATGTGTCATTACTCAAGAAAGAACTCTTTGATATGACATATATATTCTGGGTTGTTGATGACCATTTCCAAGAAGCAATCCACCCATATTGAATCTTCTCTTTTGCAGGTTTCTTTAGAACGAATCATCTGTCTAAACAGTGGGTATGCTTTCCACAGTTCTTACAAGGGTGAATATCAAAACAATGATCTTTCATATGGTCAACTCGATCACAATGTGAGCATTTCAAACTCTGAACTAGAGTCGATGAAGATGAAATTTCTTTTAAAAACCCAACACTCTGAAATTGGATTGGCTTAGAGTAATCATGAATGTGAAATGTCACTTCCTTGTCGTGTCCAAGACCGGTTATGTGGTTGTTGTGTACAATTTCTTCTCAAGGTATGATGACGGGATTGGAAAGAACAAACTAAACATGTGTATGGGAAACACTGTCTTCTTTTTCTTTTGCTTTTGAAGTGGAGCCACTGATTTGATTGTGTGCTTCTAAAGTGGCATCATTATGTGCAAGCTGCTGAAAGGAATCACAAGGAAGGTTTTTCTGAACATGAACAAGTTCATAATGTATTTTTTGTTGTTGGAGTTGCGATTCAAGCTATAGAAACTCAAGTGTGTCTTGTGAATCTTGTATGCAATTTCGAATATGAGAGATTTGTCTTGTCAACCATGACAGTGTTGTCAAAAGAAGAGAGAAGTAAAGTGTTCAGTAACTCTACTAAACCATTGATTCAAGCGATTGATAAACTGTGACTGAAGACTCACTCAAATAAAGAAGGGCTTCTTGCAAATCCACCCTTTTACAAACAAACTCAACAAAATCAAACTCAAAAAAAGAAAGGGTGTCGACTTCTATTGAAAGTGCACCCGATTACAATACACTTCAACTCAGTTTTGTTTTAATTTGACACTTGCAAGTATAAAAATACATGAAAACTTACAAAAATCATTGTTTGCTAGTCACAATTCTGAATGTGAAACTGAATTGATCTTCAAAAATGAATGCTTTATCTCAAATTTCTTTGATGTGGTGTCAAGGCCACTGAAACAAACAAGCCTCCAATGTATTTTTATAGCGTTGTCCACTAGCTGCTTCTGCAATCCAATTTTGTTTCTCAGCAACATGCCAGAGATTATACCCATGAGATGACCACAAATCTTGTCGAGAAAGTGTTGATGATCACAACCCAAAAGCTAGAAGTATGGTAGTAAAATCTGCCAATTTAGTTGATTCTAATTCAACTTGTCACAAGAGAATGTCTAGTAGCACAAAACATATAAGAGCCCTCAACTAGACTCCAATTTATACAACAAATGAACAATAGCCTAGAAATAAATAATACACTGCATTTTTAAACAACCATCAAGCATCGATCACTTGTAGTAGGTTAAGAGCAAGGTGACACCAACACAAACCAAAAGAGCAATTGGGATGAGCTAGTGCTCACTCTTCATCACAAAAAGGGAACATGCCTCCATTGCTAAAGACATCCCATAACCGGGCATTTTATACGACACCCAAATAGTGTGCATTACATGAATCAAGGAGGTCAGAAATACAATCAAAGGTAAACAAACTCATGCCAAAACAAATCGATTCACCTCCAGAATTCATACAGCCAGTTCAACAACTCAAGAAAAATGATGGCACTCGTTTAAAATCTTTGGCACGCTCTACAACTGCCAAGCTGACCTTCAAAGCTTCATATTTTTGGTGGCTTTCACTTGTAACTTGGTTAGTTTTTGAAATTTGCTTCCTCCACTCGAACACATATGAAAGCATAAATTATGTTTAGAGGGCTATCGTAAGATTGAATTGATATCTGACTCTTATGACTCGAACTGTCATTAAATTGCCATGCACTTCCTCTATTAAAATGTGGTCAATTTCTCTCCATCTTCAGCGACTTGGGGCAGTTGCTACGTCGATTGTGTAGTGTTCAGATACCAGGTTTTAGCAGTCAAGGGAATATAGGAATTATTCATATTTGAACGATGACTATCCATAGATTTTAGGGAGTATCGTAATGGCTTATAAAACGGAAGAGGACTACGATTATTTGTTGAAAGTGGTGTTAATGAAAGAGTTGAGGGTGTTGTTGGCTTGGACACTCCCCCAGGCAAAACCCGGTGGAATTTACCAACCCACGCGTCCGTTCCCCTAGAAATTTCTCAACAACATGCAAATACAGAAAATGGGTTTTATACCTCTGATTTTCTCCAGCTAAGATATGAAAGTAGTTGCGCTGTGTTTTTACAATAACGTAGTCAAAACTCGCGCACGATGAGAAGGCGATATGGTGAGGTAAGACGTAGAAATTGTGGAGGAATTGACTAAGGAGGTTGCGGGAGAAACTTTGAGAAGGGTCGTTGGCAACAACTCACTATTAGTGACTGCAATCACACGCATTTGAGAAGAGAAGGTCACTGAGAGCAGACGATGCTCCTCGTCGCATACAGGAGATACCGACGTCTCAAAGATTGGTGTGTAGGGACGTTAGATTCAATAAGGAATATGGTAGTGGATTCAATACACAGTGTGGTCACGGAGGAATTGAGAGATACGAGGAGAATAGCATATAACTAGAGAATAATTTAATGCACATAGAGCAGCATAGATCCATCTTAAACCCGTATCTATCAAGCACTAGGAGGGATCCAATTTCTTGAGGTATATTTCTTTTTTAAAATTTAAACTCAAGAAATTTGATCTCTCTTGATTTATAGATCCGGATTTAAGTTTTAAGTTTTTATTTTCATTACAACATCTCCCCCATGCTGAGCTGTAGAGCACCTCGTGCAACTAGAATATGAAAACGAAGGTTAGAAACACAAGAATAGGTTTATTCTGATTGTAAGGTTGTGCGAGCAAGTAAGGAGCCACAACTAGTTCTTAGGGCATCAATACTGGGGTGAATGAGGGCTCATCCATCCCATTGGTTGTATTGGGTTCTTGTTCACAACTAGTTAGATTAGTTAGTTAGTATAGATTATTCAATAATAATGGTTCCTCTTTGATTTTGTCCATGGCAGCGGTTCAACAACATCTGATCTGGCTCTGTGCCGCACCTGCTTCACCAATGCATCTTCCATCAACAACAACATCCTCACTATATTCATTCTGTGACATCACAGCTCTGAACCTCATCTCATATCAGCACTCAGTTTTCTCTATAGGCATGGTTCAGATTTCAGTACATCAATTTATGTGTTCTCAGACATCAATTTATGTGTTCTCAGACTTAAACCTAGAGGAAAGCAAGGACGCTTTCCATTTAAACTGGGAGGATTGGGTTGAATGGGGACTCATCCATCCCACTAGTTGTATTGGGTTCTTGTTAACACCTAGCTAGCTTATTTGTTCATTGTGAACCCATATGCAATCCTTTATAAGGCTATCTACCCTAATGCTAATGCAAGTTAGTTGAGTTTCATTTACTATGTATTATTTTAAATTATTGGAGTTCATTTCAGTTGCTTAATTTGAGAGGTGAGACTCAAGAGGAAAACTGGATCACCCCTCATTGTTCTGGATCAAATATGTAGTGACAAGGAAATGCCCACAAGCCTGGGAAAAACTACTAGAAATTAAAAATGACCAAGACTTTCAAACGTAGAGCACACGGAGAAAGAATACGCCTAACTTGAGGAGGCACGGAATGATGCTAGGAGCATACTAGAGGCAGTCTGATTAAGCGACAATCTACAAAAAAATATGCCCAGTAAACAGAGAACAAATGTGGCAGAGAATAATCAGATAAATAATACCTTAATGTGTAGGTATAAAGGATGATAGAGCTAACAAGATGACGAAGAATTTAGCAGAACTCTTAGAAGCATAGGCCACGATGCTCATAATCACTTTGATACCACTAGTGCTGAGGAACAATGGGTAACAAAGACAAGAACCACACACAACATATAATGAATAATCGTTGATGCATTTCTCATTCATGTATATACATATAAATACATTTAGAATGACCCTTGGATTCACATTCCAAAGCGTGCCTTGGACTCTCGATAACTGTTCACATTCACATGTGAATAGTAAATAATACAATAATAATAATTAACCCTTATCGGATTAATGTTTCCAACACCACAAATAATATTGTAATAAAGAGTTGTGCATGGCATTTGAAAGACATGAGATTGATTATCTATGCACTTAGGCAAATCACACTCTCATCTTGAGAATCTAAGGTTGTAAGAATGAGATCCATCATGAATCCTTTTTTAGTATGATAAATTATGGGCAAGTAGGAACAATGATTATGTTGAACCGAGTTTTACATAGATAAAGGACATGCATTCAAAGTGTTGAAGATGGTACATTGAGGATGATTAAAGTTTTGATTAAATAGATGTAAAGAACAAGGTATGAGCATGTGATTTGCTTCCGCTACCTAAAGGGCTCCATAGTGGTGGCATCCTTGAAAAATGTTGAATAAAGTCAAACTGATTTCAAAGCCCATCTTTAAGTAACAACATCAACTTCCTATATTAACTACCTCGATTTCTTGTAGCAACAATCTAATATCCCATTTGGAAGCTTGTTCATTTCCAACAACAAAGGTTTCAATTGTTGATCAATAGCCGAGCAACATAAAACATTTCATATTGTTCTTTAAATGTAATGAAATTGTCTCAACACATGCATTTTCCATATCACGAGGAATAGAGAATGAACACATGATACATGTAATAACAATCATCTAATTTAAAGTCATAGCTTAGCTAGATGCCAATTGAGGTATGAAACTCGCTTCTTTGTGGAAAAAGGGGCCAAGCCAATGAAGGTATACATACCCTACCCTCTCCAAATTTGAACTTGTGACCTCCAAAGAGGTAACACATGTTCTTAAATCTTATGGCCACATATGGACACAAATAAATGCCATCTATATGTCCCTATAGCAATAGGGATTTTAAGCAAGCACAACCACCCTTGGCAAGGGTGACGTGACACCCACATGGGGATCCCATAACACTAACCAAATTGTACAGATGGAACTTATGTATTATGTAAATGTTATGGCATTTACAATTCAAGAGATGGACCTATTCACACACATCTTAGCGCCCTACAAAAACCCCAGATTCGAACTTGTGACCTCCAAAGAGGTAACACGTGCTCTTAACCCTTATGTCCACATACAGACACAAATAAATGCCATCCATATGGCTTTGGAGCAATAGGGTTTTTAAGTGGGCAAGTATGATCACCATGGGAAATGGTAGTACGATAACCACACCAAGACCCCATAACACTATCGAAATTATCCGAATGGAATGTATGTATTATGTGAGCGTTATGGCATTTGTTACATGAGAGATGGAATGGTGGTACAACACCCACATGGGAGCCCCATTACACTATCAAAATTATACGAATGGAATGTATGTATTATCTAAGCATTATGGTATTTGTTACCTTAGAGATGGAATGGTAGTACAACACCCACATGGGACCCATTACACTATCAAAATTATACAAATAGAATGTATAGCATTTGACAAAGGTAAAAATCAAGCAACATTAATACCTTAATAAATGAAATTTATCTTCCATTTTTTATATATCTTAATAGTTATTAAATTTAATTACACTGCATTTTAATCTGAATTATTATATATTTAATAATTATCAAATATCTTCAGTAAATTTATGTTATTTAAGAATGAATATTAATTTATTAGAGATGGAATGGTAGTACAACACCCACATGGGACCCATTACACTATCAAAATTATACAAATAGAATGTATAGCATTTGACAAAGGTAAAAATCAAGCAACATTAATACCTTAATAAATGAAATTTATCTTCCATTTTTTATATATCTTAATAGTTATTAAATTTAATTACACTGCATTTTAATCTGAATTATTATATATTTAATAATTATCAAATATCTTCAGTAAATTTATGTTATTTAAGAATGAATATTAATTTATAAACCTAACCCATTCTAATTAAGCATTAAGATATGTGAATTTTATTAATCAGTATAATAATTTGTATTTAAAGGAACACATCTTGCAAAGCCTTCAATAGAAAAGGCTCTATATCAGATTTAGTTTTCGTGATTTGAAGAATATATTTTGGACCTAACTTTCATTTCATTGCATAGAAAGGGAACACAGGAGAGTATTGTCACTCTAATTTATTAACCATATGTTGAAGTTTTTTTTCATTTCTCTAATTTATTAACCATATTTTGAAGTTTGTTTTCATTTCCCTAACATGTTGATAGGGGCGTTTTGAGGTGCAACTAAAATGTATAGTCTCGGTTTGGTTGATGGGATGGTGTTTAAAAGGAAAAGTTTTATTTGATCTCTATATTGCCTTCTTGTGTTTAGAGGCATAGGCTATGTTTGCTCTCTAAGTTGCCTTGTAGTGAATCAGGCCTTTGGTTTATATTTTCAAGATCAAGGTCTTGGTTTACATTTTCAAGAGGGTTATAAATAAGAATATGCTTGCTATATACAACAACACCAATTGCCCCAAGTTATCATGTAAAGATCGTGGCTAAGGTAAAAGGAATTTGCATATGAGAGAAAGAAATTTCAATATTTAACTTCAATATTTAACAACACTTGATACATCACAATGAAACGTTGCAATTTAAGCTACATTGAAAAGCAATTTAACCTTACATTTTAAACTACATTGAAAAGCAAGTTGAAAAAACCAAGCAATTTGATGAGAAAACCATGCATTGTGGAACATAAACATCAATATGTTGGAATGAAAGGCCTCAATGAATTGGCCTATATAGTGAAACCTAGACATAGAATGTCAGGTTGAAAAATGATTTAATATTTATTGCAGTAGACCCAAAACACAAAAGCATGTGTTGCTCACAAGAACGAAAAAAACATGAGACGCAACATCAACATTAAGGTGGACAACATTGACATTGATCAAACGATGCACATGCCCTAAGAAGAGTGATCATAGTGGATTGGAGGATCACCAATGTGATGTTGAATTTCCACAAAAGATCAAGATCTTTAGAATGGAATGGTTGGATACACAACGTCAAAGTTGACAACTTTGACACTCAATCTAAATATGTACACACCCTCATAGGAATGACAAATGGATTAAAGGATCAAAGTGATGTTGAGTCATCGCTCGTTCAAGATGGTGTAATATAAAAACATTTGTTGAAATAAACCCAGAGTCCAAAGACACAATGTGTCACGAGAATGAGAATGAAAAAAACATGACACAAACTTTAAGGTTGACAGGTTGACAACATTGACACTGATCAAAAGATGCACACCCTAAGAGGAGCAGTCATAGTGGATTGAACCAAAGGAGCAGCGATAGTGGATTGGAGAATCTTGAGTTACTGCAAAATCAAGATGATTTGAACGGAATAGGACTATACACAATGTCAAGTTTGACAACGTACGTTACTCTAAAGATGTACACACCCTTGGAGGAATGGTCCATGGATAGGAAGATCACCAAAGTGATGTTGAGTCATCGCCATATCAAGATGGTTATGGAAGATACAAATGCTGATACAAGGCATTAGTCAATGTAGGGAATCATAAACAACAACGTGTCAATGTAAGAACCATGAACAACAACGTGGGATGGACAATGCATCATTTACAAGGAAAGCACAAATGCAAAGGTGCAAGGGTTAAGAAATCGTACAGCGCACATGAGATTGAATGCAACGGGCATAGGATGTCAACTCCACAGAATGCATTGATGGAAGACTCATAATGTATCTGTATGTGTGTTTAGCCTATAGAAAGACATTTCTATATCTGGGTTTGTGTCTTGGTCCTTGTGACCGTTTAAGGAGGTATTGGAGAATAATGTTCACCAAATTAGGTTCGTGACAAATGTATGTTTACTAGATGTTAACTAAGATGAATACCAAAAGATACGAGTGGTATGTACATATTTTTGTAGGAACATTCTTATGGAGATGATATTTTATTTCCATCAATGCAAGCCTACTTTTCTGCTTCTATTCTGATCTTGCATGTTGCACTTTTGACTCCCACAACCCTGTCAAGCTTATCATTGACTATTTCATTCGTAGAAGATCCTTTCTTTCCATTAATGCAAACCTGCATTTCTGCTTCTATTCTGATCTTGCATGTTGCACTTTTGACTCCAACCCTGTGAAGCTCATCATTGACTATTTCATTTGAAATGCCATCGACAACAAAGGCTATTTCCGATGTTGCCTAAAGTCTAACTATTATTGCAAAATCTCTTATTCGTGTTTAACTCAAGAATTCATGAGGTTTAATTGGAAAGAAGTGCAGGTTAATAACTCTCTTCCAAATGCAGCAGCAAGTCCTCAAAATTGGTATTTGCATAATCTGGAATTTGCAATTTATTGCAGTTTTTTATTACGTTATAAAAACAGGAAGCGCACATGCTATGGAACAGATGGAAATTTTACAGTCATTCAAGTTTAAATGATTTCAAGTAGTCATTTAAAAGATCAAAATTTGAAGTAATATCAGCTCTTCAAACCATACAGGAGGATTTAGCAAGCATCTCTGGTAATGCATATAATTTTGAACAAGGCAGATCGCATACAAAGGAAATGTGCAGTGTGCCCCACTTGCATCGATGAGCCCCCACTTTTTAAGGCCGATTTGATCTATTCAAGTACTTAACCGTTGAGAAGCCTACAAAGATATGATTAAATTAGTTGGAATGAACCGCTTGAACCATCATAAACAAGAGTTTTGGTTTGACTATACTATGAATCCTCCAGTATTTGCAAAGAACAGTTAACCAGGACATCTTCGACAAGATCCCACAGTTCATGTATATAAATTGTATACCTCATCAAACATTCATGCAACTAAATTTGGAAGAACCACAATTTTAGTCAAAAATTTGGGCTCTTAACATTCATTCATTCTCAACAGGGTACTGACTTGAATCAAGAGATCCGTATACAATAGGTTAATAAAGTTTCCTACATATCTTTACTGTGCATTCTGCAGTAGAGTTTTATAAGGACAACAACGATGGGAGACTTAACAAATTATTTCAAATTACAAAACTAATAGAACAGACAACTGGGTCTTGGTTTAATGGTATGCAAGGATGATGATATTCCCCCCACCAAGATTCAAATCCCCAAAAGACATGTTTCACCTCTCTTGGCCTGTCTTGTCCACGTAAGCATGTTATCTTTCCTTGCAGTTGCTTAGCCCAAGGTGCTAAAATTGAGAGGCAAAAAAAAGGAACACGATCTTTAAACTCCATCCAAATGTATTCAATTGGATAATCACTAATTCGAAATAGGAACCACAAAATCAGTAGAACAATCAAATCGAATGGGAAGAAAACATAAGAGAGCAACTAACTGCAGACCACAGTTGCGAAGAAATTGAATCTAGTTAAGATTTCTTTGATCTAAAAAGGCTTCGAATTATAAAGTTTTCCTCATATAATTATCCCTAGGGAGTATCAGCTAACCTGGACCTTACCGTATTATGAAGATAAGGTCAAGGGTGCTGGAGGAAAAATGGTTATCAAGATTTGGATAATCAATGGCAATAAAAGACCTCTCGCACTGTTAACAGATTGTAATATGCAACCATGTATTAAATTGTGGAGATGAGCTTATATCTAATACAACAAATGGCCAGTGGCCACAGACCAACTGCTATCATTAGAGAAAGAAAATAAGATACCTCAACCATGTTGTCCACCTGCCCTTTACAATAGGGAAGGCACAGCAAGGAAAACAGACTTTGTGTTAACTTTGAGGCCCAAAAAGGCAATAAGAATAATGAATTTAGCCTGAAAACAAACAAGCCTACAAAATTTGACCAGCAAAGCATTATGCCTCTTTCTCTTCTGGGACATCAGAAGAATCTGATGCATTAGCATCCTCTGTTGTTTCCTTGCTTTCTTCAGCTGGACTAGAAGATTGTTCTGCAGCATTTGCATGATCTTCTGCAGCCTTTGCAGGACCTGGTCCTGCTGACACTTTAACCATAGAAGGGCGCAAAAGCTTGTCGCCAAGAATAAATCCTCTCCTGAATTCTTCAATAATTATGCCTTCTTCAAATGATGTAGATTCCTCACGCATGATTGCTTCATGTAGCTTTTACACCAAACAAGATAAAGCTTCGTCAGCATAGACAACTATAATACAGCTTAAAAGGAATTCTTCTAAAAAGCAACTCTTACATCATTGAACACTTCTTAATCAAAGCTATCTATGTTGTTGCTCCTCACCACAAAGTTTAGAACACCACCACCACAAAATAACCATAACAATGTAGAATCAAGGCCCGTCGTTCATTGAAATCTCAACCAAATCAAAAGGCAGTGGCTGGATCCATCCAGATTCATCTTTACTTTTTTAATTGTACAAACGTTTTCTTTTTATAGGAAACAATCTGGTGTCTTCGATATGATGTCTCTATGTAGGTATCAAATAATTTGCATGCACCATCCTTCACTATGAACTCATTTTGACAATCTCAGTTTGAGATTGATAGACTGAGACATACCAGCATAGATCCATCTTAAACCTGGATCTATCAAGCACCAAGAGGGATCCAATTTTCTTGTATAATTTTTTAAAACTTAAATTTTTTACACGTTCAGAAAAAATTTACACCTCATGAAATTTGATCCCTCTCTGTGCTTGATAGATCCGTGTTTAAGATTAATCTATGTTTTTTATTTTTTATTTTATGAGCCAACACGGATTTTTTTAATAACTTCTTATTTGGTTGTAAATTTTTATTTTACGGATCTACTTTTTATTTGGTTTTATTTTTTTATTTTATGAGCCGACGTGAATTTTTCAACTATTTTTTATTTTTGGTCACATAACATTAGTAATGTGACAACATCTCCCCCATACTGGGCTGTGGAGCACCTCGCTACTCTCGGTGCAATCAGGTTCCCAACATGTAGTCCCATGCACCATTCTTCAATATGAACTCATTTTGACCATCTCAGTTTAAGATTGATAGACATATCAGGTTCTCAAAATGTAGTCTATGCGGCAAATAGCAACATATTTCCCAATTGCTTCCACCAAGAAAGTGATGACAGATGTTTTTCATCATACATTTTCAAGATCTGGCTAAAAATCTGCCTAGGTGATATATTTATTAAAAGTCGAAATCTGCACAAACCAAAAACTACAAAATACCCCCATTGATGACAAATTACAAATGCACAAGACTAGATGCAAAGCAATGGACAAACACTTCTTCATTATTCTCTTTAAAAGTTTAATTTCAGGGAGGTGACACTCTACAGCAAACTCAGAAAAGTCATTGGATTGGAGGCAAAGAATTCTCTATGATTTCTTACATACGAGGAAAAAATGGAAACAATAAAATTAACAATGTAATCCCCCGAAACTCGTTGCCCAATGAAGAAACTGCTAAAATATGGAATAGAATGTACTGTTTCACTGATAATTAATCCATTTATTAGTGCACAACAGACCTTCAAAAGGACACAGATGCAACTATTATGCACCAAAAGCTAATATCTGTGCATTATGAAATAGTGTTCCTAAACCTCAACTGCTGCATCCAGTACATGTTGGAATGCCTGGATGAAACATATCTCCAAGTGCAATTTTTCAGTGTCAAATTTCAATTTCAATTCTTTGAAAGATGTCTTTAACTGCCCCTGTGACATACTGATACACTGAACATGGCAACAACATAAATATCCATATATATTCCTTTAAAATGTCCTGAAATTTTGAGGAAATCCGAAACATAATATGACAAAGAAAGAGAAAATAATAAACATCCTTATGCCTTTGGTGGAACTCTCTGGAACATATCAAATGGAGCAAAGATATTTTCCCACTTAGCTAAACATAAGGTGGGGAGACCCAGCTATGGGAAGTGTTGAATCCTCTTGCTTTGTCAATGTAAAGAATAAATGACCATACATACCATCAGTTACATCTTGGAAATTGCATGCTTTTTACTACAATGAATCCAAAACAACTTAGACCAGATTGATATGGAAAATGATGTTCCATCTTGGAACTTTGTAGTGGCCCAGACAAAATCTCAAGTGATCTGTAAACCGCTGTGGATATTCTACTGGAAAAGTTCATCACAACAGATCTTACAATATTCTGAAATCTCTTATTATGTAGAGAATTACTTAGGTTACAGATCTATTATTACTAGCTTAACACACAAATAACTGAAATAAACTGAAATTGAAATGAAAAAAAGCTAAGCAAATAACACACCATGCACACAATGAACACAAGATGTAACCTGGGAAAACCAATACGGGAAAAACCCAGCTAGAAGGTGAGGCCTATGCTCTTGCTCTTTTCTTCTCAGGTATGAAAGGCAAATACAAAGAAAGTGCACTCACTATGGAGTTGCCATGGGTATTGTGGCCTAAACTGCTGCCATGGGATCTACTAATTCCTCTGCTATGCTTCAATAACCCACTCCTAAATGCCCCTGCTCGAATATGGAACAATAAACAATACAATGGGAATGGAATGGAACCCATTGGTTCGATACCTGATTCATAACTATTGGTCCAGTTCTTGATCAGTGGGGGCCAAAGCTCCGGAAATCAAGGATGCAAGAATAGGAAAGAATGAGGCTAGATATTAATGAAAATATTCAGCCAAAAATTAACATGGTCTGATAATCGTCTAGGGTTAGGGTTAGGCTTTTTGCATGCCTCGACTCCAAATTAGGGTTACGGTTTTGGACCCTCTAGAATCTTCTTGAAAGTCCACACCTGACTATCCCAACATGTGTAAGTAATGGAAGCTGACGTGGCATCCACTCAATATCATGGTGGTCAACATGATAGGTAACTTGCAGGAGGCATAACTTCCTCATATGAACTCCGATTGAGATGATCTCTAAACCGTTGGAAAGCTCTCGATGTGTAGAACAGCTTGAGAGGCTGTGGACGTTGTTTGCAAAGTTTTGAACACAAAAACAGCCGTTTAAGGCCTCAAACAGGCCCCAGAAGTTTATGGACCCCAAATCAGCAAAGTGGGACCTGCACCTGTAATTAGCCCCACAAGCCAATAGTTCCAGTTTTTCCACACAGAAGATACCAAGATAGACGACAAAAAATATATATTGATCCATTTTGGATCATCAAGCCCATTATTTCCATATAGAGATATAAATCGCAAAACAGGTCTTCCATTATTGAATTTGCTCTAAGTAGTCGTTCAGAATCAAAGCTGAAACTTTTACCAATTTATACAACAAATAACAAGAATAGTATGCTAGAAATATTTGTAGCGTGTGGGCAGAGAAAATGTGAGGAATCAATGGTTTAATTTCCATTCATGTCATTAACATTTGGGACATACATATTCATACCAAAGGGGGGAAACACATTCCATTTATACTGTATGGAACAGCTCATGACTTATTACACCATAATCACTTTATTATAACTCGTCCTAACATGAAACTTCATTATATGATTAACTTTATAACTGAACACTAAAGACCCCTACAGTTTAATACCCCCCTTTAATGCTTTATTTTTCAGCATCTCAAAATAGATTTCTAGACTACTCAATTTTTTCTTTGCCAAGAGCCTCAGCAAAAATTTTGGGTACTTTATCTTGTGACCTACAGAAAATCAGATCCATCTCCTTATGACAGACTTGCTATTTGATGTAACAATGATGAACTTCTGTGTCTTATTTTTGAATGAAAAACTGAACTCCTTGTCATTTTTATTGTCCAATTGTAGAACTGTTAGCTGCAACTGTTGTAGTAGCTTCAAATCATTCAATGTTCTGCATAACCTAACTGTTTCACAGGTTGCTCCGACCGCTGCTTTATATTCCACTTTTGTTGATGAAAATGCAACAGAGAATTTGACTGCTGCTTATATTCCACTTTTGTTGATGAAAATGAAACAGAGAATTTCCTTACTTACCCAAGAAATTACACAACTTCCTAAATCAAAAACATAACCTGATGCTGATTTTCTGCCATCAACTTCTACCCAAACTGCATTTGGAAAACTGCTCAACCAGAAATTTTCTTTCATTTCAATGCAATTTCAAGATACAAAGTACATTTAATATATCTAAAGTTAAACCCTCTCTTTTCTGGATCCCGATGCACCATCTTAAGGCAATTCAAAAAACATGACAACACACCAACTACAAAAGTTATATCGTGTTTGGTTGTTGTAAGATGTTGGAATTGTTGGAATTGCCACTCCTAGATATAAATAGGCCGCTCCTAGATTTTATATGTATATGTATATGTATATGTATATATATATATATGCCATTTCCCTGCCGTATCGTATCCAATTTTTTTGAAAATTTGCCATATCCGTGTGCCCCCCCTCCACCCTCCCCCATTATCCGTTTCTGTGTATCCGTTTCAGTGCAACTTAGGGTTCATGTACATCAAAATTCATTTTCAAAAAGTTGCAGGTATACTTCCCGCATTTCATCCTCCATCTCCCACTTTGCTTCTTCAGGGCTATATTGGGTCCACTGGACCTTTACCTGCTCGATGGTCATCAATGTTTTATAACTCGGCCTGCTTGGACTCAGACTCGGACGAGTCAAGCGAGTCAACCTCGAGCCGATCCGACTCAGCCCATAACTCGGATCGGGTGGCCGGTTCGGTAACGAACCAGCCAACTCGGCCGAGTAATGGGTCGACTCGCCAAGTTATACCCAAAAAAACGAAATATTTTTTTAATTAATTCCTAGTCTAACTAAATTCTAACCTAACCCTAACTTAACACCTAGTCTTTTAAAACAACCCCCCCCCCTGGTCCTTTTCTGTCACATTCGCCGCCTTGGATTATAGCAAAAAGCCACACTGTGCAGCTTAATCGAACTCCGGAGTGATACTGTGATAGCAGACACCTAGGCCCTGTGCGGAGTCTGCAATGAACTTTGAACTTTGAAGTTTGAACTGTGAGTGTGAGCCAGCAGTCACCCAAAGTGGAGTCGTGGACTCGTGGAGTTAGACTGTGGAGTCGCTCGATGACCAGTCGTGGAGTGTGGAATTTCTCCATCGTTCTCTTCTATTTTCTTGGATTATTTTGACTGTTGGAAATTGTTGGTACACATCTGCTGGTTTTAAGCTTGAAGAAGAGTGTTTTTCTCCAAAGAGGATGTTATTGTTGAGGTAAAACTATTAACCCGCCACCCGCTGACTCAGCATTGGCAAGGCTTTGATTCCTAAAACAGAAAGGGAGGATCTTGTTGAACAGGTAAGACTCAAGAGTTAGAATCTTAGAGTGTTGGGTGACGAGTCTGTTTGCAGTGTTGACTCGTTGAGTGACTCAGTCCGTTCATGTTGTAGTGGTGAGTCTATTGACTGTTGAAGTGTTGGGTCCAGACTCCAGACAGCAGTTTTCACACCAGTTTTCAAACTCCAAACCAGAGGTATGTTAGGCAGCAGGCTTTAGCCACTGTATTTTTTTTCTCATAAAGTTTACAGATATTATAAATTATAATTTACTGTAAGGAATGGACCATGGATTTAACTGTTAAACTTTTATATCAACTGCAATTCTATTTCCTCTGTTTTTTTGTCATAAATTTTACAGAGATTAAAAATTTGGTATGTGCCATGGCTTGTTTTTAAACTTTTATATAATCTGTAATTTATTTTTTTTCGTTTTTCTTTGCATGTTGAACTCCAACCAGCTGTCCATTTACATTTTAAAATGGCCCAAAATCAAAAGATCCAGCATGGATCCATGCTGATGTGGTTAGTGGGAAATTGTATTGCAAATATTGCAAGAAATGGATTAAAGGAGGGGGCATTCATAGGCTTAAACAGCACTTGGCTGTTGTTAAAGGAAATGTTGCCCCATGTGAAGCAGATGCAGAGGTGATTGGAGGGATAAGGTTGGAGTTGCAACAGCAGTTTGAGCAATATGAATTGGAGAAAGCTAACCAAAAAGAGAGGCAAAAATAGGGAAGAAGAGGCAGCTTACAGAAATGATGAGATCCGTGCCTCATGTTGAATTTGAAGGTTCCTCATCTATACCTTCTACCAATCTTAGGGATCCCTTTCAGTCTGTTCCTCCCTCTCAAACAAATCAGTCCAAAAAGAAGAGTAACATCCAAAGTTATTTCACAAATCAGTACAAATGTTTTCAAGTGATGAATGGAATTCAAGTAAATGGGCCCACAGAACAGATGCAAAAGACACCAAGAAGAATATTTTGGAATGCTCATTTTGGAAAAAAGCAGTAATGGTTTTGAAAATTACTAAGCCACTTGTTAAGGTGTTGCGGTTGGTGGATGGGGAAAGATTGGATTTTGTTTCTTAGGTCTGATTCACACATACTGATAGCTGAAACATGCATTGCATGTATTCTCTGGCTAAGTGCATCAACCACTTTATTCTCCTTGCTTTTGATATGTTTGATCTCAAAATCAAACTCACACAGAAATTCCAATCATCTTGCTTGCCTGGCATTTAGATCATGTTTCTCAAATACTTAATCCACTGTGAACTGTCCTTAGCTCAAATTTCCTGCCCATGAGGTAATGCCGCCACATCTTCAGCACATGCACAATAGCAGCAAGCTCCAGATCATGCGTGGCATACTTCTTCTCATGCTCCTTGAGCTTTTTGGACTCATAACATATCACATACCCTCGCTGCATCAAGACTCCACTGATTCCTTCTTGACAAGCATCTATACACACGACCTAGTCTCCATTGGGGTCTGGACAACAATTTCTTCAGCCGCTGAAAACTTTCCTCACAATATGGCGTCCACTGGAATTTAATTCCCTTATTTTGCAATGAGGTAACTCTATGCGCCACCTTTGAAAAACCCTCAATGAATCTCCTATAATACCCAACCAATCCCATAAAGGATCTATCTTCAAATACATTCCTAGGCGTTTGCCAACACATGATAACTTTGATCTTTTCAAGATCACTGCCATCCCTTCTCTTTAGAAATAATATGACCTAAATAATGGATCTACTTTTAATAAAATGAACATTTACTCAGCTTGGCATAAATGATGTTCCCTCAACACTTGCAGCATTAATTTCAAGTGTTTTGAATGCTCTTCTTCTAACTTGGAATAAATAAGGATGTCATCAAATAATACGATGACAAACTTATCCAGATACTTCTTGAAAATTCCATTCACGAGGCACATGAATGTGGCTGGTGTATTGGTCAACCCAAATGTACCACCACGAACTCATAATGACCATATCGAATCTGGAACGTTGTTTTGTTGATGCCGCCTTCTTTGATTCTTACATGATGATAACCAAATCTCATGTCTATCTTTGAGAAGACCCTTACCCCTCTCAACTAGTCAAACAAGTCGTCAATCTTGGGCAATGGATATTTATTCTTGACTGTGACTTTGTTTAACTGCCTAAAATCAATGCATAATCTCAATGTTCCATCTTTCTTCTTTACAAACAGTACTAGTGCTCCTCAAGGAGACACTCGGTCGTATGTATCCTTTCTTCAACAACTCCTCTAGTTGCATCGGCAATTCCTTCAACTCAGATGTACTCATCCTGTACGGTATTTTGGAAATTGAGGCATCTCCAAGTACCAAATCAATAGAGAAATCAATCTCTTTTAGGTGGAAAACCTAGTATTTCTTCAAACACATCAGAAAATTCCTGTAGTACAAGAAAATCTTCCAAGTTGGGGCTTTTGTTCTTTTTTAGCTCTTCCACATGAGCTACATACAACTGAGATACTTTCTAGAAACACTACTTCAACTGCAATGTTGAGATTTTCTTGATGGAAATTGGTCTTGGGACACCCTTCACTATATTCGGTTTCCCTTCTTCATCAAGACAAGTAAATGTCTTGTTATGGCAATCTAATACGACATGATGTGCATCCAGCCAGTCCATCCCGATCAGTACATCATAAGAACCAAGAGAAATTATGTTCAAATCTGCAAAAGTACTATGCCCATTCATGTCCAATGGACAATCCTTTACCAACTCATTGATCTTCCTCATTTGCCCTAGTTAGGCTCTCCTATCGAACCCTAGAGGTTGCTAGGTGATGCCCTAGCTTGAAAGTGTTGAAAGACATTTCAAGAGAGGGACGTTGATCATTGATCTCTCATTTCCCTAGGGATTGAGACAAGAATCATATTCCCTTGTTTGTCAATAAAATTACTCTTCTTTTCATCTATTACTTGTCTTTATTTTTGCTGCAATTTTATGCATTAAAAACCCTAAAAATCTGAAATTTTTAAAAACCTAAAAGTCTAAAAAATTCCAAAAATACTTCGAATTTGGAAATTCTGGTCCACCCACTAATTTCTCCTTGGTGGATTTATCCACAAGTTTGCAAGGGAGTATTGTTTGAAGCAAGTGCATTGGGGAACATGAGAACCCTAGATCTCACTAACCTTGGGTTGTGTTTGGATTTTGGCTAGACCTAAGGCTTCGCTCTAGTTTCCCCTTCCTCTTTTCCTCAGGGCGCATCTTTTGAGAGGTTGCCTTGGGATAGGTGAAGATGCCTTGGTATATGTGAAATTGCATTGGAATCTATGCAACCTTTTAATTGGAAAAGTGGTAGATGATATCAATGAATGGTTATTTAATTAACTCCTCAATTAGATCTAGTTGTCTTCTTTATACATTGTTTGACTCCATATAAGGCACTGATCTGGTTACAAGGTTGTAGAAGGGTATTTGCATGTTTTGGTGTTTGTGGGTATCTTTAAGGGCTCTCCCCTGGGTTTAGAAATTACCCAAAGAAGTTGAGAGGCTAGGCTAAGGTGACATTTGGGCCTAGACCTCTCCCACATTCTTACCAATCACTAGCATTCGGTCTACATTGTGTTGCTTATTTAACACTGCTAGTTTGAAGGGTAACGGGCTTAATCACTTGTATAAAGGAATGATGTATGTAGGCTAAAGAATGGTCACAAGATCACATGATCACACAAGATAAAATTACAAATTAGATTTGAGAAGTATATTTATAAACTCAAGTTATGGGCCCACATAAGTAGGGCACACTCCAAAAGAGGGTTATTGAGCCTACATATCAAAGTTGACTAGATCGACCTTAACCATAACCTAGTATTACTATTAACTATGGCCTTAGCCATGATTAATGCCTAATCAAATGTATTAATGACACAATATGAGATGGTCGTGACCACATGTGAAGATTACACCAGTCTCAACACCACCCCTTAAGCTAAACAGGAGGCCACAAGGAGAAATGGTGAATACAAATGCAAGTGGGCTTATAGATAGATACCAAACTCAATACAAGGTCTGTTGAGGCAAAAATAAAAATGAGAGTGGGTTTATGGATATCCAACACAAATAAGTTGGTTGTAGCCAAGATACAACAGTGAGGAGGTTTATCAATACCCATCTCAAAATAGGGTTGGCCCTATTCACAACAACAACCCTCAACCTAAACAGGAGGCTTTGGAGAATATAATAGAATAGGTTTTTTTTTATTAACATCCACAATACCAAATGATCTATAGGACAGGATTTTTCATCTCGATGTTGTTGATCCGCATACAGTGAATCAATATGGAAAACAAATCTATGCTAGGAGAAACACAAAAGTGATATGCTGCTTGGTGTATTCAGCAAGATTACAGTGGGTGTAAGAAGGTGCCTGCACTCAACCCTTATTCAGCAAGATTACAGTGGGTGTAAGAAGGTGCCTGCACTCAACCCTTCTTTGGGTCAAGGGTGGTCTTGGTTGCCCCAATCAAATCTGTTTTTAAACATCTATATAGTGTGGTTTATTATTCTTTTGGCCCTTCCTGCCACCTCTACCGTTCTGTGGTCGTGGAATACCTCTTTTCAGCTGATACTCTCAAGCACCAACCCCTTTCTGATGTGGTTATACGTTGTCCATTGAAGAAGAAAATGTTGTTCAGATTCCACCTCTTCTATCTGCAC
Source organism: Larix kaempferi (assembly GCA_027924585.1). NCBI lineage: Eukaryota > Viridiplantae > Streptophyta > Pinopsida > Pinales > Pinaceae > Larix > Larix kaempferi. The sequence goes on along the minus strand of BSBM01001409.1, from coordinate 877,623 downwards.
ATTAAGCAAGTCCTTTGGCTCTATTCTTCTTTGGGCTCTTTCCCAAGTTGGACCCAAGTGTGCTTCTAGCTCCATGAGATGTTCAATGTGAGGTAGCTCTGGATTTTTATTTCTTCTCCAAGGTTGAACTGCTCAATGTAGTATTGTTGTTTCCTATGTCTTCCTCCATCCGCCCTTCTTATATCTATCCTATAAGTGAGCCTTCATTGCTTTCTTCTCTTGGGGGCACTCCTCTTCCTTTATTTCCTAGATTTATAACCATTTCTTGCATTGCATCTCCCAAGTATGTTTTCTTCTTTCAGTGGTGTTTTATTGATTTGGTTGGGGATTCAGTTGCTGTCCATCTCTGCCACTTTTTGTCTATACAATAATAAGCTTCTAATTGCTTGCAATTCAATTGAAAACATACCTGTTTCAGCCAACAAGATTTCATATGGGGTAGTTGTTTTTAGTCTCGAAAAGGAGGTTAAAATACATTTCTGTACCTTATCCATTTGATTTCATTTTCTCCTAGATGTGTCTGGGCCCCATAGCTCAAAAGAGTCAAAACCATATAGTAGGATTAGTATGATGAGTGTTGGGAATAGTCGGCTGATTATCTTCCAATCCCAGATCTTTGTTGTTCTGCATTTGTTCCATAACAGGAATGTCGCTTTCCACCCTCCCTATAACCTCTTACCTGTGCTGTAGGGCCCTAGTTCATATATAAAATAATAAAATGATAACGTTAAAGAGGGAAAACTAAATTCTGGTTAAAGAGGGAAAATAATAAAACGATAACTAAATTTAGAAAACTAAATTCTGGTTAAAGAGGGAAAATAATAAAACGATAACGTTAATTTCAAAAATATTTTCAAGGATAACACAAGTAAGTTTTTTTACTAATCTGTAACCCAAATTATGAATATAATTTCAAATACTCAATAGGAATAGGAAGAGGACGTACCTATTAGAACTAGCACTTACAGATATACTGTATCAGCACATAGGTCCCTCCGGCTGGCAACAACTGGGAAACCATGTGTGGGGGACCGCTCTCCTCCCAACCAACCCCTCAGTCCAAGACTGAGAGCCCCCAAGCCCTCGCTTAGCAATACCATGCCAACCCGCATTATAATTACCATCCTACCCTCATCCTCCAAACCTCCATATCCACCTCACCTATAGAACCCTCTCAAAAAGAATACAACATGGCTAACCAACTCGAACCAAAACCTCTCTAAACAAAAAGCATGAAAAAGCCCATAACTCAGCCCCAATTCCCCTATTTATGCAGAAAAATTCCAATTTGAATTAATTAGAGTGAATTATGCATGAGGACCACATGGTCTTCATGCACTCTACTTTATTTAATCAAGTATAATTATCTTAACCTAGATTAGTTGTTAATTTGCTTTATTAGTATCAACTTAACTTTATTAATATTTCTCTTTTTTTACCTTTTTAATTAACTCCCACTTTATTAGTAGTTAATGAGAGATTTAAGAATTATAATTCCCTAATTAGTTTTAGGGGTGTTACATGTGCACTGCTCGTGACTCGACTTTTCATTAAATTCAAGTCCCATGTATTTGTAGCTCTGTATGGTCTTTAATGGTTCATGGTTGAATTTGATCTTAAGTTGGGCTGTTTTTTTCAATGAAAATCTGACTACTATGGTTTTGTCCACATTAACTTCCATGTCTACTTCTTTGTAGATATTTTCAAATGCCTCCAAATGTGCTTAAAGGCTATGTGGTGTTTTTGCCACTAAGATGGCATGATGTGCATGTAATAATATTTAAACAATTATACATGATATGTGCACTCCTCCACCTTCATCAATCTAACTTTCCACTTTATCTATATATAGGCCAAATAGGTCCGGTAGAGAAGGCAAACTTGTTTTACCCCAATATCGTTGTTAAAGCTATCTAACATATGTCCTTCAGTTTTTATTTTGGCTTTGACATGCTCATATACTATGTGCACCGATGCTCTCCATTCAACCAGGGCTCCTAGTCCTAAAAGTCTTTCCCACAGTTTCTCCCTTAGGACCATGTCAAATGCCTCCCAGAAGTCCACAAATCCTCATCTTCATTGTCTCATGTTCTCAATCATGTGCTTTAGAGTAAGACAATGATCTATAGTGGAGTGCTTTGATCTAAACCTTACTTGGCCTCTACCTTGTTTCTTGCTTCCTCTACCTATTTGTTGTTTTTCCTTTCCATTATCACTCCTATTAGTTTTGAAAAAATTGAGCTGATCATAATTGTTCTATAATTGCCTGCCATGTTCTTGTCCCCACTTTTGAATATGGGTAGAATGACACAATTATCCATCTTCGGGGAAACCTTCATCATTTGCCTTGCCACTCACCAAGCGTTTAAATCCCTTTTCTACATCTTCTACTATGAATATTTTTGTTTCAACTTCAATATTTAGGGGCTCCCTTCTTGCTGCTACATTTTCATATAACACCTTGGCGTGTGACCATCACTGTGAATCTGAAATGTCATTACATCATAACTTCCCACAACCCCCCCTAAATGCTATATCTCCAACAACAACACAATTCCAAAACTTAATGAAGGTGGCCTCATGTAGAGGTATAGAAAAATGATCCATGGAAGGTACAAAGGGTGGCAAATTTTACATCTAATCACAACGTTGCCGAGATTAGTACCTCCAAAAAGGATCACCATCATAGCGTGCAAGGAAGATATCCATTGAGATATGTTAAAAATCATCTGTAAAAAAAAATAGAGGGACACATCTTGTGGCCTCTTAATAGATATTGCATCAAAGAAGGTTTGAAGGTACTTAGCTCCCCTACTAAAACAAGTGGTCATAGACCCAAAAATGTCACTATGAACCAACTCCAATCACTAAGAGGTGAATCTCACATCACAATAAAATGAAGCATCCACTAGAAAACCACCAACTCTTAAAACATAAATAATGTGTCCAAATGTGGTGTGGTCAATAACCAGCATAGATCCATCTTAAACCCAGATCTATCAAGAACCGAGAGGGATCCAATTTCTTGAGGTGTAAATTTTTTTTATCTTAATTTTTTAACACATCCAAAAAAATTTACACCTCGTGAATTTTGATACCTCTCGGTGCTTAATAGATCTCAGGTTAAGATGAATCTATGTTGGTTTTAAAAAAAAATTATAGGAGCCGGCATTGGATTTTTTTAATTACTTTTCATTGGTTTTAATTTTTTATTTTATGAGTCGACATGAATTTTTTTAATTACATTTTATTTTTGGTGATGTCACGTTACGTGACATCATCTCCCCCATACTGGACTATAGAGCACACACATCTTGGAACAGGTAAGGCCCAATAGGTAAAATGCACCAGCATATGTGCATCATAAGGAGAATCCATCAAGTATAGGGATGATGTAGAAGAAGTCTTTGTAGAAGGTACATCAATAAGAGGAGATACAAACTGTAATAGAGAAAGATCAACTATAAAAGGTTGTGATCATCCAGAGAAGAATCCCTAGAAAGAGGCAGTGGAAACTATCCTAGTGGACTGTGAATAGAAACACCTTCAAATACAGCATATGAACTAGAAGGATCATATAGACAATATACAAGAATATGGGCCCATGTACTTGATCCCAAAAACCTAAAATGCAACATTGATGATGCCATACCCTAATCAAAGGTTTGCAACAATAGATCAAATCCATATGCAAAGTGCACAGCTACATGTACACCATAAACTATGTATGTCAATAGTTTCATCTAGAAGATCCTTGTCACAAACTATTACTCTTGCAAGTTCTTCAACCCCTCGAAGACACAACTCTTTGTATGACAACCATTGCATATAGAGTTCTTCTATTAACCCCATATGCAAATTGCATGGCTAGACGTGCACTATAAACTATGTCAATAGTATCATTTAGAAGATCCTTGTCACAAACTTTTATTCTTGCAAACTCTTCAACCCCTTGAAGACACAACTCTTTGTATGACAACCATTGCATACAGAGTTCTTCTGTATCATTTGTGAAAATACAAGTAAAGTTGTTAAACAAGGGAAAGAGCCACTCTAAGGATCATTTGGTTCAACAAAGTCTTAGGTTTTTCATTTGTGGTAGCTCAATCAGTTTTCTTCATTGTGCCAATAGGCACTTAGTCAACAAGTACTATAACAGATCCATAGAATAGCTTGAGGACACAGTCATGACAATCCATTCAATAATTTGGATGTTGGACAATGCAACAAGTGTGGAGGATTGGCATAGTTATGTAGGGGGCCTTCGAGGCACCTCCATGTGTCAGTGTTAGTTTACCTTCTCGTTTTCCTACTGCAGTGCTAACTCCATACAATCTAGTTTTAGCTTTTCCAATTTTAGTAGTTTTTTTTATTTAGCTACAATTAGACTTAGAACAGAAGCATTAGTTCTATTTTTAGAATAAATTATATTTCCTACTTAGAATTTGGGCGATGTGCATGAGAACTAGGTTAGCTATGACGCAATTCTCTAGCAGCGTAGTTATCTCCATAGGAGCTCACTAACTTGGGTATTCTCACATGCAAGCTAGGTGCAGTAATCTAGGTTAGAATTACAGTATTAGTGTTAGGGTTTCTTACCTCACCCAGCGCAGATTAATTTAGGGTTTGTGATTGAAAACCCTAGCTATTTTTCCCTAATCTATAAAGGAAGCAAAGAGTTCCCACAAGTGTGGTTACATGTTTTTGAGTTTTGGAGCTATCGCATTCTACCAATTGTTTTCAGATTTAATAAATACAAAGAAGTCAATTTTGTTGAGAAATGTAGCTCATACAAGAACTTCTTGCACGGGTTTCAATGTGAACACGTAAGAAGTGATTCGAGACATTTCAAAAGTAACCACTTAAGAAAAGTGGGTAATAATTCTATTTTGTAATTCACTTTAGGAAAAAAGTGAAAAGTCTTATGTTTTGCAGTTGAGTCTAATAAAGTGTAATTAATACATAAATGACTTGGACTAGGATTTAATCTTAATCATACATCTCAAGATGAGATCAGGGTTTTGGCAGATTAGGTTTTAAAACAAAGTAGAAAGACAAACGAGATAGAGAGATCCTAACAAAGTTAATAATCAGACAGAGGAAGTGCTACCAGAGGAAAGAGCAGGGTGCATCAAACAAGAAGAAGAAGAGGTCGTACAACAAGGCCATACAAGGCCGCACAGCAGTCGTACAACAAGGCCACACAGTCGTTGTACAACAGCTTTCAAGCTGTACAGCTGATTTCTTTTTCTTGCGCAGACCATACACCTCAATTCAGGGGTGGTTTTTTCAACCATTCAATTGCGGGTTTAAAGCACTCTATAGAGGTTGCCTTGTAAGCTTTGATTAATGAAATGATAAGCTGATTTTGGAGAAGAAAACATATAAGTATGTGTGTATTTGATTTATGCTTCCACTATTTACTTTTCCCGCTGTTCTGTGATTCATGCTATGTTCAAAAATTAAATTTCTACAGTTAAGTATATTCTGCAATTGATTTGTTTGATCAAGATCATAAAGAAATCAGTCACCTAGGGTTAGGAAATTTTATCATAGCCTCTCTGATTGAGATTCTCAAGAGTTTACGGCAATAGATCAGCTGCAAAAAATCAATATTAGAAGTAACTACCGAAAACAAGACCATCAATAAAAGGGTTTCCGAGGTTGTGATTACTTACTTTTCAAATTTGGGAGTGGCATTAGCTAGCCTCGGATTTGAGGACAGATTAGAGGATGCCTCAAATTTCTTGCCATGGAGAGTTAAGGTAACTTTCTTATTGCAAGAGAATGATCTTTGGGATATCGTCAAAGATGTTGTGACTCCGCCTGTAAATCCCCAACAACTGGCAGCTTACATGAAGGAATAGAAGGCCAAGTGGATGATCTTGGATGCTATAAGGGATCATTTGATTCCTCACATATTCAAGAAGAAAATGGCAAAGCACATATAGATTCTCCGGTTAGCCTCGACCAAAGCGAGAACATAAACAAAAAGATGATATTGCAAAACAAACTCAAAGGCATAGAGATGACCAAATCAAACACAATTACCAATTACCTGATGAAGGTCACACAGATTCGTGATCAACTTGCAGCAATTGGAGAGAAGATTAAAGACACAAAGTTTGTAAACATAGCACTAAATCGATTCTTAGCTTCATGGGAAACATATGTCGAGGGCATATGTGCTCATGAGCATCTTCCCTCCTTTGAAAGACCATTGGATGATTGTATCCAGGAGCAGACTAAGATGAAGCAAAGGCCAGTAAGAAGGGCGGTGACGATAACCAGGCCTTATTTGGACAAAGCAAGAAGGGTAGAGGTAAAGGACCTGACAAGGGTAAGGAAAATAATGAGGAATCAACCTCACAACCGAGTAAGAGGGATTTGAGTGAAGTCAAGAGCTTCATTTGTCATAAGCATAGGCAATATGCATCACAATGTCCATACAAGAAGAAGGGCGAAGGGAAGCAACAACAAAAGAAGGTAGCAGCATCTACAAAAACTCAAATGAACGAGTTTGCCACCAAGTTTGAGAAAAAATTCTCGATGGTATCTTTCCTTTCTACCAGCACAATTCTAAAATATGCTTGGAATGTGGACAATGGGGCATCTCAGTATATGACATCAACCAAGCATTGTTTTACTAGTCTAAAAGAGCATAACTTAGGAGTTCAAGTAGAGCTTGGTAATGATGCCAAGTACCCAAAACAAGTGTCGATACCATTTCCTTCCAACTCCGACCAAGTAACTCTTTAGACTTTGATAATGTTTTGTTTGTTCTAAGTCTCGAGAAGAACTTCTTTCAATATCGATGATGGAAGATAAGGGTCATGCAGTAGAGTTCAAGAACCAACATGCCCTTACTAGATCGAAGGAATCTAGCCTAGAAGCAATACAAGTGATAAGGGTTAGGGAACCAATCTATACAAGCTGCAAGGTGAACTTGTTTGATCCCTAGTTCATAACAGTGATAGCTTGTACAAGTTGTGGCACAAGAGGATGATCGAGATAGTAAGATATTCTAGAGTTCAGCATTGAGCAACAGGAAGTATGAAGAGGGTGCACACTTGGCAAACATGACAAGGCTGCTTTCCCAAGCAGCAAGCGTAGGTCAATTTGGATGTTTGTGGACCAATATCAATAGCATCAATTTTAGGTAGCATGTACTATGTTTCCTTTATTGATGATTTCTCTCACAAGACTTGGATTTACTTCTTAAAGACTAGGATGAGACCTTTAGCAAGTTTCAAGAGTTTAAAGCTCTAGTCGAGAATCATACAATAAAGGAGATCAACGTATCGAGATTAGACAATGGGGGTGAGTATACCTCCAAGGAGTTTGAGGGTTTCTGCAAAGAAGCAGGAATCAAGGAGTTAATTGCCACGTACAACCCATGACAAAATGGAGTTGCTGAGTGGAAAAATCGATCCATCATATGGACCAAGGCCATGATTCATGACCAAGATTTGCCAATGTTTCTATGGGAAAAAGCATGCAACACAATAGTCTACATTTAGAATAGGTGTCCTCACATGATCTTGGAGAAGAAGATACCAAAGGAAGCATTCACTAGTGTGAGGCTAAAGGTGAGTCATTTTTGCATCTTTGGTTATCCACTTTATATCCATGTACTAATACAAAAGAGGACCAAGTTGGATCCCTCTATTAAGAAGAGTTTAGTCATAGGTTACAGTGAGATTACAAGGCCCCAAAGGTCTATATTCTATAACAAAGGAAGGCAATGTTAAGAAAGGATGTGACTTTTGAGGAAGACTTTGCATCCAAGAAGTCTTATGAAGCTATTCCAGCGACAAAGGATGAGAAGCGAGAAGCTCCGAAGGTTGAGCCAGAATCACCAATGATTTCCAATTTAGGATGGCAACCTTCAAGCTAAAAGGAGGACCTAGTAGCTCCTTCCAATTATGTCACGTCCCCTTCCATCAATCCAATTCAAGGAAGGGAACATGACAGAGTGGTATCAGAGCCCAGCTTGCAGCACTGGGGCTACTTGGGCCAAACTCTGAGTTATAGGCAAGCAACATGATGGTTTTAACGCAGTATTGGTGAAGTTGGGGCGGCATTTTTTATTGGAAAAAATGACAGGGTTAGAGTTCTCAGGTGTGGGAGAGGATCACACCATTGCATAGAGCTCTCCAATAGCTTTCCAATGGTACCAGACTCGTCCCATTTGGCTAAGGGACAAGGGAGTTATGAACCCCGAAAGTTACAGGAAACATAGGTGTTTTCGCAGTTTCGGGATGTCAGGTTTCGGGTTTCGGGAACGCAAATTCTCAAAATTTGCGTTTGGATTTCCGAAATCCCGAACCCGCAATTTCGGGTTTCGAGTTGCGGGTTGCAGGATGGTCACATTTCCAGGACCGCAACATGGCTTCTTGATCCCACATTTCGGGTTTCGGATTTCGCGTTGCAGGTTGCGGGATGGTCACATTTCCGGGACCGCGACTTGGCTTCCCGATCCCGCATTTCGGGTTTCGGGTTGTGGGTTGCGGGATGGTCACATTTGCGGGACCGTGACTTGGCTTCCCAATCCTGCATTTTGGGTTTTGGGTTTTGGGTTGCGAGTTGCGGGATGGTCACATTTCCAGGACCGCAACTTGGCTTCCCGATCCCGCATTTCAGGTTTCGGGTTTCGGGTTATGGGTTGCAGGTTGCGGGATGGTCACATTTCTAGGACCGCGACTTGGCTTCCTGATCCCGCATTTCAGGTTTCGGGTTGCGGGTTGTGGGATGGTCACATTTCCGGGATCGTGACTTGGCTTCCCGATCCCGCATTTCGGGTTGCGACTTGGCTTGCGAGGTCGGAATTTGATGAGTTCAGGGGCTTTCTGAGGCCATTGACGGAGGCCATGAATGAACCAGTGAAAATCCCCGAGCCCATTATGCTCCGATTTGGCATAAAATTGGAATTATTGGCTTTTACAAATCAGTGTCCCGACGCTTGACAGAAGATCAGATTGAGCCGAAATTGATATGGGGCAGTCATGGAGCAGGCACGGTGTTAAGTTTGGAGTTTCAAGCCAAACTCCAAAGGATGTGGAGTCGGGGTGTGCAGGAAGGCCAAAAAGCACTATTCTGGGCCACGTTTTTGGGATTTTGAAAAGCTTGCAGTGGTTGAAAGTGAACTTATAATTCGGAATCAAGAAAATTACTGAACTCAGCATTTCATATTCTCAGTAAACCAGACATATTCCGTTAGACAAAGATTTCCCAGAAATGCACTGTTTGGGAAATAGCTATGTTGCATGAGTTTCCGGAACGCAGGAACGTTTGGAACTTGGGTACGGGTGTTGGATACGGCTAAAAGTTTCCCCTAAATTTGTAGGAAACGGCGGGTTGGGAACGGCAATAATATATATTAAAAAAATATAAAAAATAATATAATTAATTTTTTTTAAAAAATGAATAAACAAAAAAATTATAAATTAAAATTTAATAATGAATAAACAAATAAATTATAACTAAAATTTATGATTTAATTTAAAAATTAAAACTTACAAAGTTAAAAAAAAAATAACATAGTTACAAAATTAAACTAAAATTAAAGTTTAAAACTTTAAACTATACTATATAGTAATATTATAAAATTTATTTTTTTATTTTTAAACTATTAGTTATTAGTAATTACTATATACTATATTAATATTATTAAACTATACTAAATTCAAACTAAAACTAAAATATAAAACTAAAGTTTAAAACTTTAAACTAAAACTAAAATATAAGTTTATAACTAAAACTAATTTTTAAACTAAAATATAAATATATTGTATAACTATACTAGACTAAAACTAAAACGTAAAAATTAAAACTAAACTAAAACGTAAAAATCAGTGTTACACGGGTACGCGTTTCCGGACCCCGGAAACGAGTTTCCTCGCCCCCACGCGTTTCGGAAACTAGGAAACGAGTTTGGGTACGTTTCCACCGCGTACCCAAATCCGGAAACGGTGGGAAACGCACATAGGGGTCGTTTCCTCAAAAGGCGGAAACGTTGGCGAGTTTGTGGCCCAAAAATTACCACGTGGCGGCTCGGATTTCCTCGTTTTCCCTCTGATTTCGGTTTCCCTCGGATTTTCTTCACCCGTCGTCTTCCACACGGCCCATTCGCAAGGGTTTCCGGATACAACTTCGTTGTTTCACTGATTTTCGGGTCGGGTTTTCACTTTGCAGAGGTCGCGTTCATTTTCGGGTCGGGTTTGCACTTTGCAGAGGCCGTGCTTTGCAGAGGCCGCGTTTACTAGTATTTAGTTACTAGTTACTACTAATTAGTAATCTTTAAAGTTTAAACTCTTAAATTATAATCTTAAATTTTTTTAATTTTGTAGTATTCTAGGTGGGGTCCCCCTATAATTTAAAAATTTTCCTATGTTGAAGACCTCGACGTACCCTTCGGCGTTTCCTAAAATTTGGGGGGTACTTCTACATATGTCGTTTCCGCGTTTCCCCGCTCCCACGTCCCCACGTCCCGGAAACTTGGTGGAACATTGGTAAAAATTAAAACTAAACTAAAACGTAAAAATTAAAACTATATAGTATAACTAAAATTAAAATATAAACTAAAAGTTTAAAAATTAAAACTGTAAAACGCTTACCCCCGAGCCCGAGTCTGTTGGCCACTTCTGCAAAGATTCTGTCTCTGTGAGATAGCCCACCGCGCAGCAAATCGAGGGAACAGTGCTCGGACAACACCTCAGAAACACGAAAGAGCTCAGCCAGACAATGCTTGGACAGACAGAGCACACCTCGGCTCGGCTCTCTCGCACCTCAGCTCGGCTCTCATCACACCTCGGTTGGGCTCGACTCAGTCTCGGCTGGGCTTGGCTCAGTCCCTCACACAGAGATCTCTCAAACGTAGACGCAGCGGGAGCGATTTCACACGTAATTTTTGGGCCCCACGCGTTTCGGAACAGCTAGGAGTTCCTGCTCTACGAGGAGCGTGTGGGAGCTCCCGGGCAAATGGGGAGCGTGTGCAAGCTCCCAAATTTCGGAACTCCCCATTTCAAGTTCCCAAGCTCCCTAATTTTCCTGTCGGAAGCTCCCGAAAAGTTCCTAAGCTCCCGGAACCGTTCCCATGAGTTCTGGAACGTTTCGTACCCGTTCCTAAGCTCCCTGGAACGCGGGAACTTCTGGAACGGGTTTCCTAAAGTCCGGGAGCGGTTCCCGTGCAACGAAGGGAAATAGCCATTTTTGGTCCAAAAATTGGAATTTTGGAAAAATGTGAAAAGTGGAAAGTAGTCAAACCCAGAATTTTATAGAAGATGAATGGTGCATCGAAACAGAGATCCGCGAGTCGCTGAGTGTTCCTTGTTATATAGACTAACTTCGTCCAGTAGAAAAGTTTTCGTGATTCCTCATAGATTTTCTTCCACAGGTGGCTGAAATTGGCATTCCGGACCAAAATACAACTGTGTAAAAGTATGCAGAGTTATTGGTAAAAGTCGTCATTTTTGAAGTGATGTAGTTCCCACACCCGATGTCGGAACGAGGCACAGGGATAGGCATTGGAAAGCTTATCCAACAGGGAATAAGGGCACATAACCAGAATTTGGATGGGGCCATCATACCTCATAGATATTTAGAGCCGAAAAGTGCCAGTGACTATTTTTGACATATTGTTGACAGTATGGGCAATTTTCAGAATTGCATGAATGGGCAAAAGAAATGAATGCATAACAGCTATGTGAATTATTCCATGAATTGATTATGTTGAATATTGATTGTTGTATATTTCTAGATGCATTCTTATGATGTCTAACAAATATTTTCATAATGCACAGTGCTTGCAGCTCATAAAATTAATAATTATAGCAAAGGTAGCATACAGGAAAAATGGTGACCATAAATTATGCTCAAGATCCTTATGAGCATGAAGAAGACATCCTAGGAGAAAATGTGCATGAAGAGAATGCTGAGACTGAATCCAATGGGAGAAGGGAGCAGGTGACTCCTCAGAATTTGGTTGAAACCATGGTGAGCTTCAATGAAAGATTGATGAAGGCTCAAGAAGAACAACACCAACTCAATGCTGCTATCTTGCAAAGTCTCACTGATATGCAACAGAGGATAAACCTTGGGTCCAACCCAAGCAATGTGGGTGAAGAAGAAAGAGCTGCAGAGAGTCGCTCTAGAGGCCGTTCAAAGAAGAGGACTCCAAGCCCAAGGAAGAGTTCGATGAGCAGAAAGCATAGAACACCTTCCTCTAGATCTTCTTCCAGCAGATCATGCGAATCCAGAGGTTCTCAAAGAAGTCCAAGGCATGCACCTAAGAGATTTGATGTAAGAAAGAAGTTCAAGGGAATCCCACAGGGAGAATTCAGGAAGGCAAGGCCTCCCACATTTGATGGAGAAGACAAGACTGGCCAAGAGGCAAAGGCATGGCTTCTTGGAATGAAGAAATATTTCAGAATTCAAGACTACTCAGGAAATGAGAAAGCCAGAATTGCCATTTACAGTCTAAATGGCAGAACTTCAATTTGGTGGAACAATCTCTTGCAAGTGAAAGGAATCAGTGAGAGGAAGATCAGTTGGGAGAGATTCAAGAAGTACTTCAAGGAGAAATACCTTTCTTCTAGGTATTATGACAGTAAGAGAAAAGAGTTCAATGAACTCAGGTTGGGACAAAAATCTATGGAAGAACATGCCTACAAATTTTAGGAATTATTGAGGTATGTTGACTATATCAAAGATGAGAGAGTAAAAATCCAATGCATTGTTGGGAGTCTGCCTCAAAGTTTCAGAGATAGGATTGAATTTGTTAATCCACCAAGCTTTGATGAAGCCATTAGAATGGCAATGCATTGCTATGAGCAGAATAAAGGAAAAACAGAGGTTAACCAAGCATGGAAAGGAAAGCCAAGAAGGAAGTTCGATCAAAAGAAGAGTGGCTTCAAGCCACCATTCAAAGGTCAGCCTAGAACCTTTCCACAGGGGCAGCAAGCAAGGAGTGGATTCAAACCAGCAGTAGCAGTAGACAAAGCATCAAAGGGACCACTTCAGTGTTGGGGATGTGGAGAAAACCACATGTTGAAGGACTGTCCACATCGGAAGGATAATCCCCGAAGGTTGCACAACTTAAAGGGAGCAGCTACAGTGGAGGACATGGCAAGGGCAGCGCCTCGAATTTATGCAGCATTGAACAATCATCAAGCAGACCATCAATCATCAATGGTGGAAGTTGAAGGTAAGATTGCTAAGCAATCTATTTCTGTTTTGATTGATCCAGGATCTACTCATAGTTATGTTTCTCCAAAAGTGTTTGAAGGTTGTTCTCTTAGAAAAGTGAAGCATAATAAATCTTGGCTAGTTCAATTAGCCACAAGGACCAAGAGGAAAGTAAGTGAAGTAGTGTTGGAGTGCCCCATAGAATTGAATGGACTCCAGACACATGCAGAATTGAATGTGCTACCTTTAGGATCGTATGATGCTTTAATTGGCATGGACTGGTTGGAAAAGCATAGAGCCAAGTTGGACTATTATGAGAAATCACTTGAATGTATTGATGGAGAGGGAAGACCAAGATTGGTAAGAGGAATTCCCAAGCAAGTTTCAGTAAGACAAATTTCAGCCCTACAATTGAAAAAGTTTTATAAGAAGGGTTGTCAATTATATGCAGTTCATATGTCAAATTCGTCCGAGGACAAGGGTCCAAGGATAGAAGATTTATCATTATTGCAAGAATTCCAAGATGTATTTCCAGATGAAATGTCGAGACTACCACCAAAGAGAGATATTGATTTTACCATCGATCTTGTTCCAGGGGCAGCACCGAATTCCAAAGCTACTTATAGAATGAGTACACCGGAATTGGTAGAATTGAATATGCAACTACAAGAATTAATGGACAAGAGGTATATCAGGCCTAGTGTGTCTCCTTGGGGAGCACCGGTGTTATTTGTCAAGAAGAAAGATGGGACTTTAAGACTGTGTATTGATTACAGGCAGCTAAATAAAGTGACAGTCAAGAACAAGTATCCATTGCCAAGGATTGATGACTTGTTTGATCAAATGAAGGAAGTTAAAGTGTTTTCAAAGATTGACTTGAGGTCGAGGTACCATCAAGTAAGGATTAAGGAGGAAGACATTCACAAGACGACTTTCAAAACTAGATATGGTCATTACGAGTTCACTGCGGTGCCATTTGGCCTTACCAATGCACCTACTACATTCATGTGTCTCATTAATAGTGTATTCAGCAAATATTTGGATAAGTTTGTGCTTGTGTTCTTGGATGACATTCTTGTCTATTCAAGGAATGAAGAAGAACATGAATAACATCTAAGGATGGTGTTGCAAGTCCTTAGAGAACACTAGTTGTATGCCAAGTTAAGCAAGTGTGAATTCTATCAAAAGAAGGTGCAATACTTGGGTCATATCATTTATGAAGAAGGAATTGCGGTCGATCCAGAGAAGATTAATTCCATCATGGATTGGTCAACTCCAAGAAATGTTTCAGATGTTAGATCTTTTATGGGTCTTGCTGGTTACTACAGAAGGTTTATTGAAGGTTTCTCCAGGACAGCTCATCCGGTCACTTCATTGCAAAGAAAGAACATCAAGTTTGTATGGTCTAAAAAATGCGAGAAAAGTTTTCAGAAATTAAAGGAGTTACTTGCCAACGCTCCTATTTTGAAGATAGCAGATCCAAAGAAGGATTTTGTAGTGTGCATAGATGCTTGCATTGAAGGGCTAGGTGGAGTGCTCATGCAAAGGAGTTGTGATTTGCTATGAGTCAAGGAAATTAAAAGAGCATGAAAAGAATTATGCCACACATGATTTAAAATTAGCAGCCATAGTGCATGCTCTCAAGATGTGGAGACATTATTTGATGGGAAGAAGATTTGAGCTTAGGACCGACCACATGAGCTTAAAGTATTTGTTTGATCAACCAAACTTGAATGCTAGGCAAGCTAGATGGATGGAGTTTCTTTGTGAATTTGATTTTGAAATTAAGCATGTAAAAGGGAAGGAGAATAAGGTTGCAGATACTCTTAGCAGGAAATTTCATGTTGCAACAGTAAGTATGTGCAAATCAGATTTGAAGACCGAGGTTCTTGAGGCCCAGAACAGTGATGGAACTTGCCTTCAAATTAAAGAGAAGTTGCAGCAAGGTAATGTGGATGAAAAGTGTGCAGGATATCAGCTGGGTGAAGACAATATGCTCATCTACAAAAATAGGTTGTACATTCCAAATAATGCAGATTTGAAGAAGCTAGTGATGGATGAAATACATCAAATGCCATACTCTGGACACCCAGGATATCAGAAGACTATAACAGCAGCAAGAAAGCAATACTTTTGGCATGGCATGAAGAAGGACATAGATGAGTACATTGCTAGATCTCAAACGTGCCAGCAGGTCAAGGCAGAGCACCAACATCCAGCAGGATTGTTGCAGCCCTTACCCATTCCGGAATGGAAGTGAGAAGTGATCTCTATGGATTTTATAACAGATCTTCCCATGACAGTGAAGAAGCATGATTCAATCATGGTTGTGGTGGACAAGCTATCAAAGGTAGCTCACTTTATTCCAATCAAGTCCACTCACAAGGCTAATGACATTGCAAACATCTTCATGAGAGAGATATTTAGATTGCATGGATTCCCTAAGGCAATAATTTATGATCGTGATACAAAGTTCACTTCCAATTTCTGGAAGAGATTATTTCAGGAATTGGGAACTAAATTGAATTTCAGTACAGCATATCATCCTCAAATAGATGGCCAAACTAAGAGGGTGAATCAGGTTCTTGAAGACATGTTGAGAATGTATGTGATGGATAAACCATCCAAGTGGGAAGATTTCCTACACTTGGTAGAATTTGCATACAATAATGGACATCGTGCATCCTTGGGAATGAGTCCATTTGAAGCATTGTATGGCAAGGGATGCAGGACTCCAGTGAATTGGGACATCCCAGTGAACAGGGTAGTACTTGGACCAGAGATGATCAAGGAAATGGAACAGGAAGTTGCTAAGATCAGACAAAATTTAAAGGTAGCTCAGGACAGGCAAAAGAGTTATGCAGATTTGAAAAGAGTGCATAAGGAATTTCATATTGGGGATCATGTTTATTTGAGAGTGAAACCAAGGAAGAGTTCCCTCAAGTTGGGGAGCTGTGCCAAGTTGTCACCAAGATATTGTGGGCCATTTGAAGTCCTAGATAGGATAGGGCCAATTGCATATAGACTTGCATTGCCTACTAGCATAAGAGCTCATAACGTTTTCCATGTATCTTTGCTTAAAAAGTATGTACATGATCCTAATCATATGATTGATTGGAATGTGATACAAGTGGAACCCGAGGGAGAGTTCCAAGTAGAGCCTATGCGCATCCTCGACAAGAAGGTCACTTTGCTCCGGAACAAAGCCATCGGGCAGGTAAAGGTCCAATGGGAGCACCTTAGTCCTGATGAGGCTACATGGGAGCTGAAGGATGCCATGAGAGAGGCATTCCCATTTTTGTTCAGTCTTGAGAACACCGAGGACAATGTTGTTTTAAGGGAGAGGGAAATGTAATACCCCATTTTTGACCCTTAGGAAATATTGGCTTTTAATGTAAATATTGTATACATGTGTTGTATGTTTCCCTAGCGTGGAGCTCAAGGCCAAGGCCCCACTAGTGTATGTTCGGATTTTATTTAAAACAAGCAAGTATTTGATATTTTGATACCCATGTGCTATTAAGCCATGGAATATTGTAAATTGATGTAAATGTTAATATTTCAATAAAATACCAAAACTGGCTATGGAAGCAACGAATGAGAAGGGGCCATGTGTATCCACTAGGGAGTGGTGAGGGGGTTGTGGGGATGAACCATATGTTTCCAAATGTCATTATGAGAACCCATTTGACTTTCCTTGATGACAGTTATTTATGTTGTAAGAAAGTAGTTGAAGATTTCAGTCCATGGCTTCAATGGAGCATGGGCAGCCCAGAAATTCGTAATTGCAAGTATGGCTCTGTTTTCTTGTACCACAAGCCACTCTACCTCATGGGAATTGCTTCTTCCTCATCACCATTCCATTGTGGAGGTTACCAGCATCAGTTTTCATCCAAAAAAACGAATTCCCAGTAGTGAGAAAAACCAGAAATCACAACTTTGCAAGAACCCACATTTTGAAGAGCCAAAAACGCCCAGATTTAGTATTTGATAGTGAAATCCAATGGGGGATCCATAGATATGAACCTAGAGGCGAATATGAGAGTATTAGATACCCCGAAATCCATTAGAAAACCCAGTTTTTATAGCCTAGAAAACCAGTGACGGGATTGAGTTGTCTGATAACAGAGTTGGGAGAAATTCAATTGAGAATGACTAAGCAAAGGTTGGGTGTGCTTGATAAACCCAGTGAAGGCTAGAATCTCAAGGATTAGCAGCTAGACCTTTCTATGCCCACCCTGAAGAGCACTGGAGGGAAGGGACGCCTGAGGGACTATGCAGCAAAGAAGGGAACCTTCCTTGTGTTGGGTGTGGTAGGTAATGTGGGTGCCTTGACTGTTGAATTCATTTGAGATGCCTATAGCTCTGTGGTTGGGTTCACTGACTTAGCATTGCCCTCCTTTGTCTATTGTATGCTTGATAAACCCAACTGTGAGTTGGCTTAGCATGGCTGTTGAGTGAAACCATGCCTGTGAGTGAGCCCAACTAGTTCTCCTTAGTGGATACACAACCCAGCTCGGAGGTGATCTCTCAACTGAAAGAATACAAGCTGGACAGAGATCTATGGTTGGGTGGAACGTCGCTCTCACATAGTCAGTTGTTTGGACAGCTTCATCTTCAAGATAGGTGTTCTCTGTGATTTACATTATATGCATTATGTGCTTTGCAGTGTATTAATTTTGAATGTTAATAGCCCATGTTAATGAAATGAAATGATTGTCTTAATGAAATCGACATAACGTTTGTGCATAGCATGAGATTGGGTTGGATTTCTTGCCTGTTGATACATCATTTGCTTGAGATAAATATGCTGATGTATGTCTGTTGTGTGTGTGCAATTATGTATTTTATTTCCGCTATGTAATTTAATTGTGCATTTTATTTAAATGGCAAAAATTTTACCATTATGGCTTTGGGGAAGAATTAGACACCCCATGTTACAGTCATGTTCCCTTCCTTGAATTGGATTGATGGAAAGGGACAAGACAAATTCTATCAAAAGACCTCGATGGTTCACTTAGACATTGAGGAATGCTCCGAAGTATGTTGAGGCTCCTATAAGAACATTCAAGGAGAACAGAACTCCGAAGTTTCCAAACTACATGGCATTGATGAGCAACATCATAGATTCCAATCCTTCTAGCTTTCAGGAGGCAACAGACCAACAAGTTTGGTGGGATGCCATGGTGGAAGAGTACACCTCCATCATGAAGAATGATGAATGGTAAAATGCCAAGACCAAAGGAGAAGTCATTAGTGAATTCCAAGTGGCTCTACAAAATTAAGCATGTTGTTGATGGTAGCATCGAGAAGCTCAAAGCGAGGTTTGTGGCGAGAGAGTTCTCCCAAAAAAGAGGGAGTGAACTATGAGGAGACTTTTGCCCCAACCACTAGGTACATTTCCATTAGGGAAGTTATGTCTTTAGTTTTAGTTATGAGATGGAGGATACATCAAATGGATGTGAAGACAGCTCTCCTCAATGGGATAATTGAGGAAGAAGAGTACATAGAATAGCCTCAAGGCTTTGAGGTAAATGGGAAGAAGTCCCATGTTTGCAAGTTGAAAAAGGCATTGTATGGACTTAAGCAAGCACCAAGAGCATGATATTCCAGGATATATGAATATTTGCAAAATATATACTTTACCAAGAGTGAAGCAGATCCTAATTTATATTATCTATTTGTTGGGACTGATCTACTTATTTTGGTGTTGTATGTAGATGACTTGTTTCTTACAGGTCCAAAGAAGCTCATAGCAGAGTGCAAAGCAAATATAGCAATCGAGTTCAAGATGAAGGCCATTGGCATGATGCATTAGCTCTTGGGTTTGGAGGTTTGGCAAAGACCAGGGGAGATATTCCTTGGGCAGGGTAAGTTTGCAGTTGAAATCTAGAAGAGGTTTCAAATGGAGAACTACAAACCCATGGCCAAACCTATGATCACTAATATGGAGAAGAGGACTACTTCAAATTCAGAGTTGGTGGACCATACATTGTATAAGCAACCGATAGGATCCTTGATGTATTTGGTCAACACTAAACCAAATGTATGTTTTGCAGTGAACATCTTGAGTCAATTCAAGGTGGAGTCCAGGCAAGAGCATTGGGTAGTAGCAAAACATGTGCTCAAATACTTGGAGGGCATAATGGAGTATGGTTTGAGTTATCTTGGAGATGGTGAAGTGTAGTTGCAAGGGAATACAAACTCAGATTGGGTAGGAAATGCAACAAATAGGAAGAGCACCTCAAGGTGTTGCTTTAGTCTGGGATCCGAGATGATCTCCTAGCTCAGCAAAAAGCAAAAATCTGTGGCACTTAGCTCAACAAAGGCAAATTACATGGTAACTAGTAATCTGCAAATTAGTTCTTGGGTTTGGAGGTTTGATAGAGACCGAGGGAGATATTCCTTGGGCACGGTAAGTTTGCAATTGAGATCTTGAAGAGGTTTCGAATGGAAGACTACAAACCTATGACCACGCCTATGATCACTAATCTAGAGAAGGTGACTGCTTCATATTCAGAGTGGACCCTACGTTTTATAGGAAACTAATAGGTTCCTTGATGTTTTTGGTCAACACTAGACCAGATATATATTTTGCAATGAACACCTTAAGTCAGGTCAAGGTGGAATCAAGGCAGGAGCATTGGGTAGCAACAAAACATTTGCTCATATACTTGAAGGGCGCAATGGAGTATGGTTTGAATTATCTTGGATATGGTGAAGTACAGTTGTCGGGGTATACAAACTCAAATCGGGCAAGCAATGCAACAGATATAAAGAGCACCTTAAGGTGTTACTTTAGTCTGGGATCCAAGATGATCTCCTAGTTCAACACGAAGCAAAAATCAGTGGCACTTAGCTAAGCAGACGCAAAATGCATGGCAACCAGTATTGCTAGTTGTGAGGCGGCAGGCCATTTGGATTTGCAAGTTGCTTGTAGAGTTATTTGATCAAGAATTGGATCCCACGATGATATACTATGATAATCAAAGTTGTATCAAACTCTCTAAAAATCTAGTATTCCATGACAAGGCCAAGCACATAGAGATCAAATAGCACTTCATACGAAAAAAGATTCAAAAGGGAGAAACAAAGCTCCAGTATGTACCCATATAGATCAGCAAGTTGTTGATATTTTGACCAAGCCCTTAGAAAAGAGAAGTTTGAGGCATTCAAAATCAAACTTGGATTGGTGTAGAATTCCTTCCTCACTAAGAGGGAGTGTTGAGAAATGTAGCTCGAACAAGAACTTCTTGCACAAGTTTCAATGTGAACGTGCGGGAACTTCTTGCACAAGTTTCAATGTGACCTTTCGAAAATAACTACTTAGGAAAAGTGGGTAATAATTTTATTTTGTAAAATTATGTTCTACAAAAAAGTGAAAAGTCTTGTGTTTTGCAGTTGAGTCTAATAAAGTTTATTTTATACATTAATGACTTAGACTAGGATTTAATCTCAACTATACATCTCATAAATGATATTAGGGTTTTGGTAGATTAAGTTTTCAAACGAAATACAAACACAGACAAGATAGAGAGATCTCGACACAATTTATTGTCAAACAAAGGAAGAGCAGCCAAAGGAGAGAGCAGGGCACATCAAATGGGAAGAAGAAGATGAAGAGATCTTAAAGTAACGAGCATACATTGGTCATGCAACAAGCCGTCGGGAGATTTAACTAATGTGTTCAAGTTTTAAGCAATCTAGTTTAGGATAATTCTTCCAGTACAAAATTGGCTTGATATGGTTTCGAAAATTTGATAAGAAGGCTCTATAATGTCTTCAAGTAATCCTTGCATATACCAAAGAAGGGAATAATATCAGGTCGCAACCTAAAGCAAACTAACTAATGGTTTGTGATTGTAAACCCTAGATGTTTTTCCGAGTCTATAAAGTAGAGTGTTCCCACAAATGTGGTTGCATGTTTTAGAGTTTTGGAGCTATAGCATTCTAGCCACTATTTTTCAAATTTAATAAAAACAAAGACACAGATTTGAGTCCAAGTTCTGTGTTTGTTTTTTCATTTTCTACTAGATGCTTTTGTAGATTCTAGTAGTTAGAAAATTACACTTTTGATTGACATGTTCAAGTTTTAAGCTACCTAATTTAGGATACTTTTTCTAGTGCAGAATTTGCTTACCATGGTTTACAGAATTTGACAAGAAGAATGCTCTATAACATCTTGGAGGAATCCCTTGTATAGACCAAAGAAGGAAATAATACCAGCCCTTCCAATAAATCTACAATGTATTGTTTTTTGTATTTAAGGCAACACAAGCCTTAGCAAAAAAAACGCAGCCCTGGAAAATATCACTGCAAAAGGTTGATCCAAGAAAACCCTAGCTCCACACCGTAAGATATGATACCATTAGCCATTAGTTTTCAGATCATATAGCTGATGTGAGCCATGATGAAGGGTTAAAAGTTAAAACCCTAAAATATTTCAAGAAACTCTAGATATGCAACCCTTAGGGAAATGCCTACAGACAATAATCTCCATCCCTTGTAGAAAAAATAAAACAAATTTGGAAAACCTAGTTCAGCAACCCTTGGGGTAATGGCACTAGACAAAAATCTCCAAAAACCGTGGCTGAAAAATTTCTTGAAGTAAATTGGCAAAAGGGCAAGTTGAAACTCTGAATCCACAGCCACAAATAACAATGATGCCACCACCCAATAGCCGCAGATTAGCTGCTGAAAACTCATGAAATAAAAATTAACAAAGAAACCCTAATGTTGGGCACGCCAATTTATGGATGGGATCTCCAAAAAAATAGCACAAGACAGCCCAAACAACCTCAAACAAAACGTATTTTTCCAGCCAACAATAACACCATAAAAAACAGCCCCAAAACTCCTTGATTTAGAGATTCTTCTATGTGTCGAAGTCTCATCACTAGGTATACCTGCATCTAGCAAGTAAGGGTGCATATAACTAAAATAGCATCGAGTGCAATCCATATCTGACCCAAAATACATAAACAAAGAGGCTCTAAATGGGTCTCTAGTCCAAAAAACTTCATGCTACAACAAATAAATATATACCATCAAAATAATTGCCTATATTGGGATTCCATTCATTAATAGCACCCTGTCACCCCTCCTCTAGGCTCTAGCCCTTGCCTCTGCCTCGAATCTCAAAGTTGATTCTCCAACGAAATTAATCAACACCCTACAATTTTGATGGAACTTCCTAATTCAAGTGTTAAAATAAGGTAGAAAAAGCTTCCCAGGCTTAATAAGAGATTTTGCTTAAGTGAAGGGTACATTTTTATTAAGGTCGTGACAGAGGAGTTCAACAATCAACACCACCAACATCAAGGTATATAGAGGGGTTGGTGTGCTTGATTAAACGCCAATCCCACACCATCATACATAATAGAATCCGGTGGAAACATTGCAATCCTGAAATCCTGAAAACTGTTAAGTCTGTTAAATTCTGAATGGAATCTAAAATTCTACTTTTTGCATATGAAGTCCGATGAGATTGGAACCACTCTCAAACATCCTGAAACAATTAATGGTAATGTTAAAAATTTAAGTAAAAGTGACATTCTCCTTGTCTTTCATTTTCTATGAGTAATTTACCATTTAATATTACCGACTATTACTAGGGTCTAAGGTTTACCTTTTTATTTTTATTTTCAAATTTCATGATCAAAACCATGGCATACGGACTTGTACAAAACCGGTCGGTTCATGCATTTAAGGCCAGTTCTGTACAGAACCAGCCTTCTCTAGTCTGAAACCTGGAATCAGACCAGTATGACCCTAAAACTGGTAGGACCATCCAGTTTTGTCGGTTCCAGTCCAGTTCTGATAACACTGATTCAGAATACAAATATAGTAAATACTAGCATATCGGCACTATTCACTAAGATCCAAAGCTTGGGATCATGTGTGAATTGAATTTCCATTGACAACAGATTGTTGGAATTTTTGTAACTTAAAGTCTTAATGCAATAAGACCAGAGTTAAATGCATATTTATAAGTTTTCTGACGTTGCTGATAATTACTAAGAATCTGAAACTGCTATCTTCTGAGATACGTAAAACATTTTATGTTCTGAGAAATGCTTTGCTTTTCTAACTTAGCAAGGTTGGCACCATACCATGTGTAGGCCATAGAATAATTCATGATTACTTGAATTTTGGTGCTGGCAATTCATTGAACAGTACATAGGGAAAATAAATTCATTATGATCATAACATTTTTTTATTTTTAAGGCCTTACATAATCTTCATACTTTAATATTTTTCTCCTAACAATAGCATGACTGACAAAATCCAGCTATTTGTCTCTGGTTGTATGAAAAACACGTCTGAAGAACGCGGAGACATTGATTAGCAAAGAAGTTACAAAGGGAAAACTTACCATAGGATTAAATGGTTTGCCAACAGTATCGACAACATTAACATGCAATCCTTTCATGATTTCCACGAACTGTTTATAAATACCCTGGTAACTTTTATCAATTTTTTCCTCCCCTTCTGTTTGTATCTTAATCTGTGTTTTGGCTCTTTCAAAATTGTCCACCATAGGGAGCAGACTTTCAATAACATCACCTTGAATGTTATTTGCCAAACTTAGTCTTTCCTTCTCTGCTCTCTTCCTGAAATTGTCAAAATCTGCATTGAGACGAAGTAACTTGTCCTTTCCTCTTGATGCCTCTTCTGTTAAAGTTGCAACCAACTTTGACAAAGCATTCTTCTCATCCTCGATAGCCTGAAGCTGTACCTCTATATCAGCTACCCTAGTATCATCACCATTTGAGATGGCTTCTTTATATGCCTGCAGCAAAGTAGTAACAAGAGATGTGGGTTTTTGCTCTGAAGTAGCAGCCTTAGAGTCTTCTGTATCACTTTCCTCCAGCTCG
Source organism: Larix kaempferi (assembly GCA_027924585.1). NCBI lineage: Eukaryota > Viridiplantae > Streptophyta > Pinopsida > Pinales > Pinaceae > Larix > Larix kaempferi. Next base: position 853,561 of record BSBM01001409.1, on the reverse strand, counting down.
TCATCACTTTCTTCCTCCACCTGCTGCATAAAATAGAAAAAATAAGATAGGGATCATATTAATGTTATTTACCCAAATAAGCAATCACTCACCCACCCACCAAAAGACACAACAACTAGACTTTTAAAGAGCAATAGCCTCATTTTTTATATTTAGGATCACCAATTGAGGTGTAATAAATATGTATATGAGCATTGTAATATTATGGCTCTTTCTTATCAGACGGGACCTTAATGTTAGAATTTAATATTTATTGAATCATAAGATGGTGTATCACATGCTGACAGAAAAATGCAAGTTAGAATTAATGCAAGAATTGGGTCTATATGATCATGCAAAAAGGAGAAAAAGGTGCATAAGCCTATAATTATGCAGTCGCATTCAGTTGTAATTGTAATGATGACGAGAGCTCCTCTAAGGAGATGCTTAAGAGCAAGGAATCTGTTTGTCATTTTACATTCAGTCACATATTTATTTCATTTATAATTATCATATTATTCAACGAGGCAATTTTCTTCTACCATTATTATATTCTTTGTCTGTGGAAACATGTTTTAGGTTGTGACGATTAACTATATTATGTATTCCAAGCCCCACACCATAATGCTTACTGGCTTTCATCTAACAACTCTGATATGTCACTAAATAGGCTCCTATGTGAATCAGACATTTAATCTGATTGTGATGCATATTCAGTGCCCTTGATTAAACCTGTCTTAAACCTTGGAGTTATTAATAATTTATAAATCAACTCAACTGCTTTTGACCCAGAGTTGATTGTACCTATCAGAGGACATGACAGGTGTGAGTAAAAAATGATCTTTGACTCTTATGCGATATGACAGCAAATGTTTATACTTTATACTACCTTGCGATGCCTTATGTTGCTATTGAGTGACTTCCGCTTTTGCAGTTTACTGTAATGCCCTACTGTTTTGCTTTGATTATTCAAGACTTATGAATCTGGCATGCACCAACTCAGCTGGTATATTTGACAAAACATTCAATTGATGAGACTCGACTTTTGCCAAGACATCAGATATTATACCTGTCTTGATTTTTGTTTAATAATTAATATAGGCATATGTCAACTGTTTCTTTATACAAATGTGTATGTTCATTGTTATGTGATGCCGGCATGATGTGACAGGTAATGGATGAATGTCTTTGGACTTATAATTTCATATTTCAATTATGATGCACATAGTCACAATATTCATTATGAACAAAACCTGATGTTTAGCACACGTACATGCTAAATCATGGCGCTGTGAGTAGATATGTATATAATGACAACATATATGTTATGCACAGTTTATGCCCTTAATTACAGCATCAGTTATGCTAGTTATGTTATGATCATGACATGATTGATTATTTTGTACATGTGATCACTGATCATCATCATGATATGACGTGGGTGAGAACTTGATGGGACAACTACTCCCTAGGCCCCAATGGCCAATTTGGTAATATATCTCGTGGGAGCCCATACCACAAAGGATTGTACAACCACCACAATATGAGTTGGGACGGAATATTACACAATCACTAGTTCTATACCAACTACTGTAAACAGGCCCAATCTGGAGTCACATAGATTGTCAATCCCTGGAGCCGTTGAGCTTTTCAAGATCCAGGAGCATTAGAGGTTTTCAAATGCCTGGAACCATAAAGGCCTTTCAATATGAGGGGGGCTGCAAGACAGCTCTATTTGCCGAAAGTCGGGGGGATGGCTAGAGTTTTACTCACACTTCCTCAAAGTTGTGATGACGACTTTCGATGCATGTTGCATCTTTTAGTGGGGTAAGTCGTTATGTCCACCCCATGTGGATTGATATGTGACTAGTTTCAACAAAGAGACCCATGCCATGGCAAGCAAAACCATTCAAGCACTAGGAGTATTTAGCTGGTCACTGTGAAATGTGGAGAATGGATGGTGTGGTTGATCGATTGTGTATGCTGACTACATGTGCCACATGTGTTATGATTGGATTGTGTGCAGCCCCTAATTCAAGAGTATGTAGAGTCTTGAGAGTTTGTTGTTTGTTTAATAGTGCACAAGCAGAGCTCACACATGATAGCTACACGTGCGCACCACTCACTTGCACACTACAACTAGTATATTGGTAAGTGCATTTTTAGTTGATGTCTTAATATTAAATGTGATTGTTTGTCATTACACTAATGCATACTTCATCAATTTTCAGTTTGAACTTGCATAGCTTTACTCCAAAGTGCCTTCAAAACTGTAAACCTCTGTATCTTCCACTCTTGTGAAAATAGTAAAATCAACTACTTTGAGCTCATCTCATCCATCAATAGTAATGCTAGATTGCAGTCTTCTCAATTTGAATGGTGAGTTGCAAAATACCTCAAATAATTGTAATGTCAGTAGTATTTACTATAACCATTTTAGCTTATACTGGCATAAGGTACGCTAAAGTTATAAAGAATATTAAGAGAATTAATTTACTTTGAGCTGGTTTAATCTATCAGCTGGCAGCAACCATGCTCTCTAATAATCCTTTTTGAAGTCAAGCACAATAAGCTACAAACAAAATTTGCATTCTTGTGCAAGGCTTCTTCTAGGAATTTTCCTTTTCTAATCTTTTCAGATATCATGTATTCCCCTCTTAAACATACTTTACAAACCCTTAAATTTCAAATGTTATAATCAGGCTAAAGTTTTTAATCCTACTTAAAATTTTATACTAATTTTCTTAACAGAAGCAATGGATCAAGGTGTGCATAATAGAACACATCCTTATACTACGTTCCACAAGAATGGTCAAAAACTAACATGTTTCTAATTCTTTTATAACGTATATGTCGTCATTTGGGGTAAATTGTGCATAATGTTGGAGTTGTCTCTCGTACAAATCGCTGAACTTTCATTGAGCAAATCAAACACATCTTGGCAAGAAGTTGTGATACAACTGTACTTACTGTAGGCAAAATTTTCAAAATGTGGGGTAATAAGTTACGCAGGCCATGGGAAACATTGGCAAAATAAATAATGTACCAGTTAGATCTTAATAATGCTATTGAAATAGCTCAAGACAATCCTCCCCATTATAGTGAACATTACCCACTGGCTACTTGACAAATGATTAAAATCTATGGAGACAAGTCTTTGAAAAATGCCAGAATTGCAATCCTCAAAGGGCAAGAGAAAAAAACCCTGGAACTGTAATTTTTATGTTGATCTTGAGCAAGCAAATCTCAAGGTTCAAACATAACTTTATGCTTATAGGCACTGTTACCGGACAAACTAGTAGGGCTATTGTCCGATAGACAAACAAAATGAAGATGTGACCACTGTCACCTTAGTCACACCTCCGACTTCTTAGGAGTGTCGTAACCTCCAAGACACTTGGACAAAAAACAATATTTTCTATACAATGATATTAGTGACCAATGCCTTAAATCGATCAACTTGAGAGTGAAGAAGACATACTATACAAATCTTGTAGATGTAGATGCAAGCTAATATATCAATCTCAATATTAAAAGATCATTCATGTAGCATTTGATGTAGACAAGTAACCAATCTAAACTTATGCACAAGGCATTTATACTGCTATGGCAATAGCAAACAAAGATGTACAGCAGTGTCAAACAGTGACAGTCACTTGTGATAGCAGTAGATAGCTGATTTATGACAATATAGCAGTAGTAAATAGTAGAAGTAATAACTAGTGTCCCACGGGGACGCGTTTCCTGCGTCCCCGGGACGGGGGGACTCTAGGAGAAACATTTCTCCACATTTCTCTTTGGGCAAACCTTGGCGAAATGCAAGGAGAAACGTTTCTCTCTGTTGCGAACCTTCTGGACATCCCCCCACGAAACTCTGAACCTCCTGGACGAAACTCCGAACCTCCTGGACGTCCCCCCACGAAACTCCGAACCTCCTGAACCTATTAGATTTTGATTTACATTGGGATTTATATTTTTCATATTTTTTATATTTTTATAATTTTTATGACCTCGACTTCCCCCTGTCCCCCCCGAATTTCCCTAAAATTTGGGGGGTGGTCTCCACGCGTCCCGAATGTGCGTTTCCCCGCTCCTGTGTCCCCCCATCCCGGAACCTTGGGGGAACATTGGTAATAACAACTACCAATCACCTTCAATGTACACCAACCAAATAGAAACCAAGAGTGTAATCACTGTAATGGCAGCAGTGGACAGTCCCTTTATAACAATGGTTATAGCAACATTTATCAAGCCAAAGAAGATGTGCTTGAACAATGAATTCATGCACTTAATATGTACCAAACCACTTCAACTTACAGCAATCTTCTAGCAGTATAAGCAAATAACCAAAATCTGATGTGTAAACAATGTTAGGTTGAATCTTTAGTACAAGTAATTAATGTAAATTCCAGACCTTTATTGCTACCTTGTTCAATAGTAACTAAGACCACTTCCATTAACCTTTAATGTTGTTTGCAATTCTTTTTATTATAGGTTTAGGGCTGTCCAAGGAAAAGGTAATAGTCTGCAACTTATTGCAGACCTCAGGAACAGTGGCAAGAGGGTTGTTTCGGCCTTGTTGTGGGCTACAAAAAGGGAGGCCGAGGTCCTAAATGGGAGGCTGAGTATGGGAGCAGGCCTAAGGATAAGGGAGCGAAGGTCTTATGGGGAGAACGAGGCTAAATGGGAGGAGCCCGAGGGTCTAGGACAGACCTAAGGTGAGGCCAAGGTAGGAAAAGAGGAGAGGAAGGGGGGCCAATAAATAAAGGAGGGAGGGAAAGGAAGGTTGAGCTCCTTTGGAGCAAACCGAGGGTTGTTTTGGGAAAAAAGAGGGAGGTCGTGAGGCCTAGGAGGAAGGGTAGTAGCTAGGGATTTAGCTTTTAGGGGTTTTTTGTAATAATAACAAAAATAAAATCTAATATAAACAAGAAACAAATTCAAACTTAACTAAGAGATCTAATTCACTATGAAAATTAATATTTACACATACATGCAAAGAGTAATTAGGTAAAAGATGATAACTTAGGGGTTTTATGGATGAATCTCTTAAACCCTAGCCCTAGAGGAAGGTGTACAACCTTCCTCTTGGAGTAATTTATCCTTGTCTACTAAATTAGGACTTCTTATAACAACCTCTAGGGTTCGTTATAAGAGCCTAACGTAGGGAAAAATTGGAGATCCAAGGATATACTTGGGAAAACCTCCTCTAGGAAGCGTTTTCTACCATGCAAAGAGGATGGAAGGTAGACAAAAGGCCCTATTTAGAAAAAATGCAGCCCTAGGGCCACCATTCAATCATTCAAAAAGCATGAAACCCACCTACCTTTCACCAAGCAAGGTTAAAAAATGACTAGACTTACTTAAGCATGTGTTCTTCCAACAATTCTAGCATCCACCAAGCATGAGCAAACCAAAGACAACATCCAATTTCATCCACAAGAGCAAAAGGGAGCCTACTTCAAGAGGTGCGCATCACTCCAAGAGAGCTATCTTGGGTAAAAAAGGAACATTATAATGTTTTGTCCCATGAGTTATGATTTACAAATGAAGTGAGGAGTCTAATTTATAGTGTTCTCAACTCACTTTACAAAAATAACCAAGCCGACAGGCCTATAGTAGGCTTAAAGTAGGCTACCTGGGGTATTTTCCACCTAGCTGCCTACAAACTGCTAAAAATGACTAAAACTGAGCAGAAAGCTTAACTCCAAAAAGTGGAGTGAGCTGGGGGGGAATCATCATGCCCCATCTAACCACAATAATGTTGAAAATCCCTCAACGTCCCCCCTCAAACAGCCCATGGACCTGGTGACCAAAGGTGACATCATCAAGGAAACTGCACCAAGGAGATATGGCGCTCTACTGGAAAGGGACCAAGATGGGTGCATAAGGTGACCTGAAGGAGAGGCAAGAGCCTCAGAACTGGAATACAGTCACCGGTGTAGAAAATAAGCAGGGGGTCATGTGACCCAGTGACCCACCGCTAGGGGCCCCGGACACCAACCTCAGGGCTACAAGCCCTGGAATGAGGCAGTAAGCAATGCCACTAAGCCATGGTACTCCTTAAGGAAGGACCAAAGGGTCCGGCCATAACCACCACTCAGAAAATATTGGTAACATCCCATCATGGTCCTGAAAAAAAAATGTCCCCTCTCACTGAGCAAACATCTGAAGGTGCACTGATACTAGTACCACGTAACACTGGCTCCAACTGCGGGACAAGTGCTCTTCTCGGGAGTGCTTGAGAACTTGTGAATCTTCTGGGTACCTGTAGACCTACACACATATCAAATATCCAAGTGGATTAAAAGCATCATGAGGAAAACACTTTCGTCTTGCCTTGTTCAGTACAATGAAATGCAAATAACTAAACATAAAAGAACGACATAATTGAAATCATACCACCAATGTAGCCAGATGAGCAAGCCATTCATACTTTTATCTTTTCCCTTCATATTTAGAGACAATCCATGACAAGATCTCATTTATAATAAGTCGAGTACATACCAGGATATGCATCAGAATGGGGAATAAAAGTCGAAAAACTGTAGGAACCAGGAAGCCCCGATATTGCTGCCACGGAGAAGGATTGCTTTCGCAAGCTTCATTTATCCATGCTTATACCGGGCTCATGTACGGACCATCTTCATCATACATTTGCTTTGAGAAAAAAAATTGTGTGAAACTAGTAGTCCGAATTGGAACTTGGGAGACCATTTGTAGAGGTGGACCTCGCAAATCTTCATATGTTAGCTGCCACCTGTCCCTGCACCTGTTTAAACATTTCTTTGGATACACAAATACATTGTTGATCTTTGTAATGATCATGTTAGTATCCCTAATAATCTTTAAAATTTTGAAATTGTCAGACACATAATTTACGCCTTCACATTTCAAATGAAAAGATAAACAATAGATATCCTGGCAATGTGAAATGAATATCATACCTGTATTGGTTTTATTGAAATGCATGGTTAGAAACTTACCAATACTGGACAAAAAAGGTTGAACAATTTCCGTAATGTTTCTTGAGGAATGTTGTTGGTTAAGGCATACCATGGACTGATCGACTTCTGCAAAGGTCGCTGCAAGATGGTGCTGGAAATACTGTTTTGGAGACATCATCGGCTAGAAGATAATGGAAACATTCTACATATGGCAATTGACAACAGGAACTACATCTCACACAACTCCATCATCGAGTAAAGTAAAAGCGTTGATCCATTCTTCATTAATGGCAAAGTAGGCTTCTTCACCTAAACGTGTGCTCGGGAGAGGATCCACCATGATGCTGCAAGGTCTTGAAGAATCATACATCGGTGGACCAAGTAACTTCCAGTAATCATTGTCTTCAATAACCCTGTAACTTTCTTCCAAGAGAGCCAAAATATCATAAGAAACCATACCCTGAGGATATGGAGAACTCACCATTTCTTTATATTCTTCAATTTCTTCAACTAAGGCTTCTTGGTCTTCATTTCCTAGAGAAACTTCATCTTCACCTTCTTCATCTTTGGTCATAAGGGCTATGATGTCACTGACCCAGTCTTGAACAATGGTTTATTCAAGTAAACCTTACGAGATTTGATCTTCGTCATGAACTTCCTCGTCAAGGACTACTTCATGCTCCTTTGAGACTTGTTCATCAATATTTGTATGATCGTCCTTTATAATCTTCAGGATTTCTTCCTTAGTATTGGGACCACATTGATCGTAGAATGCCTCAACCAGTTGGAGAAAGGAAGATATCCCCTTAGGAGGGACTCCCTCATACCAAGCATCCATATCCTGATCACCTCCTAGTCTGAAGGACATTACGAACAACTACATAATGGTGTCCTCATCTGTGATATCCCATACCACCAGAACTTCTTTGAACTTCGTAACATGTGTTGTAAGGGTACCTTCACCCTTGTGGAACATTTGGATAGATTTCAGGCAACAATGTTTATCAAACTTAGTCAGGTATCCCGAAATGTTTGAGAAGTCAAACGGATCGAGAATCCCCATATCTTCTACCTGAGATTGCTTGCTTTGAACTTCTTTATCTTTTCCTCAATGGAGTCGCCTGCAAAGTTAGCCTTTAACAAAAAATTATCAAATCAAATCTTACCTCTCGATCTTGTTCTTGTAAAGCACTTCTTTTGATTTTCTTTAGTGGGAGTTGCTAAGAGAGACTGTCAAGTTAGACTCAAACCAATCTCACCAAAGTACCAAACATGAACGTACCTGAGATGAGAGAAGAAGCAATTGCCAATGGAGTCGCCAGATAAGCCCTGCAAGGTTAGTCCTAATAAATATACTTCAATTGTAAAGAGGAGGACTCACCTTGAGTTTTTACCGAAAAGTCGTTTTTGCCAAGGGTGTAAATGACTCCGGATAAACCACTTCAATCTTTGAAACCTCCCTGGCAACGGCACCAAAAATGTTACCGGACAAACTAGCAAGGCTAGTGTCCAATAGACAAATTTAGGGAGAGTGTGACCACTGTCACCTCAGCCACACCTCCAACTTCTTAGGAGTGTTGTAACCTCCAAGGGGAGAGCCCTTCTGCAAGACACTTGAACAAAGACTATATTTTCTATACAGCAATATTAGTGACCAATGCCTCAAATCACTCAACTTGAGAATAAAGAAGATATGCTATATAAATATGAACGTGGTAGATGCAACAAGTATATCTATCTCATTAGCATAAACAAGTAACCATTCAATTACATGTGTGTACTACAGTAAGGTAAATTGAGATATTCCAATAATGAATTCAACAGTCAATTGTCATTCAACTACTTATGCAAGCATTCATCTAAGAAAGGAATAAACGTATCGATGCAATAGTGATAGGCGTAAGCAATATAGTGCATCAACAGTAATTAGTACAGTGTGCTAACCACTAGTGCATTTAATCTTTCATCCAAATAGTAATTATAACCTTCAAGAGATGCAGATCATTAAATTGATACGGAATAAATATTTTTTAAGTTAAAATTAGTTAGGACAATCATGTGGCATATAATTTTAACTGTCCTTCCAACCAATGCATGTAGTATGACAGTGGTATAGCACAGAAATAAACCAGCAGTGTGTCAATCAGTTAATCAAGGCATTTACATTAGCATAAGACGTCCACATTCCATAATTATAAATACTTAGCACACAAAGGAGACTTTAATCAAACGTTTAAGCATATATTCTAACTGTTGTGGATGTCTATCATATAACAGCAGAGAGCAGTTTAGGGAGAAAGGTCACCTTAGAAGAGGCTCAGAGGTTCGTTATAGGACTGAAATGGAAGCTAGAAGGGAGAGGGACCTAAGGGAGAAGAGCGTTAGGCTAGAGAAGGTAGGCTAGGGGATGGTTTACGTTAAGATTAGGGACTGTTAAGGTAATTTTTAGGATTGATAAGGGTGCAGTAACAGCAAAAGAGGTAGGTCAAGGCTAGGTAGGGGGGTTTTGAAGCAAGCCTAGGGTAGGAAAGAGTTTTGGAGCAAGCTGAGGACTGTTTTGGGAAAAAAGAGGGAGGCTGTGAAGCCTAGAAGGAAGGGTAGTAGCTAGGGATTTATTTTTTAGGGTTTTCAAACTTAACTAAGAGATCTAATTCACCATGAAAATTAATATTTACACATATACATGCAAAGAGTAATTAGGTAAAAGATGATAACTTAGGTTTTTATGGATGAGTCCCTTAAACCCTAGCCCTAGAGGAAGGTGACCAGCCTTCCTCTTGGAGTAATCTCTCCTTGTCTACTAAATTAGGACTTCTTATAACAACCTCTAGGGTTCGTTATAAAAGCCTAAACTAAGGCAAAATTGGAGATCCAAGACTATACTTGGGAAAACCTCCTCTAAGGAGCGTTTTCCACCATGCAAAGATGATAGAAGGTAGACAAAAGGCCCTAATCAGAAAAAATGCAGCCCTAGGGCCACCATTCAATCATTCAAGAAGCATGAAATTCACCTCCCTTTCACCAAGCAACGCTAAAAAAGGACTAGACTTACTTGAGCATGTGTTCTTCCAACAATTCTAGCATCCACCAAGCATGAGCAAAACAAAGACAACATCCAATTTCATCCACAAGAGCAAAAGAGAGCCTACTTCAAGAGGTGTGTATCACTCCAAGAAAGCTATCTTGGGTAAAAAAGAAATAGTATAATGTTTTGTCCCATGAGTTATGATTTACAAATGAAGTGAGGAGTCTAATTTATAGTGTTCTCAACACACTTTACAAAAATAACCAGGCTGACAGGACAAATAAATATCAATGTAAAAATATAACATGAAATAATATAAAATAATCTAAAAATGGCCTATAGTAGGCTTAAAGTAGAACACTCGGGGTATTTCCCCCCTAGGTGCCTAAAAACTGCTAAAAATAACTAAAACTGAGCAGAAAGCTTCACTCTGAAAGGTGGAGTGAGCAAGGGGGATCGTCATGCCCATCTAACCTCAATAATGCTGAAAATCCTTCAACGTCCCCCCTCAAACAGCCTGTGGGCCTGGTGACCAAAGATGACGTCATCAAGGAAACTACACCAAGGAGAGAGAGCGCTCTGCTGGAAAGGGATCAGGATGGGTGCATAAGGTGACCTGAAGGAGAGGCAAGAGCCTCAAAGTTGGAATATAGTCACCAGTGTAGAAAATAAGCACGGGATCATGTGACCCAGTGACCTACCCCTAGGAGCCCCAGACACCAACCACAAGGCTACAAGCCCTAGAATGAGGCAGTCAGCAATGCCATTAAGCCATAGTACTCCTAAAGGAAGAACCAAAGAGTCAGGCCATAACCACCTCTCAGAAAGTACTGGTAACATCCCATCATGGTCTTGAAAAAAATGACCCCTCTCCCTGGGCAAACATCTGAAGGTGTGTTGGTATTGGTAGCACGTAACAAGCACCCATGTTGTTGATGAGAACTCACAGTCCGACTCAAAGTGTGCAAAGCTCCATAAATGGTATTTATGTCATCCAGATAACTAAGAGAAATTAAAAAAAAAAAGGATGAGAATAAAAAGAAAACCTAAAAGCTATCTATAACATATTTTACAGCCACTTTCCGTTTATGGAGTTTTGCACACTTTGACTTGAACTCTGATTCTTATTAATTATCGATGTAGTTTGGAAGGTCCGCATCAGCCACTTATGAATTTTTATTACTGCAGTTTATTCATTTATAATTTCTCTCTTAGCATTCCAAGTGACCCATTACAATCTCCAAATCACCCTTCCCAAAAAGGATCCAACTAAGGCTTGTCATGGTTAGGTGAGTGATAAAATAGAAAAGGAACCTGCTGAACACCCAAGTCAGAGTAAGGATTTAGATATCCTTGACACTGAAACAGCCCAAGGCAGAGGAGAAAGTTCTTAATTTATAGAAACAGATGCTTCCCATTTTGTGATCATTTTTGAACTCATCTCATATATGTCATATCAAAAAGTGAATATTTCTTTATATTTTTAACTTGCCCTCAGTTTTTTGTTGAGCCGAGTCAAACTCTTGACTCTTTTGCCTCAACGAGTAATTATTGGAATCGAGTCTGCTAACCATGGCTCAGACTCCAGAGTCTCAGACCTTTCCAAATACTTTGCTAAATACAATAAGTGAAAGACGCTTACGGGGACTTCCTGCAATATAGCCAACTATGTATTACCGCACTCTGCCTGTAATATTTATATCCTACAAAAAAATTGGATATAAAAACAAATGGTAATCGATACAATGCTTGACATCGTTTTGGGGGGGCAATACGAACGATACAATGTCGATTATCGATAGACAGTTATGTCTGGGGACTTCCTTTTAATATCTATTACGTCATTTTAGTTTCTGGTTTTTGTAACACCTTGAAATAATTTTGTACAAAATGCCCTTTTGTGGCCCCATGGTGGTAACCTTTATTGTTAGCCACTTTTTGTTGGAATATGCACCACGTACAAATTATTTTATTGATAGAATATTAAAACATATTTTCAACAGCAGTGGATACGAATGAATGCCCTAAATGTGGCATTGATTGCTCCATTTTTTCAGCTGAAAATCTTAATTTACCATGACAAACAAAAATATTATAGACCATAGACCGTAGATATAAGAAGCTGGAATCGGAATGTTCAACCATATTTAGCCCCAATTGACCACAGCTGCAGACGAAATAATCCAAAAAATAATAATTAACAATTAAAGACCCCAACAGGTAACACAAGTGTAAAGGTCGAATTTCAAGCATGGCACTGAGCTACAGTCCAATAGCACAAACCGTAGAAAAATCACACTGATTAATCGACACTATAGAATGGCATTCAAAATATCATAAAACCGGTAAATAAGTAGACTGATGGCATTTATAGGAAGGAAAAACTTGAGCATGAGCTGAAAGCTCATAAAGACTGCTATTTGAAAGCGAGCTCCGCTAGTGCTGAATTGCCAGGAAAAAAGGGCGGGGGGCTAGGTAATTCTACCCCAAATTTTAACAAAATTCAAAAATCACCCATTAGACTTCAGTAATACAAACCCAAAACCATTGGCTCACCTTGGACTCGGTTTCTGCAACCTTTTGGTACACAACGAACGTCGAACGCCGTCTGTTGACGGGATTTAACGGCACAAATCCAACGGCAGCTCTGTTGGTAAAACGACCACTGCTTTTAACAGAAATGCGGAATTGCGAACATGGATTTAGCTTGGTTTGACATGATATAAGGCCTGACTGAGATATAACGAAGGCAGCCACACCTGCTAACGCAGTGGACGCCATTGAAGGCTTTGCCGAAGATCTGGGGTTCCAAACCCTACCAATGAAAGTCAGCAGAAAAGGAAAATAAGATGGAAGAAGAGAAAATAAAAACTGGATAACGTAATGGTATCTAGAAATTTCTGTCTGTCTCTAGTTAAACCTTGAAAATTATATGCCCGCTCGGCATGGAAAACAAGGGTTTATATTTTTTAGTTTTTGCACGTAGTTTACTTTGAAAAGGCCAACGTTCTAGAAAAGGCTCGATTAGGTAGCATATATTCATATTATTGCAATATTGTATGGTTGTTATTGTTTCCCTGCATAAACATCTTTACCCTATGGGAGGGTGGACAGTAAAACATCTTTACCCTTAACCCTATGGGAGGGTAGAAAGGTGATAGTGTACATTTTTAAAATATATGTTATTGTAAGAGGAACCATTCATTCGACACATGATATGGATGTTCTTGATGTAGTCATTTTTTCATATATATATATAGTCTCCTTGCAATTAACTCATTTGAAATCTTTACTCTTGTTGGTTTCATGATTATGTTTTCATGTCAAGTTAGTTTTTTTTTTTTTAAATAAAAAGGATTATATATTACTGCATATCATAAAGTACAGAGCTTGTCCACAGAACCATGACTGTCTTAGGTATTTTCGGCCCGTGATAGCCAAACAGGAATCCTTATAACAAAAACAAAATTAAACAGAGTTGAGCTACTCTCGGCAGAAACTCCACCAAACAGGAATTTGACATATACAAAGATGTTCAAATCTTAAATTTACTAGTCTATCCATGAAAACAAAACAGGAAGACATCTATTCAGAACACAGAGAAGAGCTCTAATCAATAGTAACAACGGGAAGATCCCTACCCGGAGAGTTATGCTCTTGACCGGCTCTAGACGACTGGTTCTTAGCGCTGATAGACAGGCCACCCACCTCAGTGTCATGTTCATGCCAAAGACCCCTCTGTGGGACATGGGCATTGTCGACAGAATGATCCCCTACTGGAGGGAGCCCAGTGCCCGCCATGCCCCAGTCTCCCCAGCATCTTTCCCCTGAACAATGAAGACGAGGCCAATTTTCTTGGCGATGGCGTCAATCTTCGTGTGCATGATGCGGTTGTCCAGGTTGTGCGTTTTCCACGATCTAACCGGTTCGGTATCCCCTTTATTCTTATTGTAGGCGTCCATGAGCACATTCGCCATAAGGTTCTTTGTGACCCAATAAGTCATCAAAGTCCGATCATAGAGAGAGGCCCGACCAGCAGTGGACCTAGGGTCCGTCACCCACTCCTCAATTTATTTTCGGATATCCTCGATGGGAATACCCTGGACGACATTCTAGAGAGTTTTTTCGGTCCACTCAACTTCATCTCTAACAGACTGAGGAATACGCCCATGGAAGAAGGAGGCTGACGCACGAAGATGGGCCTTTGAGGATGCCCTAGTAACACGTCCGATTCTGGCGCTGCCCTGAGCAGAGGTTTCCCCGACTGCCAAACTCCCTATGCCTCCCTAAACCAAAGGCTTGCTAGACTTGCTACGACGAGAGGGGGCCATGACGTGAAACTTTCACAATTCAGGTGGTCTAACCCGAGAGAACCACCCCAGCTTCCTCTCAACAGAGCTATCAACACTATCAGAGCTCCAAACACCAGGCGGAACAAAGAAAATAACAGTGAAGGAGCCAAGGAAAACCTTCATAATAAAAACCTGAGGCGTAATCATGGAGAAGAAAAGGCCTATCCTGACCAACGTCGGGAGGTACGGAAAGATCTGCTGCGTAATTAAGAGCCCATATGCCCGGATGAGGAATGAACCGGAAATAGTACAAAAAAATCTACCACCACCTTTTTCAGACTGATTGCCACGCTTAGGGATAATCTTATCCGTAGCCATCGAAATTACAGGTAGAGCGAAATACATCATTTGAGGCGTGGGAAAATTCGGGCACATGGCTCCCTAATAACTGCCCCAACACATCCTCTGTCCGTTGCCAAAGAGGTTGCCACCTGTACCTCGGACGACCTTGGCCCCACCAGATCGCCATTAGCCAGATGGCTGCAAGACCTAGTCCAATCATCCGCAGGAAAATCCAACAGTGATCCAATCGAAAGAGGGATACCCTCATCCACACCATGATTAGCAAGGTAGTCCGCCACTTTGTTGGCATCCCGTTTAACATGAGAGAAAGAAATGGCCTGTCGGTTGGACAACAGAACCTTAAGGTGCTCCAGGCGAGCGAGAAGACGCCAACTGCAGGAAACTTTCTTAGGAGATTGCCCAAGGAAGAGTTTCTTAGCCATGAGAATTAGAATATGAGAGTCGCCCTCCAAGATAATAGGATACCAAGCTTGAGAGATAATTAGGAGGAGACCTTGGATAAGGCCTTCAAGTTTCGCGGAATTATTGGAATCATGGCCCATGCAACCAAAGAAAACTTTTAGAATTCTCCCATTGCTATCCCTGCAAACCCCACCAAATCCCACCTGACCAGGGTTTCCCCTGGAGGCCCCATCGAAATTGACTTTGAAACCGAAAGGAGGGGGAGGAGACCATCGATCTGGGATAACAGGACGACAGATAACCATTTTCTTATGAAGACTGTTCAGGTCCGACCAATTTAGACCCCAACCCGCGGTAATGCGCCATTCCCCCTCAGTGAGGTCTTTATCTTTGCCATTCCATTGTTGGCTTTTGATAGTCTCTATCATATTTCTGACCAATTTCATCCACACAACCTCTTCTCGGTTTTGTTTATCCTTGAAAATGTGTTCATTATGTTCTTTCCAGATAGACCAGATTGTTAAACCTGGGAAAACCTATCACATGGTAACAATGATAGGATTCGAGAAGGCTTTTAGATCCCAAGACTTGAGAGACTGATCAAGCTGACCTCTTGTTCGATTGCTTCGCCGAAAAATGGAGGCCCCTCTATCCCAGATCGAAGATGAGAAGGGACAAGAGTCGAGAAGATGACCAATAGTTTCTTCACTATTGAGGCATAGTGGGCATCGGGAGGGACCCAGAATTCCCCTTTTCCTTAAATTCTCTCCTGTCAGAATTCTCCTCCAAACCACTAGCCAACAAAACACATAAATTTTGGGTCAGATGTTCATTTCCCATATCCTCACCCATATTTCTCCACCATCCTCATTGGACTGAGAGTGAATATCATAAGCCTATTTGATACAAAAAGTGCCCTTCTGGGACGATCCCCATCTAAGTCTGTCAGTATCCACGTATCGTCTGATAAATCTTTCCTGGAGCTCCAAACCGAAGGAAGAAAGGGTCTTCTTAGACGATAATCCATCCCATTGGTCCACTCTGAGCCATTTCCGGTAATCCGACTGGTCGTTTTGATCCCAATAATGCATGACCTTAGTCTTTCCTATTGCAATTCCTTGATCCCTTATCGATTTCCATCTGGGATCATCCCCAAGCTTGGGAAATTGGTTCCAAGAATCTTCCCAGAAATTGGCTTCCCTGCCATTATGGATTTCCTAGAAGCAGTGATCTTGTACAAGCTTCCTACTGGAGGAAGCTTTAAGCCAAATATGAGAGCCCGAAATTTCTTCATTGAATCGGATTAACTGACATCTTTCTTTATCCCTAGCATACTTAATGTGCCATAGCTTTGCCCATGGCTCTTTGTTATGGGTACACCATCTCCACCATATTTTGGTTCCATATATCTCACTTAAAGTCGCAAGATCCCTCATGCCAAGACCACCACAGAGCTTGGGACGGCATATGCTATCCCAACCAACCAGCGCAAATTTGGAATTCACCTCCCTTCCACCCCACAGAAACGACCTTTGAATGCCCCTGATCTCCTTCAAGACCACCTTTGGAGCCGAGAGCATCGAGAACAAGTACACTGGCATAGCTTGGAGAACAGATTTGACCAGAACCAGACGGCTGGGGAGGTTTAGAGGACGAAGAGTCCAACTATTGATCTTTCTTTTCATTCTATCCAGAAGTTCCTGCCAAGACATTTGATGAATCATTCCCTCTACTAAAGGAACCCCAAGGTATTTGGTCGGGAATGATCCACGATTGAAACCAAGACTCCTCAGGATATTACGTTGGGTTGGGCCCGCACTGTTGAGGAAAAAAACCTGAGATTTGCCAGGATTGACCTCTAGGCCTGACGCCTTAGCAAACTGAACCAGACATTTTTTGAATGCCCTGGCCTCTTGGACTGAAGGGTGCCCCATAAGCATTGTATCATCAACAAACTGTTGATGCCTTTGTTTCTCCATTCCAGCATGAAGTTGGAGACCACGAATCCTTCCACTAGCAACTTGGGCTTGTAGAAGTTTACTGAGACCTTCTGCCATAAGGATGAAGAGGAAGGGAGAAAGGGGGTACCCTTGCCTGATACCCCGAGAAGCCTAAAGAAGTCTAGAGGGAGACCTGTTGAGGAGGATGGAAAAGAAGGGGGAAGACACTAGGTTCATGATCCAATCCACCCACTCCCTACTAAAACCAAAAGCCTACAGAATATGTCGCATGTATTGCCATCTTATCTTGTCATAAGCCTCGGCGATGTCGAGTTTGACAAGCATACCAGGTTTCTTAGTGACTTTGAGAGAGTGTATGATTTCATGAACCAAGATGATACCATCCACTATTTGTCTTCCTTCAACGAAGCTCGATTGCTCCTGACTGATCAGCATAGGGAGAAGGGGTTTAAGCCTATTAGCAATGACTTTGGATATAATTTTGTAGATAACATTGCATAAAGCAATAGCTCTAAATTTGCTCGGAGAGTCAGCCCCTTCCTCTTTAGGGATAAGAGAGAAGAATGCGGCATTGAAAGTTTTCAGCATTCCCCCACTGCGTCTAGATTCTTCAACAACTTGGTGGACTTCAGATTTGATCAGATACCAAAAGAAGTGAAAGAAGTTTGAGGTGAAGCCATTTGGTCCAGGAGCCTTCCCCAGGGCCATCTGGTTCATAGCATCCTCCACCTCTTGCAAGGATATCGGTTTTCCCAGCATCTCATTCTGCTCCTGAGTAACCAAGCGGGGAATGAGGTTAGTAATCTTAGAGATATCCTGGCTTTTGTCCCTTCTGTCTTCTTTGAGATGGATTCAAAATGGGTCACCAGCTCTTCTTCAATGTCTTCCCTGGTATCCACATTCTCCCCATTATGTTTACGAATCTTAAGGATCTTGGACCTGTGCCTATTTTGGATAACCGTGTTGTGAAAGAATTTTGTGTTTCTCTCACCCTCCTGGATCCATTGAATACGAGACTTTTGCCTCCAATAAGTCTCCTCTTGCCTCTCCCTAGCTTCCAAGCACTCCACCAGACATTGTTCTTGTTCTCTTAACACCTCATCCCATCCCTCATTCATGCCCCTCCTTTGGAGAGTTTCCAGCTCTTAAGACAGTTGTTTTTTGTCCTGAAAGATGTTACCAAAATCCTCCTTATTCCAAGAACGAATTTTGGATTTCAGGGCCTTCAATTTCTGTTGGAATTGGAACATTCCAGATCCTGTTGGGGGGACCAGCTCTTGCCACCACTGGCCCACCAGATCCTTGAAGTCTTTATGGTCCAACCAGAACTATTCAAAATGGAAGGGCCTGAACAGGTTATTACTAGTCATGTCCCAGACAAAGCTAACAGGCCAATGATCAGAACCAGTTGTTGGGAGAACGCTTGCATTGACTTCACCAATCCCACGCACTATATCCTCCGTGGCCAAAAATATGTCAAGCCTGGAGGCCACTAAATGAGGTCCTCCTCTCTTATTATTCCACGTAAACCAGCCATTGCCAATTTCGACGTCAATCAACGGGCCTAGACTTAGAATATCCCGGAATTTTTCCTGAAACCTGTCCAGATATCTTCGACCACCTTTTTTCTCCCCCAGGGATGCAATCAAATTGAAATCCCCACCTATAAGCCAAGAGCCTTCCTGCGCCTGAGTAGAGACCCAAGACAGAAAGTGAAGGAAATGATCCTTGCGAAGGGCAGTGCTTGGGCCATAAATATTAACCATAGAACCGGAGACAACAAAATTACATACCTGAAAGCCACAAGTTAGGGAGAACCTGTTAGCTCTCCAATTATTCATCATTATGACACCTGGGCGCCATAGAACAACCAAACCTCCGGCCATGCCCGAGGCATCTGTCGCCATTACCTCACAGCCTTTCCATATTTGTCGACTTATTCTTCCTAGAGTAGCAGTGGAGCACTTAGTTTCCTGCATAGAAAGAACATCAGGCTTTTCCTGTTTCACTTTCCTTGCGAGCATTTTGATCTTTCGGGGATGGTTACAGCCCCTCACATTCCAAGACACAATCTTCATTGAGTAACTTGATTTACAGCAGTGAAGGTAGCCTTAATAGAAGGATATTGCCCTGACTCAATAAGCCTAACTCCAATTTCTGCTATCCTCTGCTTGTTGGACTTTCTGCCTCTCTTCAAATCACTAGACTAAAGCTTACGTTTGATCCCTGATTGGGGATCAGCCCGTATCCCCAATTTCTGGCTAGCTTTAGTTCTGATAATTGCTTCTTGAAGGAGTTCTAGTTGTCTTCTGGATACATAGCCCTCCCCCTTCTTCTTTTCACACTCTCTTTACAGCTCATCCAGATCTAGGTCTCCCAGATCTACTTCCTCCTCCCCATCTTCTTCCATAGCTGCTACTAGTTCCTCCTGATTCTCTTCTGGGCTCATAGTCTCCATGGCCTCCACTGCCTCCGACCCCTTGTTTTCCTTCCCTGCCTCACAAATAACACCAGCCTCATCAACTTCTTCTAGGATTTGAAAAGGATTTTGCTTGATGACCCATGCTCCACCTTTTCCTTACCTTTCTGTTGACTTTCGCCTAATCAATTCTTTTTACGACTACGGATCTGGGTAAAACCTTCTCTGTCTTTCTTTCCTTCCTGCTCAGGTTGAGGATGTGGATTCAGCTGGCTGGCCTGAGGGCAATTCCTCCCGAAATGACCATATTCATGACATATTCTGCATCTGAAAGGAAGTTGTTCATAGTCCAGAGGTTGGATCCATTCTTCGTCATCCCAATTCAACCTTATTGCCTCTGGAAGTTCTTTTGATAGATCCATGTAGACACAGATCTGAGCACAAGCAGTGTACCTTAGCTGCTTGGTCCTTTCCTCGACCTTTATGAACTCTCCGAGGGAATTACCTATATCTTTCAAAATCTCCGGATCCCAGAACTCACACGGGAGAGAAAAGAGCTGGATCCAAACCGGGGCGACCTTCAGATCTTCAGTCTCCGGGTCGAAACGCTCTTTCCAGGGCCTGAGGTATAAACCCGCAGAGAAGAAAAAATAGGGTCCCCCTTCAAGCACTCTGTCTCGATCTTCAACATTGAAAAAGATAATGGAAAAAAACCCTTTTGCCCCCAAGTGTAAATCATATTCCCCTTTAGGGTTCCATGTGCTCTTGATCCATCTGACTAGGTCTTTTTCCCGAGGCCATAAACCAATAAACTTACCAATCAAAGCTTTCTCTTTCCACAGTTCCACTTTCTCCCTAACTTTTTCGGCCTGGATCTGAATGGCAGGGATGGATTTGGACTTCGGAAAGCATCCCCTTGAACCCATCCGCCGCTGTGCTCCCATATCCCCTTCACTCGTGTCGCGGGATTCTCCCGCGGATGCCATACCCGCAAACTGGAGAGTTTGGGGTGTCCCGGATAGCCCCCTCCGCGAGGACCACGTCGACAGCACCACTACAACGAAATGCCGTCGAACGATAAATGCTTCAAAAACCCTCGAATCTCCAGTGATCATGCGGCCATGCTTTCTTGTTACCTAGAGAGCTAATTCTATTGTTCATCCTTTTCATGTCAAGTTAGTCAATTTTGTATCTATGTTAAGGTTTTAAACTAACATTAAGCACCGAGAGGGATCCAATTTCTTGAGGTGTATTTTTTTTTTTTTAATTTAAACGCAAGAAATTTGATCTCTCTTGATTGATAGATCCGGGTTTAAGTTTTAAGTTTTTATTTTATAAATGAACAACTATTTTTTAATTACTTTTCATAATATTTTATTTTATGAACCAACATGGATTTTTTTAAAATACTTTCCATAATTTTTTATTTTATTAGCCGACATGAATTTTTTTAATTATTTTGTTAATAACAAACGTTACAACATCTCCCCCATACTGGGATGTAGAGCACCTCGTTTCTCTCGGTGCAATAAAAGATGGCAATGTTGAAATTTAGAGTTATCTAATGAAGTTGCAAGTAAGTGTCGAAATCTAATAAGACTGTTTTAAGCAGACTAAGATCTTGTGTTCCAAATAACGTATGTGCTAAGATAAGATGCACACAAATAAAGGAAGAAAAATAGAATGTCATCACAACTATTGAGAGCACTAAATGTGTTGAAGTTGAAGGAGATCCAATGTGCATGCACAAAATGGAAAAATTGACAATGACCAACATAAGTGCTTCAAGCAAAGAGTGGTGCTAGCAGAAAAGGCCACATAAAGTGCTTCATGATAAAGAAACGAGCACTAAAACAATGGTGCTAGCATAAAAAGCAAGACAAAGTACTTCGTGAAAAATACATAAACACCGAAGTTGTCAAGGTAGTTGAATGTGTTGAAGTTAAAGAGGTTCTCATGCAAATGCACAAAATGGAAAAACTTTCAACAATTAATGTAAGTACACTCTAAGCATAAAGTAGTGTCATTAGACAAAGTCATACAAAGTGCTTCATTAAAAAAAACCCATCAAAATCAAATAAAATTCTAAGGGCGTCATTACTAAGATCCTCATTCAAGAGTGTAGGTGATGATTGCAATCCATGGCATTGGATGGCTTGCATAGTGTGTCTTGGTGAGAGTTTAAAGCTACCTATGTAGGGTCACCTAAAGGGTTGTGGCTTGTTGTGACCGAACCTATTCCCTAAGGCCATCAATGACTTTCATAAAACACCTAGATGGGGTGATAGGGATGCATACAATGATATGACAGAAGTAAGTTCAGTTACTAGGCGTAGAGAGGAGGTGCCACCACGTGCACAATCCAAGATTTAATTTTATTGCAAGCGGTGGGTGACAAAGGTTATGACAGATAGTAGAGACTCGATGCAAGTGAGCAAGTACTTCACTAACAGTCCAATCCATGTGAGCTTCCATGATCATCTATACTGCAATGAGAAGAAACTCAAGGGTGTTTTAGAATAAGGAAGAGTGGCATCATGAAAGGAAGTGGTTCTCTCGGCTTAAAGATGGGAAGCTTCACCACTATCCATATACAAGGAGTTGTTTGAATCAATCTCTGGCTTCTCATACTAGTATATGGAAATATCCTAAAGGCTATATGGCATGCTACCTCTTAACATCAGGCTTTAAGCCATGAGCTTAGGGACTTGGTACCACTATTCAGGCTTCCTATAATTTGTTTGTCAAGGTCCAATTGCAAGTTTTGTAAGTGGGTGACATGTTTGGGTGCCAAATGCAAGGTTGGAAAGAGGCAGGTAGATACTACCTCGAGTGATTTGTATCCACTACTTTCTCTGAGTGCTTAGACTGGATAGGGGGTAACAATGATAACAAAGTGCCCACAAATGGACAAGAAGGGAAAATTGTAGATTAAGGAAGAGGATGGGAGCAATTTCAAACGCATCAAGAGAAGAAGGCCCAAAATGCTAGTATTCTTCCAAGCAAGTTTTGAGGAAGCCACCATGTGCCCAGCAGGAGCCAATGGTTGCATCTAAAAGGTTTTACCAATCCCATTTTTCTTCTATCATAGACAAAATCAACAATCTAAAGAGGAAAGTAATTGTCAAACGTGGACTCACTTCTTTAGAATTAGTAGATAGCAAGAACCTTCAGTGGATGTTGGATACGAGATTCTCCACAAGCAAAGACACCAAGGTCTATAAGATGTTCAAAATTTATTAGCTAGTCGAATCCCTTATTGCCCAATCCATGGAAGAGAAAGGGACTCATATCCATTCTACCATTATGATGAAGTTAGAGGTCATGGAAGCCAAATATGATGCAGGATGCACTAGGGTCTCCATGCCAAAGACACAACAAATCAAAAGTCCAAGTATGACCACCAAGCTCCCCAACCCGACTTTGCATTTTGGATTCTAACTAGAGAATGCAACTTGACCAATTCTCCCAGTCTCCGGGTGCTACTGTTTCTTTGTTTTTATGTTGGTCAAGATAGGTAGTCATAATTGAGCCTCCTATGTTGCCAATGTTTTATTGAAAGGCACTATGTTTTGTTATAATTCTAATCTACCTAGATCCTATAGCATTACCAGTGTTTACCAAGAAGAAAGTTTTAAATTTTGTAAAATCTACTTGTATACCATAGGCTTAGCAATGATAGTTTCTCAATATTCAACTATGTTATTGTTTGTCAATCATCAATATGTTCACAAGATTATAGCTTTTGCAAGTTATATAAGCTTATATGCTTACTTGTTCAATCTTGGATATTCCATAGACAAGGAAAATCATGTCTTAATGTTGTAACCCATCTATACATTAATAGGAAATAGTACTCTAACTAACTAACTAACTAACTATATATATATGATTAAAGATAAATGGTCAAGCATCATTCCATCAATGAGAGAAATGAATTGTGGGAATTAGCCGATAGTTGCATAGTATGGTCAATGATATGGTGTCGACCATAGTTCTATCAAGATGGGTGGAGGTGTTTCCCACTGTGTATCCTTCAAAACTTGGATTTGTGAGATGGTTATGTTAGCCATGTTCCCCTAGATGTGTGATGGTGACTATCCATTTCCTGTTGAGCAAGCTAGGTCTATATAGTCGACACTCTCACCTTCAAGTTATATCTATAGTTAGGTCAATATAGTTGACACTCCATTATATTACAAAAGAGGAAGGGATGGGAGATGGAAGATGGAAGTAGGTCAAGGGGGGAGGATGATTCTAAGTAAAATGAGAATCATATTAGGGGATTAAGTGTGTCATTCTTATTCTTTACCTGGTTCCTACCATGTTTAGAAGACTTGTTTAAATCACTTCTAATAAAGTTAAGTATAAATGATGAATCGATGTTGAATGGTTATGCTTTCAATTAATGAGAATTGTTTGATGGTTGAGTACCTACATGATTTATGAATTATACATGATTAATTATGAACATTTTTTTCACAGAAAAATATAACTTACTATTAATATGCGAAATAGTAAAATATGTCCAACTGTCAGTCCATGACCAAAACATACAAATCTTCCAGTAGTCATCCCCGGAACAAACCGGTTATATCATCAGCATGAAAACATGAAGGCTGTCTAAAATAGTCAACAAATACTACCAACGCCCATAAGGCAAACAGCTATGTATCCAGTAATATCAGAAATACAAATGCCACATCATCAAAAGTATAAGCGTCTCCTAAAAAGTCCAAAATATAAATATCCACATACAACAAATATCAAAGTCACCCCAGCAGAAAGAGGGGTGAAATACGGATATTACACCCGATCTGAGCTACAACATCTGCAAGAAGGTAATATAAGGCCGCAAAAATATAAGAGTATATATAGCTATGCCCAACAAGTAATTGGACGTAGCATAATCAAGAATCTGCACATATAAACTACAAGTCATATAAGTAACAAGCCGCATAAATCCCATATAGAAAGACAAAAAGTATGAGCAAAAAAGACAAACAGCCTCAAGTCCAATGTAGTAAATGGGAACCATGTGAAAATAGCAAATCATCCCGCCATTCCTGCCACATGATGACCCCAGGCAGAGAGTTGAGAGCCCGCTTAGAGAGCATATCCGCCTCCAGATTCACCTCCCTGAAGATATGTTCAAAGTGAATGTGCTCAAATTCAAGAATGAGCTTTCTAGCCGCTTCCAACCAGTGTTTGAGCGGAAGAACATTCAGGGAAGAAGCACCATTAGCCCAAGAGATAATAGCCTGTGAGTCACCATAAATAACAAGGGAAGAAATCTTCCTTTGTCGGGCGCAGAACAGTAAGAGCCAAAGGGCGCAAATCTCACTACGAGTATTTGAACCATTACCCAGATTTAGCCAATAATGAACAGTGGTAGTATTGGAAATGTGAATAGTTGCCTCGGCACCCCCAGCGCCATACAAGCGAACAGCGGCCCCATCGAAAAAACCACAAGGAAATACCAAGATAGGGGGAGCCAAACGATTTTTCAATATCCGTGTCTTCAAGCCAACACCCGCACCAAATATTGAAATGTATTCCTTATGTGCAGCAATGATCTTATAGCATAAAGTGGCACTGTGGGGTTTCAGGTTTTAAAAAATGCATGCATTGCGAGCCCGCCAAACCTCCCAGATCATAAAGAAAGGAAGTTCAACACAATCAGTGTGAAGGCGCGTCCAAGCCTCCAGACAATCGCATAATGTATGCTCACCCCAACGAAACTGCACGCCAGATCTATAAGCAACCTGTTCCCATAGATTCTTAATGAAAGTACAAGTCGATAACAGGTGATCCACCATCTCCTCCAACCTACAGCAGAGCGGACACCACCCCGGTCCACAGAACCCACGACGGCATAAGTTATCCCAAGTGAGGATCCGGTTTGATAACGCAAGCCAGATAAAACACTTGATTTTGAGAGGAATAACCAGCTTCCAGATATATAATTCCCACCAGCAGATATCATCACAGGAATCGGCAAACAATGCTTCATAGACCAATTTTGCAGTAGCCTTACCAGAAGCCACATCCCACGACCAAGACAATCTGTCAGACTCATCAGATAAATGAATGTTTGATAGATAAAAAGGCCTGATATATGCCTCCCATTCCAATCCCAAAGTGCCAGATAAACCCAGCTGTGTAGCCGTTATCCAAAGTGGCTGTCCCCCCTTGAATAGCCCCACCGCATGTGCCAGAGTGTAATATCCTTTCGATCTGAGGTGGGTCCTTAGTTCCAACGATAGTGTATGCTCAGTAGGGCCCCCCAAGATCGGATCAAGTCCCAACTTGATGTCACGACCATTGCCAGGTATCCAAGCAATCCATTGAGAAATAACTTTAAAAGATCCAATCAACCCGCTCCAGATATTGGACACCCCCACAGTGACAGGCTGGTTCCTACCAAGCCAACTCTCTACAGAGGTGTTCTTCAGATACTTCGCTCTAATAACACGGCCCCAAACAGAATTGTCAAAGAGAGCACGCCACAGACTCTTCGCATGCAGAGCCATAACAAAAAGGTCCAAGTTCTTTATATTCCATCCACCCAACTTCCAAGGATGAGCCAACCTGGACCAATTTGTAAGATGGTATTTTTCCTGACATCCACACCCAGACCATAAGAAGTTAAACAACTTTCAACGTATGAGGCATAGAATAGATCTTGGGACTTTGCAAAGTGTAAACCAGTACACGCCAAGGTTCTGTAGAACAGCTTTTGCCAGTGTGAGTCTGCCCCCCATAGATAAATAGCAGAAGCTCCAGTGACTAATACGTCCTTCAAATCGACGAACGAGCCAAATCCAGTCCTTCACCAGATAATTAGTCGGCTTAATAAAGAAGCCAAGGTATTTCGTTCCAGCCTCCAACTCCAAGAAATTTAAGGGAAAATTTGTACTAATGGAGCTTTCCACATCCCTCAATAGAGAGTGTTTTAAGAAACGTGATTTGGTGTAATTGATGATCATACCAGAAACCGAGCAGAACAAGTCTAGTATCCATTTATATTGTACCCACTCATCAGGGATACCAATACTGAAGAGCATTACATCATCCACAAACAGGGAATGTGTAACAGATATATCACGAGTTATTTTAATGCCTTCAATCAATCCATCCCGCTTAGCCTTATGTATGGATAAACTCAGGCCTTCAATAACCAAAAGGAAAAGGAGTGGTGATAGAGGACATCCCTGTCGAAGACCCCGTGAGGCCTTAAAGAAATCCGTAGGAAGGCCATTGACCATAATAGCATAATTGACCGAGGTTACACAAGCCATAATCCATTTCATCACCTTCCAAGGCAGGCCAATCTGAATCAGAATAAATTTCAGGAAATCCCAATTCACCCTGTCATATGCTTTCACCAGATCCAACTGAAGAATAAGGGCATTAAGATGCTTCATTTTTATAGTGTGGAAAATTTCCTGAGTCACACCCACCGCATCATGAATCTGTCGGCCCTGCAGGAAACCATATTGCTCTAATGAAATGTGTCTGGATAGAACGGGTTTGATCCGGTCGGCAATAACTTTTGCAATAATCTTGTATACTAAATTGCAGAGAGCAATAGGTCTGAACTCATTATAATTGTTCGGGTGGGAGGTCTTCGGAATAAGGGTCAAATATGTGGAGTTGAGTGCCCCAGATACAGATCCTTGTTTTCGAGATTCCTCAACAGCCAGTCTGATATCCTCCCCCATAATATCAAAGAAGTGTAAAAATAGTTCCACAGTCCACCCATCCGGCCCCGGCGACTTATCTTTTGCAAACCCACGCAAAGTACTTTCCACTTCACCCAGGGAGACCTCCAAAAAAATATCATCCCCCTCCACCTCATTGAACATACGAGGATATTCCTTAATAACTTTAAATTGCTCCGCTACAGAGGTGTTTTTAGGGTCACAATAGTATTCCTGAAA
This sequence comes from Larix kaempferi, assembly GCA_027924585.1. Classification (NCBI taxonomy): domain Eukaryota; kingdom Viridiplantae; phylum Streptophyta; class Pinopsida; order Pinales; family Pinaceae; genus Larix; species Larix kaempferi. The sequence goes on along the minus strand of BSBM01001409.1, from coordinate 826,233 downwards.
GTGGTGGACAGCCTCCTCCATCAAATCATCCGACCCCCAGATCCTCCTACCACAGTGATCATTAAGGTCCCAAATAGTATTTTGCATCCTGCGTGAGTCCGCGAACTGATGAAAAAATTTTGTGTTCTGGTCCCCAGACTTAATCCAAATGGCCCGGCTCTTCAGCCTCCAAGTCTCCTCTTGTATAAGGAGAATACTCAATTTACTGCTCTCCAAAGAGGAAATTTTCAATGCATCCTCAGGGCTAAAATCAGACCCAACAGAACCCCGCATCAACGTGGTCAATTCCAGTTCAATCTCATTAAGTTCTCAGCCCATTTCAACTTTTTTGTTTTTTTCCCATCTAATAGTATGATCCTTTATAGTCTTAAGTTTCACCGCCAGCTTGTCCATGGCAGAGCGTTCCCCCGAGACATCCACCTGAAGCCATATGTTCCTCACACCCAGAGTGTATTCCCCATCCAAGAGCCAAGTAGAATTGAATTTAAAAGGGTAGCATTGTGGCTTGGCTTCCACCTCGAATTGTAAAATAATAGGAAGATGGTCACTGATTTTGATTTGGTGGATCCAAGACCTGTAATTCTGAAGTCCATCCAACATGGATTCAGAGATAAAAAACCGGTCAATTCGTTTCTGGATCAACATATCGCCCCCCCTACCATTTGTCCAAGTAGGAGCCAGCGGACACGACGCAATATCAACAAGTGAAAATTTCATGAAGAGTTTTTTAAAATATGATCCCATCGGGTCTCTTCGAGCCACATTACCCCAGACCTCATCATCCCCCCAAGTGAAGTTAAGGTCACCAGCCACAAATAAATTTTCCAGTTCCAGTAAATGATTCGAGACCGCATCATCCCAGAAGGCCATCCTGTCAGCATATGGCCCGTAACAGTTGATAATATTGACATTTTTATCCACCCCTCTGATATTGCCCTATAATAAGATGCCCAGAGAGGTGAACATATAAGAACAATGCATTAGGGACGTCACTTGTTATAAAAGTCCAAATGTAGGATATGTGTGCACTGGCTATGCCTACATACCTAATGCGTGTACATTTTATGGTTTTCTAAATATAATAGTTACTAAAAATATATTATTAATTAAAAATAAATAATTGTGTGGAAGTGGAAACTATATTATATGAACATAAAATGACATTGGTAAGGTAGCCATTCATTCATTTTGGTTGCATTGTGTAAAAGAAAAAACAATTATAAATTAATTGGTTGTAAAAAGTCATCTACATTAAATGGTTAGCGTGTGCATAATCAGATATGTATTAAAGTATATTTTAATTATTATTAAATTTCACCTCTATGTGTTGACTATCCCTTTTACCAAGGAGATTGGCAATGTGGGAAGGGGAAGGAAATAGGAAGGGCAATGGAGGAGTGATAAGAGTGAGAAGGAAAGGAAGAGTGTTGGGTTGCTAATTAAGGGTTGACAATTCTTGAACCTATGAAGAGGATTGAACTATTTACAAAAAGATTGCATTGAGCTTTTAGATTGGTTATCGAGTGATTAGATATTGGACTAATTGTTGTTTTTATTGGAGCTTTTGTATAAAGGGATATAAAACCCAATGTTTCCTATAGTTAGGTAGTCAGATAGGCTCCTGATTGGTTGGGAGCAATAAATACAGTCTAGGCACGTTTCAAGGAGATTGCACTACACTTTCCAATTTCAACCAAAGTTAGAGGTATTTTCTAGTATTTAATTCATGAATTTATGCTCTAGATTGAATTGTAACGTCCCCTTCACCCAATCTAACCAATGGGATGGGACTTTAACCAACTACGGGTTTCTAAATTTTTCCCCATATCCATGTTACGAATTTCATAGCATATAAAATATGTGTGCAGAAACATAAATAAACATACACAGCGGAATTAAACTCTATCCACACACATCTAGCATGCATTTATCAGCATAATTATCATGAGCAACAAATAAAAACATTGCAATAGAAAATAATACTTATCTTTATCCAACGCAAATCCAAGCAACTGGTTGTGTAAGAGCAATTTTCCACCCAACCATAGGCACTCTGTCCAGTATATACTCTTTCTGCTGAGAGGCCACCCCCAATCTGGGCTATGAAGCCACCAGGGCGAAGGAAACACCTATAGGCTTCTCTCTCTCATCCCACAATCCATTATGATCTATATGCTTAGCCAAATGCTCCTACAAATCTCTACAATGATCTCACTCAGGCCTCACAACCTTGGCTCCAATAATACTTGCCCCACACAACACCCTTTTGTGCTCGGGCATCCCCTTCACCGATCCACGGTTCTCTTGGGCAATCCATCTTGCTCGATGCTTCCAGTGTGTGCATAGAAGGAGACCAACCTAATATATGTTGTTGGAGAACCACCTGTAGCCTTAATCCATGGATTATCAAGCATCCATGAGCAACATAGCTCAATGGGTAAGGGTTCCTAGCTTTCCCAACCTTTTCTGCTCACCTACAACCATATATTTTCCCTTCCAAATCTACAGCTCTATCTCTAAATTCAAATTTATGGGTTAAACATAGTCTGGTAAGTTCTTCAACAGTAATGGAGAGCTCTACATAGTGTAGATCTACATGAGAGAATGAGGGTTGACTCCATTGTTGAAGAATGTAACTTCATAAGATATTCTTATTGTATTTGTATTGTAATTCCTTCGTAAAATATTCATATTGTATTTGATCATGTAAAAACTCTAAAAGAAATCATGTAAAATAGACAAGTCGACCTAGTGGATAAACTGCCCCAAACAATGGCAAAACTGCCCCAGTCAAGTTGGCCTAGTTAGGGAAAGTCAAGTCGGCCCAGTTAGGTAAAAAGGCAAGTTTGTGACTAGTATAAATAGAGTGGCACCTAGCTCATTTGGTGCAACACTCACTCAAGCAAGTTCGCATGAGTAGAGGCAGAAGGACTAGTTCGCTTGGAAGAAAGAGTAGCTGCATTTAAGACATCTTTTATTGGGGTTTCTATTTTATCTTATTCTCGGGTTATTGTATGAGATTGACATTGTACTTTCTGACGAATCTATACTGAAGAAGGGTTTCCCAGGATAAATTGTTGTGTGCTCTTGTTTATGTTGTGCTTGTCTATCTTCCAATGATCCTATTGTATATGGTTATTGTGATATAATGCAATTGATTGAATATCTAATATAACCATCTTTATAGTATTAAAATTCTTACATGGTATCAGAGCTAGCCTGAAAGAAGACCTTGTGCAGCAGAAACTATTGGAAGTGAAAACTAGGGTTTCCTGTTCTGGGCACTTCCATCCATAGATCGGCCTGGAAAGGAGGTCAATCTAATTCTCCTTGGGAGGGCTCATCTTCCTGTGGAGGCAGATTCCAAATTCGAGGATTTTCAAATTTTGACCTAATTATGCAAAAACTACAGCAACTGCATAAATTAGGGTTTCCAATTTTTGGTAGTTTTGTCCATATATTTGGAAGAAAAGGACCTTTGCTCAACTCGCCTTATGGACGCTCATCTCTCTCTCCAATCAATTTTTCAAAATTATAAAGTTGAAAATTTAGGGTTTCTCTAACAAACCCTAGGTCATCCAGAAGTCCGATCTCAAAAGACACTGAAGTAGGCACTCGATTGCACCATCTCAATTGGTAAGCCCTATTATCTCTATTTCCATTTGAGGTTCTCATTTTATCGAGATGACAAATAATACCAAGATTGAGGATAAGCTTGAAGGAGCAGATAACTTTTGTGCATGGAAGTATAGAGTAATGCTCATTCTAGAAGAGAATGAGTTGGACAACTATGTCAAGGAAGAAGTTGTGGATCCAAAGGGAGATGAAGACAAAGCTAAACACAAGATGAACTTGATTAAGGCCAAGAGGATCATTGCTGGCTCCATCAAGGATCACTTGATCCCCTGCATCTCATATTTGAAGACTCCTGAAGAGATGTTCAATGCATTGAAGAGGTTATTCGAAGGGAAGAACATTAACAAAAAGATGACCTTGAGAACTCAACTCAAGGGTGTGAAGATGCTGAGCTCATAAAGTATTCAATCTTATTTCAAAAGAGTATCCCAAATCAAATAACAACTGGAAGCTATTGGAGATCATGTTGAAAGTGCAGAATTGGTGATGACTACATTGAATGGTCTCCCAAGATCATAGGAAGCATTTGTTGGAATGTTGGAATATTCTCACCATAATTTTTTATATTTGCATGCCTGCATGCATTCTGCATGCATCCAGTCATCGGTATGGTAGTCTCCCTAGCACCTGGAGCCTATGTTAAGCCCCCTAAAGCCTGTTTTTAACCCTCAGTAGCCCTCCTACCTACCTAGTGCGCCTTTTTTTCCTCACCTGGATGACATATGCGCCCTACTACACTACTTGGATCAATAACAGTCAGTTGCAACATTTATTGACCAGTTTATTCATTTATTGCTCAATTTAACTACCTGTAGCTTCCAGTTGTCTGTATCGGAGTGCCACTTGACCTACTAACAGCCTCATCAACCTCATGCGCCTTCCTTGGAGTCTCAATCCCTTGATTTGTGCTCACATGACTCAGTTAGACTCAGTTATACTCATTTGACTTACTTTTGACTATTTGTGACTACTGCCACTGATTGGATGATGTCTCCAATGCTATCCAAGCCACACATTGAGGAGAATTCGAATGACCTTAGGAGGCATTCAAATCCATTTGATTGTAGTAAGTTATTATTCACTTTACACAATTCCAGCTTACAGATGATGTATGATACAACAATTTTTGTCATTTCTTGTGTTAATGAGTGATTATTGATTCAGCAATTCTTCTTCTCTTCTCTGCTATTCTTGAGTGAGTTTTAGAGAGGTTTTCTCTAGCTGTGCGATCTCTCCTGTAAAATATCACATGGTATCAGAGCTGGAGTCAGCTATTCGAATTGCAGCAGCAACAGTTACAGCAGTTCTTTGAGTAGTTGTCTTTCATTGAGCACCAAAAGCCTCTGGATTTCCACAGCAATTCCTGTTGCAATTTTCTTGAATTCACTGGAGCAATCTAGTGAGCTCTAGCAAGGTGTGAAGGATCCAGTCACGTGTGCTCATTGTCCTAAGGCAATGTTAAATTCGAATTGCAAAAGATCTCCATTTACAATTCTCATTGTTTTGTAGTTTATCTCCATCATTCGAATTCATCTTCAATTCGACTTCAACAGCTACCAATGGATCTAAAACTGAATTCATTCAACTATTTCGAATGGAAGGCCAAGATGGACATATTCATGAAGTCCACAAGCCTCTCTAGAGTTTTGAATGGTACTGTAGTCGAACCCATTGGTGCAGTAGAGAAATCCAAGTACTTAGACAAACTTGATGAAGCAGTAGGATTGCTACTCCTCAACATTTCCGAAGACCTCCATTTTCATGTCATAGATCTAACAACTCCAAAAGAGGTTTGGGACAAGCTCGAATCTCTTCTTGGACAGAAAGATGACTTGAAGGGTCATAAGTTGGAAAATGAGCTCATCTCCTTGAGCCCAAGCAGTTTTGAAACCATCACTGAGTTTCACAACAAGTTCAAAAACTTGATTTCACAATCGAAGAGATATGGGATAGAGAAGGAAGAGAAGCAACTCATCCTTGCCATACTATCAAGACTAGGCCTTGACTACTCAGTATTTGTCTCCACCTTTCAGTCAGCGAAGCTGTCCATCCCAAGATGGAAGTTTCCCACTCTTGAAGACTTCATCCAGTCTCTCACACTTAAGGAGGAGAAGTTGGTTCATATGGGAATGATAAAACCCAAATTGGATTCAACTCTTGCAGCCACTGAGATGAAGAGAATGAATGGCAAGGGTAAGCAAAAAGCATTTGACAGAAATTCGAATGAGCATAAGCAAAAGGAGGCTCCAAATCAGTCAGATGGAGTTTCAAATTCTAAGAAAGACAAGCAAACTCAAAAGGGGAAATCCAAATGCACATACTGCAATAGAGGATTCCATCCTAAGAGTTCATGTATGAACAAGACCATAGATCTCATGGCTTCACTTCTTGAAAAGAATAACCTTCCAGTACCTACATGTGCTAGAAAGAAAGAATGTGAACCATCAAGATCAGAGGGCAAAGAGAGATGCCATGCTCTCATGGCAGGTGCATCAACACAATCCTCCTCCATCATAGATTCGGGAGCACCAAGACATATGTCTTCATCCAAATATCTCTTTACTGGTTTCGAATCCACTGTTGGACCATCCATCATGTTGGGGAATGATTCTGAGGTCTCCTCTGAGGGGATTGGAAGAGTCAAACTTGATCATGGGTACTTCTCAGATGTGCTCTATGTCCCTACACTCACTACTAATCTACTTTCAGTCTACCAGATGACCCACACTGGAGAGCCCAAGAGGGTGATCTTCTCTCCAAATGAGGTCGAAATCCAAAACATGGTACTGGGATCTACTATTGCAAAAGGTGTTGCAAACCACAAGTCAGAACTATATGAGTTCTCCCATTTTCTACCTCTCTCTAAACAGTCTGCTCTTCACACTCATGCAAATGAAGAGAGTAGGCTATGGCATGAAAGATTTGGGCATCTCAACTACAAGTACCTACAAGATATGGATACTCAAGAGATGGTTGAAGGACTACCCAAAGTCAAGTTTGCCAAGGGCAACTGTAATGGTTGTTTGATGTGCAAGCATCCTGAAAAGAAGTTCAAGAAGGGGAAGGCAAGGAGAGCCTCTCAACCTCTAGATCTGATTCATAGTGATGTTGCAGGGCCATTTCCATATCTATCTTTGAACAAGGCAAGGTGTATTCTTACTTTTATTGATGATTATTCAATATTTACATGGGTATACTTTCTCATATTAAAGTCAGAAGTATTTGGATTCTTTAAATTTTTCAAGTCTTCCGCAGAAAAGTTTTCAGATAGAAAGATCAAGGCCATTCGCACTGATAATGGAGGTGAGTACATCAAAGGTGATTTTCAAATCTTTTGTGCTGAAGAAGGCATTGAGATGCAGCGTAATGTTCCCTACACACCACAACAGAATGGTGTTGTAGAGAGAAAGAACAAAACATTAAAAGAGATGGAAACTTGCATGCTAAAGTCGAAAGGGTTGCACCCTAGTCTTTGGGCAGAAGCCATCAACTGTGCTTCCTACCTTCAAAATAGAGTTCCTCACAAAGGACTCAAAGTTATGACTCCTTTCGAAGCATGGATGTGATACAAACCTGATGTGTCTCATCTCAGAGTGTTTGGATCCAGATCATGGGCAAGGATTCCAACAGAGAAAAGGAGAGCCCTAGATCCACAAAGCAGAGAGTGTATTATGGCGGGTTATGCATTGAATGCAAAGGCCTACAAGCTTTTGATCCTTCTACTATGACAACATTCCTTGATAGGAGTGTACAGCTTGAGGAATGGCCTCTACATGACGCTCATCCTGTTGAGCAAGAGAGCTTGCCTACCACACCTGCACTGCTTGATGAGTGAGAGAGTGAATTATCATCACATGAGAGTTCAGATTCAGAGTATGAGATTGAAGATGATGAAGAGTGAATGCTAGATCCAGATCCACAAGAACCTGAAGATCTAGCACCTATAAGTGAAGATGAGCGAATGGAAGACCAAGATCCAGAACTACAGCTTGCAGATCCTCCTCTTCCTAGATGGGAAGCCACTACTCTTAGATCTGTCGGAGATCTTGTCGGAGATCCACTTGATCGGAGGAGAACCATATCTGATTTTCAGAATGGAAGGTTTCATCCTTCTCACATTACTGATCCATTTATTGTCGAGAGATCCTTCTTCGGTGGAGAAGTGCACTTACCATTTGGGGTGAGTGATGACATGCTGCATTAGCATCCTTCAGTCTATTTTGAGGGAAGGATTTCTTCCCACTGGGTTTTCCCTCTTTCCTCACTTTGTTTATTTAGATTGTTGTACTGGGTGACCTTTGGTCTTAGTCACCAGGTCCCTTCCATTAGTTCCTTCAGTTGTTTCCTCATAGTTTGGCTTGCGGGGAGATGTTGGAATATTCTCACCACCATTTTTTATATTTGCATGCCTGCATGCATCCAGTCATCAGTATGGTAGTCTCCCCAGCACCTGGAGCCTATGTTCAGCCCCCTAGAGCCTGTTTTTAGCCCTCAGGAGCCCTCCTACCTACCTAGTGTGCCTTGTTTTCCTCACCTGGATGACAAATGCACCCTACTACACTACTTGGATCAATAACAGTCAGTTGCAACATTTATTGACCAGTTTATTCATTTATTGCTCAGTTTAACTGCCTATAGCTTCCTTGTTTGTATCGGAGTGCCACTTGACCTAATGATAGCCTCATCAACCTCATGAGCCCTCTTTGGAGTCTCCATCCCTTGATTTGTGCTCACGTGACTCAATTAGACTCAGTTAGACTCATTTTACTAACTTTTGACTATTTGTGACTACTGTCATTGATTGGATGATGTCTCCAATGCTATCCAAACCACACATTGAGGAGAATTCGAATGACCTTAGGAGGCATTCAAATCCATTTGACTGTATTAAGTTATTATTCACTTTACACAATGCTAGCTTACAGTTGATGTATGATACAACATTTTTTGTCATTTCTTGTGTTAATGACTGATTATTGATTCAACAATTCTTCTTCTCTTCTCTGCTATTCTTGAGTGAGTTTTGGTGAGGTTTGCTCTAGCTATGTGATCTCTCCTGTAAAATATCACATGGTATCAGAGATGTAGTTAGCTATTCGAATTGCAGCATCTGCAGTTGCATCAATTCTTTGAGCAATTGTCTTTCATTGAGCACCAGAAGCCTATGGATTTCCACAACAATTCTTAGTGCAATTGTCTTGAATTCACTGGAGCAATACAGTGAGGTCTAGCAAGGTGTGAAGGATATAGTCACATGTGCTGATTGTCCTAAGGCAGTGTTCAATTCGAATTGCAGCAAATCTCCATTTACAATTCTCATTGTTTTGCAGGTTATCTCCATCATTCAAATTCACCTTCAATTCGACTTCAACAACTACCAATGGATCTAAAACTGAATTCATTCAACTATTTTAAATGGAAGGCCAATATGGACATCTTCATGAATTCCAAGAGCTCTCGGGAGTTTTGAATGGGACTGCAGTCGAACCCACTGGTGCAGTAGAGAAATCCAAGTACTTAGACAAATTTGATGAAGCAGTAGGATTGTTGCTCCTCAGCATTTCTGAAGACCTCCATTTTCATGTCATAGATCTAGCAACTCCAAAAGAGGTTTGGGACAAGCTCGAATCTCTTCTTGGATAGAAAGATGACTTGAAAGGTCATAAGTTGGAAAATGAGCTCATCTCCTTGAGCCCAAGCAGTTTTGAAACCATCACTGAGTTTCTTAACAAGTTCAAAAACTTGATTTCACAATCAAAGAGATATGGGATAGAGAAGGAAGAGAAGCAACTCATGTAACATCCCTCAAAATTTGACCATTTATTATTATTACTTTGTAAATGTAATTGTAAATTACATAAACGGCCCTGGTGAGGAGCTCAAGGCCAAGGCCCCACCAGTGGACCTCGAGCTAGTTTATGTTTATAAGTCTTAGATTAAGCCTATAAGGTTAAAAAAAAATGGTAATGCGACTAAACAATAAGTAACAAAGCGTTTTAAAAATGAGACCTCTATAAGTATCTAAGAAGTATAAAGGGGATCTTTACCTTCTCATATTTAACAAATGAGATGGGAAGTGGAATGCATATATGCATAAAAAGGACAATAAAAAAAGGGGTTATATTATTGGAGGAATGCTACTTTCCTATATTATAATATTATGCAAAATAAATAAAAGGATATAGAGGATCCATGTATCGTTTGAGAATAAAAGAACATCAAACGCTTTTTAAAATCAAAATGAAGGCATTTTGGCCATGGTTAGTTAGATAACTTTTTGTGTAAACTAGCCAAGACTAAGGGGATGGGTATTGTTAAGAGTTCGTTGTGGTGTTTGTTAGAGTATTTTAAAGAGGTTTGACACCTCTCACAAAAAAAACGATTACCACCTGTCTCTTCAGAAGAGTGCTACCATTACTTCCAACGATTGGAACAATTATTTAGTTTTCCTGCATATCTTGTCTCCTTCACGGGTTTGTGGTGGAGCTAACAGTCTCGCCATCTGTTTCACTAACACTTGTTTCAACAGATCCAACCACGCCGAGTTCGGGGTATTATGGGGTCCTGTCGTTTTAGTTGAATGAAACGTATGAATAGTGGGGACTCCTCGCTCCCGCCATCTGGCCAGGCCTGTCGGCCATCACTTGTAGAGATTGATTTTGGTTATCACATACTAGAGGGTAATTGCTTTTAAAAAAGGGAAATCACGGGTAGCAAAGGGGGGATCACAACCACTAGAGCGAGCAAGGTCTGGAACCTCTGCGATCAAAGTAAGTAAGCTCGGACTCCTATAATTGTATAAGGGTATACCTGGAAGCTCTTATAGATAGCATAAGCCCAGAATGGGGAGCCTGGGAAAGAGACTCATCACGATATAGCCCATATACTAATCACATCGAGGGATCTCGGGCTATGCTGATCACAAGAGGATCGAATTCCTTATCTCAAGGCATGAGATCAAACGAAATAGAAGGCCGTCAAAGAACAAACAGGGAGCTCATCATTACTCAGTATTTCGTATATTGTTTGAGAAAAAGGTCAGAGTAAGAGCTCGGTTCCGAACTTATGTTTGTTTATCTGTTATGCTGCAACATAATCTTGTGAACCCTGGTACTTTGAATTCATTTGTTTTATTATCTCTGTTTAGTGATTTCGTAGAGTCTCTAGAAAGGGATAGCGTGGCAGCATGAACCCTGTGTATCTTTCAAATATGTTTTATTATCTCCGCATCCCGTTTTTCTTTAGATTGTTTGGAGAAGAGATAGCGAAGAAACTCGACCCCTGTGTAAGCTTTTAGATTATCTCTGTATACTGCCTGGAAAAAGGCATAGAGTGGAAGTTTAATCTCAGTGTAGCACTCATTAATTTGTATTTTATAGTTCATATTGATATCGGTAGATGAACAACACTCTGCTATTTATACCTTTTCAATGAGATCAGAACTCAGTTATTCGTATCTCGATTGAAAATAAATAGATCTGTTAGATGCGTAGATCCTTGAATACCTCTGCAAAAACGCTGATATATTTGTAAACAGAGCTAATGATCTGGATGAAGCGTTGAGGCTTGGGTCATTTCAGAGTGACGAAGCTCTCTAACTTAAACTCGTTTCGGTGGTTATATCTGTGCATTTGTTTAATTGCATCTTATTTTGAAATTATGCTTCCTACAACAAATTGTAGTTTAAGATTTTGATCAAAGGAGATTATTACGATCTATAGAAACCGGATAGTCCTCTACCTTAAACTAAGTTTAGAACTCTGCGTTTTGAATAGCCCGAGACTCCTATTCATATGGGTCTAGTTAGTTTATTGTATACTTATAGATCATTTTTCTTTAAGCTTGTTGCAAAAAAAAACGAGGACAACTAGTACAGTAGTTTGATCCTCAAGAGGATTGGTAACTGTTGTTTTAAAATTTGCAACAAGGGTTGCGACAGTCCAATAAATGAAACTCCATTAAAAACCTGTACCATGTTGTTTATCGATAGGGAAGAATATTACTGTTTATAGGTTTTCTTACTGATTTACGAAAATGTCAGTTTCCTGTTGTGATAGTTGGGAAGGGATGGCCGCAAAGGCCAAATCCCTGTTGCTTTCGTCGTAATGGATATATGCTCCTTTAGTTATGAAATTTTTAAGATTAACCACTGTGTTTGGTTAGCGTGGGGAAGGGACAGTTGGGTCGCCCGATCCCAAGTCCATAATTGTTCCTTAATTCTTTTCTTTTGTTTGCAAACCCGATCTCAGTGTGGAGTTGCGTGGGGAAGTCGGTTTTGTTCCTTAAATTACTTTCTGTCTCTTGCAGCCACGATCTCGGTGTAGATAGGCATGGAAGAATCCATCGTATGCCTTAAGTTTTCTATCCTTTTTGAGATAGTGATAATTTGTAACATAGTACCTGGGTTTTGTTTTACCTACCTTTCTTTCATATTTTTTTTTAAACATACTCTTCCTTTATTTAGAAGAAGAAACGCTACGTGCTATTTGAAGCTTCGTCTAGTTGGAATTATGTTATATATATTATTGTAGGAAGGATAGATAATAAGCTTGGATAGTGTGGAATGGGTTCAAGTGAATCCTCACCCAAGCGCATATCTCGGTTAGATATAGTTATGGCATCAAGAGTTCATAGATTTCTATAGTTATGCTTTGATGCATTTAATTTTGCGATACAACTTTGTTTGATTGCTAGAAAACGCTAATATTAATAGATCCCCGTCCATCCTTTATTTTATATTTTAAATAGTATTTGACCACTTGGTTTTTTACTAAGATCATCTTAGGTGAACCACTTCTATAAGATGAAGGGTATTTTAGCATATGTGTAACGTTATGGCTAGTTGATAAAATATTGTATCCTACATTAGTTTTCTTTTTAAGTAAAAGTTCATTTTTATGAATAGATCATTCTATGATTAAGTGCGGTAACCCAATTAGATAACCCATTTAGATAAGCACGAAATTACTATTGTTTGGACAGCTCTTCATTATATGGTTTAGTTTTTAAAGAAAGAAAAGTAAGGGGGTTAATTATTTATACATATACATGTTGTTGTTGTTAAATATTCAAAAGGAAAAGGATTGACTTTTATAGATTATAAGTAGACATGAGACTTTATGGAGGAGTATACAGGTAGTGAATTATAACTTAAGACTATTGAAAAGTGTGATACCTAGTGAAGATCATAATTATATATTTGAATCATATGAGAAAGCCTTGTTTAGTTAGGTTAAGCTTCTGAAGTGAATAATCTTTAAGATCATATTTATAGTATTAAGGCCTTGCTTATGTTATAATAATGTTATGAAACGCATAAAGATTTTAGTGAAGTGTTGATAATACTCTTAAATATTAAGAAGCTAAGTTAGAGGAGTTTTGCTAATTTAAAGAAGGATCATCATAGAAGAGAATTAGGGTATTATATACGTATGGTTGATTCATTGAAAAGCTCTATGTAATAGAGGTTTGACGAAAGGAGAAGAAATCTTGTTACAGCAACGATGTTGCTCATTGTAATCCTATTACTCTTTGCTTAATAATAAAAGATGCACACACCTTTGTGGACTAGCCCGTGTACGGGTGAACCACGTTATCTTTGGTCTCCTATGTTTTCCTTTGGTGTTCTTCAAATGTGTCATTAGGTATGAGCACTTGTTTCTTTCTTAAAATATTATGGCTACTTTGAAGTATCCGATCCATTAGAAAGTTGTTTGTATATATGATGTATATTGCTAATATGTTTCCCTTATGATTATGATTATGTTGTTACCGTTTAGGTTGTTCTATTGGTGCGATAAAAAGATGTACATGCTTTCTAAAGATGTATATTAAGACATAATGAAGTTTTGTGTTTCCCGCAAGATTTAAGAAATGGTTGACATATCAAGTTAAGAATTGATTTAGTTGAAAATAAAATGTATATCTTATTTGTGCAAATATGACGGGACATAGTACTTAATACATATAAATTTCACTGGAGGGATCTTTTCCTTGATTATCTTAAACGACATTTGTAAATAGTAATAAGTGTCGCAAAGTTTTAATTATTTTGTAAAGCAGTATTTAAAGAAAGTAAATCCACACTTTGTATTTCCGCATAGATTTTAGTGGTATTTTAGACACTTAGAAAAGTTTTTAAAATTTTTACGAAATTTTGGGTACGTGACAACTCATCCTTTCCATACTATCAAAACTAGGCCCTAACTACTCAGTATTTGTCTCCACCTTTCAGTCAGTGAAGCTATCCATCCCAAAATGGAAGTTTCCCACTCTTGAAGACTTCATCTAGTCTCTCGCACTTGAGGAGGAGGAGTTAGTTCATATGGGAATGATAAAACCCAAATTGGATTAAGCTTTTGCAGCCACTGAGATGAAGAGAGCGAATGGCAAGGGTAAGCAAAAAGCATATGACGGAAAGTAGAATGAGCAGAAGCAGAAGGAGGCTCCAAATCAGTCAGATGGATTTTCGAATCCTAAGAAAGACAAGCAAACTCAGAAGGGGAAATCCAAATGCACATACTGCAATAGAGGATTCCATCCTGAGAGTTCATGTATGAAGAAGACCATAGATCTCATGGCTTCACTTCTTGAATAGAATAACCTTCCAGTACCTGCATGTGCTAGAAAGAAAGAAGGTGAACCATCAAGATCAGAGGACAAAGAGAGATGCCATGCTCTCATGGCAGGTGCATCAACACAATCCTCCTTCATCATAGATTTAGGAGCATCAAGACATGTGTCTTCCTCCAAATATCTCTTTACTTGTTTCGAATCCACTGTTGGACCATCGATCATCATGTTTGGGAATGATTCTGAGGGGATGGAAGAATCAAACTTGATCATTGGTACTTCTCAGATGTGCTCTATGTCCCTACACTCACTGCTAATCTACTTTCAATCTACCAGATGACCCACACTGGAGAGCCCAAGAGGGTGATCTTCTCTCCGAATGAGGTCGAAATAAAAGACATAGTATCAGGATCTACCATTGCAAAAGGTGTTGTAGACCACAAGTCGAAACTCTATGGGTTCTCCCATTTTCTACCTCTCTCTAAACAGTCTGCTCTTCACACTCATGCAAATGAAGAGAGTAGGCTATGGCATGAAAGATTTGGGCATCTCAACTACAAGTACCTGCAAGATATGCATACTCAAGAGATGGTTGAAGGACTACCCACAGTCAAGTTTGCCAAGGGAAACGATAATGATTGTTTGATGGGAAAGCATCCTAGAAAGAAATTTGAGAAGGGGAAGGCAAGGAGAGCCTCTCAACCTCTAGATATGATTCATAGTGATGTTGCAGAGCCATTTCCATATCTATCTTTGAACAAGGCAAGGTATATTCTTACTTTTATTGATGATTATTCAAGATTTACATGGGTATACTTTCTTAGATTAAAGTCAGAAGTATTTAGATTCTTTAAAATTTTAAAGTCTTTTGCAGAAAAGTTTTCAGAGAGAAAGATCAAGGCCATTCGCACTGATAATGGAGGTGAGTACATCAAAGGTGATTTTCAAACCTTTTGTGTTGAAGAAGGAATTGAGATGCAGCATATTGTTCCCTACACACCACGGTAGAATGGTGTTGCAGAGAGAAAGAACAGAACATTAAAAGAGATGGAAACCTGCATGCTAAAGTCAAAAGGGTTGCACCCTAGTCTTTGGGCAGAAGCCATCAACTGTGCTGCCTACAAACAAAGTTCCTCACAAAGGACTTAAAGATATGACTCCTTTTGAAGCATGGATGGGATACAAACCTGATGTGTCCATCTCAGAGTGTTTGGATCCAGAGCATGGGAAAGGATTCCAATAGAGAAAAGGAGAGCCCTAGATCCACAAAGCAAAGAGTGTATTATGGTAGGTTATGCATTGAATGCAAAGGCCTACAAGCTTCTTGATCCCTCTACTATGACAACAATCCTTGATAGGAGTGTACAGTTTGAGGAATGGCCTCTACGTGACGGTCATCCTGTTGAGCAAGAGAGCTTGCCTACCAAACCTCTACTATTTGATGAGCAAGAGAGCGAATCATCATCACATGAGAGTTCAGATTCAAAGTATGAGAGTGAAGATGATGAAGAGCGAATGCTAGATCCCGATCCCCAAGAACCTGAAGATCTAGCACCTATCATTGAATATGAGCGAATGGAAGACCAAGATCCAGATCTACAGCTTGCAGATCTTCCTCTTCCTAGATGGGCAGCCACTACTCTTAGATCTGTCGGAGATCTTGTTGGAGATCCACTTGATCGGAGGAGAACCAAATCTGATTTTCATAATGGAAGGTTTCGTCCTTCTCACATTACTGATCCATTTCTTGCCGACATATCCTTCTTCGATGGAGAAGTGCACTTACCATTTGGGGTGAGTGATGACATGCTACATTAGCATCCTTCAGTCTATTTTGAGGGAGGGATTTCTTCCCACTGGGTTTTCCCTCTTTCCTCACTTTGTTTATTTAGATTGTTGTACGGGGTGACCTTTGGTCTTAGTCACTAGGGCCCTACCATTAGTTCCTTCAGTTGTTTCCTCATAGTTTTGATTGCGGGGGGGTGTTGGAATATTCTCACCACCATTTTTTATATTTTCATACCTGCATGCATCCAATCATCATGCATGCATCTAGTAATCAGTATGGTAGTCTCCTTAGCACCTGGAGCCTATGTTCAGCCCCCCTAGAGCTTGTTTTTAGCTCTCAGGAGCCCTCCTACCTACCCAGTGCGCCTTGTTTTCCTCACCTGGATGACATATGCACCCTACTACACTACTTGGATCACTAATAGTCAGTTTGCATTTATTGACCATTTTATTCATTTATTGCTTAGTTTAACTGCCTGTAGCTTCCAGTTGTCTGTATCGGAGTGCCACTTGACCTACTGACAATCTCATCAACCTCATGCGCCCTCCTTGTAGTCTCCATCCCTTGATTTGTGCTCACATGACTCTGTTAGACTTAGTCAGACTCATTTGACTGACTTTTGACTATTTGTGACTACTGCCACTGATTGGATGATGTCTCCAATGCTATCCAAGACACACATTGAGGAGAATTTGAATGACTTTAGGAGGCATTCGAATCCATTTGATTGTATTAAGTTATTATTCACTTTACACAGTGCCAGCTTACACCTGATGTATGATACAACAATTTTTGTCATTTCTCGTGTTAATGAGTGATTATTGATTTAACAATTCTTCTTCTCGTCTCTGCTATTCTTGAGTGAGTTTTAGTGAGGTTTGCTCCAGCTGTGTGATCTCTCCTGTAAAATATCACAACATTCATTCAAGGAATATGTTCTAGAAGGAAGCTCATCAATTTCAGTAGGCTTTGGGAAACTTGTGCTCAAGAAGAAACCATAATTGAAGCCAGAGAAGAAAATATGGGAGAAGATGATAACCAAGCTTTGGCATCTCATGCAAAGAGATGCAAGAAAGAAGATCACTCTCACAAGTCTAGAAGATTCCAAAAGAATCAGAGACCTCCTAGAGACTACTCAAACTTCAAATGTTACAATTGAGATGAAATGGGACACATTGCAAGAAATTGCCCCGAGAAGAAAGGCAACAACAAGAAAGTAAATAAGAAGAGGCATCATGCTCATGCTGCAGAAGATGATGAACAAGTTAAGAAGAAAGCAAGGGAAGATTCCTCAAGTGATGAAGAATATGTCTTCAACTTTTGATTGGAGAGCAAGAGGGAGGCTTGTACAAATTGAAAGGTCAACCAGATCAAGCATTGATTCATGACACTATGGAATCAAGTGAACTATGGCACAGAAGGCTTGCACATGTACACTATAAGGCTTTACCGACAGGTCTACCCAAGATCCAGAAAAAAACATGAACGCATATGCAAAGGATGTGCACGAGGCAAGAATGTGAAGAGTTCGTTTTCAACAAGTAAAGTGAAGGAGATATTGAATCTAGTACATGAGAACCAAGGATGAAGACTTCAGAAATTTACAGACTAGACGAAGAAGAAGATCAAGGTATTCATAATCATATGTTGGAGCAGAGTATGCTTCCAGAAACTCCAATAATTTCTGCAAGGAGGCAGAACCCAAGAGGGAGCCTACAAAACACATGAAAGATAAGTATTTACTATCATTTGAATTTCCAAGTATTTTTAAGGATATTGATCATAACATTTACATGTAGATTTGTGATACAATTTTATTTTATGCACTTATATATGACTAAGATTGAGTAGCAGTTGGCTCATGTAGTGCATGTCATGGGTAAGTGTCCTATAGTGTTGCACAACATCTCATGATCCCTAGATGGAGATAGTCTAGGATGAAACCTCTTTGCTAACATATTGAGAGCAGTGCACACTCTTAATAGTATGCTCTAGTAGAGATGGAAGGCATCTATATAATTACTGTGTGTATATGGGACATGGATGAGTGTTGTGTTGAGGCATTGGCTAAAATGCATTGTTACATAATTGTGTGAATTATGAATTTATCATTAAATTTCCAATATGATTTAATGACTATGAAATGTTACTAATCATACCACTGAACTTGACTTGTAGGAAAAATCGTGTGTTGCGACCTACAAGAGAAGGATGATAAGGTTGTTCCAAAGAACAAGTGATGAAGGTTAAAGAAAATTTACAAAATCAAGCATGCTACAAAAGTACAAGGCAAGGTTCATGGTTTCTCTCAGAAAGAGGGAGTCGATTGTGACGAGAAGTTGTTGCTCTTGTAGAAAGATACACTTCGAATAGAGTTATATTTGTGATAGATGTGGAAGGTACACCAAATGGACGTGAAGACCACCTTCCTGAATGACGTAGTAGAAGAGGAAGTGTATGTGGAGCATCCACTAGGATCTGAGACACATGACAGGAAAACACATGTGTGCAAATTGAAGAAGGCCTTGTACAGTTTGAAACAGGCACCCAAGACGTGGTGTGGCAGAATCCATAAGAGATTTTCCTTTGCCAAGGAAAATGTGTAGAAGGGATCCTCAAGAGATTCGGGATGATGGATTGCAAGGCCATGGCCACACCATTGGCATCGAATCTAAAGTTTCTTTATGATACTTCTTTAGAGATGGTGGATGCAACAGTATATAGGAAGATGATTGGTTCATCGATGTACTTAATGAACACGAGACCATATATATGATTTACGGTGAACACATTGAGTTAATACATGATAGAGCATATACGAGTTCACCTGGTTGCGACAAAACACATGTTGAGTTACCTGAGGAGTATGATTGATTATGGCCTCAGATATGCGTCAGATCAGAAGATTAACCTGTAGAGTTATGTTGATGCGGATTGGGCCAGTAGTGTCACATATAGAAAGAGCACATCAGGGTGTTGCTTTAGTTTGGGATCAGGTATGATCTCATGGTTAAATAGGAAGTAGACGAGTGTGACACTCAGTATAGCCGAAGTAGAGTATATGGCAACTTGTTCGGCAAGCTGCAAGGCAATATGACTTCAGAAGTTACTAGAAGGACTATTCAATCTTGAGTTAGAGGCGACTTGTATTCTCTATGACAACCAAAGTTGTGTGAAGTTGTTTGAGAACTCGGTTTTTCATGACAAGTTGAAGCACATCAAGATCAGGTATCCGTATATCATGGATATGGTGCAGAGAGGAGCAATGATGCTCCAATATATAGCGACAGAGGAGCAGATAGCTGATGTGTTAACCAAGCCTCTATCGAGAATGAAGTTTGATTACTTCAGGGACAAGCTTGGAGTGGTCTAGATTGAGGATCCTAGAAAGAGGGAGGGTTGAGTAGCATAGCAGGTGTGAGACGGAGGTAGTCACATAGTGATGTAATTGAGCTCCTGGGTGTGTCTCCACTTGAGGTGATGTTGTAGTGGGTAGTCACTGTGTGTGACGTAATTGAGTCTCCTGGACTACACTCACGAGGTTATAGCGGGTAGTCACTGTGTGTGACGTAATTGAGTCTCCTAGACTACACTCATGAGGTTATAGCAGCTAGTCATTGTGTGTGACGTAATTGAGTTTCCTGGACTACACCTATGAGGGTGTAGTAGGTAGTCACTTTGTGTGACGTAATTGAGTATCTTGACTGTTGTGTTATGTTGGACAACACACATGTGCGAAGACGCAAGTTTTAGACCTGGGTTGTTCGTCACATGAGGTGACGTGGTAGCGAGTAGTCACTAGGTGTGTGATTTAATTGAGTCTCGTAGGCTACATTCACAAGGTTGTGTTGTTCCAGTGATGATATTTGACGTGGTAGCAGGTAGTCACTATGTGTGACGTAATTGAGTCTCCTAGGATACACTCATGAGATGATTTGGACACGTGGTGAGGTAACGCAGGTGGTCATTGTGTGCAACGTAATGCACGCTCTTGGGTTGGACCCACTCGATGGATTGCTCATTCAAAACTTCTAGTGATGTATAGATTCAAGAGATGTCAGAAGTCAATGGTCAGAGTACAGAGTTGCAGCATCGGGATGATGATGATGACAGTGTTAGAAGAATACTTTCCTTGTTAAGAGGGAGTGTTGAAGAATGTAACTTCATAATATATTCTTATTGTACTTCCTTCGAAAAATATTCATATTATATTTGATCATGTAAGAACCCTAAAAGAAATCATGTAAAATAGACAAGTCGGACCAGTGGGTAAACTACCCCAAACAATGGACAAAAATACCCCAATCAAGTCGCCCCAGTTAGGGAAAGTCAAGTTGGTCCAGGTAAAAAGACCAGTTTGTGACTAGTATAAATAAAGTGGCACCTAGCTCATTTGGTGCAACACTCACTCAAGCAATTTTGCATGAGTAGAGGCAGAAGGACAAGTTCGCTTGGGAGAAAGAGTAGCTGCATTGAAGACATCTTTTCTTGGGGTTTCAATTTTATCTTATTCTCAGGTTATTGTACGAGCTTGACATTGTACCTTCTGACGAATCTATACTGAAGAACTTTTGCTGGGTTTTCTACCCTAAGAGGGTTTCCCAGGATAAATTGTTGTGTGCTCTTGTTTATGATGTGCATGTCTATCTTTCAATGACCCTATTGTATATGGTTATTGTGATATAATGCAATTGATTGAAGATCTAGCATAACCAACTTTATAGTATTAAAATTCTAACATCCATAGGATATGATACAATGGTGAAAATACAACTGACATAGCTTCTAACCATAGAAGAAAGGACTCATGACAGCTGCAAACTAACTTATGACAGCTGATAGAACTATCGCAAAATTCGGTTAGCCCCATGCTTCGATACCTGCATAAGGTGACTTTTCCCACAAACCTCACACATGCATTCAATTATTGGGTTCAATAGTCAAAAGGAGGTAATTGGATTATTCAAATCACATGGCAGGATTAGGATGATTTATAAGGTTGACACTTGGCAGAAAAGTATTTGGTCTCCCATAATCCCTCTTTCCTCTTCCCCTCTAGTGTAATCATAGCCCCTCTAGTGCTCTTTATGTTACTTTTATTATTATTATTATCTTAATGTGGAATTATAGTAGTACTTGAAATCAAATGAATAATCAAAAAGCATAAGAATTCACATGAGACACTGAATTTACACTGGGGAAAGCCTCTAGTACTTGAGGGAGAAAACCCCAACAAATATTCCTTAGAATATTGATAGATAGTAGAGAATGTCTTTACAATGAGCATATTACATCAAGCACCCTTGGTGCATTATCAGAGAGAAATACCAAGCACCCCTGGTGCAATCACAGAACAAGAGAGAAGATGTAAGAATAGAACTTAGAATAATATCTTGCACAAAGAAAGTGCATTGCCTTTAAGAGAGAAGAGAATTCGCTCTCACACTAAATTCATCAATCTTGTATAGCATATATATATATCATTCTTCTCATGCCTCAGCTTCTATTTTTATCTTCTGACTTCAAGATGAACTCACCCTTCATCTAGATGCTAGGTCACTTAGTTAGGAGGCTAACTCAAGTGTCGTAACTCAAGTGTTGCAACTCAAGTGTCGCAACTCAAGTGTTGTCTTTTAGTTCAACTTAAGTGCATCTTTTAGTTTAACTCAAGTGTTGACATGCAAAACACTTTAGTTAACTAGATCTTCTTTATTAACACTTAGTTAACTCTTTTAAATGAAGTCCTTCTTGATAACATCACTAAAGTGAACAATTCGAATTCTCCTTTAATTAACTGAAATCTTTCTTGTTAACATCACTGAAGTTTAACAATCCGATTTCTCTCTTATTTAACTGAAGTATTTATCATTATTGAAGCAAATCAAGTTATTTCTTATCTTATCACATCTTATCTTTATCTCTTGTCTTATCTGCATGATCCACATGTGCCAATTTTAATTCATCTATCATATAAAATATATTAAGGAGATTTTTCCAATGACGTGATCGTCTTGTTCTACTATCGTTCCAAGTAGTTATATGATAAAGTAATTCACTCTAGAGGTGGCTAGTCTCTAGAGGAGACATAATAGCTCAACCATGGTTAGTAGTAAATCACACACCATGCATGCGTCGACATGCAAAGCATTACCTCAACACATGAGGATATGTCTTGACACACAAGACCTTAGCCTCGAGAAGTAATATTGTACAACATCATCACTTTGAAATACAAAGCACTTACCTCAATACACGAGGCTGAACCTTTACACATAAGGCTCAGTCATTCTTGAGTCCAACTCAAGAATCTACTCCAAGTTTCCTGAGTCCAACTTAGGCTCCCTAAGGCACTAATTCAACACACGAGGCTCAATCTTGGCGCACAATATTGACTTGGAGAATGACTCATGATGCTGTAACTTTAACACTTTACACAACCATATTGGACCATTTCCTTATTTATGCACATAATATTTACATATATTTCAAGTTAGCATGACAAGCCAACCATACAATTCAAATAACAATATTTACATCATACATGCCTAGCCATTCACTAGTCGGGCCTTGGCCTTGAGCTCCGCACTAGGAATCCATACTAGCATATTTACATTATTTACATAATTTTGGTTAAATACATTCCAAATCAAAACTGAGGGTATTACAATCCTCTCCCCCTTGGAAGAACACCGTCCTCAGTGTTTGCTCGAAATTAGAACAAAAATGGATATGCCTCTTTCATGGCATCCTCCAACTCCCACGTAGCCTCATCGGGACCAAAGTGCTTCCATGACACCTTTACCTGCCCCATGGCTTGGTTCTAGAGCAATGTTGCCTTCCTATCTAGGATGCATAGTGGCTCGGTTTGGAACTCTCCCTCGAGTTCCACTTGGATCACATCCCAATCAATCACATGGCTAGGATCATGTACATATTTCTTAGGCAAAGAAACATGAAAAACATTGTGATCTCTAGTGTTAGCAGGTAATGCAATTCTATATGCATCTGGCCATATCCTCTCAAGCACTTCAAATGGACCACGATATCTAGGTGATAGATGGCACAAGTTCCAAGCTTCAGGGAACTCTTCCTTTGCCTCACTACGAGGTAAACATGATCCCCAATATGAAACTCCCTATGCACTCTATTCTTATCTGCATAGCTTTTCTATCTATCTTGGGCCGCCTTTAAATTTTTCCTAATATTTGCAACCTCTTGTTCCATTTCCTTAAGCAATTATGGCCCAAATACAATTATGTTCACTGGATTATCCCCAGGTAATTGCTGTTCTGCACCTCATGCCATACAAAGCTTCAAAAGTACTCATGCCCAACAATTCTCGCTACCCATTGTTATATGAAAACTCTACCAAGTGTAGATAATCCTCCCACTTGGATGGCTTTTCCATCACATACACACGTAGCATGTATTCACGTACATGATTTACTCTTTATATTTTCCCATATGTTTGTGAATGGTAGGTAGTACTAAAGTTCAACTACGTACCTAAATAAGTGAAAATAATTTTCCAAAAATTTGAGGTGAACTTGGTATCCATGTTTGAAATTATTGCCTTAGGCAACCCGTGCAATTTGAAAATTTCCTTCATGAAAATCTTTGCAATGGAATCCGTTTTATACGTGGATTTAACTTGTATAAAATGTGTTTCCTTTGATAATTTATCCACAACAACCATGATGGAATCATGTTGTCTCACTGCCATTGGAAAACCTGTAATAAAATCCATGGAAATCACTTCCCATTTTCATTATAGAATTGGCTAAGGATGCAATAAACATCCTCGGTGTTGATGCTCAACCTTCACTTGCTAGCATTTCATTCACTTAGAAATATATTCAACAATGTCTTTTATCTTTTCTGGCAAAAAATATTGCTTTTTGGCTATAGCAATTGTTTTTTGGTATCCTGGGTGACCGAAATATGGCATTTTATGGATTTCATCCACAACAATTCTTCTCAAATCTACCACATTTGGGATATAAATTCTATTTTTATAGACAAGAAGTCCATCATCTTCCAAATGATACCCTTCATACCTCTTTTCAAAATTTCGTTGTTGTAATTTGTCCTTTATTTGCACATACAGTTCATCTTCAGCAATATATTCAATAATCTGCTACCTCAAATTTGATTGGCAGGTACCAATGGCTACCACATGCATTTCATGTACCTTTTCTGCTAAGTGCATCAACCACTTTATTTTTTTCCCATTTATATGTTTGATCTCAAAATCAAACTCACATAAAAATTCCAACCATCTAGCTTGCCTGGCATTTAATGTTGGCTGCTCAAACAAATATTTTAGACCGCAGTGGTCTATCCTTAACTCAATTTTTTTGCCCATTAAATAGTGCCTCCACATTTTCAAAGCGTGCACTATGACTGCAAGTTCCAAATCACGGGTAGCATAGTGTTTCTCATGCTCTTTCAACTTCCTTGACTCATAGCATACCACATAGTTATCTTGCATAAGAATTCCTCCAAGTCCCTGTTTACATGCATCTGTACACACCACAAAATTATTTTCTAGGTTTGCTATTTTCAGAATTGGAGCACTCGTGAGAAGCTTCTTCAACAACTGGAAGCTTTCTTCACATTTCGGTGTCCATGCAAATTTTATCCCTTTTTTTTGCAAAGAAGTGATTGGGTGTGCAACTTTGGAGAATCCTTCAATGGACCTTATGTAGTAACCAACAAAACTCATAAAATATCTCACATCTATCACATTCCTTGGAGTTGGGCCAATTCATGATGGCTTCAATCTTCTCTAGATCAACTGATATTCCTTCTTTTGAAATAATGTGACCCAAATAATGAATTTTATTTTTGTAAAAGTCACATTTGCTTAACTTTGCATACAACTTACGCTCCCTTAGCAATTGCCAAGCCAATATCAAATGTTCTTCATGCTCCTCTTCATTCTTAGGACATATAAGAATGTCCTCTAGAAAAACAAGAACAAACTTGTCCAATTATCTGCTGAAAACACTATTCATGAGAGACATGAATGTAATAAGTGTATTAGTGAGACCAAATGACACCACCACAAACTCATAGTGCCCACACCTTGTTCTAAAGGCTATCTTGTGAATGTGTTTTTCCTTGATTCTCACTTGATGGTAACCAGTCCTCAAGTCAATCTTTGAGAATACCTTTGCCCCTCTCATTTGATAAAAAAAGATCATTAATTCTAGGGAAGGGGTACTTGTTCTTCAATGTAACTTTGTTTAACTACCTATAATCAATACATAACTTGAGTGTTCCATCTTTCTTTTTCACAAAAAATACGGGTGCTCCCCATGGGGACACACTTGGACGAATGTACTTCTTTTCCAACAATTCTCGCAATTGCATTTTCAGCTCCAATAATTATGGTGTATTGATCCTATAAGGTGTCTTAAAAACTGGTGCAACTCCCAGCACAAGACCAATGGTAAAACCAATGTCACTCTTTGGAGGAAGTCTAGGAACTTCACCAGGAAACACATCCCTGAATTCTTGTAGCACATGATAGTCCTCCAACTTGGGAATTTCATTTTTTGTTTCTCCAAAACATGGGCTGCATACAATTGGCAACTTTTCCTACATAACTTCTTCAATTGCATGCTTGAAATCCGCCTAAAAGAAATTACTTTTGGAATGCCCTTTACAACCCTTGGGTTCCTTTCCTCATCAATGCATTCAAAAGTCTTGCTATAGTAATCAAGTGTAACTCCGTGGGCCTCCAACCAGTCTATTCCAATGAGAATATCATAGGAACAAAGTGGAAAAATATTCAGATTTGTAAAAGTGGACAGTCCACCCATTTCCAATGGACGTTTCTTCACCATTTCACTAACTTTCCTCTTGGTTCTAGTGGCTAGTTGGACTAACCATGATTTAATATGCTTTGATTTCTTAAAAGCACAAATCTCAACAATTTTAGGAGTGATATAATTGTGAGTAGATCCAAGTTCAGTCAAAATAGAAATAGATTGCTTAGCAATATTACTTTCAACTTCAACCACAGATTGATTGATGGTCTGCTTGGTAGTTCTCTAGTGCTGCATAGATTTTAGGGACAATCCTTGCCACATGAACCACAGTTTCAACTCCTTGGATGTTGTGAACTTGCTTTGCACTCTCATTCTAATGTGGACAGTTTCAACATATGGTCCTCTCCACATCCCCAAGATTGAAGTGGCTCTCTTGGATCTCTTGGCTTGTCTCCCATCATTCTAGCTGATTTAATCACACCCTGTGGTGGCTCCCTCGACTGATTTTTGAATTGAGAAGGCTTGAACCCGTTCTTCCTTTGGTCAAACTTCTCATTTTTTTTGTCCTTCCATGCCTTATGGAATTCTGGTTTGCTTTTGTTTTGATCATAACAATACTTGGCATTTCTTATGGTCTCCTCTAAAGTTCAAGTTTCATCAAACTCAATTCAGTCCTTGTAGGATTGAGGTAGCCCACTTAGAAAATCATGAATCTTGACTTTGTCATCTCTGATATACTTGACATACCTCAACAACTCCAAGAATTTATTTGCATATTCTTCCATAGTCATTTGTCCCAATTACATCTCATGGAACTCTTTAATCTTTCCATCGTAGTACCTATCAGAGAGGTACTTTTCCTTGAAGTACTTCTTGAACTACTTCCACACAATATTCCTTTCATTGATCCTCTTCACTTGTTTAAGGTGATCCCACCATATAGATGCCCTTCCATTCACATTGAATATGTCCACTCTTGCCTTCATATTTTTGAGTAGTCTTGGACTTGGAGATACTTCCTCATCCCAAGAAGCCAAGCCTCAACTTCTTGACCAAATTTTACTTCACCATCAAATGTAGGTGGCTTGGCATTCTTAAATTCTCCATGTGATTTGTTCTTAGAAGGCCTCTTCCTCTTATTCATATGAGATGAAGAATTTGAACCTTTAATGTTTTCTTTAGAGTTAGATGACTCACCTGAAGAGATTTATGGAGTATATGTCATGTCTCTAGAAATCCTTCTTGAACTATGGGTTCTCTTGTGGGAATGCCTCCTTGAGTTACTTCAACTCTTTTCTTAATTTTTTGAATTATGCCCATGGTTAATCTTCCTCTGAATATCTGTCAAACTTTAAAGCATGACTACATTCAACTGCTTATGTTCTTCTTGGGATCTAATCAACCTTTCATTGTTTTCTCTACAACTCTGCAATTCCACCCTTAGGATCCTCGTGGTTTCTACAATTTCTCGGGGAGTCACTTGGTTTCTTCTACCATTAGATTATGTCTCTGCATTCTCAAAATGTATATTCTCTCCCATTGCATCTACCTTAGCTTCATAAGAATCATGTGCATCATCCATGATGATGATATTCTTGGCCCAACCAAGACCAAAGATTTCCCAATTGCATTATACTTAATCTTGACCCTGTAACAACCCCAAATTACCAAAAAATGCCAAAAAAAATAAAAATTCCACTATTTTGCATGATAGCTAGTAATTGATGTAATTTCCTTTATTACGAAGTAATAAAAAACCTATATCATTTTCTATCATGACTATAGTCTTGGGAGTTATACTTCCTTTCCATTCCAAAGATTAAATTCATATACTTATACTTCATCTCAGTATATATATATCTGTGTGTGTGTAATACTTTATTTACACTTATGAACTTGTTAGTAAATCCCATTACTTTCAAGACTTATTACAAGGACAATTGCCGACAACATCTCCATACATCAACATTTGTCGCAATTACAATTAATATTGTTAACTAATTACACACACACACACATATGAATGATTATTGACGACTACAACCATTTCTTCTTTTCCGTGATCACCATACACATACAACTATGAGAAAACACAACCAATAATTCCATTATATGTATTTATATGAGTAATTATGACCACAATTATTTTATCAATGATCCTCTTATGATCCTATATATATATATATATATATATTTTAAACATGTATCATTCTCATAACCACTCCCCACACACACACACACACACACATATATATGGTTATCAATTACTCTTCTCAAAGTACTCATAACTATTATTCAACGAACTTCTCAAAGGTATATGATTATAAAATCTATGCACAACCTTTATAAAATTATACTATACATTTTCTTTTGTTCCTTCCTTAAAGAGCAACGATATAATTTCCAAGCAGCCTTAATCATTGTCATCAAAAGATCAATGATATAATATCCAGACAACCATAATCGCTTTCCTCCTTTATAACAGAGCCATGATTCGACAATACAATTGCCGCTATTATAATAGAGTCATGATTTACACGATATAATCACTACTATTATAACAAAGCCATGATATAAACAATATGATCGTTGTTATACAACATAGCCACGATACAAACAATATGATCACTGCTATACAACGAGACCATGATAAAAACAATATGATCACTGCCATCATTCGACCCACTGCATGTTATCACTCTAGTCATCAAGCATACATTAATATGAAACAACGGTAGCGGATAATAGTTAACAAAAGTTTCGACACATCACTTAAGTAATAGAGTAAATCACGCCCCTGTTCTTAGTGAACAGAGTATACGTTACCACTTACAAGGTTTTAGTTATGCAAATCCCAACCGAGTCTTCAGGCTCGAGGGTTGTTGGTTGACACTCATTAAGCAAAGATTTAAGATCCTCTTATCAACATCATAGTCCAGCTAATGATTTCCTATTGATACGTTGCTCCCCTATCAATACAAACGGTAAAAATCTACTGCATTAAACCAAATCTCTTTCATAGAGATTGGTCGAAACAAAATATGATATTATACAACTCGTATTAGTATTAATATATACATGTATATGTATACATATACATATGTATACATGTATATGTATACATATGTATATACATGTATACATATGTATATGTATACATATACATATGTATACATATACATATGTATACATATACATATACATATACATGGATACAATATGTATATGTATATGTATATGTATACATATGTATATGTATACATATGTATATGTATACATATACATATGTATACATGTATATGTATACATACATCTATATATACATATATCTATACATACATACATCTATACATACATCTATATATCTGTACATATAGATATACATGTATATGTATAACATGTATATCTATACATATTATACATCTACATGTATATCTATATGTATACATCTACATGTATATGTATATGTAGATGTATATGTATACATATACATATACATATACATATACATGTAGATGTATATGCATATACATGTAGATGTATATGTACATATACATACATCTATATGTATATGTATACATGTATATACATCTACATGTATATATACATGTATACATATATACATATGTATGTGTCTACATGTATATACATCTACATGTATACATATATACATATGTATGTGTCTACATGTATATATACATGTATACATATATACACATGTATGTGTCTACATACATCTACATGTATACATATATACATATGTATATGTCTACCTATATATATATGTATACATATACATATACATATATATGTATACATATATACATGTATACATATACATCTACATCTACATGTATATCTACACTTATATATACGTAGATATACACATATGTAAATATGTATATATATATATACATATTTATATATATGTATATATGTATATGTATATATATATATATACATATACATACATATATGTGTATACAGATATATATATACATATATATATCTGTATATGTATATATATGTATATATATATCTGTATACACATATATGTATGTATATGTATATATATATATATACATATACATATATTTATATATGTATATATATGTGTGTGTGTGTATATGTATATATACATATATTTATCTATATACACACATATATGTAGATATATATACATATATGTAGATATACACATATGTAGATATATACATACATATATATATATATATATATATATATATATATATATAATAGATTGGGATTGGTTCATGGAGCCACCTCATCTTTCTTCAAACACAAAATTAAAATTTCAAATTAAACAACAAGTATTCACCCGATGGGGATCGAGTTCATGAAGCCATCCCTTCCCTAATCACATACAAAAGAAAAGAATTAGAGTTTTAACTAAATGAATTTATCTAGGTAGGGATCTGGCTCATGGAGTCGTCCCATCCCTCATCAACAAAGAAATAAAATAAATTGACATTAGAATTTAAACTACACGCATTACTGGATTGAGATCAGGATCATGGAGCCATCCCAATCTTGGTCGATCGCAGAGACAAACATACAATTAGTTTAGAGTTTACAACTATAATCAGTAGCTAGATGGGGATCGGGCTCATGAAGTCATCCATTCCCACATCGACACAGAGATAATTCTTAAACTCAATGCAAGAGTCTTTGGAGAACAATTAACAGAGTCTTTGCCAAGATGCTTATACATCGCAACGATATCTTTAGAACATTTAACAGAGTCTTTGCCAGGATGTTTATACATCGCAACGATATCTGTAGAACATTTAACAGAGTCTTTGCCAAGATGTTTATACATCGCAACGATCTCTAGAGAACAATGAACAAAGTCTTTTCCAAGATGTTTATACATCGCAACGATAATATAATATAGTACAGAATTATCATTTTACATACCCATCAATAATGAAAATATATCGATATGATCGATCTACCCTTTAAACTGGTCATCGATTCGATTAATCATTCCCAACCCATTGACTTAACCAAATTCGTTAAATATTTTAACAATGACTGACTGCAACTCTGATCTAATCACATAATACAACTCTGTAAAGTCGTAGAGTGTTTTTTGTTTTGTTTACACCAACAAGATTTCGATCCAACATACATTATGGAACAATGTACCTTGTCTCAATCCAACATATGTAGCATGCACCGAGGATATTAATCCATCCTTATGCAAGTGCACTCCTCGTAGGAAGCATACGAACTTTAACGCCTTCATGGGGTTCGATCCATCCCTCAACGTTTATAAAACACAAGTTTGATTCCCACACAGACTTCGTTAAGATCTATACAGATTTTTCCCAATAGATGATATAGGATGTGGTTTAAATATGCAGCAATGTTCGCCATTCAACTATAATACTTTCCAAATAAAATATATAGGGTGCAACGATTCCCATTCAAACTTCCACATTTCCCCGAATAAAAAACTATCCAAAGTTCAAAACCCATGGATCATACAATCTGTGATTCGTTCCGAAACAAATAGGGGAAATATACATAATTTTCGAATATTCTCATCCCATAATAACCCAATACACATATCCCATAAGGGTTTATCACTACCCATTGCAATCGTCTATAAAGCTCCTAATAATTGGCTCAATAACATATTCACAAATTGCGATTTGCATATACAAAACATAGTACATAAGAATTCACCCATCGTAAGGAATAAAATCAAGTATGTTTGTATAAACATGGTTCATATTAAGACAATACCACAATTATGACAGAGTTATGTGATTCAAGAGATACCATCATAGTTTATATATGTATTGGAAGTAAAATTTATATATATATATATATATATATAACAACCTATTTACTCAAAATGAGAATTTACACTTACTTGAAATAATGTGACTGGCAACTTGGAGAATCAGTTCCTCCCAACCATAGAAGAGAGCAGTACAACCACTAGCTCAACTCCACCCCCGAGTTGGATCACCACCATGCACAGTATAACTGGAAAACAAAGTTCACACGCAACACTCTCTATCTCTCTCAGAGTCTCTAACAAGCTTAAATACTCAACAGTCATGCACTCATAGCAATAATTTCTCCATGCACAACACAGTGTTCTCTGCTATCTCAGTGCACCAATTTATAGTTTTTTCCAAGGTCTTGTGTCATCCCAATCAAATATCAATCAACCCCTGTGATTTAGGATCTTGTCTAGTAGTTGAGCTTTTAGATTGGATTTGATTGGTATAATATCTCTTGTTTTCTCTCCACTTGTTCTTTGTCTCATGGCGGTGTCCCCTCATTTAATTGAGTTCTCCACGTGTCTTTTTCGTTTTTATTAATAATAAAAATAATAATTGTTGTGCAAAGTATCACTCATATCCTATGTGAGTATTTTTGAGTTTTTAAATAACTCTTACATAAATAATTGTTCTTTTTGAAATATTTTCACAATTATTAAATAAATAATAATAATAATAATATCTTGGGGGTATCACATTTCTCTCCCCCTTATTCTTAACACCGTTCTCGGTGTTCTTTTTATTCAGATCTCTCTTGCTCATTCTGGAACATGGAAGGATATGCCTCTTGCATTTTATCCTCCATTTCCCATGTCACCTCTTCATTGCTGAAGTGCTTCCATTGCACTTTTATTTGAGCGATCGATTCTGTGGCATAAGTTCCTTCCTGTCTAGGATGCGCAAAGGCTCTATTTGGAACTTTCCCTCGGGTTCTATCTGAATCATATTCCAATCAATTACATGAGTAGCATCGTGCACATATCTTTTTAACAAAGAAACATTAAATACATTGTGTACTTTTATAGTAGGGTGGAGTGCAAGTTGATAGGCTACCAGCCCTATCTTAGCTAACACTTCAAAAGGTACGCAATACCTGGGTGCTAGCTTGGAACACCTTCCCAAGCTCAAGATACTCTTCTTTGGTTTTACCTTTAGATACACATGATCTACAACATTGAACTCTTTCGGAGTTCTTTTTAGATCCGCATAACTTTTCTGCCGACCTTGAGCAACTTTTAAATTTTGTTGTACTTCTTTGACAATCTATTCCATCTCCTTCAACATGTCAGGTCCTAGAACTATCCTATCAACAGGGTTATCCCATGACATAGGAGTGTGGCATTTTTTACCATACAATACTTCAAATGGACTCATTTTTAAGGAAGTTTGATATCCATTATTTTAAGCAAATTCTACTAAATGCAAATAGTCCTCCCATTTATTTGGTTTATCCATTACATACATCCGGAACATATATTCTAACACTTGGTTAGTTCTTTCAGTTTTCCCATCCGTCTAAGGATGGTAAGCAGTACTTAAATTCAACTGAGTATCTAGACCTTTAAGCAAAGACTTCCAAAAATTACTTGTAAATTTTGCATCTCTATCAGAAATCACAACTTTCAAAATACCATGCAAACGGAAAATCTCTTTCATAAAAATATTAGCTATGCTTATTGCTTTATAGGTAGATTTCACAAGTATGAAATGGGCAGCTTTACTTAGTTTATCAATTACTACCATTATTGAGTCATGTTGTTTAGTAGTTTTAGGTAATCCTGTTATAAAGTCCATACTTATTATCTCCCATTTCCATTATGGAATAGGCAAGGGTTGAAGTAACTCAGTTGGATGTTGATGTTCTGTTTTTACTTGTTGACATTCAATACATCTAGCTAGGTAATTTGCAACGTCATTCTTCATGTTAGGCCAATAATAACTTATTCTTAACTTTGTTATCATCTTTTGATATCCCGGATGTCTGGAATATAGTTTCTTATGTAACTCATTCAAGATTAATTGCTTAATTTCTTCAGAATTAGGTATATATAATCGATTTTTATAGATTAGCAAGTCTTTTGAACTTATAGAATAAACTGTGGATCACTTCCATCGATTTTTCAATTGTTCTTTAATTTTTAAGTATTCTTTATCATTTTTAGCTTCATTTTTTATTAACTCTCCAAGATCTGTCTTATAACTGCTAAAAACAGCTGAACAATGTGGAATGCCATTCCTAATCAAGGAATCCGCCACTTTGTTCTCTTTACCTTTAATATGTTTAATTTCAAAATCACACTCGCTCAAGAAGGATAACCACTTTGCTTGGCAAGCGTTCAAATTTTGTTGATCAAACAAGTATTTTAAGCTTATGTTATCAGACATTAAAGTAAATTTTATTCCAATTAAGTAATGTCTCCACATTCTTAAGGCATGTATTATAGTAGCTAATTCCAAGTCACGTGTTGCATAGTTATGTTCATGTTCTTTAAGTTTTCTTGACTCATAGCTTATTACATAATCCTCTTGCAGTAACACGCCACCTAATCCCTCTAAGCAGGCATCCGTACATACAACGAAGTCCTTGTAGGGATCCACTATTCTTAGAATAGGTGCGGTGGTAAGCAAGTGTTTAAGCTTTTCAAAGCTTTCTTGACGATTATTAGACCATATAAATTTAGTTCCTTTATTTTGAAGTGAGGTTATTGGATAAGCAATTCTAGAGAACCCCTCAATGAACCAACGATAGTAACCCGTGATTCCCATAAAGGATCGAATCTCAGTTACATCCTTAGGAACTGGCCAATCAATGATTGCCTTGATTTTTATCTGGGTCTACAAAAATGCCTTCTTTAGATATTACATGACCTAGGTATTGAATTTTATCTTGAAAGAAATCACATTTACTAAACTTTGCATAAAGTTTATGTTCTCTTAAAGTTTGTAGGACCAATTTCAAATGTTCTTCATGTTCTTGTTCATTTTTAGAGTATATTAATATGTCATCAATAAATACTATTACAAATTTATCTAAGTATTTATGGAGAACATTGTTCATTAAACACATAAACGTGGCCAGAGCATTGGTCAAGCCAAATGGTACAACCAAGAACTCGTAATGCCCGTACCGTGTTCTAAATATTGTTTTATGAACATCCTCATCTTTAATTCTTACTTGATGGTACCTAGACCTTAAGTCAATCTTTGAGAATACCGCAGCTCCCCGTACTTGATCAAACATGTCATCAATGCGGGGGAGAGGGTATCTATTTTTAATAGTCATCTTATTTAATTGTTTGTAATCAATACAAAGTCTTAATGTGCCATCTTTATTTTTAACAAACAACAATGATGCTCCCCATGGAGACACACTCGGTCTTATATATTTCTTATCTAACAATTCTTGTAATTGTAATTTTAATTCCACCAACTCAGGTGTATTCATTCTGTAAGGAGCCTTAGAGGTAAGCACTGCTCCTGGTACCAAATCAATGGTAAAGTCAATATCCCTCCTTGGAGGTAAGGCTAGGTATCTCCTTTGGAAAAACATCTTTAAATTCATTTAAAAGAGGAAATTCTTCCAATCTAGACTTTGTTTTATCATCATCATTCTTAGCGATATGCACAACAAACAATTTACATCCTTTCCTAGCACACTTCTTTAATTGCAAAGCATATATTTTCCTAGTAAATTTTTTTTAGGAATCCCTTTAACAAGTCTATTTTCACATTTTTCATCAATACAAGTGAAATTTTTCTCAAAGCAATTCAATACAACACTATGCTTTTCTAACCAATCCATGCCAATTAATACATCATATGATCCTAATGGAAAAATGTTTAAATCCTATTTTGTAATAAAATCTTGCATATAAATTTCACAACTAGAAATAAAGCTAGTCACCTTTTTTTTCATGTGGCCAATTGCACTAACCATGACTTTTCAAAATCATACTTTTTCATTTTACACAAGTCTACTCACTTGGGAGATATGTAACTTAAAGTAGATCCATAATCAATTAAGATAGAAATAGGTTTGTCAAAGATCTTACCTTCAACTTCTATCATTGAGGGTTGGTTATCCACTTGATGATTGTCTAGTGCTGCACTTATCTTCGGAATGTTCCGAGCAACCTATTCAACTGTGGCTGTTTCTCGGACAATATGGATGCTTCGATTGTCCTTCTTATTAGAACAATTCCAATAGAAATGACTCTCTCCATAGCCCCAACGCTTTAAGGGTTCCCTTTTTATTTCTTCATTTTTCTTATTAAAGAGATTATCTTTGTACTCAATTTTTATTGGTTGTTGTCTATCCTTAAAAGTATTTCTCTGAAATTTTTTATGTTTATTGAAGGGCTTGAATTCCCTTCTTTTAAAGTTACTTCCTTCTCTTTTCTTAAAACTATAAGGATTTGCATGCTTACTTTTAAATTGATCATAAGTTAGTTTGGATTTCCTCATTGCTTCACATAAAGTCTTTGGGTCATCAAACTCTAATTTATCTTTATATAAGCTAGGTAAACAACCTAGAAATCTTTGAATTTTAGGTTTCTCTTCATTAAGGTAAGGGACATATCTTAACAATGATAAGTATTTAGTACAAAAATCATGCATTGACATTGATCGCAGTATTAACTCATAAAACTCTTTTGATTTTCCCTCATAGCAATACTATGAGAGATACTCCTTTTCAAATTCCTTTTTAAACCAATTCCAACTAGCCTTTTTATCATTAATTCTTGTAGCTTTTTTTAAATCCTGCCACCAAATATCATCCTTCCCGATTAGATTGAAGATGGTCATTTTTCCCTTCATAGAATTGGAATAATTATACATAGTAAAGTATTTCTTCATCCTAGATAGCCAAGCCTCAACTTCTTCTCCATTTTTGACTTCACCGTCAAAGGTAGGAGGCTTTATCTTTCTAAACTCTCTTGTTATCTCATCTTTATATTTTCTCTTCTTCATTCGTCTACCCTCAGAGCTACTACTGGAATCTTTCGATTCACTAGCTATAGGGCTTTCGTTAGAAGAAGGACATTCATAGGATGAGTCTTCTCGTTTATGTTTCTTTTTACATTTATCATTAGCTATCTCATTCAATTTAAACAAAAATGCTTCGTTAAGATATTCTTGAGTTCTCATTACTCTCTCATGTTCAGTTTTAAAGTTTAGCAGTTCAACTTGTAAGTCTCTTACTGTTTGTAGAATCTCATTTGAGTTATCCTTAAAATTATTATTTTTTTTGTCCGTCATCATTAAGTTCAACCCAAATAGGTGGGGTAGGGGATCGCCTTCCAGCCATCTCTTCCTGCAATTTAGTAAAAGAATTTTCTTCTATACAAGTAAGAAGAGCAACATGCATACATTGTTAGTTTTTCTCATAGCATAAATGGACACCATAAGGCCAAGTGTCATAACCTAACCTTTGATAGCACATGTAACAACCCCAAATTACCAAAAATGTCGAAAAAAAATCCACTATTCTGCATGATAGCTAGTAATCGATGTAATTTCCTTTATTACGAAGTAATAAAAAGCCTATATCATTTTATATCATGACTATAGTCTTGGGAGTTATACTTCCTTTCCATTCCAAAGATCAAATTCATATACTTATACTTCATCTCAGTATATATATATCTGTGTGTGTGTAATACTTTATTTACACTTATGAACTTGTTAGTAAATCCCATTACTTTCAAGACTTATTACAAGGACAATTGCCGACAACATCTCCATACATCAACATTTTCCGCAATTACAATTAATATTGTTAACTAATCACACACACACACACATATGAATGATTATTGATGACTACAACAGTTTCTTCTTTTCCGTGATCACCATACACATACAACTGTGAGAAAACACAACCAATGATTCCATTATATATACTTATATGAGTAATTATGGCCACAATTATTTTATCAATAATCTTGTTATGATCCTATCTATATGTATATACATATCTATGCATTTCTTTTAAACATGTATCATTCTCATAACCACTCCCCTATATATATATATGGTTATCAATTACTCTCCTCAAACTACTCATAACTATTATTCAACGAACTTCCTAAAGGTATATGATTATAAAATCTATGCACAACCTTTATAAAATAAAATCTATGCACAACCTTTATAAAATTACACTATACATTTTTTTTTGTTCCTTCCTTAAAGAGCAATGATATAATTTCCAAGCAGCCATAATCGTTGTCATCAAAAGATCAATGATATAATATCCAGGAAACCATAATCGTTGCCCTCCTTTATAACATAGCCATGATTATAACAGAGTCACGATTTACACAATATAATCACTACTATTATAACAAAGCCATGACATAAACAATATGATTGTTTTTATACAACAGAGCCAAGATACAAACAATGTGATCGTTGCTATACAACAAAACCACGATAAAAACAATATGATCACTGCCATCATTCAACCCACCACATGTTATCACTCTAGTCATCAAGCAGTCATTAATACGAAACAACGGTAGCATACAACAGTTAACAAAAGTTTTGACACATCACTTAAGTAACATAGTAAATCATGCCCTGTTCTCGGTGAATAGAGTATACGTTACCACTTACAAGGTTTTAGTTATGCAAATCCCAACCGAGTCTTTAGGATCGAGGGTTGTTGGTTGACAATCATTAAGCAAAGATTCAAGATCCTCTTATCAACATGACAGTTCAGTTATTGATTTCTTACTGATATGTTGCCTCCCTATCAATACGCACAATAAAAATCTATTGCGTTTGATGAAACCAAATCTCTTTCACAGATATTGGTCAACACAAAGATATGATATTATACAACTCGTATCAGTATTAAATATATATATATATATATATATATATATATACCTATTAAATAGATTGGGATCGGTTCATGGAGCCGTTCCATCTTTCTTCAAACACATAATTAAAATTTCCAATTAAACCACAAGTATTCACCTGATGGGGATCGAGCTCATGAAGTCGTCCCTTCCCTCATCGCATACAAAAGAAAAGAACCAGAGTTTCAACGATATGAATTTATCCAGATAGGTATCAGACTCATGGAGCTATCCCATCCCTCATCAATGCAGAAATAAAATAAATTGACATCATAGTTTAAACTACACGCATTACTGGATTGGGATCGGGCTCATGGAGCCATCCCATTCTT
Organism: Larix kaempferi; assembly: GCA_027924585.1. NCBI lineage: Eukaryota > Viridiplantae > Streptophyta > Pinopsida > Pinales > Pinaceae > Larix > Larix kaempferi. The sequence goes on along the minus strand of BSBM01001409.1, from coordinate 787,443 downwards.
GGTCGATCGCAGAGACAAACATATATTTAGTTTAGAGTTTACAACTATAATAAGTAGCCAGATGGGGATCGAGCTCATGAAGTCGTCCCTTCCCACATCGACAAACTCAAGCATCAATACCGTTTTATTTACACAGTTATTTCCCAACGATCTCTGGAGAACAATTAACAAAGTATTTGCCGAGATGTTTACACATCACAACGACAATATAACGTAGTACATAATTATCATTTTACATACCCATCGACAATGAAAATATATCGATCTGATCGACCTACCCTTTAAATTGGTCATCGATTCGATCAATCATTCCCAACCTATTGACTTAACCAAATCCATAAATATTTTAACAATGACTAACTACAATTCTGATCTGATCACATATACAACTCTGTAAAATTGTAGATTTTTTTTTTAGGTTTACACCAACAGGATTTTGATCCAACATACATTATGGAACAATGTACCTTGTCTCGATCCAATAGATGCAACATGCATCAAGGATATTAATCCATACTCATGCAAGTGCACTCCTCGTAGGTAGCATACAAACTTTAATGCCTTCACGGGGTTCGATCCATCCCTCAACGTTTATAAAACACAAGTTTTATTCCCACACAGACTTCGTTAAGATCTATATAGAGTTTTCCCAATAGATGATACAATATGCGATTTAAATCTGCAACAGTGTTCTCCATTCAACTGTAATACTTTCCAAATAAAATATACATGGTACAACGATTCCCATTCAAACTTCAATATTTTCCAGAATAAAAACTATCCAAAGTTCAAAACCCATGGATCATACAATATGCGATTTGTTCCGAAACAAATAGGGGAAATATACAGAGTTTTCGAATATTCTCATCCCATAATAACCCAATACACATATCCCATAAGGGTTTATCACTACCCATTGCAGTTGTATATAAAGCTACCAATAATTGCCTCAATAACATATTCACAAATTACTATTTGCATATACAAAACATAGTACATAAGAATTCACCCATCGTAAGGAATAAATGCAAGTATGTTTCTATAAACATGGTTCATATTAAACTTCAATTATATATATATATACACATGCACACACACGACATAGTTATGTGGTTTAAGAGATACCATCATAGCTTATATATGTATTGGAAGTAATATATATATAACAACCCATTTACTCAAAATGAAAATTTACACTTGAAATAATGTGATTGACAACTTGGAGAATCAGTTCCTCCCAACCATATAAGAGAGCAGTACAACCACTAGCTCAACTCCATCCCCGAGTTGGATCACCACCATGCACAATAGAACTAGAAAGCAAAGTTCACGCGCAAGACTCTCTCTCTCTCTCAGAGTCTGTAACAAGCTTAGTGATGGACTTACAATCAAAGATAAATACTCAATAGTCATGCACTCGTAGCAATAATTTATCCATGCACAACACAACGTCCTATGCTATCTCAATGCACCAATTTATAGTTTTTTCCCAGTTCTTGTGCCATCCCAATCAAATCTCAATCAATCCTTCAATCCCTATGATTTATGATCTTGTATGGTAGTTGAGTTTTTAGATTGGATTTGATTGGTATAATATATCTTGTTTGCTCTCCACTTGTTCTTTGTCTCATGGTGGTGTCCCCTCATTTAACCGAGTTCTCCAAGTGTCTTTTTCTTTTTTATTAATAATAAAAATAATAATTGTTGTGCAAAGTATCACTCACATCCTATGTGAGTATTTTTGAGTTTTTAAATAACTCTTACAGAAATAATTTTTCTTTTTGAAATATTTTCACAATTATTAAATCAAAAATAAAAATAATAATATCTTGGGGGTATCACAGACCCTTAACAATCTTTGATATGATTTTGAATATGAAAAAGTGTTTATAAACACATTTGTTAGCTACATTATATTCTCAGAAAATTCTAAAATTATTTTCATGAATTATGGGAACAATCTGTATTGATAATTTATGTTCAACCACATAAACATATGAATCACCCCTTCAAACTCTAACTATTCACAACTGTGGTTGAACTTGAGAACCAATTTTGTAGATTTTTTTTTAAAATGGGGGCTAAGGGGGCTTGCCCCCTTGTGGCCTCTGCAGGGCAGGTCAAGTGCAGTGCCCTCCTTTTTTTTGTAATTTTTTCAGTTTCGCGCAATTTGACACATAAGATCAACTACATTTTTTTAATTCCTAGCACCTGAAATCCAATTGTGGAAATCATTGTTTTTCCCTAATTCATGCCCTTTAGATGCCACCCACATCGCCTTACCACTTATCAGGCATACGCGATTTCAGGATCCTTGAGATGGTGGTTTCTTAAAACTAGTTTTACGATCTTGAATGCACAGGAGGGCGACATGTCAACATGGCGGTTTTCCTTTCAGGATCATTCCCATTAATTTAACTGTCGTGCAGGTTCATGGTATTGAAAGAATGATGGCTGTCAATTAGATCTATACGGTCTTCCCATAATGACATGACTGATGGGGGGTCTTTACATCACATCTCCCAATACTGACATGACGGACGGGGTTCCTGACATCACATCTCCCAAGTTGCATCATTGTAGGGCGGACCAAAAGTGGTTTCAGGGTAGACCAAAAGCAGTTTTAGGGCGGACCAAAAGCGGTTTCAGGATCCTCGAGTAAGTGGTTTCTCGAACTTGCTTTTACAATCCTGAATGCATGAGCAACTTACAGGTCAACATGGTGGTTTTCCCTTTAGGATCGTGCTCATTAAATTAACCATCATGCACCTTCGTGAGCCTAAACCACTATCAGCCATTGATCTTGTTCCTGATGGTTTGATATCCATCCTCCTTCACACTCCGCCACATCTAATCATCCATGCGTGCATATATGATGTGGTTGGTCCACATCGCATATTCTTCCCATGAAACCCCTCCCCATTGCACCTCCTGCTGATGTGGATCCTCCATGTCACCCGTCCATGTGGCACGGTTCGGACCCAACTAATATTTTCCCAATTTCTCATAATTTTGATATTATGTAAGGCTTTAATTTGACAATAAGGGTGATATTTTGAAATTAATTCGAAATTACTCCTGGCCCCTTCTCTATCACATAACAAAAAATGATTTTTTTGCAGGACCATTTCTAATTTCTTCCTGTAAATCTGGATTTCTGGCCCATGCAACTCCGGTATTGAAACCATAAGCTCTGATACCACTCTGTAACGTCCCCTTCACCCAATCTGACCAACAAGAGGGGACACTAACCAACTACAGGATTCTAAATTTCGCCCCATAGCGATGTTACAAATTTCATAACATATAAAATATGTGTGCAAAAACATAAATAAGCATACATAGCAAAATTAAATTCTATACACACACATCTAACATGCATTTATCAACATAATTATCATAGGCATCAGATAAAAACATTGCACATTGAAATAGAAAATAATACTTATCTTTAACCAATGCATATCCAAGTAATTGGATGTGTAAGAGCGACTTTCCACCCAATGGTTGGCACCCTGTCCAACATATACTCTTTCTGCTAAGAGGCCACCCTGAAGTTTGGCTATGAGGCCACCATGGCGAAGGAAAAACCTACAGGATTCTCTCTCTCAGACCACAACCCATTATGCTCTCTATGCTTAGCCAAATGCTCCTACAAAGCTTTACAATGATCTCACTCAAGCCTCACAGCCTTGGCTCCAACAATAACTGACCCACACAACACCCTTCTGTGCTTAGGCATCCCCTTCACCGATCCACCTCTATATTTGGCGATCCATCTTGTTGGGTGCTTATAGTGTGTGCATAGAAGGAGACCAACATGCTATATGTTGTTGGAGAACCACTTGTAGCCTTAATCCATGGATTCTCAAGAATCTATGAGCAGCATAATTCAATGGGTAAGGGTTCCTAGATTTTCCAATTCCCTTCCAAATCTGCAGCTCTATCTCTAAATTTGAATTTCTTGGTTAAACACAGTCTAGTAAGGTCTTGAACAACAATGGAGAGCTCTACATAATGTAGATCTACATGAGAGAATGAGAGAATGAGGGTTGACTCCATAAGATATGAGATAATGGTGAAAATACAACTAACATAGCTTTTGACCATAGAAGAAAGGAATCCTAACAAATGAAAACTGACTTCTAGGAAGCAGACATAACTGTAACAAAAGTGCAGTCAGCCCCATGTTTCAATAACTACATTAGGTGACTTTTCCCACCAACCTCACACATGCATTCAATTATTGGGTTCAATAGTCAAAAGGAGGTAATTGGCTTATTCAAATCATATGGCAGAATTAGGATGAGTTCTAAGGTTGACACTTGGAAGCAAAGGATTTGGTCTCCCATAGGCCCCCTTCCTCTTCCCCTCTGGTGGAATCATAGCCCCTCTAGTGCTCTTTACACAACTATCTTGGACCATTTCATTATTTATGCACATAATATTTACATATATTTCAAGTTAGCATGACAAACCAACCATACAGTTCAAATAACAATATTTACATCGTACATGCTTAGTGTAACGTCCCCATCCCTCAATCCGGCCAGTAGGAGGGGACATTAACTGAATCGGGGCCTCAAAATTTTGCCCATAAGTATAATTATGAATTCTTAACAGCTAAAATGCATGTGCATACATGGAAATAAAAGCACACAGCGGAAGCAAAATTGATCCACACACACATAACATGCAATTTACATGCATAATTATGACATGAATACAAATAAAATCAGTGCCCATCAAACACATAAGAATACTTATTTTAAACAACAAAGATCCAAGCAACTGGCTGTGTAAGAGCGATTTTCCACCCAACCATAGGCACTTTGTCTAGTAAATACTCTTTTTGCTCAGAGGCCACCCCCAATCTAGGCTATGAGGCCACCGGGGTGAAGGAAACACCTACAAGCTTCTCTCTCTCAACCCACAACCCATTATGCTTACTGTGCTTAGCCAAAAGCTCAACTAGAGCTCTACAAGGGTTTGGTAATGATGATTCCTAGAAGTTGAGCAGGGAGGAGACCACAAATACAAGTGACCCATTCCATGAAAAAAAATCTTAACAAAATATACATGTTGTTTTTCTTCTCATACGTTGCATCCTAAAAAGTATAAATTTGTAGAAGAAGAAGGGGATATTAAGGGATGGTTAGCAATGGTTGTAGTAAAACTCATTTTAGTTGGGATACAGTCACACATTTCTATAGCAAAGTCAAAGTTGTCATCCAAATAAGTGGGGGTAGGAAAGTAGGTAATAATTAATGAGGTACTCAGAGCAGATAAACCCTTGAAGATTGTCCCCCTGTGATCATTCTTTTTCTTAACGCTGGAGGGGTAGGGGGTTCCCTTGAAATATTATCCCTCAAAAGGATGTTCTCCATGTACAAACATGTTGTTATTTTGTTCTAATAAGCAATGTGTTTAGGGCCCAAAGCTATATAAGTTATGTCCTCCATGTTGAAGGGGTGGAACTTTTATTCCATTGATGCATAAGAGTTATCTGACAGTCTTGTGTCTATGGGGAATGATAGAATTGATGCCATTTCCACTCTTTTTCTTTATGTAGGTATTGTCCTACATGGAATATCAAAAGTATTAAATAAGTTTTTTAGGATAATGAACCTATATTCTCCATATGGAGATATAATTTTTTTCTAGGACTCTCTTAAGGATCAATACATTTTTTTAGGAGATAATGTGATAGTTGATGGTGATCTTAATTTGAATCTAAATTCTAGAGAATATTGGTGTAAGGTAGATAGGCCATATCCCCTTGATGATTATTTTTCTCAATTTTTGAAGATCTTAATCTAGTAGATGTAGAGCTTGTAAAGGTTGTTCCTACTTTGAGAAACTCCAAAAGAGGGAGAGTGGATATTTCAAAAAGGTTGGTCCATTTTCTTTTAGTTGAAAATATTATGGAGGAAGCCAACATGTTTAAGTCATGAATATGAGTTAGACAATTTTATAATCACTTACCAATTTTGTTTCAACTAGAAGAGGAAGAGAAAAAATCACCAACTCCTTTTAAATTTAATCACACTTAGTTAAAAGAGGAAAGTTTCAGAGAAATAGTGCAAAGAAATTTTAAAAAGCACGATGCTACTATGGAGTTTCCACTATGCTCCAGTTTTCAAATAGTTTGATTCAAGTAAAAAAATTAGTAGTTGCATGGACAAGGGAGAAGACAAAGGAGAATCATAAAGAATAAAAGAAGTTGAGGTATACCCAAGTAATCATTTTGAACAAAATTCACGTGGGTCTTTTTTAGAAGAGGAATAGATGAAGTCGAAAGAAGTACAAGAAAAAAAGAAAGAGCATTTGGTAATTGGAAGAAGTAGAGTAGAGGCTTAAGAGTAGAGCAATGTGGTTAGCAAAGAGTGACAATGATACAAATTTATTTCATAGTTACGTAAGTCATAGGAAAATTGTCAATACTATATGGGAATTGAGTTCCTTGATGGCTATAAGGTATCCACCTTCAAAGATTTAACAATTGTTAGTAAGCAACACTTTCACTCTTTGTTCACGGAGCCTGAAAATTCAAATATTGCAAATGAATGAAGGTGGTTAGGCCATTCCTTAGTTTTTCATTTACGAAAGAATGAATGCAAAACTGGAAGCAATGGTTGCAAAGGATGAATTAAAGTCCATACTACAATATTTTAAAAGAGAAAAAATACCTAGCCTAACGGCTAGACTACTAAATTCTATTTGGTTTCTATGAGTTATTGGAAGGAACTTCTTAGAGTAATCGATGAATCAAGAATTTTTGGAAACATTTTGGGGGAGATATGAATGCAATTTTCATAACACTTCTTCAGTTGAAGACTTCATGACAATTTCTCTTTGTAACCTTGTCTATAAGGTAATCTCAAATATAATTGCAAATAGATTGATGATTACATTGTCAAATGTTATTTCAGAGGGACAATTTGGATTTTAATTTAATAGGCATATACATGATGCAATATGATAGTGCAGGAGGGATTACATTAGATTAAAATGGAAAAACGTCCGTAGTGGTTATGAAAATCAATCTCTCAAAGGCTATGACAAAGTAAATTGGTCGTTTTTGAGATTGGTTCATCTACAAATAGGTTTGAATCTTCAAATTGTAAACTAGATTATAGGGTTCTTAGTATCAACTAACTTTGTTTCCTTAATTACTGGTCCTCCCTTGGGTTTCTTTAGGGATTCAAGCGGTCTCCTAAAGGGATGCCCCTAGTCACCCTTCTTGTTTTTATTAAGAACAAAAGGATTGAGTAGGTTAATAACATGAGCTAAAAGACAAGGTTTTATCAGAGGAATACATATAGTAGGGTCTATCGATGTTTCTCATTTAATATTCATTGATGACATTTGATTTTAGGGAGAGGTACTCTAAGGGAAATTAACTACTTCAAAATTATTCTAGATACTTATTGCAAATCAATGGGGATATATATAAATATGAATAAATCCTACATATTGTTTAATGGATTTAGTGAAGGTTTAAAAAGAAGAATAACGCAATCATTTACTATGAAAATTGAACCTTTTGATAAAGGACTTAAGTATCTGGGTTTTCACTTAAAGCCTAATGACTATAATTTTGCAGATTGGTTTTGGCTATTAAAAAAAAATTGAAGTGAGAACTACTTGTTGGTGTTACAATTGATTTTCTTAGGGAGGTAGGTTAGATATGGTTAAGTTAGTTTCAAAAAGCATTCATGTCTATTAGGTTATCTTTTGTATACATACTAAAAGGCCTATATAGTTGACACTTTCACCTTTGGGGTATATCTAGAGTTAGGCCAATATAGTCAACATACTAGAATTTTCCAACAGAGGAAGGGATGGGAGATGGAAAATGGAAGTAGGTCAAGGAGGAAGGATGATTATAAGCCAGTCGAGAATCCTGCTAGGGGATTTGATGCACCGTTCTTAATCCTTACCTGGTTCTACCATGTTTAGAACACTTGTCTAAATCACTTATGGTAAAATTAAGTATAAATAATGAATGGATTTTTAATTGTTGTGCTTTTGATTGGTGAGAATTATTTGATGTTTCACCTACTTGATTATTTAATTATCCATGATTGACTGTGAACATATAAGAACAATGCATTAGGGACATCGCTTGTTATAAAAGGCCACACATAGGATATGTATGCACCAACTATGCCTACATACCCACTGTGTTTACATTATTATGGTTTCCTAAACATATTAGTTACTAAAAACATATTATTAATTAAACAATAAATAAATGGGTGGAATTGAAAACTATTCTATATGAACATAAAATATCATTGGTAAGGTAGGCATTCATTAATTTTGGTTGGATTGTGTGAAATTATAAACAATTGTCAAATATTTGGTTGTCATCTGACTTTTGAGTGAAAAGTCATATATATATTAAATGGTTAGCATGTGCATAGTCACATATGCTTTAAAGTTTATCATTAATTATTATTAAATTTCACCTCTATCCCTTTTCTCAAGGAGATTAGCCATGTGGGAAGGGGAAGGAATAAGGAGATTAGCCATGTGGGAAGGGGAGGGAATTAGGAAGGGTAATGGAGGAGTGATAAGAGGGGGAAGGAAAGGAAGAGCGAGGGTTTTCTTAATTTAGGGGAAATGATTCTAAAACTTGTGAAGAAGATTGAAAATATATATTAAAAAAACAGGGTGAATTGAATACTTGTGGAATGTGTGTGTGTGTGTACATATATGGTTACTTATTAACCTAAAAAATATCCAATCGGAGGACTAAGTTCCGTGGGAGTTCTTTCAATTTGAAGGTGAGGTGGGACATAAAACCTAGGGTTTTTACAAGTTTACAACCCTCTAGTGGTTTGTACTCACTCTTTAGTGTCTTGCTAAGACATCAAGGTGATGGAACCCGATTTATATTATTTGGACTATGTCAAGGATGATCTCCCAAGTCTATTATCAATCTTCTATTAATACAAGGAGCTCTTGGAAATTTGGAGAAGCACTCATCCTTTGTTTTTGTTTTTTCATATTTAGAAGCCACAACAACATATAGAGGCCCTATGTTTTATGTGAAGTAAAAACTAGGATATGGAGTTAAGGAGGGGGTTGAGGTTCTATTTAACCTACCATTATGTTGTTAGAGCTTGAAAAATTCACATTTCCATAAGCAGGTTTTGGAAGAATTAAGACACAAGGTAATAGGGCCAAAACCTAACTCTGCTACCATAGCTTTAATTTTGGTTCATCCATAGTAAAAAAGCTTGTAGTTGAAGGACGTCTTGGATGTAGCAAGGGGTCGAATAAGTAAAAATGTACCAGGTTTAAGAAGGACAAGGTTAAAATAGTGGTGGGCCATGATGTGGGATTAGATAGGGGTGAGGGAGTTAAAGGCTATGGTATGTAGGTTTAATATAAGGATGGTAAAGGGTGAAACCTTGAAACATTGGTTTCATATTTTGCTAAGGGGTTGGATAAGCTTCGAGTTTAGAAGTGATTAGGATATTGAGTTAATCTTCAAATACGATTGTCTTTGGGGCCCCTCAATTCTGGTGCTTGCTCATTGGTAGGTGGGATTCGACCCTCAGAGAGAGCTTATGAACATTCAACATATTTGGGTACTTTTGCTAGGCTTACCTATAGAATTTGGAGTGAGGATATATCGGGCACAATTAGCAGAAAGGTTTGAAGGATTATAGCTTTATAAGAGAATTTTCAGGCTAATTCAGACAAAAATATGGCCATTTTTGGTTGAATTAGATATTAGGGATGGTCTATCGGTCTAGAGTGAAATTGTCAAGGGAGATTTGATACTGGTTAAAAATTCTGATTACTAGAAAGTTCCTTTTCGATGCTTGACGTGTCATGAGATTGGGCATCTATGGAGGGAATGCAAAGTTAAAAATCTTAATTGGTAGTTTACTTGGAAAGTGTGGGTGAAAGAATAAGAAAATTGTTCCAATGACTCCAAATTTTTTAAAGGATCAATTTGCTAATGGTGAAGAGGTTTAGGGTGATGGTGTCAATTCAGGCTCAAGTGCATAATAAGAAGGCCCTTCAAGAAACACTCCACCTGTGAACGAGGTATCCCACCACCATTTCTGGCCAACCTCGAAGGAAACAAAGGTAAGCATAGTCTTGTTTCTGACTAACATCTTTGTTTGTTATTAGTAAGCAAACACTCTCTTTCTCAAGTCGAGAAGATATTGTTTGAAAGGATTTTACTTATACTTCTGCTCAAAATTCCCCAAAGAAAGTTTGTCAGAATCCTTTCTCTTCTTTTGGCCATAGTGAGTCTTTAGAATTCAGGTGGGGGGGAGTCCACAAGTATGAGTGATCCATTCCATGAAAAAAGACTAGAACGAAATATAAATGTTGTTTTTTCTTCTTACAAGTTGCATCCTTGAAAGTCTAAATTTGTAGAAGAGGAAGGGGATATTAAGGAGGGTTAGAAGTGGTTGTAGTAAAACCCATTTCAGCTGGGAGAAAGTCACACATTTCTATAACAAATTCAAATTCATCGAAAGAAGTGAGGGAAGTAAAGCATTTAACAATTAAAGGGTACTAAGAGCAGATAAACCCTTGAAGTTTGTCCCCCCATGATTATTCTTTGTCTTAACATTGGAGGGATATGTAACGTACCCACCCATCTATCCAAGGCAAGGAAGGGAATGTGAAGCCAATCTCTGGGGCTTTCACATAATCTTAGCCAATTTCATTAGAATCATATGAATAGAATAAGAGTGTGCAGATGCAAATCAAGCAAGTATGCACAGCGGAATTAAAACTCATCCACACACAATTCATGCTCATCCAGCATATCTAAATAATCATCAAATTAAACATTGCAGAAGTAAATACACATCAGATACTTATCTTCCTTTCACAATTGTCCCAAGCAACTAGCTATGTCATTGCAACGTTCCACCCAACCGTAGGCTCTTCGATGGCATATAATCAGTCCGTCTGAAGGACACCCCTGAGCTGGGCATGATTCTTACAAGGAAAAGGGGACATTCTACTCGTACACAACCAATTAAGCATTTCATCTGAGCCACGCCAGTCCATAGCGGGGTTTATTAGGCTACATCAGAATCCTGGATGCTTGCACTCAAGCTCAAGCCAAAACAATGGAGACCCATAACCCATACCCCAACATACTCCTTTCTCACATAGCAAGCACAATCATTCGGCAGGGATTACGATAGGGATACACATTTAACAATGAGATTTACAACAGGATGGTCATGGGTTTTTCCCCAATTCGTTTCTAGCCAAAAATGGATTATGGGATGGGGAAAAAACATTCACAGGGAGGAAAACGAATTCTCTCCCAACTAACTAAGCATTCAACAGTCAAATGGTCTCTATGGAACCCCTAGTTCGATTGCCCTTCTTCCCCACTGGTATACAACACAAAAACACTCTTCTCCCAGCTGAGAATGAAGGAAAACACATAAGTTCGATGGGGAAAAACGCCCAACAAGATCCTAACTCGTGAGAGATCCCAACTGGTTGATGGATAATGGCTTGGGGAGCAATTCATGGCTCTTTTCTTGCCCAAGAAGAAAAACACAATTTCCCATGCAGGGTGGCTTGCCCATACCCGAATTTGGACAGCCATACCTCTCATTCCCCAAGGCATTAACGACCTCAACCAACTCTTGGGAGAAATCAATGATTGGGTACAAAAGTCAACATGGGTAGTTGAGGGTTTAATGTGTTCTCTCATTAACACTTGGCTTGACTTGACTGGCTCCAAGGGTTTGAATGTTTTCCCTCCCAATTCCTTGTAAAATCATGCCCCCATCTCTTGTTGCATTGCATAGCTAGTTGTGGGTATTTTATTAAAATGCATATTTACATGATGTTTGAAATTCCAATGTGCTTGGCTATCACGCAAACCATATGCATCAATAAATCGATGGCGGGGACTTGGCCTTGAGCTCCTCACCATGATTTCATAACAATATTACATCATTTACAATTTTAATGCCATGGGGTCAAACTGGGGATGTTGTAGGGTAGGGGTTATTTTAAAAGATTGGCCCTCAAAAGTATGTTCTTAGTGTACAAACCTAATATTATTTTGTTTTAAGAAATAATGTGCTTAGGGTGCAAAGCTATAGAAGTTATTTCCTCCATGTTAAAGGGATAGAAATTTTTATCCATTTATGTGGAAGGTTTATTTGGTGGTCTTGGGTTTGGGTGGAATGATGGAATTGATAAAAATGGCTTACCTTAATTAATGGAAGGTTAAGAATCTAAAGAAATATCCCTTTTAATTCCATTTCAAGTGGCTTGATGCCCTTTGACAAATCTGAATGGGGGTTACATGTAAAAAATTCCACCACTGTCTCCTCTGACCCACTTTTGTGCAGATGGCCAAATTTTCGCCAAATTTTGAAGCCCTTCCTTTCGCAAGGGAAGAGTGGATTCTTGAACTAGTGGACATGTTTTAGGGTCTTTCCACTTTCACACCTTGTTTGCGAATTTGAGAGAACAATAAGTGGATAGATGGCAATAGGTATGAAATTACAGGCAATGAAATGGAAATCCAACAAAATATATGGTTGGTAGTAGGAATTACCCTAAACCACAAGGCTTATTTCATTTGCCAACCCATCTCTCAAATCAAATTCCACTAGAATGCAGGCTATCGAACATGTACTTGAGTGTTGAAACTATCATTTGCTTCCAAAATATACCAATGGATTTCACTATAGCTCTATGTACACCCATATACCAAAGTTCCAATAGTAAACTAGGTAATTTTCAACCAAATAGGTTACACAAAATACCTCTCCTCCCTGGGTTGAAAGCATAAACTCCACCTCCACCAAGAGAAAGGTATATTACCTCACTATCAATGTCTTCCTAAGATTCATATTGCATCCTCATTAGAATTAAAATGAAGGCCAACCAACATCAGTTAAAAATATAAAACTCTAGAAGATAACCCCATTGCAGTGTACAAGTCTACAACAACCATTCCTTGAAGCTTGATTCAAATATACGATGGCTAAAGAACCTACTCACGAAGTCTTTGTTATCTAAACCTATTACTTGATGCATCTTTATAACTTTGTTGAGAATCAAGTTGATCTTCTTCTTTTTCTAAGACATTTTTTATCCAGTGTCCCCAAGTTAGCTTAAGTTGGTTCCTTCCTTTCCAAGCCAAGTTCTACAATCCCCATAGTATCTGGCTTAAGACAATTCTACTTGAGACATTCTTTTCCTTCCAACTCACAAATCCATTACACCATATTGGGGGATTCCTTCCAACTACCGATCAAACATATTGACAAATTCTACAAAGGTTTCTTCCTCTAATAGCAAATTCCCTTGATCACTTTTGGAAAATTTAATCCAAATAGGGAAGATGGTAGGTAAGTTTCCACCCCAAAAGAGACATTAACTTGAACTTCTTATATGTCATTTACTTTGCTTGTTCAAACAAATCCTTAATTGACCTTAGATCAAAGCTGCCAGTCCTGAAATATTTGATTTTAACTCTAGAGCTTCTCTTCTTGATGTTACAATGTATTTTTCCACCTTGTGAGCATCAACACTCATTGATCTTCACTATTCATTTTATTGACTCAGATCCACATTTTGTCCTCCAGGAACCATTGTTTCCTTATTTTTGTTCCTGTACGTAGCTGTTCCACTATACCTAGCGTATACGCAGGCTGCACCAATATAGCCCGCGTACATCGAGTTAAATGGTAAAAAACAATAAAAACTCACTTTTCACTCCAAAAAGAAGTCTTAGGGTGACCTTTGGCCCTCCATGTACCCCTGAAATGACTCGATTCGACCTTTCACCTTCCTTTGGAGGGTTATATATTGAGCTCTTATGGTGCATGGAAGGAGGAGGAAAGAGAGAGCATAGAAACTCCATTGGATTTTTGCCGTGACTTGAGTCTACATCCATTGATCCTTGTTGTTGTGAACCTCTTATGTTCACCTACCAAACTCTTCCATATCTTGAGTTTTCCATTGCATGGGGGATTGAAGTGGTGGAGGCACAAGTGGAGGGACCTAGCTCTTGGTTCAGATGAGTTGTCGACAAGAGGTTGTATCATGTACTTCTTGTTTTCATTAATATAAATACTCATTTTCTCGTCCAAGTGATCTTGTAAATGTTTGTTTAATTACATTGGGTTACATTTGCTTATTATATCATGGACCATGCTATTGTTTATGCTAATATCTTTCATATATTATATGCACTTTCTTGTATTTGCTATTGAGACTAAGCTGCAGGTTCAAGTGTAGAGATTGAAAACTCAACAGGGATCTACTACGAACATCCGGTTGAAGGTTGGAACTTTATCCACATCTTAGCATTTTCATTTATATAGCATTGTATTGAGAATTGAGTTGGTTTCTGGTCGTCATCTGTCTGTTGTGGTCTTCCCCGAGCCATAGGAAGTTTTTCTCCGTAACAGAAATTGCAACTCCACTAGGGATGAACCTCCATTTTGGGGATTTTCAGGCATTTTTCCTTATTTTGAGTTTCTGTTTGTCGAGCTTCTGTGTCATTGACTGGCTGTTGGGATATGCATTAGAAAAATTGTTTTTTTTCTGGGCTGTTTGATTAATTTTTGCTCCACTTACCTTGCCCTGTATGCGGGTCAGCTTTGGTTAGCCCGCGTCTACCCGCTACTGTTAACAGTAGCCAGTGTACAGACGCTACTGTTCTATGAACAGTTGCGTACAACTCTGGGATTGTCTTGTTTATGGTCTTTGGTTGTTGCTGGGTTGATTCTGAGTGTTCCTGAGTCTTAGTAGGCCTGTTTCTTGACTGTTCCATGCTCCTTTATTGACCATAAACTCCTCTTTCTTTAGTTTTTGAGCTTTTGGTTTCCAAACATTTTTTGTTTTTATAGCTCAATAGCTTGGCTGAATCTTACTATTTGGGATTTGCTGGGTTGTCTGCTTGATATGCTTTGCATTTTTACTGAATAGTTGCGATTTTGCTTGCATTTTTAATGCATATTATTGAAAAATACAAAAATATTGCTTGCATTTTCATTTCCATTTATATGTGAAACTACAAAAATTTTGCTTTATGTCATTGCATTTTGCATCAGAGTGATTGTGTTTTCATTTAGGACTTGCTTGCGCATGAAATTTTAAAGAGATTGCATTTTTATTTCGAAACGTTGGATTGATTGTCATGGTAGTGGCATATTTTTTCATTGGTTGTTGTGTCTAGTGCTTTTTGGTTGTGCATTTCATTGAGCCTATTCACGTCATTAGTTTCACGACCATATCCTTTGAGTAATTACAGCCATTAAAGTTAACGCTTAATCTTAAAATTGATTAGAAACGATTTTCTCTTTTATAGGGTGCACCAACTAGCATAGGTTTAGAGTCTTGGAATAGATCATTGTAAGTTAACAATCCAAGACTATTAAACGAAACATTATGTGTCTGACCAAGGAGTGGTGAAACCCATGGTATACATCAGTGTTCTCAGGAAGCTCTACTCAAATGAGAGTTAAGCACGAGGTCACGAGAGGTTGGTTGCGGAGATAGCCCTCCTATACTAGTTGAACGTGGTAGATATTTCCAGGATTTGTTCGTGTACGGGGGATCTTGGGGGGTTTGAACCTCTTGAGTTTCGGGCTTAGCTACCCTTCCCATACAACAGATCCCACCTACGACTGTCTTCCTGAGCATTGGTTATACGTGGTGGCCTTAGTTGCTTTACCTAGGTATCACATAGGGCATTCATAGCGGTTATTCTGCGATTGTCTTGAGTCAGATAGGGGTCAGATAACACAGTTTCTGTTGTATAGGGGTTTGAACCTGTGCATGCAGTGAAGTCTAGGGGCCCTTATAACTGATTCTGTTACCTCTAGTTATAGTTTGGGAGTATCAAGCCTCTCCTAGGAGAGACATACCAGCTGTAGTGTCGGGAGGTCCCTTGAGCCAGTCCTGTTTGTGTGCATTTGGCTATAGTTTCGTTAGGTGTGTGCTCTTTGATGTTCGAGTTTGCCGTTAGGAGACGTTTACATTAGTTGGATTTTTGGAGTCATCGTGAATCGAGATCTGCATCTTCGCCGATCTTGTCGATTGGTAGGTTTACCGACTAGAAATCCGTCCTAGTCTTTTAAGAGGCGTCGAAAGACTACCACTGGTCTTTCATTTACATCTCACGAGATTCAGAGAGATCCTATCATGAGTTATGCATCTGACACGATGGGAATCCCCGTGACTCCATCTAGTGGAACCAAGAGGAACTCCCTTTCCTGTTCATACACTCCTAGGACTGGACGGGGGGAGGTTCATCGCACAACACTTCTCCTGGGTTTGAGGAATCCACACCCACTAGTACGAATCCTTTTGATACTCATGCATTAGGTTTCCGTTATGGTATGCCAGGTTACGACTCTACATCCATCCCTATGACCATAGATCCTTTTTCATTAGGTATGCCCAGTGTTTTTCCAACTACTATCTCCATTATGTCCGGTAGTAATGCGGCCTCTAGCCTTGGGGTTGGGGGCACTATGCCCTATTTTACTGCATATTAGTTTGGGAGTGCTCATATCCCTCCATCTACTCCATATGTTGGGGGAGGGCCACCTCCTATGACAGCCCTAGTGTTGGTATGAATCTTTTTCCTACTAGAGGTTTTACCGTAGGCATTGGTACTGCGACCTATATACCATCCATTAACCCTTATGCCTCCATACACATGCCTGTACTCACAAATGCTTTTATGCTTCCGAATCATCCTCCTCCCAGTACTACATTTCCCGGGGGTGGGAACATACCATTTACTTATGGCCATCAAACGACTGCTCCTTCCAAGACTAGTGCTTATATACCCCATACCCATGGCGGTAATCTTCATAGTCATACAACAGGTTTTGGTCCTTATTTCAACCCCCCTTATGGAGCTTATTCTTCACACGTGCCTATGTATCCTCACACGGGCCAGTTTAGCGGAGGATATTATCCTTATGGTCATGGTCATGGTTACTACCAGAGTTCGTCGGCGCCTCAGACGTCGACTTTTATGAACACAATCCCACCTTACGGTTCGCAAGCTCAAACTCTTTTGGGAGCTTATAATCAAGCTTCGTAGCCGCAGCTCCCGTTTCTTGCTCGATTGAATTTACCAGATCTTTTGAAGCTCACGAATGATTTGGTGTGTCACGATTATACTTGGCCTCCAGTCCCTACCAAACTCCCATCTGACGTTCCAAATTTTGAAGGGAAGAATGGTGAGGATCCCGGTGATCATGTTACTACTTTTCACTTATGGTGCTCCTCTATTTCTTTGAATCACGATTCTATTCTTTTGAGGCTATTTCAATGCACCCTCACGGGGGCAATGGCGAAATGGTATGTTGAGTTTCCTAGGGGCACTTACAGGAGTTTTAATGATTTGGCCTTGGTTTTCCTAGATCACTTTCAGTTGCTAGTTCATTATGATACTGGTACTGAACTCTTATCGAACTTTCATCAGGACAATGCCACACACATATCTGATCATATTCAAGAGTGGCGCCGATGGAAGAGGCTACTGAAAGCCAGCATTCCTCCAGAGTTTTTGTTGGAATGGTTCCTTAAGTCTCTACTCCCTTATGTTTCAAAGGACGTTTCATTATTCGGTATTATGACCGAGGAACAAGCCATTTTCAAAGCCCAGCAGCTAGACCTAGTCTATGCTCAATCTGGTATCTTGTACGACATTATTCCCGATGCACCGAGATCATGTCAAGAGCCCAAGCCTATTCCTGGACCACATGCTGATGGCATCGTTGGATCCACAAGTACTCGTCCCATAGATTTGGTTACAAATCAAATGCATAATTTGTCTATTAAACAATCTACCCCCGGACAGGCTCATGCCTCGTCCGATGTTCACTCTATACAATCGGTGAACCCATCAGGTAACCGACAACTTGGTGGAAAGAAGAAGGGGATAAATAACCGTAAGGGTGGAAATGATGGGAACAATAGAAATAATCCTAAGAAGGAAAATGACAACCCTCCTCGGGACGACGGAAATGCTGGTGGGGACCGCAAACCTAGACGTAAAGTGAAGTTTCCTTGCAAACTTTGTTTGGAAGATCACCTTACACATTTGTGTCCTTGTATCGAAGAAGCTTCGAAGCATCTTGCACAGAGCCCAGCTGTGTTGAAATATCCCCTTCCACATCAGCAAAATATGGCTTTGAGTTCTTCCGTCGCCATTAATGGGTCTTATGAACCTTCGACGTCTTCTACCCATGTTGGTGGCTTTAGATGCATTAACATGGTTCAATCTAAGGTTAATATTGCTACTCGCCAACACGATTATGGTGCACCACAACCGAATATGGGGAATGAACCCCCTCCTCCCGACTCTACTTTGCATATTGAGAAGCCTAGTGCCATGCCGCAGATACCGAAAGGTGTTCTTAAGCGTTCGGCGCATAACCCCAATGCTCGAGCTGCCCAGACCTACTCCATTGTAGAAGATTTGGGCCAAACTCTGTATGCCATGTCGGCTCTCGAGGTTCTCCAGGCTTGTCCTTCATAAAGGACTTACCTTTTATGTGCTTTGGGAATCCAGGATCAAGGTAGCCCTAGTATTATCAAGTTTGACACTACGGATGTACAGCCTCGCTTACCTTATCATGTGGCTTTTCAAGTCCATGTGAGGTGCCTTCAGAAGATCATTAAACGTACTGTAGTTGACGAAGGTGCCTCCACATTGGTAATGTCGTTAGATTGTTGGAAGGATTTAGGTTCCCCTCCATTGTCGAAATATATGACCATGCTTACTGCATTTGATGGTCATTCGTTTAGGCCGCATGGTATTATCCCCTCCTTTGAGGTCCACTTGGGGGGGAAGGCCGTGCCTATTGAAGTCAAGGTGGTTGATGCAGCCATCAACTACAACCTTTTGCTGGGTCGGAATTGGATCTATGCTATGAGAGCGATTGTGTCCTATGTGTTTAGAGTTATTTGCTTTCCTCATGAAGGTAAAATTGTGACTGTCAATCAGCTATATTTCACTAGTTCCAATACTGTTGCATCACCAGGATCTGAAATCCCTCAGATCAAAAATTCCTAGCTGACAACTGGGAATATTGGTGTAGGATTGTATTCCTATTTGATGGGATCTTTCGACTTGGTTGCACCAATTTCCTTCATTGGAACCATTTCCGATAGTGCACTTTCCTCATTGAATACCGTACCTTTCCGGACATCATACTTTAACGATTCGTGGACTTTAACATACATGAGTTCCCTGTCTGGAGATATTTCGCACATTGGAATGGCTATGCCCTTATCTGCAGCAGAGCTTGCGTACCGTGATATTCAACAAGCCGCTGCAGAGCCAGATCTCCCTTCTTTTCGGATAGAAGAAGAAGATCCCGTTATGTTTCTCGTGTGGGCAGTCAACTCACCTTACTCGCATGATTGCCTTTATGGTACTTTGCCTTCGAATGAAGCTATCATTGAGGTCATGAGTGGTAGTGATAAGCCTTGGGAAGATTGGCATCATCGCTCTTAATTTCTTCCCAACCTTGACCTTATCGAGCAGGAGGAGTTTTGGTCGACTCTTGGAGAGAAAGTTGGTCATCCTGTGGCTCCTTTGGATTCGCATGGTATTTACACGGAGGGGAATATGGCTAATATCTCCCCTACCATTCCGATCAAATTTTCTCGCACTCCTGAAAAAATTGAAAATGTTTATATTAGTGCCGATTGTTCTCCCGATGAGATCCGCATATACACTGAGTGGTTTAAAGAATTTCAGGATGTTTTCCCCTGGTCATATGAGGAGATGCTAGGAATAGACCCTAGCATTGTCGATCATGAGATTAAAACTTATCCTAATGTTAAGCCAGTTCGACAACGTCTTCGTGCTGTTAATCTTAGAAAGGAATCCATGATCAAGACATAGGTGGAGAAACTAGTCAAAGATGGTTTCATCTACCCGGTTCCCCTTACCGAATGGGTGTCCAATCCTGTACCTGTGGATAAGAAGCAAGGAACCATCAGTGTGTGTATCGATTTTAGAGATCTGAATCGAGCATGTTCGAAAGATAACTTTCCCACTCCATTCATAGATCAAATCTTGGATGCGTGTGCCGGAAGCGAAGTATTTTCATTTATGGACGGTTTCTGAGGATACAATTTGCTAATGGTGAAGAGGTTTAGGGTGATGGTGTCAATTCAGGCTCAAGTGCATAATAAGAAGCTCCTTCAAGAAACACTCCACCTGTGAATGAGGTATCCCACCACCATTTTTGGCAAACCTCGAAGGAAACAAAGGTAAGCATAGTCTCGTTTCTGATTAACATCTTTGTTTGTTATTAGTAAGCAAACACTCTCTTTCTCAAGTCGAGAAGATATTGTTTTAAAGGATTTTACTTATACTTCTACTCCAAATTCCCCAAAGAAGGTTTGTCAGAATCCTTTCTCTTCTTTTGGCCATAGTGAGTCTTTAGAATTCAGGTGGGGGGGAGTCCACAAGTATGAGCGATCCATTCCATGAAAAAAGACTAGAACGAAATATAAGTGTTGTTTTTTATTCTTACAAGTTGCATCCTTGAAAGTCTAAATTTGTAGAAGAGGAAGGGGATATTAAGGAGGGTTAGAAGTGGTTGTAGTAAAACCAATTTTAGCTGGGATAAAGTCACACATTTCTATAACAAATTCAAATTCATCGAAAGAAGTGAGGGAAGTAAAGCATTTACCAATTAAAGGGTACTAAGAGCAGATAAACCCTTGAAGTTTGTCCCCCCATGATTATTCTTTGTCTTAACATTGGAGGGGTATGTAACATACCCACCCATCTATCCAAGGTAAGGAAGGGAACGTGAAGCCAATCTCTGGGGCTTTCATATAATCTCAGCCAATTTCATTATAATCATATGAATAGAAAAAGAGTGTGCAAATGCAAATCAAGCAAGTATGCACAGCGGAATTAAAACTCATCCACACACAATTCATGCTCATCCAGCATATCAAAATAATCATCAAATTAAACATTGCAGAAGTAAATACACATCAGATTCTTATCTTCCTTTCGCAACTGTCCCAAGCAACTAGCTATGTCGCTGCAACGTTCCACCCAACCGTAGGCTCTTTGATGGCATATAATCAGTCCGTCCGAAGGCCACCCCCGAGCTGGGCATGATTCTTACAAGGAAAAGGGGACATTCAGCTCATACGCAGCCAATTAAGCATTTCATCTGAGCCAAGCCAGTCCATAGCTGGGTTTATTAAGCTACATCAGAACCCTGGATGCTTGCACTCAAGCTCAAGCCAAAACAATTGAGACCCATAACCCATACCCCAACATACTCCTTTCTCACACAACAAGCACAATCATTCGGCAGGGATACACATTTAACAATGATATTTACAACAGGATGGTCATGGGTTTTCCCCAATTCGTTTCTAGCCAAAAACGGATTATGGGATGGGGAAAAAACATTCACAGGGAGGAAAACGAATTCTCTCCCAACTAACTAAGCATTCAACAGTCAAACGGTCTCTATGGAATCCCTAGTTCGATTCCCCTTCTTCCCCACTGGTATACAACACAAAAACACTCTTCTCCCAGCTGAGAATGAAGGAAAACACATAAGTTCGATAGGGAAAAACACCCAGCAAGCTCCTAACTCGTGAGAGAGCCCAACTGGTTGATGGATAATGGCTTGGGGAGCAATTCATGGCTCTTTTCTTGCCCAAGAAGAAAAATGCGATTTCCCATGCAGGGTGGCTTGCCCATACCCGAATTTGGACAGCCATACCTCTCATTCCCCAAGGCATTAACTACCTCAACCAACTCTTGGGAGAAATCAATGATTGGGTACAAAAGTCAACATGGGTAGTTGAGGGTTTGATGTGTTCTCTCATTGACACTTGGCTTGACTTGACTGGATCCAAGGGTTTGAATGTTTTCCCTCCTAATTCCTTGTAAAATCATGCCCCCATCTCTTCTTGCATTGCATAGCTAGTTGTGGGTATTTTATTAAAATGCATATTTACATGATGTTTGAAATTCAAATGTGCCTGGCTAGCACGCAAACCATATGCATCAATAAATCGATGGCGGGGCCTTGGCCTTGAGCTCCTCACCATGATTTCATAACAATATTACATCATTTACAATTTTAATGACATGGGGTCAAACTAGGGACGCTACAGGGTAGGGGTTGTTTTAAAAGATTGGCCCTCAAAAGTATGTTCTTAGTGTACAAACCTAATATTATTTTGTTTTAAGAAATAATGTGTTTAGGGTGCAAAGCTATAGAAGTTATTTCCTCCATGTTAAAGGGATAGAAATTTTTATCCATTTATGTGGAAGGTTTATTTGGTGGTCTTGGGTTTGGGTGGAATGATGGAATTGATAAAAATGGCTTACCTTAATTAATGGAAGGTTAAGAATCTAAAGAAATATCCCTTTTAATTCCATTTCAAGTGGCTTGATGCCCTTTGACAAATTTGAATGGGGGTTACATGTAAAAAATTCCACTACTGTTTCCTCTAACCCACTTTTGTGCAGATGGCCAAATTTTCTCCAAATTTTGAAGCCCTTACTTTCGCAAGGGAAGAGTGGATTCTTGAACTAGTGGACATGTTTTAGGGTCTTTCCATTTTCACACCTTGTTTGCGAATTTGATAGAACAATAAGTGGATAGATGGCAATAGGTATGAAATTACAGGCAATGAAATGGCAATCCAACAAAATGTATGGTTGGTAGTAGGAATTACCCTAAACCACAAGGCTTATTTCATTTTCCAACCCATCTCTCAAATCAAATTCCACTAGAATGCAGGCTATCGAACATGTACTTGAGTGTTGAAACTATCATTTGCTTCCAAAATATACCGATGGATTTCACTATAGCTCTATGTACACCCATATACCAAAGTTCCAATAGTAAACTAGGTAATTTTCAACCAAATTGGTTACACAAAATACCTCTCCACCCTGGGTTGAAAGCATAAACTCCACCTCCACCAAGAGAAAGGTATATTACCTCACTATCAATGTCTTCCTAAGATTCATATTGCATCCTCATTAGAATTAAAATGAAGGCCCACCAACATCACTTCAAAATATAAAACTCTAGAAGATAACCCCATTGCAATGTACAAGTCTACAACAACCATTCCTTGAAGCTTGATTCAAATATATGATGGCTAAAGAACCTACTCACCAAGTCTTTGTTATCTAAATCTATTACTTGATGCATCTTTATAACTTTGTTGAGTATCAAGTTGATCTTCTTCTTTTTTTAATACATTTTTTATCCAGTGTCCCCAAGTTAGCTTAAGTTGGTTCCTTCCTTTCCAAGCCAAGTTCTACAATCCCCATAGTATCTGGCTTAAGACAATTCTACTTGAGACATTCTTTTCCTTCCAACTCACAAATCCATTACACCATATTGGGGGATTCCTTCCAACTATCGATCAAACATATTGACAAATTCTACAAAGGTTTCTTCCTCTAGTAGCAAATTCCCTTGATCACTTTTGGAAAATTTAATCCAAATAGGAAGATGGTAGGTAAGTTTCCACCCCAAAAGAGACATTAACTTGAACTTCTTATATGTCATTTCCTTTGCTTGTTCAAACAAATCCTTAATTGACCTTAGATCAAAGCTGCCAGTCCTGAAATATTTGATTTTAACTCTAGAGCTTCTCTTCTTGATGTTACAACGTATTTTTCCACCTTGTGAGCATCAACACTCATTGACCTTCACTATTCATTTTATTGACTCAGATCCACATTTTGTCCTCTGGGAACCATTTTTTCCCTATTTTTGTTCCTGTACGTAGCTGTTCCACTATACCTAGCGTATACGCAGGCTGCACCAATATAGCCCGCGTACATCGAGTTAAATGGTAAAAAACAATAAAAACTCACTTTTCACTCCAAAAAGCAGTCTTAGGGTGACCTTTGGCCCTCCATGTTCCCCCGAAACGACTCGATTCGACCTTTCACCTACCTTTGGAGGGTTGTATATTGAGCTCTTATGGGGCATGGAAGGAGGAGGAAAGAGAGAGCATAGAAACTCTATTGGATTTTTGCCGTGACTTGAGTCTACATCCATTGATCCTTGTTGTTGTG
Source organism: Larix kaempferi (assembly GCA_027924585.1). Lineage (NCBI taxonomy): Eukaryota > Viridiplantae > Streptophyta > Pinopsida > Pinales > Pinaceae > Larix > Larix kaempferi. Next base: position 763,352 of record BSBM01001409.1, on the reverse strand, counting down.
AACCTCTTATGTTCACCTACCAAACTCTTCCATATCTTGAGTTTTCCATTGCATGGGGGATTGAAGTGGTGGAGGCACAAGTGGAGGGACCTAGTTCTTGGTTCAGATGAGTTGCCGTCAAGAGGTTGTATCATGTACTTCTTGTTTTCATTAATAGAAATACTCATTTTCTCGTCCAAGTGATCTTGTAAATGTTTGTTTAATTACATTGGGTTACATTTGCTTATTATATCATGGACCATGCTATTGTTTATGCTAATATCTTTCATATATTATATGCACTTTCTTGTATTTGCTGTTGAGACTAAGCTGCAGGTTCAAGTGTAGAGATTGAAAGCTCAACGGGGATCTACTATGAACATCCGGTTGAAGGTTGGAACTTTATCCACATCTTAGCATTTTCATTTATATAGCATTGTATTGAGAATTGAGTTGGTTTCTGGTAGTCATCTGTCTGTTGTGGTCTTCCCCGAGCCATAGGAAGTTTTTCTCCGTAACAGAAATTGCAACTCCACTAGGGATGAAACTCCATTTTGGGGATTTTTAGGCATTTTTCCTTATTTTGAGTTTCTGTTTGTCGAGCTTTTGTGTCATTTACTGGCTGTTGTGATCTGCATTAGAAAAATTGTTTTTTCTGGGCTGTTTGATTAATTTTTGGTCCACTTACCTTGCATTGTACGCGTGTCAGCTTTGGTTAGCCAGCGTCTACCCGCTACTATTAGTACAGTAGCCAACGTACAGATGCTACTGTTCTATGAACAGTTGTGTACAACTCTGGGATTGTCTTGTTTATGGTCTTTGGTTGTTGCTAGGTTGATTCTGAGTGTTCCTCAGTCTTATTAGGCCTGTTTCCTGACTGTTCCATGCTCTTTTATTGACCAGAAACTCCTCTTTCTTTAGTTTTTGAGCTTTTGGTTTCCAAACATTTTTCGTTTTTATAGCTCATTAACTTGGCTGAATCTTACTATTTGGGATTTGCTGGGTTGTCTGCTTGATATGCTCTGCATTTTTACTGAATAGTTCCGATTTTGCTTGCATTTTTCATTCATATTATTGAAAAATACAAAAATATTGCTTGCATTTTCATTTCCATTTATATGTGAAAATACAAAAAATTTGCTTTATGTCATTGCATTTTGCATCAGAGTGATTGTGTTTTCATTTAGGACTTGCTTGCGCATGAAATTTTAAAGAGATTGCATTTTTATTTCGAAACGTTGGATTGATTGTCATGGTAGTGGCATATTTTTTCATTGGTAGTTGTGTCTAGTGCTTTTTGGTTGTGCATTTCATTGAGTCTATTCACGTCATTAGTTTCACGACCATATCCTTTGAGTAATTACAGCCATTAAAGTTAACGCTTAATCTTAAAATTGATTAGAAACAATTTTCTCTTTTATAGGGTGCACCAACTAGCATAGGTCTAGAGTCTTGGAATAGATCTTTGTAAGTTAACAATCCAAGACTATTAAACAAAACATTATGTGTCTGACCAGGGAGTGGTGAAACCCATGGTATACATCAGTGTTCTCAGGAAGCTCTACTCAAACGAGAGTTAAGCACGAGGTCACGGGAGGTTGGTTGCGGAGATAGCCCTCCAATACTAGCTGAACGTGGGAGATATTTCCAGGATTTGTTTGTGTAAAGGGGATCTTGGGGGATTTGAACCTCTTGAGTTTCAGGCTTAGCTACCCTGCCCATACGACAGATCCCACCTACGATTGTCTTCCTGAGCATTGGTTATATGTGGTGGCCTTAGTTGCTTTACCTAGGTATCACATACGGCATTCGTAGCGGTTATTCTGCGATTGTCCTGAGTCAAGTAGGGGTCAGATAACATAATTTTTGTTGTATAGGGGTTTGAACCTGTACACGCATTGAATTCTGGGGGCCCTTATAACTGATTCTGTTACCTCTATTTATAGTTTGGGAGTCTCAAGCCTCTCCTAGGAGAGACATACTGGCTATAGTGTCGGGAGGTCCCTTGAGCCTGTCCTGTTTGTGTGCATTTGGCTATAGTTTCGTTAGGTGTGTGCTCTTTGACGTTCTAGTTGGTCGTTAGGAGACGTTTACATTAGTTGGCTTTTTGGAGTCATCGTGAATCGAGATCTGCATCTTCGTCGATCGAGTCGATTGGTAGGTTTACCGGCTAGCAATCCGTCCCAATCTTTTAAGAGGTGTCGGAAGACTACCGCCGGTCTTTCATTTACATCTCACGAGATTCAGAGAGATCCTATCATGAGTTCTGCATCTGACACGACGGGAATCCCCGTGACTCCGTCTAGTGGAACCAAGAGGAACTCCCTTCCCTGTTCATACACTCCTAGGACTAGACGGGGGGGAGGTTCATCGCACAACACTTCTCCTGGGTTTGAGGAATCCACACCCACTAGTACGAATCCTTTTGATACTCATACACTAGGTTTTCATTATGGTATGCCAGGTTACGACTCTACATCCATCCCTACGACCATAGATCCTTTTCCATTAGGTATGCCCAGTGTTTTTCCAACTACTACCTCCATTATGTGCTGTAGTAATGCCAGCTCTAGCCTTGAGGCTGGGGGTACTATGCCCTCTTTTACTGCATATTAGTTTGGGAGTGGTCATATCCCTCCATCTACTCCATATGTTGGGGGAGGGCCACCTCCTACGACAGCCCTAGTGTTGGTACGAATCTTTTTCCTACTAGAGGTTTTACTGTAGGCATTGGTATTGCGACCTATATACCATCCATTAACCCTTATGCCTCCATACACATGCCTGTACTCACGAATGCTTTTATGCTTCCAAATCATCCTCCTCCCAGTACTACATTTCCCGGGGGTGGGAACATACCATTTACTTATGGCCATCAAACGACTGCTCCTTCCAAGACTAGTGCTTATATACCCCATACCCATGGCGGTAATCTTCATAGTCATACAACAGGTTTTGGTCCTTATTTCAACCCCCCTTATGGAGCTTATTCTTCACACGTGCCTATGTATCCTCACACGGGCCAGTTTAGCGGAGGATATTATCCTTATGGTCATGGTCATGGTTACTACCAGATTTCATCGGCGCCTCGGACGTTGACTTTTATGAACACAATCCCACCTTACGGTTCGCAAACTCAAACTCTTTTGGGAGCTTATAATCAAGCTTCGCAGCCGCAGCTCCCGTTTCTTGCTCCATTGAATTTACCAGATCTTTTGAAGCTCACAAATGATTCGGTGTGTCACGATTATACTTGGCCTCCAGTCCCTACCAAACTCCCTTCTGACGTTCCAAAGTTTGAAGGAAAGAATGGCGAGGATCCCGGTGATCATGTTACTACTTTTCACTTATGGTGCTCCTCTATTTCTTTGAATCACGATTCTATTCTTTTGAGGCTATTTCAACGCACCCTCACGGGGGCAGCGGCGAAATGGTATGTTGAGTTGCCTAGGGGCACTTACAGGAGTTTTAATGATTTGGCCTTGGTTTTCCTAGATCACTTTCAGTTTCCGGTTCATTATGATACTGGTACTGAACTCTTATCTACCTTTCATTAGGACAAAGCCACACACATATATGCTCATATTCAAGAGTGGCGCCGATGGAAGAGGCTAGTGAAAGCCAACATTCCTCCAGAGTTTTTGTTGGAATGGTTCCTTAAGTCTCTACTCCCTTACGTTTCAAAGGACGTTTCATTGTTCGGTATTATGACCGAGGAACAAGCCATTTTCAAAGCCCAGCAGCTAGACCTAGTCTATGCTCAGTCTGGTATCTTGTACGACATTATTCCCGATGCACTGAGATCACGTCATGAGCCCAAGCCTATTCCTGGACCACATGCTGATGGCATCGTTTGATCCACTAGTACTCGTCCCATAGATTTGGTTACAAATCAAATGCATAATTTGTCTATTAAACAATCTACCCCCGGATAGGCTCACGCCTCGTCCGATGTTCACTCTATACAATCGGCGAACCCATCAGGTAATCGACAACCTGGTGGAAAGAAGAAGGGGATAAATAACCGTAAGGGTGGAAATGATGGGAACAATAGAAATAATCCTAAGAAGGAAAACGACAACCCTCCTCGGGACGACGAAAATGCCAGTGGGGACCGCAAACCTAGACGTAAAGTGAAGTTTCCTTGCAAACTTTGTTCGGAAGATCACCTTACACATTTGTGTCCTCGTATCGAAGAAGCTTCAAAGCATGTTGCACAGAGCCCAGCTGTGTTGAAAGATCCCCTTCCACATCACCAAAATATGGCTTCGAGTTCTTCCGTCGCCGGTAATGGGTGTTTTGAACCTTCGACGTCTTCTACCCATGCTGGTGGCTTTGGATGCATTAACATGGTTCAATCTGAGGTTAATATTGCTACTCGCCAACGCGATTATGGTGCACCACAACCGAATATGGGGAATGAACCCCCTCCTCCCAACTCTACTTTGCATATCGAGAAGCCTAGTGCCATGCCGCGGATACCGAAAGGTGTTCTTAAGCGTTCGGCGCATAACCCCAATGCTCGAGCCGCCCATACCTACTCCAGTGTAGAAGATTTGGGCCAAACTCCGTATGCCATGTCGGCTCTCGAGGTTCTCCAGGCTTGTCCTTCATTAAGGACTGACCTTTTATGTGCTTTGGGAGTTCAGGATCAAGGTATCCCTAGTATTATCAAGTTTGACACTACTAATGTACAACCTCGCTTACCTTATCATGTGGCTTTTCAAGTCCATGTGAGGTGCCTTCAGAAGATCATTAAACGTACTGTAGTTGACGTAGGTGCCTCCACATCGGTAATGTCGTTAGATTGTTGGAAGGATTTAAGTTCCCCTCCATTGTTGAAATATATGACCATGCTTACTGCATTTGATGGTCATTTGTTTAGGCCGCATGGTATTATCCCCTCCTTTGAGGTCCACTTGGGGGGGAAGGCCGTGCCTATTGAAGTCAAGGTGGTTGATGCAACCATCGACTAAAACCTTTTGCTGGGTCGGAATTGGATCTATGCTATGAGAGAGATCGTGTCCTATTTGTTTAGAGTTATTTGCTTTCCTCACGAAGGTAAAATTGTGACTGTTGATCAGCTATATTTCACTAGTTCCAATACCGTTGCAACACTAGGATCTGAAATCCCTCAGATCGAAAATTCCCAGTCGACAACTGGGAATATTGGTGTAGGATTGTATTCCTATTTGATGGGATCTTTCGACTTTGTTGCACCAATTTCCTTCATTGGAACCATTTCCGATAGTGCACTTTCCTCATTGAATACCGTACCTTTTCGGACATCATACTTTAATGATTCATGGACTTTAACATCCACGAGTTCCCTGTCTGGAGATGTTTCGCACATTGGAATGGCTATGCCCTTATCTGCAGCAGAGCTTGCGTACCGTGATATTCAACAAGCCACTGCAGAGCCAGATCTCCCTTCTTCCCGGACATAAGAAGAAGATCCTGTTATGTTTCCCGCGTGGGCAGTCGACTCACCTTGCTCGCATGATTGCCTTGATGGTACTTTGCCTTCGTATGAAGCTATCATTGAGGTCATGAGTGGTAGTGATAAGCCTTGGGAAGATTGGCATCATCGCTCTTAATTTCTTCCCAACCTTGACCTTATCGAGCAGGAGGAGTTTCGGTCGACTCTTGGAGAGAAAGTTGGTCATCCTGTGGCTCCTTTGGATTCGCATGGTATTTACGCGGAGGGGAATATGGTTAATATCTCCCCTACCATTCCTATCAACATTTCTCGCACTCCCAAAAAAATTGAAAATCTTTATATTAGTGCCGATTGTTCTCCCGATGAGATCCGCATATACACTGAGTGGTTTAAAGAATTTCAGGATGTTTTCGCCTGGTCATATGAGGAGATTCCAGGAATAGACCCTAGCATTATCGAGCATGAGATTAAAACTTATCCTAATGTTAAGCCAGTTCGAAAACGTCTTCGTGCTGTGAATCTTAGAAAGGAAGCCACGATCAAGATAGAGGTGGAGAAACTACTCAAAGCTGGTTTCATCTACCCGGTTCCCCTTACCGAATGGGTGTCCAATCCCGTTCCTATAGATAAGAAGCAAGGAACCATCCATGTGTGTACCAATTTTAGAGATCTGAACCGAGCATGTTCGAAAGATAACTTTCCCACTCCATTCATAGATCAAATCTTGGATGCGTGTGCCGTAAGCGAAGTATTTTCATTTATGGACGGTTTCTCAGGATACAATTTGCTAATGGTGAAGAGGTTTAGGGTGACTGAGACAAACACTTAATTTGGACCACCCCAAGCACCTCCACCTCATTTTTGAAAGATGTCGGTGTTACAAGATTCGTTTGAACCGCAACAAGTGCATCTTTGTTGTGAAAACAGGTCGCCTTCCAGGGTTCGTAGTTTCAAAAGAGGGTATAAGAGTCGATCCCCTAAAGGTTGAGGCAATACTTCGGTTGCCTCCCTCGCGTAACTTGATTCAGCTTCAGAGCCTCCAAGGGAGAGCCACTTTCTTACTATGCTTTATCGTGAATTATGCCAATCTTACCAAAGGTTTCGCGGGACTTTTGAAGAAAGACACTCCATTCATCTACGATGAGTGAGCCCAGTAGTCTTTCGATGCTTTGAAGAAAGCTTTGGTATCGGCCCCTCTTCTTAGTCCACCCGACTTTGCTAGATATTTTTTGCTTTATGTGGCCGCGTCTCAAGAGACGATTGGTATGGTCTTAGTTCAAGTGGATGATGTGCCCCAAGAGCATGTTGTTTATTACCTTAGTCGAAATTTAGTAGATGCTGAGTTGAGATACTCTCACGTTGAGAAATTGGCTCTTGCGACTGTTCATGCAGTCCAACGGTTATGACATTATATTTTGCTTAGGAAAACTACCATTATAGCACACGTAAATCCATTTCAGTTCGTGCTCTCACGACGCTTAATTGGGGGGAAGTATAATAAGTGGATTGTAATCCTTCAGTAGTTTGATCTTGATTTTGCTTCGGAGAAGTCGGTGAAGTCCTTGGTTTTCACTGAGCTTATGTCGGATTTCCCGAGACTTGATGAGGAAGTTGTCCATGAAGACTCATTTGTGGATGAACATCTATTTCATATCTCGTCCATGGACCATTGGTATGGGGATATCATTATATATCTCCAAACTCTGAAGTTTCCTTTGCATTATTCGCGAGATGAACGACGATGTGTGAGACATCACGCTAAAGACTATGTCATCGTTGGCGACACTTTGTCTCGTTGGGGAAAAGACTCCATCCCACGTCATTGTTTAACTCATGAAGAAGCGGAGTTAGTGCTTAATGACTACCACGGTGGGGCGTGTGGTGGTCACTTATCTGGGCTTGTGACAACCCAACGTATCACGTGAGTTGGTTACTTCTGGCCTTCGATATTCAAAGATTGTATGGATGCCATGAAGAGATGTCACCCTTTCCAAGTTCTCTCGAAATGTATGCTCGCATCCTGCGCCCCTTCATCCGGTTGTCACTGTCAGTCCCTTCACCAAGTGGGGGGTTGACTTCATGGATTGCAAACCAGCTTCGGCTGGGGGGCATCACCATATTATTGTGGCCGTTGATTACTTTTCCAAATGGGCTGAGGCCATGCCGACTGTAAAAGCCGATGGTGCTACAACAACCCACTTCATATTCAATCAGATTATCGCTCGATTCAGTATCCCAAAGGAGATTTTCACTGACCATGGCAGTCATTTCCAGAACAAGATGATGGCGGATTTATCACTTAAGCTTGGGTTTCATCAAGATCATTCATCTTCATGCTATCCCCAAGCAAATGGTCAGGTCGAAGCAGTAAATAAGTCCTTAAATACCATTCTCCAATGAACCATCCAACAAATCAAGAGCAACTGGCATATTATGTTATATCCTACTTTGTGGGCATATCGAACCACAGTAAAGACTTCCACCGGTTTCTCACCATTTCAGTTAGTACAAGGTGTGGAGTCTATCTTGCCGATTGAATGCGAAATCCCTTCATTGAAACTAGCTATAGAGCTCTTGCTTGACACCTCAGATGTTGAGCAACGTTTGATCCACCTTGAGTAGCTTGATGAGCAGTGTCGAGATGCCGCTGTGGATATAGATGCCAACAAATGTCGTGTTAAGGTTCAGTATGATAAGTCTGTCCGTCCTCGGCAATATGCTGAAGGTGACTTGGTCCTCCTTTATGACCAAGCTAAGGAACCCCTGGTGGCAGGAAAGTTTAACCCCATGTGTCACGACCCTTACATTGTGAGGCGTGTCCTTGAGAAAGGAGCCTATGAGTTGGAAGACTATGAGGGGAACGCCTTGAAGGAGCCTAGAAATGGGCTCTACCTCAAGCGGTATTATGCTTGAGCTTCTAGCTCAAGCCGATACTTTTGTATACTATTGTATAGTTCTTTCTGTACATAGTATAGTTTTCTCTTGATTGTTCGGGTTTGCTGATTTGCTTTCGTTTGGTTGACAGATGTCAGCGGAATCTCCACTGTTCTTGGGATTCGCAGATGGAGCTAGCTGTCATACGTAGATACTAGCTTTTGCTACGTGGGTTATTTACCTGCCCGACCAGCAGATTGTGTCTTCAAGATGTGTTTGTCTCAGTCCTACATCCAACAATGTGGCTGAGTACAGTGCCGTTGTTGAGCTACTTCGCGATGCCATTTCGCATGGTATCCAGTCTTTAGAGGTCCACCTGGATTCACAACTGGTTGTGTCTCAATTGAATGGCCAGTACCGTGTGAGGGATCCTACGTTACTATGGAGGTTCTTAAGGGTAAGACTCTTGGAGCGTCAATTTATTTTTATTAAATACATTCATGTTCCAATGCGTTTTAATCATGTACCTGATGCATATGCTAATTATGTCCTAGATTGGCATTTGTCACATTAATAAAAGAAGCATACAAATAACATTCATTCATACACAATAGTAGAACCGAATAATCATAGTTTTTCATTAATAATATGTCCAAAATGTGGTATCATAGTACAAAAATGGAGCCCATAGCTCTCAAAAATATACATAGCCGATACAAAAATATAGGACTCCGTGGAATCTAAGCCCTACGGGGAGGCCTCGCTGCCTCGACAGGATGTGTCTAAATATATTAATGCACCGCATTGGCTATACGCCGCAGTAGTCGCACCCAGGTACCAGGTACCCCTACAACATGTCATTGCATCGCCTCCGAGAGATGCTCTACCTCTATGTCTGGTAGTTTGGTAGTCATACGGGTCAAGTTGACCCGTACTGTCTATATCGCGCGCTCTGCTGCAACGCCTACCACCTCTCCACCCATGCCTCTACGACGATGTTGCGGGAAGCCTTGTGGTCTTCGCGGACCAGCATCTGCGAGCAAACAATCATACATCAGTCCATGGTACCACAATAAAAACATTTTTGCATTCACTTATAATAAAAAATACAAAAAAAAATTACATATTCCAAAAAGAGTAACTTACCAATCTCTTCGAATGCGGCCCCTGGAGGGAGCGGCATGTCTCGGTCTCCTCGGTAGTCTATCCCCTCATATGGGTAGTCATCGATGGTGATGACTTGTCGAGCCCACCAGTGGAAAAACTCCTAAGGATATGGGGAATCTTGTCGACCACCCCCATGCCATTTCAGTATCTCATCCCACCGGGTCTGGGTTGGATCTCAGAGACTGTGCAGAGGGACTTCAACCCTCGGACTCAAGTCCATAACTCTCTCAAAGAAAAAACTGTAGAGTATGCTGCCAAAACCGAAGTTCTTTTCCCTCCCAAGCTTGCATTCCGTTAGCTAGATCTTCATAGTAACTTAGAACCGTTGTGCACCATTCGTACACAATCGGTCTCATACATTCTGCCGCATAGAATATCATTGGCCTCGAATCTTGATGTAGAGCAGCTGGACCGGATATCCTCCCGAGTGTAAGAACTATAATCTTCATACTCAGGCTCGCAATGGACTTAATAGGAATATGGTCGCCCACCTTCTAGGTGCCAGGAATGCAATACCTGTCTATGTAATCACTAATCGTGATTCCAACTCCTACATTGCCCAACGAAAGTGGTTGACCATCCAGATCGAAGTTCTGTGCATCTGCATCCCAATAATCGACCAACTTGCAGAGCAATTGGTTTTGGGCCCTTAAATCCCCAATGCTCCAAAACTTATATAGACCGCATGCTTGTAACGCTTGTTGGGTGGGTAAATCTTGGCGTACATGCTCATCAACAATATCATGTTCACTATCTCTCCACTCTAGGACCATCCTGGAGGAAAAAATAATGCAATTTCTTAGTATCCATGTGTTAAAAACCACCCTCATGGCGTTGTGCGTAGTCAAAATTGTGGACAGTCGCGTCCGTACGAGGTCAACGCAAATGTTGACCGCGTCCAGGAAGCCCTACCCGCGACTCGTGAAGCTATAGCTCGCATACAGCGCTGAGTAGGTGTAGATCTTTGCAAAGATGAAAATTTAACAATTAAAAAATGAAATAAAATCCATGGAAAGGAAGAGGGGGATGAGACCACTAACCTGATCCAGACGGCTCGTGGATCCGACGCCTGTAGCTCCCAGAATCAACAACTGAAGATCGAGGTAAAAACTAACCAAAAAACACTATTTTGGGTGAAAAGTGAAAATGGAATGGTAAAAGTAATTTCTTTTTACTATTTATAGTTTTTTAAACCCACTTTCCTATAGTTTTTGCCGTTTTGAGCTATTTTGGACTAATATGTTGTCTTGGAGTACCTTTTTGAACATATTTTTCTGACGAGAGTGGATTTTTTGACCGTTGCGTGCCTTCGGCAGGTATATTTTACACCCATCATATAGGTTAGATGTCATTTTTTCCTGCATTTTGCATTTGACCTTATGACCATGATGCATTAACCCTAGGTGCGACCTCACTTTTTAACCGACACAGAACCTTCACATTGTTATAGAAGTGTTGTTATTTGGCGGTAGGGCTTGTCCGACCATGGGTGCCCTAGTTAGAGCCTTTTTATGTCTTTTGGCGCCCATGCCATTGTTTCTCCTTAGGATTAGGAGTCCTTTGTAGTCACGCCATGACTTTGCGATGAAGACTCATACTCTACTTTGTCTTATTATGGCAATCTCCTATGAGGACTCCCATAGTTTATGTCAAGTTGTGATTGCATTGCATCTTCCTGCTTGCCGCTTGAGCCTTGTGCTGGCTCTCGCTTACTCAATTATTAGCCATGTGCATGAGCACTTTCCCTTTCGAGCCAAGCAGAGCTTTTATTTTCCTTTTGCAATTTGATGACCCTTTACTGTGAGGGAACACCCCCCTCGAGTGTCCACATCTTGCACATGCTTCCTTGCATTTATCATAGGTATGTTCCACTGATTGGGACTAGTTTGCTTGCCATTTGACATTCGTTCCCTCACCTGTTGTACTATAAGAAATTTTATTATTTTTCAAGATTTCACAACATGAAAAAGACCAAAAAAATAAAAAAACTGAAAAAGCCAAACAGGAAAATCTTTACTACTACTTGTTGGTAGCTGTCGTGTTGCCTTTGAACAGAGCATTCACTCCACTCCATTTATTATGAGTCAGGACTATAGTAGGACCTTAGGAGATGTACTCGTTTTGTCAGATCTTACTCCACCGCCTGGTTAAGCTTCCAGTCATTATGGAGCCCTTTGTCGATGCCTCCTATGTCGCAAAGTGTCATTGTTATCTAGTACTTGAGTGTATGCTGCCTGCATCTATCCATCTGCTCATGCTCTTGTTCAAAGTAAGTTCTGAAACCAGAGTTGGCCACTCCTCATATCTCTTGACTATTGCATGTCATCCATCCCTTTTGAGTCAGTCTATTTTGTTCGTCCGAGTTCTTCCAAATATTTCATCATAGCTGTTACCTCGTGTTGGTTGATGGGGGATGCATTAATGCCCTCCTTCCAGCGAGTTTCGTTCTGTCGACTTCAACCCATTTATTCCAGAATTGAGACTTAAAGTCCAGTGAGTACCTTGAGGCCTGTAGTCATTAGTGGTAGGTTCTCTCGCCATCGACAGTTTTGGGAATACATCAATGTCCCCTGATCGATGGATTCATCATAGTGTTTGACCTCAACACCTTTATTCGCACTTGGTGAATGTACTCTGTGCCTTGATTCCCATTTTCATTATTGGTGGGTTATCTCGCGTCTGTTAACGGTATACATCATTGATCGGTAATCAGATGATGTCACATCAGGTTCGAATTCAACACCTTTATTCACTTGTTGGGACTTGCATCGTAGATGATTTGTGTAGAAGACCCCAGACTTCAGTGGCATTCAGTATGCTACTCATGATCGTGATTGTACTTATGAGATGTCATTCTCATATATCAGCAGTTTGCATCAATGGTTTCCTTCTCAGCAGGAGACCGTATCTTACTGTATATGGGTCATGGCTATGATCACCTATGACATGTATTCACTATATACTGCTTATTCATGGCCATTGTATTAGATTGTTGTATTGTACCAACATGTATTCAGAGATATCATTGTATTATGATGAGTGGGCTACTCATTCCATTTGTGTCTCCATCACTCTACTTCTGAGATTTATAATGTATTTCGGTCATCGCAGTACCTTCTTTGACCTCACACATTAGGGGGCATCTGTTACAACGTATTTTTCCACCTTGTGAGCATCAACACTCATTGACCTTTAGTATTCATTTTATTGACTCAGATCCACATTTTGTTCCTGTACGCTAGCTGTTCCACTATACTTAGCGTATATGCAGGCTGCACCAATATAGCCCGCGTACATCGAGTTAAAAGGTAAAAAACAATAAAAACTCACTTTTCACTCCAAAAAGTGGTCTTAGGGTGACCTTTGGCCCTCCATGTACCCTTGAAACGACTCGATTCGACCTTTCACCTACCTTTGGAGGGTTATATATTGAGTTCTTATGGTGCATGGAAGGAGGAGGAAAGAGAGAGCATAGAAACTCTATTGGATTTTTGTTATGACTTGAGTCTACATCCATTGATCCTTGTTGTTGTGAACCTCTTATGTTCACCTACCAAACTCTTCCATATCTTGAGTTTGCCATTGCATGGGGGATTGAAGTGGTGGGGGCACAAGTGGAGGGACCTAGTTCTTGGTTCAGATGAGTTGCCGGCAAGAGGTTGTATCATGTACTTCTTGTTTGCATTAATAGAAATACTCATTTTCTCGTCCAATTGATTTTGTAAATGTTTGTTTAATTACATTGGGTTACATTTGCTTATTATATCATGGACCATGCTATTGTTTATGCTAATATCTTTCATATATTATATGCACTTGCTTGTATTTGTTCTTGAGATTAAGCTGCAGGTTCAAGTGTAGAGATTGAAAGCTCAACAGGGATCTACTACAAACATCCAGTTGAAGGTTGGTCTTTTATCCACATCTTAGCATTTTCATTTATATAGCATTGTATTGAGAATTGAGTTGGTTTCTGGTAGTCATTTGTCTGTTGTGGTCTGCCCCGAGCCATAGGAAGCTTTTCTCCGTAACACTTGACTACCCACTCATTCACATTTTCATGGTTGACTTGATCTCTACATGAACCTTCAAATCCCCCACTGGGGCTTAGAATATAACCGACAATTAGGAATCTAAAGTTAGTCCCTCCCCCAGAGAATATAAGACATCCATCTAAATGGTCCTTTGAATAATCCAAGAGAGTTCCTAATTCCTTTCCATAGATAGAAACACTAAGTGATTCTCTGAATAATCCAAGAGAGTTCCTAATTCCTTTCCATGGATAAAAACCCTAAACTTACATAACCCTCCAACTAGAATTTTTGCAATTTTTTAATAATGTTTTTCTTATTTTATTAATATATTTTATTTTTTTAAACCTAAAATTAGAAAGTTTTTTATATTATTAAAAATATTATATGCATTTATTTTTAAAAGTTCTAATTTTTCCATTGAATTATATATTCTAAATTTAATGTATGATGTCATACAATTTAAAATATTACTTTTTAGTAGTTTTTAAACTTTAATGCAATGCATCATTGATAGTTATAGTTAAATAACACTAATTTTTTAACATTTAGAAACAATATATAATTGAAACCCTGTTATAATGAAAAATATACATTTTAGAAGTTTTTTTTTCAAATGCCTTGTCATCAAATATAGCATTCGTCAAAATTGGTAAATAAGAGAAATGATAACATTTTTTACATTGACAATATTTAATGTTATTTTCACTCAAGTAATGGTTCACATAAAAAAGAAAGGCAATAAATAAATGAGATAATATTAGTTCACTTAGTTACAATTTGTTTTATTTAATAAGAGGTATCAAGTTCAAGTCTTCTTATTAGTTACTTTTCTAAAATTGCAAGTAATTTCTATTTTCAGTTACTTTATTGTAAAAGTGCATCTCTCTTAAATTATAAAAGTGAGTCACTTAAAGTTTTTTAGTCTTTTACATGCAATATTTAAAGTAACATTATTGTAAAAGTGAAACTCCACTATTTTTACAAAAGTGGTTCACATAAAACAACATTATTGTAAAGTGAGTTTAAAAGGTTCAGCTTTGAAAGAGGGTTTTTTTTTTTTTTTTTTGGTCTTTTATAATCCTCTTGTTTAGTCAAACTGACAACAAATCATAGGAAATTCTTAGAACACGTAGTACATCACTAAAATGTCCATTATCTACAAGAATTGTTCAAGATCCTATAACACTAAGAGATCTATCATCACCAACAAATATTTGTTTGGTGTTACATTCATGCATAGTGGAAAATATGGATTTATCCTTAGCCATATGATAAGAAGCTCCATAATCAATGAGCCACTCATTCAAAGTAGTAGAAGAATATGCATTATAGGAAAAACCAGAAGCATAAAGTGCGTGTCCATGAGATGAATATTCTGAAGACGAATCAAGGCTTATGTGGTGCTTCTTCATTACTGCTTCCAAGGATTCCATCTTCTTGAAACATTTAGATTCATCATGATTATATTTCCCGCAAAAGTTGCAATGACGCTCAGTCTTCTTACCTTTTCGTTTGTTTCCTTTGTCATTTTTTGAAGAATAAGCTGTCTGGGAGGGTTTGGGACCCTTGTTTGGCTTATTATTGCGAAAATTTTACTTCTTGGGATGCTTAGACTTCTCTTTCTGTTGTGCTAGCAAGGCTTTTCCAGATGTATCCGCATTGCTAATCATTCCAAGATGTATGAGCTTATCTTTCTCTCTAATCAAAGAATCACAAAAGGATTCAACAATAGGCCCTTTATAGCTAGTTGGATCCAATGATTCTTTCATGGAGTGAAATGTAGATACAAAAACAAAATATGCAGGTCCAAGTTTGGAAAGAATATGATAAATGCATTGCTTGTCTTCTCTTTTAATTTTTCATTTTGCACATAAGAGTCTAAGAGTTTTTACTTAGATAGATAATCTTGAATGCACGAAAAATCAGTTGGATTTAAGGAAATCAACTCATTTTCTAGCTAGTGACCTCGAATCTCATTGTGTTTACCAAAGACAAATTCCAATTTTTCCCAAGCTTGATCTGGTTCATCAATTCCAGATACGTGGAATCGTAAATCAATAGAGATTTACATTCCAATCAATCCATGGGATTCATTACATTTATTTTTCCATTTTATTTTCTTATCCGCATCAGTGGGCTCTATTTCTTTCCCTGAGGTAATTTGGCAAAGTCCTTTACTTTGTAGGACATCCTCCATACGAGATTTCCATGAGAAATAGTTGGAACTAGTAATTATAATATCACATGGGGAAGCCATACTGTAAAATGAAGGTCGTAAAAATAGAAACCAATGGTCTGTATGCAAATATATCGAAAAATTAGGCTGTTTAAAAAAATGGCACTGAAAACTGACTCCGGATGAGCAAGTTATGCTAGATTGAAAAGAATGGTTGCAGGTGACCCCAACAGATACGAGACAAGCAAAGGATTGACCCAATTGAAAAAAAAAGACCCCCCCCTCTTCCAAAGCTTCATTTTCTGGTTTCAAATATTTCTTAACTTTCATTTATGATTACTCTAGACGCACTTGGGTTTATTTCCTAAAACCTAAAAGCAAAGTATTTAACATGTTCTTGGCTTACAAAACCCTTGTTGAAAAACAATCTAGTCATCAAATTCTAAAGTTAAGACCCGATAATGGTGGAGAATATGTTAACAACAAGTTCACTACTTTTTGCATTGAAGAAAGAATCCAACAACAACATATTGTTCCATATACACCACAGTAAAATGGTGTAGCTGAACAGAAGAACCGCATTTTAAAAGAAATGGCTAATTGTATGCTTCAAGCTAAGGGACTAAGTCTTCAATTTTGGGTTGAAGCCATAAATTGTGCAAATTACATAGTTAATCGCACCCCCTCTAAATCTTTACAAGATATCACACTGGAAGAAGCATGGAGTAAAATTAAACTAGATGTAAGTCACTTCCGTGTGTTTGGTAGTGAAGCATGTGCTCATATTCTAGATGAAAAACGGAAAGCATTGCATCCTAAAAGTGAAAAGTGCATATTTGTTGGATATTATGAAAATCTAAAATGTTATAGACTTCTTCAGCAACATTCTCATGATATAATTATTAGAAGAGATGTTAAATTTGATGAAAATCTCTTGGCCTGCGAGCCTAACTCGACGTTTGTGCCATCTTGGGCCTGCAATCCTAATTCGACGCTTGTGCTTTCTTCTACTCCCAACTTCCTTGACAACATTCCAATTCCAGTTTCTGATGATGAAAGTGAGGATGAAAATCCACCTCCTTCTGCTCATTTTCCTCTAGTTGCACCATCACAATCACTTCCTCGACAGGTCCGTTCAACATGTGAAGCAGTTGGTGATATTGTCGGCGATCCTAGAGATCAACGACGAACACGTTCTCAGTTCCAGCGAGCCTCTTCTATTTTGGCTCAATTTTTCGAGAATCATGATCCAAAGACTTTTGCAGAAGCTTCAGGGAATCCAGATTGGGATGTAGCTATGGATGAAGAATATCATTCCTTAATGGCAAATGATACTTGAGATCTTGTGCCTATTCCAAAAGGAAGAAAACTTGTCAGATGTAAATAGGTCTACAGAACTAAGTATGCCTCAGATGGAAATGTTGAAAGGCTTAAAGCAAGGTTAGTTTCCAAATGTTTTTCCCAAGTTGAAGGAATTGACTACAATTAAAGCTTTGCCCCTGTCTCCAAAATGAACTCCATCTGCCTTCTTCTTTCCCTTGCATCCTTACATAAATGGGAGGTCCATCAAATGGATGCAAAGTCTGCATTTTTACATGATGATTTGCAGGAGAAACTTTACATGGAACAACCTCCTGGCTATGTTCAAAATGACTCTAGCCTTGTCTGTTGCCTTAAAAAATCCTTATATGGACTTAAGCAAGCCCCTTGAGCCTGGTATGCTAAACTTGATAGCTTTCTCCTTGACACTAGTTTTTCTAGATGTCATTCTGACCCTAATGTCTATACCAAGAAAGTAGGAAACAATATCATCATCCTTTTTCTTTATGTTGATGATCTTATTCTTACTAGTAGCGACCCTAAGCTTTTAACCCATGTGAAATCCAGTCTTAAGGAAAAATTTGAAATGACAGACTTAGGACATTTGCATTATTTTCTTGGTCTCCAAGTCTTGCAAACCAAAGAAGGAATATTTCTTTCTCAGTCTAAGTATGCTTGTGACCTTCTTTGTTGCTTTCACATGGAAGATTGTAAACCAACCCCCTCTCCCTTCCAGTCTTGAGTCAAACTTTCTACCACTTGCACTTCACCCGAAGTTGATGCCACCTTGTATCGTCAGCTGGTTGGTAGTCTCGTATAGTTGACTCATACGCGTCCTGATGTTTCCTTTGTCATTGGTCGTGTTTCCCGCTATATGAAAACACCCCATGAAAGTCATTGGAAAGCAGCAAAAAGAATACTTCGATATATTCAGGGTACAATTTAGTTTGGGATTCATTACATTTCAGGGGGACTCTTTGTTGGTTGGTTTCACTGATTCAGATTGGGCCGGCAATCCTAATGATCAGAATTCTACTGGATGTTATGTTTTTAGTCTGGGTTTTGGACTTATCACTTGGGCTTGTAAGAAACAACAAACTCTTGCTCTCTCTTCAACAAAAGTAGAGTATTGTGCAACATTTATTTCCAGTCAAGAAGCTTTATGGCTTGGAAAGATCCTTTCAGAGTTTGGATTTCATCAGCAACACCTGACACCCCTTTGGTGCGACAATCAAAGTGCCATCAAGCTCGCCAAAGATCCAGTTCAACATCAACGCAACAAACACATTGAGCTACATATGGACTTCATAAGAAAGCTTGTTCATGATCTCATGTTCTTGGTGTTGGAATATTTTATATTCCTTGGAAGGTAATAATGTCTTTGTATTATGTCAGAAGATATCCACAATCTTATGTAAACGAGTAATACATTATATCCCATGTTCATTATGGTAAAATATACTCTTGATATTCATTATTATATAAATATATGTTATTATGGAGAATTATACTATCCCACATGTAATATGTGAGAGTAATTCCTCCTCATCTCTTAATATAATAGATTCAAGGGAGTCACAGCACTAATCATGATCTTTACTTATTCAACACAAGTATTGCTATATTGTATTGTGGTAATTGGAATTGCTCTCTTGTAAGCTTGAGGGATATATTCTGGAGATAATAGAAGACTACCTTGCCGTGGACGTAGCCCAATTGGGTGAACCACGTATATCTGGTGTACTCTTTTCTCTTGTTCTCTTTCTGTACTTATTGTTGATATATTATTGTTTTGCATAGATAGGTAAGATAGGTTTGCTAGATCCATATCTCTGACATGGTATCATAGCTAATTGCTATGATGTAGCACCTTCTATTACTTTCAAACAATATTTTATCATTTGGGCATTTTTTATTTTGTAGATTTTCTTTCTATCTGGTAGCCATTAGGTTTCTCTTCATATTTGGGCATGTTTATGCAGTTTTTTTCTTTCTAACCCTAACCTTTTTGTGTAGTTTTTTGCAGAATTTTTTTAAGGGTTTCTTGATTATTTTTTTGTAGATCTATATGATTTTTTGATTCTCCTCAAGGAGATCTATCTTCCGGTTATCAGATTGATAGTTTTTGTCCAAGTTTGGTAGACTTTGTGTAGGTTTCCGTCTTCGGCAGATTCGACACTGTTTTCGGCCTCAAACTTGACGTTCACGACTTTTTCTTTGCAGAACCCGCGGTTACCTGCGACTGTGCCTACTGTGAAACCGTGAGTATACTGCATACCCATGGCTTCCACTGAGCAAAACCACGTATGCTACGACATACTCAGAATGTTCTCACTGCTAACTGGTGTTTACTTCAGTCTACTCGCTACCCTCTCGTGCAGAGACTCACAAGTGCTTTGGTATAGCTGCGACTTTACTACACAGACACCTGCGAACACCCTGATCAGAACCACAACATTCACCTTTACAGACCCGTGAACCCACTGATGAATCTACTGTAAACATGTGAGTAACCGCGACCTTTGCTGTGCAGAACCCGCATTTTTTCAGTGTTGTTCACGAGTCCACTGTGGAAAAACCCGCGAGTGACTTTTCTTGGCACTTTTCAAAAGGGTTGTAAGTAAAAGTTTCTTTTCCTATACTGTTTTTTCTAACCGTTTTTCTGCAGATTCAGTTCAGTACGGTAAAGTATATCAGTTTTCTATTATTCACTTTTTTTTTCTCTTAGCATTTGGGTTTCTTGTCAATATTTCTATCATTATGATTTCAGAAATAGCTTATGTTCCTGAACTTGTTGGTCCTAACTATCTTTCATGGAAGAGAAAAATGATTGATGTTCTTAGGAGTAAGTGTTGATGTATATGTAACTTTGGAATGTATTTCACCCATGTATATTGTATTCCTATAGAGATGTTATTATTCCTCTATACGGAAGTGTCGTAACTTATACTTGATGTGTTATTAGACCACCTTGATGGGGTCGGCCCTGTATGAGTCATGTGGGTAAAAGGGTTATTAGACCACCAAGTGTGGGGTCGGCCCTGATTAATGTAACCATGGGTTATTAGATTGAGTTAGACAAGTCGACCCTGTTAGTTTATTGGGCAGGACAGGACAAGTATAAATAGAGATCGGGAGATCTCTATTTGATTATCTCATTACTCACTCTTCCATCACTCGAAAAGTGGCGCACATGTGAGGACGAGGATCAGCTGCTAGGAGAAGACTATCTCTTTTACTTTGGTTGTATCATTGCTCTATCTATCTCTGAGAAAGTTGTGGGGTTTTTCACTATATTGGTTTTCCCCAGTGAAACTATGTGTCTCTTGTGTGCTTGTATTATTGTGTCCATGATTGATATGCTGTAGATATGATGTACATGTTATTCTCTCAGTTAAGATCCTAGATCAGATTGAAGTAAATTCTGAAAAACTAACAGTAAGAATCTATGGAGGATTGTTAATGGTGAACACACGAAACCTGCTGATGCTCAAGCTTTGGCTATATGGGAAGATAAATGTGATCAAGCAAGAGGGCTCATTGGTTAAACAATTTCAGATAGTCTTCAGATAAGTATAGAGGCAGAAGACAACCCCGTTGAGGTATGAAAATTTTTTGCTTCTTTATTTGATAAATCTGATGATGTTTCTTCTTATTACCTTGAAAAGAAGATTTTTGAGCTAGATCCTACTAACTTTGAAAGAGTAGAATTATATCTTGCTGAAGTGAAAACCTTAAATGAAAAATTAAATAATTGTGGTAAAGATTACAAGAAAACAGACACTGCTCTTATAATTCTTGTAGAACCAAAATTGCCATCTTGTTATGATATGTTCATCCAAATTAGGAATAGAGCTCATGAATTGTCTTCAAATACCATGACACCTACTTTTGATGATTTTTGTAAAGGGTTGATAAATGACCAAGAAAGGTTAATTGTTTTAGGACAACTCTCACCTAATAAGGCTCTTATGGTACATAATAAGAATCCTAAGAGAAGTTTTAATAATGCTAAAGGTTCTAATTGACACACTTCAACTCCTACTAATAACTCTGGTCATGCTTCCAATGCACAACATGACAATAGTAAGAAGAAGAAAGTGTATCCTCCTTGTAAACATTGTAGTAAAACTAATCATCCTGAAAATAATTACTTTAAATTGAAACGTTTAAAGGCTAAGGCTAAAAAATAATGGTTCTGATGAATCACAAGTAGCTTTATGTGCATCTGTTGTTTCTTTTAGTAATTCTTCTTCTAATGTGGAATGGATAATGGGTTCTGGTGCTTCTAAACATATGACTGGTAATGCTTATTTATTTACATCTTATGACAATAATAAAAACACATCTCAGACAGTATCTATAGGTGATGGTAAACAACTTTCTGTAATTGGTTATGGCAATGTTAATGTTGTTAATGGTCAATTGGAAGATGTTTTTCATGTTGAAAATATGCCCATCAACTTACTTTCTATTTATCGTGCATGTTAAAAATGATTTAAATTTGAAGCTTGGCCTGATAAATATGTTCTTAAAGATACCAATCAAAATTTCAAATTAGTTTCTTTTGGTCCTGTTGATCATACTGTTGGTTTATATAAATTTGCTGGTTTTAATTCAACTAAAAGACAATCCTTTTATTCCTATGTTGCTCATGCTGATGAACTAAGTAAATTATGGCATGAAATATTATGTCATTTGAATTATGGTAAAATGAAAATGTTAACTAAAATGGTACTTGGCTTGCCTAATATTTTGTCTACTAACGGTGTTTGTGAAGGTTGTGTTCTTGGTAAACATCGCAGAGAAATGTTTGATAAAGGTAAAGCTTGGCGTGCTAAAGAACCTTTGCAATTAATTCATAGTGACATTTGTGGTCCTCTTGAAGTTCCTTCTATCTCTAATGCAGTTTATTTTCTTACTTTTATTGATGACTTTAGTAGAAAATCATGGGTTTATTTTTTGAAACATAAAAGTGACACTTTTTCTAAATTTCAAGTATTTAAATCCTTGGTTGAAAATGATTTTGGTAAAAAGATTAAGACTTTACGAACTGATACTGGGGGGGAATTCATTAAGAAAAAATTTGAAGTATTTTTATCTAAACATGGAATTCAACATAAAAAAACTGTTCCTTACACACCTCAACAAAATGGTGTTGCTGAAAGGAAAAACATAACTTTAGTTGAAATGGCTAGATGTATGCTTTATTCTAAAGGATTACATAAGAAATTTTGGGTTGAAGCCATAAGTTGTGTTAACTTTATTTTAAATAGGGTTCCTACAAAAGCTGTTAAGCATGTTACCCCCAAGGAAAAATGGAATGGTAAGAAACCTGATATTAGTAACTTTAAAGTGTTTGGTTGTGAATGTTGGGCTTATATTTCTGATGACAAACGAAAAGAGTTAGAACCCAAGTCTCACAAGTGTATATTCATTGGTTATTCTGATGACTCTAAGGCTTATAGGTTGTTTGATCCTTCTAATCAAAGTGTCATCATTAGAAGAGATGTTCAATTTATTTAAGTCTCTCCACCACCCGAGTCTGTCGAACCTCATGTTACTCTGAATATTCCGTTATCACCTGTTACTCCTATCTCGATTAATCGTTCCAGTTCTGTGACTGATCTTAGTTCACCTTCTTCTTCTTCTTCAAGTATTCCACTTGAATGTCTCGAAGCTCCTGAAGTGACTTATGTCCCTTCTAACCTTCTTGTTTGGGCCCGAAAAACTCTTGAATTTGCAGGAAGTGATATTGGAATCCCTTCCTATAGTCGTAGAACTAGATCTAACTTTGCTCTTATGACCAAAGTTTTGGCCATAAATGATCCTACTACTAATGCTCAAGCTAAGGGTAAACTTCATTGGGAATAAGCTATGTCTGCTGAGTATGATTCTCTTATGAAGAACAAGACTTGGTCTCTTGTTCCTCTTCCTTCAGGAAAGAATTTTGTTGGTTGGAAATGGGTTTATCAAACTAAATTTACTGCATAAGAACAGTTTGAAAAGTGTAAAGCTAGATTAGTTGCAAAAGGTTTTAATCAACTTGAAGGTATAGATTATAATGAAACTTTTGCTCCTGTTGCTAAAATGAATACAATAAGAACCATTTTATCTATTGCTGCATCTTATAAATGGGAAATACACCAAATGGCTGTTAAAATTGCTTTTTTAAATGGTGATCTTAATGAAGATATTTATATGCAACAACTTCCTGGTTTTATTAATGCTGAATCATCAAGTTTAGTATGTAAATTACACAAGTCTTTATATGATCTTAAACAAGCACTTAGGGCTTGGTATGATAAAATTGATGCATATTTCTTGAATAATGGTTTTAAGGGTTGTATATTTGATTCTAACCTGTATGTTAAGCACGTTGATGATAATATTATTGTTATTGTTTTATATGTGGATGATCTTATTATCACTGGCATCCAAGTTGTTCTCATTCAAAGTATGAAAAGTGACCTTCAAAAGCAGTTTGAAATTACTGATCTCGGTATATTGCACTATTTCTTGGGTCTTCAAATTTGGTATCTGGCAGATGGTATTTTTCTCTCTCAACCGAAGTATGCTACAGATTTATTGGCTCGTTTCCACATGAGTGATTGTAAACCTACTCCTATGCCTTTTCAGTCCGGTGTAAAGTTAACTGTTGAGTGTACTACTCCTCTTGTTGATGCTACTCTTTATCGTCAGCTAGTTGACAGTTTGATATATTTAACTCATAGTAGACCATATCTCTCTTTCGCCATCAGTATGGTTTCACGGTTCACGCAGCAACCTCATGAAAGTCATTGGCAGGAAGCCAAGAGAATTCTGAGATATTTATAGGGGACATTGTACTATGGTGTTTTTTAGTTGAGCAGTGCTACAGTTTCACTTTCTGGTTATACAAATTCTGACTCGGTAGGTGACAGTTCTGATTGACGGTTAACTGCTGGTTATATATTTCAACTTGGTTCAGGTCCGATTTCTTGGTCCAATAAAAAGGTGAAAACTCTTTCTTTATCTTCATGTGAAGCAGAGTATAGAGCAGCCAAAGAAGTAGCAAAAGAAGTAGTTTGGTTATGACATGTTCTCACTGAGCTTGGTCTGGTTCCGAAATCGTCCACTCTGTTGAAGTGTGACAATCAGGGTGCAATTCAGCTTGCTTATAATCCGGTATATCACTCCAAGACAAAGCATATCGATATTGATGCTCATTACATTCGAGGTCTCGTTGTAGATGGTGTTCTTTCTCTTGAGTATTGTCCTACAGAGCAGCAGGCAGCCGATATCTTCACCAAATCCTTAACATCAATGAAGTATGTGCATCTTCGTTCCTTACTTGGGATGAGGGAAGTTGTCATCAAGGGGGAGCAGTAATGACTCCTTCCTTCCTTTCTTAGTGGGATTTTCTCCCAGCCATTATTAAGGGGGAGTGTTGGAATATTTTATATTCCTTGGAAGGTAATATTGTCTTTGTATTATGTCGTAAGATATTTACAATCTTATGTAAAAGAGTAATACATTATATCCCATATTCATTATGGTAAAATATACTCTTGATATTCATTATTATATAAAGAGATGTTATCATGGAGAATTATATTATCCCACATGTAATATGCGAGAGTAATTCCTCCTCATCTCTTAGTATATAATAGAGTCAAGGGAGTCACATCACTAATCATGATCTTTACTTATTCAACACAAGTATTGCTATATTGTATTAGGGTTATTGGAATTGCTCTCTTGTAAGCTCGAGGGAGATATTCTGGAGATAATAGAAGACTACCTTCCCGTGGACGTAGCCCAATTGGGTGAACCACATATATCTGGTGTACTCTTTTCTCTTGTTCTCTTTCTGTACTTATTGTTGATATATTATTGTTTTGCATAGATAGGTAAGCTAGTTTAGCTAGATCCATATCTATGACACTTGAAGTGCTCTTTTTCCCTACAAATGATCAAGTTGTAGACATCTTCATCAAATCTCTTACATAAGCGAATTTTCTAAACTTCGATCTATTTTAGGAGTTCAGGAACTTGTCGTTAAGAGGGGATATGCTATAATGCCTCCTTCCTTCTCCTAATAGTGTCACTTTTGTAAATTCTTCAATCCTATCCCAAGTTGTTCTTAAGGGGGGATGTTAGGATATTTAGACACTTAGGAGTTAGTTAAGATCAACTTGTTATAATATATCTGTTAGGAAAAGTGTGTTCATTTATTATGCATTAGTATGCATTTGTAAATATATAATCCGGTGGTCACGATATGTTCTAGACATAAAGTGATCCAACGGTTCAAATTCTCTTAGATCATAAATACCTTTGATCCGTGGCTTAACACCCGATTAGTCCATGATATCTATTTAAAGAGCATGGAGGGTCATTTGCTAGTTGATCGATTATGAGAAGCTCATTTGTAACTTTCTTTCTTTTGCATAATAAACTGCCTCAAGTAGCTATTTGGATGGGGCCATGGAGTGTTTCCCTTTTGAGGGTTTAAACCATGTGAAAACATCGATGTGTTGATCTGTGATCTGTTTGTGTGAGCGGCTTCTCTAGGTGTTCGGTCTTTTGGAATTATCATGTGTAGTCGAACACATGCTAATGTTTTGTCAATTTTGTCTAGCCTAAGTATTTGTGGGATGAAGTGTTATCCTCCCCACCCATGTTTGATTCATATAAGTGACATGTTGACCTCACAGTGAGTATATTGTTTCAACATCTTTGTGCATAATTATTGACCTAGTCTTATGCTTTGAAGAATCTAGGGTTTACCTTGGGTACCATGCACTAAATGAGGGGAGTTACCTGGGGGTTTCCATGGGGTGTTGTAAACTAGAAAAAAATAAGAAAAAAATGTTTACCTAATTGCCAAATACAAAAAAAATAAAATAAAACAACGCAAACAAACCTAGATTAATAATGGTAAACATTGAAGTATGCTTTCATACCTATTTTATCATATATATTACCCAATCTCAAGAACAAATCCAAACCCAATTACCTTCACTTGAAAATGTATCTATAAAATAATTAATTAGTGCTTGTGGATTTTGATTAATGTTCAATACAATCTCTCCATTCAATACATTTGATCCTTCTAACCACAACATTATAAGTCAATACATCACTATGCTTGGCTCCAACTTTTTCATTGATAAGAATATTATGATAAGTATCTTCCTTTGTTGTCAATTGGGTCTAGCCCGAGTGGTCATGGGATATAATGTTATCCTCCCCACCCAGGTTATATTGTGACATGTTGAGCTCATAATAAGTATATTATTATAATGGCCTTGAGCGTGTCAATGACTTGGCCTTGTGCCTTGAATAATCTAGGGTTTACCCTCTGTACCATACTTGAAATGAGGGGAAGTGCTTAGGGGTTTTCCCCGGGATAATTACCTCGAAAAAAAGTATATATTTTTATCCAACATGTAAGAAGTGTGCTTTCAACATCTCCCATAAATGGAATATTACTGGAGCTATGAATATTAGGTTTGTGACTATATAATAAATAAATAAAATTCATTTATATAGTAAATAATTAAAATTGAACTGTAAACACTAAATACACTTTATACGTTTTATCAATAAAGTTGCTTCCTTAACAAGCATCGAGTTCAGGGTATTTAACAACCATTAGAGCAAGATATTTACAATCAGTTTTTTTAGCTCTAAGAATTGCTCCAAGATCGCGCCAAGATTTCTAGGGTTGGAAGCTCGACTTAATGGAGATCGTTGAGGCAATTTGGTTGCCTCCATACCTCGATGAAATAGATTTCCAAACTCCAATTTCAGCCACACATAAACTAGGAGGCTATAAGGAAGCAACTCGCTTCATAAAAAAATCATATATATTAGAAGTGGTTCTACCTTCTACTACAACTAGACAAAAGGAACTGACAATGTCAGAAAGAGGACTAATTGGTAATTCACTGGAATTTTCCCATCACCACAGTAAATGGAGATCTGGTTACAGAAAAATTAGATATCCCTAATTCAGGGAAGGATGACTCATTTTTGTGGCAGAAGTTTTTATGATTTTTTTTTGAATTCAAAGAGGACAAAGATCTAATTTTTAGTAGTGGACCATATTTTTTTAGTAACAGAGGTAATTATCTCAATAGTTGGACCCTAGATTTTGATCCAAACTCAGATATCCCTTATGTTGTTCATGTATGGGTAAGATTGTCTCACCTTCCTCTCCATTGTTGGGGATGATTATTTAAGAGATATTGGAAATAAATTGGGAAAATATATAGACGAATCTGAACCTAAGCAAGGAATATTTTAGTGTGCAAGAATTTGTGTGGAAGTTGACTTGGAGAAGGGGCTACTTGAATCTACTCATTCGGTACTCGACAATTGGAGCCATTTTCAACAGTTAGACTATGAGCAGTTACCCTTTAATTGCAAACTATGCCATGCTTATGGCCATTTTTCCAAATATTGTAAGAAAGAAGGGGGCACAACTACATCCCTCCCAAATCAAGAAGAAAAATGGAAAGTAGTGCGAAAGAAGGCGAAGCAAATTGTGGAAAAATCTTCGCTGGATATCCCTTATTCATGAGCTTTACCAGAATTGTCTAAGAATCTAGAAATATCAGTAAATAGATTTGAATCCTTGAGTCAAGAAGCTCCTCCAAGCTTTTTTAGAAGTCGTTTCCCCATCGGTAAGAGAACTTGGCTCAGCCTTTCTGCATAGACTTTCATCCATCATGTATGAGTTGGACCAACCAGTTGAGAAAGTAAATAAAGAAGACAATCTATCAAATCCAGTAGCAGACGATGAAGTACCAAAAGAAACACAATTGTTATTAGTAGGAGTATTAACCAGAAATCGAACAAAATTAGTAACAACAGATGAGGAAAGAGATCTAAATGAGGGAGAGGAAAGAACAACTCGAAAAGTGTGAAAACCATGGAAAGAATTAAGAGAAAAAGCTCCAAATTGGGGAAAATGATGGGGTTATGATCAATTCCAGACTGGAATCTAATCCCAAAAAGTAAAGGAGTAAGTAATCCAGTAACTCCAAGCTCCCAAAAGGGAGGCAATACCAAGCCAGTTGGTAAATAATGCAACTAGTCTCTTGGAACTGTAGAGGGATGGGAAACATAGGAAAATAAGAAGCGGTCAGACAATTGATAAAGATGGAGAATCCTTCAATCCTTCTACTCCAAGAGACTAAATTGCAAGATAGTGATATGAAAGAATTAGGTTAGAAGTAATGGAAATCAAGCAAAAGTGTAGTAGTGAGTTCGAGAGGAGCATCCGATGACATTTGTACATTGTGGAATAATAGCGATATTGAGCTAAAGGAAATGAAGCATACTCAACATTGGATTTTCACGGAATTGGTAAGTATAGAATTTGGAAAGGATTTCAATCTCTTTAATCTTTATGTCCCAATGCACTATAAAGAAAAGGAAGAATGTTGGCAGCCATTAATTAGTGAAAGAAACAAATTGGGATTAGGAAATATAATTATAGTAGGGGAATTAAATACAATACTATCAATGGAAGAAAAAAGGGAAGGGGCTAGTGTTAGAGAAGTCTCAAGAGAAGTGCTAGAGGAGATGATTACAGATTGGGATCTATTGGACATTAAACCCAAAAAAGAAAGTATAGTTGGTCCAACATAAGGCTAGGGACATAAAATATGTCAGCCATATTAGATAGATTTCTAATAAGCAGTAGCTTCTTAGAAGAGGATATGGAAATATCATCTTTCATAATCCCTTCTGCTACTTCTGACCATAAGCCAATAAGTCTCTATTTTTGTCATAAAGCAAATTATGGACCATTACCTTTCAAATTTAATCCTCTCTGTCTTAATCATCTCCAGGCTACCAAAATAATAAGAACTACTTGGCTAAGGAAGTGGGAAGGTTCCCCAAGCTTTATATGGGAATCAAAGCTTAAAGCTGTTAAAAATGCCTTAAAGGATTGGTCCAAGTATAAATATTTTGAGCCATTTAAAGAAAACAAATAGATTCAAGAACAATTGGCTGCAATTCAACATCAAATTGAAGAAGTATCTTCAACCCTAAATCAGAGGCTTGAAGAGCATGAAGCCAATAGAAAACTTCAAAATGTATATCAAAAAGAGGAAGAACATTGGTGGTTCAAATCAAGAAGTTTGTGGCTTCAATCGAGTGATAGGATTACAACATTCTTTAATAGGAAGTAAAAAGAAAGAGAGAATAGAAACAATGTCAAAGAAATTACTAATATGCAGGGAAATCAAATAAGGGATTACAAAGGGAATAAAGCTGAAGCCTATCTCCACTTTAACAAGCTATTATCAAATCAAGAAGAAACAAACACATAAACAATATTTGACATGTTAGCTCACATTCCTAGTCTAATCACCCAAATTGAGAATCAAGATTTAGACAAAGAAATAGAGGAGAAATAGGTAATTTCAACTATTCGGGACTTAGAGCCCGATAAAGCTCCGGGACCTAACTCTTTTTATAGAAAATTTTGGGATGTAATAAAATATGACCTTTTAAAAATGATTAAATGGTCTCTAAAAAAAGGTAAGCTGGGAGGAAGCACAAACTCTTCATTTTATTCCAAAAGAAAAAAATCCAAAAACTTTCTCTAGATTCATGTCTATTTCTTTGTGCATTTCATCCTATAAAATAATATCTAAGGTCTTAGCTAACAGAATCAAACCTCTTTTTCATTTTCTAGTCTCTAACAATCAAGGGGGCTTTATACTTAAAAAGAAAATTCTTGATAAAATCAATTTAGTGCAGGAAGCAATCCATTCCAGTAAATAAAGGAAAGAAAGAGGAATGGTTATAAAAATGGATATGGCCAATGCCTTTAACATAGTAGACACTCCTTTTTGTTTTTAAGTACTAAGAAAATTTGGTTTTTTCTGAGTTGTTCATAAGTAGGATACAAGCATGCATAACAAATTCTTGGATTGCACCATTGGTAAATGGAAGACCAACTACTTTCTTTAAAGGGGAAAGGGGATTGAGGAAATATTTCCCACTTTCCCCATCGTTGTGCATTCTATTGGTTGATTCTCTCAGTAGAATATTGGAGCATGAAAGGATACAAGGTAATCTACCTAGAATTAGAATTGTCAGAGGAGTAAAAGAGATGAATCATTCTTAGTTTGTAGATGATACTCTGCTGCTAAGTGGGGCATCTAGAGTCCTAACAATGAGATTTCAAACTATAATGGATAAGTATCTAAGTGCAACAAGGGGAGACACAAATAACCACAAATGTTGTGTCTATCATTGGAATCTGTCAGCCTCAAACATTAAAGCTATTGCTGATACTTTAGGATTTTCAACAAAAAAGGATTGGAACTCATTCATTTACTTGGGAATCCCTATTTTCCTAGGTAGACCCTAGTCCCTATATTGGAAATCTGTGGTAGATAAAATCAGAAAAAATGGAACAATGGGGATCTCAGTGGCTTAATGTAGCAGGGAGAGTAGTGTTGATAAAGTCAGTTTTATCTTCCCTGACTATATATCAAAATTCTATTATGTTGGCTCCTGTGGTCATCTCAAATCAAATCAATGGTCTCCAAAGAAAATTCTAATGGCAGGGGTGTAAATGGGAGAAAATACCATTTGATAAACATGAAACATGTGATTGCACCTCTGAACAGAGGAGGTTTAGATCTCAGGGACACTAGCTATCTAAACAAATACCTAAGTGCTAAAATTCTGTGGAATATAGCTATAGGATAAGAAGCATGGTGGAAGAGTGATTTAGTCAGAAAATATTCCAACTCTGAACGTAGAAAAATTATTGATCAGAATTTTCATAATATAAAGTGTACAACTATCTGGAGCTTATGCAAGGCCTCTCTAAACATAGTGAAAAGTCAGTGTTCCTGGTTGCCTGGAAATGGTTGTAGCATTAGAATTTGGGATGAAATAATTCTAGGAAGAAAGGAATTAGGATCAAATATAAACTTTAACCAGTTACAGAGTTGGATGAGAGAAAAAAATTTCCTATTTCTAGCCGATATCTCTGAATTGGACTCTAATGGGTGATGGGTGAAGTGGAAAACCTTTAATCTTGAGGGAAAATTAAAGCAACAATGGCAAAACTTGATTAGATTCCTTAGTAGAAAGGCGACCAAAGAATTTCTAGTTAGCAATAGGAGGATATAGGGAGATAAATGTCATAAACATTCAATTAATGAATGGTATGTGGCATAATGTATCAATATCTGTGTTCGTCCAAGAAATTAAATATGGAAAATAATATGGAGAAGTGAGGCTCTGCTAAAAATCAAGTTATTCACTTGGGTCTTATGTCATGAATGAATATTAACATATGATAATCTTCAAAAAAGAGGAGTGAATGGTCCATACTGGTGCTCTCTACGTAAGTAGGCGGAAGAAAGTGCGCAACACTTGTTTTTACACTGTGAGTTTGCAGTAGAATTCTAGAAGAGAAGCTTTGAAGGAATATGTAGAAATTTAGTCATACCAAGTAATTGGTGCGAAGCATTTGTCATCTGGAACAAAAAAATCCTATTTTTTTATTATCAATAAGCCTCTTCTTAAGCAGGTGTGGAAAAGTATGCCTTATTTCATCACATGGAAAACTTGGTTGGCGAGAAATATGATTGTGTTTAAAAATCAAAGGATTATGTTGAGACAAGTTGTTGGGAAAGCATGGGATCTGATGCAAGAAACACTAAAAGATAAAAGACTGATTAAACAACCAAAAGGAGGACCTAGAGGTGGAAGAAAGGCTCCAGTTGAAGAGTATTTTGGATCAATTAGGTGAAAATAGTACAAAGGGTAGACCTTTGGCAAAGGAAAAAGTAAACTGGTTATTGAGAATAAATCCTGCAGAATTGGTAGACCGGATGGCAGAACAAAAATATCATATCTTTTTTTTTATGGAGCTTCTAAAAATAGTCATGGGCTAGCAAGTGCAAGGGGGGTGCTCTTTGAGCTCGAAGGAATATAAAAGCAATATTATGCATGGGGACTTGGAGAGAAGTCTAACAATCAAGCAGAAGCACTAGTGCTCTGGCTAGGGATAACTCAAGCCAGACAAACAAATATTAGGTTCATAACCATAGTGGGAGATTCGATTCTAATCACTAGGAACCTTGTTTATAAGAAGGTGCCTAAGGGTGGACCACTAGGAAATCTAATGTGGAGAATTCCAAAGCTAATCACTAAGTTTGAAGGTGTTAATGTTTTCCATGTCCTTAGAAAGGTCAACACTCAAGAAGATAGTATGGAAAACATGGCTTGTAAATTGGGACAAGGTGATCTCATGTTAGGTGGGGAAATCACTGATTTTCATTGTATCCCATGATCAATATTAGCTGCTTGAATTATTTCATACTAAGTGTGGGAAGCAACCCAATGAATTGTTTATTTAAATCTTTCTTAGGAAATCGAGACTTGATTTGCAGGTGGCAAATTCTATGCATGCAACTATAAGAGGGTTATGAGATAAGGTCCTATGAGTTAATGCTAAGTACAAGTAATTACTCGACTGGAATGATGAATCGTGAGAATAGGCAGGCATTTTCTATTCTCCTGATGGAATGCTATGATGTATTGTCCTATACAAGAAAATCTTATCCAATTTGATATGGGCATATGGGACGAGTGTAATCATGATTATACACGAGTGGATGAATATTATGAAGGGGAAGCTTTGGATGTGAAGGTGAATTATCCGTTAGAAATTTCTGTTTCCTTGAGTTAGAATGAAGAATTCCAGAGGCATCTGTTTGGTCTTCCAAGTTTTTTTTTTGCGAAGTTGAGGTAGGATGATTTTGAGGAAGAAGGACTGTATTTTTCTCTTGTGACAAGACTTGGGTGATATATAGAGTTTGAAAACATTATTATTCTCACTTGCAGCTGCTAGTTTAATCTCCCAGAGTTTCATGTACCTTTGGATTTGGAATCCAGTTGGCAGCAGGACATTAACAATAAGAAGTGTAGTGAAGGAAATTGTTGTTTCTTGATTTCTGTAGTTTGCAAATATCCAAGGTTTAATAAAATTAATATTGTTGTCTTTGAGTGTGGCGGTAAGTGTGCTTTCTTTAGCCTCTTGGAGAACCTAGGAGAGCAAAGGGAAATTGTGTAGAGACATGAGGAAGGAAGTGATAGTGATGTTCTTTAGAACTTGATTCAGAGAGTAAACAAGTTGGAAAAAGATAACCATAAGTTGAAGTCAATAATAAGAAGGAACAATATCATATCTTGTCTACAATTTACTAGTGTGGAAAAGCAGATAACTCATTTTAATCCTAAGCTAGTCACGGTAGAAGCAAAATCTGAGGTTATGAGAGGTAAATTCTTAAAGTAGAAGAAACAAATTCAAAAGCTCAATGAGAATCTTTAGAAGCATAATAGTTTTGAATCATCAAATTATGGAAATGATATTGAAATCCCTAACGGTGAGAACTCTACCAGCTCCCCTGTGACTAATCTAATGCAGACTGAAAGTACCAAAGATATGATGGAATAGAACAAGGAGGAAGAAACTAGTTCTCTAGTGCAAGGTATGCAGAAGTTCCTGTAGTGGTCGTTTTAAAAAAAAAATATTGAATATTTTGTAATGTTTTATAAATGTATACAACTGTGTGACAAATTTTGTCGTTTGTATTTCAAAAAAAATTGATCGGAAATATAGTGGTAGGACTATGGTAGCAAGTTGGATAGATATATATTTTTCTCCAATTTTGTGAAATTACATGTATAGATATCGGAATCAGACATTTTGTTTGTATCTCGGCCGCATCCTTTTTTCATATAAATACAAAGTATCTGTTCTTGTTAAAAAAAAGAAGAAGATAAAGTTGCTTCCTTGAATTCGCTTTAACCTTGAAGGTTGATAGCACTAATCATGCTTATGGATCTAAATGAAAAACCACCAATCTCCAAATTAGTGATGTTGTGACATTTAAAAATCTTGTAACAAATTTATTGAATGCTTGGTAAGTAAAAGGCTTATAATCATAACTATTTTTGTAACCATGAGGGACACCTACAATAACTAGTGAGTATCTCTTTTAGAAACAATATTTGCAATGGTTTCGTAGTCACCTAATATTAGTTGATATTGCATATTGTAGAGCCCATTCCAAATGTAGTGATCCAAGGTACCATCAAGTTGAACATTTTCAAGATATTGCCTTCCTTGTCTTTCAAACTTGTCCTTTTGAATATAAGTTTTAAAGGTCTTTAATACTCCATTTGTTTTTCTCTTTGATATTTATCTTTTTGTTTTCAATTGATATATCATGGAGGAAACCTCTTGGTAAATTCCCCTCGCTCTAAAGATGGTACCAAGGTAAACCATATATTATTCAAGGTAGAAGATAAAGTCAACAATTGATCATGAATATATCATATATATCTCATGACCAATTGATTCACTAAGAAAAAACATATCACAAAGTGGGATTTGTACCAAGTGGGGAGTGACAAATTTTCCTCACAACCACTTGAGCCACACCAAATTGACATTATCCTTGGTATTTTTTAATGAAAATGATGAATACACACACACACACACAAAATAGAATAGGATTTATTTTTTCAATGAAATACATATCCCGAGAAACCCTCTGAGTACGCCCCCTCATTTCAAGGATGGTACCTGAGGTAAACTGTTTGGTTGTAGTTTAGGAAACCTAACCCAATGGAGACATCAAGTGAGACCCTCAACATTCACATAGATATTCAACTCGGGGACTTGACCTCGTGACCACCTATTTGTAGTTCACAACACTCAACCACTGAAGATAGCCCACCAAGCTAGAAATAAATCAACCTACAAATGAATAAAATAAAATAAAGAAATCAACATACCA
Source organism: Larix kaempferi (assembly GCA_027924585.1). Lineage (NCBI taxonomy): Eukaryota > Viridiplantae > Streptophyta > Pinopsida > Pinales > Pinaceae > Larix > Larix kaempferi. Next base: position 728,525 of record BSBM01001409.1, on the reverse strand, counting down.
TTTTGAATATAACAAAATGGCTAATGTAAAGCTTGAGTCTATATAGTTGCATATAACATCATCCAAATTTTCTTCATTCAACAATATAACCATTTTCTCTTGTATTTTAATATAAACCTTATGACTAGATAAATATAATAAATACTGTTACCATGAAATATATAACAAAAATACATTAAATAATATTTTTTATAGACCTAACATCCATTAAAGATAAATCAACAAATTTATGTAATGTCCCTTTTTAGAATTTTATTAAAATGGTGAATTTTTCAACTTTTTCCACTAGTTCGACCTTTGACTAGTATTGGTCTCTTGGTCTCCAAATGACTCCAAATGCTCCCAAATTGTTACAGAAGGTCTATGGATGATATTAGGACATAATTATGAGGTTCAGGGATGCTTTAGATTCTTCAAGAGGCTTCTACAACTCTCCTTTAAGTTCTGGCCAAAGTGGGGAGTTTGACTAGCAATTCCTCTTTGACTAGTATTGGTCTCTTGGTCTCCAAATGACTCCAAATGCTTGTATAATGGGTCTGAAGGTATTTGAGAGGTATTAAGACACATAAAATAGTCTTATGGGTACTTAAAAACCCTTAAAACACTTCTGAAACATTCATTTACAATCTGGACAAAGTAGGGAATATTACTAGTAATTTTGAGCTTCAAATCCCCCAAGGGTAGTGGACAAAGATGGATTCAGAAATATTGTTAGACCATTCCAAATTTATGAATAGAGGTATGGTACTGATAAGTGGCTTTAATGATATCCCCAATGTATACTTAATTAGTTCTTATGGCCTTCTGCAATGCCTTAAAATCATATATTTATATGCAAGATTTTACATAGGGGGAAAAGCTAGTTATTTTCACCATGACTTATGAAATTCGAATTTTAGGTGCCAAGGGCTTATGCTCTATTAATGAAACTTCTTCATAAATTTAATAAAACTCCAAAAATCAACAAAATCACAGATAATAACTGATATAACTCGAAATAGTGTCTCTTCAAACTCCAACAACAAGATCTAGGGGAAATGGCATCATTTATGCATTGTTTGGTATTTTTACATAAATCCACTTAGTATTTTGACCTGAGAGTCTCATGAGTAGTAAAAACAGAGTATATATATATTATATTACAAATATATGGGTCCTAAAGAGCTATCCCAAATATTTCATCACCTCAACAAGTGCGCCTCTCCTCAAGGAGCAAGAATATGCCAAGAAATAGAAGAATGGTTGTAGAAGCAAGCTGAAAGAGATGTGACCATGAGATGCCCTGTAGCTTAAACCTGTAACAAAAGACTCCATTAAATATCCAAATGAAAGGTCTGAATGGCCTTTCCAATTACCAACTAGGATGGGAATCTTTCACCCTCGAAATTGGTGCTAAGGCAAGTAGAGTAGCACTCCACTAGCTCTCCTCTCCCAAATGCAAAATGAAAATTCTAAAATGATCAAAAGCTACCATCCTTCTTTGTTACTGTCTTTTATAAAATTCTAAGGTACTACATGGGTCGAATTCCTCCCAAGGGATTCCTTCCAACTCAAGTTGGGAAGAGATTCCCAAGTATGCCACTTGTCCTTCCAATTCTAGCCCTCTCCTTCTCCAAATTCGAATTGGTGTCTCTTTGGCTGCCCTAACTCACTTGAGCACCATATTGGAGGCTATTTTTAGCCTTGACATGTCATATATGTCAGATGTCATCCTTCAGGTTTTATTTGTGTCATAGGTGTCATAACATCTTTTTCATTGTTGTCATAGAGCTTATAGGGAATCTAGTCCAAGTGTCTCACTAGATCCAAAATGCCTCTTCCTCTTCCATGGGAGTTATTGTCCCACTCCTATTCGACCTTAATTGATTCATGCCAAGTATATTGACCTTACAACTCATCCCAAGAACCTTGGGCTTCTTATGGATTCGAAATGACAAGAGGAGGATGCCATGTGGCATAGAAAATCTAGCTTGTGTGGGTCCCACATCCTCCATGTGTCTTCATGATCAATTGCCACTTTGATTTTCCCTTGTATTTATTTATTTAGATCCTTTATTAAATATTTATTCCATTCTAATGTTCAAACATCATTTATTATCCCCCTTATTTCAAATCCCAAAGCTTCCACCCCCCAACCTAGGGAACTAGTAATTTTCCTCCATGGCAGTTCATTTGGATGGGTATATTACAACTTTGAATTTGGAATTTCTCTTAATGTGAACCACCTTGTCCATTTGGATCTAATTTCACATTATTATTAACTTAGACTTCATTCTTGGCATTTATTTGACCCTTAGCATCCATTTGGAAAACTATCATGAGTATGGCCAAGGGGCTTAGGCCATTGTGACCCAATGCAAAATTTTGGGACATGAAAAATCCTCCCTTCCAAATATTGCTTGTCCTCAAGCAATTTCAACACATGTATGTGGAAGAACCTTCTTTCTTTCCAAAATTTTGCTTCCCAAAACTTCTCTTCTGGAACCTTGAGTAGAGCCACCCATGCACTACAATTGTGTGTTTCCAAAAGCAAGGAGATGTGGATTTTATTTTTCATTTTGATATCCCCTGTAACATCAACACTAAACACCAAAATGTTAATTAAATCCATCAAAACCATGTTTGCACAATTACTCTTTACTTCTTTCATATTTTGGAAACCCTTTTTGATACCACTGCATAATTCTTTGAAGTTGCCACTGAGTTGCCCAACTTTGAGTCTTCGAGATTCAATGAAGATTTTAGAGAGGAACCACCATGCTTGCTGCTGCACTACTCTGATTAAAATCACTTTATTAAGTGGGGAATCCATTCCCCATATTACTTGTTTCCCCCAAAAATTGAAACCAATGAGACTAAAAATTATCCCAGGGTCCCATTGCTTGTATTGCACTCCAACAATTAGGAGTGCTCTCCAACTCATACCATTAGGTAAGAGAATTCCTGGATCCCATTTTCTTGTATGCATTCTTCCAAACATCATGAGTACAAAATATATATCATCAAAGTACATAACAACATAATGAAAATGTACATCAAGGAGATGCTTCATCAAAGAATCATGAAAGTGCTTATACCTCCAATTAAGTAGACCACCATTTGCCAGGTGCATACAAGCATCAAGTGAACAAACAAATATGCTCCAATGACATAGGTGAGTATCCCATGTCCTATAATGCTGCTCCAAAAATATGTAAGATGCATCAAAACAATCAGCCTTGTATTATTTCATCCAAGTAGTTAATGGAGTTTCTCCAACATCAATTGAACTAAGCAAGGAGCAAGGAAAATCATGAGTCTTCAAACGACTCAATTGAACATCATAAGTGCATCCATGAAGATATGTATCATCATAAGGTAAAAAAAGATGCTGCTGCAAATGTAAATAATGATGTGCTCTATTCATGTCATCATCAAAAGGAGAGGTAGGAGTTTCATACCCCTCATGTGGCACCATTAGAAAAAAACCTTTCACCTAATTTTCATCCCCAATTGATATGGCTGAAAAAGGAGTAGGGGGTGAGGAATTATGAACCAAACTTAAATCTTTACAACTCTTGTCCAACTATTGTGAGATCATGTGCCTCCTCCAAGGCTTTGCAACTCTCTCCATGAGGCAACTCATAATCCCTCTGAACAAAGACAAGTGCTTGTCCTTCTTCTTTTTTGAGTGTATCATCTTCAAGGACCTGCATATCAACATGTACCTCATGTTCCACCATTACATGAGGTTCCTCCTTTGTGAGATAAATTATTTCATCCATTGCCTTCTTTTCCTCGAAAGGAGAACCACTGCTCCCTCATATTGCCAATGTGCTTCCAAATTGACTAACAAACAATTCGAACCCTTGCATTAGTTGTTCTGTAATGTCTTCAAAGAATGGTTTCAGGAATTTTATAAACTCCTAATTATCCACTAAGGTTCCCTTCTCATCCTTACTCATGGTTACCAAAGAATGCACTTATTCTCCTACTTCTTCTCTTTCACCAAAGTACTTTCAGTTTCATTTTCTAAGGGTGGGGGATGATTTCTTTGACTTATTGTCCTCATGAATGTTCATCCACATCAGGTGCAAGGACCATGCTTTGATACCACTGTAATGTCCCTTTTTTGAAATTTATTAATATGGTGAAATTTTCAACTTTTTCCACTAGTTCGACCTTTGACTACTATTGGTCTCTTGGTCTCCAAATGACTCCAAATGCTCCCAAATTGTTACAGAAGGTGTATGGATGATATTAGGAAATAATTATGAGGTTTAGGGATTATTTATATTCTTCAAGAGGCTTCTAAAACTCTCCTTTAAGTTCTGTCCAAAGTAGGTCCAGTTTGACTAGCAATTTCTCTTTGACTAGTATTGGTCTCTTGGTCTCCAAATGACTCCAAATGATTGTATAATGAGTCTGAAGGTATTTGAGAGATATTAAGACATATAAAATAGTCTTATGGATACTTAAAAACCCTTAAAACACTTCTGTAACATTCATTTACAATCTGGACAAAGTAGGGAAGATTACTAGTAATTTCGAGCTTCAAATCCCCTAAGGGTAGTGGACAAAGATGGCTTCCCAAATGCTGTTAAACCCTTCAAAATTTCTAAATAGAGGTATGGTACTGATAAGTGGATTTAATGAGCTCCCAAATGTATCCTTAATTAGTTCTTATGGCCTTTTGAAACTCCTTAAAATCATATGTTTATATGCAAGATTTCACATAGGGGGAAAAGCTAGTTATTTTCACCATGACTTATGAAATTCGAATTTTAGGTGCCAAGGGATTATGATATGTTAATGAAACTTCTTCAGAACTTTAATAAAACTCAAATTCAACCTTAATTGATTCATGCCAAGTATATTGACCTTACAACTCATCCCAAGAACCTTGGGCTTCTTATGGATTCGAAATGACAAGAGGATGCCATGTTGCATAGAAAATATAGCTTGTGTGGGTCCCAGATCCTCCATGTGTCTTCATGATCAATTTCCACTTTGATTTTCCCTTGTATTTATTTCTTTATATCCTTTATTAAATATTTATGCCATTCTAATGTTCAAACATCATTTATTATCCCCCTTATTTCAAATTCCAAAGCTTCCATCCCCCAACCTAGGGAACTAGTAATTTTCCTCCATGGCAGTTCATTTGGATGGATATATTACAACTTTGAATTGTGAATTTCTCTTAATGTGACCCACCTTGTCATTTGGATCTAATTTCACATTATTACTAACTTGGACTTCATTCTTGGCATTTATTTGACCCTTAGTATCCATTTGACAAACTATCATGAGTATGGCCAAGGGGCTTAGGCAATTGTGAAGCAATGCAAAATTTTGGGACATGAAAATTTACTTCTCAAATCTCCCTCATAACCTACCTCAGATATGCTTCAAATTTTCCTCACTCATTTCTTCCATTGATAATTCACCTGAATTTACACATGGCAATGTGGCCATGAAAAGTGTTTCATCCTTCGCTCCTTGCATCGATCTCCAAGGTGTTATCATCATGTCTTCTAGTAGATTCTTGAATTCAAGAAATATCTTACCATTTCTTACTAAAAAGTTCTTAAACCTTGTAATGTACCAACTTATATCAATGATACAAAAACTCTTTTCTTCTCAAAATTAATTAAAACAATGTATGGGGAAGCTGTATTAACTGGGGATGGGAAATATCAAAAGGCTATGGAAGGATGGAAGGCTCTTATATTTTGTGATACCTCTGCACAATGTAATGATGCGATTTATGTTTCAAGAACAACAAGGCTGCAATTTACTCCAAAGCTCCTGGGCCCCTCAGCATATGTAGACTAGTATAGGTGCAAACTTGGACTGGAGGTTGGGGATGGTTATTATGACTTTGAGAGGTTAAATATAAATTGATAATAGTCATTAAATAGTAAAACAACTTTCCAGAAAGTTGCAAAGAGATCTGAGCAAGTCTCACATAAGCACACATAAAATTTCCTTCCAGGACAACTCAACAAGTGTGATTTATGGGATCCCAAACAGTATTCAAACGACCAAAAATTTCCGAAATAAGACTTGGATCATGACATATGACACGTTACTCAAATACATAAACAATAATGACTTCATTTGGATTCATACTCATTCATTTATGAAATACACACTGGAAACTAGTCAAATTCTAGCTAAATCTAGAAGGGGTGGAGAAATAGGAGAAGAAATCTGAGTTCTGTAATTTTTATTGATCTGAATGATATAAGAATATTACATCCACTGTAATTGAATCATAAATAGGCCAATATGCCTCTCAAAACAATATGGAAAGATCTCTCTTCTTCTACAAAAACTCATAGAAAGCTTGAAGATTCAAATTATGAACTGGATGATGATGCCTCTGAAATTCAGATTTGACTTGATCAGATACAGGAACTGCAAATACAATCAATGAAAATGGTTGAATTCCATCATCCTCTCACAGAACGTTGGGGCACATCTCCCAAACTTGACTAGGGGCACATCTCTCAAGTCTTTGAGGAAAAATTGCACTCATACAAATTCTCAAACTGACAAAAGATGTGAATGTAGTGCACATTGGATTATTTATAGATTCTGGATGACTTGTGGAGCAAGTATTCATGGTGAATGCACCCTCCTTGAGTGGATGAGGAAAGCTTGCTTTCCTTCCTTTCCTTTTTGCTTTGCTTTCCTCCTTTTTCCTTTTCTGATTGCTTTGCTTTGGCTTTCCTTCTTTTTCTTCTTTTTGTTTGTTTGTTTGAATATTTTCTTCTTTTCTGAACTTTCCTGCTTTTTTGACTTTCCTTATTTTCTTGATTTATGTTGCTTTCTGATTTATGCTGCTTTTCCTATTTTATTCTTCTTTTCCTTCTTTTTCCCGATTTTCTAGATCCATGTACTTTCTCTTTGACTTATTCCTCAAGTCTTCTCTTCTCCAACCTTATCCACTAATGCACCCAAGTGGAGCATTATATCCATTTATTCAACATAAAAATATTAATTGCATCATAATTAATTATTCCAAGTGGATAACAAACTTTGGATAAAAATAAATGCACACTCCTAATTAATTAATTGCCTGGAATACAAAATTTAGCCCCATGATACTGAAGTTGTCTCCTCAACCCAAGGGATTGATTGGGTTAGGATCTTGATCCAATTTTCACTGTTTAGGGGACATGACATTCCTCCCCTCCCAAGATTGCTTGTCCTCAAGCAAATTCAAACTGGGATGCTGTAAGATATGTTCACCTTCCCAAGTAGCATCTTCACTAGGTAGCCCTTCCCACTGCACCAAAAATTCCTTAAGGATTCTGCTCCTTAGCTTCTTTTCTTTGAATTACAGAATCCTCTCAAGGATCATCACCAAATTCCCTTCATCATCAAGGGGTGGCAATTCTTGTGAAACTTTGACTTGCTTCCCTACTGCTTTCTTCAAACATGGAAAACATTGTAAATCCGGCTACTCGGAGGAAACTCTAGCTCATAAGCCACTTCCCCGATCTGTCTCAAAACTTGGTACGGGCCATAGAAACTTGGTTGCAACTTATCATCCCACTTATACTTCAATGATGATTTTCTATAGGGATGAAACCTCAAATATACCAGATCTCCAACTTGGAAAGCTCGCTCAACTCTATGCTTGTCTGCATGTACTTTCTGTCGATTTTGTGCTACCTGTAAGTTGTCCTTGAGAGTCCTGAGTATGTCTTGAATCTCTTGGAGCCAATATTTTGATTTCTGTGTCTTACAATCACCAAATATCAGATCAGAAAAAGTGAGTGCATCATATCCATAAAGAGCTTTGAAAGGAGACATACCGATCGAAAGATGAAAAGTAGTGTTGTAACAAAATTCTCCCAAATGGAGCCAAGTGGTCCATGACTTTTGTTGACCAATGACATAGTTTCTTAAGTAACCTTCCAACCATTGGCTTACTCTCTATGTTTTTCCATCAGTCTGTGGATGGTATCTAGTGATCATGTCCAAACTTGTCCCTATTAGCTTGAACAGTTTGTTCCAAAAATTGCTAGTAAACTTACTGTCCTTGTCACTGATGATGGACTTGGGTATGCCATGAAGTTTGAAAACTTCTTTGATGAAAATTTCAGCCACTTGGTTGGCTGCAATATTAGTTGTGACAACAAATAAATATGCATATTTAGTCAACCTATCAACCACAACAAAAATACTGTCTTTACCTTGGCTTTTGGGCATCCCCATGATGAAATCCATTGATATACTCTCCCATTTTTGCTCAGGAATGGGGAGTGGTTGTAGGAGCCCTACTGGATGAGTATGCTCTAATTTATTTTTCTGACATTCCACACATGATATGACATATTCCATCACTTATTTCCTCAGCCCCTTCCATGTGAACCTTTCCCTCACTTTCCTGTAAGTCTTCACAAACCCTAGATATCCTGCTAAAGGCACATCATGGGTAGCTTCAAGAATCTTCTTCTTTAGTATGGATTCTGGAACTACAAAGATCCTATCCTTATAATAAATGACATAATTAAGAATATTATAAGCATCATAATGAATCAATCCATCAAATAAATCACAAGCAAACTGATTCTTGGTGTATTCTACCCCCAACTGCATTTTCCAATCATCTTGAAATTTTAGCAGTGCAAGTGTGGGTTTTTTAGAAAGTGCATCAGCTACAATGTTCATATTACCCTTCTTATACTCAATCTCAAAATCAAATGCTTGGACCTTTCTTACCCACTTCTTTTGTCTACCATTCAGCTCCTTTTGGGTTAAGAAGTGCCTCAAACTATTGTGGTCAGTCTTGATGATAAAATTACCTCTCACCAAATATTTTTTGAACTTGACTAGTGCATGCATGATGGATAACATCTCTTTGTCATAAACTGAATACAACCTTTCATGTGGCTGCAATTTTCTGCTCTCAAATGCCAAAGGATGCTTATTTTGCATCAAGACATCCCCAATACCAATCCCCGAAACATCACACTCAAGAACAAAAGGCTGAGAAAAATATGGAAGTACAAGAACATGACAACTGCTCATTACCTCCTTCATTCTGTTGAATAGTTGTTCATATTCTTCCGACCAATGGAAGGCTCCTTTCTTTGTGAGATTTGTCAAAGGATATGTCAACTTGGAGAAACCTTTGACAAAATTCTGGTAGTAGGTGCATAACCCAATGAACCCTCTTAGTTCAGTGAGATTTTTAGGACTAGGCCAATCTAGAATGGCTTGGATCTTTTCCACGTGAACCTTAAGTCCATCCTGTCCAATCACATGACCAAGATACAAAATCTCAGTCATTCCAAACTCAAACCTGGTTAGCTTTGCATAAAAATATTGATCAGCCAAAATTGTTAGTACAATATCCAAATGATGCAAATGCTCCTCTCGAGTTCTACTATAGATCAAAATATCATCAACGAAGACAAGTACAAACTTACAGAGCTGCTTGCTAAACACTCTGTTCATGCAAGATTGAAAAGTTGCAGGTGCATTTGTTAGGCCAAAATGCATAACCAGAAACTCAAAGTTCCCATGGTGACACCAAAAATCAATCTGCTGTATGTCTTCTTCCTTCATGTTGATTTGATGGTATCCAAATTGAAGATATATCTTAGCAAATTACTTGGACCCATGTAGCTCATCCATACGCTCATCAATCCTTTGAATAAGATATCTATTCTTGATAGTCTTCTTGTTGAGAGCTCTATAATCTATGCACATCCTCGTGGTCCCATCTTTCTTTTTCACAAGGACTACTGATGAGGCAAAAGGACTTGAACTTGGTCTAATAAATCCCAAGTCAAGCAGTTCCTTGATGGTTCACTCTATCTCATACTTGAATATTTTTGGGTGCTTGTAGGAATGCACCTTGATAGGTGAGGTTCCCATATCCAATTCAATCCTATGCTCCACTCCTCTATCTCGAGGTCTACCATGAGGAAGGTCCCCAAACACCTTCTTATGTTTTTGGAGCAGCTTCTGAATATCTTTAGGATAATGGGCCACTTCGAATGAGTTTCCCTTTGTGGTGATTAGGAATTCTGCAACCCATTCAATGTCTCCATGCCTTAGAATGCATCTCATATTGTGGGAACTTACCACTTGTTTGAGATAAGTGTCGACTCCCTTCAACACCATCTCTTTTCCATTTTCTCCCTGGAAGACCATTTCAGGAACTTGGTAGTCTACTGAATGCTTCCCAATGGACTGCAGCCATTGTAATCCCAAAACCATGTTAGTGTCAACCACATCAACAACATAAAATCTATTTATAATGGTATCTTCTCCTATACAAATCTGCAATTTAGGAATCCATCTACAATAGTTCATGGTATGATTATCTGGAATGATAATAGTGAAGCCTCCAAATTTTTCAGTGTGTAGCTTCCTTCTTTCAACCATATTTGAATCAATGAAGTTGTGTGTAGCTCTTCCATCCACCAACACATTGACTGATTGTCCTTGAACCACTCCTTTGAATCTGAGTGCGTGGTAGTGAGGTACTCTTGAGAGTACTGCAATCTCGCCCACCTCAGGGTGAGGTCCTTCTTCTGTAGACTCATAGGCCACTTTTGTATCTATTGCGGCGTCTTCTTCTTCTTCCTCAGCTTCGCTCTCTGAGTAGACTTCAATGTAGTGTGCCTTTCCCTTGGCACATCTATGTCCTGGAACCCATGGCTCTTGATAGGTGAAGCACAACTTCTTTCTTCTCAGCTCATCTCGGTCCTTACCATAGCTATCTTTTCTGAAATTTCCAGTAGGACTCTTCATTGGTGGTAGTTGATTCTTGAACTGAGTAGGACCAATAGTCCTTGGATGAAATCTGGTTCTTGGAAGAGAGTATTGCAAGTCTCTGGTTAGACTTAGTGCATCTTGCAAGGTAGGGGGTTTGTAAGCTTTCACCAAGCCTTTCAAAGGTTCTGATAACCATTCAATGAACAATAAGATCAACCTTGATTTTGAAATGTCAGAGACCATCACAACTAATTTTTGGAACTCAGAGATGTAGTCTTCAGGAGTTCTAGTTTGCTTCACATGTGCTAGTTCTCTGAAGGTGATCTCAATATCTCTTCTCTCAAACCTTTCACCCAACCTTCTTGTGAAATCTTCATAGGTGGTCACTTGGTCATGCCCAAGAGTCTTTAGGCCATGACACCACCAGTAATTTGCTTCTCCATCTAAGGTAGAGTAGTCATCTTGATGGAATCTCTTTCATCCATAGGATTCAACTGAAAATATGTGTCAAGTTTTTGAATCCAAGAGTTAGTAGTGCATTTTTGTGAACCATCAAAATAGGGTAAATAAATCTTACCAATGGCATTTCTGAGTTCATAGTTTTGATTTTTCATTCTGAAGCCTCCTCTTGGGTTGGACTTGTACTGCAGATCACCAAAGTCTTTGAATGGTAATTCTCTTCTGCATTCATCATTCAATGTAAGGTACTCAACATACTTATCCTCCAATGAAGCAAGACCTCCATTTCGAACCTTAGGTTCTTCTCTTTGTTCTTCAGTAAAATTGGGCATGGTAGGCCTGGAGTATGATGGTGTTCCTATATTGAAATCCTCAGGGCGATTGTGAGACCTAGTCTTTGAGAAAATATGACGACCAATGTTCCTCCTCTCGCCATGTGGGGTACCATTGATGCCCCCTTCTCCTAGCTTGCTCCCTAGCTGTTGGGCTAAGAAATCTCTAGTCTCCTTTCGATACTGAGAAATATTGAGTGAGATATATTTCAGCCCTTTCATCATGGTTTGAACCAAGAGTTTGAACTCCTTATCTTCATTATGAAACATGTCTGATTCTTCTTGTAGTTTCCCTTCAATAGAATTAGTTTGAACTCCTTATCTTCATTATGAAACATGTCTGATTCTTCTTGTAGTTTCCCTTCAATAGAATTAATTTCTTCTTCCTCTTCTCCTTCTGACAAGGGGTATTTCTTCTTTTAATTTGAATATATTCTTGGAATCATAGAGATGATTCAAGAGAAGGTTCATAGGACCATTCTCTGATACCACTGTAATGTACCAACTTATTTTAGTGATACAAAAAATCTTTTCTTCTCAAAATTAATTAAAACAATGACTGGGGAAGCTGGATTAATTGGGGATGGGAAAGATAAAAGGCTATGGAAGTATGGAAGGCTCTAATATTTTCTATTACCTCTACAAAATGTATTGAGACCATTTATGTTTCAATATCAGCAAGGCTGCAATTTACTCCAAAGCTCCTGGGCCCCTCAGCATATGCATATTAGTATAGGTGCAAACTTGGACTTGAGGTTGGGGATGGGTATTTTTTACTCTGATAGGTTAAATATCAATTAATAATAGTCATTAAACAGTAAAAAAACATTCCATAAATTCTCAAAGAGATATGAGCAAGTCTCACATAAACACACATAAAATTTCCTTCCAAGACAACTCAACTAGTGTGATTTCTGGGCTCCCATACGATATTCAAAGGACCACGAATTTATGAAATAAGAATTGAATCATGACATATGACATGTTACTCAAATCCAAAAACAATAATGAATTCATTTGGATTCATACTCATTCATTTATGAAATACACACTGGAAACTAGTCAAATTATAGCTAAATCTAGAAGGGGTGGAGAAATGGGAGAATAAATCAGAGTTATGTAATTTTTATTGATATGAATGATATCATAATATGAAATCCACTATAATTGCATAAGAAATAGGTCAATATTCCTCTCAAAACAATATGGAAAGATCGCCCTTCTTCTACATAAGAAACTAGCTCCAGAAACTCATAGAAAGCTTGAAGATTCAAACTCTGAAATGGATGATGATGCTTATGAACTTCAGATTCGACTTGATCAGCTACAGGACCTGAAAATAAAATAAATGGCAATGGTTGAATTCCATCATCCTCTCACATAAAGCTAGGGAACATCTCCCAAACTTGACTGGGGGCACATATCCCAAGTCTCTGAGGCAAAATTGCACTCATACAAATTATCAAACTAACACAAGATGTGAATATGGTGCACATTGGATTATTTATAGATTTTGGATGACTTGTGGAGCAAGTCTTCATGGTGAATCCTTTCCTTTTTGCTTTGCTTTCCTCTTTTTTTTTTTTCTCTGAATCTTTCCTTCTTTTATGAAATTTATTGCTTTTCCGACTTTCCTGCTTTTCCTGATTTATGCTGCTTTCTGATTTATGCTGCTTTTCCTGTTTTATTCTTCTTTTCCTTCTTTTTCCTGATTTTCTAGATCCATGTACTTTCTCTTTGACTTATTCCTCAAGTATTCTCTTCTCGAACCTTATCCATTAATGCACCCAAGTGGAGCATTATCTCCATTTATTCAACATAAAAATATTAATTGCATCATAATTAATTATTCGAAGTGGATAACAAACTTTGGACAAAAATAAATGCACACTCCTAATTAATTAATTGTCTGGAATACAAAATTTAACCCCATGATACTGAAGTTGTCTCCTCAACCCAAGGGATTGGTTGGCTTAGGATCTTGATCCAATGTTCACTGTTGAGGGGACATGACACACCTTTTAATCTTTTGATTTTTTATATCAATATTCTCTCCTATGCTAAAGTTCTCATCAATCAAATACCATGTCTATCTAGTTTTAAATACGAATTGAAAACACGACTATGCAACTTTCAATGCATTAATTCCTTTGAAACATTTTTTTCCACACTTTCATTGATTGAGAAGTCTATTTCCATAAAACATTGATTCCAAAAATTTGCATCAAAATTTAAATTGTCCCCATCACATACTTTGTAAATTGATTATGGATAAATGTCACCCTTGAATGAACGCCATTAACATCCTATACTCATTATCTATGTTAAGATCCCATGCCAATAAATTTTCTTATGTATATGTTTTTAGTTTATTTTTTTTAATATAACAAGAACGAGTATATTTTTTATTTATAAAGAGGTTGTTGAAACTCATGTAGCTGTAGAGATACAAAATTTTCAAAAATTTTACAAAAACATTTTACAATTAATGTCCAAATCATAACAATTTTGATCTCAAATTACTTATTGCATGCATTGTATGTTATCCCTATCATGCCTATAACTATATTGAATGATATACTGTCATAAGAGAAAGATATATGCAAATTTATGCCCGCTATGACCCTCCTCTAGTAAGACGTCTTCTCTCTCAAGAAATTGTTCACCATAGGCCTTCTATTAGCAGCTCAAAGCAATCATTGTTTGTTGCACTATGTCCTCTTTAGCCACATGATATTTCAATGAACCTATAGAAACATTAGGAAAGGTTTCCATGGATTGAGAGCTTTATACAAAGCCTAAGATAATGTTATAGTGCATTTTAAAATCATTGGAAAGTTTGTCATATGCTAGAGATAAATATTTGATCTTATACTCCATGTCTTTCTGTTTGGTTTCCTGTCTCTCCATGTGAATTCTAAAATATTCTGTCACGTCCCCATTTTGACCCCCTTTTCATTAAATCGTAAATGATGAAAATATTGTTATTTAATCATGGTGAGGATCTCAAGGCCAAGGCCCCACCATTGATTTAGCGTTTTATGTATCAGCAATTAAAAATAGATGCCTATGGTTCTTGTGCTAGATAGGCACAATGTAAATTAAGACATCATGTAAATACGAATTTTAATGAAAAACCCACAACTAGCTATGCAATGCAACAAAGAGATAGGGGCATGATCCTACAAGGAATGGGGAGGGAAATTATTCAAACCTTTGAGCCAATGGTGTTAATCGATGTGTCAATGAGAAAACCCATAAACCACCAACTACCCATTTTGGGTTATGGACCCAATCATTTAATTCTTCCAGAAATTGGTTGAGGCAGTTAATGCCTTGGGAATGAAGAGGTATGGCAGCCAATTTCGTGTATGGGCAAGCCATCAACCTGGGAAATCGTATTTTGTCTCCTTGGGCAAGAAAACACCGACGAAATGGTGCCCAAATCCATTCCTCACCCAGGGTTTTCATCCTCTCACGCAGATTGAGACTGCTGGAAGTTACATTCACGTTTTTCATAAAAAACGCAGGGTTTTCCTTGCCCAAAAACTCGTTTTTGGTTTTGGATAGTAGCTGGGAAGAAGGGGCTGCGATTTGGGATTGTATGAAGGTCGTTTTTTCCCAGAATTGCCCATGGACATTTTTCTGAAAACGATTTCTGCTCTCCAGGGTTGTTCCCCAATTTCCATTTCGTTTTTGGGCTTTCCCACGTTTTTCTGAATTGGTAGAAGCCCCCTCTTTGGGCATCCCATTGAAGAAATGTTTTTATCATGCTCAATAAGTGTGGTTCTGCTGTTATATGCATCCCTGTTTGATTTGGAGACTGTAAGCAAGAGATTGGAGTGGTAGTGGCCATAGAGGGATTGATAAACCTAGTGGGGGAGATAACTTCTCAAGAAGATCAAGAGGGCTTTGGCTACTCTTCTATGCACACCCTGAGAGCACTAGATGGGGAAGGTATGGCTTGAGGGACTGTACAGCAGTGAAAAGAATACTTCCTTGTGCTGGGTGTGTAGGTATTGTGGGTGCCAAGCTAGATAGATCTTGTAAGGTTACCCCTGGCTCTGTGCTTGAGCTCACTAGCTTAGCCACTCTTCCTTTCCATTTCCTAGTAGCCTGATAAACCCAATTGTAGATTGGCTTGGCTCATCTTAGTGTATGCTTGGCTATGTGTGAGTCTGTTGTTCCCTGATTCCTTGTAGAAATCATGCCCGGCTCGGGGGTGGCAGTTGTATCAAGAGGTTGATAAGCACAACTAGCCTATGGTTGGGTGGAACATTGCAGTTGCATAGCCAGTTGCTTGGGACTACTTTGTTAAGATAAGTACTCTCTTGTGTTAACTTTGCATTATGTATTTGATGGATATAGTGAATGTATGATGGATGTGTTATTGATATTATTTTCGTTGTGTTTTTCTTATAGTTATACATTCCATATGTCCTTTTATATTATGTGAATGCTTACTTAAAAGTTCATGGGGCTAGATGCCCGGTTTTAGCATCACGATCCTCTCCATTGCACTGGTATGATGGGAGGGGACGTGACATATTCAATTGTCTACTTCATTCCTTCAAGTTGACTTGACATTTTCCTTAGAATCATTTTATCTCACCATTATTATCTTTATGAGCCCCGCCTAGAACAAGGGAATTTTCCATTTCAGGAGACAAAACTCTGCTTAGAAAAATTCCCAATTTATTTTCTATTTCCTACTATGTACACCAAAAATTCTTAAGGAATAAAAACACATCTTTTTGTTGTCCATAGGAATAAGGAAGAAAACCCCATCCCACTATTCTTCACAACCTTTTAAATTAAAAAAAACACCAAGACATAGATATGAAGAATTACCAATGCTCGCAGCTCCCTAGTTGTTGATGGTGAGGACGTGCAACTGGCTTCCTCGGTGGAGAAATCTTGAGCCACCCAAAAACCAAACAAATAATTCAAGGTTGAACCATGATGAACTCCACACAATGAATTCTTCCAAAAATTGGATAAAGAGGACTAGATCCAAACTACATACCTATTATCCCACCTCTGTACCATGTTAGCATTAAAACTAAATTAAATTACTTATCCAGAATGATTGTAGGTAAGTGTTGGAGGTGAAAGGAGGCTTAATTGGAAATTAATCCCTCACCAGCCTCAAGATCTTCCCTTTAACACATTTCATCCCAAGTGGGTTCCTTTGCATTCATGATTGAGAGTGGTTTAATCCTTTTGCTTATGTATATGTTAAACCAACAAACATGACACATTTGACTGCACCAAAAAGAGGGTTATTGGGATACCCTTGCATCAATTATATTTTAGCCTCTACAAAATAATGTCCCCTCATCACATAACAATTATATTCAAAACATTCTAATTAATCAATTGCATTACTAGAAGGAACCTCCATAGAGTGAACAAGGACTTGATATTCAACCACATGTGCATATGGACTGCACCTCATCTATGTTTTTAAGTTGTGAATATTCAAGTAGCAAGATATTCTAATTTGATATTTTTCTTTGCCCTATGGGCCTTTAAAGCTGCTTCATATTCAATTAGAATGTATAACCATTGTACCTTGAATGGTAATTTATATTATTTTGATAACACCATCCTCTAGATTAGTAGTACATTAGCAGTTGGCATTATAATTTCCCTACTACCCCCAAAATTTCAATTGTTATATTTAAAGCTAACCATAGGTTCTTCATCAAGATAATTTATAATTCGCAGGGTTTCATCTAAATCAACAATATGTTCATCATCATTAGGAATGGAAACATCCTTAGAGATGATTCTTTTGTATTTTCCTTATTTATTCTTCTTTTAAACATGAGTGGAAATACAATTGGCACCAATGTCAACATCAACTTCAATTGGGATTTCTAAAGGTCTAAATGTAATGTTTCTAACCTTATTTGATTATTGGGTTTCCTTAAGCTTACCTTTGAGCATTATTGATATGAAAGGCACCGGTGATATCCATGATATTCTCCTACATAAAACAAATCCCCTTCATCATATGTGAAAGTGGCATAGCGAAATCTTGTAAAATTAAAACATAAAATTTTGGCTCAAGTTAGCAAATGGTGCTTTGTCTTTGTAATTGGTCTTCGATGGGCTCTAGGCCTACCTCTCTTGGTGGTGCATGTCTTACTTGCAACATGATTCCTTTGAAATTGTTTGTCACTCCTATCAATGGAGAAATTCCTTTTTGTATGGTGACTGAGGGCATTGAATGGCTGAGTGCTAATCGAAGTGGGTTCTTTAGGCCCATCCTCAAAGAAGAGTTTGAATCCAAAGTCCCAAGATTTAGACCAAAAAGAAAAATGCATTTAGGACAAGCCAAGAAATTAACCAACAAGGAGGAGATACAAACCCTTCTAAGATTTTCCAAGAGTACACAAATTCCTTTAACAACTCTTCTAAGAATTTACAAACCCCCACTTGACCATGCTAGATGAAATCCAGGCATGACATGGCATTTCCAATAGCAAGTCTATTCATCTTCATCATTTGAATATGATGGAATTGAATTTGCATGTGAGGTGGTATCCAAAGCTTTGGATGGGAAGGATGAATTATCATGGTCTACGCCCCTCCTCCACCTACATTCACACCTTGTACCATCATGCCAATCTACCACCACCTATAAAAAGGTGTGGCATACATCCTTCCGCTCAAATTCTTGTGCCCCTAACACCCTATACAGGAAAACTAAAAAAAACTACATTATTTTGAAAATAAAAAAGTTAAAACAAATAAAATAAAATAAAAAAATTATTATTAATATTATTAAAATCACTCTATAAAAACAAGTTAAAAAAATTAAAAATTAAACATATATTTTAAAAAATTAATAAAAATTTTAAAATAAATTTTATAAAAAATGCAATTAAAAAGCATTATAAAAATTATTAGGAAAAACAAAATTTAACAAGAGCCACGAAGTGGCAATGTCCTGCGTCATTGTAAATTGGAATTTTTTAAAATTTACAATCAACATGTGAGTCGTGAATTAATTGGATTTTCATTGTTGGCCCTTACCATTAATTATACAATTAACTAATCTTCAAACTTCTAAACAGAGTTATAATTAATTAACAATTTTGAACTAGTCTCCCTTGGAATCTTGGATAGAAGGGTGAACTAATGAAAAAACTAACTCTATTTCATTGAAAAATTAACAAACCTACTAAGAGTTGCAACCCATATTAAGAGGATTTACATTGTCAGGCTTATTTTAGTAGTATATTTGTTTCTTTGAGTAGTAATGAAGTGGACTTTGGTCCTATATGGATCTAATAATTTAGTAGTATATTTGTTTCTTTGAGTAGTAATGAAATGGATTTTGGTCTTATATGGATCTAAAAGTTTTATTAGTTAGACAATTCTTAAAAACATCTACATCAACTCTAAATCATTACCAAAAATGGAAAGAAAGAGGATGGATAGGCCATTTTGTTGAAAAGATTGGTTGATTCCTCTTACTTAAAAAATATCCTTTGTTACTAGATAGGCCATTTTGTTGCAAGATTGGTTGATTCCTCTTACTTTTGGTTGACTAAGACCTTGTTTGAATTCGAATTATTTGCTTGCCGTTGAAGGCTCTGCTATGGTTACTTAGGAACCGTGATAGAGTTAGTTAAGGATAAGTGAGGAGTGTGTGTGGTGATAGGGTGTGGGTGGAGTGGGTTATTTTTGCATTGGAGGGTGTGTAGAGGAGGTGGAGGTCAGCGTTGGAATTTAATTTGATAGGCAAATTGCTTGTCATGAGGCGATTTCCTGACATCAAATATGTTAAAAATCACAATAACCCATTACCAAGTTAAAATGTATAATTTACTTTTGCTAAAATGGTTTAAACTATTTGACGGATCAATTGGATTTCAAATTCCAACCCGGTGGAGGTCGAGGTAAAGGTGGAGGTGGGTTATTTTTAGGGCATCTAGATTATGTGATTCCAGTAATATGAAAACATTTTTTTATCAAATTTTTATTATAAAACAATCAATACGGATCGTATTTTTATCAAATTGAATACAAATCATCCAAGTTTTAATTTACTCAATGACCGACTAACCATTCCATTGTTCAAGCGTCTCTCTCCATCGCCGACTTAGAAAGCCCAGCTGCTTGGCAAATCGCCACCACACCACCCAAGAGGGATATCTATGGGTGAGTGCTGGCCTTGTTCTCATTAATGAAGGGGTTGTGGAGCTCGACAGAGTCCAAGTTCAAGTAGTACATATATATATATCTAATATAATACACTTGTTAGATTCGTGGACTTGTTTTGTGCCCAGTGTTATATTTTTTAAAGCAATTTGCTGCTGCTGTAATGGTGGATAGTTCCAGCCGGCTATTTTGAGAGATAAAATACCATTTTGTTGCGGGGTTTTGTTTTTATTTATATAATTTTATAAGGGTGACGTTGTGATGGCTGAATTCGAAGCAGCAGCAGTAGCTATAGGAGAAATTCTTCAGCGAGAATGCCAGACTTCTGAAGAAGACCAAATCCGCAGTAGTGATTTAGGAGGAGCATGAGGAGGCAGTGGACAAATCTGCAGTGGAGAAGCTGGCTGGCCAGGACCAAATCCATTAAAATTAGAGTTGCCACTGATAATTTTACTTGGGATGCAAGAGGCATGATGGATGCGGATCTATCATAAATATAGAATCCATTAAAATTAGAGCTGTCAGCAGCAGTATAAGCAACCATGTTGGGAAAAACAGGCAACCATGTTGGGAAAAACAGGCCATCCACCATGGCTAGCTCCCACTGCAAGCACTTAGTCAGCACAATATCTAAAGCATCACAAGTCGGTCCAAACAAAGTTGATAAACACCTGGGCACTCATGTAGGAAGGATAGTTGTTTAGTTTAATTTTAAATATGATATATTATTCTTTGGAGAGTAATGCACACAGGGGACCAGTGCTCCATGCAACTGTTACATTGACCAACAAATTATTCGTTTGAGTCGCCAATTTCTGCATCTCACAAACCTAAGTAAAATATAAACGTTTTAATTCAAGAAGTTGAAAGTTCAGAATACTGTGATGATGAAAACCTAACAACACAGGCATATAAATTTTTGAAGCAAAGCAAGCGAGAGCTTACAATTATGGACAGTGGAGAACAATATAGAGTGACAGCTGCCACCATCCCCGTAGTTCCTACAAGTACTTTCGTATACTTGTGATCATGGAGAGCAGAGAAAGAAATCGTTACAACAGTGACAAACAATGTGAACACGTCCACGAGCATTCTCAACATTGTTCTTGAGATCCATTATTTTACACTGAGTAAATACCATCAAAGCTACCTAAGCAATATACGATAGTCTGCTAAAAAAAAATTATATTCTAACTCAA
This sequence comes from Larix kaempferi, assembly GCA_027924585.1. NCBI lineage: Eukaryota > Viridiplantae > Streptophyta > Pinopsida > Pinales > Pinaceae > Larix > Larix kaempferi. Next base: position 707,635 of record BSBM01001409.1, on the reverse strand, counting down.
CAGGAGCGTAGTAAAAGTTTATTTCTTCCGGTAAAGGTGAAGTGGATGGTGTCTCTCTCACCTCTTTCACAGCTCCTGCCAAACAAACACTTGATTTATTCAGACAAACAATCAGACGAGCAAGATAAACAGAAATTGGACATTAAAAATACTATACATACCATAGGATTCGAAGACCGATCTTAGTGTGTCCATCGAAATATTGGCATCCAAATTGAAAACCACCAAGGTGCCTTGGTTTAGGCTATCAGCTTGATAGGTAATGGTGTTGTGTATTGAGCCCAGACAACTGAGCCTCTTATCAACCCCTTGGGAGATATTGGTGTCCCACTACTTGGGCCTTCATGAGGAATTTGATAGTAATCCCGCAATTTTACCTGCTGCATCAAATGTTGTTCTTCGATATCTGTAAGTGCAGCTCTGGCATGTTTGAGATCGAAGTAATGAACAGTTACTAGACCTTATCGTCTGTTGACAAGCTCCATTTCTCGGATAGGACCCCATGCACTCAAATCCCTTCTAAGGACTGCATCACTGATTTCTGTAGGTACCATGGTCAGACTAAGAGCTCTAGAAATCTGTTTGCGCCCAATAACACTCAATTGGGTGCAGGTAGAGGGTACTGCAGAACTAGCATAATAAGTGTTGGACTGCTGAATGGGAGGAGTTACTAGAGGAACTGTATTTAGTAATTGTATAGTAATGCTTGGATCCCATGCAATAGGAGAGGGGGGCACAATTGATGGCATGCAATTCAAGTTGAATTGTTGGGACACAGTACTGTACATGTTCAAGGGCATAGCTGTGTTGAATTGGGAAGCAGACGCACCATATACAACCTGAGAAGGATGCCCCAATGTGGGTTGAACAAAGTTGCAAGGAGCAAAAGGAGCAGGAGGCACTATTAGTGAAGTCTGAAGGGAGTACACAGGCGTATACTCTCTCGCTCTCGGATCCAATTGAACAAAAGCAAGCGCTATTTTTGAGAATCTCCATAAATTTGCATCTCGCCTCCTACGCGCAAAGCGCTCTTCAGTAACACGGTCTTTTCTTGATCAAATTCAGGAACATCCTGAGCTACTTCATCCACGTTTGCTGGACTATTCTGCTCACAGGAGACCTGCAGGCTATTGTTCTTTGCTACAGAATCCACAACTGCACCCTCACAGCCGCTTCCCATTTTCCTGCACCACAATCAAACAAAATACACATTTGCATTACATAGCTATCTACACTTGACCTAAATAGTATCATAAAACTCAAAGCCGAACAACATATAGAAAACTTTAATTAAAATCTTTCAGGCCACAAACCAATATTACCAACGAGTTCTAATAGAAAAACTGTCATAAATTTACAGCAGTTCGAAAATATGGAGAGAGAAAAAAGAAGCAAATAGCATAGCAGATTAACTATAACTCTCAGACCAAGTAAACAGTAAGGGAAAACATAAACCCCATGAACTTACTCCGAACAAATTCAAACTTTTGCTCTTTTGATAGCTCTATTATAGTTTTCATTAAGGAACCATAAAAAAAGGAAGAAAAAAAAAGGTAGAACAGGCCCGGATAAAGAGGAATGAGAGACTAAACTAAAAATCCATAGCACAGAATCAAAAGTATGAACTCGAATTGAATAAAGCAAAGAGCGTGAACATTTGAAGGATCTTTACAAGGTTGTAAAAACGACATCAAGCTGTGATCTCTATGTGTATTTCTGCAGGTCACTGTAGGAAAATTCCACGTAAAAATTGAAGCAAGATATGAAATCACTGAGTCAAAGAGTCGATTGTTGTCTACGACGTCTTGGAGAACCGATTTGTGGTCGCGTTGTTTCCTGAAACTGTCGAAGAATTCGTGCCTGTGGTAATCAAATTTACGTCGAGAGGAAAGTGTTGGAGCTTATTGTGTCAACGTGGGCAACAGTATAGCATTGCATAGATAAGTTTAAACCGTTCACCAGAAAACTTATTCATAGAGACCACGCAAACAGAAACCTTGAACTCATGACTCTTAGGATACAAAAATCTATTAAACCTGAATGAGTTAGCAGAGAAGCATATAACTTCAGACCCAGCTGGAAGAATGGTTGCCAAAATATGATAAAAACCCAAACAGGAAAACGTAGTGAAAATGAATTCAATTTATGATACCTAAGCCCCGTTTGCAGTATAACATTTCAAAGAAAACTTGAATTCGACTCAAAGCCTAAAAAACCCGAACTCAAATTCGGGCACCTAAACTGCTTACAGAATAACATTTGATAGAAAACTTGAACTCGACTCAAAGCCCACAAAACTCGAACTCGAACTCAAAACTGTTGAGCGACAACTGACAGAACTGAAAGAATTCTATCATAATTCACACCAACAAAAACTCTAATCACAATGCAACCATCTGAATTACTGAAAAAAGCATCATTAGGGCAAAACATCTACTACAAAATTCAAACTTCAACAGAACCCAATAATTGGGCAATTATTTGAGACTTACCTCTGCTTAAAAAAATACTGCCTGACAGGTATCGTCGAAATTTGCCCGCCGTGTCGATGAATGGCTTATCCTGTGTATATTTGGCTCCAACAAAGAGAATATCTGGTCGACTTCTACTGGCAGGCAAAAACAACCGCTGAGGAAAGAGATGGGACCTCTCGTGGGCAAATGGTCTCAAAAACAGGTAAGGTCGAACCACCTTTACATTGAGGTGAGGATACTCCAGACAGAATAGGCATGGACCAGGGACACACGGCAGCCAAAACCCAAAACATCATTTCAAAACTTTAAGAGCGAAAAACCAGGGCGACACGGATGGCACGGACCAGGGACATGCAGTGGCCGAGACCCCGCTCCAAACTACGATGCATAAATTTAAATCTAAACATTGAAAAACTTAAGCCTGTTGTGAACGCCTGCAACGTCCTGTTCACTGTCAGATCTGTGATATGCATTAAACTAATGTGCAGACCTTGATGTCATCACGCCGTCGGCTCTTGGGATGCCGATTCCAAGACTTACGTCACCATTTCAGAGCCAATGAGCTTTGAAATAAATAATTTTTATAAAATTTAGTTTAATAAAAAAAACATTGCAACTATGTAAAACCATATAGCAAAAAAAAAATTGCACTCGAGTACCAGCTAGACTAGGTAGACCAGGTAGGTGATAATAGGGTCCGAGCGATCCATTTATATCCTGCTACGCAGGACATAAAAACTAAAAGAAAGCATATTTAAAAAAAAAATTAAAAAAAACAACATTTAAAAACATAATAACAAAGTAAATTTAATTAAAAGAAAAAAGAAAAAAGAATTAGGGAAAGGGTCAAATATTGCCCTAATGTATTCTATATATCTGTAAATACTTTTCTCTCCAATATTCAAGCGGAAGCCTTAGCATTTTAACCCAGACGAAGACAATTTTGATTCTCTCTATCCTTGAATCAAAGTTTGGTGTCCATTTTTTTAGGGTAAATGTCAAAGAGTTCCATTTCCAGAGCTTGGATATAATTTTAACAACATACTCCTTCGAATGAAAAGAGAAATCCATCCATCCCCTTGACAATATAGATAGAAATGGAACATTTCCCAAGATAAATTCCCACTTCGATTTCATCTAGCCTTGAATACTTTTATCACTAAATATTCCACCAAATGCTCTTCCATATAGGATCTATGTAGCCACACTAATAACTTCATCCATTTTAGCACAAGTAGCACAAGTTTTATAGGTATATTTTGATGCTTAATACATTTTTTTATATTTTCTTGCTAACCCCTGATCGCCCTTACCTGAGCTATCGCCCGACATATCTCTTCTTAGCAAATTATTAGGTTCACATGCCTTAACAAAGCATACATAATTCTTTTCATTGTTAACATCCTTCCTATCATCCCTCTCCACGTCCAACAAATCCGAGATCCCTTTATCAACCTCTATAATGGGACTGCAAAAACATTATTCACAACGGAAGGATAAAAATCATAAGCCTTACATTAAATGAAATTGTCAAATGTCAAACCATCCACAACCTTTAAAGGATCCCAATGTTGAGTTCTGATTTCACTACTATTTATAATATAGGAGATGTGTGCAATATTTGGAAAACCTAACTCTATGACCTTTTCCAAACCACCCAATGTATAATCATTCAACCCAAAATAAACACATGTTACTTTTTGAGGAGTATTTACTAGATTGTACGCAATCCTATGAGGCACAATAGATAACTCTGGCAAGAAAAAATGAAGGAACCAATCTCTTGTACCAACAAACAAATAAAAACTTACCTGATCCAATTGAGAATGATGTGGGGCATTACCTTTCTAACGAGCATTGTGATTATTCTAACATCAATCTGTCTTACTAAACTACTTAAAGACCACATCCTCTATTCCATAGGAATATGTATACCCTTTGTAGTTGTTATTGGACCCCAATGATTAAATAATAACTTCCTATAGAGATGTGTATGTAAAGAATGTCACCTATTACTAATCCCTCTGGATAAATTATTTGAGGTTAGAGAACAAAATATATCCCTTTCATCTATTAGGTGTTCATAATAGTCCACATCCTCATCATATCTATCCATGGTTATGTAATCACTTGAATACCAATCCAATGTTGCAAACCCTAATACTGAGCTACATAAACCCTACCTCCATAGCACATTAACCACTTCAGCTCCAAGAAATTATCATTAACTTGGGGACCAATTTGGAGAATAACTTAATTGGGTTGCTTGATGAAATCCATGTGACCAATTTGCATTATGAACATGAAGTTGTATGCATAATATATCAACGATTTGGATATTACTAATTATGTATAATGAAAAAATATACATAGTAAAACTATGTTATGCTTGGACATGATGGCCTTCAATGTCCGCCAGTTCAACCAATTTCAACTAAACTGTAACCGCTGAGCTACGAGCCCGAAAACATAAAGAAAATTTGGCCATGATAACAATAAAACATCTAGTTTCCCTAGACCATCCATGCCATTTCCAAGGGAGATCAATGAATGAGAGTAAAGGATTGTTGAATGCAGTTTTTAATTTCAACCCAAGATATTCCTAGATTTAATATTGCTCAATTACCTTAATTTGAAACTCTACCTGGGGTTAATGATGATTCATTTGGGGTTCTACAATAAATTTGTGAAATGGGTATTAAATTTTGGTTCTACATTATCCTTTTCTATTTTAATAATTGGTGCTTCTTCTAGATTCCTTAGGATGGGGAGATGATTGTGATAGGGGTGCCCTTTATTGCCTTGATTGTTTCTTATTATGGCTGAAGGTTTGATTAGGGCATTGCTAGCAACAAAAATATTAGGCTAATTGAAGGGTATTAGAATGGGAAATGCAACCTTCTTAAAACATTTATTGTTTGCAGATGACATTTTGTTTCTCTGTGATGTCTCAAGAAGGGACACCTTAAAATTAAAGGATGTACTTGATATATATTGAATTGCAATTGTTATGATGATAAATGTAGGAAACTCTACAATTTCGTTTGTATGCATACATGATGAAGAGGTTAGTTATTTCTTAGAGTTATTTCCTTATCATGGGACAAATTACATGCTGGGATGAAATATTTGGGATATTTTATAAAGCTAAACGACTATGTAAAAAATGATTCAAAATGGTTGTTAGTGAAGGTTGAAAATATACTTGTTGTTCTGTGTAATCATTGGTTATCAAGAGCTGGTAGATTGATACTGGTCAAATTGGTAGTATAAACTACTTTGATATATTGGATAACTCTGGCTTGCATTCCTATAGGTATTATTGATAAGTTGAGGATGATTAGTTATCAATTTTTATGGTTTTGGGCTCATTCTGGGTGTATGGAGAAGAGAGGGATACCACCAAAAAAATGGAAAAGACTTGCAATTCCATAAGAGTTGGGTGGTTGGGTTCTAGAAAACATTTATAATTTTTCCATACCTCTCAACAAATAATGTTTGACAAGTTATTTATGGTAAGGGCCCATGGTGTTGGGTTATTTTTCAAAAGCATATAGTTCTTGCTTCAGTCCAAGAATGGGTAATATTAGAGTCAAAATATTTTGTTAATGAACCAATTATAAGGGCTATTGTAACAGGATTCCCTCTTATAGGAAGATGGCTAATATGGGAAGTGGGGGATGGACCCATGATTAGACTAAGGGAGTGTCCATAGGTTAGATGTGATGGGAATTTTAGATTGTTGTAAAATTTAAAAGAACATTTAAGTGAAAAATGTTATTATGCACTAACTCATGTAAATGATGGAAACTCTACAATTGTGAGGAGACAAAGATAGAAGAATGTTGATATGATTAGTTTAGGGGGGGGAAGAGAAGGAGCAATGGGAATGTTACTTAACAAAGCTTAGAATAAGTCATACCCAAATAAAAGATGAAAAGGATGAATTGCTTTGGTCTCAGAATGATGTGTCAAGGATTTCAAATACCATTTACAATGATTATGCATAATGATTCTAATAGTTATATATAACATAATTTAACAATGGCACAAAATGCAGTCACACAATATCCATAAATTTATCCTAGAAAACCCTTTACAGGGAAAACCCAACAAACTAGTGAGCTTTACCGCTCATCTGTTATCAACACTCTTAACCAATGTTTACAACAACCATTTACTGTATCACAATATCTCAAGTGTGAATTCACTACACTCTACTTCTCAACTCATACAAGTTTCGTTCCTCTTTTAGCCTTTTAAATTACATCATATTTGTAGATGCAATACTCTAATTCATGACTACTGAATTAGTTTCAACCAACTGCTTCATTAATGGTGATCCATAACTTCCTAACAACTTTGACTTACAGTCGACTTGGCTGAGTCAAATTTGGTCAAATGCCACTCGAGTTTCTCCTCATCCAAGTGTTCGTCAAATTCCTTCCCGCTTTATGCTCGTCGACTTCCCATTGACTAGTCGTGGTCATTGACTAGTCAACTATTCTAGTTGGATAGTCGACCAGACTGCCACCGTTTGTTGACTTCAATTCCAGTCGACTGATTAATTCCAATTGACTTGTTAACTAGTCAACTATCGACTTCAATCGTCGATTTACATGCAAATAATATAATACACCCAATATAAGAGGGGTTTACACACCAAAATTATGGTATAAGGCTTTGTGTGAAGGGGTAGTTGTGGAAGATTTAGTTTAGTGGTAGAAGTAGGTATGGAAGTACCCCTTAAGAGCAAAACTTTCATGTGGTTTTTTCAAAAAAAATAAGGTACTTACTTAGGATAATCTATAGAAAAGAAATAAGCTTAGGCTTGGTTGGTGTTATCTATGCAACAATGATGAAGACACAATAGTTCATCTACTACTTTAAGCTTGTTCCTATACTAAATAGGTTTGGTAAGAAGTTGAAACGGATATTGGTTTGGAAACTCACTTGAATCATGTTTAATAAATTGGCATGGAAATGCATTGGTAAAGAACTATAGATCTCTTACCATTATCCTTGGATGGGGAATTGGTTGAGGAGAAATTCATGTATTTTGAACATAACTTTATTCCTCCTATAGAAAGTGTTGTTCGGAGTCAAAATATTCTTAAATTATTTAAGCAAGCATGATAATAAAAAGTGTCGAGGGAAATAATTAAGGAGTGCATTGATAAGTCGAAGTCACGAGTATTATTTGATGGAGCAAATTAAGGAGACACTCAAATATATGATGCAAGGGGATCTATGCATCTTTTGGAAGGTCACTTTATCAAATTTAATGCTCAATTGGGTAAGGGTACAAATAACTTTGTTGAGATTGGGGTATAAATCTTTCCTTATGCTTGGCCATCAACAAAAAGAGCTCATGAGGTTTAGGTATATGGGGAATCACAAGTTGTAATTAAATAGATGACTAGTGAGTTGGGCTACAGGAATATTATTATTCAATCTATTCGTGTAGAGTTACATTATTTAAAATTCTTTTTTCAAATGATTTCTTTTACCATATATTTAAGGTAAGGAGTATATAGGTTGATGGTCAAATGGAATTCTTAAAGGAGTATATAGGTTGATGGTCAAATGGAATTTGGAAAGTGGCATATTTGTGAAAATTGAGAAGAGTATATTACAAAATATTGTTATGCATCTTTTTTAATTTTTAGTTAATATGCAATGAATTTTTTCTTTATGTTGATGATGTATGTTACTAGGGTATGTTAACTTTTCAAATCTATGGATATGGGGTCTATAATAATGAATTTCAAGGTTATTATATGACATACCATATACTTGTAGCATTGTTTATTTTGATTTTATTGAAAAGACTTTCTCACAAGAGTATGAATGTTAGTTTATATATATATATGTGTGTGTGTGGGGTTATGCGCATGGCATAGCCTTGTGCAAATTAGGGAATTAATTATGCGATGTGGATATGTTGTTATTAGTTTTAGATTTTGTCTCCAAAATGGGTTTTGGACAATGATGTTTGACGGACAATCCACTCGAGCGGACGCGAGCCGGATCTCCCTATCTCAATGTGAGTCTAGAACAAATAGAACAGAACATAAACCACTTTCCTAGATCTAGTTAAGGATCAAGTAATCAGATGTATTACCTTAAGTTTGTAGCCCTTTCTCTAGGACGTCGTTCCACGCCTTGCGGTCGTCAGATCTCAGCTACAAGACATGCCAAGACACATAGAACAAGACAAACAAGTAAAAAACATCTAAACGGTAACATATCTAAGTAAACAATTAAGCAGGTAAACTACACAATATCATCAACACAACAATATTGGTGGAAAGCGTTTATATTACTGTAAAAATAGGGAAAGCACATAGAAGAGAACGACTACAACCAGAGCTTAATGAAGTAATCCTTCTCCATCCAAGCCAATGCCATATCCTCCCAAGGAAGTGTGAGTCTCTCAATGGATGAGTAGAGATCTCTCTAAAATGATTTCACCAGCATGTAGACACTATAGACTTCCTCCCTTCAGAGTGGGATAGAGCTTCATTTATATAGGACTAAGTGGATAGGGTATGGATAGGGTAGGTTGAGATATGGTAGGACAGAGATAGGGGATCCTTCCAAGAGGTTAGGAACCGAGTGGCAGCTCTCCCAAAAGGTCAGGGATAGGGATCCATGTCAGCTAGCTTTGAGAATGGGCTCGAAGGAACTATTTTTATCCATTAAATGACATCGTCGCACCCTGCAAGAAAGCAAGCTGCGATGTCGCAGGTTGCATGAGGGAAGCCTGCGACGACCTCTCAAAACCTAGTATGAATTAGTATGTATCTCTTCCAGGTTAATGACTTAGTCAAGGGAACTTTAGGGATGTATACATTGAGTCTTATGATGGCAATATTTAGGTGTAACAGAATGCCCCCCAAAGCATGAAGTTGTTGAAAATTGGACAGGTGAAATGCTTTGAAAGAAGGAATGGCAATGGCTCGTCGGACGAAGGACGCTGCTGCAGTACAACTGACTCTGAGTACACAGTCTCATATGACGTACAACATGGATTCCGACCAATACATTGCAGATCCATGATAGTAAAGACCGATTGAACACAATCATGGCTACTAGACACAAGCGTAGATCCATGATGAGATGATAACACAGCCACGATCAATACAAATGTGGATCTGTGTGATATGACTCAATACAATCTCCATCGCAACCTAGGTAAAACATGACTCCCCAGGGTCTTCAAACCGAACCCGCAATGATACGAATCTATCCATGTGATTACAAATGTCTTGACGTCGAACATGGTAGAAACCACTTGATTACTAGTCATTGATGTATACCGTTAACAAGTGCGAGGGAAATCACCATTAATGTCAATGATTCCCAAGGTATCACAGTACATATCACCAAGCGTGAATAAATGAGTTGAAGTCAAACGCAAGACGGAATATTTCAATCAAGAGTCAATGATGTAAACTCATGTCGAAAGTGAGGTAATCTACCATTGAGGCATGCAGAGCCAAGGTACTTGGTTGGTTTCTAGATTCAATCCTCGAATGAGGTGTTGAAGTCGACAAGGGTGAATCCGTTGAAGGAGGGCCATGATGAATCCCCCATCATCGACACAAAACACGAGAAAGGATGTGTAGAGTTGATCGGATGGTACAGTAACATGCAAGACTGACTCAGAGTAGACCGACATGATGGAAGGTGTACTGACTGCAGATAATGAGTAGTGATAATATTCTTGAACATGGGCATGGCATGCCTTGGCAGTATTGACTTGATGAGTTATGATACCAACTCCTAATGCAACCGATGATGGAAGCGTTCTTTGAATGACTCAAAGGAGTGACAAGACTCAGGAAGTAGGTGAAACTTGACGACAAACGGATGATCCAAGTGCAGTATGCAAATGCAAATGAGTGCCATGTTCAAGAAATGACTAGGTACTGCCACTGATAAAGGGTGTAACATAAAAGCTTTCCTTTTTCCCCATCATGAACGATGAGTGCCTCATGTGTTTTTTACGAGCTTGATGAGGGTAACTAGATGCTTGGTATAGCTCATCTCATAGATGAGTCCAATCCCAAATATTTTCCGAACCTGGGAGAGGAGGGGTTTGTCCCATGACGGGCCCTTCAATGTGAAAGTTTTAACGAGTCCATAGAAGGTAAACTCGGTTTTCATTTCATGTTTAGAGAGTCTGAAAAGAACTAAAGAAGACTCCAAAGGTCCTTTTTCGTAAGGTTAGCCTCTTCGCCCGGAAAAGGGTAAAATAACGCGAGAGAGAACTCTTCCAGTCATGATTGGCTGGAGTATTCCTTTTTCATAAATAGTGCCCCCTGGTCCGAAAAAGGGGTAAACTATCACCAGGGAGACGATCATTCAAATCCTTTTACAAACGTGAACGAATCAATTTCGCTTGGCCATCTTTTCCTATTTTAGGAGTCTGAAAAGAGCTTAAAAAGGACTCCATAAACAACTTTGTCATGGTTGATGACCGAGTACGACAAATGAAAAAGTAAACTCGGCACAGTTCCTTTTCCGTAAATAGTCTAGCGCGGCCGGATAAAGTGATAAACCTATACTCATTAGACACACCTTTTTACTCAAATTTTTAATGAGCACGATAATGGTATCAAAAGCACTCGAAAACTTTTTCATATTTGAACCAGAGGACGAAAAAGTAAAAACTAAGCTCAAACCATTTTTCATGTTTTAACCAGAGCACGAAAAAAGTGAAAAGTAAGCTCAAATACCATCTTACTGTTTTTAATGAGCTCGAAGATAGGTTGGAAGAATGCTCATGATGTCTGCTTCATTTTTTAACGAGCTTGTGACAAAAAATGAACTATGCTCAGGATAATGTCCATTGGCAAGTTTCTTCCCAACATGATGGCTAGAGGTTGGAAAGTTTGCCCCAACACAAGAAACTGACGGCTTACTTCTAGTATGATTGCTAGAGGTACTGTTTCATTTTTTAGCGAGCTCGAAAACCAAAAAAGAAAATATGCTCGAAAAATGTTCTCATTGGTGGACTCTTCCCATCACGATATCCAAAGGTTGGTACATGCCCCCAACATGATTGCTAGAAGTAAGTGACTTAGATCCAACATGATGTGGAGAGGCGATCGAGTTGACTTCAACGTAACTTCCAGAGGTTTAAGACATGCCCCCAAGCTTCATTTCATTCACCTAAGGAATATGCGGGTGAAAAGAAGGTTCAGGTACTAAGTCTATGAGGAGACTCAACTCAAAGGGAAAGGATATGTTTCATTTTTTAACGAGCTTGAAACAGGAATAGAACTCTGCTCAAAAGACCTGTTTCATTTTTTAAAGAGCTTAACACAAAAAGGGAAACTATGCTCATGAAGCTGGTCTCATTTTTATGCAAGCTTGAAACCAAAGGAAAACTATGCTTAGGGGGTCTATTCCATTTTTTAACGAGCTTGGAATAAAAGACTAATCTGTGCTCATGGGAACCTATTTCATTTTTTAACGAGCTTGACACAGAAAGGGAACTATGCTCAGTGAAGTTGGTTTCATTTTTATGCAAGCTTGAAACCAAAGGTAAAATCTGCTCAAACTATTGGTTTCATTTTTTAACGAGCTTGAAGCCAAAGTTAAACTCTGCTCAAACTACTGGAACCTATCTAGAGGTTGGTAGTGTGCACCCCATCATGATGTCCATAAGTTGGAGTTACACCCCTCATGCTTAAGGGGAAGAAACCACTAATACATGTGGAACGTTCAGGGAATTTTGTTGAATGGCAGTCATGCGATGATTTGGTGTCATGAAGGAAAGCTAATCAATGGTCACAATCCTCCCATCATAGGTAAAATACATCACTCGAAAGAGTGTGGAAACTATGGATTTCATAGCATAGACATAATCATGTCCAAGGAGTAGATTGAAATCTAAAGGACCTTGGACAACCATGACATCAACATAAACAATTTTACCTCTCAACGTGATAGGTAACTGCGGGAGAATCCCTAAAGGTCTGGTAGGCCTTCTATTAAAATCCAAAATATGGCCGGTAACCGGCACAAGCTGAGGAGACCCTATAGCTTTCCAAGCATTTGAGGATAAAATACTAACAGAAGCTCCCTCGTCAACTATAGTGCGAAAGATTTCTTTATCGGCAACACCTACAGATATCTGGAAAGGAACATCTGAGGGGAGACGAGATTTTGCTAGACTATTCCAATCAAATGAAATAACCTCAGTACTTGGAGGGGATCCCGTGGAAATGGACTCTTTCCCCCCATGATCAGAAATGACTAGAAACACATCAGTGGTTATCAATCCACTCTCATCGAGGAGTGTAGGATGAGATGAAGACTATGTCAAGGTGACCGTTGCAGTCTGAACTCTCTCTGATAGAATAGCAGGATCGAGTGGAGATGACAGCGACTCAATTACTTCACTCTCGGAAGGAAGAATGGGATCTATTACAGATGAAACTGAATTGATCACTTGGTCAACTAGCGGGGGATCGAGGGACAACTTAATATCACTTGTTGGAAGCACCTGTTGAGGACTAGTAATATATTCCAACCACTGTGAAGCTTCATCCATGCTTGGACAAAGGAAAGTATGGTGCATACCCTTGCATATTAAACAGGGATACAGGACTTTACCCTTCCGACGCTTCACCAATGGGTCACTGGTCGAGGGAGTGTCATCAACATGATGGTTAGAGGTTGACGATACAAGCGGTTTGGGGTTTTTAGACCACACTTCTGACACACGGGAAAGACTGGGAAAATCCTTGAGAAGGTGATCACCCTTGCAAATTTTGCAAGGGAACTTGGGATTACGAGGTGTTCTCATAGAATGACTGCCATTAGAGGAAGATGTTTGACGCACGGTCTCTTTCTTATCCTTCTTCTTCTTCTTCTCTGCCTTCTTACTAACATCATATTTTTCAGTAGGAGAAGAGGAAGAGACGGAAGTCGATTCAAATTTCAATGAATAAGGAGAAGGGTCACCATGAGATTGATGCTCATGTGGTGAAGGACCTAGGTTCGATACAATTGGTGCACTCGGTGGAACAGGTTTGGAGAATAACCATACTGGTAATCCTATCGTCAATCCAGGAAGACTCAACGTAGCCATAAAGGGAGGACCAACAGTTCCACAAGGGGGAATAAAAAATGGCATACCTTGGAAAGGGGTCTCTTGGTAGGTAGTCCCAGAAGAATCTTCCATAACTTAACTTCCTAAGAGTCTCTAAAGTACCACACAAATCAAACACTACTCAAGTCTAAAAGCCATAACCAAACTGTGTGAATAGGAGTGGATAATCAGTTAGGATCCTCACAGGATTGTCAAGGCGCCACAACTTGCTATATATCGCAGGGTCCAATAGTAAAATGCGACAAAGAGGATTGGGACTGTACCCTTGCCTGAATACCCGACTACCTAGATATCACGTGAGTAGTAATCTACCCGAGTGTTGTTCTCGGTGTATTGCGATGCTAAGACGGCCAAATGGTTAACTCAGTTGGTCTCAGGAATCCTAATGGTGTCTCCCGATATACGCAAGGTATGTGGGAGCTCAATCCGTAGTGATGTTGTCTAATGCACAACTGTATGGCACAAGACCTTCCTATATACTACCGAGTACATGAAACACCTTTCGATATACACCAAGTACGCGAAGTGCTTGGTGGGTACGTGAAAGAGCTTCGATATACTGATAAGTACGTGGAAGACTACAATACCCCCGGAATACAGTGCTGGAAAATAATGACAGCTGTCACGCTTAAAGACGTCAGAACACATCTCTAACTTACACACAGTTACTAAATGATTTTAACCTAAGCTAGCGTTAATTTTATCTTGTACGGTTAGGTGGATGCATGAGGTGAGTACATAAATGTAAGGAGAGATTTTTATTTCTTTCAAACCAAAAGTACTTAAGTAGTAGCGAAAATAAGAATTCCTTCCTAGAGTGCAATAACTCTAACTTTCTACAATAATCAGCCAAAAAGCGCAAAGAGAATGAAAGATGCGACAAATCTTAACAATGTATAAGACAACATAATGAAACACTTTCAATTTTCAAATGCATGTACAAAAAATGGAATTTGATAGCTAAATGCTTTTCATATCTATATAGAGAAAGTGAGAGAATATCTACAACACTCTAATCATTTAGAAATTCCCAAAGAAAAACGACAAGCACCCAAACAACTCAAAGGCACTCAAGAAAGGCTCAAAATATACCAAATGCAATAATTCTAATCCATTTCCTATCTTTTTACACTTGAAAAAAACAAATCTAAGCTATGGAAAGGAATATTCCACAAACGTTTCCAATCAAATGCAAGACAAAGATAAGCACTTAACAATCTTATCTAACTCAAATGCACACAAATCTGAAACAAGCCTTTCTTCTTCTTATGATGGTAAGACCAAGAATATCAAATGATCAAAATAAAGTAAGAAGAATATTTACGTTTTCCGAATTTGTGAACATAGCAAAAGAAGGAGAAAATCAAGCTTCTCTTTGAACTAAAGTGGAGACAAGGAAACAATCTTTCCAAAAAATGATTGAATAGCTCAGCATGTAAGGGAAACAAGATGCATAACCCAAGAAAAAGAGGTTAAAAAAGGCATGGATATCCCACACTTTTCAAGACTTTTCAAAACAAGCCAATCTCATCAAACCAAAACTTTAACTTAAAACCTTAATATGGGTCAAAACGACTGCAGGATACACGATTCGTGCCCCGCCCCCCCCCCATCCACGAGGGGGAATTTGTTTTTCAAAAATAGAACCCATTTCACTTAAAAAGTAAGCATAACACTAGTTTTGACTCAAGGGGCCAAACATGGATCCAAAACCCAAAAGACCCAAAATCAACCGGATGCAAGCAAAACCAAAGCAAGCAAAACCAAAAGATGTATGCAAATGAGGTCTGGATACCGATCGAATGCAATGACCAGATCAGGTAAGGAGAGGAGGGAATGTGAGGGTGAGTGGATGCAGGCGGGGGAGACCAAAGTGTCCACCACTACCAAATATCAGACTTGTCCAAGATGGGACCCAAAACCAATCCAAATGAAACCAAACACTCCAACACACAAATAAAAAATGGGGTCTTTGACTGGATCTTGCAGCACAGAGGGAGTTTGCACACAAAACCAAAACTCAAATTAGAAATGGAGAAGGGATGCCTGTATGTCAGTTTTGGCAGATCGGCGCAGTCTGTGTTTGCACAAAGAGCGACCATCACAGTTTGCCAATGCGGGAAGTGCGACGATGTCGTAGTCTACCAATGAAGGGGTTGCGATGATAGGCCAAAAGACAAAGAACAAGGACTAAGAAATGACACAGTGTCTCTCTGGATCCACTACCCAGGTGCGACAGGCGAGATCCAAATTAAAAAATGAATAAATCTCCAAACAATGAGCAATGAAATGGTTTGGAAATGATGAGTACAAACTCATAGGAGGGTTACAAACTCTTCAAAGTGAAGATTTGATGGTGAAACAAGGCTTAGAAGGCAAACAAGATTATGGATGGCTTGCAAAAGCAATCAACTGAAAAAGGTATTCAAATTGACAACTACAAACAATGTCTTCCCCAGTATGGTCGCCGGATTTGTTTGATGGACAATCCACTCGAGAAGACGCGAGCCAGATCTCCCTAGTTCAATGTGAGTCTATAACAAATAGAACATAACATAAACCACTTTCCTAGATCTAGTTAAGGATCAAGTAATTGGATGTCTTACCTTAAGTTTGTAGCCCTTTCTCCTGGACGTTGTTCCACGCCTCGCGGTCGTCAGATCTCAGCTACAAGGCCTGCCAAGACACATAGAACAAGACAAACAAGTAAAAAACATCTAAATGGTAACAGATCTAAGTAAACAGTTAAGCAGGTAAACTACACAATATCATCAACACAACAATATTGGTAGAAAGCGTTTATATTACTGTAAAAATAGGGAAAGTACATAGAAGAGAACGACTACAACCAGAGCTTAACGAAGTAATCCTTCTCCATCAAGCCAATGCCATATCCTCCCAAGGAAGTGTGAGTCTCTCAATGGATGAGTAGAGATCTATCTAAGATGATTTCACCGGCATGTAGACACTATAGACTTCCTCCCTTTGGAGTGGGATAGAGCTTCATTTATATAGGACTAAGTGGATAGAGTATGGATAGGGTAGGTTGATATATGGTAGGAGAGAGATAGGGGATCCTTCCAAGAGGTCAGGAACCAAGTGCCAGCTCTCCCAAAAGGTCAGGGATAGGGATCCATGTCAGCTAGCTTCGAGAATGGGCTCGAACAAACTATTTTTATCCATTAACTGACATCGTCGCACCCTGCAAGAGAGCAAGATGTGACGTCGCAGGCTGCATGAGGGCAGCCTGTGACGACCTCTCAAAACCTAGTATGAATTAGTATGTATCTCTTCCAAGTTAATGACTTAGTCAAGGGAACTTTAGGGATGTATACACTGAGTCTTATGATGGCAAGATTTAGGTGTAACAAATTCCATGAGGCTTCTACAAAATGTAATTTCCCATTTATTAATGAAATTAGATTTCATTTTTGGTTTCGAGTTTGAAGTACATATTTCCTTTCAATAACCTTTGTGCAGTTGATGGTTATGTTCCTTTACATTTCTTGGGTTTATTTTCATTTTCTTTTTCTTGTTATGGAAATGTAAGATATACAATCCTTTAAAATGATTTGGTTTCAAAGTCATTCATAAACCTTTTCCTCACAGTCTTGGTTTATTATGTAGATTTTCTAGATAACTTATGTTAAATATTTGAAACTTTCTCAACGTTTAGAGTGGACACTCCATTGATCATATATTAAAAGATTTGAATTTTTTTTATAATGAAAAGAGGGAATTATCTTAAGTAATTTATACATGTTTTACAAGGAAAAAATATTTGTTACAAAATAATAAATTATGAAAAGGTAGATAAAATTTGAATAAAAACCAGAAACAAAATAAATTATAAATATAAGAAAGATCAAAATTGGTTAGAAATGTAAGTAACTAACATAATGAAAGCCAAAAATATAAGATGATGAATAATCTTATTTACAATGAAATGAAATGAATGGACTCTTTTGAGTTTAGATATTCCATGTAGGAATCTTATTTCTTGGATGTAAATATCCTTCACTCTTTTGATCTTATTAGTTTGGAATACTCTGGTGCAATGATACCAGTGGACTCTTGTGAGTACAGTAATTCCATGAATGAATCTTATTTGTTACACCGATAGGAGCGAGGTGCTCTACAATCCAGTATGTGGGAGATGTTGTAAGGTAACGTAACGTTACCATAATTAAAAAAATTCATGTCGGCTAATAAAATAAAAAAATTATGAAAAGTAATTAAAATAATCCATGTGGGCTCATAAAATAAAATAAATGATGAAAAGTAATTAAAAAAGTCCAGGTCCAAAATAGAAAATTAAAATTTAAACCTGTATCTATCAAGCAAGAGAGGAATCAAATTATAATAAAAAAACTACACCTCAACAAATTGGATCCCTCTCGGTGCTTGATATATCTGGGTTTAAGATGGATCTATGTTGGTTATACCGAAATCAAGTGGGTCAAGTTTTATAAAAGATGATACATTATGAGATTGTTAGGAGGAAGAAAATGATTAGAAAGTGAATATAATTAAGAAAATTTTGGTTTTATTATATCATTTTTGTTTAAAATTTGGTTGGAGTTGTTGGAATTGCAAATTTAAGTTGTTAAGATTACACAATCCGAGTCCAAATGCAACATGGGTATTTGAGGACACTAAATCCATTTTTGCAATCAAAACTGTTATTTACATAATGAAAAATTATGATATGACCGAATATTATATCGCCAAATTCCATCCATAACTATTGAAAATGTCAAAATCATTAATTATTGCCTAAATGTAGCCTTGCTAACGTTGATCACGTCAATTAAAATACCATGTCAATTAAAATAATACAATATAGTGGTTTGGAAATCTCTCTATTTGGAAGGGCTTCACATACATCGACACGTAGGATTCTAGTAGGGTTTTGAGTACATTAAGATTTAGTTGAACCAAGTTTCACCATTACCTAACTGAGCCAATACTGTTGCAATTTTCCCTCTTAAAGTTGTGTACTGTACTCTTGCTTGGGATAAACCTTCAACATGATTGCTAAATAATATTAGCACTAAACAAATTGGAAGTCAATTACGATTTAACCTACCCATTGACCACAATCAAAACTTTGTAAGCAATGTCAATATGACAACGAAGAATAAATTATGAATGCTTTCATTTTCTTTGACAACGATTCTCAATTCAATCACTTTTAGCTTGAATGCATCTGCAACATGAATTTTTTTGTAAAGTATGGGGAGCGGTAACAATTGGTAGATTTAAGAGTCATCCAAGAGTGTAATGATAGGGGTCACCTTGGAGTCAACATTTTCGATATTGTGGTCACATTTATTGATTTCCCTTTTGACTTCCGTTGAAAGATGAGCCCATGTTGATCCGGAGCAACATTTCTCTAAAATACCTCACGAGCAAGCTTCAAATTTGAAGCCTTCAGGGCCCTTCAGAGGCCATTTTACACGTCATAGAAGGCCACTTCAAATTTTACCATGCAAAAAAAATTCAATTTCATGGTGAGCCCTTCAATAATTAAATTAACCACTACTATTTAAAATTGCAACAGAAGGGTAGCTTCAAATTTCACCCATCGACAGTTTTCGGTGGGAAATTGGGATCGACAGTTTTCAGTGGGAAATTGGGAATGTGGCTACTAGCTAGGTGACTTGGGAGTGGGACTCGGTAACTCTCCAATATCCACATGTTCGATCATCCATGGATCATAGACCATTGGGCCTCTAATAATATCATTGACCAACTTACGTGGACGGACTTACACTGAGCAGCCCATGGCTTGAATGCTTCTAAGTTCTCGTGTTTGCAATGAGTGCTTACATGTTTAACACATTTAATGGAAGCAACAAATTTATTAAACCTGGTTGGTGGATCATACGTGTTGTTGGCAGAAGTGGGCTTACCAAGTTACAAAGTTACCAGTTATCACATACCAATTCGTGAATTCTGACTCAGTGAGTTAATTGAGTATTCAATGTATAATATATTATGTTAATGTGCCCCGAATTTGGCATTTCAGACAAAATCCACAATCCAGAAACTTCTTGTAATGTTGCAGGCTATTGCTCCTGCCCGTGACC
Organism: Larix kaempferi; assembly: GCA_027924585.1. Classification (NCBI taxonomy): domain Eukaryota; kingdom Viridiplantae; phylum Streptophyta; class Pinopsida; order Pinales; family Pinaceae; genus Larix; species Larix kaempferi. The sequence continues at coordinate 687,941 of BSBM01001409.1, read as the reverse complement.
CCTACCCACAGCCCTACGTTTGATTTGTTATATCAAGTTAATCCTACCGTCTACGGATCCCATCCTCACACCCTGCGTTTTCTTTGTTGTATCAAGTCAATCCTGCGGCTCCCGAGTCCCACCTTGTGTTTTCTTTGTTGTACCAAGTCAATGCTCGAATTCCATGTTTCATGGCTCCGACCATCAATATATAATATTACAGGAATACAAACAAGTTTTTTCTTATAACCCTACTTCACTGTGGTCGAGCTACTTCCAAGTTCCACCTACCCTATCTCCTCTAGTCCTCCAGGAGAATTTGCGGAGCGAAGCTTCCAATGCCAGCCTGCCATAAACATATACAAAGAAATTCGTTTTCTTTGAGGAGCTCAACTTCAAGGCTGACTAGATTGTTGACATCCTATGAATTTATAGGTATGTACATCATTTTATCCATTCATGATCCCATCAATTATTTAAAAATTTTGTTATTTGATTAAAATTCTTTAACTTCAAAGGTCAAACACAATATTATTATTTGACTAAAATTGTGTTATTTCAAATGGGCCTTGAAGGCTTCAAATTTAAAGCCTGGACTCGAGAGTGGGTTTGTCACAAATATCCGTCAAAGGCTGTTTAGAACGACATTTATCAATTCCAAACTGTAGCAACAACAACAATTGATTCTTTCTTCATATGTCCTATGTATACGCATATGATTCCACGTGCTCCTTGCCTTGCCCTATTTTCCATTGTCGCTCGATCGAAGCTCTTGAGAATTTAGCTGCCCTTTAACTTTCCTGAAATGGAGGGGACAAGGAAGACCATTATTTTCACTTTGAAACTGAGTTCTTCCCCGTTCAGCTTCCACTGGTCATTGTTGCATCCCTACGAGAAACAAGTGTGTGCAATGCACCCCCCAGCTTTACCAAAAAGCCTGGGGATTTGGGGAAGTTCCCACTTTGCCAACCTCCATCCATCTAGTTAATGAGTTTGATCAAAAATCCAGACTTTGTATCTAAAACTGTATTACATGAGATATTTTCCCCAATTGCTCAGTCGTTGAATCGACACATTCCTCTAGTAAACGGTTTAATATTCTTGGTATTTATTAATCTGAAGACCACCGATGCTACTACACTTACAATCCGCGTTTGATTGTACGAACTGGGACAAAAATGTTTTTGTAATCTTGATTTTTAGAACAATAGTGCTACTTTACCTTTTGATTTTGTTACCCTTATTGGCTGGTCTGGAATAAAACAAGAACTTCAACCATATAACAAGAACTTCAACCATCTATGCATCTCCTCTCTCCTTGGTCTACCTACGTTTTACTTATGCTTCACAAGTTACAACCCATCCTCTACTCCATCATACCATAGATTTAGTATGTATAATGAGATCTAGGGGGAGGGCTATGGACAAGAAGCATCCAGGGTCCTTAATCAACTATTGAGAACAAAAGTTTCCTGGAGTTGGATAGTTCTCTTTGCTCAAACCATAACATAGCATGTAACATGTAAGGAGTGCTTAAACTTATTCTATCAAAAGTACGTGTGGCATTCATATTATTTAATGAAAAATTAAAACATATATTGTTGTCATTGGCATTCAATTCTGCCGTAGGGTACACAATTAGAGTGACAAAGAAACTTGCTATTAGTTTTCAATCCAATCCAACTTCTTTGTTGAATTGTTCTCTCTAATGTACTTGCGTGAAGGAGGATTATAAATGGAAACGAAGTTGTTTGATAGAGGTGCATGAAAGTGAATTATGGTCCTCAATTCAACAAAGTAAAAAAAAGTTACCATTTAGATTCTTTCCCTTCACCTTTTTTACGGCCTTTCTGCATACATCTCTATTGTTCACTAATTTAGTAACAGACAGAGACCAAACTCAACGTCCATCATGTTGCTTTTAGAAGAGTTGAATAACCCAATTCTTTATCGAGTTTGTAGTGTTTGAAGCAGCCTAGGAACCCATTTTAAGAGGTATTAAATATTATTATACTGGTTAAAAGTTGGATTGGAATTGGGATAGCAAGCTAACTGTAGCTGATGCAGAAAAAAAGATCTATGAATTTAGCTATGGCAAAAGTGGATTTTCTATGTGTCTCCTAAGTTATGTTTCACTAATAAATTCCTCATGTTCAAGCAGATCATGAAAGAGTAAAATAGTATTAATTTTGGATGTAAGGATGAAAGTTGGATTGGAATGGGGTTAGCAAGTTAACTATATTATTATACTCGTTAAGAGTTTAAGAGGCAAGATCAATTTGGGACACTGCCAAGATGGAAAAGGTGGCATAGTCGCCTAGAGACCCAGCGGCTAGATCAGGGCGAAGTCTGGTTGTGTTATATGACATATATAATGTTCAGTGCTACTATATCCACTGCAAAATAAAGCCTCTCGACTTTACTACGTAAGTAAACATTGAAATTTTGATGTACTAGTACATTTTCAAATGAAAAGAATGACTTCCTTTTACATGGCAGCATTGAAGGGTTCAATATCTCATAGCCCTTCAAAGTGAAATGGGACCCCACCCTTCAAATTTGATCCCTGCTCACGAGATCAGGTTAGCAAATATTATCTTAAAATTAAATTCATGCAAAAGAAAGCAAAGAAAATTGGATACATACACATGCATTAAGAGTTTCGGCAGTGATGTATATTTAACCCTATTTGTCAACATTCTCATCATCAATTCAAATGTTTCTAAGTTTGTAGGGCCAATCTTTGACCTTCAATTTGATGTCTTATTTGAATGGGCACTAATACAATGTTTGCAACGTCCTCCATGTTACAAGTCTAGCAATACATTCCCCAAAATGAAGCAATACGTCCTCCATGTTACAAGTCTAGCAATACATTCCCCAAAATGAATGGGCACTAATACATATTTATTTTGATAGGTTGGAAGCCTCAAATAATGATCTAAATGACCTGAATATTGTTATGTATATTTTTGTTATGTTTATTAATAAAAATTCCTAAGTTGTTGCAAAAAAAGATCAGATGAAAAGACATGGGGTGCTATGAGTCCACAAGTGGCAGAGGTGAGAGAAAGACTAAGGAGGGGGAAAAGGGACCCTAGCTAGAATGTATTTGGCCTCACCTTAACCTTAGGAATCCAAATAACATAAGATTTGCTAATTATATTATTCAAGTATTAATTCGATGTTTAATTATGAGAATTGGTGATTAAGATGGGGTTTCCTTGGGTGACAAGTGTCAAGTTCTGAGCATGCAAATAAAAGTTGGGAACTTAGTTAAGTTTGGGGATCCTGGAAGTTAGACCATCATTTCCTATTCAAAAGAGTTGAGTGAACAACAACTGATTAAGCCCATGAGATAGCCTATGAGTGACTAAGCTGAGAGATAGGATTGAGAGTGTTTGGGATGAGTAAAAGGCTTGGGGAAAACATGAGAAGCACATTGCCCTTGTGGATTGATAGCCCTAGCTTGGGGGTGGCCTTTTCTATAGAAATATTAAGTACAACAGAGAGCCTACGACCGGGAGGAACATCCGAGTCTTGTGGCCAATGGGGACTTCTTGTTAAGAGAAGTATCATTTCTATTATGCTTTATTTTAGATTATGATGCCATGGTTATATGTTGTTTGGGAATTTATTTATTTCCAACCTATGATTATGCTTGAATGCATGGATGATTGAAATTTGTATGTTGCATTCATGTAGAATTCATAAACATAATTTAGTTGTATAATGGTTTGTAAATTTGGGTGACCATGATAGTTTGTATTCCATTGTGTATATTGCAATATGTATTAGCTGTTAATTCTAATGTAAATGTTTATATGTAATTATCCATTTGAATTTTTGTTTTAGTTTTTTTAACTATCCATGTGTGAAAAGATGTGATTGGGACTTCAAATCCTTGTGTAAGTATATTTTATAATTATAAGTTAGCAGAGTTTGAATTCAAGATCAAAGGGTAGAATTGCATTGTGTATCATAGTTAAGTATCCGAATATGTTTTTTGAGCACCCTGTGGTACCAAAGGTATGGTGTGGTCAGAGGGTGTGTGACATAGTGGTATCAAAGCACAATTTTTTTACAGAATAGAGTTAAGGGGGTTTTCGGTCAGCCCTAAAGAACTACTGATCCGGTTGGGGATGTGATAGATTGGTATCAAAGTGAAGGTTTACAATGCTAGGCCTGCTTGGGCCGAAGGAAACCAAAAGAGTGCCACCGATGCACAATTGGTTCAATGGCATAAGAGATGGGTTTGTCAATGGAAAATAAATTCTCCAGCAAAAGGACACGACGATAATATAAATCCCATATGACAACCACCTATTTAAATATTTGAGAAATTTGGATAGCTTAGAAACTTTTTGAAAAATTCTGAAATTTGATGTGGGGCCATAGATACCACCTGGGCATATTGAAATGACCTGGCCGTGTCAGAAGGCTGGATGTGGATAGACTATTGGAGTTGGGCTATTAGAGTCTTTGTGTGAAGGGGCTGAAATTGTCTAACCAATTGTATGATATGGAGAGCCCAACAATTATATTGGATTCAGCTCATCAGAGGAGACAAATTCCATAGTTAATAATTTGTCCGATATCGGTAGGCCGATATGATAAGTTCGACATTTATATCGACATTGGCCCATCGAAAAGTACATTGGAACAAATTAACCCATCATGGCAATGGAAAGATATTCAATATAGAACATCAACTATCAAGAAAGACTGATTAGGAGTCCATAAAATGCAAGTTAATGTTATGTCCAATCGAAAGTTTAAGATCCGATAGAATAGAGTCCATCAGAATGAGCTTATCACGGATGCAAAGCGCAAGTTCAAAGGATAGGTCTGAAAAGGAATTTTCAATCCGATGAGATTGGATACAACCTATCAGAGAGGTCTGGAAAATCATGTTTAATCTAGTGGTGTGAGGCAGATGTTGGGGAATCTCTTCATATGAACCATATAATAGGAAATAAAATAACAACAGGGAAATGTATTCCAAGAAAACAAGTGGTGTCTAAAGACATAGTTACATCACTTAAGCACAACGGTGATCAGAACATCACAATACATTGTTCAACATGATTCAAAACACATCAAGCATATCAACACAACCCATAGGGTCATTCTTTTATAGCCTCCATATCTAACAAAATTCCTTGAAGTGAGGAGGATATGGTCCACAAATAGGGGTCATTGGTTCTAATTGTTTCCACAAAATCCGCAACGTCCCATAGTTTAGTCAGTTGCTCTAGTCAAGTCGACCATGATCTCATTGACCATTCAATTGACCGTTTAGTCGATCCTTCAACTCTCCCAGTCAATACTCTCGCTGATTGCTTTGCCAATAGACCATTGTTTATCGACTGATTGTCTCTAGAAGATATAGAGGTGTGATGAACCTTCATAACCTTAGGTTCCAACACCCCCCCATCACCACAATGCTTTGGAGATTCAGGAGATGTAATTATGTTCTCTGAACATCCTCCCATAATTCTAGCTTCCCGAAGCCCAATCATAGATTGAAGTTTCACAAACTTAGCTTCTGGTAGAGGCTTCGTAAGGATATCAACAATATGATCATTTATCTTGCAATAAACAAGTGAGACAACATTGTCATATACCAATTGTCTCAAATAATGAACATGAAGTTCTACATGCTTCATTTTGCTATGAGCAACAGGATTATCAACAACCCGTATTGTACTCTGATTGTCGCAATGGATAACAGTCGAGGCCTGAACAAGAAAACCAAGCTCTTCTAAAACTTAATAGATCCAGACTGCCTTTGGACCTACATTGATAATGCCGAGATATTCTACTTATGTTTTTGAAAGAGAGACTACCTTTCGTTTCTTGCAAGACTAAATCAAGGGTTAAGAACTCAGTGGAAAAATATAGTTTGAAGTGGACTTGCGGTTGTCAATGTCACCTCCCCGGTTGGAATCAGTAAACTTGACCAGCGGTTTTGTATGGGACAATACTTAATACCATACTGATAAGTTCCTTTAATATAACACATAATTCTCTTTGCAACATTCTAGTGGCTTTCTCAAGGATCTTGCATGAACTAGGATACCACACTAACATCAAAGGAGAGATCAGGTTGACTATGAGTTAAGTAAATTAGGCTACCGATCAATTGTTGATAAAGAGTGGCGTCGACTTGGGGAGAGTCACAGTCTTTTGACAACTTTACACCCGACTGATAAGGTGTAGCACAAGACTTACAATCATCCATCTTGAATCGTTTCAAAAGATCCAAATCATATTTTGGTTGAGAAAGAAAGATACCATCAAGCATTTGCAAAATTTGAATGCCTACAAAGAAATGCAATAGATCAAGATCAATCATTTTAAAGGTAGATGTGAGTTGTTTCTTCAAACCCAAAATCAGATTGACATTATTTCCAATTATGGATCAATCATCTACATACAATGCCACAATAAAAGTTTCACCATGAACATGTAATACATAAATACTGTGATCATATTCACAATGTTTAAAGCCATGATTGACAAAGAAATTATCAATCTTCTCATACCAAGCACGGGGAGCTTGTTTCAAACCATAAAATGACTTCTTCAGTCAAAAAATGAGACCATAATCTGTCACAAAACCAGAAGGTCATTCCATATATATTTCTTCAGCCAAATATCCATGGAGAAAATAAATTTTAACATCCATTTGATGAAGTTCCCATCCAAAACGAGTAGCAAGGGAAAAAAATTAGTCGAACATAATTCATCTTTGCAACGAGAGCAAAAGTTTCAGTGTAGTCGATGCCTTCTCACTAAGAGAAGCCATTGGCGACCAAAGAAGCCTTGTGGCATTCAATAGAACTATCATAAGTAAACTTGGTCTTATAGGCCCATCGACACTTCACAACATTCTTTCCTTGCAGTCAAGGAATGAGTTCCCAAGTTCAATTCTTCTTCAAAGAATCAATTTCAGCAGTCATAGCATCTTCTGATTCAGGAACTACCTAAGCATCAACATAATTGTTAGGATCACAGGTTTCAAGAACACATGACATCAATGCAAAATTACCATTCTGTTTCGGATTGCGAGTCTACTGACCAATATTAGAATCTCCAACATCCAGTCCAACAACTTCAATTGTTTTAGTGCCCCACTGAGGTAAACATGTTGGTAGTGATTAAGTTCGGTGATTGTTAGTCGAATGAGTCAGTGTGATGATGCATTCAGTTAAGGTAGGCTGACTATCAGTTAACTCAGGATTAGAATTCGTTGATCTGGTAGAAACTCCCAAAAAGGGTGCAATCGATCCAGATTCTTCAAGAATATCAAATGGATCACTGTGCAATAGACTAGAAGAGGAATTCAACAACTTGTTACCTGGAATCTTCTCATCAAAGATCACATTTATGCTCAAAATGATCTGTTGTTTGATAGGGTCAAATAGTCAATAGGACTTCAATTCATCATAATAGCCCATTATGATGCAAGCATGACTCTTTGCATCCAATTTCTTTCTGCATTTATCACCGATATATGCCCAATAAACACATCCAAAGGTTCTCAAGTGTCCGACATAGGGTTTCCTTCCATGCCGCTTCTCAACTGGAGTCATGTGAATGACAACTCTAGTTGGTATGAGGTTCATGAGATAGTTCGAACAATAAACAACTTCTCCCCAAAATGTAGTCAGAAGATCTTTGGTCTGCAGTAGGCACCGAGCCATTTCTACTAAAGTATGATTCTTCCTCTCCGAGAATCCATTATGCTAAGGGGCGTGAGGGATAGATCTTTGCCAAGAAATTCATTTCTGCAAGAGATATTATTCAAACTGTCATCTCACATATTCACCACCATTGTTTGATCTCAAACATTTGATCGGTCGACTGCATTGCTTTTCATCCAATGCCCTAAATTCCGTGAATATTTCAAAGACATGGTTCTTATTTTCTAGAAATATACCGATGTATATCTAGAGAAATCATCAATGAATATCAAAATATACTTTGCAACTGCTAAAGAGGATTTTTTCATGAAACAAAGATCACTGTAAATGATTTCCAATCGGTTATGTGCTGACCATGCTTTCCCAAAATCAAAGGGTACCTAATGATGCTTTCCAAGCACACATCCTCTACAAACTCCATCAGGTGGAATAGTCTTTGGGATACCAATAACCATATTGTTTGTTACCATCATCTTCAAAATTCGAAAGTTCAGATGTCCAAGTTGTTCATGCCAAATTTGACTTGTGTCGTTAGTTTGAGCAATGAGTGCCATCGGTTCCATCGGTCTAGTCGGTCGGGGAGAATCATAGAACTTGTAAAGTTCATCTTTGGGATCTAGATATATTCAAGCAATAGTTTCCCCCACAAGCCTTAGATCCTTTACATTAAAGTGATCTGACCAAAACTCATCAGTCTTCTTAGTTTGTGTAAGTTGAGCAACCAACAACAAATTTGCACTAAATCTAGGTACATGATAGACATTGGATATTTGACCATGCTGGCATTCAACATCGTTGCTTCAAGCAATCATGAGAGTGTAATCATCATTTACATAAACCTTATGTTATGGGGCTCCACTTAAGGAAGAGAACATAGAATCAACCATATCCATATGATGAGTACATTCGGAATCAACTACCCATTCTGTTGGTGTGGTACGAGCATGCAATGCCTAGGAAGTGCTAACTGCGAAGGTAAAATTTTCAGCAGGTCGGTTGATCGACTGACTAGTTGGCACACTATCCTCAAGGTGCTGAACTTTTCATCCAAATCCTTTGTCTTATTCCAACATGTCTTCTCAACATGTATCACCTTTCCACAATAGCAACATGTTTTCTTCTTTTGATCCTTCTTTGTCGATGATGACTCTTCGGTCTTTCCCTTAGTAGGTTGGTCAATAGATTTTGGTTGATGATCCGTTCGACCATGTTATTTATGATTTTGCTTGACCTTGATTTTGAGCAAGTGAGCTTGGTGTTTGCTACCAAGCTTCCCTTCTTCAAGCAACTTCTGTTGGTATTTAATCAACAAATCACATTAAAGGTGAAATCCTTACCATCTTGCTTGTGTGACATCCAATTGGAGAAAAAGGAGGAGCAGAAGACATCATAAGGTTTCCTCAAATTCATCAGGACCAGTTCAATGAGTTGTCGATCCTTCTTCAGAAAATCCTTACCACATTCTCCCAATTTCAACTGTAGCTCCTTGATGCGAGCTAAATAGTCCTCAATCCTTTCAAAGGTATGGGGTTCCAGAGAGATCAACTATTTCTCTAACTGCATTACTTGACTTCCATTGACCTTGTTGAAAAATGAATTTAGTTTATTCCAAACAACATGAGGAAAGTTGATCCCTCTTTTTTGAAAGCGAATCTCCCTTGAAATGTGGGTCATGATGACCCCGAAAACCTCATCCTTCTTTCCATCAGTGAAAAACTTGGCCTGATCATCTGTCGTATACTACCATAGTCCTTTTCTCTTCAACAAAGTTTCCATATCCAGTGCCCAAATTGCATAGTTGTGTCTATTTAGAATAACAAGCTCTATCTTGGAAGTCATCCTTCTGATCAAATAGATATGATCCAAGTTCAAAGAAGAGGTATCAGTCGAAAAATCTTCATCTCAGAGTCAAAACCCTAGATTCGACTCAACATGATTCATAGACAACATGCTAGGTCAAAAATAATAGCTCTAATACCATGCTGGGGAAACTCTTCACATGAACCATAGACCATGAAAGAAAATAGCAGAAGGGAAATGTATTCCAAGAAAAGAGGCGGTGTCTAAAGAAATCTTTACATCACTTAATCACAACGCATTATGATCAAAACATCACTTGGTTGGATCATCTCTATTGGTAAGTACTATTATCTTTATTTCCATTTGAGGTTTTCATTTTATCAATATGACAAACAATACCAAGCTTGAGGATAAGCTTGAAGGAGTCGATAACTTCCGAGCTCGGAAGTATCAAGTACTACTCATTCCAAAAGATAATGATTTGGACAACTATGTTAAGGAGGAAATTGCAGAGCCAAAGGGAGATGAAGATAAGGAAAGACACAAGAAGAATATAGTTAAGGCCAAGAGGTTCATTACCGACTCCATCAAGGATCGCTTGATCCCCCACATTTCATCATTGAAGACTCCCAAGGAGATATTTGATGCATTAAAGAGACTATATGAAGGAAAGAACATTAATAGGAAGATGACCTTGAGAAATCAACTCAAGGGTGTGAAGATGCATAACTCAAAAAGTATCCAATCCTATTTCACAAGGGTCTCCCAAATCAAAGAACAATTAGAAGCTATTGGATACAAGGTTGAAGAAGCATAATTGGTGATGACTACATTGAATGGTCTCCCAAGATCATGGGAATCATTCATTCAAGGGATTTGTTCTAGAAGAAAGTTCACCAAATTCAGAAGGCTATGGGAGAATTGTACACAAGAGGAAGCCATAATTGAAGCTAGAGAAGAGAAGATGGGTGAAGATAACAACCAAGCCTTAGAAGCTCATGCAAAGAAGGAAAAGAGAAAAGAGCACTCTCACAAGAATCCTAGAATATTCCAAAAGAATAGTAGACCTCATAAGGACTACTAAAACTATATATGTTACACTTGTAATGAAAAGGGACACCTTGCAAGAGATTTCCCCCCCAAAAAAGAGAACAACAAGAAAGGAAAGAAGAAGAGGCATCATGCTCATGCTGCAGAAGATGATGAACTAGTTAAGAAGAGAGTAAGGGAAGATTCATCGAGTGATGAAGAATATGTTTTAAACTTTTGATGATACAGTAGAAATTGGAGAGAAAGAAGGAGAATTCTACAAATTAAAAGGCCAACCAGATCAAACATTGGTTCATGACACTATGGAACCAAGTGAACTATGGCACATAAGGCTTGCATATATATACGCTACAAGGATTGACCGATCATAAGCAAAATGGTGACTAGTCTACTTGAGATCCAGAAAAATCATGATGGTTTATGTAAAGGACGTGAGGAATTTGTTTCCAAACAAAAGGAGATCTTGAATCCAGTACATGAGGATCAAGGATGAAGACTTCGGAAAGTTCCAGACTAGACTTCTGCAAACTCCAGTGACTTCTGCAAGGAGGCAAAAACTAAGAGGGAGCTTACAAAACACATGAAAGATAAGTACTTACTGTTATTTGAATTCCTGAGTATTGCTTATAACAGTTACATGTAGATATGTGATACAATTTCTTTTATGCATTTATATATGACTAAGATTGACTAGCAATAGGCTCATGTAGTGCATGTTATGGGTAAGTGACCTATAGTGCTGCACAACATCCCATGAGCCCTTGATGGAGCTAGTCTAGGATGAAACCTCTTTGCTAACACGTTGAGAGCAGTGCATGCTCTTAAAAGTGTGTTCTGGTAGAGATGGAAGCTGGCATCTAGATAGTTACCGTGTGTATACGGGATATGGATGAGTGTTGTGATGAAGCATTGGCTAAGATGTGTTGGTTACATGACTGTGTACATTATGCATAAGAAGTTGTCATTACATGGAATGTTACTAATCATATGATTAAATTTGACTTGTAGGAAGAATTGTGTGCTATGACCTACAAGAGAAGGATGATAAGACTTGTTCCGAAGAACAAGTGATGATTGTTCAGTAGTAACCTTCAAGTAGATTTACAAATTCAAGCATACTACAGAACTACAAGAAAAGGTTCATGGTTTCTCTCAAAAGAGGGAATAGATTAATGAGACGTTGTTGCTCTTGCGGCTAGATACACTTCAGTGGAAGGTACACTATATGGACGTAAAGATTTCCTTCCTGAACGACGTAGTAGAGGAAGAAGTGTATGTGGAGAAGCCATTAGGATTTGAGACACAGACACATGTGTGCAAATTGAAGAAGGCTCTGTATGATTTGAAACAGGCACCCGGGATGTGGTACAACAGGATTGATGGATTTCTGACGAGCTTGGGATTTACCAAGAATAAAGCAGATTCCAACCTTTACTACAAGGTTAAGGATGAAAAACCAGTGATACTACTTTTGTATGTAGATGACCTGTTCTTGACAGGTGACAAGAATCTCATTACAGAAGCAAAGAAGAAAATTGCCGCATAATTCGAGATGAAAGACCTGGGTATGATGCACTACTTCTTAAGTCTTGAGGTGTGGCAGAATCCAAAAGAGATTTTCCTTAGCCAAGGAAAATATGCAGTAGATATCCTGAAGAGTTTCGGGATGATGGATTGTAAGGCCAAGGCCACACCAATGGCATCAAATTTGAATTTGTTATGTCGTATTTCTTCATAGACAGTGGATGCCCCAGTATATAGACAAATGATTGGTTCATTGATGTACTTGACGAACATGAGGCCGGATATATGCTTTGCGGTGAACACATTGAGTCAGTACATGGTAGAGCTAAGACGTGTTCACCTGATTGTGGCAAAGCATGTGTTGAGGTACCTGATGGGTACGATTGATTATGGGCTCAGATATGTGACATATTAGAAGATTAACCTACAGGTTTATGTTGATGCAGATTGGGCCTGTAGTGTCATAGACAAGAAGAGCACTTTAGGATGTTGCTTCAGTTTGGGATCATGTATGATCTCCTAGTTCAGTAGGAAGCAGATGAGTGCGACACCCAGTACAGCCGAAGCAGAGTACATGGCATCTTGTTTATCTAGCTGTGAAGCAGTGTGGCTTTGTAAGTCACTTGTAGGATTGTTTGATCTCGAGTTAGAGGCGACTTGTATTTTCTGCGATAACCATAGTTGTGTGAAGTTGTCCAAGAACCCAGTGTTTCATGACAAGTAGAATCACATCGAGATTAGGTAACACTATATCAGGGATATGGTGCAGAGAGGAGCAGTGAGGCTCCAGTATATGGCGACAGACAAGTAGATAGACAATGTGTTGACCAAGCCTTTGTCGAGAGTGAATTTTGAGTACTTCAGGGACAATCTTGGAGTTGTCTAGATCGATGATCCTAAAAAGAGGGAGGGATGAGAAACATAGCATGTGTGAGACGTAGGTAGTCACGTAGTGATGTAATTTGTGCTCCTGGGCGGGTCTCCACTTGAGGTGATGTGGTAGTGGGTGGTCACTTCGGTGACGTAATGTGGGCTCCCGGACTACACTCATGAGGATGCAGTAGGTAGTCACATTGGTGATGTAATTGAGTCTCCTGATTGTTGGTGCTATGTCAAGCATACATGACATGTGCGAAGACGCAGGTGGTCACTGGGTGATGTAATTCGTGGTCCTGGGATGTGTTAGAAAAACAGGATCGCAGAGCAATAACAATAAACAAAAATGAAAATATAATCACACACACATTACAAGAGAGACACAGATATATTGTGGTTCACCCAACTTGGGCAATGTCCACACTGAAGTTGCCAGTCCTTATTATTATTCTGTCCAACAAAGTGAAGGGATACAACCTGAAGCACAACCGCTGCACTTCCTCATCACTGTCTCACAGTCTCTCTTCTGATCTCAGAGATATTTACAATGCATAAAACCTAATACATCAACCCTAGCCATATTACAATGTCTTTCTTTTATAAGGGAGATACAATGGGAAAATACCATGGGTTACCCAAAACCACACCCCCCCCACACCCCCCCCCGGTTGGGGTGAGTGTACAATCCTTTTACATATCATATAAAGCTGGGGTACAAACACGGCTGAATAATAATATCTCTAAAAATGGAGATCAGGCTCCACAACCAACAGGATGTTCTCCACATGATGTGATGTGATAACGGGTAGTCACTTCGGTGACGTAATTTGTGCTCCTAGGATATACTCACGAGGTTCGTGTTGTCGAGAAGTGCGAAGGAGAAGGTGGTCACTGGGTGACGTAATTCGTGGTCCTAGGTTGGTCTCCACATAATGAGATGTGATGTGCTGGCGGGTAGTCACTTTGGTGACATAATTTGGGCTCCTAGGATACACTCACGAGATGATCTGGACATGTAATGAAGCAATGCAGGTGGTCGTAGTGGTGACGTAATGAGGGCTCTTGGGATGGACCCACTTTATGGCTTGCTTGTAAAGAACTTCTAGTGATGTATAGATTCGATAGATGTCATAATTCAATGGTCATAGTACAGAGTTACAAACAACAGTGATGATGATGGCGTCAAAAGAATACCTTCCTTGTTAAGAGGGAGTGTTGAAGAATATAACTTCATAAGATATTCTTATTGTATTTTTATTGTATTCCCTTCGAGGAATATTCATATTGTAATTGATCATGTAAAAATCCTAAAAGAAATCAAGTGAAATAAACAAGTCGGCCTCAGTGGGTAAACTGCCCCAAACAATGGGAAAAACTACCCCAGTCAAGTCGGCCCAGTTAGGGAAGAACAGGTTGGCCCAGTTAGGTAAAAATGTCATGTTATAACTAGTATAAATAAGAGTGGCGCCTAGCTCATTTGACACATCACTCACTAAATCTAGTTCGCATTAGTAGAGAGAGAAAGACAAGTTCGCGTGGGAGAAAGAGTAGCTGCATTGAAGACATCTTATTCTTGGGTTTCTTTGTTCTCGGGTTATTGTACTAGATTGACAGTGTATTTGCTGACAAATCTATACTGAAGAAGTTTTGTTGGGTTTTCTACCCCAAGAGGGTTTCCCAGGATAAATGGTTGTGTACTCTTGTTTATGATGTGCTTGTCTATCTTTCAATCATCCTATTGCATATGGTTATTGTGATAATATATATAAATTGTTTGAAGATCTAACATAACCATCCTTGAAGTACAAATTATAACAAAAACTTCTTTATGAAATAAAAAGTCCTTGCAGTATTAACGCATTTAAAGAAATATTTTGTTGTGCAAATGAAACTTTAGTTTGAACTAAAGTAGCATTTTGGAATTTATTATATTATTGTAGTATTATATTTATTTTATTATTTTCCCTCTCCACCTAGGTTCAATTCTTGTAGTCAAGGATATGGTGGCCCGTTGGTGGGGTTAGATGGATTTCATTCCATCCACCAGGGTTCAATTCCGTTGAGACATCTTATGGCTCGGATTATCGGCTGACGGTTTGCTCGACCTACCATTCACGATATGTGAGGAAGTTCGTTGAGATTTCCCGTACGTTGTTAGCTTTCCTTGATTCCTTCATAATAACAGGAAGGTGATTTTTTTGCTGAAAAAAAAATATGTTTTGTTGTATGCGGGTGAGTGACATGGATTTGCACTGCCACGAAAACGAAAGGAGCCTCTTCTTATAATTTTGCGTTTATTCCTCTAAATAATTTTTGTCATATATCTATTCAAAGTTGATATAAAATTAGACATCAGATATAGGTAAGGTGGTTCGTTAGACGTTTTAGAGAGGCTCTTCCATTTTGGAGGGTTACGGGTTCACCCTATTCGCTTTATGTTCTTTGAGGTTACGAGTTGATTTGGAAATCATAAACAACAATATATATTTAGGTATTGTTCCACCATCATTTCAATCCTTGAAAAAGGGTTTGTTTTAAATAATATTTTATTTGATAATCAAGGTCTTCTCTCTCAGGTAGATTTTACAAAGTTTTAATTTAAACATTTTGACAAGTTGCGGTGGAGTAGAGATCTTACATACCCCGTGAATCTAAGTTTTAATATAGCCCTTTTTTACATGCCATGACGTCATGTATTGCGGAGATTAACTTTTTTAGTCACCCACGATTAAGTTTTCATTCTCATCCTATTTTTTTATTTTTTATAAATAGTTTTTATTACTATTTTTGAAATTAAATACCAGCATAGATCCAAATCCTAGGTTCTATCAAGCGCTGAGAGGGATCAAATCTCCCTTATATTTACTTTTTACTTTTTATTTTTTTGTTTTGTTTATGGCCGACATAATATTTATTATTTTTTACTTTGTATTATTTTGTTACTAGACAAACACTCCACAAACGTTACAAGATCTCCCTCATATTTACATTTACTTTGTATTATTCTTTTTGGTTTATGGCCGACATAATATTTATTACTTTTTATTTTGTATTATTCTTTTTTGTTCACTTTGTATTATTTTGTTACTCGACAAACACTCGACTAACAAGATCTCCCTCATATTGAGTTGTAGAGTGCCTCTCGACGCAATAATATTTACATTAAAAATAAAAATAAAGAACTTATTAAAATTATATTAACTTATTAAAATTAATTTTTATCATTTTATTAACTTTAGACTAGTATTTCATTACTTTTGAAGTAGCATCTCAATGTTAGGTGTAACTATCCAAAATAATGTTTTAATGTCTTTTTTTACTCTTCAAATTTTATTTGGGAAATTAGTCTATGCACAATATTAACACAACACAATAACGTGTACTTAGATCTCACCTTGCTTAATATTATCAATTATTAGGTTCCTTGATAATCAAGATACAACATTGAAGACACTATATTCTCAAGTTTTATCATTGAAAAGCTAAAAGGCTTACTTATATTTTGGACTACAAACTCTTAACATTAACTTTGAAGTGGAACGTAATCACAACTATAAATTCCTCAAAGCCAACACATATGCTCTTAATTTTATTTTGATGAAAGGAAACACAATAAGGTGTACTTAGGTATAGGGGTTTTCGTAGTCCAACATATGATATATCATTTTTGTGATTATCTGCGTAGTGCAAGTCAATAAGCTATAACCCATATCCCATGAGTATAATCATAACTGACCAATTTCTCATGGTTTTGAATAGTCCACTTAGCACTCATTGCATTGGGTGATGCTCATAGGGATGAAGAAGTGGGATTAAGACTATCGAAATGAACCAGATAGCATCAATCATCACTTCTTGGGCTTGCACTTAGTAACTTGTACTTAGATTTCACTTTGGTTAATATTTACACCTAGATTATTACGTTCCTTCATAATTAAGAGACAATATTGAAAAGACTATATTTTCAAGTTTGATCAAATATCAAACTATCTTCCATTAGTATAATATGTAACTTGATGAAATAGTACAACAAACTATCTCTTTACATTTTACACATTTATATTTATAATTGAATCAAGCATTTTCATGTGCCACAAATGGCTGAGAGATTCAACAACCCTATGGCTCATATTATTATAATAATGTGTTAACTTAGATATTATCTTTAAAGGTCCACAAACTCATGTTGTAGGTACACTTAAGAGCTCTGGAACCTCGCCAACCCCATCACCACTCGCTACAAAGCGATGAACAACACAACCAGGATGTCAAATCTCTCGGCTTGATCTCTGCCCGAAAGAAAGCCAAGGCCATCAAGATTTTAAAGTTGTTCTCTACATATCTGGTGGGCCTATTCCATGCCATTGATCTCCGCCACTTGGAAGAGAACATGCGATATGTTGTCAAGCACATCATTCTGCAAGCCGCACGAAAGACACTGCACATGGCATAAGACAACAACCTTCTCGACACTCCTCCTTCTAGACACAGAACCTTCCTCTAGAAAGAAATAACTTAAATTTAAAGTTTCCTCGGTGATACGATAAGTGTTATGTCTCCACTGGCTAAAATTTAGACCTCTAATAGTAGCACAATAAGTGTGATGCCTCCACTAGCTTAAAATTTAGGGCTCCAACAATGACACAATAAATGTTAACCCTTCACCAGTTTATCAGAGCTCTATTGGCTAGTACTTTGTGCCTTATGCATTATGTGGTTGTGTTCTTATCCTTTTTTGCTCTCACGTCATTTTGGCAGGGATGTGCTGCAACGCAACTTTCTCTTGTTGAAATTAGAATTAAATATGGTCTTATTGATGTTTTTTTTTTTTATTTCCTTATTAAAGAAATACATAATAGTTATATTATCTAAATTAGAATTATAGTCCATTTGTACTCTACAAATAAAATTTTAAAAATCTAGTGATGGATAGTACATAGATTTGTGTTATATTTTGAAAACCTAAATCATTTGAAACTACCAGATTAAATCTTATATACAGAGTGCTGACAAATTGAGCCTCAAGCATGAGAAGTTCCCCCTTGGTATATTAAATATAAATTGATATCATTGATTCCAACTTGTCTCCCAATAATATAGATGCAACAGAAATGCTGCAAAATATGAGATCTAGCATATTAGATATTTATATGAGTATAAATAGATTTTGATTTGATTTTGAGTATTAAATATGAAGTTGAGGTGATCCTTTATTTTAGTATTAAGAGTTAATATAAAATAAAAATACTTTGACTTTTAAATGAAAAGTATATATCTCCACTTAGTAGGGAATAATAATAAACACAATAATATACATTTATAGAATCTCAAAGTTCCCAACCCAACCAAACCATGGTTATGATCAGTCAAGTTCAGTTTTACAATGTATGACATGACTATCATACCATGCCATGCCATGTTACCTATCTCAAACTTGGATGATTTAAATGAATGATAGGAGTTCCATTGCGTAGCTGGTAATAATCTCTATCACTTTCATGGAAGCACTCCTTTAGACGAGAAGCTCTGTGAACTCCAACAATATTCAATCATTGCTTCAACAAGCTATAAGCATACACACCTTGTCTTTCTGTTCTTTTGATCTCACAGATTCGGCATGGGCGATAGGTTCAAGTTCAATATGCAAGGGATGGATGGGGATGATATTGACCAAAATCAAAGACGCAGGGTAAAACAAGGGATTGGTTAAGATTTAATTATATATCTCTTCATTTTTATCTGGGATGGAGGTAGATTTCTAAAGATTACAGATTGAACAAGGACGAGACAAGTGTACTGTCCATATTGATTTTATGGTTGTCGTAATTCCAAATAAACAATTATAAAAAAATAATTGAAAAATTGATGCATGGATAACCAGTAGTTTTTGATAAACAACCCTTTAACTAACTAGAAGAAAAAACCTACTAGTGTTTACCGACCACAATTTTAATAGTTGATATTCTCATCACAAAATATTTTTCTCTGTGGCTATCGTTTGATCCAACGGAGTGATTTAATCCCTGGTTATGGCCATATAGGGAGAGAAAATCAGTTAAATTTATGAACACATTGATGGAAAGATTTGAAAGTTCCTTCCAACAAATATAATAAAAAATGATACAACTTCAGTTTAAGTTTGACTCATATTTATTGCGTGAGAAAGATAACATCTGGCATCTAATCATATTTATTATTGCATGAGATAAAGAATAACACTTGGTGGTTGTGCACTTAGGACGTTGTTTGGTAATCCAGAGAAATCTCACATTGTGTTCATATCTTTCTTTCTCACATTGTGTTCATATCTTTCTTGTTGCAAGAAGAATGAATTTCAAGTAGAACCCAATGAAAATCATACAATTCAGAGTAGAGCCCAAGTGAGGACAATAATTAGGGTGGCATGCATATGACTTCAGTGTGTGGTGGAAGCCATGAATCCTACCAAACCAGAGAAAGAACAAAAAAAAAACTACTCACACATCCAACTTGCACTTGGCGATGATTATGGACATGTAGGATGGGGAGAGGTGGGCAGATATTTGATCCTGTGCATGACAAATATGGTTTGGGAGCTTGAGGGCCTTCGCTACTCTATCCAACACAAATAATTTGTTCATGCAAGCCAGAGGAAGGGAAAAGAATCATAGGCTCTCAAACCCTTCTCGATAGCTCTATGTCTTTAGAAGCTTGCTTCCTTAAATTGGATTTTGATTGTTGCCAAGATAGACTCGGACTTAGACTCAATGGGATCAGTGCTACAACTTTATATTATGTTGAACCATCCCCTTAAATTAGTTGATATAAAGCCACAACTTCCTCGTACATATCCTAGAGTGAATGAATCTTCATAATTTACGAGGGAAGGAATGTGATTATTTTTATATGGGTGGGATAAATATGGATATTGGGTGAACATGTTGGGCCTCTTAGATTGAAGTGTAAGGATGCTATGCTATTATTACACAAAGGCACCCATTTAATTTTTAGGATTCTAACATATTTTATGATGTTTTTATTGACGACCAAAAAAATAGATGGTGTGAAGTAGCTATATTATAATAAATAAAATAAAATTTGATTACTTTATTTTGTGTGTATTTAATTTGGAATTTGAGACCAACACGTATGAGTCATGCATTTCTCAAAAGGTCACCGCCAAGCTCCTTGTTGGTAGGACAAGGGACCTCCCTCTGCTCAGGGAAGAAGTGTACATACCCTATCCTCCTTTGGATTTGAACATGTGACCTCCTAGGAAGAAACACATGTTCTTAATAGTTTATTCAAAGAAAACCACTCCACTTAGAATAACCCATTTGTGATTGGTAAGGAAGTAGATTAAATTAGACTTCAACTTATCTCAAATATGTCTTGGGGCACTAATTAGTTTCCTTATATCTAAAAAATACAAACTCTTAGTAAATAAAAAACAATTTTAAATATTACTCTAAAACCATTTCTCAAACATCTATAAAGCAAAAGAAAATTAAAAATATCACAAAATATATAAATAACATGGATAGTATAATTATTATTTCAAAAATGTTTTGTTAAACAAAAACCCATTCCAAGTAACAAAAGTTTAGGCTATGTACTTGGGTTGCTTTGATATAATTTTCAAATTGGAATGAATTTTTTTGACTAGAAGATTGACTTAAACAAGAGCCACGTGGTGGCAATGTCCCTAACATTGCCACCTACTATCTTGGAACTCAAGTCTCAGAGCCACGTGGTGGAAATGTCCCGACATTGCCACCTACTATCTCTGAACTCAAGTATCAGAGTACCGATGGGCCATCACAAAGAAAGTAATAATTTTCAGACGAGGAATTTTAAAAAATGCTTTACAAAAATAAGTTTCATGTTCTATTCCTCTATACCTTAAATGAAGTAGAAGAAAATAAAATAAACTAACAAATACAGAGAATCCAAAGGGTTTCCACTGCGAGATATGTAAACTACCTGATTGATGCAACATAAATAAGCTTGTATCCCTTCTCCAACACTACAATGTAAAAGCCCTGATAGTTTAAGTGACTCAAATTCGATCTGCGCATCAACCCATTTCATCGATTGCCATTGTTTTACAGGAAAAAAATGTATTAATCACAGACACTGATACCCAACCATTGCAACAAAAGAATAGCAATGTGTAATACCCATATTTTGACCCTTATGGTTATTGGCCTTAACGTAAATATTGTATGCAATGTGTGTCACCCTAGTGTGGAGCTCAAGGCCAAGGTCCCACTAGTGGATGTTCAGGTTTTAGTTGCATAGGAAAGTATTTGGCAGTTTCACTATCCATGAGTTGTTTAGCCATGAGATAGATTGTAAATGATGTAAGTAACGCCATGCAAGTAAAATGCTAAGGGATGGATATGACTGCAACGAAATGAGGGGAAACTATGTATCCACTAGGGAGAGGTGAGGGGGTTGTGGATTGGAACCCATGTTGCCACTTGTCCATTTATGAACCCATTTGACCTCCCATGCCACAATTAATGCAAATGTAAGAGAGTGGTTAAGAAAATCGGCCCATGAAGTCGATGGAGTGTGGAACAGACCTACGGATCTGTATGGCAGGGTCTGGCCTATGTTTACTTTCCCCGTAAGCCACTCTACCTCTCGGGGAATCCGCGTAGCCTGTTTTGTTATCCTGTGGTTGGGAAGGGAGGGGGGGGGGGAAATCATCCATTCACACAGACTGGGGAAGGAATATTAGAGAGCGGAGCAGGGGGACACGACTCAGCAGACAAAGCAGAGAAGGAAGAAGGAGAAGTCGCGATTATGTGTAGGCACGAATCACAGATCCAAGTATTACCCAGAAAACCCTGAGTGGAAATCCAATCCCGTTGAGAAAACCATAGACCCGAACCCGTGGGTTAATGTGAGTGGGTGAGACGCCAGAGAGCAGTGGAAAGAGGCCATGAGGGTTTAGTCCTGCATGTGAGATCCAGGGAGAGCTCAAATCACCTCGTTCTAGCAGTTAGGACCAACCACACTTTCCTAGATTAGTGCTAACAGAAGGGGCACCCTAGGGACTATTCAGCAGTGAGAGGGGACCTTACTTAGGCTGAGAATGGAGGTGATGGGGGTCTCTAAGATGTCTGAGATCATTGGGATATGCCCCTAGCTCTGTGGAGGATCTTATTGACCTAGAAACCCCACCTGCTTTCCCCACTTGATTGAAAAACCACTCTATGTTGAATACCCTGATTGATTATGAACCAGGTTTGTGAATGAGCCTAGGTGATACTCCTTAGTGGATACATATCCCTAGCTCGGGGGTGATCTCTAATTGCTGAAATAATAGAGGCTAGGCAGAGATCTATGGTTGGGTTGGAACATTGCAGTCCATAAGCCAGTTGCTTGGTGGTTTCCAACTAAAAGATAAGTGCCCTTGTGGTGTTTGAATAAGGATGTTTCATGTGTTTATGGTTATGCTCATTATATTCTAGTTATTGATTGAATGAATTATATGGAAATGGAGCAATATGAAGCTATGTATGAGTAGGACTGTATACTTATGCCTTGTATCTAAACCTATGTTTAAGTTTTTGTTGTGCCATGATGAATGTTTGATGCATGTTAGATGTGCGTGTTATATATGTCAAATGTGTGATTTGGTTCAGATGGTTAATAGGGTTGAATGCCCAAGTATTATGTTTGATGATGCTGGGAATGTCATTACTTTAGTCCTACACCTTGCATCTTCTTATTATGCTGGTACTCATATACATTCATGCTTGAGGAACAGGAATAAATACCTATATGTAATTCCTTAATCTGTTTAGGAGAAATATACTAAGTATAATTCATTTCTAAGGGTGGATAATGCTTCAGTTCCCTTGTGGTTATTGATGCATGTACCTTCCTACATGAGTTATTGAGCATGCTTCTGTATATAGCCTTTTTATACTTATGTTGTACTTACACATGTTACCCCTTGATGAATATGACTAATTTCAAGGTTAAGAGGTGCAGAACATTCCAGTCAGGACTATGATCAGGGAGAATAATGATCTTAAAATTATCTAGGATATTTATAAACAATATTTGCATGTGAATGTTTAAATGTTAAAATCCATTAAAGAGGCTTAAATGACAAATTTAAAGAGCATAAATGAAGCACATAAGCAAATAAAAGAGATATGCAAACCATAAAATGAAGACAAGAGCTGATAACAAAGTTCACCCTTCTTGGGCTATGTCTCTGGGCCGCTTCCAATTGGAAGGTTGGTCTTATTGTTACAACGTAATCTTCCACCTTGTGAGCATCAACATTCTTTGGCCTGTAGGATCCATTTCACCGACTCAGATCCACTTATATCCTTCAGAGATACTATTTTTCCCTATTTTTATTCCTACCCACATGTTGCATCACTATAGCATGCGTACTCGCTATTTGCATCACTATAGCTCGCGGGTATCAAGTAAAATGGTAAAAATCACTAGTTTATTACTTTTTACTCCCCAAAAGCGGTCATTGGGTGACCTTTGGCTCTCCATCTGCCCTAGTAACATCTCGATGTGTCCTTTCACTTACCTTTGAGAGGACTATATATTGAGCACATATGGCTTATGGACGGGAGGAGAAAGAAGAGCAAGAGAACTCTAGCGGATTTTTGCCCTATCTTGAGTCTACACTCATTGATCCTTGTAGTTGTGAACCCTTTATGTTCACCTTCCAAACTCCTATCTAGTTTGAGTTTGCCTTTCATGGAGGATTGAAGTGGTGGAGGCACAAGTGGATTGATCCAGATCTTGGTTCAGATTGGTTGCCGGCAAGAGGTCATATCACTTTGTACTTCTTCTTGTTTATTAATAGAAATACTCATATTCTCATCCATTAATGTTTTAAATGTTGTTTATCTTACATTGGGTTGCATTTACTTGTTATATCATGGGCCATTGCTATTGATGATGTTAATGCCATTTATATATTATATGTACTTGTTGTATATTCGCTGTCAAGACTAATTTGCAGATTCAAGTGCACGGATTGAAAAGCTCCAACGGGGATCTACATCAAATGTTTGGATCGAGGTTGGTTATCTTCTTCATTATCTTAGCATTGCCATTTATATAACATAGTTATGAGAATTGAGTTGATTTCTGGTAGTCATCTGTCTGTTGTGGTATACCCCAAGCCATAGTGAGTTTTCTCCAACACACTTATTAAGTGTTCAAAGGTTACAAAATGAGTGTTATGGAAACACTCCTGTTTTATGTCAGATATCAGCAAAAAAACAGCACAAGTGCAATCCTCTCGAAAAATCGAGAAAAATGAGTATAAACTCGACTATGTTTTCTTGAGGCCTCCTCTGGCACGCAAATCGAGAAATGTTGCCTACATAAAAGACAAAACAGTACGGATTCCACCTCGGGATCTGTGCCAAAAATGTTTCGGGAATTGTGAAGAAAACCACCTCAGGGAACGTGACAATACTGTGCAAAACTACCTCAGGAAGCATGTTAATACTGTACAGAAATTGTCTCGGGATGCGTGCCAACACTCTACAAAACTACCTTGAGATGCGTGCAAAACCACCTCAATTTGTGTGTAGAAACCCATCTTGGGATGCATGCCAAACCACCTTGGTTTGTGTGCAAAAAACCACCTCGGGAAACATGCCAATACTATACAAAATCGCATCGACAAGCGTGTTAACACTGTGCAGAAATTGTCTCGAGATGCGTCCGAACACTTGGTATAACTTTGTTTTGTTATATGGTTTAAATATATTATGGTTATGTGATATGGTCCACGCTTAAACAACATTATATTATGGTCCACGTTGTGAGATATGGATAAGGTTTATCACATGTGGCATGCGCTTGGTATAACTTGGTTTTGTTACATGGTTTAAATATATTATGGTTATGTGATATGGTCCACGCTTAAGGTTCTAGCATGGTTTATAACATAATGTTTGAGGGTTATGCAATATAAACTTTACGTTATATTATGGTCCACGTTGTGAGATATGGATAAGGTTTATCACATGTGGAATGCGCTTGCTATAACTTAGTTTTGTTGTATGGTTTAAATATATTATGGTTATGTAATATGGTCCACGCTTAAGGTTCTAACATGGTTTATATATATGGTTTATAACATAATGTTTGAGGGTTATGTAATATAAACTTTGATGGGGGCCTCGGTGTTGGCATAGGGTCAAGGGCTATGCCCTTGCCCCCCATTTTACAACTTTGTAACCAAATGAAGCTTATGGTGGCCTAACCAAGGTCTTCTGTTTGATTTCCAAAGCTTCAACAAACCATATTTTTCAATCTTTGAATTATTTTTCACCATTTTTAATTTTTTTTGTCGAAACTTCAAATGCTGACAACTTCTTCATCTGGAGGTCGTTTCACACAAAACAAGCATCGATGGAAAGCTGACGAAGAGATCTTTACCACTATAACCTTTGTACTATTGTTTGAAGACTTTAAATCTTATCTACAATGATATGATCCTCCTGAATCAAACCTCCCCACTGAGAAGCTTTTGGACCACCAAAAGCATGGAATCATTCTGCAATCCAGTGAAGACATGTTCGTCTGACTTGTCTTGTATCACTTGTCCATTCTAAGAACCTGTACATCTGACTCAACATGACAGTCATCAACACTGCATAGACATTGTTAAGTACATTAATCCCTTTTTCAACAAAATCTTCATTCAATATTGTAAGGACCAACCATATATTGTTGATCAGTAATAAGTTGAATATCAACATTGAACATGTGAAAGAGATTGTACTTATATCATGCATATGCTTCATCATAGGAACATTATCAACCAAAATAGGTGTATTGTGATGCAACGACACTTCCTCTTCATGCTTATGATTATTTTCTTCCTTAATTTGCATAGACATAAGTGCCAAATTCCAACTTGCATTAACAACCCTTTTTTAATTGTTGTGTAGTTCTCAATGATCTGTCATTTTTAAATGAGTGTGAGTGTACTATATACTCAATTCCTTCTTTAAACAAATGATACTGATTATGTTCTCTGTAGAATATTTCCTTTTGATCATATAAGTATGGGTTTCCCAACACAATTCCACAGATATCTAATGGAATCACATCAAATTCAACTTCATCTACAAACTTGGATGTAATTGCAAACTTGAGATCACATTGTCTTGTTACTTGTAATCTTTTATCTTTGCATACTCAGCCTAGTGGATAAGGTTTCTTGTGTGTTTTAGTTATTAATCCCAACTGCTTAACTACTTCTTCTGAAATAAGATTAGTTTGAGATCCACTATCGATGAGTGTGTCGATCTAAGTTTGTTTAGTGATTACCCTTATATGAAACTGTGCATTCCTTTTTCTATCCTTGGAACTGTCATGATCTTTAAAAGTAGAAGCACATGAAGAGCCAATGTTAGAATCATTACCAACAATAGCTTTACCTTTCACACCTACGATGGATATCTTGGTTTCATCCTCAGAATCTGATCCAAGGTCCTCAATGATAACCGTAGATTTCCACTTCCCTTTCCGATCCTTAAACCACTTTGGTTTCATTTCTGGATGTAGCTTCCAACAATGTTCTGCATCATGTCCATCTCTCTGACAATGAGAACAAGAAAACTTTGTGTCCCCTTTCTTCACGGTAGAAACATGCTTGCTCTTCCATTTTGCATTTCCTTCTTTTGGCTGACTGGATCCATCTGAAAAAACATCATGAATACTCTTCCCTTTGGATTCAATGTGCGTAGCTTGTACACATACCTCATCAAGATTAGTAGGATTAAACATAAGTATTGTATGACGTTGTAATGTCCCCTCCTACCATACCAGCAGGATAGAGAGGACGTGGTGCTCAATCCAGGTAGTTAGCCCCATATCCATTAATTAAACTTATTGATACAAAGACATGTATATGTGCATGCTATAGAAACACAATGGAAGTCAAATAAATCCTGTTGATATCTAACATCCATTCAAGATTTATGTGATAGCCATTAAATAAAGACCTTTGCAGAATTATAAAAGATCATATGGAAATGCACAAACTTTTAAAACCACAGCGGAAGTAAATTCATTTAACACATCCACATACATTCATAATATTCATCAAATGATAATTGCAAGTTTAACACAAGAGAATACTTATCTCAATAAGGTAGTCCCAAGCAACTGGCTATGCAACTGCAATGTTCCACCCAACCATAGGCTAGTTGTGCTTATCAACCTCTTGATACAACTGCCACCCCCGAGCTGGGCATGATCTCTACAAGGAACCAGGGAACAGCAGACCCACACATAGCCAAGCATACACCAAGATGAGCCAAGCCAATCTGCAATTGGGTTTATCAGGCTGCTAGGACATGGAAGGGAAGAATTGCTAAGCTAGTGAGCTCAATCACAGAGCTATGGGTACCTCTCCCAGATCTATTCAGCTTGGCACTCACAATGCCTACACACCCAACACAAGGAAGTATTCTCTTCACCGCCACACAGTCCCTCAAGCCATACCTTCCTTTCTAGTGCTCTCAGGATGTGCATAGAAAAGTAGCCAGCCCTCTTGATCTTCTTGAGAGGTTACTCCCTACACTAGGTTTATCAAGCCAATCCTGTCCACTACCACTCCAGTTTCTTGCTCACAGGTTCACATCAAGACAAGGATGCACATAACAACAAACTACACTTGCTGAGCATGAGAAAATGTTTCCAACAGTGGGATGCATGAGATGGGGTTTCCTGAACTTCAGATAAACGTGGGTAGACTCAAAACGTATTGGCACTTGGAAAATTCGACTGGGAGAGCAAACCCATTCCAGAAAAATGCCCTAGGGGCAAAAACGACCTCTCCCTCAGTCCCAATTCGCGTCCCTCCTTCCCCAGCTATTGCACAATACCAAAAACGAATTCCTGGGCATGGAAAAACGCAGGGTTATGGTGAAAAACGTGAGGATAAATTCCAGTGAGCTCTGTCTGCGTGAGAGGAAGAACGTAATGGATGAAGAAATTGCCTTAGGCAGCATTTCGTGGGGGTTTTCTTGCCCAGCAAGCCAAAAATACGATTTCCAGGTTGATGGCTTGCCCATGCACGAAAATATGACTG
Source organism: Larix kaempferi (assembly GCA_027924585.1). Lineage (NCBI taxonomy): Eukaryota > Viridiplantae > Streptophyta > Pinopsida > Pinales > Pinaceae > Larix > Larix kaempferi. The sequence continues at coordinate 659,915 of BSBM01001409.1, read as the reverse complement.
CCATACTTCTCCAATCCCAAGACATTAACTGCCCCAACCAATCTTTGGAAGAATTAAATGATTGGGTGCATGAGGAAAAAAATGGATAGTTAAGAGTTTCATGGGTTTTCTTATTGACACATGGGCTGACCCTATTGGCTCAAGGGTCTGGATAATTCCCCTCCCTTTTCCTTGTAGAATCATGCCCCATCTCTTTTGTTGCATTGCATAGCTAGTTGGGGTTTTTTCCATTAAAATTCGTATTTACATGATGTCTTATTTACATTGTGCCCATCTCGCACAAGAACCATAAGCATCTATTTTTAATTGCCGATACATGAAACGCTAAATCAATGGTGGGGCCTTGGCCTTGAGCTCCTCACCATGATTAAATTACAATATTTACATCATTTACGATTTAATACAAAGGGGGTCAAAATGGGGACATTACAGACGTAAATAATGATGCAATCCACCTATGTACTTGAGAAGAATTTCTTGAGTGGAGAGAGGTATACCAAGTATTAAAACTCTCTTCCGAAATTCTTGTGTGTACTCTTGCACACTTTGACCCTTACCTTGCCTCAGATTTTGCCAATCCATCATTGCTTGTTGTATGTAACCCAATGGATAGAAATGCTTCTTTAATGCTGGCTTGAATTCATGCCAAGAGGATATAATGTTTCCTTTTGAGGCCAAATTCTTTTGAGTTCTGCTCTCCCACCATATGAGAGAGGTCCCTCCAAGTCGAAGAGAAGCTAACTGAATTTTCAAGCTATCTTCATTAAAATTTTGAATCCTACATAGACTTCAATATGACAGATCCAATTATCTAATGTTTCAGCATTAAGTTCTCCATTATAAATACATAACTCAAACTTAATATCAAGCTTTAATTGAGGCATATTGAGATCAATTTTATGTTTAGGTGAGGCATTTAAAGAACCATCAAGAAAAGATGGTGATGATGGAGGAGATTTAGGAGGTTCCTCACCACCTTCTTCTTCTTTACCTTTTGCATGAGAAGAGCCACCTTGTTCTCCCTTCTTCTGATCTTGGTAAAGTTCTTCTACCATAGCTTGCATCCTCATGAAAGCTTTGAGAAATTCCCCTTCAGAAGGAATTGAAGAAGTCCCATCATCTCCTTTTTCTGAAGCCATTCTCCTTCCTCTTGATCCGATCTCAGGATCAAAATCTTCAAGCTCTCCTTCACCTCTTTGAAGCCTAGATCTTATTAACATAAACGAACTCACAATGCAATGGTTAAGCTGCTTTGATACCAAACTTTATCTGAAAATTCTCCAGGATCTCTATAACCAATATTTGCATGTGAATGTTTAAATGCTAAAATCCATTAAAGAGGCTTAAATGACAAATTTAAAGAGCATAACTGAAGCACATAAGCAAATAAAAGAGATATGCAACCCAGAAAATGAAGACAATAGATGATAACGGAGTTCACCCTTCTTAGGCTACGTCTCTGGGCTAATTCCAATGGGAAGGTCGATCTTATTAAGTCTTCAAGGGTTACAAAATGAGTGTTTTGGAAACACTTCTGTTTTCAGTCAGTTATCAAAAAACCAAACAAAACCACTGTGATCCTCTCGAAAAATTGAGAAAAATGAGTATAAACTCGACTATGTTTGCCTAAGGCCTCCTCTGGCACACAAATCTAGAAACTCTGTCTACGTAGGGATCCATGCCAAAACTTCCTTGGGAATTGTGCATAAAACCACCTCGAGAAATGTGCCAATATTATGCAAAATTGCCTCGGGAAGCATGCCAATACTATGCATAAGCCATCTCGGTATACGTGCCAACACTCTGCAAAACTACCTCGAAATGCGTGCAAAACCACCTTGGTTTGTGTGCAAAAAACATCTTGGGATGCGTGCAAAACCACCTTGGTTTGTGTGCAAAAAACATCTTGGGATGCATGCAAAACCACCTTGGTTTGCATGTAGAAAATGGTCTTGGGATGTGTGCAAAACCACCTTGGAAAGCGTGCCCATACCGTGCCTCGACTATGTTCACTGTCTCGAAATTTGTGCCCAGGCGTGGTTTTTATAATGGTTTTTGAGGCAGTTTTTGGGCAGTTTTGGGCCCCCATATCCCTGGTTGCAACATAGAAGGAATTTCCGTCAGATCCTTGGACATCGGGGAGGAGGTCACGGGTTCAAACCTCATGGACCTCTCCTCATTTCAAGATTTTGTTGCGACGTTATATTATGGTCCACGTTGTGAGATATGGATAAGGTTTATCATATGTGGCATGAGTTTGGTATAACTTGGTTTTGTTATATGGTTTAAATATATTATGGTTATGTGATATGGTCCACGCTTAAGGTTCTAACATGGTTTATATATATGGTTTATAACATAATGTTTGAGGGTTATGTAATATAAAATTTGATGGGGGCCTCGATGTTGGCATGGGGTCAAGGGCTATGCCCTTGCCCTTGCCCCCCCCCCCCCCTTTTTACAACTTTGCAATCAAATAAAGCTTATGGTGGCCTAACCAAGGTCTTGGGTTCGATTCCCAAAGCTTCAACAAACCATATTTTTCAACCTTTGAACTATTTTTAACCTTCCTTGTCGAAACTTCAAATGCTGACAACTTCTTCATCTGGAGGTCATTTCGTACAAAACAAGCATCGACGGAAAGCTGACGAAGGAATCTTTACCATGGTAACTTTTGTACTACTGTTTAAAGAATGTAAATCTGATCTATGATGAGATGATCCTTCTGGATCAAATATGCACTACTGTGGACCAAATGAAGGAGAGAAGTCTTGGCAGAGGTGGGGTAGAACCATTGCAGAAGGTTATTGGTGCATTAAGGGATTTATAGACAGAGATTAAGTTGGAAATTGGGCTAGGTTGGAAGCCATAGATGGAGAAGAGAAGCATACCATTGGAAAGAAATCTCCAAGATATTTCCAATGGTACCAACATTGCCTCATTTGGACCAGGGATGAGGAAGTTATGCCCCTCAGAAGTTGCATTGGAGAGTTGCAGGAGAAGAGGAGGTGCTTCCGTAGTTCCGCATCTACAATGCGGATTGCGGAAGGGTGTTTTATCAGAACATCTATTTGGGATTCCGCAATTGCGGAATTGCGGATTGCGGAAGGGCAGTTTGCCATAGCCGTAGGTTTGGACTTCTGCATTCCCGCAATCCACAATGTGGATTGTGGATTGCGGAAGGGGAAGTTTTCCGGAAGGTTGGAGTTGGATGTACGCAATTCAGAGTTCTGCGATGTGTACTGTGGTTTGCGGAAAGGCAGTGTGCGGAGCATTGAGACTTCCACAATTACGAGTTCCGCAATGCGGATTGCGGAAGGATGGATTGTGGATTGCGGATCTGAGAGATTTGCGGATTGTGGGTCCGAGAATAGTTGCGGAAGGGTGTGTGATGGAAGAATTGGAAGAAAAAAAATATATGAGGGTCTCCCATCACCTCTGAAGGACACCGGGGTGATTGGGGACGTGATAGAGTGGTATCAGAGCTCAAGTTACAACATTGGGGTTGCTTGGGACGAAGTATGAGCTTACAGGACCAAAGAAAACAGAAACATGGTTGAAGATGTTGATGGTACTGCTGCATGTGACCAACAACCTTATGCAGAAAGGTTGGAGCAGCAAATCTGTGACCATGAAGATTGGTGGAAGGACTGTGTAGCCCTTGGTAAAAAGGCCAAGCTGAGTGGGTAACATCAAGAATGATAATGGGAACCATGTAGGTATGTTTTGTTGCGATAATTGTACAAGTGTTGGAAAGGGATTGGGTAAAGATCCCTTGAACCATATTTTATAATCATAAGATGGTATGCATGTATGGTTGAATGCACTTGATGTGAATGTCGTACCACCATGGCATGGTGAGGTATGGAGTAGTAAGGGAAAAGGAACCCTCTACCATGTAACTACTTAAATGTTAGAATGCATGACATGATAAGCATAGTATGCATGGATCAATATGCATTAAAATATCTTGTCAATCTTGTGATTAAGCATTGAGTAAATGCATATGAAAAGTTGCGTAAGTGTTGAGAATGAACATACATGTGTGTGGTTGCACATGTTGTGATGCATAACTGGGATGAACATGTTTCATTGCAAATTAAATAATGGATGAAATGATGAATTGATAATTTTAGAATAATTTCATGGGCTGCCATAAAGGCAAGAGTGTGAGTGCATGAAGAAGACATCCATGTTGATGAGCTTCCAGGATGCCCTATGGAAGGACAAAGTTGTATAAATGACCTGACTGTGAAGTGAATAATAGTTAAAGTTTCATTTAAAATTTCACAAATGGTGTGATTGTACTTTGCAATTTTAGTATGGTAACGATTCCCATGAAGTGAAGGTGTTTTCTGGGATTTAGACATGCTAACAGTTGAAAGTGCTTGAATGATTGGGTGATTATAATTCTGAAAATCACTTCAATGATTATTGCAATAAAAATGTTATGTACATAAAGGACTCACAAAGTGTTTGACTGATTTGAGTTCAGATTTCGGGTAGATTGCTTTGGACATGGCAAGGTGGGGAAGTCCATGATGAAGGCTGGAAGTCTACCATGTACAAGAGACAAACCTTATGAGAAGGGTATCATGGTGGTAAAGTAATTTATGTACATAACAGATTGTAAATTTCAGATTGAAATTTTGCTAATAAATTACTAATGGTTGTTTGGTTGTCTAGAATTGTGTCAGGAGGACATGTTGTAAGTGGATGTTCATGTATGGTAGTAACCATAAAACCATAATGGACAGAATGATTCCACTTACAGGAGCCAGACAATATGAGAATGGACTCATGGTTAGAAAAATCAATTTTTGTAGGGGACAAAATTGTAAATTCATGTTTGAATTTAATTCTTAATGCCTTTGATTGATTATGGAAATCAGAATTGAATTTGATTGTTAAATGTTGATGATAGTTTGGTTATTTGATAAGTGTGCCAGGAAGACACATTGTGGGAAGACCATGTGTGATGGCCTGCAGAAGCCAAACTTCATGGGAAGGATCCCATGCTTTGGAAATGGGTTTTGGGTTAAACGCCATTGTAAATTTTGATAATGTCTTAGCTGAACTGCATGTGGTAAACCATGCGAGTCAGATGGTAAAGATAATGTCAGTAAGACATGTATGGGTTATGGAACATAAAAAGGAGTTGGGATGGAAAACTGAGGTACTGCCAAATTAGAGAAGGGAGCCCCCATTCCTCACAAGTGAAAAGAAACTACATTTTCAAAGTGGATAAGTGTTCTGTAAACCCTAGCCGGGATATATACATGTCTAGTTACTATAGTTAATACGTAAAGCATGTTTTATTGTATTTATATTATTTCATATTGCTTGAAGTGTGACTAAGGCCTACATGGATCACATCAGAAAGGGATGCATACCTTTCTGGTGCTGGGTTATGATAGGGTTTTCAATATTGACTACACCCTAAGGGAATGGACGCATTCCCGGTGTTTCAATGATTGATAGTGAATGTTATGAAACATAGTTACAGTTTTAGAGCAGCAGTACTGATGAGATTATGTATCCATCTTGTGTTGGCATCTTGAACATATGCAATTGGTGTTGCACCCTAAAGAAGCAAAGTGAAAAAGGTTGTTTTGGAGGTTGTAGAGGGTTTCTATGAGTATGAAGGGTGTTATTTCCTAATAAACCCAGCCGGAGAATTGTCTTGGAAATGGCTGTTGTATGTTTGATAAACCCAGTCAGCCTACTGGATTAGCATATTGATTTTTGAAATGATTGATAAACCCAGTCGGCGTATTGGCTTAGCATACTAATTTTTGAAATGCTTGATAAACCCAGTCGGCGTACTGTGTTAGCATACTAATTTTTTGGAATTCCTGATAAACCCAGTCGGCGTACTAGATTGGCATTGGTTATTTGGATGTTGTGGAGCATCTTGCGTGTTGGCCAAACATTGGTTGATGTATGCACATGTGATCTGAGGATGGCATAAAATTGGTTACCTTTCGATGCACACCCTAAATAACACTGGAGGGAAGGGGCCTTGAGGGACGGAGTAACAGAGAAGAGGGCCTTCCTTGTGTTGGGTGGGGCAGGTCTTGTGGGTACCATAGTTGTCTGAAGTCAAAGTGGGATGCCTGTGGAGCTAAAAGAAGATATACCATACAGATAAGTATTTGGTTATTTTATCCTGAAAATGTATGTGTATATAATTTGGTTATGATTTGTAACTTCTTGTTTAGGGAAAGACCCTATGAAAATGAACTTGACATGAGAATTGATTCAATGTCTGAGTGTAGGTGTTGCTGAATGAAAGAAGCCTTGAAGGAAACCCAGGGATGCGTGAGGGCATGTAACTTTCCTAGAAGAGCTCAACATGAGCAGAAATGAATGATGGTGCTAGTGGACTTGTGTGGGTCCTAGCAGCCAAAGGTTCTGTGGGAAATCATGGGAAAGAGTTCCCTGGATGAGAGACCCGAGACAAACCTTAGACACTAAGTGTCATAGCCAAGAAAGGGAAATTCAAGCATTCACATTGAAGTGAAAGAGGCTAGGAGCATGAAATCACAGTGGTGGTGTGGTTCCGGATTGGAACAAGACTAAGAGGAGAAAACTCTTATTGCTCTCTCCTTCCTTTTTATTGATGCATTTATAAAACAAAGAATTGTTTGATGCATTTATAACTGGAAATGATTGTGTTAATTGCTTGAAATAGTTGTGAATGCTGAAATAGTGAATTTCCTATGAAAGGATGAACATGAATGAGTTCATGTATATATTGGGAAAGCATGAAAAGTGTGAAAGTCTCATGGATAAAGCATGGGATTTCATGTCAATTGGGAAGTTAATTGAACGATTTTAATGTTATGTTATGCTTGGCCTAACAGAATTACAACGATGTATTTCACAGGTGAGAAATTGAAGTTAATTTGTTGCAAATGTTACAAAGCAAGTTTTGCTTGTGAGAAAAGTGAGATCCAACTGTGCACATTGACTAAGGAATCAAACCAAAGGCTATTGGATTTGGCTGAAAATATTCTTCAAACAATTTCCAAGACCCAAGAAAATCTTGGAGAAATGCTCAAGCTAAGGGAGCAGCAGAATGAGATGAACCACAGTGCCTTGCAGGACTCTTTTTGTCTGCAAAGGCAGGTAGGATGCATTCTGGAGCACATAAGCAGTGGGAAGGAAGGTGGATCAATGAAGAAGTAGTCATCCGATCATACCACTAAGAAATGTTCCAGGTGGGAAGACTCAAAGGAAATTGAGTAGGTAAAGGTAACGCAACCAATGAAATGTTGGAAATGTGGAGGAAAGCATCGCCTCCGCAAATTCCCAATGAGAAGCAGCAAGGAATATATCATCCAAAGAGTTCCCAGGCTTATGGATCAATTGGAAGATCAAATCTAGCAGGAGAAGCTTGTGGAAGACAAAGGACCTGCAACATTTTTTGAAATTTTGGGACATGTATAAATTGTAAATGTAATCCTAAGTATTGGAACACCGAGGACGGTGTTATTTTAAGGGAGGGGGAGTTTTAATACCCCTATTTTGACCCTTATGGTTATGGGCCTCAATGTAAATATTGTATGCAATGTGTGTCACGCTAGTGTGGAGCTCAAGGCCAAGGCTCCACTAGTGAATGTTCAGGTTTTAGTTGCATAGGCAAGTATTTGGCAGTTTCACTATCCATGAGTTGTTAATCCATGAGATAGATTGTAAATGATGTAAGTAACACCATGTAAATAAAATGCTAAGGGTTGGCTATGACTGCAATGAAATGAGGGGGAACTATGTATCCACTAGGGAGAGGTGAGGTGTTGTGGGTTGGAACCCATGTTGCCACTTGTCCATTTATGAACCCATCTAACATCCCATGCCACAATTAATGCAAATGTAAGAGAGTGGTTAAGAAAATCGAATCATGAAGTCGATGGAGTGTGGAACAGACCTACGTATCTGTATGGCAGGGTCTGGCCTATGTTTACTTTCCCTGTATGCCACTCTACCACCTAGGGAATCCGCATAGCCTGTTTTTCTATCCCGTGGTTGGGAAGGGAGGTGGGGGCATTCATCCATTCACCTAGACCGGGGAAGGGATATTAGAGAGTGGAGCAAGGCGACATGACTCAGCAGACAAAGCAGAGAAGGAAGAAGGAGAAGTCACTATTCTGTGTAGGCACAAATCGCAGAGCCAAGTATTACCCAGAAAACCTTGAGTGGAAAGCCAATCCCATTGAGAAAACCATAGACCCGAACCTGTGGATGAATGTGAGTTGGTGAGACGCCAGAGAACAGTGGAAAGATGCCAGGAGGGTTTAGTCCTGCATGTGAGAGCCAGGGAGAGCTCTAATCACCTTTTTCTAGCAGTCAAGACCAACCACACTTGCCCATATCAGTGCTAAGGGAAGGGGTTCCCTAGGGACTGTTCATCAGTGATAGGGGACCTTACTTAGGTTGAGAGTGGAGGTGATGGGGGTGTTTGAGCTGTTTGAGGTCACTAGTATATGCCCCTAGCTCTATGGATGAGCTTATTGATCTAGAAACCCCACCTACTTTCCCCACTTGCTTGACAAACCATTGTGTGTTGAATACTATGATTGACTATGAACCAAGTCTGTGAGTGAGCCTAAGTGATACTCCTTAGTGGATAAATAGCCCCAGCTTGGGGGTGATCTCCGATTGCTGAAACAATAGAGGCTAGACAAAGATCTATGATTGGGATGGAACGCTGCAGTCCATAATCCAGTTGCTTGGTGGTTTCCAATTAAAATATAAGTGCCCTTGTGGTGTTTGAATAAGGATGTTTCATGTGTTTATGGTTATGCTTATTATATTCTAGTTATTGATTAAATGAATAATATGGAAATGGAGCAATAGGAAGCTATGTATGACTAGGATTGTATACTTATGCCTTGTATCTAAACCTGTGTTTAATTTTTTGTTGTGCAATGATGAATGTTGGATGCATGTTATATGTGTGTGTTATATATGTCAAAGGTATGATTTGGTTCAAATGGTTAATAGGGTTGAATTCCCAAGTATTATGTTTGATGTTGTTGGGAATGTCATTGCTTTACTCCTGCAACTTGCATCTTCTTATTATGCTGGTACTCATATACATTCATGCTTGAGGAACAAGGATAAATACCTGTATGTCATTCCTCAATCTGTTTAGGATAAATACACTGAGTATAATTCCTTTCTAAGGGTGGATAATGCTTCAGTTCCCTTGTGGTTATTGATGCATGGACCTTCCTACATGAGTTATTGAGCATGATTTTGTATATTTCCTTTTTATACTTATGTTGTACTTACACATGTTACCCCTTGATTAATAGGACAAAGTTCAAGGCTAAGAGGTGCAGAACATTCCATTCAGGACTGTGATCAGGGATATTAGGCACTCATGTGGACCAGATGAAGGAGAGAATACTTGGAAGAGGTGGGGCAGAACCATTACAGAAGGTTATTGGTGCATTAAGGAATTTATAGACATAGCTTTAGTTGGAAATTGGGCTAGGTTGGAATCCATAGATGGAGAAGAGAATCATACCATTAGAAATAACTCTCCAAGAGCTTTCCAATGGTACCAACCTTGCCTCATTTGGACCAGGGATGAGGAATTTATGCCCCTCAGAAGTTGCATTGGAGAGTTGTAGGAGCAGCGGAGGTGCTTCCGCAATGCGGATTGTGGATTGCGGAAGGGTGTTTTATCAAAACGTCTGTTTGGGCTTCCACAATTTTGAGTTCTGCGATTGCGGAATTGTGGATTGTTGAAGGGAATTTTGCCACAGCCATAGGTTTGGACTTCCGCATTCCCACAATCCACAATGCGGATTGTGGATTGCGGAAGGGGAAGTTTTCCGGAAGGTTTGAGTTGGATGTCTGCAATTCTGAGTTCTGTAATGTAGACCGCGAGTTGCAGAAAGGTAGTGTGTGGATCATTGAGACTTCTGCAATTCCGAGTTCCACAATGCAGATTGCGGATTGTGGAAGGGTGTTGGAGAGATAAGTTCAACGATCCGTCTTCTGAATCCTGCAATGCGGATTGCGGATTGCGGAAGGACGGATTGCATATTGCGGATTTGAGATATTTGTGGGTTGTGGATCTGAGAATAGTTGCGGAAGGGTGTGTGATGGAAGCATAGGAAAAAAAAAGTATCAGGGTCTCCCATCGCCTCTGAAGGACACCAAGGTGATCGGTGACGTGACACAAGGGTTTCAAAGCAATGAATCCTACACAATCAAAGTCATAATCACACTCTTACCTGCAAACCCTCTTCATTGAAATCCTCTTCGCCACAAATCTCGCAATTTCTCCTTAATACAAATGCAACCAGAATTGCATTCACATAATTGATGGGACTGTGTGCAGAGATGCTCGGTAACAAAATTCACATAGATATAATAAACAAACAAAACCACCCTCCCTTCAAATCTTCTTCCTTCATGTATCCCATTATCAGACTATCCACCAGCTCCCACATTGCATTTATCATATTCAGAATGAAGTATGTGATTGAGAAATTCCTGTTCGGCTCTTCCTCCACTGTCTGAAATGCAATGTAGACCCAAAAAAAATAAAAAAATACTTATTTTCAAAGGGAAGACATTCGCTTTAAGTTTAGATTTAGTGTTGCAATTCATGGATTTCTCCTTGTTCATCACAATTTTCATTTTTATGTTTCTAATTCTAAGTTACAGAAAGAGAAAGTAGGAAGAATAAATCATATATTATAAGCCATAGTTTATATGAGAATAATACCTTCTCTTTGTAGCAGCTATTGTAGTTCAAACACACTCCAAAATGCTTGAACATAAATAGTTTATTATCATACGGAATCATGGGAACCATGTAGTTACAGTACACCACTCTCAAGTACCTTGTCACAGGTTCATTCGGCTTCATATTCGTAAATTCCCCGAACTCTCTATCACCAATTCTAGGTTGTCCAAATGTATAAACCGCTAATATATTATCCATGAGTCATCTTTTTATGTAGGAGTATTGCAGGAAACAATGGCCATAGCACCACCCAAATTATGTCATGTCACAATGAACTTGGCATCCTTGTGCTCTTCTAACATCTTGCTCAGCTTTCTGCGTATGGCATAGTAAGCCACATCTTTTTCGTCATCTTCTGTGCTTTGATTCCTCTATCAATCCAGAGTTGTCATGATTATGATATATATTTTCCCTTTTGGGCTCCAAAGGGTTTTTTAAGATTTTTTCATTGAAGTGATCATCTAAGCCCATTACTTCAAGGAACCCCGCATGAAATTTTCCAATAGGGTCTATTTGGTACCATGAGAAGTCGAAGTCTGTGCTCCAGTCACCTACATCAAATGGCTTTGTTCCTTTGAAATCAACCACCACCAGCTTAGCATCTACCGGTTTATCACAAAATTATATGGATTCTTTGGTACTGTTTTTCTCCAGGGAATCCGTGATGTTAGGGAAAATAAACATTACATTCAGAAAGTCAAAATATGATAACTTCCCTAAAAGAGAAAAGTTCAGTAATGGAAATGCACTAACTCAACTTACAATTCCAACAATTGAAGAACTCCACAAAATGCATCTACAAAATAATTTAAAATGAAGAGAGTCACCAAGAAGATTTGTGGAATTACCAATATGTGTAATTAGTGAACTTAACATTACTTAGCTTCCAACGTTTTGTGACTACTTTCCTGATAAAGAACTCATTTTCATAGGCCAGTTTTGAAGCCATCATGCAAACATCTGCACAATATTTGCTTCCTGCTTGAATTAAGTTTGACATTCCACTATTATAATCTCCATTTAGTACATGATGAGCCAGAGAATTTATTTTTTGTCCAGGTCTAGGTGAGGATCCAAATTTCCAATTGCGCTTATAAATGTTTCTCTATTCCTCTTGGGAATGATTATACCTCTTCTTGAACAAAACTATATCCTAAAAATTAACGAAGCATCAAAATGGATTTTGTTATTAGTTCAAAAACTAGGTGAAATGTTTGTACCTGTGAGAAATTTGAAGATTATTCCGAGAATGCCTCTGTTATCTAAGAGAAGATTTAAAATTAATTTGATGCAGCATCCGAGTAGGGCCATGGGCTTTGCTATCAAGTGGATAAATTTTCTTACAAGGATTGAAACCGTGATGATCCACCGTCTATCAAATGTATCAACTTGATGTCGGAGATGCTCACTATATTCAATGAAGCGATTTTCTCTCTGAGAGAGAAAGAGAAAACGCAAGACATCCAAAATCCCTCCATTCTGAGGGCGGACTATAAGATATTTGTTGGCCATATCTCGCTTTCTCAGCTTAATTTGCTCTGCAATTTGTGCTGCTCTCACAGTTTCTTACATCGCAATACACAATTATATGATTATATGGATGGCCTGAAGTGTGGTTACCTGCCTAGAACTTGAAAACCATAAAAAAATTGAACAACCGAACACAGAAATAAGTCAAAAAATAGATGCACCAAGGTTTTATGGCGGCGTGCACAGGTGAATCCGACCTAGAAAGCTATAACCCTTTCCCAACCTCATGCAGCAAACCTCAGACACAATTTATGGCGACCTGCACAGGGAATTTCAAGCCTGGTGAATCAATAACCCTTTTCCAACCTCATGTAGTGGACAGCCTGATGCACCTCACTTGTTTACATGAAACATACAAAAACCCAGACCTTGTGCCACAAGGCACTTACATAGAAAATCTCGCCACATTAACTAGCCTCTGCGGAGCTAACATCAGCCCGCAGCCCCCTACCGGGAAGGGAGAATCGAGGCTGACGTCAATATCCTGCCACCAATAAGCGTTTTGAAAAATATTAATTTTAAAATTTCAACAAAATATTAAACAGTTTCAACTATACCTTTTATATAGTCTGGGGAAAATTTATAGGTTTAAGAGCCAAAATGATAGGAATTGGATGAAACATATATGATCCTCATCGGGGACATAATAATTGTAAGGTAATGTCTTAGAATTTAATATTATGTTATTGTATGCCATGTCCATTTAATGTAATTTATTTTATTTACAAATAAATAATTTAGTGAAACGAAAATTAGGATAAAATAAAGATAGTTAATATTAATTGATTCTCAATAAAGAGAAATTTATTAAAGATGTTATGTATTATAATTGTGTTTACATATAATGATAAAAAATCTAAAAATATTTTTAGTAAATAATAATAATTTAATTTTAAGGTCATCTTCAAGACAGGCATCAAATTGGTGTATGAGACCCCTTTGTTTGTGGAACAAAAGACCCCCACTACACAACAATTTAATTGTTAATGTCTATAGAGGTGTACATACCCTACAGCCCTCCAAATTTGAACATGTAACTTCTCAAGAGGAAACACACGTTCTTAACTATTAATCCCACTCAAGTTGTAAACATTTATTAACATCTTCTAAACACCAATATAATAGATACATTAAATCCATTGTAAGGAATAATAATAATTTGTTAACTTTTCATAAACCATATCCGATTGATATTTATTCATTGATTTTTATACCCAATCTTAATTTAACACATAAAACTATAAAACTGAATCGGAAATAGCAATACATTGATTTCCTTAACAAATGATGCATAATGGAAAGATCAAATAACCATATACAATTTTCACAAGATATTTTACCCTATAAACCCCAATCCCTGGGGAAAACCAACAAATAGTTTGTCTTTTTATTGCATATATGTAACAGCATTTAGAGTTTCAGGATGCTTGATATAACACATCGAATCTAAGTCAATACAACCCCGAACAACCTCAAACTACCTCTCGTAGCTTCCTAAAGCCAGGGCACCCCTGAATCCACCCTATGCTTGGACTCTTGACTTACTGTAAACTATGCCCAAAACCTTAGCAATAAAGACAAACCCATCTTGAGAGAATCACTCTCTCCAAAGCCTCTAAGAGAATCCATCTCTTAGATCTGATCATTTTCTCATACAATCTCAACTTGAGAGAATCCCTCTCTCCTAAGTGTTAGATTTTGTACAATACTAGCAGTATAATTAATTGTAGATAATAAAACAAGATCACTAAAAGAAACACCAAGCACATAAACAATAGACAGAAAATTTTATCCTGGGAAACCCAATAGGGAGAAAACCCAACAACCTTCGTATAGAGATAATTAGTTCATAGATCAGAGTACAAATACAAGAGAGAGGAAGAGAAATTTATCCAAGTGTAGAAACCCCAAAAAAACTTATCCTTGTTGCAGTAGCGAACTTCTCTCTCTCCTTGAGTGAACTTTCTTGAGTTGAGTGAATGACCAAATGAGAGATTCGACCTATCTATTTATACACATCAAGAGATGACTTTTTCCCTGACTGGGCCGACTTGTTTAACTTTCTGGGCTGACTTCTCTTGGGATAAGATAAAATTACAATTAATAATTATTTTATTTGGGTAATCCAAACCAAGGTTTACATTGATTATTTCAAGGCTTTTACATGATCAACTACATCAATATATTCTCTCGTAGGAGGTACAATAACAATATAATAAAAATACAATAAGAATAACTTCTGAAGTTACATTATTTCCAACACTCCCTCTTAACAAGGAAGGTATTCTTCGAACCGGGTCATCATCATCATCATTGGACACGGTCATTTGGATATCAACTGTAAATCACATTTGTATTGAACATGTATATACATATAGAAGGTATTCAACACAATCTCAGTCCGTCGAGAAGTGTCATCATGCATCTACTCCACTCAGTCCATCAGTGGATCATCTCAACAAATCTACACAGTCCATCGGTGGATCAGCTCAACAACTTTGCATAGTCCATCGGAGAGTCCATCATGCATCATCTCAACCCAGTCCATCGGGGAACATGCACCACCTCAACCAGTCCATAGGTGAGTCCATATACCAACTCAACAACTCTACATTGTCCATCGGAGAGTCCATCATGCATCAACTCAACCCAGTCCATCAGGGAACATGCAACTAGTCCATCAGTGAGTCCATACAAGAGTACTAGTGTGTGCCAACCTCTCCATTCCATATCAAGATGTCTGAGAGATCTCCTCACTCTTTTAAGAGTGATTGGGAGAATGCACTAAATATCTCCATGATATATCTCCTCACTCCTTTCAGAGTGATTGGGATTGTGCATTAACCTCTCCATCCTTTCAGGATGTCTAAGAGATATCCTCACTCCATCTCGGAGTGATCAGGAGAATGCAGTGGCCTCTCCATCCCATCTCAGGATATCTAAGAGATATCCTCATTCCATATCGGAGTGATCGGGAGAATACAGTGGCCTCTCCATCCCATCTCAGGATGTCTGAGATATCTCCTCACTCCATCTCGGAGTGATCGGGAGAATGCAATGGCCTCTCCATCCCATATCAGGATGTCCGAGATATCTCCTTACTCATTTCAGAGTGATCGGGAAAATGCATTGGTCTCTGTATCATCGTCCTTCCCTCTTAGCAAGGAATGTAATCATGGAACCAATCTCCCCACTCCATCAGAGTGTCGGGGAGTAAATTCAACCTTCCCTCTTACCGAGGGATTCAATCATGGGACCAATCTCCTCACTCCCTATCGGAGTGATCGGGAGAAGATAATTGCACACATATAAACTAACAGAGGCATCAAGTAGATTGGGGGAGACATTTATGTCATTCCCTAGTTATAAAATTTAAATAAATGGAATAATAACAATTCACATGACTGAATTTATGCACTTGCATGGGAGAGTATCAAGAGACTAGTCTCCCCACCCCATCATAGGGTGTCTAGGAGATCTCCCATCCTTTCTCAGAGTGTTCGGGATAAAAATATGGTACTACCATTGGACCACTCACCCTTATCCAAGTCACATGGCTAATAATTGTTCAATATTACAATCATTTCTCCCTCTGCACTGGAGCGTCCTGCTCCCTCTACATCTAAGCATCCTTCTCCCTCTATGGAGCTATCCACTAGTAGTTCCATCAGCTTATTACATTGGGTGCCAATTTGAGCACCATCTTTCACAGAGCAAAAGATCACAGTTCCTTACTAAAATGTAAGTATCCATCCTGGTGATGACCATGTTCATCAAGGATCCTCTTAACTGTTTGTCTCAATCAACCAGCAATTCCATCAGTGTATCCAGGTACTCATAGTCATCATTCTATATCTTCTCAAGTTCTCAATTGTGTTCTTATTTAACCTAGGAAGACCTCATCAAGTTTCTACCACACCATCAATATTCCATGATCCTCATCTCAAGGGCCAAATCCCTCTATCTCAGTGAGGAATAGATCATTTCTATATGTCATCACGAATAAGGGATCATCATCAAAAATATGCTCTGAACAGATGTGCACCTCATGAATCTCACGGGAAACCATAATCATTGAAGAATCAAACATCTGTAGTAGAGAGAGATAGACATCCGTTGGAGCCTTCTGCTCCCAAAAACCAATATGAGATCTTATGGGACTGTGGGTCATGTATCAAATATAGCTGGATGTATTAGGTCCAAGTCTGTCTGTTGTTGCATAATCATGACTTTCATCTAATTGCTTTGTCTACAAGTCATCCTTCTAGGCTGGGATTCATGCTCCTAGAATCTTCCCGCTTTTGATTAATCTGAACATCAAAGGGATTCATGTGTCCACCACTTTCTCATCAGAACAATTCTCATCATCTTTCTCTTGTAGGCCATATCATATGGTATTTTCCCTACAAGTCAAATATCGTCAGATGATTAGTGACATTACATAATCAAATTTAACCAATTTCTATTTCAATGCAATGGAAATAGTTTACACATGTATGTAGGCATCTTAGCTAGTGCTTCATCACAACAATAATAAACATGTATCCCAAACACATATAATTACTATCTAGATGTCTTCTATCTCCACTAGAACATGCCATAAAGAATGTGCACTACTCTAAGCATGTAAGAAGGAGATATAATCTAGAATGGTGTGCAGCTCATATGCATAACAAGTACAACGAGTGCCTACAGTACATCAATAAGTGAACTCTATCAAATGCTCAACAAGCTTCCTAATAGATCTGCATACAATTTGTTATGAAAACATATAAGATAAAACAAATCTATGTGAGCAATAAATCCAAATACTTATCTTTTATTGTTTTTGTGGGTGGGCTCCCATTGCCTCCTTGTGGGAATGAGAGTCCTATGTTCTTCATTTTTCTTGTTGGGATTCCATCGCAGTATGGATATTTATATCACCACCTCAACATGGGGAGCACTAGAAGAAGAACTTTGTATGATTATCATTCCTTGACTTCTTGTGAGAAGTATCTTCATCAATATCTGTTGTTGAGGCTTCATGCTTCCTTTTATTTGAACTTCGACAATATCTGGCATAGTGGCCATACTTATTACATTTGAATTATTGAATATGAAAGATCTATTTCTTCTTCTTTTGATTTGGTGGAAGACTTGATCCTCTATCTTTGTTCTTATTGTTATGAAATTTTCTTCCTTTTCCTTTTCCTTTCTTGGCATGAGATGTAAAAGCTTGATTTTCTTCGGTCTGAGTACCATGTAGTTTATTCCGAGCTATTGTTTCTTCCTAGATGCAATCTACCCATAATCGATCAAATTTGGGAACTTGGTTTGTCCACTTAGACTTTGAATAAACGATTCTCACGAGGGAGGAAGACCATTAAGAGTTGTTATAACCAGTTCTCTATCTTCAAGGGGTTCTCCACTAGTGCTTAGCTTATCTCTTAGTTCGGAGATCCTCATGAAGTAAGAAGCAATTGATTTAGACTCTGAGATCTTAAGATTTGATAGTTGATTCCTCAATGCAAGGGTACGATCAATGCTACTATGTTCAAATTGCTTCTTTAGGGTTTTGAACATCTCCCTAGTTGTATTCTTCTAAGATATCTAAGGAACCAAATGATATTTTATTGAATCTACCAAGATTCTTCTTGCTTTGGAGTCATTCTTTCTCCATTGATTCTTGTCATCTTCTACTTCTGGTTCTGGAACCTTCTCATTTACGAACTTCAAGAGATCATTTTATTCTAAGATAAAGACTCTAGAATTCCAAGAGATGAAGTTGGAAGCCCCATCCAATCTATCTTCAAATTTCATCCCAATCATCTTGACTGCAACCTAAAAACTGCTTCAGAAACCCTAGTAGGAGCTAGGTCAAATTTGAACTGTGGTAAATTGTAAAATTAATTCCACAGGTAAATGTGCCCTCCTAGGGTGAGTTGAAAGGACCTCCTTTTCTCCCATATATGTGGACAGAACAAATCAAAATTGGAAACCCTAGTTTCCCGACTCCAGCAGAGAATAGGTCAAAAATAAAAATTTTCCAGATCTGAAATATGCTTCCACATATAGTTGTGCCCTATTGAGGCAAATTGGAGCAAGGTAAAGTTTGGCCAAAAATGTGGATAGAAGGGATAAACGCCAATTTCATTAAATTTGGACATATTAGGCAAATTTTGGACTAAGAAAGTGTGAATTTAGACTTTGAAAGTGTCAATATCAACCTTTCTTAAGTGCAAAATCAGGTTTTGAAAGTGGCAATATTGGCTTTGAAAAGTGTGTTTTTCTATTCGAATAGTGTGTTTTTTGACTACTTATGGGTCATAAAATTGTAGTTCTTTATTATGAAACTATGAATTTCAATTCAAAAAGTGTGAATTTCAAATCAAAAAATGAAAATTTTGATTTGAAAAGTGTGAATTTCAAATCAAAGAAAAGCAATTTTTCATTTGAAAAGTGCAATTTTCATTTGGAAATGTGCAATCTTCAAAGGTGAAAAGTGCAATGTATATAATATTCAGTCCTTGTTTGAATAAAAATTTTATCAGATATTGTTTCTTTTTTGATACAGTATCAAGAATATCTAGCTTTTTACATATATAATTTTAGTAGTTTCCAAACGAGCAGAAATATTCTGCGTAATCTATATAGGGATAGCTTACTTACACAATAGTAACCAGTAAACGGTGCATTCTGCATCACAGTGGTAATTTTCCTCAAATTCCTAGAGGCTCGTGGACGTTCCAGACGCTCAACGTTTTCTCGCCCAACTAGGTTGATAGATAGACTAGAAGGATTGTAACAAAATATAAATTTGTTGGGCTAAGATCACACCAAACGATATCTGTAGGAACATACATCCCACTCTCAACACTATGCCCCAGATGTTCTTGTTGCGCCTTAGTTGTTGCAAGTCCCTTCTCATTTATTCTAATTTTTTATCCTGTCCATCCTAGCCTTGGTGACCATGCCCATATGATGTTATTGACATCGATCATCATATTTTCTTCTGCACCAACAACCCATTGTTGTTTTCTATTTAAGAAGTTTTTGTACAAGATCTTCAGATCCTTCGATGCTCTTGTTGGCTTCCACCATTACACCTCTACTTTGTAAGACCCAAGAGTACTAGCATTTGAATCCTGATAAATATTACCAATCGCCCTACCCAACCATATTGCACAATATGGCTCTGGTGATTGCACAATGACCATTTGGCCCTTTACAACATCCACTCTTGGAATGAATTCATCTCTAGGCTTGTTGCATACTAGTCCAACATAGCAATCCTGCAAAGCAGGAACATTTTCATTCAAATAGGAATCCATAATTTCATGTTAAGATCTTGTAGGTTCACTACTATGAATATCATGTCTTGTCGATGGCCAAAATTTAGTCATTGACTGATCAACACTCTCGAAGGGACTGTCCAAAGCTTTATATACAGCCTCCCAATAATTTAACTTGGGATTCCAAAACCGTTCACCTCCCTTCTCAATCCCTCACTTCCAGAATGAAATATATGTTTTTATTCCTTTTTTATTTCGTCAATGTCTAAAGGTCTTTTTGATTGCAGATTTAATAACCTAGGCTTCCCCACTGGCAAGTCTGCACTACCATCTGGAAATGACCGCCACAGATGAATAGGAGATGAACAAGATTCATCCTTAAGTGATCCCCTCCATTTCATTGTGAAATTTAGTTCACACCAAGATATGATCAATAAATTACAACTCACACAACTAGTCAAGAACACTGAAAAACAATCAAGTATGATGCAAACATAATTACTCTCATGAATAATAATACATCAGCAAACCTTGGAAAAGTAATAGGATGCAAATATATAACATTACATCAAATATTTGAATGTATAAGGATGCCATTCGAATCCTCACAAAAGAAGGCTTACTAAAAATATGCAAAACCCCCCTAGGTGGCAAGTGTGCTTTCCAAGTCACCTCTAAGGCTCATGAATTTTTGAATTAGTGATCAGATGGTGGTGTATGATGGAAAATCATGCTAAATCCATAATTTGGAAGGAATAAACATCATGGAGGATGAGTTGGCCAAATAACAGTTATGATTAGTCAACTAGCTTTCACCTTTCACCAAAAAGTGGTAAAAATCAGTAAAAGAAGCTAAGGCGCCTTTCTATTACAGGATTGTATAAGATCAGCCAGAATCCAAGGAAATATTATCCAGAATATTAAAAAATGCACCCAGGTGAGTCTAGGAAGCTTGTGGTCCACACAATGTCTAATTTAGCCAACTACATAGTCTAACACCTAGGAATTAATAAAAAATGATCAATAATGCGATCCTAAGGTATTAAATTACATGGATGGGTTTAAATATTCCAACACCCCCCCATAAAATTGACTTTATGTGCTAAAAATCAGAAATAAAATAGGGCCCAACAACTAGGCATGGTGACCCTGTAACATACTGCCTTGTCCATGAAACAAGGAAAGAAGGAAAACCTCATGGGACAAACCTTCCCTAAAAAATGGACATAATCAAAATTGAAAGATTGTTGATCAATCCTTCACTCCACCACATGTTTAACCATCCCAAGCAGTGATCTCAGATAGGTGATAGTATTCTTAGTAAAATCTTTGGTGAAGATTTCTGCAGTTTGCTCACCTGTTGGGAAATACTGCAGATCAATGATCTAGTCATGCACTAAACTCCTGATGTAGTGCATATGGATCTCAATATGCTTGGTCCTCTATATCTGTACTGGACCACTTGATACCCTTATAGCACTCTGATTGTCACAAAATATGGCAGTGGGAGTGCTAAAGGAAATCTCAAACTCTGAAAGAATACCCTCCAGCCACACACACTAAGTAGCAACATTCACTACTCCTCTATACTCGGCCTCTGTTGAAGATAGTGAAATTGCACTCTATTTATTACTGGATCAGCAAACAGGACCTCCTCCAAGCATGAAAAAAATATAGAAGTGGATTTTCTATCAAGGCTATTGCCATCCCAATCTGAGTCAGTAAAGCCAAGAAGATCTAGGCTAGAATCTGCAACATAGTGAATCCCATCAGACTTGGTGCCTTGCACATAATGCAAGATTATTTTTGCAGCCCTCCAATGAATCTCATGTGGCTGATCCATGTATCTTGAGGCCACACTCACTCTATATGCAATATCAGTTCGAGTATGAGTCAAGTACAACAAGCTGCCAACTAGCTTCCTATACAAGGTGTTTTCCACCAATGATGTAGAATCTGCTTCTTCAAGTCTGACTCATGAAAGGAAGGGAGTCTTTGAAGGATTGAAATCAGCCATATTGAACTTATTTATAAGGTCAGATGCATATTTGCACTGAGATACCTTAGTTCCATTCTCAGTTTGAGAAATCTCAGGCCCCAAAAATTGCTTAAGAACTCCCACGTCAGTCATGGAAAAAGCTTGATGCAAAGCAGTCTTTAATGAGTCTATTTGGTCAGTAGAGCTACCTGTGATTAGTAGGTCATAAACATATAACACAATAATCAGAATTTATCCATCAATCAGCTTCATGTAAACATTTGGATCATATTTGCATCTAGCAAAATATTGTGACAAGAGAAAGTTGTCAAGTTTGGCATACCAAGCCCTAGGGGCTTGCTTAATCCCATATAAGGAATTCTTCAGCTTGCACACATAGTTAGGATCATATGTATATCCTTCTGGCTGCTATATATAAATATCCTCACCAAGATCCCCATGTAGTAATGAACTCTTGACATCCATTTGATGCACTTCCCAGCACTTGGATGCAGAGATTGCCAGAACTAGTCTTATCGAATCCTTCTTTGCAACTGGTGAAAAAGTATCATTGTAATAAAGGCCGTGGAATTGGGAGAATCCATTTTCCACCATCCTAGCCTTATATTTCACTGCTGCACCATCAGCTGCAAATTTTGTTTTGAATATCCACTTACACCTTACCAATTTGCTTCATGGGGGGAGCTTGACTAGCTCCCATGTCTCATTCTTTTGCGGTGAATGAAAATCCTCATCCATGGAATCCTGCCATATTGGGTCATGTGAGGATTCCTCATATATTTGAGGATCAGAATCCACCATCAAAAAACATCTCTCAGATAGGTAAGGATCCTTCACATTGAGAGCATTCTCAAATTGTGATCTAGTCCTCCTAGTAGCCCGAGGATTTCCCACTAGTTCACCAGTTGCTTGAAGAGTCTTAGCAGCCCACTTTGGCCTTGTTGGTGAATTAGGATCTGTAATAAAATGGTCCTCCTCATCATAAATATCAAAATCAGAAAATTCAAAAGGAACTTCACTTACATCTTCAGGTGGTGGTGTGGAGGGTTCTCCAATTTCAACACTTTGTGAGGGCTCTTCTTCGAATTGAACACTTCTCTCAATGAAGGCTTTATGAGATGGAATGATCAGACACTTGTATCCCTTGGAGTCTTTTGAATATACAACAAAAATACATGGTTGGATTTGGGGCTACATAGCCCTCCTCTTCTCAAGTGGAATTATATCCCAATCCTTGGAGCCAAAAATCCTGAAGTGAGAAATACCAGGTTTGTGCCCAGTCCAAGCCTTAAAAGGAGTGATTCCATTTAGTGATTTGTGAGGAACTCTATCATGTATGTATGTGGAACAATGTATTTCCTCATACCAAAGTCTTGGAGATAAAAAAAATTGGCCTCAAGCATGCATGTGGCCATCTCCTTCATATATATGTTCTTCCTCTCAGCAACACCATTATGCTAAGGTGTGTAGGGAATAGTGTGTTGCATCTGGATTCTTGAAGACGAAAAAAATTGATGAAACTAATATTTTATGTATTCCCCACCATTATCAGATCTAAGGATCTTGATATGTCTACCAAACTCGTTCTCAACTGAGACTTGGAAAAGCTTGAACAAACTGAACACTTCTGACTTTAGCTTGAGAAAATAGATCCAACAATACCTGGTAAAGTCATGTATGAAGGTGAGGATGTATTTGGAATGGTTCAAAGAATCATGTGGGAATGGACCTAATATGTCACTGTGAATAAGATCCAGGGGTGCTGAGGTTCGCTCAGTTTTAGCTCTTTCAAACTTATGCTCTGGGTGATTTCCTAGGATGCAGCTTTGACAGACACCTTTAGAAGACTTGATATTGGACAGCCCTATGACCATTTCTTTCTCATGGAGTTGGGGAAGATATTTGTAATTTAGGTGACCAAATATTTCATGCCATAATTTTCTTGACTCGTTGGCATGGGTAAGTAGAGAAGAAGGTGAGGGGAGTGGCACAAAATGAGAGAATCTATAGATTTTTGAGCTATGGTCAGCAGAACCTAAGGCAACAATTCATCCTATTAACATTTCATGGATTTCAACATCATTAGGTGTGAAGATCACCTTTTTGGGTGATCCTATGTGAGTCATCTGGTATACTAACAAAATGTTAGCAGCAAGTCCTAGAACATACAACACATTAGTGAATGAACCAAAATCTAGATCATTGTTGCCTTTACCTTTGCTTGAAGTTTTAAAATCATCACCCAACACAATGGCTGGACCACTAGAAGAATCAAGAGAGGAGAAGATCTCTCTTGTAGACACCATGTTCCTTGAAGCTCCAGAATAAATAATGAAAGAGGTAGGCCTTGATTTGATTTCCATTGGTGCATGCACTCGCTCCTTATCTTCAGAATTATTTCCTCCATCCTTCGTTCTTGTACTCTCAAGAAGAGGAATATTTTCTTTCTTCGGGAGTTGAACCATTTGATCAATGGTCTTCTTCATGCAGGAGATTTCAGGATGAAATCCCATGTTGCAATAGGTACACTTTTCCTTCTCATTCTTCTTATTTGGATTCCTCTTGAAGTTTGAGGAGCCTTCATGGACTTTCTATTTGTCCTTCTTCTGATCAGTGGGTTTCTTGACATTTCCCTTCTTCTTGCCTTTCGAACTCCTTGAATATCCAGCAGTCAAACAATGATATTTTGATGGATTTTTTATTTCTCCCATCAAGACCAACTTGTCTTGTTCTTGTGTAAGATATTCCATGAATTATGAGATAGTAGGACTCTTCCAGTTTCGAACTGCCTTCCTTGTGGCATGGAAGGTCAAAACAAAGACTGAATAATCAGGGCCAAGCTTGGAGAGGATGGCCAAGATTAATTGCTCATATTTTTTTTATCAATTCCACATTTCTTCAACTGTAGAACAAGTGACTTGAACTTTGACAAAAAGTCTTGGAGGTTCTCGAAATTATGTGGACTCAATTAAACAAGTTCATTATCCAATTGGTGGCCTCTTAATTCATTTGTCTTGCCAAACAAGTTTGGGAGCTTCACCCAGACTTCATTTGGAGTGGTAAGACCATCTATATGGAATAAAATATCTTTGGATGTGGTGATACATAGGATACATAGGATTCATCTCTTATGTTTTGCCACTTCAATTTCTCAATTGCTGAGGTTGGCTCAGTTTCAGTTGCCATAGTCACCTTGTAGAGGCCTTTTCTCCTCACCATGATCTTCATCTACGCTTTATAGACAAAAAAATTGAATGGAGTGAGGATTATATGATGTGATTGATCCATGGAATCTCTAAAATATCTTTTGGAGTGGTTTGGGTGTGCCCCAAGATGTTTAGTTGCGCCCTTCGAGTGATTGAATGTGCCTTGTCGGTGACTGAATGCACCCTTCTTGAGACTGGTTGGATCCTGCAAGAAATTTAAATGAGAAAAGAATAGATTGATAGCTCTGATACCATGTGAAATTTAGTTCACACCAAGATCTGATCAAGAAATTACAACGCTCACAAGTAATGTCACACAGCTAGTCAAGAACACTGAAAAACAATCAAGTATGATGCAAACATAATTACTCTCATGAATAATAATACGTCAGCCAAACTTGGGAAATTAATAGGCTTCAAATATATAACATTACATCAGATATTCGAATGCATAAGGATGCCATTTGAATCCTCACAAAAGCAGGCTTACTAAAAATATGCAAAACCCCCCTAGGTGGCAAGTGTGCTTTCCAAGTCACTTCTAAGGCTCACGAATTTCTGAATTAGTGATCAAATGGTTATGTATGATGGAAAATTATGCTAAATCCATAATTTGGAAGGAAGAAACATCATGGAGGATGAGTTGGCCAAAAAACAGTTATGACTAGTCAACTAGCTTTCACCTTTCACCGAAAAGTGGTAAAAATCAATAAAAGCAGCTAAGGTGCCTTTCTATTGTAGGATTGGATAATATCATCTAGAATCCAAGGAAATATTATCCATAATCTTCAGAAATGTGCCCAGGTGAGTCTAGGAAGCTTGGGGTCCACACAATGAAGACTTGTGGTCCACACAATGTCTAATTTAGCCAACTACATAGTCTAACACCTAGGAACTAATAAAAAATGATCAATAACGCTATCCTAAGGTATTAAATGACATGGATGGGATTAAATATTCCAACATGCATGACTGGAATGTTATTTATGACCTGAAATTTAAAAAACTGGCATTTTTTGATACCGGTGATTTTGGAATTTCCATCCAAAAGGTGGGGTTTCACAAAACTCTTAAAATCGTAAAGTTCATCAATTAGATAAGGGACATAGAAATTGTGATCTTCACATGTCCGATACGTATCCGTAATTTGCGAGAGTGAAAATATATCCTTGCGCATTAACTTTATTGATAACCTTCCATAAGTTCCATCTATGTCTTCATGGGTGTGTCCAAACAGGAGTAATCCAACTTAGACTATCTCGAACACTCTCCTTGTTGTTAAAAGAGACAAAAATGCAAATACAAAGCGGTTTTTGTTAACACCTAAACAATTATCCATTTGCAACAACAATATGGGTGGTAGTTTCTATTTGGCATGCATTGATTAGTACCATCAACACACAATACTTCATGTTGCATTACATCGTGTCTTTATATCACACACTTTTCATATGACTCTGATTGCAATAGATCATCATACAATTGGTGCTTAGATGTTTTGCCTTTGTAGAGAAAATCACCATATTTATCAACCACTGGTTCTTCAAGACTCTTCAAGCATTTAGACAAGGATGCCACAGTGAAATTCGATCCCATCTCTAAAAATGAGAGGCTGAAATGGGTAAAACCCCTAGTCTTGTTCCCATGAGTCAACATTCTAGTCAATGATATGGGGAGATTCATAACATTACTAAAATCTTTTGCCTTCTTACCCATCCATGGAATGGAAGTCTTTGACTTATCCATTTTTTCATGAACAATACTCAGAAAAGTCTTTGGATTTTTTTGTGAAGCTAAGCTGTGAGAATAATATACTTGGAAACAAATTGCGATATATTTATTATGAGCTTCCTGATGTCCTCGCAACCTTTCCACTGTTAGGATATTCCTATACTCCATCCTAGTCCCACCAGTATTTTGATCATTTACATTTTCAGTCATGCATGCACTTTTAGGGTTTGCATGCATCCCAATCATCAATCCAGCACCTAGCCCTCAGTTAGCCAGCCCCCAGGAGCTTCTCACTGATCATTTTTATCCCTCCAGTTGCTTAATGCACCCTTCTTCCTTGATTTTAGGAAGCAACTCGCCCTTCTTCACCTACCAGTCCAGTTGTCTTCAGTTTACACTCAGTTACACTTACCAAACTTAGTTTGACTTATGGTTGACAGTTACTTGAGCATTGATGACTCCACTAATGATGATGAAGACTTCCAGTTGTGCTCTGATGACACCAGTTGTGATCCGATGACACTCCAATGATATTTTGATCACTCCATGAAGGCTAATTCGAATTTCCACCTTAGGCATTCGAATTCCTCATGCATTGTATTATTTATTTGTCCATTTGTGATTAATGAATTAGTGTGTGTGAAGTATTTTTGCTTCTATTCGAGTTCTATTGTATTATTATTTTGTTGCTCATTATAATTTTGTTGCTCATTATACTGCCTTGACCACTCTTCTTCTATTTTCTTGCTTAATCAATTACTTTCTTGTGAGATATACATCATCTCTTACATCTGCTGTGAGGATTTTCACATGGTATCAGAGCATGTTGAGAGTATTGTTTATCTCCATTCCTGAGAGTTTTTTGCAGGTTATTACCAAGATTTCGAGTGCAGCAGTTGCAACAGTTTCTGCATTTTTGCAGCAGTAGTAGTTGCAGATATTCTCTATTGTTTTTGCAGGTCTTCTACAGCTTCAATGTATTCATCAGGAATTAATCCTCTTTCTCCATTCAACTATGATGAATGGAAACCAAAAATGATAGCATATTTGAAGAGCCATGATCTCTTTGATTGTCATTTTGAAAGAGAGTTCGAATCCTTTGAAGAGGAGATTGATTGGTTAAACAAAGGTGACGGAGCCTTTGGAGCAATGATGCTTTCTTTTCCTGAATCCATGATATTCCAATACCAATACCTTGATGTTGTTGAAACTCCAAAAGAGTTATGGGCTCACCTGGATGAAAGATTCGGCAGACAAAATGAAGGAATTGGTCCAAACCCCTTCAAGAGCAAGCAAAGTGATGAATTTTCCCTCCTTGATGGTCTCTCAGATCATGAACCAATATCATCTCATATTGAAGTTGTTCACAAAGAACTTGCAGATTCTACACTCATGCTCCAACTTTCTTCTCTTTCTGTGCCAGCTCACACTCTAGATATTGCAGAAGGTCCTAAATCCTCTCTTGCACCAGAGTCTGTTGGTGTGCATCATGATCACATGATTATTTCGGAGGTAAAATCAACTATTGGAGGTAATGCATTCGCCCTCCTCAAGCAATCACCTCTTATTTACTACTATATGATCATTATTCCATGCTTTCAGAAGGTTATTGAAGAATATGGCCATTGCCACCCGCTTGGGATAATTTCTCACGCATCCACTGGTTTTGATCTCACCTCTTATGGTTCAAAGGAGATCTCAAGAAACCATTGCCATTCGCTTGAGATAATCTCTCATGCATTTACTGGTTTTGATCTCACCTCTTATGGTTCAAAGGAGATCTCAAGAAACCATGATTCAAGTCTTGGCTCTAATTTGGATCCTAAGCAAACACTACTTGAGATAATTTCTCATGCATATGATGGTTTTGATCTCACTCCTGCTGGTTCAAAGGAGATCTCAAGAAACTATTCATCAAGTCTTAAATCTGATTTGGATTTCAAACAATCATTATTATTTGATGCTTCTTTTTGGCATAATATCACCCATGATGGTTCGAAGGAGAAGACAAAAGACTATCTGCATATTCATGTTTTTGATCCTACCTCAACTGATTTGAATCACAGGTTCAAGGATCATCCTCATACTTTTGGATTTGTTCTCATCACATTCGATCTGAAGAGCAAGTACAAGCACATGCTTTTTGAGCATGATCCACTTCTTCCCAAGAAGAAGATACCTCCAGACATATGACCAAGCATCACACCTGCTTGAGTTTGGAGCATTTATTTTTTATGTGTGTCTTACAGTCTGTTTTTGAAGGGGGGGTATTTTTCCCATGAAATTTTCCCCACTTCCTTGGTTTATTGACTGTTATTATTCATTATATTGGGTGACCTTTGGTCTTAGTTACTAGGGCCCAAGATGGATTAAGGGGGGGTGTTAGGATATTCCTATACTCTATCCTAGTCCCACCAGTATTTTGATCATTTACATTTTCAATCATGCATGCACTTTTAGGGTTTGCATGCATTCTAGGGTTTGCATGCATCCCACTCATCAGTCCAGCACCTAGCCCTCAGTTAGCCCCCAAGATCTTCTCACTGATCAGTTTTATCCCTCCAGTTTCTTAATGCGCCCTTCTTCCTTGATTTTAGGAAGCAACTCGCCCTTCTTCACCTACTTATCCAATTGTCTTCAGTTTATACTCAGTTACACCTACCAGACTCAGTTTGACTGATGGTTGATAGTTACTTGAGCATTGATGACTCCACTGATGATGATGAAGACTTCCAATTGTGCTCTGATGACACTCCAGTGATGTTTTGATCACTCCATGAAGGCTAATTCGAATTGCCACCTTAGTCATTCGAATTCCTCATGCATTGTATTATTTATTTGTCCATTTGTGATTAATGAATTAGTGTGTGTGAAGTATTTTTGCTTATATCCGAGTTCTACTGTATTATTATTCTGTTGCTCATTATACTGCATTGACCACTCTTCTTCTATTTTCTTGCTTAATCAATTACTTTCTTGTGAGGTATACATCATCTCTTAGATATGCTGTGAGGATTTTCACATCCACCTCAGTTGGATTAGTGGTCCCCTTAATCTTATCATGTATTGTAATGCACTCATTACACCTTGCAAAGGAGTTTGATTTAGAAATTTTAACATGTTGAAAATCTTTTCTTATCACCTTTCTAAAGAAGGATTGTGATACTGGAGGAAAACCAATACTTTTGATTTCTTCATTTTCCATTCTTCGTAGCAAACCATGTGACATATTATATGGCAATAATTTCAAGGTTTTCCTTGTTCCATATTCATTGATTAATCGTGTAAGATATGGATATTTGTATGAATTTTCTTCTACAATTTTATTAATAGTATCTACTAGTGCAACAGTGTTCGCCCTAGAGTTTTCCAAGCCACTATTACCATACACATCTCTCACATCACCATTCAAGAACATGCTTTTATAATTGTAGAAAGTGCTCATTTTTATCCCATGGCATTTATACCATGCATTTTGACAGACGTCTATTGTGTCTCATCTCATTGTAAGCATGCTTCTTTTTCTATCATCTCCTTCTTTGGCCACAGGAGCATTTGATCCCATAGAATTTATAACATACTGTCTTTTTGAATTTCCATTCATACTATGAAATTTATTCACACATTCAACTATCGATTGAAGTGAAATTTTTGAGATACAAAGATTTGAGCAAAATTGTTCAGTGACAATTTTTGAAAGGAATGCACCCTGATCAATTCCAATCCTGTAAGGTACCGATCTTGAATTTCTTTTAGAAATGTTAGTTCTAGCTTGTCGATTTACAGAATTGTATGTCCTTGTTCCATTACCTTCAACACATGTATATTCACAATGGGGGAGTACCTAGAAGGACCATCTGTAAAGGACATTCTTCAAAAATATTCCAAATGTTGACCATGTCTTCGTTTATGTTCTTTTTTAGTATAACATCCAAAGGAACATCATTGAGTTCAAACAAATTGTTTTCAGGCCATCTTACAAGAGAGCCTTCAAATACACCACAATCCTCGCAATTGCAGAAGACTTTATGAACTAAAATACCAAACTCACCAACATCTAGTGGTTTGAATTGTAGAATGTCTCCTTCAAAAACAGTTGACACTATTCCCTGTGCAACATAATGTGGATTTAAAGAACATTGATGTATCAAATTAACTTTCTCTGCCACAAACTTGATATTGTGATTTTCTCTTAATACTTTCAAAGCAGTTTCAGATTGATTAATGTTGAAATTGCTTTCAACAGAAAGCAATGTTTCTGTATTAAAATCTATGATTCTTTTAATCGGCCATAAAACAAAACCTCCACTGCTTAACCCTGGACAACATGCCATACAAGAAAACAACACTTCATTGACCAGAATACCAAAGGAGAAGTCACCCAAAAAAGTCCCCCCAACAAAATCAGTCCCACCCACATTTGTTACAAAACCTATGGAAATGCAATCCTTGCATTCTAAACACTTCTGTAACAACTTAAATTTTCTCATAATAAAAGAAGATTTATTCTCAATTGTTATGATATGTTCTACACTCGTCGAAGTAGAAGTTGGTATATCATTCACCTCATTCTCGTGAAAAGCAGATCCAATGTGGCTAACGATCTCAGATGCAGGCCATTGAATATAACCACCAACTACCTCTGACAATGTATCTACATTTTTTGATGGATAGGGTAATTGAAGACTTGCATTTAAAGTCTTGGTAACGTTTACAATGATACATCCATCACGGATGCTGATATTATGCAATATTTTTCTTTCAGGAAAAGAGATCCCTTCAACAACTTTCAATCCATTCAGAAGGAGGTCCACACATTGTTGAGAACCAAAATCCATTTCAAAAGCGAATTCTGAAATATAAAACAACAGGACACATTGTTGAGAACCAAAATCCATTTTAGAAGCTATTTCTGAAATATAAAATAACAGGAGTGCATTAAAAATAATATTTATTTTAAACAAATAATAATTTTTTTCCACTAGTATATATTATCAAATAAGTTAGTAAGAAGGGTCGACCGTGTTAGGATATTCCTATACTCCATCCTAGTCCTACCAGCATTTTCATTATTTGCATTTTCAGTCTTGCATGCATTTCTGTGTGCAGCATGCATTCTGCATGCATCCCAGTCATCGGTCCCCAGCACCTAGCCTTAGTTAGCTAGCCCCCGTAAGCTTCTCTCAGATCAGTTTTAGCCCTCCTAGAGCTTAGTGCGCCCTTCCTCCTTGATTTAAGGAAGCCACTCGTCCTCTCTCACCTACCACTCAGTTGCACTTCAGTTATCTTTAGTTCCTTCCTTGATTTAAGGAAAGATTGACTCTCAACTGACTGTATCACTCCGATGGACCTCCAGTGAGACTAGACTTCCCATTTTGACTCCAGTTAGCTCCTCATGCACCCTCCACTGAGACTCCTTCATTCAATTAGTGCCAGTTACACTTAGTTACACCTACCACACTCAGTTAGACTCAGTTTGACTGATGGTTGACAGTTACTTGAGCATTGATGACTCCACTGATGATGATGAAGACTTCTAGTTGTGCTCCGATGACACTCCAGTGATCTTTTGATCACTCCATGAAGGCTAATTCGAATTGCCACCTTGGCATTCAAATCCTCATGCATTGTATTATTTATTTGTCCATTTGTGATTAATGAATTAGTGTGTGTGAAGTTATTTTGCTTCTATCCGAGTTCTACTGTATTATTCTGTTGATCTCTTACTGCATTATTCACTCTTAATATTATTCCTAAATTCTTTCATTGTGAGGTATACATCATCTCCTAGATATGATGTGAGGATTTTCACATGGTATCAGAGCATGTTGAGAGTATTGTCTATCTCCATTCCTAAGAGTTTTCTGCAGGTTATTATCAAGATTTCGAGTGCAGTAGTTGCAGCAGTTTCTGCACTTTTGCAGCAGTAGCAGTTGCAAACTTTTCTATTGTTTTTGCAAGTCTTCTACAACTTCCATGTATTTAGAATAAATCCCTACTCTTTCTCCATTCAACTATGATGAATGGAAACCAAAAATGATAGCATATTTGAAGAGCCATGATCTCTTTTATTATTGTTTTGAAAGAGAGTTCGAATCCTATGAAGAAGAGAATGTCTGGTTAAATAAAGGTGACAGTGTCCTTGCATCCATGATGCTTGCTATGTCTCGTTACATGATGAACCACTTCATTGATTCTATTGAATCTCCAATAGAGCTATGGGCCCAACTGGATGAAAAATTTGGCAAACAGAATGAAGGGATTGGTCCAAACCCTTTCGAGAGAAAGCCCAGTGATGCATTCGCCCTCCTTGATGATCTCATTGATCATGAATCAGTATCAAACATATCTCATATTAAAGTTAGCCACAAAGAAGAAGAACTTGCAGATTCTACACTCATGCTCCAAATTCCTTCTATTTCGAATTATGTGCCAGCTCACACTCTAGAAATTGCAGAGGTTCTAAATCCTCTCTCGCACCAGAGTCTGTTGGTTTGCATCATGATCAGGGAAATTTTTAGGGGCGAAATTTCGCCAATTGGCTATTTTTTGGGCCTTTTTTCAAAAAATAAATTCGCTATTTGGTGATTTTTAGTCTCTAATATCGCCTATATTTACATAAAATGTGTTTTTTTTATCATAATATTCGCCAAAATTTACAATTTTTAGTAGTAAATTGTATGTTTCATATTTAATATTCGCCTACCAATCTATAATTATGTTTTTTTCAATCCAAAATAATCGCCTAGAATACTACACTTAAGAATACTTTTATAATCCTTAAAAAATACCCTGATCATGATCTCATGAATGTTTCGGAGGTTAAATTATCCATTGGAGGTAATGCATTTGCTCTCCTTGATCAATCACCTCTTATTTACTACTATATGATCATTATTTCATGCTTTCAGAAGGTTATTGAAGATGATGGCCATTGCCATTCGCTTGGGATAATTTCTCATGCATTTACTGGTTTAGATCTCACCTCAAATGGTTCAAAGGAGATCTTAAGCAACCATGATTCAAGTCTTGGATCTGATTTGGATTCCAAGCAATCATTGATATTTGATGGTTCTTTTGGGCATAATCTCACCCATGATGGCCATTTCCATTCGCTTGGGATACTTTCTCATGCATTCAATGGTTTATATCTCACTTCAAATGGTTCAAAGGAGATCTTAAGAAACCATTCTTCAAGTCTTCGATCTGATTTGGATTCAAAGCATTTACTGTCATGTGATGGTTCTTTTGGGCATAATCGCACCTATGATGGTTCAAAGGAGAAGACAGAATACTATTTGCACATTCATAGATTTGATCCTACCTCAGCTGATTCGAATCATGGGTTCAAGGATCATCCTCATACTTCTGGATTTGTTCTCATCACATCCGATCTGAAGAGAAAGTACAAGCACATGCCTTTTGAGCATGAACCACTTCTTCCCAAGAAGAAGATACCTCCTGACATATGACCAAGCATCACACCTTCTTGAGTTTGGAGCATTTATTTTTTGTGTGTGCCTTACAGTCTATTTTGAGGGGGGGTATTTTTCCCATGAGGTTTTCCCCATTTCCTCGGTTTATTGATTGTTATTATTCATTGTATTGGGTGACCTTTGGTCTCAGTTACCAGGGCCCAGGATGGATTAAGGGGGGGTGTTAGGCTATTCCTATACTCCATCCTAGTCCTACTAGCATTTTCATTATTTGCATTTTCAGTCTTGCATGCATTTCTGCATTATGCATGCATGCATGCAATTGCATGCATCCCATTCATCAGTCCCAGCACCTAGCCTCAGTTAGCTAGCCCCCGAGAGCTTCTCTCAGATCAGTTTTAGCCCTCCTAGAGCTTAGTGCACCCTTCCTCCTTGATTTAAGGAAGCCACTCATCCTCTCTCACCTACCACTCAGTTGCACTTCAGTTATCTTTAGTTCCTTCCTTGATTTAAGGAAAGACTGACTCTCAACTGACTGTATCACTCCGATGGACCTCCAGTGAGACTAGACTTCCCATTCTGACTCCAGTTAGCTCCTCATGCACCCTCCACTGATCCTCTTTCATTTAGTTAGTGCCAGTTACACCTACCACACTCAATTAGACTCAGTTTGACTGATGGTTGACAGTTACTTAAGCATTGATGACTCCAATGATGATGATGAAGACTTCTAGTTGTGCTCCGATGACACTCCAGTGATCTTTTGATCACTCCATGAAGGATAATTCGAATTGCCACCTTGGCATTCGAATCCTCATGCATTGTATTATTTATTTGTCCATTTGTGATTAATGAATTAGTGTGTGTGAAGTTATTTTGCTTCTATCCAAGTTCTACTGCATTATTCACTCTTAATCTACGAATGCTAGTCCGAAAATTCTTGACATTCGACTTACTCTATAAATAGTAGGTACCTAGACATCAGCTATGCTATAACATATAAAAAATATTTGTCCCAACTTTTGTTTTCCAACAAGAAGGATCGATCGTCCCTTCGCTTAGTAGATAATTGTAAATACATATATCCAGCAATTCACCTATATCCAGAAAGGAAAACACAAGAAGGATCAACCGACCCTTCTCGCAGTCTAAAACTATTATGAAAATAATATTGGGTAGAATAAGGGTCGTCCACCCCTTCATTTATGAGGGAATTGTAAAAATAGAACAACTTGAAGAAAGAGCGGTCGCTCTTTCTCTGAGAATATTTCCACTTGCCAGCAAACTGTGCAAAGCAATGTTCCTATGAAATTTTTGTTTAGAGTGTCGATATCTACTATACCCACTCCTAAAATCCATCCCTAGAAGAAGGGTCGGCTGACCCTTCATTTACGAGAGAAATGTAGAAATATTTAATCTACGAAGGCTAGGTCGACAATTCCCGACTTTCGACTTCCATTGTAAATAATGAGGACTGGGACATAAGCTAAGTTATAACCTATAAAAAAATGTTTGTCCCGACTTCCGTTTTTCGACAAGAAGGATCAGTCTCCCCTTCGTTTAGTAGATAATTGTGAACACCTATATCTAGCGATTCACTTATATCCAAAATGGAAAACACAAGAAGGATCGACTGAACCTTCTTGCAATAAAAAACTATTATGAAAAGAATACTGGCAAGAAGAAGGATTGGTCGCCCCTTCATTTATGAGGGAATTGTAAAAATAGAACAACTTGAAGAAAGATCGGCAGCTCTTTCTCTAATAATATTTCCACTTTCCAGCAAACTGTGTGAAGCAATGTTCCTATGAAATTTGTGTTTAGAGTGTCGATATCTACTTTCCCCACTCCTAAAAAACAACCCTGGAGGAAGGTGCGGACGCTTTTTCTCCTCAGCATCTACTTCCAACACCCCAAAATAGAACAACCTGAGGAAAGAGAGACCACTCTTTCTCTGACAAAATTTTGACTTGCCAGCAAACTCTTTGAAGCAAAATTTCTATAAATTTTGTTGTTAAAATGTCGACATCTAATTTCCCAGGGTGACACGTGGAATGCTCAAATTGTGACATGTGGTAGATCTGATTTTTAAAATTTGTCTAAATATATTATAAACGAATATTAAGGATATTAATGGTATCATTTCAATATAAATTGTCAGGACTGAATCATCTTCATCACTATCAATTATTTGTGACAAGACATAATGTCGACTAAAACATGATGAGATTATTTTCTTCTCACAAGTGGTACAAACCATCCTTCACTATTACCACCGTCAGGATAACCGCCATTTTAGAATTTTATCATATAAACTATCACCATGTCAGCATACAATCCTTTCTCAAGGAATCGATTGGAGTGATACATGTACAATTACTCCAGCAAAACCTACAATCGCTACAGATGATATCTATGACCACCATCACACCATACTGCGATAATTATTGTTCCCCATCCATCCCATCCCAGTCAATTCACCAATTCAGCAGCCACCCACTATGTATAGGCTAAACCATACCCCATATCGTAGCAAAATGAAATCTTCGGGAAGTCATGGCACTCGTCATTACCGCCTTTGTTCCCTTTCCTTTGTTGTTTTATCAGAAATACTTGAGTCTTAAGGTCACTCCCCAGTTCTTTTCGTGATATATGATCATTTTGACATCAGTTCCCTGAAAAATCTTCACCACACCATGATATATGGGAATTTAGAGCACTCTTGAAGCCCAAATACCAGTATCTGTCATTATGCTCCTTGCCACCAATCGTGTTTTCGGCATTCTTATTTCATTAACTGATTGATGTACAATTTGGAGCATGAGAAGATTATTGGTCCATGCACCTGTTTTCTTGGACACTTCCTTCTCTAAAACAACATGAGCTACCACTGTCTTCAACCTTAGGCTTGCAGCAGTCGTCCAAGAATAGCCATATTGACAGCAAGAATACTCATGTTGACAGCATGAAGAGCCATGCTGATAGCAAGAATGACCTTGTTGACAGCTTTTGTCTACCAACTCCTAGACATGAAGACCCATTTCTAGCCACGATATAAGTAGTCCATCATCCAAATTTGTTTGGTACCAAACCATGTTGTCAGCTTTTGTCTACCAGCATTGACACGCTCCTAGAATTGACAACCCATTTCCAACCATGATAGTAGTGGTACCAGCTCAAAGTCATCAACTGTCTACACTTAATTACAAGACAAGCCATGGTGAAGTTCATATGTTTATCCAGCTCCAGTTATTTTCTGATTTATTCGAGATGAAGAAAGATCTTGTTCGTGGGGGATATGTTGGGGGAGGCTAGGTCGGCCACTCAACTATGTCCTCCGTTCGACCACTTTGGAGAACATGTCGAACCGTCGTGTTGACCACCACATGTTGAGTCAGTTAGTCATGTCGGTTAGTGAACCGACAGGTCGTTATGCCAAACTATCTGTAAACTATATATATATAGGCTTGAAAAGAGCAAATAGAAAACCTTTGTCTATGTTGCGATTGGACAGAAGTATTAAAGTATTTATTAATTTAATATACATATACTTCCAAGCGATTCTTTTAATTATTAATCGCAAGTTCGAGATAACTAGAATGTTTCGACATGCTACAAGAGCGAGATAAGGTTCTGAGTATATTTATTGACAAGCAAGTAAGGCATTCCATCAATTTTACTCTTCTATGATGAGCTAGAAGGCTATTAACAAGCAATCACAACTTCAATTTTATCCCTGATTCATGGGTCGATACAAATTTGCCTCCAAATTCAGATTTTTTGGAAATAGTGTGTTCTGTCAAAATTATAGATGGTAACTCCTAAAAAAAAGGTAAAGTTAATGACTTCTGCACCATCTAAAGTGGGGAGTTTTATAAGGGCTAACTAAAATGTTCCCGACTCATCGGAATTAAGTAGAGCAATTCTTGCAAAAATCACAAGTTGGAGTGTTCAGATCGCAATATTGGCGATCTGGGTAGTTTTAAAATTGGGCAATTAGTCTAGAAAAGGCAATACCATTGCTAAAATTACAAAAATGCGAAAATAACAATTTCCAGCAAGAATTTTAACAGGTTTTTATCCCAAAATCGCAGAAAAGCGGGGCGTTTTGGTTGTCTTTTAACCTACGTGTCTAAAGTGGTACCATTTCAATATAAGCATATGGATTTAATGCCACATCATTGCACCGATTTGGGTAAATAGAGGAAGGAATGGGTAAATCGACGGTAGATTTGGGTGCAGCAATTAAGGCGCGGCGCACGATCGCGCAAGAGGATGAAGGCACCTTTAATGGCCAAAGAGGGAGAATATTTTGTAAATCAACAGAGGATTTGGAAATTAATGTTTGAAATTGACTCGATGGATGGAGAGCGGGAAACAAAACCCATAAAAACATGCAAAGATGAACAGTTCGACCCATTGTGCATTGTGA
The DNA here is from genome assembly GCA_027924585.1 of Larix kaempferi. NCBI lineage: Eukaryota > Viridiplantae > Streptophyta > Pinopsida > Pinales > Pinaceae > Larix > Larix kaempferi. The sequence goes on along the minus strand of BSBM01001409.1, from coordinate 621,539 downwards.
GAATTGTGGAAGAAGATTCAAGCGAAGACAAACAAAAGTGAAGTTAGAAATTTGCAATGGCATATGAAATCTCCAGCATGAGCACACGGGAACAACCCATGGATACCATTGTTGAAGAAGAACCGAAAATTCCATCCGCACTAGTGCGGATATTTAGAAAGAAGAGAAGCGCCAATGGACCGGCAAGTTCGGAAAGAAGAATGAAAACCCACCGTGCCTCGGCAAGGGTCACAGCGGCAGGAGGAGAAGCAGGAACATCAGGGGCCATGGAAGAAGAAATGACAGAAGCAAGGGGAAGATAGCAAGGTCCAACAGTCACGTACATTCCAGGGTATGTGTCACCATGAAAGGAAGGGGCACCAGCAATAAGACTGGGTAAGAATTCCAAGTACACTATCAAGGAGCCAGCGACACCAGAGGGTATCCATACCACCGGAGATATATTGCAGCGACTGCAAACAATGCAGTACAACGACCATGACATTATGGCATATCCAGAATGGATACAATCCACATACATGGAGACAAGACATGGAGATGGAGGTCAAATCACGATGGAGCCAATGCAGTGGGCATTGGGCTTGGAGCGATCAGGGCTCCTATCAATAATTCACATGCCGCATTTTGGGAGATCGGGAGAAGTGAATGCATGTATAAAGAAATTGTTGGTTTGATTTCACGGTGGATACTTATGGTTGGATACGAAGATTCTGATCACCGTCAACCTTATATTGAAGATTACCGGATTACCCAAGGCTAGGGTCAACCCTTCAAAATACTTCTAAGGTAAGGACAATGATAGGAATTTAGCTGCAAAGATGAAGATCAAGTATGGGGTGGAGAAAAACACCCGAGGATACTTAATAGACATGATCAACAATTAGGCCGTTAGGATCGCAACGAAGTTGTTGGCAATCATGATTGTAAGGAAGAAACTCCCTAATCAGTTTACATCAGGGGTGATTGCATCGTTGGAACAGTGTGCAGACACAGTTCAAATGAAATGGTCGTTATTTTTGTTAAATGAGCTAATGGAGGAATCGGTAGCAGCCCAGGAAAAAGGTAAGCCATTCACATACTCATGGATTTTGTTATTAATTGCACTGGTTGCATGGATGGAGCCACCGCAATACCAGGGTATGGAGACAAAAGTAGCCAAAGTGTGCTTAGGGTCACAATATAATAATTTGTGAGCGTTAAACGACAACGAGAGGAAAAAAGGTAATAACATTCAATTTTTTATTTTCCTAGAAGAGCTACGAACAAAAGCGGTGAAGATTCTGTGGCTATAGAAGAGGTAGCAAAGAAGCATAGGAGAATCGCAAGGCTTTCTGTGGGACCGCAAGCAATATTCATTTGAGCGCACGCAGACCCACAAAAGCAGTGGCTCGCGAAGCAATACAAGCTGAGCGAAGCAAAACTGGATGCCATTGTGCAAGAATGTCCAAAAGAATGGAAATTTTTAGTGAATGAGGATCAACTATCGGACCCAGAGGATGGGAAGCCAACAGACATACCAAAATCCCAGGAAGAAACAAAAGATTCAGACAACGAAGAGTATGGTGCGGATGAACAATCGCGCACCGCAAGCAATGATGCAGCATCATCACCCACTCCGATGGATTCAGATCTAGAGGAGAAATGATAGGAAGCAAGAACAAAGAATATGATGGAGAGAAATGAGGGGAGGACTACTGTTGGTCTCCCCAACGAACAAATAAACAAGTTACTGGAGAAGATAATGACTATGGCAGAGGAGAGCTGCATGAAAGTCACACAACATGCGACTGAATATTTCCATCAGGTATTGCAGCTACTGCAGACACTAAGCAATGTAGACATAAAAACAAGTCTACCACAAGGACAAGTGGGGACGAGTACATCAGAGGTAAGGAGGTTCAATGTGGATATCGACACTCAGCGGCGGATTGTGCAAATAGTACCCAATGCAATCACGACAGGAGATGAATATTTGGATTCCGCACTGCGAGGGAGATATTTGATCATCATAGACATGAACATGTTGTCAATGTTCATGCTGCATCACACTCACACCGCAGTAAGAGAATATATCAATGATCGTGAAGCTTCAGCGCATGATCAGATGGTCAGCTACAAAAGGCAGGTGCGAAGAATTGAAGCGGAGATTGAATGGCTCCGTCGATAGAAAGAAGCGGTAATGAGTGAAAAGGAAAAGACGGTAGAGGACAGAAAAAGATTGGAACATGCGATTTCAATGGCATGTGAAGACGCATCAGAGATGGGAAAATATATGATTACGGAATAAAAGGTATTGAGGTTGGGTGCAGTCATCGCATACCTCTGAAAAGAGAATGAGGAATTGCAGACAAGGGCACTGCCAAGCGCACCGCTAGAGAAAGTAGATGGAAGGAAGAGTTCCATTGAGGAGGTCGTGACAGAAATAATGGAATTAGAGAAAGAAGCTCAGTGCATCGCGGAAGATGTTACGCAATTTTTGGGAATTCTTGTCCAAGATGAGTAGTTGCACCATCTAAACATGCAACTCGACAAGGCGGAAGCGCAATTAGAGGCACTGAGGGGATAGCTTAAGGCAATTCCCCTATTGGCGCAAATGACGAAGGCCATGGAATTGAAAGAGTTACTGCATCGTGTCAACAAGGCGCGAGCAAGGTAACAAAGAAGAACGGAACACTTGGATGAACTACAGACAAAAGCTGAGTAGTTGGATGTCGAAGTAATGTCCGCAATGACGCGGATTAAGGAAAATATGGAGAAGGCATAGAAAATAGGTGGTGATCACCCAACGGAACAAGAAGTGGAAGAATGCACAACACTAAAAGCAACGGCCAAAAAAGCGGTCGACCAGATTAATGCAGCATACGAAGAATTCAGAATGTAGGTGAATGCACCAGCAGCATCCAGCTGAGGTGGCTTGAGGGCGAGCCATAAGTTTGTGTCTAAAGCATATAATTTTGGTAAAATCGGCGATGAAAGGGTCATCAACATGGGAAAAGTACCGGTCACGGATTGCAATAGAGCCGATAATGCGGAACAATTGGTTAAGTAATTAGTTAGTTAATGGGTCATTGGACAAAGTTATAACGGTCAAGTGAGCCTATAAATAGGTGTATGATTGTAAGCCTAAGGGAATATTTTTTGGCATCTAGCATGAGGAAGAACCATATCTTAGCTGATGTTCGGGTTCTTGACCACTCAGATTGTGACACATGGCATAGAGAATGATGAATATGATGATAATAGTGAAGAAGAGGAAACTATTGTGGTGCAGAAATCCTGACAGAAGACAAAGTGAGTCACAAAATCCAAGAGATTGAGCACTTGGAAGCCGAAGATAAAAAGAAAAGGACATCTGTAAGTAAAATATTCATCCAAAGGAAGTCTATGAATGTGTTGGTAAATAGTAATCTTCTGCTTCATGCTTCAATTCTTAAAATCATTGTTTACGAGATTAGCCTTAGGGCCTCTAGCGCTAGGGTTTATTGTAAGCCATCAAATGGAGCTATTTTATTATGTAAGGGATAAAATGAGCTTCAAGATTAAGTTTAATTGTCACATCATGAGTTGAGAGGGAGGTTAGGAGGTGTTTTTATTTATGGTAAACCTTGTTTCGGGAGGTAGTTTATTAAAGAATCAAGTTTACTATAGCAAAAAACGAGTTCTTGAAATCAGATAGACAATATGCCTACGACTTTGCCCAAATAAATCTTTTATTATTAATTATTATTAAAATTGATGCGGCTGGGGATGTTTTTCAGATCCACCGGAACCACCCCTTGGTTCCTACATCCCACTTGGTGACGGGATACAGAGCCAAAAATAATAAATTAGTTCACAAAAAGAAACCCTGCATTTCAAAATTTGGCCCACAAACGAAGGAAAACAACATCACTATCAGACATATCTATTAGGGATACGGACCGTGTTGACTCTGTTTCTGAAGCATATTTTGTAAAACTACCAAAGCATACAAGGTCTCAAAGAAAAGATTCCATAAATGAAGAGACAGAGTAGAGCGGTTGATATGTTTCAGAAGTTAGGTTTAAGATGCATATCATGGGGCGATACAAATTTGCCACAAAATTCAAATTTTATGGAAAATGTGTCCTGTCAGAATTATAGATGGTAACTCCTAAAAAAAGGTAAAGCTAATGAATTTTTCACCATCTAAAGTGGTACCATTTCAATATAAACATATGGATTTATTTTCTTCATTAAACGACTTAGGGCTTTCGGGAAATGTTTCAGGTAAACCTAGAACCTCACGGATAGTCTGCGCATTGACTCGACATAGAATTTTGGTTGTATTTACATTAATGATTACCCCTTCATTCTGCGAATAATTCGTCGCACACCAACCAACAAAATCGGGGAACTGTAGGGTCTGTTCGACACAAAAATAATACAAAAAAGAACCAAAAACATTAAATACATCCTTTCCCTGTGACTTAAACTCCATTAATTTCTCTTTAGACTGTAATATACTACACACACACAAAACAGGGTCGAAAATATCCCTTTCCCTATCAACTACAAGCTCCTTGTTTTCATCTAAACTTTCATTGAACGGAACAAGGTCTTCAATTTTCTCCATCTGGGAAACAAACTTTGAAAAGTGAGGGTTTCGAGCTACCTATGAACTGAGCTTGTTAACTTTTGTTCTTGTTTACAAAGACAAGTGATGTGTTTCCCGTGGCTTCTTTTCTTCCAGGCAATAATCAACAAATGATTTTTTTCAAACTTCGAACAAACCTTTTATATAACATATGCTTAGGTGGTTTCGGAACTTGCGATGAGCGGTTTAACTTTTACCACTTTTCATAGCAGAATCCACTAGCGCTTTCCACATGGTAAGCGGTTTAATTTTCGCTCCACCTTAACAAGTTCAACCACCATGCACTTTATAGCGCCGAAACCCCTTTCCATCGTTAATTTGCTTCTGGGTGGGTCTGCATCATTATTCCTCCACGGTTTTACACGTTTGAAACTTTTGGTGTGATTTGTTCAATTGTTTAGCACCTTTTCCATCTCCGCTCTTGGTCATTTGAATCCCCTCTGTGCATTTGAAGTCCCTGCGTGCAGGGTTGGATTTTGACATTCAAAATTCTCATCATGGACCATTTTGAACGTCAAATACAGTCCATTTTTTATTGCCCCTCGACAATCACGACCAATTTATTTAGAAAAACATTATTTTGAAGTGTTATACAAGTTTTAAAACGACATGGTACTAGTAAATGATGGTTACATTGTATATCTTCATTAAAATACCAGTTGCATTCGTCGAAGTAGCCATTCCAAAGCGAGTCACTTCAATAGCAGCAGTTGATGCAGTTCCAGTTTTAGATTATATCAGTTGGGTAGTAAAAGTTTGGATAAACTAACTCAAGAGTAAAATGAATGGAATTTTTTGTTTAATTATTAACAATAAATATACAAAGTAAATATGTTAATATTCAATTTAAAGTAATTTTTAAAACATGGTAATTAATGGAGCCCAAGATGTCTCTGAACAACGAGGAAGTTAATTCTTCCACTTTAAAAATGCATAGCTTTTTTTTCAATAAATAGATTTTATTTAATATAAATGAGGAAGGTAATTCTTCCTATAGGATTTTTTTTAATATATAGCTTTTCCTTAATATAAATTTTTTGGATGATTTTTCATTCGAAGTTTTTTTGGAAGGGAAGTTGCCTTGTTATGGTGTATTTTTGAATTGTTTGTTTGCTTCAACTAAATTAGTTTCAATGAGAAAATCCATCTTGCATGCATGAGTCTTAATATTTAGAATATAAGATTAACTAAATAAAACATGGATAGAGATTTTAGGCCCTTGCAGCTGATTTTGTAATTTTTTCCAGTTGCTATTGCATCTGGTTTTTTATTTTTTAATTCAAATTATAACCATTTTTGTAAAAAAAAAAAACATTAATATAAAATGAAATTCAAGTGTTGTCATGCATAGTACCTGCTTACATAGTGATTCAGGCTTGAACATGCGAGACAAAGAGTGGGATACAAGTTCTGATATGTGGAAATAATTTTAATAATTTATTGCACAGACAAGTAACAAGTTTAGATGATCGATTTCAACGCTTCCGAAGATGATGAAGTCTGCAAGAGATGCTAGGGTTTCCTGACTTGGGGCCTACAGGCGGCAGCCTCTGCCGTACCTATTCTACAACACCTCTCTCGGGAATGGTGACTGCAGCTGATGCGGGATTTTGGGGCTCACACATGACACTCGGGGAACCTTTGGGGGATGTGGTGGATTACACCGATGACCCATTCTAGGGTAAATATGTTTTTACCTCCCCGTTTTCTTTCTGGCCACCGTCCACCACAAAGGAACCACCGAGAACTGTGCTGGATATGGCGACATCTGGGCTATCGGTTTCTGGAAGTGGTTTACCTGGACTCCATCCCCGTATTAGGGATTCCCCAGCGCGGATTGAGGTTTTCAATGAACGGCATTTTTCGGAGTCTCCTGACGACCCTGACCTTCAGTTTTTCTCTGCTCGACCGTTGGATCCTTAGATAGGTCGCACTCCTTACTCTCTTTTCTATCCCCCATTGTATACGGACCTGGGAGCATCGGTGGTTATGGAAGCGACGTGCACCCTCTCGAAACACTTACAGGAGGATTGGGGGAAAACCCTTTACTTTTTCTGGCCACGGGATGGAATTCTTCTTTCACCACTGTTTATGAACCAGAGCAGTCCTTCTACCCTACCCCTCCCACAACCCCCAGAACCAGGGGGTTCCCCCCTGAAAGATTCCTTCCCAAAGGAACCCTCATCCTCTGGCTTGGGATCAAAAAGTCCTCATAGCCAGTCTAGGGATCCATTTGTAGGTGGTAAAAAAAAAGGATAAGTGCCTAGAAAATTCACAGATTCCACTAAATCTCATTTGTGGGAAAAACGTCACGGTAGCTCAATCCTTGGAGATGGCGGAGCTGGCGGTCATCGGTAGGGTTCATGGAAAATACCCTAGTTTAGCACAACTAGAATGTTGGGTAGATACAAATTGGACCTCACTCTTGAGCTACAAGCCCGATATTATGGTACTCTCTCACGAGTGGTTTTTTTTCAAGCTCTGTAGCAAGGCGGAAGTGGAGAACATCCTGCAAAACACTGGAGTTTCGACAACACTCCTTTCCTGTTGAAGAATTGGACACACTTGTTCGATGCCAAGTCCAAGCGACTCGATATTGTGCTTGTCTAGGCTAGGCTACCGGGCCTCTCCTGGGAATTTTGGAACTGGAATTCTTTTAGAGACAATGGAAATTCCTTGGGGGTATTCATCGATGCCGACATGTCTTTTCTCCCCACAAAGAGAATGACAGTTGCTAGGATTTTGGTCTCCTTAAATCTCCATTATGGGCTTAGGGAAAGCTTAAATTTCATCTACGGACAGGAAACTCACATCCAAAACCTTTAGTATGAATGGGTACCTTTTCGATTCCATTTGTGCCACATCTATGGACACCTGGCAAAAAATTGCCAGCAACCGTTCTCCTCTGGTTTGGATCGGCCAAAGAAGAGGTCTGTGGGACGCAGCATCACAGAGGACATCACTTAAACCCAAAAATAGGGTTGTAGAGAGGACCAAGCTAAAGACCTTACTCATGACAAGTGGGAGAAACCACACATTGTCGACACCCTGGCTTCTAAATTACCGACCGCGGATGACCCTACTTTGCAGACACTGGTTGCACCAACTCATCACATACTGGAACACTCAATTTTGGGTAAGCAGAATACCCTTCCCTCCCACCTCTCTTTTTTGGTTTAAAATTTAAAACGCACTCAGTTTCGAGTGCTCAACCCCCCCCCCCAGCCCCCTTCCCCACTTCATCCTCGAGAGTCAGACCTGTTTCTACCTCTAGCCACTCCCCCACTTCATCTTTTTCCTCCTCAACCCCCCCTCCTCCCACCTAGGTCGCGCCCTACACCTTCTCTCCCTCACCCATCCCCCATCCCTCCCTCTCTACCCTATTATCTGCCACCCAAACTGCATCAGAGGCCTCCTGCCCGATACATTTTTGACTTCGGTCGAGAGATGTTCCTGTCATTTATTCATCACCGACTATGCACCTGGGACTGCGAAAAAATGCACTTCCTTTGGGTAGAGGGAAGGGCAGAGGGTGACCCTCTCATCTCTCCGTGTCACAAAATCGTGCTCTCTTGGAACTTGTGAATGGTAAACATAAATCTATTTTTGGGGTGCTTAGAGCAGCGGAAGCCTTGGGTGGGGTTAACCAATGAAACTTCTCTCCCTTAACTGCAGAGGGCTGGCAAGTGAACCAAAAAAACTTGCACTAAAAAGGTTGATCTCATTGCATCAGCTTGATGTTCTTTTGCTACAAGAAACATTGGGACCGGAAGAGGGAATCACTACTCTTATTTCCTCTCTTTTTAACAAAATGGATTTTCAGGCACTAGATGCTCGTGGCCACTCTGGGGGTTTTTCCATTGGATGGAACACCCAGACAGTCAGACTTAAAAATTCTTAAAGTTCGCGCCCGATTTTGGGTGTGGAGATTCATCATGTTGTGCTAAACTCCAGCTTCAACATTTTAAACATCTATGGACCTTATGTGGATCGGTTCCCCTTCTGGGACAATTTAAAAAATACTTCTTTTTTTCATCTAGAAAATATGATTATTGGTGGGGACCTAAATTTACTCTTGGAAACCATGAGAATTAGGGACCTAGTGCCAGAGTTGATATACTGGTAGATTATTTTGATCACCTTTTGCATGAATTCAAGCTAGTGGATCTTATTCTTGATAAAACAAAACCTACTTGGACCAATCGAAGAGCTGGGGAGAGAAGGATTGCTAAAAGATTGGACTGTTTTCTCCTGGCTGAACATAGTCTTAGGAAAAACCTAAACTTCCGTCAGTGGGTGGACATGGGAGGAATATCGGATCAATCTCCTATCCTACTGGAACTTAAGGGAGAGACCTCAAAACCTCATGGACCTTTCAAACTCTGTGCTGCATGGTTAAAGGAAGAGGAGGTTACATCGATCATAAAGAATAACTGGGTACCATACTGTCTGGCAGAGGGATACTTTGTTGCAACACACTTTTTCAAAAACCTTTCAAACGTAAAAAAGTGTCTAAAGGAATGGGCCTTCAAAAAGAAAGAAAGGGATTATTTGGAACTATCGTAGGTTGAAGAGGAGCTTCGGTAGGCTCAGGATTCAGATGGCAGTGGTTTCCTGACTCAAGAATCCTCGGAACAACTAGGCCTACTTGAATCTCGCAGGCGTAAACTTTTACAAACCCAAGAGGATATTCGAAGGCTTAAGAGTCGAGCTATTTGGCTCCCTTGTGGAGATGAGAACACAAAATTCTTTCAAAACTTTTCAAAAGGAAGAAAGTTCAAAACACCATCTAGGAACTTCAAAACGAAAACCATGAGAAAATTTCCTCTTTCAATGGCTTGGAAGCCCTGGGGACTTCCCACTTATCCTCCCTTTATAAATCATACAACCGAGCAAATCTTTTCAACATCATTCAGATGTCCCAATTTTTTCCTAGCTTCATTACCCCAAAGGACAATCTGGAGCTCTTGGAGGAGATCTCTGAAGATGAACTAAAGGAAACTCTTCATAGTTTCCAAAAGGATAAAATTCTTGGACCAAATGGCTAGACCATTGAATTCTTCCTAGCACACTTTGATTTCATTGGTGCAGTTCATCTCCAACTGGTGGAGGAGTCTCGCTCGAGGGGACTTGTTCACCCACCCCTGAACTCCACCTTCATTTCTATAATTCCAAAGACGGATATTCTGACCTATTTCAATGACTTCATGCCTATATCCCTCTGCAATATCACTTACAATGTGGTGGAAAAGATCATTTAAAAAAGGCTCAAGAAAATCCTCTCAACGGTCATCTCTCTGGAACAATTTGGCTTTTTGGAAGGACGACAGATCTATGAAGCCATTGGAGTTGCACAGGAGTGTTTTCACTCAATTAAACTTAAGAAAATGAAAGGAGCAGTGATAAAACTTGATCTCTCAAAGGCCTTTGATAATTTTAGTTGTCTTTACTTGAGAATGGTGATGACACACTTGGGCTTTGACTACTCTTTCATTAAATGGGTCATCAGCTGCATTTCCACTGCATCTTTTGCAGTTCTTATTAATGGTTCAGCTTCTACTTTTTTTCATGTGAGAAGGGGGATACACCAGGGTTGTCCAATCTCCCCCCTACTCTTCTTATTGGTGGCATAAGTACTTATTAGAGCCATCTTGTAGCGTCCCTTTTTAAGAATTTGCAAAAACTAGGAAAAATTTGCAAATTTTGGCCAATTCGACCCTTAGACTAATATTGACTCAACTGCTTCCAGATGGCTCCAAATGGTTCCGAATTGGGTCTGAATGAGTTTGGAAGGTATTCATACATTTAAATGAGGCTGATGGATTCTTGGACACTCTTAAAACACTTTTGCAACATTCATTTATAATTAGGGAAAAATAGGAACTTTACTAGTCAAATCGAGGTTTGAAACCCCCAAGGGTAGGGGACAAGGATGGCTTACCAAACACTGTAATACCTTCCCAAATTTCAGAACAGATACATGGTATTTATAAACTACTTCAATGGGATCCCCAATTCATCATAAATTAGTTTCTATAGGCTTCTGCAACTTCCATAAATCAGATGTTTGTATACTAGCTTTAACATAGGGGGAAATAATAGTAAATCTTCACAAATGGTTATGAAACTTAAGAATATTGCTCCAAATGCATCTCTAATGAATATTAAACTTCTTTAGCATATTAATGGCTCTCCATACAACAATAATATATCAGATTTTGACTGAACCATTTGAATTTGATACCACTTCAAGTGCAAACAACAAGGTATTGGGGAAATGACACCATTTATTCATAGTTTATAATTTGTACATCAAATCTCTTGGAGTTTCGATCTGAAAGTCTTATGAGTAGTAAATACATAATATATATATCATATCACAAATATATGGTGTCTTAAGAGCTATCCCAAAGTTATCATCACCTCACCAAGTGCGCCTCTACTCAAGGAGCAAGAATATGACATGAAATGGAAGAATGGTTTTAGAAGAAATATGAAAGAGATGTGACCACAAGCTTCCCTATAGCTTCAACCTGTAACAAAGGAATCCATTTTATCTCCAAATTAAAGGTCTGAATGGCCTCTCCAATTTCCAATTAGGATGGGAGTCTTTCACCCTTGAAATTGGTGCTAAGGCGAGTAGAATAACACTCTACTAGCTCTCCTCTCCAAATGCAAAATGTAAAATGATAAAAAAACTATTCTCCTTCTTTTTTATTGACTTTTATAAACTTTCAAAGACCTCCTTGGGTCTAATTCCTTCCAAAAGACTCATTCCAACTCAACTTGGGAAGAGATTCCAATGTGTGCCACTTGTCCAACAATTCCTAGTCTCCATCTTCCCTCATTTCGAATGGGTGTATCTTTGGTTGCCCTAAATCCCTTGTGCGCCTTCTTGGAGTATATTTTTAGCCCTGACATGTCATATATGCCATATGACAGCATCCAGGTATGATTTGTTTCATAGGTGGCATAGCATCTTCATCATTGTTGTCATAGAGCTAGGGAATCTAGCCCAAGTGTCCCACTAGCTCCAAAATGCCTCTTCCTCTTCCATGGGATTTACTCTTCCTCTATATTTAGACCTCATTGATTCATTCCAAGTATTATTCCCTTTCAAATCCCCCAAGAACATTGGAATCCACCTTGGATTCGAATGGGTGAGAGTAGAATTCCATGTGGCACGGGGAATTTAGCTTTGTGTGGGTCCCACACCACTAATGTGTCTCCATGACCAAGTGCCACATTATTTTCCTATCATAAATATTTATTTAATCCATTTTAATATATTTATGTCAAGCTAATGTCCATTTAGGTTTTATTAAATCCCTTATGCAAAATCCCAATGTTTCCACCCCAACCTAGGAAACTAGTAGATTGGTGAAATTTTCTCTTTTGAGATTTATTTGAATAGGGACATTACAATCCTCCCCACCCAATATTGCTTGTTCTCAAGCAATTTCGAACATGGATGTTGAAGAACTTACTTCCTTTCCAAAACTTTCTTTCCCCAAAAATATTTTGGAACCAATGAGACTAAAAATTATTCCAGGGTCCCATTGTTTGTATTGCACTCCAACAATTAGGAGTGCTCTCCAAACCATACCATCAGGAAAGAGAATTCCCGAATACCATTTCCTTGTATTCATTCTTCCAATCATCATAAGTTCAAAATATAGATCATCAAAGTACATAGCAACATAATAAAAATGTATATCAAGGAGGTGCCTCATCAAAGAGTCATGAAAGTGCTTATACCTCCAAGTAAGTAGACCACCATTTTCCAAGTGCATACAAGCTTCAAGTGACCAATAAAATCTGCTCCAATGACATAGGTGAGGATCCCATGTCCTATAATGCTACTCCAAAAGGATTTAATATTCATCAAAATAATCAGCTCTGTGTTCTTTCATCCAAGAAGTGAATGAATAATCTCCATTAAAATCTGAACCAAGTAGGGAGCAAAGAAAACAATGAGCCTTCAAGAGGATACCATAAGTACCATTTATGCATCCATGGATATGTGTATCATCAAGAAATAACAAAGGAAGTTTCTTCCAATGTAAATAATAAGTTTCTCTAGTCATGTCATCATCAAAAGGAGAGATAGGAGTTTCATACTCCTCATGTGGCACCCTTAGAAAAAAACCTTTCACCCAATTTTCATTCCCAATTGATGTGGTTGAAAAATAAGTAGGGGGTGAGGAATTATGAACCAAACTTAACTCTTTGAAACTCTTACCCATCAAAATATTTAATTCATCTTCTCCATAATTGGCTAGTCCAACTATTGTGAGATCATGTGCCTCCTTCAAGGCTTTGCAACTCTCTCCATGAGGCAACTCATAATCCCTCTGAACAAAGACAAATGCTTGTCTTTCTTCTTGTTTGAGTGTATCATATTCAAGCACCTGCATATCAACATGTACCTCATTTTCCACCATTACATGAGGTTCCTCCTTTGTGACATAATTTCTTTCATCCATTGCCTTCTTTTCCTCAAAAGGAGAACCATTGCTCCCTCCTATTTCCAATTGCTTCCAAATTGACTAGCCAACAATTCGAACCCTTGCATTAGTTGTTTTGTCATGTCTTCAAAGAATGGTTTCAATAATTTTCTAAACTCTTCATTCTCCTCTAAGGTTCCTTTCTAATCCTTACTCATGGTTACCAAAGAATGCACTTCTTCTCCTACTTCTTCCCTTTCACCAAAAGTACTTTCAGTTTCAGTTTCTAAGGGTGGGAGCTGATTTATTTGACTTATTTTCCTCATGAATGTTCATACACATCAGGTTCAAGGACCATGCTCTGATACGACTTGTAGTGTCCCTTTTTAATAATTTGCAAAAACTAGGAAAAATTGTAAATTTTGGCCAATTCGACCCTTAGACTAGTATTGACTCAATTGCTTCCAAATGGCTCCAAATGGTTCCGAATTGGGTCTGAATGAATTTGGAAGGTATTCAGACATGTAAATGAGGCTGATGGATTCTTGGTCACTCTCAAAACATTTCTGCAACATTCATTTATAATCAGGGGAAAATAGGAACTTTACTAGTCAAATCGAGGTTCAAAACCCCCAAGTGTAGGGGAAAAGGATGGATTCCCAAACACTGTAAGACGTTCCAAAATTTTAGAACAGACACATGGTATTGATAAAGGACTTCAATTTTCTCCCCAATTCATCATCAATTAGTTTCTATAGGCTTCTGCAACTTCCATAAATCAGATGTTTGTATACTAGCTTTAACATAGGGGGCAATGATAGTAAATATTCACAAATGGTTATGAAAGTTAAGAATATTTCTCCAAATGCTTCTCTAATGAATATGAAACTTATTCATCATATTAATGTCTCTCCATACAACAATAATATATCATATTTTGACTAAAACATTCGAATTTGATGCCACTTCAAGTGCAAACAACAAGGTATTGGGGAAATCACACCATTTATTCATAGTTTAGCATTTGTACATAAAATCTCTTGGAGTTTCGATCTGAAAGTCTCATGAGAAGTAAATCAGAGTATATATATCATATTACAAAAGATATGGGGACTTAAGAGCTATCCCAAAGAGATCGCCACCTCAACAAGTGCACCTCTCCTCAAGGAGCAAGAATATGACAAGAAATGGAAGAATGGTTGTAGAAGCAAGCTGAAAGACATGTGACCAAGAGCTGACCCATAGCTTAAACCTATAGAAAAGGAATCCATTGTAGCTCCAAATTAAATTTCTTTATGGCCTCTCCAATTTCCAATTAGGATGGGAATCTTTCACCCTCGAAATTGGTGCTAAGGCAAGTAAAATAACACTCTACTAGCTCTCCTCTCCAAATGCAAAATGATAAAAAATATACTCTCCTTCTTTGTTCTTGACTTTTATAAACTTCCAAATACCTACTTGGGTCGAATTCCTTCCAAAAGACTCATGCCAACTCAAGTTGGGAAGAGATTCCAATGTGTGCCACTTGTCCAACAATTCCTAGTCTCCATCTTCCCTCATTTCGAATGGGTGTATCTTTGGCTGCCCTAACTCCCTTGTGCACCTTCTTGGAGGATATTTTTATCCCTAACATGTCATATATGTCAGATGTTAGCATTCAGGTATGATTTGTGTCATAGGTGTCATAGCATCTTCACCATTGTTGTCATAGAGCTAGGGAATCTAGCCCAAGTGTCCCACTAGCTCCAAAATGCCTCTTCCTCTTCCATGGGAGTTACTCTTTCTCTATATTTCAACCTAATTGAGTCATTCCAAGTATTATTCCCTTAAAAATCCCCCAAGAACATTGGACTCCACCTTGGATTCGAATGGGTGAGAGTGGAATGCCATGTGGCATGGGGAATCTAGCTTTGTGTGGGTCCCACACCACTAATGTGTCTCCATGACCAAGTGCCACCCTATTTTCCTATCATAAATATTTATTTAAACCCTTTTAATATATTTATGTCAAGCTAATGTCCATTCAAGGTTTATTATCTCCCTTATTCAGAATCCCAATGTTTCCACCCCAACCTAGGAAACTAGTAGATTGGTGAAATTTTCTCTTTTGAGATTTATTTGAATGGGGACATTACATATCATGGATGCAAAGCGTAGGGGAACACTCAAAGGTATTGGTATCTCAACCTCACTTTTTTCAACACACTTCTTTTTTGTTGACGATATCCTTCTCTTCTGCAATGCTAGCATGAGGGATGCGGATACCCTTGCTGACATTCTGGACCTCTTTGGAAGGGCTACGGGAATGGAGATCAATATTCAAAAATCCTCGCTCTCTTTGTCAAATTTGGAAGATCAGGAATCTCAATATTATACTACTCTCTTTCCTTATGAGTCTTCTGATCTGGATGCTGGACTCAAATATCTGGATTTCATTTTAAAGCCAAACAACTACAAAAAATCTGATTGGGGTTGGTTGATTGCAAAACTGGAGAAATGCCTATCATCTTGGATTCATCGGTGGCTCTCAAGGGATAGGAGACTGGTACTCATCAAATCAGTGTTGGAAGCTATTCCAGTTTACTGGATGTGTCTAGCCTAGATTCCAAAGGGCATTTTAGAAAAGTCTAGAAAAATATGCTTCATATTTCTATGGTTCGAAAAATCTGAAAAACATGTATTTCCTTGGGTCAAATGGCAGACACTTGCAAAGCCAAAGTCACAAGGGGGTTGGGGTCTAAAAAATATTCATCTTTTTGAAAAATCCTTGGTTGAAAAGGCTGGTTGGCGTCTATTGACAACTAAAAATCTGTGGACGAAAGTGGTGACCCAAAAATACATTGTGTCGGTCTCTATCTCAAATTGGGTCAGAATTCAGGCTCGCATTACAGCAGGCATCTCTGTCATTTGGAAAGCTATCCTTTCCTCTTTTCACATCACTGAAACAGGGTTGGCTTGGAAGGTGGGGGATGGTTCTCAGGTCCTCTTTGGTTTAGATCCTTGGTTGGGCTGTCAAAACAAACACACCCTCCCTCAACACCTTATTATCTCTCTTCATGCACGTGGTTTTCACCACCTTTCTCAAATCGTCGATCTGGAGACCACAAATATCATGCAACAAGGATGGAAAGGCCCTGCACAACTTGGAATACCTGCAGCATATTGGGACATCTGGAATGAATACCTCCATGCCCTTCAATCCACACATGTAAGAATATCTACCAGTCGCGACACCTACATTTGGTCCCCATCTCCGCTAGGAATTTACACCCCAAATATGGGTTACAAACTGTTGGCCGGACAGCTGGATGGAGGAGCATCACTGTGGTGGTGGAAATCGATATGGAATTCAAAATGCCCTCTAAATACTAAGCTTTTCATGTGGTGCTCTTTTTCAAACAAGGTTCTGGTCTGGGAGAAAATGAAAAGTTGGTGCATTGAAGGACCAGGGTGGTGCCCACTATGTAAACAGGCCTCTGAAACTCTTCAACACATATTTATCACTTTCCCTTTCACTCTTCATATCTGGACTCTAATGTGCTCTAACTTAAATATTGGCTCTCTATGGATGGGAAACACTTTGGAGGAAGCATGGAGGAATTGGTTCGACTCCCCTGCTACGGAACATCATTGGGAACTACCCCTATTGGTAATATGGTGCACCTGGATGGCACGAAATAAGGCTCTTTTTCTTGAAAAATAATTTGTCCCCGACCTGGTGGCCGCACAGAGTGTGGATATTTTGGCCTAATTTCCCCAAATAAAACACTCTCCTCCTATTCGCACTATCATCACCAAATCCATTGACCCCAAACTTCCTTGGGAATATTCCAATGGGTCAGAAAATGACCATCTTTGTGGTGCGGGGGATGTTCTTCACCTTTCGCACTCTTCCTTTTTTCATATTTAGATGGGAATTGGACCTGGAACAAACAACTATGCCAAACTCTTTTCTCTCAAGCTTCTTCTCTTTTTTTCTCTTGAAAAGAATTACACTCATATTCAGATATTTGGCGAGTCTATGAATTTGGTCAATTGGGTAAACAACATTCAACGATGCCACAATCTGTTCTTAAATAATATTTTGGAATATGGATTGCGACTCCTGAGGGATTTTGAAACCTTTGCTTGTCGCCATGTTTACAGGGAGTGAAACACTATAGCGGATCAACTTTCAAAACAGGGATTGAACTTACCTTTCGGACAGTGGAAAATTTTGGCTACTGAACATGGAAAAGCATTTGAATATTTTCACAGATCCTTCATAGAGGGATTGGAAATCATACATATATGATACTCTCTGAACAATTATAACATATTTTTTATTGGGATCTATTTTTTTGCCACATTTAGAGGCCCTCTATGGATCTTGGATTACACTTACATGTATATACAAGTTGATTTCCCAATAAGCGCATCACTTTTGATATAGCTCAATGCTAGATACTCTATCTGAAAGGCATTTTTAATGCTTTCTGCAATATGTAATTTGGTTATTCTCTTAATTAAATTACGTTTTTTTCCTTGGAAAAAAAAACATGGATAGATATTTTTATTACTATATTTTATTGAAAAATAAAATATTTAATAAAAATTTCAATAATGAAAGTTAATTTCTTTAATAACACTTTACTATTGAAGGGCATGTTTTGAAACTAAACGTTTTGTGATGGTTAAAGTAAGAGTTCAAAACGTCATAAGAATTTGATTCGAAGGGTAAAGATAAAATGAAATTCCAATGCATGCAATCATCCCCTGCATGCAATCATGAAGCCCAATCATGAAAAGAACCAAAATTAATTTATTGATTGTTTGATCTAAGAGTTACAAGTTCTTAGAATATTGATTGTTTGATCTAAGAGTTACAAGTTCTTAGAATATTGATTGTTTGATCCAAGAGTTAAGAGTTAGCAGATTAATTCATGATTAATTTACTTATAGAACCATAATGACTTTATTATAATTTTAGTAATGTGCTTTAACTTTGAATAGTCAAACATACATATTATAGAATCAAATAACAGAGAAATGACAACATTACAATTAACATAATATAAAATAATATTGCACTACATTTAAGAAACCAAATCACAAGCCCAACAAATAGTTACTAGTCTTATAGTCATTTGAATATTGAGAATTCATAATGCAATATTTCAATAGAAGTATCCATTTGTTACAAATTGGCTTTCAAAGAGGATTTCTTCTTGAACCAACAACTCATGTGCAAACTATGAAACTAGTCATGCTTTACTTCTTAGCCTTTGTAGCAAAGTGAGAAGTGGAAGAAATAAGTAATCCTACAAATTATGACATAGAAGAAGTTGGAAGAAGTTTAACCAAAGCGTTCTACTAGAAAGGCCACATTGTTTTACTACTTATAGAAATAGATTTAAATGCCCAAGGAATATACACAAATCTTATATCCATTAATATATCTAGAATTTTTAGAAATAGATTTAAATGCCCGAGGAATATACACAAATCTTATATCCATTAATATATTTTCGTCAATATTTTTTATTACAATTGTCGATATACAGCTATATACCAAATAGACCAATATTTGCTACTGATTACATCAAATGTTTATATCACTAATACGGTAGAATCCTACTCCCTATAAACTCAATAACATGAGATTCTATTTTACAAAAAGGATAATAGTGTACATAACGAAAATTAATATAGACGAACAGAAGGGCCTTCGAAAACTAACAGAAAATGAAACAAGTAAAACTAATCAGACAAGTAAATATCAAGAGACCGTGGTTGGTGGGCCACGTGGTTCCCTCAGCCAATATCTATTGATTTTTCCCCTGAGGAAGGCCTGTCAATTGGAGGGGACTGTCTAGAACCTACCAAAGTTGATGGGATCGTTTCGGCGTCACGAGCTTGGGTGGCTTCGCGTTATTCGTCAAGGATCCTTCCCATCTGTTCAATCAATTCGACATTGTTATCTGCAAACTTGCGGTCCATGGTAACCTCGATTGACTTCTTTAATGAATCCAAGTCCTCTTTGTCGCATTTCCCCACCAGCTTCTACTAAAGCTCTGCTATCTCCTTTTCTAAATTCTCCAGTCTTCGGGTGTATGCATCAGTGACACTAGTCCTTCCAACAGGGCCGCGACTGATATCTTCCCCCATTATATAAAAAGGAGCTAGCCCTGAAGAATTGTTGTAACAAAGCTTCTCATACGGGAGCTCACCACCACTAAGTAGAGCACTAGTCAGAATCTGGTGCTTGCCCTTTTCTGAAACTTCAACAACCAAACGATGAGGAGGGCCAGTGGAGGGAGAAACCACCGAAGACAGAGCTAAGTTAGACAGCATTTTCAGCAAACAACAAGGAACAGGGGCAGATCCAATTTAAAGGAGCGAAAATCAACAAAAAACCTTGAACACGGATCGGAAGAAATCTCCACAAACGTCGAAATTAAATATCAAAGTACTTGAAAGAGGGTTATATGACATTACGAGTCAGATACCTTACGCGAGACCTTACCCTGACCGACCTTTAAAGTGATTGATGGGACAGAATGACTGCTAGGGTTCACAAATATTAATAATATTTATTAGTTATATATAGATTTATAATAGTTAATATATTATATATATTATCATAATTGTATATATCATATATATATATATATATTAATATGGTATAGAATATTGTATGTATAATATATATTAATATTTTATATACAATAGTAATATATATAAAATGATATATATTATAGATATAATCAAGGGTAAGGTCCCATTTCACTTTTAAGGGCTATGAGATATTGAACCCTATGCTGAAATATAAAAATAAATCATTCTTTCATTTGAAAATGTAATAGTACATCAAAATTTCGTTATAGCTTTTACAAATTTCTTAATATAGTGACAATATCTGCATTGTTCCTCTCTATAAACTTTAATAAGCAATGCTATATTAATATAATCTAGTTAAATAACCCAAGAATCTATATAGAATAAATTTAAAAAGCATATTGACGAAAAAGCTAACAATATGAAGAAATCACTTGTTTGATCAATTATACCAATTCTAGGCATTGTTTGTAGATGGGTTTGTAAAAGATCTAGCGTAACATGGGAAAAAGTCGATAAAGAAGCGGGAGAGATGACCATAAGAGATAACACAAGTCTAAACAACAAGATCAATCTTCCAAGATGGCATTGAGATGAAACATAATTAGTAAAAGAAGGAGAGATAACATGCCATAGGAATAACATCTAAAGTTGGTGTTAATTTTTTACACGAACCATTTCATATTATCTTCATAATTCCACCATTCAAGGTTTGGAAATTGAGAAAAAATGGCAGTGAGGTTGTACAATCTGGGAAGTGTGAGTTTTTGTTGGTTCATTAGTGTGGGTCATTCGAGACTTTGCCTCCATAGACTAGTCGCATAATGCATTACAAATTTCAAACAATTTGATTGTGGAAAGTTAAAACCCTACATCTAACTATGTTCTCCACATACAAAATGCTACACATATTTGAAAATCCAATCCATAGTGCAAAATTCTTCACATACCTGTAAATTCAAAGCATCCCAGTAATATAAGGAACCCACTAGACAAATCATGAATGCAAATGTTGCATAAGATGTTTGTAAGGAGCCTGTTGGACAAATCACAAATGCATAGTGAGGACAATGAGGAGGAAATGACAATGGGGATGAATTACCCAAGATAAACTATGTTTCAAGTTTCACCCGTACATAGTTGGAGTATTGGGAATGACTACATCCAATTTCTCAAAAAAGCGACAAAATTTGCATCATTCCACTCTACAACTTTTAATAAGCAATGTCTAACCCAAATAAACCAAGAACCCATATAGAGGAAATTTTATAAACAGAAAAAATACCTCACAATTTGAAAAAAACTCTTGAAAAATATTTATAACCTGGCATGGAGACTGAACTAACAAATAATCAAACTTCTAATAGAAAAATCAAGGTTGGATGGAAATCAAGTACAATCTATGCAATGTCCAATGAATATAGAGATCGAAAAATACAAAAGAGGAAGTGAATCTAGAAAATATGTTCATGAATACAAAAACTATTATCTTGAATCACTTCAATAACAAACTTCACTCCTTTGAAGCTCTTTGGCGACTTGAAAGTGGACAAAAAAGTACAAAGGTATTTGGCAAATGACTACCACAAATTACCAATAATATTGGGAATTGGTGGTCCCTTAAGTACTATAGTGTTATTTCAACATTAGTAATCTTCTCATAAGATATGGGATTTAATCTTTAAATTGAGTGTGCTTTTAAGATTTATCCATATCTCAAGGTGTCTACCAAATTTGCATCACCAATTATGATTCCTTCTAAATAATCAAACTATGCAACATCATATCTATTTTGACTTAATAGATTGGATTTGTACTCATCCTTCGTATACATATCACCCTTCCCATCCCATGGATGAGGTAAACCAAGACTAATGCAAGACTTTCTTTATAAAGACCTTTGAATCTAATAATCTCTTCAGCCAATGCTTTAGCTTTGTCTTGAGTTCTAGACATCAAGACCTCTTTGGTAATCATTGGGTTGGCTATCTTTATC
Source organism: Larix kaempferi (assembly GCA_027924585.1). NCBI lineage: Eukaryota > Viridiplantae > Streptophyta > Pinopsida > Pinales > Pinaceae > Larix > Larix kaempferi. The sequence goes on along the minus strand of BSBM01001409.1, from coordinate 599,884 downwards.
ATATTGAGTCTTGTTATCAACCTACAAGTCCTCCAATTGCTTCTTAGTTATACTAGTATTCGGGAAATTTATTATTTCAACATCCTACTCAGTCATTTCTCCAAGCTACTTTTCATCATCTTTGATTTCCTTTTGACATGTTTCATACATATCTAACTCATCTTGTATAAGATCAAAATAATCCCATCTATCTAGCATTCCAACTGATATTTTGCCCCAAAGGGTCTTTCTAGTTCTTCTCAACAACTCTTCACCCTGGACATCTAGTTGCATCTTGGTAATTTGACTTTTTAATTCATTTATCTATGACTCTTGATCATTAGTACTTTTTCACTTTGTTGTTCACGAGCAAGGGTCAAGAGTTACTCAAGCTAAAGCTAAAGGCTCTTAAATGGTAACCATAGAATATTAAAATAAATCATGCTCTTAGAGTATTATAAATAGGAGGAAAATTTTCATCTTCATCATCCAAAATTGAAGATCTCGGATGCAAGAGTAGAGGGTCAAATTTAAGGAAAAGTTGAAGTGAAGAAGGCTGAAATTCCAGTGGAATATGAAATCTTATTATGATTTCTACTTGTTTTTGTTTTGTTTTAGGTCATCTTGGAATTTTTAGTATATCTTTGTTTCTGGGATTTTCAGACCTTGAAATGTTTATGGGATGGAGACAATGTGTCAATACTTGTGAGTGCCTATGGTAAATATTTCAGATGCTGATTTTATGTAGTTTTGAAGATATGACCTCAGAAAGTTAAGGTTTTTGACTAACCTTCAAACATGTCAATTTGGCATTTTCCTTATAATTTTTTATCCAAAATGTTTCAGATAGTGCCCTTTGGAGGAGATTAAAAAAATATCCTTAAGAACATATGGTTAAATTTCAGATCTTGGTTTGCTCTATTTTTCGAAGATATGAACTTGGGAAGACAAGGCTTTTAAATGACTCAAAAATCATCTTTAAACAAGTTAGTTTGGCATTTTCACTATAAATTTTGATCCATGACATTCCATAGAATGGCCCCTAGAATAGATGTCATAGAGATATTGAAGAATATGTGGTAAAAGTTTCATATCTTTATTCATTACATGTTAATATTTATACTTGTTGAATGTTAGGGTTTGTGACAATGACAGAGACAATGAAAATTCAAGAGAAGAAGGTTGACAAAATCTTGCATAAATTTCTCATATGGTATCAGAAGCACAAACTTGTTGGCACGTTGGATCAACATACCTAATGATGATCTTGGTAATTATCTTGGCACATTCTATGATGATCTTGGTAATTGTCTTGGCACATTCTATGATGATCTTGGCATAGATATTGTTGGTGATTATATTGAAATATTCCATTGTAATTTTATTGGAATGAGATCCCTCTAAGCTTTTGGAATGTACTATGAGGTCTATGATGTAAGGGTTTGAAGGTGCAAATAGATGAATTCTATTGGTGATTATTTCTAGGATTTGATTACACTCTTTGGAGGCATCTTTCTAGTTTTGCTATACATATGAATTATATATTGAAAGAAGTTGTTGGCATTCTTGGAGGACATATTTGAGGCATGTACAGGTTGACATTGTGACAGAGATAGTTTATGTGTCATTGTGATAGAGACAATGATTGTGTTATTGTGACGAACAGGGATTGTGATTGTGACAATGATAGATATAGGTACAGGGACAATGATACAGGTACAAGGACATAGATACAGGTATAGGTTGATGGATACAGTGATACAATGGCAGTGGAATATTGTTCTTCTTATTCATATCAGGATGGCAGTATGGGGCAAGGATAGGAGATTGAAGTCTCATTTAGGTTGGTGCTTGTGATCTCAGGGAGTTGGGGCTTCCTTCCAGTTGGTGCTAGTAAAACTATTGAGTTGTAGTTTACTAGGACTGGATTCCTATCTATAGGTTGGAAATTATGAGAACCAATGGGTTGTATCCTCCTTCTAGTTGGATCTTGTAAACCGAGGAGTTGGAGCTTCCTTCAGGTTGGAGCCTATAAATTAGGGGGTTGTAGCCTCCTTCTAGTTGATGCAGGTAAATCAGGGAGTTAGAGCTTCCTTCAAGTTGGATCTTGTAAAATCGGGGGTTGGTGCCTCCTTCCAGTTGGTGTTGGGGTGCTTCCTATGAATGCAATCTTGTTATTTTTATCTAAGAAATCATTATGTGGTTTTCACTTGTCTGGGTTTCAGATCCACGTTAAATCTCTTGTGCATTATGGATGATGTTATGTGTTGGTTTTATGTGATGGTGAATGACATTATTAACGGTTAATGTTACATGTTGTACTTAAGTTTAAAAGTGTTAAAAAGTGCTAAGTACTAATTCACCCCCCCTCTTACTAAAATTTTCCAACAATCAATTGGTATTAGAGTCAATTCCGTCAAGAGAGTCTGATAGCTGGAATGAATATCTCTAGAGAATATGGATAAACATGAAATTCTCTACTCTGCAGATGGGGTTCGGCTATTCTATGGATCAAATTTTGATCATTGGATAATAAGAATGAGACTCCATTTACATGCACAAGGTTTTGATATCTGGAAATCTGTTCTAAATGGTTACATCGCTCCAAAAAGACCACAAAAAACTGCAACCATGAAGGAGCTAAGAAATAATAATGCAATGGAAATGGATATCATATTGCATGGAATAGATGATCATGTGAAAGATAAAGTTGGAAAGTGTTCATCAGCTAAAGAGCTCTGGGACAAGGTACAAAATATCTGCACAAAGGGACCCCATTGTTAGCATTATTTTTGTCCCAAGTACCTAACAAGAGCGGGTAAATAGTTCATGAGGTTTGGAGCCCAAAGAAGGCTTAAAAAGTATAAGGGAAGTAAGCTTACCTTATGGAGCCTATAAAGTTATGCCAATAGGCCCAAGCGCTTAAAATATTAAGCAGAGGCACTAGAGAATCAACTACACATCACCCTAGCCAATGACCAGGGCGCTATGCGGTGGGTGACAGTTTGTTTATCCAGCAATACTGAGAGGTGGGGCAGCGAACTAGTACTGCCTTTCTCAAATATTTGATAAACAATTAGTATTAAGCACAAGTTAAATAATCATAAGTAACATGAATAAGACAATTAACAATTTGAACACACTGATTTATCGTGGAAACGTCAAAGGTAAAACCAGCAAAGCTTTCTTATTAATAAGCTAATCTTATACAAAATTGTTTTACAAGCACCAACTTGAATCATGGAGAACTTAAACTCCTAGATTCTTCTACCACTACAGAAAGGATGCACCTACACCCCTGGTTTTCTACCTGGTCAATAAACAAGGATGCCCCAACACCCTATTTCTCCAGCAACGACTGGAAGGAGGCAACAACCCCCTTAGTAGGCCTCAACCTGCCCCAAGCACCACCCAACCACCCTCTAGTTTATAATAGTTTTAACTTCAGTTTTTTTAGATCTTCAATGGCAGCTCGAGCTTTTTTAATGCTTCATCTATCCCACTAGCCTCTTTCTTGCTTCTAAAATGCAATTACCAAAACTTCAGAGACACCTCTGGTCCTCTTCATACATTTGACTTGTATGGTTATATATCGTTTCAAAGAACTTTATTACTTGAAACATTGTGTCTTTTTAGGAAAATCATGCCTCTTCTTAAAAAATATTGTATCCTTTTAATGGCATCGATTCATCATTGATCTTCATAGTCTTTCAATCTTGTTTTAATTAATAAGGAATTACTATTTTGCAGAGTTAACCAATTTTGGCATTCTCCAAAGTTGGCAATTTGGCCAAATTGTTCTCCAAATATACCATTTCTAAACCTCCATTCAACAGAGTGGATTTTAAACCAGTGGCCAACTAATATTTACAAATATTCGCGTCTGATCCTTTTAATCAACCCTTGAGCATCTTTGAACAGCGAAATGATTCAAAACCATTGGATCTTTGTCAATCCACACCAACGGTGGACTTCAACATGAGCTTAGCTAGATTTCATAAAGATTTCTCATCACATCGTAAGCTTTAAACTCTGAACAAATTAACCCAGTGAAATTGTCCTATACCATTGGATTGCCACATCCAAGATCGATGGTGGACTTGAAAAGTTTATGATCCCAATTAAAAGTGGAATTCGGGTCACATTCTTGGGTTGAACTTCGTGCATGTTAACCCAGCGAAATGCGTGTGATCCATTGGATTTGATTCCTCTTAGATAGACGGTGTTCTTTGCAAGTCAACTTCATGGGCTTCATATGTTATATAAAAGGTTTTTTTGAAGTTTGAAAGAATGCATTTGTTGATTGTTTCCTGGAGGAAAAGAAGCCGTGAGAAACAGGTCATTTGTCTTCGTCAACAAGAACATAAGTCAACAAGCTCACTTCACAGGTAGCTCAAAACCCTCACTTTTCAAAGTTTGTTTCCCAGATGGAGAAAATTGAAGAACTTGTTTCGTTCAATGAAAGTTTAGATGGAAACGAGGAGCTTGTAGTTGACAGGGAAAGGGATATTTTCGACCCTGTTTTGTCTGTGTGTAGTATTTCGCAGTCTAAAGATAAATTAATGGAGCTTAAGTCGCAGGGAAAGGATGTATTTAATGTTTTTTGTTCATTCCTGTATTATTTTTGTGTCGAACAAACCCTACACTTTCCCAAAAATTTTGGTTGGTGTGAGGCGAATTATTCGCAGGACGAAAGGGTAATCATTAATGTAAATACAACCAAGATTATATGCCCACTCAATGCACAACATGTCTTTGAGGTTCTAGGTTTACCTAAAACATTTCCTGAAAGCCCTAAGTCGTTTAATGAAGAAAATTTGGTAAAGTTTTATAGAAATTGCAGTACGGAAGAAAAATACAAGTTTTTATTACAAGTCTTGAAATATGGTCAATAGCATGAAAAAATATCATTCCCTTTGAGTATTGATGTCTTTCAGTGAGATACCCAGTTATTTTTGTCCTTATTAAGTCAAATTTTAGGTCTAGATAGTGATAAGTCAATCACATAACTTATGTTAGGTTTCCTTCTACAAGTCATTTCACCCAAGTCATAGTCGAGTCCAGTGTGTTGTTTTAATTTTGATGAATTCCTAGCTGAAGCGATTCATGTCCAGTTGGTGAATTTCAACGAGTTAAAACATTTCAGGTATCAGTTAAATCTCCTGAACATGTTCTTGTGTTCAAATATTTCCGAATTGAAGTTTCTTGGTACCTTCTTTTCTCATGACCTTCCTAAACACATCAATATTTTTGAGTTCACCAATACAATCTTGGAATAATTTTACAAAATTATTTTTAATGTTGAATTGCCCCGAGTGTTAGAAGAAATGAAAGAAATGTTGCATCCTACACCAAAAGCCCAAACAAGTGATTGGTTCTTGTATAAGGAACATACTATAATTAGAGTGTATGGTTTTACTGGAGCACCATATATGTTTCCAACCTTTTTAACAACTAGGGTTTTCGCCTTAGAATTTATTTGACTAATGTTGCATTAAGAAGAAGAACATTTCAGTGTTTTCAAAAAATCATCAAATGTGAAATTCCCTCTAAGTTGTTCCATTCATCATTAAGACTAAGGCATCCCTATCACAGTAGAAAAATGATTAACGATCATGGATTTCCAAGAGGCTGAAAGGATTAATTATGATCCTCATCAAATTATATCGCAAATGAGACAACAAAATAGAAACAAGGCTTTTGATCATCAAGTAGTTGAAGGATTAAAAGAAATGGAAAATATATTCAAATTTGAACAAGATAAGGAAGAAGTGAATATGGAACAAACAAGCAATTTGGCAATGTTGGTTCAGACACCAGCTAAATATGATATCACCAATAAGAGAACTATTTCAGAAGTTGATAGTATGGAAGTCAATGAAGAAGTTTCAAGCAAGAAATCAAAAGTGGAACAATAGAAGGAAATTATTAGTATGGAGGAATGAGATTTCATTGTTCCAGAAAAAACTACTTTGATTTCACAACCACCTGTAAATATGCAGCAATATTATTTTTCAGAAATAAAGGAATATGGAAGTAACTCTCAGTATAATTCCAAATTTGATTTCCTCTCACAATATACAGAAAAGAGGAAGCAGTCTTCGGAATAATAACAAAAATTGTACCCTCGAGTAAGAAAGTTGGCAGAACAAAAAGTTTCCCTTCTTACAGTTAAGGATCTAGAAAGAAACACTCTAAGGTTTACAGTGGTGAACGATGAGAAAGTTTCTGAAATGGAATTTAAGCTTGATGAGATTAATATACCTGATAAGATTCAATTGCATAGACAAATAGGAGATGTCTTGTACTCTGATTTATTACAATCCACTTTAAAAATTTCTAAATTGCAGTCTATGATAGCAAAGCCGGAGAGTCAATTGAGGCAAGAGAAAGTAGAAAACAAAACAAATTTGATCCAGATTAAAAAACTACAAATAGACCTTGTGACTGTGGGAGCCGAGCCACAGAACACTCAGTGTACCAAAAGGCTCATTGATGAAAAAGAAAATACCATCCAAATTCTCAAGAAAAAATAGAAGGTGCCAAATAATCAACATGTGCAATATCCATAATTGATAGTATTACAACAAGAAAAAGAATCCATATATCAAGAAATGATGGATCACAAAGGTAAAATGTTAAGGTTACAAGATGAAAAGCATGCTTGGGAAAAATAAAGGATTGAATTGTTGTCACAAATTCCAGTGTTAAATATCAGTCAGATTGAAACTGTGCAAGTGTCGGAGAATCCAAGGGATCAATCTCTATGTACGGATGAAGGACAAATGGAAAAGTCCTCCACAGAGGAACTGACCAATTCCATGTCACAAATTAGTCTAAAAGATGTAGAGATAGAAGAGTTGAAAGAGGAAAACCAGGAGTTGAAACAGGAAGTAATTCAAAATTCTGAAGAAAAGAAAAAATGTTTGAGTGATAGAAAACAGTTGCAAATGAAAGTTGATGAATTAAAAGATAGATTTATAGATAGGCTTCCATTGCAAGGATCTAAACACCTTATATGGGATGCAACATTAGTGGAAGTCACCAAATTTTGGTCACATTTGAATTATATGGAAGATAAAGATGTTATAGAAAACATAGCTCTCCGGAGGTGTGAAGTGGAAAACGAGACATTATGCAAAAGGCCTTCAGAAACAACGCAAAATACAGTCATATTTTTAAACACTCTAACTCAATTAGATATGCAGAGTCTTGGAATCAAAGACAGACCATAAATCATCATTTCGGCAAGAAGAATTATTGGCAAGCATGATCGTGTTAAAGAAGTACAAGACAAAGCACAACAGATGGTCCTTGAAGTTCAAAATTTTAAGGAATTATTTCTAAGGATTTTTTAAATTGGTCTACCTTGTTTTTGGAGTGATGATGGAAAATTAATGACTCAATAAAATTATCACATTTTGATAGTACAGGCTCGTATGGATCACTCAAAATTTGAAGGTTTGGTCAAAGGATTAACTGGAAAGACAATAATTGATAAATTTACCGATGATTTTGAAATACTTGAACAATTTCTAATGATTAAGAAGGATCTACCAGCTGTATGTTACACAGCATGCATAGAATTGGAGGTGATGGTGAAAAAAATGATGGATTATGAAATCCCAAATCAAGAGCAATGGAAAATTGTTGAAAATTTTAGGAAAGAAAAATACAGGTTATATCAAGAATGAATATACAAGTGTCTTAATTTGAAATGAAGTTTTGGTTCCTTTGTTAACTGCCTGAGTGTTACATCAACCCAAATCAAAACAACACTATACCAGCTTGGTCGACAACAAAATAAATGTTCCTGAAGTTTAGAGATTTCTTTGAAATTTTTGTTTTAGCGAAGAATCAGGCAAGGTTTATTCAAAGAACATTTTGTATAAATTTTGATTTTACCAAGTAATCAGGGTTGGATCCGAGAGCAAAAAATACTATGATGTAATATTTTTTGAAGACTTTAATGAAGAGTAGAAGCACAAGTCTATCAAAAACAGAGGTTCATATGTTGTCATTTTCTTCAATCTGTTAATTTCTCTTTTGTGAATGTATTTTGTGTTACACCATCTTATTTCTTTGCCTCATATTTGACTATACTATGTGAGTTAGAATTCATTATATATGCACTAGGTCACACATTTAAATATTGTCAGTGTTCTTTCTTCCAAATTAATGCAGAATTCATCCTAGTTAGATGCTTTTTTTTCTTTTTTCCCAGAAGAAAAAGAACCTGTTGCTATTCATATTATGAATCAAAGAAACTATACATATTCTTGTCCATAAGATTCAATGGTCATGATAATAATTTGTTACATGTGAAACATACTTGTCTCCCAAATGACCACTATTCCACATGTTACACAGGTTTTTATCTCATAATAACCCAATTTGTCATCTTCCATCCACATCAACATTTAGCATTCCATATCACAATCAATAAACCAAAAACTATTTATCTATGCATTTTAGCTAATATTCTACCGTATTATACAACTATTTTAAGTAATGTATCAAAATAATATTGTCCAAAAAATCCCCCCTGCTTAGTATATATTTATGTCAATTTCATCCAACACCTGTTGTTTGTGAAAAAGGCATATATGAGTCCTTCCTTCCTCCATAATGAGACCACTTTTTGATATTCAACCTATGAAATCTAGGCCGTCAATTCATGTATATGCAGAATGGTGAACACTAGAAGAATATTTAGCACAAGAAGGGTTGAGCGACCCTTCATTGACGAGGGGAATGTAAAAATAATTAATCTGCGAAGTCTAGGCCGACAATTCCCGACTTCCAACTTCCACTGTAAATAGTAGGGATTGGGACATTGTCTAAGTTATAGCATATAAAAAATATTTATCCTGACTTCCGACATATGACAAGAAGGATCGGCCGCCCATTTGTTTAGTAGATAATTGTGAATTCACCTGTATCCATAATGGTGAACACAAGAAGGATCGACCGACCCTTCTTGCAGTTTAGAACTATTATGAACAGAATACTGGGCACAGAAGGTTCGGTCGCCCCTTAATTTATGAGGGAATTGTAAAAATATTCCACCTACGAATTCTAGGCCATCAATTCATGTATATGTAGAATGGTGAACACTGGAAGAATACTACGCACAAGAAGGGTCGGTTGACCCTTCATTCATGAGAGAAATGTAAAAATAGTTAATCTGCGAAGTCTAGGCCGACAATTCCCAACTTCCGACTTCCGCAGTAAATAGTAGGGATCGGTACATTAGCTAAGTTATAACATATAAAAAATATTCATCCCGACTTCTGACATATGACAAGAAGGATCGACCTCCCCTTCGTTTAGTAGAGAATTGTGAATTCACCTGTATCCAGAATGGGGAACACAAGAAGGATCGACTGACCCTTCTTGCAGTCTAGAACTATTATGAACAAAATACTGGGCACAATAACGGTCGGTCGACCCTTCATTTAAGAGGGAACTGTAAAAATATTCAACCTACGAAGATTAGGCCGTCAATTCATGTATATGCAGAATAGTGAACACTGGAAGAATACTACGCACAAGAAGGGTCATTCGACCCTTCATTTATGAGAGAGATGTAAAAATATTTAATCTACCAATGTTGGGCCGACAATTCCCGACTTCTGAATTCTGTAGTAAATAATAGGGATCGATACATTGGATAAGTTATAACATATAAAAAATATTTATCCCGAATTTCGACATCCGACAAGAAGGATCGGTCTCCCCTTCGTTTAGTAGAGAATTGTGAATCCACATGTATCCAAAATGGTGAGCACAGGAAGGATCAACCGACCCTTCTTGCAGTCTAGAACTATTATGAACAGAAAACTGGGCACAAGAAGGGTTGGTCGCCCCTTCATTTATGAGGGAATTGTAAAAATATTCAACCTACGAAGTATAGGCCGTGAATTCATGTATATGAAAAATGGTGAACACTGGCAGAATATTGAGCACAAGAAGGGTCAACTGACCCTTCATTTACGAGAGAAATGTAAAAATAGTTAATATGCGAAGTCTAGGCCAACAATTCCTGACTTCCGACTTCCGCAGTAAATAGTAGGGATCGAGACATTGGATAAGTTATAACATATAAAAAAAAATTATTCCGACTTCCGACATATGACAAGAAGGATCGGTCACCCTTTCGTTTAGTAGAGAATTGTGAATTCACTTGTATCCAGAATGGTGAACACAAGAAGGATCGACCGACCCTTCTTGCAGTCTATAACTATTATAAATAGAATACTAGGAACAAGAAGGGTCGGTCTCCCCTTCATTTATGAAAGAATTGTAAAAATATTCAACCTCCTAAGGCTAGGATGTCAATTCATGTATATGCATAATGGTGAAGACTAGAAGAATATTGAGCAGAAGAAGGTTCGATCGGCCCTTCATTCACGAGATAAATGTATACACAACAAAACCCCTTTCATTGGCCCCTTCGGCATCACCTTGTAAATAGGTTTAAGTCTCATCCAAAGCGAATATGGGGAGTTACATAATCAAGCTTCTGTAACCGTGGCGATGCGCAGATGTGGTTAACAACCTCGCTTAACATTCTATTTAACATTTATTAATGGGATAGGATAACATATGACTTCCTAAGGTCTATGTAACGTTCTAAGGTCTATCTAACCATCAAAATCCAAACAATCCTCTAATACCTAACCCTTCCTCATACAAAATAACCCTTATATAGATATGCCCGAAGGTCACATATTACAATAACTATGGGCCGACACCCATAGTACCCAAAACTCAAAAGCCTCGTTGTTCTCCTGTAGACCACGATAAGCTTTAACTTCCATGTCCCTTTGGCGTCGCTTCCTCTGGCTCTGATGCTTTCTCTGACAGCGCAGCTTTGAGTTCTGTAGTGGCGTGTCATTTACACCACTCCGTTTCTTTACTTCCTACTCCTGTAGCAGTAAGGTCGTCGCTCGGCCCTTAACTGTGCCAACCACCTATGGCTGTCCTTAGTACCTTGTCTTGATTAAGGAAACAGGTCATTTCTTCTCCATTGATCTTTGCTCCATACCTTCTGCCCTAGATTTGTGGAGTCACTTTTCTCCCAAAAATGGTCAATGTCAGGCCTCGCCTAACTGTACTCGCCTTCATAACTTCCTCTTCTTGGACCACTCCCAACAGGCCCCTAACACTTACTTGTGACTCATCCCCAAGTCACTTGCATTAGGTTTTGTTGACTTCGCGTTGCTAGGGATATTCATCTTTGATGCGAGCTCTTAATATGTTGCGCTTAGCTTCACAACAACCTCCTTAGTTTCCTACTCGTATTCCTTCACTGTATCGAGCAACATCGCAGATATCGCTTCCTATATCTGGTCTTTAACTATGCTTTATGTTGTGCGAAGCTCTTGTAGCTTGACCTCAATCTCTTTAGAAAGCACCAATGCCTCTTCCTGCATTGGTTGCAACTTGCCTGAAGTTTCTGCTTCCTTGGTCCTTAATGTATTCAGTTCTTTCTGAAGTTTCTTGGTCCTTATGCTTCCTTTGTACTTCACCATGAATCTTATGCAATTATAGGTCTTCCTGCAGTGTGGCCCATAACTGTGTCACTTCTTCTAATATATCTTGGCACCTCGCAACTTCTGCAGATATGCTTTCTATCGAAGTTTTTAACTCTTCAGATCTTCCTGTCTTTACTTCTGGCAGAGTACCAGGTTGTTGCGTAGCATCCAAGTCTGCAATATTCTTTTTGTATCCAATTTCCATGTCCTCCATCTTTCCTTTAAGATTGTCGACTGCAGTGACGATATTGACTATAGTCGCTTCAACTTCAGGTTCTTCGTCGAAGTCTGGGATCTTTGCACAAACTTCTACGATGGCATTCTTCAGCTTCTTCTGCCTTTCTCGAGCGTATGCTAGCTCATCTGTCTTTTGTTGGCATTCATTCCTCAATTCATTGTAGCTTTCTTCCAACTTCAATTGTTGGTTGTATGTTATTATGTCCCTCTCTTTGATTTATTCTGTAACCTACAAGTGCAGATCATTCAATCCTCTATAGGAAACATTCTCACATTAATGTCTAAGTGCGCGAGCTGCTTTGCACCTTCAGTGACTTCATCAAATGGAAATATGACTTTTGTTGTCTCTATGTGCACCAGCTGAGATCGCATCGTTAGTGTGGGTGCTTTCCTTTTTCTTCGGATTGACTCCTCTGATCTATCTTCAGAGTCTGATTCTTTCATTATATCTCTTTGTACTTTCTCTACCCTTTCCATCATAATTCTCAACTCGGCAATACTTTGTGCCATGCTTGCATGACGCTGCTCTTGCTTTTTGTCTTTTTATGCAAGTGTTTCTTCTATATGTGCATGAACTCTAGCTGTGATGCACTCATAGTCATCGTCTTGTAACCTCGGATCAAGTAGAGTCTTATTTGCTTTTCGTTTCTTTCTTCTCGCCACCTCCAGCACATCTGTGTCGAGGTTCTTTCCTTTTTATCCTACTAGTGGATCGCCAACCTGATGCTGTTGTTTCTCTTCTTCCTACTAATCATCTTCTCCTTCAACACTGTTTTTCTCCTGTTGATCATTGTCATCGGCGCTCTCATCAGATGTCATCAGAAGTCCTTCTGGTGCATCAAATTTCCATTTCGGCGTCCAATCCTCAATAATGAGGTCAATATTCAGCGCACTAGCTGATATTGACCCTCATACCATTCTAGATTTTATGGCTCTCTGGGATGTATGAAGATACAATGGATACCAACCTTTAATCTCATCTTCCTGATGTACGTAGCATTTATCTGCTTTGGGATATGCGAAGTGCGTGGAATCACCTCGCATAATTGCTTATAAAATGTATATAGTTAAACATTGTTCAACCTTTGTCTTTTCGTCATTTCGTTGCTCCACATGTTTGCGTATCAATGTCCACGGCAGTCACCAGGGAACACCTGTACATTCTGCTGGTACTTTGGCTCTTTCCAACCCACAAATGCGATGAGGACTATCATCCAGCTGAAGTGAAACTGAGAGCCATTGTCATGTGCATCCGCTACATCATCCACAAATTCATTCAACAGGTATCCTGCCCAGTTGAATGGTATCTCATCCTTAGCTTTGGCGGCTAGGGAGATCGCAGCAGCCGACACTTCTGTCGGTCTGCATGTTCTTAGTACTTTGCCTGTGATAAATTGCACTGTTAACCACGTGGCAACATATTTAATCTGGTCTTCTTGATAGCCTCGAGTTCCTTTCATTAACCCAAATTCGCTCTTCATCTGCTTGGCGAGTTCTTTATCTTTGTTCTTACCCACAAACTTTGTTGTGGATTCATCACCTCATTTGCTTAGATGGGTGATCATGTAGATCAAGTCGATATTTATATCTATCTTGCGGTCTTGCCACAAGTATCCTTGGTGTGTGCACAACAGCAATGTACGCACGACAGTTGTTAGCTCTGGAATTCGCACAAAGTGCAGAATCCTTAACAGGTTCAACAGTCCTGAATACTGTAACGGCGCAATACAGTCCTGTGTTTTAATGATCGTTTGCTTAATGGATTCATCAAATTCTCTATGCATGTAACTTTCTGGTTGAAACTGCGAATACTTGGTCGAATTCAGCAGATCGTAATCTGCGAACTTACACTCTGGGATCTTTCCCAACAAGTTTTCCTTCTCCCAAACATGGCTTGACATCGGCGGCAGAGGGATGTCATACTGCGGGTTCTTCTTCAACACTACCACTGGTGCATCTTCTCTACACGGTGGAATGTATTCAGGTATCATCATAATCGTCCTCTCGCAAGGTCGCTCTGCCTATTGTTCTCTTGGTGTTTCTGCAGCCTAAGGCTTCATTTTTTCCTTGTCTTTCTGCTTATCCTTCTGCTTGGATTCTGGTGCGGCTCTAGAAGTGCCACCCTCTCTTGAGTTATTGTTTTCATAGGAGTATTCATAATTGCTTCTAGACTAAACTGTTGAAATTTCTTTAATATATCTTGTATGTCTTCTTGCTCAGACATGTACTATCGGAATGCTTTGTTATTCGTTGGTAAACACTCAAAATTTAATCACGGTAAAACATGTAACTGTGTGCTTCTTTGTTTTTATAGCCATAATCCACACTAAGACGCACCCAAAAAAGGCTAAGTTAACATTAAATGTTATTTCCGTTGTCCAAATCTATCTTATATCTTGGTACTTTCCTTACATTAAATGTGTCTTCAATGGACAAGTATGCCTTAAAGCAGAAAAACTCGATTTCCCGAAAGTACTGTCCAACATCTAGTTTTGAAACAAAAATGGTAACGACTAGTTTCGAAACAAAAACTGTAATGGCTAGTTTTGAAACAAAAACTGTAACAGCTAGTTTTTTGTAACTTCATCCAAAGTTAGGTGAGTGGAAAAGCTCACTACGCATTTCCCTTCTCTTGATGGTGTTAAATTTTGAGCATTAATTCACAATACTCTTGGACCTTTACTGAGAGAATAACATATACAGTATATCAATGCATAACAATCACAATAAGCATGACAAGCATCACAAGAATCAAAAGCATGAGAGACAAGAGACACAGAGTTTCCGTGGGGAAAACCCTAAGGTGAAAAACCCCACAACTTCCTCAGAGATAGAGAGAGCAATGGCTCAACCAAAGTGCAACCAAAATACACTTGAGATAGTCTCCTAGAGCAGATGATCCTCCTCCTCACTAGTGCGCCACTTTCTGAGTGAGAGAAGTGTGTCTTTTCGAATGATCCAAATAGAGATCTCCCGATCTCTAGTTATACTTAACCTGTTTGCCCAATTACACTATGGGGCCGACTTGTCTATCCAGATACATCCACAATATAATATATATTTCAGCGCCGACCCCACACATGGTGGTCTAATAACCCATCGGCAAGTACACACACTTGCGACACTTGTCAATCCACATGACGACACTTCCTTATAGAGGAATAACACATCTCTTATAAGGGTACAATAAATATATATGAAATACATAGATGAAATACATTCCGAAGTTACATATACATCAACACTCCCTCTTAACTAGGAAGGTATTTCTCGACACAGTTCTATTAGACAAGTCTTCTTCTCGGTATCATCGTCATCGATGCATCATCATCATCATCGTCACTGTTGGTGCTATCTCAACCAATCTCTGACTCTACTCGTCATAGGAAGTTCTACAGAGCCAGTCCTTTTTCATACTGGATGTAGGCCCACCACCTGCAGGTCTTCATCATCTGTGCAAACGGTCTGATAGAGGTGGCCTCTCAGGACTAATTTTATGTGCGGATGCAATACCGGAAAGAGTATCCCAGGAACATTTATGTTCCTAAGCACGACTGACAAGATCTCCCAGGACTGATTACATGCATCTCCTCCACACTACCTTTAAAGAGCATCCCAGGAACATTTATGTGCCGCAGCACGACCGGCAAGATCTCTAAAGAGCATCCCAGGACTTATTACGAGCATACAGCTCAACCTCTCGGATCTCTAGGACTGATTACATGTGGATAGACAAAAACTTTAAAGAGCATCCCAGGAACATTTATGTGCCGCAGCACGGCCGGCAAGATCTCTAAAGAGCATCCCAGGACTAATTACGAGCACACAGCTCAACCTCTTGGATCTCCGGGACTGATTACATGTCTCCGTAGTAATACCTCATCCCAGGATTGATTACAAGCACACATCTCAACCTATCGGATATCTGAGGACTGATTACATACTACATAACAATACCGGAAAGAGTACCCCAGGAACATTTATGTGCCGCAACATGACCGGCAAGATCTCCCAGGACTGACTACATGCTATTTGCACAACCAACCACATATCATCTCTGACCTCCAAGTATCAATCTGATACTCATGATCCAACGGATCATCATCGCATGAGGCATCATCCTGATGCCCATGATCATACTAATCATCATCACTATACCAGCCTGGTACATATCATCTGGAGAAACATCCTGAAGCTCATCATCATGATCAACCTGATCATACAATGCATCCACCTGATGCATACCAAGTATCTACCTAATACATATCATCATACATGATCCATATGATCATACAGTGTATCCACCTGATACAAATACAAATACATGATACATATCAACATACATGATCTACCTGATCATACAATGTATCAACCTGATACATATACAGATACATGGTCCAAGCATCCAACATGATGCATATACAAATACATACAAATGATCCAACCGATCATATCCAGCATCCAACATGATGCATATATACATACAAATATAAATGATCCAACTGATCATATCCAGCATCAACATGATGCATATACAGAGCAGTAACTGGAGCATTGTCTTGATGCTCATCATTTAGCGCTTACATCCACAGCCATGTGAAGGATCCTCCTTCCAACATGCTTGGAATGGCTTCAGCAAATGTGTCCATCACTTCTTCCTCAAAGTGTCGTCGATTTCAAGAACACCAAGCCTCTCCCTGAAGTACTCGAACTTCACTTTGGCTAGTGGCTTCATCAGCACATATGCAATCTACTCATCCGTTGCAACATATAGGAGATTCACGGCTCCTCTCTACACCATATCCCTAATATAGTGATATTTGATCTCTATGTGTTTCAACCTGACATGAAACACTGGGTTCTCAGATAGCTTCACACAACTCTAGTTATCACAAAAGATACCAATAGCATCCAGCGGGAGATCAAATAACTCAGACAGTAGCTTCCGTAGCCATACTTCCTCACAACTAGCTGAGCAGGATGCAACATACTCTGCCTCAGCTATACTCAGTGCTACGTAGGACTGCTTTCTACTAAACCAAGAGATCACACCTGATCCCATACTGAAGCAGCACCCAGATGTGCTCTTCCTATCTGCAGCATTGCCAGCCCAATCTGAATCAACATAACCCTACAGGTTAAACTTTTGATTCGCTTCATACTTGAGCCCATAATCCACTGTACCCTTCAGGTACCTCAAGACATGCTTTACAGCAACCAGGTGAATACTCCTCGGATCCGTCAGGAACTGGCTCAATGTGTTCACTGCAAAGCAAATATCTGGTCTCGTGTTTGTCAGGTACATCAAGGACCCAATCATCTAACGATACATAGAGACATCAACCGGCTCAGATGAAGCATCACATAGATGCTTTAGATTCGATGCCATGGGTGTGGCCATGGCCTTGCAATCCATCATCCCAAATATCTTTAGGATATCTACTGTGTACTTCCCTTGACCAAGGAAGATCCCACCTGAATTCTGCCACACCTCCATACCTAGGAAATAATGCATCATTCCCAAATCTTTCATATCGAACTCAGCAGCAAGCTTCCTCTTAGTATCTGAAATCAATCTGTCATCTCCTGTTTCAAATAAGTCATCCACGTACAGAAGTAGAATCACAGGATTTCCTTCCTCAACCTTGTAGTAAAGATTGGAATCCGCTTTACTCTTGGTAAAGCCCAAACTAGATAGGAAACTGTCCATCCTACCATACCAAGTTCTGGGGGCTTGCTTCAAGCCATACAAGACTTTCTTCAATCTGCATACATATGACTCCCTGTCATGTATTTCAAAGCCAAGTGGCTGCTCCACATATACTTCCTCTTCAACTACACCATTCAAGAAAGCAGTCTTGACATCCATCTAGTGTATTTTCCATTTCATTGTTGCAGCCAGGGCAAGTACTGTTCTAATGGAAGTATACCTGGATACAAGTGCAAAATTTTCTTCATAATCTATTCCCTCTTTCTGAGAGAAGCCACGAGCTACGAATCTTGCTTTGTATTTCTCAACACTGCCATTTGCAGCATGCTTGATTTTGTAGATCCATTTGGAAGTCACAACAGACTTCTCTTTAGGTCTTGGGACAACATCCCAAACATCATTTTTCATTATAGATTGGTATTCCTCAACCATAGCATCCTTCCATTCTTTCTTTTCCACTGCTTCTTCATAACTGGAAGGTTCTTTGTTCATAATGTCACAGAGTAAAGCAACATAGCTGGTATGTGATCTGGTTCTTTTCTTTGCTTTGTGTTCTTCTTCTGGAATGCCAAATCTTTCTGCATCTTGAATAAGCTCTCTAGCCCATACAGGTTTCCTCTTGTGAGAGTTATCCTCACGGGGTGGATCTACAGGTTCTTGCGGATCTTCAAACTCACGAACAACTTCAGGAATTTCTTCAGTCATAGTAGTGTCTTGAAATCTAGTTTCCTTAGGTTCTTTATAAACTTCGATAGGTGCCTTCCTTGATTTGATGAATGCTGAATTTTCATCAAATGTTACATCCCTGTTGACATCAATCTTCTTGAACCCTGGAAAGTATATTCTGTAAGCCTTCGAGCTTTCACTGTAACCCACAAAGATACCCTTTTTTTTCTGAAGGATCTAGTTTGGTCCTCTTTTCCTTTGGGACATGAGTGTATACTGGACAACCAAATATTCTGAGATGGCTGACTTCAGGTTTCTTACCAGAAAAGACCTCTTCTGGTGTCTTGTTGTCCAATATCTTGTGGGGTGTTCTGTTTTGCACATATACAACTGTTCTAGCTGCTTCTGCCCATAGATGCATAGGTAGATCCTGGTCATGCAACATTGCCCTTGTCGCTTCCATGATTGTTCTGTTCTTCCTTTCTGCAACTCCATTCTGTTGAGGATTATAAGGAGTAGTCAACTCCCTCTTAATCCCTGAATCACTGCAAAGCTTATTGAAGTCACCTGAGGTGAATTCTCCACTATTATTGGATCTGAATGTTTTGATCTTTTTGTCAGTTTGATTCTCCATCAAGGTTTTGAATTCCTTGAAAACACCTCATCTTTGTTCTTCAAGAAGTATACCCAAGTCTTCCTGGAGAAGGCATCAATAAATGAGACATAGTAAACATACCCACTTAGAGAACTAGATGACATAGGACCACATACATCTGAGTGGATGATTTCCAGGATATCCTTTGCATTGCTTTCACTGCTTGGGAAAGCCTTCTTAATGTTCTTACCTTTTGCACATCCTTTGCAAACACCTTCATGTTTGGTCTTGATTTCAAGAAGACCCTCTACAGCCTTGCTTGCAATTGGAAGTGCCCTATAGTGCATATGAGCAAGTCTTCTATGCCAAAGTTCACTTGGCTCCATGGATTCATGCACCATGGCATGTTCAGGTTGTCCTTTTAATTTATACAAACCTCCCTCTCGCTCTCCAATCACAACTGCATCATCTATGGTCTTTCCCTTTGGCCACATTAGGACTTGGCCATCCACAAATGCAACCCTCATACCTTTTGCATCCAATGCAGAGATGGAGAGTAAGTTATTCTTGATCCCAGGTACATAAAGGACTTATTTCATCTTCAAAGATTTTCCAGAATCTAGGTTGTAGGAGGCTTCACCACTTCCTTTGATGGGATATTCATAATCATCCCCAAGTTTCAATTTATGGGGTGATTCATGTTCAGACAGATTTACAAAGGATTCTTTAAACCCATTCATGTGTTTGGAAGCCCCACTGTCAATTAACCAATCATTACAACCATGGGAGATAGTACCTGTGAGAGAAGAGATTAGAACATACTCTTCTTCACTTGATGAGTCATCATTACTATCATCACTTTCTGCCCTAGCCTTCTTCTTTGGAGGTTCATCATCTTCGGCAACATGAGCATGGTACCTTCTTTTGTTACCCTTCTTCTTCTTGCTGGAGTTGTTGTTGTTGTGGTTGTCCCTTTTATTCTTGGGACATTTTGAAGCAAAGTGACCCTTCTCATTACAAGTGAAACACCTTAGATCTTTCTTGTCTTTGTGAAAATGATGAGAAGATTTCTTCTTCTGATGGGATGGCTCCCTCTTGAACTTTCCCTTCTTAGTGTGAGTTGTGAGAGCTTGATCTTCATTTCCCATCTTCTCTTCTCTTGCCACAATCCTTGCTTCTTCTTGAAAACATTCCTCCCATAATCTGCTGAAGGAGATTAACTTCTTTCTGGCATAGATCCCCTAGATAAAAGAGTCCCATGACCTAGGTAGGCCATTCAAAGTAGTCATAACAATTTCACTATTCTCCACCATTTCATCTACAGCTTCAAGTTGTTCCTTGATCTGAGAGACCTTGGAGAAATAAGATTGAATGGTTTCTCCATTCGACATCTTAATCCCTTTCAATTGATTCCGCAAGGTCATCTTCTTATTTATGTTCTTTCCTTCAAATAGCTTGGTCAAAGAGTCAAACATAGCCTTGGGTGTCTTTAGAGAAGACACATGGGGTATGAGATGGTATTTGATAGAATCATCAATGATTCTCTTTGCCTTAACCAAGTTCTTCTTATGCAATACCTTAGCCTCTTCATCCTCTGGGATAGGGATGTCTTCTTTTATATATGAGTCGAACTCATTCTCTTCTAGGATTAACCCAATCCTATACTTCCAAGCTCGGAAGTTATCAGCCCTTTCAAGCTTATCCTCAAGCTTGGTGTGGTGAGACATCTTAAAGAGTACTTCAAATGGAAATAGAAAATATTTAGGTCTTACCACTTGAAATGCTGAAAACTGGATCTGGTCCCGGATTAGGGTTTGTCGAAAAAACCCTAAAAATTCAAAATGTGAATTTCAACTTTCTGAAAGGATAGAAAGATGCGCCTTGATGAGCTGATCAGCCTGGTGTATTCAGAATTTGATATCAGCAAAGTTTTACCCTTCAAATTTGCCTTTTTGTCCTCCCGGGTTCACTAGGGAGAGCCCTGAATTAGGGCTTGAGTTTCCCGGAGATCTACCCAACCAAAAATCTCGATCCAAAGCTCTAAACTTCAATTTTTGCAAGGAGCTTCCAGCTATGTCTTCAGATTTCAGAAATTCCTATTTTTGTGGAAACCCTAATTTTTAGGGCCAAATCTGTAAATGCTCAGAATTGAATTCTAATTGGACAAATAGATTCTACTTGATGAGTAGAGTCAATCTACTATACTGCTTTTCCAAAAAATATGGAGAGAAACCCAATAAACAAGAAACTCAAGTTTTCGTCACTGCAAAATGTCTTCTTCTCGGGTTAGCTCTGATACCATGTTAAATTTTGAGCATTAATTCACAATACTCTTGGATATTTACTGAGAGAATAACATATACAGTATATCAATGCATAACAATCACAATAAGCATGACAAGCATCACAAGAATCAAAAACATGAGAGACAAGAGACACAGAGTTTCCGTGGGGAAAACCCTAAGGTGAAAAACCCCACAACTTCCTCAGAGATAGAGAGAGAAATGGCTCAACCAAAGTACAACCAAAATACACTTGATATAGCTTCCTAGAGCAGATGATCCTCCTCCTCACTAGTGCGCCACTTTTTGAGTGAGAGAAGTGTGTCTTTTCGAATGATCCAAATAGAGATCTCCCGATCTCTATTTATACTTAACATGTTTTCCCAATTACACTATGGGGCCGACTTGTCTATCTAGATACATCCACAATATAATATATATTTCAGGGCCGACCCCACACATGGTGGTCTAATAACCCATCGGCAAGTACACACACTTGCGACACTTGTCAATCCACATGTCGACACTTCCTTATAGACGAATAACACATCTCTTATAAGGGTACAATAAATATATATGAAATACATAGATGAAATACATTCCGAAGTTACATATACATCAACAAATGGAACTTCGCATCACTACACCCTTCTTTACTCCGTGACTTGATTTACTATGTGTACTTCGCAACACATCTTCAAATTTGCAAACTTCGCATAACGCCAAAATTGTTGTGTGCAGACTCTTCTCTCTGTTTAAGAGAGTCACCCTTCATTTAAGAGATAAATGTAAAAATATTCAACCTACGAAGGCTCGGTCGTCAATTCATGTATATCCAGAATGGTGAACACTGGAAAAATACTGATCAAAAGAAGAGTCGGCCGACCTTTCATTTAAGAGAGAAATGTAAACATATTTAATCTGCAAAGGTTGGGATGATAATTCCCGACTTCCACAGTAAATAGTAGGGATTGGGACATTGGCTAAATTATAACATATAAAAAATATGTATCCCGACTTCCATCTTCCGACAGGAAGGATCGGTCACCCCCTCGTTTAGTAGAGAGTTGTGAACACCTATATCTAGCAATTCACATGTATCCAGAATGGTGAACACAAGAAGGATCGACCGACCCTTCTTGTAGTATAGAACTATTATGAACAGAATACTGGGCATAAGAGTGGTCGGCCGCCCCTTCATTTATGAAGGAATTATAAAATTATTCAACCTACGAAGGTTAGGCCATCAATTCATGTATATCCAGAATGGTGAACACCGGAAGAATACTGAGCACAAGAAGGGTCGGTCGACCCTTCATTTACAAGAGAAATGTAAAAATATTTAATCTACGAAGGCTGGGCCGACAATTCCCGACTTCCGAATTCCGCAATAAATAGTAGGGATCGAGTCATTGGCTAAGTTAAAACATATAAACAACATTTATCCCGACTCCAACTTCTGAAAAGAAGGATCAGACGCCCCTTCGTTTAGTAGAGAATTGTCAACACCTATATCTAGAAATTCACAAGTATCCAGAATGGTGAACACAAGAAGGATCGACAAACCCTTCTTGCAGTCTAGAACTATTATGAACAGAATATTGGGCACAAGAAGGGTCAGACGTCCCTTCATTTATGAGGGAATTGTAAAAATATTCAATCTACGAAGGCTAGGCTGTTAATTCATGTATATCTAGAATGGTGAACACTGGAAGAATAGTGAGGACAAGAAGGGTCGGTCGACCCTTCATTACGAGAGAAATGTAAAAATATTTAATCTACGAGGGCTCAGCCAAAAATTCCCAACTTCTGACTTCCACAGTAAATAGTTGTGATCAGGGCATTGGCTAAGTTATAACATAGAAACAATATTTATCCTAACTTTCGACTTCCGACAAGAAGGATCAGTCGCCCCTTCTATGATGATCTCTCCTTCTATGATTGATTCAATCTCAAATGACTATATAAAATGTGCATTCAATCTATCATGGATAATGCTAGCACATTTGTTCTTAATAAAGCAATTGATTTTGAAAATGAGCAGTCGTTCCTTCTCCATCGATCATTAGCCTGAAAATTTGCAAGTATACATATAATATTAAAACACTCATTGATAATTATAAACATTGTATGCATTCTTATATTAACTAGACAATATTTACTGTTTTTTGCAGATAAAACATGTCTGCGTTGTTGAGCCTTAGTCAATACCAGGAAATCTCGTTCCTTGATTTGTTAAAATATCACAACCTTGGTTTATTCAAGCATGGATGGTATGATGAGATGGATCAATCAGATAATTTGTACCCGGATTTATATCTATTCTTCTTGGATGAGGAAAGAGATCCAACTCGAGCTAGAATATTGACATCTGCAGATCCCATTTCTGAATATTTATTGCATGTTCAAGTTGAAGTGGTTGAGAGAGACCAGTGTTTCCTTCTACAGGATGATCTTATGGTGAGTAATTTTCGACCAGATCTAATGAAAAGTGGTCCCGATTCAGATCTGGTTTCCTATGCGAAGCAAGGGTGGGTTTTTCCCTCGTATGATGCTTCTAATCGGTCTGGAACTAATACTACACCATCTTTGAAGAAAGGAATGTTTTTGGTATGGAAGAAAAGAATCTTGGCTGCGAAAACTTCGTCTGTATTGCATCACATGAATATTGAAAATAAGTTGACAAATGTAGGCCATGAAAAGATTCTTATCTACCTTATAAGAACATTTCTCGATCATATTGAAAAATATGTGACCAAATCTTGCTTCAAAGCACTCAAATTAATTCCTTCTATTGCGATGATGCGGAAAGTGACTAAGAGCTTCGAAATTTAAAAAGAAGTTCAACAAGAACATATCAAATACTTTTTGTTCAATGAGAAAGTTTTTTCTATTGACGTAACAAGATGTGTTGTTGCACCTATGCATTTGCAATATCAAAAAGTTGATGAGGAGGTCATGTCAAAGATGGTTTTATCTCTTCTCTCAAATTTTACAACAACATTGAGAGATGATATTCTATTTCTTTTCGATAAGGATACCACATTGGGATTTCTTCCTAGAAATGAAGACGAAATTAATTTTCCTTCAGTAAATTTGTATATATTGGATGGGCAACAAACTATTTCTGCGAAGAAAAAAATCATTAAAACTGATAAATATCAATTGGTCCATTCAAGGTATCGGCATCAAACAGCTCGTCTTCTACATAAATATGTTCCTCGGCACATTATCAGCAAATTATGCAAACAACAAAATTTAGCAAACAAGGAATTTGCAGACACTCCGTTCATTTTTCAAGAACTTGTAAAAGCAAGGGAGAAATGGATATCCTGCGGTAGGCCATCCCACCCGAGAAAGGGAAATGCTTCCATTGATGATTGGCAGGTATATAGTTTTTCTTCTTGTTGATCAAAGTCTTTAGATTGCTTCATGTGCTGTGAAATTAGCAAATTAAATATTATCTTTAATTTTATATGTTTGCAGTATTTCCAAGGTGAATGTATGGATATATTTGTTGTTCAAACAAAGGACGTCCTTAAAGACAAGCTAACTCTTGTTTTGACATCGGATCGACTGTGGAGTAAATGGATGTATGTATTCGAGCTTTACAAAAGTGGTTCATTACCATGCTCACCCAAGAGCATCACTCAGGTTGATTTTGTGGAAAATAAAATAAATAATCATGGATCTAATTTTTTTAGACCATTGCGTGATCTTGATGAAGATGAATTGACCATTGTGACGGACAATATAATCGACGGATCGGTTTGGCTAAGTACATCAGTCGACAAAAATGTTTGCGAAGAGACTTTATATAAATATTGCAAGTGAATCAAGGACGAGAGGTCAACCAGGCATTCGTTCTTTGAATATTTCAAAGTTCATGATGTTCAAACTTTTCAATCACAGATTATCACTATCAATAATTTCATTGAAATCCATAAAAATGCACCAAATCATCTCCAGCAACTATGCAGTATTTTATGCTCGGAAAAACAAGCAAAATCTCTGGGTAAGAAGGGAAATAAAGAATCTGAAGAGGATAAAGGTACCAAATTACCAAATGATGCTGAGAAAATATTGAACATATATATCAATAAAGAGGGGATGGGTATGTTCATTGACGTTGTCAAAGATAGTTCACAGTTTGCTTGTCAATGTTGTTATCCTGCATATTTGGTCAACACACTAAGGTCCATTGCATTTTTTGGTGCGGCAATCAGCTGTGAATTTGTTGTTGCTGATATGTGTAATTGTGATAGTCCTTGGACAGAAGAAGATATGATTGCATTGTTGTACTACTTAGAATCAAATGAAGCGGCATGTACTTGTATTTTTTAAGCTGTTATGGAAAAATCTTGTATGATTTCTAAAGCTTCCACACTTTTCAGCAAGAAATAAAAAAAAAGATAACGTGGAATCCTACCAAGCGAGTTTATAGAGATTTCTCCTAGGACTTATTTATAGGATTCTCTATTATACAGTGTTGGAGAATTGGAAGGGATGAGGATAATTTGTCTACTTTTCAAATGGATATGGATTGGAAGGATAAGGGCCTACCAATGATTGATTTACCTTTTCCCAAGGTTAACAATGATAGTTCAAGAAGCCATGTTTTTGCAAAAAAAGGACACAGGAATTCTGGGATCACATAGTTTCCAGACTGGTCTCTTCTAGAGGTACAGTTCTTTTGTTGTACGTAGGAGGTATAGTTCTTCATTCGTTGATCAGGTCGGCAGATAGAATAGTTATTTCTATTGTGGAGACAGTAGAACAAGAGCTGTTTATGAACAGTTTCTATCATGAATTGGGTATAAACCAAGGTATTTGTATTAACATTTTCAAATGTCTTATTTCATTGTATTTTACTTTTCTCAGTCGGTTATGTTCAATAAATTATTCAAATTCCTATTCTAGTACAGCTTCAAATAAAGAGCACACTCAGGTATCGTCCAATAAAATTATATTATCCGATGACGAACCTGAATGTGATAAAGAATCCACAAAGAACTACCAAACTGGAGAACAAGATGGAAAATGTTGGAATATTCTCACCATCATTTTTCAAATTTGCATGTTTGCATGCATCCAGTCATCATGCATGCATCCAGTCATCATCTTGGTGGTCCTCCCAGCACCTAGAGCCTATTTTCATCTCCCTAGAGCCTATCTTCATCCCCCAGTAGCCCTCCTACCTACCTGATGCGCCCTATTTGACTCTCTACATGAAATGTGCACCTTTGCTCGCCTACCACCAGTTATCATTTAGTTAGAGCACCTTATCTCACCTACAAGTTGTCTGACGGTCAATTAAAGCATTGATTGAGCAGTTCTTCCACTGATTGCTCATGCTAACTGCCTGGCGCTCCTAGTTAGCTAGTTCTGGAGTGCCACTTGACCTTCTGACAGCCTCATGCGCCCTCCTTGGAGTCTCCATCCCCTGATTTGTGCCTAGATGGTTTTGTTAGACTCAGTTAGACTCACTTGACTGACTATTACCATTTATGACTGATACTACTGACTGGATGATGTCTTCAATGTTATCCAAGCTAGACTTTGAGCATGATTTGAATGACCTCCTTGGTTAATTTGAATTATCTATCACAGTTATTGTATTGTATTCATTATTCACACAGTGGCAGTTCACAACTAATGTATGATACTGCTATTCTCCATTTTCTATGTTCATGAGTGATTATTGAGTGCATTCTTCTCTTCTTCTTTGCAACTTCTTGAGAGTTTGTGTGAGTCTTGTTACAACTGTTAGATCCTACTGTAGATTATCACAGAAAAGATGGACAAGAAGGTAAAAATTTATTTATCAAAGATCCTAGTTAAATTAACTAAATTATGAACGGGGATAGTGACTTCGAATACTTGCAAAAAATTATATAAAATGCATACTTGCAAATTTCGAGGTCAAGATGATTGGATTGCTATTCAACATGTGGATCATCCATAACTAGAGTTGGCACTGACGATGTCCATGGATATTAGCCAACAAATCACATTGGATAATAATGAACCAGGCGAGAGCTTGGATAATAATGAACCAAGCGAGGGCTTGGTTTCAAAATGCGGTATCTCCAGCAATGTTACTCACCACTCAAATGTTGGCCTCACATTGACAGAAAAAAGACAAAGAATATTTTCTACTTAAATTGATGAAACAAATTTATTCTGAAATATATAATGACAAGCAATATTTATGTGCAGCTCCCCATACAAAAATTTTATTTATATTAGAAATGGAAGGTTTTCTACTTCGCAAGAAAGTCACAGAAAATGACTCCAAAAGAGAAAAAAAGGGAAATTAAAAAAAAATTGTTGGAGGGAAATATGTAAAAAAGGGTGAATAAAGTATTGTTGGTGAATTTGAATTTAAACACAAAGAAACTTCATATGAGTCACGAACATATGCCATGCAATTTTTGAGATTATGTCTTTCCAAATTCGATGTTGGGATTTGGTCATCTAAATGTGGGGTCAATGAGGGGAAGTCATTGTTTACAAAAATTTTGAGGGCAGGTACTGCAGAAAACTCATATGGGGAACAAATTTTATTTTTATGGTTTCGAGAGAGATGTACCAACGATAAAGAAGGAAATACACAAAAACATTTGGAGAGTGTTATCCATTGAATTGCACTTAGTGGATTTCTTGTGAAACTCATAAGACTTGAACAACTTACACTGTTCATTGCCAGAGTTCAGAAGTTCATCAGGCCAAATTTTTGGCCCTTTGTAATTTTTTGCATGTCCAGACCCCCATGGGGGAATTGTAATAAGTTGTTCTAAGCATGATAATTTTGTAAAAGACTTGGCCTACCTTAGGGTTTTCCATCAAGGGGATACTCTAGAGTGTTTTTTCCTTAGGAATTATGCGTTGCGCTTCAATGGCGTATAATTCCTGAGTTTTTCACTCATACCTCCAAAGCTGGAGTATTTTCCATGGTGGTCGATCTTAGGGAGGTTATTAAAGCCTATTTTCCTATGTGTTTTTACATGCTAGCTGTCAATAATAAGTCGTATGGACATGCACTAGGTACCCTAGGAATTTGAGTTCATTCCGGCAAAAAATATTTTTTCCTGTAAATTAGACCATTTTTTTAATGGTTTGATTGGAAAAAATCAAAATGTAATAAAGGAGTGGTCTAGAGGCGGAATTTGGCGTGGGGACACTCGTTTTGATTCTCATAGCATCCTCTTTACCCTAGGACCCATTTTCTCCCCGGGTGACTACATCGTCTCTGGGAGCATTTTTTCTTAAAGATGCATCAAATTGGCAATTAATTGCTAAAAAAAACCCAAAATTCATTGAAGTCAAAAATAAAAATAAAAAAGTCAAAAATTTGAATACAAAATGGTATGGATGAGATGGAAATGCATTCCATATGATGTATGACCATGCTTATGGAATAAATCACATTCTTTTTTTGAAGTTAGGATAAGCGAATGGGTATATCAAGGTATTAGTGCGCCTTTCCTTTAACGTGGGCATCACTCCCATTGCATGTTCGCATATATGGTGAGCGAAGGTTCCAATGGTGGGAGAGGGTTCCAAGGGAGAGGGGATCCCCTCTCATGAGGTGGCATCCACCTCATCCCATCACACCAACCCACTCCAAGCTTCAATGTTCAACGTGTAATCTCTCCATCGATTAAGAAGTGTGTCGTCCCTCTCTTGGGCGTCAAGCCTTGAGGTGGCATTCTTGTATTGATTGGGAGTTAATCTCAAGGCTTGGGTGAGGGAGCCTCCATTAGGTGGATTTCCACTCATCCCAAATCACTCGAATCATGGGATTGATGAAAGGTTTGGCCCAACACTTGTCCCCTAATCTCAAGTAATTCGTCCCCCCTCTCATGAATTCGACCTCTTTACCCTAGAGGCTATAAGAACAATTTTCTATTGCTCATTTCTTCAGTGATAGAAGGGAATTGAACCTTTTCTCCTGTGTATTGTAACATTTTTCTCAAGTAATAAGATTGAAGACTTTGGAGGTCGATTGTGAGTCTTGTTCCATGCATGCACCAATTTTGGTTGAGGTGACTTCTTTTTTAGTTTCATTTATTTTTATGCATGTCAATGTTTAGATCTAGCTATTGTAGAACAAACATTTAGTGGTGTTAACTTGTTTGTTTATGAGCATGCTTTCAATATTTAAGATTAATACTAGTATTTGGTTGTACAACATATTCTCTTGATTTTGATTGATGAGCATACTAGATTTAACTTTCTTTGTGTGAGAATTGTGTAAGCTTTGCAGGAAGCCTCAAGGTGAAGGGAGCTTGGATCTAGTTTGACTCCACTTTCTCTCCATCACATTCGAGCTTCGGATCTACAAGACATTGGTCCACAACTTCCTTCTTCTCCATCTTGTTCCCATATCAAGCCTTGAGCTTGAGGGTTTGCTTCAACTATCTCTCCTTTTTCTAAAATTACTCTTTGGTTACTTGGTTACTATAGGCTTGGTAAAAGATAGATCTCAATTTTTTCATTTGAAAAATTGTATATCTTCTTCTACTTTAGCATAAAAATTAGATCTAGAATAATCTCAAACTTTGCATTAAAAAACTAGATCTAGATTCATTTTTCTATACTTGTATGTGCCCGAATTTTGCCCATAATTTTTGCAAGTTAGAAGTTGTAAATTTTATGTATATTTGTGCATTCTAATCACTGTTTTGCAGCACTTTATCTCACTAGAATTTAGCAGTTATGCGTTTTAAAGTGAAGGATATGAGTGACCAAGACCACAAAAAAGTGCAAAAAACACCTCAGTGGACACCCATTTCATTGTATTTTATTTGTATATCACTGTAAGCCCTTAGATCCAAGTAAAATGGACTAAGAAGCATCTCTTTTTCTTTTCTTTTTTTGTAAAATTTAAACGAGAGCAGTGGGATACCCAACACCCACACCCCATCCCCCCAGGGGGGATTTGTACTTGTGTAAATTTCGTGTATAATTTTTTCTAACAAACACAACTATCACACACACACAATTTAACTGCAGGGTGTATACTTTCACAATTGTTTTCATAATTTTTCATTTTTCATTTTTCATTTAACTTTTGCAAGCGTAGATTAGAAATAAAACAAGTTCCATCACCACGAAGTGCCCTCACCACCACCTAAAGGCATCGCCGATTAGTGGTGCTTGATCAAAAAGTGACGCATAAACTTGGTGAGCTATATCTTTCAACATTTTTTGAAATTTAATTTATCAAACATTTGTTCCAAAATACAATTGTTCAAACAAACTGGAATTTACACTTGATTAATACTCATCTAATAAAAGTAACTACTCATACACATAAGTGAAAATCCGGCACTTCGATTGGATTTTGTGTGGGGGAATTATTCAGAGAACGCGTGACCAACTGGAGGTGACCTCGAGGCACAGTTAAGCTAACTGCAAGGCAACCTCGAGGCACAGTTAAGGTATACCCTAGTTAGGTATAGTGTTGAACATCGCCTTAGAGACTTCATTCTAGCTCACATGTTCTCATGATGAGCCACTGTTTTCTAATTTCCGGACATTCCTCCCTGTACCTCACGGTATCTTAGGAGTTCCCCTTTTTTCCCTAACAAGATCAAATTTAATAATTTAAAATCAACCAAGAGGCATTTTCAAAACACTTTCCCTTTCATTCAGCACTATTATATTGTTATATTGACTCCATAAGGCACTGGTCCATCACACATTTCATTTGCTTAATACCATATCAAACATCGTGCATCTATTTGGAAGTTATTTTAATTCATATTGGTGAAAGTAAATATTTAATTTATTGCAAAGCTACATTGGATTACTTTTGAACATCAACACCCTAATAAACTACTAAAAACATAAACACCTTTTAACTATTTCATCGAAATTTCTAAAGACCTTAGAAACTTTCCTTATGGACTACCCCCCTCGGCTTCATTGGGAGTTTTTCCTAAACAGAGGAGTCAAGATTAGGTGACAGCCTTGAATCCAGACTTCCCCCCAAGGGCACACCGAGCAGTGTCAAATATTTTCTGTTGTGTTAACCGGGTGTGTTGATCCGACGACAACATTTTGGCGCCATTGCTGAGGATAAATCTTTCTATCCCTGGGTACGATTTTTTATTTTTACCATTTTTGTTTTTTGCTTTGTTTGATGAATCCTTAGATCTAATCTTTAATTTTCCATCTGGCGACTCCACTAACCTTTTTTCTTTTTTATAAAATTTTCAAAGTAAAAAATAGAACTTTTGTGAGTGTTTTAAAAATGTATATTTTTATTCTCACATGGCAACTCCACTGAAGGGATAAAACCCTTGTTTCTCATAATTTTGTTGAGACTTGTTGTGTGTAGATGGGCCCATGCAACACAGAAATATTTAAAGATCATTATTTAAGAAAACCTCCTGATGCAGTAGCAGACACTTTCCATGGTCATTTCAAATATATGCTTTTGATCGCTGAGTATGGATGATGAAGAGTCTGATGATGAATTTTCTCCTATTGACTTCTCAAACATCCTAGGTTTCCCTAATTATCATACTAGTAGAGATATATCTGATCATTTGCCAATATGTTGGGGAAATGGTGATTCGGAAACACAACATGTCATATCCTTTCTTAAGGTGTTGGCCGACTTCAAAGTTTTATATGAAGATAACATGATGGAAATGTTTGTCAGCACTTTGCGGGGATATGCTTGTTATTGGTGGTATAATGGTCTCACGGATAAATGTATTACTTCCATGCCGAGCTTCCTTAGAATATTTTTGAGGCAGTGGCACAATAAAGGATTTGGTATGAGATCCTTGGACTCGATCCTTGAAACATTATTTCCTATCTACATACCTTGGATAGAATATCATGAAGAATACCCTAATGCTCATCGCCTCATTATAGTGGAAAATGCAAAATGGGAGTTGCCTCTGAGTTATTATAGTGATGGAGAGATTAGGCATCTTATTCAAGAAAATCGTTCCTTTTCCCATCAAGCACAGTGTGACCCTATTGAAGAGATTCATGAAGATCCGGTTATTGAAAATGTTGTTGAAAACCCTCCTCGTGCCACCATAACAGAAGATATTGAATATTGGGAGTTTCTATTTCAGTGATGATGAGCACATTTGTACTCCTAATCCACCTCCATAAGAAACCATTGCAGAATCCCATATTGAAATTCATGAAGAATTTTGCAGTGTATATAATGATGATAGTATGGAAGATTTCCTTCCTTATGACCTTTTTTCTGAAAAGGAGGATTATGAGCCTGAAGAAGACAGATATAGCATGGATCATGATATGAGTGATGAAGAGTCCCTCATGACTGACATGGATGTTGATGATGACAACTGGACATTTATAGAGAACCCCATCTATGCCATATCTGAAGAAGAGAATGATGCGCTTGGATATTTTGAGAGCATAATTGAAAATCCCCTATATGACATATCTGAGGAATAAAGCTTAAACCCAAGTCCCTTGGTGGTTTTATTGAAAAACCTATTTATGATATTTTCATAGAAAACATGGATTTTGAGACCTTGGGAAATCTTTGCATTGAAAAGGAGCATGATTTTTTTCCATATGATCAGTTAGAGCCATGCCTGAGTATCGAAATGGAAGACCTGAAAAAATAGTGTAATGAAGAGTCGGATCAGATCCATCTAATTGAAGATCAATCTTAGCCATTGTATCTGCATACAGAGGTTCCTTATGATGTGGAGCATATTGGGGTTCATGCTTTCACAGAAAGTTACTATCAGAAGAACCCTTCAGATCATTATGATGAGGTAGTTGGTCTGCCTTATCATTCATAAATTTTTCTCAGACCTATCCAGTCATGGATAGAAGAATCCTACAGGTGGACTTACCATTTGGGGAAGTACTTCAAAGATCTATCGCATTCTTTTGATTTCCCATCCAGAATATCCATGCAAGTTTGCACTTTCTAATAAACGTGTCCTTGCTTTGGCTGGTAACCAAATACAAGACAAAATTATGTTATATTGATGAAATGTTAAGTTGGTTACATTGGATTTCTAATTACACTTAGCATTTTTCTTTATGTCATGCTTAGAGTAGGAAAATAAGCTCCTCAAAGTGAGCATTTACTTTACGCATTTCTTTCTACTACTTAGGAATGATAACTTTTTTCCTTAGTTCGTTTAGGTTTTTATGAATAAACGCAATTTGAAATTCATTGGTTTCTTCATAAAACTTGTGCCGTTGAAGGTTTTTCTTGTCAAGTTGAGATGTTTTTATAGGTTGTATAAACCAGAGATTCTACTGTTCTTGCATCCTCTCCTTGCCCGAAGGTTGATCGAGCACACGTCTCACAGTTGGAGCCAGATGTTATCCATTAAATTGCACTTAGTGTATTTCTGGTGAAACTCAGAAGACTTGAACAACTACATTGTTCATGTTAGAGTTCAGAAGTTCATCAGGCCAAATGTTTTGCCCTTTGTATTTTTTTGCATGTCCAGACCCCCATGGGGGAATTGTAATAAGTTGGTCTAATCATGATACTTTTGTAAAATACTTGGCCTACCTCATGGTTTTCCATCAAGGGGATACTCTAGAGTGTTTTTTCCTTAGGAATTATGCGTTGTGCTTCAGTGGCGTATAATTCCTGAGTTTTTCACTCATACCTCCAAAGCTGGAGTATTTTCCATGGTGGTCGATCTTAGGGAGGTTATTAAAGCATATGTTTCTATGTATTTTTACATTCTATCCATCAATAATAAGTCATATGTACATGACCTAGGTCCCCTAGGAGTTTGAGTTCATTTCGGCAAAAATATTTTTTTTCATAAATTAGACCATTTTTTAATGGTTTAATTAGAAAAATTCAAAATGTAATAAAGGAGTGCTCTGGAGGCGGAATTTTGCGTGGGGACGCTTGTTTTGACTCTCAGAGTGTCCTATTTACCCCAGGACCCATTTTTTCCATTTTCCCGGTGACTACGTCGTCTCTGGGAGCATTTTTTCTTAAAGATACATCAAATTGGAAATTAATTGCTAAAAAAACCCAAAATACACTGAAGTCAAAAATAAAAAAATTTTAAAAAAAAGTAAAAATTTGAATAAAAAATGGTATGGATGAGGTGGCGACTCATTCCATATGATGTACGACCATGCTTATGGAATAAAGAACATGCCTTTTTTTAAGTTAGGATAAGCAAATGGGTATATCCAGGTTTTAGTGCGCCTTTCCTTTCATGTGGGCATCACTCCCATTGCATGTTCACATATATGGTGAGAGAAGGTTCCATTGGTGAGAGAGGGTTCCAAGGGAGAGGGGCGCCCCTCTCATGAGGTGTAATCCACCTCACCCCATCACACCAACCCACTCCAAGCTTCAACATTCAACGCATCATCTCTCCATCAATTAAGAAGTGCGGCATCCCTCTCTCGGGCATCAAGCCTTGAGGTGGCATTCTTGTATTGATTGGGAGTTAATCCCAAGGATTGGGTGATGGCGCCTCCCTTCGGTGGCTTCCTACTCATCCCAAATCACTCGAATCATGGGATTGATCAAAGGTTTGGCCCAACACTTGGCCCCTCATCTCAAGCCATTCGTCCCCCCTCTCATGAATTCGACCCCTTTACCCTGGAGGCTATAAGAGCAAGTTTCTATTGCTCATTTCTTCAGTGATAGAAGGGCATTGAACCTCTGCTCCTATGTATTGTAACATTTTTCTCAAGTAATAAGATTGAAGACTCTGGAGGTCAATTGTGAGTCTTGTTCCATGAATGCACCAATTTTGGTTGAGGTGACTTCTTTCTGAGTTTCATTTATTTTTATGCATGTCAATATTTAGATCTAGATATTGTAGAACAAACATTTAATGTTGTTAACTTGTTTTTTTATGAGCATGCTTTCAATATTTAAGAGTAATACTAGTATTTGGTTGTACAACATATTCTCTTGATTTTGATTGATGAGTATACTGGATTTAACTTTGTTTGTGTGAGAATTTTGTAAGCTCTACAGGAAGCCTCAAAGTGAATGGAGCTTGGATCTAGTTTGAATCCACTTTCTCTCCATCACATTCGAGCTTCGGATCTACAAGACATTGGTCCACAACTTCCTTCTTCTCCATCTTGTTCCCATATCAAGCCTTGAGCTTGAGGGTTTGCTTCAAATATCTCTCTTTTTTCTAAAATTACTCTTTGGTTACTTGGTTACTATAGGCTTGGTAAAAGATAGACCTCAATTTTTTCATTTGCAAAATTATATATCTTCTTCTACTTTAGCATAAAAATCAGATCTAGAATAATCTCAAACTTTGCATCAAAAAACTAGATCTAGATTCATTTGTCTATACTTGTATGTGTCTGAATTTTTCCCATAAATTTTGCAAGTTAGAAGTTGTAAATTGTATGTATATTTGTGCATTCTAATCATTGTTTTGCAGCACTTTAGCTCGCTGGAATTTAGCAAGTCTGTGTTTTAAAGTGAAGGATCTGAGTAACCAAGACCACAAAAAAGTGCAAAAAACACACCGGTGGACACCCATTTCATTGTATTTTATTGGTATATCATTGTAAGCCCTTAGATCCAAGTAAAATGGACTAAGGAGTATCTCTTTTTTTTTTGTAAAATTTAAACAAGAGCAGTGGGATACCCAGTGCCCACACCCCATCCCCCTAGAGGGGATTTGTACTTGTGTCAATTTCGTGTATAAATTTTTCTAACAAACACAACTATCACACACACACAATTTAACTAGATGATGTATACTTTAACAATTGTTTTCATAAATTTTAATTTTTCATTTAACTTTTGCAAGCATAGAGTATAAATAAATCCACTTTGGTCGCCACGAAGTATGCTCTCACCACCACCTAAAGGCATCGCCGATTAGTGGTGGTTGATCAGAAAGAGATGCATAAACTTGGTGAGCCATATCTTTCCATTTTTTGCAATTTAATTTATAAAGCATTTGTTCCACAATACAATTGTTCAAAAAACTGGAATTTACACTTTATTAATACTCATCTAATAAAAGTAACTACCCGTACACATAAGTAAAAATCTGGCACTTCGACTGGATTTTGTGTGGGGAAATTCTTCAAAGAACGCGGGACCAACTGGGAGGCGACCTTGAGGCACAATTAGGCTATACCCTAGTTTGGTATAGTGTTTAACACCGCCTTAGATACTCCATTCCATCCCACATGTTCTCGTGAGGAGCCACCGATTTCTAATTTCCGTACATTCCTCCCTGTACCTCACGATATCTTGGGAGTTCCCCTTTTTTTCCTAACAAGATCAAATCTTAATAATTTAAAAGCAACCAAGAGGCATTTGCAAAAGACTTTTCCTTTTGTTAAGTCAGTATTTTTTTCTACATTTTTAGTTTTTTCTCTCCAAATTTTGGTTTGTTTTTTGAGTCTACCTTAGTTAATTTTTGGTTTTCAGTTTTGGTTTTTGCCTTCTTAAGAACCTTATGAATGATTGAATAAAGTTTGAACCCAGTCCTTTCAGATTTCTTTTGATTTTGGTCATTTTTTATATTGAAAAGTGGGTCAATGAGAGTTATATATTCAAAAGGAGAATCATTAATGACTTTAGAGAGTAGCTAAACTAATGTCCTAAACCAAATAGCTGCTAAAATCTCCGACAAGTTGGCAAAAAAGTTAGAAAATTGCTAAATTTTGGTTAAAAGATATTCTTGTAGCGCTACACCAAAGTTTAACACAGAGTGCGCTACAGGAATATCGTGGCACGAGTTTTTTGTAAATTCTCGATCTGATTTTAATCATCATGCAGAGTGAAAGTATCTAATCGCATTGTGTGAAGTGTTTAACACGTGTATGCAGCATTTTGTGCATGATGTTAGTTGATTGCTAATCATGAAGAGAAAACAAGAGCATCATTACAGGTTATGCGGGTTCAGTTGCACAGAGACCAGCCAATTCCGGGTTTAGCTGTCATTTTTCCCTTGTCACACGCATCATCACTGAGGAGTTAGTGTTTGAGGAGGAGACTTCACTGTTGAATGTTGAATTACGTTACTGTGGAAGGAGACAGCTGTGTTCTGGCGCCAGCAAAAATTTAGGGCTTTTGAATTCGTTCACCTGCAGCCAAAGAATCGTTAGGAGGACACCTGTGCTCGAAGAAGAACATCATTGACACCCCAAATTGAAGACATTAAGCCACGATAGAGGAGTAATTGACAGGTATTACGTATAACCCTTATAGCTGGAGAATTTGGGTTTCTGCTGCTGCGTGTTTTTCTGAAAAAGTTGGTTGTTGAGGAAGATGTAATAGAGCGTAAAGATGAGGAATTCACCACTGAAATAGTTACCTGAAGCCCGTTAGGAGGATTTTGCATGATGGTTTCTCTCATGACCTAATGTTTTAAAACATTAGAATATACAGAATAGGTCATCGAAAAGAATTACAGAATTATTGGTAGAACCCAGTTTTTACACAGCAGGGAGTCTGCTAGTTGGTAGAGGTCCTACACAGGAAGGTCTGTAATTTGTGCAGGTGATTTAAATATCCTTGAAATTGTTATAACCTGGAGAATTATTTGCTCAGAAAACAGCTTATAAGACATTTCTGAAACCTAAAACTAGACTGTTCCTGTTCCCTGAAAAGAAAGATATGGGAAAAAGCAGTAAAAGTGGTAAGGTTAATAGGGCTGAACCCACAGACTTGACATGGATTCAAAAACTTCCAGATTGTGCAGAGCTGTTCCAACAGGCAGGCTGGTTTAAATTCTTCAAGAAGATAGATGGTTTTAATGCTCAAGTGTCCTGCAATTTTGCCAAAGGACTTAAGAATGAGATGATCATAATGGATCCTTTGAGATTTAAATTGACTGTAGATTTAATTTCAGAAGCCACTGAAATTAGTAATGAAGGCGAGCTCTGGTTTAAGAAGTCTCCTTTTGAGTTTGATCCTCAAAGATACTTATTGCCCAATGTTATTCCTGACTGGAACAAAGGTATTCTCATACATAATTTCAGGAGGGAATGGATTGAACCTATAAGGATTCTTCAGAGTTATGTAACTTGTGAAGGGAGGTATTCATTAGTGTTCAAATACCATCTCAGGTTCCTACAGCACATGGCAGGGGTGTCTAAAATGAGTTTGCCATTCTTTTTCTTCAAAAGCCTGCAGAAAATGTCAAGCAAAATAAAACAGCAGGATGATCATACTTCTCAATCATTGTTTCATCATGGTCTCATTAAGTTAATCATCTCTACAGTGTTGCAGCATGAGGAAAAAACTTGGGACTTCTTTTTGTTTTGGTCAGGGATTCATTCTAAAGGAGAAGACCATCAACCCAAAAGACAAACTGATAAGGGAAAAGTAATGATACAAAAATTAGGGCATTCAGTTAAACCTGCAAAGAAACATGACATTAAAGTTAAGAAGGGAACAAAGCAGACAGCAGATGAAGGACAGAATGACAGTCAGCCTCAGAAATTTTCAGAGCACAATAAGGTCGAGTTCTCATTGTTTGATGACAAAAAGGAAGAGGAATTTCTTGAAAAGAAGTCATCTCCTATAGCAGATTTTCAAGAAGAGAAGAAAATTGATATCAAAGTGATTCCTGTAGCAAAAGTAGAAGTTCATAACCATCCAAGAAGCCCCATCACAGTCCTCTCAGATGATGAGGGCTATATGTTATAAGAAGAGCAGTTTATGCCTGAGATAGAGGTTAAAACTGAGATTAAAGAAAATCATGCTATAAAGGATAAGACCACAAAGCTTAAGAGAAAGATCAAAAAGCTGGAAGTGGTAGAGTTAGCATCTATCCAATATCAAGGGAAGAAACTAAAAATGATGGGAGAGGCAGCTTCTTTATGGAGACCTAAAACTAGGTCTAAAAACAAATTAAGATTAAGCATGAAAAAACTGTTAAATCCAAAATTGAAGACTGATAAGGTGACCATCTCTGATGAAGAATCCATGGAGGAGCAATCAAAGAAAAATGAATTGCATTCAGTTAAAAGAGAGGATTTTGGGTCTGTAAATGTAACAGGTGAAGAAAGCTCTAAATCCATTGTGGAAAACAATTCTGGAAAATTGTTAGCAGAAGATATTAAATCAGCACAGGTAACAGGTGTTTCAAACCCTATCATTGAAGATACTGCTGTAAAGCCATTGACAGAGGAATTGATGTTTAAGAAGTTTGACATGTTTTGGAAACCAAGTGAAGATCAGGATGCTGCAATAGAAAAACTGGTTAATTCTGACAAGGAGAATTTGAAGAAGACTGTCAAACAGTACAAGCATCAAATGAGCTACATGCAGGAAGTTAATGATGGTCTAATGATGGCAAATAGAAGATTGAGAGAAGATCTTCAAGATACTCATGACAATTTTCAGGAGTTAGTGATTGATGCAAAGGAGGCACTCAGAAGAAAAAGGGTTGCTGACAGGAATTGCTCAGAATTAGAAAAGACAGTTCAAACCTTGCAGCATGAAAATGAACACCTACACAAAAGGATAGCTGAGCTGGAGCAAAAGCACAAAAGAGTGAAGAAAAGATCCTCAAGTCCAGATGGCATCTCTTTGCTTGTGGAGGCATCGAAAGAGATCTAGGGCAGTTAGGTTAATTTAAGGCTTTTTGTTAAAGATTTGCTATTTTTAGCAAAATTGTAATTTGTAAAAATGTAAATGCTATTTTACCTAGTCTAGTCATTCGATGGAGGATTAGTAGGAAATACCCTAACTGTTTTTAGGAAATAAAAAACTATTTAGAGAGGGAGAAAAGAGATTGTAAGGGTTCGAATTTTTGGAGAGCTAAAGGAGGTCTGCAACTGTGTATTCTTCCAGACTTGTTCACTGCTAAGTATTGCAAACTCTCATATTGCATTTTTGATGAAACTATGAATATATGACTCCTTATTCCACTTCTGATATGTATTGGCTTCATTTTAAACTTATACAGTTTCTTGATTGACAAATTCATTTCTGGTTTTAGGTATAATTTCCAGTGGTGCTTGTCTTTTATTGTATGAACTTCATTGCAATCTTTTGTTGGATTTCTGAGATATATATGCATCTTCATGGATATATGTGTATGAATTAGTTTTTACTTATGCTGAATGTATTCCCTTATGCTCTTGAAGTTTCTAACCAAAACCTACAAAACAAAACCCTAAAAACCTAGTTTGAATTGATTTTTATTTTGAGATTGTGTTGGCTTGTTACCTTAGGCTTAGTAACAATTTCTGACACAAACACCTTTCATTCAGCACTATTATATTGTCATATTGACTCCAAAGGCACTAGTCCATTACACATTTCATTTGCTTAATACCACATCGAACATTGTGCGTCTATTTGGAAGTTATTTTAATTCATGCTGGTGAAAGTAAATCCTTAATTTATTGCAAAGCTAAATTGGATTAATTTTGAACATCAACACTCTAATAAACTCCTAAAAACATAAACACCTTTTTAACTAGTTCACCATAATTTCTAAAGACCTTAGAAACTTTCCTTAGGGACTACCCCCCTTGGCTTCGTTGGGAGTTTTTCCTAAACGGAGGATTCAAGATCAGGGGATAGCCTTGACTCAAGACTTGCCCCCAAGGGCACACCTAGCAGTATCAAATATTTTATGTTGCGTTAACTAGGTGTGTTGATTCGGCGACAACAGAGAGTGTGTGAGAGGAGTTCCCAATGCAATCTTCTCAAAGTAATACATCAATGATTGGTTTAGAGGGTGATGATGTGAAAGCACATCCATGTAAAAATTGTATTTTGAGTAATCCCTTTATTGCATCGTCTGCTAGGACAGATAGTGAATTGGTACATTGACTCTGGCAAGGTCTTTGTAAAATGCATGAATCAACTTATATCATACCCTTCACTGTCTTCTTCTAGTTGAGTGACAGCCATCTAATGTAACCTATCATTGCCTCTTTCAAGAGCGGGAAACACTAGATGTAACCTATGGATATTTTAAATCATTCAATGTGTTTTTTGTTTTTGTATGCAGTCCGGATATCACCGCAAAAGAAACTATTGGTCCTAGGAGTAGAGGGATTGCTCTTTGGGGTTCAAATGTCATCCAACATTGAATATTTTTCCCAACAACCTCATTTGTCCATAATTACTATCGTTATTATGCACGGATGTTCAGCCATGATATTATCAGTGTTTCCAGAGAACATTTTGACGTTGCTTTGTGGTTTTCCACGCTCGACAACATGCAAATTATAAAATTCCTTGGTAAATTCATATGGTTGAAGAATGAAGACTTTGTATTTATTTGGGGTCAAGAGCAATGTCAACATAGTACTATTTATAATGTTGGTGAAGTACTGCACATATATAAAAAGCCGCTCAAGGATGTACTTATCCTATATGGAGATATATAGAAAAAAACAGACATGTTGTTTATAGATGAAGGGAAATATCATTCAGCAGATAATAGCAAGGAACTCTACTTGAAAATGCCAACTAGTTGGAAATTTGACGGTTCACAAGATAGCGAAATAAATATAAAAACAATGTTGTGTTCTTTGTTGAGTTATCTCGGGCCTCGTTCAAAATGGGGTGTTGGTTAAATACATTCAACTTCAAATCACCATCATATTATACATAAATAATTCATTTAGTGGTTTGTATATTTTGTTGGGTATGTGTTATATTCTTTGCATGTATGTGAAGGGGAGAGTGCGCCTATCAGCGGTGCAGGGGACGATCGCATGGAATTTTTGAGGATTATTCTAAAAATATGTAATTTAATCTCGGTTAAGGGATTGGAGTCTATTGACTAATCCGGGTTAACGGATTAGGGTTTTGGATGCTGCAGAATACCTATATTGTATTGTGAGTGATTCATAATGAAATGATGAGAAAAATAGGAGTGGTGGCTCCAAGATTTGTTGGTTTTACCGGTTAAGGGTTTCCACGGTAAAGCTCTGTGTACTATGTGTGAATGTTGTGATGTAATCTCTGTTTTGCTTAAAAGAATCTGTATGCTTTGCTTCTCTACACAGGTTTAAAACTTACATATTTTTTACAACTTCTACATTTAATTGATGTAAGTTTTATTAGACAATTCTCATATTATTTATGGACATTGTTTCATGTATCTGGTGATGTGTTTCAAAAATTGCAGAACATGAAAGCAATATACTTAGAAACATTAAAACATAATATTTTATTGACTGGGTTGTGTGTGTGTATTTTTGGTTTGTATATACTAGAAGATTGATTACTAGTAAACCATTGATTATTTTTTATTTCAATGGAGTTTTGTTACACGCAGTACATTAAAAAAAGAAATTTGGATTGCCACAAACACCAGATATCGAATCAACCACAAAGTATTATTTTATATGTCCAGGATTTAGGGAATTTTTTGAAAAATGCTTTAGTATATTTGAAGTTGGGGTATGGACATTTGCACAACAAAAAAATGTTGACGAGTTTTTTCCAACATTATTACAAAGAACAGGATTGCAAAGGGAACAATTTAGAGTAATTTTAACACAAGAATATTGTTCTTGCATAGCCAGAGAGGGTTATCAGGGTGATGGAAATTCTTATGTATTTCTCAAGCCTTTAAACAAATTTTGGGACATTTTGATCCATGCTTGGGATGCTACAAATACAGTTATTGTAGATGACTCGAAAGAAAAACATGTTCGTAACGAGGAAGGGAACAGTGTTATAACAAAAATATATACTTGTCATGATGTCAATGACACATTCTTGTTAGATTTATTATGACTTTGCTTGCTGCACCTGAATGGCGTGAGTGATGTGAGGCCAATTGTGAATAAAATGAAAATGAAAGTGTTTTTTTAAATAATACACTTATGTTTGTTTGTACTATTATGTTCAATTTCACTGTGATTATGATACTTGTAAAGTGTCGAGTTTGGTTTTCGAAAATGCAAAATCAAAGCTTGAAAGTGCCTAAATCAGTTTTCAAAATTGAAAATTTTAGTATTGGGAGTGTCAAAAGTAGCCTTCCAAAGGGAAATATATGGTTCTCAAAGTGCTATTATCACATTTATCATATCGGAAAAACGCAAAAACCAATTTCAAAAGGGGGATATCAAAAGAAAAATTATGCTTTTAGAACCTGGATTTGGCACTTTTGGTACCGGATTTGGCACTTTTGGAACCTAGATTTGGCACTTTGGAACCAGATTTTGCACTTTAGAAACCTTGATTTTGGGGTTTAGAAAGGTTTCTTTTCACCCATCTTGAAAGTGACTTGGACTAGAATATGTCCAAGTTTAATGAAATTGGCATTACTAGACCCAAGGAGCCCTAGGTATTTCCCCCGGTAGTGTTAGGTCAAAAATTGAACTTCCACCAAACTGAAATTGGCCACCTCCAAAAGATGCACCATCTTAGGGTGAGTTGCTTTATGCTCCTTTCAAGATAAACTGTGATGGAAAACACTCCAAAATGTGGAGCCCTAGTTTCCAACAATGACTTCTTTTAGTACTGCTCTGATACCATGTTAGATTTTGTACAACACTAGGAGTATAATTAATTACAGATAATAAAACAAGATCACCAAAAGAAACACCAAGCACAGAAACAATAGACACAAAATTTTATCGTGGGAAACCCAGCAACCTTTGTATAGAGATAATAAGTTCATAGATCAGAGTACAAATACAAGAGAGATAAAGAGAAATTTCTCCAAGTGTAGAAACCCCAAAAACACTTCTCCTTGCTACAGTAGCGAACTTCTCTCTCTCCTTGAGCGAACTTGCTTGAGTTGAGTGAATGACCAAATGAGAGATTCGGCCTCTCTATTTATACACATCAAAAGATGAATTTTTCCCTTACTAGGATGACTTGTCTAACTGTCTAGGCCAACTTGTCTTGGGAGAAGATAAAATTACATTTAATAATTCTTTTCTTTGGGTAATTCCAACCCAAGGTTTACATTGATTCTTTCAAAGCTTTTACATGATCAACTACTTCAATA
Organism: Larix kaempferi; assembly: GCA_027924585.1. Classification (NCBI taxonomy): domain Eukaryota; kingdom Viridiplantae; phylum Streptophyta; class Pinopsida; order Pinales; family Pinaceae; genus Larix; species Larix kaempferi. The sequence continues at coordinate 555,947 of BSBM01001409.1, read as the reverse complement.
TCTTCTCCCATAGGAGGTACAATAACAATACAATAAAAATACAATAAGAATAACTTTTGAAGTTACATTGTTTCCAACTCTAAGCCTCTAATAGAATCCCTCTCTTATATCTAATCACTCACTATCAATGATGATCTCACACACAGTGACAATTACTTTATATCTACAGCTCTCCATAGACTCTTTTATAACATTCAATTTATGCAAATACCATGGGTTCAATAGCATGGGCCCTCAAATATGCTAGGCCCTCCATTACCATGAGTCAATACCACTGACTTAGTACTAACCTTTAGATCTAGATCTTAGATCTAATCCAATGCCTGGGACTTAATCTCTCGTTGAGATCACTTAAATTACCCTTTTACATTTACATAAAGCATTATAAAAGTCACTTTTACAAAGTTTGTCTAGAGAGTTCCTTGTCTCGGACACCTTCTACATCATAGAAACCAAGCCAATGTAGAAGTACCTGTTCGAGTACAAACTCTAACACTCCCTCTTAGCGAGGAAGGTACTTCCAGAAGAACCTCCTCCAGGATCAATCACATCATTTGTTGCTGTAGTTGCTCCCTCTGAAGTGGAATATCCTCCTACTACCTATGTTGGATTCTAATATGAAAATATGTTCTCCTCATCCATCAATGTCATCTCATACCAGGTAGGCCTGCAAAGAGAATCTTCACGCTCTCTCTCTGTCACCAATCCATGCTCCAAGCTCCCCTTGGACTTTATTGTAGGTTGTCCCAACAACCTATACAATGCCCCATTCTTGATGCCAAGCCTCATTGTTGCATTCTGGGTACCTTCTCTGTCTGAAAGTATGAAGACTTGTCCATCCCGAAACAACACAATGTACCCCACATTCTCCAAGGTTGATACTGAGAGCAGACTAACACTTAGCCCTGGAACATACATCACATTCTCCACTAGTAATAGCTTCCCAGACTCCCTCTGAAACTTTATAGTCCCTATTCCTGCTGGACTATCTGCAATTGCCTGGGGCTGCCCAAAAACAATTCTTGGGGCTGCCCAAAACCAATTCTTGGGTTACATGCAGTTGCCCAAATTTTTCTGCAGTTTTCTAGGGGGTTGAAATTTCTTGCAATCTGTCTGACTGCTTCCTGGGCCTGTCCACATCCCTGGGCCTGCTACTTGAATTTCATGGGCTTGTTGCACTAGGCCTGCCCGCAGTTCTAGCGATTTCTTAACTCTCTCCTCTACTAACGACGGCTCATCCGCTTGTTGGTGACTTGGCAGCTCGAGCCCGGGTGGCTAGCAGCTGACCCGATGGCTGTTGGTTGTTGTGGCGGTTGTCTCCTTGTCGGTGGCCTGCTATCGTGACTCCTGTTCAATCGACCACCCTACTTCACATTTGCGACCTCCTCTACAGTCCATCCCACGTGTTGTCTGATCCTTCTGCCACCCCATTTTTGCTTTCCTCTTGCAGACGTGTACTATTCCATGCCCCTGCTTTGTTGATGACCCATAGCTCGATCTTGTGTGGTGCTACTCCTCACGCCACTAAACTCTTCCTCCAGTCGAGCCTTTTCTACAGCATCCCCTGCAGCTTCTAATCGAGCTCATGTGCCCAGCTCACGGGCCCTTCTTTTGTGGATTCTATTGTTGGCCCTTCCTCTCTACTCAACACTCAGCTTAATGACATGGTCCCGGCCTACACAACCTCTCCATGTCCACTGCTCAACCCATGACTCTCGGCTCTTGTTCATACAACTACCACCGAGTCCAATCTCTCAACCCAGTTCCTTTAGCGTTCTATTGCATCCACTAACCCAACTGCGATTGTTCTCTCCTCAACGGCCTCACACAGATCCATACGATGCATGGAACCATACACCTCTGTACAGTGGTTGTATGGTCTCATACAACAATTTTTTTTCGTAAACCTTCTAGTCAAACCCGATTTCCCTCTGAGCTTAACCGGCCTCGTCATCGACGTTGATACCATCTTAACTTTTCATAAACCAGATTTGATTCATATTTATTCACTGATTTTTATACCCAATCTTAATTTAACACATAAAACTAAATCAAAAATATCAATACAGTGGTTTACTTAACAAATGATGCATAGTGGAAAGATCAAATAACCATACACAATTTGCACAAGATATTTTACCCTAGAAATCCTAATTCCAATCCCTGGGAAAAACCAACAAACAGTTTGTCTTTTTATTGTAGATTTGTAACAACACTTGCAGTTTTAGTATCTCGGATATAACACACCGGATTTGAGTCAATACAACCCCGAACAGCCTCAAAGTACCTCCCGTAGCTTCCTAAGGCAAAGGCGTCCCTAAATCCACCCTACACTTGAACTCTTGACTTACTTACTGTAATTTGTACCCAAACCCTAAGCAGTAAAGACAAACCCAGCTTGATAGAATCACTCTCTCCAAAGCCTCTAAGAGAATCCCTCTCTTGGATCTGATCACTCATTGATCACTATCTCAGACAATCTTAGCTTGAGAGAATCCCTCCCTCCTAATCCTATAAGATAATCCCTCTCTTAGATCTGATCACTCACTCTCAGTGATCTCATACACACTGACAATGACTTGGTGTCTCCAACTCTCCATAAAATCTTTTATAAAATTCACTTTATACAGATACCATTGACCCTCAAATCCTATGGGCCCTCCAATACCATGAGTTAATACCACTGACTCAGTACTGAACCTTAGATGTAGATCTCAAATCCAATCCAATAGTTGGGAATTAATATCGCTTAAGTTACCCTTTTACATTTATATAAAGTGTTATAAAAGTCACTTTTATAAAGTCTGTCTAGAGAGTTCCTTGTCTCGGACACTTTTACATGCTAGACACCAAGCCAATGTAGAAGTACATGTCCGAGCTACAAACTCATAGAACATATTCAAGTTTTTGTTTATTTCAAAATATCAAAAGTGGAGTGAGAGACATGCCGACATTTACAAGTAAACTAACTTACAATTAATGATAAGATAGAATTGTATAGCTCTAACCACTCACTCCAACCAAAAATGTTGACTGCAACCAAGTGTGGGGGACAACTCTCCTTCTAACCAATTGTTCTAATCCAAAGATGCCTTGACCATATTTTCAACATCCAATAAAATAATTAGTCTTCACATTCATCCATGCAAAAATCCACATGTATAAGCTATGCTTGTCATCAAGTAATCAATTCTTATTTTTAGTTCATTGTGTAGCTTTTAGCTGGCTTTTTTTTCTTTACTTTTCCCTTGTCAAGGGTGGAGTCAGAAACATACCTACATTTACAAGTAAACTAACTTACAATTAATGATAAGATAGAATTGTATATCTCTAACCACTCACTCCATCTAAAGATGTTGATTCCAACCAAGTGTGGGGCACAACTCTCCTTCTAACCAATTTCTCTAAGCCAAATATGTCTTGACCATCTTTTCAACATCCAATTAGTCTTCACATTCATCCATGCAAAAATTCACATGTATAGGCTCTGATTATCATCAAGTAATCAACTCTTATTTTTACTTAATTGTGTAGCTTTTAGGTAGCTTTTTTTTCTTTAACTTTCCCTTATCTGTCTTTTTACTTTATTTATTTTATTATTATTGTTACTAGTATTATTATCGTTATCTTTATTTATTATTATTGTTTTTAAGACCAATTATTTGTTTATATAATTATTTATTTTCATCATTTAAGAATATGAAATTTAAGTAAATAGGGAGCATTACAAGCATCTCTAGAGTGATGTACTAAAAGTAGAAACATCAGTGAGAAGAGCTTTTTCCACTATACATAGAATTGTTCCAAGAGACTAAGGGTCACAAATTAAAAGAGAAATGGAGCACGAGATACAATGGTTGCATGACTCCCCATTGAAAAACATTGGATTGTACAAACAATCCATTCTGAAAGCAAATGAAGTTCATAAAAAATGGCAATGAGTATTGGAGTAGGGAGTAATTCGACCAAGCACCTCACCCTCTCAGTCACCTATCATCATACTATCCAATAAGGTTGGAACTTGGAGAATGTGTATCAACTATAGAGATTTGAATAAGGTCACCCTCAAGAATTGATACCCTCTACCCAAGATAGATGACTTGCTATATTAGCTGTAGCGTGATGAGTACATCACCAAGTTGGATCTCAAATCAAGATGCCACCAAGTACTAGTTAAATAAAAAACACTTGGAAGAGCACCTTTAAGACAAGGAAATGTCTATATGAATGGTTGGTAATGCATTTTTTATTCATGTAATGATGCATTTGATCAATGATGTATTGCATCCCTTTCTATATTCATTTGTAATAGTGTACTTAGATGATATATTCGCTTATAGTTTTATCTAAGAAAAGCATATCTCACATTTCATGCAATAGATGTTAGAAACCCTAAAAAAAGAATCAACTACTAGTGAAACTTGCAAAATGTGAATTTGCTCAATAGTTATTGATGTATTTGGGTATGTGATTGGTGGAGGGGAACTCAAAATATATCCCATGAAGATGGATCCCATCCTGAAGTGGCCAACTCCTACTATGTCACTAAAATTAGGAGCTTTGTGGGGCAACACGGTTCCTAAAGAAGTGTATATCATTGTTTTTAGTTGTGGTTGGACCACTCCATGCCATAACAATCAATGACATGAGTTTTCAATGGGGAAAGATTCAACATGAAGCCTTTGAAGTGCTAAAACAAAAGATTAATCAAGCACCAATTTTTGCATTGCCCAATTTGCAAAAGTCTTTCGAAATGGAGACAAATAAAAGTGAGTATGCTATGGAATCGGTCTTAATGCAAGGAGATAAGTCGGTACTTCATCATTCTATGATGTTCCATTGCAAAATTTTGAACTACCCTACATATGATAAGGAATTCTATGATTTGGTTCAACTATTAGTAAAAAATGAAAGTGCCATTTGATGGGCTAGAAGACCAACATCCACACTTATAACCAACCACTATGGCATTTATAGACCCAAAGTAAACTTCAATTAACCAAACACTACAAGTGGATGGGATCCTTGGAGAAATTTTCAATCTCAAATATACAAAGAGAAACACTACTAAGGCCACCCACATCCAAGATCACAACTTTTGGTACTCTTATGCACATGGAGCCTTTCACCCATGATGCATACAAAGAGGAATATACATAAAATGAGAACTTTAAAGAGGTGTTTCAATAGCTACAAGGTCAATTTCATGTAAAAAACATGACGGTAAAGCTGACTATCATCTCTAGGATGGGTCACTCTATAAGTTAAACAAGCTTTGTGTTCCTAAAGGTGAAAGATTGTAGCTTATCAAAAAGCTTCACACCTCCAAAGTTGCAAGGAATTTGTGTTGGGAAGACAATTGTCAACTTACAGAGGTATGTTATTGGCATGCGAGATGTAGCTCGATTTATTAGAGGGTGCATAGTTTGTTGTACAAACAAGTCCAGTGACAAAAGGAAATAGTTATATCATCTCTTACCTATACCTACTAAGCCATGGGAGAACATCTCCATGGATTTCATGATTGGGTTGCCAAAAACAAAAAAGGGACATGAATATCAGTTTGTGGTAGTTGAAAGGTTTAGCAAGATGTGCATGATGTGCATTCCCATGCATTGCAAAAGATACTATCAAGGGACAAAATGCAGCAAACGTGTTCTTTGAAAAGGTCTAGGGGCAATATGGGATGCCAAGGAGCATCATGTTAGATAGAGATACCGAATTTCTCAATGTTTTTTGGACTACAATAGACATAAAGTTGAAGAGATATACAACTTTCCATCCATAGACATGTGGGAAAATAGAAGTAGTGAATACGACATTGATTCAACCTTTAAGATGTTACAATAAAAAAACATCCAAGGTCTTGGAACAAAAAACTGATTTACATTCAACACTTTTATAATAGAGTAATCCACACTTCTACCAATAAATCCCCTTTTGAAACTTTCTTTGGGTATTTAGCATCTTAACCCTTAGATGTTGGATATGGATACCTAGGAGTGAGGGAAGACACCACAGGAAAAAACATTGAATGATGAAAAAAACATTCATAAGATCAAGTGGACCCATTTGCAAGTGCAAGAGACAATGAAGAAATAAAATAAAAAAGTACAAGGTCCTGCATGATCATCACAAAATTGAGTAAAGATAAGGTGAAAGAAAAAGTTTGGTTGCATTTAAAAACAAAAACAAAAAAGACTAGAGAGCCCTAGTAAGAAGATCAAAGCTCTATGGTATGTTCATTTTCAAGTGTTGGAAAAGGTGGATGATAATGCACACAAACTCAATCTATCCCCATGTATGTGCATTTACTCAGTAGTGAATGTGGAGAATCGAAAACTATGTAAGCCTTCAACATTCAACTAGGACATTGATGACCAAACTTTACCTACCATAGAATACTTAGCACCAAAATCTCAAGTAGAGTTAGCAAAAGATATAGTTTTGTAGAAGTCCAAAACAACCAAATGGGGGCAATATGAACTATAGCAATTTGGGTTGAAAGGATAACTTCCAAGCAAGGCCAAATGGTGCTTTAGGGAGTAGGCGCAAGAAAATTTTCCTAGACTGTTTTAGTAAAATATTTTGGGAACCAAAAGTTTGCCTAAATGAGGAGGTATGATCTAAAATAGGTTAATATATAATTTGTAATCTAATTTGGTACTTTCTAAATGGAAGGTGAGAAATTTTCATCACCTCCTTTAGTAGAAACTTTTGGGGACCAAAATCCTCCTTAAATGGGGAGATATCATCCAAAGTGAGTCAATATATTTGTCATGTATTTTGGTACTGTTTGAGTGGAAAATTTGAAGCTATTGGTCAGTAGGTCTCATTTTAGGGCCAAGTCCAACTTTGGTGATTTGGAATTCATAAGATTTTGAAGCTTGTTCAAGGCCTTAAACAACCATTAGTAGGGTCAAAACTTTGTGAACAAAGTCCTCAACATCTTGACATTGTCCTACACACATAAGGAATTTCCAACAACATGAAGAACACATCAATCATAGTTTGAATGAAGAAGTTATGTCTCCCACAAATTGACTTATCTCAATAGCCACCATGTCACGAAGAGGATGCCACATCAGCAACCATTACTCACACATGCAAAGCTAATCACGCGCTGACTTTCAAAAATATGCCCCTAACCCTAATTATGAGTTGAGGTATGCAAAAACCTTAATCCTAACGCTAAACAACTATCAAACTATGTAAAATATTGATAAGTTGCTATGAATGGAAGGGGTTCCATTCTTTTTGTTTATTATTCCATAGTTGACCATAGTATTTGGAAGTGTGATACTGAATCAAAACAAAGATAGTAGAAAATCCTATAGCAGTTATGCAAGTCACAGTGTCCATGGTGACTCCATAGTGAGTGGATGCTTTATATTTACATTTCATAGCTAAGAAGAAAAGAGCAAGGCATAGGCCTGACATTCTAGCTAGATTTTTCCCATATCAAAACCTCCCAAACCACAAGTTGTACTCATTGTGTGGATGGTGTATTATTTGCTTAGCTTCTTTCATTTCAATTCCAGTATATTTCAATATTAGTGCATTAAGTTGGTAATCTTAAATCTGAAACTAAAATAAAACATTGCATAATATTAAATTGTATACTGTTGTAAGATTTGTTGTGATGTAGTGTTCCAGTGGAATATCCACAATAGTTTACAAATCTCTCTCTCTATCTCTCTCTCTCTCTCTCTCTCACACACACACACACACACAAAGAGTTTATCCATGACGGTTTACATATAGCACGCATGCACACGCACACACACATTGATATGTAATTGTTAATCCAACATATATTTTTATTGATTGTTCATGCCCTTTATGTCAAGATGTGCAATGGATAAAATAAATAATGCAGTGATTTTAGTGTTTGCTTAGTGGATAAAGTCAATTATAGTTGCTTAAGATCAATCTAGTATAAAATTCAACAAAAATATACACGATAATTAGAGTACATTGACTTCAGTTATACGACATTGCAAAATGACGCAATACATCGATTTAAATAATGCATAGAAATTTGATCTAGTGCATTTATTTCAACACCAAGATGTAAAAATTATTGAGTAAAATGACTTAAACAATAATATAGTGCAAAAACAATTTCAAAATATATATCATAATGTTGTGAAAAAGGTTCTCAATTATAAGCTAACATCCATCTCTTCCTTTGCTTGGGTTTGATTCATCTATTAATATTTGCACAATGATACCATTATACATCATTTTTTTATTATAATACATTGAAATCAATAGCATATAACAAAAATAAATAGAGTATGAGGAGCATATAAAGTTGGAAAAAGTAATTGATAATATTGAAAAGCGAGACTATGTATTAATTAATCACATCCTATAGTCTAGATCACCCTACCTAAAGCATTTAAACAACACAATAAGGCCTTACATACCAACCATCCTTTTGCATTGTGTGGCTTTTATGGTCTCTATTCATATCATTGTACCAAACTCCAAACTTTTTGGTCCACCCTCACAGGCTTGCAACAACAGTTTTTGGCATCGCAAGTTATAGTAATCGAAGAGGTGCTTCCACCCATTATCTTGACTAAGGTAACTACTATTACTTTCTATTATGTTTCCTGGTCAATTAGATCCTCGTTGATGGCCCAATCATCGACCACTCATACTATGACCTTCACCTACAATATCTAAAGTTAAAGGTTTAAATCATTTTCAAAATCCAACTTCCTTTCTCATATCATCAATACGAAAATATGGAAATGTTAACAAGTGTAAATCAAAGAAACATTGAAGAAAACAAATTTAAAAGATCAAATTCATCTAAAACATATACAAATACATAATGATAATCCTTTAAAATTTTGATCCAATCAACTGCAACTAGAATCAACCTAAATCCATCTTAACTCTAATCTTTTAAGTGTCGATAAATTCAAATCCCTCGAGGTGCAAACCTTTTTCAAGTTTTGCACTCTAAAATTGTTTTCACCTCAAAAGGATTAGATTCCTCTCAGTGCTCAAGTTTCTATTTTGACTTGATATCTGTTTCCTTCCCCTTGGTTGGGGAGATCATGTGCTGGCACCCACGCTTCTTTGCTAGGCCCCCAAAAATAAAAAGTGTTTGTTCCTATGCTCTCATTTATCTTGGAATTACTTACTATACATTTAATTTAAGTATACGTGTTTTATCAGTAATCCTAAAATCCTGAACATACCCTCCGGGGGTTGATCGAACTAGGTTTATTTTCCCGTCCAATCCGTATGGAGTTGATCAGACAATTGCACTTACTACTATAAATTCAATAGTTAATTGCCCACTACTGCCATAAATTCGATAGTTGCTCGCCCACTACTGCCCGATCTAACAATGGTACCATTGTTGTTTTTGTTGAGATTGCAAAACATGTTCCACCCTTAAATCTATGAAAACAACCAAGCTTCCTTTGATGGTAATATTGTGTAGCCTTTTCCTCATCACAATGATATTCACCGAGTTTGTGGAACTTATAAACAATTATTACAGCCATTGCACTTGATGGTAATATTGTGTGGCCTTTCTCTCGCCACAATGATATTCACCGAGTTTGTGGAGCTTATAAACAAATATTGTAACCATTGCACTCAAAGAATGTGGCTAAATACCATTTAAAACAGATGGATTTCTATACAATTTTTCAAGATTTTTAATTAATTTATTTCATTAATTGTATAATTACCTTTAATTGGTTCGACCACTCAATGTTTTTCTCTACCACGAAGGAATTACAATAAAACATTGATCGTGTCTCAAAAGATCCACACCTCTAGTTTCACCCACATTTCCAACTTGATTTGCCTTTGAGCAGTGTTGCAAGCAAGAGCACAAAGATTCACAATTAAGCTTCACCTCACACAAGCCCAATGTGCACAATTAAGCTTCACCTCACACAAGCCCAAAGCGCAATATCTATGACAATACGATATGCATTAACTTCAAAATTCACATCATTCTATTTCTCTGTGCATGTAGAGAAATAACTATCATCTCGGGAATTTTAAAAATGGTACAAACATGTTGAGCTTATGACGCCCATCTGCCTAGGGTGTACCTGCACTCTAGAGTTACAACTCTTTCACAACAATGATACACCTGCACTCTAGAGTAACAACTCTTTCAAAACAATGATTCTCGTCTAAAGCACTGCATGTCTATTGTAGCATCGCAGCTTTCTATGAATTGCACATAAAACCTCAAATCACTTTCAACCCTTGTGATGATTGGCTTGCAATCACAAACCCATAACAATAAATCCTTGACACCATGCAAGCACAAGGCACAAAGTACAGAATAAATCAATCACACAAACAAGAGACCAATGTGATTGGAGTAACAACCTTAATAGGTTCGATCCTCACTCGTCTCAGAATAAGGGAAGAGTGGGATATCAAAACAAGGGCTCATTCACCGATCAATTGATTGGCTCAAATCTGACCACTCGAATGTGTCACTGAAAGTGATCTCAATCCATTGATTAGCCACGTGTAAGCAAGGTCTTGCAACAATAATCAACTACGCTACCAAATTTGTGCCTCATCCAAATGAGCACTACCTTTTAAAATTATATTCCTCTAAAAAGTTCACGAGTAGCTATTATTTCCTTGCCACTTAATATACATTGAACAAAAGCTTTGATAAAGTTTGTTAATTAATAAAGTAGTCTAAATGTTATTTAATATGCTAATTATATTCCTCTGAAAAGTTCACAAGTAGCTATTATTTCCTTGCCACAATAATCAATTAGGCTACCAAATTTGTGGCTCATCCAAATGAGCACTACCTTTTAAAATTATATTCCTCTGAAAAGCTTGATTAACCACATGTAAGCAAGGTCTTGCAACAATAATCAACTAGGCTACCAAATTTGTGCCTTATCAAAGCACTACCTTTTAATTTTATATTCCTTTGAAAAGTTCCCTAGTAGCTATCATTTCCTTGCCACTTAATATATACTGAACAAAAGCTTTGATAAAGTTTGTTAATTAATAAAGTAGTCTAAATGTTATTTAACATGCTAATTATATTCGTCTAAAAAGTTCACCAATAGCTATTATTTCCTTGCCACAATAATCAATTAGGCTACCAAATTTGTGCCTCATCCAAATGAGCACTACCTTTTAAAATTATATTCCTCTGAAAAGTTCACGAGTAGCTATTATTTCCTTGCCACTTATAATATATGCTGAACAAAAGCTTTGATAAAGTTTGTTAATTATTAAAGTAGTCTAAATATTATTTAATATGCTAATTATATTCCTCTGAAAAGTTCACGAGTAGCTATTATTTCCTTGCCACTTAATATATGTTATATTATTTCCTTGCCACTTAATATATGCTGAACAAAAGCTTTGATAAAGTTTGTTAATTAATAAAGTAGTCTAAATGTTATATGATTGGATTTTAATATGCTCAATAGAAATTATGACAAAGTTTGTTAATTCATAAAGTAGTATGTTACATAATTTGGATTTTTATGGTTATCTTCTAGCTATAAAATATTTGGTTAATTGCAATTTTTTAGTGTTTAAATTGCATTTTTGAATGCATAAATAGATTCATGGTACAATTTCAACAACTGAAATTTGCAAGCTTAGGAATTATTCTCAACTTTTAACAGGAATTCAGACAAAAATGATTTAAAACATATCACTGAAAAAGGTCCAAAATGTAGAATGTTTAGCCTACTACATTATTAAGATCCAATAGGAAACAGGAATTTGCTAATAATTAAGAATGGGTGAAAAATGATTGGAAAAATATAGTTGAAAAAATGTCCAAATTGTAGAATGTTTAGCCATACTAATAATTAAGAATTATGACACATTTGAAAGGATGGGGTAAGGAGCCAATATAACCAAAACTGGCACATTTGTTATCTGTACACAGTATGATTTCATTGAGGCATAGAAGATTATGCCAGTAGCACACTTTCTTTGAGCTATATAAGATTACGCCAGTAGCATACCCAAGAGGAAAATCCACTGGACTCTAAACCCTCCTCATGTCCAACTTTTAGAATATGCCAGGATGATCCCTGATGTCGGAAGAATGAAGCAATTATGTTTATATAACTATAATGTTATCGAATATTTTCTTGCCCTCGGCAGTTGTTCGTTCTTGTGAGATCTCCTCCTCCATTGAGGGAACCAACCCGCTTGTTATCACTTGGGCCAAAATTTGGTCACCAACATTACAAAAGGATATTGACCTCCAATTATTGACTCTACCAAACGTACCTTTTTAGGGATGTATTCTATAAAGGCGGCATTTATTGCCTAATGAAAATAAAAATAGTTCGATATATATCACAAGGTTGTAAAAACTGCTGGAAACGCATCGAGTTTGCGTTTTTTCATTTACATAATTCTCTTTGCAGTTTTGGATCTCTCGGATTGAAGGAGGGCCCTCCAAAGCTGATTTGAGTGGATTTCTGATTTTTTTTAAATTGCAAAGTTTATGGCTCAACCATAACTTCATATTTATTGGTCACCCATGTTCTCTCACCATAGTTTGGTTGAATTTTTCTTATAGCAATAAAAAACCAATTTTCAGATTACTTCCTAATGATTTCAAACAATAATTTCATCCCACTGTCATCATTGAATAATTACACACTGAATTTTAAATTGTAGTGGAAACAAAAGAAAATCACAGAAATATAGCCATGCACAGTAGAAACAAAAAATTTACCTTCAGAAAACCCAACCAACTTTTCTTAAAAGAAATCAGTCCAATATTACAAGTACATCACCTCTTAGGAAGAAACCCTAGCCATAAAGAATTTCACCCTTCATGAGGAAACCCTAGATTGAGATAGCGAACCCCTAGAGATAATAAGAACCCAAGAAATTTGCTCCTTGTACCTTCGCTAGGCCTTCTTGGACTTGTGCAGTAGCTGAGAAGAGAAGTTGTGATGTGCTCATGAAAATGAAATGTTAAACTGGTTATTTATACACTTCAGTTGCCTTTTATTTCTCTCTGTGGGGCCGACTTGTACTTTTGTTGTCATGAAATTGAAATGTTAACTGCTTATTTATACACTTCAAGTTGCCTTTTATTTCTCTCTGTGGGGCTGACTTGTACTTTTGTTGTCTTCAGTATTTCCTGGGCTTCTTCAATGCTTTTAGGATTCTTCAATGCTTCAATGGCTTTTACTTTGTCTTCTTGGTTATTTCCTCTTTACTAGAAAAGTTGTCCATGAGCCTTGTTGATGCTATTATGCTCCTCACATGCACGTTTATTTATATAGAGCTCTAATGTTGAATAGACCCACTAAGAAGCCCCAGATACTTCTTAGGGTCTACATCACTTTAACATTAGACTAGACTTGTAAACAAGTCAAACCTGCTCATATATAAAATAGATCACTCTGTCCTGAAGCAAGCAATGTGAGAGCATATTGAGCCTATTCACTCTTAGCCACATCAACATGACGAAGAACGCTGCACCTAGGCCATTCACCACTAGCCAAATTAGCATGGCCCCATGAGTAAATGTATCATCATCCCTTGGTCATGGAAGTCAAATCAGCATGACCAATCTGGGAGAATGTCTGCCCGATGCTGCTAACTGGAGAAACACCAACAAGTTTTAGATCACAATTAATCTGTGCTTGTTCATAGCAGTCCTAGTGATCTGAGCACTCTCCAAATCATCTCCCAAAACGATTCAAAGTCAAATCCCATTAATCTGCCTCTATGTCCACTGAAGAGAGGTCATGCGATACTTATAGGAGCACTCATTTGTGTTTCGGGTCTCATCAAGGCTCTAGTCCATGCAAGCCTGCTAAAGAGCTTCATTGGGTCAGTTTTGAAGAGCTGAGATATAAAAAGTGCCTCGGCATGTGCCCTCCAGCTGCTCTCCCTTGCAAAATGTCACCCAGCCAATTGGATAAGAGCCTAATGACATACTGTTTCGGATCTAGAGATTTTACTACCAGAAGAGAATACTAACTTCTTAATATCTCGTAGTAATCCGTGTTTGTTAGCACCAAATGTTCTGATAATCTGGAAACTTCAGTGTACCTATCAGCATTTTCTTCCAAATTCCATCTGACTATTGTCTAAACTTTCTTCAAAATTGAAAGATAACGCAGTATTACGCCAATCCAAACTTGATTTATTGGCCTGCTCTCTGATTAATTCCAAATCCTGTAGTAAACTGGTTACAGGGACTCTAGACCGATTCACTAAATTAGCTGAACAAACCTTCGTTTTATTTCTCAAAACCTTCATCAATCTTCTGAATAATTCCTGTGGGGAAATCATCTGATTGAACTTATACAACTTTTCGTCACACAACCTTCTTAATTGTACAACCCGCATTGTTTTTTCTCGTGAAGTCACGTTGAATCTTAATAATATGTTTACTTCTGAAAGATTTAAGTTCTGGCTCGAACCTCCAAGGAATAGAGAGTGGTGGTCTGATATGGCTTTGGCAAGGATAACCATGTAGGTCTGTCTGTCTTTGGAATTGGCCAATGAAATTTTCAAAGTTCCAAGTGTCTAATAAAATACCCTATAAAGGGCTGGTAACCTTGCCAATTGATCGCTCAATACCTAAATTGTCTTTAAAAATAAGAAATTCTTTACTAGCATCAGTATTTCTTTTCCTCCCAATTCCAATAGATATTCCTAAAACACTATCTGCAAAGCTTTCAAGCTTTGGCATGCAATATTTTATGAAGATAATTTTGCCAGCAAATTTAAGGCTACTGTTGTTCAAAGAGATTTTATTGATTGGCAGGCTTCACATAGGTGCACATTGAACATCTTCTACTATTGAATATTTCAAGGTCCGTATTAAAATTTCCTATTAGTATATATAACAATCCACTGAGACTTAAACTAAACATAAGCAACAAATTGTAAACAAGTGACAGCAAATTGTGATTACAAGTACTATGAAATCAAAGCAACTCTCTGATGAATGTGTTTTTCTCTTTGGCAAGCAATAAGGCACCGAGCTGCAGAGAGTATTAATGGCAGTATATGACCAATATACACCATTGGCTGTTTATGCGCAGAGATCAAAACAGTGTATATGGGAACCTATATGACAATAATACTCTGGCGGTGTTTAGCTTTAGACTCTCTTTGGTTAAAGAAGCTTCATATACTGCAAATTTTGAAATTTATACTTTTTTAATGTTTAATTTTTATGTACTATATTATTTTGGCTAACGAATCGTTCAATTACAACTACTTTCTCATAGCATAACGTGGCAAGATACAAGAGACCAAACTAGCTATTTCCGTATTACCAATTACAACTACTTTCTCATAACATAACTTGGCAAGATACAAGAGACCAAAATAGCTATTTCCGTATTACTTTCGGTGATCAGGACAAAGGGACAGGAAGCCCCATCTCAATTTGGATGCAAGTCCAGAGGATATACGGTCATTAGATATATATATAAAGGGAGAGCACCTTTTTAAAGGGATTTTATCTATATATGGAGGGAGAAGAGCTATTTCATGAAACATGACAATCTTAGGTGTGAGGGGGGAGTAAGCAAAATCTCATAAGCATTAACAAGGTATATGATATGAAATCATGTTTATAATAAACCGAAATTTCTGTTCATAAACAGACCTTGGTCTCCATACCTGGACTGAAAGCCAACCTATTAGCCAATCCCAAATGACGAGGAATAATGCAACTGTTCATCCCATGATATATCTTTCTTAACTCACTCAAGGGCAATGGTCTTTTTTTGGTAAGGTAAACACTTTTTTTTTAACCCATGGGGAGCTATGAATCCCCACAGTGGCATTATCATGGCCCCACTGCAATATGGTTAGCTATCAAACTCAGCTACACAATGCTCTATGCCTGTTGGAGTCTGAACCTAGGTTATTAGCACAGAGAAGCCTATCTCAACCACTAGACCATAGCCCGACAGACCATTCCAAGATAATGGTGTTAGTTAGATAAGCACTCTGCCTTAAACCTGGGCAGAAACATACACAGTTCATTGAAGAACTAGTAATAACTCGGGGGTACAGCAATCTTTCCATTAAATAAAAGCATTAAAGAAAACACAAATAACAAACTTTCTCCAAGTTCAAGGAAAGAAACAATACGCCAATTTCAAGCAAAATCAACAACATCATTTCTAAGAAAATCAAGTTCAATATCTCAATCTAACAGTGCATCAAATCGGATACCATACCTGACAGTACGACATATCCACTTAAACTGGACCATGTTCTGATAATAAAAAATGCACTCAAAACAGGAGAATTGCTGGCACAGTAATTTTGTCCTTATTTTAGTCAATAATTTCGTTCTTATAGGGACAAAAATTGGTCCAGTAATCCTCCTAAAACTAAGAGGACTAAGCTGACACACAATCTTGATATAATTAATAGGGAAAACTCTTGGTTGGAGGAAGTTCACTACTTGGATAAGATTTAAAAAAGAGATTATATGAAGATTTTATTTAAAATCAGTTTCCACACTCAGCTTTTAACCAAGACATACTCCTATACTTTTTCCATCTCTGCCATGAAAAGCACAGTTTTAATCAGTCTTTTTCATTCATTTTGTTCTGTTTGAATTTGAATATATCAACAGCAGAAATCAGAAAAGGGGAGGGATCTATAGCAATCTGTGGCAGTTGAAGTAGATCAAATATTAGAATCATACACTTTGATTTCATAGAGTGCCAAATGACACCAACAATAATGTGCACTTGTTACCCTGTTCAATTTCCTCATGTAATGAGCCTTCTAATTGACCATCGAATTCTTAAGTCTCGAATTGCAAACTAAGAGAATAATAATGAATCTTGAGCAAAATATTATCTCCTATTGAGAACGATGACATTTCCACTGCAGAAGACAGCAGTCTTCCACAAAAACTGACAAATGAACCTAGTAAACAGAAGACCAACTGCAACTCTTTAATCTGCTCGTGACTGGCCAGCTCGAGAAGAAAGTATAATACCAACTATAAGACCATAGAGTGCAAGTGCTTCCGCAAAGATCAATATGAGGATCATACCAACAAAGAGCTTCGGTTGCTGTGCATTCGCTCTGCAAAGAGACAGTTTAGCATACTCCAACAATTAGAACATAACGTGGAGAGAGTACAAAAACAAATTTTTTGCCCTGGCTCTACACCTCCTTAACAACAATCCATTAAATTACAGTAAATAAATTCATATTTGGACACTGCCCATCCTACAATAAACAAAATGATCTACAAAATATAAAAGCCAATTTATTCTCTAAGCTTCAGAAGATGAGCATTAAATAAACACAAAAATTCTGACCATACACTTTTCTGGATTCTGGAACTCATTTCATATTTATGTACCAGACTAGATCCATCTTAGCCCCAGATATAATAAGCACCGAGTAAGATCAAAAGAAACAGAGACTGAATTATCTGTGCTTAAAAGATCCAGGGCTAAGATGGATCTATGCTGGTTTATTTTATTATAGAATTTTATCGCTGTCATGGTCCTTTTAGTTTTTCATTATTATGATTGGCTTTTTTTTTATTTTTCAGTTTTACTGACTTAATTTTTTTTTTCAAATTAGTTTTATTAATGTTACAGACATGACACATCTTGCTTGGCTGTAGATGCACACCTCACTACTCTCTGTGCAACTAGTATAGAAATCATTCAAAGTGAACCAGCAAAATAGCACGTAGGATAAAAACCCACCAAAACACCCCTCTTTTCCGGCTATTTTTTAATCAAATCCAACCAAATTTCTT
Organism: Larix kaempferi; assembly: GCA_027924585.1. Taxonomy (NCBI): domain Eukaryota; kingdom Viridiplantae; phylum Streptophyta; class Pinopsida; order Pinales; family Pinaceae; genus Larix; species Larix kaempferi. Next base: position 538,174 of record BSBM01001409.1, on the reverse strand, counting down.
GTCTGAAAATTGCAGTTTGTATAATTCTGCAATCTCAGCAATCACAATCATCTTTCCTAGACTAGATGCCACATTTTAAAACTACCCAAATCGCCAAAATCGCGATTTGAGCAAGAGAAACTGCAATTTCAGCAATTTTTTTCCTGCTGAATTCCGGCGAATAGGGGGCATTTTGGTTCTCTTATACTGCTCCGCAAAATAGTCACTGTTTATATGTGTTTTATAACCTGGACAAGTACCTAATACCATGAAACGAAACCCCAAAGTCACTCAAAATTGAAATCCTAATAAACTGAGATCACTTTGAAGGGAACAACCACTGCAATGCCACAAGGCCAACATTTCCATTCTGAATATTGGGTTCTGCTTCAGGAATAGAGGGGAGCAACAGCAACTTAAAAGCAAAGAAAATAATTAGCACACTAACAGCAGGCATCCTTGAAGTACACTTTAATGTTAGACATTCCCTGCAAGATGGCATATATATTTTGTACATTTTACAACCATTCCACCACAATAAATATGGCATCCTAAGAATTGAGCTCAAAAAACTCTTGTAAGCGAGCATCATGACCCTATGCAAGACTCGTTGTTTCTCATTCTAAGGAGATGAGGTTTAATATGCTTAGAACTAAGGTTTAATATGCTTAGAACTAAGAAGAAAGTTGAAAATTAGGCATACGATATTTTAATGAAAGGGGCAGCCACCATTCACCACAATTATTGAGTTTGGGAGGAATGTGATTCTGTGATGCACCGAGGCACCCTTCCTTTAAATTATTGAGAAAGAAAATGACAGACTTATTCCTCATTATAAAGATTTGAATATAGAATATTCCTAGTCTAGAATCCAAAGAGGATTGAAATTTAGAACTTATTACCATAAAAATTGAACTGAAGATGTGTTAATTTGGACAAAGGAGGGAGATCTCAACTATGGACTATTAATCCAAGCTTCATGGAAACAGATACTGTTCCGGATATATCTATAATTTAGATCCCCAAATCTATTTTACTCCAAATCACTCTCACAACTCAAAAATGCAGACTGTTATGAAAAACTTAGATTTGTGTGTTTTAGAATGGGCGAAGGGGTTATTTTATAGGCCAAATTTAAAGTTTTTGGACCCCACACTTTGCCTTATCTTTTATTTTATGTTTCTGTGCCCTTATATAAAAAATGGTTTTCATTGGAGTGACCAACTTGATGTTTCCAACAAGCTAGAAATAAATCTTGAGCAGGACCTCTGACGCTACTAAACTGGCAACATATCCCAAGTGGATCCTTCTGAAATGCAGATCCTGAATTAAGTATAACTCTTAATACACTATATGCAGATCCTGAATTAAGTATAACTCTTAATACACTATATGCAGATCCTGAATTAAGTATAACTCTTAATACACTATATGCAGATCCTGAATTAAGTATAACTCTTAATACACTATGTAAAGGACATTTCCCATAATATTGAGTTCAAGGTCAGTAACTTTACTCTCAACATCTAAAGGATCAAAAATCAGCCACAGAGAATGGAATATCCTTTGATTAGAAGCAATAACATTGTGTGTAGCTTCTCATGTTATAGGGATTCTGAAGGGCCAAGAAATGGTTAGTCTTATAAGCCAAATCCATATGGACCTTTCAAACACCAAGAGGTCAGGTGGGCTTCCTTGCAAGTTGTGCAGAGAAAAGACTTCAGGAGGGTTTTCCATATGTAGGTAGACTTATGACTCTGCACTTTTGATAATATGTAGCATTTTTTGTATTATAATATAGAGCTTCTTTATAATGATTTAAACAAGAAATAAAACATTTATGTTGTTGCAAGAGTGTGCAAAGAATTGTATCCTCTCATGTTTTAACTCTGTTTTGTCAATTACAGAAACATTTGCTTAAAGAGACAAACAGAAGTTTTTCTGGGATTTTCATATTGATGATAGTCATGTTTGAGAAATTTCAAGCACATCGACAATTATTTGTTTTGTTAAGTACAACAGATGAAGAGATGTAAAAACAATTAGTATGTCCATTATTATCTTGAACTTATCTCTCGAGCCTCTAATGAGTATAAGAATGGACCAAAGCAAGGAAACAATTTTGTTGTATTACGTATATGATGGAGAAAATGTGCTTTCAGCCTTTCATACATTATTATTCGAAATAAAAATTGCTCTGGAATTGCCAGTGATCTTTTCTTAAATATGGAAAGCAGCAGCCAAGTGCCAAGAACATAGATAAGAGACATTGTGAATTGATTCAGATTTTTTTTTTGCCAGTTCGACCTTCTATTCTACAACTACGGCTTTAAGTTGCTACTGGTGCTCATATTTCATAAGATGTCTCACATAGTTTTGTTAGGGTGATACGGTTCGACATCCAGTTCAACATTTGCAAATATACAAAAGAGTGACAGGAGGAGACATGATATCCAAGAATTCCTCAAGCATGCCACATAGCTTCCTAGCAAAGTTTGACATTTGGCTTGGATGGTCTGTAAGGATCAACCTTCACTTCACACTATAGCTTGTAACCAACAAGATTAAAAGCAATTCCCACATTTGAAATAATGTTAACAATAACCAAAAAAATAGAATTGAATATTTTTTGCACCCTTTTCTTCATAGAATCGTTTTTAAAAGATTTTCATCTAGGATATAAGAACCAGCACCCAGGTCCCACACATATGTTGCTAGATTTGGTTAGGATTTCAATCGATCATGGATCTGTATCAAAATTGGATTCATGTTCAAAATAGATATGGGAGGAATTCATACGGGATGCAACTCTTGTACATCTGAGACATCGTCAAACAATGGATACAAAAAAGGGTATAAGTAGTAATAGTAATTATAATAATAATAGAAATAATGTGACTGACAAACAAATGCAACTTTTCCTTGAATGAGGTGCTTTTCAATTGTTTGCAAAATGTTAAGAGATCAGCTTAAACCCAAATTTGGGAGCAGTGGGACTGAGAGACTTGGAATATTTTAGGTTTTGGACAGATTTTTCTGGATTAAGCATATATTTTTTGAGCCAAGAAGAGATATTTAGACTAAGATTTTTCTAGACTAAAAAACGATTTTCCTGAGCTGAGACTTGATTTTAGGAATGAGCAGATTTGAAACTCTGGAGTCCCAACAGGAGATTTTTTTTTATTCCTGAGCTTCTCCATTGTGTAGATCATGGGGTCCATTTTCTGCTGCTAGCCCAGCCATTACAGGAAAGCAAAGCCAAGAGATCTACTTAGGAAATTTATTGTTGTGAGAGGGGAGATTGCAGGGGGCTATAGCTGATCATGGAGCCAATTTTCCGTTGCTAACCCAGCAACTGGAGAAAAACAAAGCCAAGTTGACAAAGCAGTAAGGAATACAATAGCCTAAACACCAGGATCAAAGCCCAGTGGCATGCTCAATGATAAGTCAATGACGCAATCAAATCAGTGGGTTCAGCTAATGTTCTCCAAGCCATCATGGATAATGACAAGATTTTGCACATGTATTTATCCATTGCCACCTCGCCAAATTATAAGGAGTCTAGCAAGACATGGAAAATATAACCAGAGTTACCTAATTTGGACAAGGACATATCCTTGAATGCAATTCCTCAGCTTTATTTTGTAGAAAACAAAAACATAACATAGGTTTGACCCATGTTAGTTTTTGTATTCAGATCTAATTCCACTTACCTTACAACATTCTCAGAACAGAGGACAACATTAATGATGTGGAACTTCAACTCCAAGATGTGACAACAAAAATGTCCAAGATGCCAGTAACCTCCAGCACTCCATGTTGAAGAAATTCAAGAAAGTCCCACTAAAATCCAAGAACAACATAGGCTCCTTTTTATGTAACAAAAGCAGGCATGCCTAACTATTTCATATTCCACCTCATTTGTTGGCATTTCCTTGCAACCCATATTGCCTGGATAATATTTTCCAGAACAATAACCAGAACCGTATGTTACAAAATTTCACGTTAATTCCCAAAAATTGGAAAACATGAAAGCATGTTATTCTTAAATGGATGAATAAATATCAAGTGCCAAGTCTGCAAAAGAGGATCAGGACAATAATCTAATTATGGCAAAATCCTCCTACAATGGGATTTGCTTGTCACCTTGCAACAGTGCAATGAATTTAGACCTGAGTACGGATTTCTTCAATCATCTCTATGGTGTGAATGCTGCCAGAGTGTGAGCTCATAGCTCAAATGACAGGGAACATGCTATATGAAAAGCAAGCTTTGCAAAGGGCAAAATGTAGTGCCATATAAAAGAGCAGCAAATGAAGAATATATATTTGGCAAATTCAATGGTGACCTTCAGATTGGAATACCATGAAGAATTTACCATGACAGACTGTTATCTTTCATTGTACAATACTGAAAGGGAATCCAGAATCAGATTAAATTAAAAATTTCTTTAGCAAAGCATCAACTTTAAAATTACTAAATTTTTCTGTATTGCCTTTTCCACACCATACATTCCTTCATAAAAATTAAAATGTAGACAACTCTGAGTTGAGCAAGATAATTATAAGATTCAATAGTCAATGAAGCTATGTCTTCTAAGTTCTGAGTTGTCTCACATAATAAAATTCCTGCAGCTAAATCGTAATCAAGTTCCTGTGGTTTTCCATATACATAATCTGATGGGACAAGAATGACTAATTCAGTGGAATAAGTGCTCCACGGAAAAAAAAACATTACATCAGCAGAATTATCAGTTCCTGTTGGAATCCTCCCTACGGGTGTAATAGGGGTCCATGGGCCCATTAGAAATGAGAATAGAATAGGTATGGTGGCCATTTAATGTAATGTGATCCAGGTCCACAATGTTAGTTATTATTAATAAGGGCAACTAAGCAGTTAGCATTCAATAAATGTAATGTCGCCTCATTCAAAAAAACCACTAGGTAGTTAGCAGTTAGTAGCTCTAAATGAGTAAGGAATCCTCCTTATGTGATCATGTATTGGAGCATAGCTCATTCAAAGGTTGCCCCCTCAAAAGGTAAGTGAAAGGATCCTTGTAAGGTGTTGCCCTACCTAAAGGGTATTTTGATATATGAAGTATTGAAGTATTTTCTACCCATTATTGTACATCTTATGTGTGATTGCATTTCAGATCTAAGGTACACTGCAAGTGGTATCAGAGCACTTTCCAGAGCACAAATAGGGAAACAAATTCTACTTGTTTCTTTTGCAGATTTGGAGCCACAACACTTAGATCAGCTTCTAAGCATTTTCCTGCATAATTTCCAGAAACGAACAGCAGATCTGTATTCTCCTCACAAACTTACATGATTTTAAAAAAATATTTGCTGGAACCAGAAGTTGGACAAAGGAGATATTGCAGTTTGAAATCTGCTCCTTTTTAGGGCTTTTAAATGATGGCCAAGAGTATTGCAGAAGCAGATATCTTTTGATAAGTGTGCCCAGATTGTAGCCAGACCAATGCCACTTGACAGAAAATTTCTGGGGCTTCCATTTGGTATATTATATGATATACTTTCGATCGATATGGGGCCCACTACAGCCCTTGGAAATTTTTGCCCCCGCACCTTTGCAGAACCACCAAATGGCCTTGATGGAAGTTTTCCAACAAGAGAGGAGACTCTGTAACTAACTGTTGGTGCTTGTTGAAGAAATGTAGATATAGTGCCGTTTGAAAAGGATTATACCATTAACCTACATGAATGTTGTAACGAGGAGGCTTGTATGGACTGGTAAATGGACAGTTGTCATTTATGGGAAGAGTCAAAACAGCTCCTTCCAGTTCTCTTTCATACAAATGGAGAGAACATCATTGACAGAAGGCATGAAAAGGTGGTGGCTACCAGTTTCCAGTATGCTTCTTCTGTAGTGGTAGAATTGCTTCCAAAGCCTCCCTTTTACAACTATATGGAGGATATTTTTGCTCTGGATGGTTCTATTTATTTGGATACACGACTGTTATGGGCATTTGGAGCACAGCACTGAGCCATTCATTGAGCTCAGGTATCATAGTTGGGATTCAGTATGAAACCTGGACATGGGACCCGAGCTGATGGACAAGTTTCTTGGACTACTTCAGTGTTGAGGCCAACACTTCTACATGGCACCTTAGTTTCCTGGACTACTCCAAATTTCACTCTTGTAGTTAGCACCCGTACATGGGGCCTTGGATTATGGTCATACATCACCACTACAAGCATTGAGGGCTATGCTTGTACATGGCACCTTAGTTTCCTGGACTACTTCATTCTTGTGCTTAGCACCCATACATGGGACCTTAGATTATGGCCATACATCCCCACTAAAAGCATTGAGGACAATGCTTCTCGAAGGGGGATGGAATGTTGGCATCCTCCCTATGTGTAATAGGGGCCTATGGGCTTGGGGATGGAATGTTGGGATCCTCCCTAGGGGTGTAATAGGGGCCTATGGATCCATTAGTTATAAGAATAGGATAAATATGGTGGCTATTTATTGTAATGTGGACTACATCCACAATATTAGTTATTATTAAATAAGGCCCACTTGGTAGTTAGCATTGAATAAATATAATGCGGCCTCATTAAAGGAGGCCCACTAGGTAGTTAGCCTTTGGTAACTCTAGATAAGGATGGAGACTTGTAGTCCTCCTTATGTGATTATGTTGGAATATTATGGCATTGGAGCATAGCCCATCGGGAGGTTGCCCCATCAAAGAGGCAAGTGAATAGGAGTTGATCCTGTGTTGATGTCATTACTCACTGGGATAACACCACTCTACACTCGACAGGGTCTCAACTGATTAGGGACATGGTGGTGAGGAACACCATTGACGAGTGTCCCCTCAAGCTTCGTGGAATGAAGGAGAAAAAAGAAAGCATATGATATACTGTAAAGCCAGAATGGATTCAAACCACCACTGGAAGAATATCCATACACAACTATTGGCTGAGAGAAAATGGATGTCAAGGAAGTGTCACTCTGCCACTGCTTGTGCTGGATTCCTCAGTGCTCTGATGGCTGTGCTTCTGTTCTTTGAACAGTAGGACCTTCAAATCTGTTTCTTTCTGTTTGACACACACTATTTTTTTCGCTCCTTTGTCTTTCTACGTCTCCTGATGGAGTGCAATCTCACTTTAGGCTAGGAATGTATCGACATGCCATTGTTGTGAAATAAATGAAATTAAGAAAGCATTTTAGGAATTTAAAAGAAAAAAATAAGACAATGGAAGACATACAAATCCCGTCCATAAGTAGCCAACAAAATTGTCGGACAAAGTCAGAAAGCTAATAACAAGAACGTAGTCTCGGCTGAAATTTTTTTATTAGGTTCCAAACTAAAAGCTAAGATCTCCTCAAATAGCAGGGATCAATAGCATCTAATCACTTTTCTACAAGGTTATAAGTCCAAGTTACATCTATACAGCATATAACCCTACAAATCCCAGAGTCTGTATTAAGCCACCCTGTTCTCTCTTACATTCACCACAAGAGAGAGTTCTCTCTAAAGCACAGATAGTTATCTAACCATAATTCAATATATTTTAATACAGTTCGAAGTCTTTCCATCACAAGATAACTTATTCAAATTGTATTCAGGTAGAGAGCGGCAAATAAGAAAATTGTCAACATTCCCCAAATAACATTTGTAATATAAAGTAGGCAGATTTTGAGGAAGGAAATTTATGCGCTAAATTTAATAACTTATTAAGATTATTTGGAGCAGTTTAGGAAGAAGCAAAGCCGCTTCCATAGTGGAAAAAATTGGCATTGGCAAAAAATCGGCGAGGGTCCAGCAAACATCTTCTCGGCAACATCGGCAAAAAAATCCGCAAAAATCGGCAAACTGCAGAAAGCATTAAAAAATGCAAAAATTGTACTTTAATAGGGTCAAAATTTGCTTACCGATTTTTTCCCTTATTTACCGATTTTTTCCCTTATTTACCGATTTTTCCCCATTTTTGCCTATTTTTTCCCGATCTTCGCCGATATTTTCCCCATTTTTGCCGATTTTTGCCAATTTTGTCCAGGGTCCGATTTTTCAAAAAATCGGCACCCAGAAAAAAATCGCGATTTTTCAGGATATCGTCGATTTTTTTGAAAAATCGGCACCCAGAAAAAATCGGGATTTTTCGGGACATCGTCGATTTTTTTGAAAAATCGGCACCCAGAAAAAATCGGGATTTTTCGGGACATCGTCGATTTTTCAACGATTTTTTCCACTATTATAAACAAACCATTTATTTTATTAATTTCAACAGTGTGTTCATAATTGATGTTTTGAAGCATTTTCTTTCTTCTTTCAGATAATGGCAAAGGAATCAATCAATGGAAATACAGTTTGTGTACAAATAAACAAATCTATCACTCGTCACAAATACTCATCCAAATATAGCAACTTCTGTTGATCAGAGGAAACAAATTTCATCAGATACAATTCTCGTCAATAGGCAAACTGTTTTGGATTTATAAGGTTAACAGGCATAGATAAGTAAAAGGACGAATTTACACAACAAGATGTAAATATTCTATTTTTATGACGACAGATGTCAATGAATACTACGAGAAGTAAATCTTGTATTTCCTTACTACAGAGATCGTGATTTCAAAATCCTACAGACTCGATCCCGTTGCACGAATAAGATATGTTTAATGGTACATTCGGAGCAACAAGGAACAATGACATGGTGTTCCTCAATTCGTTTTCTTGATTTATTTTCTCTTCGAAAAAAAGTAAAAAGCACAAAGGATCCGATTACCCCTTTAGAGCAAAAACGAATGAACTGAAACTGAAAACCCTCAAAACCCTCGGTGTTATATTATTCTCCACAATCATTTAAACAAAATAAAAATAATTAAATTCTGGAGTGCAGCGGCGTACCTGACACCGGCATCACCGACAATGCCAATAGCCATACCCGCAGCAAGGCCCGAAAGCCCACAAGCCAGTCCAGATGAAAGATGAGCATAGCCATCAAACAAATAATAGGACTTTGCCTTCGGGTTAATTCCTGTGCTGATAATCACAGCAATAATCAAACCATAAATACCCAGCACTCCAGCCATGACGACTGGTACAATCGATTTCATCACAAGCTCCGGCCTCATCACACCCATGGAGGCCACGCCCACGCCACTCTTGGCAGTCCCATAAGCAGCTCCCATGCCTGCAAAATTTTACAATAAATCCGTACCTTCAGATTAGATCTGTTACCGGACCCGAACGTCCGACCTCCAACACAAATAATTCCGTAACAAAATCAAAAGACGAGAAGAAAAAAGGTTTATCTAAACATGGAGAAGGGCCAATTTAGAAGGTTAAGGGGGAGTTACAGGAAAACACGAGCGCTGCGGCGGCCCCAAGGAAGCCGAAGAATGGAGCAGTCTCATCGCCGCTGAATACCTCCACCATTTTAACCGAGATCTAAGACGAGCTTCTCGCTAGGACTTCGCAAGTTTTTCAGAGATTCAGAGCCTCCAGAGGAATCAAAACCGGAACCTGCGAGTGCCTTGGCTGATCCAGATGCAATCGCAGAGCATTAAAGGAGAGGTGATCACGAAATCATGTCTAAGAAGCACGACATGTCATTTCAGCAGGTTGCCGGTAATATACCACCGCCAGTTGTCAGTAAAGTGGCCGTAATATTTTTGGGGCGTTGAATCCTTGCCTCTCATAAGTGGCCCTTAACTGGTATGGATCGTTTATCTGTCCAAAAAGATTAAGAATAAATAATAGTAATATGTGATATAATTAAATAACATAATTTAGTATAAAGAGGGGTGATAGGCATGGGATCATTATACCCCCAACAGCTAGCTCACTTGGTTGGGTCTAAGTTGACAAACCATTGCTAGGCCTAGGTCAGAGGTCAGGGTTCAATTTTTTGGTCTGTTGGGATCAGGTTTCTCCGTCGAGGTAGCTGATTCCTCGAGGTTAGGTGTCGACAGGGTGAGGCCCCTTCGGGTGGGCCCCCTAGCTTTCTTCCGATGAAAAAAAAAGCCATGGGATCATTATTGATCTTTGATGAAACTCATATAGATTCATCTTAAATATGGATTTATCAAGCAATCGAGCAAATCAAATATCTTAAGGTGTAAATTTTGTCATCAGGTTTAAGATGGATCTATGATGGTTTGAATTTTTTTTTATTTTATGAGCCTATATGAACTTTTTTATTACTTTGTATACGTTACGTAATGTTACAACATCTTCCCCATACTGGGTTGTAGAGCAATCAAGCAAGCAGTTATGCTTCAGAGCTACAAACGAAGGCTTATATCTTTTTTAAGGCATTAAGATGACAATCTCTACTAAAATAAAGACCTTGCTTGTGTTTGGAGATTCCTAATCATCATACAACACCTTGAGCACAACTCTCCTCCATCATATGAGGCCCTCGCTCGCATCATCAAAAGAATATGGAGAGAAATCTAAGCACTTAGGATGTGCAATTCTTAATAGCCTAGCAAGCCATGGCAAAAGGCTTGAAGACGGAACAATGATAAAAAAAAATGGAGAGTTGGTTCTCCAAACCATCCCCTAAGGTTTTTATCCATTTATTTTATTCATGGTGAAAGGACCTTGTAGTGGGTGCATTAAACGATCCTTTATGCAAAGAGATAGGGCATTCAACTTCGCCCAATATTCACACATATCATCATCTCGGTTGATGCAAGCTTTTGAAGCCAAGAAGAAGACAATGTGGAGTGCATTTGGTATTTTCAATTTGGGAGTCTAGGACTGGAGGTATGTAGTCACCAAGGCATGGCTCACTCTTCTCATCACTTGTTGTATTGGTATGAAACTTAAGCCTAAGGACAAAGCACATGACATGGTTCAGCCCATCAAGCACTACAGCCTCATCTCTATAGATCTTTGGGAAGTTAGTTCAAGCCATTACTAGGAATAGGTAAGCATTCCCTCTATGTTACTACCAAGTTGAGCTTTTGGTGCACTATAGATAAGCAGGCCTCCCAATTACTTATTGTTGTGGTAGCTTGCAATATTGCACTGTACATTGAGCTTGAAAGAGCACATCAACGCGGTCTCCTAAATTATTGGTTCGAGACAAAAGGTAGGGAAATAAAAGGAATTGACACAAAGGACCAAAACAAGAGCATTGTTCTAGGCTATAATTGCTCCCTCATTATTTTAATTTGAAATCTTGGACCCTTGATTTGTGTTCTTTGATAAATGAGCACTCAGGTAGTGCTTCCTTTGTGCTTGTGAATTGGGTTGTTATGGGCAGTGAAAATTTGTGCTTCGTGCTCTCTGAAAATTGTTTATTAGATACTCATGAAACTATAATCACAATAAATATCGACTGTGAAAAACTCCATGCTCATAATTATATTCAATGTTCACCTAAGTATATGTTCCAAGACCAAATCACATAGAAAACAATTTGCTTGTGAATTGGGTTGTTCTAGACAATGAGAACTTGGCCTTGGTGCTCTATGTGAATTGTGTAATGAGAACACCTGAAACTATATTATGTGCCCACCTGGATAACAATATTTTGAAACCAGAGCACATAAAAAAATTTGCTTTGACTAAAGGATAGCATGGATAATCATGCTAAGAACTATTAAAGAGGCATCCAAGAGATTAGAATATTTTTAAGGAGGCAAGCGGATCTAATTAATGGTAATAGAACTTCAATAATTTATGTTACTACAAGGACATGTGAATTAGAACATCAAAAGGTCTCCCAAAATGCCATCATAATGGATATTTCAATTAAGCAAAAAAGACAAATGAAGGATATTGAAGATGAGTGTGCCAAACTCAAGGCCATGGTCATTTCACTCGGGAAAGACTATGCTTCTTTGATAGCTATGAATACTTTAGTTGGATCAGTTTCCATAGAGTGCAAAGAAGAAGACATGGTGCACAACCTCGAGAAAAAATATAGGTCGACAAGAAAGACTCATTGCCATCGAATCATGCTCATGATGATGCCATGAGTAAGCATGCTCACTTTTTAAACTAGTCACAACCATGTTTTGTAAGTTTGTTTTACTGCTTGGTACTTTTTGCAGGCTATATATGACTAGATGTATTTGAACATGATATATAAGAATAAGAGGCATAAACCACTAGCCTTCATACGCTGCAAATTTTGAGCATGATCTTCTCTACCTATACAATATACTAAAGTGTTGTTCAACCTCACTCCAACATTTTTCTAATACATTTTTTTTATGTAAACTCAATCCAACATTATATTGACTATAAGGCAAAAAATACATAATATGGTGTGGTTGACCTGCCATTAGGGAAACTAGACCAGCCACAAAACCAAAGTTTAACCATTGTTTTCCATTTAGAGTCTGGATAAAAAAAAGTAGACTTAAGGCTCCATAAAGGAGAACATGTATCATTGTCTATGTGCTTAAAAATACTATGATCTAGTAGCCTAAAGTATTTATCATATCCATAAGCAAAACAAGCAGGTTCCATGAAACTAAAAGAAAACTAGACATATAGCAGAAATCTAATGTCGTGAATCATATGGCATGTTAAATATGGGTACCTCAGGCTTCTCCTTTGCTATGCTAGTTTGGCTAGGTGAGACGTGTTCCTTGAAGAACATGCTTGTAGTGGCTTTGGTCAGCATGATCGTCTTTGCTCCTAGCTCAACATGTGCCTTAGCCAACAGCTTGAGGGTCGCTTCCATATGCTTGAGTTGCACCTGAGTTTCTTGTTGTTGGATCTGAGCCTCTATCTTCTCTATTGCAATGTCCATCAAAACCTTGCCCATAAGCTTTTTTACATGCCGGTAAAGAGTTATTGTTTTCACATATTTCGTGTCTCGAGTTCGAGATGTGCCAACTTCTTCAACAATCTTCCCCAGGTTGACCTGAATGTTCTTGAGAGTTAGCACGTCTTGTTGTTGCGCTACCTATGCTTCCATTCCTTCAATTGTTTGTTGGGTTGAGGTGGAAACCATGCTACTGTATGCCTCTTTGGTGATTTTGGTATCCAGAATAACCCTAGGCATATGCATTCGCGAGCTTCTTCTGCTAAAACCTCCCTGTGTCTATTGACCCTTTGATATCGCATAACACCTAAACCACTGAATCCCCCGACACTCAGGAGCCAGGGGAAAGAATGAGAACATAGAGGAATCAAAGGAGTTAGGGCAATAAGGAGGAGTCAACTCTAAGGTTTTGAACTGCCACCTTCCTTTCCCGGTCATAAAAAACAACAAAGCTAAGAGAATTTGAAGGAAGACAAGGGAAGGTGACCTTCTCGTAGGACAGGCAAAGCAAAGTAATAGTCAGGAGAGAAATCTAGAAAGCTAAGAGAGCTTCCATTATCATTAGTTAGACATCCCTATAACACTGGATCATGATGCCCAGGCTAAAACCATCATGTCATTTCCCTCCAACAGATGGTCCTATCTTCTCCCACGAACGTGACCCTAATCTTCACGACAAAATTCCATCATGCCAGACTAATCGGCTAAGACCCCACATGTGCGGGAGGATCCTCAACCCTACTATCAATCTTGCTCGCACTCCCATGCGTGCAATTTGCATGTGGGAGTTGTCGTGGCACCGACGAAGTCCCCTTGCTACCATTAACCACTTGTTGCGGAGAGTGGAGATGTAGCTTAGCCAAGTTGAGATAGTCATCCTTAAGTTGGGATGAGTCCAGTTCTTTCCAAGCAATGTTGAGGTCCTTGCATGTTGGCTAACATGTCAGTGACTTTATTGGCATCCTGACGAACATGAGAGGGGATGATAACATTGGTCCGAGAAAGAAGAGCACTGAGCCATTCCATCTTAGTAGCTAGTCTCTAACTCTGTGAAAGCTTGCTTAGAGGAGTACCCATTTGTAGTCTTTTAAGGAGATGTATCATTATTTGCGAGTTGCCTTTGCCCACGAGTTTGGAATTTTTTTCCTAAAGGAAAATCTGGAGACCAAAAGCTAAATCATGTAGCTCCACTACATTATTTCTCTCCCTACCTAAAGCACCAACAAAGATGCGAATTAAAGCACCTTGAGAATTGTGGAAAACTCCACTGAACCCTACTAATCTTGGGTTTCCCTTTGATGCACCGTCAAAATTTAGTTTTAGATAACCATCTTGTGGGGGTGACCAACGATTGGGGCTATGAATGCGGGGTTGATGCATGATCTGATTTAGAATTCGCTCTAAATATTTAAACCCCTAGGATTGCATGATCCCTTGCTCCCTCTCTAAGGATTGCCAGTCTTCTTCTGCACAAGGCTTGGCTTGGATGGTTTCTCTAATGTTGGATTGAATTTTGTGCCTCACCTAATTGATATTGCTAGACTCATCTTTGAAAATTCTTTGATTCCTTTCCTTCCATGTTTCCCAAAATATGAAACCTAGGAAGAGTTGTCATGTCAGATTAAGAATAGGGTTTGTGAAATTTGTTCCCCTCCAGCAATCAGTGGTATCTCAAATGCTACCCATGTTTATGTATGATTGTTTAAAAATGGTAGGTCCCCAGTCGTAGTGAGAAGAAGTAAAGTTACATCTATTCATTAGATATTATAGGGTTTCAAAATTATCGCAACATAGACAACACCTAGAGGGACCTTCAAAGCCACGCTGAATAATGTGATCCTATGTGAGGGCCCTGCCTCTAGCTACCAACTAGAGGAATGTAGAGACTTTTGTCCATATATCTTGCTTCCATATTTGCTTCCATATATTCCTGCCTTGTTAATTCTCTGTGTTGGTTAAACTGGAGGAAACTTCCTTGATTGAGAAAATGCCTTCTTTATGCCCCCATCAAAGTTTATTTGGGTCCTGGTGAATTTGTATTTTCATGGACTGAATCTCTTACCAAAATTCATCCCAATTTAAGAGATCTCGAGGAATCAACCAACTCTTCTTAGCTTCCCATTATCGTGAGTCAGTAGATTGAGCATTGGTAGTCTAGTATTGGTGGAAATGAAGTTTATTGGATGTTTGAAGGCACTCTCTAAGGATCTAACTGTGATGTAGCTCAATTAGTTTTTTGATGTGCTACCAAGCATCTTCCCGAAATAATGTCGATCACCCATTCCTTACTTCCCAGAAGTTGTGGTCTTAGATTAATTCTCTATTTTTCCAAGTTGTGTTCTAAATGATCGAGCCCCTACTAGAGTCTTCCAGTCTGATTAGCTCTTGTTCTTCCAAATGGGTGGCATATTTTCTTTGCCACACCTTACTCCAAAGATCAATGTTGTTCTGAAGCCATCTTCACTAGGTTTTCGTGCCCAAGGCTTTACATTCAATTTATGGATCCAGAATCCCTATACCACCAAGTCTTTTGGGTTGACAAACTATAGATCAGGTGACTAAAAACCTGGAAAGAGTTGCCATGTCCAATTAATAATAGGATTTTTTAAAGTTGTTCCCCTCCAGTGAGCAATGGTATCTCGAATTCTACTCATGTTTCTGTTTGATTGTTTAAAAATGGTAGTTCCTTAGTCCCAGTGAGAAGAAGTAAAGTTACATCTATTCAACATATATTCTAGGGTTTCAAAATTATCACAACATAGACAACACCTAGAGGGACCTTCAAAGCCACGTTGAATAATGCGATCCTATGTGAGGACCTTGCATATGGATACCAACTAGAGGAAAGTAGAGAATTTTGGCCATATATCTTGCTTCCATATTGCTTCCATATATTCTCGCCTTATTGATTCTCTGTGTTGGTTAAAATGGAGTAAACTTCCTTGACTAAGAAAATTCCTTCTTTATGCCCTTATCGGATTTTATTTGGGACCTGGTGGATTCATATTTTCATGGACTGAAGCTCTTGCCAAATTCATCCCAATTGAAGAGATCTCGAGGAATCGGCCAACTCTTCTTAGGTTCCCATTATCATCAGTCAATAGATTGAGCATTGGTAGTCCATTATTGGTGGACATGAAGTTTATTGGAGGTTGGAAGGTTCTCTCTAAGGATCTAACTATGATGTAGCTCAATTAGTTTTTTGCTATGATGCCAAGCATCTTCCCAAAATAATGTCGATCACCCATTCCTTATTCCCCAGAAGTTGTGGTCTTGGATTAGTTTTCTATTTTTCCAAGTTGTGTTCTAAATGATCGAGCCCCTACTAGAGTCTTCCGGTCTGATCAACTCTTGTTCTTCCACATGGGGGGCATATTTTATTTGCCATACCTTACTCCAGAGAGCAATGTTGTTCTGAAGCCATCTCCACTAGGTTTTCGTTCCCAAGGCTTTACATTCAATCTCTGGATCCAGAATCCCTAGACCACTAAGTCTTTTCGGTTGATAAACCGTAGACCAAGCGACTAGAACCCACTTGCGATCAGTTTTAGTCCCCCCACACAAGAAATAGCATTGAAGGTTTCTTGTCACTCTTATTATGTTCTTCGAGGCTACCATGATTGAGAAGAGATATATGGGCCTGTTGTGCAACACAGATTTGAGAAGGACTAGTCTTGCTAGCAGATTTAAGGATCAAAAAGTCCAACTAGAGAAAAATTTTCCATTTTGGAGAGCAACGTTTCCTAGGACTGATTTTGATAGGCACTAGCAATTAAAGGCACCCCAATATATTTGGAAGGAAGGGAGCTCGCAAAAAGTTTGAAATTCAAGAGATTTGAAAATTGCAAAGTTATGGGAGTATTGAAGAAAAAGCATGTCCAACTTACCATGGTTGATGGAAGTGCCCGAAGCATCCATGAAGTCTTTCAAAATGGTTTGGAGAGCCTTTGCCTCTCTGGTAGAGGAGGTTCCCGTCAACATTGTATTGTCTACGAATCGAAGGTTCGCAGAAATCAGGTTATATCCATGGGCTTGTATTCCTTTGATTCTACCACTTCAATTGCTGCCCCGATTTCCCGGCCCAGGCCTTTCGCTATCAGGATGGAGAGGAAGGTTGAGAGTGGATCTCCCTGCCTAATTCCTCTTGAGGGGGAAAACGATTCAGAGAGAGAGATGTCCAAGTAAGTGAGAGGACCCAATTTGTCCATTGTTCAAAGAAGTTGAAGGCCCGTAACATTCGGTAAATATATATCCAATTGATTTTGTTGAAGGCCTTGGACATGTCCAACTTGATCATCATACCCACTTACTTATTGACCTTTAAAGTGTGTATAGTCTCACGAGCCAAGATGATTCCATCCAGAATTTGACGACCATCCACATATCCTGATTCTTCTAGGGGTAGAAGGATAGGCATGAGAGGATTCATCTGGTTAGCAACAACTTTTGTTATGATTTTGTAGATTACATTACAGATATAAATGGGGTGAATTTTACTTGGAACATTTGCTTTGTCCTCTTTAGGGACGAGGGTGATAAAAGTAGAACTTAAAGCATGTAAGGCATCCAATCTATTTCATGATTCCTCTACCACCTCCCACACCTCATGCTCGATGATGGACCAACAAGAGCAATATAAGTCTATGGTGAATCCATTAGGGCTTGAAGACTTACTTGGGGGCATTTCCATGACCACTTGCTCCAACTCCTCTAGGGAGATGTGTTGGATGAGACTTTAATTTTGATTTTGTTAATATTCGGTTGAGCTTTGATGTTTAATTCTTTTAGATGCATAGAATTGAAGCAGTGAGACAATTCAATCCATGAAATTCATACAACCATAACACAAGATATACCCTGGGAAAATACTCAAAATTATGAGAACAAAAACCCCAGTAATTCTTCTCAGTATAATATAATGGATAACAGAGAATGCTTTCTTTTACAACATAGCAGATTTCTTTCAGAAGATAAGAGATCACCAAACACTCTTGATGAAGATACGAAAGCAATAGAGAAGAGAGATCAATCGGATGTGTGCCCAATACAACAATAACAAGCACGAACAATACCTTGCACAAAGAGAAGCGCCTTGCCTTCAATGGAGAAAAGAATTCACTTCACACTGGATTCATCAATCCCGTATAACATATTTATACATTCTTCTCTTCTATTTTTAACTTCTAACTTCATGATGAACTCGCCCTCAAACTAGATGTATTAATATCGCATGCAGAGGTGCGGCCCACTTCTCATGCAGTGCTTTATCTCACTGAGCTATCACTTAGGATGAACTCGCCTCTTAACTGAAAGCTTGCCCACTTAGTTAGGTGGCTAACTTAAGTGTCGACATGCAAGTGTCACAATTCACGTGTCATCTTTTAGTTTAACATAAGTGTCACCATGCAATAACACTTAGTTAACTAGATCTTCTTTGTTGTCACTTAGTTAACTCTCTTTAACTGAAGTGCCATCTTTTAGTTTAACTAAAGTGAAAACACTTTAGTTAACTAGTCCTTTTTATTTAACACTTAGTTAATTGAAATCATGCTGATTGATTTACTTGAAGTGACCACTGTGAGTTCTTTAGTTAACTGAGGCATATCTTTAACTGATGCTTTAACTGAAGCATTGATACTTAACTAAAGCTTTAACAATTCGAGTTCTCTTTAATTACTTGAAGTGTTTGCATGGGCAATTTCGAATTCTCTTGATCTCTATGCTTTATATTTTATTTCTTTATCTCTTATTGCATGGTCAATATGTGCTAACTTTAATTATCCATCACATTACATTATACTAAGAAGAAGTATCAGATGTTGTGATCATATTATATTATTCTAGACCAAATGATCATATGCTAAAGTAATTCACTTTAGAGGTGATCAATCTTTAAAGGAGACTTAATAGCAATATGGTGATCATGGTTAATAATACATCACACAACATTAAATGCTTTTAACAAGTAAAGCATGACCCTTATACGGAAGGTCCACCTCTACACGGGAGGTCCATCTCATGGATACCTTCATACAGAAGGTTCACATGATAATCATGACTTGACACACACAAGTCCGAAATCTTGTCCAACAAGACTTTACAACATCATTACTTTGATCAATTACCTCTATACGGGAGGAATAACCTTTTCACGAAAGGCAATCAAAGTGCTCACAGTCGTTGCGCAAGCCTCCAACTTGACGAGGGTTTTTTTACCCTGGCACCATTGTGAAGACGATCAGCAAGAGAGATAATGATCTTGGAGTCTCCTTCAATAACAAGGGGAAGTAGGCCATTTCTATGAGCACATTTGAGGCCTTCGAGGAGCCCCATGAGTTCTGATGTGTTGTTGGTGTCGTGGCCTATGGTTCCCATGAATATTAACCTGATAGGGCCAGAATAATTGTGAATGGCTCCCCATCAAAATTGAGTTTGAAGAACCCCAAGGGGGGGCTTACTCCAGTGCTCCGGACTTGGCGAATCTGCAGGAGGCTTGTAGAGAGTGCTGGGAATGGATTTGAGGAGAAGGTTATAGTTTGATAGGATGTCCCGCTCCAGGGGTAGAGTGGGGAAGTCAACAGAGCTCCAATTATTCAAGGAAAGAGTTTCCTGCAAGTTGTTTTTTAGAGTGGCCCAAATATTCGGGAGCTGTTTCTTCTTGGAATTAAAGATTATTCTGTTTCATTCTTTCCAAATATTCCATACCACCAGTCCTGGAATGAGATCCCAGAGTCGATTGACAATGGCATTATGGAAGGGATTAGGATCCCAATTGGCCATGGTTTGGACAATATCCCCTTTGACTCTGTTGGTGCGTTTGCGGATATGGGCCACGTTGTCCCAGATTTCATTGGCTATATCGCAAGAGTTAAGAAGATGATCAATGGTTTCAAGGTGAGTTTCACACATGGTGCATGTGAAGGGACATGGATGCCTCTTCTCTGAAGATTTTCCCAGGTTAGAATTTGCTTGTGGGCCAGGAGCCAGAGGAATGAAGAGACTTTAGGCTAGAATTGTGATTCCCAGATTCTTTTCCAGGTAGGATTCAGCTGCTCTTCTAGAGTTCCTATGAGAATGGAGTAGGCCTCTTTAGTAGAGAAGGTTCCTGTCTGGAGGTGTCCCCATCTTATAATATCATGACCATGACTTATTCTGATATGTCTGGTTTGAAGATCTTTCCAAATTTGCTCAGCGCTGTCAGCTGGAACAGGGGGAGTCCACAGGCAAGGTGGTTTCCACTTACGGATTGTGTTGGAGTCGAAGGGAGTCTAGTAATCCCGTATCGAGAGATGTCTATTGTGATGAAAGTGTGCCTGGAGTTCCAGATTAAGGCTTTGAGTATGGAGGCTAGGTAGTCGTTGCCACAAGTCAAACCAAAAATTTGCATGTTGGCCATCTCTAACTTCCCAGAAACTGTGATGTTGAATCAGGGCTCTTTGACAGTTAGCTGCTCACCAGATTAAATATCCTGGGGGATCCTGGTCATAGCGAATGCGCAGCTGAGTTGGCCAATTGGGTGCATATTTGTTGTTCTAGAGAAGGCTCTAGGGGGAGGCCGTGTCAGTGACCCATTTCCACAAGATTTTAGCTGAGAGGACTTGATTGTTGATTTCTAGATCCCTGAGTCTGAGGCCTCCTTGTCTTTTTGGCATGCAGAGAGTGTGCCATTTAATGAGGGCCCACTTGCGGTTATTGTGGTTTCCCACCCAGAGAAAGGAATTTTGAAATTTTCTCATTGTTTTGAGGACCCACTTGGGAGCTGTAAGGATCGAGAAGAGGTAAAGGGGCATAGACTGAAGGACGACTTTAAGGAGAACAATTCTACTGGGCAGGTTAAGGGAGCGGAAATTCCAAGAGGAGATTTTGTTTTCTAGCTTGTCTAGGATTTCTTTCCAGGAGGAATGCTTGATGGCTGAGTCAAAGAGAGGGGCACCGAGGTATTTGGAGGGGAGGGAGGAGGCTAAATAACCCAGGATATGTGAGACGTTTCGTTGTGTGATGGGGTCCGTGTGGAAGAAATAGATCTGAGACTTTTCGAGGTTCATAGTGGTGCCTGAGGTTTCCGAGTAGCTATGAAGAGTGCACTTGAGGGTAAGGGATTCCTATACAGAGGGGTTCCCAAATAGTAAGTTGTCATCCACGAATTGTTGGTAGGACATGGGGGGGTTTCCATTTAGGGAAATACCACAGAGGGTACCAACTAAGATCTCGGCTTTTAGCATTCTGCCCAGTCCCTCGGCCATAAGTATGAAGAGGAAGGAGGAAAGAGGATCCCCTTGACGGATTCCTCTAGTTGGGGAGAAAGTGGCAGAGGGGTACCCATTAACCAGGATGTAGAAGAATGTAGAGGAGTTTAGGGACATGACCCAGTTGGTCCATTCTTGGAAAAACCCAAAGGCATGGAGCATTTTTTCAATGAAATCCCAACTGAGTTTGTCATACGCTTTAGAGAGATCTAGTTTGACCAACATCCCAAGGGTTTTAATCATTTTTAGGGAATGAATCATTTCATGAGAAAGGATGATTCTGTCCAGGATCTGGCACCCTTCCACATACCCAGTTTGTTCTGGCGAGATGAGGATCAGAAGGAGCACTTTGAGGCAATTGGCCACAACTTTGGTCAATATTTTGTAAACAACGTTGCAAAGGGAGATAGGCCTGAACTTACCTGGGCTGGTGGCTCCGATTTCCTTGGAGATAAGGGTGAGAAAGGTGGCATTCAGCGCAGGGAGGACCCACTTCTTAGTCCTGGATTCTTCAACAACCTCTAAGATTTCCTATTTTAGGATGTCCCAACAGTAGTGAAAGAATTTAATGGTGAAGCCATCCAGTCCAGGGGCATTTCCTTCCTCCATCTGGTTTACTACTACCTCTACTTCAGCCATCGAGATTTCCTTCATGAGAGTGGCGTTGTGGTTGGCAGTAATCATGGCAGGGATGTGGTTGGTTACCCTGCTCATGGCCTGGGTTCTGTCACGATCTTCTTCAGAGAGCAAGGTCTGGAAATGATTTACAAGCTCTTGTTCAATCTCCTCTTGGTTGCGAATATTGATTCCTTCAGCAGATTTGATAGTGTCGATCATGTTGTTCATTCTATGCTGAACGGTGGTGCGGTAGAAGAAAGTGGTGTTTCTCTCTCCCTCTTTGAGCCAGTTGATTCTGGATTTCTGCGTCCACATAATTTCTTCTTGTTCGCAACGGATGTCCAGCTGTTTCAGGGTTTCTTTCTCCTTTTGTTTGAGCTCTTCAGTATGTCCCTGCTCCATGATGCTTTTGGATGTTCTCCAGATCTTTTTCTAGCTCACTCTTAGCGGTGAAGATGTTGCCAAATGTTGTATGATTCTAGGTTCGCAACTGGGATCTGAGCAGTTTAAGTTTTTGGTGAAGGATGGTCATTTTGGAGCGGCCTTCCATCTTCATGTTGATCCACCAGTTGCGAATAGTGTCCTGAAAAGAGGGGTAGTTAACCAGAATTTTTCAAAGCGGAAGGGGCGAAATTTTTTGTTACCCGAGTGCTTCCAGTTGAGTGAGATTGGCCAGTGGTCCAAGCCAGCTGAGGGCAGAACCGCTGTGGTGAGCAATCCTCCCATGTCAACAGCTTTTTCCGACATGAGGAAGCGGTCCAAACGTGATGCAATTTGTTGAGCTCCACCTCTGTGATTGTTCCAAGTGAGGAAGCCCTCAGAAGGTAAATGATCAATGAGCCCGCAATCGTTGATGCAAGTATTGAAGAGGATGTCTTCAAGGGAAAGATAGTGGCGCCCTCCTTTTTTTTCCTGGAAGGAGGTAATCATGTTGAAGTCCCCCCCGAGGATGCGAAGGGAGTCAAGATTTTGCGTGGTGAACCAGGAGATGTTATCTAGAAGCTTCAATTTGAGAGAAGGATCTTGAGGCCCATAGACATTCATAAGGTGGCCAAAGAGGTTAGTGCCCATAATATGAAAGGAGGCAGAAAGAGAGTGGGCCGTGGCGGAAAATTCATTCAGAGTTAGCATGTTGGAATATCAAGCAATACTGAGAGGGGGGGTGAATCAGTATTTCATTATTCTTAAATTTTATCACAATTAAAAACTGAATTAACAAAGAAAATAGGAGACTCAATTTTATCGTAGAAGCCCAATTAGGAAGACCACCAACTCTTTCTAATACTGCAAAATTATATTTACAATTAATTTGCAAGCTCCAACTTGCTGGATGCACCAACACCCAATTTTTCAGCTACAATTGAAGGATGCACCAACACCCAATTTTTCAGCTACAATTGAAGGATGCACCAACACCCTATTTTTTCAGCTACAACTGACTGGATGCACCAACACCCTATTTTTTCAGCTACAACTAACAGGATGAACCAACACCCTTAGCAGGCTGCAACCTGCCCTAGCACCACCCTTCCATCCTATTCCTTCTTCTTCAGATTTCTAGAACTTATTTCCTTCAATTCTAGATCTTCATAGGTCTCAGCCTGTTCTTGTTGCTCCTTCAACCTGGACTCCCGAGACATCTTTCTTCCACTTCATTCTTCTGCTTATATATTCTTCATTCTTTTAGCCTTGCATCTTTTCAGAATGAGTCCATACCTTTTCATCTTCATACCTCTTCAAATCTCTGATAATTAATCTTAAATTCGTAATTCTGTTTATTGTTGTTTTTAATTAATTAATTAATTAAAACCTTCATTGATTATCTTCAAGCCTATGAGCTTCATTCATCTCAGGCATGCGGCCTTCTTCCATCTGTGAGCTTCCTTTAGCCATTACGGGCATTTCTTTAGCCCCTGCGGGCATAATTAAGCTCTCGGGAGCTTTATGCTTCAAGCCCTTGGGGGCATTCCTTAGCGCCTGCGGGCATAATTGAGCCCCCTTGTGGGCATCTTATAATCCCCCTTGCAGGCATCTTATAAGCCCCCTAAGGCATAAATGAGCCCCTTGCGGGCATCTTTAGCCCCCTTATGTGGGCATGTTATAAGCCCCTTGCGGGATATTGGAGTCCCCTTGTGGGCATTCTTAAGCCTCTACGGGCATTCTGAAGCCCCCGTGGGATTATCCTTTAAACCCTCTTGTGGACATATTTAGCCCTTTATGAATAACCATGTTTTTCTTTGTTTTTGGCAGACCAAGAACTCGCATGTGAGAGCACCAAATAGGAATCTGAATCCATGGATGGATAACTAGTTCATCAAGGAACAAGATCATGCTAACTGATGAATTTTATTAGCAAAATGATACCTCCTTGCGGGCATTTCCAAATTCCTTATCAGCCTACATTTGAACAATAAAACAACCATTTTCTCATTTTGGCAGGCTTGTATTTCGCACGTGTGATCCCTAGAGGCAAATCTGAGCCGATGGATAGATATCCAGTTCATCAAGGAACAAGCCTATGCCACCTGATTAGTTTTATCAACACAAGGACACCTCCCTGCGGGCATTTCCAAATGACCTCTTAGCCATGTGAATTTGACACTTAGACAAATTTTCCATTCTCCTAGACTTAGTCCAATCTGCCTGAAACACTATTTTGACAGATCCATAACTTCTTCCTCAGGCACTTTCAAGTCAATATGAGAACATGGTCAGGTAGACAAAACAACAACCTACAATATGACCATATGGTGCGGGCATTTTCTTCAACCCACAAACTATGGTGGGCATTTCCCTGAGGCCACTTAGGCAATTTTGCTACTTTGGTGTAAAAGCAACCTGAAACCCTATTTTGGCAGGCTGTTAACTTTGTCATCAAACACCTTCTGTGAAAAATAAGACCATGGTAAGATATCCTCTTCAACAAGATATGGCATGATAGTTTCAGATAATTTTTATCATTCACCTATGAGGAACGACGGGCATTTCCCCAAGGCCACTTGGACCAATTTTCCAACACTTAGCCATTTTCCAAAATTTCTTCAAACTGACAAATCTCTATATAACTGGGTCAGATTGTAACAGTGACATCATGATGGTACTAGAGCACCTTTATGTGGATTTGTATCTTCATCATCATACATGCCATGTCATCACTTCCTTTTGTCATTAATGAATACTTTTGTTATCAATGACAATTATATTCAACATTCTCCCCCTTTGTCAATGATGACAACAACAACAAAAAATCTTTTCCTCTTTTTTTCTCTTCCCGTTTTGACATTAACGACAGATTCTTAGTTCTCCCCCTGTCAACTATGTCCCCCCTTTTTTGTCAGGGTTACAATCTTCATTTTATTTTAATGAAGAGAGATAACTCCCAGTTTTTTCCTGAGATATGCAAATGACTCTCTAGGAAAAGGTTTAGTAAAAATATCAGCTATTTGTTCCTTTGTGTCAACATACTCCATTTTGACAGTCTTTTGTGACACTTGTTCTCTTAAGAAGTGATATTTGATTGGGATGTGTTTTGTTTTGGAGTGCATGACAGGATTTTTGGATATGTTAATGGCACTTGTATTGTCACAATATATAACTATGGGATCTTCATATTTTACAAGTAGATCTTCCAATGTTTGTTTCATCCAGATGACTTGTGTACAGCATGATGCAGCAGCAATATACTCAACTTCTGCTATAGATAGTGAAATGGAAGACTGCTTTTTGCTTAACCATGATACCAAGCAATTTCCTAGGTAAAATGCTACTCCACTAGTGCTTTTTCTGTCATCAATACTTCCTTCCCAATCTACATCTGCGAATGCTTTTAGAGAGAAGTCATTGTTCTTTGGATACCATTGTCCATAATCCATAGTACCTTTTATATGTCTTAGAATTCTTTTTACTGTAGCCACATGTGTTTCTTTTGGTTCTGACTGAAATCTGGCAACCAAACCTACAACTTGCATTACATTTGGTCTTGTAGCTATTACATATAATAATCTACCAATCATTGACCTGTACATGGTATGGTTTACTTCTAAGGATTCATAATTTTTTCTTAATTTGCAACCAGTAACCATAGGAGTACTAACAGGTTTGGATTCTTCCATTTTGATTTTTTTCAACATCTCTTTGATATATTTAGTTTGGGAGATGAAGATCCCTTTTTCTGATTGAGATACTTGTATACCTAGAAAGAATGTTAGTTCCCCCAACATTGACATTTCAAATTCCTTCTTCATTTATGAGGCAAAGTTTATAGTCAAAATTTGTAGATCACTTCCAAATATGATATCATCCACGTAGACCACATCAATGATCATATTTTTGTTTTCAAACTTTATGTACAAATTACTGTCAGTAGCCCCTCATTTATATCCTTGTTTTAAATATTTGTCAAGTCTTGAAAACCATGCTCTTGGGGCTTGTTTAAGACCATAGAGTGCCTTCTTAAGTTTGCAAACATAATCTTTATTTTCTGATAAGAGAAAACCTTCAGGATGCTCTACATATACTTCTTCTTCAAGTTCTACATTAAGAAACACAGATTTTACATCCATTTGATACAGTTTGAAGTCCTTGTAGCACGCAAAAGCTAAGAAAATTCTAATGGCTTCAAGTCTTGCCACAGGTGCAAAATTTTCTTCAAAATCAACACCTTCCACTTGAGCATATCCTTTTCATACTAACCTGGATTTGTTCCTTATTACATGACCATCCTCATTGAACTTGTTTTTAAAAATCCGTTTGGTCCCTATGACATTCATGTCCTTAAGTCTTGGGACAAGTTCCCAAGTTTGGCTCTTTTCTATTTGATCAAGTTCTTCATTCATAGCATTGATCCAATCCTCACTTTTGCAAGCTTCTTTAAAGTTTTTAGGTTCTACTATCGAAAGCAGTGCTTGTTCTTCACCATCAAACAATCTTCTTGGCCTTGTTTGAACTCCTAAATTTTTGTCACCAATAATTTGAATTTCAGGATGATTCTTCTGAATTCGTTTGGATGGTGTTTTTGTGTCTAATCTGGGGGAGTCTTCATTCTCTTCTTCTTCTTCTTCTTCTTCTTCTTCTTCAATAATACCTTCTTCTTGTGAATTTTCTTCTTTTTCTTCCTCATCTATTTCATCATCAGTTTCTTCAATATCCACATTTTCTTGGATTTGTATTCTTCTAGGTTTAGTTTCATCTATAGTTACATTTGCACTTTCTATGATCTTGTGCAACCTTAGATTATAACATCTGTAATCTCTTTTGGTAGAAGAATATCCAAGAAATATGCCTTCATTTGTTCTAGAATCAAACTTTCCTAGATTGTCATCATCTCTTTTTATGTAGCACTTACTTCCAAAAACTCTAAAGTATTTAACTGTAGCTGGTCTTCCATACCACAGCTCATAAGGAGTTTTGTCACTATTTACTCTGAGTTGTCCTATGTTTTGTACATAGATGTCTGTGTATATTGCTTCTCTCCAATAGCCATCAGGAAGTTTTGCTTCATTTAGCATAGTTCTGGCTGCTTCTTGAACAGTCTTGTTTTTCCTCTCGGCCACTCCATTTTGTTGAGGAGTTTTGGGATCTGAAAACTACCTTTTGATTCCATGATTTTCACAAAACTCATAGAATTCATTCGAGGTGAACTCACCACCATTATTTGATCTTAGACATTTGATCTTGAGATTTGCTTCATTTTCAATAAGTGCTTTGAAGGCTTTGAACTTCATGAAAGCTTCTAATTTTTCTTTAAGAAATGAAACCCAAGTCATCCTAGTATAATCATCAATAAATAACATGAAGTAAAACTCACCTTGAAATCTTTTGGTCCTTGTAGGCCCACAAAGATCAATATGAATTATTTCCAATGGCTGAGAAGTAGTGTGCTCTTTGATTTTAAAGCTTGTTCTTGTTTTCTTCCCATGTAGACAGTGTCTACACACATGGTTTGGTGGTTTTATGATCCTTGGTAAATTTTTTACAACGCCCTTCTTACTAAATTTTACAAGACTGTCAAATTTCAAATGTCCCATCCTTCTATGCCATAGCAAGATTTCATCAATTTGACTCATGTGACATTGTTCTTCATTTTCTAGGATATACACATTGCTTGAAGCTATCACAGCAGTCCCAACAAATTTTTTTGAATCCTTATTTCTGATTTCACATTTTTGAGAATCAAATATACATATGTGTCCTTGATCACATGTTTGGATTACACTTAACATATTTGGTTTCAAGTCTTTTACTAGTAGAACATTTTCAGCTTTCATCTTGTCTCTAAGAGCCATTGTACCTTTCCCAATAATTTTAGAGGATAGGTTATCTCCAAAAGTGACTTTTCCTTTCTGATTTCTTTTTAGACTTATAAATTTATGTGGGTCTCCTGTCATATGTTTTGAACAACCAGTATCTACATGCCATATATTTTGTTTTTCTGTTGCACATAGTGCCAGTGAACATTTCAGATCTTCCTTTTTCTTCCAAAACTTCTCTTCTCCATTGCTTTGTGTTTTTGCATTGTCATTCTTCATAGGTATCACCAATTTACAATATTTGGTTGTATGTCCTAGGTTACCACATTTTTAACATTCTATACTATAACTCTGAAGGGGAGCTTTAAAAAGGTTGGTGATCACTCTCGTTCTCATCTTGTAGGATGGTTGACCTAGCTCTGCAACTAGGGTTTTGATAGTTGGCTCCCGAAGATGTTTTTGGTGGCCATGGATCTTCCATGGATGCTTTCCTCCTTCTCCCCTGAGTCTGCTTCTTGTCATTTACCGACTGAAGGTTTTTTTTTTTCCGCTTTGGAACAATTAGCGGCACATTGGCGCGGCGACCCATCGGGTAGCAGGCTTCTTCGGCTTCCTAGTGGCGGCGACGGTGGCTTCTGCAAAGAAGGATGTAGTTTTCAGGGCTGGATGTCTTTGGTCGGGAGACAACGGCGGCAGCGAGGTCTATAGAGCAACGGGCTCTAGTTTCCTCATTGTTGACGGCGGAACCACTGAGGATGGCACGCGATGAGGTTTCCTTATTCCTGGTTCGTCGATGGGTGTCGGGCATCTGAGCATGACAGTCTCTTGCTCTTCTCGGTGGCGGCTGCTTCCATGCCGGGGAGCCGCATCCCATGTGGGATGTCGAGGAGAGGTATCCTTTCGGCGGTCTGGGGGTTATTTCTTTGCAGATGTTAGTGGCTCTGCTTTCTTTTTCGAGGTTTCTGGAAACGTTTTATTTTAACATGCTCCTTTCTCCTTTCATCTATGGCATTTTTCTGTTAGTTTTTTCCATGTAGAGCCATTCATGGTTGCCCGGATTAAGGTTTTTTGTAGTTATTTTTCTGAGATACCTTAGTACCTATGTTTTTATTTGTATGAAGCTGAAAAGCTCGTAGTATATTTTCTACAATTTTTGGTACTGCTTAGCAGCATATACACTCTTCAAGAGTGATGAAGATCCAATGTAATTTTGTACTCACAAGATGAAATAAAATTACGCTTTTTTTCTGAGGAAAAAAAACTCTGAAGGGGAGCAAAAGAGTTGTAGCTTCTACCTTTTGGATTAATTCTTATGTCATTCTTCTTATTTGATTGAGAATGTAATGTAGGTCTTTTCCCAATAGGAGTATTTAGCTTACAATTTCTAGCTATATGTCCAAAGTTGTTACAGGTATAACAGTTTCCCCAAAACAAATGCTGATGTTTACTTGGGACATTTTTTGTTCTGTCTTGAAGATGAACAATTTTTTGATTGTGATCCTTTACACTCGATTTCATAAGTGCATAAGCATAACTCATTTTATTTCCCTTTTTGTTTATGACTGAGGATTGTTCTGGTTTCTTTCCATTGTCATAACCTAGTCCAGTTTTATTGCTGGATGATCTTTGATAGCTTAGGATGTCATCTAGAGCTTTTGAGCTGGTCTTCAATTTTGACTGAAAGGACTCTTCATAGGTTTTCTTAAACATGCTTATTTCAGCTTCGAGTTTTTTTAATTTTTCTTCTTGTTCCTTGAGATGCTGTTCTAGATCGTCCTTTTCTTCACAGGTTTTCTGAAGATGATTTTTTAAGTTAAAAACAATTCCTTCTAATTCTTTAACATCACTGTTAAGTTCTTTTTTGAAATCTACTACACCTTTTTCATCTTCTTTAAGGATTTTATGTTCTACTCCCATGAATAGAACTTATGTTTCTTTATCTTCACTGGAACAACTGTCATCCATGGAATAGAAGGTCTTTTTCTTTTTTCTTGTCTTAAATACCTTTTTGTTTTTCTTGAAATTATCAGGGCACTCACTTTCTTCTTCTTGTTTGGGATAATGGCATTTGTTAGCAAAGTGACCAATCCCCCATAGTTAAAACATTTCAAAGGAAATTTCCCTTTGAACTTACCAGTACCTCTTTTAAGGTTTTTAACTAGAAGTACTTCTTCATCTTCATAATCTTCTGCTTGAATTTTTGTTTTAGATTTCTTATCTAATTTTGATGCTTTAAAAGCTGCCTCCTTCTTTTGAGAATTGTCTTTCCCAACCCTCATTTCATAGGCTATGAGAATTACATATAGCTCATCCATGGTGAAGTGGTCAATATTTTCTATATCTTCTAGTGTGGAAATATTAGGATTGTAAATCATTGGCAGTGAACTCAATACTTTTTCAACTATTACCTTTTCTTTCAATTCTTCTCCAAGCCCTTGAATTGCATTCACAATTTCATCGATTCTATCAAAGTATTCTGAAATGTTTTCTTCTTCCTTCATTTTTAGACTTTCAAATTGGGTTTTAAAAGTCTGGAGTTTAGCTCTTTTTACTTTAGAGTCTCCTTCATAGATGGTCTGCAATTTGTCCCAGATTTCCTTTGTTGTCTTACAATTCATTACTTTGGAAAATACTGCTTTGGCTAATCCTTCCAAGATTGCATTAACAACTTTGGTATTGCTTCCAAACTTTTTAACTCCTTCAAGATAACTAGGAGTGTCTTTGGGATATGTGTACCCTGTTTCTACAGACATCCAAACATCCAATCCAAGAGACATTATATGGCTTCTCATTCTGATGCTCCAGTAAGCATAATCTTCGCCATTGAATAGGGGCACCTTGGAGGACACTTTTACTGGATAATACATAGTGATAAAATGTTTTATGTTCAAGTGTTTAAACTTTTAATGAAGAACCTGCTCTGATAATAATTTATGGAATATCAAGCAATACTGAGAGGGGGGGTGAATCAGTATTTCACTATTTTTACATTTTATCACAATTAAAAACTGAATTAACAAATAAAATAGGAGACTCAATTTTATCATGGAATCCCGATTGGGAAAACCACCAACTCTTTCTAATACTGCAAAATTATATTTACAATTATTTTGCAAGCTCCAACTTGCTGGATGCACCAACACCCAATTTTTCAGCTACAACTGAAGGATGCACCAACACCTTGTTTTGTCAGCTACAATTGACTAGATGCACCAACACCCTATTTTGTCAGCTACAACTGATTGGATGCACCAACACCCTTAGCAGGCTGCAACCTGCCCTAGCACCACCCTTCCACCCTATTCTGTCTTCTTTAGATTTCCATAACTTATTTCCTTCAATTCTGGATCTTCATCGGTCTCGGCATGTTCTTGCTGCTCCCAAGACATCTTTCTTCCACTTCATTCTTCTGCTTATATATTCTTCATTCTTTTAGCCTTTCATCTTTTTAGAATGAGTCCATACCTTTTCATCTTCATACCTCTTCAAATCTCTGATAATTAATCTTAAATTCGTAATTCTATTTATTGTTGTTTTTAATTAATTAATTAATTAAAACCTTCATTAATTATCTTCAAGCCTACAAGATTTTTTCATCTCAGGCATGCAGCCTTCTTCCATCTGCGGGATTCCTTTAGTCCTTGCAGGCATTTCTTTAGCCCCTGCGAGCATATTACGACCTCTTGCGGGCATCTTTTAGCCCTTACGAGCATTTCTTTAGCCCATGTGGGCATAATTAAGCTCTCAGGAGCTTTATGCTTCAAGCCCTTGTGGGAATTCCTTATCCCCTGTGGGCATATCCTTAGCCCTACGGGCATAACTGAGCCCCCTTGCGGGCATCTTATAATCCCCCTTGCAGGCAGCTTATAATCCCCCTGCGAGCTTAAATGAGCCCCTTGCAGGCATCTTTATCCCCCTTATGCAGGCATGTTATAAGCCCCTTAAGGGAAGATTGGAGGCCCCTTGAGGGCATTCTTAAGCCCCTGTGGGCATTCCTAAGCCCCCGCGGGCTTATCCTTTAAACCCTCTTGTGGACATATTTAGCCCTTTATGAATAACCATGTTTTTCTCTGTTTTTGGCAGACCAAGAACTCGCACATGAGAGCACCAAATAGGAATCTGAATCCATGGATGGATAACCAGTTCATCAAGGAACAAGACCATGCCAACTGATGAATTTTATCAACAAAAGGATACCTCCTTGCGGGAATTTCCAAATTCCTTATCAGCCTACATTTGAACAATAAAACAACCATTTTCTCATTTTGGCAGGCTTGTATTTCGCACGTGTGAACCCCGGAGGCAAATCTGAGCTTATGGATAGATAGCTAGTTCATCAAGGAACAAGCCTATGCCACCTGATTAGTTTTATCAACACAAGGACACCTCCCTGCGGGCATTTCCAAATGACCTCTTAGCCATGTGAATTTGACACAGACAAATTTTTCATTCTCCTAGACTTAGTCCAATCTACCTGAAACACTATTCTGGCAGATCCATAACTTCTTCTGTAGGCACTTTAAAGTCAATATGAGAACATGGAAAGGTAGAAAAAACAACAACCTACAATATGACCATATGGTGTGAGAATTTTCTTCAACCCACAAACTATGGCAGGCATTTCCCTGAGGCCACTTAGGCAGTTTTGCTACTTTGGTGTAAAAGCAACCCGAAACCCTGCTTTGGCAGGCTGTTAACTTTGTCATCAAACACCTTCTGTGAAAACTAAGACCATGGTAAGATATCATATTCAACAAGCCATATAATGATAGGTTAAGATAATTTTTATCATTCACCTATGAGGAACGACGAGCATTTCCCCAAGGCCAATTGGACCAATTTTCCAACACTTAGCCATTTTCCAGAATTTCTTCAAACTGACACATCTCTATATAACTGGGTTAGATTGTAATAGTGACATCATGATGGTACTAGAGCAACTTTATGTGGATTTGTATCTTCATCATCATACATTCCATGTCATCACTTGCTTTTGTCATTAATGAATACTTTTGTCATCAATGACAATTATATTTAGCCAAATATTGTACGATTCCAGGTTTGCATCTAGGATCTGAGCAATTTAAGTTTCTGGTGAAGGAGGGCCATTTTGGAGTGGCCTTTCACCTTCATGTTGATCCACTAGTTGCGAATAGTGTACCGAAAAGAGGGGTGAGTTAACCAAAAATTTTCAAAGCGGAAGGGGCAGAATTTTTTGTTAGTCGAGTGTTGCCAGTTGAGTGAGATCGACTAGTGGTCCGAGCCAACTGAGGGTAGAACCGCTGTGGTGAGCAATCCTCCCATGTCAATAGCTTTTCCAAGATGAGGAAGCGGTCCAAACATGCTTCAATTTACTGAGCTCCACCTGTGCGATTGTTCCAGGTGAGGAAGCCCTCATAAGGTAAAGGATCAATGAGCCTGCAGTCGTTGATGCAAGTTTTGAAGAGGATGTCTTCAAGGGAAAGATAGCGGCGCCCTCCTTTTTTTTCCTGGAGGGAGGTAATCATGTTGAAGTCCCCCCTGAGGATGAGAAGGGAGTCAACATTTTGTGTGGTGAACCAGGAGATGTTATCTAGAAGCTTCAGTTTGAGAGAAGGAGCTTGAGGCCCATATACATTCATAAGGTGGCTAGAGAGGTTAGTGCCCAGAATATGAAAGGAGGCAGAAAGAGAGTGGGTCGTGGTGGAAAATTCATTCAGGGTTAGTAGAGAAGGGTTCCAGGCTATCGCAATTCCTCCAGAGGCTCCCATGGCATCAATTGCAATAACTTGGCATCCTTTCCAAAGTTTGGACAAAAGGGAATGGACTGAATCACTGGAGCATTTGGTTTCATGTAGAAAGATGGCTGTAGGTGAATCTTGCATAATTTTGCGCTTTAAGATGTGGTGCTTAGTAGGTCCGTTGAGCCCTTTCACGTTCCAGGAGATTAATTGCATTGGGAACCTTGGATAACAGTGGGGAAGAACTCCGTTAACTAGGCATATTTCCCTGATTCTACCAAGCGGGTTCTAGCTGACTAATCCTCTGAAGATCAGTTTTTCCTCCCTGCTTCTTGTTGTCCTGTTGCAGTTTGTGCTTTTATTTTTGGGGGAGGTTGTGAACTCCCAGTTTGAGGTGTTTTACCTTGCTTAGGGCTTCCTTCAGTAACTGGATCTGCTTGGGTGGGATGGTGTTGTAGGCTTTTCTGGTGCATGCATCTTCCATACCTAAGATGTACAGTTCACCAAGCTCTAGTTCAATCATCTCCTCATCCATGAGTATTTCAAGTCCTTGAGTACTCCCTTTCTTTTGTGGCACTTTCATAGGAGTCCCATGCTCCTCCATCGTTGGTCCTTTGTTGGGAATGGGCTTTCCTTTGTGGCTTTCAGACATCTCAGGGGTTACATTTTGGATCTGATTAGTGGTCATCTGGGTGAGAACTAGGTCTTCTGCTTGCTTTTCCTCTGCTTCAGGGTTTTCCAGTTGTCCTTCATGAACAGTAAAGTTGTTTCTAGTAGTTGGGTCATTTGATTTATTTTCCTCCGTGGGTGCTTTGCGATGATGTATTTTTTTTCCATACTTCTGGAAACCCTCTTCATCCTTGTTTGCTTTTGGTGGGTTGTTGTTGTTAAGATGACAGTCACGGTACATGTGTCCGTGTTCATGGCATTTTCTACACCGAAATGGGACATGGTCATAGTTTGTTGATGTATTTGTAACTTCGGAAGATATTCACTTGTATATTGTATTTGTACTTTATTGTATCCCCAACGGAGATGTATTATTCCTCCGATTGGAAGTGTCGTCAGTTGTACTTGCAAGTGTCGCAAGTTATATTGTAAGTGTCATAACTTATACTTGATGAGTTATTAGACCACTTTGATGGGGTCGGCCCTGAATGAGTCATGTGGGTTAAAGGGTTATTAGACCACCCTAGTGGGGTCGACCCAGTCAACATTATGTTAAGTGGTTAAGTTGGGGCCGACCTAGTTGAGTAAAGATCAAATGGAAGTAAAAGTATAAATAGAGAGTGTGACTCTCTCATTTGACATATTCTCTCATTCACTCAGTTCGCATGAATGAGAGAGAGGAGCAGTGCGCACAAGTGGAGGAGGATTAGCTGCTGCAGAAATTTATCTTTTGGGGATTCATCTTGGTGATCTTTGTATTGGTGCTTATTCTATCTCTAAGGAAGTTGCGGTGTTTTTCACCTTCTTGGTTTTCCCCGGTGAAATGCTTTGTGTCTCTTGTCTCTTGTCTCTTATGCTTGATATGTTGTACATGTTGTTCTTTCAGTTAAGATCCTAGATCTATTGAATTAAATTCTGAAAAAATAACATGGAATCAGAGCTATCCTTAAGGAAGGCATGGTATGGAATTTATGATACTTGTTGAACTTGCGACAAATCGGAAGTTAGGGCTTGGTATAGTAAAAACCAGTCATCGTGGAACTTTCGCTATAAATCCATTTTGGAGAAGGTTCAGGATCTGGAACTTCTACAGGTCAAAGATGAAATGTCCATGTACCTTGTTTTTGAAGGAAAGCCTCATATTTGTTGTACTTTGTGAGATATGATCCGTACAAGTTAGGGTTTCTGCCTCTTCCAGAATGTAGTCCTAAACAGGTGACCTAGGAAAAAAGGTCATATCTCGGGCTAGGAAGCTCCAAATGGAATTCCGTAAAAATTTTCAGTAAGAGAATAGATTGTGGTTTCACAGGTCCAGGTTTTAGAGGCCAAAGTTGAAACAGTGACATGTGGCACGCCATACAAGTTCTCTATACTGTTTCATCCCATAAACAGGTCACGTTGCGACACTTGGCATATCTCTCTCTCAGAGAATCCATTTGAGCTTAGATCTATGGGGTTGGAAAGATGATAGGTCAGTTTACCATAGGACGAAGTTTCAGACCCTGAGGATCCGAAATTTTAGAGATACATAAGAAACAATATGGCATATATTTCTGTCCAAACAGAATTGGATTTTGAGCACCTTCATTTTTTGGTTTGTCACTTCTGTGGGAAATTAGGGTTTCGAAGAAAGTTGGAATTTTTGAAATATGTGACCATGGATGGATGATCCTCATCAAAATCGAAATTTAGAGACCAAGATGCGAATTTTTTGGTTGGGCAGAACCCCGGGCATCATCAAACCCTAGTTCGGGATTTTGATCGATAAGGTGGAAAATTAGGGTTTCTGCAAAAGTTGAAATTTTTGGAATCTGTGACCATGGCTTGATGCTCCTCAGAAAAATCGAAGTTTAGAGCACAAGATTGAACCTTTTGGCTGGGCAGAACCCTAGGCATTATCAAACCTTAGTTCAGGATTTTGACGAGAAGATCTGAAAGTTTCAAAGGCAATTTCGAGGGATCAAATTTTGGAGATTTCAAAATTGATGTATACCAGCTTGATCAGCTCAGCAAGGCGCATCTTTTCATCCAATCAGAAGTTTGAAATTCAAAGTTTGAATTTTTAGGGTTTCTCTGACAAACCCTAATCCAGCTCCAGATCCAGTTTTAGCAAATCAAAGTGGATTGGGTTAATCCTAGAAGAGAATGAATTGGACACCTGCATAAGTGAAGAAGTTCTAGTTCCAGAGGGAGATGAGGCTAAGGCCTTGCGTAAGAAGGCTACAAGCAATCCCAACAGGTATGACTTGAAGAGATACAGGTATGTTTTGAAATATGTTCATGATTAAGTTTATGATATGTTTGTCTTCATATTACTGAGGTTAGTACAATCTTGATTAATTTTAGACTTGTCTTATCACCCTAGTAAAAGTATGAATGCATGTGAATACATTCATTGATTAGGGGTATGGAACTTATGATTGTACTAATACATTATGTTGTTGCATGAGGATGATGTTGTCCACTAACATGAAGGGTACATCAAGAAAGACAAATCAAGTTCTAGATCAAGAACATATGACCATGGTAACATGAAGACAAAGACTCATCCATAGTCATGGATCACATAGAAGCTCCACTTACGAGGTATGTATAACTTGGTTCTACAATTATTAACTTACGAGATATGCAGGTTGCTAGCACAAGGTCTCTAAGAGAACAAAGAAGACATTGTTTGGGTATGTTAGATAAGCATGATAATCCAGGTATGTTTTCCTATATCGAGTTAGAATCCTACTTTGTGTTAGGATCTCATATAAGTATACTTTTGTATGATTAATAATGATCATTGATGAAGTTATAGGTTTGAGTAATCATGGGTTTATGCATATTATGCTTCTTAGTTTGATTAATGATATGACAAACTAGAAGATTCCTATGGTCAAATAAGAATATGCATAAGTAAAAGAAGTACTCCCTGAAACCTTGAATACTAATGCTTGTGATAGTTTACCTGTGTATGAAATGACCATGACCATACATGTTTAAGATTATTTAGAATCATAATGTTTTGATAGTGTTGAGATTATACTAATGCATGTATGATTATGTATGAGATCTTGAGGATGGCACTAGTGCACACTTAAGCATGCATAGTGGTCCAGGATGGATATAAGTTCAAAGACAGATAATCCAGGAAGCAAAGATCGAGAGGGAGCTCACTCCAGTAGTTCCTTCAAGGAAGCAAAGACCGAGAGGGAGCTCACTCCAGTAGTTCCTGCAAGGAAGCAAAGATTGAGAGGGAGTCCACCCAACAAGCAAACAAAGATAAGTATTTAAATTGTCATTTCTTGTATATATGATTTTGTTTAGTCATGCACATACTTATGTTCCTAGATTTAGGATGTATATTATGCATTTTAGAAAAGGTTGCATTAATGAACAAGATACTACTAATATAGTAATGGGTAAGTGGCCTATGGTACTGTACAACATTCCATTGCTACTTATCTAGAATGAAACCTCTTTCCTGCAATATTGGGAGTTGTGCACACTCTTAACAATGTTCAGGTAGAGATGGTAGGCATCTAGAAAGTTATGGGATATGGATAAATGTTGTATTGAAGCATTGGCTAAGATAATTGCATGACTGTATGACATATATCTTTATGTGTAAGATTTTGTTCTGAAAACGACGAGAAGTTTCTAATCATGCAATTGAATTTGACTTGTAGGAAAGATCGTGTATAATCACCTACAAAAGAAGGACAACGTCATTTATTCCAACAACGAAGTTCAAGAAAACTACCTAATGAAGTTCCTAGGATCAGGGATGTAGTAATGGAAGGATGAATGATTGAGGAGTACCATTCGATCATGAAGAATGATGTTTTGGATGTGGTCCCAAGACCAGAAGGGAAGTCTGTTGTGACTTCCAAGTGGATCTACAAGATCAAGCATGCTACAGATGGTAGAATACAAGGCAAGGTTTGTGGCTCGTGGCTTCTCCCAGAAAGAAAGGATAGATTGATTGCCGACACGAAGAGGAAGCTTGCTACCGAGTTCGAGATGAAGGACTTGGGTATGATGCATTACTTTCTAGGTATGGAGGTGTGGCAGAGTGCAGATGGAATCTTCCTTGGACAAGGGAAGTATGTAGTAGAGATCCTGAAGCGGTTCGGGAGCTAGTCAAAACCCTAGAGATGGCATGCGAGAAGGCAGAGAGCACAGAGTTTCTCTTCAAAATTCAAAACTTAAGTTTCAAAAAAGGCCATTTTGCAGATGTTGATTTTTATTTATATGTCAATGGTCATGATGTTAAGTTAGGTCAAGTTCGATGATGATAATTAGATGTTGATTTTTATTTATATGTTGATGGTCATGATGTTATGTTAGGTCAGGTTCGATGATGTTCATTAAATGTTTGTGTTTTCCATTTTACATATGTTGATGTTGATGATTAGGTTGATGCTTATTTATATGTTGATGGTGATGTACTTGTGTATGTTAGGTTAGTATTGGTTATGTTCATTATGTTAGAAACTGGAACTTGTGTTTTGTTACATGTTATTGTTAGATCATATGTGTGTTAGATGATGTTTAAATCTATAATATGTATATTTTAGATTAATGTCACGTCCCCGATCACCTTGGTGCCCTTCAGAGGCGATAGGAGACAACTTGATACATTTTTTTTTCACAATTCTCTTTGCCTTTACACGCAACCGCAATGGCCTTCGATCTGCAATCCATAATCCGCAATCCACAATCCGCATGTGGAACTCAGAAATTGGATTGCAAAATCTACCTTTCCAAATAAATCGCTCTCTCGACTTCCATAATTCGCAATGTGGAAGTCGGAATCCAGAAGTCAACTTCACATCCTCAAGAATTACTCATCCGACTTCCGTTATCCGCAATTCGAATGCGGAAATCGGAAGTCGGAACCTCAAATCGCCGTCCTGAAAAATTTACTCCGCTGACTTCCGTAATCTGCAACCCGCGTAGCGGAATTCGGAAATCGGAAACCCCATTTCATAACCCAGAAA
The DNA here is from genome assembly GCA_027924585.1 of Larix kaempferi. NCBI lineage: Eukaryota > Viridiplantae > Streptophyta > Pinopsida > Pinales > Pinaceae > Larix > Larix kaempferi. The sequence goes on along the minus strand of BSBM01001409.1, from coordinate 498,942 downwards.
AAAATCACCTTCCGAATTCTGCAATCCGCAATCCACTTTGCAGATGCAAAATGTCATAAATCCATTTCGCAGCCCGAGGAAAAATCACCTTTCGACTTCCGCAATCTGCAACCCGCTTTGTGGATGCGGAAAGTCGAAAGTCCAACGCACCAACCCTGTGGTAATTTTCCTTTCGACTTCCACAACCAGCAATCCTCCTTATGGATTCGGAAATTCAAAAGTCTATCCGTGCGACTCCAAAGGTCGGTCCCCGACCTTTGCAATCCGCATTGCGGATTCAGAAAGTCGGGACCATAGACCCCTGCACCCGCTAAATTCCTAGGCTGATAAATTGTTCATTCTTAGAACAAATTGGACAAGTCTAGTACCATTGGAAATCTCTTGTGGAACTCTATACACTGGTGTGATCCCCTATCACATTTGATGACTCTAACCTTGTCATTTTTCCAACTGAAGTCTTGCCTAAAATTCCTCAATACATCATTACCCTTTTGCAAGGAACTTTTCCTACCTTCTGCCATGACTTCTCCCTTCACCTGACCCATAAAGGGGTCATGAAACACAACAGGGGGCTATATACTTCCTTTCCCAAAGTCCAGATGAATTCAAGTAGTCCCTCATAAAGGTGAATGCAATGCATAACTAAACACATATTATGAAACTAAAACTAGTCAACGCATCTACAACCTGCAAGGTTAGCAGTATATTAAACTCATGCAAATGATGAAGCATTTAAACATGAACTTAGCCTCGTACTCAAGCTTATACATAGTTCCCTATTCATCAATTTCATGTAATCATTCATTCAATAACTTGACATAACAAGCATAACATAACATAGGGAAAATAACATCATTTTACACCACAGAAAGCACTTCTCTTTGGAATGAATCTGTCCAAGCAACTAGCTAAGTGAGAGCAACGTTCCACCCAACCAAAGGTCTCTTTCTAGCCTATAATATTTCAGCTGAGAGACCACCCTCAAGCTGGGCTGTGTATCCACTAAGGAGGGATAAATAGTCTCTCTCACAGTCAAGTCTCCACCCTAATGCTAATCCAACCTACAATTGGGTTTATCAAGCATGTAAGGGAGCATGGAGGATGATGCTAAGCCAGTGAGCTCAACCACAGAGCGACATGCATATCATCTACTCAACAAACATGGCACCCACAATACCTACCTCACCCAACACAAGGAAGGCCCTCTTCTCTGCTGCACAGTCCCTCAAGGCCCCTTTCCTCTAGTGATCTTCAGGGTGGGCATAGAAAGTTCCATACTGTTTCTTTCATGATACTTTAGCCTTCACTTGTTTTATCAAGCAGATCTAACCTTTGTCTAACCCTTTCATCTATTATTCTAGCTGGAATCTTCTTAGGGTTGTGGCTGAAACTCTATCCCGTAACTCGGTTCTTCTGTTATCTAATCAAGGTCTTCTCAATGGTTTTCTAAGCTTCTCATGCTCTGTAATTTATCTCCAAGGTCTAAACCATGGATTTCCCAATCGATTCACTTCCTATGCAGGGTTTCTATGTGCCTTCGGCTCTACAAATTCACGCTTACACAGAATCGCGATTTTCTCTTTTTCCTTCACGGCCCGACTCTACAATGTGTGATAACTGTTGTTAGTTCGTCCAAACTGCAATAGGGATTAGGGTGAGAAAATTTCCAGTAGTTAGAGTGGCTTAAGCGACAAGCGAAATAGAGCCATACCCTACCATATAGATTTTCAGGGCTGCTTCATACTCTATGGACCTCATGAACATGTTTTCTCAACTACCTTCTTACAATAGAATTAAATGTCAACATGGGGAGTCAAATGGGTTCAAAAATTGACATGTGGCAGCATGGGTTCCAATCCTACAACCCCCTCATCTCTCCCTAGTGGATACACATGTCCCCTTCTCATTGGTTGCCTCCTTATTCAGTTTTCTTGGTATTTTATTGCAATATTTATTATTTACATCATTTACAATGTCTCATGGCTTAATAACACATGGATAATCAGAATGTCAAATACTTTCCTTTTAAATAAAACCTGCACATCCTCTAGTGGGGCCTTGGCCTTGAGTTCCACACTAGGTAAAACACACATTGAATGTATACAATATTTACATTGAAGCCAATAAACCCTAAGGGTCAAAATTGGGACATTACAATTCCCTCCCCCTTAGTACAACACCGTTCTCGGTGTTCTCAAAACTAAACAAAAATGGGAATGCCTCTCTCATGGAATCCTCCAGCTCCCATGTACCCTCTTCGGGACTAAGGTGCTTCCATTTCACCTTCCCCTGTCCGATGGATCTGTTCTGGAGCAAAGTGACATTCTTGTCGAGGATGCACATAGGCTCCACTTGGAACTCTCCCTCTAGTTCCACCTGTATCACATTCCAATCAATTATGTGATTAGGATCATGTACATATTTATTAAGCAAAGAGACATGGAAAACATTATGAACTCTCATGTTAGTAGGTAATGCAATCCTATATGTAGCTGGCACTATCCTATTAAGGAATTCAAATGGATCACAATATATTGGTGCCAACTTGGCACAACTCCCCAACTTCAGGGAACTTTTCCTTTCCTTCACTCTTAAGTAAACATGGTCTCCAATATGAAACTCCTTATGCACTCTTTTCAAATTGGCATAAATCCTCTGCATGTCTTGTGCTGCCTTCAAATTCTGTCTGATCTTAACAATCTCTTGCTCCATCTCCTTAATCATCTATGGTCCAAGGACTACCCTGTTCACTGGGCTGTCCCAATTCACTAGAGTCCTGCATCCTTTGCCATACAATACCTCAAAAGGACTCATTCCCAATGAGGCTTGATGTCCATTGTTGTATGAAAATTCTACCAAGTGTAGGTAGTCTTCCCACTTGGATGGTTTATCCATCACATACATCCTCAACATGTCTTCAAGAATCTGATTCACCCTCTCAGTCTGACCATATGTTTGAGGATGGTATGTTGTACTAAACTTCAGCTGAGTCCCCAATTCCTGGAATAATCCTTTCCAAAAATTGGATGTGAACTTTGTATCATGATTTGAAATTATTGCCTTAGAAATTCAATCTGAATATCTCCTTCATGAAGATATTTTCTATGTCATTGGTCTATGAGTGGACTTGACTGGAATAAAGTGAGATACCTTTGATAGATTGTCTACCACTACCATGATTGAATCATGCTTCCTCACTGTCATTGGCAGACCTGTTATAAAATCCATAGAAATTACTTCCCACTTCCATTCTGGAATGAGAAAAGGCTGCAACAATCCTGCTGGATCTTGATGTTCTCCCTTGACTTGTTGGAACTTTTGACACCTAGCAATGTACTCTACTATGTCCTTCTTCATCCCATGCCAAAAGTACTACTTTCTTGCTGCTGTTATAGTCTTTTGATATCCTAGGTGTCTAGAATATGGCATTTGATGTATCTCATCCATCACTAGCCTCTTCAAATCTGTACTATTTGGAATATACATTCTGGTACCCTGATAAATGAGAACATCATGTTCAACAAGATGATATCCTGCACACTTTTCATCCACATTTCCCTGCTGCAATTTTTCTTTGACTTGAAGGTAAGCTGCATCACTGGTTTGAGCTCCAAGAACTCTTGCCTTCAAATATGATTTACACATACTCACTGCTGCAACATGAAATCTCCTGATAAGTGCATCTGCAACCTTATTCTTGTTACCTTTGACATGATTAATTTCAAAATAAAATTCACAAAGGAATTCCATCCACCTAGTTTTCCTAGCATTCAGATTTGGCTGGTCAAAAAAATATTTCAAGCTCATGTGGTTTGTTCTGAGCTCGAATATTCTTCCCAAGAGATAATGTCTCCATCTCTTGAGAGAATGAACTATGGCTGCTAGTTCTAAGTCATGTGTGGGCATAATTTTGTTGATGTATTTGTAACTTCGGAAGATATTCTTCTATGTATTACATTTGTACTTTATTGTATCCCCAACGGAGATGTATCTTTCCTCCGATTGGAAGTGTCATCATTTGTATTTGCAAGTGTCGCAAGTATTATTGTAAGTGTCGCAACTTATACTTGATGGGTTATTAGACCACCTTGGTGGGGTCAGCCCTGTATAAGTTGTGTGGGTCAAAGGGTTATTAAACCACCCTAGTGGGGTTGGCCTAGTTAGCATTATGTTAAGTGGTTAAGTTGGGGCCGAACTAGTTAGAGTTAAAAGTCAAGTGAAGTAAAGTATAAATAGAGAGTGATTGTGTCTCATTCTATTCCTTCACTCATTCATCCAACTTGCATAGTTTAGAGAGAGGAGTGCGCACAAGTGGAGGAGGAGTAGTTGCTGGAGTCATCTATCTTTTGGGGATTGATCATTGTGATCTTTGTATTGGGGCTTATTCTATCTTTGAGGAAGTTGCGGGGTTTTTCACCTTCTTGGTTTTCCCCGAGGAAACTCTGTGTCTCTTGTGTTTATGATTGTTATGATGTGCTTGTTATTCTCTTAGTATGATCCTTGATAATGTTTGAATGCAATTATTGAAAAAGTAACATGGTATCAGAGTCGTGCTAAGAAGAAGACATTGTGTAGCTGCGGAAGCTAGGGCTTCTTAATCTTTAGGTTTCTCTCCTCAAATCATCAAAGGAAGGAGGCTAGGCTGACTCTCCTTACAAGGGCACATCTTTCTGTCGAGACAGAATTCAATTCTGAGCACTTTCAGTTTTTGGCCCATCACTGCTGTAGGAAATTAGGGTTTAGGAGAAAGTTGGAATTTTTGGAATCCGAGACCATGGCTGGATGCTACTCAAGAAAATCGAAGTTTGGAGACCAAGATCGAACTTTTTGGTTGGGAAGAACCCTCGGCATCATCAAACCCTAGTTCAGGATTTTGATCGGAAAGGTGGAAAATTAGGGTTTCTGCAAAAGTTGAAATTTTTGGAATATGTGACCACGGCTGGATGCTCCTCAGAAAAATTGAAGTTTAGAGCACAAGATCGAACCTTTTGGCTGGGTAGAACCCCGAGCATTATCAAACCCTAGTTCGGGATTTTGTTTAGAAGATCCGAAAGTTTTAAAGGCAATTTTGAGCGGTCAAATTTTGCAGATTTCAAAATTGAAGTATACCAACTTGATCAACTCAGCAAGGTTCATCCTTTCAGAAGTTTGGAATTCAAAGTTTGAATTTTTAGGGTTTCTCTAACAAAACCTAATCCAGCTCCAAATTTAGTTTTCAGCAAATCAAGTGGTAAGACCTAAATATTTTATTTCCATTTGAGTTTCTCATTAAGATGTCTCACCACACCAATCTTGATGATAAGCTTGAAGGAGTTGACAACTTCCGAGCATGGAAGTATAGGATCGGGTTAATCCTAGAAGAGAATGATTTGGACACCTACATAAAAGAAGAGGTTCTAGTTCCAGAGGGAGATGAGGCTAAGGCCTTACACAAGAAGAACTTGGTCAAAGCCAAGAGAATCATTGCTGATTCTATAAAAGACCATCTAATACCCCATGTGTCTTCTCTAAAGACACCTAAGGAGATGTTTGAATCCTTGACCAAGTTGTTTGAAGGTAAGAATATAAATCGGAAGATGACTATGTGGAATCAATTGAAAGGGGTAAAGTTCCAGATTGGAGAGACCATCCAATCCTACTTTACTAAAGTCTCTCAAATCAAGGAACAACTCGAAGCAGTGGATGAAGTAGTGGAGAATGGAGAAATTGTCATGACCACATTGAATGGCCTACCTAGGTCATGGGACTCCTTCATCCAAGGTATCTGTGCAAGAAAGAAGTTGATCTCCTTCAGTATACTATGGGAGGAATGTTCACAAGAAGAAGCTAGGCTTGTAGGTCGAGAAGAAAAGATGGGAAGTGAAGACCAAGCTCTCACAGCTCACACCAAGAGAAGTAAGCCCAAGAGGGAGCAATCTCATCACAAGAAATATTTTCACCACCATCAAAGAGATAAGAAAGATCTGAGATGCTTCACATGTAATGAGAAGGGACACTTTGCCGCGGATTGTCCCAAGAACAAAAAGGGCTTCAACAACAACAAGAAGAAGAATAACAAGAAGAGATATCATGCTCATGCTGCTGAGGATGGTGAACCTCCCAGGAAGAAGACTAAGGTAGAAAGTGAAGACTCTTCAAGTGTCAATGAATATGTTCTAATCTCTGCTCTCATAGGTACTATTACACATGGGTGCAATGATTGGCTTATTGATAGTGGGGCTTCTAAACATATGACAGGATTCAAAGAATCTCTTATGGACCTATCTAAACATGAGTCACCTCATAAGGTGACACTTGGGGATGATTATCAATACCCTATAAAAGGAAGTGGTGAAGCCTCCTACAGGCTAGACTCTGGGAAGCCTTTAAAAATGCAAGATGTTCTATATGTACCTGGACTCAAGAAGAATCTTCTCTCCATATCATCTTTGGATGCAAAAGGGATGAGAGTTGCATTTGTGGATGGTCAAGTACTTATGTGGCCTAAAGGTAAGACCCATTGATGATGCAGTAGTGATTGGAGAGCAAGAGGGAGGATTATACAAATTGAAGGGACAACCTGAACATGCCATGGTACATGAATCCATGGAGCCAAGTGAACTTTGGCATAGAAGGCTTGCTCATGTGCACTATAGGGAACTACCAATTGCAAGCAAAGCAGTAGAAGGTCTTCCTGAAATCCAGTCAAAACATGAAGGTGTTTGCAAAGGATGTGCAAAAGGAAAGAACACAAAGAAAGACATTTCCAAGCAATGAAAGCAAGGCAAAAGGAATATTGGAAATTATCCACTCCGATGTATGCGGTCCAATGTCATCCAGTGGGTATGTATATTATGTTTCTTTCATTGATGATTTCTCTAGGAAGACTTGGATCTATTTCTTGAAAAACAAAGATGAAGTATTCAGCAAATTCAAGGAATTCAAAGCCTTGATAGAAAACCACACTGAAAAGAATATCAAGACCTTTAGATCCAACAATGGTGGAGAATTCACTTCAGCAGACTTCAAGAAGCTACTACAGAGTTGGAATCCGGAAGAGAAATAATCTATGGATGAACCTCTCATCCCTTTTCAACGTTGGTTAAGGTGCATACTATCAGAGACTCCAGTGGTTCCTGCAAGGAAGCAAAGATTGAGAGGGAGTCCACCCAACAAACAAACAAAGATGAGTATTTGAATTGTCATTTCTTGTATATCTGACTGTTTAAATAATATTGTTCAATGATGTATATACTTATGTTCCTAAACTTAGGTTGTGTATTAAGCATATTAGAATAATTGCATTAATGAACAATATACTACTAATATGCATGTGATGGGTAAGTGGCCTATGGAACTGTACAACATTCCATTGCTACTTATATAGAATGAAACCTCTTTGCTAACATGTTGGGAGTAGTGCACACTCTTAACAATGTTCTGGTAGAGATGGAAGGCATCTAGAAAGTTACCATATGAATATGGGATATGGATGAATGTTGCATTGAAGCATTGGCTAAAATAATAGCATGATTGTATGACATATGTCTTTATGTGTAAGACTTTGTTCTGTAAACTATGAAAAGTTTCTAATCATGCAATTGAATTTGAATTGTAGGAAATATCGTGTACAATCACCTACAAAAGAAGGGCTATAACATTTGTTCCAGCAACGAAGTTCAAAGAAAACTATCTATTGAAATTGAAGAATCTGAAGTTCCCAGGATCCGAGATGCAATAATGGAAGGATGCCATGGTTGAGGAATACCAGTCAATCATGAAGAATGATGTCTAGGATGTGGTCCCAAGACCATAAGGGAAGTCTATTGTGACTTCCAAGTGGATCTATAAGATCAAACATGCTGCAGATGGTAGCATAGAGAAATACAAGGCAAGATTTGTAGCTCGTGGCTTCTCCCAGAAAGAAGGGATATATTATGAAGAAACTTTTGCACCTGTAGCTAGATACACTTCCATCATAACAGTACTTGCTTTGGCTGCAGTGATTAAGTGGAAGATACACCAGATGGATGTCAAGACAGCTTTCTTGAATGGTGTAGTCGAAGAGGAAGTGTATGTGGAGCAGCCACTCGGTTTTGAGACACATGACAGGGAGTCATATGTGTGCAGATTGAAGAAAGCCTTGTATGGCTTGAAGCAAGTGTTAGCCCAGTTTTGCAACCAGGCTTAGTGCTATGGGCACCTGCTAACTAGTAGCAGCAGTTTCAATAGAATTAAACAAGAAACTAATCTAAACAAAACTAATCATGGATCTATGCAAGAATATAAGCAAATAATGAAAATATTTTAAAAACAAGAACAAGAAACTATAAAAGAATAAATTTGTATTTGAAAATGGGGGCAAGCTAGTGCTTGCAATAGTATTACCTCCAATGGTGAAGGTTGATGTAGAGCAACTCCCAAGATGAGTGGCTCCAAGCTCCAAGAGGTCTCCTTCTCGAAGGTTGCTTCAATGGCTAAAATGCTCAAGGGAGATTTCAGCAGCATAAGGATGAGATAATGGATGGATGTGAAATGAGGAGCCCCTACCACCTTTTTATAGGTTTTGGTGGTGGGGAATACCATTTGTGGTTTTGTGGGAACCAAATGGTATTGACCAACATGGTTTAGGTACTTTTCCTTCCTTTTTCCTTTTTTGAATAAAATTAATATTTTAATTCCCTTTTTAATATTTTTGGGAATTTGGACCCTTTTTGAGGGTTTTTTATGCTTTTTTAGGAAAAATAATCTTTTTTAATGGAAAAAGGGGTGTACTCAGGTCTTTTGGTGACCTTTTGTTGGTTTTAGAGGCTCAGATGGTGAAAAAGTGGACAAATGGGTCATGTGAATAGGGAAATGAGCTAGTGAGCACTTTTTGGGTGTTAACAGATTGCCCCCTGATGTGTGAAGGCAGGAGCTCATCGTATGGCCGATAAACATCATAGTTCATTTGTCTTTTTCTGGGGTTTTAGTGGAGAGAAGAGACCGGTTGGAGACTGGAGCCATGGCCCTTGGAAGCTGCAAAAACAAAAAATATTACATGGACTCAATATGAATGAGGTATAATCTCTGATAATGGACGAGGCGGGCATTCCCATGCTCGTATCAAGACATATACATAACAATTAGTCCCAAGAAGGGGGATCTAATACATAAAGAATCTACTGGTACATCATAATGGTCTAGGGGGGACATTATTTTGGGATATACTGCTGATCATAACTGATTTCAATAACTGATACACTGGAATAACTGATGAACTGCTGAAATTGAAGGTGTCCAACATCTGTAGGGACTCAAAGACTACGAGTCATCTCTGGGAAATAATATAACTGTATGCTCAAGGGAGTATGAAACTGGGGTACATCTGAATACTGTCGCCATGCGCAACCCGAATATCTATAGAAAAAGTGTAACTGGTTTTATCCATAGGAAGACTCTCGAATGTGGAGGAGTCAGGAGGTATCCGGGGTCTTCGACTAATAAGTGAAACGGACGAATACCCTGTGCGAGTCTCAACGATGCGATCAAGGTGTTGGAGTCGAGCATGTGAGAAACAATCATTTGGAGAGGCACTGAAGATTCCTCTCGAAATGATTCGTAGGCACTCATCATAAAATGGTGATGAGTCCAAGACACAGGGACCTCTAGGTCGATCCTCTGGAATCAATGTGGTTGTCGTCGACAGAGGGAGACCAGCAACTAACAAGGCAATGATGTTTCCTTGATAGAAGCGCGAGGTGCCAAAACTGCAGTGTTGTAGTACTGATGGTAGGACTGACATACTTGTGGGAATGGGAAATAACTGGGTCAAGAACTGGGTAGACTCAAACTTCCTTTGTTCAGAGCATGATGACATGGTTGACCTGGCAGTGTAGGGAACTGACTTATAGGTGTGGGGATCATTGCTTCGACTGAATGGTATATATTGACTCTGGGCGGGAAGACGAGCTGATAAGTGTCGTCGAGGGATTATCAAGGTGACATACTGCAGAATACTCTGAACAAAGGCGACCAAAATGGGGAAGCTGCCACATGAGTAGATGTGATCTGTCGTGGCGCCAATAGGCACCATTGGTTCCTTCTTCGTAGTTTTAATGAGCTCCAAGAAGGGATAAAAGTGTGCTCTGAAATGGTACGTTCCTGTGGATTTTGTGAGCCCAGGACGGCTCGTGCTCATGGTTGCTTTCATGTTTAGAGAGTCTGAAAGCGGTAAGTGGACTCTATTGGTGTTCTTTTTCGTATTTTAGTCTCCAAGGCCCGAAAAAGCATAAAATGATGCAGATGGAGAACTCTTCTAGCCGATGTGACTAGAGTATTCCTTTTTCGTAATTAGTCTACAAGGTCCGAAAAAGGGGTAAACTTATACCAGGTAGACGCCCTTTCAGATACGTTTAACGAGCATGAAAGGAAACAAGGTTGCTCGGCAATATTTTCATTGTTTGTAGGAGTCAGAAAAGAGCTTAACAGAAACTCCCTAAGTACCTTTTTCGTAAAAGGGGTTGCTCGGCCCGAAAAAGGGGTAAAATTATACCGAACAAAAATGGACTGATGAGGGCGAGAAAAGGTCTCAAGCATCGTCATCATTGCGGAAAAACTGGATCCGGTGACATAAGGATTATCGAAAACGGAGAATGGTCGATGTGGCACGCAAACCGAGGTGACGAGGGGGCATGGAAAAAATGCCCTGACAATCGGGACGTGACAGCGAGAAATTATCTCAAGCATCATCACGAGCGCAGAAAATTGAATCCGGTGATATATGACACGTCCAGAACGAAGAACGGCCGATGTGGCACGCAAACCGAGGTGAGGAGGGGGCATGGAAAAAATGCCCTGACAATCGGGACGTGATAGCGAGAAATGATCTCAAGCATCATCACGAGCGCGGAAAACTGAATCCGACGATATAAGGCACGTCGAAAACGGAGAACGGCCGATGTGGCACGTAAACCGAGGTGACGAGGGAAGCATGAAAAAATGCCCAAAAAATCTAAAGGTGAAAGCGAGAAATGATCTCAACAATCATCACGAGCGCGAAAAACTGAATCCGGCGATATAATGCATGTCGAAAATGGAGAACGGCCGATGTGGCACGCAAACCGAGGCGACAAGGGGGCATGGAAAAAATGCTCTGACAATCGGGACGTGACAGCGAGAAATGATCTCAAGCATCATCACGAGCGTGGAAAATTGAATCCGGTGATATATGACATGTCCAGAACGGAGAACGGCCGATGTGGCACGCAAACCGAGGCCACGAGAGAGGCCAAAAAATGGTCAAAAAATGGACCCTGTGAAAACGGGAAAAGGAAGGAACCTGCATGAAGTTCTCGCTGTGCTGATTCCAACGGTACCAATGGTTTGAGAAATGGACTTCGTATGATACCGCAATGGTTGTTGGAAAATTGGTGGAATTCCTATAAATAGGGCATGGGGCCCAAATGACTTGTCATTGTTACGTGTGAGTTTGATAGAGCTGTCAGAGCTATTTCTTGATTTCCGGGAGATTTCACCGTTGGTTTTCGATTCAGCGAGTTGCAGGTAACTCTATTTGCCTTAGCCTTGTCAATTATGTCTTTTTTGTTTGGCGGCGGGCCCCCGAAGGCTGCGAAATTCCATGTTGACTCTCCAACGTGGAATATCGCGGGTTTCGGGGCTGTTCCCGCGATGAACCGCGCGGGTTTTAGGCTGACAGTCGCGATGTTCATCGCGACTGTGAGGCTGGAACCCGCGATGTTCATCGCGGGTTCATGGGGGATAGTCGCGATGTTCATCGCGACTGTCCGGCCAAAACCCGCGATGTTCATCGCGGGTTTTCGCATGGATCCCGCGATGGTCATCACTGCTTTTGGTGGAAAAGCCGCGATGGGCATCGCGGCTTTTTGTGTAAAAGCCGCGATGGGATTTTTTTTTAAAGAATTTTATGCTGGGGCTAAAAATTTCTTCTGTTTTCTGGCAGGATGTTGAGGAGACCACAGTCCTCGTGGCGGGAGCGAGAGATCGATGATGATCTTATGGCGAGGATTGAGACTGATGCAGGGGTGAGACAGACTCTGGCGATGAGCGGACTTTTGAAGTTCGCTCAGATCCCACCTATTCGTTCAGTGAGACGGCTCCTGAACAAGCTTGTGCGTTGGTGGATGCCGGCAGAGGGTGCATTTATTATTGGGGGTGAGAGGTTAGAGATCACTCTCACGGATGTCTATTTTTTGACTGGGTTGCCTCGTTTGGGTGAGGTGGACGGTCTCTTACCTAGGATCCCTCCAGGTGTAGATATGGAGGACCTGTTACAGACTTTCTGTGTCGATGATGCTGTTTTGCAGAACAGCTCTATTGGTCTGCGATCCCTACGTGAGTGGGATATGCGAGCTGTTGGGGCATGTGTACTGCGGATATTGGGTGCTGCTGCACCACATCGTATGTCTGGGGGACAGACGATGATGGTGGACTCCGTTCTTCGGGGGACATATTATGCCTGGGGGCAAATGTTTCTGGCGGGTGTCCGGAGAGATCTGGACAAGGCCGTTCGAGAGGGAGGCGAGTTTTGTTATGCCTCATTTTTATGCTGTTTTTTCTTCGAGCGGGTGCCGACCTTGCGGCCACGGGTACCCATTCGTGCTGGTCTTCCGAGTGAGCCTCGTATGATGAGATGGGGGCAGATGATGCCTTGTGGCGGCGGTGGTGTCCGCGGCTTCTTCACGGAGGATTTTTATCAGCAGTGGGAGCAGATGCCCCTGGTGATTGAGGACTACCCCTACGCCGGCATGGACTACCGAGGTGACCCAGAGATGCCTCGTGCCCCAGGACAGGCTTGGAGTTTAGACGGTATGTTTTGTGTTTTATTTGATTATTCATTGATGATTATTGTTGTATAGTATGTGATGGCTTACTTGCTTTGTGCAGATGTGGGTCCAGTGCCACCGCCTGACTACGTGGCTCGTCAGGGGCGGGCGATGGTGGTCGCCCATCCACCTGCAGCGGTACCCCCTCCGCGTGGTGGAGGATTTGCGGCTCGTGGGCGAGGGGTTGGCCCTCGCGATGACGCCATAGAGGGTGTCCGACAGACCTTTGCCCGGATCCTAGCTGGACTCCCCGAGGATGGTTGGAGAGACCTGGATCGGGATATTTTGGAGGGTTGTTTCGGTGCGCCGCCTGAGTGGCTGTCGCTCCTATTGAGGACAGCGGTGTTCGTGGCGGGGCACAGGGACGGTAGACGAGATGATCCGGCAGGGCCGGCTGAGAGGAGGATACGTCTGCGGGACGATCCAGCGGGGCCGGCAGAGCGGAGAGTTCGGGCTCGCCATGACCTGGCGGGGCCAGCGGAGGCAGAGCCGGAGGAGGAGCCGGAGGATCCTAGGGATCCAGATGAGTAGATGATATTGTATCTGCCCCCAAATGCTGATGAGCATATGGGGAAGCATTTTTGTATGACAGATGTATTTTTGTATATCGGGTGCTGAGGGCACCTATGACATGTTGACTATTTGGTTTATATATATATGTGGATATATATTTGGATATATTGTCGTGTATGCACGTGGATGCACCTTTGTCTTTTGTATATGCCCGTGGAGGCACATGTTATGCACTTGGATACAGTATGTTGTTATTTATGTATGCCCGTGGAGGCAGATGTTATGCACGTGGATGCATTATTTGGTTATTTGTTTTATGCCCGTGGAGGCACATGTTATGCACGTGGATGCATTATGTTTATGGATATGCCCGTGGAGGCACATGTTATGCACATGGATGCATTTTGTTTACGGATATGACATGATGTGATTGGTGTGCCAGTCGAGGACATTGTTGGCCATATCGTCTGCTACACTGTTGAGGTGTCTTGGGACATGTGTGAATGAAATGGATTCAAACTGTCTAACCATTTGTTTAGTGCACAGGAATTTTCTGAAAAGACAGGGATCGCGTACCTGGTAATCATTGTTGAGCTGGGAAACTAGGAGCTGTGAGTCCAAGAAAACGTTGAGGTGACGGATGCTCATTTGGAGAGCTGCGGCCAGGAGACCGGTCACGGCATCGTATTCAGCTTGATTATTGGTGGCGGCACCTAAACATACTCCGTCAATGTGAATTAACTCATGTGAAGGGGAATATATTACCCAAGCTGCGGAGGTGAGATTGGGAGACCAACGGCTTGCACCATCAGCGATACCGACATGGCAGAGTGGAAGAGGCTCTATCTGTGGTCATGCAGAGAAAAACAAATATTTAGGTTTTTTGAATTTTTTGTGAACAAAGAAAGTATGCCTATACTAAAATGGACGATGGTGTCCATCATATTTTCTATGGGTAAAATCGTTTAAGGTACAACCCGTTGCGTGGGTTGCGTAGGGGATTGCCTTCTGAATCAGTCAGAATGTATGCCCCCTGCCCGAGGCAGGTTTGTATGATGTAGGGGCCTTGCCACATAGACACGAACTTTCCCTTTCCGGTTTTATCATGAGCTTGATCGTAAGCGAGGACAAGGTCTCCCTCAGAAAAGGTTCTTGGGTGGACGTGTTTGTCGTAACTTAGTTTCGATCGTTGTTTAGCTGCTTCCATGTTTTGAATGGCTGTGCGCCGATCTTCATCGGCCTGCTCTAGGAGTAGTAAATGTTGCTCGATCGGGGAAGTGTCCGGTAGGAGTTCAACGGCGATATGTAAGGCTGGGATTTGGCACTCAATAGGGAGGACGGATTCGACATCGTGAACTAAATAGAAAGGGGTAAAACCGGTGGTGGTTTTGGTTGAGGTGCGGTAGGCCCATAGTGCCGGGAAAAGCATGTGGTGCCAATTGGATTTGTGCTTGTCTACAGTACGTTGGAGAATGGTCTTCAAAATTTTATTGATCGCTTCGACTTGGCCGTTTCCTTGGGGATAGTAAGCGGAAGAGAAATGGTGTTCAAATTTCAACATGGTTGATAATTCTTTCCAGACGGCATCTTCGAAGTGAGAGCCGTGGTCAGAGACTAGTTGCTTTGGCACTCCGAAATGAGTGATAACATGGTTGAAGAAAAACCATGCTGCAGTGTGCTTGAGTGCAAGATGCGCCCAGCGAGATGAGCTCAGGTTTCCCTGGTGTTGTGGAAATGTCTATCTGTATAGTGGGGGAAATGTTCGACATGTTCCCTTCTTCAAAGGCATCCGGTGCTGGGATGGGGTCCTTTAACGAATCGACCTTAGTGGGTATGAAATCTTTCGATTCGACCGATAGCTGGTTGGATGCGGTGGATGTAGATGCTTCCGGGAGGAAGTACGAGCGATGATGCATATCATCCCAAGGGTAGTCAGGTGCAGTGAGTGTCTCCAAAATTTGCTCATCAGTATTGAAGTAGTCAGACCATAAATCAAGGGGTTCTGGTTTGAAAGTTGTTGAAATCATATATATTGTATTGACTTCTTCCGACGAGGATGATGGCGGGGCGTAGATCTCCTCGATGAGGGGAGGAGATATCTCCAAATCGACATTGTTTAACTCGTACAATGCTGCTCTATAGTCAGGGAGATCGGGACAATGGTGAGAGTAGTGGCCGTAAACACTGCATATGGCACAAGGATGGTTGGTGCGCAGTGATCTGTCGCGAGGCTGAGGAGGTGGCTCAAGTCGAACGACTGGGATGCCGGCGTCATCGTCCAACATATTCATATGCTCTTGGAGTGCTGGTAACTGTGGGCATTGATGAGTTGGATGGCCTATCTCATCGCACAACGAGCATTTAGGGGGAGCTTGAAACACCGGTGGGGGTTTAACCACCTTAGGAGGTGGTATAGCAGTGTATGGTTGTGGACCTCTGCCCCCAGTGGGCTTGATAGGAGGGGGAGGATTCGTTGACGACGAAGGGATATTGAGACTGGGAGGAGGTTTCGTTGACGACGAAGGGATTGCGACACCAGGAGGAGGTTGGTTTGTGGTAACAATAGGTTGTACCGGTTGGAGGATGACGTTTGGTGTCGGCGGTGGAACGGGAGGCGAAATATACCACACGGGTAATCCCAATGTTAACCCGGGTAGACTAAGGGTAGCCATAACCAGGGTGCTTACTACACCCGAAGGAGGAAATAGAAAGGGGATGGTGTGGATGGGTGTCACACCGATGTGACTAGGGATCAATGGTGGTTGACTACCGGATGTTTGTGTATTTTGTGAAAGAGTACATAGGTTTGTGACGTGGGTCTCCGGTGACGGTGGTGGAATGGCCTGGAATGTAGAGGTCATTGGTGTATCTGAGTAAAGTCCGGGTCCCACAGAAGAAACAAAGGAGGTAGTTGCACCAGAAGCGGGTTGTTCAACCATGGGGAGAACATTTTCGGGTGCTGCAGGGGCATTGGGATCATAGTAGGTGAGTTGGTCGATTTTGACCACGCGTCCTTCGTGGGGGAACATCATGGTGCGAAAAACGGATGAGGCGACCGCTTTCATGGCGTACATGTAACTACGGCCAAGTAAAAGGTTATAATCGAGCTGGGCATTAATGACCTCTATGTCAATGAGCACAGTTTTCCCACCTAATTGGACGGGGGCCTTGGGTAGTAAACCTTGAGGCTGAGCTGACCGGCCGTCGTAGGCCCGCAATGTAGTGGTGGATTGTTAGAGAGTAGGGGATCCCAACTTCTGCCAAACAAATGTGGACATGAGGCATGTGGAGGCACCCTCGTCGATGATACATCGATGGATGACAAGATTCCGGATAGAAATAGAAACTTGGACTGCTATGGTGGAAGGCAGACGTGGTTCGGACTGGTCCAAATCAAAGGTCATCAATTTCGAACCATTTGGGTCAATCGCCCCAATGGCGGAAAGTAAAGTCTTGCGCTGCGTAGGACAGTTTTTCAAGACTTCTAACGCAGACATGGCTGCAGGAGATTGAGCTAGGTCGTCTACGATGTTGTAATTTGACGCAGCCCGTGCATTGGGGTTGTTGTTGATACGGCGGAGTGGGAAACGAGGTGCTTTAGATGCGCCATCTAGTGGAAGAGGTGGTATCCATAACGTCTGATCGGTGGGATTAGCGTTAGTATCCTTATCGGCCGGGGGGGCTTCGGAGGTAGGGCCATACTGGTTCCGACGGGTTTGGATATTGACGTCAGCAGTGGACATCATCAATAAGTGGTGAGTGCCTGAATCAAACATGGGTTGATCAGGAGTGGCGTAAGTGATTTTTTGTGGTTGCACATTGCCCTGTGGGGGGGCTAACGGCTGAGTGTTCACCACTCCTTGTGTTGGAAAAGGGTTTTGTAGCACCAAAGGTTGTTGTTGAGGTGGTGGAGGGTTGGGTGGCGGCTGAGGAGCCGCCTGCCCTTGACGATGGGCGTCATCAGTCCATAGTTGTCGAGCTCGCTCCAAATGTGGGCAAGCGTGGGTATAGTGGCCATAGACACCGCAAATAGAACAAGGATGGTTTGTTCGTAAATTAGCATTTTTGGCTTGCTTAGGTGGCCGATCAGGATTCTGATGAGCAGGCGCCGCGTTATTGTTTTGTGGAGGATGGGTAGGTTGTGGAGCTTGGTTATGGTTTTGGTTGTTTCCACGGTTACGTCCTCTTCCGCGGTTTGGTTGTCCACCCTGGTTGCGTTGGTTATTTTGGTATTGGGGCTGATGTTGTTGTGCGTACACATGCCCTTGAGCATTGGGGGGATTCTGGGGAGCCGCAGGTGCGGGAGCAGGTTGCGGTGGGTAGTATGCAGGTGGAGCTGGAGGTGGTCCAGCTGCCTGTTGGGGTTGTTGGTACCCCTGAGCTGTTGGAGGTGTGAGATTAGCTGGGGCAGCTGGTTGTGGGTAATGTATTTGCTGTTGTGGGAACTGCATGGGGATCTGTGTGGTAGGTTGAGTATAGTATGTAGAAGGTACATATGCTGATGGCGCCTGCCCATAACAATGTTGTGGACAAGAGGGTCCATGAATGTGATGGGTCTGGTTTGTTGGAGCATAAGAAGTCGTTTCTCCGGAACTGGATGTAGCCCTAGAGAGGTCTGGGGCGGGCATGGTGGTCACCGTGCTGAAAGGTTTAGGTTGCGGGGTGATTTGGCCAATGATGCCATCAGCAGCATGTGATGCCCCCGGTGCGTCACCACGTGAAGAGTCACCTCGTGGGGCGTCAGGTATGATTGTGTATAGATAACCCGATTGGGCGTAAATGAGATCAAACTGTTGGGCTTTGAGGATGGCCTCTTCTTCAGACTGGGGTCTTTCAGATGCCACATCCTTCGCAATAAGAGGGAGGAGGGATTTTAGAAACCAATCTAAAAAGATACGGTCGTCTAACTTAATTTTGCAGAGGCTTCGGCGTCGACGCCACTCATGAATGTGGTCAGTGATGTGGGTGGCCGTGGTTTGTCTGCAAGACAGTAGGATCTCGACTCCCGCATCATAGCGGACAGGTAACTGGAAGAATTGCAGGAAAGTTGAGGCGAGGGAGGTAAAGGTGGCATGCGTCCCGTGGGGCTGCTCGATATACCACTTAGCTGCAGAGCCAGTGAAGGTGCGTTGTAAAAGCCGGAGGCGGATTGAGTCGTCCACTATGGAGTTGGAGGAACACCATAAATGGAAGGACATGATATGGTTCTGGGGGTCTTCACCTGCCTTGCCCTCAAACTTAGGGATGTTAGAGGGGAGTTCGGTGGGCATGTGAGGCCACGCAGGATCGTGTCTGATGGGGTCATTGGTGAGCCTAGCTAAGTCTGGCAGGTTCAGACTCGCCATGTATGGTAAGCTAGCAGATGTGGTGACTGGAACTGGGACATGCCTAGTCATTGTGGTATGATGTAGGGGTCCAGTAGCGCCTAAAGGTATGCTAGGTATGGAGGGTATGTGCCCTCCAATAGGTGTAGTCTGGTATGGGCCAGCGGCTCCAAGTGCAACATGGGTTACACTTGGGTTAGGAATAGCAGTAGGGATTCCTGGGATAGGTTTTGTGGAAACCAGAGGGGGTGTGACCCCTATGTTGGGTATACCCATAACAGGTGGTGGCCCTGTGTTGGGCATTCCTAAATGTGGAGTGTTACCCATGTTGGGCATACCCAGGGGGGTGGTTGTTGCCATGGATGGCACCGCCGCAGAAGGGTCTGTGGATGTCTCACCTATGGTGCTGGTAAACAGTGGATCAAATGGTGTTCCAGCCATAATGGTGGTGGGTGGTAACTCAGTGGGGTTTTCGGATTCTGCCTCAGAATCAGAGGTGAAGTGAGGCGTGTCAGAATCGGATGACCGTCTGGTTGACCGACGATGTGTCGAATTAAGGGATAAGGCTCTGCGTCGGTGACGTGGAGAGCCAAGGAGGCTAAACTCTGGGAGTTCGCCCTGTAGACGACGAGAGCGTCTAAAATTCTCAATGGTGAGAATTAAGTTTTTGTGTAAAAAATCTGTTTAAATATCAGGTGGTGATATATATATAAAATATTCAAAACCCTAATGCAACCAAGGGTGCAAGAAGGGGAGTGAAAAAGAAGGCTCTCAGGCCAAAAAATCAACCTAAAAAAAGGCACTTATTCTAGCAGCTGTGCTACAATAAGTGGAGGAATGCAACAAATGGTCAGAGTACCAACATACAAACGGCTTCTAGAAAAAATAGGTGTAACTAGACCAAAGGTGGGTTGAATCATGCAAACACCTAACTAAAAGTATTGTGACTCAAACAAACGATATCCTCTGCAAGGTGATGAAATCCAAGTCAGACAATATGAGTGTTGAGACAATGGCTAGATATCCCCCTACCGGGAGGGACACCGGGTAATCAATCCTAAAGAAAGGCTACTAGGATACTCCGTTCATGACGCGTCGAGAAAAGGTAAATCTGCCGTTTGGTCCTTTGATCGCAATATCCCAATACAGGGATATCCCGAGAACTGCGAATGGTAGCCCTTCGGTTACTGAATGGATTTCGGTATTCCACTCAAGCTTCCGGAACCATCCTCGCGACTTCAACCCTCCTAAGGGAGAGGCCTTCCCACAAACCGGTTGTGACCGCACCAAAAAGTACTAAGAGATTTTAGCTCCCTAATTAGACAACTTCTATGTCTCAGATGTAATAACTGAGGGGTGTTATTGGAACACCTATCCCCCCAATACTACCTAGCTACAAAGTTCTTTTAGTGTTCCCCAAGTGGGGTTAAAAGTGTGTTGAAATTAGGGTACGTTTTAAGGCTTAGTTCAATTAAGTGATCGAGTGAGTGCACGTGAGGTATTATAAACTGAACTTGAAAAAAAGGTAAATGCTTTATAGGAAATTTTCAAAAAACAAAGGAGCTTTTGAAAATAAAAAAGCAAATATTTATGACTTTTTCAAATAAATGGAAATTAAATGCTTTGCAAATATCAACTCAAAAAACAAAGGATCTTTTGAATTATGAAAGCAAATAATAGACTTCTTTTTTCAAGGAAATTGCTAAGGGCAAGATTTTAAAGAAATAAACAGGAAATTTTTTTAATCTAGATAAAAATGCAAAATAAATCCTTCTTTCACTTTCTTGAAAATTTTTAAAAAGACTTCTAGATATGCATTTTAAATAGTAAATTTTTTTTCAAGGCTGTAAAATATGCAGAATCTAATACTGTAAAAATGTGCTATGTGGGAAGAAAGTACAATAAAAATTAATTTTTAAAATCGAAATGGCCGAATGAAAAATTCAGCAGCGCGGGTTTTGACAGAAAAGCCACGATGGACCGCGCGGGTTTCGGTCGCACAGTCGCGATGGACCGCGCGGCAAATGTGCGCGAAGCCGCGATGTGCAGCGCGCAAATAGGCCGAGAAGTCGCGGTGAACTGCGCGGAAAAGGGCCGCGCAGTCGCGATGTGCAGCGCGGTAAATGACCGCGATGCCGCGATGTGCAGCGCGGAAACCGGCAGCAAAGCCGCGGTGAACTGCGCGGAAAAAAAGGACGAAAGCCGCGATGGACCGCGCGACTGTTAGGCTAAAAACCGCGAGGCGAAAGCCGTGCACGGAAGCCGAAAAACGAACCCAAAAATTGAGAATTCCGGGCTGTTAATGGCAATAGATGAGGCCAACACTTAGGACAGCAATGGATCTGCTGTCTAAGATGACAGATCTATGGATCTAAAGGTTAAAAACTAATAAAAAACTAAGATTAAAAGCAAAACTAGAGATCTATTGTTCAAAACCCAGCGGAGTCGCCAAAAACTGTTAGCCCGGTTTTGCAACCAGGCTTAGTGCTATGGGCACCTGCTAACTAGTAGCAGCAGTTTCAATAGAATTAAACAAGAAACTAATCTAAACAAAACTAATCATGGATCTATGCAAGAATATAAGCAAATAATGAAAATATTTTAAAAACAAGAACAAGAAACTATAAAAGAATAAATTTGTATTTGAAAATGGGGGCAAGCTAGTGCTTGCAATAGTATTACCTCCAATGGTGAAGGTTGATGTAGAGCAACTCCCAAGATGAGTGGCTCCAAGCTCCAAGAGGTCTCCTTCTCGAAGGTTGCTTCAATGGCTAAAATGCTCAAGGGAGATTTCAGCAGCATAAGGATGAGATAATGGATGGATGTGAAATGAGGAGCCCCTACCACCTTTTTATAGGTTTTGGTGGTGGGGAATACCATTTGTGGTTTTGTGGGAACCAAATAGTATTGACCAACATGGTTTAGGTACTTTTCCTTCCTTTTTCCTTTTTTGAATAAAATTAATATTTTAATTCCCTTTTTAATATTTTTGAGAATTTGGACCCTTTTTGAGGGTTTTTTATGCTTTTTTAGGAAAAATAATCTTTTTTAATGGAAAAAGGGGTGTACTCAGGTCTTTTGGTGACCTTTTGTTGGTTTCATAGGCTCAGATGGTGAAAAAGTGGACAAATGGGTCATGTGAATAGGGAAATGAGCTAGTGAGCACTTTTTGGGTGTTAACAGCAAGCACTTAGGACATGTTACGACAGGATAGACAGCTTCCTGTCTAGTTTGGGCTTTACCAAGAGTAAAGCGGATTCCAACCTTTACTACAAGGTTGAGGAAGGCAATTCAGTGATACTCCTATTGTATGTGGATGACCTATTTTTGACAGGTGAGGATAGATTGATTGCTGACACGAAGAGGAAGCTTGCTGCTGAGTTCGAGATGAAGGACTTGGGAATGATGCATTACTTTCTAGGTATGGAGGTGTGGCAGAGTGAAGATGGAATCTTCTTTGGACAAGGGAAGTATGCAATAGAGATCCTGAAGCGGTTCGATATGATGGACTACATGGCCATGGCCACACCTATGGCATCGAACCTGAAGCTATTGAGTGATGCTTCATCAGAGTCGGTTGATGTCACGGTGTATCATCAGATGATTGGGTCCTTGATGTACCTAACGAACATGAGACCAGATATTTGCTTTGCGGTGAACACCTTGAGCCACTTTCTGATAGATCTTAGACATGTTCACCTGATTGCTATAAAGCATATTTTGAGGTACCTGAAGGGTACAATTGATTATGGGCACAAGTATGATGCAAATCAAAAATTTAACTTGGAGGGTTATGTTGATTCATATTGGGAAGGGAGTGTTGCAGATAGGAAGAGCACTTCGGGGTGCTGCTTCAGTATGGGATCAGGTGTGATCTCTTGGTTTAGGAGTAAGCAATCCTGCGTAGCATTGAGTACAGCCGAAGCAGAGTATGTCGCAGCTTGTTCGGCTAGTTGTGAGGCAGTATGGCTAAGGAAGCTACTATTTGATTTATTTGATCTACAGTTGGATGCTACCTGTATCTATTGTGACAACTAGAGTTGAGTGAAGTTGTCAGAGAACCCGGTGTTCCATGATAGGTCAAAGCACATCGAGATCAAATATCACTATATCAAGGATATGGTGCAGAGAGGAGCAGTGAAGCTCCAGTATGTTGTGATAGATGAGCAGATTGCAGATGTGTTGACCAAACCACTAGCCAAAGTGCAGTTCGAGTACTTCAGAGATAGGCTTGGTGTTCTTCATATAGAAGATACTTCGAGGAAGAAGTGATGGGACACACTTGCAGGAAGCATTCCAAGCATGGTGGTGGGAGGATCCTTCCCATGGCTGTGGATGTAAGCGCTGTGTGATGAGCATCAAGACGATGCTCCGTTTACTGCTATGTATGATGATTAGGATGATCATGCAATGATGATATGCATCAGGACGATGTTGTGACGATGATTAGGATGATCATGCGATGATGATGTGCATCAGGATGATGTACTGTATGATGATGATTAGTATGATCATGAGCATTAGGATGATGATTTGTGCGAGGATGATCAGGTTGATCTTGAGTATCAGGATGGTACTCTGTGGCCATGAACATGTTGTGCAAGGGTAGCATGTAATACGTCCTGGAGATCCGGACAGGTTGTGCTAGTCACGTAAAAGGCCTCGGATGCCCTTTAGAGATCTTGTTGGGAAAGACACTCTTTTAAGGTTTTGCTAGACCACATGTAATACGTCCTAGAGATCCGGACAGGTTGTGCTAGTCACGTAAAAGGCCTCAGATGCTCTTTAGAGATCTTGCTAGGCAAGACACTCTTTTAAGGTTTTGTGGGGACCACATGCAATACGTCCTGGAGATCCAGATAGGTTGTGCTAGTCAGGTAAAAGGCTTTGGATGCTCTTTAGAGATCTTGCTGGGCAAGACACTCTTTTAGGTTTTGTGGAGATCACATGTAATCAGTCTTGGAGATCCAGACAGGTTGTGCTAGTCATGTAAAAGGCCTTGGATGCTCTTTAGAGATCTTGCTGGGCAAGCCAGTCTTTTAAGGTTTTGTGAAGGTCACATGTAAAAGATCTTGGGAGATTCGATAGGTTGAGATGTGTGCTCGTAAAAGTACTGGGATGCTCTTTCGAGGTTTTGTTGATGCACGTAATCAGTCCTGAGGATTCCATAGGATTTCCAGCTCACATAGATGATGAAGACCTACAGGAGGCTAGGCCTACAACCAGCATGAAAAAAGGCTGGCTCTCTAGAACTTCCTATGACGAGAAGAATTGAGAGATAGTCCAGTGATCGAGATGATGAGTACAACAGTAGTGAGGATAATGCTTCGTGATCCAGTAACGATGATCCAGCTCCAGAATTGACGACTTGTGGCGATATGTATTGATGACCTGTTTCTAGAAAATACCTTCCTATATAGAGGGAGTGTTGATGTATTTGTAACTTCAGAAGATATTCTTCTATGTATTACATTTGTACTTTATTGTATCCTCAACGAAGATGTATCATTCCTCCAATTGGAAGTGTCGTCATTTGTATTTGCAAGTGTTGCAACTTATACTTGATGGGTTATTAGACCACCTTGGTGGGGTCGGCCCTGTATAAGTTGTGTGGGTCAAAGGGTTATTAGACAACCCTAGCGGGGTCGGCCCAGTTAGCATTATGTTAAGTGGTTAAGTTGGGGCTGACCTAGTTAGAGTTAAAAGTCAAGTGAAGTAAAGTATAAATAGAGAGTGAGTGTGTCTCATTCTATTCATTTACTCACTCATCCAACTCGCATAGTTGAGAGAGAGGAGTGCACACAAGTGGAGGAGGAGTAGCTGCTGGAGTCATCTATCTTTTGGGGATTGATCATTATGATCTTTGTATTGGGGCTTATTCTATCTTTGAGGAAGTTGTGGGTTTTTTCACCTTGTGTTTATGATTGTTATGCTGTGCTTGTTATTCTCTTAGTATGATCATTGATAATGTTTGAATGCAATTATAAAAAAATTAACAAATTCTTCTCATGCTCCTTTAAATTTCTTGACTCGTAGCAAATTACAATTCCTTCTTGCATGAGCAATCCACCTAGCCATTCAGTGCAAGCATCTTTACATATTACAAAATCCTTCTTTGGATCTGCAATCTTCAAAACATGAGCGTTGGCAAGTAATTCCTTTAGCTGCTGAAAGCTTTTTTCACATTTTTCAGACCCATAAAATATCTAACATCTAACATATCTAATATGTGCAACATTATTTGGAGTAGGCCAATCCATTATGGCTTCAATATTTTTCGGATCCACTGCAATTCCTTCTTCTAAGATGACATGACCCAAATATTGTACCTTCTGCTGATAGAAATCACACTTGCTCAACTTTGCATACAGTTGGTGTTCTATAAGAACTTGCAACACCATTCTTAGATGTTCATTATGCTCTTCTTTATTCTTTCAGTAGACAATAATGTCATCCAAGAACACAATCACAAACCTATCCAAATACTTGCTAAAGACACTGTTAATGAGACACATGAATGTAGTAGGTGCATTGGTAAGACCAAATGGAACCACTGTGATTTCATAATGGCCATATCTTGTCCTGAAATTTGTCTTGTGAATGTCTTCTTCTTTTATCCTCACTTGATGGTATCCAGACCTCAAGTCAATCTTTGAAAAAATTCTAGCTTCCTTCATTTGATCAAACAAATCATCAATTATGGGAAATGGGTACTTGTTCTTGATTGTCACTTTATTGAGTTGCATGTAATCAATACACAGCCTCAAAGTCCCATCCTTCTTCTTGAAAAATAACACAGGTGCTCCCCAAGGAGATACACTAGGTTTGATATACTCCTTGTCCATTAATTCTTGCAGCTGCATCTTCAACTCTATCAATTCTTGTGTGCTCATTCTATAAGGAGCTTTGGAAATTGGTGCTTCCCCTGGAACAAGATTGATGGAAAAATAAATATCTCTCTTTGGTGGAAGTCCTGCCACTTCATCTGGAAACACATCCTGGAACTCTTGCCACAACTGAAAGTCTTCTATCCTTGGTCCTTTATCCTCTGATGAATTTGATATGTGAACTGCATATAATTGGCAACCCTTCTTATAAAACTTTCTCAACTGTAGGGCTGAAATCAAGCTCACTGAAACTTGCTTGGGAATTCCTCTTACCAACCTTGGCCTTCCCTCATCATCAATGCATTCAATCACTTTCTCATAGCAGTCTATCTTGGCTCTATGTATTTCCAACCAGTCCATACCTATTAGGGAATCGTAAGATCCTAATGGTAGGACATTTAAATTTACATTTGTGAGGAGTCCATTCAATTCTATGGGGCACTCCATCACTACTTCACTCACCTTTCTCTTGGTCCATGTGGCTAATCTAACTAGCCAAGACTTACTATGCTTTACTTTACTAAGAGAACAACCTTCAACCACCTTAGGAGACACATAACTATGAGTAGAACCTAGATCAATCAAAACATAAATAGATTGCTTAGCAATCTTACCTTCAACTTCCACCACTGCTGATTGATGGTCTGCTTGGTGATCATCCAATGCTGCATAAATTCGAGGTGCTTCCCTCGCCATATTTTCAACTGCAGTTGCTTCTTCTAAGTTTTGCAAACTTATAGGATTATCTCTCCGATGTGGGAAATATATAAGAATGTGGTTTCCTCCACATCCCCAACACATAAGTGGTCCTTTTGATGCCTTTTCTGCTGCTACAGTTGGATTAAATCCTCTTTGTGCTTGCTGTCCCTATGGAAAATTTCTGGGCTGATTTCTAAATGGTGGCTTGAATCCATTTTTCCTTTGTTCAAACCTCCCTTTGGGTTTCCCTTTCCATGCGGACTGAACTTCTGATTTTCCCTTGCTCTGCTCATAGCAATGCATTGCCATCCTAATGGCTTCATCAAGACTTGGTGGATTGACAAACTCAGTCCTATCTCTGAAATTTTAGGGTAGGCTACCAAGGAAACATTGGATCTTTATCCTTTCATCCTTGATGTAATATACATACCTCAACAACTCAAAAAAATTGTGGACATGCTCTTCCATGGAATTCTATCCCAATATGAGTTCATTGAAGTCTTTCCTCTTGTTATCATAATACCTAGATGATAGGTATTTCTCCTTGAAGTACCTTTTAAACCGCTCCCAGCTGATCCTCCTTTCTCTGATCCTCTTCACTTGCATGATGTCACATACCCCAATTTTATTAAAATAATGTAATTATTTTAATATTTCCTGAGAACATTATGTTAAATTTAATGCTAAGTAGGAAGGGATGACTCAGCAGAGTCTCCAGAAATGGAATGTAAATTCTGAATAATTATTATTAATAAATAAATTATGGAGACAACAGCATGGGAGAGCTGTTAAAAGAGGTTACTGGTCTAACTGGTGGATGGAATTAGGTGGAAGGACAAAAGACAAGTGGCAGCATCCTCAAACACTTCCTGAGTTGCAGGTGGCAACTTCCCTATATTTTGGGGTCATGATTCCCCAAGAAAGTGGAATCTGAGCAGGTGGCTCATTAATGACAGTTAGCCCAACTAAGACCTAGGCAATCTTTTAAATACTACTCAATGAACTGAGCTGGGGGTTCATCAATTGTTCTAGAGGGAGAATACATTCAGGTGAATGCTATTCAGAAGTCCCATTGAGGAAGTGGGAAAATAGTAAGGAAGTGTTTTGAGCAGGAAGTTGCAGTAACTTGGTTCCAGTATAGCTGTTTTGGCTGAGGGAATTATTGGCCGTACTTAGATTCCAGCCAGTTAGACCAGAGCAAGCTCGGGGGTCCTGAGAAGTGCTGTCTGGGCACTCTCCAGGAATTGGTAGGGAGGAACAGCCTCCCATTGCTGTTATTGTCTACCATAGTTACAGGTTCTGTCACTCTTCCTGTTGTTGGTTTAATTTAGTTTCATATGAGATAGTCTAGCACAGCTATGTTTTGACTGTTTTCAACTTCAGTAAATCAGTCTCTGTACTTTCTTTTAGTATAAATTTCAGAATGCAGATGTTGTAGAAAATTCCTATTTTTATTTAAATGGAGTATTTATCTTATACAGAACCTAGTTGTTACTGTTACAGTTAACAAATACCATGTTTATGCATATTCTATAATTCTTATTATTAGTTAAATAATAGACAGAAATGTTAAACAGTAGATATTCCAGATTTATAGCTATTAACAATCATAAGAACAAATATAGAAAAACCTTAGTTTTTCCCTGGAGATATTTCCTATCAAAATAATCTGCTTGTATATATATATGTATTGCATATTGCAGTCAACTTTAGTTTCAGGTCATTCTTATATCGAGTTAACAGATAAACAAAACTCATCCTAATATATTGTTTATACTCAGAACAGGTGTTACAGCTATCGATTGACTAAAGGGGTGACTGTAACAATATTTCATTGTTACCAGCTTCCACATAATCTTAATTATCTACACAGTAGTCAAATACAAACACTTAGTAACTGTAGAGTATTATTCCCTTTCTACCTAGTATTAGAATACAGTAGCTATGCTTATTATAAAAGAATTAACAGAGTTGTTTTTTTTAACAAAACAAACATAATAATAATACAGAGAAACTGTCGACGAGCGCAACCATCATTGGCCGTTACAAACCATCTTAAATTATACACAGTAATAATATTTATTCAGTATAAATGTCTTCCTTGGAGTAGTCCCCAAACCCTACACGGCCGTAGCTTTACAGTATCCCTTCAACAGACTGAAAAACAAATGAAAAGAATGCCTTATATGGCAGCCATAACCTACAGCAACTTTACACATAGTTCTATATATATATTATTCTATCCACAGTTCCATTTAATATTTATATAGATTCAAAATAAAATTGTTACAACTCGTTCCCAGTCACCACCGAGTTAACAATACCATACTTATGCTTTGAACATAAAAACAAAACCCCCAATTCGTCAGAATAACCCTATGCTATTAACTATTACCGTCACAGTTGATAAACTTCCCCAATCTTTTATTTAACACTCCAAATCGAAGTAAAACGTAGAAAAACAATTATAGGGTTTCATTAAACAGAGTTATCATCCATTGTAGGTACCGAAGAATACATCTATCCATACATTCCAAACACATTCTAATAATTTTAACAAAATAGAAACACGGCCATACCAGGCCCGGTATATATTAAGTATAAATCTTATACAGCAAGGTTAAAACCCTATGCTAGCCAATACGAGAACCATAATCGAAACCCCGGCCTCATACAGTCTTGGCCGTGAATGGCTCTCCATAAGCAAAACAGGGTTCAACCCCTTTTAAATTCAACAAAACAATTTCATACATACGACTGCACCTATGAACATCAAGTCGTCAAACAACCTCACTACACAGGAGTTTTTCCTCCATGGCACAACCCTAACCACTAAAACCAGCAAAGGAAGAGACAGCCGTGGATAACCAGGCTTACCCGGATGAGCCTGCGTTGGAAATACAACCCTGTACACCTTCAGAGCCGCGTGACCCGCACATTCAATGCCGAGAGATATTAATACCCTGTATATGCCGAGAGTTTGATTAGTAATAAAACAACACTTGCTTATAAAACAGAAATTGCTTACCTGAGCAATGTAACCGTGGAAAACCTGGAAGCCACCGGTGGAAGCAAGCATTGAAACCCCATCACCCTCGTCGGTTGAAGGAGCAAGGGACACCCTCGTAATCTTTCCAATGACAGCCGTGACAGTAAACCCTTAACTGGAGTTGAACCAGTCAAGAAGTACACCCACAACCCAAATACATCAACTCTCTCATAACCTAAAAACAATATCAAAACTCTACCTCGTACTCACACCAGCACAGTGAAGAACTGTAAGTAGCTGGGATTTTAAACAAAGAAGAAGCAGCGAGACCACGAAATAATGAAACCGTAGCAAAATCTATCAGCAGAGCCGAGGACCTATCCTACCACCGATTGAACCCATGAAAAACCAGAACCACAACACTATGCATTTCGTTACAGTGCCCAACGATGAAATCCAGACATGGAGGGTTTCACCCTTAGGACCCGAACCCGGAGGCAAAGACAATAAACTGGTAGGGTTTCGATAACAGCTTATATATCGCCAACTGCTTGGAGGAGAGTCAACCACGTAGCACACAAATTTATCAACGTAATATGGGTCGAGACTATATAGTTCGAATTGCAATCCAAATCATTATACACCGATTCCAAAATCATTACATATGTAAGTCAAACGTATAAGATAACATATGATATACAATCATTTAGCATATAGTGCATGCATTGCAAATGAATCGTCGAGAATTCCAAGCACATGGAAGGTATAATTCCTACAACGATACAAATGAGATATAGTCAACTTCAATCATAGAGTTTCTCTTAACACTATATTGAATATAAAGCTTGCCAACGTGTGGGAACATTATGTTTGTGGCACAACCATTATATCATATATATATATTGAAACCAAGCCATAGATTAATGCCACGGGCATATTACATTTCTATGTTCATGTAAGCACTAAGGTAGCCAACCTTCAAATGAAAATACCTTGTTAATTAATACTTGAAATGTTACTAAGTCTTTATGACATTAGACACAATTGCTATCATATGCTCTCATCGTATTTTATACCAATACTATTGTTTACAGTAATTAAGTTTGAATAATAATCTCTATTATTAAGATATTGAAATAGAATTTCATCTACAGGTTCACATCGTGAAGGTAGATAAAATCAAGGTACAGTCAGGTAACATGAATTAAACTTGAAAGTAGACATTGAACATTTTAGTATAGTCGAATATAATGGAACAACACTAGAGGCGCCACATTTCCCAACTCACATTAACAATCCGGAAATACAACAGTAATCCCAGTATTAGTTGACAACATATCACATGAAGTTAACGTCGCTTATGCAGCCAATAATTATGATATAACAATTGTTCCATTGATAGTTACAGCAGTAACATAGCATAATAATTATAAAAACATAATTATAACTGAAACAGTGTAAATCTTCGCAACACCTGATGATACTAGCTGAATAAGAAATATCATGTCGATCTTTTAAGTTTTAAAGTACAGGGAGTATTAATGCTCACCAAGTTTAACATACAGTGATCCTTACTTCACTGGCGTACCTGAAAAAAATAAAAGACGACATATGCATTAGCTCGTAAGCTAAGTAAGCCAGTCAACTACGACTAGCTCTTCCCTTGCGGTTCAAAATAAAACAGTCATTAATTACAATCACCGAAATCAAAGTTTTTAAGAAGACAGAGTCTTTAAACAGATTATGTTAGTTATTTAAATTAAAACAATATCAGAAATACTACCTAGTTAACATTTATTGTTACAAATAAAATTTTTAAATTTTTCAGAAATTTCGGCTTTTGACACATGAGGTGCTCCCACCAAATTGAAGCTCTTCCACTTAGATTGTAAATGGAAACTCTGGCCTTTTCATTTTTTGAATAATCATGCATTCTGAAATACTTTTTCATTCCAAGAATCCATGCCTCTGCCTCTTGACCTGTCTTGTTTTCTCCATCAAATGTGGGAGGCCTTTCCTTCCTAAATTCTCCCTGTCGGATCCCCTTGAATTTCTTTCTTCTCTCCATTCTGTTGGAAGTATGCCTTGGACTTCTTTGAGAATCTTTGGAGTCACATGAATTGCTGGAAAGAGATATTGGAGAGGGTGTTCTGTGCTTTTTTCTCACAAAACTCCTTCTAGGGTTTGGAGTCCTCTTCTTAGAACAACCTCTAGAGTGACTACCTGCATCTCTTCCTTCTCTTCCCACATTGTTTGGGTTAGACGCAAGATTTATCCTCTGATGCATATCGGTGAGGCTTTTCAAAATGGTAGCATTGAGCTGGTGCTGCTCTTCACGAGCCTTAATCAATCTCTCATTGAAGCTCACCATGGTTTCAACTAAGTTCGAGGGAGTTATTTTCTCCCTTCTTCCTTTGGATTCGGTTTTAGTATGTGATTCTTGCACATTTTCTCCTAGCACATTGTCCTCCTACTCATAAGGACCCCGGGCATCGTTTATGGTCACCATTTCCTTGCTTTCCCTGTACGCTTCCCCTGCTCTACGATTCAACTACCAACTGCTGTAATCACTGTGCATTGCAGAGACATTTATCAGACATCATAAGAATGCATATAAACATAAAACATCCATACAAATCTGGAAATTATTCATTGGACAATAACAACAATAATTTTGGTCAAAACACTGCCATGGGCACTTCTCTTCCTGTAAATTCATTCACGACTCAACCCAAGCATCCCTAGTGCTGCAACGTGGGCACTGATACCACTTTTTCATGTCCCTGGTTGCCTTGGTTCCCTTCAGAGGCGATGGGAGACAACCTGATACATTTTTTGTCCACAATTCTCAGCTGCAATGGCCTTCGATTTGCAATCCACAATCCACATACGAAACTCAGAAATCGGATTTCCAAATCTACCTTTCCGAATAAATTGCACTCCCGAATTTCGCAATCCGCAATGCGGAATTCGGAATCCGGAATTGAACTTCACATCCTTGAGAATTACTCGTCTGACTTCCACGATCCACAATCCGCATGCAGAACTCGGAAGTTGAAACCTCAAATCGCCATCCTGGAAAATTTACTCCACTGACTTTTGCATTCCACAACCTGTGTTGCAGAAGTCGGAAATCAGAAACCCCATTTCGTAACCCGGAAATAGAATCACCTTCCGAATTCCAAAATCCACAATCCGCTTTGCGGATGAGGAAATTCGGAAATCCATTTCGCAGCCCGGGGAAAAATCGCCTTCCGACCTCCGCAATACGCAACCCTCTTTGCGGATGCGGAAAGTCAAAAGTCCAACATGCGAACCCCGTGGTAATATCCCTTCCAAATTCCACAACCCGCAATTTGCCTTGCGGATTTAGAAATTAGGAATTCTAACCGTACGACCCCAAAGGTCGGTCCCTGACCTCCATAATCTGCAATCCGCATTGCGAATTCAGAAAGTCAGGACCATAGACCCCTACACCTGTTAAGTTCCCAGGCTGATAACTTCTTCATTCTTAGACCAAATTGGACAAGTCCAATACTGTTGGAAATATCTTGGGGATCTCTATACACTGGTATGATCCCCTATGACATCTGAGGATTCTAACCTTGTCATTTTTCCAACTGAAGTCTTGCCTAAACTCCCTCAATACATCATTACCATTTTGCAAGGAACTTTGCCTACCTTCTGCCATGACTTCTCCCTTCAATTGACCCACATAGGGGTCATGAAACACAACATGGGGTTATATACTACCTTTCCCAAAGTAAAGATGAAGCCAAGCAGTCCCTCATAAAGGTGAATGCAATGCATAACTAAACACATATTTTGAAACTAAAACTAGTCAATGCATCTACAACCTGCAAGGTTAGTAGTATATTAAACTCATGCAAATGATGAAGCATTCAAACATGAACTCAGCCTCATACTCAGGCTTATACATAGTTCCCTATTGATCAATTTCATGTAATCATTCATTCAATAACTTGACATAACACACATAACATAACATAGGGAAACTAACATCATTTTACACCATAAAAAGCACATATATTTGGAATTCAAAGCTGTCCAAGCAATTGCTAAGTGAGAGCAACGTTCGACCCAACCATAGGTCTCTGTCCAACCTATACTATTTCATCTGAGAGACCACCCCCGAGCTAGGCTGTGTATCCACTAAGGAGGGCTAAATAGGATCTCCAACAGTCAAGGCTCCACCTTAATGCTAAGCCAACCAATATTTGGGTTTATCAAGCATGTGAGGGAACAAGGAGGATGATGCTAATCCAGTGAGCTAAACTACATAGATACATGCATCTCATCTACTCGGCAAACATGGCACCCACAATACCTATCTCACCCAATACAAGGAAGGCCCTCTTCTCTGCTGCACAGTCCTTCAAGGCCCCTTCCCTTCAGTGCTCTTCAGGGTGGGCATAGAAAGGTCCAAACTGTTGCTTTCATGAGACCTTAGCCTTCACTAGGTTTATTAAGCAGATCCAACCTCTGTCTAATCCTTTCCTCTGTTATTCTAGCTGGAATCTTCTTAGGGCTGTGGTCGAAACTCTGTCCTGCAACTCGGTTCTTCTGCTATCTAATCAAGGTATTCTCAAGGGTTTTCTAAGTTTCTCATGCTCTGTAATTTATCTCCAGGGTCTAAACCATGGATTTCCCAACCGATTCACTTCCTACGCAGAGTTTCTATGTGCTTTCAGATCTGCAAATTCATGCTTACACAAAATCGCGATTTTCTCTTTTTCCTTCACGACCCGGCTCTGCAATGCGTGATAAATATTGTTATTTAGTCCACACTACGATATGGATTAGGGTGAGCGAATTTACAGGAGGTAGAGTGGATTAAGGGACAAGCGAAACAAAGCCATACCCTTCCATACAGATTTGCAGGGCTGCTCCATACTCTATCGACGTCATGAACATGTTTTCTCAACTACCTTTTTACAACATAATTAAATGTCAGCATGGGGAGTCAAATGGGTTCATAAATTGACATGTGGCAGCATGGGTTCCAATCCCACAACCCCCTCACCTCTCCCTAGTGGATACACATGGTCCCTTCTCATTGGTTGCCTCCTTAGCCAGTTTTCTTGGTATTTTATTGCAATATTTAATATTTAAATCATTTACAATGTCTCATGGCTTAATAGCACATGGATAATGAGAATGCCAAATAATTTCATTTTAAATAAAACCTAGACATCCTCTAGTGGAGCCTTGGCCTTGAGGTCCACACTAGGGCAAATACACATTGGATGTACACAATATTTACATTGAAGCCAATAAACCCTAAGGGTCAAAATGGGGACATTACAATTAATATGCAGTAACATAATGTTTATGATGGTTATATGTTCATGCTTATTTTTATTAGTTTTATGTTAATGATGGTATGCCGGTGTTTATTTTTATGTTTGTTAGATGGTGACAATGATATTAATGATGATATTGTAATACCTCAATTTTGACCCTTATGAAATATTGGCTTTTAATATAAATATTGTATACATGCGATGTATGTTTCCCTAGCGTGGAGCTCAAGGCTAAGGCACCGCTAGTGTGTGTTCATATTTTATTTAGAATGGACAAGCATTTGATATTTTGTTACCCATGTGCTATTAAGCCATGGAATATTGTAAATGGATGTAAATATTAACATTTCAATAAAATACCAAAACTGGCCATGGAAGCAACGAATGAGAAGGGGCCATGTGTATTCCATTAGGGAGTGGTGAGGGGGTTGTGGGGATGAACCATATGCTGCCAAATGTCATTGTGAGAACCCATTTGACTTTCCTTGCTGACATTTAATTATGTTGTAAGGAAGTTGTTGAAGAATTTAGTCCATGGCTTCAATGGAGCATGGGCAGTCCATAAATTCGTATGGCAGGTATGAGCTCTATTTTTCTTATACCACAAGTCACCCTACCTCATGGGAATTGGTTCTTCCTCATTCCCATTTCCATTGTTGAACATCCCAGCATCAGTTGGCATCCATTACACCTGCTCAGTAGTGAGAAAAACCAGAAATCGCAACTTTGCAAGAACCCACGTTTTGAAGAGCCATAAACGCCCAGAATTTGGTATTGGCAGTAAAATCCAATGGGGGATCCATAGATATGAACCTTTGGGAGAAATTGAGAGCATTAGATACCCCGAAATCCATTGGAAAACCCAGTTTTTATAGCCTAGGAATCCAGTGATGGGATTGAGTTAATTGATGACAGAATTGTGAGAAATCCAAGTGTGAATGACTGAGCAGAGGTTGGGTTTGCTTGATAAACCCAGTGAAGGCTAGAATCTCAAGGAATTAGCAGCTGGATCATTCTATGCCCACCCTGAAGAGCATTGGAGGGAAGGGATGCTTGAGGAACTGTGCAACAAAGAAGGGGACCTTCCTTGTGTTGGGTGTGGTAGGTATTGTGGGTGCCATGACTGTTGAGTTCATTTGAGATGCCTGTAGCTTTGTGGTTGAGCTCACTGGATTAGCATCCTCCCCATTTGTCTTTACATGCTTGATAAACCCAACTGTGTGTTGGCTTATCATGATTGTTTGTGCAAAACCATGGTTGTGAGTGAGCCTGTTTAGTTCCTCCTTAGTGGATACACAACCCAGCTCGGGGGTGATCTCTCACCTGAAAGAATATAGGCTGGACAAAGATCTATGGTTGGGTGGAACGTTGCTCTCATGTAATACCTCATTTTGACCATTAGGATATATTAGCTTTTAACGTAAATACTGTATGCATGTGATGTATGTTTTCCTAGCATGAAAATCAAGGCTAAGGCCTTGGTAGTGGATGCTCGAATTTTATTTAAAAGGAAAGTATTAGATATTATGTTACCCATGTGCTATTTATCCATGGAACATTGTAAACATGATGTAAATAAACATCATACAATTAAATACAAAAACTGGCTATGGAAGCAACTAATGAGAAGGGGCCATGTGTATCCACTAGGGAGTGGTGAGGGGGTTGTGGGATTGAACCATAGGCTGCCAAATGCCATTGTGAGAACCATTTGACTTTCCTTGCTGACATTTAATTCTGTTGTAAGGAAGTTGTTTAAGAATTCAGTCCATGGCTTCAATGGAGCATGGGCAGCCCATAAATTCGTATGGGAGAGTATGGGATCTGTTTTCTTGACCTAGAAGTCACATGGGAATTGTTTATTCCTCATTCTCATCCCATTGTTGAAGAGCCCAACATCAGTTTTCATCCATTACGAATTCTCAGCAGTGAGAAAAACCAGAAATCGCAACTTTGCAAGAATCCACGTTTTGAAGTGCCATAAATGCCCAGAATTGGTATTTGATAGTGAAATCCAATGGGGAATCCATAGATATGAACCTTGGGGAGAAATTGAGAGTATTAGATACCTCAAAATCCATTGGAAAACCCAGTTTTTATAGCCCAGAAACCCAGTGGCGGGATTGAGTTATTTGTTGTTAAAATTGTGAGAAATCCAAGTGTGAATGTTTGAATAGAGGATTGGATTGCTTGAATTTAGCCTGAGATGTCTGTAGCTCTGTGGTTGAGCTCACTAGCTTAGCACCCTCCTCTGTTTATTGTATGCTTGATAAACCCAACTGTGTGTTGGCTTAACATGACTGTTTGAGTGAAACCATGGCTGTGAGTGAGCCACTTTAGTTCCTTCTTAGTAGATACACAACCCAGCTCGGGGGTGATCTCTCAGCTAAAAGAATATAAGCTGTGCAGAGATCTATGGTTGGGTGGAACATTGCTCTCACATAGCCAGTTGTTTGAATAGCTTCATCTTCAAGATAAGTATTCTTTGTGGTTTAATTTATATGCATTATGTGTTCTGCAATGTGTTACTTCTTAATGTTAATTGTTCATGTTAATGGAATTGATATGAAGTCTGTGCATAGTATGAGAAGGGGATTGATTCTATGCATATTGAATCACCTTCTGTTTGTGATAGATGTGTTGATGCATTACTATTTGTCTGTGTGCAAATGTGTTTTAATTCCGCTGTGTTTATATTGAGTTTGAATATGCACACAAAAGTTTTTAATTGTTATGAATTTATGAGTAATGTTTGGGGGTGAGTTTACCAAATAAGCCCGGTACGTTGGTCATGTTTCCTTCCTTGCACCGGATTGATGGAAGGGGATGTTACAGATTGGTACTAGAGCCCATGTTGCAGCACTGGTGCTGCTTGGGCCAAACTTTGAGTTTGTAGGCGGATATCAAAGTGTTTTTAACACAGTATTGGTGAAGTTTGGGGCGTCATTTTGGAATGAAAAAATGGTAGGATCAGAGTTCTCATATGGGGCAGAGGATCATGCCATTGCATAGATATCTCCAACAGCTTTCCAACGGTACCAGACTCGCCTCATTTGGCCAAAGAATGAAGGAGTTATGAACCCCACAAGTTGCAGGAAACATAGGTGTTTCTGCATTTCGGGTTTCAGGTTTCGGGAATGCAATTTTCCAAATATTGCGTATTGGATTTCTGAAATCCCGCACCCGCATTTTGGGTTTCGGGTTTCGGGTTTCGGCTTTTGAGTTTCGGATGTCGGCTTTCAGATTTCGGGTTGTGGGATGGTTACATTTCCGTGACTGCAACTTGACCTTCCGAACCCACAATTTTGGATTTCGGGTTTCGAGTTGCGGGATGGTTACAATTTCGTGACCGCGACTTGACCTTCCAAACCCGCAATTTCGAGTTTCGGGTTGCGGGATGGTTACATTTCCGTGACCGCGACTTGACTTTCTGCACCCGCAATGTTGGGTTGCGTGGTGGTAAAAAAAAAAAAGTATAGAGCCCGAAATTTGATTTTTGGATAACAGGAGCTTGCAGGATCAGAATTTGATGAGTTCAGTGGCATTCTGAGGCTATTGATGGAGGCCATGAATGAACCAATGATGATCCCGAGCTCATTATGCTCCAATTTGACATAAATTTGGGATTAGTGGCTTTTACATATTGGTGTGCCGACGCTTGACAAAAGGTCAGATTGAGCTGAAACTATTATGGAGCAGTCATGGAGCAGGAAGGGTGTTAAGTTTGGAGTTTTGGAGCCAAACTCCAAAGGATGTGGAGTCGGGGTAAGTGTGAAGGCCAAAAAGCACTATTCTGGGCCACATTTTTGGAATTTTGAAAAGCTTGCAGTGGATGAAAGTGATCCTGTAATTGGGATTCAAGAAATTTACTAAACTCAACATTTCTTAATCCCATTGAAACAGACAAATCACGTTAGACAAATATTTTTCAGAAATTCACCGTTTGGGAAATAGCCATTTTTGGCCCAAAATTTGAAATTTTGGAAAAATGTAAAAAGTGGAAACTAGTCAAACCCAAAATTTAATAGAAATTGAATGGTGCATCGAAACATAGATCCACGAGTTGCTGAGTGTTCCTTGTTGTATGTACTAACTTCAACCGGTAGAAAAGTTTTCCTGATTCCTTCTAGATTTACTTCTACAGGTGGTTGAAGTTGGTCTTCCATGATGTTTTGCAATTGTGTAAAAGTGCAGAATTTTAGTGAAAACTATCATTGTTGAAGTAATGTAATTTCCACACCCGAAGTAAGAATGAAGCACGTGGATAGGAATTGGAAAGAATATCCAACAGGGAACAATGGTGCATAACCAGAATTTGAATGAGGTTGTCATACCTCAGAGTTATGCAGAGCAGAAAAGTGCTAGTGGTTGTTTTGACAAAGATTGTTGTCAATATGGGTAATTTCTAGAATTACATGTTTGGAAAGTAGCATAGACCATGAGAGCGAACCAGCTATGATGTGGAAGAGGAATTCCATGCAAAGATGAGAGATTGGAAAGGGAGAATTCCTTAACCCTTGTCTCGCTAACCATATTCATATTTTACAAGCTTTGTGTACATAGAGTTATGGCATGGGAATGCTAAAAAATGCAAGAGATTAGATGGGTGGCATGAATATGCATCGATTGACATATTAATAAACATTGCACAGTGCATGAGCAGATGTTTGTGCACACATATGATATTACATATTGGTAAAAGTAGTAAGGTTTTACATATGCAATGAACCACTAATGGCAAATATTGTGGTTGATAATCACTATTGGTATTGGTATTGGTTGTAGGACCAAAGACAGCAGAAGCATGGCTAAATATGGTAATGATGTTATTGCATGTGGCCAACAACCTTATGAAGAAAATGTTAGGGCGGCGAATCCATGATCAAGAGGTTGGTGGAATAATTCCATAATCCTCTATAAGAGACCAACGAATCAGGTAACATCAAAGGTGTAAATGGGATCCATACAGGTAATGATTTAATTATGATGATTGCATATGTGTTGAAAGGGGATTGGATAGGAATCCATTGAACCATATTTAGTAATCATAAAATGATATGCATTTAGAGTTGAAATGCATTCATGTGAATGCCATACTGCCATAGTGTGGTGGGGCATTGAGTGGATATGCATTAAGAGATTTTATAAATCTTGTAGTTATGCATTGAGTGGAAGCATATGAAAAGTTTGAGTAAATGTGCATGCATAATTGTGGGTGCACATGTTGTGATGCATAGCATGAATGCATGGGGATGGTGCATGTGTTATTGCAAACTAAATAATGAATGAGATGATGAATTGATGATAGTTCTAGGATAATTTCATGGACTATTATGAATGCATAATAGTAAGTGCATGAAGAGGGCAGTCATGATCGATGGGCTGTTGAAATACTCTGTGGAAGGGCAGAGTTGTATAAATGATATGATTGTGAAATAATGAGTATCTAAATTTTCATTTAAATTGTATAAATGATGTGACTCTACCTTGAAATTTTAGTATGATAATGCTTCACATGAAGTAAATGAGTTTGGTGATATTGATATGTTAACAAATGGAAGTGTTCGAATTATTGAGTGTTATAATTCTGAGATCACTTCAGTGACTGTTGTAGCAATGAACAAATTATATGCATAGATACTCACAACATGTTTGGCTGACTGAAAGTTTCAGATTCCAGGTAGAAATGTCTTGCGTATGGCAATGAGGATAAGACCATAGTAAAGACTGAGATCTACCATGTGCAGAAGCCAAAGGTTATGAGAAGGTTCTCATGGTTGTGAAATTTAACTTATGCATGAAACATATATGAAAATATTCTGATTTAAGTTTATGATAATGGTCTCATGGTTGCAAATCTAATTTTCTGTAGGGAAACAGATTTGTAAATTTTGCTAATAATTGCTAATGACTATTTGGATTATGTTAAATTGTGTAAGGAGGACATGTTGTAGGTGGATGTCCATGTATGGTGGAAAATATAAATCCACAATGGACAGAATGATGCCACTTACAAGAGCCAAACAATACGAAGATAGCCTCATGGCTAAGCAAGTCAATTTCTGTAGTAGACAGAATTGTAAATTATTAATGCCATTGATTGGTTATAAGACAATCGGATTTGAATTGTATTGTTAAATCTTGCTGACTGTTTGGCTATTTAATAAGTGTGCCAAGAAGACACATTGCAGTAAGACCATGAGAGAGGGCCTGCCGAAGCCAAACTTCATGGGAAGGATCCCATATCTTGGAAATGGGTTTCGAGTGAAACGCCATTGAACATTTTGATAATGTCCCATCTGCATTGCATTATTGGTAAACAATATGAGTGAGATGGTAAAGATTATGTCAGTAAGACATATGAGGGTTATGTAACATCAAAAGGAGTTGGGATGGAAAACTGAGGGACTGTCAACTCAGAGAAGGAGCCCCCATTCCTCATTAATAAAGAAAGACTACATCTGCAAATGGATAAGTGTTATCTGACCCTAGCTAAGAATATGCACGTTTAATTGTTAGATTAAATATGTAGAGCATGTTTTGATTTTATTTCCATTATGGCAGATTGCTTGAGTATGAGTAGGGCCTACATGGCTCACATTAGAAAGGGGTGCACACTTTTCTGATGTTGGGTTATGACAGGATTGTCGATATTGACTACACCCTAAGGGTATGGACGCATTCCCGGTGTTTCAATGTTGGATAGCGAATGTTATGAAATGTGTTTACAGTTATAGAGTAGCAATAATGATGAGCTGCTTATCCTTCTTGTGCTATCAGCTTACACAGATGCAATTTGGTGATTGCACGATAAACGACAAAGTAAATAAAGGGTACTCAAGAGGACTATATGAGTAGTGGTAACCTTTGTGCAGTATGAGTGGGTATTGTGGGGCCATGCTAGCCTGCAGTCAAGAAAGTCACCTAACGAGTTCCTAAAGGGAATCGCCGGTTTGCACAAGAGAAGGAGTGCCATCCTTGTGTGGGTGAAGAATTGTTATGCGTATTGAGGGGTTGTGACACATGTGAAAGGCTGATGCAAGCCTAAGGCATAGTAGTAGAGCCTTGACCTATAATGGTCAGTGGCATAGTTTCCTTCCATTGGCTGATGACCCAAACGGATGTGCTGGCTCGGCAATGGAGAGGCCCAACCAGGTATGGGACTGGTTGGGCACCACAAATGCTTGGTAAATCCAGTCGGTGTGAAGGTGTATTGGTTGAGCATTAATTATGTGATGTTTTGGAGTAGCCTGCGTGCTGGACAAAAATCCCAGTCCGCAGGAGGATCCCAAGGCTTGTAAAGTAAAAGTAGGACCCTATGGACCAGAGAGGAAATGCACAATACAGATAAGTATTCATTTTCATTTATTCCTTGTTTGGAATAATGAAGATTTCAGGTATAAGTCTTCTAACAGCTAAGCTGAGACACTATTGTTTCTTGGTTGGAAACGCATAATACAAGAAGCAAGGACCCTGAAAGAACTATAAATTGCTTGGTAAATCCAGAGAGTGACTGGTTGAGCATTAACTATTTGATGTTGTGCAGTAGCCTGCGTGCTGGCCGAACATCCAAGACTATTTGATGTTGTGGAGCAACTTGCGTGCTAGCCGAACATCCAAGACTATTTGATGTTGTGGAGCAGCCTGCGTGCTAGCCGAACATCCAAGACTATTTGATGTTGTGGAGCAGCCTGCGTACTGGCCGAACATCCAAGATTATTTGATGTTGAGGAGCAGCCTGCGTGCTGGCCAAACATCCAAGTCCATAGGCGATCCCAAGGCTTGCAAAGCAAAGCAGGACCCTGTGGACCAGAGAGGAAACGCACGATACAGATAAGTATTTGGTTATCTTGTAGCTTCTTGCTTATGAATATACATGTGTATATGATTTGGTTATGATTTCCTAAACTCTTGTTTAGAGATAAATCCTATGAAAATAAACTAAACATGTGAATTAATTCAATGTTTGAGTGTAGGTATTGTTGGAAGCAAGGACTCTGAAGGCATCCTAGGGATGCATGTGGACATGTAACCGTCCTAAAGAGCTTAGCATGAGCAGTAATGAAAGATGGGGCTAGTGGAACTGTGTGAGTCCTAGTAGCCAAGACTTGTAGACAAACCACGTGGAGGGACTCCATGGTTGAGAGGTCTGAAATAGACCATAGACACTAAGTGTCATAGCCAAGAAGGGTAGGTCAAGCATTAACGTTAAAGTGAAAGAGGCTAGGAGCATGAAAACCACAGTGGTGGTGTAGGTTCCAGAATGGAACAAGACTAAGAGGAGAAACTCTTACTGCTCTCTCTTTCCTTTTTATTGATGCATTTATAAAAACAAAAAATTGTTGAATGCATGTATGGCTGACAGTAGAGTGTGTTTATTGCTTGGAATAAATTGTGAATGCTGAAGTAGTTAATTCCTCGTGAAAGAATGGACATGAATGAGCTCATGTGCCTGTTGGGAAAGCATGAAAAGTATGAAAGTCTCATGGATAAAGCATGGACTACACAGGTCAATTGGCAATTAATTGACTGATTTTAATGTTTATATTATGCTTGGACTAACAGAATTACAATGATGCATTTCATAGGTGAGAAAGTGAAGTTAATTTATTACAATCTGTTGCAAAACAAGCGCTACTTGTGAGCAAAGTGAAAGCCAGTTGTGCACATTGTTCATGGCAACATACCAAAGGCTATTGGACTTGGCTGGAAGTCTCCTACAAACAATTGCCAAGACCCAAGAAAATCTTGGAGAGATGCTCAAGATACAAAAGAGGCAGAATGAGATGAACCACAGGGTTTTGCAGGACTCTATTTGTCTGCAAAGGGAGGTAAAAAGCATTATCGGAGCAATCAGTAAGGGAAAGGAAAGTGGATCAATGATGAGGCATTCGTCCAATCGGTCCATTAAGAAACGTTCCAGGCATGAAGACTCAATGGAAATTGAGCAGTTAAAGATGAAGCAGCCAATGAAATGTTGGAAATGTGGAGGACATCATTGCCTCCGCAACTGCTCAACAAGGGGACATCAAGAGGGTAATAGCCATACAGTTTTTAGACTTGTGGATGAGCTGAAAGGTCAGAACCAGCAGGAACAGTTTGTGGAAGCCAAGGGACTTAGTCCTAAAAGTTCAAAGTAGATGATAGAACACAGGGCAGATTTGCAAAATGTTTTGAAAATTTTGGATGTGTAAATTGTATATGTATTCCTAAGTATTGGAACACCGAGGACGATGTTATTCTAAGGGGAGGGGATTGTAATACCCCATTTTGACCCTTATGATATATTAGCTTTTAATGTAAATACTGTATGCATGTGATGTATATTTTCTTAGTGTGGAGCTCAAGCCCAAGGCCTCGCTAGTGGATGCTCAAATTTTATTTAAAAGGAAAGTATTAGATATTATGTTACCCATGTGCTATTTAGCCATGGAACATTGTAAAAATGATGTAAATAAACATCATGCAATAAAATATAAAAACTGGCTATGGAAGCAACTAATGAGAAGGGGCCATGTGTATCCACTAGGGAGTGGTGAGGGGGTTGTGGGATTGAACCATAGGCTGCCAAATGTCATTGTGAGAACCATTTGACTTTCCTTGCTGACATTTAATTCTGTTGTAAAGAAGTTGTTGAAGAATTCAGTCCATGGCTTCAATGGAGCATGGGCAGCCCATAAATTCGTATGGCAAAGTATGGGCTCTGTTTTCTTGACCTAGAAGTCACTCTACCTCATGGGAATTGGTTATTCCTCATTCCCATCCCATTGTTGAAGAGCCCAGCATCAATTTTCATCCATTACGAATTCCCAGCAGTGAGAACAACCAGAAATCGCAACTTTGCAAGAACCCATGTTTTGAAGTGCCATAAACGCCTAAAATTGGTATTTGACAGTGAAATCCAATGGGGGATCCATAGATATGAACTTTGGGGCGAAATTGAGAGTATTAGATACCCCAAAATCCATTGGAAAACCCAGTTTTTATAGCCAGAAACCCA
The DNA here is from genome assembly GCA_027924585.1 of Larix kaempferi. NCBI lineage: Eukaryota > Viridiplantae > Streptophyta > Pinopsida > Pinales > Pinaceae > Larix > Larix kaempferi. Next base: position 454,382 of record BSBM01001409.1, on the reverse strand, counting down.
GTGACGGGATTGAGTTATTTGTTGACAGAATTGTGAGAAATCCAAGTGTGAATGTTTGAACAGAGGATTGGATTGCTTGAATTTAGCCTGAGATGTCTGTAGCTCTGTGGTTGAGCTCACTGGCTTAGCACCCTCCTCCTCTGTTTATTGCATGCTTAATAAACCCAACTGTGTGTTGGATTAGCATGATTGTTTTAGTGAAACCATGGCTGTGAGTGAGCCTGTTTAGTTCCTCCTTAGTGGATACACAACCCAGCTCGGGGGTGATCCCTCAGCTGGAAGAATATAGGCTGTACAGAGATCTATGGTTGGGTGGAACGTTCCTCTCACATAGCCAGTTGTTTGGACAGCTTCATCTTCAAGATAAGTATTCTTTGTGGTTTAATTTATATGCATTATGTGTTTTGCAATGTGTTACTTCTGAATGTTAATTGTTCATGTTAATGGAATTGATATGAAGTCTGTGCATAGTATGAGAAGGGGATTGATTCTCTGCATATTGAATCACCTTCTGTTTGTGATAGATGTGTTGATGCATTACTGTTTGTTTGTGTGCAAATGTGTTTTAATTCCGCTGTGTTTATATTGAGTTTGAATATGCACACAGAAGTTTTTAATTGTTATGAATTTATGAGTAATGTTTGGGGCTGAGTTTACCAAATAAGCCTGGTATGTTGGTCATGTTTCCTTCCTTGCACCAGATTGATGGAAGGGGATGTTACAGAGTGGTATTAGACCATATACTATGTACCCCTCTACTATGTACATCGATTTGCTTGATGTACTCACTGGCATAATAGAACGATTCATATATTATGTACCCCTCTACCATAGACCCCTCGGGTTTTGCCCTTTGTCGAACAAATCCCTTCAATTTTTTCATGAACCTATCTAAGAAGAACATCCAATGACAGGAGACCACCCTAACTAATTCAACCTCATCGACTAGGTGAATTAGAAGATGAATTTGTAAGTCCATAAAACTTGATGACAGTTCCTTCTCAAACATACAAACAATCTCAGCTATCTCTTCAAGCCATCGTGGAATGCTAGTGTTGTAAATATCCTTTGATGTGATCCACTGTACAAATGCAGATAGTCTATATATGGCATGCCAGTGCAGGTCGTCGGGAAAGTCTTGGTTCACACACCCACGCACGAACAACATATAATGACACTACAAAGTAAACACAAAAAGTTAAGTGCATTTTCACTTTTGTGGAAAAAGATAAAACAAATAGTAATACAATTTTTTGGCATTATATGTACCCTTAGAAGGTTGATATGGTCACGTGATTTCAAACCCGACAACTTTTTGTCTGACGTAATGAAGCGGCGTCGTAGAGTAGACCCCCAAAAAAGGTGCCTTCACGCCCAATATAACTTATTTTTCCAAATTAAGATCATATTTCTTCAAAATCCATGGGACATCGCCTTTTTTGGATGATATGTGACTTTCATCTTGTCACTTTTTTTGGATTATATGTTATGCCACAAAGAAGATGAAACATTTTTAAATATATGCATGGGATGTAGTAAATGGGCAATCTTAAGATGCTCCCAATATGGGAACTCATAAAATATCGATTTCCTTTTCATCCGTGTGGGCATTTTCTCAACATAGGTGTTGAAGAAATAAGGATCATCGATCACATGATGCACATTTGAATTGAACATATCTGTGTATTCCTTCTCTTTCTCTCTATTGTATTCCCTAAGCTAGTCAGACGGTGTCATTATTTCAGGCCTTTGGGTTCTCTCTCATTTACCATTGAAATCAAACTTTTTTCTTCTATAAGAGTGGTTTTATAGGAGGAATACCCTAGAGAAGTTGTACATTGACTTTCGTAGGTCTTTGGACCACCTATCCTTCATAGAAGGTCCACAACATTTACATCCATGATAACCTTTTGTTACAAGACCTGTGATGTTATAGTAAAGAGAGCACGTTAGTGTTGAGGATGAAGAGAGTCACGCTGAATTAAATATTTCAAAATGACCGCTTTGAATATAAAAACAATTAAGACAAGATATTTACCTAAACAAATTCCTAACCCCAGATAATCATGTGTGGTGTACGCACATATGCCATACAATGTAAAACTCCTCTGTGATGGGATGGGTCTTGACACATCATATACCTGTATCCCTTCCCATAATTCATTAAATTCATTGATCAATGGTTGTAGGTAAACATCCATATTCTTCACTTGTTTTTTACCAGGGACTATAAGAGCCAACATAAGATGTTCGTTATTCATGGAAAACCATGGGGGGATATTGTTATTGATCACTACTACAGTCCAAACAATATAGGTGTTGTTTGGTTGGGAATACGGGTTGATGCCATCAATTGCTATTCTCAATTGAAGGCTATGTACTTCATCCTTGAATTTATCGAGCCATGTATCCTCTATATGCTTCATGGCTATTGAGTTGGTTGGGATTCGCATAAATCCTTTCTCACTTCGGTTCGATGCATGCCATCCCTGCAACATAGCTAATTCTTTGCAACAAAAGAGCCTTTGAATTCTTGGGATTATAGGCATGTGCCTCCATATATTATGAGGAAGACCATGTGCTTTTGCCTTGTTATTCGATTCTTTGTATCTGTCATGCTCACATTTTGGACATATCACTTTGTCTGCATATTCAACTCTATATAGAATACAATCATTGGGGCATGCATGATAAGATATGTACTCTACACCCAACATTTTCAACATTTGTTTTGCCTCTACGTAGCTTCCAGGAAAGAAATTATCATTCGAAAGTACCTTATCTTTGAATAACCTACATTTAGTGGGAAATACAAATGTACAGTGTCATTTAACGTTCATAAAATCGACCATTTTTAATAATGATTGTGTCGCAAGATTACTCAAAATATAATGTAGTTCATAGTCAGTTACCTCAACATTGCCGAGAAACATGCATCTGACATGCCATACTTTGCTTTCAAGTTGTATAGTAACATTGTTGTCCCCAACTGGGTATACTTTGACCAACCAGATCCAAATAGAGGTGTGATGGAAGTCGATTTAAGGCTTTCGAAGAAGGCTTCAGTAATATGAGCGTCATCCCCTAGCTCATTGTCCTGGAATGTATGGAACAATATTGCATCCATGGCACTCTTTTGTCATAATAAATCATCCATACCAACCTCCACTTCATTTCCTCCATTTCCAACATGTGAAGAACTACTATCACTATAGGAATTCCTGATTGGTGAGGATGGATGCAGTGGAAATTGAATAGGTGGTTGATTCAACCATGCTTGGTATGCTTCCTCTCCAAGTTGTGCTATTTTTTCAACCTTCTCTCAATTTGACATTGTACCGGGGTGCGACAGAAGATGGTAGGCATGTCATTCATCATCATAATCTTGATTTCAAAAATATTGAACATTACATCAATGATGTTAGTAAGCACAATGCAATTAGTTTGATCTCGCATTCTAGAAAAGAATTATTACAGAAGCACGAGAATCACTTCTAGTAGAAAATGTTAAGCTGCAAACAATTTATAAAGTAGACGTTCAGATTGAGAGATAAATTAACATCAATTCCACATTAAATATGAAAATTTAAAATTGAGTAAAACATTTTCAAATTGAGTTTATAAATTAAATTGACAATTTATAAAACATAATTTCAAATTGAGAAATACATTAATATGAATCCATTGAAAATTAACAAATACAATTAATCAAGCCCCCGGGGTGTAGACCAGTTGGCAACGGTGCGCTTGTTAAGGCATATGGGCTGTTATGCATGTTGCTGGTTCAAACCTTGTTGCAACATTGAGGGTACGCTGTGGGGCAGGCGTACTCTCCTAGGGGTATAGTGGTAGCGAGATTGGATCCTTGGACCCCGTGTCACGTGAGTACCATCCCAACTCTAGTTGCTGATTCCCCTAGATAAAAAAAAAAAACAAATACAATTAATCAATGTTTTTTGGTCTTATGCCCCAAGGGAACGTCTAAAGGTAATCCCAATTCAAGGCGTCTCTAATGAGCGATTAGTGGTCTACAGAAGTTGTAGTTTATTAACAACTCGTCACCAGGAGACAAATTATGTATTGCATGTACAACAAAAAATCTGGATACTTTTCTTTTCATAAAAAACTCCTAGTCATTGAAGTGTTCCTCAAATCAAAAATTTGGAGAAAATAAAGAGCACCTAGAACTATTTATGAACCCTGCGATGTTCCCATGAGTGTGTGGATGACCATCTATATACAATAGGTTCTTCCTGTTAAAGTTTACATAAACATAACCATTCATGCACATACTATACATGGAAATGTTGTGCTTGTATTTAACAATATTCAAGTAGTCAGACCGACAATAAATAGGACCACAAAATGGCATAAGTGATACTAACTGTTTGGCAGGAACAAGTAGATGTGAAAGGATAAACAACCAAAGATTTACAACATCTATATTAGACTTAGTAATCATAAAACGATTACCACAAAAGGAGAATTCGGTTCCAACATAGGAAAAGGTAGAGAGGACATCCAAGCGCCATATAAAGCACGGTTATACGTTTTATATTTACTTTGGAAATTTATAGGAAGGGAGAAATCATTGCTACCCTCCAACAATTGGACGGACCTCGATGTGTACTTCGACCGTTTTTCTCTCAACTCATGCAAATTTTTGGATCTTCTAGTAGAGATGGGTTGGGTGGAATTCATATCATACTTTGGATAACTAGAACTTCCAGATGACTAAACAGAAGCCAAGGGGTTTGTCAATTTAGGATGAGACATAGTTGTTTTGGCTTCCAAATTTTTCAAAAATGAGCATAAGGAAGTGTTCGTGAGTGTCTTTTCTATATCACTCATTGGAGTTTTTACTACAGTAGGGGGAATTACACCATCGACATTAGGTAATCTATCATTGGTGTAATGGGTGAGTGTGACACGCCGAGGGTTCTCCTTCAACCCTTGACATTTTGAACAACCACAAACTACTGGGGTGTCATAAAAGAGTTCCATCTAGCAATGAATTATCGTCGATGAACCATGATGGCAGCTTGAAGATGGCATGTTACAATTGGTGGGGTAAAGTGACTACCCATTTTCATCCACAAACTGCTTGCGGTATTTTGCTCCTGATAAGAGATTAGGATGTTTTGAAATTGGTGGAATGTCTTGTGCATCCGAACTCGAAGCCGAATCATGATCCTGCAATATAGAATAAATCGATATTCAGATTCACATGGATAAGTAACATAAATTCAAATAAGTAGTCAAAAAATAAATAAAACATGAACTTACCAGGTATGGAATGAGAGAACTCGTCAAAGTTTGAACAAGATGGTATGAGCTGGAATCTGAAAAATTGGCCATTTGATACTACAAACTTTTATTCCTGCATTTGAGCCAAATCAACAATCAACATATATATACTATGCAAAATTGTAATTGGTGTGGTTAAATAGTAAAAGGACATTTAGTATGATTATATAATTTTAAGTGGAAACATAAAAACATAGAATTTACAAAATAACCCGTTGCGTTTATGTATCATTAACACACACTAGACGCGCCAGTGTGTAACGATTAAAACACACCATTAAAGTATACCCGCAAAGCCCCACGGTGGAAACTATCTGCTACATTTGGTAACATATACTTCTACATGCATTATCACAAAATAATTCATTCCGGTGCGTTTACTACAACTCAGCGCACTGGTGCGACGCAAAATTACATGCACCGTCATACGGGTTTTAAATACAGTGCGTTTTACATATGTACACACCGATGCGAATTAAACAACGATGCACATAAAATGATGAAAATCAAAATAATAAAAAAAAACGCATGAACCCTTTTTTCCCTAAATTAAAAAAAGTGCAGTAATTTTAAACTCGAAAAGTACATCTAAATAGTCTATAAAACCCCAAAACCTAAACAGTAACTCATTGTTTTGCCAAAATTTTTAGGGGAGAGTTCTGGAAGAGATACTTAGGTGGAATGAGTTTGGAGCCACTAGAAGGAGTTCCGAGGGTCAAAATTTCTTAGGTATGGTGAATCAAACCAAACCCTACATGATAGAAATTTCAAGCATGTAAGTATTACTGTAGATATTATAACCTTATTTAGAGTTTAACTAGATTTACAAAAACAAAACTTCATACTTACCTTCAATGTTGCAACCATTATTTTGCTCCCTGCTTCTTTTGGTTTTATGTGGCTACAAAATTCTTCATTAGGGTTTAATCCCTCTATTTTTATACATAATTACGATTTCACCTTTTAGGTATTTTGGATTTACTTAGCTTGTGATTATATATAGAAAGCGTAGGGTGATAAGGGTCCACTTACTTGGTCGAATCTGTAACCATGTCGTCCTTGTCAAGTTTTTTTTTATAAATTAAAAAATAAATTAAAACATGCATGTGTCAAAATCAGTGCATTCGTATTACTTGAATGCACCGATCCGTTCGTCTAAATAACGCAAAATTTTTGACCCGTGTCGCATTGCTTTTAATTATTTAAAAAATGTAAAAGTCATTTTTCATGTGACATTTCTCTGTTCCTGGTGTGTCTCATTTACTATAACACATTGGATTTACTATAACTCGTCATTTTATTATTATTTTACAAAAACGAAAAAGATGATTTTAGTATTTCGATTATCTATTACCGGTGCGAAATATTGGAATTAACGCACTGGTGCAGTTATGTCATTAACGCACCAGGGTGTTTAATGTATTCAAGCACATCAAAATCAGATTTATTATTTTTTAATATATATATATATTTTTTTGTATTTTGAAGGTGTGTAATTTGTTTGTATAATATATTGATAGCTTCCGTATTTAATGGTACATGTTGTTTATTGATAGAATATGAATGCTATGAGTTCAATGAACAACAACTTTAATCAACATGATGGGAGGACATTGAAAATGACGAAGAAGGCAAGCGCTTTTAATTAATTTATGTATGTAAATTAATTTGTTTGAATTATTTGTAAAGTTAACTAATATGTATTGGTTAATGTGTGACATGCAGTGCCAAAAATGAGGAAGCTCGATAAGATTCTTACCAAACTAAATCCAGAAGAGAGTAAAACGTTGATGGAAAAGTTGCAGACGGATGAATTAGGTGAATAAAAAATAAGTCAATATGAATTATTTATTGAAATTTGAGTAATAATATACTTAATTAAGAATATGCACTAATATGTTTCAAATGAAGTAATTCACATATGATGAATGTTATGTAGGTACTGACAATAACAGAATTCAATGTCATTGAAATAATTTTTTTTTATGGAAGATGCAAATGATGAGCAATTGGACCTTAGCTCAACTGGAGTGGTGCTGGAATTTAATAGAAGGGGAAAATAATTTTATAATACTATGAGGGATTTAGTGGAAAGAATGTACATATGTACTTTTCACATACAATACAAAAACCAATCAAATGATTCAAAGAATCGGCTCATATGTAAACTACAACAGACGTTCCCAGAGCAATGGTCAATGAGACATGTTAGGCTTGCAATAGCAAAAACATACACCAACAAAAAAAAATCATTCAAAGGTAATATTTCTAAACATGTCTATGTAGAATATGTATCTAAAACTATTACAAAGCATCATTCATTCAATAATTTTAATTCTATCATATTTATTTTTCATGTCAACATAGAAATAATTTAATGTCATTTTACATTTTCAGGAAGATTATGAGAATCCCAAAGGATGAACAAGGTGATATGCGAAATGTGCCAATAGGGATGTCCAAGAAAGTGTACAAGGAGATGGTCAAGGAAATGGACATAATTGCATCGTTGGAAGAGCCATCTCAACAACAACCATTGGTTTTCAGGTTTATGTTATACATTTCATTAATTAATTCAACATTAAATATTAATTTTCAATTGTTTTGTTGCAGAAAATAAAATAAAATGGAACCCAGTCGACACACAAGACATGACGACAAGGAAAAAAGGGGTGATAGAAAAGTTTGTGAGTATTTTTTATTTCATTTCTAAGAAATAAACATTTCTAAGAAGTAGACATTTCTAAGAAATAAACATTTCGTAGTGGTTGTGATTGGTATATTTATTTATTTTTTAATTTGTTTTCACTGGCAGTCCTTGCATGCCTTCAAATAGGTGTTAACATACAGAGAGGAACCATCAGAATAATTGATTGACATTGGGTTAAGCAAGGGTTGTGAGTATATGTTGGCGTATCAAAAATTAACTGTGGATTTTGTAAGTCTCTATGTTGTTTTACTTTTTTCATTTTATTATTATTAAAAAAACAATTTTTTTATATATATCAAATCTATGATTTTTGACGGGGCATAACACTTGCAGGAAACAAAGTATGGAGTGGAGCCAACATAAGACTTGTTGATAGAAGGAATGAGATTTGGTTTTGAGAGAATGTGTATCATTCACGAGTCGATTATTTCTATGGTATTGTCGCTTTTCAATTTACATCAGTGTATACTATCTATTTATTTTTCATTCTTCTCGCTGGTAATGCAGATACACTAAATATAATTTTTTTTATGTTTACAGATGGAAGATGAAGAAGAGGAAAACAATTGAGCCAATCAACAAAGCATTCCACCAAATAACCCAATTTATGCAAGTGACTTGAGCACCGATTACAGTTCCAACGAAGAATGATGCTCCGTATTTAATTTTGATGTTAATGCAAGCTGATGTAGCTTGTTGTATATTTTGAAATAATTGTTTGTGAAAATCAGACATTTTGTATAATAATGTACTGGACATAGTGTCCGAATTGAAAGACGAGTTACCGATAAGTGTAACAATAATTACATGCATGTTGACATTTTGATTATTGTTGTCTCTATGTTGTCGTATTTTGTATGACAAAGGCACTCTTATTGATATATATAAAATAATTTTTTTTATTCTATTGCATTCTTCAATATCATTGTCAAATGGAACATGTGAAATGATACATTGGTAATTTTTTTTCTAATAAAAAATGCGTATTTTCATTCAAGATGGAGTAAAAATAAATTATTCACTACCACACAACACTCGTAAATGGTAAATTGGTAATTAAATGTATGGTTGATTAAATATTACAATAGATTCTTTCATCTATGATATAAGAAATTAATTCAAATAAACGATTTCAATAATTACAAGTGAAATAAATTTTACTATAAATAAATATTTCAATTTTAGATGAATAATGGAATTAAAAAAAATATATAATATATATATTTGGATGAAATATCGGTAGCCATTATTAACATAATCATATTCGGTGCTTTTAATAATAAATGTTGCATTAGGGCTCTTATAATAACATTGCGCACCAGTGCGTATAGACGAAAATTAAGCACTGGTGCGTGAAAAACATTAAGCACCGATGCATTCAAATAGTTACGCACCGGTGCATTTACAACATTCTGCACTGGTGCGCTTTATTATATTTATCGCACTGGTGCATTTCGATTGCTTGTGCACACTGAGAACGATCACAACTTATGGCACGTATAGACGGAAATTAAGCATGGGTGCGTGAAAAACATTAAGCACAGGGCATTCAGATAGTTACACACCGGTGCATTTACAACATTCTGGACTGGTGTGCTTTATTATATTTATCGCACCGGTGCATTTCGATTGCTTGTGCGCACCAAGAACGATCACAACTTATGGAAACCAGATTTTAGTTTTTAAGCTTGGCAGTGCGTTCCATGTGTTTAAATGCACCGGGTCAGGTTGGTATTTTGTAAGCACCGGTGCAGTCTACTAATGAGCTTCGAGCTTGTTACAGATTGTAGTGGCTAATATTGTATAAACACTCTCCACAAGGAGAATCGATATATTCAATATTGTCTGATGAGCACAAGACAAAGTTGACCTATAAAGTTGGTCAAGAAAATTTGGTTGCAGACGCGTTCTTCGAAATTGAATATGTATTGCATTTAGAGTATGTGGTGAATGGAATAAGTGAAAAATGCATGATTCATCTCGAGACACAAATTATCTCCTTAATGCAACAAAGTAATCGTCTCCTTATGCACTTCGTATTCCCAAAGCACAGTGGAGCAATAGCGATTTTTGGGTGTGACAACGTTAAAGGATGCACGAAATGGATGCTATCAGTGCAATAATATGCGTGGTTTATCACTAAATGAAGGAGCAGTATTGAATTATGACAGTGGAAAGATGATCTTGATGTTTGTAGCTCGGACATGAACTTCCACATAGTTTTTGTGTCAAACATGCATGAAGTTGTCCAAGTTAAACATGTTTTGTAATTCACTTTATTAAAGTGAAATTCTTCTATTTTGTTGTTAAAGTCTAATAAAGTGCCTTTTTAATGCATTAGTTATTTAGACTAATCTCAATCATTGATGTCACCGAGAGAGTAGGGTTTTGGTAGATTAGGGTTACAATTAAAGTATAAAGGCGGGAAAAAGTAGAGGGTGCACTACAACAAATTTGACTTTTAGGGGGGGTTGTGTTCCGCCTCCAAAAGTCACTTTTGGGGCAGTTTTGGATTTGGAAACGATCTTACAAGCCCCCCTAAAATTCCTTATTACAAACCTATAGGGGCAGTTATAAATCCCCCTCATAGGTGCTTATGGGGGCGGTTCTAAACCTCCCCTAAAACTTCATCTTACAAACCTTTGGGGGCAGTCTTAACAAAACCGCCCCTAATAGCACCGATGCTAAAAGTTTGTACTTTTAAGGGCGGTTTTGGAAGAGATCAAAACCGACGCTAAAAGTGACTTTTGGGGGCGGTTCTGCCCCCCCTCCAAAAAAAAGTGACTTTTAGGGGCGGTTCTAAACCTCCCTCGGAGACACCTATGGGAGTGGTTCAAAACGCCCCCTAAAATTCCTTATTACAAACCTTTGGGGGCGGTTACAAACCCCCCTCATAGGTACCTACAAGGGTGGTTACAAACCCCCCTTGTAGGTATCTATGAGGGCGGTTCTAAGACCCCCTTGTAAGTACCTACGAGGGCGGTTCTAAACCCCCCTCTTTGTAACATACAAGGGCAATTTCGAACCTCCCTCACAGTGACATATGAAGGCAGTTTAGAACCCCCCTCGTAGAAACATACAAAAATGGTTTGAAACCCTTTTTATAGCCATAATAAATCATAATAAAATATATTTTATTAAAAATACTCATATTTCAATATCAATAGGACATGGAGGAATCGAACCACCAACCTCCTGCTTGTAAGGCAGACGCTCTTCCATTGAGCTAGCACCCTTTCAAAATTGTGGAGAGGAACAATATGAACACCCAGATTGCATCATTTGTAATTCTAAGAAAAGACAATAATATTCAAAGACAACCATGCTTAAAATCCAATTTATTTTTCAAAACACATTGATAAGCACAAAAATCTACCATAATAAGGTAACAAAATATCCAAAACCAATCTAGCTCTGTGCTAGCCTGCTAAGATCTTCTCCAAACCAGATATTTAATTCATTTTGTACTTGAAAACAACAAAGCTACGGAGACAATATAAATGAACTATTGGAAAGAACTAATGTACAGATAGATATCCTTCAATAAGAAAGTATTTCAATGGAAAAATTAAGTTCAAACATATATTAGAATTAGAATTCAAAAGTAACTTTTCTGATGTCCATTAACACCACTACTTGCAAGAAAATAAATACCTAAAGATAATTGCTTTTCTCATAAAGGTTTGAGAACATAATGCAAGCAATATTCCTTCATGTTTGTCTTCATGTGAAGGTCGAAGCTTTATTACCCTGTGTCAAATGAGAATGTAGTCATGAAAATAATTATGCTTGTCTTAATCAAATAAATGGTAATACATGAAATCCAAGTACCAATACAATCCATCTAATCAGTTCCAAATAGGATTCTCATATATATACATAAATTGCAACGTGAATTTTCTAAATCGTTTGTGGCATGCTTAGCTATCAAGATCTATATCCTATCAATCTTCTAAAATTCAATGCCTAAGAATATTTTTCGTACTTCAGACATCCTACAATATACAAAGAATTTATACTCCATTTTACATTGACACCATGGGCTAGTCCTTGCCTTAAATGTCCATTAGGATTCCTCCAACCTGGACAACACGTGGGTTCATTGGCTGCATAGCATAGTGTGTGGTTTGTTCGACTGTCCTGCAAGCTGCAGGTTTTTGCATGGTTGGTTATCTATCAGGGTCTCCCCTCCAAGGCTAGTTGTCAAAGAGTGTTTTATCTAATAGTCTCTTATCCCACATATCATCATATTTAGAAATGATGAAGCACATGTTCAAGGATTGTCATTTTTTGAGAGTTGTTGGAATTACATTCAGGATAAGTATTTAGTCCTCCTCTATGGGGTGGTGCATTAGTGGGAAACGTTTTTTAGCGATTGCAGATATATGGTTCACTCACCTTTCATTGGTGTCTGTTGATCTTCGTGTTGTTTTCCCTTTGGAAATATTTGTTGTAGAGATGTTTTTGATAATGATGCTAGTTCTTTGTATTTTTTTTGCACCATATGAATGGCTAAGGTATGTATGCAATTGTTGGCCAAAGGGTTTTTCTTAATAAAGATGCCAGGTCTTTACATGCAGTAGCATACTCTGATTTTCTTTCTGATTTAATAATGCCGAGGAAGAGGATATAAGATAATTGTATTTATCATTCAGGTTCCACTTCTTGTTTTGCTGATGTAAATATTTTATGTACAAGGAAAAATGAATGACATGATATCCCATTCATGGTAAGATCCCCTCCCTTTGAAAGGAAGGAATTAAAGACCAACCCTTCCATTCATTCCTAGTTTAGTGACTATTTATCAGTTGGTAGGCCACTAGCCTTTCACTTCGGGGATGGCTTACTAATCTCTAGGTTCCCACCCACAATGGGTTCACCAATTACAAAGTTGTGATCACTATTCATGGGAATATCACTTGGATTATAAATAAGGCCTTTGAAAGCCAGGAATTAAATACATGCCCTTCCATTCATTCCTGGATTAGTGACTAGTTTGAACAATAGTAGTTCCCTATGTTACCACTTACCTATGAGGACATCCTAAACAAAATTTCTATTCATATACATAGAATAAATTGTTCCTAAACTTGATGTGTAAGTTCCCAGCAAGCAGCTTTGATTGTAAAAATTCAGAACCATTTACAGATTGGATTATTGAAATCAAGGTCAACACCTCAGGCTGTAATTGATATATATATATATATATATAAAAGGTCAATATCTCAGGTGTACTAGAGTATCATCCCCCTTCTCTTGATGTGATTATTCTACTGATAACGCTCTCAAATCAAGGAGATATTAGAGTTATAAAAAGAGATGATCCTTGTGGCACATGCTACCATCATAGTAGCATTGTTGTTACCACTTGTAATTATGACCTTTATAGCTGAAAAGTTCTTCATAAGGAACATCACCTCACAGGAACCATTCCAGCAAGTGCTTCCTTGTTTTTGGATAATCTCATAGACATAATGACTTGTTTGGTTTTTTGAGATTCAAGGCCTCAAGGGCATGAGGAAGTAGACATATTTTAGCTTAATTTTTGCAGTCATAATGAGTCTAGGAAGCTACAATGGAAATAAATTTTGGGAATTTGAAGAGAGTTTTGTGTCTGTGGAAGAAGCTCTTCTACTTGGAATCTTGCACTTGAGTTGGTGAAATATCTCTTTAAATTGCTTATGTACTTGAGCATGTCCACCTCCACCATGAAAACATAATAAACAGGTTGATGATCAGAGAGTTTTGATTCTCCTCGACCATAAGAGAGATGCTTTAATACTTTACCATACCAAAGTATTCCATAACACCTGAACATGACAAACAATCATATAAAATAAAAAGTTAAAAAATATTGAAAATACTCTAAAATGCTAAAATGACAAGCTACATGTTTTTGAAGGATATTTTTGTTGACGAGCTACATGTTTTTGGAGGATTTTTTGTCCAAACTATAAATAACAACCACTGAAGAAAAATAAGCTCATATCTAGCAAAGCATTATGTCATGTCATTTGAGGGACCTCTCCAAATTTATACTTCGCTATCTAGATCACATCTTACTACAAAACCAATAAACTCAAAGAAAGAAATTACAGGTTTTCTATAAGTTATATAGACTCATGAGGCCCACAAAAAAATATTATAAAAGAATTTACTTTTCTCCACTATTCAAAGTGATATTTACTCTTTATACACTAATATATAAGATACTTTTGAATAGTAATGTCATTGTGCCATTTTGAAATTTTATTGCTAAAATTCCGTTTAGGTCCTTGGGAAAAAAAGTTGCCTAATCTATACAAACATAAGAAATATAAACAAATGGATTAGCGTGAAACCTTATGATGGATCATGCAAGAGAAAGTATCTGAAAGCTTCAATACTTTGCAAACAACAAAACGTTTATAAACTGATCACTGGAGTCTCCAAAAATAATTCATGAAAGAATTGTTACAATTAGAGATAAATCATAGAAAGTGGAGGCTTCTATTTTCATTTTTCTCTCAATCCTTCCTTTTTAGGAGTTTCTAGGTCTTATATCAAGAACATAATTACATCATATTCTTTGAATCTATTTTAGTTAAAAAATGGTAAAGTTGCTGAAGTATAACTCATATATAACAACACTCTAAATCAAAATCACAATAAAACTATTATCCTACGAAGTAGTTAGAAGCATTCCACCTCTTTTTACTGCAATGGAGCTACTACACGAGCGGGCAATATGATTTCTAAGAGACAGATTGCAAGTGTTGAGTTCAAGCTCATATTTTTTATTAGTCTAAACTTACTTTCCAACATCTGATAATTTGCCAACTTACGAAGGACTGATTTCAACCCAATCAATTGTGGTAGATCAAAACCATAGAACTGCATTATCTTGCACTTACCATGTCGGTGTGTGGCACCTTTCTCTTGATTTCAAGTTTTTTCTTCCAATGAGAAAGTGGAATCATTAGAAGTGTCAAAGGATGATGCTTGAAATTTGAATTCCAAACTAGACGATCCTCATGAGGAAATACTGACTCTGAGAGCCAAGACTTCCATAAAATAGATGTACCAAGTAGCCCTACTCCCACTATAATATCAAAAGTAGGGGATTCAAATACTTCTATACTCCAACAGGGAATTGAGTAGCTACAAGAGGAGGTTGTTTATTGGAAAGGAAAACAATAATATACGTCGAAGAAGAGCATGTAGGTTTGGAATCATATTGCACCAAATATCCTACTGAAGAAGATAGTATTGCTCCTAATATCCAAAGGAAATGCCCTCCCAAGAAGGAAAATCTAGTGATTCCAGCTTGAGTAGAAAGTCTAGTATGTCATATCAATATTTTACACTACCACCCTTAGCAGTCAAAGTGAATGTTTTTCATGGTGACAAGAAAGTTGGACATAGCTGACAATGTTACAACCATCAACAGCTCAGCTAGAAAAAAAATTCTAGGTGAGAGGGGCTAAGAGGTTCGTATTTTCACCTTTAATATTACTAATAGACACAATCTTGACACATATACACACCTATTGGACTTTATGTGGTGCTTAGGTGTCAACTACACCAAATTTCCAATTTTCATCTACATCGAATCGGGGTTGAGGCAAGAGCATTGAAACATGAGGTAGGAATAGAAAACAAACTTTGGAGATCAATTTTAGATCTCCCAAGGGGTTCTCCAGAATCTAGATATAACCAAATCAAGATTAAACAATCAATATCAGTTCATGGAGTTGAATGCACTACTAAAATTTCCAGCCAAGCTTATAGGAAGCCTTCTCAAAGAGTTATTAGAACATAGGGAGAAAAAAGTTCTTTTGGCATAGGAAGAGAAAAAGGGCTTCCAAATTTTTTGATTTACTGTGATTTGAGGGAATTTTTACTAGCATATTGTGTGAAGACTCCATAAGGCACTGATCTTCGCTGAGAGGTTTCTTGGGAAATGCGTGTGTGTGTGTTGTTTAAGTAATTGCATATATCATTCACTAAATTCTAGGGACTTCCTCTTGGTCTTAGGAGTTGACCTAAAGTGTTAAGAAGCTAGGTTGTCGTGACATTGGGCACTAGCTTCTCCCATGATTACCACTTGTTGCATTGGGATCCATTACCTTGATCAAGGGTGATATTTTGAGTGGTAATAGTACCAATGTGCAAGGTTGTGTGACAAGGTGTTTGTGTGACCAAACTCCATCTAGTTGCAATGTGAGACTATGCAACTTAAATCTTAGTGCATTTTATGACACTACTCACTTCTGTCACTTTGAAACTATGCAAGGATGTCCACTGCAATCCACCACTGGAACCATTTTTTTTGCATGATTTGCACTTGTGAAGCAACAACTGATTATGTGCATCCATGCCTAGACAAATTTATGTCTAACTCCTTTGCATCAATCCAAACTTTTATGAAATTAGTCAACTTCTAAACTCTTCTGAGATCATAAGGGGCAAAGATAGTATGTACAAGACTAGCACAAGTTCAATGCATGTCTTTCACACTTGGATTTCTAAATATAACTCATCCAAAAAGGGAATATAGGATGAGAAAAAGAAAGATATTAACATATTTACATCCACATTTCTATTTTTGGCAGAGTTTTCATCATGTATTCTAAATTCAACCTGGTTGCAGGAGAGGTTATACAATGTACAATTGCCTTAACTTGTTCCATATATTTGGTACAATGGGAATGATCTGCTTGCCTCCCTCAATGTTATTCAATTAACATTCCATAACCGTTGCAACCTCTTAAATATTCTATGTATTCTTCTTTCCAAAACTTTCTTATGATTCACATGATGGATTATCTTGTTCTTTACTACTAGATGTCTCAAATACTTTTCATAAGTGCCAAATGTCTTCAACTTGTCATAATTTTCACTTCGGTTAAATTTTTTCTATTCCAATGCCCACTTCATCACACATTACAATCATTTTATAGACTTCCCCATAGCCATCACTTAGAGCACCCCATCACCACAATTTTACCTCCAAAATACATTTGTAACTTATATCCTCTTCTTGCCTAAGTTTCTTGAGTCCTCCCACAGAATATGCTATTTCAAGGGATGGATCTCTTTGCTTTCCAGTTATTTTCATAGATTTAGTATGCTTCAGAAACAAGAGAAAAGGCAATGTTGTTTTCATGTTTTCTTGATGCCAACATAAGAGAATTTGGGTGTCCATCTTGAAATGGAGCAATTATCTTGTTTTGTTGTGGAATTTGTTTTTGATTGATTTAATAATTTGTTTCCTTGTTTTTAAGCCAAGAAGAAAGCATATTTAATACATAACATTGACTAGATTCTAGATATTGATGGTATTTGGTTGCATACGTCCTGAGGTCTTTCAATTTTTTTTACTTGAAGTTGAAGAAAAGGTTTAAGCAACACCAATAGTGTCGTTAAATTGTGTCAACAAATAGACAACCAATTTCATTCTTCTATTTTCTACAATTTTCAGTGGTGAGTTGTTTTACTTGATTTAGGGTACTGCAATGATTGTTTAGTTTTTACTCTTTCATAGAAGAATCTTGCACTACGCACGCCTCAATAATTTTCAGAGTACAATTGAATAAATTGTTTATTGGGTAAGCTTTGCTTGGTCTAGTTAATTTCAGGTTATGCAACACAGGGCTTCCCAGTGATATAATTATTGAATTAGAGGAGAAGTCTTTCAACCTTCACAAGGTCTGTCTTTCTGAGTTATCATTTTAAACTGAATTACCTATGGCTTTTATTTTTTTAGGAATGTTTCAATTGATGTGGACATTCATTGCTTACATTGTATGAATTATTTTTCCTTTTTGTACTGTTAATGCTTCCAATCTATTTGACTCACAAGCTTTAGAGATTGACTTACAAGGGGATATGCAATCACATCCCAATATAATATATGTGGTTTAAAATTTGTGCAACCTTATGATTGCTTCGTCATATCATTTGATTTTTATATTTTCATTTTTTCTGTTACCATTTGAAGGAAATAATTATTTCCAGGTCATATGCAACTTCTCTAATAAATATTTGGGATGAATTTAGTTTCCCTTGTTGTCATGGTGTGGGAAGATGGAAAATCTTTTGGAGGATTTTCAAGGCGATGGAAGGCGTATCAGTTGTGTCAAACTGCCAAATTTTCCTGGGGGTGCTAATGCATTTGAATTTGCAACAAAATTTTGTTATGGGGTAAGGGTGGAGCTTACAGTTTCAAACATTTGGATTGTGTGTTGTATCTTGAAATTACAGATGAATACAGGGAAGCAAACTTGTGAGAAAAGGCTGAATATTTCCTTCATAAAGTTGTGCTTAAGAGCTGGAAATACTGCATCCAAGCCCTTCAAAGTTATGAGCCCGTTCTTGCAAAGGCAGAGTGTTGATGTATATGTAACTTCGGAATGTATTTCATCTATATATTATTGTACTCCTATAGAGATGTATTATTCCTCTATATGAAAGTGTCGTCATTTGTATTGACAAGTGTCACAAGTGGTGTAACTTGCTGATGGGTTATTAGACCACCTAGTAGAGGGGTTGGCCCGATCTAATGTAAATTGGGATTATTAGGCTGAGTTAGACAAGTCAGCCCCATAGGTTTATTAGGCAGCACAGGACAAGTATAAATAGAGATTGGGAGATCTCTATTTTATTCATCTCATTACTCACTCTTCTATCACTCGGAAAGTGGCGCACATGTGAGGAGGAGGATCAACATCTAGGAGAAGACTATCTCTTGTACTTTGGTTGTATCATTGCTCTCTCTATATCTGAGGAAGTTGTGGGGTTTTTCACATTTATGGTTTTCCCCAGTGAAACTCTGTGTGTCCATTGTCTTATGTAATTCTTTGATATGCTTGATACATGCTTGATATGATTGATATGCTGTACATGTTATTCTCTCAGTAAAGATCCTAGAGTATATTGAATTAATGCTAAAAAATTAACATGGTATCAGAGCTAGCCTGAGAAGAAGACATTGTGTAGTGGCAAAAACTAGGGTTTCTTGTTTATTGGGTTTCTCTCCACAGATTTTGGAAAAGCAGTAAGGTAGATTGACTCTACTCATCAAGGAGAATCTATCTGTCCAATCAGAATTTGATTCTGAGCACTTTCAGTTTTGGCCCTAAACATTAGGGTTTCCTCAAAAATAGGAATTTATGAAATCTAAAGACATAGCTGGAAGCTCCTTGGAAAAATCAAAGTTTAGAGCTTTGGATCGAGATTTTTGGTTGGGTAAAACTACGGGAAACTCAAACCCTAATTTAGGGTCCTCCCTAATGAATGCAGGATATTGAAAAGCATTTCTGACGGGTGAAACTTTACAGTTCTTAAATTCTGAGTATACCAGGCTGATCAGCTCATCAAGGCACATCTTTCTATCCTTTCAGAAGTTTGAAATTCACATTTTGAATTTTCAGGGTTTCTCTGTCAAACCTTAGTCCGGGATCAGATCCAGTTTTCAGCAAGACAAGTGGTAAGACCTAAAGCTTTTCTATTTCCATTTGAAGTACTCTTTAAAGATGTCTCACCACACCAATCTTGAGGATAAGCTTGAAGGGGCTGATAACTTCCAAGCATAGAAGTATAGGATTGGGTTAATCCTGGAAGAAAATGAGTTGGACACTTATATATGTGAAGAGGTCCCTGTCCCAGAGGGAGAAGAGGCTAAGGCTCTTTACAAGAAGAACTTGGTCAAGGAAAAGAGGATCATTGCTTATTCTATTAAAGATAATCTCATACCCCATGTGTCTTCCCTAAAGACACCAAAGGAGATGTTTGATTCCCTAACCAAGCTATTTGAAGGGAAGAACATATATCGGAAGATGACCTTGAGGAATCAATTGAAGAGTGTCAAGATCTAGAATGCAGAGACTATGCAGTCTTATTTCTCAAGGGTCTCCCAGATAAAAGAGCTACTTGAAGCTGTGGGAGAAGATATAGAAAATAGAGAAATGGTAATGACCACTCTTAATGGCCTTCCTAGGTCAAGGGATTCCTTCATCCAAGGGATTTGTGCTAGGAAGAAACTTATCACTTTCAGTAGACTGTGAGAAGAATGCTCACAGGAAGAAGCTCGAATTATAGCTCGAGAAGAGAAGATGGGGAATGAAGACCAAGCTCTCACAGCACACTCCAAAAGTCACGGTGACAAGAAGGCTCACCATCATGGCAAGAAAGAAAGACATCATCATCAGAATCAAAGAGGTAGTCCCAAACCTTGAAGGAACATGTCCTATGTCCGTTGCTATACATGTGATGAGAAGGGACACTATTCCAGAGATTGTCCTAGAAATAAGAAAGATGGTTCTCACAAAAAGAAGAACTTCAAAAGAAGACATCATGCTCATGCTGTAGAGGATGATGAACCTCCCAGGAAGAGGGCTAGAGAAGATAGTGACGATTCTTCTAGTGATGAAGAATATGTTTTGATTTCTGCTCTCACTGGAACCATTACTCATGGAAGTAATGATTGACTTATAGATAGTGGGGCTTCTAAACACATGACAGGATTCAAGGAATCCTTTATGAACCTATTTGAACATGAATCACCCCACAAGGTGAAGCTTGGGGATGACTACCAGTATCCAATAAAAGGGAGTGGTGAAGCCTCCTATAAACTAGACTCTGGAAAGTCTATGAAGATGAAAGATGTACTATATGTTCTAGGTCTCAAGAAGAATCTACTCTCCATATCTGCATTGGATGCAAAAGGTCATGAGGGTTGCATTTGTAGATGGCCAATTCCTAATGTGGCCAAAAGGTAAAACTATTGATGATGCAGTGGTGATTGGAGAGCAAGAGGGAGGATTGTACAAATTGAAGGGACAACCTGAACATGCCATGGTCCATGATTCAGTAGAGCCAAGTGAAATTTGGCATAGAAGGCTTGCACACATGCATTATAGGGCATTACCAATTGCAAGCAAAGCAGTAGAAGGTCTTCCTGAAATTCAGTCAAAGTATGAAGATGTTTGCAAAGGAAAGAACACAAAGAAGCCATTTACAAGCAAGTAAAGAAAAAGGGATTATCCACTCCGATGTATGCAGTCCGATGTCATCCAGTTCTCTGAGTGGGTATGTATACTATGGTTCCTTCATTGATGATTTCTCTAGGAAGACTTGGATTTATTTCTTGAAGAACAAAGATGAAGTATTTAGCAAATTCAAGGAATTCAAAGCCTTGATAGAAAACCACACTGAAAAGAAGATCAATGGTGGAGAATTCACTTAAGAAAACTTCAAGAAAGCTATGCAGTGATTCAAGGATTAAGAGGGAGTCCACCCAACAAACAAACAAAGATACATATTTGAATTGTCATTTCTTGTATATCTGATTATTTAAATAATACTGTTTAATGATATATATACTTATGTTCCTAGACTTAGGTCGTGTATTATGCATATTAGAATAATTGCATTGATAAACAGTATACTACTAATATACATGGGTAAGTGGCCTATGGGACTGTACAACATTCCATTGCTAATATAGAATGAAACCTCTTTGCTGACATGTTGGGAGTAGTGCAAAATCTGAACAATGTTCAGGTAGAGATTGGAAGGCATCTAGAAAGTTACGGGATATGGATAAATGTTGTATTGAAGCATTGGCTAAATTAATTGCATGACTATATGATATATTTCTTTATGTGTAAGAATTTGTTCTGAAAATTATGAGATGTTTCTAATCATGCAATTCTTACTTGCACAACCTACCACATATCATCTCATCCCAAATCTTGGGAACTTCAATATCTTCAATAGATAGATTTGTTTCTGGAGGTCAGAGATGATATGTGGCAGGTTGTGCAAGTAGCATGTAATCAGTCCTCAGAGATCCGATAGGTTGAGCTATGTGCTCGTAATCAGTCCTGGGATGAGGTATTTCTATGTAGTATGTAATCAGTCCTCAAGATCCGATAGGTTGAGCTGTGTGCTCGTAATCAGTCCTGGGATGAGGTATTACTACGGAGACATGTAATCAGTCCTGGAGAACCGAGAGGTTGAGCTGTGTGCTTGTAATAAGTCCTGGGATTCTCTTTAGAGATCTTGTCGGTCGTGCTGCGGCACATAAATGTTCCTGGGATTCTCTTTAAAGGTATTGTCTATTCACATGTAATCAGTCCTAGAGATCTGAGAGGTTGAGCTGTGTGCTTGTAATAAGTCCTAGGATGCTCTTTAGAGATCTTGTCGGTTGTGCTGCGGCACATAAATGTTCCTGGGATGCTCTTTAAAGGTATTGTGAAGGGGATGCATGTAATCTGTCCTGGGAGATCTTGCCGGTCGTGATTAGACACATAAATGTTCCCGAGATTCTCTTGTTAGGTATTGCATCAACACATAAAATCAGTCCCGAGATACCACCTCTATCCGACCGTTCGCACAGATGATGAAGACCTACAGGTAGTGGGCCTACATCCAGTGTGAAAAAGGACTAGCTCTGTAGAACTTCCTATGACGAGTAGATTCAGAGATTGATTGAGATAGCAGCAGCAGTGACGATGACGATGATTCGCTGATGATGATCCGGAGAAGAAGACTTGTGCCTGCAGATCTATGTCGAGAAATACCTTCCTAGTTAAGAGGGAGTGTTGATGTATATGTAACTTCGGAATGTATTTAATCTATATATTATTGTACTCCTATAGAGATGTATTATTCCTCTATACGGAAGTGTCGTCATTTGTATTGACAAGTGTCGCAAGTGGTGTAACTTGCTGATGGGTTATTAGACCACCTAGTAGAGGGGTTGGCTCAATATAATGTAACCTGGGCTTATTAGGCTGAGTTAGACAAGTCGGCCCCATAGGTTTATTAGGTAGCACAGGAAAAGTATAAATAGAGATTAGGAGATCTCTATTTTATTCATTTCATTACTCACTCTTCTATCACTCAGAAAGTGGCGCACATGTGAGGAGGAGGATCAACATCTAGGAGAAGACTATCTCGTGTACTTTGGTTGTATCATTGCTCTCTCTCTATCACTGAGGAAGTTGTGGGGTTTTTTACCTCTATGGTTTTCCCCAGTGAAACTCTGTGTGTCCATTGTCTTATGTGATTGTTTGATATGCTTGATATGCTGTACATGTTATTCTCTCAGTAAAGATCCTAGAGTATATTGAATTAATGCTAAAAAATTAACACAGAGGAGCTGGAAATAATGAAGAAATGTGTGAGTGCTCTAGCTGTGATGGCTTGTACAGATCCGAGCTTGTTTGGATGGCCTATGATGATGTATGGTTCTTTACAAAGTCTTGGTGGAAGCATCTTGTGGAATGAAATTAATACTGGTGCAAGAGTAAGAAGATCCTGTTCTGATTGGTGGCATGAGGATCTTTCAAACGTTAGTGTGCCTTTGTTTGAAAGGGTCCTTAAGGAAATGGAAACAAGAGGTATACTGCCTGAAAATAGAGCTGGTGCAGTTGTTTACGATGTAAAAAATATCTTCCTAGCCTTAGTAGATGGAAAAGCGATAGTGTTAGAGGCTCCATAGTTCATCTGGGTACTATTCCGACTGTTGCCAATCAGAAATTGCTATTGGATGCTATTGAATTCCTTTTTTTATGAAGAATGGAATAACCTCTTGTAGATTCTTGTTTGGAATGTCGCGGAGTGCAATGATATTGAATGCAAGTCAGACATGCAAGTACCGTTTGGATAAGAGGATAGGATTTCAGTTAGAAATTGCAACTCTTGATGGCCTTCTGATTCCAAACTATTTAGATAAAGTAGAGACACTTTATGACACATATTGCATGTAGCGAATTATTCACTGTTTTCTTATGTTTGACAAAGAAAGTGTATCATCCTATTCACCTCAAGTGGAACTGGATCCTGTTGTGGGATCCCCATCAAAAGGTCCACTAACAAAAGTTACCAAATTAGTGCATGCTTATCTTGTTGAGGTCACCCAAGATGTCAACTTGAAGCCTGCCAAGTTTCTATCAATAACAGAAGCCCTTCCATCTTTTTCGCGGTCTTTGGATGATGAGTTGTATAGAGCACTTACCATCTATCTGAAGGTATATCAAGGGCTTTGATACTCTTTTCTTATTCCAGGGAATACTATTTTATTGTCTGTGTAACCTAAAATGAAATTTATTAGATGGGACTTTAGGAAAATCTCAGTACCTTGATTTTTTTTTTGAACCAATTTATTTAGAGTTATTTTAAGACTGAAGTACAGTTATTTTAAGATTTTTTCTGAACAATTTACACACAGATATTATAGATTAAAAAATATTATGAAGTCATCTTGTGTGATGATTACAAATGAAGGATGACATATTTATATAATCCTCCATATGATAGGGTGAAGGCCACCTCAAGGGAAATGCACCAGCTACAAGTTCTTTCTCTAATTACTAACAAGCCGCATAAGACTCCTAATGAAATATTAACTTCTAACACATCCTAATATTCTTAGTTATGTACTGTATTTTTGGTGTTAGTTGGTGACCTCCACTAGCTTATGTAATCTACAAAGATTTTTTCCCACATAGCCATAATCTAAAGTGCGTAGATCTTGGGGACCTCCACTTGGCCCTTTTTTCCCAGGGAATTCTTCTCCAAATTTAGGCCAGAGTAGCAAGCTAGGATTTAACAACCTCGTCTTGACGTTGTTCTCTATTTTTCTTGCAGAGAATAGTATCACCATGGTCATACCTATCCTTTAAAACTCATGAGGAAGGGATGTATAAACAAATCTATGAACAATTTCAACAAGTCTTGTCAAGATCGTTGCAAAAAATGGATTAAGAAAAGGAAAATATGCAGGAGGAATATATTTTTACTACCCCTCTAGCATGATATTTTCAAGTCGATACCTAGGTCTTTGTGCTTAAATTATGGGGGATACTATGGATGGAAAATCTTTGCACTCCTTGCTCCAGAGCATGCAAATTCTGTTCAATGCTCCACGAGAGATGACAGACACATGGAAGGTCTTGTGCACTTGGTGGGAAACTTGGTCCTCTGCAAATGTAACAAAATACACTCTAAGAGATTTTTGTGAAGAATTTCATCGATGTTTGGCCAAAGGAGTGCACGAAGCAGGCCTTTATAGGCTTCTTGCTGATACTACAAAACTGATTAGTAGGGAATCTTTTGATGTACAAAGAAACAACTCTAAAAGAATGCTACTCTTAAATTTAGAGCTTCGCTATGTGTTATTACAATAACCCCTAAAATATAAACTCTTTCATTGCACAATAGTCTCCAAATGTATTATTTATTCCTCATAGAGGCACACCCCATGAGCACAGAGAAATTAGCAAATCAACCAGGTTCTAGGGAAAGTATAGCAAATAAACCAACAATACAAGAAATGAGAGAAGATTACAAATTTGGTAATGAGGAAAGTCATGGCATTAAGTCATACACAACATGAAATTGGGAAAAACTTAAAATCATTGAAAGAATATGAAATTGAATGGATACACAACCAACCAACAAGCATACAAGTGAATCTGGAAAAAACAAAATTGTGTAAAGTTTCATTTAAATTTGTTTCTCTCTGTTACTAGTCCACTAAACTACTTTTATTTTGTTGCAAT
The DNA here is from genome assembly GCA_027924585.1 of Larix kaempferi. Taxonomy (NCBI): domain Eukaryota; kingdom Viridiplantae; phylum Streptophyta; class Pinopsida; order Pinales; family Pinaceae; genus Larix; species Larix kaempferi. The sequence continues at coordinate 428,813 of BSBM01001409.1, read as the reverse complement.
CATTACATGCTATGGATCATAGGGAAGGCACATTCAGTTTGACAGTTGTGTGAGATAATTTTATTTGTAGCAGTTCAAATTGTAAAGAAATCATATTTTTTTATAGAGTCATGAGGTCCCTTCCTCTCACTGGATTACAATTTACTATTACATTTGAAAAAATGATCTCCCTTAGCAACCAAAGTCATGCTCCATGCTCAATTAGAATGATGTAGGCATAGACAAGTTAAAAGAAAAAAGTTAAAAAAAAATTGCATTTGTTAAATAAGATAAATCAGAAGAGTAGCGAGATTTAGAAATATAATCCATAGTCACGATTTCGCTAAATAGATTAAAAACTTGACTACTGCATAATCCATATTCAATCCACTATTTAGCGAGGAATTGAGCACTCCACAGACTTCAACAAAGTTTATAAAAAACTTGATCAATTTTAACTTCTAGACTTGCAATATCTAACCTTATAATATTTTCACAAAGAAGTTCTCAAAGCTTGAAGTAAAATTTTGCCACATTGAATTGAATGTCAATGAAAGTTTCGATCAAGATAATTTCATAGAATGACCAAATCTGACCTGATGCTATATCCACAGCTCAATTCTTGAACTTCAATAGAAATTGGACACTTACATGGATTTATGAAATAATGAGTTCATTGATAATAAATAAATATGTGGAATAAGAAGTCAAGTTACAAAGCACGACCCCCCGACAACACAGAGGACAATAGGGACAATGATAGGAACCAATATAGTGACCGCGTCCAGCAGAATTGGTGCAACAACAACACATAAGACAACACATAATGTCTTGTGTAATGGTTGGTGATGGTATGACCCAAGTTATCCAAGCCATTGAAGGTTTGCAAGGGGACATGGAGGCTGCACTGTGCAGGCTCATGCAAACATTGTTGTACACAAATAAATTAGTTTGACAGAATATTTGTTCAGAAAATGGTTAATTTCATCATGTGCAGGTATCCTCAAGTAGTATAGTATGAAAGGTTTGACCCATGGCTAGTTTTAGGAAGCCAGGATAGTTGAATACAAAACTTATTACATGCAGAACTTACACATTGCATAAATTTCCAACAACAGATCACGGGAAGCAGGAAGAGTGGAAAGACATGCCAGGAATATCATAGTTCATAGGCATGACATAATATGACATGTGACAGAAGTGGTGAAATAAAAGTGTGCAGTTGCATGGAAATAGGTGCAGGTTCATACACTATGTAGATACAAGTACATAAATAGTCAATTGGACCCAAAGACATATCCAAAAGGAGTAATTATAGTTATGTAGGCAGAGGAGGTTTGTAGAACATACCTGTAAGATTTTTATTTTGCTTCCAAAATTGTATTTAATACACAAATTTTGTATGCTTGGTGGACATATAGAAACATTATTTTATAGACCAGTGATTAGTAGATTGATGTAGTAGCGAAAATGATGTGTCTGGTTGGATGAATAAGTGGTATTGGGTTGTAAGTTGCAACATAAGGTAGAAATTGTACACAAAATCTAGAGGCCATTTTCTTTTTGGAGATTGAACAATGAAGAACCATTTTTCTTGTTCATGTAAAAAATAAATTTATTTATTTATTTTTCTTTCATTAAAAGAATGTTTTTCTTTATATTGTTTCTTGTTGATTATGGAGAAAGGATTCATGAGTAGACAGGTATCCACTTGTAATTTGGATAGCGGTATCTGTGATAACAATTTCCACATGGAAGAGAAGTCTAGTACCGTTTCCGCATCAATGGGCGTATATAACCAATATGTCACGGCGGGAAGAGGTTGGAAGGTTGTGTAAAAGTCATAGTAGGAAGATTAAAAGTTCGTGTTCTGAATTTTTTTAAAATTCAAAATTTACAATTTTTATATTTTAAAGATTTACTAAATGTTCGTATGAAAATATAGCAAAATTCTTTCCATATGAATCATACTCATATGTAAATATTGCTACTATACTAAAACTTGTATAGTACAAAACTGTGTTTGTCTTTTAGCAAAAAAAATTAGCCCAAAATTTAGATCGGCAATATTGCTAGACATGGCCGTGGACCACATGAGATAGATCTAGCAAACATGGGATGGCTTGAGGGTGGCAATTGGGATGGAAAATAAAATATGAGGAGAAAGGTAAACAAAAATAAATCCATTAGAATTCCATTAGACAATAGCAAAAAAAAGTTGTCGGAATATCAATAGGACTGAAAAATTCACTGGCAAGAAGTTGCCAGGCCAACCATAAGGCTGGAGCCTAGCACACATAACTATAAGCTAATACCATGTGCATTGTTTTTAGTGCATTAAAATAAAGTTGTTCCATTTGTTTCTACATATTGAAACCCATATCGGGTGGCATTATTTTTAGCGCATTAAAATAAATTTGTTCCATTTTGTATCTATGGATTGAAACCCATATGGGGTGGAATTAAGGAGAGAATACATGAAGAACACGTGTCCTTGTATAGTACAACTTCCTGCACCACTGCATGATATAGTTGGTATTAGGGGAAGGGACAAGAGAAGGGTGCATACTGGAGCCTTCATGGCTCAAATCCTTCATCTTGAGTGTAGGTCCAAACATTATGCAGCCAATACTCCACTCATGCAGAGCATTATGAAAGGATTTGGCCTTGATTTTGATACAAGTTTGCAGACTATGGCGAACTTTGCAGAGGGATTTGTAGAGGATAGCACCACCAAACCCTTTGCTTGACAGGGTGGGAAAATCGACTTAGTTTCGAAGTTAGTTTCTTCCTTGTCTGCTGTGGATTTTCTTCATCTGGTTTGACTTGGTTATTGTCCTTGGCCTCAGTAGAATTTTTTTGGTCATGTTTACGGATTTTCTTGGTCTGGTTAGGGCAGTTTGGTCCAAATATCAGTTTTGTAGTGCTCTACTTTTCAAGTTTTAGCTTCCTCGTCTCTGGGTAGTTTATTGTGCTTTCATTCTCATAAGGGTTCCAAGTGGTTTGAGGTTTCCTGGGTTTAAGTTTCAGTCTTTGGGAAACTTACTTGTCATATGGGTTGGGGCCCCACTAAAACCTGAGACATTGAAGATGGAGCCCAAGCAGAAGGTTAGGGATGACGATAGTCAGCAGGGGGTAAGCGTGGTAGGAAAAGAGCCTCCAAGAAATCTGAAGTGTAGGATCTAGAAATGAAAATGATGAGCCGAAGTTGAGGCCATGGATGCAGCTAAAATATAATAGGTACCATTGGCACCTTACCAATCCTATCATCGAATAGGTTGGATACATTAAAAATTTGGTTAGAGGAAAAAGTATTCAAATCTTTACTGAGCATATTGATGAGAAATTTGTTAATTGGGTCCCAGATATAGGCTACTCAAAACCAAAGACACTGAGTATGTGAAATTGGTGGAGCTGTACTGGCTTAAAAAATCCTTTATTGCTTAAGTTGTTGACAAACTAGGGTAGCGGCAACAAGAGATTTTAACCAAGTTGAATTAAATGGATAAAAAGTATGAGGCCATCTTCAAAGCCATTTGGGGTGTAGAAATTGTTATAGTGGATCAGGATGAAGGACAGAGTCCAACAGAAGCATAAAGGGCTTACAAAGCTCAAACAGAGGAAGGAACAACCCCTCAACCAATCTACGTCTCTGTAGTTTCAGATGAGAAGGCTTAAGACTGGCAGCAGCTATGCCAGCTCTTCTTGCTTGTCTATTTTGTGATTCTTATTGTTTAGATGACTTGGATGTTCCTAGCCAGTTTTAGCTATATGTTCAGATGCTGTTATTTTCAGACACTTTTAATTCTCCCCAGGGAGGAGAAAACATATTTTGGACAACTTTTCTAGAATTTTTGACATCTGTAGACTAGTTACCCTGGAGTGTTGGTCACAACATGAAATGAATCTAATATTTTTTGTATAATATTAATAGAGTAACTACTTTAATATATATATATATATATATATTGGAACATATGTGATCATTACCCAATTCAAGATTTGACAATTAACATGCTTTGCTCATAATAGAGATGCCTTTTTAAGGCATATAGATTTTCCATTATAATGGCAAAACAACTATAGTATAAACTCACATTCATGTAGAATATTGACCATTTTATCTTTTCCATATTATAGAGTTATAATGTTTGGTGTGCATTATAAATATTTAGTGACCGATTGAGACTCACCTTTATATTCTGAACATGTCTTGATTTAACATGATCTCCATCTTTCAACTTTAGAAGAAAGTTCAGGAGTGATCACTTTGGACATTCCTTAACAATTATTAAGTCTAGATAGCCATATGAGAATTGCAAAATAATAGATGAGAAATGAGTATTACAATGTTTTCTAAATTCAATATTGCTTTAAATTTTTTAAATATGACAAAGGATAGATAGCTCATAAGATGTACACTATTTTTTGACACTTTTATTTTGTTTACTGATTGAAAAGACTATACTATGTCAACAATGTATAAACATAAGATAACATAGACAACTAAATGCATAAAGCTTAGATACTGTCCATAGGAAAAGGAATATTTTTCTTCCTTAGATGACAGAAATATGTCATAGCAAAATCACATCCTAAGCAAAAATAAGCTATTCCTCGACAACAAATCTAGAGAGAACAAACACGAGACCAAGGTTTTTCATCATACGCGGTGAAAATTTTAAGAGAGGAATCTACGTAACTATGTCATTGAAATTTTTGACATTTCAACCCAGAATTGGGATCAATTTCAATGGCACAATAATGCAGACTCCTATTCACTTAAAAACATGAAACCACCTATTAATCATAAACATGAAACTAATTAGGTGAAACCTCGACATGAAACTATCTTCATTAACTGTGTTAAATTGGCCTTGATATTTTACTTCTTTGTAATATTTTGAATATGTATCCTTAGCATTCATGCCAAGAGGATATATGGAAGCAAAAAGGTCCTAGTTAACTTCAAATACAAAACTTTTTGAACAGGTACAACATCCACTTGAACTTTAGTTAGAGTAAATGGTCAACTTTGATAACAAGGTGAACATGATCCACAAATCTCAGGATCATAGTGACTAGGATTTGTCAATCACCACCCTTCCTACTAATTGGATGTAAATCAGTGTTTGTTGATTCAAGCCAATATGTATTATATTTGTATCTTACCTCCCTAATTGGAAAAATTGTCATAGGTGAGTTGGTCAAAGATCACCATCGATGTAGTTATTTCTGCACCCAACAATAAGCAGTTTATTCCCACATCGACAACAATTACGGCCATTGATAGGACTGCAACGCATGGGCAGCCAAGAACCAAATTAAAGAAGTTAACTTCACTCAACACATGGATAGTAAAATTAAAGAAAACAAACTCTGGAGAACCCTGAGCATCAATATCGCAGCAACACATCTTTGCGCTGGGGCATAAGGAATCTTATGGTGGGGCCTGCCGGGAAGGCACATATGGCCACTCCAATCTAACCAGTTTATGATTAAATCATCGGACAAATTTATTCATAGCTAATAAGTACTTTAACATATTACAATCTACATGCCAAGGGAGGCTTTCAGGATTACACCAAAGAATTAATATTAGAATAATTTCTTTTAACTAGCAACATCAAAGCGGTAAAGAAATAATCGAAATTAATTTCTTTTTAAAATAAGAAAACAACTGGAATAAGTGTAATCCATCGATTCATCTATTTCTACACCCAACAATAACCAATTTATTTCCACATCAACAACAATTATGGTCGCTGATAGGATTGCAATGCATGGGTATCCAAGCACTGAATTAAAGAAGTTGACTTCACTCAACACATGGATAGGAAAATGAAAGAAAACAAACTCTAAGGAACCCTGAGCATCAATATCACAGCAACACATCGAGAGGAAAAATGTATAACCCTAACCCTGAGCAGATTTTATGAGCGACACATTAGAGGAACCTTAGGCCTCGATTTTGAACAACCACATACAAAAACACCAATATAATTTGCTCATTAGAATTAGCTAGGCATTAGAGACCTCCCAACTGTAAATTCATGTGGGAAAACTAAATTTTAAGGGCCAAAGAAAGATACAGGGAGATTCAAAGCCTAGACTCATGGATTTCTCAACTCATCCAAAATGTTGCAAGATGAATGGACTGCCTTTCAATCATGTTTCTAGCAAGTCATCCCTGAGGAAACCGGATGGGATTGAGTGATTTATGAGCGGAGAGTTCTGAGAACTTGCTTTTATATTTGGATTTATTTGGGAGAACGACATCTGCCACTCTCGAACGGTTTAGGTGTTGTGATAGATTTTGGTTTAAATGGTAATAACATATAGTTTTCCCACCATAATCGTGGATTTTCGTTTTCCAAACATATATTTTAAATAAATAGTCATAGCATAAACTTAAAGAAAATTACCACTTAAAAAACTATGAAGGAAAATGATCACTTAATGAACTATCTCATGATGAATGGTTCCACCCAATAAGGCCCTAGGTTAACCCTTTCAAGGGTTGTTCCTTCATCTATCAACCCAACCCATAAAGATCCTTTTGGAAGGGTGGTTCCTCAATTAACTTGGAAACAAGGTCCTAACCAACACCTTTAAGGTATTGCCTAAATTAACCCCTTTCAAGGTATGGTATTAAAAGGATTTGTTTGGTCTAGTGTTGATAATGAAAGGGTTGAGAATTTGACTAAGTCCATAATTGATTGATCAAATTGATGAGAGAGGTTCATTAATAATTTATTTAAGCACATACTTGTAGATTTGGTTGTTGTTTTTGATATGCATGTTAGTATAAAGGTATTGGTGCTCGATGCACATTGCAATGGTGAATGCTCAACACAAATTAAACTTGGCAAGTAACAATGTGTTATAAAAACACTAATATTCTTTGTCACACACTTGTGGTGTTGTGACCTAGTCGCATAGTCATAAATTTCAATCATGTGATATACATTTCATAACATAGTGCAATGATTCTTATTGTAGACATGACATATTGATGTAGTTGAGGAGCTCAATATTTTGTGTACAGAAGTCCAATATTCAAGACAAATCATCTTCCTTGTTTGTCTCTTCCACTTTGGGAATTTTGTACTTTGTTTAATAAAGACAATATGAATAGGCTAGAAGACAAAACGTTTGTATCCCTTCACTAGATGATAAATTCCATATCATGAGATTGTGAATACTTGAATAGTTGGCTGCTTGAATATTTTGGTCAACTTCAAGTTGTCCATACATTTTCATAAACTTATTATGGGACCACTTCGAGTATAACCATTTGTGGGAGATTGAATATGTCTGAGTGACCTTTGTAGTTTGTGCCCTAAGGATTCGACCCCATTTACTAAAAAGATATGCAAGGTAATTAGGTCCCATGGTAGTGGTGTCTCTTTGCTAGTTGGAGAAGACATTAACATCATGCGGATTGTAGAGTTGGAGAGTCAAACATTGGTGGGTAAATTTTGTGGGTATCGAGGTTCCTTAGATTCTTTGTCTGCTTGGTCTCAGGATATGTGGGATATATCCCCATTATTTACTTATTGGAATAGGATTGGGCTGGTTGGTTGGTTGGGAACATGTGCACAATATGATAGCTTCGACCAAGCGGTCTTTGATAAGGAATACTTCAGCAATTGACAATGCTTCAACAAAGTGACATTCGGTGAAGGGGATCAAGGAATAAGATTCAACATCAAAACAAATAGTGACCAAGAGGCTTGCATAGGGTGCCAAGAGGAATCCCCCATTCAAGGTTTCAAACATGGGCACATCAGTGCTATGGAGAGATTCTTGGATGCATTGCAAGAGTTCAAGTTGAATACTTAAGGGCCATCAACTCCACTTACCCTAGGCATAGTGGTAAGACACCCCCAGTGTCATAATGACATCGTCTATAAAATCCTTTGATGAAATCTCACACAGATACAACATCAACCAAGGTTGTTTTCAACTTATGGGAAAATATCCATCTACTTGCGTTGGCTTGCTTCTCCAAAACAATAGGCATTTTATCAATAAAACCTTGGTAAATGGTATCATGTCACACAATAATAGCTTATGTTTTAGCTAAAAACACACTTAGATCTCCAAATGCTACACTTTACTAGAAGCAGGAAACCTAGTCATATGTAACTCATATGAAGATGATGATAAGATAAATTGTTCATTTTACAAGCTTATCCTACTGGATACCAAAAATAAACCAAATCCAACTCTATACATGGATATAGATCCAAGGTTGAAAAGAGACAATTGTTTTACTACTGAGCCCTTTTTAAGGGGTGCATCTTCTTATTTACTATAATATAAACACATAAGCTTTCTTATACCCCAAGAATCATCCTTGATGCAAAAAACCTCACAATGATGTTCATACAACAATTGTGGACCAAAGATTCTTTTCACATGGTTTTGTGGTGGTTTTGGTCAATGTGCATGCTCCATGATCCATAAAAACATATTTCAGGCCCTAATACATTAGTGTTCCTCCTTGCATGTAGCTAGGGCCCTAACATGCATCCCTGATGTGAAAATCCTCATAATCTCACCCATATGACACATGTAGGAAAAATATTATCTTTACAGGGGCTATGTGGTGGTTTTGGACCTTATAAATGGTCCATGAGCACTAAAAGCCTATTTTACACCCTAATATTCTAGTGCTCTTTCTCTAACCATGTCTCAAGCCTCGAGATCCATCCCTGATGTGAAAATCCTTTAACATTTGTCTTGGGGATCATAGGCCATGCATGGATCAACCCTAGGCCACCACATATACCCTATATAACATATATTTGTACTATGAGTTCAATATGGTGGCCATTTCAAGGTTCACATAGCACAGATGGTTCTCATATCCAAATCCACGATCCAACATCAAACAACAGAGTCTTAAACGATTAACATTAACCTTTGGGGTTCATGGTACATGCCTGGTGCCGACTTAGGCCATCACACATTCCCTATATAGGGAATCTTTGGCCTATAAGTGAGATATGGATGCCATTTCAAGGTTTGGTGTGCTATATATTGTTTTCATGTATTATTAAGTCATGGTACAAGGGAAAATTTTAGGGGCAAAATTTCTCCCATGGGATGATTTTCCAAGTTTTTCCCCAATACCATAAGACACTAAAAGCACCCTTGATATCTTTGATATGCATAAAATGTACATCTAAACCATCCTTATAAAATCTCAATCATCCTCTCAGACTTCATCCTGGTTATCTTTCCTCTCACTGCCATTGTTGTCGTTTAACAATGTCGAGGTCCCTAAACTCATATCTAATGCTCAAAACCTACTAAAGGTGATGAAATCCTCTCTTTGAGTCCAAGGATATCCTAGGCCAGTGATGTATGTTTCTTTAAAATATTGTTCATGGCTCTGGATACCTCAAAGATTCCTTTAGGGGATAAGGAATGTGATTCCTTCCTTAATTATGTATAGAGCCTCAAGACCCCTAACTACTATTCAAAACCATATAATGACATAGACATCCCTACTCAAACACTAAATATACTTTGAAGAATCCATGTTTGTTTGTTCAAGTTGTTCTTCTTGTCCATGGATTCTTAAAAGGTTTTTTCATGGATTAAGGCCCAAGTTTTATCCCCCAAGCATGTATAGGGCACCCAAGACCCATACCAAGTTCTCAAAAAATTATAATGGCACTAATATCCCCACTTAGATCAATAATATGCTCTCGTGAGGTCATTTGTGGTGGTTGTAGGCATTGTTCTTAGTTTAAGATGCCTAAAATTTCCTTTAGGACATAAGTCCCACTCTTTTCTCCCCAACCATGTCCAAGGTGTTGACACCTATAATTAGTCTTAAAATTCTCTTTATGCCACAAAAAAACCTACTTAGAGGCCACATATACAGTGGAAATGTCTATTGTAGTTATTCAACATGTATTTCTCGGTTATATATACCTAGAAGATTCCTTTAGGTCCTAAGGCCTAGTTTCCATTCCTTAACCATGTTTAGGGCCCCAAGACCCATCTCGAATGCTTAGAAACTTCTTAACAATAACCATATTCTGACTATAAGGACAAATATCCCCTCGAGAGGTTATATTTAGTGGTTGGAGACATCATTGTTAGACCTTTAGGCCTAAAAGTTTCATATATATCCCAATGCACGATCTTCCTACACCAACCATGGTTAATACCTCAACACCTAAACCTAGTGCTCAAAAAATCCTAATGGTTCCCAATATATCTCCACTTGGTGGCCATGGATACCCTCAAGAGATCATGTGTGATGTTCTAATGTGATGTTGTTGGCCCAACTACCTACCCATATCCCAAATTGGAGGAAAATGATACTCTCAAGAGATCGAGTGCGATGGTTCAAGGTGTTTTTATTTTTTTGTAAGAAAGAAAATTATATTATAGAAGAACCTTCAGTACATACGAAATCCCAATTGTCAAGGCCTAGCCTGATTTAAACCTCTGTAGAGCTGTTTGATGAAAAGCATACAATATATGTTTTTTCCCCAAACCTTCGTATCTCACTTCTAGCACCCCTACTTTCCAGAATACAAAATAACTTTCTAAGAACCAAAAAAGGGATTCAACAAAAAAGGATCTACAGACACGAAACTGAACCATTCTAAGGCCGCAACATATAATTCCTCTACAAACACACTAAGTGGAACCCTTTCATAAACATTGACTAAAAGCATAAACATGATAGGCATAAGACATAAACTACAGACATTCCCAACCCACAGACTCAGACTCGAGCATCAAACATTCAGCACCTGGGTCACATTCCTATGAATCATGGTACCCGAGCACAAGTCGTCGTCAGTATTGTCATTAACTGCAACTGGATGAACCTTAGTTCCATGCATAGGGCATGGGCCCTGAGTTTGACCCATAGATGATCCAGCTTCAGCACCATTATTCTCCGATGGTTGGAGTGGGATATCAAGCTTCATAGCAATGAGATCAACCTTTGTATGCATTAAGCAATTATCATAATGGTGCTCTTTCCAAGCTCTGACAGGCTCCTCTTATCCTCTGGCTTTGTTCTCCCTGTCCATCAGGATATGGGATAATAACTCCTTGGTGACCCAGTACATAGTTACCATTCGGTCATAGGCTGATATCCTTTCGGTCATTGTACCAGGATCGAAAATCCACTCTTCAACCTCCTCTTTAATTGCTTCCAGGTCCATATCCTTCACCCGGTGCCATTATTCCTACTCCACCCTCTCAATTTCCTCACGAATTATCGGTGGGATGCACTTCTTAAAGAAATGAGCCACCTACCCAGCTTTCTTCAATTCGTGAGTGGGCTTCTTTTTGGCTTGCCTCTCAGTCTTCTTCCCCCCCTCATCTGTCATTTGGGTGCCATAGTAGCAGTAACCCAAAACACGAATTGATACCACAACCAGACGTTAACTCTCACAAACACTCGTCTTAGAATAATAAAAAAACTATTACGGAGGTGGAATGTCTGTTTTGAATAAATAACCAGAGCATCCCTTCATTTTCGGTTAAAATTACTAAACACTCTGTACTTGATTTCTAATGGCATTGTACCATAACCAATCCTACTACTGACCTCTGTGAATCTTTGTACCTTTCCCATCGTTCAAGGAACTTGTCCTCAAGCTCTCCTCACTATTTGCAGATGAGGGATTTAAATGGACATTCATATTGGGGTTAAATATGGACGTATCAATGATATTTGGAGTGTGGGAAATATTATGGTTCCAGGTGGTGGATGGATCCTTTGCGTGTGCTCCGATCGATTGATTCATTTCCTTCCTCGTGTCTCTAGTCCCTTCTCGGAAGATCATAATGTCTTGTGTTTCCAGTTGGGAGAACTGAATGTGTCATTCGTTGCCACCATTGCTAGACATGTGCCCTTCCACACTTCTTTCTTTTATTTGTTCTCCAATGTTGGTCGAAATCATGTCGTCCACCTTGTTCCCGTCACGCTTGACGTGGGTAAAAATCCAGGCATGTTGTCCACGAATAAGGTTTGCTAGATGGTCCACCCAGCATAACATTCTCCAGTGTCCACTACTTTGGACACCTTCTGTCCACCTTTTATTTTTTTGGCCATTTGGATGATGATACGTGAGTCACCCTCGATGACCATGGGTTCCCAACAGTTAGTTATTGATAGTCTTATGCCGTGAATTAATCCCTCCAATTCTGCAGCGTTATTAGTATCCTGACCAATGTTTCCATGATAAAAATGGACAACAATACCTTCATCATTTCAGATGACTCCTCCAAATCTAGTCAAGCCTGGATTCCCTTTGGCCGCACCATCAAAATTTAACTTAAAATGGTTTCTTGGTGGAGGATTCCATTGCTGTGGGATGTCTGGAAACCTTTTCTTTGGATTAAACATTTTCCATCCTTGTGGAGAGCATTCCAATCCCCATCCTGCCAAGATTCTTTTCTCATTGTCATCCATTTCCCAATCTCTTTTGTTCCAATGGGTAATTTTTATAGTCTCATGTATGTGTTGTTTCACTTGGTTCCAGATCTTTTGGATCAGATTTTTCTTTCCTTCAAAGATTCTACTTTTTATTTCCTTCCAAATTTCCCACATCAGAGTTCTCGGGAACATGAGCCAAATTTTGAGGATAACTGGGTTCTTAAATGCCTCCTTATCCCAATTTTGAATAGTTTGATTAGGTTGGTCTCTCATGCGACAAGACCTTCGAAACATTTTTGGTCCATAATCCCATAAGGAGGATGCATAGGGGCAAGATTCGAGGAGGTGGTTCATGGATTCCTCCTTTCTTTCACATAGCACACACTAGAATGGGCCATTCATGCCTCTTTTTATTATGTTCTCTCCTGTCAGAATTTGTCTATGTGAGACCAACCAAATAAAAGTAACGATTTTGGGCTAGGGGTTAAAGTTCCATATCGCGTGCCATGTTTCACTGTGTTAGATGTCTTCGTGGTTGAACTCAAGATTGTAAGCCTCTCTTGTATTGTATAGTCCCTTTGACTCATACCCCCATCTTAATTTATCTGGGCCTCTTTGGATGCGGATACACTGTTCTTAGAGGGAATCCTTGAGCCCTAAAACTTCCTCCACTGGGAATCTCTGGTTCCACCAATCCTGGGGATTCCATTCATGGAACTCTTCATTTTCATGCTCTTCCCTCTAGAATTGCCGAAGTTTTGTGAGCCCCATTTCCCTGGCTTTGGCCCAGCTTATATTGAGATTAATTTGGGAGGTGATATTCAGCTTCTGTTTCCAGGAGTCAGTCCAAAAATCAACATCCAGACCATCCCTAACTTCCCAGAAGCTGTGGTCTTGGATTATCCTTCAGTTCGCTGTGGCATAATTCCAGATATGGGATCCTTGCATGTTTTTCGTTAAATCTAATGAGTTCTTGTTGCGTTTTCCCCTGAGCATAATTGTTGTGCCATAATTTTTCCCATGGATCCTCTTTGTGAGACACCCAGTGCCACCAAATTTTCGCCCCAAGAAATTTGTTGTTGTTCTCCGGGTATCTCAATCCTAGGCCACCCTGGTCCTTTGGTTTACACACAGTTTCCCACTTCACCAAAGCCCATCGATGTTTATTGTGATTGCCACCCCACAGAAAATGTCTTTGGATATATTCCTAATTTGTTTTAAGACCGACTTCGGGGCAGCCAGGGTAGAAAAGAGATAAATAGGCATTTCTTGAAGCACTTCTTTCACTAACACCACTCTGCTAGCCAAATTGAGTGGTCTATAAGCCCAAACATCCAATTTCCTTTTCATCCTTTCCAACAGATCTTCCCAAGATATTTTCTTGATTACTCCTTCCGCTAGAGGAGCGCCGAGATATGTGGATGGAAGGGAGCTTCCTTGGAATCTTAGAGTGTGCAGAATATTCCTTTGATTAATCCTTGGAGTGTTAAAAAAGAACACTTGGGACTTTGTATTGTTTACTTCTAAACTTGAGGCTTTTGAGAAAATGCTCAAACATTTCTTCAGCACCGTCGCTTCATGAACTGAAGAGTGTCCCATAAGCATTGTGTCATAAAAATACTGTTGGTGGGAGATAGTTTCCATTCCTGTATGGAGGTTCAACCCTTTGAGTTCCCTATTTTTAATTTTGGCTTTGATCATCGTGCTCAGCCCCTCAATCATAAGAATAAATAAGAAAGGGGAGAGAGGATATCATTGTCTGATACCTCTAGTAGGATGGAAATTTTTGGTAGGAGCTCCATTTAAGAGGATAGAAAATAAAGCAGTTGACATTATGTTCATTATCCATTTAACCCAATCCTGGTGAAATCGATAAGCTTCAAGCATTTCTCTCACGAATTTCCAGCTTAGCTTATCATAAGCTTTCGAAATATCAAGTTTCAACATCATACCAGGATTTTTGGTCGCTTTCAAAGAATGGATGACCTCATGGAACAAAATAATTCTATCCAGGATTTTTGATCGCTTTGAAAGAATGGATGACCTCATGGAACAAAATAATTCCGTCCAGGATTTGGTGACCTTCCACAAAACCCGATTGTTCATGGGACACCAAGTTTGGTAGGAGAAGTTTCAGTTTGTTAGCTAAAACCTTTGTGATGATAATATAAATTACATTACAGAGGGAAATGGGTCTATATTTACCTGGAGAGTTGGAACCATCTTCTTTGGGTATAAGGGTGAGAAAATTTGAATTGAAATATTTTAAGACACCCTTACCCATGCATGAGTCCTCCATGATTTTCCAAACGTCGAGCTTAATAAGGTCCCAAAAGTGGTGGAAGAAATTGGTTGTGAAGCCATTAGGCCCTGGGGATTTCCCATCCTTCATTTGATTAACTGCCTCCTCAACCTCCTAGAGCTCAACAAGTTTCATTAAGATTTCATTTTGTTTTGCTGAGACCTACTTGGGGATGAGTCTTGTAATCTTCCTAATGTGTTCACTTCTGTTGTGCCGATCCTCCTTCAGAATTGTTGCAAAGTATTGAACCAGTTCTGATTCCATTTCTTCCCGTGTCTCAACATACTGTCCATCTTCTTTTTTAAGCCACATTATTTTTTCCCTTTTCCGATTCTAGATGACCGAGTTATGGAAGAACTCAGTGTTTCGTTCTCCTTCCTACAACCATTAGTTCCTAGATTTTTGTTTCTGATAAATTTCCTCCTGGCGATATCTAGCATTAAGTTGATCAAGAGTAGCTTGCTCTCTGTGTTTTAGGTCTTCATTGTACCCTGAGTTCATGCCTTCCCACTGGATTTATGCCAGTTGATCATTGAGAATCTTCTTATCTTGGAATATGATTCCAAATTCCCCCTTATTCCAAGTATGTAGCTTGGTCTTTAAGTTTTTCATTTTTTGCTGGAATTGATATATAAGTGTACCCTGGATAGGGTCTGTTATCTCTAGGGTTGTTCCTCTTACTTATAGTTAAATTTTTTGATTATGATTGGTTTTTATTGTTTTTAATTTTACTTTGTTTCATATTTTATATTTGGTTCTTCACCATTAGGGTTCCTGGGTTACTTAAAATCATCAAAGTTTTTATTCATTAATTATGAGCCCATGTATGTGCAAAAGAGTATGTGTTACAGGGTGCAATCTTACAAACTGGTGGCGTTTTTCCAGACTGACAGCATATTGTGAGCTCGCAGCATATTGATTTTATTTAATATCAGAATGATCACATGACATTTTATCAAAAGGTTTATGATTTACTTCATGGAATATATAATGAAAATAACCCTTTATCATAGCCATGAATATAAGCTTATATCATATGTATTCGACATCTTATATGTTTTTACATTCCTGACCATGAATAATGAGTCATGCGGTGGCAATTAGGGAAGAATACAGGTGTTGTCATTTCAAAATTAAAACCATTCATATAATAAGTACTTGTGGTCATCATAGCAAGAACATCCCAATGCACATGTTCCCTTAAAATGTTTTTCATTATTCTGCTGAAGAAGGGTATTCGCAGACTACTTTGGTTCATTGTTTATCTCCATCTGATCGCGAGCAGTGTTATGTAAAGGTTCTGAAAATTTTGGGTTTATGTCTGAACCCTAGGGCTTGTAAATTTAGAGTTCGAATACATTTGTGCTTCCTTGCATAGTAGAGCACGCAGCTTCAACATCGCCATTCTTAAAGCATACAGCCGCATGACAAATGCCCTGTTCAGAACAATACTGCGTGAAGACTTTGCTGAGTTGAATGTTTAACAGGGTTATGTGCAGCAGAATATAAGTGTTTTTAGCTGAAATATAAAAGCATTATTGGTTCATACAGTCGAGTTGAAGTCAATTTAGGGTTTATAATGTCAAGGGTAACTGAAATTGAAGAGGAGCCAGAGATGGTCGTGAAGAAAAAGCAGGGAGGTTTCATCTGTAGATTAGAACCTAGTAATACAGATTGGATTAAATAGTTTCCAAGGACTGCAAAGTTAATACAGAGGTCGGGATGGTTCAGTTTTTGTGATAAATTGTAGGGATACCATTCACAATTGACAATGGCTTTTATTGAAAATTATAATGATGACAGGGTTCAGTTACAAACTTTAACCGTGAGAGTCAATGAAGATTCTATCGCTGGAGCTATAAATGTTCCTGCAGAAGGTGAAAAGTGGTTTAAACAAAAAGACTTCAAAGAATATTTCAGCGAATTCTTGATCCTGGGAAGTGAAAAGCTCGACTGGAAAAATGGAGTTCATGTTAGTAAAATGAAGCCAGAATGGAGAGTGCCATTGGAGGTAATTCAGAACTATATCACTTGTGATGGAAGGTATGATAGGGTTTTAAAGTGCCATTTGAAACTTCTAATGCATATTCATGGCAGTACACAGTTGAATCTTCCATTTTACCTGTTTAAGAGCCTCCAAAAAATGATTGCTAAGATTCAAAACCATCCAGCACATACAGCTCGCTCGGTTTATCACCAGGGGCTAATTAAGTTGTTGATTCTAACTCAGCTACAAAAAGAAGAAAGAACATGGGGTTCTCTTTTGATAGAGTTAGGGTTTAGTGATAATCCTAAAGAGAAAGGCAAGAAGATGATTGAGGACGCTAACCAGCAGACAACAAACCCTACAGATATAGTTCAAAAGGGTAAAAATAAAGAGAATGATGCTGTACAGAGCAGTTTGAGCCCTGAAACACCTTGCACACAAGAAAATCCAGAAAAACTTAGTGACATGA
The DNA here is from genome assembly GCA_027924585.1 of Larix kaempferi. Taxonomy (NCBI): domain Eukaryota; kingdom Viridiplantae; phylum Streptophyta; class Pinopsida; order Pinales; family Pinaceae; genus Larix; species Larix kaempferi. The sequence continues at coordinate 411,652 of BSBM01001409.1, read as the reverse complement.
TTAAAAGCATTGCTTCAAAAAAGAAGAGTTGTAAACAGTTATTCAGGGAAGGCAGGCCAAGAACCAGACTCAGTGAGAAAATGCAGATGGAAGAAAGAACAGTACCGGAAGATGATAAGGAAGTTGTAGTTATTGAAGATGTTGCAAGTGAAGGACCAGTACACACAGCAGAGGACAAGTATTATGAGGATATGGAACAGTTTATCGACATGCAGGGTGTAGCAGGTTCCACACCAGAAATGTTTTGTACAGACAAACAAAACAATCTTGAAGAAGGTTCAGTATCAAGAAATCTGCCTGAAGAAAGAGGTTGCATAAGAGAGGAAGATTTGGATATTTCCTCAGAACTTGGTCAATGTAAAAGATCTCTTCAAACTTATAAAGAACAAACAATATACCTGCAGGACATTAATGAGAAATTAATGGTGGCAAACAAAAGATTACGAGAAGACATGGAAAATAAATAAGCAGAGTTCCAAAAATTACTGAAGATTTCCAAGAATATCCTCAAGGAGAAGCGAGACATGCAAAGACAACTGGAGTAGCTCAAAGCCCAGAACAAGGAAAGTGATAAGGATGTTGAATTGGCGAGGCTTCAAAAGCACTCACAGGTGCTTAGTGACTTAGCTGCCTTAGCTGAGGCTTCTAGAACCCTTTAGGTGTTTAAAAGTTATTTGATTTTGAACTCATGTTGTTATATTTGACATCTGTATGACACTTGTAGCCTAAAATTTTGTAAGGGATTAACTTCCCACTTTTGAAGGAAGTTCGATCCAGAAATTTAGGATCTATGGTTAATTTCTAGATAGAGGATTTTTGTACAAAAGGGACTCTCGATCAGAGAACTAGGGGTTGGCAGTTTTGGGAGTAATGCATGATCAATTGTGAGCACATCTGTGTAACATGAGCATTTTGCAGCTTCAGTAACAGGTTCTATTTTTGAATAAACATGATGATGATTTGCCCTTGTGTTATATGAATTGTCTTTTTGATAACTCTGTTATGTATATGGTCATATATATTCCATTGCAATAATTCTTATCATGAGAAGACAATTATCTTTTTATTTTTATAAACATTGACAGTTTCACTTCATGATTTAGGATCATAGTACCTATATATTGAACTTTGTGATATACTCCATGTTATGCAGTATTTGTTTGACTTTCCTGTAACTCTGATTTCACACCAGCCTATCCTTTTAAAAGTGTCATGTTTGCTTGTAAAGATTGTAAATACCCATATAATACAGTATGGATTGCGTGATATGTGCAGAACAGATTTGATTTTATATTAATTGACATATACCAGTTTGGTTTCTTGTAAATTGTGTGATGCCTTTACAATTTTTGATTTCATACCAATTGGTGTTTTCAGTGTGATTTCATTTGATTTATACAAAGATTTCCTTAAGCTTGAATCCCGTAGTCTAGGTTCAACTTTAGGGATAACAGGGTCCATCTCTTCCCATCATTGTTTGACAAGATATTTGAAGTTCCTGTGTTCAATCCAGAATTGCTTGAAACGGAACGAGCGTCTTATTGTGGGACCCCCGTCATCCCAAATCAGACAAACTGGCCAATGATCAGAGCCTACAGAAGGGAGGACCATAACATTCAATTCCCGGCCTCAGCAAATCATTGCCCCTGAGAGAATGAATCTGTCCAATCAAGAGGCCACATGATTCTCACCACCTCTACGGTTATTCCACGTGAACCACCCATTCCCTGTTTCTATGTCAACCAACCTTTTCTCCTATATAAAATCTCTGAAGGAGATGTTGGGTGTTTCCATAGTTAGCCTCTCCCCCTTCTTCTCCTCCAAGGAGGTGATCATGTTGAAGTATCCACCCAGGATCCATAGTCTTTCCCCTCACTCCTGTAATTCCTTGTCCAAGTAGGATAATAAATCTTGTTTTTTAGCCATTATACTTGGGCCATACACATTGGTAAGTACCCCCTTTACCTCTGAATTGCATAACTGGAAGTCTTCACTAATGGAGAATCTTGATGCTCTGAAGTTGCTGAGATGTAACTCTTCTGGTTGCCAAAGTATGGATATACCACCAGCAACCCCTCTCGCATCAATAACTATCCCTTTACTTCCCCGCCACAATTTCCGGCCAATTTCCTGCATACTGTCCGAACTGCACTTGGTTTCTTGAAGGAATAGTATAGTTGGTTTTTCCCATCTTAAATTGTTTCTAAGAGTCTTCACTTTCCTTGGGTTATTTACCCCTCGGATGTTTCAGGTTATTATCTTCATTTAAAAGTTTCTATTGACTTCTGAAAAGGATGCTTTTATCATAGGATATTGGCTTGATTCAATTAGTTTAGTTCCAACCTTTGCTATTCTCTGCTATTTGTATTTCTCCCTTGCTTCTCTCCTTCCTCTGGTAGTTTCCGTTTACTCCCCTTAGATGGATCAAAATCTATGCCTAGATGAGGAGAGGCCTTAGTTTTAAGGATGGCTTGTTGGAGAAGTTCTAATTGCCTTCTAGAAACATACCCTTGACCTTTCTTACTGCATTCCTTTTCAATCTCATCAAGACCATGTCCCATAAGTCCATATCCTCAATTTCCTCCGAAAATTATTCATCCATGTCGTCTGTTAAGCCTTTTACCTGCATTTTCTCCGGGCTGGGAGTAGATTTACTCCCATCCGCGACATGAGCATTATTTTTATCCTTGTTGTGTTCCTCTGTCTCATTCTCCGTGCTGCTAAAGGTTTCAAACCTGTTTTCAAACTGTTTCTTTTTTTTCTAGGATCTACTTTGGTTGGTTTTGATGATTGGTCCTTTTACCTTGTATTTTTTGAGTTTGAACTGGAGTGAAACCTTCGCTATCCTTTTCAGCTTCCTTCTTCTCTTGCGTTGGGCTTGCTTTAGGGTAAAGGGCTGGACAATCTCTGCTCAGATGACCATACTCGTGCCATTGCCTACATCGAAATGGGAGTTGTTCACAATCTATAGGTTGAACCCAATACTCATAATCCCAAGTTAAATTGATTGCTTCTGGTAGTTCTTGCGACAGGTTCATATAAACATAGATTCGAGCATATGTAGTATACCTTTGCATTTTTTTTGTTCTGAAACTTTCGCAAACTTTCCTAGGGTATTTCCAATGGCCTCCAGAATTTCTGGTTCCCAGTAGTCACAAGGTAGAGAATAGAGACTGATCTAGACTGGGGCTATACTCATGTCCTTTGTCTTAGGGTTGAACCTTTCTTTCCACGGTCGAAGGAAAATACCTTCCGAGTAAAAAAAATAGTGTCCCCCTGTCAAAACCCTATCTCTGTCTTCCTGGTTAAAAAAAATTATAGTGAAAAAATCCTTTGCTCCCAACTGCAGATCATAGTGTCCTTTAGGGTTCCAGGAGACCTCGATCCATCTAATCAGATCCTTCTCCTTTGGACATATATCGATGAATTTTCCAATGAGGGATTTTTCCTTCCATTGATCCACTCATTCACGCAGATTCTTAGGGGTTTTCTGTAGATCGGGGTTTTATGCAATTAGGGGTTTTCTGTAGATCGGGGTAGACAACCCCCTCTTATCTTTTTACTTTCCATCTCTTGCTTTTTCTCTCTCGCTATCTCATAATCTGGTAAGATTGTTGTATGAGCCTGGGTTCCTTCACGCAGTATGTGGGTGTGGGAGGGGGCTCCTCCCCCTCCAAACGGTGCCACACCCAATCCTACCCCTCCTGCCTTCCTCGATACACCTCGCGGCAAGGTTGAACACCGCTAACCTGGCCTCCTACCTGTACCTCTGCACACCTAGCCTCAGCTACGGTTTCAGAACCATCTCCTCCGTCAATTATCCCGATAGTTCAAGGTGTTGTTCTTGAAGTAAGCTACCTAAAATATTGTTTTAGATACTAAGGCATAAGTTCCTCTCTTATCCATGTATATGGCCCCACGACCCATTCTTGGTGCTAAAAACCTTCTAGTGGTGCCATATTACAACTTGGAGGCCAAATATCCTACATAGAGTCCATGTGTGGTAGGTTAAGAGTTTACTCATGGCCCTTGAGTTTCAAAGGCTACATTTTAGGGCTAAGGCTAATGTTTCATCACTCTATCTTGGTTTAGGCCTCAATACTTACACATAGTTCTCAAAATACCATAATTTTTCCAATATGCTCTATTGAGGGTGAAGGATCCCCTTCAGAGGCCATACGTGTTCGCTTAAGGAATTTTTATTAGCATTGGAAGCACACAATATCCCTTTAGGGTCTAAGGCCTATATTTCCTCCATCCACCATGCTCAAGGCCTTGTGAACAATACCTTGTGCTCAAAAATTCATAATGGTGTCCACATCACCATTTTGAGATCAAATATCTCCTTGAGAGGTCATGTGTTTTAGCTCAAGGAATCATTCTTGGGACTATATTACATTAATATGCATTTCATTGTCTACCAACGATGTCCAAGGTAGAGAGACACATACTTGGGCCAAATATATGCTCGACAAGTTGATGTGTGGTTGATCAAGGAGTTGTTCTTTAACCTAAATGCATATAACTTTACTTTGCGGAATAAGGCCTAGATTTACTTCCTCAATTGTGTTCAAGGCATAGAGACTCATACCTAGTATCCAAAATGTTCTAATGGCACTTGTATCCCCACTTGAAGGCAAGGATAACCTTGAGAGGTCTTAGTTGGTGGTTTGAGGTATTGTTTGTTGAATATTGTAATTTCTAAGAATATTATATTTGTATATTATTTATTCCGGAGATGTTCCATACCTCCGATGTGATTATACTATGAATCCGGAGATGTTTATTCCTCCGAATTGGTTGTGGTAACTAGGGTTATTAGACCCACCATGTGGGGGTCGGCCCAGTCAGTTATAATAGGGTATTTAACCTAATGGTTAAATACGAGCCTACATGTACTTGTGTAAAATACATGTCAGTGTAGTGTATAAATAGAGGAGGTATGTTCCTCATTTGACACATACACACACTTGAGAGAGGTGCACTTGTGGAGGAGAGGTCTGCTATGGTGGAGAAGGAGATCATGTCTTTGGTTTGCGTCTTTGTATATTGCTGGTCATCTATATTGAGTAAGCTTTACTGGGTTTTCTACCCCATGAGGGTTTCCCAGGATAAATCTGTGTCTCTTGTGTTTATGCTATGCTTGTTGTTTCTTCAGTGATCCTGTATATTCTATTATTGTGAAATGGAATGTAATACTTCTATTTTTTGTCTTAGCATATTAAATTTTAACATTGTTGATGGCCATGAGTACCTATAATGTTTATTTGGAGTCATATCCCCACATTTACTCCCCAAACCATGTCAAATTACTTGAAATCCATACCTACTACTCAAAATATTCCAATGGATCTGTTAGCCCCACTAAAAAGAAAACAATACCCTTGAGAGGTGCTATGTTGTAGCTTGAGTTGTTTCTCTAAGCCTTAGATAACTAGAAGCTTCCTTTATGGCCTAAGTTTTAGGTTTTCTCTCCTAAGCTCTCTCTCAGATCCAAGATCCATACATAATGTTGAACAAATTCTTAGTGTCATCAACATCCCACCATTAGGTGAAGGGTATCTTTCAGAGGTCATTTGTGGTGGGTTGAGGTGTTGTTATTGGAATTCTATGCATAAAAGTTTCTTTTAGGGTGTAAAGCCAATAGTTTATTTGTAAACCATGTTCATAATCCTGAGACCCATATCTAGTATTCACAGACTTCTAATGTAATTAGTATCCCCACTAAGAGGTGACTGATTCCCTTGGTGGTGATTCAAGCCATTGATATGGGCCTTGGGTGTATAGAATTTTCCTTTAGGGCCTAAGGCCTAACTTTCCTCCATTGACCATGTCAAAGGCATCGAGACCCACGTCTATTGCTTAGTTCCTCCTAATGGAATTGGTATCTCAACTCATCCGTCAAGGATACCCTCAAATGGTCTTATATAGTCATTTGAAGTGTCTTTCTTGACCATAGTTTCCTAGATAGTTCCTTTAGCATCTAAAGTTCAAGTTTCCTTCCTTGTCCATGTATAGGGCCCCAAGACCCATACATAGTCCTTAAAACCTTACAAATTCCACCCATATCCCTATTCTAAAGCCAAGGATCCCCTTGAGAAGTCATGTCTTATGTTTGGAGGTGTCTACATCTTTATTATCCTTGAATCCCTAAAAGCAACATTTAGTGCATAAGGCTTGGTTTCCTCCCTTAACCATGTAAATGACTCCTAGTCCCATCTGTACTGATCAAAACTTCATAATAATATTGATATCCACACACATAGGCTAAGAATACCCTCACAAATCCATGTATAGTGGTTTGAGGTGCTTTTATTGGCCATATATGTTTAAAAGATTCCTATAAGACTTAAGGTAGAAGTTTCCTCCCTTAACCATGTCCGGGGCCCCGAGACCCTACATAATGCTCAAATCTTCGTAATGGAACTAATACCCATCAAACAATTTGATAATTAATTATTACTATTGATAAAAAAACATCATTCAAACAATTAAATTTCAATTCAAAACACTTTTATCACCATCTTAATATCTTAATAAATTAAAATTGATTATCTTTGATCATCTTTCAATAATAATTTTGTAAAATGCATATAATTATTTATTTGAAGTGACAATAATATAAAAAGTAAACAATTGAATCAATTATATATATATATATATATATATATATATATATATATATATATATATATATATATATATATATATATATATATATATATATATAATTGTTATATATTTATGGTGCAAAGCCTGATATTAAAAACATTTATTCGCTTGAATAAAATAAAAATTAAATCATTGAATTGGGTTATTTACAAAAATAATTACTTGTGAATTTGTTTTATGGTTGGTGCAAACCCTCGTAATTAAAATTTATTTGTAAGTGTCAATGTGGCAAAGGACTTATCACCACCTTATTGTACTTGTCAAAGTATCATACACCACTTCTCTAATTAACATATATGATGTGGCATGCCATTTCCAATAAGATTAACAAATACTATCACCAATTTAATACCATATCATGTAAGTGATGCTAATATCCCCATTTTAACACCATATAACATAAGTGGGGCTAACTTATGGTTCTAAAGATGGACTTAAGATAATGATTAAAATCTAATAATGATACTAATGTGCATTACAAATTTAATAAGCTCAACATAAAAAAATTCAATTGAATAATCAAATTTCAATTTAAATAATTTTTATTTCTACTTTATAATATTAATAATTAAAAAATGGTTATTTTTATTGTTTGTCAATATTAAGAGTCATACATCTTCTGGCTTGGATGACCGGCTGACGGTTTGATCGACCTATCATCCACGATATGTGAGGAAGTTTGTTGAGATTTCCCGTGCGTGTTAGCTTTCCTTGATTCCTTCGGAATAGCAGGAAGGTGTTTTTTTCGCTGAAAAAAATAAATTTATTTTTTAAATAGTATTTAAAATGAATAATTGAATTAAATTGAATCACGTGAATTTATTTGTTTAAATAGTGTAAAGATAAGAAATTGAATTTGTTGGGATTGTGGTGTAAAAATTCATAAATTATTCTTGATCATTTATTTAAATGGTTTTTTTATTATAAATAATTAAATTTAATAATTTACAAAATAATTATTTGTGAAATGGTTGTGTTTCTGGTGAAAATCCTCATAAATAAATCCTACATGTACATGTCCATGTGACAAATAATTATTAGCACCACTTTATGGTACTTTCCAACATGGCATTTCTCTTAATATACATGAGTAAAAACATAATTTCCAATTAACATTAACAACATTTTAACACCACAAAATATATGTGGTGCTTACGTAATCAAATACACATTTTGTTGTTGAGAGGATGGATGGCTTACACAATATGCTTTACAATTCAGTCACAAATTTTGTTTTATGGATTCTGAAGATGAATGTACTTTTTTGTTGAAACAACATTCTATTAAAGAATTTACCCCTATCCAACATCCCAAGAGCATAAAAGAGACAAAGCATCGCCATCATACAACAATGGAAATTCATAAAGCTTAGTAGAGTTTGTCTTGGGGAATGTGGTAGAATGATCTTAGGTTTTGTGAGAAAAACTCTAATCACTTCATGCAATATTTGCATCTTCTTCCAATAATGTGTATTATGATGTTAATATTTGTCCCTAAAAGAATAAGATTTGGTTGGCTCCTTCTCCTTTCATTTGGATCCCTAGCATGACTATAAAATTGACAAATTACATAAGTATTGGATCAAGTGAAAATTTAATGAAAACTTCATCAACATGAATAAGATGAAGTTGTACATCAAATATCCTTATCATAGGGATAATAAAAAAAACTACATATCCAAAACCCTAGCTAGCAAAAACCAAGAAAAACCCTAGCTAAACCAATGATAATCAACAAGCATTAATCAATCAAGATAAAAGTCCTTTGAGGTAAAGACGACCCCCCAAAAAGTCTTGAGAATTGGATTTTTGGGGGTGGTCTTTAAACAACCGCCCCCAAAAATCCAATTCTCATGATTTTTTTTTTGGGGGGGAGGTTTAAAAACCACCTTGAAAAGGACTTTTAGGAGGGGTCTTTCAAACCTCCTCCCAAAAAGTCATTTCAATTGGAATTTTGTGGGCAACTTTAAAATAACCGCCCCCAACAGTCCAATTCTCATGACTTTTAAGGGGGGTTTTTTAAAAACTATCTTGAAAATGACCTTTAGGGGGGGATTTCAACACCCCCAAAAAATGTAATGACAATTAGATTTTTGAGGGAGGCTTTATAACAACTGCCCCCAAAAGTCCAAATTCTCACGACTTTTAATGGGGGTTTTTTAAAAAAATCCTTGAAAATGACCTTTATCGGGGGGGGGCTTTCAAACCCCCGCTAAAAAAACCATGGAAATTGGACTTTTGAGGGTGGATTTATAACCACCGCCCCTGAAAGTGCAAATTATCATGACTTTTAAGGTTTTTTTTTTTTAAACCGCCTTGAAAAGGACCTTTATGGTAGGTATTTCAAACCCCCCCCGAAAAAAGTCATGACAATTGGACTTTTGAGGGTGGATTTATAACAACCGCCCCCAAAAGTCCAAATTATCATGAATTTTGGGGGTAGCTTTAAAACAACCGCCCCCAAAAGTCCAATTATCATGACTTTTGGGGACGACTTTAAAATAACTGCCCCCAAAAGTCCAATTCTCATGACTTTTGTTTTGGGGGGGGATTGAAAACCGCCTTGAAAATGAACTTTAGGGGGGTCTTTCCGAAACCCCCTCCAAAACTCATGAGAATTGGACTTTGTTTTTTGTGGGGGGTTTAAAAAAATGCCCCCAAAAGTCCAATTCTCAGGATTTTTGAGGAGGGGTTTTAAGAACCGCCCCCAAATACCTAAACAAACTTTTTTTTTTGGGGGGGGGGGGTTAGCAGAAGCGCTGCAAGCCAAAATTTCCCCTAAAAGGGTTATTTGTTCTAGTGGTAAAGACACATTCATTATTCGTGGGAGGACAATTTTCGTCAAAAGGTGAAGAAACTCTTCCGAAGAGCGAAATTAGAGCACTGAAAGAGAGCCTAGTTGGAAACCACACAGATTTCAGTAACCAAGCAGCAACAAGGACATATCCTTATAGTCGTACAATAGAAATGTGCAGGTGTACATATCTATACATCATGTATGTATCATTGTACAGATTTGTATGGACGGGTTTGTACATGCCTGCAGAAATCCCGTACATTTACCAGCAAGTGTTGGGAGGCTTTCTTGGTTGTTTGAGGGAGGTTTTCCTTAGTAATTTTTTTTTGTTTTAAGCTCCATTTTGAGTGTACAGTACAACTGCAAGTTATGTGGAGGTTTCCTTGTAAGCTCAGATCTATTTAATGAAAGGTTGATAATTTGAATGTGTAAATCGTCTGTGTATTGTGTTTTTCTTCCATTGTTCGTTTTCGGCTATATGTGTGATTGTTGCATGTTCAGAAATGTTCATTTCTCTGATTAGATAAGTTCACATCTTATTTATTTAATTAAGAGAAAATATTTAATGAAAGGTTGATTGGAAGGTGTAAATCGTATGTGTATTGTGTTTTGATTTTTTTGTTCATTTTGAGCTATGTGTGTGATGGTTGCACGTTCAGAAATATCCATTTAGGTGATTAGATATGTTCAAGTCTGATTTTTTTAATTAAGAGAAACACTGGATAGTAGTCGCTTAGGGCCTGAAAATTTAGAGATGACACCAATGGAATGTAGGCATCCTCTCTACATAGGAAAATTATCATTGCATTGAGACTTGGAAGCATTATTTGAAGAGCACTTTGTTTGGAGCCAATGGTTCAGAGGCCGAAGTTCAAACAGTGACACGTGGCACACCGTACAAGTTCGATCTCCTGTTTTATCCCATAAACAGGTCACGTTGCGACACTTGGCATAACTCTCTCTCAGAAAATCCAATTGAGGTCAGACCTGTCAGGATGGAAAGATGATAGGTTAGGCTACTACAAAAAAAGTTTTCAGACCCTGTGGAGAAGAAATTTCAGAGTTATAGCAGAAACAATCAGGTGCATATTTCTGTCAAAACAGAATTATTTTTGGAGCACCTTTATTCATGGCTTTCGGAATTTAGGGTTTCAGAGAAAGTTAGAATTTTTGGAATCGGAGTCCACGGCTGAATGCTACTCAGGAAAATTGAAATTTAGAGACCAAGATCAAATTTTTGGTTGGGTAGAAGATCGGGCTTCATTAAACCCTAGTTCGGGTTCCTGTCCAGAAGATCTAGAAGTTTCGAAGGCAATTTTGAGGGGTCAAATTTTGGAGATTTCAAAATTGAAGAATGCTAGGTTGATCAGCTCAACAAGACACATTCTTCCATCCATTCAGAAGTGTGAAAGTCAAAGATTGAATTTTTAGGGTTTCTCTAGCAAACCCTAATCAAGCTCCAGATCAAGTTTCAGGGGGAGTTGAGGCTAAGGCCTTACATAAGAAGACTACAAAAGGTCTCGACAGGTATGACTTAAGGAGGTTCAGGTATGCCTTAAAATATGATTCTTGATTAAGTTCATAATGTGTTTGTCTTCATGTTATTTATTAGTACAATCTTGATTAATGTTATTAATTGTCTTATCACCCTAGTAACAATATGAATGCATGTGAATGATCGAAGACATTCATTGATTAGGGCTATATGATTGTACTTATGCATTATGGTGTTGTGTAAGGTTGATGTTGTCTGCAACAAGACACAGGTACATCACAAAAGACAAATCAAGTTCCATGACCATGACAACATGAAGACAAAGACTCACGAGGTATGTATGACTTTGTTATATTATGTTTAACCTACGAGACATGCAGGTTCTAGCTTAGGATCTCTAAATCATTGAAGAGATTGTTTAGGTATGTTGTACATAACTAAGCAGGTATACTAATCCAGGTATGTTTTCCTATGTCATGTTAGAATCTTACCTTGTGTAAGTATACTTGGTATGATTGATTAGTAATCAAGGTTTTATGCATACTAGATCAAACAAGAATATGCATGAGTAAAAGAAGACTTCCTTGAAACCCTGAATACTAATGATCATGACTGTACATATTCAAGATTATTTAGAATTAGAATGTTTTGATAATATTGAGAATATACTAATGAATGTATGTTTGTGTATGAGATCATGAGGATGACACTAGTGTACACTTGAGCATGCACAGTGGTACAGAATGAATAGAAGTTCAGAAGACATACAGAAGATCAAGCGGGAGACAACCACACAAACATAAAAGATAAGTATTTGAGTTGTTATTAGAAATAGTAAATGATATTGCTTGTATGCATATTTGTATTCCTAGGATATATCATGCTGAGTGTAAACATTCATAAAGCATTGAACAGTATACTACTAATATGCATATGATTGGTAAATTGGACAAACATTCCATTGTTGCTTGTCTAGAATGAAACCTCTTTGCTGACATACTAAGAGCTGTGCACACTCTCAATAGTATGTTCTGGTAGAGATGGAAGGAATCTAGATAGCCACTGTATGCATATAGGATATGGGAAAGTGTTGTGCCAAAGTATTGGTCAAAATAGTTGCATAACTATGTAAATGATATCTGTATGCATAATAGGTTATCATGTCAATATGATTTGATGATTATGAAGTATTACTAATCATGTACTTAATTTTGATTTGTAGGAAAGATCATGATGAATGATGAACTCTGAACAAGCGATGGATGTTCAACAAAAGATTTACAAATCAAACACACTATAGAAAGCTTGTGGTTAAGAGATTCTCTTAGAAAGAGGAAGAGAATCATGATGAAATGTTTTGCTCCAAGGGACTAGATAAGACCATTCTCTTAATAATGTAATCCGGTTCTGTATGGGTTCCCAGGATCGGTAGTCAATTGATGAGCTTAATGATCATCATAGGTGATGTGGATCTCAACCTTTTCTACAAGGTTGAATATGGGTTCTATACACATATGACATGGATGCAAGAAGGAACTCACCACAGACTTCAAATGATTTTGAGGCTCATTTTAGTAGACCCATCTGACGAGAGATGGCACAGATAGATATGCAGAAGATCACTCAATGCTGAGTGTGAATAATGGACAATTGACAGCTTCATGACAAAGCTTGGGCTTTACCAGAAGTAAAACTGTTCCTAACCTTTACCTTAAGGTTGTGGATGATGAACCTATCTTACCATTATTGTATGACGATGATCTCTTTCTGACAAGGAATGTGAAACAGGTCATGAAAATGGCTGCAGAAATGAAAATGAAAGATCTCGGATTAATGCACTACTTCTTAGGTCTAGAAGTATGGCAAGATCCAAAAGGAATCTTTTAAATCAAGGTAAGTATGTTGTGAAGTTTCTAAAAAAAATTTGATATGTTGGAGTATAAAGCCATGGCCACTCCCATGGACTCCAACTTGAAGTTGTTAGTTAATGACTCATCGTATTTAGTGGACCTAACCCTATATAGACAAATCATTGGGTCATTGATGTATTTAACAAATACTAGGCCAGATATATGCTTTGCTGTAAATACCCTAAGTCAGTATCTAGTAGAACCTAGAAAGGTTCACTTAATAGCTACAAAGCATGTAGTAAGGTACCTAAAAGGTACATTATATTTTTGATCTATATTATCTTGGAGGTCATGAACTCCGTTTACATGGTTACTCAGATTCTGATTGGGCAGGAAGTGTCTCAGACAGAAAGAGTACATCAGGTGGATGTTATAGTCTTGAATCTGCCATGATCTCATGGTTCAGCAAGAAACATTCTAGAGTGGCTCTCAGTACTGCTGAAGTAGAATATATGGCTGTCTTCTCTGCCAGCTGTGAAGCAGTATGGCTTCAGAAGCTTTTATATGGAGTGTTTGACTTAGAAATGGATCCCACTGTGATTATGTGTGATAATCAAAGTTGCATTAAGATGACTGAAAATCCTGTGTTCCATGATAAGTCAAAACACATTGAGATCCGTTACTTCTATATACGAGACATGGTGCAGAGAGGAGCTATCAAGCTCGATTATATAAGCACTGAGGATCAGATTGCCGATATCCTGACTAAACCTTTGTCTCAAGTAAAGTTTGAATACTTCTGAGACAAGCTTGGTATAGTCCAGAAGGACCCTCCTCGAAAGGGGAAGTAGTATAGTATTTGATAACAATTCTATCCCTTAAATTTTATTTTGTTGTACTTAGCTACTTACAATTATTTAGATTTAGAACTCTTATATATCTTTTATTTTAGATGTATACGTGTTTTGATGTGATGTATACATGTTTTGATGTTAGATGTATTAGTGAGAATACATGCTAGATGTATACATGTTTTGAGGTGATGTATACATGCTTTGATGTTAGATGTATTAGTGAGAATACATGCTAGATGTATACATGTTTTGATGTGATGTATACATGTTTTGATGTTAGATGTATTAGTGAGAATACATGCTAGATGTATACATGTTTTGATTAGTAATGTATACATGTTTTGATGTGATACATGCTCTTGGACATTTGTACCTGTATAGATGTGAATACAGATGAGGATTGGATCATCCTTGAACTTAAGTTCTAAAGTGAGCCGTAGACGTGAGGTCTCCGAAAATGAAGTCCTTAGTGGACAGTTGAAGGGATTGGATCATCCCTGGACTTTCAGTCCTAAAGAGAGGCGTAGACGTGAGGTCTCCGAGAATGAAGTCCTTGGTGGACTTGAGGGGATTGGATCATCCCTGGACTTTCAGTCCTAAAGAGAGCCGTAGACGTGAGGTCTCCGAGAATGAAGTCCTTGGTGGACTTGAGGGGATTGGATCATCCCTGGACTTTCAGTCCTAAAGAGAGCCGTAGACGCGAGGTCTCCGAGAATGAAGTCCTTGGTGGACTTGAGGGGATTGGATCATCCCTGGACTTTCGGTCCTAAAGAGAGCCGTAGATGTGAGGTCTCCGAGAATGAAGTCCTTGGTGGACTTGAGGGGATTGGATCATCCTTGGACTTTCAGTCCTAAAGAGAGCCATAGACTTGAGGTCTCCGAGAATGAAGTCCTTGGTGGACTTGAGGGGATTGGATCATCCCTGGACTTTCAGTCCTAAAGAGAGCCGTAGACGTGAGGTCTCCGAGAATGAAGTCCTTGGTGGACTTGAGGGGATTGGATCATCCCTGGACTTTCAGTCCTAAAGAGAGCCGTAGACGTGAGGTCTCCGAGAATGAAGTCCTTGGTGGACTTGAGGGGATTGGATCATCCTTGGACTTTCAGTCCTAAAGAGAGCCGTAGACGTGAGGTCTCCGAGAATGAAGTCCTTGGTGGACTTGAGGGGATTGGATCATCCCTGGACTTTCAGTCCTAAAGAGAGCCGTAGACGTGAGGTCTCCGAGAATGAAGTCCTTGGTGGACTTGAGGGGATTAGATCATCCCTGGACTTTCATTCCTAAAGAGAGCCGTAGACGTGAGGTCTCCGAGAATGAAGTCCTTGGTGGACTTGAGGGGATTGGATCATCCCTGGACTTTTAGTCCTAAAGAGATCCGTAGACGTGAGGTCTCCGAGAATGAAGTCCTTGGTAGACTTGAGGGGATTGGATCATCCCTGGACTTTCAGTCCTAAAGAGAGCCGTAGACGTGAGGTCTCCGAGAATAAAGTCCTTGGTGGACAGATGAGGATTGGATCATCCTTGAACTCAAGTTCTAAAGTGAGCCGTAGACAGGTGTCTTCGAGAATAGAGGATAGGACTGCATCGTCCCTGGACCTTGGTTCAAAATGCATGTGATTGGATTAATCATCCTTAGACAGTAAATCCAGTAATTCCGAAAGGAAGGATAGTCTTAAATATGATTGTGGTTGGACTAATCATCCTTAGACAGTAAATCCAGTAATTCTGAAAGGAAGGATAGTCTTAAATGCGATTGTGGTTGGATTAATCATCCTTAGATAGTAAATCCAGTAATTCTGAAAGGAAGGATAGTCTTAAATGCGATTGTGGTTGGATTAATCATCCTTAGACAGTAAATCCAGTAATTTTGAAAGGAAGGATAGTCTTAAATGCGATTGTGGTTGGATTAATCATCCTTAGACAGTAAATCCAGTAATTCCGAAAGGAAGGATAGTCTTAAATGCGATTGTGGTTGGATTAATCATCCTTAGACAGTAAATCCAGTAATTCCGAAAGGAAGGATAGTCTTAAATATGATTGTGGTTGGACTAATCATCCTTAGACAGTAAATCCAGTAATTCCGAAAGGAAGGATAGTCTTAAATGTGATTGTGGTTGGATTAATCATCCTTAGACAGTAAATCCAGTAATTCCGAAAGGAAGGATAGTCTTAAATATGATTGTGGTTGGACTAATCATCCTTAGACAGTAAATCCAGTAATTCCGAAAGGAAGGATAGTCTTAAATATGATTGTGATGAGATTGATCCAGTAATTCCGAAAGGAAGGATAGTCTTAAATATGATTGTGATGAGATTGATCCAGTAATTCCGAAAGGAAGGATTATGTATATAGATGACGATGCTGATGATCGTGTGATGATGATGCTGATCGTGCGATGATGATGTTGATGATCGTGAGATGACGATACTGATGATCGTGCGATGACGATGCTGATGATCGTGAGATGACGATGCTGCTGATCGTGTGATGACGATGCTGCTGATCGTGATATGACGATGCTGCTGATCGTGATATGACGATGCTGATGATCGTGTGACGACGATGCTGATGATCGTGAGATGACGATGCTGATGATCGTGTGATGACGATGCTGATGATCGTGTGATGACGATGCTGATGATCGTATGATGACGATGATGCTGATCGTGATGGTCTAGATGACGATGTTGATGATCGTGAGGATCCAGACGTTGATGTTGCTATAGTTATTCGAGTGCTGCAGAAGATAAAGACTCAGTACTGAAGATGTTGATGTTCCAGTAACTGGTTGAGTTACTGATGATGTTAAGAAAGCGTCCAATGATTTATAGATGTATCATGTATGATGTATGACTCGTTGCTCCTGCAGATGTTGTTATAATATCCTTCTCGTTAAGGGGGAGTGTTGAATATTGTAACTTCTAAGAATATTATATTTGTATATTATTTATTCCGGAGATGTTCCATACCTCCAATGTGATTATACTATGAATCCGGAGATGTTTATTCCTCCGAATTGGTTGTGGTAACTAGGGTTATTAGACCCACCATGTGGATTTATAACCACCGCCCCTGAAAGTGCAAATTATCATGACTTTTAAGGTTTTTTTTTTAAAACCGCCTTGAAAAGGACCTTTATGGTAGGTATTTCAAACCCCCCCCGAAAAAAGTCATGACAATTGGACTTTTGAGGGTGGATTTATAACAACCGCCCCCAAAAGTCCAAATTATCATAAATTTTGGGGGTAGCTATAAAACAACCGCCCCCAAAAGTCCAATTATCATGACTTTTGGGGACGACTTTAAAATAACTGCCCCCAAAAGTCCAATTCTCATGACTTTTGTTTTGGGGGGGGTTTGAAAACCGCCTTGAAAATGAACTTTAGGGGGGTCTTTCCGAAACCCCCTCCAAAACTCATGAGAATTGGACTTTGTTTTTTGTGGGGGGTTTAAAAAAATGCCCCCAAAAGTCCAATTCTTAGGATTTTTGAGGAGGGGTTTTAAGAACCGCCCCCAAATACCTAAACAATTTTTTTTTTTTTTTGGGGGGGGGTTAGCAGAAATGCTGCAAGCCAAAATTTCCCCTAAAAGGGTTATTTGTTCTAGTGGTAAAGACACATTCATTATTCGTGGGAGGACAATTTTCGTCAAAAGGTGAAGAAACTCTTCCGAAGAGCGAAATTAGAGCACTGAAAGAGAGCCTAGTTGGAAACCACACATATTTCAGTAACCAAGCAGCAACAAGGACATATCCTTATAGTCGTACAATAGAAATGTGCAGGTGTACATATCTATACATCATGTATGTATCATCGTACAGATTTGTATGGACGGGTTTGTACATGCCTGCAGAAATCCCGTACATTTACCAGCAAGTGTTGGGAGGCTTTCTTGGTTGTTTGAGGGAGGTTTTCCTTAGTAATTTTTTTTTGTTTTAAGCTCCATTTTGAGTGTACAGTACAACTGCAAGTTATGTGGAGGTTTCCTTGTAAGCTCGGATCTATTTAATGAAAGGTTGATAATTTGAATGTGTAAATCGTCTGTGTATTGTGTTTTCTTCCATTGTTCATTTTCGGCTATATGTGTGATTGTTGCATGTTCAGAAATGTTCATTTCTCTGATTAGATAAGTTCACATCTTATTTATTTAATTAAGAGAAAATATTTAATGAAAGGTTGATTGGAAGGTGTAAATCGTATGTGTATTGTGTTTTGATTTTTTTGTTCATTTTGAGCTATGTGTGTGATGGTTGCACGTTCAGAAATATCCATTTAGGTGATTAGATATGTTCAGGTCTGATTTTTTTAATTAAGAGAAACACTGGATAGTAGTCACTTAGGGCCTGAAAATTTAGAGATGACACCAATGGAATGTAGGCATCCTCTCTACATAGGAAAATTATCATTGCGTTGAGACTTGGAAGCATTATTTGAAGAGCACTTTGTTTGGAGCCAATGGTTCGTAAGCCATTACTATGTTTTCCCTTAGGAGACTCAACCTTCACTTGGTGAAGGGTTACCTCACGTGGTACTAGCCCATTTCATCCATGGAATGAGGCCTATTGAAAGGTTTGGTGTACCCCATTGTAGAGTGCACCGAAGTGGTCATACTAGTCAAGGTAACGATGAATATATCCTTGAACTTGTTTCCTCCAGATAATGATTTCTGGGGGTAAATATTGTGCATGCCTCTTGTGTTGTCTCTCCACCGATTTAAATATTTTCATCAAAAGCAGGGTTTGGAGCTAGGAAATACAAAGGGACAATGGGGGATACAACCCAAAGGTAATTCATAGATCCATAATTGAAAATGTGGCTACAAAATACATTGTCAACGGCCCGTGCAATATGCCCATTTCCTATGCTGTAGAGAATGTGTAGAGTAGGACTTATTTATCGCACATAATAATTTATCAAACAAAATCGTATACACACACATGCGTGCACACACACACATACATATACATACACACTTTGTTCAAATAAATAACATTATTTTACATTACTTAATATGTCTTTGTTATAGAGATGTAAAGTTCAAAAATAAGATAAAAGCTAACTCTAGTCATGCACTTAAACATGTGCATTGTACTTTTGAAAAAAATGAATGATACACAAACACACAACGCACACACACTCTTCATCCAAACAAATTACATTATTTTACACTACTTAAAATGTGTTTGTTATATAAGAATGAAAATGTTAAACATTACTCCATACTCCTACCATTGGGGATGCCATGTATTAGTATAACCATTTCTACCACGTTTCCATTCCATTGCTATTAGTATAACAATTGATGCTTTGAAAGAAACTTGCATGGTTTTATTTTGATCTAATTGACATATATCAAAACCTTTTATTGATGGGACGCTGAGTCTAATGAGCTTTAATAATCACTCAAAAAGATTAGTTTTATATTTAATTATTAAATAATGGTTTTCTTATTATAATTTTGTTTATTTATGTAATAAAGTTAAACGCATTCAAATTCACACTATGGTTAACATTTGAAAAACATGATTAATTATTGAATAAAGGAAAAATTAAAATTAATTATTGAAGAAGAGAAAAGATGATTTGGTATTGTTTTTCATACTTTAAAATCAATATCATAGTTTTAGCCATGATTCAAATTTTTTTAGCAAATTTGAAAAGTATTCAACCTCCAACGTGGAAATGAAAAAACAGTTTTTCCAAACCTACTCAATTATAAGAGTTATGGCATTAGTTAAATGCCATGGTCGGATGAGGAAAGCTTACAAGTTTCCCAATCAATTGGACACTCCAACTATCAATATGAACTAAATTAGGGCCATTATCTACTTTGGAAATTTTAGAATGAAATACCTCTTTGGTGTAGAATCCATTATTAGATTTCTAGGGTGGGTCAATCACTCGAGTAGGTTTTGGAATGTTAAAACAATGAGTTGTTGCTATTCAATATATAATTGAGCTTTGTGATGAACTACGTGGAAAATGATGTTTCAACAGTGGAGTCTTTTAAAACTTGGAACACCATGATGGAGGTACCTTTGATTGTATGAATTGTTTTCCTATTGGTTGTATAAGTTTGACAATTGCCACATGTGAAATTTATTACCATTGTTTGGGTTTTGTCTTATTTTTGAAGAATAGTGTCCAATTGATTGTTCCATGTTTTTTGTTTTGGAGAAGTTATGAGCAGGAATCCAAACATTTTATTAATGGGAAGCCATCTAATAAGCTTCAATAATTACTCAAAAAAATAGTAGGTTTTTGTTCATTTATTAAAGAGAGGTTTGGTTTTTATAATTGTGTTGATTTATATTCATGGTGTATATGAAATGAGTTAAACAAAATCAAATCAGGGTTAAGGTTAGAAACGTACAATTAATTATTAAACAAAGGAAAATGTTTATTATTATAATTGATTGTTGAAAACCAGAAAGATGATTTGGTATTAATTTTGCATACTCTAAAATCAATATCATAACTTTCAGCATTTTTAGCTGATTTGAAAAATATTCAACCTTCGAAATGGAAACTAAAACATAGGAAACTTGTTTTTCATACTTAATTAATATTATAATTTTGGCAATGCTTCAAAACCTTTCTTAATTAATATCATAATTTTGGCAATCCTTCAAAACCTTTCAGCTAATTTGAAAAGTATTCAACATCTAAACTGGAAATGGAAACATGAGAGTTTATCAAAACTACTCAAATATAAGAGATAAGAGAGGAAAGCTTTCAAGTTTCCCAATCGATGGAATGCTCCATCTATTGAGATTAATCTAATTAAGCTTGTCATCTATTGTGGAAATTTTAGAATGAAATATCTAGAATCCATAATTCTAATGTACATTGTTAAGTTTTACAAGGTCACTTGGGCTGGGTGCTTCTCCCAAACAATCGGTGGTAATTCTGAGTTTGAGTCCAGTAGTTTATAGAGTGGAATCGGTGGTAGTTTTGAGTTTGATTCCAGCAGCTTATATCATTGGAATGGGCGGTAATTTTGAGTTTGGGTCCAGTAGTTTATATTCATGGGGACGTCTAAATGATATGCCCAAGTCTATGAACATACATGGGATTGTAATTATGCTGTGAATTGCGAAAAGATTGAAATATTTTGAGCATGAGAGTGAAAATCGAGAGGATTGTAATTATGCTGTGAATTGCAAAAAGAGTGAAAAATATTGTGTGAGAGTGAAATATTGAAACTGAAATTCAAAGTAAAATTGTCAAAATCGTCAAGAGACATGTTCATAAATTGATTTGAACATGTTAATCATTTGGTTTGAAATGCATATTTTAAAGTTGTGGTGTCTCTGTGTGAGAGATTGGTTGATGTAGTTTTTTCACCTCCACCTCCACGTCCATCTCTCCTCTCCTCTTTGGGATTTAACGAAACAAAAATATAAAATATGGCAAGTTAGAAGTGGTTCAGAAAATGATGAGATGAGCGTAGCAAAGACAGAGACAATCGATGGCCTCATAGAAATGTAGTGGTTATATCCCACTACATGTGGGATATAACCACTACATGTGGGTGCACCCTGTGGGATATAACCACTACATGTGGGTGCACCCTGTGGGATATAACCACTACATGTGGGTGCACCCTGCTTCAACCCGAGGAGGAGATCGCATGAGGCTGGAGACCGCTCCCGGCAGTGGAAGGATAACGTACCTGCTTATTTGTCCTTCCCAATATCGCGGTGGCGGTGGCAATTATTTTTTTGCTTCTTTTTCCTTCCCAATCTCGCGGTGGTGGTGGCGGTGGCAATTATTTTTTTTTCTTCCCAATCTCGCAGTGGCTGTGGTAAAACAATTACCAATTTAATCTTAATCTCGTCGTAAAATTGATAACGTGCCTGCTTCTTTGTCCTTCCCAATCTCGCGGTGGCAGTGGCGGTGGCAATTATTTTTTTTCTTCCCAATATCGTAGTGGCCGTCGTAAAAAAATTACCAAGTTAATCTTAATCTCATTGCAAAATTGATAACGTGCCCGCTCCTTTTTTCTCCCCAATCTCACGGTAGCGGTAGTAATTAATTTTTTTCTTCCCAATCTCGCTTTGGCGGTGATAAAACAATTGCCAATTTAATTTTAATCTCACATAACGTGCCCGCTTCTTTTTTTCTTCCCAATATCGTGGTGGCAGTAGTAAAATAATTATCAATTTAATCTTAATCTCACTGTAAAATTACCAATTCCATTGGGGAACTTTTCCTATTTTTTCTGCTTCCCAATATCTCTATGGTAAAACAACTACTAATTTTGTTTGGGCTCATTCTTCTTCCACCAGAGGCAATACCCACTAAATACTAATTTCGTTTGGGCTCATTCTTCTTCCACCCGAGGCAATACCCGATAAATACTAATTCCATTTGGGATCATTCTTCTTCCACCCAAGGCAATACCTGCTAAATACTCATTCTATTTGGGCCCTTTGTCTTACTCTTCTTCCACCTGACCCACCCTTCTTCTATGGTTCCTCGACTTCCCTTGCCGGGAGAGGGTGCTTTTATGGAATCTCTCGGGCAGTGATTACTACTATTTGGCACTTCTTCCCTTCCCAACTCTTTGCCTCCTGAATCTTCCTTCCACAGTTCCTCGAGGGTCCAACAATGTTTAGAGATGTTTCCTGCAACAATCCTTCAGCTAGGATGCCACAAAATGGGGGGATTTCTATGATGTCAAAGCCGCACAGGACTTGCATCTGCACGCACTCAGAGAGTCTTGTGCCAAGTCCAATCGCCTTACTAATTGTCGCCAAACCACACACCTCTTGTTCCCTTGAAGCTATGCAATAAATCCCAATCAAGCATAACCTTCCCCACCCATAGTAGTATCACTGGAACACGATCGACCAGTTGTAGCTTCCCACTCTTGTTTCCCTTTCAAAAACAACATGGCGTGATAATGCAATCCAATCTTATTGTTATATTTGTGTTTCTCTATGCAGCAAGCAATTTCAATCGAAATTAGAAATCCTTTGATGTCGAGAAACAAATGGCTGCATTCATTTGAGTGACCGAATTTATGGTGAGCGAATCAATACCGTGTGTTGAGCGTGAAGTTTTCTTTTATTTAGGCAATCCCACCTTTACCTAAATGCCATCAAGTGCACTTGAGTTTGTAAGGGAAAACAAGGCATTACATTTTATTTTACAATGTTTGGCAAATATGTTTCCTCGTTTCCTAGGCATATTTATATTGACGAGGCTTATGGATTCCCATAGGTTCTTGTGGCGTCTTAGCTCCTTGGATAAATGGTGTGCAATTAGCAAACTAGGCCTGACACATTTCACTAGTTTGAATTTAATGATATTCATGGGTGTGTTCGAAAGAAACATTGATCCTATTTTCCCTCTCTAAAATGCACCTTTTCCTTCTTGGCCACCATAGTGACCCATTCTCAAGATCTGATTACCTTGCGTCTCTCCCATGCCACATGGGAATTTCATGTTGTGTTTTTTCTAGAATACATGTATCACGAAACACTACAAGAAACCAAAGATCCATGCCGTTTACCAACCCCGTGGAGAAAGGGAGTGCAATTCTGGAACCATGCCAAAAAAAGCCAATTTCACTCAACAACGTTCATGGACGAAATCATAAGCGGCAATTCCCTCAAATTGCTGGTCCAATGCGAGTTCTATCTTCTCCCATATCTTGTTTCTTAGAGACTGATGCTATGCCCCAAAATGCATCGTCTAGGTTTTCTATACGGAGATACAATGAGCCTCTCCAAACGAAGATATTACTATCAATTGGCATATTGTCATTTTAGTACGCAACTAGGGCTCCACATTTATCCCAAATGGCGTGGAAATTTTCAATACCTTTTTCTTCTGAACAACAAGCGACCAAGGATTCATGTCATACCACAATTATCGACATCGCTGAGGAAAAGGGCATACTGTCATAGAACTAATCCAAATTGAACCACTTTAACTTCGACGCGTTTATGGATGAAATTGCAAGAGATGTTTCTCTCAAAGTGTTGGATTGAATCTTCTCGCTTATGCGATAAGTCTATCCTTAGCCAACCCTCCTTCTCCCATAATATTTTTAAGTACGTCCACTACATGGAGATACGACGACGTGATTCTCGGTCCAGCTATTGCCTTCGGTACACAGTTTCAAATTTGATGAGTTCATTAGATAGAAAGACAGGGCATAGATATGCCAATGGAATGCACGTGAAACAAACCAAGGGGCATAAATCAACCAATGAGAGGAAACATGAGCTCAAAGAACATGGTTGGGGAGGAAAATTGAGACATTTCATCACAACAATTCTCCCTACAATGGGTATAGCGAATAGAACAGCCCCTGAAGGGGCATCCCATCAAGTAAATGCATCTGCCTTGCCACTTTACACACGTTGCAACCCCATCTAATAACCCACACATATAGGTCACCCATTTTGGTGCATCAAAAAAAGGTTTTTGGTTTCAATCATAAGAAACTTTTCACACTCCAACATATTTAAATATATCATTGCTTCTAACACTCCTCCTTAAAAGTTTAAATATGTGACATAAATGTCGAACTTTCATGTACTTGCAGATCAAATCCCCCCTGGAAGTTCTCTTCCTCGAGTTTAGGTACTTGAAGAAAACAAACATGGAAGGCCACCCGCAACACTAGGACAAACACCCAATGCACATGTGATTCCACCTGGGAATTCGTGGAAAACACGCAATGCCCATGTGATTCCACTTGCAATGCTAGTCAAAACTTATTTTGAGTTGATTGAAGGCATATCAAACTATACGCACGCCGCATGCGCTCACAACTAGACTTGCCACAAAAAATCTCTTCACAGGTCATGCACTCCTAGCATGGAATTGCAACCAGCATGTATACACTTACAAGTTATGCGAACCAATAAACTCTCCATCTAATGCCAATTTCAGTAAACTTGGACATATACTAGTCCAAGTCACTTTGAAGACGGGTAAAAAAAAACCTTTATAAACCCCAAAATCAAGCAAAATCTAGTTCCAAAAGTCCCAAATATAGGTTCCAGAAGTGCCAAAACTACTTCCAAAAGTGCCAAATCCGGTTCCGAAAGTGCCAAAACCGGTTCCAAAAGTGTCAAATCCAGGTTCCAAAAGTGCCAAATCCGATTCCAAAAGTGCAAAATCGGGTTCCAAAAGTGTCCAAACCGGTTCCAAAAGTGCCAAATCTGGTTCCAAAAGTGCCAAATCCAGGTTCCGAAAGCATACTTTTTCTTTTTATATTGCCACTTTTGAAATTGGTGCTTGCGCTTTTCGATATGATAAATATGATAATGACACTTTTAAAACCTGATTTTTCCCTTTTGGAACGCTACTTTTGACACTTCCAATACTTAATTTTGAAATTTTAAAACAGATTTTTTGCACTTTCAAACTTTGATTTTGCATTTTTAAAAACTAAACTTGACACTTTACAAGAATTATAATCACAGTAAAATTGAACATACTAGTACAAACAAACATTCAAGTGTATTATTTAACAAAATACTTTCATTTTATTCACAATTGGCCTCACATCACTCACGCCATTCAAGCGCATCAAGCAAGGACATAATTGATCTAACAAAAATGTGTCATGGACATCTTGGAAAGTATAATTTTTTGTTATAATACAGTTCCCTTCCTCGTTACAAACATATTTTTCTTTCGAGTCATCTACAATCACTGTATTTGTAGCATCCGAACCATGGATCAAAATGTCCCAAACTTTGTTTAAAGGCTTGAGAAATACATAAGGATTTCCATCACCCTGATAACCCTCTCTAGCTATGCAAGAACAATATTCTTGTGTTAAAATTACTCTAAATTGTTCCCTTTTCAATCTCGTTCTTTGTAATAATGTTGGCGAAAACTCGTCAACGTTTTTTTTGTGCAGATGTCCATACCCCAAATTCAAATATACTAAAGCATTTTTCAAAAAATTCCCTTAATCCTGGACGTATAAAATAATACTTTGTGGTTGATTCAATATTTGGTGTCCGTGGCAATCCAATTTTTTATTTTTTATGAACTGTGTGTAACAAAATTCCATTGACATAAAAAATAATCAACGGTTTACTAGTAACAAATCTTCTAGTATCTGCAAACAAAAAAAACACACACACAACACAGTCAATAAAATATTATGTTTCAATGTTTCTAAGTATATTGCTTTCATGTTCTGCAATTTTTGAAACACATCACCAGATATATGATACTATGTCCATAAATAGTATGATAATTGTCCAATAAAATTTACATCAATTAAATGTAGAAGTTGTCAAAAATATACAAATCACTAAATGAATTGTTGTATGTATAATATGACAGTCATTTGAAGTTGAATGTATTTAACCAATGCCCCATTTTTGAATGAGGCCCAAGATATATGAATGAAGGAGCGATCAACCCTTATTTTGCCTAGTATTATTTTCATAATAGTTTTAGAATGCAAGAAGGGTGGGTCAATCCTTCTTGTGTTCACCATTCTAGATACAGGTGAATTGCTGGATATTCGTGAACACAATTATCTACTAAACAAAGGGGCGACCATTCCTTCTTGTCGGAAGTCGGGAAATCTGCACCTCATTCTAGCCTTCGCATCATCCACCTACTTTAGCTTCGGTATGCTACCACCTCATCCTGCTTTCATCCATACTAGTCCCCATGACTTAACTAGTTGGGTCATGACTCCTAACCATTGTGCCCCTTCATGAGATGAACCGCAAACTTGGCCATACAACCTCCTTCGCACTTCGGTCTTCTCTGCAACTCTGCCGAACGTAAGGTAAAGATAACACTCCACCTCAAAACTGTCTAAGGCACTTGACTCGACTCCCCGTCAACCAAGTGTTGTGACCTCCAACATCGCAAAGAAAACATGTCCACATCGCAAAGAAATGAAAATTCCATCATTTTTCTATTGTCCGGAACACTCCAACGAAGTATGCCATACTTCGGATGAACCCTTTCAGGCACCCGTCTTCAAGGATTCCACGTCCTAACACTTCTCCATCTACTGCAACACATTTAAGGTGTGCTTGCATGTAGGTCTGCATGAAACCTCATTTTCCAAACTCATCACTTTCACAAGCCTTTGTCAACTCTTCTTGGCATCAGAGTTCCCATCAACTTGTTAGAAGTTTGCAATTCTTTGGGCTTCCTCGGCCCACCTGCTCCTTCCATTGTTTGGTGCACTCGATCCATTCGAACCGACTTGGAAGCTACTCCTGAGACTTCACAAGTCTTATTGTCTTCTTCATGTCGCATCGATGTTGTGCACCTCCTATAATCAAACGAACTGCTTATGTGGTGCTCCTCCGTTGGCCCAACACTTCTGTGCACTAGCGGCTCTATCCTTCCATGCAAGTCCTGGTAAATTCAACATTCTTCAATGTGCGTATGAATTGCTCCCCATAGAAACACTTCCTTTCTCCCAGATGCCATCATTCGAGATGTTTCTGCACTTCTAGGTAGGCACTCCTCCATGAACTCCCAACCAAACTTCACAACCGCAGTAACCACCTCCATCATGCTACCATCCCTTTGTTAAAAGAATGGTGAAGATCCCAACTTACACCAAGTTGCTGCTCCGGTCCGCATCAACCTCTACGTCGATACGGATCTGATATGTTTGCAACAACAATGGTGAGAAGCCCATGTTCTGAGCTCTGATACCAGCTCTTCATAAGAAGAGTGGTGAAGCATTCACATTTTGCGCTCTGATACCAACTCTTCGCAAGAAGAGTGGTGAAACGCTCGCATTATACGCCTTGATACCACCTACCACAGACCTAACGGATAAGCTCAATTTTTTGCTTTCCATCAAGCTACACAGCACTTCCTGAAATCTAACTGAGGGCATGGCCATCTCGGAAGCACTCCGACAGACTAAGCCTAACCTGCAGAATTACCTACTCCTACCTCTTGAACTTCTACACTGAGTCAATTTTTCAGCTACATGTGCATACAACAAATCAACTAAGTACAAGAGATAAGAACATGTGTGGGTGGCATCCCTAAACCGGAGTAGCCTAATACCCATGAGAAGTCTTGTTACAACACAAAGGATGTCACAATCATTTGTCAACTCATCCAGGAGTGAGCCGAACCGACAACACCCAAAATAAAGTCAAGCCACAAATTCAATCGTCTCCGTCGCATACGCATGCATGCACGCTTTCGATATCACCACTTTTGAAATTGGTTTTTGCAATTATCTAATATCATAAATATGATAGTGGCACTTTTAGAACCTGATTTTTTCCCTTTTGGAAGGCTACTTTTGACACTTCCAATACTTAAATTTGCAATTTTGAAAGCAGATTTTGGCACTTTCAAGCTCTGATTTTGCATTTTCGAAAACCAAACTCGACACTTTACAAGTATTATAATCACAGTGAAATTGAACATATTAGTACAAACAAATATTCAAGTGTATTATTTAACAAAATACTTTCCTTTTATTCACAATTGGCCTCACATCACTCACACCATTCAGGTGAAGCAAGGAAGTCCATAATTGATCTAACAAGAATGTGTCATTGACATCTTGGAAAGTATATGTTTTTGTTAT
The DNA here is from genome assembly GCA_027924585.1 of Larix kaempferi. NCBI lineage: Eukaryota > Viridiplantae > Streptophyta > Pinopsida > Pinales > Pinaceae > Larix > Larix kaempferi. The sequence continues at coordinate 383,420 of BSBM01001409.1, read as the reverse complement.
AATACAGTTCCCTTCCTCATTACAAACATGTTTTTCTTTCGAGTCATCTACAATCACTGTATTTGTAGCATTCCAAAAGTGCCAAATCCAGGTTCCAAAAGTGTCAGAACCGGTTCCAAAAGTGCCAAATCCGGTTCCAAAAATGCCCAAAACTGGTTCCAAAAGCGCCAAATCCGGTTCCAAAAGTGCCAAATCCAAGTTCCAAAAGCATACTTTTGATTTTGATATCGTCACTTTTGAAATTGGTTTTTGCGCTTTTCCGATATGATAAATATGATAATGACATTTTTAGAACCTGATTTTTCCCTTTTGGAAAGCTACTCTTGACACTCCCAATACTTAATTTTGAAATTTTAAAACAGATTTTAGCACTTTCAAACTCTGATTTTGAATTTTTGAAAACCAAACTTGATACTTTACAAGAATTATAATCACAATGAAATTGAACATACTAGTACAAACAAACATTCAAGTGTATTATTTAACAAAATACTTTCATTTTATTCACAATTGGCCTCACATCACTCACACCATTCAGGTGCAGCAAGAAAGGCCATAATTGATCTAACAAGAATGTGTCATTGACATCTTGGAAAGTATATTTTTTTGTTATAAAACAGTTCCCTTCCTCGTTACAAACATGTTTTTCTTTCGAGTCATCTACAATCAATGTGTTTGTAGCATCCCAACCATGGATCAAAATGTCCCAAACTTTGTTTAAAGGCTTGATAAATACATAAGGATTTCCATCACCCCAATAACCCTCTCTGGATATGAAAGAACAATATTCTTGTGTTAAAATTACTCTAAATTGTTCCCTTTGCAATCATGTTCTCTGTAATAATGTTGGAAAAAACTAGTCAATGTTTTTTTGTTGTGCAGATGTCCATACCCCAACGTCAAATATACTAAAGCATTTTTCAAAAAATTCCCTTAATCTTGGACGTATAAAATAATACTTTTTGGTTGATTTGATATCCGGTGTTTGTGGCAATCCGAATTTCTTTTTTTTATGAAATGCGTGTAACAAAACTCCATTGAAATAAAAAAAATCAATTGCTTACTAGAAACAAATCTTTTAGTACTATTTGCAAACAAAAAAATGCAGACACAACCCAGTCAATAAAATATTATGTTTCAATGTTTCTAAGTATATTGCTTTCATGTTCTGCAATTTAAAAAAAAAAAATTGAAGCACATCACTAGATACAGGATACGATGTCCATAAATAAGATGAGAATTGTGCAATAAAACTTCATCAATTAAATGTAGAAGTTGTCAAAAATATATAAATCACTAAATGATTTTTTTTTGTATAATATGACGGTCATTTGAAGTTGAATGTCTTTAACCAACACCCTATTTTTTAACGAGGCCCGATATAATTCAACAGAGAACACAACATTGTTTTTATAGTTATTTCTCCCTCTTTTGAATCATCAAATGTCCAACTAGTTGGCATTTTCAAGCAATTTTCCTTGCTATTATCTGCTGATTGATATTGCCCTTCATCTATAAACAACATGTCCATTTTTTTATATATATCTCCATAAATTTGGATAAGTACGTCCTTGAACAATTTTTTGTATATGTTCAGTAATTGAACAACATTATAGTATGCAGACATTGAGTACTTATAAATAGTACTAAGTTTACATTGCTCTCGATCCCAAATAAATACAAAGTATTCATTCTTCAACCATTCAAATATACCAAGGAATTTTTTAATTTCCATGTTGTCGAGCGAGGAAAACCACAGAGCAACGTCGAAATTTTCTCTGGAAACACTAATAATATCGGGGTTCAACATCTGTGCATAATAACGATAGAAATTATGGACAAAATGAGGTTTTTTGGAAGAATCTTCAATTTTGGATAACATTCGAATTCCAAAGAGAAATCCCTCTACTCCCAGGACCAATAGTTTCTTTTGTGGTAATATCCGGACTACATACAAGAACCATGACTATATATATAACAACAACAACAACACTTCGTTCATGAAGTTGATGATCACAAACAGGAAACTGTAAATGGATATGTTTATTTCCAAATATTAATACAAAAATAACCCAGAATTTCACAGATTCAAATGATTTAATAAAAGCATCACATTGAACAATTAATATGTCAGATTCAGACGAAAATAACAATGTCACCAAAAAAAACAAAAAACACATTGAATGGTTTAAAATCTCCGTAGGTTACATCTAGAAATAGGCAATGATAGGTTACATTTGATGGTTGTCACTCAACTAGAAGAAGGCATTGAAGGTTCTGATATCAGTTGATTCATGCATTTTACTAAAACCCCGCCAAAGTCAATGTACCAATTCACTATCTATCCTAGCAGACGATGCAATAAAGGGATTACACAAAATACAGTTTCATGGATGTGCTTTCACATTGTCACCCTCCAAAACAATCATTGATGTATTACTTTCTGAAGTTTTCGTTGGGTACTCCTCCCACACACGCTCCATATTTTTTTTTGTATTTCCTTCTTTATCGTAGGTACATCTCTCTCCAAACCATAAAAATAAAATTTGTTCCCTATATGATTTTTCTGCACTACCTGGCCTCAAATTTTTTGTAAACAATGACTTCCCCTCATTGACCCCACATTTAGATGACCAAATCCCAACATCAAATTTGGAAAGACATAATCTCAAAAATTGCATGGAATATGTTCATGATTCATATGAAGTTTCTTTGTGTTTAAATTCACAGTACTTTCTTCCCCCTTTTCTACTTTTTTCCCTCCAACCGTATTTTTTTTATTTCCCTTTTTTCTCTTTTGGAGTCATTTTATGTGACTTTCTTGTGAAATAGCAAACCTTCCATTTCTAATATGAATAACATTTTTGTGTGGAAAGCTGCATAGAAATATTGCTTGTCATTATATATTTCGGAATAAATTTGTTTTATCAATTTAAGTAGAAAATATTCTTTGTCTTTTACCTGTCAATGCCAGACCAACATTTGAGTGGTAAGTAACATTGCTGTAGATACCGCGTTTTGACACCAATCCCTCGCCTGGTTCATTATTGTCCAAGCTCTCGCCTGGTTCATTATTATCCAATGTGATTTGTTGGCTAATATCTACGAACATCGTCGATGCTAGCTCTAGTTGTGGATGATCCACATGTCGAATAGCAATACAATCATCTTGATCTGGAAATTTGCAGGTATACATTTTATATAAATTTTTGCAAGTATTCAAGGTCACTATCCTCGTTCATAATTTAGTTAATTTAACCACGATCTTTGAAAAATAAATTTTTACCTTCTTGTCCATCTTGTTCTCCAGTTTGGTAGTTCTTTGTGGATTCTCTATCACATTCAATGTCGTCATTGGATAGTATAATTTGATTGGACGATACCTGAGTGTGCACTTTATTTGAAGATGTAGTAGAATAGGAATTTGAAGAAGTTATTGAACATAAACGAGCGAGAAAAGTAAAATACAATGAAAGAAGACATCTGAAAATGTATTACAAATACCTTGTTTTATACCCAATTCATGATAGAAACTATTCATAAAAATCTCTTGTTGTACTGTATCCACAATAGAAATAACTATTCTATATGGAGACCTGATCAATGAATGAAGAACTCTACCTCCTGCGTACAACGAAAGAACTATACCTCGAGAAGAGACTAGATTGGAAACTATGTGATCCTAGAATTCCAGCTGTGTCCTTTATTTTGCAAAAACTTGGCTTCTGGAACTATCATTGTTAACCTTGGGAAAAGGTAAATCAATCATTGGTAGGACCTCATCCTTCCAATCCATATCCATTTGAAAAGTAGACAAATTATCCTCATCCCTTCCAATGCTCCAACACTGTGTTGATGCCCAGAAATTCTCAGCATCGACAGTAGGGATTCTCCTCGATGAACGATCCCAATTAGATCGTCCACCGTTTGGTGTGGGGAATTCATCCGGTTAACGGTCCGGATACCGTTGGTGTAACTATTTAAGTTCTTTATCGGTTGTGGCCCTGTTCACCATTTATGTAGTTTTATTTTTAAGTATGAGATGCATGTGACCTAATTAATGCAATGGAATTGACATGTAGAAGCCTCACAAGTGATGCGCAGGTTCTTACCTCTCGTATTACCACTCCTACCTTATCAATTCGATTATTATCTAATCTAAACTAACTATTCTATCCCTGGAAGGAGCAAATTTAAAGTAAGAGTAATAAGTTGAAATTCTCAAGTACATTTAACAAATAGCCATTAAAAGAAACAATCACATTTACAACAGAAATGATCAAAGGTAGCTCTGATATTGATTAAAGAAATTTATTACTTTGATGCACATAACCATTTGCATGAAATAAGAAAACCATTAATCATCATTGAAATAATTCGATAGAATTAGAAAGATATCACAGTATGATAGATGCAGAAAAATAAATAGTTATGTTCCAACGATCACACATTCCAGTAAAAAATCAATGCAAGCTTTTCTCCAGCAAACTAGTCCTTTCTCATTAGCAAAGAAGTAGTTCTTTTACAAAAATATCTCCAGCATTTGATTCACCAAAAAAAATCCCAAGGTAGTGGAATTAGAGTCAAATGTAGAAATAGTGTTAGATATCCCAGTAGAGATAATGTTTGAAGACACTAGAGACGTGACGGGGGCCATCCCAGAATTCAAATGGGGTGAACTATACAGAGTCATCAGAGATGGAAATGTGCCTGAAGAAACTATTGAAGAGCTAATGGTCTACCAAAATATTAAGAGGTTTGGACTCCATAAGGCCGTCACACGCCCGAAGTTATTCCCTTGCTCAGAGGTTATTGGATGGATTTTACTCCAGGTAGATGTTACCAGCAGAATCATATCAGATGCCAAAGGAGAAAGACTCGCATCCTTCCAACCAGGCCACATAGCTGCAGCATACAAGCTACCCTCCAATAAAGTCATGATGACTGATGACTGGATAAGAGAGGTCAATATAGATCACTTCGATTATGCTAAGAATATGAAAGTCTCTGAAAGACAGTTGAGACCGAAGTCTAGTGGAGATGACAACAGTCAAGGCTTAAAGACCCCGTATAGAATCATAGCTTTGATGTTAAGCCGAATTTTTGGCTTGGAAAATAGGAACACCTATAAACTTAGCTGGGTACTAGTGATGTACCATGCCGCCACGTGTTGGCCTGATTTTGCAACCAGGCTTAGTGCTATGGGCACCTGCTAACTAGTAGCAGCAGTTTCAATAGAATTAAACAAGAAACTAATCTAAACAAAACTAATCATGGATCTATGCAAGAATATAAGCAAATAATGTAAATATTTAGAAAACAACAACAAGAAAATATTAAAGAATGAATTTGTATTGAAAAATGGGGGGCAAGCAAGTGCTTGCGATAATACCTTCAATGGTGAAGGTTGATGTTGAGCAACTCCCAAGATGAGTAGCTCCAAGCTCCAAGAGGTCTCCTTCTCCAAGGTTGCTTACAATGGCCAAAATGCTCAAGGGAGATTTCGACAGCATGAGGATGAGATAATGGATGGATGTGAAATGAGGAGCCCCTACCACCTTTTTATAGGTTTTGGTGGTGGAGAATACCATTTGTGGTTTTGTGGAAACCAAATGGTATTGACCAACATGGTTTAGGTACTTTTCCCTCATTTTCCTTTTTTGAATAAAATTAATATTTTAATTCCCTTTTTAATATTTTTGGGAATTTGGACCCTTTTTGAGGGTTTTTTATGCTTTTCAGAAAAAATAATCTTTTTGAGTGGGAAAAATGGGTGTACTAAGGTCTTTTGGTGACCTTTTGTTGGTTTCAGAGGCTCAGATGGTGGAAAAGTGGACAAATGGGTCATGTGAATAAGGGAATGAGCTAGTGAGCACTTTTTGGGTGTTAACACCACGCATGGTACAATTTTAAACTGGGTAGATATCATTTCTGAAAGTATGGCATCACACATTGCTGCAACACAAGGAGGACTCACGCAGAAGAAGGCTGAATTCTTCATGTATTCCTATATTTTGGATTGCATACTAGTTAGGAACCCTTTCCCTGATTTGGGATGTGTTTGGAATCGGGCCAAATCTCCCCTTCATGTAGCTTATCAGATGACATGGGCTCACAAATATACAAGTCACTACAAACTAATTTGTGAGGGATTAATCATGCCTCTTCACTGGCTCATTTTCAATGAAGAGACAAATTGTCTGTCCGAGAATGCTTTGGCGGTTATAGAGGAATATGGAGATTATTATTTCTATCCAGAAGTCACTTATCTCAGGATGTATGGGGGCACCCAACCCCCTTCTCTGTTGCCTAAATATGCTACAGACTTTGTTTTGCACGAAGAGGCCGTAAGGCAAGTTTTTATTAATGGAGTTGGCAATTTTATCCATGAGAAGAAGAAGGCCAAGGACCCACCATTGTCATTCAATATCGGCGCGTACAAATTCCCCATGAAAGAGGGAGCCGAATATTTTATTAATGCTTTGGAGACCTTTCATTTTGGAACAATCATTTTTGTAAGGAACAATAGCCAAGATAAGGTCACTCGACATTGTGCTTCTTATAGAATTAACTTCGAATACACACATCACTTCTTGAAATACAAAGAAGTGTATCGGAGGGAAAGCAACATGAAAGAGCTTAACAAACGTTTTCATTGCAAGAGCGGAGCTGGTTCCAACACTGCTTCCAACACTTCCAAGCAGGCATAATTACAGAGGCAGCGAGAAGAAGCAACAATATTGCAAGTAGAGGAAGCAGAGAGGAAGCTCAAGGAGGAAAAAGGATGGCTACAAGCAGAAGAATCGGAGAGACAACAAAAGGAAGAGGTCGAGAGGCGAGAAAGAGAAGATGATGAGGAACAAAGAAGAAAATCCAAGGAAGAGATAGAAAGAAAAGAAGCAGCTGAGGAATTAAAAATAAAAGAAGAAGAGGATCGGTTCAAGGAAGCTGTGAATAAATAGGGAACCCAAAGTGAACAAAGGAGTCCACATCACATGGACATAGACCCACCTGAGGTGTCCAGTATGACGCTCATCGGAGGTCACATCCCATTTAGTGAGCTTGGACTCACCCCATTCACCCCATCGAAGCAACATACTGTGGCCAAATTGGACACAATATTCTTTGATTAAAACAGAAAGACCATCACGAGGAGATCAGAAAAGAGACTGAAAATGGGATCCCATCCTGATGTCATCATTGTCCATGAAAACAAAATTATGGAGGGTACCCACAAGGACCCTAAATTCATTGCATCTGTCAGCATAGCTGCTATGCAAGCAAGTGTAGATAATGTTGAAAAATTGTTGAACGATGTCGAGCGCAACAAAGAGAATATGTTGAAATTGAAAGACAACTTGGTAAAAGAGCTGGGTGAAAGCATAGAGTTGAAAAGGAAATTTGAGGCCACATTATCTGAAAAAGACAGATTGCTATCCAACTACCAAAATATGGATGCAGAGAAAGAAGCATTAACTGCACAATTGATGATAATGGAGGGAGACATAGGTAATTTTGAAGCGTAGATCAGAGACCTGGAAATGCGAGAATCAGTAGCAAACCAGAAGGCCAAAGAATTGAAAACTCAAATGGATGAATTGTTAAGAGAAAAGGAATCTCTGGAAGAGTAGCTAAATATGGAAGATAATAGAAAGCAAGACATGTCTCCATTTTATGAACAAGCATATAAGATTCAAGAACAAGTATCTGGCTTTCAGGAAGTACTCACAGAAGAAATCTACAAGATGAAGCTGTTGATGGCGAGGATGAAGGTGATAGCTGTAGAGTCACTAGCATTTAGGAAAAGGATGTTTGTAGAGACCCCAACCTAGGTCTCCGTTATCTCTTAATAAATAAAGTCAGATATTTCATTGTTTACGTTCTTATCAAAATTTCTGTTTCTGTTATGTTTCTGGCTCATTCCTAGTTTTGTTTAAAATTTCGTGCTTTCAAAAAATAATAAAATATGCATTCACATTTTTAGGTTTATCTACCTCTAACCAGTTTTGTTGTGTAGGAGTAACAGAATATAATAACAGCATATAATCCTTTTTTTATTAACTTAAAACAGAATTTGACAAGGGTAGAAATGATAAATATACCTGCGGGAAAATACCTGTAGATAGCTAGTAGATCCACCCTTGTTGTTGTCCCCGTTTGTTGTTTCCCTTTTGCTTTTCCCTGCAACCAAAACCTTCCCCCAAAGCTCCGAAACTCAACCAGCCCCAAAACAGTTTTGCCACCCTGCCAACTAGCGAGGTCTCGCCGACCACCCAGCTCCAAAGGTACCCCTTTGGACCCTCGAGCCCAAACCGAGTACAAAGCAACATCTTATCTCCCTTTAGAAATCTCCAACAAGAAATCCCCTTTCAGCTCTGCTTTGAAAATTCCCTCTCTTCTCTCCAAAACTTCTCCCCAAAACCACTAAGGTTCCAGATCACCCTCTTCTTCCTCTCTTCTCCATCTTATCCCATGTTTTCCGACTCCATGCTCCCCATTACTACCCTTATCCTCTCCATTCAATTCTAGCTAAGATGTTAGTCCTCCTTTTCTCCCTCAAGACATGTCCACATCTATTGATACCATTAATACATTAATTAATTAATTTATAAATGAATTATAAATATTATCCCTTTCTTTTATGCAAACACTGTATGTAAAAGTCAACTAAATTATCAACCGCCATTGTCTTTTCAAGTGGTCATAATTACAATTTAATTGATATTTTAATTTATTAACTAAATACAATATAATCATAACTTTGATATAAAATGGCATAAGGTAATGTCTTCCTTAATTAATTCATAATTAATTTAGAATTACTTTATAATTAATTCATAATTAATTTAAAACTAATGCATAATTTATTCAAAATTAATTTGTAATTAATTCATAATTAATTCACAATTAATTTAGAACTAATTCATAATTAATTTATCATTAATTTGTGATTAATTCATAATTAATTTATAAATAATTCATAATTAAATTATAATTAATTCATAATTGATTAACTTATACTTAATTTATCATTTTCATGAACAATTCCCAAGTGTGTACCCGACACTTGTTTATCAATTTCATATTACATCTATTCGTAAATTATCCTATGTTCCAATTAGCTTCTGCAGGGTCATCATAAAATTTAATAGATATAAATTAATTCTTATCCATACAGTTTAATTAATTATCTAACCTTTCAATTAATATTAACTTATCAATTTAGTACTACTTTGATTAACATTACAATAATCATTTAACATGTTAACCCTTAGTCTTTACTAATCAAACTCATTAACATTTAATTAAGTGTTACTAACCAAATGCATTATTTGCTATCTAATTTAACCATAACCTGTTTATTAATCATTAATGTACAATAATTAATTATTAAGCGACACTAATTAACATTATTACTCCTCAATATTTCATGCAATTTATAAATATGTAGGCGAGTTATGTAAGCGTAGCTACTGCTTACATACCTTGCATAAGTACACTAAAAGTAATAATTCACACACATCAATCATAATCATGAAACTTATTCTTTACTGACACGTGTTTTAGCATAGTTTGCAAGGTGTCACATTTTACCTAACTGTATCTTATTAAGTTTTTCGACAATTCATACATTACCGAGTTATGACACATAATCAATCAAGGTCTCTCCACACACATAGTTAGATCTTGTTTCCACCCCTACTTCACGCTACACCTATCTACCTACATCATCACTAACTTCCACATCCTATCCTGTCCTCTGCTGGACTACCCTGAAATGTCAAGTCATGACCGGTTCCAGCTAGAACCCGTAAGTGGAAGTGTCGACTACATCGACCAAGCTTCCCCAGGAGGACACCACCAGTCATCATCACACACCTTGGAGAGCGCACCGTAGCATAGCCCTCCCATGACTCTGGGTTTCGGGGATAAACAGTGGGTAAAGCCTCCACCCCCCTAATAGAACAAGGGACTATGTCTACTCGACATAACAACAGCGTTGCGCTTGTACTCAGTTTGTCATCGTATAAACAATCGGGGCGGTTGAGTTTCCTGAAACCCTACCCCACCCATGTCATAATATACATCATAATAAACAACATAATAACCACACGAACGTAAATAATGCATCACTTGCATACCATTTTATCTTTTGAAGTCCATGTCCCCGAGGCCCTCCCACCTCGTACAGCTATTACTTATCCATTTCAACCTGTAAGTCAGTCCTCGACATACAATATAAAATATCGTGCATAAATCCTCAACATGTACACATACATTTCATCATAACATAACAATAATAAACTCATTTATTCGCCATGCACCTGACATAACATTCATTTATTCAACATATAACTGTAACGGTATCCACGTACCCATCATTCATTAATTTGCATATACAAGACATAATTAACACATGATACATATCTAAACATGACAACCGATCATAATACTAACATCACACACACACATATATATATCGGAAAAATAATAGAATTGTATGTCCACAGTGTCGTCAAACCGACGAAGTTTCACAATCAAACAAATACAACATATAATAGTAGTTCAGGTAGTCATGTCAAAACGGGGCATTACACTATTGGGTATTGCAGATAAGGTTAAGATCAAGATGGCTTGGAGAGAAACCAACTCAGAATGCCCTGATCATTTTCCTCCAAAGACAACAACAAACCTGAAGTCCAAGATGGCACTTCTGGAATTTTGCAGGAAAGCTGGTAGGAGACTAAATAATGAAATTCCCATGACTATCCAAAAGTGTCAATATTTTTACGAGAAAATCCATCAGGCTCATGAGAAATGTCATCTCTCTTTGGTCCTGAAGATGGATGAGATTCCTTCAAAATACCAACGCATATCAGAGTTGCAGAATAGGTTGCGGGAAGAACTAGACTACATCAGAAAATTGGGCACTCTCATAGAAGAGGACATCCTCCACTTTGTAGTACAAGCATCTATAAATTCCTATCTTCTGGAAGATAGTTGCAAGGTTGCAGCAGCAGGATTGACACATATTGAGAGAGAATTGTCATATCACGAAGTGTCCTTGCAAGTATTGGATCCTGTCAAATTAAATATCATAGCTGAAGAGGCTAATGCGTGGGAAGATTATATTTCTAGTTTAGCAGGGCCCACCTAAACTTAAATTGTAAATATTTTTTTTTGTATTTTATGATGTAAGCACTAAATGACAAAGTTTGGGAATTCCTAGGGTTAGGGTAAACGAAGAGTCACTAGAGGACAAAGTTGTTGATAAGATAAATAGAGGAGGATAATAAGGATTAGGGGATTTTTGCTGGTGAATCAAATGTTGGAGACATTTTTGTAAAAGAACTACTTTGCTAATGAGAAAGGATTGGTTTGCTGGGGAAAAGCTTGCATTGATTTTTTCCTGGAATGTGTGATCGCTGGAACATAATTATTTCTTTTTTCTGCATCTATCATACTGTGAGATCTTTCTAATTCTGTCTAATTATTTAATTGATGATGAATGGTTTCCTTATTTCATGCAAATGGTTATGTGCAATAGAGTAATAAATTGCTTTAATAAATACCAGAGCTATCTTTGATAATTTCTGCTGTAAATGTGAATATTTCTTTTAATGGTTATCTGTTAAATGTACTTGAGCATTTCAACTTATTACTCTTACTTTAAATTTTCTCCTTGCAGGGATAGAATAGTTAGTTTAGATTAGATACTAATCGAATTGATAAGGTAGGAGTGGTAAGACGAGAGGTAAGAACATGCGCATCACTTGTGAGGCTTCTACCTTTCAATTCCATTGCATTAATTAGGGCACTTGCATCTCATACTTAAAATTAAAATTACATAAATGATGAACCAGGCCGTAACCGATAAAGAACTTAAACAGTTACACTTACAGTAGCCGGACCATTAACCAGACGGATTCCCCACACCAAACGACGAACGATGTAATTGGGATCAATCGTGGGGGAGAATCCCTACTGTCGATGCTGAGTATTTCTGGGCATCAACAGTTTTGGCGCTAGAAGGAGGGCTGCCAGTGCATGGATGGAAGAAGAGACCCATTTGTACGTAGAGATTCCTCTAGAACCCCACTTGAAACAACTTTACCAGAATATTTTGTTCTTGAAACTAAAGATCCAAAAAAGAAAAATTATGAATGTGAAAACAAAGAACGTTTATACACTATCCCATTCAAGGAGATAGACCACTTTTGGAGACATACACACTCTTTTGTAAGAAATATTGGAGGATTAAACTTAATCCCTGTGTTTCCTAGAAGGTGAGTTCCTAAAAAATAGATCTCATACACTAGAGATTCTGTGCTTGTAGAAAATTTGGAGGAGTTGTTGGATTTATATTTTCAAGAAATCATAGATCCCCTTGATCAGTTGGGACCCGAATCCCCTCCAGCTCAGGAATTATCTCATACCCCAAATCATTCACCACCACATTCTCCACCGCGAATCATGGCTCATAATGTCAATCAGCCACCTTCTTGGAGAGCTAGAGGGACACTTAATCTGGCTGCCCCGTTACACGATCTACCCAAACATCCAGAGAGGGTGCTACCCAAATTTGATCCCGGAAAAGGCATCTCTGCCGAATACCACCTGAAGAGTTTCTATTTAGATTTGAATATTTTAAACGTAGAACATGAAGATGTGGTTTGCAGAATTTTCCCTTACACGTTTGAACCGAGGGCATCTTCTTGGTATTTTAGTCTGAAAGCTAATTCTATAGTAGATTAGGACGACTTTGAAAAAAGTTTTTTAAACAAATTTGGCAATCAAAAGACTGTCGTTACGCTCATGAAAGAGCTGTTATCTATGAGGATGGAAAAGAAAGAAAATGTGCTGGGGTTTAATCAGAGATTCACTACCCTATTAAATAATTTCAATGCTGCAAAAAATTCCGCCGAGGAATCCTTGGTAGAGTATTACACTACAACACTTTATCCACCTATAGCTATGTTTGTCAAAAGAGCAGTTAAAGCTACTTTGATAGAAAACTATGAGGAAGCTAAGAAGGTAGAAGATGTATTGGATAGCATTTTAAAGCACGCATTAGAATTGGAGGTGAATCCAACAGTAAATAAGAAGACTATGATATTGTCTAGACCTAAAGAGGAACCCTCTAATGAATTAGAAAATGTGGTTAAAATAGTACATAAATTATCTAACAAAATAGTAGACTTGGAGAAAGATAAGGGAGCTAGTACATCAAGAAAACCATTTAAGCCCTTCTACAAGAAGAGGGAAGAAAGTGGACAACCCCAGCTGCCTTTAAGTAATTATGTTGTTCTAAACTTCAACGAGTTTGGCATGGATCATTTCTGCACTTTTCACCAAGAACATTGCTCTGAGAAGAGCTTCCCACAATGGATAAATTCGATGACTCTAGTGATGAATCAATTATTAGATGTGCAGATGATAGATCAGGAATACCTAGAAGAAGATCAAACAAAAGAATAGGAAGAACCAACTGAGCAGACCACAATGGTGATATGGGACTGGGCACCCACTCTGGGATTGAACGAAGAAGAATAGGATGAAGAAATCCAAGTATCATCGGTAAATATTACCACTAGAAGCAAAGGGACGGTGGTAGATCAAAGCTTGGTGTTGTCTAAGATGAGAGTAACAAAGGAAACTCCGAGAAGGAATATTGTTGTCACTTAGCCTCAACCTAAAATGAATTCTGAAACTGTAAGGGAAATGAGCCCAGTGATAAATAAGTAGGTGAAGACCATAGTAAACGAACCAGAAAAGGGTGGGAAAAGCAAGGAAGAATATAATATGGGGTATGATATTGTGGAGGACATTAAGAAGACTAAAGAAAACATATCTTTATTTGAATTATGTAATATCCCACAATAAAGAAATAAATTATTGGAAGCTTTTGACCCACAACCAAGCAATACGATAGAGATCGTTGATTTAGATACTGAGATAAACGAAGCAAGTATTGGTGGTAAATCAAAATCTCAGACTCTGCCTTTCTTGTTGACCTTTGAAATCTTTAATCATAATGTACATAATTGCATGGTGGATTCTGGAGCTTCATCCAATGTTATGCCACTATCCATCTGTAAAAAAATCAATGGGCAGTCAATACCATCTCCTTCCCATATCGTACAATTAGATAAGTCTGTTGTTAAGGTTATTGGGGAGATGAAAGATGTATTTATCAAATTGTCTACTAACCCGATGGTATGTCAATTTATACATATCATGGTAGTGGATATACAAGAAGCATATGGTTTGATATTGAGTAGGGACTGGTCTACAAAACTAAGTGGTTATTTTGCAACAGATTGGTCTCACTTGTGGCTGCCATATTAGAACAAGCAAAATCAGATTAAAATACTAAGGGAGCCTCACATGAAGCAAAATGTGACTCAGTTAGAAGAAAATAATGAGACTGTAAATTTTTCATCTTCGGTTTTGGGAAATTACTTCGTAGAACTTGAACCAGGAAATTATCAAGCAGAAGAATCCAGTCATGAATTAGACACACAGTACGATCTCCTTCGATTCTCATGGACTGATGAAATTGATTGTAACATAGTAAACTTAGTTACTAATTTAGGATACACCATTGACGGAATTGATTTAGAGAATAAGTTTTGGGTTTTGTACTTTGATGGTTCCAATACACAAGAGGGATTGGGAGCCGGTTGTGTTCTTATTGATCCCGAAAGAAATAAATATTTTCTCTCTTGTAGGCTAGAGTTTGAATGTACAAATAACACCGCAGAATATGAAGCTCTAGTCTAAGGCTTGAAAAGAGCCATTGAGTTGGATGTAAAAAAATTGAAAGTATTTGGTGATTCCGAAATAGTTGTCAGACAAATTAGAAATATTATTCATTGTTTATCTTCGCATCTTAAAGGATACCAATCTGAGGTGTGGAATTGAATAGCACAGTTCAATGCTTTTAACATAAATGCAATTCCCATATTACAAAATGCTGCAGCTGATTTGTTAGCTACTTCTGCTTCTAGATTACCTCCAAAAAATAACAAGCGTTCTATTGAACTAATTTTCAAGCCATCGGTACGTGACAACATTATGAATATGAGGGTGTTCGATGATGATGAACAAATTATTAGCTTCCTAACGAATGAAGAATATTTCAAAGAGTCTATAATTGATGAAGAAGATTATCAATAAGATTTACAGAACAAGGATGTAGTCAAAGGAAATTTCATGCCAAAAGGAGTGAGAACGCTTGAAGGAATGTTTGACCCGCAAAATAAATTCAGAAAACCAGCTAATGTTAAGACAAACAACTCTTTGATGCAGCATGAGCTGGTGAATTTAGGGATAGAAGCTGAACCTAAATACGTCTATCTACGTAAATGTTGTTCTCCTAGAGAAAGGCACAAGTTCATCAAGCTGTTTCAATAGTACAAGGATGTCTTCGCATGGACTTATGAATATTTAAAGACTTATGATACACGCATCATACAACATGTGATACCCATTAAATCAGGTGTGAATCCCTTTCAACAATAGCTAATAAAGATGCACCCTATGATTGAACCCTTAATCCAAAAGGAATTGAAGAAGCTACTGGATGCTAAAATTATTTTCAAAGTTCGACATTCTGAATGGGTGGAAAATCTAGTCCCGATAAGGAAGAAATCAGGAGAGATAAGATTGTGTGTTGATTTTCGTAACTTGAATAAAGCGTCAGACAAAGATAACTATCTGGTTCCACCGTTGGAGCAAATTTTACAAATGGTATCAGGCTCAAAATTTTTCTCCCTGTTAGACGGATTTTCTGGCTATAATCAAGTATTAGTGGCCGAGCAAGATCAACTAAAAACTACATTTCGTACGAAGTGGGGAACATTCGCATATCGGAGAATTCCTTTTGGCCTAATGAATGCCGAAGCCACATTCCAAAGGGCCATGGATATTGCATTCTGAGGTTTAGTTGGCCACTACATGGTCATATATATAGATGATGTAACAATTTTCTCCAAGAAACGAGAGGACCATGTTTTCCACTTAAAATAGATTTTTGATCGTTGCAGAAAATATGGTATATCTATGAACCCAAAGAAGAGTATTTTTGCTGTTCTTGAAGGAAAAAATTTGGGCCACATCATCTCAAAAAAGGGAATCTCGATAGACCTGGAGAGAGTTCAGGATATAACTCAGATTCCCATGCCCCATACTAAAAAAGCTATGCAATCATTTATGGGCACAATTAATTTTGTTCGAAGGTTTGTGCTTGATTTCGCGCAAATTGTGAAACCTTTGCAGCAAATGGTAAAGAAAAGTGTACAGTTCAAATGGACCGACATAGAGAAGATTGCATTTAAAGACATAAATACTACCATAGCTCATGCACCTTCTTTGAAAAGTCCAGACTTTGGAAATGATTTTATCATATACACCTTTGCTTCAGATAATTCTCTCGCAGCAGTGCTCACTCAGAAAGGAGAATTGGGAGATGAATATCCAATATCTTTCATGAGAACTGGGTTACAAGGGGCTGAATTGAATTACCTAGCCATGGATAAACAAGCATATGCAGTGTTCAAAGAGGTAAAGCAGTTCATACCTTATATTTTGAAAAACAAGACGAAGGTCATCATACCTCATTCGGCTGTCAGGTCATTGTTTGTACAAAAGGAGTTGGGAGATGTTATACCTCCATATTTCACAGTGTCACATCTTCACCATTAAAATAGTTGACGACACTTCCCCTGCTGCTTAAAACACCCATAAGATAAGTATTATGAATGATCCTTGAAGACAAACTTGTCCTGTCAAGAATCAACCCACCTGAGACTTCATATACCTACACTACCACACCTTGCTCAGCTTTGAGGGAGCGGTAGTTCCCACTACCACACTATGCTTCTTCTCTGCCACGCAGTACTACCATGCTATGCTCAGTTCAAGGGGCATGGTACTCCTTTTTTAGCCTTTTTTCCATGGCTTGTGGGATCTTGATTTTCGAGAGATTTTTGAGGATTGGTATCCCTGATTTGATCCTAACTCACTTTCTTAGATTAGTGGGCCCGATCCACTAAACACTCCCAAGATCCATCCTTCTCTCTTGTTGGTTAACCCTACTACACACTATAAGAGAGAAACCTTCCATGAGCAAAAGGGGAGGACTCTTGGAGACATCAAACTTATGATCTTGAATCTTTGTGGAGATAGCTAGAGGAGAACGCACTTGGAGCTGGGAGTTGGCTTGGATATCAAGCAACCATTGTAAGTGACTTCAAGTTGGTAATAAAACATAACTTGTCTTGTTTCCCAAGTCATGTGTGTTGATTTTGTTTCAATCATATGATTTGTATCTGTTATAGATTTAGATCCTAACTCATCTTTCAAGTTGATAGAGAATCGTATATGCTTGTATTTTGGTTCTATTCTGACAGGTTCATTCACGAGGACTTGGAGATTGAAGCGACCATTAGGACGAGCAATTGAATCGAAGGTCAGTTAGGTCTCTTCCATTTCTTTTAGCAATATAGTCTTGAGATGTTTGTTTAGATCTAGGAATTCAAGGTAGCATTTGTTATCTTTTTGTCTTAGTTTAGAGTCAGTTAAAGTCTACTTTAAGCTAAGAGAGTTTCTACCTATCCGTAGGGAGAAATTTCTACAACAAAAAATTGCGACTCTGCTGGTTTGAACCCCATTTGATTGATTTATCTCACTTTCAGTCATCTTTGATTGTGATTCTTCTTTCTCTTCAAACCAGTACTGAATTTTGGTCTCTTTGACCTTTATTCACCCTCCTCTCTACATCTTTCCTCCCTCAGTGATCAGTGAGTCCTCTGGGTCTGCAGCAACCCTGAAAAATTCAATCTCCTTTTCAAAAGTTGCATTTTTCCATCCTTTGCAACAGTACCGCGCCCCCACTACTGTCTACAGTGCGGTAGTACCGCGTACCCAGCACTCTTACCAGTGTGGTGGTGTACCAGTACCGCGCTCTAGCCTGTTTCTGCCACGCAGTAGTGTTTGCATTTTTTCAATTTTTTTTTCCTGTTTGGTTTCCTGAGTCACTTTTGATTTTCTCTGCTTTAGTTTGGCGTTTTCTATTGCTTATTACTATCCTGTTCATTGCACAGTCTTTGTGGTTTGTTTATTTCTCTTGTGAGCTTGATTATTTTATGAGTTAGTGACATTATTTGTACATTGGGTCACCCCTTCAGTCTGATTGCATTGGCTTGATCTTCCCATCACAACCAAACTGTTACTACTATAATCACATTATAGGATTGTGTATTTTCATAATCACATTGTTTCCATTATTGTTATTCAAACTTATATCGAAAATTATCATTGGAAAACATTTGTGTTGTTTGGATTGAAATGATCTAGCAATATTACCGTGCATTAGGAAGTGAACCATTCATTTGCCACATAAATTCTCATTTTTTGGAACATTTTAGTTGCAAATCAGTGAATTTGAAAGAAGTGTTTATTTCAGTTTGGCTTTGCTTAGAAAAAGAAAACAATTTTTTGTTGTTGTTTTGAAGTGGTTTTCCATTGATTGTGAAAAAGTTTCATGCATTTATGATCGAAGAACTCTCTCCCTTCCATAGCTAGTTTTCATCGAATATAAGGCTTATTTCGATTCATTCTCACTTGCATGGTTTGGGTCGTAACAACACCACCAAGTTTCACGTCCATTTACTCGATTGAGTAATACAACCACTAATATTAATCTCCCTAACTAAACCAACATTAACCTCACTTGAGGAAATCAAAAGAATTTGGTAGTTAGGTAGGACGCCGGGGATAGGTATCAAAATAATTCCCCCTTGTCATTATCATCTGAGACATTGTTGTTGTCCTCTAGGGAACTAAAATCCTCTAGTATTTTTTGACATGGTCATAGACCAGTTTGTGGAGGGGCCTCCTGACTGTTTTTAACTTTCAGGGGTTAAACCATAGCGAGATTGAGAATTGGATGGACTCTGTGGAATGCCACACTCCACTTAGCCCTAAGGCAACATCGATCATTGTCTTCCTTGTATTCATAGTAATGCAAGGGTGATAAGGCAGAAGCGCCGAAAACCTTTTCCAACGTGTCATGAACGAGGTAGCTTAGTGACTTTTCTACTAGGGCTCTTTTACCCAGGATCCCCTTCGGTAGAGGGATATCCTTCTCATATTGGTGTCTCACGTTGTATTGTTCGACTTGGATTTCATCATCTTGCGAAGGATACAACTTGTTGAGGTCTCCAGCTCTTAGTTAGGAGTTTGCTTGTTATCTCATCTTTATAGAGGGTCATTTTTTCTTTTTAGTGACTGCTTGTTGGCATTCTGGCCATTGTTTTTCTCAGCTTGCTTACTGGGACGCTGGTCTCAGTATAGATTTTAGAGCTTGCTTTTTTGGCCTGCGAGCCTTGCTTTTTCTAGCTCCTCTTTTGCACACTCGACTGCGTTATAGTTTTCTGAGTTCTTTGTTACGAGACTGCCCCCAGATTTCATATTCCTACCATTATGTCAGAACCACCACGGAGATCACGAAGAGTACAGGGAAAAATCCCTCCACCACCACCACCACCGCGGACCTCAGGTCCACCTGCATCACGTATTCCCGCCCCTCCTGGCCATGGTGCCGGTCGAGGGAACATTCCACCGCCGATACGCACTACATCTTCAGTTCCGCCTATCACTATTACTCACAGCACGGTCTCAGAACCTCTTGCAGTTTCTGCAACCACTAGTACATTTGAGACTCTCACTGTCACTTCACCCACTGTTATTCTAGATATATCTACCACAGTGGACAACATTACAGTGGCCGAATCTAGTACAGCCCAAGATACTAGATCGGAGGCCATCCTCCTCCCCGATGTCAACACTTCCCTTCCACCAGAAACTTTCTATGATGACACAGAAGGATCTGTTGGCACCACCGAAGGATCCGACCAGGATACATCAGGATTGATTCCAGTCCCAAGCGGGTACGTCGAAGTTATCAAAGAAACCCAACTTCCTTATACACCTTTTGAACCCGATTATGGCCTTATCACTTCCCAGGTGGAGCTTCCATCTGTTACCACCCTGCCACCCAATGTTCATCCACATGAAACCGGTTCTTCCGGTAACATACCTCGTACCGTATCTCTCCCAAACCTCCCTTCGGGACATGAGATCATGGCCTCCATTCAGTCTAGTATGGTTAGTCTAGCTAATTCCTTGTTAGTGTCGGCCCACTTTAAACGTGATACAGAGCAAATGCCCTCGTCGTCTTCTAGATATCCCCCTGTTACCCGTCCTCCCGACTATCGGGATCCCAACATTTCGTCTAGAACAGAGTTTCATCACTCCTATGCAGATGGCTCCGGACCTTCAGACGTTACTATACCTCTGTTCCCGCCGGACCCTGAAAACCCTTTTTAGGATACGAACCCAGACCTAGTCTTCAATAGTCCTCCTATTGTTGAAGATGCTATGGACGACACCCCCAATACCCCTCGGTTAAATTCCCCACATTTGCTGCCATCATCCATGTTTGGCGCACATTCTATGAGGGATAACCCAATTTTTTCTCCGTCCCCTCCCATCACATATGGAAGACCCCCTCCACAAATCGATACCTTTGGCACCATTGGCCAATCGACACTATCTTACCTTGCTAGTGTCGGAAGAACACCAAGTCATACTGCTGGATCATCCATATTGATCGGAGGTTCACCTTTGGCCACTATCTACACTATCTCAGGAGGTGGACAACCGACTGCCGCAATCCCCAATCCCAACAACCAGACCCCTCCTGGTGGGCCATCAACCCAGCCTACTGGAGGACAATACTTTGTTGGAAACCTCGCTCCTAGTCACCAATCGCCTCCCATCAGGCCATCAACCCAACCTACTGGAGGACAATCCTTTGTTGGGAACCCCGTTCCTAGTCAACAATCTCCTCCTATAGGGCCATCCAACCCATCTGCTGGAGGGCAACCCATCGGCACCATCCAACAACCCTCCCAACCAGCAACATCTGCTTAGTATGGTATGTACAACCCACCTAGCAGTGGACAACCTTATTCCGGTTTCCCAATCGGGCCTCATCTTCAACATCCCTCGTCAGGCATGCTTCCTTCTTAGGGATCTCAAATCCCATAGAGTGGGGGGTACTCATTGTTTGGAAACTAGAACCCAGCTAGGGGGCAATCTCAGATTCCCCCCACCTTGAATTCCGACCTCCCCTATCCCTCGGCTGCAACAACTCCATGGAACCCATCCCTTCAATTTCCACATCTTCATCAAGGAGGAACCAACATTCCATGGACACCACTGTCGCAGCCACCCCCCAACCCTGCTATGGTAAACCCTCCACTTACTCAATATAGTGGTAACATTCCTGGAACACAACAACTCCAGGGAACCTTTCCCCAACTAGGAGCAGCAACCATTCCTGGGTTACAACAACCCCAGGGTACCATACCTACCATCCCCACTCAGCAGAACATCCAACAACTGGTTACCACCGTGATTCCTAGTCAGGTAATGACTTCCAACACTCGACCGGTTAACCAGATGGCCTACTACCCACAAAACTTCCAGCAGTACCCTGCGGGAAACACATATGGGTATAACACGCAGCAGTATACTATGCAGGGCCCCCCAGGTTTATCTGCACCGTACGGTTATTACTCATACCCGTAGACCAATCGTCAACTTCCCTTTTTGGCCACGCTAGATTTATCCGATTTGTCGAGGCTCATTAATGATCCTATATGGCATGAACCTCACTAGCCACCCATTCCAGCCAAACTTCCATCAGAAATTCCTAAGTTCGATGCTAAGCCCTGGCAAGACCCCAAGAACCACGTAATGACCTTCCATCTTTGGTGTTCATCCAACTCATTGATGGATGATTCCATTCGACTATGGCTCTTCCAGCGTACGCTTACGACATGGCAGCAAAATGGTACATCGAGCTGCCACAACACTCTTTCCACGATTTCAACACCTTGGCTATGCAGTTTCTGACCCATTTCCAGCTCCCCATCCGGTATGAGACTGGAACAGAACTGTTAACCTCATTGCGTCAAACCACTTCTACGGACATTTCGGACCACATCCATGAGTGGCGTCGACGCCGTCGGCTAATCAAGGCACCCATTCCGGATCAGCTACTCGCTGATTGGTTCACAAAGTCATTCTTTCCTCCCATAGCGAGGGATATCGCTATGCGTGGGCTGGTCACAGAAGAACAAGCCATCTCGGTAGCCTAGTACATGGATTTGGTATATACCCAATCCGGCACTTTACACGAACTTCTTCCCCATGCCGCCTGTGTTACCATTGACCCAACGAAACCCGCCACTAAACCCCCCATTGATGGTATTGTCGGTTCAGTCAAGGCCCATCCTAACACCAACTCGACGAGGCAACAAGCTTCTGCTTCCCCCGCTCTATCTCAGGCTGCTCCAAAAGCCACTACTTCTCCTGCTGTCTCCTCTGAAGTGAACGCAGTTCAATCTATGTCACAACCATCCGGAGGAAAGAAGAAGAACAATTGTGGTAAATCCAAGAAGAACCAGTAGGAGAATCCCAAGCCACAACCCACCCACAACGACCCGAAACCACGTCGGAAGGCTAAGTTTCCCTGCCTAATTTGTCAAGACAATCACTACATGCGTGACTGTCCCTACAAGGATGAATTCAACAAATTTGTTAAAGGATCTTCTCGCCCGGCAGTGTTAACTGACCCTTTCCCTTAGCAACAACAACAGATGGTTTCCCAATAAACCCCACAAGGGGGCAACTCGAGCAACCCAACTCGTGGAGAGACATCCACAAATCGCGAAATCCTAATGACGAGTAATGAGGAGATTCATATAACCACTCGTTCAAAGACATATGAGAACCCTCCAAGTTCAAAAAAACAGTCAGAGACAGCCAAAGGCAAGTCTCCTGTCGAAGATCCGACTCCTACCCCTCCCCCTAGCGGCCATCTCCATATCGAGAGACCGCTTACGGACACAGTGCTATGCCCACCCAAGGGCACCATATGAAAGGCGACATTTAATCCCAATGCACGAGCTGCCCAAAATTATAACATTGTTGAGGATTTAGCTCAAGCACCTTGCGCCATGTCGACTCTTGAGGTTCTTCAACACTGCCCTACGTAGCGTAGAACCTTACTTTCAGCATTGGGGGCAATAGACCCAGATACTTCAAACACTATTATGTTTAACTTGGAGTATGCCAAACCTCAGCTTTCCCACCAGTTAGCCTTCCAGGTTCATACAAAAATCCATGGAAACAACATCCATCGCACTGTTTTAGATGAAGGTGCCTCCACGTCGATCATGTCTTTGAATTGTTGGAGAGCCTTAGGCTCACCTGAAGTCACGATGTCTCCCACCACTCTCAAGGCATTTGACGGACATAGTTTTCAACCTTATGGACTCATTCCCGCAATTGGTGTTGAATTGAGGAGCAAAATAGTATCTGTACACATCGAAGTCATGGATGCACCATTGGATTACAATCTTCTACTTGGTCGGAACTCGTTTTACTCCATGACCGCCATAGCATCTACTATCTTTCGGATCGTGCAATTTCCCCATGAAGGGAAAATTGTCACCATAGATCAACTTGATTACTATATCCCAGACTCTCATCCGAACTCCGCCAACACCATCCCGTTATTGGATCAGCCTCGGTACCAGTTCCAAGACGTTGGCATTGGTCTTATGAAGGATTCTTCCCTTATTGGAGTTTTCCCAGAGCTGGGGCCCCATGTTCTACCAGTCAACATGATTTCATCGATTGTCACCCCTTCCAATTATTCATGGGTGATTCCGAGTCCCACTGAGGTTGAAAACTACTGCAACTCCATGCCTTTGAATAGAAACCTCACAGTGTATGAAGCGATCCAGTCAGCCATCGATTGGGTTGATTGTTCTACCCATCACACCATGGCACAGCTCTCATCTGAGACTCATTCATCCCCACCACTTATCGATCCTCTCACTTTGATTTTTCCCACTGACGAATCAATTATGGAGGTTATGTGCGGTGATGAGCCACCATGGGGAGATTTTCATCATCGATCTTCATTCCCCACCATTCAGACGCTTGAGCCTGATACAAAATCCATCTCTTCACTTGGAATGGTTCAAACCAAGTTTCCCACTTCCCTCGACGAAGTATTTTTCAAAGGAAACTTGGCTAACCTTATGGCAACCACTCCCATAGACATTTCAGTGAAGCCTGGTATCGTGGAAAACATTCATATTGGCAAAACATGTACTCCCCTCGAAATGGAGTTCTACACTGCCTACTTTAAAACCTTCCGCGATGTTTTTGCTTGGAGTTATGAAGAAATGCCAGCAATATACCCCTCGATTGTGGTCCATGAAATTCCAACCTTCCCTGGCACCCGACTTGTTCGGCAGAAACTCCGACCCGTCCATCCTCGTAAGGCAACCGCTATTAAAGCAGAAGTTGAAAAAATTTTGCGTGCTGGTTTTATCTATCTTGTCCCATTGACAGAATGGGTATCTAAAATCGTTCCTGTAGCCAAGAAACAGGGAACGATTAGAGTTTGTGTTGATTACCACGACTTGAACAAAGCTTGTCCAAAGGACAACTAACCAACTCTGGTCATCGACCAGATCATCGATAACTGTGTCGGGAGTGTCATCTTTTCATTTATGGATGGCTTTTCTGGCTATAATCAGATCGATATCCTCCCAGCCGACCAGCATAAAACAACCTTCATCTACCCTTGGGGGATTTTCGCATATCGAAAGTTACCTTTTGGCATTAAAAATGCCGGGGCAACTTTCCAACGAGCGATGTCGTATGCATTTCACGATATCAAACATATTGTAGAACCATATCTTGATGATCTTCCCGCTCATTCTCAGACCCGGGAAGACCATCTTGATCACTTAGGTGCCATTTTCGAAAGGTGCCGTCGCTACAATATCCGTTTGAATCCACATAAGTGCATCTTTTGCGTGGAAGCCGGAAAACTTTTGGGATTCATAATCTCCAAAAGCAGGATACGCTTAGATCCTACGAAGGTAGAAGCTATCTTAGCCCTGCCTTCCCCCACGAACATCCTAGAACTTCAAAGTTTGCAAGGGCATGCAAACTTTCTACGCCGTTTCATTTGTAATCTTTCCGAGATAACAAAAGGCTATATGAGGCTTCTCAAGAAGAACACTCCCTTCATCTGGGACGATGAAGCCCAATGTTCCTTTGATAATCTAAAGGCGACCTTAACTAAAGATCCTGTGATTCAACCCCCCAATTACACATGGGATTACATTCTTTATCTCGCAGCTTCGATTTCCACCATCGGTATGGTGCTAGTACAAGAAGACCATAACGACATAGAACATGTGGTATACTATCTTAGTAAGAGTCTTCTCGACTCTGAAACTCGTTATTCACATGTTGAAAAACTGGCTCTGGCAACAGTTTTCACTGTCCAGAGGTTCCGTCATTACATTCTACTCCGCCGGACCACTGTTATAGTAGATTTCAATCCAATGTATTATATCCTCACGCGTCAAGTGCTTGGGGGCAAGAGTTTGACTTGGAATTTTCCAAAGCCAAGTCCAAGAAGTCTTTGGTCTTTGCTGAGTTGATTTGTAACTTGCCCCGTGCTACCGAGCAATCCGAGCCCATCGATTCCCTTCCTGATGAATCGTTGTTCCTCATTAGCACGTCTGATCCATGGTACGGGGATATTTTATTATATCCCCAAACCCAACGTTTCCGCCCCGAACTCACTCGCGATGAACGTCGACGTATCCGACATCATGCCAAGTACTACCTCATAGTCAACGATACCCTTTATCGACGTGGTGTCGACACTGTTCTTCGATGCTGTTTGACTTTAGATGAAGCAGAACGCATTCTTAATGACTGCCACACTGGAGCATGTGGTGGTCATCTCTGTGGGATGGCTACGGCCTAGAAGATACTGCGAGCGGGATATTTCTGGCCCTCGATTTTCAAAGACTGCATTGAAACGGTTAAGAAATGTCCACCCTGTCAATTCTTTCATAATAAGACACGCTTGCATCCTGCTCCACTCCATCCTGTTATTGCCATCGGCCCCTTTTCCAAATGGGGCATAGATTTCATGCACTGTAAGCCCACTTCAGCCGGGGGGCATAGCTATGTCATAGTAGCTGTTGACTATTTCACAAAATGGGCTAAAGCGATGCCTACTTATGCTGAAGACGGCAAAACAACAACACAATTCATATTCAATCACATTATAGCTAGGTTTGGTGTCCCACAATCCATTGTGACCAATCATAGCTCCAACTTTAGGAACCATATGATCGAAGAAATGAGTGCCAAGTTGGGTTTTCACCATGAAAACTCAACCCCATACTACCCACAAGCTAATGGCCAAGTTGAAGCCATTAACAAAGTTCTGAAATGAATGATTCAGCGTATTGTGGGTACTCATAAGTCCAACTAGCACTCAGCTCTGTTTTCGACACTATGGGCATACCGGACCTCAGTAAAAAGTGCTACCGGGTTCACACCATTTCAACTGGTGTACGGCTTGGAAGCCATTTTACCGATTGAATGTGAAATTCCATCACTTAAGATAGCCATAGAGCTACTTCTCCACACCACTTCCGAAGAGGAATGGTTTCTATACCTAGCCAAGCTAGATGAAACCCGCCAAGACGCCGCTTTAGCAAACAAAGCTCATAAAAAATGCGTCAAAGCACAATATGACAAATCCGTTCAACCTCGGGTTTTCAATGAAGGTGACCTCGTACTCACATATGATCAAATGTATGATAAACTTGGAAAAGGAAAGCTAGAATCTATGTGGTATGACCCCTTTTTTGTAAAACGTGTCTTGGAGAAAGGAGCCTATGAACTCGTCGATTGTGATGGCACACCATTGGCACGACCCCACAATGGGTTGTACCTCAAACGCTTCTACGCGTAGGGTTATCCTGCGCGAGATACTCTTTGTACATAATGTACCTAGCTTGTTTTCACTTATCTTTTTTGGTGTGCACACACAAACCTCATGTATCCATTCTTACCTTGACTTGTGATTTTATGCGCAGATTTCTGTGTACTACGGATTCGCCGACGATGCGAGTTGACATACCCGGAACCTCGCTTCCACAGCATGGGTAATCTATTATCCCACTGGCGAGTTGCTATCTTCAGGAGCCAATTGTTTGGGTCCCGCAACCAACAATATCGCAGAGTACCATGCAGTCATCGGACTCTTGACGAAGGTTGCTTCCCTTGGAATTGACTCCCTATCAGTCTTTCTAGACTCCCGACTAGTGGTTTCTCATCTGAATCATGTTTACACAGTTCGTGATCCTATCCTACTTCGCTTATTTCAAAGGGTACGCCTCTTGGAACGATCTTTTAATTTTATTTCATATCAACACATACCAAGAGAATTCAATTGTATAGCTTATTCATTAGCTAATTACATTTTGGATTGGCATCTTGCCCATACATAAAAACACATCATAAAATGAACACACAAGTCATTGTAAATAAATAGGTCATAAAAGTAGGTCCATATATATATCACTGTATATAAAAGTGTTTTTTCAAATACATAAAGTTTGTGTTTTAAAGACAAAATTTGGGACCTAGTCCCATATAAAAATTTGGCTCTCAAAAGCCTACATATCATATACATGCCGCAAAAAGATAAAAGCTACCATCTAAGGAGATCTGGGAGATCTATCATGTTCCTCCTCAGATTCCTCATGCTGCTGGTGATAACACACTATAGCCTGAGCCACCCTACGGAGGAGTTGGCCAATACGCCTAGGCACACCTACGGTATCCCGCTGGAGATGCAAAGGGATGTCGTCCATCCTCATAGTGGGGACACCATGGGTTAAACCATGTAGGTTCCTCTCTATCTCCTGGACCCCTCCCGCCTCATCCTCATCTTCTTCCTCGTCCGGAGCGACTTGGTGATCAACACCACCTCGGTGTAACGGCGAGTACCCTGCTAGTCTCTGTGGTCCATGATCTGCGACTTGCACACGTATATATATTAAAATATTTTTACACAACAATAAAAATTATATATTAAAAAAAAATAAAAATAAAATAAAAACACATTTATGAAGGTCATACCTGAATTGTCCCAATCCTCATCTTTCGGCAGTGCCAAGTCTATGTCCTTGTGGAAGTCCACCCCTGCATAGGGGTAGTCATCGATCATCACAATCTGTTCCTCGAGCCACGAGAAGAAATACTCACCGAAAGCCAAACACTGCAGCCCTCCAAGTCATCCTGCATACTCGCTCCATCAAGCCATCCATGGCTCGGTGGGTGGATGGGGGGGTATGGTCAACTGTGGACGCGACAATGCCACCCTCGCCAAGAAGAAGGTGACCAAGATGCTCCCGTACCCAAATTGAGAGTTCTCTCCAAGCCTACACTTGTTCACTTTCTCTTTCAGGTTGGTCAATACTGCCTCACACCAGTTGAATACTATTCCTGCCATGCAATCCACTGCAAGATTCATCTTTGTACGGGACGCCTGATGGGGACCCATACTCTCTGCTGCATGTGTGATGGTGAACAACATGGTTTTTAAAGGAAGTTCTACAATGTCCTTAATGACCACCTTGCCGCTTTTCTTCCCCGAACCTTGACGGCAATAATGAGCAATTAAAGCATTAGTGCTCGCCTTCGAGTCTGTGAACCCAGTAAAACTCACTCGGGCTCCTCTTTTTGAGAGGCCCGTGAGGAAATAAATGTCCTCGATTTCAATCTCGAGGGTGTGTTATCCAACTCGGAAAGCTTGAATGTCGGGGTCCTACATTTGAATAATGTGGGTGAGAAGTTTTTCCTGCTTACGGATACCTTTTGGTCTTGAAGAATTTCAACAAACCACATTCCCGCAATGCAGTCAAGGTTTCTTGGTCATCTTCGGCCAACAAATCATCCGCTTCATGCTCTCTTTCTTTCCAATTGACATTTTGCTCCAAACTGTCACGTCCCCTCCCATTCTACCAGCTAGATGGAGAGGATCGTGAGGTTAAACCGGGCATCTAGCCCCATAAAATTTTAGCCAAGCACTCACATAATTTAAAAGAGATATGAGATGTATAGTTATAAGAAAAACACAACGACAATCATCAATTACGCATCCATTATACATCCAGTATATTCGTGCCATTCATTAATCTAGACAATATCAATTTAGCAAATGAGAATACTTATCTTAACCCAAGTAATCCTCGAGCAACCAGCTACGCTTCTGCAACATTCCACCCAACTGTAGGCCAGTGTGCTCCACGATCTCTCAGCACCACTGCCACCACCCCGAGTTGGGCATGATCTCCACAAGGAACTAGGGAACAACAGGGTCTCACATAACCATAAATACACCAGAATCAGCCCTGCCAACCAGCAGTTGGGTTTTTGAGGATGATGGGAGATGGATGCATATAATAGTAAAAGTGTAAGTGCTGGGCATGAGAAAAATGCTTCTCTAGTGAAGTTCCCAACAATGGGTTTGTAACAGTTCCAGAAAAACATGGGCAACCAAAACGAAAAGGAGAAAATGGGAAATCAACCCCAGGAGAGCAAAATCATTTTCAGAAGAATGCTCATGGGCATTTCGTGGGCAGAAACGGCCTCCATAACCCCAAAAATCGTGGCTCTCTTCTCCCAGCCAATGAGTTGACCAAAACGAGTTTGCAGGCATGGAATAATGCAGGAAAAGGTGAAAAACATGAAAGATAAAACCCCAACAGGCTCAGACTGCGTGAGAGGAAGAATGCCATGGGTGAAGAATGGCTTTGGGCCAATTTCGTGGGGGTTTTCTTGCCTAGCCAACCAAAACTCGATTTCCCAGGTTGCTGTCTTTCCCATACACGAAAATTGACAGCCATACCTCTCCCATCCCAAGGAATTAATTGTCTCAACCAATTATTGGAAGAATTAAATGATTGGGTGCATGAGGCCAAATGGGTAGTTGAGAGTTCATGGGTTTTCTCAATGAAATGGCTTAACACCATGGCTCAAGGGTTTGGTTATTTTCCCTCCATATTCCTTGTAAAGATCATGCCCCCATCTAGTTGTTGCATTGCGTAGCTAGTTGTGGGTATCTTTTATTAAATTCGGATTTACATGATGTCTTATTTACATCATGCCCTTCTAGCACAAGAACCATAGGCATCTATCTCTTTAGTTTCCAGTACAAAAAAAAAAAATGCTAAATCAGTGGTGGGGCCTTGGCCTTGAGCTCCTCACCATGATTAAGTTACAATATTTACATCATTCGCGATTTAATGCAAGGGGGTCAAAATGGGGACGTGACATACCCTTCCCCTTGGAATAACACCGTCCTCAGTGTTCCAACACTTCGGAATAAATAGTCACTTTACATATGTCCAAAATTCACAAAATGTGGTAGGTTTGTCCTGCATTTCACCCTTTTTACTTGGGTTTTTCAGGACTAAGTACTTTGGTCTTTACAACCTGCTCTTGTTGGCTAGGACCTTCTAGCTCTGCATGAGGACATCGTTCCAAAACAATTCCTCCTTTTTCTTTTCCTTCCAACTGGTCCACGAACTTGGGGAATTTACGGTTTCTATCCCCTTGATATTCTTTTGTTGGGCAGTCACGGAGGCAATGATTTCCTCCACACCCCCAACATTTCATTGGTGGATTTACCTTTTCCCGGTCCATTTCCTTTGACTCTTCCCACCTGGGACGTTTCTTGATTGGACGATTGGATGAATGCTTCTTCATTGACCCACTTTCTTTTCCCCTGCTGACTGCTCCCAGAATGCTTTTTACCTCTTTTTGCAGACAAATAGAGTCCTACAAAGCCTCATGGTTTATCTCATTCTGTTGCCTCTGTAGCTTGAGCATCTCCCCAAGATTTTCTTGGGTCCTGGAAATTGTTTGAAGAAGAATTTCAGCCAATTCTAATAGCCCTCGGTCTGCTTCCATGGTCAATGGGCACAACTGAACACACTTTGCTTGCTAGCAACACTTTCCTGTGCCGGCTGCAACCAATTGTTTCACTTTCTTACCTGTGAAATTCATCATGGGAATTCTTTGTTAGGACAAGCATAACATAAACATTGAGATTAGTCAATTATTTTCCTAATTGACATGGAATGTCCATGCTTTATTCATGGGGCTTCCACACTTTTCATGCTTTCCAAACATACACATGAACTCATTCATGTTCATCCTTTCACAGGAAATTCACTATTTTATCATCCACAATTCATCTCAAGCAATTATACACAATCTATTTTCAGCCATGATATGCACTCAACAATCTCTTGTTTTATAAATGCATCAATCAAAAGAAAAGAGAAGAGTAGGGGTTTCTCCTTCGTAGTCTTGTTCTATTATGGAGCTACACTATCACTGTGGTTTCATGCTCCTTAGTATCTTTCACTTCAATGTGAATGCTTTGACTTTCCTTTCTTGGCTATGACACTTAGGGTCTGCATATGGATTTCAACTAGGGAACCCTTCCCCAGTGTCGCTTACAGAACCTTTGGCTGCTAGGACCCACACAGCTCCACTAGCACCATCTTTCATTATTGCTCATACTGAGCTCTCTAGGATAGTTATATGTCCACATGCATCCTCCAAATGCTTTCATAGTCCTTGCTTCCAACAATACCTACACTCAAACATTGAGTCAATTCACATGTTTAGCGTATTTTTCATAGGGTTTATTTCCAAATGAGAATTTAAGAAATCATAATTAAATTATATACACATGTATATTCATAAGCAAGAAGTTGCAAGATAACCAAATACTTATCTGTATTGTGCATTTCCTCGCTACTCCACAGGTTTCCTTCTCTGCTTTACAAGCCTTGGATCACCTGTGGGGTGGATGCTTGGCCAGCACACAATGCTGCTCCACAACATCATCCGAATAGGAAATGCCAAGCCAGTGCGTCAACTGGGTTTATCAGGCATCCCAAAAATTAGCATGCTAAGCCAGTACGCCAACTGGGTTTATCAAGCATTTCAAAAATCAGTATGCTAAGCCAGTACGCCGACTGGGTTTATCAAGCATTTTAAAAATTAGTATGCTAATCCAGTACGCCGATTGGGTTTATCAAGCATTTCAAAGATCAGTATGCTAAGCCAGTACACAGACTGGGTTTATCAAGCATTTCAAAAATCAGTATGCTAAGCCAGTACGCCGACTGGGTTTATCAAGCATTTCAAAGATCAGTATGCTAAGCCAGTATGCCGACTGGGTTTATCAAGCATGCAATAACCATTTCCAAGCCAGTTCTCTGACTGGGCTTGTCAGGAAATAACACCCTTCACCAATACCTCCACATCATGCGAGTAACCAATTCCAAGCCAGTACACCGACTGGGTTTATCAGGCATCCAGCAACCTTTCTCCACAACTCCCAAATAACCAATGCCAAGCCAGTACGCCGACTAGGTTTATCAGGCATACAACAACCATTCGTCACAACTCCCAAATAACCAATGCCAAGCCAGTACGTCGACTGGGTTTATCAGGCATACAACAACCATTGCCAAGCCAGTACATCGACTGGGTTTATCAGGCAATATGAGCAACATAATATGATTATGTGGCTCCTTCTCTTGTGCAACCAGTGGTTCCCTCCAGGAACTCCATAGGTGACTCACCTGACTGCAGGCTAGCATGGCCCCACAATACCCACTCACACTACACAAGGATGATACCCCTTTTCTGCAACACATCTCCCCGGGCCTATCCATCCCTTCTAGTGTCCTTAGTGTGAGCGTAGAAAGGTTACCACTGCCCATACAGTCCTCTTGAGCACCCTTTCTTCACTTTGCCTCTTACGTGCAACACCAAATTGCATCTGTGTAAGCTGCTAGCACAAGAAGGATAAGTAGACTCATCAGTATTGTTGCTCAAAAATCGTAATCATATTTCATATCATTCACTATCAAGTATTGAAACACTAGGAATGCGTCCATTCCCTTAGGGTGTAGTCAATATTGAAAACCCTATCATGACCCAGCACCAGAAAAGGTGTGCACGCCCTCTCCGATGTGCGCCATGTAGGCTCTAATCATACTCAAGCAGTCTGCAATGATATAAATAAGATAGAGCATGCTCTGCATATTAACCCTAATAATTTAGACATGAATGTTGTCTAGGGTCACAGAATACTCAGCCATTTCGCAGATGTGTCTCACATGCCTTCTGGGCATAGCTTTACCATTTCACTTCCATGGTTTACCGACATGCAGTTTGGCTAAGACATTATCAATGGCGTTTCACCCGAACCCATTTCTAAAGCATGGGATCCTTCCCATCTAGTTTGGCTTCTGCAGGCCATCGCACATGGTATTCCTGCAATGTGTTATCCTGGCACACTTCATCAAATAGCCAAACAGTCAGCAACATTTAGCAATAAGCTTCAAATATGATTGTTTCATAACCATTCAATAACATTAATAATTAAATTCAACATGAATTTTACAATTCTGTCTCCTACAGAAATTGGTTTGCTTAGCAATGTGCCTATTCTCATTTTGTTTGGCTCCTGTAAGTGACATCACTCTGCCCGTTATGGTCTTATGCCCGCTGCCATACATGATCATCCACTTACAACATGTCCTCCTGACACATTTCATATAAGCAAATCAGTCATTAGCAAAATGAAACATTTACAAATCTGATATCTACAACTGTTCTTACTAACAGAACTTAGAGCTCTCAACCATGAGATTCCTTCTCATAAGCTCTAGATCAAATTTCACAGTCATATCATTCATACAATGCATCACAAGATTTATAAGCTCTCTCAATGCACATCTACTCAATGCTTCCTTGCATTGTTTCATGAGTACTATACATTCAAGCATATTATGATCGAAACATGACTATCTCATATAAATTGCATTACCATAATCAGGACCACCAGTCCTCACTTGCTTTGGTTATTAAGCACTTAACCAACGTACACATGGCAGGATATAAATTCATATGAATGCATTGAGATTTCTAAACAGTCATAGGGTGTAAGGATCATTTCCTTCACTTATCCACACATCACCAAGCTTGGTAGGTTAACAGTCCCAATCGGTATTCAATATCACATGCAAACTAACTCAACATAGCTCGAACATAGTTGAAGAGATCTTACCAAATCCTCTTTCAACATTCATGCAATTTGGCACCAATAATCATTACCTGCATGGTTACCATTAACATCGCCTGCTGTTACTTGATCAGTTGGCCTCTTACCAAGGTTGCTCGGTCCTTTTTCCAACCTTATGGTTATAGATTTGTTGCACCATCCTTTCTGCATAAGGTTGTTGACTTCATGCAACAACATCCTCAGCACATTTAGCCATGCTCTTGTTATCTTTGGTCCTACAACCAATACCAACATCAATAGTGATTATCAACCATAATATTCTCCATCAGTGGGTCATTGCATATGCAGACTTCATTATTTTTCCAATATGCAATATCCCATTTATGTACAATCATTTCCATATGCACTATGCAACGTTTGTTAAGATGCCATCTAGTGCATATACATCTATGTAATCCCCTACATTTTTAACATTTTTATGCCATATGACAATTTCATGATTATAAGTATGATAACAAGCAGGGGTTTAAAGAATTCTTCCCTTTTCGATCCCTCATTGCAACATGGAATTCCTCTTCCATATCATGCAATTGTAGAAATTACCCATATCGACAACAAGATTCGTTTGTCAAAACAGCCGCTGGCACTCTTCTGCACTAAATATCTACGATATATGTAGACCTCATTCAAACTCTGGTCTTGCATCATTGTTCCCTGCTGGACAAGCTTTCCAATGCCTGTCTTCATGCTCCATTCTGACATTAGGTGCGGAAACTGCATTTCTTCAAAAATGACAACTTTCACTCCTATTCTGCACATTTTACACAGCTGCATTTTGGTCCAGAATGTCAACTTTAGCACCTGTGGAAGAAAATTTATGAGGAATCACAAAAACTTTTATATCGGGCAAAGTTGGTCCATATAACAAGGAACACTCAGCAATTCACGGATTTTAATTCCGGTGCACCATTCATCTTCTATGAATTTCTGGGTTTTGCTACTTCTCACTTTTCACATTTTTCCAAAATGCCAAATTTTGGGACAAAAATGGCTATCTCCCAAATGGTGCATTTCTGGGAAACCTTCGTCTAACGAAAATTGTCCGTCTTAATGAGAATATGAAATGTCTAGTTCAGTAAAATTTTTGACTCCCACATCTAAGGTCACTTTTACTGCCCACAAGCTTTTCAAAATCTTGAAAAAGTGGCCCAAAACAATGCTTTTTGTCCTTCTTGCTCACCTCGACTCCACATCCTTTGGATTTTGGCAACAAGATTCTGAACTTAACATCGTGTCTGCCTCATGACTGCCTCATATCAATTTCGGCTCAAACCGACCTTCTGTCAAGCCTCGGGACGCTGTCCTTCAAAAGTCACTATTATCCAATTTCTGTCAAATCGGAGTGTAATGGGCTCGGGGTCTTCACCGGTTCTTTCATGGCCTTCGTCAATGGCCTCCGAGACCCACAGGAATCACTTCATTCTGAGTTCGGATGCTCCTCCTATCAAAAAAACAAGTTTTGGTCAATTTTTTTTTTTTTTTTTCTTTTTTCAGGTGGGAAATCCCTCCGCAGCTGCGGGGCGGTTGGCTGTGGCCTTCCGCAATTGCGGGGCGTTTGGCTGTGGCCTTCCGAAATTGCGGGGCGCTTGACTGAAGCCTTCCGCAATTGCGGGGCCATTCGGTGAAACCTTCCGCGGTTTCGGGGTGATTCTCGGCTCGCCAGACGCTTCCGAAATTTCGGAGAGGTTCGTGGAAGCCTTCCGCAATTACGGAACGATTCACCGAAGTCTTCCACGTTTCGGAACGATTCGCGGAATCCTTGCTCCTCCTATCAAAAAAACAAGTTTTGGTCACTTTACTCTTTTTTTTTTGGGTTCGTGGAAGCCTTCCGCAATTACGGAACGATTCACCGAAGTCTTCCACGTTTCGGAACGATTCGCGGAATCCTTGCTCCTCCTATCAAAAAAACAAGTTTTGGTCACTTTACTCCCTCCTTTTTTTTTTTTTTTTTTTTTTTTTTTTTTTTTTTTTTTTTTTTTCGGTTTTTTTTTTGGGTTCGTGGAAGCCTTCCGCAATTACGGAACGATTCACCGAAGTCTTCCACGTTTCGGAACGATTCGCGGAATCCTTGCTCCTCCTATCAAAAAAACAAGTTTTGGTCACTTTACTCCCTTTTTTTTTTTTTTTTTTTTTTTTTTTTTTTTTTTTTCGGGTGGAAAATCCCTCCGCAGCTGCGGGGCGGTTGGCTGTGGCCTTCCGCAATTGCGGGGCATTTGGCTGTGGCCTTCCGCAATTGCGGGGCGCTTGACTGAAGCCTTCCGCAATTGCGGGGCCATTCGGTGAAACCTTCCGCGGTTTCGGGGTGATTCTCGGCTCGCCAGACGCTTCCGAAATTTCGGAGAGGTTCGTGGAAGCCTTCTGCAATTACGGAACGATTCACCGAAGTCTTCCGCGTTTCAGAACGATTCACGGAATCCTTGCTCCTCCTATAAAAAAAACAATTTTTGGTCACTTTACTCTTTTTTTTTTTTTTTTTTTCGGGTGGGAAATCCCTCCGCAGCTGCGGGGCGGTTGGCTGTGGCCTTCCGCAATTGCGGGGCGTTTGGCTGTGGCCTTCCGCAATTGCGGGGCGCTTGACTGAAGCCTTCCCCAATTGCGGGGCCATTCGGCGAAACCTTCCGCGGTTTCGGGGTGTTTCTTGGCTCGCCAGACGCTTCCGAAATTTCGGAGAGGTTCGTGGAAGCCTTCCGCAATTACGGAACGATTCACCGAAGTCTTCCGCGTTTTGGAACGATTCGCGGAATCCTTACTCCTCCTATCAAAAAAACAAGTTTTGGTCACGTTACTCTTTTTTTTTTTTTTTTTTTTGTTTCGGGTGTGAAATCCCTCCGCAGCTGCGGGGCGGTTGGCTGTGGCCTTCCGCAATTGCGGGGCGTTTGGCTGTGGCCTTCCGCAATTGTGGGGCGCTTGACTGAAGCCTTCCGCAATTGCGGGGCCATTCGGTGAAACCTTCCGCGGTTTCGGGGTGATTCTCGGCTCGCCAGACGCTTCCGAAATTTCGGAGAGGTTCATGGAAGCCTTCCGCGATTACGGAACGATTCACCGAAGTCTTCCGCGTTTCGGAATGATTCGCGGAATCCTTGCTCCTCCTATCAAAAAAACAAGTTTTGGTCACTTTACTCTTTTTTTTTTTTGTTTTTTTTTTTCGGGTGGGAAATCCTTCCGCAGCTGCGCGGCGGTTGGCTGTGGCCTTCCGCAATTGCGGGGCGTTTGGCTGTGGCCTTCCGCAATTGCGGGGCGCTTGACTGAAGCCTTCCGCAATTGCGGGGCCATTCGGCGAAACCTTCCGCGGTTTCGGGGTGATTCTCGGATCGCCAGGCGCTTCCGAAATTTCAGAGAGGTTCGTGGAAGCCTTCCGCAATTACGGAATGATTCACTGAAGTCTTCCGCGTTTCGAAACGATTCGCGGAATCCTTTCTCCTCCTATCAAAAAAACAAGTTTTGGTCAGTTTCCTTTTTTTTTTTTTTTTTTTTTATTCGTTTCGGGTGGGAAATCCCTCCGCAGCTGCGGGGCGGTTGGCTGTGGCCTTCCGCAATTGCGGGGCCATTCGGCGAAACCTTCCGCGGTTTCGGGGTGATTCTCGGCTCGCCAGACGCTTCTGAAATTTCGGAGAGGTTCGTGGAAGCCTTCCGCAATTACGGAACGATTCACCGAAGTCTTCCGCGTTTCGGAATGATTCGCGGAATCCTTGCTCCTCCTATCAAAAAAACAAGTTTTGGTCACTTTACTCTTTTTTTTTTTTTTCGGGTGGGAAATCCCTCCGCAGCTGCGGGGCGGTTGGCTGTGGCCTTCCGCAATTGCGGGGCGTTTGGCTGTGGCCTTCCGCAATTGCGAGGCGCTTGACTGAAGCCTTCCGCAATTGCGGGGCCATTCGGCGAAACCTTCCGCGGTTTCGGGGTGATTCTCAGCTCGCCAGACGCTTCCGAAATTTCGGAGAGGTTCGTGGAAGCCTTCCGCAATTACGAAACGATTCACCGAAGTCTTCCGCGTTTTGGAACGATTCGCGGAATCCTTGCTCCTCCTATCAAAAAAACAAGTTTTGGTCACTTTACTCTTTTTTTTTTTTTTTTCGTTTCGGGTGGGAAATCCCTCCACAGCTGCGGGGGCGGTTGGCTGTGGCCTTCCGCAATTGCGGGGCGTTTGGCTGTGGCCTTCCGCAATTGCGGGGCGCTTGACTGAAGCCTTCCGCAATTGCGGGGCCATTCGGCGAAACCTTTTGCGGTTTCGGGGTGATTCTCGGCTCGCTAGACGCTTCCGAAATTTCGGAGAGGTTCGTGGAAGCCTTCCGTAATTACGGAATGATTCACCGAAGTCTTCCGCGTTTCGGAACGATTCGCAGAATCCTTGCTCCTCCTATCAAAAAAACAAGTTTTGGTCACTTTACTCCTTTTTTTTTTTTTTTTTTTTTTTTCGGGTGTGAAATCCCTCCACAGCTGCAGGGCGGTTGGCTGTGGCCTTCCGCAATTGCGGGGCGTTTGGCTGTGGCCTTCCACAATTGCGGGGCGCTTGACTGAAGCCTTCCGCAATTACGCGGCCATTCGGCGAAACCTTCCGCGGTTTCGGGGTGATTCTCGGCTCGCCAGATGCTTTCGAAATTTCGGAGAGGTTCATGGAAGCCTTCCGCAATTACGGAACGATTCACCGAAGTCTTCCGCGTTTTCGGAACGATTCACGGAATTCTTGCTCCTCCTATCAAAAAAACAAGTTTTGGTCACTTTACTCTTTTTTCTTTTCGTGTGGGAAATCCCTCGCAGCTGCGGGGCGGTTGGCTGTGGCCTT
This sequence comes from Larix kaempferi, assembly GCA_027924585.1. Classification (NCBI taxonomy): domain Eukaryota; kingdom Viridiplantae; phylum Streptophyta; class Pinopsida; order Pinales; family Pinaceae; genus Larix; species Larix kaempferi. Next base: position 344,493 of record BSBM01001409.1, on the reverse strand, counting down.
CCGCAATTGCGGGGCATTTGGCTGTGGCCTTCCGCAATTGCGGGGCGCTTGACTGAAGCCTTCCGCAATTGCGAGGCCATTCGGTGAAACCTTCCGCGGTTTCGGGGTGATTCTCGGCTCGCCTCCGTTGCGGTGCAGTTCGCCAGACGCTTCCGAAATTTCGGAGAGGTTCGTGGAAGCCTTCCGCAATTACGGAACGATTCACCGAAGTCTTCCGCATTTCGGAACGATTCGCGGAATCCTTCCGAAATTTCGGAAGAGAATTCCTTCCGCAATTTCGGAAGAGAATTCCTTTCGACACCGACACTTAGAAAATTTTCTGCTTTTTCGAAGCATTTCGCCGAAATTTTTCGCGTAGCGGGACAAATCGCGGAATCCTTCCGCAAATTTCGGAAGAGAATTCCTTCCGCAAATTTCGGGGCGACTTCCCGAACTCTTCCACATTGCGGAAAAACTCGCGGAATGCTTTCGCAGTTTCGGAGCAATTAGCCGAATGCTTCCACAGTTGCGGAAGACATTCGGGAATTCTTCCCGAAACAGACTTGAAACAACAAATTTCCAAACTCTTAAGAAATTTTTTTTTTTCTTGTAAATTGCTATCAGATTTGGCCCATAGAGGCCCAATGCTGCAACGCAGCTCTGATACCATTCTGTCACGTCCCCTCCCATTCTACCAGCTAGATGGAGAGGATCGTGAGGTTAAACCAGGCATCTAGCCCCATAAACTTTTAACCAAGCACTCACATAATTTAAAAGAGATATGAGACGTATAGTTATAAGAAAAACACAGCGGAAATAATCAATTACGCATCTATTATATATCCAGTATATTCATGCCATTCATCAATCTAGACAATATCAATTTAGCAAATGAGAATACTTATCTTAACCCAAGTAATCCCCGAGCAACCAGCTACACTTCTGCAACGTTCCACCCAACCGTAAGCCAGTGTGCTCCACGATCTCTCAGCACCACTGCCACCCCTGAGCTGGGCATGATCTCCACAAGGAACTAGGGAACAACAGGGTCTCACATAACCATAAATACACCAGAATCAGCCCTGCCAACCAGCAGTTGGGTTTTTGAGGCTGATGGGAGATGGATGCATATAACAGTAAAAGTGTAAGTGCTGGGCATGAGAAAAATGCTTCTCTAGTGAAGTTCCCAACAATGGGTTTGTAACAGTTCCAGAAAAACGTGGGCAACCAAAACGAAAAGGAGAAAATGGGAAATCAACCCCAGGAGAGAAAAATCATTTTCAGAAGAATGCTCATGGGCATTTCGTGGGCAGAAACGGCCTCCATAACCCCAAAAATCGTGGCTCTCTTCTCCAAGCCAATGAGCCGACCAAAACGAGTTTGCAGGCATGGAATAATGCAGGAAAAGGTGAAAACGTGAAGGATAAAACCCCAACAGGCTCAGACTGCGTGAGAGGAAGAATGCCATGGGTGAAGAATGGCTTTGGGCCAATTTTGTGGGGGTTTTCTTGCCCAGCCAACCAAAACTCGATTTCCCAGGTTGCTGTCTTGCCCATACACGAAAATTGATAGCCATACCTCTCCCATCCCAAGGCATTAATTGTCTCAACCAATTATTGGAAGAATTAAATGATTGGGTGCATGAGGCCAAATGGGTAGTTGAGAGTTCATGGGTTTTCTCAATGAAATGGATTAACACCATGGCTCAAGGGTTTGGTTATTTTCCCTCCCTATTCCTTGTAAAGATCATGCCCCCATCTCGTTGTTGCATTGCATAGCTGGTTGTGGGTATCTTTTATTAAATTCGGATTTACATGATGTCTTATTTACATCGTGCCCTTCTAGCACAAGAACCATAGGCATCTATCTCTTTAGTTTCCAGTACAAAAAAAAAAAATGCTAAATCAGTGGTGGGGCCTTGGCCTTGAGCTCCTCACCATGATTAAGTTACAATATTTACATCATTCACGATTTAATGCAAGGGGGTCAAAATGGGGACGTGACACAAACAAGTTGTAGACACCTGCAAAAGGTCATAGGAAACATTCATTAATCATTTAACAACTTGATCTCAGCTAAAAATTTGAGAAAAACTAATTTTTTCATCTTAAAAATCGCCACTATCGCGCCTGGGAGCAACGCGACTGTGCGGTACTACACAGTATTGCGCCCCTGTTTAACCCTACAGTGCGGTACTGTTACATCGTACCACGTTTCCCGATACGACTGCCGCACGGTACTGTGGAAGGCGAAAATTGCCTAATAGGGCTCGCCCAAAAAATTGTTTTTCCCTACTGAAATCAAGTTATTCATATATGAAATGAAAGAGGGGCTTGAAAGCTCTTACCTGGTGTAGACGACTATTGAAACGGTGCTCCGGATCTCCAGATATGAACTCTTGAAGTTTTTGCTCCTTAATGGATAAAATCTCCTCTTTTGGCAAATGCACAAGTGAAATGGTAACTTTCCATATTTACGTATTCCTTATATAACTTTTTCACTTATTTTTTACTCATTATTTTATCTGGTTAAATTAAAACCCATTTCACATTACTAATATCTAGTTCCATGAGCATTTGTTGACAGGGTCTCCTTTAAAAATGTTCACACTGGCGTTCATTCATTATTTGACCTTCATTTTGAGCCTACTTTATCTTTTTCGTGCTCTAGATTAAAACTTGAAAAAGATTCCAAGCGCTTTTACACCCGTGTCGTGCTTGTCAAACTTAAGTAAACGGTGTCGAGCTTAGTCAGCTTTACTCATGCTCGTTAAACGATTAGGAAAGTATTATCCTGGTTGTATTTTATTCTTTTTTCAGACCAGAATAATTAAAAATTACGAAAAAGACCATTGGGGTCCATAGTTAAGCTCTTTTCAGACTCCCTAAAATTGAAAAGATTTCCAAGTGATCTTGTCTCTTTCACACTTGAAAAAGTATTTGAAAGGTCGTCTATTCGGTGATAGGTTACCCCTTTTTCGGCCCGTCTAGACTATTTACAAGAAAGGTATACCTCATTTAATTTTTGGCTGGGAGAGTTCTCTCGGGAATTGTTTTACACTTTTTCGGGATCGAGGGACTAAATTTATGAAAAAGTACACTTTGGAGCCTTCTTTATGTTTTTCAGGCTCTCTAAATGTGAAAAACTATCGAGTTTTCCTTCCTTGGACTCGTTAAAATTTGACATCGAAGGACCCACTTTGGGACGAACCCCTCCTTTCTCAGGTTCATAAAACATGTGAGATTGGACTCATCTATGAGATGAGCTATACGGAGCATCTGTTATCCTCTTCAAGCTCGAAAAACAACAAAGAGGTACTCGTCTATCATGTCGGGGGAAAATGGGAACAAGTCGAGTTTATTTTGTTGGCAGGTTGTCAGTCGTCACCTTTGAACATGGCATGCCTTTGTCCCTTGTCTATTTTTGGTATCTATTTTCGTTGAGTTATGGTCATCATCCTGAGTCGTCTCTCTGGCCACGAGCCTACTTGTTCGGTGTCTATCCTCTGTTATCAATAATCCCTGCTGCCAAGTCTTGTTACATGCCGTTATATGTTTAGAGTTGTTCATTTTGTCAGACCTCCGTTGTGTCAGTACATGTTCTATCGTTTCGTTGTCCTATACTATCTTTCGTTTCGATTTCGTGTCGATGATGTGGGAATCATTATGGCCCACCTTCGACAAGTCTATTCTCGTTGACGCCAAATCACTATCCGGGAATTGGACTTAGGAATCAACCACTAGTACCTTGGTACCTACATGCCTCAATGGCAGGTTTCCTCATGTTCGACAGTAGGTTTACATCATTGACCTCTGATCGAACGATTTCTCGAATTCTCGACATCAACCCATTCATTCGCATTTCGTTGAGATGTACTATAGATACCTTGGGGATCATCGTCATCATTGGTGATTTCCCTCCCATTTGTTAACGGTTCACATCACTGACCAGTAATCAAATGGTTTCTACCATGTTCGACTTCAACACCTTGTAATCACATGGCTAGATTCGTATCATTTGCGATTGAGTAGAAGACCCTGGGCACATCTTTGTATTTTGATTGTGTCCAGGCTGCGATGGAGATGTCCTTTGCATTGTCACATAGATCCACTTTTGTATTGGTCGTGGCTATGTCATTACTGTCTCATGGATCTACACTTGTTCATAGTAGCCATGATTTGTCTACAGTCTATAGCATCTCAGTACTCATGGATTTGCAATGTATTGGTCAGTAGCCATGCTTTGAGTCAATTGTTTTCGAGCATGGGAATTCCCACCTCACTGGTATATCTGACATTTTGTTTCTGTTTCAGCTCCTTGTTGCTCTCCTCGATGCTATCTCCGCACAGTATTTGTAAAGTATTTCGGCCATCACTCCCTTCTGACCTCACACTTTAGGGGGCATCTGTTATACCTCCATATTTCACAGTGTCACATCTTCGCCATTAAAATAGTTGATGACACTTCCCCTGCTGCTTAAAACACCCATAAGAGAAGTATGATGAATGATCCTTGAAGACAAACCTGTCATGCCAAGAATCAACCCACTTGAGACTTCATATACCTACACTACCGCGCCTTGCTCAGCATTGAGGGAGCGGTAGTCCCCACTACCGCACTATGCTTCTTCTCTGCCACGCGGTACTACCATGCTATGCTCAGTTCAAGGGGCGCGGTATTCCTTTTTTAGCCTTTTTTCCATGGCTTGTGGGATCTTGATTTTTGAGAGATTTTTGAGGATTGGTATCCCTGATTCGATCCTAACTCACTTTCTTAGATTAGTGGGCCTGATCCACTAAACACTCCCAAGATCCATCCTTCTCTCTTGTTGGTTAACCCTACTACACACTATAAGAGAGAAACCTTCCATGAGCAAAAGGGGAGGACTCTTGGAGACATCAAACTTATGATCTTGAATCTTTGTGGAGATAGCTAGAGGAGAAAGCACTTGGAGCTGGGAGTTGGCTTGGATATCAAGCAACCATTGTAAGTGACTTCAAGTTGGTAATAAAACATAACTTGTCTTGTTTCCCAAGTCATGTGTGTTGATTTTGTTTCAATCATATGATTTGTATCTGTTATAGATTTAGATCCTAACTCATATTTCAAGTTGCTAGAGAATCGTATATGCTTGTATCTTGGTTCTATTTTGACAGGTTCATTCACGAGGACTTGGAGATTGAAGCGACCATTAGGACGAGCAATTGAATCGAAGGTCAGTTAGGTCTCTTCCATTTCTCTCAGCAATATAGTTTTGAGATGTTTGTTTAGATCTAGGAATTCAAGGTAGCATTTGTTATCTTTTTGTCTTAGTTTAGAGTCAGTTAAATTCTATTTTAACCTAAGAGAGTTTCTACCTATCCGTAGGGAGAAATTTCTACAACGGGAGAATGAAGATGAAATTGGGTAACGACACTGTAAGAATATGATCTAGAATTCAAACCAGGTACTATCATTAAAGGTCAAGGATTGTGTAAGTTGCTCATGGAGAACCAAACTGACGAGGATCATAATTGATAAAATGAGGCTGAATTGAATTTAACTAAGTTGCTCATGGAGAACCAAACTGACGAGGATCATAATTGATAAAATGAGGCTGAATTGAATTTAACTGAAGTATGTTCCATTTTCACTACTTCGGAATCTTGGTACAGAGATTTGGTGCACTATCTCTAGCAAGGATATTTTCCAGAACATTAGAACTCTAAGCAAAGAAGGGCACCTCGATTGAAATCAACATCTTATCAGATAATTGCTGGGGTGCTTTTCAGAAAAAATTATGACGGAGTTTTTATTAGATGTCTTGAGAAGGAAGATGCGAATAAGGTAGTCAAAGAATTACACGATGGTCCTGCAGAGGGGGAATTTTTCTGGGGATACCACTGCTCACAAGATACTTAGAGCTAGGTACTACTAGCCCACTCTTTCCAAGGATGCTCACGCTTACACAAGAAAATGTGATGTATGCCAAAGAAGTGCTGGTATATTTCCAAAAGCAGCAGGACCATTACAGCCAGTTATCATCTCATAACCATTTGAGCAATGGGGCATATATGTTATCAGAGAGATTAGCCCAAATTATTCGTTGCAGCATTGGTATATCCTCACAACTACAGATTATTTTACACGATGGGTAGAAGCAACTCCTTTGCGTAAAGTGAATGAAGACGTAGTCATCAATTTCCTATAGGAGAACATCATAACCAGGTTTGGGGTTCCAATTTCCCTTGTTTTTGACAATGCTTCTTATTTCTCATCTGTCAAGTTGAATGCATTTTATTATGAAAGAGGAATCAAGTTGCATTATTCCACTAATTATTACCCCCAGGGAAATGGATTAGCGGAATCAAAAAATAAAAATCTCATTCGAATTTTAAAGAAAACTGTTATCGAAAAACAGAGAAATTGGCATGTATCTCTCCCTAACACATTATGGGAAGATAGGGTTACCCCGAAGAATTATTTAGGAGTTTCTCCTTATAGTTTGGTATATGGAAGGGAAGCTATCTTACCCCCAAACATATTACTCCCGTCCCTGCAATTAGCCCAAGCTTCTAGAGGATCCAGTAGTGCAATCTTACAATCATGAATTGACACTCTGCTGAAGCTCGAGGAATCAAGGCAAAAGGCCAAGGATAGATTCAACCAACACCAGAATATTGTCAAGAGATGGTTTGAAAAGAGGAAGTCCGGTAAGAGAAGCTTTGAGGTAGGAGACTTAGTTCTAAAATGGGATCACCCACATGATGAAAAGGGCAAACACACAAAATTTCAACATTTATGGATTGGCCCCTATCATATTGCTGAGAAGCTTGGCCCTTCAACTTATAAACTTCAATATTTACAGGGGGAGGAGGAAAATATCCCTGTAAATGACCTATCTCTCAAACAATATTTCACGTAGGTTGTAGGAGTACCTTTGTACATAAATAAAGGTTTTTCTTTTCTCAAGTTGTTCTAGTTTGTTTTCTTTTCTGGTTTGATTAATTTCAAGTTTCGTTTGCTTATTTTTTGATTTGTTTAATTTTGTCTTATAATAATACCAACTCAATATTTTGATGCTTGGAAATGTAGGAATATAAATAATTTCGTAGATTTTTTGTTAATCACTAGAAGTCAAAATCTGCTTATGGGAAAGGCATGCTTGATATAACATTATCAGTTTGGGAATTTTAATTGCTTCCCCGTTTTAGAAAGAGAGACCAACTTCAAGTGCACATTGAGTCATTATAAACCTTGTAAAATAACTAAGGCTTAAGAGGTATGGATTACTATCTTGAAGCTCCATCCACTCTCACATTAATAACTGTCTCAGTTAGCCTTCCATGATGAATCCACATAGAGGAATTAGGTATCACAGAAGTATAGCATTTAAAATGATCCCATTCTACAAATAAAGAGCCAAAAGATCTTAGATCAAGAGTCAAATTCCCAAATTTTTTTATCTCCATCAAAGAAATGGTTTTGAAGAATGAAGACATCCAATTAAGAAAGTTTCCCTGGTGGTCAACTTAGCAAGGTTCTCCTCTGTCCGTGAGCATGAAAAACAAATAAATCTCTTTCTCACACAAAAGGACATTATGGATGGAAGAACCCACGTCAAGTTCTAAAGATTGAAGAAAGCTATCAAGGAAGACTCAAACGAAAAAATTCGTCAAGAAAAGAAGCATAAAAAAATGCTTATGGCATGGGAATGAAGAACAAACGAATACATCTGTTTGATGTTGTTACAATCCCGTGGAGTCATGTTTTGGTGGAAAATCAAAAGACGGATCTAAAATGAAATCCATATTCTGGCCTCGGGAGAGTGGTCAATAAATCTGGTTCAGGTTACCATGCTCCCCAAAATAAATGACCAATATGATGCAAGAAAGTGTATCTCTCTGTACAAAATCTGGCCTTTTAAAAATCTTGGGAAAATGGATAGATATTTTGTTATATCTCCAGAGTTAGATACCGTGTATGCGTTTTGATGTTCAAAAAGGGATTATTCAGAGATCAGTGTTCACCATGTAGTCGCCAATTGTTGCAGTTGCAACCATTTCCCCAAATTTTGAGAAAATTGTTGGGCCCCTCCTTTATTTTTAGAGTTTATTTCTTCTTAGAAGAGTTCCTCTTTTAACACTTAGAATTTTCTTGATAAGATTCAAAGAACAAGTAAGTTTGAGATTAGGTGCAACTCAGGTTTTTGCACCAAAATGGTCATAGCGTTCTGGCGAGTTCATGCCGATGTTTTGTATCTTTTAGATGAGATCGCGCTGATCATTTCGCTGCTTTCTAACGAATTTGTGCTGATCATTTCGCTTCTTTCTGATGAATTTGTGTCGATCATTTCGCTGCATTTTAGCATTTTTTCCGCCAAGCCAGATCGTGGCGGAGTGTCTTTGACAAAATTGCATCGACCATTTTGCGGCTTTATGACGAGTTCACGCCGATGGTTTTGCAGTGCTTCAGCGATCGTTTCTTCGTCTTTGGGCAAAGCACGCCGACCGTTTTGTAGTGATCATTTCATTGAGCCGATCGTTTCGCTACGATCTAGAAAAAATGCCCTGACCATTCCGCATCCTTTGGGCCAGAAATTCGCCAACGTGTTGCAGCGTTTTAGCAAGTTTTCGCTGACTAAATTGGAGCAGTCTGGTGAGTTCGTGCCGACCGTTTCACAACTACTGGGGAAAGTGCGCCGAAACGGTCGGCAGGAGTTTTCTTAGTTAGCACAGAAAAGCGTTAAGGGGCATTGGAGCCAATGGGCTTGGTCATTAAATGACCCCAGCAACCAACTCCGTTCGCATTTATTGTGAGGGTTTCATTTGTTATATATATAGAAAATGGTCTTTTTTAGCCAACATTTGTGATAGAGAAAGAAAACACCGTTTGCGCTCCAGCCACCACTAGTCATCGGACACCAAGTGCTCAATGCTGCCGAGCTTAGCTTCATGACCACTCTGTGAGTGACATGAAGGCATCCTTACACCCTCATCGTCATCTTTTTAATAACTTTGTGTTGTTTTGGGAGTGCTATCCCTTATTTTAGTCCTCTGTCTGCCCTGCCTTTGTTTTTCAAGTTCTTTGGGTTAGGATTAGCAAGTGTGGCCTTAGAGTCATTTTACTCGGTGGGGTTTCCATGGCCTCACGTAGATAAAGTATTCTCGGTCTAGTATCTTGCCGTAACTCGATAGTCTGGTCTCGCCCTTGGAAACACTTGTGCCTTTTCAGTTAATGTGACTATGTGTGGGGAAAGAGTTAAGTTGGACATAGATAGTGGGGTCTTTTACGATTTGTTTTTTGCAAGTTTCCCTGCCACCATGAAGCCCACCTTTAAGAATCTAAGCGTTGAGAAACTCAAACGTAGGTTAACATGTAGAAAGTCGAGGGTGTTCCGAGCATTTAGATTAGGATGACTGAGTTTTTCAGGCTACCCATTCCTTTTACCCTTGCGGAGGGCCAACCTTGGATGTCACCTCCCCGTTTCCCACTGAAATCTTTTTGTTTCAAAACCCACACTGTTTGAATGACCCCGAAGTTAGTTTTATCGAGTCATTGTTACTCATCACTCATTTTAATTTGTAGATATCTTGGTTATTAATGAAAAAATTTGGAGGGAATTTTCCAACACAGTTCTACATTTTTTCCAGTTGCATTCTGTTTTCCACTCATCTGTATATCACTGAAACGTAGCAAGTCTTAGCAACATTGGTTTGTCAACATAAAAGTATTCATTTGATTAATTGTTCCCAAGCTGAATTTTCCTTTTTATAAGTTTGTTTATGCATTGAGCCAAATAAAATTTAAGCTTGTCTTTCACCCAAAGGTTTAAAATTTTGATGCAAACAGTTGAAATAAGTACCTTTGGTTTGTTTCCACAGTTGTACTTGAAGACTACATTGCGTTTTAAAAGCTAAACAAACATGCTAGCATTCAAATATTTTTTTAACTCTGCTCATTTGCTATATCATGAAAAATGAATCATTTGTAAACGATTTAATGAAGATTCCTCACTTATTTATTCTGTGTCTCATCAGATTTGATATGCATACAAGGTCCACCAAGCGAAATACCAAGGTAGTGGAATCGAAGTCAGACGTAGAAATAGTGTTGGAACCTCAGTAGAGACAATTTTTGAATACACTAGAGCCGTGATGGGGTCCATCCCAGAATTCAAATGGGGTGAACTATACAGAGTCATCAGAGATGGAAATGTTCCTGAAGCAACTATCGAAGAGCTAATGGTCTACCAAAACATTAAGAGGTTTGGCCTCCATAAGGCTGCCACAAGCCCGACGTTATTCCCTTTATCAGAGGTTATTGGATGGATTTTACCCCGGGTAGATGTTACCACCAGAATCATATCAGATGCCAAAGGAGAAGGGCTCACATCCTTCCAACTAGGACACATAGCTACAACATACAAGATACCCTCCCCTAAAGTCATGATGACTAATGAATGGATAAGAGAGGTCAATATAGATCACTTTGATTATGCTAAGAAGATGACAATACCTGAAAGACAGTTGAGACCGAATTCTAGCAGAGATTACGACAGTCAAGGCTTAAGGGCCCCGTATAGAATCATAGCTTTGATGTTAAGCCGGATTTTTGGATTGGAAAATAGAAACACCTATAAACTTAGTTGGGTACCATTGATGTACCACATCACCACGCATGGTACAATTTTCAACTGGGAAGATATCATTTCTGAAAGTATGGCATCACACATTGATGCAGCACAAGGAGGACTCACGCAGAAGAAGGTTGAATTCTTCATGTCTTCCTATATTTTGGATTGCATACTGGTCAGGAACCCTTTACCTAATTTGGGATGTGTTTGGAATCGGGCCGAATCTCCCCTTCATGTAGCTTATCAGATGACATGGGCTCACAAATATACAAGTCACTACAAACTAATTTGTGAGGGATTAATCATGCATATTTACTGGCTCATTTTCAATGAAGAGCCAAATTGTTTGTCCGAGAACGCTTTGGAAGTTATCGAGGAATATGGAGATTATTATTTCTCCATAGAAGGCACTTATCGCAGGATGTATGGGGGCACCCAACCCCCTTCTCTGTTGCCTAAATATGCTATAGACTTTGTTGTGCAAAAAGAGGCCATAAGGCAAGTTTTTATTAATGGAGTTGGCAATTTCCTTCATGACAAGAAGAAGGCCTCCTACCCACCACTGTCGTTCAATATCAATGCGTACAAATTCCCCAAGGCAAAGGGAGCCGAAGATTTTGTCAAATATTTGGAGGCCTTTCATTTTGGAACAAAGTTTTTTGTAAGGCATGATAGCCAAGATAAGGTCGCTCGACATTGTGCTTCTTGTAGAATTAAATTCACATACACACATCACTTCTTGCAAGACGAAGAAGTGTATCAGAGGGAAAGCAACATGACTGAGCTTAACAAACGTTTTCATCGCAAGTGCGGAGCTAGTTCCAACACTACTACCAACACTGCCAAGGAGGCAGAATTGCAGAGGCAACAAGAAGAAGCCACAAGACTGCAAGTAGAGGAAGTAGAGAGGAATCTCAAGGAATAAGTAGAACGACTACAAGTAGAAGAATCAGAGAGACAACAAAAGGAAGAGACCAAGAGGCGAGAAAGAGAAGCTGCTGAGGAACAACGAAGAAAATACGAGGAAGAGATAGAAATAAAAGAAGCAGTCGAGGAATTAAAAATAAAAGAATAAGAGGATCGGTTCAAGGAAGCTGTGGATAAACATGGAACCCAAAGTGAACACAGGAGTCCACGGCACATGGAAACAAAACCACCTGAGGTGTCCAGTGTGACGCTCACTGGAGGTCACACCCCATTTAATGATCCCGGATTCACCCCATTCACCCCATCGAAGCAACATATTGTTTCCAAATTGGACACAATCTTCTTTGATTCAAAAATAAAGACCATCAAGAGGAGATCAGAGAAGAGACTGAAAATGGGAACCCAATCTGATGTCATCACTATCCGGGAAAACACAATTATGGAGGATACCCACAAGGACCCTAAATTCATTGCATCTGTTAGCATAGTTGTTGTGCAAGAAAGTGCAGATAATGTGACAAATTGCTGAACGATGTTGAGCGCAACAAAGAGAAGATGTTGAAATTGAAAGACAACTTGGTAAAAGAGCAGGGTGAAAGCATAGAGATGAAAAGGAAATTTGAGGCCACATTATCTGAAAGAGACAGATTGTTGTCTAACTACCAAAATATGGATGCAGAGAAAGAAGCATTAACTGTACAATTGATGATAATGGAGGGAGAGAGAGGTGATTTTGAAGCACAAATCAAAGACCCGGAAATGCGAGAATCAATTGCAAACCAGAAGGCCAAAGAATTGAAAACTCAAATGGATGAATTGTTAAGAGAAAAGGAATCTCTATTAGAGAAGCTAAAGCTGGCAGATAATAGAAAGCAATACATGACTCCATTTTATGAACAAGCATGCAAGATTCAAGAACAAATATATTTCTTTCAGGAAGTACTCACAGAATAAATATACAAGATGAAGCTGTTGATGGCGAGGATGAAGGTGATAACTGTAGAGTCACTAGCATTCAGGAAAAGGTTGTTGGGTATTGTAGATAAATTTAAGATCTAGATGTCCTGGAGAGAAACCAACTCAGAATGCCTTGATCATTTGCCTCCGAAGGCAACAACATACTTGAAGTCATATATGGCACTTCTGGAATTTTGCAGGAAAGATGGTAGGAGACTAAATAATGAAATTCCTACGACTATCATTTTACAAGAAAATCCATTAGGTTCATGAGAAATGTCATCTCTCTTTGGTCCCGAAGATGGATGAGCTTCCTTCAAAATACCAACGCATAGCAGAGCTGTAGAATGGGTTGCAGGAAGAACTAGACTACATAAAAAAATTGAGCGTTCTCACAGAACAGGACATCCACCACTTTATAGGACAAGCATCTATAAATGCCTATTTTCTGGAAGATAGCTGCAAGGCTGCAGCAACGGGATTGGCTCATATTGAGATACAATTGTCATATCATGAAGTTTCCTTACAAGTATTGGAGCGTGTCAAATTAAATATCATAGATGAAGAGGCTAATGCATGGCAGATTATATTTCTAGTTTAGCAGGGCCCAACTAAACTTAAATTGTAAATTTTTTTTTTTTGTATTTTATGATGTAAGCACTAAATGACAAAGTTTGGGAATTCCTAGGGTTAGGGTAAATGAAGAGTCACTAGAGGACAAATTTGTTGATAAGATAAGTAGAGGAGGATAATAAGGATTAGGGGATTTTTGCTGGTGAGTCAAATGCTAGAGACATTTTTGTAAAAGAACTACTTCTTTGCTAATGAGAAAGGACTAGTTTGCTGGGACAAGCTTGCATTGATTTTTTCCTGGAATGTGTGATCGCTGGAACTGAATTATTTCTTTTTCTGCATCTATCATACTGTGAGATCTTTCTAATCCTGTCGAATGATTTCAATGATGATGAATGGTTTCTTTATTTCATGCAAATGGTTATGTGAAACAAAGTAATAAATTGCTTTAATAAATACCAGAGCTATCTTTGATAATTTCTGCTGTAAATGTGAATGTTTCTTTTAATGGTTATCTGTTAAATGTACTTGAGCATTTCAACTTATTACTCTTAATTTAAATTTGCTCCTTGTAGGGATAGAATATTTAGTTTAGATTAGATAATAATCGAATTGATAAGGTAGGAGTGGTAAGAACCTGCACATCAGTTGTGAGGCTTCTACCTGTCAATTCCATTGCATTAATTAGGGCACTTGCATCTCATGCTTAAAATTAAAATTACATAAACAATGAACCGGGATGTAACCGGTAAATAACTTAAACAGTTACACCTACAGTAGCTGGACCATTAACCGGATGGATTCCCCACACCAAACGGTGGATGATCTAATTGGGATTGCTCATCGGGGAGAATCCCTACTGTCGATGCTGAGAATTTCTGGGCATCAACACATTGTATAATATAGAATCCTATAAACAAGTCCTTGGGGAAATCTCTATAAATTCCCTTGGTAGGATTCCGTGTCACCTTTTTATTATTATTTCTTGTTGAAAAGTGTGAGAGCTTTAGAAATCATACAAGAGTTTTCCATATCAGCTAAAAAAATATAAGTACATGCCGCTTCATTTTATTCTAAGTAGTACAACAATGCAAGCATAACTTCTTATGTTCAGGGACTATCACAATTACACATATTAACAACAAAAAATTCATAGCTGACTGTCGCACCAAAAAATGCAATGGATCTTAGTGTGTTGACCAATGATGCAAGAGAACAACATTGACAAGCAAACTCTGAACTATCTTCAACGTCGTCAATGGACATACCCATCCCTTATTTATTGATATATATATTCAATATTTTCTCAGTATCATTTGGTAATTCAGTACCATTATCCTCTTCAGATTCATTCTTTCTCTTTTTACTTGGAGATTTTGCTTTCTTTTCAGAGCATAAAATACTGCATAGTTGCTGGAGATGGTTTGGTACAATTTTATAGATTTCAATGATGTTATGGTTATTGATAATCTATGATCGAATAGTTTGAACATCATGAACTTTGAAATATTCAATGATCGAATGTCTGGTTGACCTCGTGTCCTTGATTCGCTTGTAATATTGATATAAAGTCTCTTCGCAAACATTTTTGTTGATTGATGTGCTCATCCAAACCGATCGGTTGATTATATTGTCCGCTGCAATGGTCAATTCATCTTCATCAAGATCACGTAATGATCTAAAAAAACTAGATCCATGATTCTTTATTTTATTTTGAACAAAATCAACCTGAGTGATGCTCTTGGGTGAGCATGGCAAGGAACCACTTTTTTAAAGCTCGAATATAGACAACCATTTTTTCCATAGTCGATCCAATGTCAAAACAAGAGTTATCTTGTCTTAAGGCTTTCATTTCTTTGAAAAACAAATATATCCATACATTCACCTTGGAAAGACTGCAAACATATAAAATTTAAGATAATATTTAATTTACTAATTTCATTACACAGGAAGCAATCTAAAGACTTTGATTGATAAGAAGAAAAATTCTATACCTGCTAAGCATCACTGGAAGCGTTTCCCTTTCCCAGGCGGGATGTCCTACTGCAGGATATCCATTTCTACCTTTCTTTTACAACTTGAGAAATGAATGGTGTCTGCAAATTCCTTGTTTGATAAATTTTGTTGTTTTCATAATTTGTTGATAATGTGTTGAGGAACATCTTTATGTAGAACACGACCTGTTCGATGCTGATACCTTGAATGGACCGACTGATATTTATCAGTTTCAATGATTTTTTTCTATGCAGAAATAGTATACTGTCCATCCAATATATACAAATTTACTGAAGGCAAATTATTTTTGTCTTCATTTCTAGGAATAAATCCTAATGTGGTCTCCTTATCGAAAGCCAATAGAATAACATCTCTCAATATTGTTGTAAATGTTGAGAGAAGAGATATAACCATCTTTTCCATGACTTCCTCATCAACTTTTCAATATTGTAAATGTGGAGGCACAACAACACATCTTGTTACATCAATAGAATTTTTTTTCTCATTGAACAAAAAGTATTTGATCTGCTCTTATTGCACTTGTTTTGAACTTTCGAAGCTCTTAGTCGCTTTCTGCATCATCACTATAGAAGGACTTGATTTGAGTGGTTTGAAGGAATATTTGCTCACATATTTTTCAATATGATGGAGAAATGTTCTTCTAAGGTAGATAAGAATATTTTCATGGCCTACTTTTGTCAAATTCTTTTCAATATTCATGTAATGCAATACAAACGATTTTTTTGCAGCCAAGATTGTTTTCTTCCATACTGACAAAATTCCTTTATTCAAAGATGACGCGGTATTAATTCTAGACCGATTAGAAACATCATATGAGGGAAAAACCCACCCTTGCTTCGCACAGGAAACCAGATTTGAATCCGGAACACTTTTCATTAGATATGGTTGAAAATTACAAACCGTAAGATCAACTTGTAGAAGTAAACACCGGTCTCTCTCGACCACTTCAACTTGAACACGCAATAAATCGTTAGTAATGGGATCCGCAGATGTCAATATTCCATCTCGAGTTGGAGCTCCTTACTCATTCAAGCAGAATCGATATAAATCTGAGTACAAATTATCTGGTTCATCCATCTCAACATACCATCCATGCTTGAATAAACCAAGGTTGTGATCTATTGACAAATCAAGGAACGAGATTTCTTGGTATTGACTAAGGATCAACAATGCAAACATGTTTTATCTGCAAAACAATAAATATTAAGTAGTTAATATAAGAATGAATACAATGTTTATAATTATAAATTAGTGTTTTAATATTATATGTATACTTGCAAATGTTTAGGATAATGATCAATGGATAAGGAACGACCGCTCATTTTCAAAATCAATTGATTGATTAAGAACAAATATGCTAGCATCATCCATGAGAGATCGAATGCACATTTTATATAGTCATTTGAGATTGAATCGATCATAGAAGGAGAGGTCATCATAGAAGGGGCGACGGATCCTTCTTGTCGGAAGTCAGAAGTCAGGATAAATATTTTTTCTATGTTATAACTTATCCAATGTCCCGATCCCTACTATTTACTACAAAAGTCAGAAGTTGGGAATTGTTGGCCTAGCCTTCGTAGATTAAATATTTTTACATTTCTCTCGTATATGAAGGGGAAACCGAACCTTCTTTTGCATAGTATTATTTTCATAATATTTCTAGACTGCAAGAAGGGGCGTTCGACTCTTCTCTGATTATAGAGAAGAGTCTGCAGCTAATTGCGCAGATTGGTACTGTTACCCTTCCGATATAATAAAAGAACAGTTCCTGTGGACGTATCTCCTACATGGGGCGAACCATGTAAATCAATGTGTTTATGTGTATGAGTTTATGACATGTTTTTTATATGAGTTTATGTGCGCTTATGTATTTACTTTCATATGTATGTGAATGGTAACCGAATATTGATTAATTGGAATACAAGTGTGTGAATGTGAAGAAGAAACACTTAGTATGATTAATGCGTAGCTAACTGGTGAATACAATAGAGATTCATCGTAGTTCTGTATACTGTGATAGTTGTGAAGTGCGAAGTCATATGTTATTCTATCCCATTCGTATATGTTAAATAGAACGTTAAGCAAGGTTGTTAACCACACCTGCTCATCGCCATGGTTACATAAGCTTGATTATGTAACCCCCCATATTCGCTTCAGGTGAGACTTCAACCTGTTTAGAGGGTGATGCCGAAAGGGCCCGTGAAAGGGGTTTGGTTGTGTCTATATTTCTCTCATAAATGAAGATTCGGTCAACCCTTATTGTGCTTAGTATTCTTCCAGTGTTCACCATTCCGCATATACATGAATTGATGGCCTAGCCTTCGTAGGTTGAATATTTTTACAATTCCCTCATAAATGAAGGGGCAACCGACACTCCTTGTGAGCAATATCTATCTTCAAAATAGTTCTATACTGCAATAAGAGTTGGTCAATCCTTCTTGTGTTCACCATTCTGGATACAGGTGAATTGCTGGATATTGGTGTTCACAATTCTTAACTAAACGATGGGGCGACCGATCCTTCTTGCCGATATGGGGAACCACACATAGAAATAAAAGTGGTGAAGTAAAAGAAGGGAGTAGCGATGCGAAGATCAATAAGAAAGAAGGGAAATGCGAAGTGAACCTCGCCACTCACCTAACTGTCAGCGAAGCTAGAGAAAACTAGCCATTATAGTTTTGATCGAAAAGTAACCGTTATATAGTACTTTTGGAAACTATATTTTTCCACTTTTAAGGCATATTTGTCCGTTGAAGACACATTCAATGAAAGGAAAGGACCAATATCTAAGCAGGATTTGGCCAATGGACATGGCATTTAATGCTAATTTACCCATTTTTGGGCACAACTTAGTGTCGTTATCCCTACAAATAGTAAGGATCGTATAGTTACCGGTCTTTACCGTGACTTTAATTTTTACCAAATGTAATTTTTGAGCATTTACCAGTCAAGATAAAGAGTAATATGGCAGTGTATGTCTGAACAAGAGAGATTAGAGAAGATAT
Organism: Larix kaempferi; assembly: GCA_027924585.1. Classification (NCBI taxonomy): domain Eukaryota; kingdom Viridiplantae; phylum Streptophyta; class Pinopsida; order Pinales; family Pinaceae; genus Larix; species Larix kaempferi. Next base: position 326,421 of record BSBM01001409.1, on the reverse strand, counting down.
TAAGGTAATTCAAACATTATGGTTTGGAAGGAATCATGAAGACTCCAGTGAAGAAAATAGTCCTAGAGAGAGGTGGAACCTCTAGGGCTTCACCACGAAATGCACCGTAGCAGAAACATAAAGATAAGCAGAAGGATACTAAGTAAGATAAGCCAAAGGCTGCATAAATTCCAAAGGAGTATCCTCTAGAGCGACCTCGAAAGAGGCCGATTCTGCTGGTACCCGAGTACATCCCTCCGAGAAAAGAGGATGCACCAGTTGTGATACTTAAGAAGAATTTGTAATACGAGATCCTGCTGCTGCCCATGTCGAGTCATGTGCACAAAAATGAGAATTCGCTAGGAAAGATTCCAAAACGCAAGTTTGAAGATCATGACTTGCTACACGAGACGAAGTACCCACAATTTCAACCAGACCAATACATGTGTAGGTGAGATGATGAAACCAGTAAGAAGACAACAATCCATGCACAAGACTGGGTTGCTCCATTGCTACCCTCGGGATTGCTGAATTTACTGTGAATTCCGCATTTTGACAAAAGCCCAAATCTCACAATAGTTGTGCGAACATTTCTCTCCTGTACGCACTAGGGTTACTTGTGGTTGGGTCTCAAGATTGATATCAATGTAGACCTGATCCATAGCATCACGCACCTAAGTAAAAGAGGCACTAACCCTATAGGAGAATTTGTAGGCAAGAGCAAGGACAAAGAACTTGCATGAAGGATGAATAGCGAATTTAGCTTGGTAAAAGGAACATGTGGATATCAAAAGAATAAAATCCAGGATGTTGCCATGAGGGTCATGGTTCAACTGCTCACAGGAAACTTATTATGGAAATTCCGACCGACTGAGGTGCCGACTGCTGCAATATCCTTGGCTGCAAAGGATAAGGATGGACTCCAGTATAATTGGGAAACTTACCTTCTGAATGAGTTCCTACATGATGTTGCGGATACACAAGACAATGGACATCAATTCCATTATAGATGGTTGTTAGTCTTGATCGCGTTCGCAGGCTGAAAAGATCCTAAGTATCATCAAAACATACTGGTGGCCATTGGAGACTGTTGAGGCCCCAAATACATGAACATGTAGGCCAATTCGAGGTTGGACAGACAAAGATTAAATACTGTGCAGTTGTATACATATCATTGAGCAGTTATGCGAAGTTATCAAGCACACTTCACGTATAATTTCAAAGGCCATAAGAACGAAATATATTCGCAAGATGAGATTCAAAGTGGGATTACACTCTATATTCATACAACCTAGAGAACCATCAAAAGAAGAATGGTATGAAGGCCTATACAAACTGGACGTGCAAAGAATTGATCTTATCATTGAATATTGGCTGCCCGAATGGAAAATGGATTCACCAGACACATTCATTACTACATCTAAGGAAAGTGCAAATAAAAATGACACCCAGGAGCCAACAAATGGACAAGAGCAGGAACAGGAACAAGAACAACAAGAAGCTGCTGATTTTCCAACAGGCGAGAAGAGGAAGAATCCAGACACAGCCGTGCCAGAATTGTCGAAGAGGAAGAAGCAGAAAGAAAATAAGACTCGTCATCATGCAAAGCTGCATGATGATGATTGTTATTCCATCGTAGCATGAGTCCATGAGCATCTTGAAGAGATGCTTGTAGTAAAATACAACAAGCAAGAGGAACTCCAAGAGAGCATGATAGAGAGCATCGCAGAACTGAAGAGTATGGTGGCAAGAGTAGAACAAGTCTAGAGAGACTTGGTAAGGGAATATGACTTTGAATACCGATCAGAGGAGTCCAACAGAAGAAAAATAAAAGTGCCAGCATTGACAATGAGACCCGAGTTAGTTCCCATAGAGCGAATGAACGTGATATTCCCATCGGACGAACTAACTGAAGGTGCAAAGAAGATCACACATCTGGATATCAACATGGGAATGTCTCCCATCGAAGGACTGCATAATCTACATCTGCAGGTTGTGGAGGAAATTAGACATAGAGATATGATCTCATAAAACCAACATCTGAAGCTGGGAGATAGTTATAAGGAGTTGAAGAATGAATGCACGTTGAAGACAAATGAGCTAGCAAATGCTCATGAGAGACAGAAAAAGTTAATGAAAACCATAGTTGAAGTCTGTGTGAAGATCCCATACTGTGAAGAGGAGCTTGAAGTGAAAGTGACCATTCTTAAGATTGGTGTTGCCATGGACAATCTCAAAGTGAAAACGGAAGATATGGAGATTGCCTACAAAGAAAATATTGTTGAATTAGAGTCTCGACAACAACCTGGCACTCCGCCAAAGGTAGAATTAGGAAGAGACGAAGAGCTGAAAACATCAACTAATAACATCCTCACAGAAGTTGTGAGGTGTCAATACTTGCTAGAAGAAGTCACGAAGGTTTGGGCTATACTGCAATAGGATCCCGAATTACAGAAAATTCAAGATGAAGCTCACAAGAGGAAGAAGGACCTTGATTCTTGAACATGACCATGAAGGATTTTTCACTAAAGAAAAAGATCCATAAGTTCGCAGAAATGAAAGATATTCAGAACGAGTTGAAGACACTAAGGGAAAAGGAAGCTGAAACTTCATTGAAGTTACAGTTTATGCAATAAGAAGCATTATCACTCTTTGAAGAAATCGAGGATAAATTGCAATAACTCCGCACGACTGAGAGTACGGTAAAGGGTCAAATGAAAGAATCCATATCGACGATGATGCTCGAAACGATTAAAGAATACGAGCAAGAGGCTAAGGAAGTAGTTGCAAAGTCAAGTGCAACTTTTCTAGAATTTGCTAGGATGACGAACATCCCAAGTGATGTGTAGTAAAAGAATCCCAGTGTAATTGACTCGGGGACGAATCACAAGTAAGTGTTACGGGCCTGTTGGGAGTGACCCAAGTATAAGAATTTTTTAAGGCAAGTACAGTTAGGCGAGGAACTACATAAGTCAAAGTTGCGCTGTTTGAGAAAGCATCAGAGTCAAAGGAAGTGACACCAAAGGGACAACGAAGTTAAATCTTAGCGTGGTCAACAAGAAAACCACGGGGTTTTTGTTTTTTGGGTACTATGGGGTTTGGTCCATAGTTATTGTAATATGTGACCTTCGGGAACATCTATATAAAAGGGTAAGTTTCTATGAGGAAGGGTTAGGTATTAGAGGATTGTTGGGATTTTGATGGTTAGACAGACCTTAGAAGAGAATAGTGATAGTGAGAGAACGAACTCTATAGCTGAGTGCATAGAGATCATATTGTAGAGAAGAGTTTGCAGCTAATTGAGCAGACTGGTACTGTTACCCTTCTGAGATAATAAAAGAATAGTTCCTGTGGGCGTAGCTCCCTCCCAGGGTAAACCACGTAAATCAGTGTGTTTATGTGTATGAGTTTATGACATGTTTTGTATATGATTTTATGTGCATTTATGTATTTACTTTCATATGTATGTGGATGGCAATCGCATATTGAGTAATTGGAATACAAGTGCATGAATGTGAAGAAGAAACACTTAGTTTGATGAATTCGTAGCTAACTGGTTAATACAATAAATATTCAGTGTAGTTCTGTATACTGCAATTGCTGCGAAGTGCAAAGTCATCTGTTATTCTATCCCATTAGTAGATGTTAAATAGAATGTTAAGCGAGGTTGTTAACCACGTTTGTGCATCGCCACGGTTATAGAAGCTTGATTCTGTAACCCCCCATATTCGCTTTGGGTGATAGTTCAACCTATTTACAAGGTGATGCCGAAGTGGCCAGTGAAAGGGGTTTTGCTGTGTCTACATTTATCTCATGAATGAAGGGTCGACCAACCCTTCTTGTGCTCAGTATTCTTCCATTGTTCACCATTCTTCATATACATGAATTGACATCCTATCCTTCGGAGGTTGAATATTTTTACAATTCCCTCATAAATAAAGGGGCGACTGACCCTTCTTGTTCCCGGTATTCTGTTCATAATAGTTCTAGATTGAAAGAAGGGTCGGTCGATCCTTCTTGTGTTCACCATTCTAGATACAGTAGAATTCACAATTCTCTACTAAACAAAGGGGCGACTGATCCTTCTTGTCAGATGTCGGAAGTCGGGATAAATATTTTTTATATGTTATAACGTAGCCAATGTACCGATCTCCATGGTTACAGAAGCTTGATTCTCTAACCCCCCATATTTACTTCGGGTGAGACTTCAACCTATTTACAGGGTGATGCCGAAAGGGCCATTGAAAGGGGTTTGGTTGTGTCTACATTTCTCTCGTAAATGAAGGGTCAGCCAACCCTTTTGTGCTCAGTATTATTCTAGTGTTCACCATTCTTCATATATATGAATTGACGGCCTAGTGTTCATAGGTTTAATATTTTTACAATTCCCTCATAAATGAAGGGTCGACCGACACTTCTTTTGCTCAGTTTTCTGTTCAAAATAGTTCTATACTGCAAGAAGGGTCGGTCAATCCTTCTTTTGTTCACCATTCTGGATACAGGTGAATTGCTGGATATAGGTGTTCACAATTCTCTACTAAACGAAGGGGCTGTTGATCCTTCTTGTCAGAAGTTGGAAGTCGGGATAATTATTGTTTATATGTTATAAATTATCCAATATCCTGATCCATACTATTTACTGCGGAAGTCGGGAGTCGATAATTGTCATTCCATCCTTCATAGATTAAATATTTTTACATTTCTCTCTTAAATGAAGGGTCAACGGACCCTTCTTGTGTTCAGTATTTTTCCAGTGTTCACCATTTTGGAAATACATGAATTGACAGCCTAGCCTTTGTAGGTTGAATTTTTTTACAATTCCCTCATAAATGAAGGGGCGACTGAACCCTCTTCTTCCCGTTATTCTTTTCATAATAGTTCTAGACTGCAAAAAGGGTCGGTCGATCCTTCTTGTGTTCACTATTCCAGATACAGGTGAATTGTTGAATATAGGTGTTCACACTTCTCTACTAAAAAAAGGGGCGACGATCCTTCTTGTCTCAAGATAGGATAAATATAATTTATATGTTATAACTTAGCCAATGTACTGATCCCTACTATTTACTGCGGAAGTCGAAAGTTGGGAATTTTCGTCCCGTCCTTCGTAGATTTAATATTCTTACATTTCTCTCTTAAATGAAGTGTCGAATGACCTTTCTTGTGCTCAATATTTTTCCAGTGTTCACCATTCCGGCATGAATTGATGGCTTAGCCTTCGCAGGTTGAATATTGTTACAATTCCCTCATAAATGAAGGGGTAGCCAACCCTTCTTCTGCCCAGTATTATTTTCATAATAGTTCTAGACTGCAAGAAGGGTCACACGATCCTTCTTGTGTTCACCATTCTGGATACATGTGAATTGTTGGATATAGGTGTTCACAATTATCTACTAAACGAAGGGGCGACTGATCCTTCTTGTCGGAAGTCAGAAGTCGGGAAAGCTCACTCGGGAATAGTGTCCATTTGGGAGACAATTATGTTTCACATGTAAAAAATTATTATCATGATCATTGACTTTTATGGACAAGAACATGTGTAGTTTCTTTGATTCATAATATGAATAGCAAGAGGCTCTTTTTCTTCTGGGAAAAAAAGAGAGCATCTAACTAGGATGAATTTTGCATTAATTTGGAAGAAAGAACATTGGCAATATTTAAATGTGTGAATCAGAGCATATAAAATGAATTCTAACTCACATGGTACAGTCAAATATGAGGCAAAGCGATAAGATGGTGTAACACGAAATACATTCACAAAAGAGAAATTAAAAGAATGAAGAAAGTGACAACATATGAATATCTGTTTCTGATAGACTTGTACTTCTTCTCTTTATTAAATTCTTCAAAAAATATTACATCATTGTATTTTTTTCTCTCGGATCCAATCCCGATTACTTTGCAAAATGAAAATTTATACAAAATTTTCTTTGAATAAACCCTGCCTAATTCTTCGCTAAAAAAAGAAATTTCAAAGAAATCTCTAAACTTCAAGAACATTTGTTTTGTTGTCGACCAAGATGGTATAGTGTTTCTTTTATTTTGGATGATGCAACACTCGGGAAGTGAACAAAGGAACCACAACTTCATTTCAATTTAAGACACCTGAATATTCATTCTTGATATAACCTGTATTTTTTTTCCCAATATTTTCAACAATTTTTCATTGCTCTTGAGTTGGGATTTCATAACCCATCATTTCTTTCACCATCACCTCCAATTCTATGCATGTTGTGTAACATACAACTGGAAGATCCTTCTTAATCATTAGAATTTGTTCAAGTATTTCAAAATCATCGGTCAATTTATCAATTATTGTCTTTCTAGTTAATCCTTTGACCAAACCGTCAAGTTTCAAACGATCCATACGAGCCTGTACTATCAAATTGTGATAATTTTCTTGAGTCATTAATTTTCCATTGTCACTCCAAAAATAAGGTAGACCAATTTCAAAAGGCCCCATAAATAATTCCTTAAAATTTTGAACTTCAAGGACCATCGGTTGCGCTTTGTCTTGTACTTCTTTAACATGATCATGCTTTCCAATAATTCTTTTTGCCCAAATGATGATTGATGGTCTATCTTTGATTCCAAAACTCTGCATATCAATTGGGTTAGAGTGTTTAAAAATATGACTGTGTTTTGAGTTGTTTCTGAAGGCCTTTTGCATAATGTCTCGTTTTACACTTTACACCTCTGGAGAGCTATGTTTGTTATAGCATATTTATCTTCTATAGAATTCAAATGTGACCAGAATTTGGTGACTTCCACTGATATCGCATCCCATATAAGGTGTTTAGATTCTTGTAATGGAATCCTACCTGTCAATTTCTCTTTTAATTCATCAACTTTCTTTTGCAACTGTTTTCTATCACTCAAAGCTTTTTTCTTTTCTTCAAAATTTTGAATTACTTCATGTTTCAACTTCTGGTTTTCTGCTGTCAACTCTTCTATCTCTACATATTTTAGTCTAATTTTTGAAATAGCACTGGTCAGTTCCTCTGTGGAGGAATTTTCCATTCGTCCTTCATCTGTACATAGAGATTGATCCCTTGGATTCTCTGGCACTTGCACAGTTTCAATGTGATTGGTATTTAACACTGAAATTTGTGACAACAATTCAATCCTTTCTTTTTCCCAAGCATGCTTTTAATCTTGTAACTTTATCATTTTACCCTTGTGATCCATCATTTCTTGATATATGGATTCATTTTCTTGTTGTAATGTTTTCAACTCTAGAGATTGCACATGTTGATTATTTGGCACCTTCATTTTTTTCGTGAGCATTTGAATGGTATTTTATTTTTCATCAAGGAGCCTTTTGGTACACTGAGTGTTCCCTGGCTCAACTCCCATAGTCACAAGGTCCATTTGTAGTCTTTTAATCTAGATCAAATTTGTTTTGTTTTTTCCTTCTCTTGCCTCAATTGACTCTCCAGCTTTGCTATCACAGATTGCAATTTAGAAATTTTTAAAGTGGATTGTAATAAATAAGAATGTAGGACATCTCTTGTTTGTTTATGAAATTGAATATTATCGAGTATATTAATCGCATCAAGCAAGCTTCGATTTCAGAAACTTTCTCATCGTTCACCACTGCAAACCTTATAGTGTTTCTTTTTGGATCGGTAACTGTAAGAAGGGAAACTTTTTGTTCTGCCAACTTTCTTACTTGAGGGTACAATTTTTGGGTTTCTTCCAAAGATTGCTTCTTCTTTTCTGAATATTATGAAAGGACATCAAATCTGAACTTATATTGAGAGTTACTTCCAGATTCCTTTATTTCTAAAAAGAATATTGCTGCATATTTGCAGGTGGTTGCGAAATCAAAGTATTTTTTTCTGGAACACTTAAATCTCGTTCCTCCATACTAATAATTTCCTTCTGTTGTTCCACTTTTTATTTCTTGCTTGAAACTTATTCATCGACTTCCATACTATCAACTTCTGAAATGCTTCTCTTATTGGTGATATCAGATTTAGTTGGTGTGTGAACCAACATTTCCAAATTGCTTGTTTGTTCCATATTCACTTCTTTCTTATCTTGTTCAAATTTGAATAAATTTGTCATTTATTTTAATCCTTCAACTGTTTGATGATCAAAATCCTTGTTTCTATTTTGTTGTCTCCTTTGCGTTATAATTTGATGAGGATCATAATTAATCCTTTCATCCTCTTGGAAATCCATGATCTTCAATATTTTTTCTACTATAGATAGGGTTGTCTTAGTCTTAATGATGAATGGACCAACTTTAAGAGGGAATTTAACATTTGATGATTTTTTGAAAACACTGAAATGTTCTTCTTCTGAAAGCAACATTTGTCTAATGAATTCTAAGAAAAAAACCCTTGGTGTTAAAAAGGCTGGCAACAGATACGGTGCTCCAGTAAAACCGTACACTCTAATTATAGTATGTTCTTTGTACAAGAGCCAATCACCTGTTTGTCCTTCTGGTGTAGGCTGCAAAGTTTATTTAATTTATTCTAACACTCAAGGCAATTCAACATAAAAAATAATTCTGTAAACTTCTGCCATGATTGTATTGATGAACTCAAACATATTGATCTGTTTCAGAAGGTCACAAGAAAACATGGTACCAAGAAACTTCAATTCCAAAATATTTGAACATAAGAACAGGTTTAGGAGATTTGAATGATATATGAAATGCTTCAACTCGTGGAAATTAACCAACTGGACATGAATCGCTTCATGTAGGAATTCAACAAAATAAAAACAACACCCCAAACTCGACTGTGACTCGGGTGAAATTACTTGCAGAAGAAAACCTAACATAACTTCCGTGATTGACTTATCACTATCTAGACCTAAAATTTGACTCAACAAGGACAAAAATAACTGGGTATCTCCCTAAAAGACATCAATACTCAAAGGGAACAATAGGTTTTCATGCGACTGACCATCTTTCAAGACTTGTAGTAAAAACTTGTCTTTTTCTGCCGGACTGCAATTTCTATAAAACTTTACCAAATTTTCTTCATTAAACAACTCGGGGCTTTTGGGAAATGTTTCAGGTAAACATAAAACCTCACATAAATTATACGCATTTACTTGACATATAATTTTGGTCGTATTTACATTAATGATTACCCTTTCGGCCTGCGAATAATTCACCGCACACCAACCAACAAATTCAGGGAAGTGTAGGGTTTGTTCAACACAAAAATAATACAAAAAATAAGCAAAAACATTAAATACACCCTTTCCCCATGACTTAAACTCCATTAATTTCTCTTTAGACTGTGAAATACTACAAATAGACAAAACATGGTCGAAAATATCCATTTCCCTGTCAACTACAAGCTCATCGTTTCGATCTGAACTTTCATTGAAGCGAAGAAGGTCTTGGGTTTTCTCCATTTGGGAAACAAAATATGAACACTAAGGGTTTTGAGCTACCTGTGAAGTGATCTGGTGGACTTATGTTCTTGTTGACGAAGATAAGGACGTGTTTCCCGTGGGTTCTTTTCCTCCAGGCAATAATCGACAAAAGCACTTTTTCAAACTTCGAACAAACCTTTTATATAACATATGCTTAGGTGGTTTCTGAACTTGTGATGAGTGGTTTAAATTTAACTGCTTTTCATAGCGGAATTCACCAACGCTTGCCACGTGGTAAGCAGTTTAATTTCCGCTCCACCTTTTCAAGTTTAACGACTGTGCACTTTCTAGCACCGAAACCCATTTCCACTGTCGATTTGCTTCTGGGTGGGTCTACATCATTATTCCACCACGTGTTTACATGTTTGCAACTTTTGTTGTGAGTTGTTCAATTGTTTAGTGCCTTTTCCACATCTTCCCTTGGTCATTTGAAGCCCCTGCATGCAATCATGAAGGCCATGAAGTTGACTTGCAAAGAACATCGTTGATCTCAGAGGAATCAAATCCAACGAATCACATGCATTTCGTTGGTTTAACATGCATAGAGTTCACGCGTAGGATAAAAGACAACCAAAATGCCCCACTTTTATGACATTACGAGTCAAAGACCTTATCTAGAGACCTTAATATAGTGACAATATTTGCATTGTTCCTCTCTATAAAATTTAATAAACAATGTTATATTAATATGGGCTAGTTAAATAACCCAAGAATCCATATAGAATAAATTTAAAAAACATAAAGACAAAAAAACTAACAATATGAAGAAATCACTTATTTGATCAATTATACCAATTCTAGACATTGTTTGTAGATGGGTTTGTAGAAGATCTAGTGTAACATGGGAAAAAGTCGATGAAGAAGAGGGAGAGATGACCATAAGAGATAAGAGAAGTCTAAACAACAAGATCAATCTTCCAAGATGGCATTGAGATGAAACATTAAATTAGGAAAAGAAGGAGATATAACATGCCACAGGAATAACATCTAAGGTTGGTGTTAATTTTTTACACAACCCATTTCATATTATCTGCATAATTCTACCATTCAAGGTTTGGAAATTGCGAGAAATGGTAGTGAGGTTGTACAATCTAGGAAGTGTGATTTTTTGTTGGTTCATTAGTGTGTGTCATTCGAGACTTTTTCTCCATAGACTAGTCGCATAATGCATTGCAAATTTCAAACAATTTGGTTGTGGAAAGTTAAAACCCTGCATCTAACTTTGTTCTCCACATACAAAATGTTACACATATTCAAAATTCCAATCCATAGTGCAAAATTTTTCACATACTTGTAAATTCACAGCAGCCCAGTCATATAAGAATCCCACTAGACGAATCATGAATGCAAATGTTGCAGAAGATGTTTTTAAGGAGCTCGTTGGATGAATCACAAATGCATAGTGAAGAGAATGAGGTGGAAATGACAATGGGGACGGATTACCCAAGATAAACTCTGTTTTAAGTTTCACCCCTGCGCAGTTGGAGTATTGGGCATGACTGAGTACAATTTCTCAAAAAAGCAACAAAATTTGCATTGTTCCTCTCTACAGTGTTTAATAAGCAATGTCTAACCCAAATAAACCAAGAACCCATATAGAGGAAATTTTAGAAACATAAAAATACCCAATAATATGAAAAAAACATTTGAAAAATATTTATAACGTGGAGATTGAATTGACAAGTAATCAACTTCTATTAGAAAAATCAAGGTTGGATGGAAATGAAATACAATCTATGCAATGTCCAATGAATAAAGAGATCGATAAATAAAAAAGAGGGAGTGAATCTAAAAAATATGTTCATGAATACAAAAAATATTATCTTGAATCACTTCAATAACAAACTTCACTCCTTTGAAGCCCTTTGGCAAATTGAAAGTGGACGACAAAGTGAAAAGGTAACATTAACCAAAGCTAAAGCTATATCCAATTCGTGATCCTTTAGACAGTTTTGGAAAGTGCTTTTGACACCTAGGGGGTTTTTATGCTTTTAGTAATCCTTACTTTTTTGTGCTTTTCAACATGCCTTTAAGGCATTCTATTTTCTCTCTTGAGATGTATAATATATTGTATTCATATTGAGGAATAATACATGAGATGATATTTCCATCAATTGATTTACTTCTTTTCTTCATGATTCTTGGCTATTAGAATTTTTTCATGGTATTGATCCTATATAGAATTCTCACAAGATGAAGTAAAGAAGGCCGATATTCTAGTGGAAGATGAAATCTTGCGATGATTTCTACTTGGTCTTTTTTTTTTTAGGTCATCTTGGAATTTTTAGTATATCTTTGTTTCTAGGATTTTCAGACCGTGAAATGTTTATGGGATGGAGACATGTCAAGACTTGTGAGTGCTTACGGTAAATATTTCAGATGCTGATTTGTTATAGTTCCGAAGATATGACCTCAGAAAGTTAGGGTTTTTGAAAAACCTTCAAACATGTCAATTTGGCATTTTCCTTATAAGTTTTGAAGCAGAATGATTCAGATAATGCCCTTTGGAGGAGATGAAAAATAGATCTTTAAGACTGGGAAAATGTATATTTTTTGAAGATATGAACTTGGGAATACTGAGCTTTTAAATGACTCAAAAATCATCTTTAAACAAGTTAGTTTGGAATTTTCACTATAACTTTTGATCCATGACGTTCCAGAGAATGACCCTTAGAGGAAATGTCGTAGAGATATTGAAGAATATGTGGTAAATGCTTCATATCTTTATTCATTACATGTTAAGATTTATACTTGTTGAATGTTATGGTTTGTGACAATGAAAATTCAAGAGAAGAAGGTTGACAAAATCTTGCATAACTTTCTCATACGGTATCAAAATCACAAACCTGTTGGCACATTGGATCAAAATTCTTAATGATGATCTTGTTGATTATCTTGGAACATTTTCTGATGATGTTGGCATAGATATTATTGTGATTGTATTGAAATATTCCATGGTAATGTTATTGGCATGAGATCCCTCTAAGCTTTTGGAATGTACTATGAGGTCTATGATGTAAGGGTTTGAAGGTGCAAATAGATGAAGTATATTGGTGATTATTTTTGGGATTTGATTGCACTCTTTGGAGGAATCTTTATGGTATTTATATACATCTGAATTATATCTTGGAAGAAGTTGTTGGAATTCTTGGAGGAAATATTTGAGGCATGTATAGGTTGAAATTGTGATAGAAATAGTTTTTGTGGCATTGTGACAGAGACAATGATTGTGTCACTATGACGAACAGGGATTGTGATAGTGACATCAATAAAATTATTGTGGCAATGATAGATATAGGTATAGGGACAATGATACAGGTACAAGGACATAGATACAGGTATAGGTTGATGGAGACAATGATACAATGGTAGTGGAATGATGTTCTTCTTATTCATATCAGGGTGGCATGATCGAGCAAGGATAGGAGATTGAAGTCTCCTTTAGGTTGGTGCTTGTGATCTCAGGGAGTTGGGGATTCCTTCAAGTTGGTGATAGTAAAACTATTGAGTTAGAGTTTCTAAGGACTAGAGTCCTATCTATATGTTGGAAATTATAAAAACCAAGGGGTTGTATCCTCCTTCTAGATGGAGCTAGTAAACCGACGAGTTGGAGCTTCCTTAAGGTTGGAGCCTATAAATTAGGGGGTTTTAGCCTCCTTCTAGATGGAACTAGTAAACCGAGGCGTTGGAGATTCCTTCAGTTTGGAGCTTATAAGTTAGGGTGTTGGAGCCTCCTTCCAGTTGGTGCAGGTAAATTAGGGAGGCAATTCCTTCAGGAGAGTCTGATAGTTGGATCGAAGATCTCTAGAGCACATGGATGAACATGAAAGTCTCTACTCTACAGATGGGGTTCGACTGTTCTATGGATAAAATTTTGATTTGATTGGATTATAAGAATGAGACTCCATTTACATGCACAAGGTTTTGATCTCTGGAAATCTGTTGTAAATGGTTGCATCGCTCTAAAAAGACCACAAAAAACTGTAGCCATGAAGGAGCTAAGAAATAATAATGCAATGGAAATGGATATAATCTTGCATGGAATATATGATCATGTGAAAGATAAATTTGGAAGGTGTTCATCATCTAAAGTGATTTGGGACAATGTACAAAATATTTGCACAGAGGGACCCCATTCTTAGCATTATTTTTGTCCCAAGTACCTAAAAAGATTGGGTAAATAGTTCATGAGGTTTGGAGTCCAAAGAAGGATTAAAAAGTATAAGGGAATTAAGATTACTTTATGGGGCCTACAAATTTATGCCAATAGGCCCAAGCGCTTAAAATATTAAGCAGAGGTGCTAGAGCATCAACTACACAGGACCCTAACCAATGACTGGGCCGCTATCCGGCAGGTGTTGGTTTATCCAATGATAGTAAGAGGGGGGGGGGAATTAGTATTTCCTTTTTCAAACCTTTTATATACAATTAGTATTAAGCACAAGTTAAATAATCATAAGTAATGTGAATAATACAATTAAAAATTTGAACACATAGATTTATTGTGGAAACCTCAAAGGTAAAACCAACAAAGCTTTCTTATTAATAATCTAATCTTATAAAAAATTGTTTTACAAGCACCAACTTGATGGAGAACTTAATCTCCTAGATTCTTCTTCCACTACAGAAAGGATGCACCTACACCCCTGGTTTTCTACCTGCTCAACAGACAAGGATGCCCCAACACCCTAATTCTCCAACCATGACTGGAAGGAGGAAACAACCCCCTTAGTAGGCCTCAACCTGCCCCAAGCACCACCCAAGCACCCTCTAATTTATAATACTTTTAACTTCAGTTTTTTCAGATCTTCAGTGGCAGCTTGAACTTTTGTAATTCTTCATCTATCTCACTGGCCTCTTTCTTGCTTCTGATATGCAATTACCAAAACTTCAGAGACACCTCTGGTCCTCTTCATACATTTGACTTGTATGGTTATATATCTTTTCAAATAACTTTATTATTTGAAACATTTTCTATTTTTAGGAAAATCACGCCTCTTCATAAATAATATTATATCCTTATAATGGCATCGATTCATCAATGATCTTCATAGTATTTAAATCTTGTTTTAATTAGTAAGGAATTATTATTTTGCAGAGTTAACCAATTTTGGCAATTCTCCAAAGTTGGAAATTTGGCCAAATTGTTCTCCAAATATACCATTGCCAAACGTCTATTCAACAAAGTGGATGTCAAACTGGTGGTCAACTAATATTTACAAATATTTTGTGTCTGATCCTTTTAATTAAACCTCGAGCATCTTTCAACAACGTAATGATTCAAACCGTTGGATCTTTTTCAATCCACATCGACGGTGGACTTCAACATGCGCTTAGCTAGATTTCATAAATATTTCACATCACATCCTGAGCTGTAAACTCTGAACAACTTAACCCATCGAAATTACCCTGTACCGTTGGATCGCCACATCTAAGATCGATGGTGGACTTGAAACATTTATGAGCCCAATTATGAACCCTACCCGTCAATCTGTCCCATCAGTTAAATCAAAGGTCAATCAGGGTAAGTTCTGCCAGGTCTCGGGTAAGGTCTTTGACACTTAATGTCATATAACACTCTTTTAAGTACTTTTATCTTTAATTACGATGATTGTGGATATTTCTTCCGATACGTGTTCTGTTTAAATTGGATCTGCCCCTGTTCCCTCGTGTTTGCTAAATTTTTTGTCTAACTTATCTCTTTCTTCGACTGTTTCTCCCTCCACTGGCCCTCCTCAACATTTGGTTGTTAAAGTCAGAGAAAAGGGTAGTCTCTGGATTTCGACCAATGATCTGTTTAGTGGTCATGAGCTCCTGTACAGGAACCTTTGTTATAGCAGTTCTTCAGGCATATCTCCTTGTTTTATAATGGAAGAAGGTAGCAGTCACAGAAGGACCAGCATCACTGATGCAAACAATCGCAGATTCAAGAAGTTAGAAAATGAGATAGCAGAGCTTCAATAGAAGCTGAACTTGAAATGTGACAAAGAGGACTTGGATTCATTGAAGAAGAGAATCAAGGATACCATCGACCGCAAGCTCGAAACTAACAAAAACAAACTAATCAAAGAGATGCGAGGGATCCTTGTTCAATGAGGCGAAGCCACCGGAGTTCAAGGTGATGTTGAGAGGAGCCCAGCGACTTTGGTAGGTTCTGCACAGTCCCCTCCAGCTACCAGAACTCCCTCAGGGGAAAGATCATCAGGGACAAAATAAATGGAGATTGAATACTGAGGGAACCACGCTACCCACCCACCATGGTCTTTAGATTAGGTTTTTATATTTTTGTTTTCTATTAGGTTTACTTGTCTATTTCTAGATTTTCGTTTTCTGTTAGTTTAGGGGAGGGATTTTGTCCCTGCGCTTCGAATAAATTTAAACTCTGTATTTGAAGAATTTAAGCTCCGTAATTTAATGATTTAGACTCTATAAATTGAAGTAATTTAATCTCTGTGTTGAAGAGATTTAAATTCTGTCTCAAGAAAAAATCTAAACCTTACGTTTTGAAGCAAATTAAACCCCGTATTGGAATATTGTTTAGACTTACACGACTTACACCATTGCCTGGGTCCGAGGTAGGGTTGGAATTTGACAGGAAAAATGCTTGTCATGAGGCATTTTTCCTGTCTTTTACGGCTAAACTAATTTAGTGACCATCATGCTTGACTGCCAAGTTAGATGTTAAAATGTATTTTTGACCGGTTATTAATTTTTGAAAAGGCTATTGTAGGGATATTAACCTGTATAAAATATTTGTAGTTTTTTAATATTAATTTTCTTAATTCTTTGTTCTTCTCTAAATTCTTAACCTCTCTTATTTATCGATTATGTTTGGATTTATGGATTCTGTTTCAATTTAGATAAAGTTTTGAATTTCTTTTGGATGATAGTTTAAATAACGAAAAAAAAATCGAGGCCATCAATTCAACATAGTGATTATTTACTGGAGAAAAACCCTTTGAATGTAGAAAAACTCCAGGAGATACATTAATGAAGAGAAACTAATTTAAAGATACTGGAAAGAAGAATTACATGTCTTGTTGGGTTTGCATTGTCCTCTCTCCTCATATGGTTATCTTTTCCAAAAATTGTTCTTTCTAACTGCTTTTGGTGAAACTACTGCTAAGAAGGCATGAATTCCCACATGGATTTCGTTTTACACGATTTAATAATTATTTTAGTTTGTTTTTTAGATTGAGTGAGGAACCATATTTTTCTTGAAAGTGCATTTTAGCTATTTTGTATAGATAAGAAAATTGAGTTGTGTTGATTTTCCAAGTAATGTTTGTAAATTACCTTACTTTACTTTGCATAATATACATGGTTATATAAATATGCCTTAATTTTTAAATTTGAAAACAATAATTTTTAATAAAACATTATCAATAGGATTATTATAAAAAGAGTATTATTGAAGGTCATGTATTTCTTGGTTTTTCCCTCGATGTTTCTGCTCTTGCATTGGATTTACTGTAACTTAAATACATAGGTTTATATTGAATGGCACCTTTAATATCCTTAATATGCATTTAAACAATCACTAAACTAATTGTACAAATCAAATATGCCACATGTCACAATCTGAGCATTCCACGTGTCACCCTGGAAACTAGATATCAACATTTTAACAACAAAATGTATATTAAGTTTGCTTGAAAGAGTTTTCTGGCAAGTTGAAATTTTGTCAGATAAAGAAAGGTCGCTCTTTCCTCAGGGTTTTCTATTTTAGGGTGTTGGAAGTAGATGTTGAGGAAAAAGAGCGTCTGCTCCTTCCTCCATGGATGTTTTTTAGGAGTGGCAAAAGTAGATATCGACACTCTAAACACAAATTTCATAGGAACATTGCTTCACACAATTTGCTTGCAAGTGGAAATATTCTTAGAGAAAGAGCGGCCGCTCTTTCTCCAAGTTGTTCTATTTTTACAATTCCCTCATAAAGGAAGGGGCGACTGACCCTTCTTCTTCCCAATACTCTATTCATAATAATTCTAGAATGCAAGAAGGGTCGGTTGATCCTTCTTGTGTTTTCCATTCTGGATATAGGTGAATTGTTGGATTTAGGTGTTCACAATTATCTACTAAACGAAGGGGTGGCTTATCCTTCTTGTCGAAAAACGGAAATCGGGACAATTTTTTTTTAAATGTTATAACTTAGTTATTGTGCAGATCCCTACTATTTACAATAGAAGTTGGAAGTCTGGAATTCTCATCCTAGCCTTTGTAGATTAAATATTTTTACACTTCTCTCGTAAATGAAGGGTCGTCTGACCCTTGTTGTGCTCATTATTCTTCTAGTGTTCACCATTTTGGATATAAATGAATTGACGATCTAGCATTCATAGGTTGAATAATTTTACAATTCCCTCATAAATGAAGGGGCTACTGACCCTTCTTCTTCCCCGTATTATTTTCATAATAGTTCTCGACTGAAATAAGGGTCGGTCGATCCTTCTTGCATTGTCCATCCTGGATATTGGGATTGCTAGATAAACATGTTCACAATTATCCACTAAACGAAGGCTCCGCCGATCCTTGTTTTCGGGAAACGAAAGTTGGGACAAACATTTTGTATATGTTAAAACTTAGATTATGCCTGGATCCCTACTATTTAAAGCGGAAGTAAAAAATTGTCGGCCTAGCCTTTGTAGATTAAATATCTCTACATTTCTCTCATAAATGAAGGGTTAAACGTCCCTTCTTGTGCTCAGTATTCTTCCAGTTTTCATCATTTTGGATAATATACATGAATTGAAGGCATATCTTTCGTAGGTTGAATATTTTTACAATTCCCTCATAAATGAAGGTGTGGCCGACTGTTGACACAGTTCTGTCGATAGGGGTTCACTTCGCACTATTGTCTGTTGATAGGGGTTCACTTTGCACTGTTGTCAACAAACATCGACACCAAATCCCATAGACATTGGCCCAGAAAGTTTTTACCCTTTCTAGCAACACCTACAAAGCGAGTGAAGTTTCACCCGAGATATCTAAGGGGGCTATAGGAACCAAGTTTCTGCAGTTTTGGGGAGACACGTATCAATTCCACACTTAGTTGTAATGAAACCTGAGATTCGTAATCGTATCAAAACATCATACTATTGAACCAAATCTACTTAAATTAGAAATCCACACGACCCTCATTCGCATCAAACATAACTATCTCACAATCGACAAGTTAACCAGATCGACAAAATGATAGTTTATGAAAATGAAAAAATGACAGTATATTTGGATATAGGTGAATTGTTGGATATAGGTGTTCACAATTATCTACTAAACGAAGGGGTGGCCAATCCTTCGTGTCGAAAAATGGAAATCGGGACAAACATTTTTTAAATGTTATAACTTAGTTGTTGTGCGGATCCCTACTATTTACAACGGAAGTCAGAATTCGGGAATTGTCATCCTATCCTTCGTAGATTAAATATTTTTACACTTCTCTCATAAATGAAGGGTTGACCGACCCTTGTTGTGTTCAATATTCTTCCAGTGTTCACCATTTTGGATAAAATGAATTGGCATTCTATCCTTTGTAGGTTGAATAATTTTACAATTCCCTCATAAATGAAGGAGCAGCCGACCCTTCTTTTGCCCCGTATTCTTTTCATAATAGTTCTCGACTAAAAGAAGGGTCGGTCGATCCATCTTGAATTCTCCATTCCGGATATAGGGAATTGTTGGATAAATGTGTTCACAACTATCCACTAAACGAAGGTGTGACCGATCCTTCTTATCGGGAAACAGAAGTCAGGACAAACATTTTTTATATGTTAAAACTTAGCTTATGCCCAGATCCCTACTATTTACAGTGGAAGTTGGAAATTGTCGGCCTAGCCTTCGTATATTCAATATCTCTACATTTCTCTCGTAAATGAAGGGTTGACCATCGAATCCCTTCTTGTGCTCAGTATTCTTCCAGTGTTCACCATTCTGGATATACATGAATTGACTGCCTAGCCTTAGTAGGTTGAATATTTTTACAATTCCCTTATAAATGAAGGGATGACCGACCCTTCTTCTTCCCAGTATTCTTTTCATAATAGTTCTAGACTGCTACAAGGGTCGGTCAATCCTTCCTATGCTCAGTGTTCACTCAGAAACCAGAGATTTGTAATTGCATCAAAACATCATACTGTTGAACCAGATCTACTTAACTTGGAAATTGACATAACGCTCATTCGCATCAAACATAACTATCTCACAATCGACAAGTTAACCAGATCGACAAAATGACATTTTATCAAAGCATAATCAATAGATATGAGATACATCATATAGCCATGATTTCATTCATACAACATATTGAGTCACCGAATACTGCACTAATTCATATTCAATGGCACTGCAACATAAAAGAGAGAGACAGAGATATAACACAATCGATCATTTTCATTCATCAACTTGTCTCATACATTGCGGAATACTTCTCGTAGAACCAGTTCGCGACTCAACTCAATTCCAAATATACACAGATCAAAACTTGTGGGATACAGACAAAGATCAAAGATACAGAAAAGATAGATGCTAGCTCATCGATATTCACTAAATGATCGATCTCTAGCTCCAAATATGCCCTTAGGATTACAATTGCACTTCTATTTATAGGCACACATGGTCGTTACAAAATGGTATGATTGACCAATAACTAACTAATTTAACCAAAACAAACTTCTGCTCGCCCTCGAGCCACCTTAGCTAGAAATTGATGGTGCGTTTACCTTCATTTTGAAGTCATCGTATGCAGCTTTCACTTGGTCGACAACTTCTCTTGCCGACACTTTCAATGCTGTGTAGTCTTCCACATCTTTCTCTATCGGGTGTTCACCACCCATTTGTTGCACTTTCTCCATATCTTCCTTGAACTATGTCATCCCTTCCATCGCTTTGACTGCTAATTTTTTTGCCTTTGTCTGCATCTCTTCTAAGTGCGTTGTTCTTCTATGTTGTTTTGTGCGCCCCCTATTAACCCGATGTTGCAGCTCCTTCAGCTCTACATCCTTCGTCATCTGCACTAGTAGGGGCATCGCTGTAAGCGATCCCCTCAATGCTTCAAGTTGCACCTGAGATTCTCCAAGATGCTCGTTCAACTGGTGCAACTCTTCATCCTATACTAAGCTTCCCCAAAACTGTGTAACGTCTTCTGCGATCGCTTGGGCTGTCTTCTCCAGTTTTGTCATCTCTGTTGCAAGTTCCTCTATCGCATTATTTCTTTCTTAGATCTTTTCTGGAGGCATGCTTGGCACCTCCCTTATTTGTAGCTCTTCATTCTCCTTCCACAAGTTTGCAATGATTGCTCTTATATTTATTGTCTTTTCCTTTGCCAATATGTCTTTATCTATCTCTGGCACAACTTCACATGCCATAGATATGACATGCTCCAACCTTATTTTTTCCTCGACTACTTTTTCTCTTTCACATATGATGACCTCTTTTGCTTCTTGAAGTTGCTGGATTTATGCTTCAGTGCTTCACACTTTTTCGTTTGTAATTTAACATCTAGTTGTGCACTGCTGCCTCCCTGTCATTAATCTCTTCACTTGCTACAGTGTGTGTTCCCTGCAGTATTAACATTGGAAACATGTTGAAGTATATTGTGATCGCATCATGCCCTTGCAACGCCACATCCAGGTCTTCATCGCCTGTGGTGATTGCCCTAGGTAGAACTTGTACTAACCTCTGCTTTGTGTTGATTTCCACCACGACCCTTTCCATTGATGTGTTTGGCACCACTTCCTGCAGCACCCTTGTTTCTACTATTGCATTTCTTAATGTCTATAACAGCTGCGATACCTGATGAAATTACCCAGTCACATGGTGTGTGATATTTGCACGGGTATCCTCTGCCATAGATGTGATCTTTTCCAACAATTTGTTTATTTTCTCTTCAGGGAGGCCGACAGGTGCTCTCCCCTCCCCTCTTTCAAACCTGAATTTTTTTCTTCCTTCCTCTCATTGCGCCTCTAGCTCTAAGTCTGTTGGGGTTTTCGATGATGCCCTGTCATGACTAGCGGTGTATGAGTGCTCATCCACAAATCCACATTCTTCTGCATCGTCCCCTTCATCTTTTGAGTATTTTGTCTCTTCTAGATCCTTTGGCCCATCTGTTTGTTGCGCATCCTCTGGGTCCGACAAATTGTCTTTTGCTACCAAAACTTTCCACTCTTCAGGCCATTCTTCTATTATAGCATTTAGTTCTGCTTCGGTCAACTTATACTGCATCGGCAACCACTGCTTTTGTGGGTCTACACGTGACTGAATGGAGATCACCTAAGGTCCTACCGACAACTTTGTGACTCTTCGATACTTCTTAACCACGTCTTCGTTCAGCCGCGAAATTTCTTCTGCACCTATTTTTAGTGTTTCTAAATACAGAAAGAATGAAATATTGTTAGTTGTTTGTCATTCCCTATCAGCTGTTTCCCATATGTTCTCATACCTTGTTGCTTGACATATTTTTGCTTCCTCCATGTCCATTCTTTGATAGTGCGATGGCTCCCTCCATCCGACCATCGCAATTAGTATTAGCATCCATGAATAAGTAAATGGATTTCCTTTCTCTTGCGTTGCGACTGTGTCTTCCATCAACTCATTCAACAGAAACAGTGACCAATTCATCTTAACTCCTGCGGAAAACTGCTCCGCAGATGCAATCACTCCAGATGTGCATTGGTTTGATCGGTTATTCCGCACGATTTTGATTGCCAACAACTTTGCACCAACTTTAAACGCTTGATCGTTGATTGTCTCGATAAGGTATCCCCTGGTGTTCTTCTCCACCCCATATTTTGTCTTTAGCTTCATGACAAGCTTCTTGTCATTATCCTTGCTCTGGAAATAATGCAATGGATCTACCCTTGCCTTGGGTAATCCTGTGATCCACGAGATGAGTTCTACCGTTACTGGAATTTTTTTATGCATCCATAGATATCCGCTGTGAAATCAGGCCAGCAGCTGCTTCACGCATGCATTTGCTTGCACGGATATCCCAAAATGTGGTATGTGAATTATGTTCAAGAGTCATGATTTATTCAAGCCCAATTCCCACTACACTAGATCTCTTGTGATTGGGCCTTCGTCTCCATGCATTACATTGGCGTGTATATTTAGAATTCTTTCCCAACCTTATTACTTGTATTCCATCCTTGTGTGGTGGTACATAGTCCAGGATATCTACGACTGTCGGTTATGTTTGTCTTCCTCCTATTGTTGTCTCTTCATTTATAGCGACCGATGTGCCTGATCTTCCTTCTTCCACTGCGGTCCTTGTTGAGCTACAAGACTTCTAAGTTTTCCTATCCGACCGTGTTGGTCAACTTGCTCTTCATTTCTTTCTGTTCTCTGTTATAGATGGTTTTTCTTGGGAGATTGAAACCCACGCTACTGGTGAGTCCTCTGTACTCGTGCTGGAAATCACTTGAACCATCGTAGCTTCTCGATTTACTCTTCTCTTTGTATCTTCTACTTAAATTTTATTCTAACTCGTCTGCTACAAATTTTGAAATGCATAATGGGTTGAATTTTTAGCTTTGGTATGTTTTTATAACCTTCAATCTCCCTCTCTTCATCCATCGAGTCAATATCGGATGATGATTTTCAAATCCTCCATCGATTTCCCGAACGATGTGCACTCATTGGTCACAAATGGTGTCTTAATCGATTATTTATTATGTTTTCCTTTATTTGCATTGTCACCTGTGGCATCTTAACTGCTGCATTTATTGCCCAATTTGAAACGTTCGCGCTACTTCGATAGACGTCTGAATTCCAACCCTAAATTCCTCCAATGTGGATGTGGGTTGGTGAATGTTGCATGGTGTACAACGTGCAACAACACTTAATGCCAATAGATATTGGTATCATGTGCTGTAATCATCCACTTCTCATCCCTATTATTTACAGCGGAAGTCGGAAATTGGGAATTGTTGGCCTTGCCTTCGTAGATTAAATATTTTTACATTTATCTCGTAAATGAAGGGTCGGCCGACCCTTCTTGTGCTCAGTATTCTTCCAGTGTTTATTATTTTGGATATACATAAATTGATGGCCTAACCTTCGTAGGTTGAATATTTGTAGAATTCCCTCATAAATGAAAGGGTGGCCGACCCTTCTTTTTCCCAATATTATTTTCATAATAGTTCTAGACTACAAGAAGGGTCAATCTATCCTTCTTGTGCTCAGTATTCTTCCAGTGTTAACCATTTTGGACATACATGAATTGACGGCCTAGCCTTCGAAGGTTACATGAATTGACGGCCTAGCATTTGAAGGTTGAATATTTTTACAATTCCCTCATAAATGAAGTAAATGCCTGTCGAAGTGAATTCCTTAGCAAAGTAAAAGTTCGTGACAAGACATAATCTCACGAACTTCTATATCATTGTACAATTACTCCAGCAAAATCTACAGTCGGTACAGATGATATCTATGACCACGGTCCTGCCATACTATGATAATTATCTCACTGTTCGCAATTTGCCACTCCTTTTCTTGTTGATTGAAAATGACTCTTTTAAATATGGCCTTCATTTACTAATTTTGGAAAAATAAATATTTATAAGATTTAAATCTGTAATAAAAAATTAGTTACCTCGCTATACTCAATGTGCCACTAGTTTTCTTATTTATTGAAAGGATTCTTTTAAACAATGTCTTTATTCAGAAATATATTCGTCTTCCACTTTCCATATTCTAGGTCGGCCTGCAACAATAATGAAAATTACAAAAATGATAAATTCCAAAGTGCGGGATTATTTTAAAAGCATGAGTAAGGAAGACATGCAATTAGCATGAAATAAGGCAGTAAATAAGTAAATTTTATGCTTCAATAATAGTAGGATAGGCATAGGCATGCAGTTACACAGTTATACTAACATTATACGAATACCATTCTATATAAAAATGTTATAGTAGCATTATACGAATACTATTATATTTTTTTTAAATAGAAACATTCTTTATGTTTGTTTTTTTTTAAATAGAAACATTTTACTTTTTAAAGAGAAACATTCTTTCTTTTTGTTTTTTTTTTAAATAGAAACATTTTACTTTTTAAAGAGAAACATTCTTTCTTTTCGTTTTTTTTAAATAGAAACATTTTACTTTTAATTGCAATGATGTAGATACAAAATATTATAAAAAGAATGAAAAGTATTATATAATATAGTAAATTTCCTTAAACTTCAAATGAAAAAATAGAAAATAATCGTCCTGCCATACTTTGGTAATTACGGCTCCCCATCTATCCCATCCCAGTCAATTGACCAATTCACTAGCCACTCATTATATATAGGCTAAACCATACCCCATATTGCAACAAAACAAAATCTTCGAGAAGTCATGGCACTCTTCTTTACCGCCTATGTTTTGTTTCCTTTGTTGTTTTATCAGAAATACTTGAGTCTTGTGGTCGCTTCCCAGTCATCTTCGTGATATATGAGAATTTCGACATCAGTTCCCTGAAAAATCCTCGCCACACCATGATATATGGGCATTTTGAGCACTCTCGAAGCCCCGAGACTAGGATTTGTCATTCTTTTCCTTGCCACCAATCAAGTTTTCGCCATTCTTCTTTCACAAACTAATTGGTGTACAAGTTGGAGCGGACGTGAGAATATTAGTGGTCCATGTACCTGTTTTCTTGGACACTTCCTTCTCTAAAACAACATGATCTGCCACTTTCGTCAACCTTAGGCTTCCAACAGTCGTCTCAGAATAGCCAAATTGACAGCAAGAATACTCATGTTGACAGCAAGAAGAGCCATGTTGACAGCAAGAATGGCCTTGTTGACAACAAGAATGGCCATGTTGAGAGCAAGAATAGCCCTGTTGACAGCAATAATGGCCATGTTGATAGCAAGAGTATACATGTTGACAGCAAGAATAGTCATGTTGGAAGCAAGAACACCCATGTTGACAGCAAGAATGGCCATGATAGTAAACGGTTTTCCAAATTTTTTTGGTACCAGACCATGTTGTCAGCTTTTGTCTACTAGCATGGACACCCTCCCAGACCTGAGGACCCATTTCCAGCCACGATAGTAGCCGATACCAGCTCAGATTCATCAACTGTCTACACTTAGTTACAAGACAAGCCACAGTGAAGTTCATACGTTTATCTAGCTCCAGGCGGCACTGAGACATTGTATTCTATTGTACTTGGTCCTGAGTAATAGAAGACTTCTTGACTATTCTATATACTTGCTTGTTTATTATATATCATGTATCGCTGGTATCTATATACTTGCTTGTTTATAGACTTTTCTGTGCATGAAGTATGAAACTTTTGTTTATATATATATAGGCTTGAAAACAACAAATAGAAAACCTTTGTCTATGTCGCGATTGGATAGAAAGGTTCCTTAAATAATAGAAAGAGTGATTGTGTATCGGAAATAATTGGTCAGATGGTGTCTGAATGTACAGTACCTCCACCTCCAACTTTATTTATCCTACCTCTCCCGCGGTAACTGCCTGGCCTCAATCTATAATGTTTTCAAATATTTTTGTTGTGTTCTTGGCCCCTAATCCCATTAATCCTTCTTAATATTCTTCTTTTTTAAAATAATTTTGCTCTGTTCTTGGTCTCGAATCCCATTAATCCTTTATTTATAATGCATCATTTATTTTTTCTCTTTCTTGGTACCCAATCCCATTAATCCCTCTTAGTTTTTCTCCATTGTAATCTTATAGTTGTATCATGCCTCCCCTTGAAGACGTATGAGGGTAATTATGAATTTACAGGTATACATATCCCAGGATAGCGAAGCCACATGTTCACTAACTAGATTCCTGATCTTTAAACCCTGAAACCACGAGTGGCTATGTTTACCTATTTATTTAAATGTCTAGGGATGTGCACTCAATCCATCATTATAATGTCTCCACATTCAAAATTCTCATAGATACCTTCTAGCACTTTCAAAACACACTGATAATTATCATGAGTGGCGCTCTATTTTATGTTTATCCTTGATGTCCATTTCTTTTTAAAAGTAAGATGCCCTAGTTTTTATTTTTATGGAAATCTTGGGCAATTGTTTTTAATAAATTGAAAGTTTTTTATATAAATTGTGTTTTTAAATATATAAATAAATTTAACGCCATCAAATATTATATTCCTTCAAAATCATACCTAACTGTTAAGAAAGGAGAAACCCTATAACGTTTCAGCTTTATTTTGCTACGCGTTTTCTTTCATTCTAATTCTAATATGCGCGTTGAGCACTTAGAGAGGTTTAATGACCGTAATTCCTTTTTTTATCTCGCTATGCATTTTTTAATTCTTAGAGGCAAGTTCAAGATAACTAGAATGTTTTGAAATGCTATGAGAGCGAGATAAAGTTCTCAATATATTTATTGACAAGAAAGTAAGGCATTCCAGGACATACTAATCTAATTGATTAGGTAACATTTACTTAATGACTCTTGTTATAATATCAGGTAATATTGAGAGGGGGTTGAATCAATATTAGGCTATCTATTTAATTTTTTATCACTTTAAAAAAAAAATCAACAATGAAGACAAAACACACAATATTATCGTGGAATCCCAATTGGGAAAACCTCCAATACTTTCTATTACTACAAAATTTAATTTACAAATAATTTGCAAGCACCAACTTGTTGGATGCACCAACACCCAAAATTTTCAGCAACGAAGGAAGAATGCACCAACACCCTTTTCTCCGGCACCAACTGGAAGGAGGCTACAACCCCCTACAAGCTTGTAGCCTGTCCTTGCACCTAACAACCACCTTTATTTTTTATTTTAAGAATCTTCATAAATTCAAGAACTATCATTGCTATTCTTTGTTTTTAACCTCTGTTAACAATCTACTTATTGAAACCACAGAGATTCCTTACATCAAATTTGAAATCTGTTTATATATTCATCATAACAACAAAGAACCATTGTGTCCTTTCTTTCAAGCATCATAAGACTTCATTGTGTCTTTTCACCAACTAATTATATCTTTGTTTTGATAACCTTCATCACACCCTTTCATATCCATGTTAGCCAATAGTAATTATT
This sequence comes from Larix kaempferi, assembly GCA_027924585.1. Classification (NCBI taxonomy): domain Eukaryota; kingdom Viridiplantae; phylum Streptophyta; class Pinopsida; order Pinales; family Pinaceae; genus Larix; species Larix kaempferi. The sequence goes on along the minus strand of BSBM01001409.1, from coordinate 299,015 downwards.
GTTTTACTGATTTTAATTAATCTTTTCACATTCTCCATCACAATGGCAGGCATCTCATCACAAAGTCAGCACTCTTCATAAAGTCTGTGGGCATATTTTATATCTGCAAACATCACCTCATGTCTGAGGATATCATATTTTTTTTGGGCATGTTCATGTAGTCATCCTTCATAAACCTACGAGCATAATTCCTAAGCCTGCGGGCATACTGTAAAGTGTGAACCAACGTATTTTTTCTTCAACTTAGCAAGTCCATTTCTCACACGTGTGACCACTAGAGGGAAAACTGAGAACATGAATGGATGGAAAATTCAACAAAGAACAGATCGATACCATTTGTTGAAATTATTGACACAAAGAGAGCATCTGGCGTGCATTTGCAAATGGCCTCTTAAACCCCTGATTTAACACTTAGACAAATTTATCAAACCCTAAGTCAACATGAGGTGATTTTTATTTTCACCAATATTGGAAATATGAAGCATCCACAGTATGGGGGACATCATGCAGGTTCCATCCATGTAAATTACATCCTCTTCAACCTCATCCTCTCTCTTTGGCAGGAATTTTACTAGGAAAATGTAAATCATGTCGGAGGGCATTTTTGGCAAGCCAATATATTCATCCTCATAATTAATTAATCAATCAAATATAGAAGGTGGTGGGCATTTTCCTGAGGCTACTTAGGCAGTTTTACCAGAAGAGTTTATACTTGGCCAAATCCTTCAATTTTCAAGGTGAATTTTTATTTCACTAAAACACTGAAACTATGATACCAAACAATATTATCCATATAATTGATCTCATCACAACTGGTTTCACCTTGAGGCTCATCATCCTCTGTCCTGGGTGTGCATTTTATTGAACTGGGTTCCCAACCAGTAAAATAGCCTGAACCCTTGTTTTGGAAGACTTGTATCTTTCTCCTAAAACACTCTTAAAGAAAACTGATACCATGATCAGATGCACAAGTCAACAAGATATAGCCTGACACTCTTAGATAACTTTCATCATTGACCTATGAGATATGGCGGGCATTTTCCTAGAGAAACTTAGACTAATTTTCCAATACTTACTCAATTTCTAAAGTTTCACCAAACTGTCAAACCTTTATATAATGATGTCAAGTTGTAACAATGACATCATGAAGGTGCTAGAACACCATCATATGGATTTTCACACTCATCACACAAGCCACATCATCATATATTATATATCATCATATCCTTTGTCATTAATGAATACTTTTGGCATCAATGACAATCATTCTCAACAACTCTTAAGGCATGTATTAGAAAATAAAAATGTTAAGAATAACGTATTAAAGATAGGCTCTAATGGGTATCCCAACTGGTCGAATCTCTCATCCAAAGTCGACCCTTTATCATGAGTTTGTGGGTTTGATTATGCTTGGGTCCATCAGGATCAAGCTTGCGCTTTTCGGCAACAGATAGGTGATTCCTCCAATGTGGATGTGGGTTGGTGAACGTTGCATGGTGTACATCGTGGAACACCAATAGATATTGGTATCGTATGTTGTAATGATAAGTAATCATCCAATTCTCCTTCGTTATTTGAGAGTAGGACTGAAATGCTTAGTGTTTGGACATGCTTAAAAATACTGATATTGAGTGCACACTAAAGTATTAATATGGTATAATGAGCAGACTAATATATATATATATATATATATATATATATATATATCGGCCACTGCCAATACTCTTGCACGAATGATGCTCATTATCTATAGTTCAATTAAGAATATAAATTGCCAATAAATATAAGTCGTCGATACAATAACCATCTGATTGTCTTCCGGTTTTCTACTTCTAGAAAAAAGAATATATTGAAGGACACATAGGATCACACCTGGTTGCATGGGTAAGTGCCATCAATCATAAGAAGATACCAACTTTTATAATATCTCGTGTAGGTGGTTTCGGGATCACGAGAAGTGGTTTTCCATTACAATTTTTCATTCAGCGGAATGATCCTTGACTCGACATGTGGTAAGTGGTAAAAAGTCTGCTATCGCTTACCCTTTTCATTCTCTGTGCGAGTTGAAAGTGCGAAATCAACATCAACCATAGATATTTTATTCCACCACTCACCCACTGTATATTTGCCTACCAAAATATTCACAGTAGTTCTGGGAAGCAGTTACGAGATAGAATTTTTGAGGGTTTGGGTTCATGTTCCTCCGCTCTCTGGTGCGGCAGTCGAAGCTTGGGTAACAGTTCATGCAACGGGCTATGTTTTATGCTCGGTCCCATCTGCGTTCGACGAAGCTCAATCCCTACGCAGGTTCCATGATCGGTTCAGACTCCAGTCACATGTTGCCACAGTCTAGTCGCATGCTCAGTCTACTCCAAAGTCCAAGCAGGTTCCAAGCTATTGAACTCTTATATAAATGAATCTCTAATATGGGGTTAATTATTATTTTCGCTACAACTTTTTTTTTCAGCAAAAAAAAACAAAAACTATTGATATTCAAGTTGAATCAAATAGTACATGGATGTTCAAGTATTTAAAAGACTTATTAGCATAATAACTTTTCAGAGCTCAATCTTCTCTAGATAAGACTTTACAAAAAAGGACAATGTAACTTTCAAAACCATATTACCAAAATACGACATCTAGAAACAGTCTTTGAATAGATCATCATTAAAAAATCCTTACAGATCCAATATCACATATGTGACGCCCCTGGAATTCTTCCCACACAATGACCCCTTCCTCACCTTCCATAGCTTGTTTTTACGGTATGTCCGCCAATGAGTTATGCTTCCTATAGATATGCTCAAAGGATATGTTATTGAAAATTTGAATTTCTGCCATGATCCTTTTGCAGCAATGAATAAGAGAGGTAAATTTTAAAATGTATTCTCCACAAGCCCATTTTATGGTGACCCTTGAATCCCCAAAGACTTTAAGGTCCCTAAGACAAAAAATATTTGCCACTTTCAATACACACCAGAGAGCAAGTAGCTGTGCTTTCATATTGGAACCAATTCCGCACTTTAGTCTCAATGAGTAATAGTGTTCCTGATTTAAATAGATTGCTCCACCCGCCGCAAATAATCCATATGCAGCCACACCATCAAAGAAAGCTACTGGACCTATGAACCAAGGGATGAAAGTGCTCAAATGTTTAATCTTTGAATATACCTTATCAAAAAAATAGACTTTATGTAAATTCAGAATCTGAATACAAGTATTATGCAAACTCGAATCCTTGTTCTAAAAAACAACCTTATATCTAGTATGCCATATGGACCAGGATATCAAAATTGGAAAATTAGGGTGATATCTATAGCTTATGAACCAATGAAGTGCACAAATATCAAAATTCTCATTCCCCCAATTCTGCTCAAGCTTCAGAGAGGAACAACATATGTTCCAAATATTTCGTGTAAATGCACACTCCACAAAGAGATGATTAGTAGTATATGAGTTGTTTCTGCATAAAGAACAAAAATTTGGCCCATACCAACCTTTCTTCATAAGATTATCCCAATTTTTTAGTCTTCCTTGTAATGCAAACCACATAAAAAACTTAAATTTCAATGGAATCTTCCATTGCTAAAGGTGTTTATACCACCAATGTTGTGGAAAAATGCAACTGTTTTTTATTATAGCATTATATGTTGACTTCCCCATCACTATCACTGTCGCAAAATTTCCATTCCAAATAAGTGAATCCTTCTCTTGAGTAATTCCGCATCCATCCGAGTTCAAGAACCTTATATAGATGTCCCATTCATATGCAGATCGCTCGCTGAATCCCAAATATTTTTCACTGAACCAGTAAGTATCTTGAGCAAATTTATCCTTGGTCTTTTTAATTTTATCAAGAGTAATAAGACCATATTCCTTCAATAAACTCATAATCTCTTTTGAAAGTTTGTAATTCTCTTCCAAACTCAGTATCAGATCTATACCGACCAATATCTCCTTACAATTTCCTACTCGCCAATAGATATCTCTTTCCAGCCAATTGTATACTTTTAGGAAACCAGTCCAAACAGGAGAAACACCTCTTGTTCTTTTCTTTGGATTTCTGATCCAGTTGACTATATCTCCTTTTATATATTTCACCTTCAGCACTCTAGACCAAAGAGGTATCCAAATTCCTCTCCAGAAAATATTGACTCTAGGGGACACACTGAATGTGCCAAGGTTTTTAATACCCCAAAATACACATCCTTCAGGTAATGATAGTCTGTCCCAGCTAGCTATAACCAGATTACTACGATCCATACCACCGGTCCAAAGAAAATTAATGAAAATATTTCTTAAAGAGTTGATGATGAAACAAGGAACTTGTGAAAGAGAGAACCAATAAACTGGTATCCCTATCAAAACAAATTTAACCAGAGTGAGTCTTCCCCCAAATGATAGTAGTCTATAAGTCCAATGGTTAATTATGCATTAAACCTTTTTCAATAACCAAGTACAATCTGTACTCATGAATCCATTAGCCTGCTTCAAGTAGTATCCTAAGTATTTAAAACCATCCTCCAGAAGGTTGCATTTATAAGGAAGCATCTCCATAAAATCATCAAGCTTTGAAACCTCAGATCTATGATGAAAGAAGATGGATTTAGAGGAGCTCACCAGCATACCTGAAATATCACAATTTTTTTTAATAATCTGCTTATAGCTCTCCCATTCATCAATAGAGTCTGTCCCTACTAGTAAGACACCATGTACAAACAGGAGATGTGATAGAAATAAATCAACTGATATTTTAATACCCTTAATTTTACCTTCTGCTTTAGAATTAATTATCAATCTATTGAATCCTTCAATGATTAACAGAAACAATAGAGGAGATAAGGGAGATCCCTGTCTTATGCCCCTAGATCATTTGAAGAAACTCGAAGGGGCACCATTTATCAACACAACTATGTTTGTCGAGGACACACACGCCATAATCCACTTTAAGACCAATGGAGGAATACCAATTTGAATCAGAATGATTCTCAGGAAAAACCTAGTCGACTCTATCATATGCTTTCTCTAGGTCCATTTTGAGTAAGAAATCCTTCATATTCCCTATATCAAGAATGGAGAACATATTCCTTTTCTCTGCAACTTTATATACAGGACCATGACTGATTTATATATTAATTTTTTAATAAACATTATGAACATCTTTTGCATAAAATTTAACACTAAGCCATGTATCTCAAAAATTTAACCTTAAACATGACATTTACCATAATATTGTTTAACGAGAACAATAAACCAAAATTACACATACTATGGAGTCCATACCAATACTCCTTACATAACATCATATAATCTAAACTACAGGACACGACCCAAACACTAGTAATTCTGATCTTTCCAGTCATAAAACATCTAACAGACCAAAATAATAGGGGTTATCTGAATGGAGTTGTAGTTATATCAACTTAGGATCAATTTCAGTTGAATAGTTTGTTCAATGTTCCTTATTAAGTTGGGTGGCATGGCATTGTTAGACCTCACTTTCTTTAAGTGTATGCATGGAAATATGTAATGTATTACTCATATATATTTTATTTAGCAATTTTTTTAATGAAACGTTGAGTTAATTTATTATAGTCAATTGAAGTGTAATTTTTTTAATTAAATCCCTTCATGATAGAAGGGTGGTATGAATATATAACCTTCAACCTGAAATTAAGTTTAGTCCTTCAAATTTGATCCCTGGTACCTATTCCAAAACTTTATATAAGTTAAATCCATCTGTTTATATTGAAATGGTACCATTAATATCCTTAATATTTGTTTATACATCTTTAGACTAATTTTAAAAATCAAATATGCCACGTGTCACAATTTGAGCGTTCCACGTGTCACCCCGGGAAACTAGACATCGACATTTTAACAACAAAATTTATAGAAGTTTTGCTTCCAAGACTTTGCTGGCAAGTCGAAATTTTGTTAGAGAAAGAGAGGTCCTTCTTTCGTTAGGTTGTTCTATTCCGGGGTGTTGGAAGTAAATTCTAAGGAGAGAAGGCGTCCGCTCCTTCCTCCAGAGATGATTTTTAGGAGTGGCGAAAGTAGAAATCGACACTCTAAACACAAATTTCATAGGAATATTGCTTCGCACAATTTGCTGGAAAGTGGAAATATTCTCAGAGAAAGAGTGGCCACTCTTTCTCCAAGTTCTTCTATTTTTACAATTCCCTCGTAAATGAAGGGGTGGCCAACCCTTCTTCTTCCCAGTATTATTTTTATAATAGTTCGAGAATGCAAGAAGGGTCGGTCGATCCTTCTTGTGTTCTCCATTCTAGATATAGGTGAATTGTTGGATAAAGGTTTTCACAATTATCTACTAAACGAAGGGGCGGCCGATCCTTCTTGTTAGAAAAAGGAATTTAGGACAAACAATTTTTATATGTTATAACTTAGCTGATGTCCGGTCCCTACTATTTATAGCGGAAATCAGAAGTTAGGAATTGTCGGCCTAGCTTTTGTAGATCAAATATTTTTACATTTCTCTCGTAAATGAAGGGTTGGTCGACCCTTCTTGTGCTCAATATTCTTCTAGTGTTCACCATTTTAAATATCATGAATTGATGTCTTGGCCTTCGTAGGTTGAATATTTTTACAATTCGCTCATAAATGAAGGGGCGGTTGACCCTTCTTCTGCCCAGTATTCTTTTCATAATAGTTCTAGAATGAAAGAAGGGTCGATCGATCCTTCTTGTGTCCATCATTCTGGATATAGGTGAATTGTTGGATATAGGTGTTCACAATTATCTACTAAATGAAGGGTCGGTCGATCCTTCTCATCGAAAAACGGAAGTTGGGACAAACATTTTTATATGTTATTACTTAGATGATGTTCGAGTCCCTACTATTTACAGTGGAAGTAAGAAGTTGGGAATTGTCAACATAGCCTTCATAGATTAAATATTTTTACAATTATCTCGTAAATGAAGGGTTGACCGACCCTTCTTGTGCTCAGTATTCTTCCAGTGTTCACTATTTTGGATATATATGAATTGACGACCTAACATTCGTAGGTTGAATATTTTTAAAATTTCCTCATAAATGAACGGGAGGCATACCCTTCTTCTTCCTAGTATTCATTTCGTAATATTTCTAGACTACAAGAAGGGTCGATTGATCCTTACTGTGTTCGTCATTCTGGATATAAGTGTTCACAATTATCCACTAATGAAGAGGTGGCTGATCCTTCCATTCAAAAAATGGAAGTCGAGACAAACATTTTATTATATATTATAACTTAGCTTATATCTAGATTCCTACTATTTACAGCGGAAGTCGGAAGGTAGGAATTGTCAGCATAGCCTTTGTAGATTAAATATTTTTACATTTCTCTCATAAATGAAGGGTCGGACGACCCTTCTTGTTCTCAGAATTCTTACAGTGTTCACCATTTTGGATATACATGAATTGACGCCCTATCATTCATAGGTTGAATATGTTTTCAATTCCCTAATAAATGAAGGGGCAGCCGACCCTTCAAATGCCCAGTATCATTTTCATAATAGTTTTAGACAGCAAGAAGGGTCAGTCGGTCCTTCTTGTGCTCAGTATTCTTCCAGTGTTCACCATTTTGGATATAAATGAATTGATGTCCTAGCCCTCGTAGGTTGAATATTTTTACAATTCCCTCATAAATAAAGGGGCGGACAACCCTTCTTTTTCCCAGTATTCTTTTCGTAATAGTTCTAACCTGCAAGAATGGTCTGTCAATCCTTCTTGTGTTTACCATTCTGGATATAGGGAATTGCTAGATATAGGTGCTCACAATTATCTACTAAACGAAGGGGCGACCGATCTTTCTTGTTGGAAAACGGAAGCCGAGGCAAACATTTTTTATATGTTTTAACTTATCTGATGTTTGGATCCCGACTATTTACATCGGAAGTCGGAAGTCGGGAATTGTCGGCCTGACTTTGTAGATTAAATATTTTTACATTTCTCTTGTAAATGAAGGATCGGTCGACCCTTCTTGTGCTCAGTATTCTTCTAGTGTTCACCATTTTGGATATACATGAATTTACGGTCTAGCCTTCATAGGTTGAATATTTTTTCAATTCCCTCATAAATGAAGGGGCGACCGACCCTTCTTTTTCCGAGTATTATGTTTACAATTGTTCTAGACTGCAAGAAGGGTCAGTCGATCATTCTTGTGTTCACCATTTTGGATACAGGTGAATTGATGGATATAGGTGTTCACAATTCTCTACTAACAAAGGGGCGACCGATACTTCTTGTCGGAAGTCAGAATTCGGGACAAACAATTTTTATATGTTATAACTTAGTTGATGTATGGGTCCCTACTATTTACAGCATAAGTCAGAAGTTGGGAATTGTCGGCCTAGACATCGTATATTTAATATTTTTACATTTCTCTTGTAAATGAAGGGTCGGCCGACCCTTCTTATTGAATTATTTGATAATATGTACTAGTTGAAAAATTATTCTTTGTTTAAAATAAATATTATTTTTAATGTGCTCCTGTTATTTTATATTTCATAAATCGCTTCTGAAATGGATTTTGGTTCTAAGCAATGTGTCTTGTTATTTTATATTTCAGAAATCGCTTATGAAATGGATTTTGGTTCTCAACAATGTGTGGACCTACTTTTGAATGGATTGAAAGTTGCTGAAGGAATCTCTTTTCCAGAAAGAAAAATATTGCATAATATCACCATTCATGATGGATGTATCATTGTAAATGTTACCAAGACTTTAAATGCAAGTCTTCAATTTCCATATCCATCAGAAGGTGCAGATACATTGTCAGAGGCAGTTTGTGGTTATATTCAATGGCCTGTATCTAAGATCGTTAACCACAATGGGTATGCTCTTCGCGAGAATGAGGTGAATGGTATACTATCTTCTACTTCGCTGAGTGTATAACATATCATAAGAAATGAGAATGAATATTCTTTTATTATGAGAAAAGTTAAGTTGTTACATAAGTGTTCGGAATGAAAGGATTGCATTTCCATAGGTTTTGTAACAAATGTGAGTGGGACTGATTTTGTTGGGGAACATTTTTGGGTGACTTCTCTATTGGTATTCTAGTGGATGAAGTGGTGTTTTTTTGTATGGCATGTTGTCCAGGGTTGAGCAGTGGAGGTTTTGTTGTATGGCCGATTAATAGAGTCATAGATTTTAATACAGAAATGTTGCTTTCTGTTGAAAGCAATTTCAACAATAATCAATTTGAAACTACTTTGAAAGTATTAAGAGAAAATCACAATGTCAAGTTTGTGGGAGAGAAAGTTAATTTGATACATCAATGTTCTTTAAAGCCACATTATGCTGCTCGGGGAATAATGTCAACTGTTTTTGAGGGAGACATTGTACAATTCAAAGAACTAGATTTTGGTGAGTTTGGTATTTTAGTTCATAAAGTCTCTTTCAATTGCGAGGATTGTGGTGTATTTGAAGGCTCTCTTATAAGATGTCCTTTACAGATGGTCCTTCTAGGTACTCCCCATTGTGAATATACAGACGTTAAAGGTAATGGAACAAGGTGTTGGGATATTTTATATTCCTTGGAAGGTAATAATGTCTTTGTATTATGTCAGAAGATATCCACAATCTTATGTAAAAGAGTAATACATTTACCCCATATTCATTATGGTAAAATATACTCTTGATATTCATTATTATATAAAGAGATGTTATTTTGGAGAATTATATTATCCCACATGTAATATGTGAGAGTAATTGCTCCTCATCTCTTAGTATATAATAGAGTCAAGGGATAGTCACATCACTCATCATGATCTATACTTTCACAAGTATTGCTATATTGTATTGGGGTTATTGGCATTGTTCTCTGTAAGCTTGAGCAGATATTCTGGAGATAATAGAAGACTACCTTCCCGTGGACGTAGCCCAATTGGGTGAACCACGTATACCTGGTGTACTCTTTTCTCTTGTTCTCTTTCTGTTCTTATTTATTGTGATATGTTATTGTTTGCATAGATAGGTAAGCTAGTTTAGTTAGATCCATATCTCTGACACAAGGCCATACAATTCCGTAAAGCGGCAAGCTGGAACTAAAATTTCTGAAAGAAATTCAAGATCGGTACCTTACAAGTTTGGAATTGATCAGGGTGCATTCCTTTCAAAAATTGTCACTGAACATTGTTGCTCAAATATTTGTATGTAAAAAATTTCACTTCAACCAATAATTGAATGTGTGAATAAATTTAATCATATGAATGGAAATTCAAGAAGACAGTATGTTATAAATTCTATGGGATCAAATGCTCATGTGGCCAAAGAAGGAGATGACAGAAAAAGAAGCATGTTTACAATGAGATTAGACACAATAGACGTCTATCAAAATGCATGGTATAAATTCCATGGGATAAAAAGGATCCCTTTCTACAATTGTAAAAGCATGTTCTTGAATGGTGATGTGAAAGCTGTGCATGGTAACAGTGGCTTGGAAAAATCTAGGGCGAACACTGTTGCACTGGTAGCTACTATTAATAAAATTGTAGAAGAGAATTCACACAAATATCCACATCTTACACGATTAATCAGTGAAGATGGAACATGGACAACCTTGAAATTATTTCCATCTAGTATGTCCCATGGTTTGCTGTGAAAAATGGCAAATGAATAAATCAAAAGTATTGGTTTGCCTCTAGTATCACAATCCACCTTTAACAAGGTGATGAGAGATGATTTTCGAGATGTTAAAATTTCTAAATCAAACTCCTTTGCAAGGTGTAATGAGTGCATTACAAAACATGATAGGCTTAAGGGGACCACTGATCCAGCGGAGGTGGAAGGGTTGTGAGGAAATCAAGCAGCTCATAATAAATATATCGCAAGTTGTCGCCAAGTATATTATTCTCACAGATTAGCTTCACAAAAAAATACAATTACTTTTCTGAGTATTGTTCATGACAAAATGGATAAGTCAAAGACCTCGATTCCAAGGATGGGTAAGAAGGAAAAATATTTTAGTAATGTTATGAATATTCCCATATCATTGACTAGAATGTTGACTCATGGGCACAAGGCTGGGGGTTTTGTCCATTTCAGCCTCTCATTTTTAGAGATGGGATTGAATTTCACTATGACGTCCCCGGCTAAATGCTTGAAGTGTCTTGAAGAACCAATGGTTGATAAATATGGTGATTTTATCTACAAAGGCAGAACATCTAAGCACCAATTGCATGATGCTCCATTGCAATCAGATTCATATGAAAAGTGTTTGATATACAGACAAGATGTAATGCAAGATGATATATTGTGTGTTGATGGTACTAATCAATGCATGCCAAATAAAAAACTACCACCCATATTGTTGTTGCAAATGGATAATTGTTCAGGTGATAACAAAAACCACTTTGTATTTGCATTTTTGTCTCTTTTAACAACAAGGAGGGTGTTCGAGATAGTTGAAGTTGGATTCCTCCCGGTCGGACACACCATGAAGACATAGATGGAACTTATGGAAGTTTATCAGTAAAGCTAATGCGAAAGGATATATTTTCACTCTCGAAAATTATGGATACATATAGGACATGTGAAGATCAAAATTTCTATGTCCCTTATCTAATTGATGAACTTTACGATTTTAAGAGTTTTGTGAAACCCCACCTTTTGGATGGAAATGCCAAGATCATCGATATAAAAAAATTTCAGCTCATAGATAACATTCCAGTCATGCAATGGAGGGCATCACTTCAGGATGAAGCTTGGTCGTATCTTATTCATCTATGGCGGTCCTTTCCAGATGGTAGAGCAGAATTGCCGATGGGACAACCTAGGTTATTAAATCTGCAATAAAAAATACCTTCAAACATTGACGAAATAAAAAAAGGAATAGAAACATATATTTCATTTTGGAATCGAGGGATTGAGAAGGGGGGTGAACAATTTTGGCATCCCAAGTTAAAGTATTGGGAGGCTGTATATAATGCTTTGGACAGTCCCTTCGAGAGTGTTGATCAGTCATCAACTAACATTTTTCCATCGATAAGCCATGATATTCATAGTAGTGAACCTACAAGATCTGAACATGAAATTATGGATGCCTATTTGAAGGAAAATGTTCCTGCTTTGCAGGACTGCTATGTTGGACCAGTACGTAACAAGCCTAGAGATGAATTCATTCCAACAGTGGATGTCGTAAAGGGAAAAATGGTCATTGTGCAATCACCATAGCCAGATTGTGCAATCTGGCTGGGTAGGGCGATTGGTAATATTTATCAAGATTCAGATGCTAGTACTGTTGGGTCTTACAAAGTAGAGGTGAAATGGTGGAATCCAACATGAGCATCGAAGGATTTGAAGGTCTTGTACAAAAACTGCTTAGATAGAAAGCAATAATGGCTTGTTGGTGCAAAAGAAAATATGATGATCGATGTAAATAGCATCATATGGGCATGGTCACCAAGGCAAGTATGGACAAGAGAAAAAATTAGAATAAACAATAAGGGCCTTGCAAAAGTTAAGGAACAATGCGAATATATGGGGCATAGTGTTCAGAGTGGGATGGATGTTGCTATGGATATCTTTTGATGTGATCTTATCCCAAACAATTTATATTTTGTTGCAATCCTTCTAGTCTGTCTATCAACATGGATGGGCGAGCAAACGTCGAGCATCTAGAACGTCCACGAGCCTCTAGGCATTTGGGTATAATTATTATTGTGATGCAGAATACACCGTTTACTGGTTACTACTGTGTAAGTAAGTTGTTCCTATACATATTACACAGAGAATTCCTACCTCATTTGGAAACTATTAAAATTATTTATGTAAAACGATAGATATTCTTGATACTATATCAAAAAAGAAACAAGAAATGATAAACTTGTTATTCAAACTAGGACTGAATATTATAGACATTAAAATTTTCACCTTAAAAGGTTTCACATTTCCAAATAAAAGTTGCACTTTTCAAATAAAAATTTGCATTTTTTGATTTGAAATTCACACTTTTCAAATAAAAATTTGCATTTTTTGATTTGAAATTCACACTTTTTGAATCAAAATTTGCATTTTTTTATTTGAAATTCACTCTTTTTGAATTGACATTCATTGTTTCATAACAAAAACTGCAATTTTAAGGTTCATAGGTAGTCAAAAAACACACTATTCGAATAGAAAAACACACTTTTCAAAGCCAATATTGTCACTTTCAAAACCTGATTTTGCACTTTAGAAAGGTTGATATTGACACTTTCAAAGTCTAAATTCACACTTTCTTAGTCCAAAATTTTCCTAATAAGTCCAAATTTAATGAAATTGGCATTCTCTCTATGTTCTCCCAAGATAAAATCCCCTCCCCTCCAACACCAAATGTAGAAAAGCAGCGTAGAGATATGCAAATGGAATACACATGCAACAAACCACCGGGAATAAGTTCAAACTAGCTGCGGAAGGAAACATGCATTCAAGGAACACCCTTCTGTTGGAAAGATCAAGATGTTTCATTACATCGATTCTCCCTCCAATAGAGACAAAGAATAGAGAATACCACAAGCGACATCTTGTCTCACCGCAATCTCCCATCGAATACGATGCATCTACCTCCCTTTCATGCACACTCTAACCTATCCTGACATATCAAGCCCGTTGAAATCACGATTACATGAACCATCTCAATATATTACAACCAAGTGTCGGGATTCATTACAAGAGGATGTCCACATTGAAACATAGTTAATGGTGTTGTTACTTCCAACCTCATTGAGCGAGCTAAGGCTTGGCGTTTGTCCTTGATATTTCAGATCCACGTGTTCTTCGCATCATTGCACTATCAAGGACTATAAATGGCCAAAGTTTACCCACAACTCAACTCCATGGAGAAAATGCACACACAACAATGGAACTAGGCCAAATTGAACCAATTTAAACTTAACAAAATTCGTGGGTGAAGTTGTTAACAAGGTATGTTTCAAATTATCTTTTATGTCATCAACGATGGCTTTCCTAGTCGATGAAAGCAAGGCATTGTTATCTCTCCCACAAGGGCTCAAGTCTCTTCGATGACATGCTCGTGCTCGTGGTTGCGAGAAAATGGGTGGGGCCAGCTGCAAAGAACGAGGGGACATAGGAGGAATAGGCACCCCCGCTCGTGGCCTCTTAAATTGATACTCAACAACCCTTCCCATCCTCAATATTATCATTCGGGTCCCCTATATCGATACATCGGTCACATTCTTTCAATTGAAGCTATCGTCACGAATATATGCTTCCAATTCCAACGACCCTTTCGACGTAACAACGGCCTTGACTTCCTCCCAAATCATGGAGCACATATGAGTGTTATCCATTCCATCATCTTCATCTTGATGTGGTGTATGAATTTCCAACTCTCTTTATCATAGTTAAATGCCACGAAGAAATGGAGTATGGACATGAAACTAGGCCAAACTAAAAACAATTTAAACGTTGTAACAACATTCATGCAGGAACTTGCAAACGCCATCTTTCTCTAAGTGTATTGTTGTGAATCACAAGAAGGTGGACATAATTAGGGTATGGAGAAACCCGGTGAATGTTCATGAGGTAAGAAGATTTCTCGATAATATTTCCAACTCTTATATAGCATATGTTCAATGCTTGTGAAGATTCTAGAATCCAAAGGCATTGTTAGGATAATTGGAGTAGAGGTTTGTTGATGCCTCGAAAATCGTAGCATCAATCAGCAAGGGATTCTCCCCGGTAAACAGTCACAATTAGATTGTCCAGCGTTTGATGTAGGGAATCCGTCCGGTTAATGGTTCTAGCTACCGTGAGATTTAAAGGTTTTGGTCTTTACATCGGTTGTGGCCCGGTTCACCATTTATGTATTTTATTTTAAGATGATATGCAAGTGCCCTATGCTAAGTGCATGCAATTAACCTAAGCTAATCTAAAACTGTGTAAGCAAATCTATTCTATCCTTGTAAGGAGCAAACTGTAGAGATGAGTAATGTGCTGAAAGAAACATCTTAAAGATTATACAGATAGCCATTTAATCATAAGATACACCTACAACAAGATATAGCAGATATTAAAGATAGCTTTAATTCAGTTAGTACAATCCACTACTCATTTAAGAAAAACACATCTTTGCACAGGAAAGCATAAGAACATTCATTACACAGAAATAATTCAAGATAGCAAGGAATGATCTCACAATAATATCCAGATGACACAGGACTAATCCAGCACACATTTGACACATCTTCCAGGAAAAAACGCCTTCTCCCAGCCTTTCATTAGGCAAAAAAAAATATTTCTTGGAGCAAGTAGCAAAGTAATTCACGTACAAGGACGAAAATATTTTCACCTACCAAAAATCCTCTATCCTTCTCTTATTCCTCTATATATAGCTTTAAAAATTGCTCCTTGAGCTGACAAGTGTACCCTAAAGTTCTGGAAGCTTCTAATTTGTCATTTGGTGTGTAACCACAAAACTAAATAATTCGTAGGTACCTTTCACAAAAGACAAAATTAAAAAGACAACTGTCTTTTAATGTATTTACATATGAAAAATTTCCAGCCTATTTTCCTAAAGTATAGCAAAAATAAGCTAAGGCCCAACTGGTTTTTCCAACTCATTTGGTCTCTCCTCTCTTATTGATTCTCCCACTGCAACATGCTCATCTTCCTCAATAGGCTCGCCCGATTGTGTTGATTTTTCTTCTTGTTCAATGTAGCTTTCCCACTGTCCAATTTCCCTTACAATGGTTTTTCCTCTCAATGAGACTGTCACATTCTAGGCTATTCTGTGTCTGCATAATTATGTTTTGATGGTTTTTATCCCCATTACAGTCCTCTGCACGCAAATTTCCAAACAATGAGTGCAGATATCAATCTGCCCAATGAATTGATGAAGGTCTTCTACGGATATAGCTTCTATTTTCTTTAAATAATCCAATTCTGCGTTCAGATTATTCCTCAACTCTGTCATGCGCTGGTCTCTCTCAAGAAACTCATAAACACTCTGAGATAGAGGCATCTGACATGTCTCATGAGTTTCTCGAATCTTGGAATAGATAACATGGCACTTTTTTATTGTCTTTCGGATTTTAATACCTAATCTGTCGCCACAGTCTCTGCAAAATTCTAGAACTCCTATATCCATATCCAGCTCCTCATCTGTTAGGGGGTGCAGATTTGAGGAAAACCTGATTTTCCTTTTCTCCATTCCGACTGCTCCTTAATTTCGACTGCATATTGAGCAAACCTATCTTTACTCCGAAGTGCTTCAATCTCAATACTCGTCATCTTGGTGATCATTTCTTTCATCCCGTAAATTTCTTCCGAAATGGATACCAGTGATTGATGTATCTTCTCTTGCATGTCACTAGCCTGCTTATAGAAGGTCAATAGATCCTACCTGTTTTCTGTTATCTCCTTGAGATGTTTCCCCAACTCTTCCTTTTCCTATAGTAACCTTTCAAGATGAGGTTTGAAGATATGATTTTGTTGAGCCTTGCTGGCTTTGAGTTTCTCCAACTCTGATATACGAGTCTTTAAGTTCTTTTGCTCGTCTTCTAAGATAGATAACTGCATCTCCGGTGAATTCTTCTCATTTTCAAGCCACAAAGCTTATGAAGTTGTCCTTAACTTCTCTTCTCCCAGCTCCTAGTATTTATTCTTCATTTCATGTGCTTCTAGCACCTCTTTTTTCCTGTCAGCTTTTATTTTGAAGAATTTCTCTCTGTAGCTTTTTACTTCATTAATTAACCGATCAACATTGGCTTTATTTTCCTAAGCTGAAGCTACAGTGCATTCTTCCTAGAATGAAGGATCAATGTCAGTCCTTTAGACTAGCGTGGTCTTCGATACTCTGAACTCATATAAGTCTTTCCCAATCTCCATTTTCCTTATTCTTATGTCAATGATAGCCCTCTTCCGTTCATGAAAATAGACGGAATCCAGGTTGGCCACTTGGCGCTGCTTCTTGGGGTTGTATGGGGTTAGTGCTAGATCTTCGGTGGGTACAATCCCTTCATGAGCTATCCCTGGTTGGTCTATATTTGGCATATCTAAGTCCATGGCCTGTGGGCTGGACGGGTTTTGTTCAGGAGTTCTCTCAGCCTGCTCCTTTTGTTGTCTTTCAGCTAGCTCTGCTAATTCTACTTGTAATCCATCTGCCTCCTCCAACAAAAGCCTTGCTTCTTCTTCTTGTTCATGTTTAGTAGCCTGTTCCTGGAAGATCCTTTCTTCTTCTTCTCTCTGGGCCTTCAATTCCTCTTCCTTCTGGATTTTGGCGGATTCTTCTTGTTGAAACTTGGCAGCTTGTTCATTTTGAATCCTAACAACCTCCTCATCTTGTTGCAATTTGGTAGCCCGTTCATTTTGAATCCTTGCTGCTTCCTGATCTTGCTATTGTTTGATAGTTTTCTCTTGTAGTATCCTGTCTTCTTCCTCTTGTTCCATACCTGTCAAATCTCCTGATTGGGACACTAATGCCTCCTGCTCCCTTTGGATTAGGCCGACAAGCCTGGGGGTAAATGCTCTTTTTCTTTTCTTTCTTGTAGCGCTTGCCCAATGATGTTAATTTTTGAGCACCACAGAAGAACTCTTCATCTTGGTCCATAAGATGAGTGTACTCGAAGCTGGTTTTGGCATCAATAATATGTTGGGCAATTTTAACACAAGGGTCATGCCTTCTGAAGAACTTTGTACCAAAATGGAAGATTTCTAAATCCGGGATATAGTTTTCTCCTTCCTTGGACCTCGGGAGGCTGTATGCTCCTATAGTGAAAGGCATTGGTGGATATATCAATTTCTTTCTTTTAGTGAGAACTCTGCTGATTCCACCAATGCTGAAGAGTTGCCTCAAGGCTTCCCTATGTATTACAAAATCTGTAGCATATCTAGGAAGTACAAAGGGGGCTACAGATCCTCCACTCATTTGGATATATGTACCTTCTAGACCATGGTAATAATCGCCGAATTCCTCAATAATGGGCATGGCGTTCTCTGACATGCAATCTGGTTCCTCTACAAAAATAAGATGATATAAAGGCATGATGAATTTCTTGCAAACCTGCTTGTAATAGCTCGCATATTTGCTTGCCCATGTGAGTTGGTAGGCCATGAAGAGAGGTGCCTCCTTTCTATTCCATGAGTAACCCATGTCAGGGAAAGTGTGTTTCCTTAGTAGGCAGTCTATCAAGTATGAAGACTTAAAGAATTCTGCTTTCTTCCGAGTCATTCCTCCTTGGGCAACGGTTAGCTGTGAGACCAAGCTTTCCAAAATGATATCCTCCCAATTAAAGATGGTACCATTCATAGCTATATGGAATATTACTGGTACCCATCCAAGTTTAAAGATATTGCCATTTGGCATTCCAAAGATCCGACTCAACATCAGAATGGTGAGTCTGTAAGGAGTCTTTAGGAGGCTGCTCTCATACTCATTAGTTTGCCTCTTTCTTATCTGTCTGTCAACTATCATCATTTTCCTGGCGGTATCCAACGGGTTCATAGGGTGTTGTGCTATCCATTCATCATCTAACCAAGCCCTAACCCGAGGAAATCTGTAGGTAGCTGTGATATGCTTAGGAGCAAAAGATGCCAGGTTCATTCCACCTTATCATTTATAAACCTAGTGTCAGTCTTGACATGAGGGATCAACCAACCAAGCACTTCAGAACATGGGAACAACTCAGGACGAGTTGCTGCTTTATGGAGATAGGACCTTCTGATATTTGCATATACCATAGTGTCTTCTATGGAGTTTTGAAAGTTGTCTTGATCTCTGATGAATCTGTATAAGTCACCCCACTGAAACTCTAGGGCAGAGCTCCCTGGGGGTACATTGGTGGTAGCTTGTGTATCATCGAACATGGTCTCAAGTGAGGTATCCAATAGGATTTCTACATACGAATCTGACTCTACCTTTTGCGTGGCTTTCTTCCTCGCAGATCTTCTATGCATGTTAAACCCGTGGCGAGCCAGGGAGCACAAATAAGGAGTTTTTTTGAAGACATTTAGAGCAACTATTTAAACACAATGCTCTTTACAGATTGAAAAAGAATACGTGACAGAATTAGCTTATGATGAAATGACTTTCAAGCATTGGTAGAATATAAAATTTCTAGAATACGCCATTTTCACAATATGAAAGCTATTTGAAAATTGATCGACTAATTTATAGATGCAACTATCATTTCACGGCTACTGGCCTTTACAAATGAATGTGGAGCTATTGGTAATGCTAGTACTGCAGACCCGAAAGGTTTTTCTTAACATGTTCTAAGGCGGGAGTAGTTTTGTCATTCGGGCGAGATTCTTTCCACAGGGTGGATGCGAATGTGGCACTTTAATCGAAAAATGAGAACTAGCTACAGATTTCGGCATGGAACGTAATCTATGTGAGCAAACTATGGCCATCAAGTTGTAAATGGGAATTCTTAGGGATTGTTTTCTTATCAATGGGAAAGCTTCATGGGGAAAATCTTATATAGGACGCCGAGTAAGTGACTGTGGAAAAAAGCTGAGATGCGTATGTGAGGATAGGGCCTTCCAGGCTCTAGTTTGCATAGGGTGGCTTCGTGTCCTCATTGTTTCAACTGAAAACTAAATGCTTAATGCATATAGGTTCATTTGGAACATATATATAGCAACAAAAAGCTAGCAAAGGGAGTGTAATTCCAACAAAGAACCTTGGATAACATAGAGGGGAGGGGCAAAGCACCTACCTGTTAGTTTTGCAGTATTTCTTGGTGGCTAGCAGATGTTTCGAGGTGGGCGACAGTGCAGTCAGAGTTTCAATATCGAATGGCGAGCTATGTTCTCCCTTGGAAGTGGTGGAGTGACCTTTTCAAAATCCCGTTATATGCATTCATATGGGGGAAGCATTAACTTCACGTACATGATAGGTTGGCGAATTGATGAGCACGAGGCTCGAGGCAGACGGGCAGTTAAAACGGCACATGGCCACACTAATGACCATACCAACTCCGTATTTGCACATATGCCCAAAATGATTTCTACGCCAAAGCGGCGATTTTACTGTTATGTTATGCGCTTGTAGCATCAGTCTTAGTGTTAATCTATGCGTTGATGGGATACACCGAGACTTGACCTCGGGGCTGCGTCCAAAGATGAGGCATGGTTATGATGGCGGCCATTATAGGGATAAGTTTTGCACGTCGGCAGAGGATTTAGTTACAATATGTGCGCTAATGAAAGATGCACTGAAGAGTCATAGGGAAAAGACCCAGAAGATTCTCATGTCGGCGTTCTTTATAAGATTATCCTCTACGATGAAGCGTCCAAAATAATGTTGGCAATTGCGCCAAAGGTGACTGAAATAAGACTAAGATATGCACCATGGTTGGGCTAAAAATGTGCTCTTGAAGTGCGCCTAAAGCGGCCAAGGTAGTTCTAGGCTTTGCGCGATAAGCGAGCAGTTTAAGCTTAAAAGTTGCACAAGAGAGGATAAAAAAATGGTCAAATTTAAAACTTGCGCCGAAAGCGGAAGACTTATGGTTAAAAATTGCGTCGAAAGCAGAATACTTATGTTTAAAACTTGCGCTAAAGGCTAAAGACTTATGGTTAAAACTTGCGCCAAAAGCTAAAGGTGACTTTGCCTTAGAAAGATTTTAGAAAAAACTTCTTTGGGAAACAAGTGTTAAAGTTTTCCAAGTTGGAGCAGAATAAGCTCCGAAAGGAAAAATAAATACTTGTTACAAAAGTGTAGGAGGAGGGGTGCTAACATTTTTTTTAAAATTTTTGGCAAGGATGTTGCAGCAACAACAATTGGCGATTCGCTAGAAAACATAGATCTCTGAAACAAAATCTTGTAATGATCAGAATGAATTTTAAATTAGTAGCTTCAAGCGTAACAAAATGCCCATTAGTTCAACCTCTAAGAATGTAGTGATCTCTTAATCATATTGATCTTATGGGAAAAGGAGGCTAAGACCTATACTTCCTTCAAACTCTCTCAAGGCCAGGATATGGAGTTAATTTTCTTAAGATCTATCTTTATGGTTTTTTGACTAAAAGAGGACTCCACAAGATCGTAACAATGTCTCACAGGCATATTTGTTTGTTCCTCATTCCCATACTATTTGCATCTCTTTTGGATGTCTCTTAAATTGACAACTTTAGCTATTTGAGCCTTCCGGAAACAACTTGCTTAAACTTTCAATATTTTGATCCGGGTTCTTCAATCCAAAATGTCCTTTTATGTGAGCGAGAGATTTTATTTAGTATCAAGCTTCACAAACGAAGAAGAACCTTGCTTGGGCTGAGTTATTTGAACAGCTCTGTAGATTGATCATTTCACTTCATCTCGACCATGCTTTAATTGAGGCGAGAATTTCTGGAAATCAGACTCCTTGACATAATTTCTTTGGGATTTTATTTGTAGTATGGGATCATTTAAATACTATACACTTGTGAAACATGCTTCCTTTCTGTGGATCCATTAATAGCAAAAAACCTCAAGATAGGCATCAATGTTAAAGTGAGCGGAGCCTTAAGATAGTGAGAGAGAAATGTTGCATCATTAGTCATTGAACTGGGGTTATTCTGACCAAACAGGAAGAGATCTATACATTCCTAACGGCTGATCAGTGAAGGTGAAATTACCAAGCTATATTTTCTTTGTGTCTGAAATTCTGTCTTTCAAGACTTCAATTTTTCTCAGAGTTCTATCCTACAACTATGCCAAGAATCGAGGTGGGCTTTATTAAGTAAAGTGAAGAAAAGAGCAAAACAGACGGGAAGGAGAAAACTATCTATAACAGACCAAACCACTTAAACTGTTCGTAAAAACAAAACAAAATACAAGGGAAAGAAAAGAAAAAGAAAAGAAACAAAGAAATAGTTTATTTATGTACAAAAGGTCTCAAATGAGACTACGCAAAGTATTGCTTCAAGGCGAGGCCATTGAGGGGAAGGGTTACTTCCTCTCCTTCGAGGTATTTTAGCTTGTAAGTAGATGGGCCAAATTTTTTTGAAATTAGATACGGACCGACCCATAGATGTTGAAACTTCATATGCATTCCTTTACCTTCATGTGGATGATCCCATTTTAGAACTAAGTCGCCTACTTCGAAATTCCTTTTGCCGGACTTCCTTTTATCGAACCACCTTTTGACTATGTCTTGGTGTTGGTGGAACCAGTCTTTGGCCTTATGTCTTGGAGTTTCAGTAAAGTGTCAATTCTAGACTGTAAAACCTGACTACTGGTGCCCCGGGAGGCTTGAGACAATTGCAATGATGGGAGTAATAGGTTAGGAGGGAGGATGGCTTTTCTGCCGTAAACTAGGGTATATGGGGAAACTCCCAAGGTATTCTTTGGAGTGACTCTATCTGCCCATAAAGCATTTGGAAGAGCGGTGTGTCAGCTTCTCTGGTTTTCAACCACAATTTTCTTAAGTATTCGGATGAGGTTTTTGTTTGAAGATTATGCTAACCCATTTCCCTGGGGATAGTAGTTGGCTGAATAATGTAATTTAATTCCTCTTTCATAAACAAATTCATTTATTTTAAAAGATGAGAAATAAGTTGCATTATCAAAGACTAGGAAAATTGGAACCCCAAACCTGGTTATGATGTTCTCTTTTAAGAAACTAATGACCGCATCTTCGTTGATTTTGTGCAATGGGATAGCCTCTGTCCATCTTGTAAAATAATCTGTGGCTGTCAGGATATACCAGTGCTGTAGAGAAGAATTTGGTTTTATCTCTCCAATGACATCTATGCCCCTTTGTTCAAAAGGTTCTGAAATAATAACCGGCTGTAATGGTCCTGCTGCCTTGGGAAGTTTCTGGGCACTTCTTTGGCATACATCGCAATTCCGTGCAAAGGCATGCGAATCTCTGAACAAAGTGGGCCAATAATATCCAGCCCTCAGTATCTTGTGAGCTGTCATGTCTCTGGAATAATTCCCACCTGCAGGGCCATCATGTAGCTCTTTGACCACCTTACTTGCATCTTCCTTCTCTAAACATTTGAGAAAAATACCATCATAATTTTTTCTAAAAAGCACTCCATCAATGATATGGTAAGCTATCGACTTCAAACGGAGTGCTCTTCTCTGTTTAGAACTCCAATGTTCTGTTAAGTACCCTTGTTGCAAATAGTGCACTAAGTCTCTGTACCAAGATTCTGGAGCTGTGAAAACAGGGCATATTTCAGCTATATTTAGTTCGCCCTCATTTTCCCAATATCGCTCTCCATCTATTGGGTGCTTAGTGACCAATTTACATAGGCCTTGACCTTTAATAATGGTGGCTGGTTTGAATTCTAGATCCTATTCTTGAAGAGCGGTGACCCAGTTTCCTCTTCTTTCTCCCAACTCCTTTTGAACAAAAAGGGATCTGACGGCTGGATGGGGAACTACAACTTTAGTTCTATTCTTAAGAATATATGGCCAAACTGCTTTACTGCTTTGTATACGGTGTATGCCTGCTTGTCTACAACAGGATAGTTTAGTTCAGATCCCTGCAGACCAGTGCTCATAAAAGAGATTGGGTATTCATCTCCTAACTCCACCTTTTGCGTAAGCATAGCTGCGAGAGCGTCATCTAAAGCGAAGGTATATAAAATAAAATCTTTTTCAAAATCTGGACTTCTTAGAGAGGGAGCATTGGCTATGGCTGCTTTGATATCCTTAAATGCATCTTTTTCCAAATCTGTCCATTTGAACTGCACATTTTACTTGACCATCTGTTGTAATGGTTTGACGGTCTGAGTGAAATCAGGGACAAATCTTCGAACAAAATTAATCGTGCCCATAAACGATTCCATAGATTTTTTGTTGTGGGGCATGGGAATATTGCTAATGACTTGCACTCTCTCTTGGTCTATCGAAATTCCTTTTTTTGAGATGATGTGACCAAGAAGCTTGCCCTCAAGGATTGCAAACACACTTTTCTTGGGGTTTAGTGAAATACCATACTTCCTGCATCGATCAAAAATCTATTTCAAATGGAAAACATGGTCCTCCCTTTTCTTTGAGAAGACTGTCACATCATCTAGATAGACTACAACACAGTGACCACCCAATCCTCAAAAAGCAATGTCCATCACTCGTTGGAAAGTAGCTCCTGTGTTTATCAATCCGAACGGCATTCGTCGGTATGCGAACGTTCCCCATTTAGTGTGGAAAGTAGTCTTAAGATGGTCGTCTTCCGTCACCAACACTTGATTGTAATCAGAGAAACCATCTAGTAGAGAAAACATTTCTGCTCCTGATACCATCTGCAAAATTTGTTCCATTGAGGGAACAGGATAATTATCTTTATCAGATGCTCTATCCAGGTTTCTGAAATCCACACATAGTCTTATTTCTCTAGACTTCTTCCTTAAGGGAACTAAATTAGCGACCCATTCCGAATGCCGGACTTTAAAGATGATTTTAGCGTCTAATAACTTCTTTAATTCCTTCTGAATTAAAGGCTCGAGAGTAGGGTGCATTCTCCTTAACTGCTGCTGAAAAGGTTTAACCCCTGCTTTCATTGGTATGACATGCTAAATTATATGAGTATCATATTTTTTTAGATCTTCATATGTCCAAGAGAACACATCTTTATATTTCTGAAAAAGTTTGATGAATTTGTCTCTTTCACCCGATGAACAACATCTACTGAGATTGACATATTTTGGCTCAGCTTCTGTACCTAGATTTATCAATTCATTCTGCATGGTAGAACTATGAGTTTTGACATTTGCTGGTTTCTTGAACTTGCTCTGCAGATTGAGCAAACTTTCAAGTGATCTCACTCCTTTAGGCATGAAATTTTCTTTGATTGCGTCCTTACTTCGTAGATCAGCATCATGTTTTTCTTCATCAATGACAGCTTCTTGAAACAAGTTCTCATTAGTAAGGAAACTAATGATTTGATTGTCATCATCGAACACCCTGAAATTTGTTATATTATCTGGAACAGAAGGCCTGAAAACCAATTCAATAGAACACTTATTATTATTAGGCACCAACCTAGAAGCGGAGGTAGCTAGCAAGTCAGCGGCAACATTTTGTAATCTAGGAACAGATTTTATATTAAAAGCGTCAAAGTTTGTAATTAGATCCCATACCTCAGACTGATAGCCTCTCAGATGTGGTGAAAGACAATGAATCGTGTCTCTTACCTGTCTGACGACTATTTCTGAGTCACCGAAGACTTTCAGGTATCTACCATTTAAACGATGGCCTTCTTCAATCCAAGGACTAAAGCTTCATATTCAGCAGTATTATTAGTACAATTGAACTCTAATATACAAGACAAGAAGTACTTGTTCTTCTCGGGATCCATTAGAACACAACCGGCTTTGGATCCTTCCCGAGTTTTGGAACCATCAAAGTACAACACCCAAAAAACATTCTTTGATCTAACTAAGTTAAAATCTAAACCATCTAAGTCAATAACTAAGTTAACTATGTTACAGTCGATATCATCATTCCGAGAAAATTGAAGGAGATTGGACTGTTTGTCTGATTCATTGTTGATATCTTCTGATTTATAATTTCCAGGGTCGATTTCTACGAAACAATTCCCCAGAACGGAAGATGAGAAAGCTACGGCTTCATTTTTTTCCTCTAGCTGAGTTACGTTCTGTTTCATGTGTGGTTCCCTCAACACTTTAATTTGGTTTTGTCGGTTCTGAAAGGGCAGCCATAAGTGGGACCAATTTGTGGCAAAATAACCATCTAGTTTAGTTGACCAGTCTCGGCTTAGGATCAAACCATAAGCTTCAGGGATATCAACTACCATTATATCAATAAACTGATACACTCTAGAATCAGCAGACAACCTAATAAGCACATCTTTCATTTCCCCAATTACTTTAACAGCAGTCCTATCTAGCTGAATAATCTGGGCTAGGGATGGAATTGGCTGCCCATTGATCTTTTTGCAAATAGACAGAGGCATGACATTCAAGGAAGCTCCAGAATCTACTAAAAGTTATGCACATTGTGATTAAATATTTCAAAGGTTAACATAAAAGGAAGTGTTTGGGATTTAGATTTTTCGCCAATGCTAGCTTCATTTATTTCGGGATCCTCTTGAGGGTTTTCTAATGGAGGGCTAGATTGGGGTTCGAGAGCCTGCAACAACTTCTTTTGTTGTTGAGGAAAACTACACATATCGAATATGGACACATTAGCTTTTACCTTCTTTATGTCTTCAATGATCTCACAGCCCATGTCACATTCCTTTACAACTTTGGGTTGATTGTCTATTTTATTTGAAGTTACCTTTGATGGCTGAATTGTTTCCACGTTTGGTTGCCTAGTAGGCATTTGGTTAAGTTTGGGCTGTGGTGGAATGACTGTGATGTGTCTTTTAGGTATCTCTTTGAAGGTTTTAGGCTTGGGCGTGGCTGAGCTTGGGTTTGGATAAGGGACTGGACCTTTACTGCGAGTATTAATGTTAACAGTTGAAACTTGACTTTCCTCGGGATAATCTTCAACTAATTCGGTTAAAGGTACCCAATCCCATAACACCATAGTAGTGTCTGTGGTGGGTTCTTCAGGTTCAGGATTTTGATCCTTTGGAGGATTGTCTTGGTTTGGGATTTGTGAGTCTAGCATTTGGTTCCTCACCAAGCTCATTGAATTTATCTATTGTGGACAGCTTTTTCCGGAGTGTGGTTCTTGATGAAAGGTGCAGAAATGTTCCATTCCCACTTCATTCAAATTTAAAATAGGAGAGTTGTTCATAGGTGGATGAGGTTGATTGTTTTCCTCTCTCTTCTTGTAGAAAGGTTTAAAAGGTTTCTTGGAAGTTCTAGCTACCTTATCCTTTTCAAGATCTGCAATTTTATTGGACAATTTTTGCATCATTTTGACTACATGTTCCATATTTGCTGAAGGTTCTTCTTTATTCCTGGTAAGCAAGAGTGGTTTCTTAGTGGTTACTAGTTTTATTTCTGCATCAAGCGCATGCTTAGCAATGTTGTCTGCTTCTTCTTCTACCTTCCTCGCTTCTTCAAAATTTTCTATTAAGGTAGTTTTCTTAGTTCTTTTGACAAACATTGATATTGGAGGATCAAGCGTTGTTGTGTAATATTCCACTAAAGATTCTTCTGCGGGTTTAGCAGCCTCATTGAAATTGTTTTACAGCGTAGTGAACCTTTGGTTAAATTCTTGAACCTTTTCTTTCTTGTCCATTCTCATGGACAACAACTCTTTCATAAGTGTAGGCATCGTTTTCTAATTTCCATATTTCTTCAAAAAACATTTTTCGAATTCTTCCCAATTAGCTATTGAGCTGGCTTGTAAACTAAATGTTGGTTGTGGATCCAGATATTCTAGTCTCATAGATGATATTGTCTCAGCTATGCACCCTGGAGGACTGTACACCCATTCTGCATTTTTAGGGGTTCGGGGAAACGCCCCTAAGTCACAAGGGTAGCGCCCTCGAGAAATGGGGGTTTGGGGGTAACGCCCCCAAGAAAAAAAAATTGGGGCTGTTTTCGCTAGCTATTTTGCGGGCCCATGGTTTTTGGGTATCCCGTGGTATTTTCCCATTGTATTTCCCCTATAAAAAAAGACATTGTAATACGGCTAGGGTAATATGTATTAGGTTTTATGCATTGTAAAGATCTCTGAGATCTGTGAAGAGAGACTGTGAGACAGTCAAGAGGAAGTGCAGCAGCTATGCTGCAGGTTGTATCCCTTCACTTTGCTGGACGGAATAGTAATAAGGACTGGCAACTTCAGTGTGGACGTAGCCCAAGTTGGGGTGAACCACGATATATATGTGTCTCTCTTGTAATGTGTGTGTGATTATATTTGCATTTCTGTTTATTGTTATTGCTCTGCAATCCTGTTTTTCTAACAATTGGTATCAGAGCCAAAGGTCTATTTGGTAGATAAACCCACAGGAAGATAGGGTTTCTGGTTCGAGTGGGAGTAATGGCAGAAGAAGGAAAGTTTAAGGTCGAGAAGTTTAACATCCAAAACTTGTAGTTATGGAAGATGCAAATGGAGGACTATCTATACCAGAAGGATCTATTCCTACCATTGGGAGGAAGAGCAAAGCAGCCGGTGGCTATGAAGGACGAAGAATGGGAGGTTCTTGACAGAAAGGCTCTGGGAACAATACGGTTGAGCCTGGCTTCGTCGGTGGCTTTCAATATCTCAAAATAAACGACAATGGAGGGTTTGATGAGCGCATTGGGTAAGTTGTATGAAAAACCCTCGGCCTCCAACAAGGTATTTCTAATGAAGCGTTTATTTAATATGAAGATGTCTGAAGGTGGATCTGTTACTGATCATTTAAATGAGTTTGATACGGTTACAAATCAGCTAAGTTCTGTAAGTGTGAACTTTGATGATGAGCTTAGGGATCTTCTAATCTTGTGTTCATTGCCAGAAAGCTGGAATAGCTTGGTCATGGCTGTAAGTAACTCTGTCTCTGGTTCAAACACCTTGAAATTTGATGATGTTATTGGTGTTATTCTTAGCGAGGAAATGCGAAGAAAAAGCACAGATGAGACATCAGGTAATGCGTTGACCATGGAGAGCAGGGGAAGAAAAAAGGAGAGAGGAAAGAGCCAAGGTAATCATGGGAAGTCTAAAACAGGCAGATCCAAGTCTAGACTAGGAAAGATAGAGTGTTGGAACTGTGGAAAGAAAGGACATCTGAAGAAAGACTGCAGATCTCTAAAAATGAAAGGAGATGCACAGAAGGAAACTACCCAAGAAGCAAATGTAGCAAGTGATGTGTTACAAGATGATTTGATTCTTGCATTAGATAATACTAGTGATTATTGAGTAGTAGATTCAGGGGCTTCATGTCATGCTACACCCCATAGGAAATACTTTCATGAGTATGTTCCTGACGATTTTGGACATGTTTTATTGGATGATGATGAGCCATGTAAAATTGTTGGAATGGGTAAGGTATGGATAAAAGTTAAGAATGGAACTGATTGTCTATTGAAAGATGTTAGGCATATTCCTGTTATGAAAAGAAATCTTATCTCAACAGGGCAGTTGGGAGATGGCGGCTGTCTATCTACATTTGGAGAAAAGTGGTGGAAGATCACTAAAGGATCAATGGTGATAGAAAAAGGAGACAGGATAGGTACGTTGTATTTATGTCCTCATAATACTGACCATTCTATCTCTTTGGCTTCCACAGGAACAGATACAGCATTGTGGCATCATAGGCTTGGCCACATGAGTGAGAAGGGGATGCAGATTCTCCACTCAAGGAAGTTGCTGCTAGATTTGAAGCAGGTAACTTTGGAATTATGTGAAAACTGTGTTTATGGAAAACAGAAGAGAGTCATATTTCTCAGGGTTGGAAAACATAAGAAAAATGAAAAGTTAGAGCTAGTGCATACAGATGTATGGGGACCAGCTCAGGTACAATCTCTTGGTGGCTCTCATTATTATGTTACATTTATTGATGATGCAACTAGGAAAACTTGGGTTTATTGCATTAGACAGAAATATGATGTGTTTGCTACTTTTAAGAAGTGGAAAACTTTGGTTGAGAATGAGACAGGAAAAAAGTTGAAGTGTCTCAGATATGATAATGGAGGTGAGTACTACAGCAAGGAGTTTGATAGTTACTGTTCATACCATGGCATTCGTAGAGAGAAGACAGTCCCAGGAACACCACAAGAAAATGGTGTGTCAGGAAGGATGAACAGAACCATCATGGAGCATGCAAGGTGTATGAGACTGCATGCAGGATTTCCCTTACAGTTTTAGGCGGATGCTGTAAATACTGCTATTTATTTAATAAATAGAGGACCTTCAAGTGCTTTGGATGGTGGTATTCCAGAGGAGGCATGGACAGATAAAAAGGTAAACTACTCATTTCTGAGAACGTTTGGTTGTGAAGCATTTGTCCATATTGATAAAGAAAATAGAACAAAGCTTGAAGCTAAATCCAAGAAATGTACCTTTATTGGATATGGGGTTGATGATTTTGGTTATCGTTTATGGGATTATGAAAATCACAAAATAATTAGAAGTAGAGATGTCATATTCAATGAAAAGGTTATGTATAAAGATCAGTTGCAGGGAAAGAAACAGGAAAAGGAAAACACAGAGTACACAGTACTTGATGAAATTACAGAAAATGAAGTTCCAAAGGTGCCAAAAAATCAAGAACAACAGCAAGTACCTGAAACTCCTGCAACTGCAAGAAGATCTACCAGGTTAAGTAGACTCCCTAAACGATACTCT
Source organism: Larix kaempferi (assembly GCA_027924585.1). NCBI lineage: Eukaryota > Viridiplantae > Streptophyta > Pinopsida > Pinales > Pinaceae > Larix > Larix kaempferi. The sequence goes on along the minus strand of BSBM01001409.1, from coordinate 268,882 downwards.
CCTTCAATGTATTATTTGTTGATGACTGATGCTGGTGAGCCAGAATGTTATGAAGAAGCAATGCAGGTGGAAACTATAAAGAAGTGGGAGCAAGGCATGAATGAGGAGATGGACTCATTGGTAGGAAACCAGACTTGGGATTTGGTTCAGTTGCTTGCTGGTAAAAAAGCATTGCAAAACAAATGGATTTACAGGTTGAAGGAAGAAGAAGGAGGCAAGAAGCGGCACAAGGCTAGACTTGTTGTAAAGGGGTTTGCACAGAAGAAAGGTATAGATTTTGATGAAATATTTTCTTCCGTTGTTAAGATGACTTCAATTAGGACTATCTTAAGTCTAGTGGTGGTAGAAGATTTGCATCTTGAATAGTTAGATGTAAAAATGGCCTTTCTCCATGGGGATTTGGAGGAAGAGATATATATGCAGCAGCCACAAGGGTACGAGGTCAAAGGTAAGGAGAACTTGGTATGTAAGTTGAAAAAGAGTTTGTATGGCTTGAAGAAAGCTCAAAGGCAGTGGTATTTAAAATTTGACAGGTTTATGACAGAACAAGGTTATAATAGATGTCATTCTGACCACTATGTTTATTTCAAGAAGTTAGACAATGAAAGATATATTGTCTTGTTATTTTATGTGGATGACATGCTTGTTGCAGGGTCTAACATGCAGGATATAAATGTACTCAAAAGGAAGCTAGCTAATTCATTTGCGATGAAGGATTTGGGTGCTGCAAAGCAAATCCTTGGTATGAGAATAATGAGAGACAGGAAAAATCACAAATTGACATTGTCTCAGAGTGAGTACATACAAAAGGTGTTGGAGAGGTTCAGAATGCAGAATGCAAAACCGATAAGTACACCTTTGGCTAGCCATTTCAGTATAAGTAAATAAATGTGTCCCAAGACACAGGAAGAGACTGATTACATGTCCAAGATTCCCTATCAATCAACAGTTGGAAACTTGATGTATGCTATGGTGTGCATAAGACCAGATATTGCACATGCAGTAGGAGTTGTGAGTAGATATATGAACAATCCAGGTAAAGAACATTGGAAGGCAGTACGGTGGATTTTTAGGTATTTGAGAGGTACCACCACTCAGGCATTATGTTTTGGAGGTTCAGACACTATTCTACAGGGATATGTTGATGCAGATATGGAAGGTGATAAGGATAGTAGGAGGAGCACCACAGGGTATGTGTTTACTGTAGGTGGAACAACAGTAAGCTGGATTTCAAGACTGCAGAAGGTTGTTGCACTTTCAACAACGGAAGCAAAGTATGTTGCTGTTACAGAGGCTAGTAAAGAGATGATTTGGTTGCAGAGGTTTATGGAGGAAGTGGGTAAGAAGCAGAAGGATAGCAGGTTGTATAGTGACATCCAGAGTGCCATTCATCTTGCAAAGAACTCAGCATTCCATTCTAGGACTAAACATATATAGCTTAAGTACCATTTCATACGCTTTGCTCTGGAAGATGAACTGTTGAAGCTAGAAAAGATACATACTATCCAGAATCCTGCAGACATGTTCACAAAGGTAGTGACCAGAGAGAAACTAAGTTCCTGCTCAGTTTCAGTTGGCCTTCTAGCATGAAGGTGATGAGGAGAAAGTTTCCAAGTCCAAGTCTAGCAAGTGTAGTAGCGGTGGAGTTGTTATGATCAGTCTCCAAGTGGGAGATTGTTGGTTGTGGAGCCAGATCTTCCATTCTCATAGATGATATTGTCTCAGTTGTGCACCCTGGAGGACTATACACCCATTCTGCATTTTTAGGGGTTAGGGCTATTTTCTCCAGTTGTTTTGCGGGGCCCATGGTTTTTGGGTATCCCGTGGTATTTTCCCATTGTATTTCCCCTATAAAAGAAAGATATTGTAATACTGCTAGGGTAAGATGTATTAGGTTTTATGCATTGTAAAGATCTTTGAGATCTAAGAAGAGAGACTGTGAGAGAGTGAAGAGGAAGTGCAGTGGCTGTGCTGCAGGTTGTATCCCTTCACTTGGCTGGATGGAATAATAATAAGGACTGGCAACTTCAGTGTGGATGTAGCCCAAGTTGGGGTGAACCACAATATATCTGTGTCTCTCTTGTAATGTGTGTGTGATTATATTTGCATTTCTGTTTATTGTTATTACTCTGTGATCCTGTTTTTCTAACACTAAAATACCAGGAAGACACCTTAGACTCGAAATTATATGGAAAGAGTCTACAAACTACGTCTTCATGCTACAAATTCAAAAGGCTTAAAGCTAAATAAAATCTCTTAAGGTGATCTTCAGCAGAAATACCTTTCCTAGGATCATACTTAGGCAGGACTTTCTCAGGATTTTTAGGAAGATTGTGAAAAGGTCCAGCCAAATTCAAAGCCCCTCTTGTTCTCCATGTAGGTACAGCCATGGCTCCACATGGAGAATTAGGTGGAGTATCATGAGGTGTGTGAGGTGGAGAATTCTTTGGAGTGCACAGTTCTTCAAGATCTAGAGGATCTTCAATTTCTATTTCTCAAAGAGGCTCTGTGATTTCTTCTAAAGATAAGTCTACTAATTCTTCAAAGTTATGAATAAGAACTGAATCGTGTGTGTACAGTCTTTCTCTTCTAGGAGCTCATCTTCTAGGAAGAAAAGGAATCACGTTTAAACCGCCAAGCTATTTAACGTAAGCACGGGTATGTCTCCTCAGATTTGCTACTTCAGCAAAAGGTATAGCATACAGTGTTTCTTGATTTTCTTGATTTGTCACTTCCAGATCTGAAACGTCTGGGATTGTTGTTTCAAGCAAGTTTCCATTTGGATCTCTTCTTAAAGAAGAGTCTCCTGTATCAACCATACACTGGTGGCCCTCCTTCTAGAGCCAAAAACTGTTGATGCCTCGAAAATCGTATCATCAATCAACAAGGGATTCTCCCCGGTAAACAGTCCCAAATAGATTGTCCACCATTTGATGTAGGGAATTCATCTGGTTAACGGTTCTGGCTACCGTGAGATTTAAACGTTTTGGTTTTTTACACCGGTTGTGGCCCGGTTCATCATTTATGTATTTTATTTTAAGATGATATGCAAGTGCCCTATGCTAAGTGCATGCAATTAACCTAAGCTAATCTAAAACTGTGTAAGCAAATCTATTATATCCTTGCAAGGAGAAAACTGTAGAGATGAGTAATGCACTGAAAGAAACATCTTAAAGATTATACAGATAGCCATTTAATCATAAGATACACCTACAACAAGATATAGCAGATATTAAAGATAACTTTAATTCAGTTAGTACAATCCACTACTCATTTAAGAAAAACACATCTTTCCACGGGAAAGCATAAGAACATTCATTACACAGAAATAATTCAAGATAGCAAGGAATGATCTCACAATAATATGTAGATGACACAGGAATAATCTAGCACACATTTGACACATCTTCCAGGCAAAAACGCCTTCTCTGAGGCTTTCATTAGGCAAAAAAAATTATTTCTTGGAGCAAGTAGCAAAGTAATCCACGTACAAGGAAGAAAATCTTTTCACCTGCCAAAAGTCCTCTATCCTTCTCTTATTCCTCTATATATAGCTTTACAAATTGCTCCTTGAGCTGACAAATGTACCCTAAAGTTTTGGAAGCCTCTAATTTGTCATTTAGTGTGTAACCACAAAACTAAATAATTTGTAGGTACCTTTCACAACAGACAAAATTAAAAAGACAGTTGTCTTTTAATGTATTTACATATGAAAACTTTCCAACCTATTTTCCTAAAGTATAGCAAAAATAAGCTAAGGCCCAGCTAGTTCTGCCAACTCATTTGGTCGCTCCTCTCTTATTGATTCTCCGACTGCAATAGGCTCTTCTTCCTCAACAGTCTCACCTGATTGTGTTGATTTGTCTTCTTGTTCAATGTAGCTTGCCAACTGTCCAATTTCCCTTACAATGGTTTTTCCTCTCAATGAGACTATCACATTCCGGGCTATTATGTGTCTACGTAATTCTGTTTTGATGGTTGTTGTCCCCGTTACAGTCCTCTGCGCGCAAATTTCCAAATAGTGAGTGTGGATAGCAATCTACCTAATGAATTGATGAAGCTCTTCTGCGGATATAGCTTCTATCTTCTTTAAATAATCCAATTCTGCATTTAGATTATTCCTCAACTCCATCATGCGCTGGTCTCTCTCAAGAAACTCATAAACACTCTGAGGTAGAGGCATCTGACATGTCTCATGAGTTTCTCGGATCTTGGAATAGATAACATGGCACTTTTTTATTGTCTTTTGGATTTCAATACCTAATATGTCACCACAGTCTCTGCAAAATTCCAGAAATCCTATATCCATATCCAGCTCCTCATTTATCAAGGGGCACAGATTTGAGGGAAAACCTGATTTTTCTTTTCTCCATTCCGACTGCTCCTTAATCTAGACCGCATATTGAGAAAACCTGCCTTTAATCCGAAGTGCTTCAATCTCAATACTCCTCATCTTGGTGTTCATTTCTTTCATCCTGCAAATTTCTTCCGAAATGGATACCAATAATTGATGTATCTTCTCTTGCATGTCGTTGGCTTGCTTACAGAAGGTGAACAGATCCTGCCTATTTTTTGTTATATCCTTGAGCTGTTTCCCCAACTCTTCCTTTTCCTGTAGTAACCTTTCAAACTGAGGTTTGAAGATATGAGTCTGTTGAGCCCTGTTGGCTTCGAGTTTCTCCAACTCTGATATACGAGTCTTTAAGTTCTTTTGCTCATCTTCTGAGATGGACAGCTGCATCTCCAGTGAATTCTTCTCATTTTTGATCCGCAAAGCTTCTGAAGTTGTCCTTAACTTCCCTTCTGCCAGCTCCTTGTATTTCTTCTTCATTTCATGTGCTTCTAGCACCTCTTTTTTCCTGTCAACTTTTATTTTGAAGCATTTCTCTCTGTAACTTTTTTACTTCGTTAATTAACCAATCAACCTTGGCTTTATTTGCCTAAGCTGAAGCTACAGTGCATTCTTCTTGGAATGAAGGATCAATGTCAATCCCCTGGACTAGCGTGGTCTCTAATACTCTGAACTCATATAAGTCTTCCCCAATCTCCATTTTCCTTACTCTTTTGTCAATGATAGCCCTCTTCCGTTCATGAAAATAGACGGAATCCAGGTTGGCCACTTGGCGCTGCTTCCTGGGGTTGTATGGGGTCAGTGCTAGTTCTTTGGTGGGGACAACCCCTTCATGAGCCATCCCTGGTTGGTATATCTTTGGCATATCTAAGTCCATGGCATATGGGTTGGATGGGTTTTGTTCAGGAGTTCTCTCAGCCTGCTCCTTTTGTTGTCTTTCAGCTAGCTCTGCTAATTCTGCTTGTAATCTATTTGCCTCCTCCAACAAAAGCCTTGCTTCTTCTTCTTGTTGTTGTTTAGTAGCCTATTCCTGGAAGATACTTTCTTCTTTGTCTCTCTGGGCCTTCGATTCCTCTTCCTTCTGGATTATAGTGGCTTCTTCTTGTTGAAACTTGGCAGCTTGTTCATTTTAAATCCTAACAACCTCCTCATCTTGTCACAATTTGGCAGCCCTTTCATTTTGAATCATTGCTGCTTCCTGATCTTGCTATTGTTTGATAGTTTGCTCTCGTAGTATCCTGTCTTCTTCCTCTTGTTCCATACCTGTCAAATCTCCTGATTGGGACACTGATGCCTCTTGCTCCTTTTGGATTAGGCCGACAGGCCTGGGGGCAAAGCTCTGTTTCTTGTCTTTCTTGTAGCGCTTGCCCAATGCTGTTAAGTTTCGAGCACTACGGAAGAACTCTTCATCTTGGTCCATAAGATGAGTGTACTCGAAGCTGGTTTTGGCATCAATAATATGCTAGGCAATTTTACCACAAGGGTCATTCCTTCTGAAGAACTTTGTACCAAAATGGAAGATTTCTAAATCCTGGACATAGTTTTCTCCTTCCTTAGCCCTCGGGAGGCTGTATGCTCCTATAGTGAAAGGCATTGGTGGATATATAAATTTCTTTCTTTCAGTGAGAACTCTGTTGATTCCACCAACGCTGAAGAGTTGCCTCAAGGCTTCCCTATGTATTACAAAATCTGTAGCATATCTGGGAAGTACAAAGGAGGCTACAGATCCTCCACTCATTCGGATATATGTACCTTCTCGACCATGGTAATAATCGCCGAATGCCTCAATAATGGGCATGGTGTTCTCTGACATGCAATCTGGTTCCTCTACAGAAATAAGCTGATATAAAGGCATGATGAATTTCTTGCAAACTTGCTTGTAATAGCTCGCATATTTGCTTGCCCACGTGAGTCGGTAGGCCATGAAGAGAGGTGTCTCCTTTCCGTTCCATGAGTAACCCAAGTCAGGGGAAGTGTGTTTGCTCAGTAGGCAGTCTATCAAGTATGAAGACATAAAGAATTCTGCTTTCTTTTGAGTCATTCCTCCTTGGGCAGCGGTTAGCTGTGAGAGCAAGCTTTCCGAAATTATATCCGCCCAATTAAAGATGGTACAATTTATAACCATATGGAATATTACTAGTACCCATCCCAGTTTAAAGATATTTCCATTTGGAATTCCAAAGATCTGGCTCAACTTCAGAACGATGAGTCTTTAAGGAGTCTTTAAGAGGCTGCTCTCATACTCATTTGTTTGCCTCTTTCTTATCTGTCTGTCAACTATCATAATTTTCCTAGCGGTATCCAATGGGTCCATAGGGTGTTGTGCTATCCATTCATCATCTAACCAAGCCCTAGCCGGGGGAAATCTATAGGTATCCATGATATGCTCAGTAGCAAAAGATGCCAGGTTCATTCAACTCTTATCATTTATAAACCTAGAGTCTTGACATGAGGGATCAACCAGCCAAGCACTTCAGAACATGGGAACAACTCAGGACGAGTTGTTGCTTTATGGAGACAGGACCTTCTAACATTTGCATATACCATAGCATCCTCTATGGAGTTTTGAACGTTGTCTTGATATTTGATGAATCTGTATAAGTCACCCCACTAAAACTCTGGGGCAGAGCTCCCTGGGGGTACATTGGTGGTAGCTTGTGTATCAGCGAACATGGTCTCAAGTGAGGTATCTAGCAGGATTTCTACATCCGAATCTGACTCTACCTTTTGTGCGGTTTTCTTCCTCACAGATCTTCTATGCATGTTAAACCTGTGGCGAGCCAGGGAGCACAAATAAGGATTTTTTTGAAGAAATTTAGAGCAACTATTTAAACATGATGCTCTTTACAGATTGAAAAAGAATATGTGACAGAATTAGATTTTGACTAAATGACTTTCAAGCATTGGTAAAATATAAAATTTCTAGAATACGCCATTTTCACAATATGAAAGCTATTTGAAAATTGATTGACTAATTTATAGATGCAGTTATCATTTCACAGCTGCTGGACTTTACAAATGAATGCGGAGCTATTCATAATGCTAGTACTGCGGGCCCGAAAGGTTTTTCTTAACATGTTCTAAGGTGGGAGTAGTTTTTTCATTCAGGCGAGATTCTTTCCATGGGGTGGATGCGAATGTGGCACTTTATACCGAAAAACGAGCACTAGCTATAGATTTGGGCGTGGAATGTAATCTATGTGAGCAAACTATGGCCATCAAGCTGTAAATGGGAATTCTCAGGGATTGTTTTCTTATCAATGGGAAAGCTTCATGGGGAAAAACTTACATAGGACACCGAGTAAGTGATAGTGGAAAAAAGTCGAGATGCGTATGTGAGGATAGGGCCTTCTGGGATCTGGTTTGCACAGGGTGGCTTCGTGTCCTCATTGTTTCAACTGAAAACTAAATGCTTAATGCGTATAGGTTCATTTGGAACATATATATAGCAACAAAAAGCTAGCAAAGGGAGTGTAATTCAGACTGAGAACCTTGGATAACATAGAGGGGAGGGGCAAAGCACCGACCTGTCTGTTTCGCAGTATTTCCTGGTGGCTAGAGGACGTTCCGAGACGGGCGACAGTGCAGGCAGAGTTTCAATATCGAACGATGAGTTATGTTCTTCCTTGGCGTGGTGGAGTGACCTTTTCAAAATCCCGTTATATGCATTCATATGGGGGAAGCATTCACTTCACGTATGTGATAGGTTGGCGAATTGATGAGCACGGGGCTCAAGGAAAACGGGCAGTTAAAACAGCACATGGCCACACTAATGACCCCACCAACTCCGTATTCGCACATATGCCCAAAATGCTTTCTACGCCAAGGCGACGATTTTATTGTTCTGTTCTGCGCTTGTAGCGTCAGTCTTAGTGTTAATCTATGCACTGATGGGATGCACCGAGACTTGAGCTCAAGGCTGCGTCCAAAGATGAGGCATGGTTATGATGGTGGCTGTTATAGGGATAAGTTTTGCGTGTCGGTGGAGGATTTAGTCACAATATGTGCACTAATGAAAGATGTGCCGAAGAGTCATGGGGAAAAGACCCAGAAGATTCTCGTGTCGGCGTTCTTTATAAGATTAACCTCTGCACCGAAGTGTCCAAAATAATGTTGGCAATTGTGCTAAAGGCGGCCAAAATAAGGCTAAGATATGCACCATGGTTGGGCTGAAAATGAGCTATTGAAGTGCGGCTAAAGCGACCAAGGTAGTTCTAGGATTTGCACGATAAGTAGGCAATTTAAGCTTAAAAGTTGCGTGAGAGAGGATAAAAAAATGGTTGGATTTAAAACTTGCACCGAAAGAGGAAGACTTATGGTTAAAACGTGCGCCGAAAGCGGAATCACTTATGTTTAAAAATTGCGCTAAAGGCTAAAGAATTATGGTTAAAACTTGCACCGAAAGCTAAAGGTGACTTTGCCTTAGAAAGATTTTAGAAAAAACTTCTTTGGGAAACAAGTGTTAAAGTTTGCCAAGTTGGAGTAGGATAAGCTTCGAAAGGAAAAAGAAATACTTGTTACAAAAGTGTAGGAGGAGGGGCCCTAACATTTTTTTTTTAAATTTGGGGAAGGATGTTAAAGCAACAACCAGGTTAAAAGGGTATGCTTGGATCCACTCACAATGGGATAATATTGAATTGTTCGAGCAGAACTTAACATAATCACTAGTGCTCACTCTCCTCTATCCTTCAAATCCTTTTTCATATCATATCGATGCTAGTGGTGTGCATGCCAACAGAGTTCTATCACAAGTAGGAGAGGTGGTGAAAGAGAAAAGGCATCTTATCTTTATCAATAGTCGGCAATTGCATTAAAACTTGCAAGTGCCACCAAGCCTAAATAATGAGCTTCGATCTTGTTATAGATTGTAGCGTCTAATATTGTCTAAACACTCTCCACAAAGAGAATTGAGATATTCAATATTGTCCGATGAGTACAAGGCAAAGTTGACCTATAAAGATGATCAAGAAAATGTGGTTGCACATGCATTCTTCGAAACCGAATATGTATTGCATTTAGAGTATGTGGTGAATGGAATAAGTGAAAAATGCATGATTCATCTCGAGACACAAATTATCTCCTTAATGAAACAAAGTAATCATCACCTTATGCACTTCACATTCCCAAAGCACAGTGGAGCAATAACGATTTTTGGGTGTGACAACATTAAAGGATGCACACAATTTGTGAGAATCCTTTAGCAAATAGCATGGAAACGAAAGACCGTAATGAGGTAGCGATGAAACATGTCCACAGGAGGAACAAAAGGAAGGGCATTGATTAATATGCAAATGTTCACCAAATTTACACGATATGCAAGGCAAAAAAGCATCATCGGCATCATGTATATCGATTCCACTAATGGTTGCACAACTAAAAAATAAAGCATATCAAAGAAAGGAAGGGGACTTCGGTGTTTTCCTTTCTAGATTATGCCCCGATTTCCAGCAAGAATGATTAAAGAGCATGCTTTCCATATTTAGGTCATGTTCAATTTCCATGAGCAGAATTGTCATAGTCCGACTTCTTCAAGGGAGAGGTAGATCTTTTGGGCCATCCAGTTTCAAACTTATGGGATATGAAGAGGGGTCGAGGTAGACTTTTTCCACTATTACAACACCATTGTTGGGTAAATGAAGAAGGTGGAATTGGATACAAATGCAATACGATGGTCTTTAAATGTTCATGGAGAAAATTTGATAGCATCGATACCCACTCCCCGAAGCCTTTCAAACATTTTGGAAGTATATATGGATGCTATAAGTGCAACAATACACGTGTTTTATCACTAAATGAAGGAGCAGTATTGACTTATGATAGTGGAAAGATGATGTTGGTGTTTGTATCTCGGAAAGGAACTTCCACATAGGTTTTGAGTCAAACATGCATGAAGTCGTCCAAGTCAAGCATGTTTTGTAATTCACTTTATTAAAGTGAAAGTCTTCAATTTTGTTGTTAAAGTCTAATAAAGTGCCTTTTTAATGCATTAGTTATTTAGACTAATCTCAATCGTCGATCTCAACGAGAGATCAGGGTTTTGGTAGATTAGGGTTACAACTAAAGTATAAAGGTGAGACAAAGTAGAGGGTAAAGACACATTCATTATTTGTGGGAAGACAATTTTGGTCAGAATGTGAAGAAACTCTTCCGAAGAGTGAAATTAGAGCACCAAAAGAGAGCCCAGTCGGAAACCACGCAGATTTCGGAAACCAAGAAGCAGTAGGGATAGATCCTTACAGTACTACAATAGATATGTGCAGGTGTACAGTTCTATACATCGTGTATGTATCATCGTACATATTTGTATGGATGGGCCTGTACATGCCTGCAGAAGTCCCGTACATTTACCAGCAAGTGTTGGGAGGCTTTCTTGGTTGTTTGAGGGAATTTTTCCTCCGTAATTTTGTTGTTTTAAGCTCCATTTTGAGTGTACCATACAACTGCAAGTTATGTGGAGGTTTCCTTGTAAGCCCAGATCTATTTAATGAAGGTTGATTAATTTGAAGGTGTAAATCGTCTATGTATTGTGTTTTGCTTCCGTTGTTCATTTTCGGCTATATGTGCGATTGTTTCATGTTCAGAAATGTTCATTTTTGTGATTAGATAAGTTCAGATATTATTTATTTAATTAAGATAAAATATTCAATGAAAGGATGATTGGAAGGTGTAAATCATATGTGTATTGTGTTTTTATTTTGTTGTTCATTTTCAGCTATGTGTGCGATGGTTGCACGTTAAGAAATATCCATTTATGTGATTAGATATGTCCAGGTCCGATTTTTTTAATTAAGAGAAACATAGGACAACAGTCTCCTAGGGCTTCAAAATTTAGAGATGACATCAGTGGAATGTAGGCATCCTCTCTACATAGGAAAATTATCATTGCATCGAGACTTGGAAGCATTATTTGAAGAGCACTATGTTTGGAGCCAGTGGTTCGTAATCCATTATTGTGTTTTCCCTTAGGAGACTCAGCCTTTCACTTGGTGAAGGTTTACGTCACGTGGTACTAGCCCATTTCATCCATGGAATGAGGCCTACTGAAAGGTTTGGTGTACCACATTGTAGAGCGCACCGAAGCGGTCAGACTGGTCAAGGTAACAATGAATATATACTTGAACTTGTTTCCTCTAGTTAACGATTTCCAGGGATAAATATTGTGCATGCCTCTTGTGTTGTCTCTCCACCGATTTAAATATTTTCATCAAAAGTAGGGTTTGGAGCTAGGAAATACAAAGGGACAACGAGGGCTACAACCCAAAGGTAATTCATAGATCCATAATTGAAAATGTGGCTACAAAATACATTGTCGATGGCCCGTGCAATATGTCCATTTCCTATGCTGCAGAGAATGTGTAGAGTAGGACTTGTAATTTATCGCACATAATAATTTATCAAACAAAATAGTATACACACACATGTGCACACACACACACATACAGATACATACACACTTTGTTCAAATAAATAACATTATTTTACATTACTTAATATGTGTTTGTTATAGATATGTAAAGTTCAAAAATAAGATAAAAGCTAACTCTAGTCATGCACTTAAACATGTGCACTGTACTTTTGAAACAAATGATTGATACACACACATACACACTCTTCATCCAAACACATTACATTATTTAACACTACTTAAATTGTGTCTATTATATAAGAATGGAAATGTTAAACATTGCTCCATACTCCTATCACTAGGGATGCCATGTATTAGTATAACCATTTCTACCACGTTTCCCTTCCATTGCTATTAGTATAACAATTGATGTTTCGAAAGAAACTTCCATGGTTTTATTTTGATCTAATTGACATATATCGAAACCTTTTATTGATGGGAAGCTGAGTCTAATAAGCTTTAATAATCACTCAAAAATATTAGTTTTATATTTAATTATTAAATAATGGTTTTCTTATTATAATTTTGTTTATTTGTGTAAACAAGTTAAACGCATTCAAATTCAAACTATGGTAAACATTTGAAAAACATGATTAATTATTGAATAAAGGAAAACGCTTCATTATTAAAATTAATTATTGAATAAGAGAAAAGATGATTTGGTATTGTTTTTCATACTTTAAAATCAATATCATAATTCTAGCCATGCTTCAAAACATTTTAGCAAATTTGAAAATTATTCAACCTCCAACGTGGAAATGAAAAAGCAATTTTGCCAAAACTACTCAATTATAAGAGTTATGGCATTAGTTAAACGCCATGGTCGGATAAGGAAATCTTACAAGTTTCCCAATCAATTCGATGCTCAAACTACCGAGATGAACTAAATTAGGGCCATTATCTACTGTGGAAATTTCAGAATGAAATACCTCTATGGTGTAGAATCGTTACACCTAAATCTCGTCATCATGAGTCCTGTGTCAACTTCATGCCTCAATTCCTGAAGTTTCCCTGAACAATAACACCCAGAGCAGGTTGTTGATCCTTGTGTCCACATTTTCTAGTTGCACTAGCGCAGGTTGTATTCAAGCAACAGGTTCCAGATCATGCCTGGCGCAATATGTCATCTAGCAGCATGTTCTAGTGGCTCAGGTTTCCCTTATGCAGCTTGCGCTACCTCCTTCCTGGCACCAACTTCCTTCATGCAAGGTGCGCTAGGGTTGTTTAAATTGGATAAAAAAGGGCTTCAAGCGACTTCTCGAAGCATGGTTAGGTGGAAGTATATCCCTAGTTGATAGGTGAGCTATCCTTTGGTTCCCTGACCTCAAGGGAGGATCCCTTATACTTCTCCCATTAGTTCTTAACCTACTCTATCCATTTGGTCTTATAAATATGAAGCTCCTATCCATTGAAAGGGGAGGAAGGTCTATAGCACTCTCATGCTTGTTGAATTAGCTTAGGTGATCTTTGTTCATCTTTGGGAGTCTTACTTCATCCTTGGAGGCTTTGGTTTGGACTCGTTGGAAGGAAGGTTGCGACGTTATGGCATAGGTTGTAACGTTCTCTCTTATTGTACTATCCTTTATTACAGTTAATACAATCTCTTCCCATATACATTATTGTGTCGTTAATGTTTAGAGATTACCTCCTTAACTGTTAGCTTAGATCAATCATATGCGATATATGCGTTTACTGTTTGTTTGCATCTACTTGTTCAACAGGACTTTGTAGCTACAGATATGAAGGTTCTGGAGCATCGGATCAAACAAGGAGCAAAGGAAATTGCGAATCTCGGGTAAGAGACTTAGTTGTTATTTTACACTTCTATTGATCTAGGGAAGTTGATTATATTCTGTATCTATTTGTTCTAGATCCAATTGGACTAGGGAGATCTGGTCTTTATGTCCGCTTAGGTAGATTGTCCAAAAACAAATCTAGCGACCATACTGGGGATAGAATTAGCTTTGATTTCAGTTTGAGTGGGATTCCATTGATTTCTTAGTGATCCATTTCTTAGCCTCCTAAACCCCTCTCACCATCAAATCTTGTCATTAGAGAGTATACTAGCTTTCCCTGGTTCTTTCAGGATCAGTATCAGGTCATTTGTTTTTCAATTTTTTTGGAGATCTTTTGCTTTGTGCTATTCATTATTCTCCTAACACACCTGGGCTGTGCATCCCGTGTGCCACTGCCTACCTGGCGCTTTTTCTTTGTGTGCAATCTGCGCCATAGATGCTATTTCCTTTCATACAGACCGCGCCACTGGCGCTTTTCCCTTGTATACAGAGTGCGCCAGGCACTCTGCAGCATACTGACAGAATGCGCCAGCCCTTCAAGCTTGGTGCTTAGTACAAAACCCTCTCAAAATTGTGTGTTTGATCTGATTTACAAGCCTCTGTGTGCTGCATCTTCCAGTCATAGACCTGTTTACTCAACTTGCTTGTGTTTGTATTTTTTTGGTTGATTTTTGGGTTCCATTTGGTCAAGTGAGAGATTTGGTGGTGGTGGGAAATTTCAATCCCCCCACGTTTATATGCTCAATCTTGCATTCCATGATCACCTTACCAGGTCTATTCAGTGTGTTAGATTTGATTCCAAACCTTTCCTGCACTTAGCCATTTATTTTTGGTTGCATTTGTTCGATTTTGAGTGATTTGAGTGTCTTTGAATCCATTTGGGTGCTTGTCATTTTTCTTTGAGAGTTTCTGAGTCATTGGAGTGTTGCGATCAGTGTCTTGTTTTATGTTGTTGCATATGAAAAGCATCATTATTATCAGATTTCGTTTTGGTATATGTATTGAAGAATCATAAGTGCTTCATTTTGTCTATTTTCAAAATCATTTGGAAATTGTTATAGAATTGTTTTGTTCTTTGGAATTCATTATTTATATCTTTGAGAAGTTTGAAAAGGAAATTGGTTGATTATGTTCTCCTTAGTTATGAGTCTTTTATCTCTTTGAAAAAATCAAGTGAACTCAAGCTCTTGCAAAGTATTTCAAATTTGAAACGTTCTATGCACTTTTGGTCTTTTTGTGATTTTTAGTTCATCATTGCGGGAATTGAGAGTTAGTGCATTCTAAGCATAAATCCTCCTTTTCATAATTGCTTAGATTTATTCTAGCTCGAAAAGATAAAAAAGCAAAAGTTTTGATTTGGCGTGTTATTATTTTTTGTGTTTTGTTGGAAAAAAAGAAAAGAGTGCTTTCAAACATCTTTGGTAGATTTTTGAACTTTTTGGGATTTCTTATCTTGTGAGACCATTGGAAAAAGAGATTTCTCTTTACCTTAGATATACTTCATTGAAATAAAAGGAAATGTGCACCTTCATGTCGCTAGGGTTGCATTATTTTTAAATTCATGTCTACACCTCATGCATTCACCTAACCGCATAAGATAAAATTAATTGGTAGCGTTAGATTAAAATATACTGGTAACTTGTGTGATAAGTTAGTGATGTGTTCTGACGTTGTAAAATGTGGCAACTGTCGTTATATACATGCACTACATCCCGGGGGCCTGCAGTTCTTCCACATACCAACTGGTATATCGAAGGCTCTTCCACGTACCCTTGGATATATCGAAAGGCACTTCACGTACTTGGTAGTATATCGGAAGGCTCTTGTCGTACGATTGTGCATTAGACAACACCACTACGGATTTGTGCTCCCACGTACCTTGAGTATATCGATAGACTCTCCTAGGATTCTTGAAACCAACTGAGTTAACCATTTGTCCGTCTTGGAAGAGCAATACACCGAGAACAA
The DNA here is from genome assembly GCA_027924585.1 of Larix kaempferi. Lineage (NCBI taxonomy): Eukaryota > Viridiplantae > Streptophyta > Pinopsida > Pinales > Pinaceae > Larix > Larix kaempferi. The sequence goes on along the minus strand of BSBM01001409.1, from coordinate 253,362 downwards.
CACTTGGGGAGCTACTATGCACGTGCTTCTAGGTAGTCGGGTTATACGGTCAGGGGTATAGTCCCAATCCTCCCTGGTTAGTGCTATGAAAAATTGGGTTGAGTATAAATATTGGACCCTTGGGTATATCGCGAGTTGCGAATCCTTGACAATCCTATGAGTTTCCATACTTTTGAATCCACACCTGTCACATAAGTTTGCTTGTGGATATAGTTTGTTTAGATTTTGTACTGCTTTTCTTTTTATATAGAAGACACTTAGGAGAAATTCTGCTTCAGTCATTCTGGTTGAACAACCCTTGAGAAGGTCCCATAGAATTTTAAATTTTCCACCCGATTATCCCCTTGATTTGGAGGCACATTTACGGAAAAACATGGATCCACCAGTTGTCATCATGTCACCTGAAGAAGAAAACTCCACCATGGAGTTGGGAGTGAACTTTTCACTTCCTTTGAGTCCACTAATCACTGATCCTCCAAGGTCTATGACCATGGAACCATCTGCTTCACGAGACACATCTTTCCACCATTCGATGGAAGGAGAACCTGGGGCTGTAGAATGGTACAATCAACCCCAGGATGACCCTGTATCCACATCTTTGGTCCATTTGCATCCTTTTGGGAAACTACTCTAGGGAAACAATGGGCCCACTTTGCTTCGCGTCCCGGGGAAGAAGCTTCCCCCCCTTATTGGATTCCCAGTAATGAGCTCTTCGCTCCAGTCTATGAGCACATTGCTCAATTACATGAACGTGGCGATTCACTTCGGTGCCAGAGTCTCTCATGGAGAAGAGACACCTTGGAAGTGCCCATGTCTCAACATACCCCAATTCGTTCTCTATCTTTCACTTCACCGGAAACACCTATACATAATGTGACCACTTATGAACCTGTTCAACCCTCATTTCCTGCAAGTATACCTCTTAATCAAGAGACCGGTTCCATACTCTAGACAACTCAAAACATTGAAGGACAATTTTCCAACACCCCTCATACTACTACTAGAATGCTACCCCCTCCTCCCCCACCCCAAAACTTGAGGGGAGGATACTCTTTAACTCTTAATTTCATCATAAGTAGTGTTCCTACACTAGTAAGTAACCATCAACCTATTGTGATTCAACCATCAACAAGTGTTCAAAACATTGTTACTGTGGGGAAACACCTGTTCGCTAACCATAATATGAGTGGAGGGATTCCAACTGGTCATTCCGTTGGAAGCTCCTTACCAGTTGTGGGACCTACCATGGGATTACATCATGGTGAGGGACCATCCAACCTAAATCAATCACTATGGAGTCATATGTATCTAAGAAATTTCAACCCTACGTCGGGACAATACCATCTAGGAAACATGGTTCCCAGGGTACCTTATCCCGAAAAATCAAACACTCCATGGGGACATCACAATGTTATGTCGATTGGACCCCCACCAACTTTTCCTCAAGTCCCACCACCCCGACCACTGTTTGGCCCACCTCCACCTCCTTTTGGAGGCAGTGAACCCCCACCTCATTCTAGAGGGGGCATATCCCCACCTTCTGGCGGAGGCCCCCCTCATTTTGTTGGCGATGTCCCACCCTAATCCGGCGGAGGAGGAGGGGTCCCACCCCATTCCAGCAGCAGAGGACCCCCACCTTATTTTGGAGGAAACAGACCATCTTATTTCAGTGGTGGAGGATCCCCACCTTTTGGCAAAGGCCCACCCTATTCTGGAAGAGGAGGCGTAGGACCACCTTATTCCGGCAGCAACGGAGGACCCCCACCTTCTGGCAGAGTCCCACCCTATTCAGATGGAGGAGGTGGAGGACCCCTTATTCCGATGACGGTAGTGGACTCCCACCTTTCATCGGGGGCCCACCTTATTCCATTGGTGGAGGACTCCCCCCTTCCAGTGGCGGAGCACCCTATTATGGCAGCAGAACACCATTAGGTCCACCACCCAACCCGGGCGGCACACCCCATTATGGCCAATTCCATATGGGAGCACCTTACAATCAATCCATTCAAGGTCCTACTGGTCTGCAAATGCCATATCAATACTACTAGTATCCGCAGCCAAACTAATAGCTTCCATTTCTGGATACTTTAGACCTCCTAGACCTATCTCGTTTGACCAACGATCCCATCCTTCACAATTATAATTGGCCACCCATTTCGGTTAAGTTACCTTCTGATATTCCAAAGTTTGATGGAAATCCCAGTGAAGACCCGAAGAACCATGTGATGACATACCATCTATGGTTCTCATCCAATTCCTTGATGGATGATTTGATCCGTCTGAGGTTATTTCAAAGGACCCTCTCCGGTACAGCTTCCAAGTGGTACATTGAACTACCACCGCACTCGTTTCTTGAATTTCGTTCTTTATCTATTTCGTTCCCGATTCATTTCCAGTTACCCATCCTCTATGAAACTGGTACGGACTTATTGACTTCTCTCCGCCAAACCACCGCAACTCATATATCCGATCATATCCATGAGTGGTAGAGGAGACAACGTCTCATTAAGGCTCCCATTCTAGATCAATTATTAGCTATCTAGTTTACGAAGTCTCTTTTACCCACCGTAGCTATAGATGTAGCTATGGGTGGGGCCCTCAACAAAGAACAGTCTATTGTTCATTCCCACTACTTAGAACTTGTCTATGCTCAATCTAACACTTTGTATGATATTATTCCTGATGCCCCCCGTCCTACCTACAATCCTGCAAAACCACCCCAGGGACCTCATGTCGACGACATTATTGGTTCCATCCACTCTCATCCTTCTATTCAAACCAGTGGATCGTCGAACCATCATGGTTATTCCCCACCCTCCCCACAAGCTGGAAGCACCACCACCAAGTCACCCACTCCTGCTCCCATCGAGGAGGTGAATTCTGTTTAGTCAGTTTCACCTCAGAAATCTGGTGGCAAGAATAAAACCAAAGGTAAACCCAAGAAGTATTCCAACCAGTAGGAACATAAGAACCCTCCCGAAGACACAAAACGGAAGCGGAAGGTCAAGTATCCTTTTTTACTATGTGGTGGTGACCATTTCACCAAAGAGTGCCCGCACAAAGACGAAGTGTAGAAGTTTCTTAAGGGAAACTCCACACCTGCAGTTCTCAATGATCCCTTCCCCACCCAAAACCAATAAATGATTACCCAACCCTCTCCTTCTCAAGGAGAAACATCCTCCATCGCACATGTTCTCATGATGCGTAGTGAAACGGTTAACCTAAATACATGATCTCGATCATATGACTCAGTCCCTCATAAGGAATCCACCGGAAGTAATACTAAAAAAGATTTCGCCTCTACCTTGGATATTTCCACGCCGCAAGGTTCTCTCACCATTGAGAAACCTTCATTATATTCAGTGTTGCGTCCGCCTAAGAGCACGATTCGAAAAGCAGTTTTCAGTCCTAATGCTCGAGCAGCTCAAAACTATAGTAGAGGACTTAACGCAAGCCCCCTGTGCCATGTCAACGCTAGAAGTATTGCAGAACTGTCCCAATCAACATAAGACACTTCTCGTTTCCATCGGTGGGGTAGACCCAGATTCCTCAAATACGATCATGTTTAAACTTGAGTATTTTAAATTGAGGCTTTCCCACCAGCTGGCTTTCCAAATTGCCACAAAGGTTGCTGGGAAGACAATCCATCGTACTGTGTTAGACGAATGTGCCTCCACCTTGGTCATGTCGTTATCCTGTTGGTGAGCCATCGGCTCTCCTAAGTTAAACTATTCCCCTACTACCCTGAAAGCATTCGACGGTCATGGATTCCAACCTCACGGGCTCTTACAAGCCTTAGCAGTAGAGTTGGGGGGAAATACTGTGACCATTAACGTGGAAGTGGTCTCTTCCCCTTTAAATTATAATCGCTTACTTGGTCATAACTAGTTTTACGCCATGACTGCGGTTGCATCATCTGTCTTCCGCATTGTGTAATTCCCCCATCAAGGATGAATTGTCACTATCAACCAATTGGATTTCTGTACACTAAACACCGCTACTCATCCTGGCAACAATGTCCCTTTTTTAGGACAATCTTCGCAACTATATGAGAGCATGGGGGTCAACCTCATAAAATAATAATCTCTTATGGGCGTCTTTCCAACCCCGGATCCCCCTAACCATTTTGTCATGGTGAAAATGATCTCCTCCATGATTCCATCATCTTCAAACTCTACAGATCAATGGCTCATACCCGATGAGTCCACCATGCATTTGATTGGAGATATTATGCCTCTCTCACTAGCTAAATCTACTTATGAGGCTATCCAGTCAGCCCTTGAGGACCACCTGACCATGGCCTCTACGTCTCGTTCTCTACAGCAGATGTCATCCTCACTAGACCCTCTACTCCGGACTTTCCATTCTAATGAGTCCGTTATGGAAACTATGAATACGGATGAACCTCTGTGGGAAGACCTCCACCATCAATCATCTATCCTACCCTCATTAGATTCTGTGGAGAACGCTATAACTACCATTTTTACACTAGATGTCTATCCTTTCCCATAGTCATCAATCCTCACATGTGATACGGTCAGTGAAGGAAACATGGCAAACATCACGCCCACCATCTCGATTGACATCTCAGTTATACCCGGCGTCGTGGAACATATCCGCATTGGACAAAACTGCTCTTCTGATGAGATCACCACATTCATGGCCTTATTCAAACAATTTTGTGACGTCTTCGCATGGACCTATGAGGAAATGCCCGATTTTGATCCTGCCATTGTTGTGCATGAGATCCAAACCTAGCTCGATGCTAAACCTATCCGCCAAAAGTTACGACTAGTGCATCCTCTAAAAATTGCGGCAATTAAAGCTGAGAATGAAAAGATCTTGAAGGTCGGCTTCATCTATCCTATTCCTTTAACATAATGGGTCTCCAATGTCATCCCTGTGGCAAAAAATCAGGGTACTATTGGGATCTGTGTTGATTATATGGACCTGAACAAGGATTGTCCTAGGGACAACTACCCTACCCCCTTCATCGATCTGATTATCGACAATTGCGCTGGGAGTGTCATCTTCTTGTTTATGGATGGATTTTCTGGTTATAATCAAATTGCAATCCACCCATCCGACCAACACAAAACCGCTTTCATCTGCCCCTAGGGTATGTTTGCATATTGTAAACTTCCTTTTGGCCTAAAAAATGCTAGTGCTACATTCCAGTGGGCCATGTCATATGCTTTTCATCATGTGAAGGACTTTTTGGAGCCCTATCTTGACGATATCCTTACTAATTCACAGCATCACGAACTCCACATTGATCATCTGACGACTGTATTCCTCAGATGCAGGCAGTATAACATTCGTCTGAATCCTCACAAGTGCATTTTCTGCGTCGAATCAGGATGCCTCCTAGGTTTCATCGTCTCAAAGAACAAGATCCGCATCGATCCCTTGAAGGTGGAATCCATTGTCACTCTCCCACCTCCTACTGATATCACATAACTACAGAGTTTGCAAGGGAAGGAAACCTACCTATGACGTTTTGTATGTAATTTCGCTCAAAATACATAGGTCTATATGTGATTGCTGAAGAAGGATGTCCCTTTCATCTGGGATGACCAATCCCAACAATCCTTCGACAATTTGAAGTCTGCCATTACTCACGCCCCTGTGCTCCAACCTCCCAATTACTATAAGGATTATATCCTTTATTTTGTCACTTCTGCCACCACAATCTCCATGGTCTTGGTCCAAGAAGACGATAATGCCTAGGAACATGTGATATACTACCTCAATAAGGGTCTTATTGACTCTTAAACCCGTTATTCACATGTTGAGAAACTCACTCTCGCAGCAGTCATTGATGTCCAAAAGTTCCGTCACTACATCCTACTCTGCACCACTAGTACTGTCATTGCCGAATCAAACCCCATGTACCACATCCTTACACGTTAGGTGCTCGGGGGCAAGTATTCACGTTGGATTGTGATACTTCAGGAATTTGATCTCCTCTTCAAGAAGGCCAAGTCAAAGAAATATTTGGCTTATGCGGAGCTCATTTGTGATCTTCCCCATGTTGATTCGGGAACTGAGCCCATCGAATCCCTTCCAGATGAGTCGTTGTTTCTCATCAGCACGTCTGACCCATCGTATGGAGATATCACATTATATCTTCAAACCCAACGGTTCAACCCTCAATTATCTCGTGACGATCGTCGTCATATACGCCACCACGCCAAGTACTACTTGATCATTAGTGATACCATGTATCTTCGTGGTGTTGATTCCATCCTTCGACGTTGTTTAATACACGCAGAGGATGAAAACATACTAAATGACTGTCACTCTGGGGCTTGTGGCAGTCATCTTTCTGGGATGGCTACAGCCCAGAAAATACTACTGGCCTTCGATATTCAAATACTGTATTGAGGTCGTTAAGAAGTGTCCCCCATGCCAGAACTTCCAATTAAAAAAGTGCTCACATCCAGCCCCTTTACATCTGGTTATTGTCGTCGGCCCCTTTTCTAAATGGGGCATATATTTCATGCACTGTAAGCCTACCTTGGCCGAGGAGCATGGTTACATCATTTTAGTCGTTGACTATTTTACTAAATGGTCTGAGGCTATGCCTACGTACAATGAAGATGGAAAAACCGTTGCACTCTTTATGTTTAATCATGTCATTGTGCCATTCGGAGTACCGCAATCCATCATCATCGATCACGGATCTCATTTTCAAAACCAGATGGTAGACGAATTGAGTGCCAGACTGGGTTTTCTCCATGAGAACTCAACCCTATACTAACCACAGTCCAATGGACAAGTAGAGGCCATCAATAAGGTCTTGAAAACCATGAACTAGTGCATGGTGGGTACTCACAAGTCAAACTGGCATAACATGCTCTTTTATGCCCTATGGGCATATAGAATCTCCATTAAGACTGCCACCGGGTTCACACCTTTCCAACCAGTTTATGGATTGGAGGCATTTCTACCTATAGAGTGGGAGATTCCATCACTGAAACTTGCAGTTGAACTTCTCCCGAACACCACTGCTGAAGAAGAACGTTTCCTTCACTTGAAAAAACTCGGTGAGACCCGTCGCGATGCTGATCTTGCCAATGAAGTGCACAAGAAATGCATTAAAGCCTAGTATGATAAGTCAGTCAAACCTTGTATCTTCAACGAGGGGTATTTGGTCCTTACATATGACCAAAAACATGATAAACTGGGGGCAGGAAAGTTTGAGTCCATGTGGCACCTCCCATACATCGTAAAACATGTCCTGGAGAAGGGATCTTACAAGCTCGAGGATTATGATGGAATATCTCTAGGGGAGCATCGCAATGGGCTCTACCTGAAGAGATACTACGTCTGAGTCTTTCACGTATTAGTATCTTGTATATACTGTACATGGTGTGTGTTTTGTGTGGTGTGACACTTTGCTTTAGTGTGTTAGGATCTTGGCTTTACGCTTATATCATGTTATGCCTGCATGTGCAGATGGAAACCTATTTTGGATTCGCTGATGGTGCCATCCGACATACCCGCAGCCTCGCTTCAGTAGCCTGGGTACTTAATTCCCCAACCAGCGAGCTCATCAGTTCGAGAGAGAGTTGTATAGGGTACGCAACCAACAATGCCACAGAGTATCACGCGGTGATTGGAGTCTTAACTGACGCTCTTTCCCTCGGTATGGACCACATTGTCTTCCACCTCGATTCACAATTAGTGGTCTCCCACCTTAACCATTTCTATGCCATCCTTGATCCCATGTTACTCTGTCTTTTCCGACGAGTACGTCTCTTGGATAGGTCCTTCGAATCTGTTCAGTACCTGCACATTTCAAGACACATGAACACCGTTGCTGATTCCATGGCCAATTTAATATTGGACTAGTATATTTCACATACATGAAACATTCATAAACATAAAAGTGGCATAACATGTACATAATGAATAAACAAACACATAAGCAAGATCCCATAATCATCCATAAGAACACAGTGTATAAATACGCCAATAGAATTTTTGTATATCATATCAAAATGTAGTACCGATACAAAAATATGAAGCATATAAGATTTCAGTAAATATCCCCCGATACAAAATCTGAAGCCTGTAGCTTTTAGTACATAACATATACACACAAGCCTAGTCCCCACGATGCTCGTGATAGTAAATGATCTCCCTCGCTACTTTTCTAAGAAGCGAACCAAAACGCTCAGACACTCCAACGGTCTGACACTGGTACCGATGAGGTAATTCATGGACCCCTAGATCTAGAATGTCTAGATTCAAATGCCAGAGGTTCTCCTCCAGCTCGTCCATCTCCTCGACGGCATCGCACGCTGCGGCATCCATCTCCCACACTGCCCCTCTTTACGCAATTGGAGAGACACCAACTGGTCGAGATGGGCCCACATCTGCATCAAACATATGTCAACCATCAGTACTACTCCAAAAACATATAAAAAATATAAAATGAAAAACACAACAGAGTTTTCGTTCTTACCCATGTCGCCCCACTGTATCCCCTCAGGGAGAATTAGGTCTAGATCACCCCTGAAGTCAGTACCATCGTAAGGGAAGTCCTCAACCATGAGGAGCTGACCCCTCAAACACCTGAAGAAGGGTGTACCATAAGTAATTATGGGACCACCCCCACCGTGGAGGACCATCACCTCTGTCCAACGGTGGTCCAATGGACCATGTGAGGATCCCTCAGATCCAGATCCTCTACATCAACTTGAGGGCGCATATGTGGCACATGCTCCAAAAAGAAAGATACTATGACTGATATGTAGCCGAACTGCATCAGCGCACCATGTCGACACTTGGTGAGCTGATCTCGCAAATTTGTGAGGAGTCCCTCGCACCAGTTGAAGACTGTAGGATCCATGCACTCCTTAGCATATAACATATGGGCCTTTCTCTCTAGATGAGCATTCCTACTTCTAGCCACCCTCACGATGGTGAAAAAAACCATCCAGAGAGGTCGATCTCTGACCTCCTTAATGGGAATCTTCCCACCAACCATCTGGGTTCCATCAGTACACCACTGGTCTACCAGGTCCTCTGTAGTTCGGTCACTCCCTCATGACCCTGATAAAGACATGGGACTCCTCCATCGAGACAATCCTGTCAAGATATAGATATCCTTGATATCTATCGTCAATATGTGGACGCCAATATGGAAGTGTTGTTGTACCGAATCCCAACACTGGATCAGATGCTCTAATAGTGGCACTTGGGCTCTCATGCCCGGAACATGGAAGTACTTCAACAACCCACAGTTTCGCAGTGCATCCATCCATTGTGGATCATTTGATGCTTGATCATCATCAAGCTCATGTTCTCTTTCTATCCATTCCACCACCATTGTGTCCACCCAAAACGTGTCCAAGGGAAATAAAATCATCATTAGAAACTTTACCAACCATCCAAGTCATTTATTTATTTATAGGTTTTGAGTTTTCCAAACAGACTTGCATCGATGCATCCCATCTTTGTAGACAGGGTGCCACCGGCGCAATCCTCTTTGTCGGGATTTGCGTGCCCTTGGCGCAATTCTCGAAAAGGTAAAGTGCATCGGGCCGAGGGCGCAATTTCCCTCCACAAAGCAATCCCAAAACCAAAAAAATGGAACGGAAATGAAATTATAAACCACTGAAAATGAACAAGACAGGGATTAGGCCTACCTGATGTTGACGACACTGAAAATGACAAATCACAGCTCCCACAATCGACAGTTGAAAATTGCACTCCAAAGGGTCATTTTCACCTCTCAATTTGGTAAAAATCAAATAGTAACTATTTTTACTATTTTTCCCTATTTATATCGAAAAAGGTATATTCCATTTTTAATTTTACTCTTGTATGGGTTATTTAACTATAGTTGGGATTATTTTTATATTTAAACACTCAAATGTTCACTTTGACCTAGTCTTTGGAGTCCACAGGTGAAGCAGAATGCCGTATTGTAATCTTTGGTTGCGATCGTAGTCATCTCACACCCATTTCTAGGTGTGAACAACTCTTCAAGCATTCTCTATGTTATTATTTCGTTCGTTAAAATCGAATATTAATGACACTGATCTCACTCTTTGTTCCTTCTCGTGCTCATAAAACGATGAGAATAAGTTATTGAGTTATATTTTATCGCTTTTTCGGGCTCGTTAAACTTCTAAGAAAAAGGAACCATTCGGAGTCCTCCTTTAAGCTCTTTTCAGGATCCCTAAATACGAAAAGATCTCCAAGTGAACTTGATGCTTTCACGCTTGTAAAAGTATTTGAATGATCGTCTTTTTGGTGATAGTTTACCCCTTTTTCGGACCAGGAGGTACTTTTTACGAAAAATGAGTACTATGGCCAATCATGACTGGAAGAGTTCTCTCTCACATTGTTTTATCCTTTTTCGGGTGAGGAAACTAACTTTTACGAAAAAGAAACTGTGGAGTCTTATTTAGTTCTTTTCAGACTCTCGAAACATGAAATGACGTCGATTTTACCTTCCATGGACTCGCAAAAATATGACATAGAAGGGCCCATTATGAGACAAACCCCTCCTATCCAAGGTTCGTAAAATATTTGGGATTGGAATCATCCATGGGATGAGCTATACCGAACATATGTTACCCTCCTCAAGCTCGTTAAAAAAAGAGGTACTCATTAATCATGATGGGGAATAGGGATGATATTGTGTTCATCGTAGTTATTGAAGTACATAATCACTCTTGAACATGGCACTCAATTCCATATGCATTCAGTACTTGGGAAATCTGTTTGTCTTCGAGTCTTGCTAATTCCATGATTCTTGTCACTCCTTTGGATCATCCGAAGAATGCTTCCATAATTAGTTGCATTAGGGGTTGGTATCATTCTCGTCGTTTCAATATTGCCAAGTCATGCCATTCCCATGTTCAAGAGATGTTCGTTATTCATCATCTGTAGTCACTGTACCTTCTTTCATGTCTATTTACCTTGAGTTAGTCTTACACATCACTCTACTATCCGATTCACTCCAAACATCTGTGATCATGTTTCATGTCGTTGATGGGTGATTCATCATGGCCCTCCTTCGGTGGATTCATACTTGTTGAATTCAACACATCATCCGAGGATTGAATCTAGAAACCAATCAAGTACCTTGGGCCTGCATGCCTCAATGGCAGGTTACCTCGCTTTCAACATGAATTTACATCATTTACTCTTGATTTAAATATCTCGTTGAGTGTTCGACCTCAACTCATTGATTCACGCTCAATGGTATGTGCTATGATACCTTGGGAATCACTGACATCAATGGTGGTTTCCCTCGCGCTTGTTAATGATATACATTAAGGGTCGGTAATCATGTGGTTTCTACCATGTTCGACTCCAAGACATTGTATTCACATGGATAGATTCGTATCATTGCGGGTTCGTCTTGAAGACCCTGGGCTGTTTCATATATCACCCAGATTGCGATGGATATTGTTTGAGTCATATCACACGGATCCACTTTGTATTGGTCGTGGCTGTGTTATCATCTCATCATGGATCTACGATTGTGTCTAGTAGCCATGATTGTGTTCAGTCGGTATTTACTACCATGGATCTACAATGTATTGGTCGGCATCCATGTTGTGAGTCATGTGAGACTTGTACCTCAGAGTGAGTTGTAATGCAGCAGCACCTTCCAGCCAACAAGTCCTTTCCATCTATCTTGCAAATCATATCACCTGTCTCATTTTTCCAGCTTCATGCTTTGGGGGGAATTCTGTTACACCTAAATCTCGTCATCATGAGTCCTCTGTCAACTTCATGCCTCAATCCCTGAAGTTTCTCTAACCAATAACACCCAGAGTAGGTTGTTGATCCTTCTGTCCACATTTTCTAGTTGCACTGGCGTAGGTTGTCTTCAAGCAACAGGCGCCAAATCATGCCTGGCACAATATGTCATCGAGTAGCATGCGGCACTGGCTTAAGTTTCCCTTATGCAGCTTGCGCTACCCCCTTCCTGGTGCCAATTGCGCCAAGGTTGGTTAAATTGGATAAACAAGGGCTTCAAGTGACTTCTCGAAGCATGGTTAGGTGGAAGTCTATCCCTAGTTGATAAGTGAGTTGTCCTTCGGTTTCCTAACCTCAAGGGAGGATCCCTTAGATTTCTCTCATTAGTTCTCAAACTACTCTATCCATTTGGTCTTATAAATATGAAGCTCCTATCCATTGAAAGGGGAGGAAGGTCTTTAGCACTCTCATGCTAGTGGAATTAACTTAGGTGATCTTTGTTCATCTTTGGGAGTATTAATTCATCCTTGGAGGCTTTGGTTTGGACTCATTGCAAGGAAGGTTGTGACAATAAGGCATAGGTTGTAACATTCTCTCTTATTGTACTCTCCTTTATCACAGTGAATACAATCTCTTCCCATATACATATTGTGTTGTTAATGTTTAGAGATTACTTCCTTAACTGTTATCTTAGATCAATCATATGCGATATATGCTTTTACTATTTGTTTGCATCTACTTGTTAAAAAGGACTTTGCAACTAAAGATCTTAAGGTTCTGGATCATCGGATCAAACAAGGAGCAAAAGGAATTGTGAATCTCAGGTAAGAGACTTACTTGCTATTTTACACTTCTATTGATCTAGGGAAGTTGATTATATTCTGTATCTATTTGTTCTAGATCCAGTTGGACTAGGGAGATCTAGCCTTTAAGTCTGCTTAGGCAGATTGTCTGAAAAGAAGAATTCATTATTAGATTTCTAGGCTGGGTCAATCACTCGAGTAGTTTTTGGAATGTTAAAACAAGGAGTTGTTTCTATTGAAGATATAATTGAGCTTTGTGATGAATTGTGTGGCAAAAAATGCCGTTTCAACACTGGAGTCTTTTAAAACTTGGAACACCATGATGGAGGTACCTTTGATTGTATGAATTGTTTGACTATTGGTTGTATAAGTTTGACAATTGCCACATGTGAAATTTGTTACCATTGTTTGGTTTTTGTCTTATTTTTGAAGAATAGTGTCCAATTGATTGTTCCATGTTTTTTTGTTTTGGAGAAGTTATGAGCACGAATCCAAACATTTTATTAATGGGAAGCCATCTAATAAGCTTCAATCATTACTAAAAAAAAGGTAGGTTTTTGTTCATTTATTAAAGAGGCGTTTTATTTTTTTAATTGTGTTGATTTATCTTCATGGTGTAAATGAAATGAGTTAAACACACTCAAATCAGGGTTAAGGTTAGAAAAGTACAATTAATTATTAAACAAAAGAAAATGTTTATTATTATAATTAATCGTTGAAAACCAGAAAGATGTTTCGGTATTAATTTTGCATACTCTAAAATTTATATCATAACTTTTAGTTGATTTGAAAAATATTCAACCTTCGAAATGGAAACTAAAACACATGAAACTTGTTTTTCATACTTAATTAATATTATAATTTTAGCAATGATTCAAAACCTTTCTTAATTAATATCATAATTTTGGCAATCCTTCAAAACCTTTCAGCTAATTTGAAAAGTATTCAACCTCTAAACTGGAAATGGAAACATTGAGAGTTTATCAAAACTACTCAAATATAAGAGGGGAAGTTTTCAAGTTTCCCAATAGATGGAATGCTCCATCTATTGAGATTCATTAAATTAAGCCCGTCAGATACTGTGAAAATTTTAGAATGAAATATCTAGAATCCATAATTAGATTTACAGAGTGGGTCAATGAATTGAGTAGATATTGGACTGTGAAAACAGTTTGTTGCAGTTATTGAAGATGTAACTGAGCTGTGTGATGAATTGTGATGCCAATCGCATAGATTTTGAAATGTGAAAACATTCCTGTGTTGCTACTATTGAAGATAGTATTGAGGTATGTGATGAATTGCGTGGCCAAACTGGATTTGTTTAAATGTTGCTTCAACAGTAGAGCCCTTCAGGAATTTAGAACAATATGGTGGAGGGAAATTTGGCTGCACATGCTAATGCAATAACAACAAGCAACTATTAATTGCGAGTCGCAACTGCTCCATACTTGTCAATGAAATAGCAGTTCCGAGAGTTCCAGGTCGCAACTGAGAATTTAGGTCGTTGCAAACATAGTGAATTTAGGTCGTCTCATCCGATAGCATACTTTCCTCTAGTTGTTGGCAAAACGTTAGAGTTCCCATAGATCCGGAGGTGTGGGATTGAATTTTCGACGATTGGCAATACCCTTAAATTCCCATAGATCCAATCCGGAGGTGTGGGATCGAATTTTCGACGATTGGAAATACCCTTAAAGGCCACGTGGTCCCTGGATCATGGTAGAACTCTTTGATTCCTGGAATTTCTGTATGATTCTTGTCAGATTTGTGGGCAGAAAGTTTTGCTACCAGATTAGCTTAGTCCAAAACCGTAGTAGCTTGGTGGGTTAAGTACCTTATGGTTGTTTAAGTACCTGGGAAGGAAAGAAGAGCAACCAGAAGGATTCGGAAACTTGGCAGCATGAGTGCCCCCAAAATAGCAGACCAATTATTGGTTATGTTTTCCCGAGGTGCCCAAAGTCTCACTGTCAAGTATGGTCGATGGAGATGAATTACATGTTGTGTGGTTTAATGTACATTGTGAAGTTTACAAGGCCACTTGGGCCTGGTGCTTCTCCCAAACAATCAATGGTAATTTTGAGTTTGATTCCAGTAGTTTATAGAGTGGAATCGGTGGTAGTTTTGAGTTTGAGTCCAGCAGCTTATATCATTGGAATGGGCGGTAATTTTGAGTTTGGGTCCAGTAGTTTATACAATGGAATGAATTGGTATGGATTGGTGGGGACATCTACATGATATGCGGTGGCGGTGGTAATTATTTTTTTTCTTCCCAATCTCACAGTGGCCGTGGCAAAACAATTACCCATTTAATCTTAATCTCGTTCCAAATTTGATAACGTGCCCGCTCCTTTCTTATCCCCAATCTCGCGGTGGGCGGTGGTAATTAATTTTTTTCTTCCCAATCTCGCGGTGGCGGTGGTAATTAATTTTTTTCTTCCCAATCTCGCGGTGCCGGTGGTAAGACAATTACCAATTTAATCTTAATATCCCATAACGTGCCCGCTTCTTTTTCTCTTCCCAATATCGCAGTGGCAGTGGTAAAATAATTACCAACTTAATCTTAATCTCACTGTAAAATTTTACCAATTCCATTGGGGCTCTTCCTATATTTTCTGCTTCCCAATCTCTCCGTGGTAAAACAACTACTAACTCTGTTTGGGCTCATTCTTCTTCCACCCTAGGAAATACCCACTAAATACTAATTTCGTTTCGGCTCATTATTCTTCCACCCAAGGCAATATCCGCTAAATACTAATTCCATTTGGGCCCATTCTTCTTCCACCCGAGGCAATACCCGCTAAATACTAATTCCATTTGGGCCCTTCATCTTACTCTTCTTCCACCCCACCCACCCTTCTTCTATGGTTCCTCAACTTCCCTTGCCGGGAGAGGGTGATTTTATGGAATTTCTCTCGCAGTGATTACTACTTCTATTTGACACTTCTTCCCTGCCCAACTCTTTGCCTCTTGAATCTTCCTTCCACGATTCCTTGAGGGTCCAACAGTGTTTAGAGATGTTTCCCGCAACAATCCTTCAGCTAGGATGCCACAAAATGGGGGGATTTCTATGACGTCAAATCCGCACATGACTTTCATTTGCACGCACTCAGAGAGTCTTTTGCCAAGTCCAATTGCCTTACTACTTTTCTCCAAACCACACATCTCTTTCCTCTGAAAGGGGGTTCTTGAGATTCCTACTTGTCATTAAATCACACATGATTTCCAATCATTTCTCCTCTAGAGGAAGCGTAACTACCTGTGTGATCGCTAGCCTCTGAGAAAGGCCTAGTTATTGCCTGGAATCTATGCAATAAATCCCAATCAAGCATAACCTTCGCCACCCGTAATAGTATCACTGGAACACGATCGACCAGTTGGAGGTTCCCACTCTTATTTCTCTTTCAAAAACAACATGGTGTGATAATGCACTCCAATATTATTGCTATATTCGTGTTTCTCTGTGCAGCGAGAATTGTCATCGAACTTAGAAATCCGTCGATGTCGAGAAACAAATGGCCGCATTCATTTGAGTGACCAAATTTCTAGTGAGAGAATCAATACTACATGTTGAGCATGAAGTTTTCTTGTATTTAGGCAATGCCACCTTTACCTAAAGGCCATCGAGTGCACTTGAGTTTGTAAGGGAAAACAAGGCATTACATTTTATTTTACAATGTTTGGAAAATATGTTTCCTTGTTTACCAGGCATGTTTATATTGACAAGGTTTATGGATGCCCAGAGTTTCTTGTGGCATCTTAGCTCGTTAGATAAATGGCGTGCAATTATCAAACTAGGCTTGTCACGTTTAACTTGTTTGACTTTAATGATATTAATGGGTGCGCTCGAAACAAACATTGCTCCCAGTTTCCCTCTCTAAGATGCAGCTTTTCCTTCTCGGCAACCATAGTGACCCATTCTCAAGATCCGATTACCTTGCGTCTCTCCCACGCCACATGGGAATTTCATGTTGTGTTTGATCTAGAATACATGTATCGCGAAACACTACAAGAAACCAAAGCTCCATTCCATTTACCAACCCCATGGAGAAAGGGCGTGCAATTCTGGATCCATGCCGAAATAAGCTAATTTCACTCGACAACGTTCATGGACGAAATCCAATGCGAGTTCTATATTCTCCCATAGCTTGTTTCTTAGTGACTAATTCTATGCCCAAAAATGCATCACCTAGGGTTTCTATATGGAGATACAACGAGCCTCTCCAAGTGGAGATTACTATGGATTGGCATATTGTCATTTTAGTACGCAACTAGGGCTCCACGTTTATCCCAATCGGTGTGGCAATTTGCAGTACCTTTTTCTTCTTAACAATGAGCGACCATGGTTTCATGGCATATCACAACTATCGACATCATTGAGGAAAAGGGCATATTGTCGCAGAACTAAGACAAATTGAACCAATTTAACTTCGACGCATTTATGGATGAAATTGCAAGAGATGTTTCTCTCAAAGTGTCGGATTAAAGCTTCTCACTTATGCGATAATTCTGTCCTTAGATAACCCTCCTGCTCCCATAATATTTTTAAGGATGTCCACTACACGGAGATATGACAACGTGATTCCCGGTCCAGCTATTTCCTTCGGTACACAGTGTCAAATTTGATGAGTTCATTAGCTAGAAAGACATGCATAGATATGCCAACGGAATTGATTTGCATGTGGCCAGGAAGCACGAGGGGGACAACAGTTCGACTGAATGAGTCGGATCTATTATGGTGGAAGCTTAAGAAACAGAATGCGCAAAGCAGAAATACACTACACAGACAGAACACAAAAGTACACAAACAATATGTAGGGATGTGAACTGATTTCCATTACTGGATATAAGTTCATGAATTGATGTATGTTACAGTATTATAGATGCTTATATATAATGCGTTGATACGCTTGGGTGCTTTCCCGTTACCTTCAGTTACAAAAGAAGTTAGAGTAGTTCGGTAGTTCAACCATTACAATCGACTAGAAGACAGAGAGACAGTCTATCGAAGTTCGACAGTCGCAAGTCGCAGATCGATGCTGCATGTCAATGTCGCGAAACTGTGAGTTCGTGGAACTTGTTGAAGTCGTGGATTTGTCGAAGTCATGTCGAAGTCGAAACTTGTCGTAGTTGTGTCGACGTTGATGACTTGTTGAAGATGTGTCGAAGTTAGCATCTGACAATAATGCCAACCGCGATGTGGAACAAACCTCCTTCCTTAAGAAACAATGGTCCCCATTGTTTTCTCGTGAAGGTGCGGAAACTTGTCGGTCAGTTCAGTAGTAGAGTACCACTTTCCTTGTGCTAGGATCTGTCCGACTTTAGCAACCTGAAACAAGGGAATTGTGTTTGTCATTGCATGGCGTACTCATCGTCCCACAATGGTGTCCCAAGGAAGAGGTTCTTGAACGTATGGATTGATGTCTTCGGGTTTTGTTGTTTGCAAGTAGTTTTGTTCCAACAGTGGTGCATGGTATAGTCGAAGTAGATCCACATTGAATACTGGATGCAGACCCACGCATGTAGGAATGTCAAGCTGGAAATCGTTTTCTCCAATCTGTCGAAGAATACTGTATGGACCATATAGCAAAGGTTTGAGCTTCTTGAATGGACCAGTGAAGCACTCCTTCTTGAGATGTAACCAGACCTTATCCCCAATTTGGAATGAATCGGGAATACAATGCTTGTCGTGTTGGGAATTATCTTTCTGTTTGCTCGTTGCAACATTTCCTGTGCTTGCTTCTGGATGTCACAGATTTGATCTCAAAACTTCAAGGATTTATCAACTTCTCATTGGTTGTAGTCGGTGTCGGAGTTCACCTATGTCGAGGAGCTGATCAAGTCAATAGGCGCTGAGGGTTGAAATCCGTAACAGATCTCAAATGGAATATTTCATGTAGATATGTATTGATCATGATTGTAGATGTGCTATATGTATGGAATAATTTCATCCCATGTGTGTCGATGCTTGTGGTTGTACATGCGAAGCAGTTGTATGACCAAGCAATTCACAACTTTCATCTGTCCGTCGGTTTGAGGATGGAAAGATGTCGACAATGAGATTTGTGTGTCTAGCTATTGCCAGAGAGTCTTCCAAAAGATGCTGACGAATTTGGAATCTCGGTCGGAAGTAATGGTTGTCTTCCAAAAGATGCTGACGAATTTGGAATCTTGGTCGGAAGTAATGGTTGTGGGTAAACCAAAGTGTTTCCAAACATGTGTGAAGAAGAGTTGGGCAGTTTGTTGTGTTGTCGTGGTCTTCTTGCATGGTATGAGAATGGCCATTTTGGAAAATCTGTCAACTAATAATAATATCGTGTCGTGTTGTTGTTTGGTAGTAGGATATCCTGTCAAGTAGTCCATAGAA
This sequence comes from Larix kaempferi, assembly GCA_027924585.1. Lineage (NCBI taxonomy): Eukaryota > Viridiplantae > Streptophyta > Pinopsida > Pinales > Pinaceae > Larix > Larix kaempferi. The sequence goes on along the minus strand of BSBM01001409.1, from coordinate 234,465 downwards.
ATAGATTCCCATGGTCGACTAGGAATTGGAAGGGGTGTGTACAATCCATGTCGTCGATTAGGCGGTTTAGCAATGGTGCAAACCACGCATGATCGAATGTACTTGTTGACGTCAGTTTTAAGTGTAGGCCAAAATAAATACTTCTGCAAAATAGCAAGTGTCTTTGCTACTCCAAATTGTCATGCAGTCTTGTTATAGTGTGAGTCCCAAATGAACTGTTGTCGATGCTCACCAGTCGGTACGCAAATCTTTCCAAGCTTGTATAGCAAGGTGTCTTTCAGGAATGGTCAGCGGTTGACGACTTGTCAGTCTGAAGTTGTCGGTAGACTGGTGAAAATTCGATGTCTTCCTGATACAACTGAGGCCAAGTAGTGGTGTCATATTTCTGCATACTCATCACTGTAAAAAGTAGAGTAATGGGCGTTCTACTTAGACAATTGGTGGCGGCGTTAGCTTTACCTTTCTGATACTGAATTACCAACTGGAATTGTTGTAGGTAGTTAATACACTTAATTTGTCGAGTTGTTTGTAGTTTTGAATGAGTCGGAGTGAACTGTAGAGGCTTATGGTCAGTTAGGATGATCGTTTCCTTTCCAAGGATGTAATGCCCCCATTGCTTAAGAGCTTTCACAATGGCGTACGTCAAATATATCCTAATTGTTTCATTAAAAGTTTCGGAATGAAAAGCGACTGGGTGACTAGATTGAGTGATCACTATGCCCAAGGCATAGTCCGATGCATCCGTCTCAATCTCAAAGGGCTTATGCAAATCAGGTAACACAAGTACTGGTGCAGTGTAGAGCTTGTGCTTGAGCTGTTCAAAAGATTCTTGTTGTGTCGATATCCATTTGAAGACAGTTTTTCCATTTCCCTTCGTCAACTGATTCAAGGGCCAAGCTATGTGATTGAAATCGAGTATGAACCATGGATAGAAATTATCCAAACCAAGAAAACTTCTTAGTTCTTGAATGACCGCAAATATTTGATGTTGTTCATTGCAAAGGTGCACTTGTCCATGTTCAAGTAAAGTCGATGTTGCTGGAGAGTGTCGAGGACTTGTCGAAGCTATCCGACATGTTCTTCCCATGATCGATTGAAAATCAGGATGTCATCAAGGTAGACAATGACCCATTTTTCGATGAAAGATCACAGAATGTTGTTCATGTATCACATGAAGGTCGCAGGTGCATTGGTTAAGCTGAAAGGCATGACTAGCCATTCAAAAATTCCTTCCTTGGTATTGAAAGAAGTTTTCCACACATCTGAGGGCTCAATTGGAATCTGATGATATCTCAACTTGAGGTCGATCTTAGTAAAGAATTTAGCACCTTTCAGACAGTCGATGAGCTCATCTATCTGCGACAAAGGGTAGCGATTCTTCATCGAAATTTTGTTGAGTTCCCTATAGTCGATGCACATGCACCAAGTGCCATCTTTCTTTGGAACGAGGATGACTAGACTTCCATAAGGAGAGGAGCTAGTTCAGATATGACCTTTGTCGATCAAATCTTGGATTTGTCTGAGAATCTCTTCATTTTCGAGAATTGATCTTCTGTAAACAGATGTGTTAGGCAAAGAAGAACTAGGAGCAAGTTCAATGGAGTGTTTTACCTGGAAATGTCGAGGTACTCCGTTCAGCTCTTGGAATAAACTCTGATACTCGTCAAGAATGTTGTCGATCAACCGCTTCTGTCGGTATTTGATTTGGTCGATGAGTTAAATCGTTGTTGCAGTATTCCTAGAATGTTTGGTTTGATCATGATTAACACGAACTTCTGAGCATGATTGATGAGGTTCTTTGTCTGTTTAGCAGATATCATTAAAACCGTTGGTATAGTTTGTCGCTCTGGAATGCTGTACCATCGATTCTGGATTTTGACAATCACCTTCTGCGATCGTGACTGATAACTTCCATGGAGATCCCATAGGTAATTTTTCCCAAATAGGGTGTCGGCTATGAAGATTGGTGCTACGTCACAGAGTACTTCATCTTCAAAAGGATTTATGAAGTAGGCGAGTTTGCATTGTTGGGTGATCCATAGTTCCTGCCCATCTTTCATCCAACCAATGCTGTAAGGCTGAGGATGCGAAGTGGTGACAAAACCTAGTTTCTTCACAAGATCTTTAGAAATGAAGTTCTTTTGGCTACCATTGTCCACAATCAGATGTAATGGGTTGTGATGGACCCATATCCGTGTATGGAATAGGCGCTCTCGTTCCTCCTTGTCGACAATAGTCGAGGCTGCTGGAGTGGTCGATGTCGATATTAGAAGGGTCGTTGCGTCTGGATCATATTATTCCACCATCTTTTCAAATGTGTCAGATCTCGACACTGTTGCCAAAAATGTCTTCCAAGATTTGCATTTAGACGTATCATGCCAAGATGAGAAGTGGTAATCGCACCATTTCCCATTGGGCGGTTGTTTTCTATGTTCCCTTTTCTGAAAAGGATTTTTGTCATGATCTGGCTTTGGCAGAATCAGATGAGAATATTTTGACTTGTCGAAGTCGGCCAATGTCTTCTTGTCAAGTGGTTGTCCTGATGTCGGCTTTGTCAAGAAGCGTGCTTTCCCTTTCTGCTTGGTTTCAAGTTTGTTGGCATAATGGAATGCATCCGCAAGCGTATTGACAGTTAGAAATCCCATCTCGTGCTGAATACTGGGACAATCCATTGATGTACTTTAGAACAAGCAATTTCTTTTCTTATTGGATGCCAAGTCTAGCCATGAGTCGATAGAACTCGTCGGTGTAACTTTGTACTGATTGGTCTTTCCATTGTCTTAGCTGCTACCACTTCTTATACTGCTGCTCGAGGTACTTGGGCAAGTAAATATCCTTTCGGATGTGTTCGACGAATTTATCCCATGTGTCGATGGGGTCTCCTCTTTTCTCCATATTTGTTGAGAGGTTCTCCCACCAACAGTGCACAGATGTTGACATCTTTAAGGATGCAATGGTGATCTTGTTAGCTTCTGAGAGTTGATTCACAGAGTAATAAGATTCCAATTGTTGCACCCAATTGTTGAAGGATTCTGCGTCAATATTTCCTTCAAGATTTGGTATGTCCAAATTCATTTGCACTTTGAAGGGGATGATTTTATCGAAGTGAGTTCTCATCGAAAATCCTCCAGATGTCAAAGAAAATCACATGAGAATTTCATTGAACTAGGTGAATATTTCAGTTCATTGTCGAGTCAGCGCCTACTCAATAAGTTGTGTTGTCTCGTCGGCTGCATGTCTATCATCTATTTCTTCTGCCATTTCTAGAGGTAGAGTCTGTTTGGATTGCTGAGATTGTGAGTGTGTTTGAACATGCATAAGTTGATAACTTCGCTAGAAGTGTCTACGCAAACTTAAGCATGAACAAAACTGAGTGCTCTGATACCAATGATCCGCACATGGCCAGGAAGCATGAGGGGGACAGCAGTTTGACTAAATGTGAAGAGAAGGAATATACTACACAGATAGAACACAAATTTACACAAACAATATGCAGGAATGCAAACTGATTTCGATTACTGGATATAAGTTCATGACTTGATGTATGTTACAGTATTATACATGCTTATATAGAATGCGTTGAGATGCTTGGGCACTTTCCCATTACGTTCAGTTACAAAAGAAGTTAGAACGGTTTGGTAGTTCAACCGTTACAATCGAATGGAAGACAGAGAGACAGTCTGTCAAATTTCAACAGTCGCAAGTCACAGATTGATGCTGCATGTCGATGTCGTGAAACTGTGAGGTCGCAGAACTTGTCGAAGTCGCGGAGTTGTCGAAGTCATGTCGAAGTTGAAACTTGTTGAAGTTGTGTCGACATCAATGATTTGTCGAATACGTGTCGAAGTTAGCATCCGACAATAATGCCAACTGCTATGAGGATAAGAAAGGGCATACTTCCGCAAAACTAAGCCAAATTGAACCAATTTAACTTTGATACGTTTATGGATGAGATTGCAAGAGATGTTGCTCTCAAAGTGTCAGATTGAAGCTTCTCACTTATGCGATAAGTATGTCCTTATCCAACCCTCCTACTCCCATAATATTTTTAAGGACGTCCATTAATTGAAGATACGACGACGTAATTCCCGGTCCATCTATTGCCTTCGGTAAACGGTATCAAATTTGACAAGTTCATTAGCTAGAAATACAGGGAATAGATATGCCAACAGAATGCACATGAAACAAACCAAGGGGCATAAATAAACCAGTGAGAGGAAACATGAGCTTAAAGAACATGGTTGGGGAAGAAAAATAAGACATTTCTTCGCAACAATTCTCCCTACAATGGGTATAGCGAATAGAACAACCCCCAAAGGGGCATCCCATCAAGTAAATGCATCCACCTTGTCTCTTTACATAGCTTGCAACCCCATCTAATAACCCACACAGATAGGTCACCCATTCTGGTGCATCAAAAAAAGGTTTTCAGTTTCAATCATAAGAAAATTTTCACACTCCAACATATTTAAATATATCGTTGCTTCTAACACTCCTTAAAAGTTTAAATATGCGACATAACTGTCGAACCTTCATGTACTTGCATATAAACTCCCCCCTGGAAGGCCTCTTCCTCGAGTTTAGGTACTTGAAGAAAACAAACATGGAAGGCCACCCGCAACACTAGGACAAACACCCAATGCACATGTGATTCCACCTGCGAAATTGTGGAAAACACACAACACCCATGCGAGTCCACTTGCAACGCTGGTCAAAACATCTTTTGAGTTGATTGAAGTCATATCAAACTATACCCATGCCGCATGCGCTCACAACTAGACTCACCAAAAAAAAACTCTTCACGGGTTGTGCACTCCTAGCTTGGAATTGCAACCAACATGTATACACTTACACGTTATGCGAGCCAATAAACTCTCCATCTCTATGCTCTCCCAAGATAAAATCCCCTCCCCTCCAACACCAAATGTAGAAAAGTAGCGTAGAGACATGCAAATGGAATACACGTGCAACAAACCACTAAGCATAAGTTAAAACTAGCCGTGGAAGGAAACGTGCGTTCAAGGAACACCCTCCCCTTGGAAAGATCGAGAGGTTTCATTACATCGATTCTCCCTCCAACAGATACAAAGAATAGAGCAGACCTCAAAGCGACATCCCTTATCACTGCAATCTCCCATCGAATACGATGCATCTACCTCCCTTTCATGCATACTCTAACCTATCCTGACAGATCAAGCCCGCTGGAATCACAAGTACATGACCCATCTCGATATATTATAACCATATGTCGGAATTCATTAAAGAGCCTGTCCACATTGGAACATAGTTAATGGTATTGTTACTTCCAACCTCATTGAGCGAGCTAAGGCATGGCATTTGTCCTCGGGATCTTAGATCCCCGTGTTCTTCGCATCATTGCACTAGCAAGGCCTATAAATGGCCAAAGTTTACCCACAACTCAAATCCATGGAGAAAATGCACACACAGTGATGGAACTAGGCCAAATTGAACCAATTTAAACTTAACAAAATTCGCGGGTGAAGTTGTAAACAAGGTATGTTTCAAATTGTTATTCTGTCATCAATGATGGCTTGCTTGGTCAATGAAAGCAAGGCATTGTTATTTCTCCCATGATGGATCAAGTCTCTCCGATGACATACTTGCACTCGTGGTTGCAAGAGAATGGGTGGGGCCAGCTGCAGAGCACTAGGGGACATTGGAGGAATAGGGCCCCCCGCTTGTGGCCTCTTAAATCGATACTCAACAACCCTTCCCATCCTCAATCTTATTGTTCGGGTCCTCTATATCGATACATCAGTTGCATTCCCCCCACAGAGGGTGAAACAGGGGATGACTGGCCCAGCCACGAGCCCGACTGACATGTACCCAGCTAGTAGTAGCAACCCCATGGCTGGCTGCATGATACAACACGCACCTGACTCCAACTCCATCCACTTTCCTGCTAGCATTCCTTCCCACACGCCATCCCATGCGCCTCCCCATGTGTCCACCCAGATACCTTCTTGATCCACCTTCGGGGCTGATCACGTGTTTCCCTCCACCATCCATGTGCCCCATGCAAGTATTTAATTTCCCCCACGGTTTTGCCTCCTGTCGGCAGTATGACCTCTTCTGCGTGCGTAATGTCCAATCTGTTGCTCCTTACCTACTCTGGGTTCTGGCTCTTATGACTCCCACAATTTTGAATGAATGGAGTTGTCCTTCCGCTCTCATGATCATTACAGGCTCTTCCGTTAATATGCACTTCATTCAGATTTTCATTAGACCTGAGGACGCTCGGCTGTGAGCTCTGTTACGCAAAGGCTCCACTACAAGCTCTTTGCTCTTTACTCTCGCCGACTCTCGGTTGCAAGAATTTTTGTTCTCGGCTCTCATGGAGTTCATCACTCTTCTGGCCCTCAGTTCTAGCTATTGCTTCAGTTCTGGTTTTCGGGATAAGGGTCACGGGGTCTCTGGTGCTCTAGTTTCTGGTCCTCTGGTCGCTGGTTCATGTGTTATTGGTTCTTAGGTTCTCTTACTCTCTAGTTCTCAAGTTCTCTGGATACTGACTGCTATTCGGCGGGCTTCTTTGTTCTACAGGCTTCATGGTTTAGCTATTTTCATAAGGCGCAGTTCTCTCAGTCTTTGAATCTTCGCTGCCATGACACCTAAGAAAAGGGTGTGCACCCATCAGGACACTCAGCAGGAGAGCACTCTGCAACACAGTGGCTCTTCTTCCACTCCGCCTATTCGCCTCATGCGCTGGGTGGTAGAGAAGGCTCGCAAGTTTCACTCTGAAATTCCAATTTAGGCTCAGGCGAAGATCAATCATGCCGAAGACGATTCCAGGGTCTATCGTCACTGCCTGATAGATGAAGAAATTCGTGAGGAATTTAAAGCCCTTATCCCCGACCCTGGTAATACTAGGGGTCAGGCCACTTTGTACCAAAAAACTCTTGACCTGCACTGGTCTCACAAGCTGGTTCTGGGCAAAGCTCTCACCGATAGAAACAAGGCTCAGGCGAAAATCCTCATGCAGCAGGACAAAATGCACGACATGCTGAAGCAACTATTGTATAACCAGCAACAGATTTCCTACCGCTTTGGGATCATCTTGGCCAAGGACCCGACCACCTAGCTCGAGCAGAAAGATTACAACAGTAAATAAGTTATGCTTGCTTTTTTGCCTTGTGTTAGATCTTTTGGTTTCGTCCGTTATGCTTTATGCTTATATGTAGTTCTGTTATTTCTTCTTTCAGCAACGCTTGATAGGATGATTGTTTTAAGATACATTTCGAAACTTATTTTGGGGTATGTTTTCTCTTTCATGAGAGGACCCGGTGATAACAAGACTCTGTATATTTTGATGAAGATCATATAAGGCCCTATATCTAGCTTATAAAAAAAAAAGATACATCGTTCACATTCTTGCAATTGAAGATATCGTCACCAATATATGATTCCAATTCCTACGACCCTTTCGATGTAACAATGGCCTTTCCTTCCTCCCAAATCATGGAGCACATATTAGTGCTATCCTTTCCATCATCTTCATCTTGATGTGGTGTATGAATGTCCAACTCTCTTTCTCATAGTTAAATCCCACAAAGAAATGGAGTATGGACATGAAACAAGGCCAAACTAAAAACAATTTAAATGTTGTAACAACATTCATGCAGGAACTTGCAAACGCCATCTTTCTCTGAGTGCGTCGTTGTGGATCACAAGAAGGTGGATGTAATTAGCGTATGGAGAACCCTGGTGAATGTTCATGAGGTAAGAAGATCTCTCGATAATATTTCCAACTCTTATATAACATATGTTCAACGCTTGTGTAAATTCTAGAATCCAAAGGCATCGTTAGGATAATTGCAGAGGTTAAAAGGGTACGCTTGGATCCACTCACAATGAGATAATATTGAATTGTTCGAGCAGAAATTCACAAAATCACTAGTCCTCACTCTCCTTGATCCTTCAAATCCTTTTGCATATCATATCGATGCTAGTGATGTGCATTCCAACACAGTTCTATCACAAGTAGGAGAGGTGGTGAGAGAGAAAAGGCATTTTATCTTTATCAATAGTCATCAATTGCATTAAAACTTGAAAGTTCCACCAAGCCTAAATAATGAGCTTCGAGCTTGTTACAGTTTGCAGCGGCTAATATTGTATAAACACTCTCCACAAGGAGAATCGAGATATTCAATATTGTTTGATGAGTACAATACAAAGTTGACCTATAAAAATGGTCAAGAAAATGTGGTTGCAGATGCATTCTTCGAAACCGAATATGTATTGCATTTAGAGTATGTGGTGAATGGAATAAGTGAAAAATGCATGATTCATCTTAAGACTCAAATTATCTCCTTAATGCAACAAAGTAATCGTCACCTTATGCACTTCGCATTCCCAAAGCACAGTGGAGCAATAGTGATTTTTGGGTGTGACAACGTTAAAGGATCCATGAAATTCGTGAGAATCCATTAGAAAACTGCATGGAAACGAAAGACCGTAATGAGGTAGCGACGAAACATGTCCACGGGAGGAACACAAAGAAGGGTGTTGCTTAATATGCAAATGTTCACCAAATTTGCATGATAAGCAAGGCAAAAAAGCATCGTCTGTGCCATGCATATCAATTCCACTAACAATGGTACAACTAAAAAATAAATCATATCCAAGAAAGGAAGGGGAGATTGGTGTTTGCATTTCTAGATTATAACCCGATGTCCAGCTAGAAGGATTAAAGAGCATGCTTTCCATCATTAGGTTGTGTTCAATCGCCACGAGCGGAATTGTCATAGTCCGACTTCTTCAAGGGAGAGGTAGAGCCTTTGGGCCATCTAGCTTCAAACTTATGGGATATGAAGAGGGGTCGAGGCAGACTTTTTCCCAATATTACAACACCATTGTTGGGTAATTGAAGAAGGTGGAATTGGGTACAAATGCAACACGACGGTCTTGAAATGTTCACAGAGAAAATTTGATAGCATCGATATGCACTCCTCGAATCCTTTCAAACATTTTGGAAGTATATATGGATGCTATCAGTGCAACAATGTGCGCGGTTTATCACTAAATGAAAGAGAAGTATTGACTTATGACAGTGGAAATATGATGTTGATGTTTGTAGCTCGAATAAGGACTTCCAGATAGGTTTTGTGTCAAACATGCAAGAAGTCATCTAAGTCAAACATGTTTTGTAATTCACTTTATTAAAGTGAAAGTCTTCTATTTTGTTATTAAAGTCTAATAAATTGCCTTTTTAATGCATTAGTTATTTAGAATAATCTCAATCGTCGATCTCACCGAGAGATCATGGTTTTGGTAGATTAGGGTTACAACTAAAGTATAAAGGTGGGACAAAGTAGAGGGTAAAGACACATTCATTATTCTTGGGAAGACAATTTTGGTCAGTAGGTGAAGAAGCTCTTCCGAAGAGCGAAATTAGAGCACTAAAAGAGAGCCCAGTCGGAAACCACGCAGATTTCAAAAACCAAGGAACAGTAGGGACAAATCCTTACAGTCGTACAATAGATATGTGCAGGTGTAAAGATCCGTACATCATGTATGTATCATCGAACGGATTTGTACGAACGAGTCTATACATGCATGTAGACTCAAGTCCCGTACATTTACCAGTAAGTGTTGGGAGGCTTTCTTGGTTGTTTGAGGGAAGTTTTCCTCAGTAATTTTGTTGTTTTAATCTCCATTTTGAGTGTACCATACAACTGCAAGTTATGTGGAGGCTTCCTTGTAAGCCCGAATCTATTTAATGAAAGGTTGATTAATTTGAAGGTGTAAATCGTCTGTGTATTGTGTTTTGCTTCCGTTGTTCGTTTTCGGCTATATGTGTGATTGTTGCATGTTCAAAAATGTTCATTTATGTGATTAGATAAGTTTAGATCTTATTTATTTAATTAAGAGAAAATATTTAATGAAAGGATGATTGGAAGGTGTAAATTGTATGTGTGTTGTGTTTTGATTTTGTTGTTCATTTTCAGCTATGTGTGTGATGGTTGCACGTTCAGAAATATCCATTTATGTGATTGGATATGTTCAGGTCCGACTTTTTTAATTAAGAGAAACATAGGATAGCAGTCGCCTAGGGCCTTAAAATTTAGAGATGACACCAACAGAACGTAGGCATTCTCGCTACATACGAAAATTATCATTGCATTGAGACTTGGAAGCATTATTTGAAGAGAAATATGTTTGGAGCCAATGGTTCCTAAGCCATTACTATGTTTTGCCTTAGGAGACTCAACCTTCACTTGGTGAATGGTTACGTCACATGGTAATAGCCCATTTCATCCATGGAATGAGGCTTACTGAAAAGTTTGGTGTATCCCATTGTAGAGCGCACCGAAGCGGTCAGACTGGTCAAGGTAACAATGAATATATCCTTGAACTTGTTTTCTCCAGTTAATGATTTACGGGGGTAAATATTGTGCATGGCTCTTGTGTTGTCTCTCCACCATTTTAAATGTTTTCATCAAAATCCTTCCTCCCAAATCATGGAGCACATATGAGTGCTATCCTTTCCATTATCTCCATCTTGATGTGGCGTATGAATTTCCAACTCTCTTTCTCATAGTTAAATCCCACGAAGAAATGGAGGATGGACATTAAACTAGGCCAAACTAAAAACAATTTAAAAGTTGTAACATCATCCATGCGGGAACTTGCAAACGCCATCTTTCTCTGAGTGTGTCGTTGTGGATCACAAGAAGGTGGAATTAATTAGGGTATGGAGAACCCTGGTGAATGTTCATGAGGTAAGAAGATTAATTTTCTATATAATATTTCCAACTCTTATATAGCATATGTTAAACACTTGTGTAGATTCCATAATCCAAAGATATCGTTACGATAATTGCATAGGTTAAAAGGGTATGCTTGGATCCACTCGCAATGAGATAATATTGAATTGTTCGAGCAGAACTTCACAAAATCACTAGTGCTCACTCTCCTCGATCCTTCAAATCCTTTTGCATATCATATTGATGCTAGTGGTGTGCATGTCAACACGGTTCTATGAAAACTACGAGAGGTGGAGAGAGAGAAAAGGCATCTTATCTTGATCAATAGTCGGCAATTGCATCAAAACTTGCAAGTGCCACCACACCTAAATAATGAGCTTCGAGCTTGTTACAAATTGTATTGGCTAATATTGTATAAACACTGTCCACAAGGAGAATCGATATATTCAATATTGTATGATGAGTACAAGACAAAGTTGACCTACAAAGCTGGTCAAGAAAATGTGGTTGCAGATGTGCTCTTCAAAATCGAATATGTATTGCATTTAGAGTATGGGGTGAATGGAATAAGTGAAAAATGCATGATTCATCTCAAGACGCAATCTCCTTAATGAAACAAAATAATTGTCACCTTATGCACTTTGCATTCCCAAAGCACAGTGGAGCAATAGCGATTTTTGGATGTGACAATGTTAAAGGATGCGCGAAATTCATGAGAATCCTTTAGCAAATCGCATGGAAACGGAAGACCCTAATGAGGTAGCGATGAAACATGTCCACGGGAGGAACATGGAGAAGGGTGTTGCTTAATATGCAAATGTTCACCAAAGTTGCATGATAATAAAGGCAAAAAAGCACTGTCGGCATTGTGTATATCAATTCCACTAACGGTTGTACAACCAAACAATAAAGCATATCCAAGAAAGGAAAGGGAGATTGGTGTTTGCATTTCTAGATTATGGCCTGATTTCCAACAAGAAGGATTAAAGAGCATGCTTTCCATTTCTAGGCCGTGTTAAATCACCACGAGCAGAATTGTCATAGCCCAACTTCTTCAGGGGAGAGGTAGAGCTTTTGGGCCATCCAATTTCAAACTTGTGGGATATGAAGAGGGGCCGAGGAAGAATTTTTCCCAATATTACAACACCATTGTTGGGTAATTGAAGAAGGTGGAATTCGATATAGATGCAACAGGATGGTCTTGAAATTCTCACAGATAAAATTTGATAGCATCGATACCCACTCTCTGAATCCTTTCAAACGTTTTGGAATTATATATGGATGCTATCAGTCCAACAATATGCGTGGTTTATCACTAAACGAAGGAGCAATATTGACTTATGATAGTGGAAAGATGATGTTGATGTTTGTATCTCGGACATGAACTTCCACATAGGTTTTGTGTCAAACATGTATGAAGTCGCCCAAGTCAAACATGTTTTGTAATTCACTTTATTAAAGTGAAAGTCTTATATTTTGTTGTTAAAGTCTAATCAAGTGGATTTTTAATGCATTAGTTATTTAGACTAATCTCAATCGTCGATCTCACCGAGAGATCGGAGTTTTGGTAGATTAGGGTTACAAATAAAGTATAAAGGCGGGACAAAGTAGAGGGTAAATACACATTCATTATTCGTGGGAAGACAATTTTGGTCAGGAGGTGAAGAAACTCTTCCGAAGAGCGAAATTAGAGCACCGAAAGAGAGCCCAATCGAAAACCACGCAAATTTCAGTAACCAAGCAGCAGCAGGGACAAATCCTTATAGTCGTACAATAGATATGTGCAGGTGTACAGATCCGTACATCATGTATGTATCATCATACGGATTTGTATGGATGGGTCTATACATGCCTGCAGAAGTCCCGTACATTTACCAGCAAGTGTTGGGAGGCTTTCTTGGTTGTTTGAAGGCAAATTTCCTCAGTAATTTTGTTTTTTTAACCTCCATTTTGAGTGTACCGTACAACTGCAAGTTATGTGTAGGTTTCCTTGTAAGCCCAGATCTATTTAATGAAAGGTTGATTAATTTGAAGGTGTAAATCGCCTATGTATTGTGTTTTGCTTCCGTTGTTCGTTTTCGGCTATATGTGTGATTGTTGCATGTCCAGAAATGTTCATTTATGTGATTAGATAAGATCATAACTTATTTATTTAATTAAGAGAAAATATTTAATGAAAGGATGATTGGAAGGTGTAAATCGTATGTGTGTTGTGTTTTGATTTTGTTGTTCATTTTTCAGCTATGTGTGTGATGGTTGCACGTTCATAAATATTCATTTATGTGATTAGATATGTTCAGGTCTAATTTTCTTAATTAAGACAATCATAGGACAGCAATTGCCTAGGGACTGAAAATTTATAGATGACACCAATGGAACGTAGGCATCCTCGCTACATAGGAAAATTATCATTGCATTGAGACTTGGAAGCATTATTTGAGGAGCACTATGTTCGGAGCCAAATATGTTTCGTAAGCCATTACTGTGTTTTCCCTTAGGAGACTCAACCTTCACTTGGTGAAGGGTTACATCGCATGGTACTAGCCCATTTCATCCATGGAATGAGGCCTACTGAAAGGTTTGGTGTACTCCATTGTTGAGTGCACCGAAGCGGTCAGACTGGCCACGATAACAATGAAGATATCCTTGAACTCATTTCCTCCAGTTAACGATTTCCGGGGGTAAATCTCGTGCATGCCTCTTGTGTTGTCTCTCCACCGATTTAAATATTTTCATCAAAAGCAGGGTTTGGAGCTAGGAAATACAACAGGACAACGAGGGCTACAACCCAAAGGTAATTCATAGATCCATAATTGAAAATGTGGCTACAAAATACATTGTCAACGGCTCGTGCAATATGTCCATTGCCTATGCCATAGAGAATGTGTAGAGTAGGACTTGTAATGTATCGCACAAAATAACTTATCAAACAAAACAGTGTACACACACGCACACATACATATAGATACATACACACTTTGTTCAAATAACATTATTTTACATTACTTAATAGGAGTTTGTTATAGAGATGTAAAGTTCAAAAGTAAGATAAAAGCTAACTCTAGTCATGCACTTAAATATGTGCATTGTACTTTTGAAGCAAATGATTTATATATATATATAGAGAGAGAGAGAGAGACACACACACACAACGCACACACACTCTTCATCCAAACAAATTACATTATTTTACACTACTTAAATTGTGTTTGTTATATAAGAATGGAAATGTTAAACATTACTCCATACTCCTATCACTATGACATAGGGTACTCCCAAAAGACCAAACACCTAGAGCAACCACTTCACACAAACAGATCACAAATCGATACACCGATGTTTTGACGTGGTTTAAACCCTCGTGAGGGAAACACTCCAAGGCCTCAGCCAAATAGCCTCTACGGGACAATTTATTGTGCAAAGAAAGAAAGTTGCAAATGAGCTTCTCATAATCGATCAACTTTCTAATAACCGTCCATGTTCTTTAAATAGAGATCATGGACCAATTGGGTGCTAAGCCATGGATCAAGGGTAGGTATGATCCAAGAGAAGTTGAGCCATCGAATCACTCTATGTCGGGAACATATCGTGACTGTCGGATTAAGTATTTACAAATGCATACTAATGCATACTTAAGAAACACACTTTTCCTAACGGATATATTACACAAGTTGATCTTAACTAACTCCTAAGTGTCTAAATATCCTAACATCCCCCCTTAAGAACAACTTGGGATATGATTGAAGGATTTACAAAAGTGACACTATTAGGAGAAGGAAGGAGGCATTAGAGCCTATCCCCCCTTAATGATAAGTTCCTGAACTCCTAACATAGATTGAAGTTTAGAAAACTTCGCTTTTGTAAGAGACTTGGTGAAGATGTCTGCAACTTGATCATCTGTAGGACAAAAGAGTACTTCAAGAACATGATCATGAACAAGATTTTGATGAAGTGCATATGAAGCTCAATTTGTTTGCTGCGTTGATGTAGGATTGAATCTTTGGCAAGCTTGATGGCACTTTGATTGTCGCACCAAAGTGGAGTAGGCTACTGCTGCTCGAATCCAAACTCTGAAAGGATCTATCGAAGCCATAAAGCTTCCTGACTGGCATTAACTGTGGCTCGATATTCTGCCTCTGCTGAAGAAAGAGAAAGAGCTTGTTGTTTCTTGCAAGCCCAAGTGAAAGGTCCAGATCCCAGACTAAAAACATAACCTGTTGTAGACTTTCGATCATCAGGATCGCCGGCCCAATCTGAATGAGTGAAACCAACCAACAAAGGTTTCCCCCCTGTACTGTAATGAATCCCAAACTGAATTGTACCTCGAATATATCGAAGTATTCTTTTAGCTGCTTTTAAGTTACTTTCATGAGGTGTTTGCATATAATGGGCAACACGACCAATGGCAAAGGAAAGGTCAGGACGGGAATGAGTCAAGTATAAGAGACTACCAACAAGCTAACGATATAAGGTGGCATCTACTTCAGGTGAAGTACAAGTGGCAGAAAGTTTGATTCCAGACTGGAAGGGAGAAGGGGCAGGTGTACAATCTTCCATATGAAAGCGACGAAGAAGGTCACACGCATACTTAAACTGAGAAAGAAAGATTCCTTCTTTGGTTTGCAGGACTTGGAGACCAAGAAAATAATGTAAATGTCCTAAGTCTGACATTTCAAAATTTTGCTTAAGACTGGATTTCACATCGGTTATATGCTTAGGGTCACTACCAGTAAGAATAAGGTCATCAACATATAGAACAAGTATGATGAGATGGTTTCCTACTTTCTTGGTATAGACATTGGGGTCAGAATGGCATCTAGAAAAACCAATGTCAAGGAGAAAGTTATCCATTTTGGCATACCAAACTATAAGAGCTTGCTTAAGGCCATATAAGGATTTCTTAAGGCGGCAGACAAGGCTAGAGTTATTCTGAACATATCCAGGAGGTTGTTCCATGTAAATTTCCTCCTGTAAATCACCATGTAAGAAGGCAGACTTGACATCCATTTGATGGACTTCCTAGTTGTGTAAGGCTGCAAGGGAAAGAACAAGGCAGATGAAGTTCATTTTTGCAACAGGAGCAAAGGTTTCATTGTAGTCAATCCCTTCAACTTGAGAAAAACCTTTGGCAACTAACCTTGCCTTAAGTCTTTCAACACTTCCATCTGACGCATACTTAGTTCTGTAGACCCATTTACATCTGACAAGTTTTCTTCCTTTTGGAAGAGGTACAAGATCCCAAGTATCGTTCGCCATTAAGGAACGATATTCTTCATCCATAGCTGCATCCCAATCTGGATTTCCTGAAGCTTCTGCAAAGGTTTCTGGATCACGATTCTCAGAAACTTGAGCCAAAAGAGAAGAGGCTCGCTGAAACTGAGAACGTGTTCGACATTGATCTCTAGGATTACCGGCAAGATCACCAACTGCTTCACATGTTGAACGGACCCATCGAGGAAGCACTTGTGCTAGTGAAACTGGAGGAACATGAGCAGGCAGAGGTGGATTTTCATCCTCACTGTCATCATCAGAAACTGGAGTTGGAAACCTGTCAAGGAAGTTGGAAGAAGAAGAAGAAGGCACAATCACCGAATCAGGCTCGTAGGCCAAAGATGGCACAATCACCGAGTTAGGCTCGCAGGCCAAGATATTTTCATCAAATTTAACATCTCTTCTAATGATTAGATCATGAGAATGTGGTTGAAGAAGTCTATAACCTTTTACATCTTCAAAATATCCAACAAATATGCACTTTTCACTTTTAGGCTGCAGTGCTTTCCGTTTTTCATCTGGAATGTGAGCCCATGCTTCACTACCAAACACACGGAAGTGACTTACATCAGGTTTAGTTTTAATCCATGCTTCTTCTGGTGTGATACCTTGTAACACTTTAGTGGGGGTTCGATTAACTATGTAATTTGCACAATTAATGGCTTCAGCCCAAAATTGAAGACTCAGTCCCTTAGATTGGATCATACAATTAGCCATTTCTTTTAAAGCACGGTTCTTCTGTTCAGCTACACCATTTTGTTGTGGTGTATATGGAACAGTGTGTTGTTGTTGGATTCCTTGTTCAGTGCAGAAAGTAGTGAAAGTTTTGTTAACCTATTCTCCTCCATTATCAGATCTTAACTTAATAATTTGATGACCAGATTGTTTTTCAACAAGGGCCTTGTAGGCCAAGAACATGTTAAATATTTCGCTCTTAAGTTTTAGGAAATAAACCTAAGTGCATTTGGTGTAATCATCAATGAAAGTTAAGAAATATTTGAAACCAAAAAAAGAAGCAGATGGAAGAGGACCACACAAGTCACTATGCACAAGCTCTAAGGGAACCGAGGCGTGCCAAGAGGCACATTTGTCAAAACTGTCCCGATGATGTTTCTGAGTACACAATCGGAACAAACACCATCCTTGCAAAATACCATCGGAAGACCTGTCACCATATTGTCTTTACATAGTTGTTGCAATGAGCGATAATTTAAGTGATCAAATCGCTCATGCCAAAGTTTGCTCAAGTTATCACTATGAGCAACAAAAACTGAAGGAAAAGGTGATGACCCAAAGTTGTTAAACTTGTACAACTTGGTAATATCATCAACAATTTCGGTAGCTAGGACCTGTTGAGGATCTTTAAAATCCTTGATTACAACTTGGTGAGGTGTAAACGTCACAGTTTTACCTTCACTAGAATGAGTGATCTGATAGGCTGATAACAAATTGCAGGAAATTCTTGGAACACATAGTACATCACTGAAATGACCATTATCTACTGGAACTATTCTAGCTCCTACAACACTTAGAGATCTATTATCACCAACAAATATTTGTTTGGTGTTACATTCATGCATAGTAGAAAAGATGGCTTGATCCTTAGCCATATGATAAGATGCTCCAGAATCAATGAGCCATTCATTTGAAGTAGAAGAAGAAGATGCATTATAAGAATAACCAGAAGCACAAAGTGCATGTCCATGACAGGTAGATTCTGAAGGTGAATCTAGGCTGATGTGGTGCTTCTTCATTGCTGCCATCTTCTTGAAACACTTAGATTCATCATGATTATCTTTCCCGCAATAGTTGCAATGACGCTCAGTCTTCTTGCCTTTTGGCTTGGATCCTTTGTCATTTTTTAAAGAAGGAGCTGACTGAGAGGGTTTGGGACCCTTGTTTGACTTATTATTGCAAAAATTTTGTTTCTTGGGAGGCTTGGACTTTTCTTTCTATTGGGACAATAAGGCTTTCCCAAATGTATCTGCATTGTTGATTATTCCAAGATGGATGAACTTATCTTGCTCTCTGATCAAGGAATCACAAAATGATTCAAGACTAGGCTCTTGATAGCTAGCTGCATTCAAGGATTCTTTCATGGAGTAAAATGTAGATAGAAAAACAGAATATTCAGGTCCAAGTTTTGAAAGAATATAATAAATGCATTGTTTGTCTTCCCTCTTAATCTTACATTCTGCACATAAGAGTTTAAGAGTTTTGTACTTAGATAAATAATCTTGAATGCATGAAAAATCACTTGGATTTAAAGAAATCAACTCATTTTTTAGTTGATGACCTTGAATTTCATTGTGTTTACCAAACACAGATTCCAACTTGTCCTAAGCAGCATCAAGTTCATCAATTCTAGATATGTGGAATTGCAAATTAGTAGAGATTGACATCCCAATCAATCCACGAGCTTCGTCACATTTATTTTTTCATTTGATTTTCTTATCATCATCAATGAGTTCTGTTTATTTGCATGAGGTAATTCTGAAAAGTTCCCTACTTCGTAGAACATCCTCCATACAAGATTTCCATGAGAAATAGTTGGAACTGGTAAGCAGAATATCACAAGGGGTGGCCATATTTGTAAATTAATGGATGTAAAAGCAGAAAACAATAGTTTGAATATGAAGAGCTCGAAAAAATAGGCGGTTTAAAAAAAATGGCACTGAAAACTGACTTCGGATGATGAAGTTATGCTTGAACAAAGAAAATGATGAAGATGTCCCCAATAGTGATGTGGCACATAGAGAATGACCAGCTAAAAAAAAATGACCCCCCTCTTCCCAAGATGAACCTTTGACAATCACTTTACAAGAAAGTTGCTTTAAGTGAATCACTTTTATAAAATAAGTGATTTCATTTTTACAATGATGTTACTTTTAAATAGTGCAACAATAAAAAAGAACTTAAGTGACTCACTTTTTATTTTATTTTATTTAAGTGAGATGCACTTTTACAATAAAGTAACTTGAAAATAGAAATTGCATGCACTTTTTATTTTAAAAATAACTTCCTAAAACTTGAACTCAAGACCTATTAAGGAATAAAGCAACTTTGAACCAAGTGAGCTAAATTAAAAGGTATGTAAAATATGGGAATGAGGAAGGTTTTTTTTTTTTTAATTTTTACTCTTCTTGCTTGATTTCCATGCTTTCCTTTTTTCCTACAAATCACACCATAAACCAAAACAAAAAAAACTTTTCCACACTTGTGGGGTTAGATTTCGTTTGCTTGCCCGGAAAGTCTATGTTTTCTCTCTGTTTCTGATTTGCCGAGATCGCACAAGGTGCACGGTAAAGAGCATACGCAGCCGAGAAAAAACTTTTCCCTTTCTGTTTCTGATTCGCCGAGATCGCACAAGGTGCACGGCAAAGAGCATACGTAGACAGGGAAAGCAACAATCCAAAACTAAAAAAAATTAATAGTGAAAACTGATAAAATATGAGTTTTTTTTTCTTCTTTTAAACCAGAAAATAAAAAAATGCATCACTGTAACATTATACCTTTAGATCTGATGAAATACGCATTTATAAAGCAACCGGGAACTGTTTTCGATCAAACAAAAACTATTTCCCAATGAAAATGACGCTTCGGACGTAATGGAACACCTCCCAGAGCCCAAAAATGCATAGAAATACCAGAACCAGAAACCCTTTCAAGTTTCGGCAACAACAGTTCAAGATACCATGTTTGGGTACACAGGGTACTCCCAAAAGAATGAACACCTAGAGCAGCCACTTCACACAAACAGATCACAGATTGATACACCGATGTTTTGACATGGTTTAAACCCTCACGAGGAAAACACTCCAAGGCCCTAGCCAAATAGCTTCTACAAGACAATTTCTTATGCAAAGAAAGAAAGTTACAAATGAGCTTCTCATAATCGATCAACTTTCCAATGACCTTCCATGCTCTTTAAATAGAGATCATGGACCAATAAGGTGTTAAGCCATGGATCAAAGGTAGGTATGATCTAAGAGAAGTTGAGTCGGATCACTCTATGTCGGGAACATATCGTGACCGTCGGATTAAGTATTTACAAATGCATACTAAAGAAACACACTTTTCTTAATAGATATATTACACAAGTTGATCTTAACTAACTTCTAAGTGTCTAAATATCCTAACACACTAGGGATGACATGTATTAGTATAACCATTTCTACCACATTTCCATTCCATTGCTATTAGTATAACAATTGATGTTTCGAAAGAAACTTGCATGGTTTTATTTTGATCTAATTGGCATATATCGAAACCTTTTATTGATGGGAAGATGAGTCTAATAAGATTTAATAATCATTCAAAAAGATTAGCTTTATATTTAATTATTAAATAATGGTTTTCTTATTATAATTTTCGTTTATTTAGGTAAACAAGTTCACTCAAAAAGATTATTTTTATATTTAATTATTAAATAATGGTTTTCTTATTATAATTTTGTTTCTTTATGTAAACAAGTTAAACGCATTCAAATTCAAATTATGGTTAACATTTGAAAAACATGATTAATTATTGAATAAAGGAAAACATTTCATTATTAAAATTAATTGGTGAAGAAGAGAAAAGATGATTTGGTATTGTTTTTCATACTTTAAAATAAATATCATAATTCTAGCCATGCTTCACAACTTTTTAGCAAATTTGAAAAGTATTCAACCTCCAACGTGGAAATGAAGAAGCAGTTTTGCCAAAACTACTCAATTATAAGAGTTATGGCATTAGTTAAACGCCATGGTCATATGAGGAAAGCTTACAAGTTTCCCAATCAATTGGACACTCCAACTATTGAGATGAACTAAATTAGGGCCATTATCTATTGTGGAAATTTCAGAATGAAATACCTCTCTGGTGTATAATCCATTATTAGATTTCTAGGGTGGGTCAATCACTGGAGTAGGGTTTTATTTTTTTTATTTTTTTTGTAGCCGAAAAAAAACATACCAATGTTATTCATTTGAATCAAGAGGTACATGATCGACCAAGTCTTCGTGAAGACTTATCATGAGATGTAGCAAATATCTTACATACAAATCACTACAAAAACATAAAAATGCATTCTGAAAAATACATAAAGGAGTTAAAAGGTTCACTAATGAACACATAAAAAGATCGGAGCATAAAAGGACAATAAGACTATAACCTTAATAGATCCTCATAGATCCCGAATCAATAATTTGGGAATAAAAGAATTCTTCCAAATTAAAAAACCCTCTTCACTGCTCAGAGCTTGTTTTGAAAGTTTGTCTGCCAATAGATTATGTTGCTTATATATATGCTCCATCGAGATGTTCCTAAAAAGAAGAATAGTTGATTTGATCCTGTTATGCTCCAATGTAATAAAGATAACACTTTGAGGTTGTAATCTCTCTGAGCCCATTTTACGGTGACCCTAGAATCCCCAAATATTTTCAGATCGTTAATGCCAAAGACACTAGCCACTTTGAAAACACACCATAAAGCTAAAAGCTTTGCCTTCATATTTGTCCCAGCACCACAATTGAGTCTTAAAGTAAAGTAATGAGAATCATTCAAATAAATTGCACCACCAGCTGCACACATACCATTTTCGGCTACACCATAAAAAAAGAGCGTTGGGCATTTAAATTGAGGATCGAAATATCCAGTACTCTTAATTTTTAAAGGCTTCTAATCTCTGTAGATGGAATGATACATATTAGGAATCTGACAGGTAATCTTCTGGAAGCACGGTTTCTGATCTTCAAAAACTGCTTTGTTCCTAGTAGACCAAATGAACCAGGAAATAATCAAAGGCAAAAGAGGATGAGCTTTGCAATCCCTATACCAATTTAGTGATCAAACATCAAAGTTTTCAATCCCCCATTCTTGAGAGATATGTAAAACAAAGCAAATAAACCTCCATATTTTTCTAGCGAAAATACAAGTCACCAAAAGATGTTTTGTTGTCTCGGCATCAGAGTTGCATAAGGAACATCTACTAGGACCCTTCCATCCCATACTCATTGAGTTATCCCAAGTTTTTAGCTTGCCTTGAAATGCAAACCAGCCAAAACATTTCAACTTTAACGACATCTTCCATCTCCATAAAAATTTGAACCACCATTGTTGAGGGTTGAAATGCATGTACTTTATGATTGCCTTATAGATAGTTTTTGCAATAATTTCTCCAGAACTAGGATTGTCGGACCACTTATCTATATCCATACCTGAAGTCAATCTACACCCAGTAGCAAAAACAATGAGTTGTTGCTATTGAAGATATAATTGAGCTTTGCGATGAATTGTGTGGAAAATGGTGTTTCAATAGTGGAGTCTTTTAAAACTTGGAACACCATGATGGAGGGACATTTGATTGTATGAATTGTTTGCTTATTGGTTGTATAAGTTTGACAATTTCCACATTTGAAATTTACTACCATTGTTTGGTTTTTGTCTTATTTTTGAAGAATAGTGTCTAATTGATTATTCTAAAGAAACTTGCATGCTTTTTTGTTTTTGTTTTGGAGAAGTTATGAGCACGAATCCAAACATTTTATTAATGGGAAGCCAACTAATAAGCTTCAATGGTTACTCAAAAAAATAGTAGGTTTTTTTGTTCATTTATTAAAGAGGTTTTGTTTTTATAATTGTGTTGATTTATCGTCATGGTGTATATGAAATGAGTTAAACACAGTCAAATCTGGGTTAAGGTTAGAAAGCACAATTAATTATTAAATAAAGGAAAATGTTTATTATTATAATTAATTATTGAAAACTAGAAAGATGATTTGGTATTAATTTTGCATACTCTAAAATTAATATCATAACTTTCAGCATTTTTAGCTAATTTGAAAAATATTCAACCTCCAAAATGGAAACTAAAACATAGGAAACTTGTTTTTCATACTTTATCAATATTATAATTATAGCAATGCTTCAAAACCTTTCTTAATTAATATCATAATTTTGGCAATCCTCCAAAACCTTTCAGCTAATTTGAAAAGTATTCAACCTCTAAACTGGAAATGGAAGCACGAGAGTTTACCAAAACTACTCAAATATAAGAGAGAGGAAAGCTTTCAAGTTTCCCCATCGATGGAATGCTCCATCTATTGAGATTAATTAAATTAAGCCCATCATCTACTATGGAAATTTTAGAATGAAATATCTAGAATCCATAATTAGATTTACAGAGTGTGTCAATCAATTGAGTAGATATTGGACTGTGAAAACAGTTTGCTGCAGCTATTGAAGATGTAATTGAGTTGTGTGATGAATTGTGATGCCAATCGAATAGATTTTGAAATGTGTTGCTACTATTGAAGATAGTATTGAGGTTTGTGATGAATTGTGTGGCCAAACTGGATTTGTTTAAATGTTGCTTCAACACTAGAGCCCTTCAAAAATTTAGAACAACGTGGTGGAGGGAACTTTGGCTGCACATGCTAATATAACAACAAGCATCAACTACTCCATGCTTTTCAATGCAATAGCAGTTTCGATAGTATTGAGCTTTGTGATGAATTGTGTGGCCAAACTGGATTTGTTTAAATGTTGCTTCAACACTAGAGCCCTTCAAAAATTTAGAACAATGTGGTGGAGGGAACTTTGGCTACACATGCTAATGCAATAACAACAAGCAGCACCTGCTCCATACTTTTCAATGCAATAGAAGTTTCGATAGTATTGAGCTTTGTGATGAATTGTGTGGCCAAGCTGGATTTGTTTAAATGTTGCTTCAACACTAGAGCCCTTCAGAAATTTAAAACAATGTGGTGGAGGGAACTTTGGCTGCACATGCTAATGCAATAACAACAAGCAGCAATTGTTAAAATTGTGACAACTAATTAACAATAACAATAACTAAAATGGTTTGTCTAACCGTTGGTTGGTTGGCAGTTCCTCTAACCAGTGGTAGTTCTTCATATACGTAACTCCTTCACCTATATATTTATATGTAATCTTGGAGAAGAGAGTATGTAACCGAGGAGAATAGGATGATGAGGAATGCCTTGTATGTAATCTCCGTTATTGAAAGGAATAAGATATCAATACTTTGCTCGGTGGATGTTTCCCCAAGTGTTGGGGTTTTACCACGTTAAGATCTCTATGTTAGATGTGTTATTTATTGTTCATTATTATTGTTATTTGTTATTCTTTTTACAGACTTAATACCAACAAGTGGTATCAGAGCTTTGGTGTCTGACCAGAGAGAGACACTACTGGGAGAAGGAGATTGTTCTTTTGTGAGGAGTCGTAGAGTTTAAGAATAAGCTGCATGCCCACAGACCATTTGAGGAGGAGTGCAAGAGTTCATAAAAGAGCCGACCGTGATAGTTGTTTTTCGTTCGTTCGAGAGGGAGAGGAGCACCGTTCTAACTGTAGAGAAAGGATTCCATGGTTCGTGGAGCAGGATTACAGACCACTGAGAGGGATCCACCACCATAGCAGAGGTAGCCGGTGTAGTGATCCCAGTCACCGTGGAAAAGAGCCCACGTAGGAGTCGAGGTAGCCGGTGCAGTGAGCCAGTAGAGGTAGCCAGTGCAGTGAGCCAACAGGAGCAGCGATGAAGATTACAGCCAGCAAGAGCCATGGTGGAGTTCGCAGTCAACGGAGGAGGTCAAGCCACAACCCGTGGTGGAGGTTGTAGTCAATAGCTAGATAGAAGCAGCCTTGTAGTGGTGGAGGCCATTATGTTCATGCAAAGAAGGACCGAGAGAGTGTGTCCATTTTTATTTTCTGGAGAAGTGTTGTAGAGGGGGAAACGTTGAAAAAATTGAACGCTGGAAGATGTGCATGGGTAGGTTGATCCTGTCCATCACTTGTGCAGTGTAGTGTCTGCGTTTTTGCCTGTGAAGAGAGGTATAGTTTTCTGGTAATATATCATATTTTTTTTTAGAAGTTTGTGAAGGTAGTAATATAAAAAAAAATGATGGAAAAAATGATAAGTTCTAAATTTGAGATTGAAAAGTTTAATGGCAAGAATAACTTTGAGTTGTGGAAACTTAAGATGCGAGATCTTTTAGTTCAGCAAGGATTGCAAAAGGCCTTAGATGGCAAGAAAAAACAGCCCTTGTCTATGACAGATGATGAATAGAAGGAGCTAGATGCCAGAGCACTTAACACAATTCGGTTATGCCTTGCGGATGATGTCTTATTTAATATCGCTAGAGAAAAGACAACAACAACTTTATGGTGCAAGTTGGAAAGCTTGTATATGACGAAGTCTTTGACAAACAGAATTTATTTGAAGAGACAGCTATACGGTATGAAGATGAAAGAAGGTACGAAGATTGCAGAACATTTGAATGTGTTTAATACTCTTATTTGTCAATTGAAAAGTATGGATGTTAAGATTGAAGATGAAGATAAAGCAGTAAATATTTTAGTTACTCTACCTAAGTCTTGGAGTCATGTAGTGTCTTCTATTAGTCTTAGCACAAATTTGGAATTTGACACTGTGGTTGGAGCTTTGTTGTCTAAGGAGTTAAGAAATAAAGCCAGTATTGAATCCTCTACACTGGAAGCTTTGTTTGTTAGAGGTCGATCCAAAGATTTAAGATGGGAAAAATCAAGAGGTTTTTCTAGATCTAAATCAAAGGGCAAAAAGAGCAAACTCAAGTGTTGGTACTACAACAAGACTGGTGATCTCAAGAAGGATTGTTGGAAAAGACAAGGACCCAAAAAGGAAGACTCCAAATCTGAGGCAAATTCAGTTGAAACTAATTCAAGTATGGTTGATGAGGTGTTTTCCATTTGTAATATTTCTTATTACAATAAAGAATGGCTTAGATTCTGGTGCTTCGCACCATGTTTGTCCTCATAAAGAATGGTTTACTTCTTATCAAACAGTTAATGATGGTGTAGTTCTTTTGGGAGATAATTCTTCATGTAAGACTGTTGGTTTTGGAAGTATTAAAATTAAAATGTTTGATGGAGCTATAAGAACACTAACGGATGTTAGACATGTGCCTGAATTAAAGAAAAACTTAATATCTTTGGGAGTGTTGGATTCTTGTGGTCATAAGTTTACAGGTTTAAATGGGGTAATGAAAGTATCTAAGGGTGCTTTAGTGGTTATGAAGGCATTGAGAGTAGTAAACCTTTACAATCTGATTGGAAAAACTCAAGTTAATGAAACGGCATTGATATCTGAAGTGGCATCAGAATTCACTCGATTATGGCATCAATGTCTTGGTCATATGAGTGAGAGATGACTACAGGTACTAGTGAATCATAAATTACTTCCAAATCTGAAATCTTTAGATTTGATGTTTTGTAGACATTGTATATTTGGAAATTAGTGTAGACAAAAATTCAAAGTAGGGATTCATGCAAGTAAAGGTGTGCTTGATTACATACATTCTGATGTATGGGGTCCATCCCCTACTATTTCCTATGGAGGAGAAACATATTTTTTGTTGTTTGTTGATGATTTTTCAAGAAAGGTTTGGGTTTGTATTTTAAAAAGAAAGGATGATGTTTTTGATACTTTCAAACGTTTTAAAGTTATGGTTGAAAAAAGAATTAGCAGGATGATCAAGTGCTTAAGAACAGATAACGGGGGTGAGTTTACTTCTTTAGAGTTTGAAAAGTTTTGCAAAGAAGAAGGGATCGTAAGACATAAAACAAATGTATACACTCCTCAGCAAAATGGTGTTTCAGAACGCATGAATAGGACTCTTCTAGAGAGAGCAAGGTGCATGCTCAATGATGCTAATTTGGGTCAAGAGTTGTGGGCAGAAGCAGTTTCTACTGCTTGTTATTTAATAAACCAGTCACCTTCAATCGCAATAAATTGTCAAATTCCGAAACAGGTATGGACTGGTCATCCTTGTAGTTATTCGAATTTGAAAATTTTTGGTTGTGAAGCTTATGCACCTACTCCTAAAAATCAGCGTTCTAAGTTAGACCCCAGATCAAAGAAGTGCATCTTTGTAGGATATGATGATGTGACGAAAGGTTATCGGTTATGGGATACTACTGCTCGTAAAATTGTCATTAACAGAGATGTAATTTTTTATGAATCTTCTCTCACTAAATCAGAAAATGTAAAAGTTGATGTGGAACAAGAACATGTATCGTCAAAACAACTAGTTCAGTTGAAGTTTCCATCTTCTAATGACTTAAAGAAACAAGAAGAAGTTTATGGTGATAAAGAAGTCATAGAATATGAAGAAATTGTGGAAACTCCACAACCTACACCACCTACAGCAAGAAGATCTACGAGGGAGAGAAATCCTCCTAAAAGGTATACAGATTTTGTTTCCTCAGTTGCTTTATTTACTGATGATGGAGAACCTTCTTGTTTTCAGGAAGCCATTGATTGTGTTGACAATGTTAAATGGAAGATGGCTATGGAAGAAGAAATGGATTCTTTGAACAAGAATGAGACATGGAATTAGGTTGAACTTCCCAAAGATAGAAAAGTTGTTGGATGTAAGTGGGTCTTCAAATTGAAGAAAGGTATTGATGGTAAGATTGAAAGATACAAAGCCAGATTGGTCGCAAAAGGGTATTCTCAGATGGAAGGTGTTGATTATCATGAGATTTTTTCACCAGTTGTTAAGCTTGTATCTATTCGTATTGTGTTAGCAATTGTTGCATTGCTTGATTTGGAGTTAGAACAACTAGATGTTAAAACTGCATTTTCACATGGAGATTTAGATGAGGAGATTTTTATAGAACAACCAGAGGGTTTTGTGCAGCATCGTAAAGGAAAATTAGTTTGCAAGCTCAAAAAATCATTATATGGCCTGAAACAGTCACCCAGGAAATGGTACAAGAAGTTTGATTCTTTTATGGTGAGCCACGGTTATACTAGAAGTGAGTATGATCATTGTTTGTACTTCAAAAGGTTGGATGACATATTCATTATCTTAGTATTGTATGTTGATGATATACTTATTGTGAGTAAAAGCATGAATGAGATTGACAGGTTGAAGGCTCAAATGGCTAGGGCATTTGATATGAAAGATCTTGGAGATGCAAAACAAATTTTGGGTATTGAAATACACAGAGACAGAAGAAATGGTAAGCTTAGTTTTTCACAGGAGAAGTATGTTGAGAAAATACTTGTAAGATTCAGAATGAATAAGGTAAAACCTGTGAATGTTCCGTTGGCTTCCCATTTTAAGCTTTCTTCAGGTTTATGTCCTAGTAATGATGAAGAAATGGATTATATGTCTCGTGCTCCATATGCCAATGAAGTAGGATGTTTAATGTATGTGATGGTGTGTACTAGACCTGATATTTCACATGCAGTAGGTGTTGTCAGTAAATACATGGCAAATCCGGGAAAAGAACATTGGAATGCAGTGAAATGGGTGCTTCGTTATCTAAGAGGCACAAGTGACTATTGTATCACTTTTAATAATAACAATGATTCTATATGCGGTTTTGTTGATTCAGATTTTGCAAGTGATTTGGACAAGAGAAGGTCTACTTCTGGATTTGTTTTTACTCTTGCAGGTTGAACTATAAGTTGGATGTCAAAGCTTCAAGAAACAATTGCTTTATCCACTATGGAGGCTGAATACATTGTTGCCTCACATGCTTGCAAAGAGGAGATTTGGCCGAAAATTCTACTTGAAGAAATTGGAAGGTTGCAGAACAGTGTGCCTATTTTCTGTGATAGCCAAAGTGCTATACATTTGGCTACAAATCTTGTTTATCATAGTAAGACTAAACATATTGATGTAAAGTATCATTTTGTAAGACAAGCCATTAGTGAAGGTGGAGTGAATCTTAAAAAGGTTCATACTCAAGAAAATTCTGCAGGCATGTTTACAAAACCAGTATTGTTAGAGAAGCTACAATGGTGTGTGGCTTCTCTTGGTTTGAAAAAGAAGTGATGAATAGTTTTCCGGCAAAGTATTAGATAATTTGTTGTCAAGGTGGAGATTGTTAAAATTGTGACAACTAATTAACAATAACAATAACTAAAATGGTTTGTCTAATCATTGGTTGGTTGGTAGTTCCTCTAACCAGTGGTAGTTCTTCATATACGTAACTCCTTCACCTGTATATTTATATGTAATCTTGGAGAGGAGAGTATTCATATTACATTTTATTTTACAATGTTAGGAAAATATGTTTCTCGGGCATGTTTATATTGACGAGGTTTATGGATGCCTAGAGGTTCTTGTGGCGTCTTAGCTCCTTGGATAAATGGCATGCAATTATCAAACTAGGTCTGACACGTTTAACTAGTTTGACTTTAACAATATTCATGGGTGTGCTCGAAAGAAACATTTCTCCCAGTTTCCCTCTCTAAGATGCACCTTTTCCTTCTCACAAAATTCAATTCTCGGCAACCATAGTGACCCATTCTCAAGATTCGATTACCTTGCGTCTCTCCCACGCCACATGGGAATTTCATGTTGTGTTTTATCTAGAATATGTGTATCGCGAAACACTACAAGAAACCAAAGCTCCATGACGTTTACCAACCCCATGAAGGGGCGTGCAATTCTGGAACCATGCCTAAATAAGCCAATTTCACCCGACAATGTTCACGCACGAAATCATAAGCGGTAATGCCCTCAAATGGCCGGTCCAATGAGAGTTCTATCTTCTCCCATATATTTTTTCTTAGTGACCGATGCTATGCCCAAAAATGCGTCACCTAGGTTTTCTATACGGAGATACAACGAGACTCTCCAAATGAAAAGATTACTATCGATTGGCATATTGTCATTTTTTTACGCAACCAGGGCTCCACGTTTATCCCAAACGGCGTGGCAATTTTCAGTACCTTTTTCTTCTGAACAACGAGCGTATTGGGCGGGGCCCAAGTTGGAATATTTGCACAAGTGCTAAAAAGTGCGCATTGCGCATGGTGACATAGCATGGGAGCAGTTTTGATAAATTGCGCATGTCGTGCAGAGGCAATGGGTAAAGCAGGATTGCGCA
The DNA here is from genome assembly GCA_027924585.1 of Larix kaempferi. Classification (NCBI taxonomy): domain Eukaryota; kingdom Viridiplantae; phylum Streptophyta; class Pinopsida; order Pinales; family Pinaceae; genus Larix; species Larix kaempferi. The sequence continues at coordinate 204,583 of BSBM01001409.1, read as the reverse complement.
GTACGCTGGTGCGTAGGTATCGCACAGGAGCTATTTTTGGTAAGAGATACAGGTAAAGGTCAGACGAGAAAGTGACCTATTTTGGGTAAGGAACAGATGGAAGGCAGAGGAAAGCGACCTGCCAAGGAGAGTGGAAGCAAGCAGTTGAGAAGCTAGGCCACTACGCCGATGGCGACAAGCAGGCGGAAGGAGTGGAAAGGGACAGGCCATGATGCAGTTACAACCGTTTGGTGATTGCAGTTGTCGGATGAGTGTGTGAGCCACGAGTGGCCCAGCAGGATGGCCTGGAGCAGGCAGAGCAAGTTGTTGATGGTGATAGCTAGCTGGATGGCAATTAGCCATGCCAGTTTTGGAAACCTTAGGGTTTCGGCCTACTGATTGTAAAGACACGACCCATGGGCGTGATCTATAAATAAGGCCATTTGGTATGGGAAAGGGTTAGAGAGAATCTCTCGTTAGCTCTTCATTGTTGAACATTATTAGAATCTTTGAACTTGAAGCTATTGTAAAGGCTTTGCAGTTGTGTGCACAGAGACCTATCTGTGAGAGAAGAGAGTCTGCAGCTGAGTGCGCAGACTAAGAACTATTGTACCCTTCCCAAAAGATCAATTTAATGATAGTTCTTGTGGACATAGCCTCCATCCTGGGGGTGAACCACGTTAAATTCTGTGTAGTGTGATTGGTTTGTTTTTGCAGCTGTTCATTTGCTTAGTATGGATGTTTGATGCCGCAGATTATCTGTTATGTGATTGCTTTTATATGTATTCGCCACTGGAATGATGGGAATAAAATGTTAAATAATACATGTATAGATGAATGTTAAGTATTCAACACTTCTAATCCTTTGAATGTATGAATCCGTTGGATAATCACATAGTTGAACTCTGAATGTGAGTGCAACGTTGGAGCGCGCAATATTGTATGCTTCATTCATTTACATACACCATAAAGATAATAACCTAAGTGTTGTTAAATGAATAAAGTTCGTTAAGTAAGATTGAATAGAGTTGATCAAGTCTGAAGTAGATGCACGGTCTTGTTGATGCGCTAACTCATTACGAGTTGCTGCGAGGTACGCTGTTGATAGCTTACCATCGTAACACTTGAAGTATCCCATACCGTGCAGTCCGTGGATGCACTGGTTGCGCAAGTACCTCCAGTTTCCAAAGTATCCGATGCGAAGTAGAGACTTCGCACAGTTGTTTTCCTGCAGCAAGAGTCCTTTACCGCGCTGCTCATCAGTCCCGCTTACACTCGCATCACCAAGTTGTGGAAATGTGATTCTGCAGCCACCCCCTCAGCTTCACCTTGGGTGAGACCTTAGTCTGCGTGCAGTCTGTTGCCGAAAGGGTCGGTGAATAGGGGTTTTGTTGGTTCCTTGAACCGCGAAGTACCTGGGTCTACATTGGAAGCCTCTAGCTCAGTTATATATGCCAACAAATGGTTCCATTGTTGTGTTAAGACTCAGTGATGCTATAGTGTATTTGGAAAGTAATGTGTGACAAAGAATACCAGTTCCCGTTGGGTTCAGATAATTGGCATCCCGAAAAGAAAGAGATCTGGGACTGGTGTGATAAGGTTGAAAGAGATTTTGCGAAGAAAGAGAACAGAAACCCACATCTCTCTAACGTAGAGTGGTTGAACAGATATTTGTGGAAAGATATTCATGAAATTTTCTGGGATTCGTTTGGAAACGAGTTGAACGAGTGGATCTTGTGACTCGTAGAAAAGAAAACCTGTTTTCAAGGAGGAGTACCTACAGAGTGGACTCCAGAGCTCACAATGCAGCTCAAAGCAATAGATAGCCCACTGTCGCAAGCAGTCAACTTCTGGGTTGATAGCATACTTGAAGGATTTGTAATAGAATTTTCTGTAGACACACTGAAGTCCTACATTCAAGCTGAAGCATACTTTTTCGAAGGATTCAAAGTTAAGTTTCTGAACAATCTTAGTCTAAATATTAAAATGCTTTTAGTTGAGAAAGGCGTTTTAAGAATGCAGTAATATTTTTGAATCTGTCATTGTAGAAAGTATATATAGTGACTCCGACGAAGAAACCCATAATCTGAGAAGTGGAAAGAGATATAAGTTTAATAAAGAAAAGAATCCCGGAGGACCCGGACTCCGCGTGAATATCGAACTCCCATGTGACCTTAACAATCAGACCGTGCCATCATCAGCCACCATCCACCCTATTACACCTCAGAATCCGCCGGTTGCAGATACCGTGCCACCCCTATCTCAGAACCCGTTGGATGCGAGTGTTGCGCAACCCATTCCGTAGAACATCAATACTGGTAACACCGAAGGAGTAGGTGCTCAGACCATTCTGAATCAAACTATTCCAGTTCAGAATACCCAATCTCAGAATATTCCTCAGAGTAGTATTCCTATCACTATTCCGAATACCACATTTACCTTTTCCGCTCAGAACCCCACGCAAAATATTAGCACTAATCAGTGTGCTACACAACCAGAAAGGAGAATGATAGATAACGACATAAAACTGTCGATATTCAAAGGAACGGGTCTAGAAGACCCTGATCAACATTGGTTTCTATGTGAAGCCATGTGGAGTGTAAAGCAGGTTCAGGATGATGTTGTGAAGAGAGTGCAGCTTATCACTACTTTCAGAGACAGAGCATTGCATTGGTTTATGAAATATTCTCAGGCATAGCCGAGAACCCTAATAGAAATCAAGTTTGCACTCACAGCAAAGTTTAAGAAACCGAAATCCGAGTCGTAGTGCATAACCAAATTAAAGGAGATCAAGCAGAAACCTACCGAAACGGTCTGGGAATTTGACCAAAAATTTAAGACATTGTTGGACCAAGTGAGCTTTGTTATAGCTCCGCAATAGCATAAGGAGTGGTTCATCGCTGCGCTATTGCCTCACCCCAGACAACCATTGATGCAGCAGAAGGTTGTGTCACAGGCAGAGGCCTTAGAGATCACAATGAAACTAGAGGCATCACTGATTGGAGAGAGTAGTTATGGGATGTCACAGATCTAGAATCAGTTGACCACCTTGATGTTAGAATTGCGAGGTATGAAGAATGGAAAAGAACAGAGATATGAAAAGAGACATGAATTTTGGTGCACAGGATGCAAAGGAGAGGGCCACACCAGAGAACATTGCCCTATATTTCAAGATTATCTTAACAGTGGTGCGCCGAACCCAATGAACATGAATCACAATCAAGTGCCATGGTGTGAAATTTGTGGAACTAGAGGACATCGACCTGAGGACTGTTATCTGATACAGAAATATGTAAAAACACCAAAAAACTTCTATTGCAATTTCTGTAAGTTAGTTGGACATGACGAATCCAACTGTCGCACATATGAGCTGATGAATGAAAGAAAGCGTGATATGGAAGCGATGCGAGGTGCTGGAATGTACCGCATCCAAGAAGAAAATCAACCAAAACAAGAGAACACCCACTATGATCAGGGGGGATATAGAGGCTGTGGTGGTGGATACCGCGGGAGAGGAAGAAATGTCGGCCCAGTGCAGGGAAGAGGCCGAGACCAGGTAATCTGATATAATTGTGGCTAACCAGGTCATGTATCTCGAGATTGTACAAACCCATGCACTACATGTAATTACTATAAGTCATTTGAGCATGTTATTGAAGACTTCCCTATCCTAGAGGTAGAAATGCAGAAATGAAGAAGGATAGAATTGCGGATCCAAGTGTAAACGTGGTAACGCGCAATGGCACTGATACAGGAAGAGATGGAGGTGTAGAAGCGTTGACTTCTGGGACGCATGATCCTAAGCAGAATCCTGGTGAACTAGTATGGATTAGAAAAGCTCCTGGGAGAACACCTGGTCTAGACTTATAAAAAAATAAGGGAGCATTCGAAGAAGCATGGGACATGTTCAGAACACTTCCACCGACTTCACCAAGAACCCAGTTGCACAGCAAAGTACCACAAAGACAGGATATGCCAGCGGGATATGATCAGACGAGCGTTGCGACATATACATGTACCTCTATTGCGCAGTTCCTACGTAGCTGCATGAAGTTATTAAAGAGCACAGATGCTTTCGTGGAATTTGAAAAACTACTGAGGAAGTATGAGCCAAATAGCGAGAAGGGGTTGCCCATGGCGCGGTCCATAATATTAGGAGTCCTAAAAGAACAGGAATGGAAATGAGGCTCACTGCGCAGATTGGGGAATACGAGATGGATGAGATCATTCTTGATCTGAGATCCGAAGTAAATGTCTTGACCAAGCAGACATGGCATCAGATGGGAAAACGAAAGTTACAGTGGTCACCTCTATAGTTAAGAATGGCTAATCAAGGGATAGTTATACCTTTGGGGAGGTTACCCAACACCATTGTTGACATTGATGGAGCACGCAGCTATGCAGATTTCAAAGTGATTGAAATCGTGGATGACAGCCATCCTTATCCAGCACTGCTGGGTATCGATTGGGAAATGACTAACTCTGCCATTATTGATTTGAAGACTATGAAAATGATATTTGAAGGCAATGATATCAAGGTCATCGCGCCATTGGATCCTTCGCAGGGTGAACGATATGTTGAGCCGATTCAGGAGGAATCTAGAGCCCAAGACTTGGACCGTATTTACAAAATGACAACCAATGTTGTTGATTATATTAATCCAACTGTGGATGGAATGCTCAGTTGGCGTTGTGACAGCTCTTGCATCTTAGACTCTGATGCAGGACTAGAAAATTGGCAAAGCACATTGCATGAAGTATCCGCCAGGAAATGCGTGCGGATAACGAAGTCACTTTGTTGGATTGGAAAAGAGGTAAATCCAATCCCTACCTGTGATGGTTTATCTAATGTTTATTGTTTTATCAAAGAATATACTGCAACAGTTGCAGATGAACACCGCGTATCAACACTAAACATGGCACTGCACGAGACACCCGCCAGATGGTGGGCTATGCATAAGAAGACATTGACCACATGGGATCAGTGCAAAATTAAGATGCAAATCAGGTTTGCTGACAAGGTTACACTAACTTTTGCAAAATACAATGGAAAGACAGATCCAACAGATCATATTGAAGCTTGTTCACAAGCTTGGGTAGAAAGACCACAGACAGAATGGGTGCATCTGTTTGTGCATATGCTGGAAGAGCCAATTCCAAAGAAGTGGTACCTAGACTTGGAGTTGCGTAGAGGCACAATAGACTAGTCTGTCCTAACTGCGAGCTTCCAGCAGGATTTCATTTTTGAAGACGAACATCCCAGTATCAATGACGCCCTGCAAGTTATTAAGGAAAGAATATTCAGCCCAGATTATACACAAAGAAACATGACGCTAGAAGAATTCTTTGGGGAAAACAGCGTACTAGTGTGCCTACAACTAGAATGGGAGGAGCAGCTAGAGCATGCTCTTGATTGTTATCACATGGCTGAGGAAGGCGAGGATAAAGCAGACATCGATGAGGAGGACCCACAAAACATACAGATACCTGAATCTGAGGGATCACGCGAGGTAGAAGGACCTCCACTGGAAATTTCAGATATGAGTGGACTCGTGAAAACAAGAAAAGTGAACATTGGCACCAATAAAGAGCCAAAGTTTGCAGCTATCGGAGACTATTGGGATGAAGACATAGGTGAAGAGGTCGCGGGCATATTACAGGAATATCGGGAATTATTCCCGACCAAATTCATAGAAATGAAAGGTATTCTGGGAGACTTAGGAGTGATGAAAATTCCTCTTAAGCCAGACGCGAAGCCTATGAAGCAAAGACCGTACAGACTGAACCTACGCTACAAAGAACGAGTTAAGGCAGAACTTGATAAGATGCTCGATGCAGGGATCATTGAGCCGGTTGAAGAATCTGAGTGGATAAGCTCGATGATTATCCAGGATAAGAAAGCAAAGGGTGAGATCAGGATATGTGTGGATCTAATAAAGCTCAACGACGCTTTGATGCATGACCCATTTCCTACACCTTTTACAGACGACGCGCTTGACAACGTTAGAGGAAATGAGGCGTATTATTTTATTGATGGATTCTCTGGATACCATCAGATTAGGATTGATTGCGCAGATAGGCACAAGACTACTTTTGCTACAGAATGGGGGTCGTTCCAATACACAGTGATGCCTTTTGGACTGAATAACGCACCTGCCATATTTTCTAGAGTGGTAGTCGTAGCGTTTAAAGACTTCATACATAAGTTTGTAGAGGTTTATTTTGATGATTGGACTATTTTCGGTTTACTAAAGAACCATGCCGCAAACCTCAGGATGATGCTGGAAAAATGCAGACAGCATCAAATTTCATTAAATCTGAAGAAATGTGTTTTCTGTGTTCCCTATGGAATTTTGTTGGGACATATTTTGTGCAAGCAGGGCTTGATGGTTGATCCTACGAAGATCACAGTCATTGTAAACTTGCCCACACCAAATTCAGTTAAGCAGATGCGCACTACATTGGGGCATACTGGCTATTATAGGAAATTCATAAAAGGGTATGAGTAGATAACCGCAGCCATGGAGAAGCTGCTAAAGAAAGATGCGCCGTTTATTTGGAATGCAGAATGCGAACAAGGCTTTGACACACTGAAAGAGGAGATGGTCACTGCATCGATCCTAGTTTTTCCAGACTGGGAGAAATCATTTCATGTCCATGTTGATGCGTCATGTATAGCATTGGGCATTGTTCTTGATTAGCTAAGAGAGGGAGGTATTGATCATCCCATTGCATTTTCCATTAGAAAGTTATCATTCGCTGAGAAGAACTATACTACTACTGAGCGAGAAGGACTCACTATGGTCTACGCGTTGCAGAAGTTCAGGCACTACTTGCTTGGTGCGCACTTCTCTATGTTCATTGACCATTCTGCTTTGAAATACCTGGTCAATAAGCCAGTGTTAGGGGGGCGCATATGCAAATGGTTATTACTCTTTCAGGAGTATGACTTTGAAATTGTGGTTAAGCCAGTTAGGTTGAATTTAGGACCTGATCATCTACCAAGGATTGAGTCAAGAGAAGAGTCGACGAATCTGGAAGACAATCTACATGATGCGTAGTTATTTGCTATATAGGTTGCTGATGATTATTATAAGGACATTATTGACTTTTTTACTACTGCAGAGTTCACTACGCAACAAAAGAAGAAGCTGGTAGTGCGCGCAGCAGACTTCACTATAGTCGCAGGCCAGCTATACAAGTTGGGACCAGATGAAGTACTACGTAGATGTGCACTAGAGCATGAGAAACCATTCATATTAGTTGATGCGCATTTAGGAGTCGCAGGAGGCCATTACGCAGGTAGAGCTGCTGCGCAGAAGATACTACGCACAGGGCTATGGTGGCCTACAATTCATAAAGATTCGAGGGAACATTGCCAGAGCTGCGATTTGTGTCAGAGAATCGAAAAGCCATCACGCAAAGACGAAATGCCATTAAATCCACAGTTGACATTGCAGGCATTTGAGAAATGGGCTATTGATTTTATGGGACCTATTAACCCACTAGGGAAGAGAACTGGTGCGAGGTATATCATTACTGCTACTGATTACCTCACCAGATGGGCAGAAGCAAAGCCAGTGAAAGACTGTAGCGCATCTACAGCTGCAGAGTTCATTTTTGAAAATATCCTTACAAGATTCGGATGCCCGAAGATTTTGATGAGTGATCAAGGCACTCACTTTCTGAATAGAACCATCAAAGCATTGACCGAAGAGTTCCACGTTCATCATCAGCGCAGCACTCCTTATCATTCGCAGGCAAATGGAACTGTTGAAGCATTCAATAAAGTATTGGAGAATGCGCTAACCAATATTTGCAACGTCAATTGGGACGATTGGGACCTGCGCATTCCCTTTGTATTATGGGCATACAGGACCACATGCAAGAAATTGACAGGCCATACACCTTTCAGATTGGCCTATGGGAAAGAGGCAATAATGCCAATGGAGTATATCGTTCCCAGCTTGAGAATAGCTGCATTTACGGGGATGGCAGACTGCGCAGTGCAAGAAGAAAGGCTGCTACACTTGGTTGGGTTGGAGGAAGATCGCTTCGTTGCAGGCTTCCACCAAAAAGTATAGAAAGAGTGTGAAAAAGCATGGCATGATCACCACATCAAGAACATGTCTTTCCAGGTAGGTGATCTAGTCCTCCTGTATGATAGTAAATTCATGAAATTTCCTAGGAAGTTTAAAATGCATTAGCTTGGCCCGTATACTGTAATGCATGTTACTAACGATGGCGCAGTCCAGTTAGCTACATTAGCCAGAGATACCTTGCCAAGTTTGATAAATGGTAGCAGACTAAAGATTTATCGCGATAGTCCGACTGCGCAGAATCCTATATGATTAAGGGAGATGTACTGCGCAGCATTGGTGAGGCTGCGCACGCAAATAATAATAATAATAATAATAATAATAATATATCAAAATACGAATCACACAGACGAGGTGGAATGACAGCCGTGCAGAAGAGCAAGTAACATGTGCGCCTGAAAGTAATACTCGTACGAGACTGCCAACACATCATAACGGAAACCGTTACCATAACATGTGTCGGTCGATTAGTGGGTCGTTAACCAATTGGGCAGCACTTGCAAAATTCAAAATTTAAGGGCAGATGTGACATTTTGGAACGCCATAAAGGCTGAATTAACTAACATAGTACTGGAATCCTGCTGGCAAGTCGAACATTTAACGTTGACTCGATGGAGTTGACACTCTGGCCTGTTTGGCTACCTTTTTGCATTTAAGGAAACAACATTGGCATGATGAGGAGGATCGAATCGCAGCGCCGAGATCATAGGCACAAGCGGATCATGAATATGGCATTTAGTGCCTCGGCAATCGCCAAAGGCCACGTTGCAAACCAGTAGAGGCTATAAATATGGCCTCACTCGGCCACTTCTCCACTTTACGAAGTGTTGTGCATTGTTGTTGAAGCTACCAGAGATCCGAGTGAACCGAGCAGTGTATGAGTGAGAAGGTTGAGTTACAGGAAGTGCTAAGGAGGTTTCAGCAGTCAGGGATTCCAGTAGTTATGACGACCATGAAGGGAACCTCGTCCAGAAGTTCTGCAAGGCAGGCTGTAAGGGCCAGCAAGGGGAAAGAACCAGCTGCAGAACAAGGAGGGTCGGATGCACTAGTGAAGAGGAAGTCGACTACAGTTCAAAACCAACCTATTTACCTGGTGCCAGACTATATCCCTCCATGAAAAGATGATGCACCACCGGTGCATTTGGATAAAAATTCCCTATATGAAATCCCGGTTCCAGTTATTTCTACTCAGGTGAGGGTTGTTGGGAACCTACTGGGCGAAGTGCCGAATTGCAAGTTGGAGGACCATGACCTACTGGAGAACACATTATCCAAACCCAAGAATTATGCGCAGTTCTGACCCAATGACTACATTAATCGGGTACTGGATGCCCAAACTAGTGTCGAAAGCCTACAGGTCCAGGATTGGCTAAAGCCCCTCCAACCATCAGGATTATTGAACCTATTGCAAATGTCGCATTTTCCTAAAAGCGCTGAGTATTGGGCAGTAGTGCACACATTGCTGTCTTGCGTGCATGAAGGATACTTATGGCTGGATACGCACGTTGACATTAGCATAGATCTAATACATCAGATCATGAACTTGAACAAGTGCGGCGAGGACCCTGTAGACCTAATGGTGAAGAGAGCGCAGGATAGAGGTCTCTCCACCGAAGTTGCAAAGGAATTCGGTGTAGTCAGGAAGGGGCGTGGATTCCCGACCAACGATATCAATGATCGCGCCACAAAGTTTACTGTTCAATTGCTCGCAGGGAAGGTACTGCACAAGTGTTGCCCGCCTGAGTTACCAGCGGTCGCGATCAAGCTAGCCGCGAACACATTGTGCAGAACACCTTATAACTAGTGTCAGTATTTACTCAACGAGTTTCTAGTAGATGTCGAGGACACCCAGGATGTTGGAACCGCATTCCATTTTGGATGGCTACTCATACTGATAGCCTTTATAGGTTGGAAAGAGCCGAATGGGTATCAAGGCATCCCCACCTTAACAGGACAGGGCCAGGGGATGCACTTTAGTAACTTATGGGTGAGCTCGAAGGCATCTAGGAAGCATCACATAGCTGAAGTATTTCATATTTACTACTACCAGCTGCACGATGTGATTCTTGCAACACCACGAATTGCAAGACCATTGACCGACAAATACACCTGCATCATGAGGTTTATGGTGAAGAGGCATCGGTCACACATTCATCCTAGGGCTGACACAGACCAAGAATTATGGTATCTAGGGTTTTATAAGCTAGATGAGGGGATGATCGAGCAGATGATAGAGCGATGGGATGTGGAGTGGAAAGTTCCCACATTGCGGGATGATGAATCTGATTACGAGCAACATGTTGAACCCCTCTTAGAGAAAATTCATGTAAAAGACTCAGATGAGGAAAGCAAAGAGGAGGATAAGGAAGAAACAAAAACAGGTAACGGAAAGAAGGAAGGGCTACCAGCTGGTACACCCATTGATGAAGAAAAGGACCCATCTCAAAGTGAGCCCATGGAGTCAGCAGAACGCAAAAGGAAGGCTACTGAAGGCCACTCAAAATCAAAAGGCCCACACAAGAAGCAGAAGGCTAAGAATATAGAGTTTGGCCCACAGCTCCATCCGGATGATTGCGAGATCATCGTGACCAAAGTACAAGAAGCATGGGAAGAGACCCACATGGAGAAGGAAGCTAAACATGAACAATTGCAGATAACCATGATCGAAGCTATGGAAATAGTTAAGACTATGGTCACCTAGTTAAGTTTGGGCCATCAGTCATCAAACTCTGAAGGGGGGGTAGGAGGAATGAGTGCGCGAAAATGGACACCCATAGCAAGCCCCTACCCCAGGGATGTGCATATCGAACCGATGTATTTCATGTTCCCGAATGATATGGTGCGTGAGGCAACGAAAAAATCGCCACATTTTGACCTCAACATTGGGTCATTACCACTAGAGGACCTGAATGAGCTACACCTAAAAATTTCAGAGGAGATACAAGAAAGAGGCATGGCCTCATATGACCAGAGCATCTGATTGAAAGAAAACATTGAAGAGCTCAGGCAGGAATCCGAGCGAAAAGAACAAGAACTGTCTGAAGTCCGCGAGAGGGACCACAAGATCAAAGAGACCGTCTTAGCAGTATGCACAAAGATCCACGAATGTGTAGAAGATGATGATGTAGAGGATACTATAAAGAAGCTGGGAACCAAGGTAGAGACCCTCACATCAGATATGGTACAGATGGAGACTTCCTACAAAGGGAAGATTGCAGAGCTGGAGGCTAGGCACCCAATTATACCATCAGATCGGTGCGTGGCTCCAGCTAAGGAAGTGCAGGAGACCATGGAAAGCATTTCGTCAGAAGTGACGAAGTGCCAAAATTTGCTGGAAGGAGTAAATACAATATTGATAGGGTTGAATGAGGACCATGCGCTGCAAAAGATAAAGGGAGATCTGCAGCGAACATAGCAACAGGTAGAAGCCGCAAATGCACAATTAAAAAGTGTGTCGGCCAAGGAGAAAATACAAAAGTATAACGAAATCAAGGACCTGCAGAAAGAATTGGTCACGCTTAGAGAGAAAGAGACTGCTGCATCTGACAGATGGTAGCCCATTGAACAGGAAAGGCTTGAATTGATGTAGCAATTCAATGAGAAGTTCGTAGAACTTCAGGCGGCATAAGGCACCATGAAAGAGAAGGTGGCCAAAGAGAAAGTCTCATACGCAACTCTCGAGATGCTTCGAGGATTTGAGCAGAAGGCCAAAGATGTGGTCACAGAGCTAGAAATCACTCTACAGAATTTTACTTCAAAGATAGGTACACCAGAAGATGCGGCACCATCGTCTGCACCTGGAAGTGGCTCGGGACGAGCCACAGGTGAGTGTTAGGGGCCTTTTGGGCAGGGCCCAAGTTGAAATATTTGCACAAGTGCTAAAAAGTGCACATTGCGCGTGGCGACATAGTATGGGAGCAGTTTTGAGAAATTGCGCATGTCACGCAGAGGCAATGGGTAAAGCAAGATTGCGCAATACACTGGTGTGCAGGTATCGCACAAGAGCTATTTTTTGTAAGAGATACAGGTAAAGGTCAGATGAGGAAGTGACCTATTTTGGGTAAGGAACAGGTGGAAGGCAGAGGAAAGTGACATGCCAAGGAGAGTGGCGGCAAGCAGTTTAGAAGCTAGGCCACTACGCCGATGGCGACAGGCAAGCGGAAGGAGTGGAAAGGGACAGGCCATGATGCAGTTACAACCATTTGGTGACTGCGGCTGTCAGACAAGCGTGTGAGCCACGAGTGGCCCAGCAGGACGGCCTGGAGTAGGCAGAGCAAGCTGTCGATGGTGACAGCTAGGGTGGCAATTAGCCACGCCAGTTTTGGAAACCTTAGGGTTTCGGCCTACTGATTGTAAGACATGACCCATGGGTGTGATCTATAAATAAGGCCATTTGGTATGGGAAAGGGTTAGAGAGAATCTCTTGTTAGCTCTTCATTGTTGAACATTATTAGAATCTTTGAACTTGAAGCTATTGTAAAGGCTCTATAGCTGTGTTCGCAGAGACCTATCTGTGAGAGAAGAGAGTCTGCAACTGAGTGTGCAGACTAAGAACTGTTGTACCCTTCCCAAAAGATCGTTTTAACAATAGTTCTTGTGGATGTAGCCTCCATCCTGGGGGTGAACCAAGTTAAATTCTGTGTAGTGTGATTGGTTTGTTTTTGCAACTGTTCATTTGCTTAGTATGGATGTTTGATGCCACAGTTTATCTGTTATGTGATTGCTTTTATATGTATTCATCGCTGGAATGATGGGAATAATATGTTAAGTAATCCATGTATAGATGAATGCTAAGTATTAAGCACTTCTAAGCCTTTAAATGTATTAATCCATTGGATAATCACATAGTTGAACTTTGAATGTGAGCGCGGCATTGGAGCGCGCAGTCACTTGTATTCTTCATTCATTTACATACACCATAAAGATAATAACCTAAGTGTTGTTAAATGAATAAAGTTCATTAAGTAAGATTGAATAAAGTTGATCAAGTCTGAAGTAGATGCGCGGTCTTGTTGACACGCTGACTCATTACGAGTTGCTGCGAGGTAAGTTGTTGATAGCTTACCGTTGTAACACTTGAAGTATCCCATATCGCGCAGTCCGTGGATGCGTTGGTTGCGCAAGTAGCTCCGCTTTCCAAAGTATCTTACGCGAAGTAGAGACTTCGCGCAGTTGTTTTCCCGCAGCAAGAGTCCTTTACCGTACTACTCATCAGTCCCGCTTACAGTCGCATCACTAGGTTGTGGAAACGTGATTTTGCAGCCACCCCCTCAACTTTGCCTCGGATGAGACCTCAGGCTGCGCGCAGTCTGTTGCCGAAAGGGTCGGTGAATAAGGGTTTTGTTGGTTCCTTGAACCGCGAAGTACCTGGGTCTACATTGGAAACCTCTAGCTCAGTTATATACGCCAACAGAGCGACCAAGGTTTCATGTCATTTCACAACTATCGACATCCCTAAGGAAAAGGGCATGATGTCGCAGAACTAAGCCAAATTGAACCAACTTAACTTCGACGTGTTTATGGATGAAATTGCAAGAGATGCTTCTCTCAAAGTGTCGAATTGAAGCTTCTCGCTTATGCGATAAGTTTTTCCTTAGCCAACCCTCCTGCTCCCAAAATATTTTTAAGGACGTCTGCTACACAAAGATACGATGACATGATTCCCAATCCAGCTATTGCCTTCGGTACACCGTGTCAAATTTGATGAGTTCGTTAGCTAGAAAGACAGGGCATAGATATGCCAACGGAATGCAAATGAAACAAACCAAGGGGCATAAATCAACTAGTGAGAGGAAACATGGGCTCGACGAACATGGTTGGGGAGGAAACCCGAGACATTTCATTGCAACAATTCTCCCTACAATGGGTATAGTGAATATAACAGCTCCCGAAGGGGTATCCCATCAAGTAAATGCATCCGCCTTGCATTTACACACCTTGCGACCCCATCTAATAACCCACACGGATAGGTCACCCATTCTGGTGCATCAAAAAAAGGTTTTCGGTTTCAATCATAAGAAACTTTTCACACTCCAACATATTTAAATATATCGTTGCTCGTAACACTCCCCCTTAATAGTTTAAATCTGCGACATAACTGCCGAACCTTCATGTACTTGCGGATGAACTCCCTCCTGGAAGGCCTCTTCCTTGAGTTTAGGTACTTGAAGAAAACAAACATGGAAGGCCACCCGCAACACTAGGACAAACACCCAATGCACATGTGATTCCACCTACGAATTTGGGGAAAACACGCAACACCCATGCGAGTCCACTTGCAACGCTGATCAAAACTTCTTTTGAGTTGATTGAAGGCATATCAAACTATACTGACGCCGTATGCGCTCACAACTAGACTCACCACAAAAAATCTCTTCACAGGTCGTGCACTCCTATCTTGTAATTGCAACCAACATGTATACATTTACAAGACTTTATGCGAACCAATAAAGTCTCCATCTCTGTGCTCTCCCAAGATAAAAGCCCCTCCCCTCCAACACCAAATGTAGAAAAGCAGCGTAGAGATATGCGAATGGAATACACATGCAACAAACCACCGGGCATAAGTTCAAACTAGCTGCGGAAGGAAACATGTTTTCAAGGAACACCCTTCCGTTGGAAATATCGAGACGTTTCATTACGTCGATTCTCCCTCCAACAGAGACAAAGAATAGAGCAGACCGCAAAGCGGCATCCCGTCTCACCGCAATCTCCCATCGAATACGATGCATCTACCTCCCTTTCATGCAAACCCCAACCTAGCCTGACATATCAATCCCGTTGGAATCACGTCGTACATGACCCATCTCGATAGATTACAACCCAATGTCGGGATTCATTACAAGAGCATGTCCACATTGCAACATAGTTAATGGTATTGTTACTTCCAACCTCATTGAGCGAGCTAAGGCTTGGCGTTTGTCCCCAGGATTTTAGATCCCCGTTTTCTTCGCATCATTGCACTAGCAAGGCCTATGAATGGCCAAAGTTTACCCACAACTCAACTCCACGGAGAAAATGCACACGCAGCGATGGAACTAGGCCAAATTGAAACAATTTAAACTTAACAAAATTCGCGGGTGAAGTTGTAAACAAGGTATGTTTCAAAATGTTATTCTGTCATCAACGGTGGCTTGCCTGGTCGATGAAAGCGAGGCATTGTCATTTCTCCCACGAGGGCTCAAGTCTGTCCGATGACATGCTCGTGCTTGTGGTTGTGAGCAAACGGGTGGGGCCAGCTGCAAAGCACGAGGGGACATTGGAGGAATAGAGAGAGCCCCCCGCTCATGGACTTTTAAATCGATACTCAACAACCCTTCCCATCCTCAATCTTATCGTTCGGGTCCTCTATATCGATACATCGGTCGCATTCTTGCAATTGAAGCTATTGTCACCAACATATGCTTCCAATTCCGACGACCCTTTCGACGTAACAGCGGCCTTGCCTTCCTCCCAAATCATGGAGCACATATGAGTGCCATCCTTTCCATCATCTATCTTGATGTGGCGTATGAATGTCGAACTCTCTTTCTCGTAGTTAAATCCCACGAAGAAATGGAGTATGGACATTAAACTAGGCCAAACTAAAAACAATTTAAAGGTTGTAACATCATCCATGCAGGAACTTGCAAACGCCATCTTTCTCTGAGTGCGTCGTTGTGGATCACAAGAAGGTGGAAGTAATTAGGGTATGGAGAACCCCGGTGAATGTTCATGAGGCAAGAAGATTAATTTTCTCCATAATATTTCCAACTCTTATATAGCATATGTTCAACGCTTGTGTAGATTCCATAATCCAAAGACATCGTTACGATAATTGCAGAGGTTAAAAGGGTACGCTCGGATCCACTCACAATGAGATAATATTGAATTGTTCGAGCAGAACCTCACAGAATCACTAATGCTCACTCTCCTCGATCCTTCAAATCCTTTTGCATATCATATTGATGCTAGTGGTGTGCATGTCAACATAGTTCTATCACAAGTAGGAGAGGTGGTGAGAGAGAAAAGGCATCTTATCTTTATCAATAGTCGTCAATTGCATCAAAACTTGCAAGTGCCACCAAGCCTAAATAATGAGCTTCGAGATTGTTATAGATTGCACATTCGTAAAAGAGATCGACGTGTCACCGCAGTTCCCACATTTCCGTGTGCCTCCTCTCTATCCGTTCAAACGGACTCGAGTCATTAAGACTCTACGCTCGAGTGTATGGCCATTCATAGATCGTATGGAGCATACCAGTCCTATGGATGATGTGCGGCCCTGCGGCATGCCATGAAATGGATGACAGTTCTGGATACCACGTCCTGTCTATTCACACCCGTTTGTATGTATGAACGGATCGACAATGAACTTTCAATCAATAAATGAGATGGGATGCTTGTTTTTCAAATTCAAATTTCAAAATTCAATTGGTGGCAATGGACAATCTCCCATTTTCCCCGATACTGTTTAGAAAAATAAAACAGGAGCCTCGACATCCAAAACATGGTTGACACATTTGACTCCTCTTAATCTGTGCATATTTTGCCATCCATTTTACATGGGATACATGTTGCAGCCAGAGCCAGAGCTTCAGTGGCCTCTCGGCTCTCTCATGGACATCGATTGATAAAGGATAATATTCAAGGTGTTTCAGAGCTAGTAAACATGCTGCATTTTGAAGTTGTGTGTAAAAGAACAACACAATGTGATGTGCAGCCTGGTGGATAATGTTCGCCTGATCAAGTTGAAACTTGCTTGGGATGCTGCAGAGCTAGACCTCTCCTCCTCTTCCTCGGTTATCCGATCTTGACATCGCTGCATGTTAGTTTGTTTTATATTTTTCAAATTTTATTTTTTTTAAATATCTTTGAAGTTTGAAGATTACATTTTATGTTTTTAATATTTATATTTAATAGGTTAATTTTTTATTTTTATAATTTTAGTTTATTTATAGATTTTTAATTTTTATTCAATAACTATCTATTAATAATAAGATAGTATATTCTGTAATTTTATTATTTATAGTGTTAAATTAACATTATCAAGTTTTATTCCCAATCAAAGCAACTTGATTGTGTGTATATTAAAAAATTACATATACACACTTCAATTTTTCAATGGAATTTTTGAAATATTAATCTTAATTATATGTCATTATCAATAAATAAATAATAAATTATCTAAATTATATCTTATTTACATTCTCCAAAAGAAAATAAATAAGGTTATATCATATACATTTTCATTCTTCAAAAGGAAATAAATTATGCTGCATTATATATATATATATATATGCTTATGCTTTTTGTTTAGTTTGATAAACTTTATTAGAGAATGATATAAGGTATGTCTTATAAGGTAGCTTTTCAATTCATTCATAATCATCACATTATATATTTGTGGAGAAAACTTATTTATACCATTCATGTTCTTGTAAAATAATGTTTTATATTACTTATCTATATATTATAAGAAAATTGCTATTTTAATCTTATGATCAAATAAATAAACGAATAAACAATTAATATGCCCACATGTCTATGGTGAATATCACCGCAAAGACTAAATAGTTACAACACTTCAATCCTAGATGTTAAAATGCAATACCATGCATCTCATGTTGTACATGTGTGAAAGTGAAATAAATTAGAATTGGTTGTAACAATTTTATTATACTCTAAATGGAAGGAAGGTGAGGATTAGTAAAAAAATTGATATAGAGATGAATATGATATTTAATTAAAAATGTTGTCATGAGAAGAATATAATACAAGTTTATCATCTAGGGTTAGCTCAAGCCATCTATTCCCCAAAAGTTCATTAATATATTGGTTGCAATTTCAATGACAATTTCAATAATTGGAATTGCATGTTTGAGAATTGTATATTGCAATTTAAGGAATTTTTTAATTCAAATTGCAATTTCAACTTCGAGGGATTGCAATTTTGGCAATTTTAAATTCACATGTTCAACAATAAAAATATTGAGAAATTGCAATTTCAACAATTACAAATTTGTAATTTCAACAAATATATGATTCATGAGAAATTTGCATTTTGTAAAGAAAAGTGCACTTTCAATAATTGATTGATTGCAATTTCAAGATAAGGAATTGCAATTTAGATAATTAGGGAATCCTAGAAATTATAAATTTGAAATTGCAATTTCAACAATTAGAGAATAATAGAAATTTGAAATTTGAAATTGCAATTTCAACAATTAGAGAGTTGTAGAAATTACAAAAATTTTAATGGCAAATTGCAATTTTGGCAATTTCAGGAATTAATTGACTACAATTTAGATAATTAGGGAATCCTAGAAATTATAAATTTGAAATTGGAATTTAGACAATTAGGGAATCCTAGAAATTATAAATTTGAAATTGCAATTTCAACAATCAGAGAATAATAGAAATTTGAAATTTGAAATTGCAATTTCAACAATTAGAGAGTTGTAGAAATTACAAAAATTTTAATGGCAAATTGCAATTTTGGCAATTTCAGGAATTAATTGACTACAATTTAGATAACTATATATTGCAAATTATTATTTTTTAAAATCAAATTGCAATTGCAATTTCAGAAAATTACAATTTTGACATTTAAAAGTTCACAACTTCAACGACAAAAGGATTGAGGGGAAATTGCAATTCAATAATTTAATACTTGGTTGGAATTTTGGCAATCACATATTGCAATTTAAGGAATTAGAAATTACAATTTGAGCAATAAAATATTGCAAATTTTCAAAACAATTTATGTCTTTAAAAATTTGCAAAGAAGCTTTTCCTTAGAAATATATGTGTGCATGGACATGGTTTTTCACGATGTTGAGGATTGAAGGATGGAGGAAGATGAACTATTAGACTTTGGTGAGGATCCTTCTAGTTTGACTATTAAGGGTTCTACTTTTTGTTCTCGTGAGAGAATCATGGGAGATTAGCTACATAAGGATAAATCTTCACATTTTCCTTCTAACTTGGTAGATAACATGAACCTATTATACCTCCAAATGAATTGTTGGAAGGTTATGATTACCTGAAGAAGGCCCTACTTAGGAATTTGATTAATGATTCCAATGCTATCAGGAACTCATTTTCAAAAAAAAATTGAAGTTTTCATTCTTAGGAAAAGAACATTCCAAGAAAATTGGTATTGTCAGTGTCAAAGATAAGATGGGATCACCAATTCCTTCAAGTACAATATGCATGATTATAGCATGGAAGCAAAAGCATAGTCCCTATAGTTCCCCTTTGCATGATCATTGCTTACCATGTTCAGGTATCACTTGTCCAAACAACTATAATGGAGATAGGGGATGCAAAGTCATTCATGCTCGATGTGAAGGAGGACCTTTAGACAACCTCTATGCAGAGTTGGTCTTTGGTCAAAAGCCTCTTTCAATGAGTGTGAAAACATGGAGTTGTGCATTAAGGAGCTTGTTGGTTTCCCACGTGTCTTTAGGATGAATATGTTTTCAAAGTGTAAGGTTGTTAAAAAGGAGAAGTGTGTAACATTGAGCTCTAAGAGGATTTGGTTAATGATTCAGGAAGAGCTCATGCTATATAAGAAAATTTGAATTATAATAATAAAATAATTCCAACTCATCATTCACCATTATTTTATTATTATCACTCAAGTTTTTTTATGTAGTATCTAATGTTTTCTTTATTGATAATTCTAAATTTACCAAGACTCATTTTTTTCAAAAAAATTTATGCCATCATACTGTAACACCCCTCCATTTTGACCCCCTATTATTATTATTTTGTAAATATAATTGTGTGAATGGCCATGGTGAGGAGGTCAAGGCCAAGGCTCCACCAGTGGACCTTGAAAGTATTGCTATGATTTTCCAGGGGTCGTAAGTTTTGTCTAAGCATGTTAATCTTAAGCAAAGAATCTACTAGGGGCAGAACTCCTAATGACCGATCCTTTAGGATAAAAACTAAAGCTTTGCTAGATGATCCTTAGTAAAACTAGGCAATTATATTAAAAATGATTACTACCTTAATTGTGGCAAATTAAGATGCCAGGAATGAAGATTGTTTTAAAAACCAATTGATGGTTCTCTCATATCCATCTCACTAGGAGGATTGGATTAAAATTATTTTATAAGGAGAGGTATAGGAGTAAAATATACAAAAGTATTGAATATATATATATATATATATATTGTAAAATGATATAAATAACTAAGCATCATGATATTATATACATAGATATATAGGTATAAAGGAAAATTATTAAATATATACATACCCTATTATAAAGGAAATAGATTTTTAATAGAATACATATAATACCAAAAGGAAAAGACTATATGAATTTGTTCGTATATCTAAATGTACTAACATAGGAATCATATAATTACCAATTCAATAAGTTTAACAACAAATTTGCAATTCCTTTCTTTTAATGAAAAATGTTATTTCAACAATATTTCATGTAGCAATTATAGTAATTTTGTATTCAAGTTGTAATTTCAATTTCAAGGAAATTCAATTTTGGACAATAAAATGATTGAAGAGAATTGTGATTTCAGTAACTACAAATTTGAAATTTCAACTTGTGATTGACGAGAAAGTTGTAATTTTTTAAGAAAAATGCAATTTCAACAATTAAATGAAAGAAATTTCATCCATGCATGCAATTTAGATATTTGCACATTGCAATTGAAATTGTAGTTTTGGTAGTTTCGAAGTCAACAAAAAAGATGGAGTTGCAATGCAATTTTAGGGACTACAAATTTACAATTACAACAAATATACTAAAGAACAAAGTCACAATTGTTTAACAAAAATTGAAATTTCACCACCCAAGAATTGCAATTTCAATAATTTAATAATTACAAAAATTGCAATTTCAACAATTAATGAATTATAAAAATTGCAATTTCAACAATTAATGAATTATAAAAATTGCAATTTCAACTCTAGGAAATTGCAATTTTTGCAATTACAATTGGCAAATTCAAAAAATAAAAAGATTGGTGAGAAATTGCAATCTTAGCAACTACAAATTCCAAATTTCAACAAGTTTATGACTGAAGAAATTCACATGTTTCTAACGAAAATGTAATTTCAGTAATTGATTGATTGCAATTCCACCAACCAAAAAATTGATTGATTGCAATTCCACCAACCAAAAAATTGCAATTTCAACAATTGGAGAATTACAATTTTTTTTTAAAAGAGAAATTGCAATTTTAGCATGTAGAAATTGCAATTTCAACAATTAATTGATTGCAATTGGATAATTGCAATTGCATGATTTTTTTATTCAAATTGCAATTTTCACTTCAAGAAATTGCAACCACTATTGGTTCGAATGAGCTTTATGCACGGTGACCATAGTTCTAATCCTCCCAAGGTAACCAGGAAGAAACATTTAAAATCCGACCATGCTAAAGGTTGGTGTGGCCTAGTTCTTAGACCACAAGCTAGTCCCATATGCCACAAAAAAATACAAATTTGGTAATTTCAAAAGTATATGCAATTTCTATAATTTTCCAATTGTTGAAATTGCAATTTTTGAATGCATGAAATTGAAATATGGAATTATCAAATTGTAGTCAATTAATTGTTGAAATTGCACAAATTGCAATATTTGGATGTTAAAATTGCAATTTTTATAATTCTTCAATTGTTGAAATTGCTTTTTTGTTATTGAAATTGCAATTAATCAATTGTTGATGAAATTGCATTTTTTTGTTAAAAAATGTGAAATTCTTCTTAATCATATATTTGTTGAAATTGAAAATTTGTATTCCAATCTTCTTATTAATGAATTGCAATATGTAGATATTAAAATTGCAATCAATTAATTGTTGAAAATTAAATTTTTGGATGTTAAAATTGGATTTTTTTATCTTTCTCCATCTGTTTGAAATTTGTTAAAATTGTAATTTCTTGAACTTGATATTGCATAAATTGCATTATATTTTAATTCTCCAATTTTTGAATTGGCAATTTGTTGTTGTTGAAATTGCAATTAATCAATTGTTAATGAAATTGCATTTTTTGGTTAAAAATA
The DNA here is from genome assembly GCA_027924585.1 of Larix kaempferi. Taxonomy (NCBI): domain Eukaryota; kingdom Viridiplantae; phylum Streptophyta; class Pinopsida; order Pinales; family Pinaceae; genus Larix; species Larix kaempferi. Next base: position 182,485 of record BSBM01001409.1, on the reverse strand, counting down.
AGTGAAATTATTCTTAATCATATATTTGTTGAAATTGCAAAAAATTGTATCATGATTTCTTCTTATTAATGAATTACAATTTGACTTGCAATATGCAAATATTGAAATTGAATCAATTAATTGTTGAAAATGTAATTTTTGAATGTTAAAATTGATTTTTTTTATATATACAAAATTGGAAACAATTAATTGTCAAAATTGTAGTTTTTTGAAAGTCCAATTTCTCATTAAAAGGTCACAATTGTTATAATTCTACACTTCTTGAAATTGCAATTTTTGTTTGTTAATTGTTGAAATTTCACTTTTCCTTTAAAAAATGTGATTTTTTGGTGAATCAACTTTTTAATGTTAAATTAAAATTATATCATCCATAAATTGTAATTTTAGTAATTTTAACAATGAATTAATTAATTAGTTGTAATTGTTAATTAAATTACTAGATTGCAATATCTGCAAAATTGCAATTTAGCATCCAAAAATTGCAATCTCATCAATGAATGGCAATTTTGACAGTTCCAAAGTCAACAATAAAAAAGATTGAATAATAATTACAATTTTAGCAACTCCAAATTCATAATTCTAACAAGTACACTAAAGAATAATTAGAAAATGGGTTGAAATTCTATTGTTAGAAACACTTAGTAAGCACTTACAAGAATTTAGGTGGTGTGGGTTGTTTACCTAGTGGGTTAAATTATTGTATGGCATACATCTATAAATAAATTCATAAATTCATAAAAGCATACATCTATATAAACAAAATTGCAATTTAGCATCAAAAAATTGCAACCTCAACAATCCATGACAATTTGACGGTTCCAATGTCAAGAATAAAAAGATTGAGTTTTAATTACAATTTTAGTGACTACAAATTCATAATACTAACAAGTATATTAAAGAATAAATTCCATACTCAACCCATTAAAAAAACTCAACATAATAAACTCTTAAAAGCATACATCTGGGTGTGTGCAAGAAGATGAGGGTCACTTTAGATGCAATGCTATTTTTTCAAAACTCGTTCTTGATACATAAAAACATAACGCGTTTATGATATTTAGCACCTACCATGGTAAGACCCGAGCCTGACATGTCACTGGACATGTAGGATAGGTAACCATAACGCATACGCGTTATAGAACTACAAAACGCGAACGTGTTATGTAGTTACAAAACGCGTACGCATTATTGAAATCTAAAATCAATTTAAAAACACAGTCCTGACCACCCCCGACCACCCTCGACACTCTTCACGCATCAGAAACGCAAAATAGAGGTTGGAAGAGGACGGTTTGTGTGCCCTGAAGTATCGGTGGAGCTCGATTTAGCTGGAGGGGAGGCAAATTCACTGGTGGATTGTCATCTAATCAGGTAATTCATTCACCCATACCATTTTTTTGTCATTTCTTAACCTAAATTACTATTTTTTTATTGTTTAAAACAATCTAGTTTTGTAATATTGATAAAATTGGGAATAACCCAATCTCTAATTAAATTCACATCTCCTTCAACCAAGATGAGTGAATAATTAAAATGAATCCCTTTTCAAAAACTCAAAAATTGAAAAAAATAGAACTCCCCCTTTCTACAATGTATCCATCTAAGTCACCTGACACGAGGACACAGGACATGAGTGTCCCCACGGGACACGGTGACCCCCAGAATTAGGACACGTTTTATATATATATATATATATTTAAAATATATTAAAATTTAAAAATATAGACATATATATCCAATAAAATTTAACATTTACAATTACAAATATTCAATAGAAATTACATTTACAATTACAAATATGAAATATTCAATAGAAATTAGATCATTCACAAATCACAACACATTTGTCATTCACAATCACAAATCACAACGAGACATTGAGACACATAGATGCATGTCAGAGACTCGGAACCATATTTCTCATTAAGTCATCAAAATCAAAATGTATTAAATAGATGTAGGAATGCCACTGGGCATTGGAAAATGCCAAATAGACTAATAGTCTAATAGTAAATACAAAAAAGGAGTGGATCAAGATGGAAGAATCCCATCTGCCAATGACTCAATAGTCCTCCTCCATGCTTGAATCAACAAACTCATCATTGCCCTGATCCTCCTCCTCCTCCTCCTCCTCCTCTCTGCCAATCTAACTAACTGCATCTGCTGGTGTGGAGGATGACCCCTCCATACGATCACCCTCATCAAAAGTGACCGGCTCTAGCACTGGATCATTAAGATCCATGTTGGCTAATGCCAACTCAATACTGTTGTCCAAACCCATCTCATCAGGAAAGACATCCCACATCCGTGTCTTTCCCTTCGCCCACTCCTCCCTCTTCCTGTAAATAAGACGAAGGTTGGAGTGCACATACACCATCGTCTCTGCCCTGGACTGCTCAAGCCTGCTCTTCTTCACACTGTACAAGTTCCCATATGTGCTCCAATTCCTCTCACAACAAGAGGATGAAGTAACTTGAGAGAGGACCCTCAAGGCTATCTTTTGTAGAAGAGGGCATGTTGCCCCATGAGTTGTCCACCAAACAAGGGGTTTCTTAACCGCCATGTCTCTAACCACCTCATATCCTCCAAATCTCCCAGTGCCACTAGAAAACTCATAAAATTCCTCCTCCACCACCTCAAGGTGGTCTCTATCCTGAAGTAGCCGTCTAAATGCTATCTTCCTCCCCTCTAAGATCTCTCCATCCATGTGAGGAGGGACTCTGGATGAGGGCCCGGACCCACCACTGAGCCAATCCTAAGCGTAGAACCTGGGGTTCAATGAGTGGACCAAGCAATGCAAAGGTGTGCAATTCTTATCCCACCTAGAGATAAGAATGCCCTGTATGATGGACCATAAGTTCTCTGTCGATGTCTCATACTCAGCACACTCATTCTCCATAACAATGGTCCTCATGGACTCAATCATGGAATCCCACCCCTCATAAACATCTCCTAGGATGGGCTAGTCCGTGTCTGCAAACCGCAACAAAGAAATGATTGGCTCCATGATCTTGATGCTAAGGACTACCCTATCCCACCAACCATCATCTAAAACCGTGTCCCATGCGACACGGGGACCCTGTTGGACGTGTCCGATTACTTAGGTATCCATCCACATGAAACCCAAATTTCCAACCCTCAAAGGCCATTTCCCATGATACTAATTAAATAATTTTCCTTGGTAATGGCCATAACAAGATGAAATGCATGCACAAGCGTGAATAGAAAAATGCAAAAAAAATTAGTAACTCGGTTTCTCAAAATTTCATCACAATCATTTGTCCATGAACATAATCAAAATTTCATCAGAAGTGTATGTAGCTATACATTGCCTCTTAGTTAAGCACCCTTGACTAAATGCCAAAACACATTAACAAAGTGTCTCTCAGGCCTGCCCTATCCACACCCTCGATCAATCTACTCAACGCTCAGGGACCGTCGATTCAACTAAAAGACTTCATATAGAAAATCACTATGTTTTTTATTTAATTTTCTGAACTTGCCATACAATGTAGAGATCGATTATGTAGAGAGAAATTGTCTCTGTTTTGAGAAGTTGGCATTGTTGTTATTGTCATTCTAGTCACAATCTCTAGTTGATTATTCAACATCTTAATCATTGATAGTCATCTCAAGTACATATGTAATCATATTGGCAAGACAAACTCATACATATCCATTTCATTCCATGCCACTTTGTCCTCCCCTCCAACCACAAGGCGTAATATGTTGAAATCAATAAATTTAATGTTAGCTTATGAAGTTGATGGAAATATTGTTTTCTGCAATGGATGTAAAGGCCAAAACATGTCAAAATAACAGTCCTAAATCCTAAGAAGTTTAAACCCAAGTTTGCATGGAAAAGTCACCAATGAGGGTTAAGAAGTGCCTTAACTTCTAAAAAGAAGTTGAACGAAACTTACTTTTTAATTGTTAAATGTTTAATTTTAAGTTTTAAATGTATGTAAGTGAATGCCATTAAATTGCTTACTTGAGTTTGATTTAATACATTTTCAATTTTGAAGAGACGTCATTATATACCATGTATATGTTTCTAATGATTTTAGTATTGATGTCTTTATTGCAGTTGTAGCTATGGACACCAATGCCAAGATACTGATTGAGCTTGCCCACTTGAGAGGCATTAGTGCAGCTTTTATTGGTGGTGACAGGATTCGCCGCTTGCTTGCATCAACCTTGGATGCAATTGTTGACACCATTTCACAATCTAGCAATGTACTATATGATATTACATCATATAGAGAAAGAAAAAGACAACAATATGCTGATGGGCTAGACTACAATGCAATAAAAAAGTTGAAAATATCCAAAGAGCTCATATTTGCATTGTTTAGGGACCCTCGAACGGGGGAAATCCCAAATGTAAACAGGCCACATATCTCCATTGAGTGGTGCACATTTCAACCATTTGTTGATAACTGGATGGACAGATGGTACATGGTTTTTGATATGCCACCACAGAACAACAGGGAAATTTCCTTGTATTTCCTTCGAAAGATGTACACAGAGTTTGTGCTACATAAACACGTAAACTATTTTGACATCTTGCAGTTTCAGGGGATCAGTGGGGGGATGCCCCAAAACCAACCCAATGCGAGGCTTCGAGACCAGGATCGCCCTATCCCTGCACCTCGCAGGCAGTTGCCTGGGCCAGATGTCCCACCTGCACATCGTATTACTCCACAGACACGGGATGCATTTTTGAGTTTGGCACAGGTGGTTGTTCACCATGGCACTATGGTTCAAAATATGGGTGAGGAAGGGACATCTGTCCCTAGTGTGGTACATACACTAGCTCGTCACCATGCAGGACCATCAACTAGTGCAGGACCATTAGGACCATCCACTAGTGTAGGACTATCGACACATCCCCATCCTAGTACTGATCCTCACGAGTGCACATCATGTGGTCATCCCTTCTATGGTCTTGCCTCAGATGTTGTCTTCAGTGGGTTTTTGAGAGAGGTATGTTGATGGTTAATTGTAATAAATTCTTCATTTATTTTCGTCTTTGTACACATATATATAGTTTGAGCTAATATATTAATTTTGTGAACTTGCAGTTGATGCTTTATGCCAGCAGCGACGCCCCAGAGCCAGATGTTCTAGACTCTACAGGGGGGCATGATGCTACCCATTTGGTAGGCCCATCTTATATAGCACCTATTGTCGTATCTCACACTGAGGTAAACATTTTAAAATTTCAGTTTTTTAATAATTGTTAATTTGTTAATTTCCACATACTTTACATTTTAGTTCACTAATGCTATCTACGGTCTAATATTTACAATTATTAAACTTGCAGATCGCAGATCCTTCATTGGGGCAAGGTAATGTGGAGGTAGCACCCATGGTCGTACTGTCCCATGAAACATCTGGGCTCCAGGTAAACAATTAAAAATGACATTTTTTAAATACATGTTTGTTTGTTGAATCGTGCATGTCTAACTACATGACACTTGCTGACTGTAGGCACCATCCGAGACATCCGGACCATTGCCTGGATTTGTATATCCCTCCAGGCCATTTGTGAAAAAGGGTCATGTGTATGTGAGGCGTTCTACTCTTAGAAATACTCCAACTGCCCACGACCATGGGCTTACTCACACCATGGTAATGTATATCCTTCGATGATATTTGTTGTTTAACTTGAAATCCAATGCATAAATCGTTTTTGTTAATGTTTGAATTGCATGTTTACTGCATCAGGAAACCGAGTTGTCTACTGAAAACCTCGCATCGATGGTTGATGCAGCAGTCAGTTCCGCATCTGCAATGGCAACTAATCACACACAGGTATGTAACTATGTCAACATTGTCTTTACATAGTTTATTATTGTTGGCTATTGTTTATTCATGCATTTCTAACTATTTCAACATTTTTTCATTGTAGCCACCATCAGCAGGAACAGTTCCTGGCCCCCCTGGTTCGACCATCCTGGATGTTCAACCAACGGCTCCATCTGCTACACAAGCAATGCAATATCCTTTGTCAGTTGAGGTGAGATGTCCTTCAGTGACCAAGTGTTTCACGCACTTTCCATGCACCAGTTGATAATTGTTGAGTTAATTATTAAGCTAATGTATTAGTGTACATAGTTAGTTGAATTTAACAATTGATATTTAATGTGCAGGATCCAGAGACACACACTGATCCTAGAGATGTGCCTAGAGGATCAACATCGGGAAAGAACAAGAGGAAGCTTTAGTTTTGATGTGTCTTATGGGATATATGTACATTTGGATACATGTACTTTTGGATACTTTTGGATATACATGTACTTTGGGAGACATGCACTTTTGGATACTTTTGGATATATATGTACTTTTGGATACATGCACATTGACATTTCACTTAAAAATGAATGATACATTTCACTTTGTATTTGTTCTTCGGTTTCCATGTGTTCTTGTGTCAATCTAATGTGTTGATTTGTGTGGATTATCTATTACTCATGAATGCGCTATGTCAAAAGAACAAACTATTATATTTAAAGGTTACAACGAACTCACTACATGCATGCACTAATTGGTATCTAATTAAAATTTGTGATTTTGGATGATCATTACAAGTTATGTCAAAGTTCTTGCTCATGTAATTTAATCAAACTAAATGCAATACAATGTTTTTCAAGGTTTCAACGAACTCACTCATGCACACTAATTGGATAGATGTAATTAAAATTTGTGAGTTTGGATGATTAAATTACAACTTAAGTCAATGTTCAAGTGTAATTTAATAAAACTAAGTGCAATACATGCTACACATTTCATCAACGCCCAATATTTGATTATACAATTAGATTCAACACTACATATGAGTAACTACATACAAGTGCTCAAAGCAACATGGGTGAAAGGAACAAATGTTACCTCGAGATTTGAGAAATAAAGTGCCTTCTAATGTTGGTTGGGAAGGATATGCTTGGTTATCCTTATGGATTGGAGGTCATCTTCATGTAGATAAGTACTCTTGTTGTCATTTGTCATTAAGGTTTCTTCATGTGGTAAAACCCTTCAGGTTCAAGGTTTGTTCATGGTTTCATTGTACTTGATTTCTAAACATATAATTATTCTAAGAAAGGTTGCTAGGTTTTCTTCCCCATGAGGGTTTCCCGGCATAAAATGTTGTGTCTCTTGTCCCTGAACAACATTTTCATGCGACTTGCAGCTCAACATAGCCTAGAAATCGGACGTTGGACTGACAAACCGTTGACTCTGTTGGTCCCCTGGCATGCGATTACCTCTAGGGGGGCCTCTTGCTCGTCTCCCCATGGCCCCGTGGCTTCATTGTGCATTCATTTCGTAAACTAGGGTTTTGCTCAATTTCATTGCATGCAATCTCGCATTGGTGGGTCAACTCTGCAAAAGCCTCCCCCGAGCCAATGTTGGCAATGTTCCCATGTCGGCATTGCCCACACACACTTGCAGGAGCCAACGGCACGCAATCTTCCTGCTCCGTTTGTTTTTTGGCTCCCGGGCGGAAATTCACCAAGTGTCCCTGAACGACATTTTCATGCGACTTGCAGCTCGACATAACTTAGAAACCAGACGTCGGACCGACGAACTGTCGACTCCGTTGGTCTCTTGGCATGTGATTACCTCTAGGGGTCCCTCTCCCTCGTCTCCCCATGGCCCAGTGGCTTCATTGTGCATTCATTTTGTAAACTAGGGTTTTGCTCAGTTTTATTGTATGCAATCTCGCATTGGTGGGTCAACTCTGCAAAACCCTCCCCTGAGCCAGTGTTGGCAGTGTTCCCATGTCGACATTTCCCACACACACTTGCAGGAGCCAATGGCACGCAAGCTTGCTGCTCCGTTTGCTTTTTGGCTCCCGGACAAAAATTCACCAAGTGTCCCTGAACGGCATTTTCATGCGACTTGCAACTCCACATAACACGGAAACCGGACGTCGGACCGATGAACCATCGACTCCGTTGGTCTCCTGGTGTGCAATTACCTCTAGGGGGCCCTCTCCCTCATCTCCCCATGGCCCAGTGGCTTCATTGTGCATTCATTTCGTAAACTAGGGTTTTGCTCAGTTTAATTGCATGCAATCTCACATTGGTGGGTAAACTCTGCAAAAACCTCCCCTGAGCCAGTGTTGGCAGTGTTCCCACATCGGCATTGCCCACACACACTTGCAAGAGCCAACGGCATGCAATCTTGCTGCTCCATTTGCTTTTTGGCTCCCGGACGAAAATTCACCAAGTGTCCTTGAACGACATTTTCATGCGACTTGTAACTCGACATAACCCGGAAACCGAACGTCGAATCGATGAACCATCAACTCCGTTCGTCTCCTGGCGTGCGATTACCTCTAGGGGGCCCTCTCCCTCATCTCTCCATGGCCTAGTGGCTTCATTGTGCATTCATTTCATAAACTAGGGTTTTGCTTAGTTTAATTGCATGCAATCTCGCATTGGTGGGTCAACTCTACAAAAACCTCCCCCGAGCTAGTGTTGGCGGTGTTCCCACGTCGGCATTACCCACACACACTTGCAGAAGCCAACGACACACAATCTTGCTGCTCCGTTTGCTTTTTGGCTCCCAGATGGAAATTCACTAAGTGTCCCTGAACGACATTTTCATGCGACTTGCAACTCGACATAACTCGAAAACCGGACATCGTACCGATGAACTGTCAACTTCGTTGGTCTCTTGGCTTGCGATTACCTCTAGGGGTCCCTCTCCCTCGTCTCCCCATGGCCCAGTGGCTTCATTGTGCATTCATTTTGTAAACTAGGGTTTTGCTCAGTTTTATTGCATGCAATCTCGCATTGGTGGGTCAACTCTGCAAAACCCTCCCCCAAGCCAATGTTGGCAGTGTTCCCATGTCGGCATTTCCCACACACACTTGTAGGAACCAACGGCACGCAATCTTGCTGCTCCGTTTGCTTTTTGGCTCCCGGACGGAAATTCACCAAGTGTCCCTGAACGGCATTTTCATGCGACTTGCAACTCAACATAACTCGGAAACCAGACGTCGGACCAACGAACCGTCGACTCTATTGGTCTCCTAGCGTGCAATTACCTCTAGGGGCCCTCTCCCTCGTCTCCCCATGGCCCAATGGCTTCATTGTGCATTCATTTCGTAAACTAGGGTTTTGCTCAGTGTGGGAGTGTGCAATTTTTGCACATAGGGGTCAACTTTGGAAAATCATCCATCGAGCATGTATGGCTAGTGTTCCCAGCCCGAACCTACCTAGACACACCTGCAGGACTCCCTGAAACCTGGTTCTGTTGCACGGTTGGAGTTCTATGCCCCCGGCAGGTATCCAGCAGGTGTCCCTAAAGGGCTTCTGGCAGCGAGACGGGACGAGCCATAGAATGAAGACCATGGCTCGGATCAACGAACCGTCAACTCCGTTGGATTCATCACATCGGGATAGTGCTAAGGGTGCCCCTCCCCTTTGGAAAATCATCCACCGGGAAGGTATGGCTAGTGTTCCTAACACAAACCTACCTAGACACACCTGCAGGACTCCTCAGAACCCAATTTTGTTGCACGGTTGGAGTTCTATGCCCTTGGCAAGTATCCAGCAAGTGTCCCTGAAGGCCTTTTGGATGCGAGACAGAACGAGCCATAGAATGACGACCGTGGCTCGGATCGATGAACCGTCAACTTTGTTGGATTCAGCACGCCGGGATGGTGCTAGGGGTTCCCCTCCCCTCTGGCCCAGTGGCCCATGTGTCACCTTGCAGGTCCATCTTGGAAACTAGGGTTTTGCTCAGTGTGGAAGTGTGCAATTTTTGCACACAGGGGTCAACTTTGGAAAATCATCCACTGGGCGGGTATGGCTAGTGTTCCCAGCTTAAACCTGCCTAGACACACCTATAGGACTCCCCGAAACTTGGTTTTGTTGCACGGTTGGAGTTCTAAGCCCCCGGCAGGTATCCAACAAGTGTCCCTGAAGGCCTTTTCGATGCAAGACAGAACGAGCCATACAATGACGACCATGGCTTGGATCGACGAACTGTCAACTCCGTTGGATTCAGCACGCCAGGATAGTGCCATGGGTGCCCCTCCCCTCCAGCTCGGTGGCCCATGTGTCACCTTGCAGGTCCATCTTGGAAACTAGGGTTTTGCTCAGTGTGGAAGTGTGCAATTTTTGCACACGTGGGTCAACTTTGGAAAATCATCCACTGGGCGAGTATGGCTAGTGTTCCCAGCCCGAACCTGCCTAAACACACCTGTAGGACTCCCTGGAACCCGGTTTTGTTGCATGGTTGGAGTTCTATGCCCCCAGCAGGTATCCAACAAGTGTCCCTGAAGGCCTTTTGGATGCGAGACAAAATGAGCCATAGAATGATGACTGTGGCTCGGATCGACGAACTGTCAACTCCATTGGATTCAGCACGCCAGGATAGTACCAAGGGTGCCCCTCCCCTCCAGCCTGGTGGCCCATGTGTCACCTTGCAGGTCCATCTTGGAAACTAGGGTTTTGCTCAGTGTGGAAGTGTGCAATTTTTGCACACGGGGGTCAACTTTGGAAAATCATCCACCGGGCGGGTATGGCTAGTGTTCCCAGCCCCAACCTGCCTAGACACACCAATAGGACTCCCCGGAACCTATTTTTTTTGCGCAGTTGGAGTTCTATGCCCCTGGCAGGTATCCAGCAAGTGTCCCTGAAGGCCTTTTGGGTTCGAGACGGAACGAGCCATAGAATGACGACCGTGGCTTGAATCGATGAACCGTCGACTCCATTGGATTCAACACGCTGGGATAGTGCCAAGGGTGCCCCTCCCCTCCGGCTCGGTGGCCCATGTGCCACCTTGCAGGTCCATCTTGGAAACTATGGTTTTGCAGGTCCATGATGAAGATTTTCATGATGATGATAATGGTGATGATGATGAAGATGTTGATGATAATGGCTTGGTCTAAGGTGGTGCTCTCAAATAGCTAATTCATTATGAAATATTTAACAAGACATGAATTAAATTTAATATAAGTGTATTTTTTAATATAGTGAGCATGAATTGAATTAATTTTGTTGGGTGAAGCTAATAACCAACATGATGAACATAATATAATTTTAGGGTTTACTGATCATATGTAAAAAATGGCATATTCATAAACTTGACATACAAGAGAACTTTTGGCATATTTATAAACAACGTAAATGTAAATTTGGCATATCAAGAACACAAAATTGACATATTCATATGAAACATACATGTGAAAATTGAGCATATATCAATATTCAATTACAAATAGTATAAATAGTATAGTATTAAAAGTATGTAATGTACCTCATCATGCTAGATCCCACCTGTTATCATACAACCAAGCCCTCCGGATCATCTCTTATACTGATGGTCTCCATTAGTCTCTCATGCTCTGTATCTAGTAAGAAGTAGCGTACCTTCGATGTATTTCGACTAGGCATTGTTTGTACCTGGAGGTTTGTGCCAATGATTAAGTTGGTACAGTGATACACACTTGCACCTGGTTTGTAATCCCTGTAAACATATCCACCCTTCTTTCTTGCATTGTTGTCCCGTGTCAAGTATTCACCTTTAACAACCATAGACCTAGTTGGAAAGTGGTTGTTTTCATCGTCAGTCATGGACATAATGAGGGTTTGCTTTCCATCTATACAGCGTGCCAACCAGTAATCATCACCCCATTCAGTATCTTTTGAGGCAACCACTGCGTATATGTGCCCTGCATTATATGATTGTAGGTATATGATCAAAATATTTTTCATGCGATACAAGGCCATTAATGTGCATTTGAAGACTACGTAAACAAACAAAAAATGTTAAGGAAATGCATCATATCGGGTTGTACAAGGTCTGAGACATGATCAAAATCTACAGAAATAGATGATTGGTCTTCTTCCAACGGAGTTAACTCAACAATTGCACGCTGATCAAGTGGAAGTGATATGAGATCCCATCCATCAACCCAATCCAATGATTCACACCCATCCCAGTCACCATCACAACAAGGTGAGCAAAAACAAGTGAGTTTTCTGGCCCAAATTTCAAATATTGGGTTATCAGAGCTTCGAACAGGATGATAGCCATGAGTCCCAGGCACAGTCTTGCATTCCCATGCATGTGAACGATCTATGTCTACCACCTCCTAAAAAAATCTCTCCACATGTCTCTTTATTGTGGATTCTACTCGCATAGTTGATTCCTCTCCCATTACTGACGTGCACCACCTGACTGTAGATTGAGCATTTAGAATAGTAGATTCTATAGATACTTTCAATTCCTCTCTTGGTAGGGTTGTTTTGACACATGCTCTGGCTCCATCATGCTCTCCTTTACCATGCCCAGTCTCAAAATAGTTCCACATATGTGGCACTTTGTAGTTTTATGCAATGAACACAACCACTGAAATATGCGTGCATTTTTGAACTGACCAGCACACCCATCAGACAAAATCCAATGTTGATCCATCTATATGTTCCTTCCCTTCAAGTGATCATAGAACATGATGAAGCAATGACGTACACAGTGGAAGTCGTGGCACCTATCATCACTTATGTAGAAGTGATATTCCTTCAGAATTTCTCTTTGCTCTTCAGTGCTATTTGGGCCATGCCTATATGTGATATGGACCATCAAGGAAACCTGCTCAGAGTGATAATATTGACTTTGGATCTCATTTTGAGGTTGTAGAGTGTAGTTCTCGGCAAAATCAACAACTAAAAGTATAGTACCAAGGGGAAATGTATCTCTGCATATTCTAAACTTCTCATCCTACCATCGTGCCACGTGGACATACTGAACATATTGATGTGTCTTTTCAATAAATTCCTTGATGAAGTCACTAACTTGTACCTGGTGACACAAAATGATCTCAATGTTAGTTTTTTGTTGTAAGGATTGAAATGTAACCGTTACAACAGAATTTTATAGATATAAATGCATACCTGAGATGTCACCAATTGTATTTTTTTGCTTTCTTTCCCTGGGTCTATTTCATAGTTGATATATTTGAAACTTTTCATGTCTGTAACCATTTTCCCAAATTCACTGTCTCCATTCTCGTGCATACATTGGCTCAATAATGCCATTCCAGCACAGTTGGAGCATGTTCCATCCAAACAAGATTTTGCATAGTATGTTTGCCCCTCGGGCCTATTGCACATGATGCTATGAATGAATTCTCTTGATGAAGTCGGTGATATTGTCATGGAGCAATCCTGCACATGGTTAGTATGCAACACACGATGAATGTACAAAAATGTTTCATAGTAATATTCATATTCTACATGGTATCTACAACAACAAGTGTTACGAAGAGTATTTATTCTAACATACCATGGCTTACATTTCTCAAAAGATCTTTGCCCCAAGTTCAATTGTCTATGATCAATCCTAAATTTCTCGTAAAGTTCTGTCTGTGTTATATCAAGAAGATGCTTAGTATATGGTTCACAATCCTTTGAACCCCTTCTTAGTTTTAGTACATCCTTTCGATTTGAAGAAGGCCTTGTGTGATCATGCCAAAAACTATGCACTAGTCCCTTTACTGCATCAACTAGCTTCATGTCACGATGTGGCAACCGACCAACAAAGGCCCAAAAATCTGTCTGATCAGTTGTGTCAAGATGTTCTCTTCTAATAGAATACCTACGGAGGGTTTTTACATTCAAATTAACTAGTTCGGATGTAGGCCTGAGAATACAAAGGGCCCTGGTGTTCTTATTTGCAATTGCTTGTGACAACACACAACGAGCAGCATTGCGGTCCTTTGAACGTGTGTTCTTACCAATTTTACCAAATGCATCTACTAGGCTTTTAACTATATGAGAACTTGGTTCATAATTCTTTATCATATTTATCCCTAACTTTTTCCTAACAACATTCATGCTCGTAGATTTTAACAATGATAAAAATAATCTACATTTATCTCCATCACATTTATAAACAAAATATTTATCAAGTATCTGTTGAGTTTGATAAGCAATACTACGTTTAGATAGCATACCTTCAATGGAATTGATGATACTTTCATCAACTTGTATATGCTTTGGAGTTCTTCGGTGTGTGCTTGCTAATGGAGGTAAGGGGGTTGGAATTGTACCATGTAGCGCATCACCAAGACGCTCTGGCATTTCAATAGTAGCTTGGTGTCCTTCATTCTCTTCCTAGTAGTTGGATGGTGGAAGTCCAATATCCTCATCGATGGTCTGTGGAAGTCCAACATCCCCTTGTGGAAGTCCAACATCCTCATCGATGGTGTGGATAACATTCTCTTCTTCAACATTAGGCAAAATGTCTAACGCCTCTCTGACTTCATCGCTTGTATAACCACATCCAGATAGCAAATTTTGTGTTTCTTAGTGAGCTTCATCTTGAGATGGTAACTTATCACTTTGACTTGAAGTGGGAATTGAAACATCCCTTAATGAACACCTATGTTTTGCTTCTTGATTACTTCCATGGGGTGCTTGTTCAACAACTATTGTGGAAATTGAAGGTCCCTCTTGTCGTGGATTAATAGGATGAACCGTGGTATCCTCTACAATTGGATTTGGATTAGTTTCCAAAGAAAGCCTCCAATTCATCATGTATATTCTTTTCTTTTCTTTCTCTTCTTCAATGACTTCTTGAGGTCTCTTCTTCCTTGTTGATTTGTTTACTCGGTTACGTGCATTCCCCATCACCACAATGATCAATTCAATATAGTTTGTTTTTGTTGCTCCTCAATTACAAGCTCTTCAATAATAAGCAAATGGAAGTTAAATCATAAATTGTTTGGGCTCTTTGATTCTCTTGTACACTTGTGTATATCCACCATCACCATGAAATGGTCTTGAAGCTTGATATCTTATCTTGTGTGCTCCTCAAATATAGGCAAAATGAATCTTTCAAAGGCCTTATCTTTGGTGTTATTCAATTGGAGATTCTTCAAGCTTGTTGATTATCTTCTTCAAATATGGCCATATAACCCAACACCACACTGAGCAACCATGAAAGATGTCCTCAATTTTGCACCTGCATAAAAAAAATAATGATGGAGTTGGTGTAGAGTGTAAGAATTTCCAATGGCAGGCTCGTGCTGTTCAAAAAATCGCGGGATTGTTGTTTTGGCTCGGATAGAGTGAAGTTTCTCTCGGATAGGGACAGTCCATTGTTTATGGAGTTACAAAACGCGCACGCGTTATAGAAAGCAAAAACGCGTGTGTGATATGTAGTGCAAAAATGCGTACACGATATTGTCAAGCACAATAAATAGGTTAGGTTCACGGCTAGGGCAACGAACAAAATCAAAAGAAAACTAATAATTTATATGGTTACATACAAAACAAATGTTTTTAGTGTGGGGAAAAATGTTTTGTATGGTTTAATACCCCTTAGCTCTCTCCCAATAATCCCTATATAACCCCTATCTCTTTCTAAATATCTGTCCCTCATTCTCCCTACATCCCTCCCTACATGTTTCTTTCATGTTTATTTCTCTCCCTTACTCCAGCCATGTCCCTACCACCCCACTCTCCATCTCTCCACCTTCTCTTTATCTTCATCATTATCCCTCCCTATAGCACTCTCTCCCTTATTCTCCCTTAATCACTAACCCTCTACGCCTTTATCCCTCCCCCCTGCCCTCTCTGTCTTACCTTGTTCCTAGAGCCCCTCCCCCATAAAGGCCTTTAGACCCTCTTCTAAACATTAATCCCTAAGTGCATAAGTGCACAAGATGATGATGAGGATGAGGGTGATGACAATGAAGATGATCATGATGCAGATGAAGATGATAAAGGTGATGACGAGGAGGAGGGTGATGAGAATGAAGATGATCATGATGCAGATTAAGATGATAAAGATGATGATGAGGAGGAGGGTGATGACAATGAAGATGATCATGATGCAGATGAAGATGATAAAGATGATGAGGAGGAGGAGGGTGATGACAATGAAGATGATCATGATGCAGATGAAGATGATAAAGATGATGATGTTGATGAAGATGATGGTGATGATGATGAAGATGTTGATGGTGGTGGTGATGGTGATGTTCGGATGATGATGATGATGATGATGATGATGATGATGGTGACATGATGGAGATGTTGATCTGATGAGGAAGATGACGATGATGATGGTGATGATGATGAAGATGTTGATGATGATGATGATGGTGATGAAGATGATGATGATGAAGAAGATGATGATGATGGAGATGTTGTGTTGATGGGGAACCTAGAGATGACAATGATGATGAAGATGGTGATGGTGATGACAATGAAGATTTTGATGATCATGTTGATGGTGATGATGATGAAGATGTTGACGATGATGGTGATGGTGATGTTTAGATGATGATCATGATGATGTTCAGAAGATCATGATGGTGATGATGATGGAGAAGATGATGATGATGGAGAAGATGACCATGATGGATATGTTGATGAGAAACCTGCAGATGCCAATGATGATGATGATAGTGGTGATGAAGATGATGATGATGGAGATGTTGATGAGGAACCTACAGATGCCAATGATGATGTTGATGATGATGAAGATGTTGATGATGATGGTGCTGGTAAAGATGATGAAGATGTTGATGATGATGGTGATGGTGATGTTCGGATGATGATGATGATGATGAAGATGATGGTGACATGATGGAGATGTTGATCTGATGAGGAAGATGATGATGATGATGGTGATGATGATGAAGATGCTGTTGATGATGATGATGGTGATGAAGATGATGATGATGAAGAAGATGATGATGATGGAGATGTTTTGTTGATGGGGAACCTAGAGATGACAATGATGATGAAGATGGTGATGGTGATGGTGATGACGATGAAGATTTTGATGATGATGCTGGTGGTGATGATGATGAAGATGTTGACGATGATGGTGATGGTGATGTTTAGATGATGATCATGATGATGTTTAGAAGATCATGATGGTGATGATGGTGATGATGATGGAGAAGATGACGATGATGGATATGTTGATGAGGAACCTACAGATGCTAATGATGATAATGATGGTGGTGATGAAGATGATGATGATGGAGATGTTGATGAGGAACCTACAGATGCCAATGATGATGGTGATGACGATGAAGATGTTGATGATGATGGTGTTGGTAATGATGATGAAGATGTTGATGATGATGGTGATGGTGATGTTCGGATGATGATGATGATGATGAAAATGATGGTGACATGATGGAGATGTTGATCTGATGAGGAAGATGATGATGATGATGGTGATGATGATGATGGTGATGATGATGAAGATGTTGTTGATGATGATGATGGTGATGAGGATGATGATGATGAAGAAGATGATGATGATGGAGATGTTGTGTTGATGGGGAACCTAGAGATGGCAATGATGATGAAGATGGTGATGGTGATGGTGATGGTGATGGTGATGATGATGAAGATTTTGATGATGATGATGATGATGATGGTGATGATGATGAAGATGTTGATGATGACGATGGTGGTCATGAAGATGATGATGATAAAGAATATGATGCTGATGGAGAATATGATGCTCACAAATCCCTCTAGTCTCTCTCTCCCCAACCATCAATCTCTCTCTCTCTCTCTCTCTCTCTCTCTCTCTCTCTCTCAAACACACACACATTATGTCCCTTTCCATTCTCAAACCCATCCCCCCTCCATCCATATCTATCTCCACCTTTCTCCGTCCATCCCTCACCCTACCTTCTCTCCCTCCCTCTCTCATCGCCTGTCTCTCTCTCACCTTCTATCCCTCCCTCATGTTATCTTTCCCTCAACCTATCCCAATCTCTCCATCACTCCCTCTCTCTCACACACTTTATGTCCCTTCCCCTCCTCTCATATTCTCTCTCTCTCTCTCTCTCTCTCTCTCTCTCTCCCCACCACTCCCTACATGTCTCCCACCAACACTTTCTGTCCCTCCCTTCCTATCTCTTTATTTCGTTATATCCCCATCTATCTCTTACTCCCTCCAAATCCATTCCTCCCCATTGTCCATCTCCCTCCCTCGCTCTATGTCTCCTCCCCCCTCTTGTATTCTTTATTTCTCTCTCACATCCCCCTTGCCTCCATCCATTCCCCCTTGTCACTCAAGTCTCACTTTCAACTTCTAACCCTATACCTCTTCAGAACCTATTCTACTCCTAATAGTGCTCTCAAGCTCCACTTCCCTTCACCCCCTGTAGCCCATCATGTTCTCATTCCCTTCATCTCTCCCCACTCAAGCTTCCAACATCCTTCTAAGCCCTTGACGCTTTCCCACCCCTATTAAATATTAACCATAGATTCTCTTGACCCTTCCCCACCCCTTCTAAAATATTAAACAAAAATTCCCTTAAGTCTTCCACACCCCCTCTTTCTCAAGTATTAAACATGTATTTTATGATTTACATAACGCGAGCGCATTTTTTAACTATATAACGCGTACGCGTTATGTAGTTATATAATGCGAGCGTGTTATGTAGTTATATAATGTGAGCGCGTTATGTACATCTAAAAGCGCGGCAATATTTTTGAATTTAAACAGAACACGCTCGTGTTTTGTAGAGCCTAAACCAGGCCGAGTCACATGCTCACATGTCAACAATAATCCTATGTGTATGCTTTGGAGTTTGCTTCGATAATTCCAAACCTGTGCTATGTTAATGAAAAACCAAAGCTAATTGAGTATTTCTTCCAGTTTCTAGAGAAGCCTGTGCTTAGCCACTCATTACAATATGCTACACAAAGTCATTTTTGACGAAATCTTAGACACAAATAACATTTTTTCTACAAATTCCAAATATTTAACTTTTATTTTGAAATATTAATTTTTCCTATTTGAAATATTAATTTTTCCTACCTCCTTAACTCGTGAAACACACTGTTAGTGTTTCTTCCATAACTTTTTCAATTCTCAATCATTTGAAAAAAAAATTGTATGGTGCGCAAGAGGACACTAACCTCCACGTTCTATGAAAAACCCATTTCAAAATTTTTGCATTAAGACCTTCAAAGACTCTACCCACAAAAGAGGTACTATTTTCGAGGTTTGATCACTTAGACAATTATAAAATTACTAATTTAATTTTCAAAAAATAATGGCACATAAGTGCTATGTGTTCTCTACATGCATGCTGATTTTTGTAGCTTGATTCCATCATTTAGGCCCTCAAAGGCTCTACCCACAAAAGCATATACCTTATCATTTGCCTGAAAAATAAAAAGTGTCTGTTAGGAAAAATGAAACTTGCAATAGCTATGCAAATTTTCAATACATAAAAGTTATATATTTGGAAACGTGATTCAATTTCCTACATTTCATCTTTTTTACTCAATGCAAAATATTTTGCGTAAGTAGCTCAAAAATCCAAGTAAGTTGAGGGATGCCTGCTTTTTCAGTTTTCTATTGCATCTAACGCGCCAAAAATGACCCTCGTTAGCTTGCACTGACCCATCTATATAAATTGAAATTGAGGTGCAATATCATGTTAAAACATCAAATTATCATGTGAACACACAAAATGCACACATCATAATCAAATTGGATGAATCACAAAAAATAAAGTAAATTCATAAAAGCATAAATCTATATAAATTGAAATAGAGTTGCAATATCATGTGTCACCATCAAATTATCATGTGTGCACACATTATAATGAAGTATATGCTCAAATGCAAGAAATGATAAACCTTTTGTTAATTTAAAAAATGGATCAATTCTATATACTCAGCCAAAAAAAAACAATACAATAATTATTAGAGCACTTAAAATATTTATATATTTGTATATGAAACATATATTTTCCAAAATTTAAAAAGGGGGGAGCACAATGACATACCTCATGTACCACTCACAACACTTTAATTCTTCTTCACAACACAAGCTCGACTCTTCTTATTATATGCAACGGAGTTTAGAAAGAATTCAAGTTGAATATATTTGGTTTTATTTCCTTTCCCACCCTTCTTTAGGGGTGTTAACCAAGTGCGTTTACGTTTACGCAAGATAGTATGAGGTTGAGTGAACTCAACAATCCTCTTGTTTGAAGACCTTGCTATTCCTTGAGGTAGGAGATCATTCCCAACATCAAAAAGGAAAGGGCTAGTGGTAGATTCAATCCTACCCTCCACATAAGATGAACTAAGAGGCACATTTCAACCATGTCCATGTGAATCCACCAAGGAAGAAGAAAAAAGTGGAGTGTTTGGTGTAGCATCAAACATGGGGCTTCAATCAAATATTTGTGATCCAGTAGCATCCATGCATGGTGTCTTGTCAAAGATAGGTTGGACATCTTCTCTTACACCCCCTCAATAGCTCCATCATGCAAAATCTCCAATCCTTTCTGTAAAGTTTCATTCTCAATGGTTGGTTTTTAATCACCCATGGATGGTTGAGTGAAATGGCCTTCATTCTCATTTTCCTATTCAAACAAAGTTTCACAACATAGTTATCAATTAAAATGGTTTTACATTATAATTCTAGCATATTCAAGAATCTATGCCATCAAAGTTTGGAATTTGCAAAAGATATCTTATTACATTAATAATCAAATAAACATCTTACATGTACATAAATTGGCTCACTTAAGCTTGGTTGATTACTCTTTTTGATAGCTTGGAAAGCTTTTCCCATAATTTACGTAATTTGAAATTGAACATTACAATTTAAATAATTTCAACAATAAAACAACTCCACTTTTCAACAACTCAAAAATCAACTTAGATATTAGAAATTCCATTCTTAGTGCTCCAACATAACAATTATTACCTCAACTCCACTTTTCAACAACTCAAAATTCAACTTAGATATTAGAAATTCCATTCTTAGTGCTCCAACATAACAATTATTACCTCATTATGATAAGCTTTTTACTACTTAAATAAAAATTGAAGCTATTTTAATTTTATACTGATTATATTGTAATATGTAACTAATTGAAAATTTGTTAAAAATGTGACTAGAAAATAAATAAAATTTGAATAGAAAATACTAATAAAATCTTGGAACAACTAATAGGATCTCGGACCAATATTTTTCATGACCATTTACATAAGCTAAATCAAGTGATAAGTAATCACGATAAATAATGATTTAATAAATATATTACTTAAGTGTTAATCTAAGAATTAATTATATGTTTATATATATAAACTTTTATAAACAAATTATAAAAATATATACTCTTAAATGTTAATATAAACATTAAAAATAAATTTACAAAATTTGTACATAAATTTTAATTAAAACATATATAATTTGATACATAATTTTTCAAAAAACCAATAATATTAACTATTTTCATTGGCCGAATTTAAAGGCACTTAATGGCTATAAAAAATAGACAAAACATCCTTACATAAATTGTTTTAAACTTCAATTCTTTTACAAAATCAATGTTATATTAATTAAAATAATAATAATAACGCAAAACAACATATCTCTTAAAAAAATCACTCATAATTAAATAAACTAACAATAAAATTATAAGTTTCATCTTAGAAGTTGCTTAAAAAGAAATTCTTATCATGGATAAATCAAGGGAATATAAGTTTCATTGTTTTCTTTATCAACTACAGCGATTTCCTCCCAGCGTGAAACCTTTATCTTCACCTTCGTCGGTTCATTTAGTGGAAGGGTAGGCTTGCCATCTCTCTATACGTGGTCTGTCATAAAAATTCCAAAATTTTCAACTTGATAATACTTTCTACAGAGAGCTGGTAACAATGGCTATGGCTAGTAACGTGGTCTGTCATAAAAAATCTAAAATTTTCAACTTGATAATACTTTCTAGAGAGAGCTGGTAACAATGGCTATGGCTCATAACTGTGATAGAAATCACATTTGTATTCAACTCATAATCAACCATTTCGTAGTCCAAAGTCATTCAAGTACTTTAAGCTTTGTGTAAAAATGTAGAGCCCCCGGTAAATTAAGTTCCATGCTCAATGCACTGCTACAATCATCAACTATGATATTGATCTTTGGGTAGTAATTTTTTCTAAATTTCAAATACTTGAGATTGACTGCAGAAATTTTCAAATAGTACAGATTTGCGTAGCCA
This sequence comes from Larix kaempferi, assembly GCA_027924585.1. NCBI lineage: Eukaryota > Viridiplantae > Streptophyta > Pinopsida > Pinales > Pinaceae > Larix > Larix kaempferi. The sequence continues at coordinate 160,461 of BSBM01001409.1, read as the reverse complement.
GTCACTGAAGTGCATTTTGTTATTGACAGCTCAAACATATCATCCTCGATATGGACAAATAATAGAAAACAGCCTATAAGGTATCTGAAGTTCGAAAAACTCAGGGTAGTTGTGGAAACTAAATCTACAATCTTCAAAACTGTTGCTAGGCACTGGAAACAAAGTCCAAAAGACTTTTGAAAGTGATTTGATTCACTGTTTCTAAAGAAGCTAAACCAATGTACTTCCAAAACAATTTGGGGATTTGTCTGTTTCCCATTCCTTCCAATTGCACCAATAAAAGAGACATTGGAGGCCGGCTTATTGAATTTAGTAAAGAAATCGCAGGACATACCAAGTTTCAATACCTCAGCTACAAATGATGCTGCAGGTTAAGATGATATTTAACTATCTTACAAAATTAATTATTTGCTTAAACCTGAAATGAAATTGAAACACCCTAGAACTTCTCTACAATTTACAATCACATGGTAGCCATAATGCAACTTTCATAAGAGCATTACAGTTTATGCAACTTTCAAAAGAGGATCACAACTTCAAGATGAAAAGAGCAAGGGGAGAAAATCTAATTACAGTTTATAAAGCTTTTCTCTTTCGTATGAATCTAAGAACCTGCGCTCCTGGTGTGTCGATCGAAATGGTTTATGTTGTGTTGGGTTGAGCTGGTTTTCCAAGCTGTCTTCCCTACTGTTTGCCTGATTTTAAATTCGGCTATACTCTGCTCTTCAGATTTAGGTTGCTTTAAATAGTTATCAACTGCTGCTTAACTTCATCCAAAGAGAGAGCTACTCAATGAGGAGGAAATGCACTAATTTCATTGGACAGCCTTGCACCAACCAAAAAGGTGAAGGGCACGAGTTTTACTTTTTGAGGGCTATGGGAAAAAAATTTAATTACCAGCTCATAAAGCTACTCTCTTCATATGAATATAAGAACCTGAGCAACCAACTTAGAATCATAATTCATGACATGAACGAAATTTCCGAATTTACGGATTATTTGGCCTGATACAGCCAAACTTGATAACTATGGTTATCTACCTAATAGCAAAGAACAACGGGTGGCCTGTCACAGAATGCTTGGAAAGAATAAGAGAGTAAGGTGTGTGAAAAATCCAATATGTAAATTCATGAATTCTTCAATCAATCCATGCCTGTATAAAACTAATTTAATATTAAATGGTGACCCAATGACTGAATTTCCATCTATACTTTGTGCATTAATATTCAATCTGCTATATCATTCATTAATCAAATCAAATAAAGCCAACTTAAAAAATGGTACAATGCATTCAGAATTCCAGAGAGATCATTAATCAAATAAAATAAAACCAACTTAAAAAAGTGTACAATGCATTCAGAATTCCAGAGAGAATTTGGAGTCTCATAAATAGGAAATTACATCTCATTTGTGGAGAACAGGAGCACTCCAACCCCAAAAAAATAAAAAAGCTAAAAGGAGCCCAAAGCTCTCAATGTCTAGTTAAAATAGGATGCCAACGACTGCCAATACCCTTCTCTTACGATAAGTCACAGAAACAGACATGAAACCATATAGATCTACTCTACACGTGGATTTGCAAAAACAAGAGAGCAAGACTCCATGCCTGTGACCCTGTCCCTTCATGATTGCCTCTTCTAATACATCTCCAAAATGTTTGGAATGATTATTCACTCGTGAATGCATCTTCCACTACATCTCCAAACATTTGGAATGATTATTCAGTCACTTTTATGTTGTCTCCCATGACATACCACCAGTGAAAATCCCCCGCTGCTTCGAATCCATATTACACAACAGCCAGCACTAAATGGCATTAAAACCATACATCACACAAAAGCCAAATCTATATCAGGAAAACAGTGAATCTGTATCAGTTTCAATTTTTTTAATTTGAATCTGCCGTAGAGCCTCATTAAAGACCACTGGCAAGGCTGCCGACCGCAAACGGCGGAGGCATTCTTACACAGAACAGAAACGGCGTTTAAATGGATTTGGGCAAAAAAATATAAAAAAATTACCGAGCCTGAGATGTGTATTTGTGTTAAGAAAGAAAGGAATTACCTGAGATGTTCGGAGCCAGTACTTATAAGAAAATTGGCATTAGCTTGAGATTCTTCACTTTTTATCCACTTAATGCAAGTTTAAATTTCCGCGTGATCGCTCTAACTGTATCGGAAGAGAAGCTTCCTGATCTGCGCCTGCAAACCCCCTATCTTGTTTGTTCTGTTACTCCGTTCTGAATGCCTGTGCGAGAGCGTTGTCTAGTGAATGGGCAGGGTATCCATTCTATCCATTTAAATTTAAATCCACTTTTTTGACTAGGCCAGCCATCCACATCAACAGAAGCATGTATATTACTTGATCCGGGTAATGGGCCAATTTGAGTGCCCCATATCCCACTCTATTACTCGCTTAGTTTGACACTTCCCAAGGCGTTGAACTTTCTTCAAAGGCCAGTTTGGTATATCGGCGGCCATTCTAACTCAGGACAGTCAACATTATGAACCAGAAGCTTTGCAAGAGTTAAAATCCCTCCTATTTTTTTCAATCTAGGACAATTCTGCAACCTTATTTCTGTTAGTGTTGTTGACGGTACCACCTCCACCAGACGATGACAATATCTGATTTCGAGATATTGAAGGTTGGGCTAAACAACTTTGAGATAGGATCCCTTAGAAGCGTCCAGTTTATTCAACGCTTCTTTCCCTCTCAAATCGTATGGTGTTTCAGTCTCCCATCCATCTGTTTTGAATGCCAGTTCGATCGATGCGCATTCCTCTATTTCTTCAGATATGCCGCAGGTTGGGGGATGCTTCGATTAATGCGGGAGACAGGGGAAGATGGATGAGTCGATGAGGTCTATTTCTTCAGATATGCCGCAGGTTGGGGGATGCTTAGATTAATGCGGGAGACAGGGGAAGCCGGATGAGTCGATGAGGTCACGCTGCATGGGCTATCAGGTTAGTGCAACATGAAGAAAGGAGAAGGCGCGTGGAGTTGTTATTACTCAATCCGATCGCATCCAGGGACCCGTCTATGCCATGCGCATTAAATACAATTCAGTGGATTGGACTACACCTTTCCCATCAACCGTTCGGCCCAGATGGCTATGGGCACAAACCATGGCAATGGGCATCGCCCAATAGCCATGCCATGCAAAGAAGGGTTGGATAGGCCCACGGAATGAGGGAACGGCTGGGTAGGCCAACGGAATGAGAGAAAATGAAAACGGGATGGGACCCTCCACACGTAGACCGACTGCGGAGAATCTGCAATCGAGATAAGCTCAGCGCACGTGGATCATGGTAGAACTCTGCTGATTCCTGGAATGTGGGTTGGATTCTTGTCAGATTTGTGGGCAGAAAGCTTTGCTACAAGATTAGCTTACTCCAACCGTGTGAGAAAACAAACCGTAGCAGCTTGGTGGGTGGTTAAGTAGGTTGGAAGGAAAGAAGAGCAACCAGAAGGATTCAGAAACTGGGCAGCGTGAGTGCCCCCAAAATAGCAGACCAATTATTGGTTATGTTTTCCCGAGGTGCCCAAAGTCTCATTGTCAAGTATGGTCGTGTTGTGTGGTTTAATGTACGTTGTGGAGTTTTACAAGGCCACTTGGGCCTGGTGCTTCTCCCAAACAATCGGTGGTAATTTTGAGTTTGAGTCCAGTAGTTCATAGAGTGGAATCGGTGGCAGTTTTGAGTTTGAGTCCGGCAGCTTATATAGTGGAATGGGCGGTAATTTCGAGTTTGGGTCCAGTAGTTTATACAGTGGAGTGCAATGGAATCGGATTGGATTGGTGGGGACGTCTACATGATATGCCCAAGTCTATGAACATAGATGGGATTGGAATTATGCATGTGAATTGCAAAAAGATTGAAAGATTTTGAGTGTGAGAGATGGATGGACGTTGTTTTCGTTTTCCTCTGCTCTGAGACTGAAATATTGAAACTAAAATTGAAGTCAAAATCGTGAAGAGACGTGTTCATGTTGATTTGCAGGGAGAGAATTTCACAGTTAATCCAGAAATGGGCGAATTTAAAAAGCATTTGGTTTGAAATGCCTATTTATTATTGTGTGAGAGTGAAATATTGAAACTGAAATTGAAAGTAGTAGGGCGAAAATTGTCAAAATGGTGAAGAGACATGTTCATAAATTGATTTGCAGCAAGAGAATTTTACAGTTAATCCAGAAATGGGCGAATTTAAAAAGCATTTGGTTTGAAATGCATATTCGGTGCAATATTGTATTTTACAAAAGCTGTGGTGTCTCTGCGTGAGCGATTGGTTGATGTAGTTTCTTTCACGTCCATCTCTGCTCTCCTCTTTGGGCTTTAACGAAACAAAAATATAAAATATGGCAAGTTAGAAGTGGTTCAGAAAACGATGAGATGAGCGTAGCAAAGACAGAGACAATCGATGGCCTCATAGAAATGTAGTGGTTATATCCCACACGCGCCAGGGGTATGGATTTCGAATCATTGATAACGGTGAGCGTGAACAGGTGTTAAACATGTGGGTGCGCCCTGCTCCAAGTAGAGAGCTGGTGCATGGGCCCCTGCCGAAGGGCGGGGTTGGAGGCTTCCTCCAGTAAGTGTCATGCACCATAGAGAGGAGGAGACCGCGTGAGGCTGGCTTGACAGAGCAACGACAACCTCCCGCTCCCTGCAGTGGAAGGATAACGTGCCCGCTACTTTTTCCTTCCCAATCTCGCGGTGGCCGTGGTAAAACAATTACCAATTTAATCTCAATCTCGCCACCGTAAAATTGATAACGTGCCCTCTCTCTTTTCTCCCCAATCTCGCCGCTACTTTTTCCTTCCCAATCTCGCGGTGGCCGTGCTAAAACAATTACCAATTTAATCTCAATCTCGCCACCGTAAAATTGATAACCTGCCCTCTCCTTTTTTCTCCCCAATCTCGCCGTGGCGCTGGCTGTGGTAATTAATTTTTTTCTTCCCAATCTCGCCGTGGCGCTGGGAAGGATAACGTGCCCGCTTCTTTTTCCTTCCCAATCTCGCCGTGGCCGTGGTAAAACAATTACCAATTTAATATTAATCTCGCCGCCGTAAAATTGATAATGTGCCCGCTCCTTTTTTCTCCCCAATCTCGCCGTGGCGGTGGTAATTAATTTTTTTCTTCCCAATCTCGGGGTGGCGGTGGTAAAACAATTACCAATTTAATCTTAATCTCGCATAACGTGCCAACTCTTTTTTCTTCCCAATCTCGCGGTGGCGGTGGTAAGATAATTACCAATTTAATCTTAATCTCGTCGTAAAATTACTAATTCCATTGGGGCTATTTTCCTATCTTTTCTGCTTCCTAATCTCTCCGTGGTAAAACAACTACTAATTATGTTTGGGCTCATTCTTCTTCCACCCGAGGCAATACCCGCTAAATACTAATTCCCTTTGGGCTCATTCTTCTTCCACCCGAGGCAATACCCGCTAAATACTAACTTCGCTTGGGCTCATTCTTCTTCCACCCGAGGCAATACCCGCTACATACTAATTATGTTTGGGCCCTTCGTCTTACTCTTCTTCCACCCGACCCACCCTTCTTCTATGGTTCCTCGACTTCCCTTGCCGGGAGAGGGTGATTTTAGGGAATCTCCCGCGCAATGATTACTACTTATGTTTGGCACTTCTTCCCTGCCCGACTCTTTGCTTCCCGAGGCTTCCTTCCACGGTTCCTCGAGGGTCCAACGGTGTTTAGAGATTTTGCCCGCAACAATCCTTCAGCTAGGACACCACGAAATGGGGGGATTTCTCCACCCGACCCACCCTTCTTCTATGGTTCCTCGACTTCCCTTGCCGGGAGAGGGTGATTTTAGGGAATCTCCAGTAAGTGTCATGCACCATAGAGAGGAGGAGACCGCGTGAGGCTGGCTTGACAGAGCAACGACACTTCCCGAAGCTTCCTTCCACGGTTCCTCGAGGGTCCAACGGTGTTTAGAGATTTTGCCCGCAACAATCCTTCAGCTAGGACACCACGAAATGGGGGGATTTCTATGACGTCAAAGTCGCACGGGACTTGCATCCGCACGCACTCAGAGAGTCTTGTGCCAAGTCCAGTCACCTTACTACTTGTCGCCAAACCACACACCTCTTGCCTCCGACAGGGGGTTCTTGAGATTCCCACTTGTCGTTGAATCACGCATGATTTCCAATCAATTCTCCTCTAGAGGAAGCGTAACCACCCACATGATCGCTAGCCTCTGAGCACGACCCAGTGGAACAGAGGCTGCAGGCAACTTGGAACTTTGGATATTCACTTATTCCCTGGAAGCTACGCGATGAATTCCAATCAAGCATAACCTGCCCCACCCGTAATAGTATCACTGGAACACGATCGACCGGTTGGAGCTTCCCACTCTTGTTTCTCTTTCAAAAACAACATGGCTTGATAATGCAATCCAATCTTATTGATATATTCGTGTTTCTCTGTGCAACGAGCAATTGTCATCGAACTTAGAAATCCGTCGATGCCGAGAAACAAATGGCTGCATTCATTTGAGTGACCAAATTTCGGGTGAGCGAATCAATAAAGCGTGTTGAGCGTGAAGTTTTCTTGTATTTAGGCAATGCCACCTTCACCTAAAGGCCATCGAGTGCACTTGAGTTTGTAACGGAAAACAAGGCATTGCATTTTATTTTACAGTGTTTGGCAAATATGTTTCCCCGTTTCCCGGGCATGTTTATATTGACGAGGTTTATGGATGCCCAGAGGTTCTTGTGGCGTCTTAGCTCCTTGGATAAATGGCGTGCAATTATCAAACTAGGCCTGGCACGCTTAACTAGTTTGACTTTAACGATATTCATGGGTGCGCTCGAAAGAAACATTTCTCACAGTTTCCCTCTCTAAGATGCACCTTTTCCTTCTCACAAAATTCAATTCTCGGCAACCATAGTGACCCATTCTCAAGATCCGATTACCTTGCGTCTCTCCCACGCCACATGGGAATTCCATGTTGTGTTTGATCTAGAATACGTGTATCGCGAAACACTACAAGAAACCAAAGCTCCATGACGTTTACCAACCCCATGGAGAAAGGGCGTGCGATTCTGGAACCATGCTGAAATAAGCCAATTTCACTCGACAATGTTCACGCGCGGAATCATAAGCGGCAATGCCCTCAAATGGCCGGTCCAATGAGAGTTCTATCTTCTCCCATATCTTTTTTCTTGGTGACCGATGCTATGCCCAAAAATGCATCGCCTAGGTTTTCTATACGGAGATACAACGAGACTCTCCAAACGAAGAGATTGCTATCGATTGGCATATTGTCCTTTTTTTACGCAACTAGGGCTCCAAGTTTATCCCAAACGGCGTGGCAATTTTCAGTACCTTTTTCTTCTGAACAGCGAGCGACCAGGGTTTCATGACATATCACAACTATCGGCATCCCTGAGGAAAAGGGCATGCTGTCGCCGAACTAAGCCAAATTGAACCAACTTAACTTCGACGCGTTTATGGATGAAATTGCAAGAGATGCTGCTCTCAAAGTGTCGGATTGAAGCTTCTCGCTTATGCGATAAGTTTTTCCTTAGCCAACCCTCCTACTCCCAAAATCTTTTTAAGGGCGTCTGCTACACGGAGATACGACGACCTGATTCCCGATCCAGCTATTGCCTTCGGTACACGGTATCAAATTTGATGAGTTCGTTAGCTAGAAAGACAGGGCATAGATATGCCAACGGAATGCACATGAAACAAACCAAGGGGCATAAATCAACCAGTGAGAGGAAACATGAGCTCAAAGAACATGGTTGGGGAGGAAACCTAAGACATTTCATCGCAACAATTCTCCCTGAAATGGGTATAGTGAATATAACAGCCCCCGAAGGGGCATCCCATCAAGTAAATGCATCCGCCTTGCATTTACACACCTTGCGACCCCATCTAATAACCCACACAGATAGGTCACCCATTCTGGTGCATCAAAAAAAGGTTTTCGGTTCCAATCATAAGAAACTTTTCACACTCCAACATATTTAAATACATCGTTGCTCCTAACACTCCTCCTTCATAGTTTAAATCTGCGACATAACTGCCGAACCTTCATGTACTTGCGGATCAACTCCCCCCTGGAAGGCCTCTTCCTTGAGTTTAGGTACTCGAAGAAAACAAACACGGAAGGCCACCCGCAACACTAGGACAAACACCCAATGCACATGTGATTCCACCTGCGAATTCCGGGAAAACACGCAACACCCATGAGAGTCCACTTGCAACGCTTGTCAAAACATCTTTTGAGTTGATTGGAGGCATATCAAACTATACCCACGCCGCATGCGCTCACAACTAGACTCACCACAAAAATCTCTTCACGTGTCGTGCACTCCTATCTTGGAATTGCAGCCAACATGTATACATTTACAAGACTTTATGCGAACCAATAAAGTCTCCATCTCTGTGCTCTCCCAAGATAAAAGCCCCTCCCCTCCAACACCAAATGTAGAAAAGAAACGTAGAGATATGCGAATGGAATACACATGCAGCAAACCACCGGGCATAAGTTCAAACTAGCTGCGGAAGGAAACTTGTTTTCAAGGAACACCCTTCCGTTGGAAATATCGAGACGTTTCATTACGTCGATTCTCCCTCCAACAGAGACAAAGATTATAGCAGACCGCAAAGCGGCATCCCGTCTCACCGCAATCTCCCATCGAATACGATGCATCTACCTCCCTTTCATGCAAACTCTAACCTAGCCTGAGAGATCAAGCCCATTGGAGTCACGCCGTACATGAACCATCTAGGTAGATTACAACCCAGTGTCGGGATTCATTACAAGAGCATGTCCACATTGCAACATAGTTAATGGTATTGTTACTTCCAACCTCGTTGAGCGAGCTAAGGCTTGGCGTTTTTCCCCGGGATTTTAGATCCCCGTTTTCTCCGCATCATTGCACTAGCAAGGCCTAAGAATGGCAAAAGTTTACCCACAACTCAACTCCACGGAGAAAATGCACACGCAGCGATGGAACTAGGTCGAATTGAAACAATTTAAACTTAACAAAATTCGCGGGTGAAGTTGTAAACAGGGTGTGTTTCAAAATGTTATTCTGTCATCAACGGTGGCTTGCCTGGTCGATGAAAGCGAGGCATCGTCATTTCTCCCACGAGGGCTCAAGTCTCTCCGATGACATGCTCGTGCTCGTGGTTGCGAGAAAATGGGCGGGGCCAGCTGCAAAGCACGAGGGGGCATTGGAGGAATAGAGCCCCCCGCTCATGGACTCTTAAATCGATACTCAACAACCCTTCCCATCCTCAATCTTATCGTCCGGGTCCTCTATATCGATACACCGGTCGCATTGATCCAGATGGATATCGGTGGCCACCCACCTATTCCACTGGCTCAAAACAGTTTCCCATTTTGCCAATTTTCTAGTAATTTTTCTACAGTTTTTCGAGTCCCAAACTTTCGGGGCCGTTTAGAAGCCCTAAACGACGTTTTTTGGGAAATCTTGGTCCGACGGAGCCTTCCTTTTTAAATGGTCCCCGGCGTAGTCGTCGGATGGATCTTTCCAACGGGCTACCGAGCGCCCCAAACGGAGATCGTATGCAAAAGTTATGACCCCGAGAAGTTGACTGTTCAACTAACCACCTTGGGGCCGCAAACTTTATGACGGTTCATCTTCTAGGGTTAGGTTTTTGGATGTTTGGGATTCTTTCCCTCATGCGTGTGATAAATAGGCCCTTTCGGCCTCTCATTGTATTCATCTTGGCACGAATGAGCACAGCGGCCACGTCTCTTCTCGGAGATAGCTACTACCATTCTAGCTGTTGTATTTACAGTCTGTTCTATTTCCGATATTTAATAGAATATGTGTTTACCGTATCGCTGTGTTTCTTGCCATATATCTGTGTATGTGAATATATATCTCTGTGTATGATTCCGTATATGCTATCTTTTGTTTCGTTCCAACACAAATCCGGATCAGTGGTATCAGAGCAATCTGCTCTTTGATTGTTTCATGGTGCATGTGTATCAGTGCAATCTGCTCTTTGATTGTTTCTTGGTGCATGTGTATCAGTGCAATCTGCTCTTTGATTGTTTCTTGGTGCATGTCCCCGACGAGGTCAGGATACAGAGAGTTGGGTCTTGAACTAGTTTCACTTGGGGAAGATCACTCTCGCCGCCCCAAACGGCCTCCCATGGCGGATGAAAAGAGAGACGACAGAGCAGGAGATCCTATCAAGTTGTTTCTCGAGCAAGCCCTCGCACGACAGAGGAACAAGATGATGGATAGCTTCGCCCAAATCCTTCGACGCATGCCGACGGCGACAGATACACCTTCAACGAGCAGCCGTTTCGGAGATGCGACTCCCTTCAAGGTACAAGTTAATTTTGATATCCCTTTATTTGAAGGCCAGATCGATGCCGATGCCCTAGATAAATGGTTGAATATACTAGAAGGGTATTTCTCTGTCCACAATTTTTCCAACAGAGAAAAGATCGTCTTTGCGCTCCTCAAGGATGACCCCCATGTATAAAATTCGTGGGAAACTTATTGTGAGCAAAACTCATCAGACGAGTCTGGATTGTTTGATTACGATCACACTTGGGCCTCTTTCATAGATGTCGTTAGGGAACAATATTACCCTGTGGGAAACTATGATGACCAGTACACAAAATGGACCATTCTGCGTCAAGAGAGGGACCAAACGGTGTCGGAGTACACCAACAAATTTCATGCATTGCGCACAAAGCTAGGTATCAAGGACTCCGAGCGACACCTAGTACTGAAATATCGCAGTGGCCTACACCGGTACATACGAACAGAGATGGATTTCCTGGAAATCTCTTCACTCGGATCCGCCTATCGATATGTTGTCAAAATTGAGCAGAAATTTCAGCAAAAGAACGAGCGTGACTTCGGACCTGCGCAGAAGCAGGGCAAGGGAAACTCCGGCTCGCAGAACAAGGGGCAGGGAAAGGACAACCAGTCCCAACCACAAGCGAAGAAGGGTAACAAAAAGACAAAGAAGGACACCGGGAAGTGGTGCGAGTTCCACAAAAGCCCCTGGCACAACACTGGTGAATGTCACTCAAAACAGTCATTGGGGGCTAATATGAAAGCTCCAAAATCAGATCCCAGTTCCGATTCTGACTCAGAACCTAATTTCACAACCGCGCAAAAAGGGAAGCAGACGATTGATGCAAAACCCAATGCCGTTGTTGCCACCACACAGATTCAACCAGAGGAACCTGAAGATTCGGAGGCAGAGGAGCGCCTTTTCCACTCACAGTTGTGGGTGAAGGGAATTCCCCTACACTTTGTTGTGGACAGCGGCAACCAAAAGAACCTTATCTCAACAGAAGTCATCAAGAAATTGGAGCTACCAATAACAGCACGCCCGCAACCATACACCATTGGTTGGCTGAGCCAAGGACGAGGGATCCACGCCAGTCATCAATGTCGCCTACCATACGGCATCAAGCCCTTCAAAGATGAGGTATTGTGTGATGTGGCCGCACTTGAACTATGCGATGTTCTTTTAGGACAACCATATATGTGGAAGCGCCATGCTGTATATGAATCACGACCTCGTGGTGTCATTGTCACTGTGGGAGGACAACTCTATCGGATACCAGAGACAGTTTCACCTACCCCGACCAAGCAGGGCAGGAAGATAATCTCCCACACTGGGAAGTTTTCCATATTCGCAATTTCCACTAAAGGAGAACATCAGATCACAGAGACATCCACAACCTCTGCCCATTATCCCTCTACTCAGCAGAAACAAGAAAAACAGAAATCCAGTGCAGCGTCGCCTATTCGAGTACCTCTGCAGTGCAAGGCCACGCATTCAAGGTGCTCCTCCAAGAATAAACCATCCACACCAGTGCAGACCAAGGATACCACAACAACCGAAACGGTTGAACAGCTCCAGTGCATCCAACAACAACAATTACAACCCTCTGAAGATTTCGAAGAAAGGAAACGTTTCCGCTTCAGCAAACGCCGCGCCAGGATCTCAACTCAGCGCACAGTTCGACATATCATGAGGGATTTGATGCAATGGATACCATTGCTTGCTAAGGGGGGAGGATTGATCCAGATGGATATCGGTGGCCACCCACCTATTCCACTGGCTCAAAACAGTTTCCCATTTTGCCAATTTTCTAGTAATTTTTCTACAGTTTTTCGAGTCCCAAACTTTCGGGGCCGTTTAGGAGGCCCTAAACGACGATTTTTGGGAAATCTTGGTCCGATGGAGCCAACCTATTTAATGGTCCTCGGCGTATTCCTCGGACAGATCTTTCCAACGGGCTACCGGGCGCCCCAAACGGAGATCGTATGCAAAAGTTATGACCCCGGGAAGTTGACTGTTCAACTAACCACCTTGGGGCCGCAAACTTTATGACGGTTCATCTTCTAGGGTTAGGCTTTTGGATGTTTGGGATTCTTCCCTCATGCTTATGATAAATAGGCCCTTTCGGCCTCTCTTTGTATTCATCTTGGCGCGAATGAGCACAGCGGCCACATCTCTTCTCAGAGATAGCTACTACCATTCTAGCTGTTGTATTTACAGTCTGTTCTATTTCCGATATTTAATAGAATATGTGTTTACTGTATCGCTGTGTTTCTTGCCATATATCTGTGTATGTGAATATATATCTCTGTATATGCTATCTTTTGTTTCGTTCCCACACAAATCCGGATCACGCATTCTTGCAATTGAAGCTCTTGTCACCAACATATGCTTCCAATTCCGACGACCACCCTTTCGACGTAACAGCGGCCTTGCCTTCCTCCCAAATCAGGGAGCACATATGAGTGCTATCCTTTCCATCATCTCCATCTTGATGTGGCGTATGAATGTCCAACTCTCTTTCTCACAGATCCCACGAAGAAATGGAGTATGGGCATTAAACTAGGCCAAACTAAAAACAATTTAAACGTTGTAACAACATCCATGCAGGAACTTGCAAACGCCATCTTTCTCTGAGTGCGCCGTTGTGGATCACAAGAAGGTGGAAGTAATTGGGGTATGGAGAACCCCGGTGAATGTTCATGAGGTAAGAAGGTTAATGTTCTCGTTAATATTTCCAACTCTTATATAGCATATGTTCAACGCTTGTGCAGATTCGACAATCCAAAGACATCGTTACGATAATTGCAGAGGTTAAAAGGGTACGCTTGGATCCACTCACAATGAGATGATATTGAATTGTTCGAGCAGAACTTCATAGAATCACTAGTGCTCACTCTCCTCGATCCTTCAAATACTTTTGCATATCATATTGATGCTAGTGGTGTGCATGTCAACACAGTTCTATCACAAGTAGGAGAGGTGGCGAGAGAGAAAAGGCATCTTATCTTTATCAATAGTCGTCAATTGCATCAAAACTTCCAAGTGCCACCAAGCCTAAATAATGAGCTTCGAGCTTGCTACAGATTGTAGCGGCTAATATTGTATCAACACTCTCCACAAGGAGAATCGATATATTCAATATTGTCTCATGAGTACAAGACAAAGTTGACCTACAAAGTTGGTCAAGAAAATGTGGTTGCAGATGTGTTCTTCAAAACCGAATATGTATTGCATTTAGAGTATGTGGTGAATGGAATAAGTGAAAAACGCATGATTCATCTCGAGACGCAATCTCCTTAATGAAACGAAGTAATCGTCACCTTATGCACTTCGCATTCCCAGAGCACAGTGGAGCAATAGCGATTTTTGGATGTGACAACGTTAAAGGATGCGCGAAATTCATGAGAATCCTTTAGCAAATCGCATGGAAACGGAAGACAATAATGAGGTAGCGATGAAACATGTCCATGGGAGGAACACGAAGAAGGGCGTTGCTTAATATGCAAATTTTCACCAAAGTTGCATGATAATCAAGGCAAAAAAGCACCGTCGGCATTGTGTATATCGATTCCACTAACGGTTGTACAACTAAAAAGTAAAGCATATCCAAGAAAGGAGGGGGAGATTGGTGTTTGCATGTCTAGGTTATGCCCCGATTTCCGGCAAGAAGGATTAAAGAGCATGTTTTCCATTTCTAGGCTGTGTTAAATCGCCACGAGCAGAATTGTCATAGCCCGACTTCTTCAGGGGAAGGTAGAGCTTTTGGGCCATCCGGTTTCAAACTTATGGGATATGAAGAGGGGCCGAGGCAGAATTTTCCCCAATATTACAACACCATTGCTGGGTAGTTGAAGAAGATGGAATTGGATACAGATGCAATAGGATGGTCTTGAAATGCTCACAGGTAAAATTTGATAGCATCGATACCCACTCTCCGAAGCCTTCCAAACGTTTTGGAAGTATGTATGGATGCTATCAGTGCAACAATACGCGCGGTTTATCACTAAATGAAGGAGCAGTATTGACTTATGACAGTGGAAAGATGATGTTGATGTTTGTAGCTCGGACAGGAACTTCCACATAGGTTTTGTGTCAAACATGCATGAAGTCGTCCAAGTCAAACATGTTTTGTAATTCACTTTATTAAAGTGAAAGTCTTATATTTTGTTGTTAAAGTCCAATCGAGTGGATTTTTAATGCATTAGTTATTTAGACTAATCTCAATCGTCGATCTCACCGAGAGATCGGGGTTTTGGTAGATTAGGGTTACAACTAAAGTATAAAGGCGGGACAAAGCAGAGGGTAAAGACACATTCATTATCCGTGGGAAGACAATTTTGGTCAGGATGTGAAGAAACTCTTCCGAAGAGCTAAATTAGAGCACCGGAGACTTATCATGAGATGTAGCAAATATCTTGCATACAAATCACTACAAAAAACAGAAAAATGCATTCTGGAAAATACATACAGGAGTTAAAAGGTTCACTGATGAACACATCAAAAGATCGGAGCATAAAAGGACAATAAGACTATAACCTTAATAGATCCTCATAGATCCCGAATCAATAATTTGGGAATAAAAGAATTCTTCCCAAATTAAAAAACCCTCTTCACTGCTCAGAGCTTGTTTTGAAAGTTTGTCTGCCAATAGATTATGTTGCCTATATATATGCTCCATCGAGATGTTCCCGAAAAGAAGAATAGTGGATTTGATCCTGTTATGCTCCAGTGTAATAAAGACAACGCTTCGAGGTTGTAATCTCCCTGAGCCCATTTTATGGTGACCCTAGAATCCTCGAATATTTCCAGATCGTCAATGCCCAAGACGCTAGCCACTTTCAAAACACATCATAAAGCTAAAAGCTCCGCCTTCGTATTTGTCCCACCACCACAATTGAGTCTTAAAGTAAAGTAATGAGAATCATTCAAATAAATTGCACCACCAGCTGCACACATACCATTTTGGGCTGCACCATCAAAAAAGAGCGTTGGGCAGTTAAATTGAGGATCGAAATATCCAGTACTCTTAATTTCTAAAGGCTTCTGATCCCTGTAGATGGAATGATACATATTAAGAATCTGACAGGTAATCTTCTGGAAGCACGGTTTCTGATCTTCAAAAAAATGCTTTGTTCATAGTAGACCAAACGAACCAGGCAATAGTCAAAGGCAAAAGAGGATGAGCTTTGCAATCCCTATACCAATTTAGCGAGCAAACATCAAATTTTTCAATCCCCCATTCTTGAGAGATATGTAAAACAGAGCAAATAAACCTCCATATTTTTCTAGCGAAAATACAAGCCACCAAAAGATGTTTTGTTGTCTCGGCATCAGAGCTGCATAAGGAACATCTGCTAGGGCCCTTCCAGGCCATACTCATTAAGTTATCCCAAGTTTTTAGCTTGCCTTGGAATGCAAACCAGCCAAAACATTTAAACTTTAACGGCATCTTCCATCTCCAGAAACATTTGAACCACCATTGTCGAGGGCTGAAATGCATGTACTTTATGATTGCCTTATAGGCAGTTTTTGCAGTAATTTCTGCAGAACTGGGATTGCCGAACCACTTAGCTATATCCGTAGCTGAAGTCAATCTACACCCAGCAGCAAAAACAATGAGTTGTTGGTATTGAAGATATAATTGAGCTTTGCGATGAATTGTGTGGCAAATGGTGTTTCAACAGTGGAGTCTTTTAGAACTTGGAACACCATGAGGGAGGGACATTTGATTGTCTGAATTGTTTGCCTATTGGTTGTATAAGTTTGACAATTGGCACATTTGAAATTCATTACCATTGTTTGGTTTTTGTCTTATTTTTTAAGAACAGTGTCCAATTGATTATTCTAAAGAAACTTGCATGTATTTTTTGTTTTGTTTTGGAGAAGTTATGAGCACGAATCCAAACATTTTATTAATGGGAAGCCAACTAATAAGCTACAATGGTTACTCAAAAAAATAGTAGGTTTTTTTGTTCATTTATTAAAGAGAGGTTTTGTTTTTATAATTGTGTTGATTTTTCTTCATGGTGTATATGAAATGAGCTAAACACACTCAAATCAGGGTTAAGGTTAGAAAAGTACAACTAATTATTAAATAAAGGAAAATGTTTATTATTATAATTAATTATTGAAAACCAGAAAGATGATTTGGTGTTAATTTTGCATACTCTAAAATTAATATCATAACTTTCAGCATTTTTAGCTAATTTGAAAAAATATTCAACCTTCAAAATGGAAACTAAAACACAGGAAACTTGTTTTTCATACTTAATCAATATTATAATTATAGCAATGCTTCAAAACCTTTCTTAATTAATATCATAATTTTGGCAATCCTCCAAAGCCTTTTCAGCTAATTTGAAAAGTATTCAACCTCTAAACTGGAAATGGAAGCATGAGAGTTTATCAAAACTACTCGAATAGAAGAGATAAGGGAGAGGAAAGCTTCCAAGTTTCCCCATCGATGGAATGCTCCATCTATTGAGATTAATTAAATTAAGCCCGTCATCATCTACTGTGGAAATTTTAGAATGAGATATCTAGAATCCATAATTAGATTTACATTTAGAGAGTGGGTCAATGAATTGGGTAGATATTGGACTGTGAAAACAGTTTGCTGCAGCTCTTGAAGATGTAATTGAGCTGTGTGATGAATTGTGATGGCAATCGAATAGATTTTGAAATGTGAAAACATTCCTGTGTTGCTACTAGTGAAGATAGTATTGAGGTTTGTGATGAATTGTGTGGCCAAACTGGATTTGTTTAAATGTTGCTTCAACACTAGAGCCCTTCAGAAATTTAGAACAATGTGGTGGGGGGAACTTTGGGTGCACCGCACATGCTAATGCAATAACAACAAGCAGCAACTGCTCCATACTTGTCAATGCAATAGCAGTCCCGAGTCAGAACTGAGAAGTTAGGTCGTTGCAAACATAGCGAATCATGCCGGGCCGTCTCATCCCATAGCATGCTTGGAATCCAGCGATGCAAAACGTTAGAGTTCCCATAGATCCGGAGGTGTGGGATCGAATTTTCGAGGATTGGCAATACCCTCAAAGCCCACGTGGATCATGGTAGAACTCTGCTGATTCCTGGAATGTGGGTTGGATTCTTGTCAGATTTGTGGGCAGAAAGCTTTGCTACAAGATTAGCTTACTCCAACCGTGTGAGAAAACAAACCGTAGCAGCTTGGTGGGTGGTTAAGTAGGTTGGAAGGAAAGAAGAGCAACCAGAAGGATTCAGAAACTGGGCAGCGTGAGTGCCCCCAAAATAGCAGACCAATTATTGGTTATGTTTTCCCGAGGTGCCCAAAGTCTCATTGTCAAGTATGGTCGTGTTGTGTGGTTTAATGTACGTTGTGGAGTTTTACAAGGCCACTTGGGCCTGGTGCTTCTCCCAAACAATCGGTGGTAATTTTGAGTTTGAGTCCAGTAGTTCATAGAGTGGAATCGGTGGCAGTTTTGAGTTTGAGTCCGGCAGCTTATATAGTGGAATGGGCGGTAATTTCGAGTTTGGGTCCAGTAGTTTATACAGTGGAGTGCAATGGAATCGGATTGGATTGGTGGGGACGTCTACATGATATGCCCAAGTCTATGAACATAGATGGGATTGGAATTATGCATGTGAATTGCAAAAAGATTGAAAGATTTTGAGTGTGAGAGATGGATGGACGTTGTTTTCGTTTTCCTCTGCTCTGAGACTGAAATATTGAAACTAAAATTGAAGTCAAAATCGTGAAGAGACGTGTTCATGTTGATTTGCAGGGAGAGAATTTCACAGTTAATCCAGAAATGGGCGAATTTAAAAAGCATTTGGTTTGAAATGCCTATTTATTATTGTGTGAGAGTGAAATATTGAAACTGAAATTGAAAGTAGTAGGGCGAAAATTGTCAAAATGGTGAAGAGACATGTTCATAAATTGATTTGCAGCAAGAGAATTTTACAGTTAATCCAGAAATGGGCGAATTTAAAAAGCATTTGGTTTGAAATGCATATTCGGTGCAATATTGTATTTTACAAAAGCTGTGGTGTCTCTGCGTGAGCGATTGGTTGATGTAGTTTCTTTCACGTCCATCTCTGCTCTCCTCTTTGGGCTTTAACGAAACAAAAATATAAAATATGGCAAGTTAGAAGTGGTTCAGAAAACGATGAGATGAGCGTAGCAAAGACAGAGACAATCGATGGCCTCATAGAAATGTAGTGGTTATATCCCACACGCGCCAGGGGTATGGATTTCGAATCATTGATAACGGTGAGCGTGAACAGGTGTTAAACATGTGGGTGCGCCCTGCTCCAAGTAGAGAGCTGGTGCATGGGCCCCTGCCGAAGGGCGGGGTTGGAGGCTTCCTCCAGTAAGTGTCATGCACCATAGAGAGGAGGAGACCGCGTGAGGCTGGCTTGACAGAGCAACGACAACCTCCCGCTCCCTGCAGTGGAAGGATAACGTGCCCGCTACTTTTTCCTTCCCAATCTCGCGGTGGCCGTGGTAAAACAATTACCAATTTAATCTCAATCTCGCCACCGTAAAATTGATAACGTGCCCTCTCTCTTTTCTCCCCAATCTCGCCGCTACTTTTTCCTTCCCAATCTCGCGGTGGCCGTGCTAAAACAATTACCAATTTAATCTCAATCTCGCCACCGTAAAATTGATAACCTGCCCTCTCCTTTTTTCTCCCCAATCTCGCCGTGGCGCTGGCTGTGGTAATTAATTTTTTTCTTCCCAATCTCGCCGTGGCGCTGGGAAGGATAACGTGCCCGCTTCTTTTTCCTTCCCAATCTCGCCGTGGCCGTGGTAAAACAATTACCAATTTAATATTAATCTCGCCGCCGTAAAATTGATAATGTGCCCGCTCCTTTTTTCTCCCCAATCTCGCCGTGGCGGTGGTAATTAATTTTTTTCTTCCCAATCTCGGGGTGGCGGTGGTAAAACAATTACCAATTTAATCTTAATCTCGCATAACGTGCCAACTCTTTTTTCTTCCCAATCTCGCGGTGGCGGTGGTAAGATAATTACCAATTTAATCTTAATCTCGTCGTAAAATTACTAATTCCATAGGGGCTATTTTCCTATCTTTTCTGCTTCCTAATCTCTCCGTGGTAAAACAACTACTAATTATGTTTGGGCTCATTCTTCTTCCACCCGAGGCAATACCCGCTAAATACTAATTCCCTTTGGGCTCATTCTTCTTCCACCCGAGGCAATACCCGCTAAATACTAACTTCGCTTGGGCTCATTCTTCTTCCACCCGAGGCAATACCCGCTACATACTAATTATGTTTGGGCCCTTCGTCTTACTCTTCTTCCACCCGACCCACCCTTCTTCTATGGTTCCTCGACTTCCCTTGCCGGGAGAGGGTGATTTTAGGGAATCTCCCGCGCAATGATTACTACTTATGTTTGGCACTTCTTCCCTGCCCGACTCTTTGCTTCCCGAGGCTTCCTTCCACGGTTCCTCGAGGGTCCAACGGTGTTTAGAGATTTTGCCCGCAACAATCCTTCAGCTAGGACACCACGAAATGGGGGGATTTCTCCACCCGACCCACCCTTCTTCTATGGTTCCTCGACTTCCCTTGCCGGGAGAGGGTGATTTTAGGGAATCTCCCGCGCAATGATTACTACTTATGTTTGGCACTTCTTCCCTGCCCGACTCTTTGCTTCCCGAAGCTTCCTTCCACGGTTCCTCGAGGGTCCAACGGTGTTTAGAGATTTTGCCCGCAACAATCCTTCAGCTAGGACACCACGAAATGGGGGGATTTCTATGACGTCAAAGTCGCACGGGACTTGCATCCGCACGCACTCAGAGAGTCTTGTGCCAAGTCCAGTCACCTTACTACTTGTCGCCAAACCACACACCTCTTGCCTCCGACAGGGGGTTCTTGAGATTCCCACTTGTCGTTGAATCACGCATGATTTCCAATCAATTCTCCTCTAGAGGAAGCGTAACCACCCACATGATCGCTAGCCTCTGAGCACGACCCAGTGGAACAGAGGCTGCAGGCAACTTGGAACTTTGGATATTCACTTATTCCCTGGAAGCTACGCGATGAATTCCAATCAAGCATAACCTGCCCCACCCGTAATAGTATCACTGGAACACGATCGACCGGTTGGAGCTTCCCACTCTTGTTTCTCTTTCAAAAACAACATGGCTTGATAATGCAATCCAATCTTATTGATATATTCGTGTTTCTCTGTGCAACGAGCAATTGTCATCGAACTTAGAAATCCGTCGATGCCGAGAAACAAATGGCTGCATTCATTTGAGTGACCAAATTTCGGGTGAGCGAATCAATAAAGCGTGTTGAGCGTGAAGTTTTCTTGTATTTAGGCAATGCCACCTTCACCTAAAGGCCATCGAGTGCACTTGAGTTTGTAACGGAAAACAAGGCATTGCATTTTATTTTACAGTGTTTGGCAAATATGTTTCCCCGTTTCCCGGGCATGTTTATATTGACGAGGTTTATGGATGCCCAGAGGTTCTTGTGGCGTCTTAGCTCCTTGGATAAATGGCGTGCAATTATCAAACTAGGCCTGGCACGCTTAACTAGTTTGACTTTAACGATATTCATGGGTGCGCTCGAAAGAAACATTTCTCACAGTTTCCCTCTCTAAGATGCACCTTTTCCTTCTCACAAAATTCAATTCTCGGCAACCATAGTGACCCATTCTCAAGATCCGATTACCTTGCGTCTCTCCCACGCCACATGGGAATTCCATGTTGTGTTTGATCTAGAATACGTGTATCGCGAAACACTACAAGAAACCAAAGCTCCATGACGTTTACCAACCCCATGGAGAAAGGGCGTGCGATTCTGGAACCATGCTGAAATAAGCCAATTTCACTCGACAATGTTCACGCGCGGAATCATAAGCGGCAATGCCCTCAAATGGCCGGTCCAATGAGAGTTCTATCTTCTCCCATATCTTTTTTCTTGGTGACCGATGCTATGCCCAAAAATGCATCGCCTAGGTTTTCTATACGGAGATACAACGAGACTCTCCAAACGAAGAGATTGCTATCGATTGGCATATTGTCCTTTTTTTACGCAACTAGGGCTCCAAGTTTATCCCAAACGGCGTGGCAATTTTCAGTACCTTTTTCTTCTGAACAGCGAGCGACCAGGGTTTCATGACATATCACAACTATCGGCATCCCTGAGGAAAAGGGCATGCTGTCGCCGAACTAAGCCAAATTGAACCAACTTAACTTCGACGCGTTTATGGATGAAATTGCAAGAGATGCTGCTCTCAAAGTGTCGGATTGAAGCTTCTCGCTTATGCGATAAGTTTTTCCTTAGCCAACCCTCCTACTCCCAAAATCTTTTTAAGGGCGTCTGCTACACGGAGATACGACGACCTGATTCCCGATCCAGCTATTGCCTTCGGTACACGGTATCAAATTTGATGAGTTCGTTAGCTAGAAAGACAGGGCATAGATATGCCAACGGAATGCACATGAAACAAACCAAGGGGCATAAATCAACCAGTGAGAGGAAACATGAGCTCAAAGAACATGGTTGGGGAGGAAACCTAAGACATTTCATCGCAACAATTCTCCCTGAAATGGGTATAGTGAATATAACAGCCCCCGAAGGGGCATCCCATCAAGTAAATGCATCCGCCTTGCATTTACACACCTTGCGACCCCATCTAATAACCCACACAGATAGGTCACCCATTCTGGTGCATCAAAAAAAGGTTTTCGGTTCCAATCATAAGAAACTTTTCACACTCCAACATATTTAAATACATCGTTGCTCCTAACACTCCTCCTTCATAGTTTAAATCTGCGACATAACTGCCGAACCTTCATGTACTTGCGGATCAACTCCCCCCTGGAAGGCCTCTTCCTTGAGTTTAGGTACTCGAAGAAAACAAACACGGAAGGCCACCCGCAACACTAGGACAAACACCCAATGCACATGTGATTCCACCTGCGAATTCCGGGAAAACACGCAACACCCATGAGAGTCCACTTGCAACGCTTGTCAAAACATCTTTTGAGTTGATTGGAGGCATATCAAACTATACCCACGCCGCATGCGCTCACAACTAGACTCACCACAAAAATCTCTTCACGTGTCGTGCACTCCTATCTTGGAATTGCAGCCAACATGTATACATTTACAAGACTTTATGCGAACCAATAAAGTCTCCATCTCTGTGCTCTCCCAAGATAAAATCCCCTCCCCTCCAACACCAAATGTAGAAAAGAAACGTAGAGATATGCGAATGGAATACACATGCAGCAAACCACCGGGCATAAGTTCAAACTAGCTGCGGAAGGAAACATGTTTTCAAGGAACACCCTTCCGTTGGAAATATCGAGACGTTTCATTACGTCGATTCTCCCTCCAACAGAGACAAAGATTATAGCAGACCGCAAAGCGGCATCCCGTCTCACCGCAATCTCCCATCGAATACGATGCATCTACCTCCCTTTCATGCAAACTCTAACCTAGCCTGAGAGATCAAGCCCGTTGGAGTCACGCCGTACATGAACCATCTAGATAGATTACAACCCAGTGTCGGGATTCATTACAAGAGCATGTCCACATTGCAACATAGTTAATGGTATTGTTACTTCCAACCTCGTTGAGCGAGCTAAGGCTTGGCGTTTTTCCCCGGGATTTTAGATCCCCGTTTTCTCCGCATCATTGCACTAGCAAGGCCTAAGAATGGCAAAAGTTTACCCACAACTCAACTCCACGGAGAAAATGCACACGCAGCGATGGAACTAGGCCGAATTGAAACAATTTAAACTTAACAAAATTCGCGGGTGAAGTTGTAAACAGGGTGTGTTTCAAAATGTTATTCTGTCATCAACGGTGGCTTGCCTGGTCGATGAAAGCGAGGCATCGTCATTTCTCCCACGAGGGCTCAAGTCTCTCCGATGACATGCTCGTGCTCGTGGTTGCGAGAAAATGGGCGGGGCCAGCTGCAAAGCACGAGGGGGCTTTGGAGGAATAGAGCCCCCCGCTCATGGACTCTTAAATCGATACTCAACAACCCTTCCCATCCTCAATATTATCGTCCGGGTCCTCTATATCGATACACCGGTCGCATTGATCCAGATGGATATCGGTGGCCACCCACCTATTCCACTGGCTCAAAACAGTTTCCCATTTTGCCAATTTTCTAGTAATTTTTCTACAGGTTTTCGAGTCCCAAACTTTCGGGGCCGTTTAGAGGCCCTAAACGACGTTTTTTGGGAAATCTTGGTCCGACGGAGCCTTCCTTTTTAAATGGTCCCCGGCGTAGTCGTCGGATGGATCTTTCCAACGGGCTACCGAGCGCCCCAAACGGAGATCGTATGCAAAAGTTATGACCCCGAGAAGTTGACTGTTCAACTAACCACCTTGGGGCCGCAAACTTTATGACGGTTCATCTTCTAGGGTTAGGTTTTTGGATGTTTGGGATTCTTTCCCTCATGCGTGTGATAAATAGGCCCTTTCGGCCTCTCATTGTATTCATCTTGGCACGAATGAGCACAGCAGCCACGTCTCTTCTCGGAGATAGCTACTACCATTCTAGCTGTTGTATTTACAGTCTGTTCTATTTCCGATATTTAATAGAATATGTGTTTACCGTATCGCTGTGTTTCTTGCCATATATCTATGTATGTGAATATATATCTCTGTGTATGATTCCGTATATGCTATCTTTTGTTTCGTTCCAACACAAATCCGGATCAGTGGTATCAGAGCAATCTGCTCTTTGATTGTTTCTTGGTGCATGTGTATCAGTGCAATCTGCTCTTTGATTGTTTCTTGGTGCATGTCCCCGACGAGGTCAGGATACAGAGAGTTGGGTCTTGAACTAGTTTCACTTGGGGAAGATCACTCTCGCCGCCCCAAACGGCCTCCCATGGCGGATGAAAAGAGAGACGACAGAGCAGGAGATCCTATCAAGTTGTTTCTCGAGCAAGCCCTCGCACGACAGAGGAACGAGATGATGGATAGCTTCGCCCAAATCCTTCGACGCATGCCGACGGCGACAGATACACCTTCAACGAGCAGCCGTTTTGGAGATGCGACTCCCTTCAAGGTACAAGTTAATTTTGATATCCCTTTATTTGAAGGCCAGATCGATGCCGATGCCCTAGATAAATGGTTGAATATACTAGAAGGGTATTTCTCTGTCCACAATTTTTCCAACAGAGAAAAGATCGTCTTTGCGCTCCTCAAGGATGACCCCCATGTCAAAAATTGGTGGGAAACTTATTGTGAGCAAAACTCATCAGACGAGTCTGGATTGTTTGATTACGATCACACTTGGGCCTCTTTCATAGATGCCGTTAGGGAACAATATTACCCTGTGGGAAACTATGATGACCAGTACACAAAATGGACCATTCTGCGTCAAGAGAGGGACCAAACGGTGTCGGAGTACACCAACAAATTTCATGCCTTGCGCACAAAGCTAGGTATCAAGGACTCCGAGCGGCACCTAGTACTGAAATATCGCAGTGGCCTACACCGGTACATACGAACAGAGATGGATTTCCTGGAAATCTCTTCACTCGGATCCGCCTATCGATATGTTGTCAAAATTGAGCAGAAATTTCAGCAAAAGAACGAGCGTGACTTCGGACCTGCGCAGAAGCAGGGCAAGGGAAACTCCGGCTCGCAGAACACGGGGCAGGGAAAGGACAACCAGTCCCAACCACAAGCGAAGAAGGGTAACAAAAAGACAAAGAAGGACACCGGGAAGTGGTGCGAGTTCCACAAAAGCCCCTGGCACAACACTGGTGAATGTCACTCAAAACAGTCATTGGGGGCTAAGATGAAAGCTCCAAAATCAGATCCCAGTTCCGATTCTGACTCAGAACCTAATTTCACAACCGCGCAAAAAGGGAAGCAGACGATTGATGCAAAACCCAATGCCGTTGTTGCCACCACACAGATTCAACCAGAGGAACCTGAAGATTCGGAGGCAGAGGAGCGCCTTTTCCACTCACAGTTGTGGGTGAAGGGAATTCCCCTACACTTTGTTGTGGACAGCGGCAACCAAAAGAACCTTATCTCAACAGAAGTCATCAAGAAATTGGAGCTACCAATAACAGCACGCCCGCAACCATACACCATTGGTTGGCTGAGCCAAGGACGAGGGATCCACGCCAGTCATCAATGTCGCCTACCATACGGCATCAAGCCCTTGAAAGATGAGGTATTGTGTGATGTGGCCGCACTTGAACTATGCGATGTTCTTTTAGGACAGCCATATATGTGGAAGCGCCATGCTGTATATGAATCACGACCTCGTGGTGTCATTGTCACTGTGGGAGGACAACTCTATCGGATACCAGAGACAGTTTCACCTACCCCGACCAAGCAGGGCAGGAAGATAATCTCCCACACTGGGAAGTTTTCCATATTCGCAATTTCCACTAAAGGAGAACATCAGATCACAGAGACATCCACAACCTCTGCCCATTATCCCTCTACTCAGCAGAAACAAGAAAAACAGAAATCCAGTGCAGCGTCGCCTATTCGAGTACCTCTACAGTGCAAGGCCACGCATTCAAGGTGCTCCTCCAAGAATAAACCATCCACACCAGTGCAGACCAAGGATACCACAACAACCGAAACGGTTGAACAGCTCCAGTGCATCCAACAACAACAATTACAACCCTCTGAAGATTTCGAAGAAAGGAAACGTTTCCGCTTCAGCAAACGCCGCGCCAGGATCTCAACTCAGCGCACAGTTCGACATATCATGAGGGATTTGATGCAATGGATACCATTGCTTGCTAAGGGGGGAGGATTGATCCAGATGGATATCGGTGGCCACCCACCTATTCCACTGGCTCAAAACAGTTTCCCATTTTGCCAATTTTCTAGTAATTTTTCTACAGTTTTTCGAGTCCCAAACTTTCGGGGCCGTTTAGGAGGCCCTAAACGACGATTTTTGGGAAATCTTGGTCCGATGGAGCCAACCTATTTAATGGTCCTCGGCGTATTCCTCGGACAGATCTTTCCAACGGGCTACCGGGCGCCCCAAACGGAGATCGTATGCAAAAGTTATGACCCCGGGAAGTTGACTGTTCAACTAACCACCTTGGGGCCGCAAACTTTATGACGGTTCATCTTCTAGGGTTAGGCTTTTGGATGTTTGGGATTCTTCCCTCATGCTTATGATAAATAGGCCCTTTCGGCCTCTCTTTGTATTCATCTTGGCGCGAATGAGCACAGCGGCCACATCTCTTCTCAGAGATAGCTACTACCATTCTAGCTGTTGTATTTACAGTCTGTTCTATTTCCGATATTTAATAGAATATGTGTTTACTGTATCGCTGTGTTTCTTGCCATATATCTGTGTATGTGAATATATATCTCTGTATATGCTATCTTTTGTTTCGTTCCCACACAAATCCGGATCACGCATTCTTGCAATTGAAGCTCTTGTCACCAACATATGCTTCCAATTCCGACGACCACCCTTTCGACGTAACAACGGCCTTGCCTTCCTCCCAAATCAGGGAGCACATATGAGTGCTATCCTTTCCATCATCTCCATCTTGATGTGGCGTATGAATGTCCAACTCTCTTTCTCACAGATCCCACGAAGAAATGGAGTATGGGCATTAAACTAGGCCAAACTAAAAACAATTTAAACGTTGTAACAACATCCATGCAGGAACTTGCAAACGCCATCTTTCTCTGAGTGCGCCGTTGTGGATCACAAGAAGGTGGAAGTAATTGGGGTATGGAGAACCCCGGTGAATGTTCATGAGGTAAGAAGGTTAATGTTCTCGTTAATATTTCCAACTCTTATATAGCATATGTTCAACGCTTGTGCAGATTCGACAATCCAAAGACATCGTTACGATAATTGCAGAGGTTAAAAGGGTACGCTTGGATCCACTCACAATGAGATGATATTGAATTGTTCGAGCAGAACTTCATAGAATCACTAGTGCTCACTCTCCTCGATCCTTCAAATCCTTTTGCATATCATATTGATGCTAGTGGTGTGCATGTCAACACAGTTCTATCACAAGTAGGAGAGGTGGCGAGAGAGAAAAGGCATCTTATCTTTATCAATAGTCGTCAATTGCATCAAAACTTGCAAGTGCCACCAAGCCTAAATAATGAGCTTCGAGCTTGCTACAGATTGTAGCGGCTAATATTGTATCAACACTCTCCACAAGGAGAATCGATATATTCAATATTGTCTCATGAGTACAAGACAAAGTTGACCTACAAAGCTGGTCAAGAAAATGTGGTTGCAGATGTGTTCTTCAAAACCGAATATGTATTGCATTTAGAGTATGTGGTGAATGGAATAAGTGAAAAACGCATGATTCATCTCGAGACGCAATCTCCTTAATGAAACGAAGTAATCGTCACCTTATGCACTTCGCATTCCCAGAGCACAGTGGAGCAATAGCGATTTTTGGATGTGACAACGTTAAAGGATGCGCGAAATTCATGAGAATCCTTTAGCAAATCGCATGGAAACGGAAGACAATAATGAGGTAGCGATGAAACATGTCCATGGGAGGAACACGAAGAAGGGCGTTGCTTAATATGCAAATTTTCACCAAAGTTGCATGATAATCAAGGCAAAAAAGCACCGTCGGCATTGTGTATATCGATTCCACTAACGGTTGTACAACTAAAAAGTAAAGCAGATCCAAGAAAGGAGGGGGAGATTGGTGTTTGCATGTCTAGGTTATGCCCCGATTTCCGGCAAGAAGGATTAAAGAGCATGTTTTCCATTTCTAGGCTGTGTTAAATCGCCACGAGCAGAATTGTCATAGCCCGACTTCTTCAGGGGAAGGTAGAGCTTTTGGGCCATCCGGTTTCAAACTTATGGGATATGAAGAGGGGCCGAGGCAGAATTTTCCCCAATATTACAACACCATTGCTGGGTAGTTGAAGAAGATGGAATTGGATACAGATGCAATAGGATGGTCTTGAAATGCTCACAGGTAAAATTTGATAGCATCGATACCCACTCTCCGAAGCCTTCCAAACGTTTTGGAAGTATGTATGGATGCTATCAGTGCAACAATACGTGCGGTTTATCACTAAATGAAGGAGCAGTATTGACTTATGACAGTGGAAAGATGATGTTGATGTTTGTAGCTCGGACAGGAACTTCCACATAGGTTTTGTGTCAAACATGCATGAAGTCGTCCAAGTCAAACATGTTTTGTAATTCACTTTATTAAAGTGAAAGTCTTATATTTTGTTGTTAAAGTCCAATCGAGTGGATTTTTAATGCATTAGTTATTTAGACTAATCTCAATCGTCGATCTCACCGAGAGATCGGGGTTTTGGTAGATTAGGGTTACAACTAAAGTATAAAGGCGGGACAAAGCAGAGGGTAAAGACACATTCATTATCCGTGGGAAGACAATTTTGGTCAGGATGTGAAGAAACTCTTCCGAAGAGCTAAATTAGAGCACCGGAGACTTATCATGAGATGTAGCAAATATCTTGCATACAAATCACTACAAAAAACAGAAAAATGCATTCTGGAAAATACATACAGGAGTTAAAAGGTTCACTGATGAACACATCAAAAGATCGGAGCATAAAAGGACAATAAGACTATAACCTTAATAGATCCTCATAGATCCCGAATCAATAATTTGGGAATAAAAGAATTCTTCCCAAATTAAAAAACCCTCTTCACTGCTCAGAGCTTGTTTTGAAAGTTTGTCTGCCAATAGATTATGTTGCCTATATATATGCTCCATCGAGATGTTCCCGAAAAGAAGAATAGTGGATTTGATCCTGTTATGCTCCAGTGTAATAAAGACAACGCTTCGAGGTTGTAATCTCCCTGAGCCCATTTTATGGTGACCCTAGAATCCTCGAATATTTCCAGATCGTCAATGCCCAAGACGCTAGCCACTTTCAAAACACATCATAAAGCTAAAAGCTCCGCCTTCGTATTTGTCCCACCACCACAATTGAGTCTTAAAGTAAAGTAATGAGAATCATTCAAATAAATTGCACCACCAGCTGCACACATACCATTTTGGGCTGCACCATCAAAAAAGAGCGCTGGGCAGTTAAATTGAGGATCGAAATATCCAGTACTCTTAATTTCTAAAGGCTTCTGATCCCTGTAGATGGAATGATACATATTAAGAATCTGACAGGTAATCTTCTGGAAGCACGGTTTCTGATCTTCAAAAAAATGCTTTGTTCATAGTAGACCAAACGAACCAGGCAATAGTCAAAGGCAAAAGAGGATGAGCTTTGCAATCCCTATACCAATTTAGAGAGCAAACATCAAATTTTTCAATCCCCCATTCTTGAGAGATATGTAAAACAGAGCAAATAAACCTCCATATTTTTCTAGCGAAAATACAAGCCACCAAAAGATGTTTTGTTGTCTCGGCATCAGAGCTGCATAAGGAACATCTGCTAGGGCCCTTCCAGGCCATACTCATTAAGTTATCCCAAGTTTTTAGCTTGCCTTGGAATGCAAACCAGCCAAAACATTTAAACTTTAACGGCATCTTCCATCTCCAGAAACATTTGAACCACCATTGTCGAGGGCTGAAATGCATGTACTTTATGATTGCCTTATAGGCAGTTTTTGCAGTAATTTCTGCAGAACTGGGATTGCCGAACCACTTAGCTATATCCGTAGCTGAAGTCAATCTACACCCAGCAGCAAAAACAATGAGTTGTTGGTATTGAAGATATAATTGAGCTTTGCGATGAATTGTGTGGCAAATGGTGTTTCAACAGTGGAGTCTTTTAGAACTTGGAACACCATGAGGGAGGGACATTTGATTGTCTGAATTGTTTGCCTATTGGTTGTATAAGTTTGACAATTGGCACATTTGAAATTCATTACCATTGTTTGGTTTTTGTCTTATTTTTTAAGAACAGTGTCCAATTGATTATTCTAAAGAAACTTGCATGTATTTTTTGTTTTGTTTTGGAGAAGTTATGAGCACGAATCCAAACATTTTATTAATGGGAAGCCAACTAATAAGCTACAATGGTTACTCAAAAAAATAGTAGGTTTTTTTGTTCATTTATTAAAGAGAGGTTTTGTTTTTATAATTGTGTTGATTTTTCTTCATGGTGTATATGAAATGAGCTAAACACACTCAAATCAGGGTTAAGGTTAGAAAAGTACAACTAATTATTAAATAAAGGAAAATGTTTATTATTATAATTAATTATTGAAAACCAGAAAGATGATTTGGTGTTAATTTTGCATACTCTAAAATTAATATCATAACTTTCAGCATTTTTAGCTAATTTGAAAAAATATTCAACCTTCAAAATGGAAACTAAAACACAGGAAACTTGTTTTTCATACTTAATCAATATTATAATTATAGCAATGCTTCAAAACCTTTCTTAATTAATATCATAATTTTGGCAATCCTCCAAAGCCTTTTCAGCTAATTTGAAAAGTATTCAACCTCTAAACTGGAAATGGAAGCATGAGAGTTTATCAAAACTACTCGAATAGAAGAGATAAGGGAGAGGAAAGCTTCCAAGTTTCGCCATCGATGGAATGCTCCATCTATTGAGATTAATTAAATTAAGCCCGTCATCATCTACTGTGGAAATTTTAGAATGAGATATCTAGAATCCATAATTAGATTTACATTTAGAGAGTGGGTCAATGAATTGGGTAGATATTGGACTGTGAAAACAGTTTGCTGCAGCTCTTGAAGATGTAATTGAGCTGTGTGATGAATTGTGATGGCAATCGAATAGATTTTGAAATGTGAAAACATTCCTGTGTTGCTACTAGTGAAGATAGTATTGAGGTTTGTGATGAATTGTGTGGCCAAACTGGATTTGTTTAAATGTTGCTTCAACACTAGAGCCCTTCAGAAATTTAGAACAATGTGGTGGGGGGAACTTTGGGTGCACCGCACATGCTAATGCAATAACAACAAGCAGCAACTGCTCCATACTTGTCAATGCAATAGCAGTCCCGAGTCAGAACTGAGAAGTTAGGTCGTTGCAAACATAGCGAATCATGCCGGGCCGTCTCATCCCATAGCATGCTTGGAATCCAGCGATGCAAAACGTTAGAGTTCCCATAGATCCGGAGGTGTGGGATCGAATTTTCGAGGATTGGCAATACCCTCAAAGCCCACGTGGATCATGGTAGAACTCTGCTGATTCCTGGAATGTGGGTTGGATTCTTGTCAGATTTGTGGGCAGAAAGCTTTGCTACAAGATTAGCTTACTCCAACCGTGTGAGAAAACAAACCGTAGCAGCTTGGTGGGTGGTTAAGTAGGTTGGAAGGAAAGAAGAGCAACCAGAAGGATTCAGAAACTGGGCAGCGTGAGTGCCCCCAAAATAGCAGACCAATTATTGGTTATGTTTTCCCGAGGTGCCCAAAGTCTCATTGTCAAGTATGGTCGTGTTGTGTGGTTTAATGTACGTTGTGGAGTTTTACAAGGCCACTTGGGCCTGGTGCTTCTCCCAAACAATCGGTGGTAATTTTGAGTTTGAGTCCAGTAGTTCATAGAGTGGAATCGGTGGCAGTTTTGAGTTTGAGTCCGGCAGCTTATATAGTGGAATGGGCGGTAATTTCGAGTTTGGGTCCAGTAGTTTATACAGTGGAGTGCAATGGAATCGGATTGGATTGGTGGGGACGTCTACATGATATGCCCAAGTCTATGAACATAGATGGGATTGGAATTATGCATGTGAATTGCAAAAAGATTGAAAGATTTTGAGTGTGAGAGATGGATGGACGTTGTTTTCGTTTTCCTCTGCTCTGAGACTGAAATATTGAAACTAAAATTGAAGTCAAAATCGTGAAGAGACGTGTTCATGTTGATTTGCAGGGAGAGAATTTCACAGTTAATCCAGAAATGGGCGAATTTAAAAAGCATTTGGTTTGAAATGCCTATTTATTATTGTGTGAGAGTGAAATATTGAAACTGAAATTGAAAGTAGTAGGGCGAAAATTGTCAAAATGGTGAAGAGACATGTTCATAAATTGATTTGCAGCAAGAGAATTTTACAGTTAATCCAGAAATGGGCGAATTTAAAAAGCATTTGGTTTGAAATGCATATTCGGTGCAATATTGTATTTTACAAAAGCTGTGGTGTCTCTGCGTGAGCGATTGGTTGATGTAGTTTCTTTCACGTCCATCTCTGCTCTCCTCTTTGGGCTTTAACGAAACAAAAATATAAAATATGGCAAGTTAGAAGTGGTTCAGAAAACGATGAGATGAGCGTAGCAAAGACAGAGACAATCGATGGCCTCATAGAAATGTAGTGGTTATATCCCACACGCGCCAGGGGTATGGATTTCGAATCATTGATAACGGTGAGCGTGAACAGGTGTTAAACATGTGGGTGCGCCCTGCTCCAAGTAGAGAGCTGGTGCATGGGCCCCTGCCGAAGGGCGGGGTTGGAGGCTTCCTCCAGTAAGTGTCATGCACCATAGAGAGGAGGAGACCGCGTGAGGCTGGCTTGACAGAGCAACGACAACCTCCCGCTCCCTGCAGTGGAAGGATAACGTGCCCGCTACTTTTTCCTTCCCAATCTCGCGGTGGCCGTGGTAAAACAATTACCAATTTAATCTCGATCTCGCCACCGTAAAATTGATAACGTGCCCTCTCTCTTTTCTCCCCAATCTCGCCGCTACTTTTTCCTTCCCAATCTCGCGGTGGCCGTGCTAAAACAATTACCAATTTAATCTCAATCTCGCCACCGTAAAATTGATAACCTGCCCTCTCCTTTTTTCTCCCCAATCTCGCCGTGGCGCTGGCTGTGGTAATTAATTTTTTTCTTCCCAATCTCGCCGTGGCGCTGGGAAGGATAACGTGCCCGCTTCTTTTTCCTTCCCAATCTCGCCGTGGCCGTGGTAAAACAATTACCAATTTAATATTAATCTCGCCGCCGTAAAATTGATAATGTGCCCGCTCCTTTTTTCTCCCCAATCTCGCCGTGGCGGTGGTAATTAATTTTTTTCTTCCCAATCTCGGGGTGGCGGTGGTAAAACAATTACCAATTTAATCTTAATCTCGCATAACGTGCCAACTCTTTTTTCTTCCCAATCTCGCGGTGGCGGTGGTAAGATAATTACCAATTTAATCTTAATCTCGTCGTAAAATTACTAATTCCATTGGGGCTATTTTCCTATCTTTTCTGCTTCCTAATCTCTCCGTGGTAAAACAACTACTAATTATGTTTGGGCTCATTCTTCTTCCACCCGAGGCAATACCCGCTAAATACTAATTCCCTTTGGGCTCATTCTTCTTCCACCCGAGGCAATACCCGCTAAATACTAACTTCGCTTGGGCTCATTCTTCTTCCACCCGAGGCAATACCCGCTACATACTAATTATGTTTGGGCCCTTCGTCTTACTCTTCTTCCACCCGACCCACCCTTCTTCTATGGTTCCTCGACTTCCCTTGCCGGGAGAGGGTGATTTTAGGGAATCTCCCGCGCAATGATTACTACTTATGTTTGGCACTTCTTCCCTGCCCGACTCTTTGCTTCCCGAGGCTTCCTTCCACGGTTCCTCGAGGGTCCAACGGTGTTTAGAGATTTTGCCCGCAACAATCCTTCAGCTAGGACACCACGAAATGGGGGGATTTCTCCACCCGACCCACCCTTCTTCTATGGTTCCTCGACTTCCCTTGCCGGGAGAGGGTGATTTTAGGGAATCTCCCGCGCAATGATTACTACTTATGTTTGGCACTTCTTCCCTGCCCGACTCTTTGCTTCCCGAAGCTTCCTTCCACGGTTCCTCGAGGGTCCAACGGTGTTTAGAGATTTTGCCCGCAACAATCCTTCAGCTAGGACACCACGAAATGGGGGGATTTCTATGACGTCAAAGTCGCACGGGACTTGCATCCGCACGCACTCAGAGAGTCTTGTGCCAAGTCCAGTCACCTTACTACTTGTCGCCAAACCACACACCTCTTGCCTCCGACAGGGGGTTCTTGAGATTCCCTGCAGTGGAAGGATAACGTGCCCGCTACTTTTTCCTTCCCAATCTCGCGGTGGCCGTGGTAAAACAATTACCAATTTAATCTCAATCTCGCCACCGTAAAATTGATAACGTGCCCTCTCTCTTTTCTCCCCAATCTCGCCGCTACTTTTTCCTTCCCAATCTCGCGGTGGCCGTGCTAAAACAATTACCAATTTAATCTCAATCTCGCCACCGTAAAATTGATAACCTGCCCTCTCCTTTTTTCTCCCCAATCTCGCCGTGGCGCTGGCTGTGGTAATTAATTTTTTTCTTCCCAATCTCGCCGTGGCGCTGGGAAGGATAACGTGCCCGCTTCTTTTTCCTTCCCAATCTCGCCGTGGCCGTGGTAAAACAATTACCAATTTAATATTAATCTCGCCGCCGTAAAATTGATAATGTGCCCGCTCCTTTTTTCTCCCCAATCTCGCCGTGGCGGTGGTAATTAATTTTTTTCTTCCCAATCTCGGGGTGGCGGTGGTAAAACAATTACCAATTTAATCTTAATCTCGCATAACGTGCCAACTCTTTTTTCTTCCCAATCTCGCGGTGGCGGTGGTAAGATAATTACCAATTTAATCTTAATCTCGTCGTAAAATTACTAATTCCATTGGGGCTATTTTCCTATCTTTTCTGCTTCCTAATCTCTCCGTGGTAAAACAACTACTAATTATGTTTGGGCTCATTCTTCTTCCACCCGAGGCAATACCCGCTAAATACTAATTCCCTTTGGGCTCATTCTTCTTCCACCCGAGGCAATACCCGCTAAATACTAACTTCGCTTGGGCTCATTCTTCTTCCACCCGAGGCAATACCCGCTACATACTAATTATGTTTGGGCCCTTCGTCTTACTCTTCTTCCACCCGACCCACCCTTCTTCTATGGTTCCTCGACTTCCCTTGCCGGGAGAGGGTGATTTTAGGGAATCTCCCGCGCAATGATTACTACTTATGTTTGGCACTTCTTCCCTGCCCGACTCTTTGCTTCCCGAGGCTTCCTTCCACGGTTCCTCGAGGGTCCAACGGTGTTTAGAGATTTTGCCCGCAACAATCCTTCAGCTAGGACACCACGAAATGGGGGGATTTCTCCACCCGACCCACCCTTCTTCTATGGTTCCTCGACTTCCCTTGCCGGGAGAGGGTGATTTTAGGGAATCTCCCGCGCAATGATTACTACTTATGTTTGGCACTTCTTCCCTGCCCGACTCTTTGCTTCCCGAAGCTTCCTTCCACGGTTCCTCGAGGGTCCAACGGTGTTTAGAGATTTTGCCCGCAACAATCCTTCAGCTAGGACACCACGAAATGGGGGGATTTCTATGACGTCAAAGTCGCACGGGACTTGCATCCGCACGCACTCAGAGAGTCTTGTGCCAAGTCCAGTCACCTTACTACTTGTCGCCAAACCACACACCTCTTGCCTCCGACAGGGGGTTCTTGAGATTCCCACTTGTCGTTGAATCACGCATGATTTCCAATCAATTCTCCTCTAGAGGAAGCGTAACCACCCACATGATCGCTAGCCTATGAGCACGACCCAGTGGAACAGAGGCTGCAGGCAACTTGGAACTTTGGATATTCACTTATTCCCTGGAAGCTACGCGATGAATTCCAATCAAGCATAACCTGCCCCACCCGTAATAGTATCACTGGAACACGATCGACCGGTTGGAGCTTCCCACTCTTGTTTCTCTTTCAAAAACAACATGGCTTGATAATGCAATCCAATCTTATTGATATATTCGTGTTTCTCTGTGCAACGAGCAATTGTCATCGAACTTAGAAATCCGTCGATGCCGAGAAACAAATGGCTGCATTCATTTGAGTGACCAAATTTCGGGTGAGCGAATCAATAAAGCATGTTGAGCGTGAAGTTTTCTTGTATTTAGGCAATGCCACCTTCACCTAAAGGCCATCGAGTGCACTTGAGTTTGTAACGGAAAACAAGGCATTGCATTTTATTTTACAGTGTTTGGCAAATATGTTTCCCCGTTTCCCGGGCATGTTTATATTGACGAGGTTTATGGATGCCCAGAGGTTCTTGTGGCGTCTTAGCTCCTTGGATAAATGGCGTGCAATTATCAAACTAGGCCTGGCACGCTTAACTAGTTTGACTTTAACGATATTCATGGGTGCGCTCGAAAGAAACATTTCTCACAGTTTCCCTCTCTAAGATGCACCTTTTCCTTCTCACAAAATTCAATTCTCGGCAACCATAGTGACCCATTCTCAAGATCCGATTACCTTGCGTCTCTCCCACGCCACATGGGAATTCCATGTTGTGTTTTATCTAGAATACGTGTATCGCGAAACACTACAAGAAACCAAAGCTCCATGACGTTTACCAACCCCATGGAGAAAGGGCGTGCGATTCTGGAACCATGCTGAAATAAGCCAATTTCACTCGACAATGTTCACAGCGCGGAATCATAAGCGGCAATGCCCTCAAATGGCCGGTCCAATGAGAGTTCTATCTTCTCCCATATCTTTTTTCTTGGTGACCGATGCTATGCCCAAAAATGCATCGCCTAGGTTTTCTATACGGAGATACAACGAGACTCTCCAAACGAAGAGATTGCTATCGATTGGCATATTGTCCTTTTTTTACGCAACTAGGGCTCCAAGTTTATCCCAAACGGCGTGGCAATTTTCAGTACCTTTTTCTTCTGAACAGCGAGCGACCAGGGTTTCATGACATATCACAACTATCGGCATCCCTGAGGAAAAGGGCATGCTGTCGCCGAACTAAGCCAAATTGAACCAACTTAACTTCGACGCGTTTATGGATGAAATTGCAAGAGATGCTGCTCTCAAAGTGTCGGATTGAAGCTTCTCGCTTATGCGATAAGTTTTTCCTTAGCCAACCCTCCTACTCCCAAAATCTTTTTAAGGGCGTCTGCTACACGGAGATACGACGACCTGATTCCCGATCCAGCTATTGCCTTCGGTACACGGTATCAAATTTGATGAGTTCGTTAGCTAGAAAGACAGGGCATAGATATGCCAACGGAATGCACATGAAACAAACCAAGGGGCATAAATCAACCAGTGAGAGGAAACATGAGCTCAAAGAACATGGTTGGGGAGGAAACCTAAGACATTTCATCGCAACAATTCTCCCTGAAATGGGTATAGTGAATATAACAGCCCCCGAAGGGGCATCCCATCAAGTAAATGCATCCGCCTTGCATTTACACACCTTGCGACCCCATCTAATAACCCACACAGATAGGTCACCCATTCTGGTGCATCAAAAAAAGGTTTTCGGTTCCAATCATAAGAAACTTTTCACACTCCAACATATTTAAATACATCGTTGCTCCTAACACTCCTCCTTCATAGTTTAAATCTGCGACATAACTGCCGAACCTTCATGTACTTGCGGATCAAATCCCCCCTGGAAGGCCTCTTCCTTGAGTTTAGGTACTCGAAGAAAACAAACACGGAAGGCCACCCGCAACACTAGGACAAACACCCAATGCACATGTGATTCCACCTGCGAATTCCGGGAAAACACGCAACACCCATGAGAGTCCACTTGCAACGCTTGTCAAAACATCTTTTGAGTTGATTGGAGGCATATCAAACGATACCCACGCCGCATGCGCTCACAACTAGACTCACCACAAAAATCTCTTCACGTGTCGTGCACTCCTATCTTGGAATTGCAGCCAACATGTATACATTTACAAGACTTTATGCGAACCAATAAAGTCTCCATCTCTGTGCTCTCCCAAGATAAAATCCCCTCCCCTCCAACACCAAATGTAGAAAAGAAACGTAGAGATATGCGAATGGAATACACATGCAGCAAACCACCGGGCATAAGTTCAAACTAGCTGCGGAAGGAAACATGTTTTCAAGGAACACCCTTCCGTTGGAAATATCGAGACGTTTCATTACGTCGATTCTCCCTCCAACAGAGACAAAGATTATAGCAGACCGCAAAGCGGCATCCCGTCTCACCGCAATCTCCCATCGAATACGATGCATCTACCTCCCTTTCATGCAAACTCTAACCTAGCCTGAGAGATCAAGCCCGTTGGAGTCACGCCGTACATGAACCATCTAGATAGATTACAACCCAGTGTCGGGATTCATTACAAGAGCATGTCCACATTGCAACATAGTTAATGGTATTGTTACTTCCAACCTCGTTGAGCGAGCTAAGGCTTGGCGTTTTTCCCCGGGATTTTAGATCCCCGTTTTCTCCGCATCATTGCACTAGCAAGGCCTAAGAATGGCAAAATTTTACCCACAACTCAACTCCACGGAGAAAATGCACACGCAGCGATGGAACTAGGCCGAATTGAAACAATTTAAACTTAACAAAATTCGCGGGTGAAGTTGTAAACAGGGTGTGTTTCAAAATGTTATTCTGTCATCAACGGTGGCTTGCCTGGTCGATGAAAGCGAGGCATCGTCATTTCTCCCACGAGGGCTCAAGTCTCTCCGATGACATGCTCGTGCTCGTGGTTGCGAGAAAATGGGCGGGGCCAGCTGCAAAGCACGAGGGGGCATTGGAGGAATAGAGCCCCCCGCTCATGGACTCTTAAATCGATACTCAACAACCCTTCCCATCCTCAATATTATCGTCCGGGTCCTCTATATCGATACACCGGTCGCATTGATCCAGATGGATATCGGTGGCCACCCACCTATTCCACTGGCTCAAAACAGTTTCCCATTTTGCCAATTTTCTAGTAATTTTTCTACAGGTTTTCGAGTCCCAAACTTTCGGGGCCGTTTAGAGGCCCTAAACGACGTTTTTTGGGAAATCTTGGTCCGACGGAGCCTTCCCTTTTAAATGGTCCCCGGCGTAGTCGTCGGATGGATCTTTCCAACGGGCTACCGAGCGCCCCAAACGGAGATCGTATGCAAAAGTTATGACCCCGAGAAGTTGACTGTTCAACTAACCACCTTGGGGCCGCAAACTTTATGACGGTTCATCTTCTAGGGTTAGGTTTTTGGATGTTTGGGATTCTTTCCCTCATGCGTGTGATAAATAGGCCCTTTCGGCCTCTCATTGTATTCATCTTGGCACGAATGAGCACAGCGGCCACGTCTCTTCTCGGAGATAGCTACTACCATTCTAGCTGTTGTATTTACAGTCTGTTCTATTTCCGATATTTAATAGAATATGTGTTTACCGTATCGCTGTGTTTCTTGCCATATATCTGTGTATGTGAATATATATCTCTGTGTATGATTCCGTATATGCTATCTTTTGTTTCGTTCCAACACAAATCCGGATCAGTGGTATCAGAGCAATCTGCTCTTTGATTGTTTCTTGGTGCATGTGTATCAGTGCAATCTGCTCTTTGATTGTTTCTTGGTGCATGTCCCCGACGAGGTCAGGATACAGAGAGTTGGGTCTTGAACTAGTTTCACTTGGGGAAGATCACTCTCGCCGCCCCAAACGGCCTCCCATGGCGGATGAAAAGAGAGACGACAGAGCAGGAGATCCTATCAAGTTGTTTCTCGAGCAAGCCCTCGCACGACAGAGGAACGAGATGATGGATAGCTTCGCCCAAATCCTTCGACGCATGCCGACGGCGACAGATACACCTTCAACGAGCAGCCGTTTTGGAGATGCGACTCCCTTCAAGGTACAAGTTAATTTTGATATCCCTTTATTTGAAGGCCAGATCGATGCCGATGCCCTAGATAAATGGTTGAATATACTAGAAGGGTATTTCTCTGTCCACAATTTTTCCAACAGAGAAAAGATCGTCTTTGCGCTCCTCAAGGATGAC
The DNA here is from genome assembly GCA_027924585.1 of Larix kaempferi. Lineage (NCBI taxonomy): Eukaryota > Viridiplantae > Streptophyta > Pinopsida > Pinales > Pinaceae > Larix > Larix kaempferi. Next base: position 120,453 of record BSBM01001409.1, on the reverse strand, counting down.
CCCCATGTCAAAAATTGGTGGGAAACTTATTGTGAGCAAAACTCATCAGACGAGTCTGGATTGTTTGATTACGATCACACTTGGGCCTCTTTCATAGATGCCGTTAGGGAACAATATTACCCTGTGGGAAACTATGATGACCAGTACACAAAATGGACCATTCTGCGTCAAGAGAGGGACCAAACGGTGTCGGAGTACACCAACAAATTTCATGCCTTGCGCACAAAGCTAGGTATCAAGGACTCCGAGCGGCACCTAGTACTGAAATATCGCAGTGGCCTACACCGGTACATACGAACAGAGATGGATTTCCTGGAAATCTCTTCACTCGGATCCGCCTATCGATATGTGTCAAAATTGAGCAGAAATTTCAGCAAAAGAACGAGCGTGACTTCGGACCTGCGCAGAAGCAGGGCAAGGGAAACTCCGGCTCGCAGAACACGGGGCAGGGAAAGGACAACCAGTCCCAACCACAAGCGAAGAAGGGTAACAAAAAGACAAAGAAGGACACCGGGAAGTGGTGCGAGTTCCACAAAAGCCCCTGGCACAACACTGGTGAATGTCACTCAAAACAGTCATTGGGGGCTAAGATGAAAGCTCCAAAATCAGATCCCAGTTCCGATTCTGACTCAGAACCTAATTTCACAACCGCGCAAAAAGGGAAGCAGACGATTGATGCAAAACCCAATGCCGTTGTTGCCACCACACAGATTCAACCAGAGGAACCTGAAGATTCGGAGGCAGAGGAGCGCCTTTTCCACTCACAGTTGTGGGTGAAGGGAATTCCCCTACACTTTGTTGTGGACAGCGGCAACCAAAAGAACCTTATCTCAACAGAAGTCATCAAGAAATTGGAGCTACCAATAACAGCACGCCCGCAACCATACACCATTGGTTGGCTGAGCCAAGGACGAGGGATCCACGCCAGTCATCAATGTCGCCTACCATACGGCATCAAGCCCTTCAAAGATGAGGTATTGTGTGATGTGGCCGCACTTGAACTATGCGATGTTCTTTTAGGACATCCATATATGTGGAAGCGCCATGCTGTATATGAATCACGACCTCGTGGTGTCATTGTCACTGTGGGAGGACAACTCTATCGGATACCAGAGACAGTTTCACCTACCCCGACCAAGCAGGGCAGGAAGATAATCTCCCACACTGGGAAGTTTTCCATATTCGCAATTTCCACTAAAGGAGAACATCAGATCACAGAGACATCCACAACCTCTGCCCATTATCCCTCTACTCAGCAGAAACAAGAAAAACAGAAATCCAGTGCAGCGTCGCCTATTCGAGTACCTCTGCAGTGCAAGGCCACGCATTCAAGGTGCTCCTACAAGAATAAACCATCCACACCAGTGCAGACCAAGGATACCACAACAACCGAAACGGTTGAACAGCTCCAGTGCATCCAACAACAACAATTACAACCCTCTGAAGATTTCGAAGAAAGGAAACGTTTCCGCTTCAGCAAACGCCGCGCCAGGATCTCAACTCAGCGCACAGTTCGACATATCATGAGGGATTTGATGCAATGGATACCATTGCTTGCTAAGGGGGGAGGATTGATCCAGATGGATATCGGTGGCCACCCACCTATTCCACTGGCTCAAAACAGTTTCCCATTTTGCCAATTTTCTAGTAATTTTTCTACAGTTTTTCGAGTCCCAAACTTTCGGGGCCGTTTAGGAGGCCCTAAACGACGATTTTTGGGAAATCTTGGTCCGATGGAGCCAACCTATTTAATGGTCCTCGGCGTATTCCTCGGACAGATCTTTCCAACGGGCTACCGGGCGCCCCAAACGGAGATCGTATGCAAAAGTTATGACCCCGGGAAGTTGACTGTTCAACTAACCACCTTGGGGCCGCAAACTTTATGACGGTTCATCTTCTAGGGTTAGGCTTTTGGATGTTTGGGATTCTTCCCTCATGCTTATGATAAATAGGCCCTTTCGGCCTCTCTTTGTATTCATCTTGGCGCGAATGAGCACAGCGGCCACATCTCTTCTCAGAGATAGCTACTACCATTCTAGCTGTTGTATTTACAGTCTGTTCTATTTCCGATATTTAATAGAATATGTGTTTACTGTATCGCTGTGTTTCTTGCCATATATCTGTGTATGTGAATATATATCTCTGTATATGCTATCTTTTGTTTCGTTCCCACACAAATCCGGATCACGTATTCTTGCAATTGAAGCTCTTGTCACCAACATATGCTTCCAATTCCGACGACCACCCTTTCGACGTAACAGCGGCCTTGCCTTCCTCCCAAATCAGGGAGCACATATGAGTGCTATCCTTTCCATCATCTCCATCTTGATGTGGCGTATGAATGTCCAACTCTCTTTCTCACAGATCCCACGAAGAAATGGAGTATGGGCATTAAACTAGGCCAAAATAAAAACAATTTAAACGTTGTAACAACATCCATGCAGGAACTTGCAAACGCCATCTTTCTCTGAGTGCGCCGTTGTGGATCACAAGAAGGTGGAAGTAATTGGGGTATGGAGAACCCCGGTGAATGTTCATGAGGTAAGAAGGTTAATGTTCTCGTTAATATTTCCAACTCTTATATAGCATATGTTCAACGCTTGTGCAGATTCGACAATCCAAAGACATCGTTACGATAATTGCAGAGGTTAAAAGGGTACGCTTGGATCCACTCACAATGAGATGATATTGAATTGTTCGAGCAGAACTTCATAGAATCACTAGTGCTCACTCTCCTCGATCCTTCAAATCCTTTTGCATATCATATTGATGCTAGTGGTGTGCATGTCAACACAGTTCTATCACAAGTAGGAGAGGTGGCGAGAGAGAAAAGGCATCTTATCTTTATCAATAGTCGTCAATTGCATCAAAACTTGCAAGTGCCACCAAGCCTAAATAATGAGCTTCGAGCTTGCTACAGATTGTAGCGGCTAATATTGTATCAACACTCTCCACAAGGAGAATCGATATATTCAATATTGTCTCATGAGTACAAGACAAAGTTGACCTACAAAGCTGGTCAAGAAAATGTGGTTGCAGATGTGTTCTTCAAAACCGAATATGTATTGCATTTAGAGTATGTGGTGAATGGAATAAGTGAAAAACGCATGATTCATCTCGAGACGCAATCTCCTTAATGAAACGAAGTAATCGTCACCTTATGCACTTCGCATTCCCAGAGCACAGTGGAGCAATAGCGATTTTTGGATGTGACAACGTTAAAGGATGCGCGAAATTCATGAGAATCCTTTAGCAAATCGCATGGAAACGGAAGACAATAATGAGGTAGCGATGAAACATGTCCATGGGAGGAACACGAAGAAGGGCGTTGCTTAATATGCAAATTTTCACCAAAGTTGCATGATAATCAAGGCAAAAAAGCACCGTCGGCATTGTGTATATCGATTCCACTAACGGTTGTACAACTAAAAAGTAAAGCAGATCCAAGAAAGGAGGGGGAGATTGGTGTTTGCATGTCTAGGTTATGCCCCGATTTCCGGCAAGAAGGATTAAAGAGCATGTTTTCCATTTCTAGGCTGTGTTAAATCGCCACGAGCAGAATTGTCATAGCCCGACTTCTTCAGGGGAAGGTAGAGCTTTTGGGCCATCCGGTTTCAAACTTATGGGATATGAAGAGGGGCCGAGGCAGAATTTTCCCCAATATTACAACACCATTGCTGGGTAGTTGAAGAAGATGGAATTGGATACAGATGCAATAGGATGGTCTTGAAATGCTCACAGGTAAAATTTGATAGCATCGATACCCACTCTCCGAAGCCTTCCAAACGTTTTGGAAGTATGTATGGATGCTATCAGTGCAACAATACGCGCGGTTTATCACTAAATGAAGGAGCAGTATTGACTTATGACAGTGGAAAGATGATGTTGATGTTTGTAGCTCGGACAGGAACTTCCACATAGGTTTTGTGTCAAACATGCATGAAGTCGTCCAAGTCAAACATGTTTTGTAATTCACTTTATTAAAGTGAAAGTCTTATATTTTGTTGTTAAAGTCCAATCGAGTGGATTTTTAATGCATTAGTTATTTAGACTAATCTCAATCGTCGATCTCACCGAGAGATCGGGGTTTTGGTAGATTAGGGTTACAACTAAAGTATAAAGGCGGGACAAAGCAGAGGGTAAAGACACATTCATTATCCGTGGGAAGACAATTTTGGTCAGGATGTGAAGAAACTCTTCCGAAGAGCTAAATTAGAGCACCGGAGACTTATCATGAGATGTAGCAAATATCTTGCATACAAATCACTACAAAAAACAGAAAAATGCATTCTGGAAAATACATACAGGAGTTAAAAGGTTCACTGATGAACACATCAAAAGATCGGAGCATAAAAGGACAATAAGACTATAACCTTAATAGATCCTCATAGATCCCGAATCAATAATTTGGGAATAAAAGAATTCTTCCCAAATTAAAAAACCCTCTTCACTGCTCAGAGCTTGTTTTGAAAGTTTGTCTGCCAATAGATTATGTTGCCTATATATATGCTCCATCGAGATGTTCCCGAAAAGAAGAATAGTGGATTTGATCCTGTTATGCTCCAGTGTAATAAAGACAACGCTTCGAGGTTGTAATCTCCCTGAGCCCATTTTATGGTGACCCTAGAATCCTCGAATATTTCCAGATCGTCAATGCCCAAGACGCTAGCCACTTTCAAAACACATCATAAAGCTAAAAGCTCCGCCTTCGTATTTGTCCCACCACCACAATTGAGTCTTAAAGTAAAGTAATGAGAATCATTCAAATAAATTGCACCACCAGCTGCACACATACCATTTTGGGCTGCACCATCAAAAAAGAGCGCTGGGCAGTTAAATTGAGGATCGAAATATCCAGTACTCTTAATTTCTAAAGGCTTCTGATCCCTGTAGATGGAATGATACATATTAAGAATCTGACAGGTAATCTTCTGGAAGCACGGTTTCTAATCTTCAAAAAAATGCTTTGTTCATAGTAGACCAAACGAACCAGGCAATAGTCAAAGGCAAAAGAGGATGAGCTTTGCAATCCCTATACCAATTTAGAGAGCAAACATCAAATTTTTCAATCCCCCATTCTTGAGAGATATGTAAAACAGAGCAAATAAACCTCCATATTTTTCTAGCGAAAATACAAGCCACCAAAAGATGTTTTGTTGTCTCGGCATCAGAGCTGCATAAGGAACATCTGCTAGGGCCCTTCCAGGCCATACTCATTAAGTTATCCCAAGTTTTTAGCTTGCCTTGGAATGCAAACCAGCCAAAACATTTAAACTTTAACGGCATCTTCCATCTCCAGAAACATTTGAACCACCATTGTCGAGGGCTGAAATGCATGTACTTTATGATTGCCTTATAGGCAGTTTTTGCAGTAATTTCTGCAGAACTGGGATTGCCGAACCACTTAGCTATATCCGTAGCTGAAGTCAATCTACACCCAGCAGCAAAAACAATGAGTTGTTGGTATTGAAGATATAATTGAGCTTTGCGATGAATTGTGTGGCAAATGGTGTTTCAACAGTGGAGTCTTTTAGAACTTGGAACACCATGAGGGAGGGACATTTGATTGTCTGAATTGTTTGCCTATTGGTTGTATAAGTTTGACAATTGGCACATTTGAAATTCATTACCATTGTTTGGTTTTTGTCTTATTTTTTAAGAACAGTGTCCAATTGATTATTCTAAAGAAACTTGCATGTATTTTTTGTTTTGTTTTGGAGAAGTTATGAGCACGAATCCAAACATTTTATTAATGGGAAGCCAACTAATAAGCTACAATGGTTACTCAAAAAAATAGTAGGTTTTTTTGTTCATTTATTAAAGAGAGGTTTTGTTTTTATAATTGTGTTGATTTTTCTTCATGGTGTATATGAAATGAGCTAAACACACTCAAATCAGGGTTAAGGTTAGAAAAGTACAACTAATTATTAAATAAAGGAAAATGTTTATTATTATAATTAATTATTGAAAACCAGAAAGATGATTTGGTGTTAATTTTGCATACTCTAAAATTAATATCATAACTTTCAGCATTTTTAGCTAATTTGAAAAAATATTCAACCTTCAAAATGGAAACTAAAACACAGGAAACTTGTTTTTCATACTTAATCAATATTATAATTATAGCAATGCTTCAAAACCTTTCTTAATTAATATCATAATTTTGGCAATCCTCCAAAGCCTTTTCAGCTAATTTGAAAAGTATTCAACCTCTAAACTGGAAATGGAAGCATGAGAGTTTATCAAAACTACTCGAATAGAAGAGATAAGGGAGAGGAAAGCTTCCAAGTTTCGCCATCGATGGAATGCTCCATCTATTGAGATTAATTAAATTAAGCCCGTCATCATCTACTGTGGAAATTTTAGAATGAGATATCTAGAATCCATAATTAGATTTACATTTAGAGAGTGGGTCAATGAATTGGGTAGATATTGGACTGTGAAAACAGTTTGCTGCAGCTCTTGAAGATGTAATTGAGCTGTGTGATGAATTGTGATGGCAATCGAATAGATTTTGAAATGTGAAAACATTCCTGTGTTGCTACTAGTGAAGATAGTATTGAGGTTTGTGATGAATTGTGTGGCCAAACTGGATTTGTTTAAATGTTGCTTCAACACTAGAGCCCTTCAGAAATTTAGAACAATGTGGTGGGGGGAACTTTGGGTGCACCGCACATGCTAATGCAATACCAACAAGCAGCAACTGCTCCATACTTGTCAATGCAATAGCAGTCCCGAGTCAGAACTGAGAAGTTAGGTCGTTGCAAACATAGCGAATCATGCCGGGCCGTCTCATCCCATAGCATGCTTGGAATCCAGCGATGCAAAACGTTAGAGTTCCCATAGATCCGGAGGTGTGGGATCGAATTTTCGAGGATTGGCAATACCCTCAAAGCCCACGTGGATCATGGTAGAACTCTGCTGATTCCTGGAATGTGGGTTGGATTCTTGTCAGATTTGTGGGCAGAAAGCTTTGCTACAAGATTAGCTTACTCCAACCGTGTGAGAAAACAAACCGTAGCAGCTTGGTGGGTGGTTAAGTAGGTTGGAAGGAAAGAAGAGCAACCAGAAGGATTCAGAAACTGGGCAGCGTGAGTGCCCCCAAAATAGCAGACCAATTATTGGTTATGTTTTCCCGAGGTGCCCAAAGTCTCATTGTCAAGTATGGTCGTGTTGTGTGGTTTAATGTACGTTGTGGAGTTTTACAAGGCCACTTGGGCCTGGTGCTTCTCCCAAACAATCGGTGGTAATTTTGAGTTTGAGTCCAGTAGTTCATAGAGTGGAATCGGTGGCAGTTTTGAGTTTGAGTCCGGCAGCTTATATAGTGGAATGGGCGGTAATTTCGAGTTTGGGTCCAGTAGTTTATACAGTGGAGTGCAATGGAATCGGATTGGATTGGTGGGGACGTCTACATGATATGCCCAAGTCTATGAACATAGATGGGATTGGAATTATGCATGTGAATTGCAAAAAGATTGAAAGATTTTGAGTGTGAGAGATGGATGGACGTTGTTTTCGTTTTCCTCTGCTCTGAGACTGAAATATTGAAACTAAAATTGAAGTCAAAATCGTGAAGAGACGTGTTCATGTTGATTTGCAGGGAGAGAATTTCACAGTTAATCCAGAAATGGGCGAATTTAAAAAGCATTTGGTTTGAAATGCCTATTTATTATTGTGTGAGAGTGAAATATTGAAACTGAAATTGAAAGTAGTAGGGCGAAAATTGTCAAAATGGTGAAGAGACATGTTCATAAATTGATTTGCAGCAAGAGAATTTTACAGTTAATCCAGAAATGGGCGAATTTAAAAAGCATTTGGTTTGAAATGCATATTCGGTGCAATATTGTATTTTACAAAAGCTGTGGTGTCTCTGCGTGAGCGATTGGTTGATGTAGTTTCTTTCACGTCCATCTCTGCTCTCCTCTTTGGGCTTTAACGAAACAAAAATATAAAATATGGCAAGTTAGAAGTGGTTCAGAAAACGATGAGATGAGCGTAGCAAAGACAGAGACAATCGATGGCCTCATAGAAATGTAGTGGTTATATCCCACACGCGCCAGGGGTATGGATTTCGAATCATTGATAACGGTGAGCGTGAACAGGTGTTAAACATGTGGGTGCGCCCTGCTCCAAGTAGAGAGCTGGTGCATGGGCCCCTGCCGAAGGGCGGGGTTGGAGGCTTCCTCCAGTAAGTGTCATGCACCATAGAGAGGAGGAGACCGCGTGAGGCTGGCTTGACAGAGCAACGACAACCTCCCGCTCCCTGCAGTGGAAGGATAACGTGCCCGCTACTTTTTCCTTCCCAATCTCGCGGTGGCCGTGGTAAAACAATTACCAATTTAATCTCAATCTCGCCACCGTAAAATTGATAACGTGCCCTCTCTCTTTTCTCCCCAATCTCGCCGCTACTTTTTCCTTCCCAATCTCGCGGTGGCCGTGCTAAAACAATTACCAATTTAATCTCAATCTCGCCACCGTAAAATTGATAACCTGCCCTCTCCTTTTTTCTCCCCAATCTCGCCGTGGCGCTGGCTGTGGTAATTAATTTTTTTCTTCCCAATCTCGCCGTGGCGCTGGGAAGGATAACGTGCCCGCTTCTTTTTCCTTCCCAATCTCGCCGTGGCCGTGGTAAAACAATTACCAATTTAATATTAATCTCGCCGCCGTAAAATTGATAATGTGCCCGCTCCTTTTTTCTCCCCAATCTCGCCGTGGCGGTGGTAATTAATTTTTTTCTTCCCAATCTCGGGGTGGCGGTGGTAAAACAATTACCAATTTAATCTTAATCTCGCATAACGTGCCAACTCTTTTTTCTTCCCAATCTCGCGGTGGCGGTGCTAAGATAATTACCAATTTAATCTTAATCTCGTCGTAAAATTACTAATTCCATTGGGGCTATTTTCCTATCTTTTCTGCTTCCTAATCTCTCCGTGGTAAAACAACTACTAATTATGTTTGGGCTCATTCTTCTTCCACCCGAGGCAATACCCGCTAAATACTAATTCCCTTTGGGCTCATTCTTCTTCCACCCGAGGCAATACCCGCTAAATACTAACTTCGCTTGGGCTCATTCTTCTTCCACCCGAGGCAATACCCGCTACATACTAATTATGTTTGGGCCCTTCGTCTTACTCTTCTTCCACCCGACCCACCCTTCTTCTATGGTTCCTCGACTTCCCTTGCCGGGAGAGGGTGATTTTAGGGAATCTCCCGCGCAATGATTACTACTTATGTTTGGCACTTCTTCCCTGCCCGACTCTTTGCTTCCCGAGGCTTCCTTCCACGGTTCCTCGAGGGTCCAACGGTGTTTAGAGATTTTGCCCGCAACAATCCTTCAGCTAGGACACCACGAAATGGGGGGATTTCTCCACCCGACCCACCCTTCTTCTATGGTTCCTCGACTTCCCTTGCCGGGAGAGGGTGATTTTAGGGAATCTCCCGCGCAATGATTACTACTTATGTTTGGCACTTCTTCCCTGCCCGACTCTTTGCTTCCCGAAGCTTCCTTCCACGGTTCCTCGAGGGTCCAACGGTGTTTAGAGATTTTGCCCGCAACAATCCTTCAGCTAGGACACCACGAAATGGGGGGATTTCTATGACGTCAAAGTCGCACGGGACTTGCATCCGCACGCACTCAGAGAGTCTTGTGCCAAGTCCAGTCACCTTACTACTTGTCGCCAAACCACACACCTCTTGCCTCCGACAGGGGGTTCTTGAGATTCCCACTTGTCGTTGAATCACGCATGATTTCCAATCAATTCTCCTCTAGAGGAAGCGTAACCACCCACATGATCGCTAGCCTCTGAGCACGACCCAGTGGAACAGAGGCTGCAGGCAACTTGGAACTTTGGATATTCACTTATTCCCTGGAAGCTACGCGATGAATTCCAATCAAGCATAACCTGCCCCACCCGTAATAGTATCACTGGAACACGATCGACCGGTTGGAGCTTCCCACTCTTGTTTCTCTTTCAAAAACAACATGGCTTGATAATGCAATCCAATCTTATTGATATATTCGTGTTTCTCTGTGCAACGAGCAATTGTCATCGAACTTAGAAATCCGTCGATGCCGAGAAACAAATGGCTGCATTCATTTGAGTGACCAAATTTCGGGTGAGCGAATCAATAAAGCGTGTTGAGCGTGAAGTTTTCTTGTATTTAGGCAATGCCACCTTCACCTAAAGGCCATCGAGTGCACTTGAGTTTGTAACGGAAAACAAGGCATTGCATTTTATTTTACAGTGTTTGGCAAATATGTTTCCCCGTTTCCCGGGCATGTTTATATTGACGAGGTTTATGGATGCCCAGAGGTTCTTGTGGCGTCTTAGCTCCTTGGATAAATGGCGTGCAATTATCAAACTAGGCCTGGCACGCTTAACTAGTTTGACTTTAACGATATTCATGGGTGCGCTCGAAAGAAACATTTCTCACAGTTTCCCTCTCTAAGATGCACCTTTTCCTTCTCACAAAATTCAATTCTCGGCAACCATAGTGACCCATTCTCAAGATCCGATTACCTTGCGTCTCTCCCACGCCACATGGGAATTCCATGTTGTGTTTTATCTAGAATACGTGTATCGCGAAACACTACAAGAAACCAAAGCTCCATGACGTTTACCAACCCCATGGAGAAAGGGCGTGCGATTCTGGAACCATGCTGAAATAAGCCAATTTCACTCGACAATGTTCACGCGCGGAATCATAAGCGGCAATGCCCTCAAATGGCCGGTCCAATGAGAGTTCTATCTTCTCCCATATCTTTTTTCTTGGTGACCGATGCTATGCCCAAAAATGCATCGCCTAGGTTTTCTATACGGAGATACAACGAGACTCTCCAAACGAAGAGATTGCTATCGATTGGCATATTGTCCTTTTTTTACGCAACTAGGGCTCCAAGTTTATCCCAAACGGCGTGGCAATTTTCAGTACCTTTTTCTTCTGAACAGCGAGCGACCAGGGTTTCATGACATATCACAACTATCGGCATCCCTGAGGAAAAGGGCATGCTGTCGCCGAACTAAGCCAAATTGAACCAACTTAACTTCGACGCGTTTATGGATGAAATTGCAAGAGATGCTGCTCTCAAAGTGTCGGATTGAAGCTTCTCGCTTATGCGATAAGTTTTTCCTTAGCCAACCCTCCTACTCCCAAAATCTTTTTAAGGGCGTCTGCTACACGGAGATACGACGACCTGATTCCCGATCCAGCTATTGCCTTCGGTACACGGTATCAAATTTGATGAGTTCGTTAGCTAGAAAGACAGGGCATAGATATGCCAACGGAATGCACATGAAACAAACCAAGGGGCATAAATCAACCAGTGAGAGGAAACATGAGCTCAAAGAACATGGTTGGGGAGGAAACCTAAGACATTTCATCGCAACAATTCTCCCTGAAATGGGTATAGTGAATATAACAGCCCCCGAAGGGGCATCCCATCAAGTAAATGCATCCGCCTTGCCTTTACACACCTTGCGACCCCATCTAATAACCCACACAGATAGGTCACCCATTCTGGTGCATCAAAAAAAGGTTTTCGGTTCCAATCATAAGAAACTTTTCACACTCCAACATATTTAAATACATCGTTGCTCCTAACACTCCTCCTTCATAGTTTAAATCTGCGACATAACTGCCGAACCTTCATGTACTTGCGGATCAACTCCCCCCTGGAAGGCCTCTTCCTTGAGTTTAGGTACTCGAAGAAAACAAACACGGAAGGCCACCCGCAACACTAGGACAAACACCCAATGCACATGTGATTCCACCTGCGAATTCCGGGAAAACACGCAACACCCATGAGAGTCCACTTGCAACGCTTGTCAAAACATCTTTTGAGTTGATTGGAGGCATATCAAACTATACCCACGCCGCATGCGCTCACAACTAGACTCACCACAAAAATCTCTTCACGTGTCGTGCACTCCTATCTTGGAATTGCAGCCAACATGTATACATTTACAAGACTTTATGCGAACCAATAAAGTCTCCATCTCTGTGCTCTCCCAAGATAAAAGCCCCTCCCCTCCAACACCAAATGTAGAAAAGAAACGTAGAGATATGCGAATGGAATACACATGCAGCAAACCACCGGGCATAAGTTCAAACTAGCTGCGGAAGGAAACATGTTTTCAAGGAACACCCTTCCGTTGGAAATATCGAGACGTTTCATTACGTCGATTCTCCCTCCAACAGAGACAAAGATTATAGCAGACCGCAAAGCGGCATCCCGTCTCACCGCAATCTCCCATCGAATACGATGCATCTACCTCCCTTTCATGCAAACTCTAACCTAGCCTGAGAGATCAAGCCCGTTGGAGTCACGCCGTACATGAACCATCTAGATAGATTACAACCCAGTGTCGGGATTCATTACAAGAGCATGTCCACATTGCAACATAGTTAATGGTATTGTTACTTCCAACCTCGTTGAGCGAGCTAAGGCTTGGCGTTTTTCCCCGGGATTTTAGATCCCCGTTTTCTCCGCATCATTGCACTAGCAAGGCCTAAGAATGGCAAAAGTTTACCCACAACTCAACTCCACGGAGAAAATGCACACGCAGCGATGGAACTAGGCCGAATTGAAACAATTTAAACTTAACAAAATTCGCGGGTGAAGTTGTAAACAGGGTGTGTTTCAAAATGTTATTCTGTCATCAACGGTGGCTTGCCTGGTCGATGAAAGCGAGGCATCGTCATTTCTCCCACGAGGGCTCAAGTCTCTCCGATGACATGCTCGTGCTCGTGGTTGCGAGAAAATTGGCGGGGCCAGCTTCAAAGCACGAGGGGGCATTGGAGGAATAGAGCCCCCCGCTCATGGACTCTTAAATCGATACTCAACAACCCTTCCCATCCTCAATCTTATCGTCCGGGTCCTCTATATCGATACACCGGTCGCATTGATCCAGATGGATATCGGTGGCCACCCACCTATTCCACTGGCTCAAAACAGTTTCCCATTTTGCCAATTTTCTAGTAATTTTTCTACAGGTTTTCGAGTCCCAAACTTTCGGGGCCGTTTAGAGGCCCTAAACGACGTTTTTTGGGAAATCTTGGTCCGACGGAGCCTTCCTTTTTAAATGGTCCCCGGCGTAGTCGTCGGATGGATCTTTCCAACGGGCTACCGAGCGCCCCAAACGGAGATCGTATGCAAAAGTTATGACCCCGAGAAGTTGACTGTTCAACTAACCACCTTGGGGCCGCAAACTTTATGACGGTTCATCTTCTAGGGTTAGGTTTTTGGATGTTTGGGATTCTTTCCCTCATGCGTGTGATAAATAGGCCCTTTCGGCCTCTCATTGTATTCATCTTGGCACGAATGAGCACAGCGGCCACGTCTCTTCTCGGAGATAGCTACTACCATTCTAGCTGTTGTATTTACAGTCTGTTCTATTTCCGATATTTAATAGAATATGTGTTTACCGTATCGCTGTGTTTCTTGCCATATATCTGTGTATGTGAATATATATCTCTGTGTATGATTCCGTATATGCTATCTTTTGTTTCGTTCCAACACAAATCCGGATCAGTGGTATCAGAGCAATCTGCTCTTTGATTGTTTCTTGGTGCATGTGTATCAGTGCAATCTGCTCTTTGATTGTTTCTTGGTGCATGTCCCCGACGAGGTCAGGATACAGAGAGTTGGGTCTTGAACTAGTTTCACTTGGGGAAGATCACTCTCGCCGCCCCAAACGGCCTCCCATGGCGGATGAAAAGAGAGACGACAGAGCAGGAGATCCTATCAAGTTGTTTCTCGAGCAAGCCCTCGCACGACAGAGGAACGAGATGATGGATAGCTTCGCCCAAATCCTTCGACGCATGCCGACGGCGACAGATACACCTTCAACGAGCAGCCGTTTTGGAGATGCGACTCCCTTCAAGGTACAAGTTAATTTTGATATCCCTTTATTTGAAGGCCAGATCGATGCCGATGCCCTAGATAAATGGTTGAATATACTAGAAGGGTATTTCTCTGTCCACAATTTTTCCAACAGAGAAAAGATCGTCTTTGCGCTCCTCAAGGATGACCCCCATGTCAAAAATTGGTGGGAAACTTATTGTGAGCAAAACTCATCAGACGAGTCTGGATTGTTTGATTACGATCACACTTGGGCCTCTTTCATAGATGCCGTTAGGGAACAATATTACCCTGTGGGAAACTATGATGACCAGTACACAAAATGGACCATTCTGCGTCAAGAGAGGGACCAAACGGTGTCGGAGTACACCAACAAATTTCATGCCTTGCGCACAAAGCTAGGTATCAAGGACTCCGAGCGGCACCTAGTACTGAAATATCGCAGTGGCCTACACCGGTACATACGAACAGAGATGGATTTCCTGGAAATCTCTTCACTCGGATCCGCCTATCGATATGTTGTCAAAATTGAGCAGAAATTTCAGCAAAAGAACGAGCGTGACTTCGGACCTGCGCAGAAGCAGGGCAAGGGAAACTCCGGCTCGCAGAACACGGGGCAGGGAAAGGACAACCAGTCCCAACCACAAGCGAAGAAGGGTAACAAAAAGACAAAGAAGGACACCGGGAAGTGGTGCGAGTTCCACAAAAGCCCCTGGCACAACACTGGTGAATGTCACTCAAAACAGTCATTGGGGGCTAAGATGAAAGCTCCAAAATCAGATCCCAGTTCCGATTCTGACTCAGAACCTAATTTCACAACCGCGCAAAAAGGGAAGCAGACGATTGATGCAAAACCCAATGCCGTTGTTGCCACCACACAGATTCAACCAGAGGAACCTGAAGATTCGGAGGCAGAGGAGCGCCTTTTCCACTCACAGTTGTGGGTGAAGGGAATTCCCCTACACTTTGTTGTGGACAGCGGCAACCAAAAGAACCTTATCTCAACAGAAGTCATCAAGAAATTGGAGCTACCAATAACAGCACGCCCGCAACCATACACCATTGGTTGGCTGAGCCAAGGACGAGGGATCCACGCCAGTCATCAATGTCGCCTACCATACGGCATCAAGCCCTTGAAAGATGAGGTATTGTGTGATGTGGCCGCACTTGAACTATGCGATGTTCTTTTAGGACAGCCATATATGTGGAAGCGCCATGCTGTATATGAATCACGACCTCGTGGTGTCATTGTCACTGTGGGAGGACAACTCTATCGGATACCAGAGACAGTTTCACCTACCCCGACCAAGCAGGGCAGGAAGATAATCTCCCACACTGGGAAGTTTTCCATATTCGCAATTTCCACTAAAGGAGAACATCAGATCACAGAGACATCCACAACCTCTGCCCATTATCCCTCTACTCAGCAGAAACAAGAAAAACAGAAATCCAGTGCAGCGTCGCCTATTCGAGTACCTCTGCAGTGCAAGGCCACGCATTCAAGGTGCTCCTCCAAGAATAAACCATCCACACCAGTGCAGACCAAGGATACCACAACAACCGAAACGGTTGAACAGCTCCAGTGCATCCAACAACAACAATTACAACCCTCTGAAGATTTCGAAGAAAGGAAACGTTTCCGCTTCAGCAAACGCCGCACCAGGATCTCAGCTCAGCGCACAGTTCGACATATCATGAGGGATTTGATGCAATGGATACCATTGCTTGCTAAGGGGGGAGGATTGATCCAGATGGATATCGGTGGCCACCCACCTATTCCACTGGCTCAAAACAGTTTCCCATTTTGCCAATTTTCTAGTAATTTTTCTACAGTTTTTCGAGTCCCAAACTTTCGGGGCCGTTTAGGAGGCCCTAAACGACGATTTTTGGGAAATCTTGGTCCGATGGAGCCAACCTATTTAATGGTCCTCGGCGTATTCCTCGGACAGATCTTTCCAACGGGCTACCGGGCGCCCCAAACGGAGATCGTATGCAAAAGTTATGACCCCGGGAAGTTGACTGTTCAACTAACCACCTTGGGGCCGCAAACTTTATGACGGTTCATCTTCTAGGGTTAGGCTTTTGGATGTTTGGGATTCTTCCCTCATGCTTATGATAAATAGGCCCTTTCGGCCTCTCTTTGTATTCATCTTGGCGCGAATGAGCACAGCGGCCACATCTCTTCTCAGAGATAGCTACTACCATTCTAGCTGTTGTATTTACAGTCTGTTCTATTTCCGATATTTAATAGAATATGTGTTTACTGTATCGCTGTGTTTCTTGCCATATATCTGTGTATGTGAATATATATCTCTGTATATGCTATCTTTTGTTTCGTTCCCACACAAATCCGGATCACGCATTCTTGCAATTGAAGCTCTTGTCACCAACATATGCTTCCAATTCCGACGACCACCCTTTCGACGTAACAGCGGCCTTGCCTTCCTCCCAAATCAGGGAGCACATATGAGTGCTATCCTTTCCATCATCTCCATCTTGATGTGGCGTATGAATGTCCAACTCTCTTTCTCACAGATCCCACGAAGAAATGGAGTATGGGCATTAAACTAGGCCAAACTAAAAACAATTTAAACGTTGTAACAACATCCATGCAGGAACTTGCAAACGCCATCTTTCTCTGAGTGCGCCGTTGTGGATCACAAGAAGGTGGAAGTAATTGGGGTATGGAGAACCCCGGTGAATGTTCATGAGGTAAGAAGGTTAATGTTCTCGTTAATATTTCCAACTCTTATATAGCATATGTTCAACGCTTGTGCAGATTCGACAATCCAAAGACATCGTTACGATAATTGCAGAGGTTAAAAGGGTACGCTTGGATCCACTCACAATGAGATGATATTGAATTGTTCGAGCATAACTTCATAGAATCACTAGTGCTCACTCTCCTCGATCCTTCAAATCCTTTTGCATATCATATTGATGCTAGTGGTGTGCATGTCAACACAGTTCTATCACAAGTAGGAGAGGTGGCGAGAGAGAAAAGGCATCTTATCTTTATCAATAGTCGTCAATTGCATCAAAACTTGCAAGTGCCACCAAGCCTAAATAATGAGCTTCGAGCTTGCTACAGATTGTAGCGGCTAATATTGTATCAACACTCTCCACAAGGAGAATCGATATATTCAATATTGTCTCATGAGTACAAGACAAAGTTGACCTACAAAGCTGGTCAAGAAAATGTGGTTGCAGATGTGTTCTTCAAAACCGAATATGTATTGCATTTAGAGTATGTGGTGAATGGAATAAGTGAAAAACGCATGATTCATCTCGAGACGCAATCTCCTTAATGAAACGAAGTAATCGTCACCTTATGCACTTCGCATTCCGAGAGCACAGTGGAGCAATAGCGATTTTTGGATGTGACAACGTTAAAGGATGCGCGAAATTCATGAGAATCCTTTAGCAAATCGCATGGAAACGGAAGACAATAATGAGGTAGCGATGAAACATGTCCATGGGAGGAACACGAAGAAGGGCGTTGCTTAATATGCAAATTTTCACCAAAGTTGCATGATAATCAAGGCAAAAAAGCACCGTCGGCATTGTGTATATCGATTCCACTAACGGTTGTACAACTAAAAAGTAAAGCATATCCAAGAAAGGAGGGGGAGATTGGTGTTTGCATGTCTAGGTTATGCCCCGATTTCCGGCAAGAAGGATTAAAGAGCATGTTTTCCATTTCTAGGCTGTGTTAAATCGCCACGAGCAGAATTGTCATAGCCCGACTTCTTCAGGGGAAGGTAGAGCTTTTGGGCCATCCGGTTTCAAACTTATGGGATATGAAGAGGGGCCGAGGCAGAATTTTCCCCAATATTACAACACCATTGCTGGGTAGTTGAAGAAGATGGAATTGGATACAGATGCAATAGGATGGTCTTGAAATGCTCACAGGTAAAATTTGATAGCATCGATACCCACTCTCCGAAGCCTTCCAAACGTTTTGGAAGTATGTATGGATGCTATCAGTGCAACAATACGCGCGGTTTATCACTAAATGAAGGAGCAGTATTGACTTATGACAGTGGAAAGATGATGTTGATGTTTGTAGCTCGGACAGGAACTTCCACATAGGTTTTGTGTCAAACATGCATGAAGTCGTCCAAGTCAAACATGTTTTGTAATTCACTTTATTAAAGTGAAAGTCTTATATTTTGTTGTTAAAGTCCAATCGAGTGGATTTTTAATGCATTAGTTATTTAGACTAATCTCAATCGTCGATCTCACCGAGAGATCGGGGTTTTGGTAGATTAGGGTTACAACTAAAGTATAAAGGCGGGACAAAGCAGAGGGTAAAGACACATTCATTATCCGTGGGAAGACAATTTTGGTCAGGATGTGAAGAAACTCTTCCGAAGAGCTAAATTAGAGCACCGGAGACTTATCATGAGATGTAGCAAAAATCTTGCATACAAATCACTACAAAAAACAGAAAAATGCATTCTGGAAAATACATACAGGAGTTAAAAGGTTCACTGATGAACACATCAAAAGATCGGAGCATAAAAGGACAATAAGACTATAACCTTAATAGATCCTCATAGATCCCGAATCAATAATTTGGGAATAAAAGAATTCTTCCCAAATTAAAAAACCCTCTTCACTGCTCAGAGCTTGTTTTGAAAGTTTGTCTGCCAATAGATTATGTTGCCTATATATATGCTCCATCGAGATGTTCCCGAAAAGAAGAATAGTGGATTTGATCCTGTTATGCTCCAGTGTAATAAAGACAACGCTTCGAGGTTGTAATCTCCCTGAGCCCATTTTATGGTGACCCTAGAATCCTCGAATATTTCCAGATCGTCAATGCCCAAGACGCTAGCCACTTTCAAAACACATCATAAAGCTAAAAGCTCCGCCTTCGTATTTGTCCCACCACCACAATTGAGTCTTAAAGTAAAGTAATGAGAATCATTCAAATAAATTGCACCACCAGCTGCACACATACCATTTTGGGCTGCACCATCAAAAAAGAGCGCTGGGCAGTTAAATTGAGGATCGAAATATCCAGTACTCTTAATTTCTAAAGGCTTCTGATCCCTGTAGATGGAATGATACATATTAAGAATCTGACAGGTAATCTTCTGGAAGCACGGTTTCTGATCTTCAAAAAAATGCTTTGTTCATAGTAGACCAAACGAACCAGGCAATAGTCAAAGGCAAAAGAGGATGAGCTTTGCAATCCCTATACCAATTTAGCGAGCAAACATCAAATTTTTCAATCCCCCAATCTTGAGAGATATGTAAAACAGAGCAAATAAACCTCCATATTTTTCTAGCGAAAATACAAGCCACCAAAAGATGTTTTGTTGTCTCGGCATCAGAGCTGCATAAGGAACATCTGCTAGGGCCCTTCCAGGCCA
The DNA here is from genome assembly GCA_027924585.1 of Larix kaempferi. Classification (NCBI taxonomy): domain Eukaryota; kingdom Viridiplantae; phylum Streptophyta; class Pinopsida; order Pinales; family Pinaceae; genus Larix; species Larix kaempferi. The sequence continues at coordinate 101,211 of BSBM01001409.1, read as the reverse complement.
TACTCATTAAGTTATCCCAAGTTTTTAGCTTGCCTTGGAATGCAAACCAGCCAAAACATTTAAACTTTAACGGCATCTTCCATCTCCAGAAACATTTGAACCACCATTGTCGAGGGCTGAAATGCATGTACTTTATGATTGCCTTATAGGCAGTTTTTGCAGTAATTTCTGCAGAACTGGGATTGCCGAACCACTTAGCTATATCCGTAGCTGAAGTCAATCTACACCCAGCAGCAAAAACAATGAGTTGTTGGTATTGAAGATATAATTGAGCTTTGCGATGAATTGTGTGGCAAATGGTGTTTCAACAGTGGAGTCTTTTAGAACTTGGAACACCATGAGGGAGGGACATTTGATTGTCTGAATTGTTTGCCTATTGGTTGTATAAGTTTGACAATTGGCACATTTGAAATTCATTACCATTGTTTGGTTTTTGTCTTATTTTTTAAGAACAGTGTCCAATTGATTATTCTAAAGAAACTTGCATGTATTTTTTGTTTTGTTTTGGAGAAGTTATGAGCACGAATCCAAACATTTTATTAATGGGAAGCCAACTAATAAGCTACAATGGTTACTCAAAAAAATAGTAGGTTTTTTTGTTCATTTATTAAAGAGAGGTTTTGTTTTTATAATTGTGTTGATTTTTCTTCATGGTGTATATGAAATGAGCTAAACACACTCAAATCAGGGTTAAGGTTAGAAAAGTACAACTAATTATTAAATAAAGGAAAATGTTTATTATTATAATTAATTATTGAAAACCAGAAAGATGATTTGGTGTTAATTTTGCATACTCTAAAATTAATATCATAACTTTCAGCATTTTTAGCTAATTTGAAAAAATATTCAACCTTCAAAATGGAAACTAAAACACAGGAAACTTGTTTTTCATACTTAATCAATATTATAATTATAGCAATGCTTCAAAACCTTTCTTAATTAATATCATAATTTTGGCAATCCTCCAAAGCCTTTTCAGCTAATTTGAAAAGTATTCAACCTCTAAACTGGAAATGGAAGCATGAGAGTTTATCAAAACTACTCGAATAGAAGAGATAAGGGAGAGGAAAGCTTCCAAGTTTCGCCATCGATGGAATGCTCCATCTATTGAGATTAATTAAATTAAGCCCGTCATCATCTACTGTGGAAATTTTAGAATGAGATATCTAGAATCCATAATTAGATTTACATTTAGAGAGTGGGTCAATGAATTGGGTAGATATTGGACTGTGAAAACAGTTTGCTGCAGCTCTTGAAGATGTAATTGAGCTGTGTGATGAATTGTGATGGCAATCGAATAGATTTTGAAATGTGAAAACATTCCTGTGTTGCTACTAGTGAAGATAGTATTGAGGTTTGTGATGAATTGTGTGGCCAAACTGGATTTGTTTAAATGTTGCTTCAACACTAGAGCCCTTCAGAAATTTAGAACAATGTGGTGGGGGGAACTTTGGGTGCACCGCACATGCTAATGCAATAACAACAAGCAGCAACTGCTCCATACTTGTCAATGCAATAGCAGTCCCGAGTCAGAACTGAGAAGTTAGGTCGTTGCAAACATAGCGAATCATGCCGGGCCGTCTCATCCCATAGCATGCTTGGAATCCAGCGATGCAAAACGTTAGAGTTCCCATAGATCCGGAGGTGTGGGATCGAATTTTCGAGGATTGGCAATACCCTCAAAGCCCACGTGGATCATGGTAGAACTCTGCTGATTCCTGGAATGTGGGTTGGATTCTTGTCAGATTTGTGGGCAGAAAGCTTTGCTACAAGATTAGCTTACTCCAACCGTGTGAGAAAACAAACCGTAGCAGCTTGGTGGGTGGTTAAGTAGGTTGGAAGGAAAGAAGAGCAACCAGAAGGATTCAGAAACTGGGCAGCGTGAGTGCCCCCAAAATAGCAGACCAATTATTGGTTATGTTTTCCCGAGGTGCCCAAAGTCTCATTGTCAAGTATGGTCGTGTTGTGTGGTTTAATGTACGTTGTGGAGTTTTACAAGGCCACTTGGGCCTGGTGCTTCTCCCAAACAATCGGTGGTAATTTTGAGTTTGAGTCCAGTAGTTCATAGAGTGGAATCGGTGGCAGTTTTGAGTTTGAGTCCGGCAGCTTATATAGTGGAATGGGCGGTAATTTCGAGTTTGGGTCCAGTAGTTTATACAGTGGAGTGCAATGGAATCGGATTGGATTGGTGGGGACGTCTACATGATATGCCCAAGTCTATGAACATAGATGGGATTGGAATTATGCATGTGAATTGCAAAAAGATTGAAAGATTTTGAGTGTGAGAGATGGATGGACGTTGTTTTCGTTTTCCTCTGCTCTGAGACTGAAATATTGAAACTAAAATTGAAGTCAAAATCGTGAAGAGACGTGTTCATGTTGATTTGCAGGGAGAGAATTTCACAGTTAATCCAGAAATGGGCGAATTTAAAAAGCATTTGGTTTGAAATGCCTATTTATTATTGTGTGAGAGTGAAATATTGAAACTGAAATTGAAAGTAGTAGGGCGAAAATTGTCAAAATGGTGAAGAGACATGTTCATAAATTGATTTGCAGCAAGAGAATTTTACAGTTAATCCAGAAATGGGCGAATTTAAAAAGCATTTGGTTTGAAATGCATATTCGGTGCAATATTGTATTTTACAAAAGCTGTGGTGTCTCTGCGTGAGCGATTGGTTGATGTAGTTTCTTTCACGTCCATCTCTGCTCTCCTCTTTGGGCTTTAACGAAACAAAAATATAAAATATGGCAAGTTAGAAGTGGTTCAGAAAACGATGAGATGAGCGTAGCAAAGACAGAGACAATCGATGGCCTCATAGAAATGTAGTGGTTATATCCCACACGCGCCAGGGGTATGGATTTCGAATCATTGATAACGGTGAGCGTGAACAGGTGTTAAACATGTGGGTGCGCCCTGCTCCAAGTAGAGAGCTGGTGCATGGGCCCCTGCCGAAGGGCGGGGTTGGAGGCTTCCTCCAGTAAGTGTCATGCACCATAGAGAGGAGGAGACCGCGTGAGGCTGGCTTGACAGAGCAACGACAACCTCCCGCTCCCTGCAGTGGAAGGATAACGTGCCCGCTACTTTTTCCTTCCCAATCTCGCGGTGGCCGTGGTAAAACAATTACCAATTTAATCTCAATCTCGCCACCGTAAAATTGATAACGTGCCCTCTCTCTTTTCTCCCCAATCTCGCCGCTACTTTTTCCTTCCCAATCTCGCGGTGGCCGTGCTAAAACAATTACCAATTTAATCTCAATCTCGCCACCGTAAAATTGATAACCTGCCCTCTCCTTTTTTCTCCCCAATCTCGCCGTGGCGCTGGCTGTGGTAATTAATTTTTTTCTTCCCAATCTCGCCGTGGCGCTGGGAAGGATAACGTGCCCGCTTCTTTTTCCTTCCCAATCTCGCCGTGGCCGTGGTAAAACAATTACCAATTTAATATTAATCTCGCCGCCGTAAAATTGATAATGTGCCCGCTCCTTTTTTCTCCCCAATCTCGCCGTGGCGGTGGTAATTAATTTTTTTCTTCCCAATCTCGGGGTGGCGGTGGTAAAACAATTACCAATTTAATCTTAATCTCGCATAACGTGCCAACTCTTTTTTCTTCCCAATCTCGCGGTGGCGGTGCTAAGATAATTACCAATTTAATCTTAATCTCGTCGTAAAATTACTAATTCCATTGGGGCTATTTTCCTATCTTTTCTGCTTCCTAATCTCTCCGTGGTAAAACAACTACTAATTATGTTTGGGCTCATTCTTCTTCCACCCGAGGCAATACCCGCTAAATACTAATTCCCTTTGGGCTCATTCTTCTTCCACCCGAGGCAATACCCGCTAAATACTAACTTCGCTTGGGCTCATTCTTCTTCCACCCGAGGCAATACCCGCTACATACTAATTATGTTTGGGCCCTTCGTCTTACTCTTCTTCCACCCGACCCACCCTTCTTCTATGGTTCCTCGACTTCCCTTGCCGGGAGAGGGTGATTTTAGGGAATCTCCCGCGCAATGATTACTACTTATGTTTGGCACTTCTTCCCTGCCCGACTCTTTGCTTCCCGAGGCTTCCTTCCACGGTTCCTCGAGGGTCCAACGGTGTTTAGAGATTTTGCCCGCAACAATCCTTCAGCTAGGACACCACGAAATGGGGGGATTTCTCCACCCGACCCACCCTTCTTCTATGGTTCCTCGACTTCCCTTGCCGGGAGAGGGTGATTTTAGGGAATCTCCCGCGCAATGATTACTACTTATGTTTGGCACTTCTTCCCTGCCCGACTCTTTGCTTCCCGAAGCTTCCTTCCACGGTTCCTCGAGGGTCCAACGGTGTTTAGAGATTTTGCCCGCAACAATCCTTCAGCTAGGACACCACGAAATGGGGGGATTTCTATGACGTCAAAGTCGCACGGGACTTGCATCCGCACGCACTCAGAGAGTCTTGTGCCAAGTCCAGTCACCTTACTACTTGTCGCCAAACCACACACCTCTTGCCTCCGACAGGGGGTTCTTGAGATTCCCACTTGTCGTTGAATCACGCATGATTTCCAATCAATTCTCCTCTAGAGGAAGCGTAACCACCCACATGATCGCTAGCCTCTGAGCACGACCCAGTGGAACAGAGGCTGCAGGCAACTTGGAACTTTGGATATTCACTTATTCCCTGGAAGCTACGCGATGAATTCCAATCAAGCATAACCTGCCCCACCCGTAATAGTATCACTGGAACACGATCGACCGGTTGGAGCTTCCCACTCTTGTTTCTCTTTCAAAAACAACATGGCTTGATAATGCAATCCAATCTTATTGATATATTCGTGTTTCTCTGTGCAACGAGCAATTGTCATCGAACTTAGAAATCCGTCGATGCCGAGAAACAAATGGCTGCATTCATTTGAGTGACCAAATTTCGGGTGAGCGAATCAATAAAGCGTGTTGAGCGTGAAGTTTTCTTGTATTTAGGCAATGCCACCTTCACCTAAAGGCCATCGAGTGCACTTGAGTTTGTAACGGAAAACAAGGCATTGCATTTTATTTTACAGTGTTTGGCAAATATGTTTCCCCGTTTCCCGGGCATGTTTATATTGACGAGGTTTATGGATGCCCAGAGGTTCTTGTGGCGTCTTAGCTCCTTGGATAAATGGCGTGCAATTATCAAACTAGGCCTGGCACGCTTAACTAGTTTGACTTTAACGATATTCATGGGTGCGCTCGAAAGAAACATTTCTCACAGTTTCCCTCTCTAAGATGCACCTTTTCCTTCTCACAAAATTCAATTCTCGGCAACCATAGTGACCCATTCTCAAGATCCGATTACCTTGCGTCTCTCCCACGCCACATGGGAATTCCATGTTGTGTTTTATCTAGAATACGTGTATCGCGAAACACTACAAGAAACCAAAGCTCCATGACGTTTACCAACCCCATGGAGAAAGGGCGTGCGATTCTGGAACCATGCTGAAATAAGCCAATTTCACTCGACAATGTTCACGTGCGGAATCATAAGCGGCAATGCCCTCAAATGGCCGGTCCAATGAGAGTTCTATCTTCTCCCATATCTTTTTTCTTGGTGACCGATGCTATGCCCAAAAATGCATCGCCTAGGTTTTCTATACGGAGATACAACGAGACTCTCCAAACGAAGAGATTGCTATCGATTGGCATATTGTCCTTTTTTTACGCAACTAGGGCTCCAAGTTTATCCCAAACGGCGTGGCAATTTTCAGTACCTTTTTCTTCTGAACAGCGAGCGACCAGGGTTTCATGACATATCACAACTATCGGCATCCCTGAGGAAAAGGGCATGCTGTCGCCGAACTAAGCCAAATTGAACCAACTTAACTTCGACGCGTTTATGGATGAAATTGCAAGAGATGCTGCTCTCAAAGTGTCGGATTGAAGCTTCTCGCTTATGCGATAAGTTTTTCCTTAGCCAACCCTCCTACTCCCAAAATCTTTTTAAGGGCGTCTGCTACACGGAGATACGACGACCTGATTCCCGATCCAGCTATTGCCTTCGGTACACGGTATCAAATTTGATGAGTTCGTTAGCTAGAAAGACAGGGCATAGATATGCCAACGGAATGCACATGAAACAAACCAAGGGGCATAAATCAACCAGTGAGAGGAAACATGAGCTCAAAGAACATGGTTGGGGAGGAAACCTAAGACATTTCATCGCAACAATTCTCCCTGAAATGGGTATAGTGAATATAACAGCCCCCGAAGGGGCATCCCATCAAGTAAATGCATCCGCCTTGCCTTTACACACCTTGCGACCCCATCTAATAACCCACACAGATAGGTCACCCATTCTGGTGCATCAAAAAAAGGTTTTCGGTTCCAATCATAAGAAACTTTTCACACTCCAACATATTTAAATACATCGTTGCTCCTAACACTCCTCCTTCATAGTTTAAATCTGCGACATAACTGCCGAACCTTCATGTACTTGCGGATCAACTCCCCCCTGGAAGGCCTCTTCCTTGAGTTTAGGTACTCGAAGAAAACAAACACGGAAGGCCACCCGCAACACTAGGACAAACACCCAATGCACATGTGATTCCACCTGCGAATTCCGGGAAAACACGCAACACCCATGAGAGTCCACTTGCAACGCTTGTCAAAACATCTTTTGAGTTGATTGGAGGCATATCAAACTATACCCACGCCGCATGCGCTCACAACTAGACTCACCACAAAAATCTCTTCACGTGTCGTGCACTCCTATCTTGGAATTGCAGCCAACATGTATACATTTACAAGACTTTATGCGAACCAATAAAGTCTCCATCTCTGTGCTCTCCCAAGATAAAAGCCCCTCCCCTCCAACACCAAATGTAGAAAAGAAACGTAGAGATATGCGAATGGAATACACATGCAGCAAACCACCGGGCATAAGTTCAAACTAGCTGCGGAAGGAAACATGTTTTCAAGGAACACCCTTCCGTTGGAAATATCGAGACGTTTCATTACGTCGATTCTCCCTCCAACAGAGACAAAGATTATAGCAGACCGCAAAGCGGCATCCCGTCTCACCGCAATCTCCCATCGAATACGATGCATCTACCTCCCTTTCATGCAAACTCTAACCTAGCCTGAGAGATCAAGCCCGTTGGAGTCACGCCGTACATGAACCATCTAGATAGATTACAACCCAGTGTCGGGATTCATTACAAGAGCATGTCCACATTGCAACATAGTTAATGGTATTGTTACTTCCAACCTCGTTGAGCGAGCTAAGGCTTGGCGTTTTTCCCCGGGATTTTAGATCCCCGTTTTCTCCGCATCATTGCACTAGCAAGGCCTAAGAATGGCAAAAGTTTACCCACAACTCAACTCCACGGAGAAAATGCACACGCAGCGATGGAACTAGGCCGAATTGAAACAATTTAAACTTAACAAAATTCGCGGGTGAAGTTGTAAACAGGGTGTGTTTCAAAATGTTATTCTGTCATCAACGGTGGCTTGCCTGGTCGATGAAAGCGAGGCATCGTCATTTCTCCCACGAGGGCTCAAGTCTCTCCGATGACATGCTCGTGCTCGTGGTTGCGAGAAAATGGGCGGGGCCAGCTTCAAAGCACGAGGGGGCATTGGAGGAATAGAGCCCCCCGCTCATGGACTCTTAAATCGATACTCAACAACCCTTCCCATCCTCAATCTTATCGTCCGGGTCCTCTATATCGATACACCGGTCGCATTGATCCAGATGGATATCGGTGGCCACCCACCTATTCCACTGGCTCAAAACAGTTTCCCATTTTGCCAATTTTCTAGTAATTTTTCTACAGGTTTTCGAGTCCCAAACTTTCGGGGCCGTTTAGAGGCCCTAAACGACGTTTTTTGGGAAATCTTGGTCCGACGGAGCCTTCCTTTTTAAATGGTCCCCGGCGTAGTCGTCGGATGGATCTTTCCAACGGGCTACCGAGCGCCCCAAACGGAGATCGTATGCAAAAGTTATGACCCCGAGAAGTTGACTGTTCAACTAACCACCTTGGGGCCGCAAACTTTATGACGGTTCATCTTCTAGGGTTAGGTTTTTGGATGTTTGGGATTCTTTCCCTCATGCGTGTGATAAATAGGCCCTTTCGGCCTCTCATTGTATTCATCTTGGCACGAATGAGCACAGCGGCCACGTCTCTTCTCGGAGATAGCTACTACCATTCTAGCTGTTGTATTTACAGTCTGTTCTATTTCCGATATTTAATAGAATATGTGTTTACCGTATCGCTGTGTTTCTTGCCATATATCTGTGTATGTGAATATATATCTCTGTGTATGATTCCGTATATGCTATCTTTTGTTTCGTTCCAACACAAATCCGGATCAGTGGTATCAGAGCAATCTGCTCTTTGATTGTTTCTTGGTGCATGTGTATCAGTGCAATCTGCTCTTTGATTGTTTCTTGGTGCATGTCCCCGACGAGGTCAGGATACAGAGAGTTGGGTCTTGAACTAGTTTCACTTGGGGAAGATCACTCTCGCCGCCCCAAACGGCCTCCCATGGCGGATGAAAAGAGAGACGACAGAGCAGGAGATCCTATCAAGTTGTTTCTCGAGCAAGCCCTCGCACGACAGAGGAACGAGATGATGGATAGCTTCGCCCAAATCCTTCGACGCATGCCGACGGCGACAGATACACCTTCAACGAGCAGCCGTTTTGGAGATGCGACTCCCTTCAAGGTACAAGTTAATTTTGATATCCCTTTATTTGAAGGCCAGATCGATGCCGATGCCCTAGATAAATGGTTGAATATACTAGAAGGGTATTTCTCTGTCCACAATTTTTCCAACAGAGAAAAGATCGTCTTTGCGCTCCTCAAGGATGACCCCCATGTCAAAAATTGGTGGGAAACTTATTGTGAGCAAAACTCATCAGACGAGTCTGGATTGTTTGATTACGATCACACTTGGGCCTCTTTCATAGATGCCGTTAGGGAACAATATTACCCTGTGGGAAACTATGATGACCAGTACACAAAATGGACCATTCTGCGTCAAGAGAGGGACCAAACGGTGTCGGAGTACACCAACAAATTTCATGCCTTGCGCACAAAGCTAGGTATCAAGGACTCCGAGCGGCACCTAGTACTGAAATATCGCAGTGGCCTACACCGGTACATACGAACAGAGATGGATTTCCTGGAAATCTCTTCACTCGGATCCGCCTATCGATATGTTGTCAAAATTGAGCAGAAATTTCAGCAAAAGAACGAGCGTGACTTCGGACCTGCGCAGAAGCAGGGCAAGGGAAACTCCGGCTCGCAGAACACGGGGCAGGGAAAGGACAACCAGTCCCAACCACAAGCGAAGAAGGGTAACAAAAAGACAAAGAAGGACACCGGGAAGTGGTGCGAGTTCCACAAAAGCCCCTGGCACAACACTGGTGAATGTCACTCAAAACAGTCATTGGGGGCTAAGATGAAAGCTCCAAAATCAGATCCCAGTTCCGATTCTGACTCAGAACCTAATTTCACAACCGCGCAAAAAGGGAAGCAGACGATTGATGCAAAACCCAATGCCGTTGTTGCCACCACACAGATTCAACCAGAGGAACCTGAAGATTCGGAGGCAGAGGAGCGCCTTTTCCACTCACAGTTGTGGGTGAAGGGAATTCCCCTACACTTTGTTGTGGACAGCGGCAACCAAAAGAACCTTATCTCAACAGAAGTCATCAAGAAATTGGAGCTACCAATAACAGCACGCCCGCAACCATACACCATTGGTTGGCTGAGCCAAGGACGAGGGATCCACGCCAGTCATCAATGTCGCCTACCATACGGCATCAAGCCCTTCAAAGATGAGGTATTGTGTGATGTGGCCGCACTTGAACTATGCGATGTTCTTTTAGGACAGCCATATATGTGGAAGCGCCATGCTGTATATGAATCACGACCTCGTGGTGTCATTGTCACTGTGGGAGGACAACTCTATCGGATACCAGAGACAGTTTCACCTACCCCGACCAAGCAGGGCAGGAAGATAATCTCCCACACTGGGAAGTTTTCCATATTCGCAATTTCCACTAAAGGAGAACATCAGATCACAGAGACATCCACAACCTCTGCCCATTATCCCTCTACTCAGCAGAAACAAGAAAAACAGAAATCCAGTGCAGCGTCGCCTATTCGAGTACCTCTGCAGTGCAAGGCCACGCATTCAAGGTGCTCCTCCAAGAATAAACCATCCACACCAGTGCAGACCAAGGATACCACAACAACCGAAACGGTTGAACAGCTCCAGTGCATCCAACAACAACAATTACAACCCTCTGAAGATTTCGAAGAAAGGAAACGTTTCCGCTTCAGCAAACGCCGCGCCAGGATCTCAGCTCAGCGCACAGTTCGACATATCATGAGGGATTTGATGCAATGGATACCATTGCTTGCTAAGGGGGGAGGATTGATCCAGATGGATATCGGTGGCCACCCACCTATTCCACTGGCTCAAAACAGTTTCCCATTTTGCCAATTTTCTAGTAATTTTTCTACAGTTTTTCGAGTCCCAAACTTTCGGGGCCGTTTAGGAGGCCCTAAACGACGATTTTTGGGAAATCTTGGTCCGATGGAACCAACCTATTTAATGGTCCTCGGCGTATTCCTCGGACAGATCTTTCCAACGGGCTACCGGGCGCCCCAAACGGAGATCGTATGCAAAAGTTATGACCCCGGGAAGTTGACTGTTCAACTAACCACCTTGGGGCCGCAAACTTTATGACGGTTCATCTTCTAGGGTTAGGCTTTTGGATGTTTGGGATTCTTCCCTCATGCTTATGATAAATAGGCCCTTTCGGCCTCTCTTTGTATTCATCTTGGCGCGAATGAGCACAGCGGCCACATCTCTTCTCAGAGATAGCTACTACCATTCTAGCTGTTGTATTTACAGTCTGTTCTATTTCCGATATTTAATAGAATATGTGTTTACTGTATCGCTGTGTTTCTTGCCATATATCTGTGTATGTGAATATATATCTCTGTATATGCTATCTTTTGTTTCGTTCCCACACAAATCCGGATCACGCATTCTTGCAATTGAAGCTCTTGTCACCAACATATGCTTCCAATTCCGACGACCACCCTTTCGACGTAACAGCGGCCTTGCCTTCCTCCCAAATCAGGGAGCACATATGAGTGCTATCCTTTCCATCATCTCCATCTTGATGTGGCGTATGAATGTCCAACTCTCTTTCTCACAGATCCCACGAAGAAATGGAGTATGGGCATTAAACTAGGCCAAACTAAAAACAATTTAAACGTTGTAACAACATCCATGCAGGAACTTGCAAACGCCATCTTTCTCTGAGTGCGCCGTTGTGGATCACAAGAAGGTGGAAGTAATTGGGGTATGGAGAACCCCGGTGAATGTTCATGAGGTAAGAAGGTTAATGTTCTCGTTAATATTTCCAACTCTTATATAGCATATGTTCAACGCTTGTGCAGATTCGACAATCCAAAGACATCGTTACGATAATTGCAGAGGTTAAAAGGGTACGCTTGGATCCACTCACAATGAGATGATATTGAATTGTTCGAGCATAACTTCATAGAATCACTAGTGCTCACTCTCCTCGATCCTTCAAATCCTTTTGCATATCATATTGATGCTAGTGGTGTGCATGTCAACACAGTTCTATCACAAGTAGGAGAGGTGGCGAGAGAGAAAAGGCATCTTATCTTTATCAATAGTCGTCAATTGCATCAAAACTTGCAAGTGCCACCAAGCCTAAATAATGAGCTTCGAGCTTGCTACAGATTGTAGCGGCTAATATTGTATCAACACTCTCCACAAGGAGAATCGATATATTCAATATTGTCTCATGAGTACAAGACAAAGTTGACCTACAAAGCTGGTCAAGAAAATGTGGTTGCAGATGTGTTCTTCAAAACCGAATATGTATTGCATTTAGAGTATGTGGTGAATGGAATAAGTGAAAAACGCATGATTCATCTCGAGACGCAATCTCCTTAATGAAACGAAGTAATCGTCACCTTATGCACTTCGCATTCCGAGAGCACAGTGGAGCAATAGCGATTTTTGGATGTGACAACGTTAAAGGATGCGCGAAATTCATGAGAATCCTTTAGCAAATCGCATGGAAACGGAAGACAATAATGAGGTAGCGATGAAACATGTCCATGGGAGGAACACGAAGAAGGGCGTTGCTTAATATGCAAATTTTCACCAAAGTTGCATGATAATCAAGGCAAAAAAGCACCGTCGGCATTGTGTATATCGATTCCACTAACGGTTGTACAACTAAAAAGTAAAGCATATCCAAGAAAGGAGGGGGAGATTGGTGTTTGCATGTCTAGGTCATGCCCCGATTTCCGGCAAGAAGGATTAAAGAGCATGTTTTCCATTTCTAGGCTGTGTTAAATCGCCACGAGCAGAATTGTCATAGCCCGACTTCTTCAGGGGAAGGTAGAGCTTTTGGGCCATCCGGTTTCAAACTTATGGGATATGAAGAGGGGCCGAGGCAGAATTTTCCCCAATATTACAACACCATTGCTGGGTAGTTGAAGAAGATGGAATTGGATACAGATGCAATAGGATGGTCTTGAAATGCTCACAGGTAAAATTTGATAGCATCGATACCCACTCTCCGAAGCCTTCCAAACGTTTTGGAAGTATGTATGGATGCTATCAGTGCAACAATACGCGCGGTTTATCACTAAATGAAGGAGCAGTATTGACTTATGACAGTGGAAAGATGATGTTGATGTTTGTAGCTCGGACAGGAACTTCCACATAGGTTTTGTGTCAAACATGCATGAAGTCGTCCAAGTCAAACATGTTTTGTAATTCACTTTATTAAAGTGAAAGTCTTATATTTTGTTGTTAAAGTCCAATCGAGTGGATTTTTAATGCATTAGTTATTTAGACTAATCTCAATCGTCGATCTCACCGAGAGATCGGGGTTTTGGTAGATTAGGGTTACAACTAAAGTATAAAGGCGGGACAAAGCAGAGGGTAAAGACACATTCATTATCCGTGGGAAGACAATTTTGGTCAGGATGTGAAGAAACTCTTCCGAAGAGCTAAATTAGAGCACCGGAGACTTATCATGAGATGTAGCAAATATCTTGCATACAAATCACTACAAAAAACAGAAAAATGCATTCTGGAAAATACATACAGGAGTTAAAAGGTTCACTGATGAACACATCAAAAGATCGGAGCATAAAAGGACAATAAGACTATAACCTTAATAGATCCTCATAGATCCCGAATCAATAATTTGGGAATAAAAGAATTCTTCCCAAATTAAAAAACCCTCTTCACTGCTCAGAGCTTGTTTTGAAAGTTTGTCTGCCAATAGATTATGTTGCCTATATATATGCTCCATCGAGATGTTCCCGAAAAGAAGAATAGTGGATTTGATCCTGTTATGCTCCAGTGTAATAAAGACAACGCTTCGAGGTTGTAATCTCCCTGAGCCCATTTTATGGTGACCCTAGAATCCTCGAATATTTCCAGATCGTCAATGCCCAAGACGCTAGCCACTTTCAAAACACATCATAAAGCTAAAAGCTCCGCCTTCGTATTTGTCCCACCACCACAATTGAGTCTTAAAGTAAAGTAATGAGAATCATTCAAATAAATTGCACCACCAGCTGCACACATACCATTTTGGGCTGCACCATCAAAAAAGAGCGCTGGGCAGTTAAATTGAGGATCGAAATATCCAGTACTCTTAATTTCTAAAGGCTTCTGATCCCTGTAGATGGAATGATACATATTAAGAATCTGACAGGTAATCTTCTGGAAGCACGGTTTCTGATCTTCAAAAAAATGCTTTGTTCATAGTAGACCAAACGAACCAGGCAATAGTCAAAGGCAAAAGAGGATGAGCTTTGCAATCCCTATACCAATTTAGCGAGCAAACATCAAATTTTTCAATCCCCCAATCTTGAGAGATATGTAAAACAGAGCAAATAAACCTCCATATTTTTCTAGCGAAAATACAAGCCACCAAAAGATGTTTTGTTGTCTCGGCATCAGAGCTGCATAAGGAACATCTGCTAGGGCCCTTCCAGGCCATACTCATTAAGTTATCCCAAGTTTTTAGCTTGCCTTGGAATGCAAACCAGCCAAAACATTTAAACTTTAACGGCATCTTCCATCTCCAGAAACATTTGAACCACCATTGTCGAGGGCTGAAATGCATGTACTTTATGATTGCCTTATAGGCAGTTTTTGCAGTAATTTCTGCAGAACTGGGATTGCCGAACCACTTAGCTATATCCGTAGCTGAAGTCAATCTACACCCAGCAGCAAAAACAATGAGTTGTTGGTATTGAAGATATAATTGAGCTTTGCGATGAATTGTGTGGCAAATGGTGTTTCAACAGTGGAGTCTTTTAGAACTTGGAACACCATGAGGGAGGGACATTTGATTGTCTGAATTGTTTGCCTATTGGTTGTATAAGTTTGACAATTGGCACATTTGAAATTCATTACCATTGTTTGGTTTTTGTCTTATTTTTTAAGAACAGTGTCCAATTGATTATTCTAAAGAAACTTGCATGTATTTTTTGTTTTGTTTTGGAGAAGTTATGAGCACGAATCCAAACATTTTATTAATGGGAAGCCAACTAATAAGCTACAATGGTTACTCAAAAAAATAGTAGGTTTTTTTGTTCATTTATTAAAGAGAGGTTTTGTTTTTATAATTGTGTTGATTTTTCTTCATGGTGTATATGAAATGAGCTAAACACACTCAAATCAGGGTTAAGGTTAGAAAAGTACAACTAATTATTAAATAAAGGAAAATGTTTATTATTATAATTAATTATTGAAAACCAGAAAGATGATTTGGTGTTAATTTTGCATACTCTAAAATTAATATCATAACTTTCAGCATTTTTAGCTAATTTGAAAAAATATTCAACCTTCAAAATGGAAACTAAAACACAGGAAACTTGTTTTTCATACTTAATCAATATTATAATTATAGCAATGCTTCAAAACCTTTCTTAATTAATATCATAATTTTGGCAATCCTCCAAAGCCTTTTCAGCTAATTTGAAAAGTATTCAACCTCTAAACTGGAAATGGAAGCATGAGAGTTTATCAAAACTACTCGAATAGAAGAGATAAGGGAGAGGAAAGCTTCCAAGTTTCGCCATCGATGGAATGCTCCATCTATTGAGATTAATTAAATTAAGCCCGTCATCATCTACTGTGGAAATTTTAGAATGAGATATCTAGAATCCATAATTAGATTTACATTTAGAGAGTGGGTCAATGAATTGGGTAGATATTGGACTGTGAAAACAGTTTGCTGCAGCTCTTGAAGATGTAATTGAGCTGTGTGATGAATTGTGATGGCAATCGAATAGATTTTGAAATGTGAAAACATTCCTGTGTTGCTACTAGTGAAGATAGTATTGAGGTTTGTGATGAATTGTGTGGCCAAACTGGATTTGTTTAAATGTTGCTTCAACACTAGAGCCCTTCAGAAATTTAGAACAATGTGGTGGGGGGAACTTTGGGTGCACCGCACATGCTAATGCAATAACAACAAGCAGCAACTGCTCCATACTTGTCAATGCAATAGCAGTCCCGAGTCAGAACTGAGAAGTTAGGTCGTTGCAAACATAGCGAATCATGCCGGGCCGTCTCATCCCATAGCATGCTTGGAATCCAGCGATGCAAAACGTTAGAGTTCCCATAGATCCGGAGGTGTGGGATCGAATTTTCGAGGATTGGCAATACCCTCAAAGCCCACGTGGATCATGGTAGAACTCTGCTGATTCCTGGAATGTGGGTTGGATTCTTGTCAGATTTGTGGGCAGAAAGCTTTGCTACAAGATTAGCTTACTCCAACCGTGTGAGAAAACAAACCGTAGCAGCTTGGTGGGTGGTTAAGTAGGTTGGAAGGAAAGAAGAGCAACCAGAAGGATTCAGAAACTGGGCAGCGTGAGTGCCCCCAAAATAGCAGACCAATTATTGGTTATGTTTTCCCGAGGTGCCCAAAGTCTCATTGTCAAGTATGGTCGTGTTGTGTGGTTTAATGTACGTTGTGGAGTTTTACAAGGCCACTTGGGCCTGGTGCTTCTCCCAAACAATCGGTGGTAATTTTGAGTTTGAGTCCAGTAGTTCATAGAGTGGAATCGGTGGCAGTTTTGAGTTTGAGTCCGGCAGCTTATATAGTGGAATGGGCGGTAATTTCGAGTTTGGGTCCAGTAGTTTATACAGTGGAGTGCAATGGAATCGGATTGGATTGGTGGGGACGTCTACATGATATGCCCAAGTCTATGAACATAGATGGGATTGGAATTATGCATGTGAATTGCAAAAAGATTGAAAGATTTTGAGTGTGAGAGATGGATGGACGTTGTTTTCGTTTTCCTCTGCTCTGAGACTGAAATATTGAAACTAAAATTGAAGTCAAAATCGTGAAGAGACGTGTTCATGTTGATTTGCAGGGAGAGAATTTCACAGTTAATCCAGAAATGGGCGAATTTAAAAAGCATTTGGTTTGAAATGCCTATTTATTATTGTGTGAGAGTGAAATATTGAAACTGAAATTGAAAGTAGTAGGGCGAAAATTGTCAAAATGGTGAAGAGACATGTTCATAAATTGATTTGCAGCAAGAGAATTTTACAGTTAATCCAGAAATGGGCGAATTTAAAAAGCATTTGGTTTGAAATGCATATTCGGTGCAATATTGTATTTTACAAAAGCTGTGGTGTCTCTGCGTGAGCGATTGGTTGATGTAGTTTCTTTCACGTCCATCTCTGCTCTCCTCTTTGGGCTTTAACGAAACAAAAATATAAAATATGGCAAGTTAGAAGTGGTTCAGAAAACGATGAGATGAGCGTAGCAAAGACAGAGACAATCGATGGCCTCATAGAAATGTAGTGGTTATATCCCACACGCGCCAGGGGTATGGATTTCGAATCATTGATAACGGTGAGCGTGAACAGGTGTTAAACATGTGGGTGCGCCCTGCTCCAAGTAGAGAGCTGGTGCATGGGCCCCTGCCGAAGGGCGGGGTTGGAGGCTTCCTCCAGTAAGTGTCATGCACCATAGAGAGGAGGAGACCGCGTGAGGCTGGCTTGACAGAGCAACGACAACCTCCCGCTCCCTGCAGTGGAAGGATAACGTGCCCGCTACTTTTTCCTTCCCAATCTCGCGGTGGCCGTGGTAAAACAATTACCAATTTAATCTCAATCTCGCCACCGTAAAATTGATAACGTGCCCTCTCTCTTTTCTCCCCAATCTCGCCGCTACTTTTTCCTTCCCAATCTCGCGGTGGCCGTGCTAAAACAATTACCAATTTAATCTCAATCTCGCCACCGTAAAATTGATAACCTGCCCTCTCCTTTTTTCTCCCCAATCTCGCCGTGGCGCTGGCTGTGGTAATTAATTTTTTTCTTCCCAATCTCGCCGTGGCGCTGGGAAGGATAACGTGCCCGCTTCTTTTTCCTTCCCAATCTCGCCGTGGCCGTGGTAAAACAATTACCAATTTAATATTAATCTCGCCGCCGTAAAATTGATAATGTGCCCGCTCCTTTTTTCTCCCCAATCTCGCCGTGGCGGTGGTAATTAATTTTTTTCTTCCCAATCTCGGGGTGGCGGTGGTAAAACAATTACCAATTTAATCTTAATCTCGCATAACGTGCCAACTCTTTTTTCTTCCCAATCTCGCGGTGGCGGTGGTAAGATAATTACCAATTTAATCTTAATCTCGTCGTAAAATTACTAATTCCATTGGGGCTATTTTCCTATCTTTTCTGCTTCCTAATCTCTCCGTGGTAAAACAACTACTAATTATGTTTGGGCTCATTCTTCTTCCACCCGAGGCAATACCCGCTAAATACTAATTCCCTTTGGGCTCATTCTTCTTCCACCCGAGGCAATACCCGCTAAATACTAACTTCGCTTGGGCTCATTCTTCTTCCACCCGAGGCAATACCCGCTACATACTAATTATGTTTGGGCCCTTCGTCTTACTCTTCTTCCACCCGACCCACCCTTCTTCTATGGTTCCTCGACTTCCCTTGCCGGGAGAGGGTGATTTTAGGGAATCTCCCGCGCAATGATTACTACTTATGTTTGGCACTTCTTCCCTGCCCGACTCTTTGCTTCCCGAGGCTTCCTTCCACGGTTCCTCGAGGGTCCAACGGTGTTTAGAGATTTTGCCCGCAACAATCCTTCAGCTAGGACACCACGAAATGGGGGGATTTCTCCACCCGACCCACCCTTCTTCTATGGTTCCTCGACTTCCCTTGCCGGGAGAGGGTGATTTTAGGGAATCTCCCGCGCAATGATTACTACTTATGTTTGGCACTTCTTCCCTGCCCGACTCTTTGCTTCCCGAAGCTTCCTTCCACGGTTCCTCGAGGGTCCAACGGTGTTTAGAGATTTTGCCCGCAACAATCCTTCAGCTAGGACACCACGAAATGGGGGGATTTCTATGACGTCAAAGTCGCACGGGACTTGCATCCGCACGCACTCAGAGAGTCTTGTGCCAAGTCCAGTCACCTTACTACTTGTCGCCAAACCACACACCTCTTGCCTCCGACAGGGGGTTCTTGAGATTCCCACTTGTCGTTGAATCACGCATGATTTCCAATCAATTCTCCTCTAGAGGAAGCGTAACCACCCACATGATCGCTAGCCTCTGAGCACGACCCAGTGGAACAGAGGCTGCAGGCAACTTGGAACTTTGGATATTCACTTATTCCCTGGAAGCTACGCGATGAATTCCAATCAAGCATAACCTGCCCCACCCGTAATAGTATCACTGGAACACGATCGACCGGTTGGAGCTTCCCACTCTTGTTTCTCTTTCAAAAACAACATGGCTTGATAATGCAATCCAATCTTATTGATATATTCGTGTTTCTCTGTGCAACGAGCAATTGTCATCGAACTTAGAAATCCGTCGATGCCGAGAAACAAATGGCTGCATTCATTTGAGTGACCAAATTTCGGGTGAGCGAATCAATAAAGCGTGTTGAGCGTGAAGTTTTCTTGTATTTAGGCAATGCCACCTTCACCTAAAGGCCATCGAGTGCACTTGAGTTTGTAACGGAAAACAAGGCATTGCATTTTATTTTACAGTGTTTGGCAAATATGTTTCCCCGTTTCCCGGGCATGTTTATATTGACGAGGTTTATGGATGCCCAGAGGTTCTTGTGGCGTCTTAGCTCCTTGGATAAATGGCGTGCAATTATCAAACTAGGCCTGGCACGCTTAACTAGTTTGACTTTAACGATATTCATGGGTGCGCTCGAAAGAAACATTTCTCACAGTTTCCCTCTCTAAGATGCACCTTTTCCTTCTCACAAAATTCAATTCTCGGCAACCATAGTGACCCATTCTCAAGATCCGATTACCTTGCGTCTCTCCCACGCCACATGGGAATTCCATGTTGTGTTTTATCTAGAATACGTGTATCGCGAAACACTACAAGAAACCAAAGCTCCATGACGTTTACCAACCCCATGGAGAAAGGGCGTGCGATTCTGGAACCATGCTGAAATAAGCCAATTTCACTCGACAATGTTCACGCGCGGAATCATAAGCGGCAATGCCCTCAAATGGCCGGTCCAATGAGAGTTCTATCTTCTCCCATATCTTTTTTCTTGGTGACCGATGCTATGCCCAAAAATGCATCGCCTAGGTTTTCTATACGGAGATACAACGAGACTCTCCAAACGAAGAGATTGCTATCGATTGGCATATTGTCCTTTTTTTACGCAACTAGGGCTCCAAGTTTATCCCAAACGGCGTGGCAATTTTCAGTACCTTTTTCTTCTGAACAGCGAGCGACCAGGGTTTCATGACATATCACAACTATCGGCATCCCTGAGGAAAAGGGCATGCTGTCGCCGAACTAAGCCAAATTGAACCAACTTAACTTCGACGCGTTTATGGATGAAATTGCAAGAGATGCTGCTCTCAAAGTGTCGGATTGAAGCTTCTCGCTTATGCGATAAGTTTTTCCTTAGCCAACCCTCCTACTCCCAAAATCTTTTTAAGGGCGTCTGCTACACGGAGATACGACGACCTGATTCCCGATCCAGCTATTGCCTTCGGTACACGGTATCAAATTTGATGAGTTCGTTAGCTAGAAAGACAGGGCATAGATATGCCAACGGAATGCACATGAAACAAACCAAGGGGCATAAATCAACCAGTGAGAGGAAACATGAGCTCAAAGAACATGGTTGGGGAGGAAACCTAAGACATTTCATCGCAACAATTCTCCCTGAAATGGGTATAGTGAATATAACAGCCCCCGAAGGGGCATCCCATCAAGTAAATGCATCCGCCTTGCATTTACACACCTTGCGACCCCATCTAATAACCCACACAGATAGGTCACCCATTCTGGTGCATCAAAAAAAGGTTTTCGGTTCCAATCATAAGAAACTTTTCACACTCCAACATATTTAAATACATCGTTGCTCCTAACACTCCTCCTTCATAGTTTAAATCTGCGACATAACTGCCGAACCTTCATGTACTTGCGGATCAACTCCCCCCTGGAAGGCCTCTTCCTTGAGTTTAGGTACTCGAAGAAAACAAACACGGAAGGCCACCCGCAACACTAGGACAAACACCCAATGCACATGTGATTCCACCTGCGAATTCCGGGAAAACACGCAACACCCATGAGAGTCCACTTGCAACGCTTGTCAAAACATCTTTTGAGTTGATTGGAGGCATATCAAACGATACCCACGCCGCATGCGCTCACAACTAGACTCACCACAAAAATCTCTTCACGTGTCGTGCACTCCTATCTTGGAATTGCAGCCAACATGTATACATTTACAAGACTTTATGCGAACCAATAAAGTCTCCATCTCTGTGCTCTCCCAAGATAAAATCCCCTCCCCTCCAACACCAAATGTAGAAAAGAAACGTAGAGATATGCGAATGGAATACACATGCAGCAAACCACCGGGCATAAGTTCAAACTAGCTGCGGAAGGAAACATGTTTTCAAGGAACACCCTTCCGTTGGAAATATCGAGACGTTTCATTACGTCGATTCTCCCTCCAACAGAGACAAAGATTATAGCAGACCGCAAAGCGGCATCCCGTCTCACCGCAATCTCCCATCGAATACGATGCATCTACCTCCCTTTCATGCAAACTCTAACCTAGCCTGAGAGATCAAGCCCGTTGGAGTCACGCCGTACATGAACCATCTAGATAGATTACAACCCAGTGTCGGGATTCATTACAAGAGCATGTCCACATTGCAACATAGTTAATGGTATTGTTACTTCCAACCTCGTTGAGCGAGCTAAGGCTTGGCGTTTTTCCCCGGGATTTTAGATCCCCGTTTTCTCCGCATCATTGCACTAGCAAGGCCTAAGAATGGCAAAATTTTACCCACAACTCAACTCCACGGAGAAAATGCACACGCAGCGATGGAACTAGGCCGAATTGAAACAATTTAAACTTAACAAAATTCGCGGGTGAAGTTGTAAACAGGGTGTGTTTCAAAATGTTATTCTGTCATCAACGGTGGCTTGCCTGGTCGATGAAAGCGAGGCATCGTCATTTCTCCCACGAGGGCTCAAGTCTCTCCGATGACATGCTCGTGCTCGTGGTTGCGAGAAAATGGGCGGGGCCAGCTGCAAAGCACGAGGGGGCATTGGAGGAATAGAGCCCCCCGCTCATGGACTCTTAAATCGATACTCAACAACCCTTCCCATCCTCAATATTATCGTCCGGGTCCTCTATATCGATACACCGGTCGCATTGATCCAGATGGATATCGGTGGCCACCCACCTATTCCACTGGCTCAAAACAGTTTCCCATTTTGCCAATTTTCTAGTAATTTTTCTACAGGTTTTCGAGTCCCAAACTTTCGGGGCCGTTTAGAGGCCCTAAACGACGTTTTTTGGGAAATCTTGGTCCGACGGAGCCTTCCTTTTTAAATGGTCCCCGGCGTAGTCGTCGGATGGATCTTTCCAACGGGCTACCGAGCGCCCCAAACGGAGATCGTATGCAAAAGTTATGACCCCGAGAAGTTGACTGTTCAACTAACCACCTTGGGGCCGCAAACTTTATGACGGTTCATCTTCTAGGGTTAGGTTTTTGGATGTTTGGGATTCTTTCCCTCATGCGTGTGATAAATAGGCCCTTTCGGCCTCTCATTGTATTCATCTTGGCACGAATGAGCACAGCGGCCACGTCTCTTCTCGGAGATAGCTACTACCATTCTAGCTGTTGTATTTACAGTCTGTTCTATTTCCGATATTTAATAGAATATGTGTTTACCGTATCGCTGTGTTTCTTGCCATATATCTGTGTATGTGAATATATATCTCTGTGTATGATTCCGTATATGCTATCTTTTGTTTCGTTCCAACACAAATCCGGATCAGTGGTATCAGAGCAATCTGCTCTTTGATTGTTTCTTGGTGCATGTGTATCAGTGCAATCTGCTCTTTGATTGTTTCTTGGTGCATGTCCCCGACGAGGTCAGGATACAGAGAGTTGGGTCTTGAACTAGTTTCACTTGGGGAAGATCACTCTCGCCGCCCCAAACGGCCTCCCATGGCGGATGAAAAGAGAGATGACAGAGCAGGAGATCCTATCAAGTTGTTTCTCGAGCAAGCCCTCGCACGACAGAGGAACGAGATGATGGATAGCTTCGCCCAAATCCTTCGACGCATGCCGACGGCGACAGATACACCTTCAACGAGCAGCCGTTTTGGAGATGCGACTCCCTTCAAGGTACAAGTTAATTTTGATATCCCTTTATTTGAAGGCCAGATCGATGCCGATGCCCTAGATAAATGGTTGAATATACTAGAAGGGTATTTCTCTGTCCACAATTTTTCCAACAGAGAAAAGATCGTCTTTGCGCTCCTCAAGGATGACCCCCATGTCAAAAATTGGTGGGAAACTTATTGTGAGCAAAACTCATCAGACGAGTCTGGATTGTTTGATTACGATCACACTTGGGCCTCTTTCATAGATGCCGTTAGGGAACAATATTACCCTGTGGGAAACTATGATGACCAGTACACAAAATGGACCATTCTGCGTCAAGAGAGGGACCAAACGGTGTCGGAGTACACCAACAAATTTCATGCCTTGCGCACAAAGCTAGGTATCAAGGACTCCGAGCGGCACCTAGTACTGAAATATCGCAGTGGCCTACACCGGTACATACGAACAGAGATGGATTTCCTGGAAATCTCTTCACTCGGATCCGCCTATCGATATGTGTCAAAATTGAGCAGAAATTTCAGCAAAAGAACGAGCGTGACTTCGGACCTGCGCAGAAGCAGGGCAAGGGAAACTCCGGCTCGCAGAACACGGGGCAGGGAAAGGACAACCAGTCCCAACCACAAGCGAAGAAGGGTAACAAAAAGACAAAGAAGGACACCGGGAAGTGGTGCGAGTTCCACAAAAGCCCCTGGCACAACACTGGTGAATGTCACTCAAAACAGTCATTGGGGGCTAAGATGAAAGCTCCAAAATCAGATCCCAGTTCCGATTCTGACTCAGAACCTAATTTCACAACCGCGCAAAAAGGGAAGCAGACGATTGATGCAAAACCCAATGCCGTTGTTGCCACCACACAGATTCAACCAGAGGAACCTGAAGATTCGGAGGCAGAGGAGCGCCTTTTCCACTCACAGTTGTGGGTGAAGGGAATTCCCCTACACTTTGTTGTGGACAGCGGCAACCAAAAGAACCTTATCTCAACAGAAGTCATCAAGAAATTGGAGCTACCAATAACAGCACGCCCGCAACCATACACCATTGGTTGGCTGAGCCAAGGACGAGGGATCCACGCCAGTCATCAATGTCGCCTACCATACGGCATCAAGCCCTTCAAAGATGAGGTATTGTGTGATGTGGCCGCACTTGAACTATGCGATGTTCTTTTAGGACAGCCATATATGTGGAAGCGCCATGCTGTATATGAATCACGACCTCGTGGTGTCATTGTCACTGTGGGAGGACAACTCTATCGGATACCAGAGACAGTTTCACCTACCCCGACCAAGCAGGGCAGGAAGATAATCTCCCACACTGGGAAGTTTTCCATATTCGCAATTTCCACTAAAGGAGAACATCAGATCACAGAGACATCCACAACCTCTGCCCATTATCCCTCTACTCAGCAGAAACAAGAAAAACAGAAATCCAGTGCAGCGTCGCCTATTCGAGTACCTCTGCAGTGCAAGGCCACGCATTCAAGGTGCTCCTCCAAGAATAAACCATCCACACCAGTGCAGACCAAGGATACCACAACAACCGAAACGGTTGAACAGCTCCAGTGCATCCAACAACAACAATTACAACCCTCTGAAGATTTCGAAGAAAGGAAACGTTTCCGCTTCAGCAAACGCCGCGCCAGGATCTCAACTCAGCGCACAGTTCGACATATCATGAGGGATTTGATGCAATGGATACCATTGCTTGCTAAGGGGGGAGGATTGATCCAGATGGATATCGGTGGCCACCCACCTATTCCACTGGCTCAAAACAGTTTCCCATTTTGCCAATTTTCTAGTAATTTTTCTACAGTTTTTCGAGTCCCAAACTTTCGGGGCCGTTTAGGAGGCCCTAAACGACGATTTTTGGGAAATCTTGGTCCGATGGAGCCAACCTATTTAATGGTCCTCGGCGTATTCCTCGGACAGATCTTTCCAACGGGCTACCGGGCGCCCCAAACGGAGATCGTATGCAAAAGTTATGACCCCGGGAAGTTGACTGTTCAACTAACCACCTTGGGGCCGCAAACTTTATGACGGTTCATCTTCTAGGGTTAGGCTTTTGGATGTTTGGGATTCTTCCCTCATGCTTATGATAAATAGGCCCTTTCGGCCTCTCTTTGTATTCATCTTGGCGCGAATGAGCACAGCGGCCACATCTCTTCTCAGAGATAGCTACTACCATTCTAGCTGTTGTATTTACAGTCTGTTCTATTTCCGATATTTAATAGAATATGTGTTTACTGTATCGCTGTGTTTCTTGCCATATATCTGTGTATGTGAATATATATCTCTGTATATGCTATCTTTTGTTTCGTTCCCACACAAATCCGGATCACGCATTCTTGCAATTGAAGCTCTTGTCACCAACATATGCTTCCAATTCCGACGACCACCCTTTCGACGTAACAGCGGCCTTGCCTTCCTCCCAAATCAGGGAGCACATATGAGTGCTATCCTTTCCATCATCTCCATCTTGATGTGGCGTATGAATGTCCAACTCTCTTTCTCACAGATCCCACGAAGAAATGGAGTATGGGCATTAAACTAGGCCAAAATAAAAACAATTTAAACGTTGTAACAACATCCATGCAGGAACTTGCAAACGCCATCTTTCTCTGAGTGCGCCGTTGTGGATCACAAGAAGGTGGAAGTAATTGGGGTATGGAGAACCCCGGTGAATGTTCATGAGGTAAGAAGGTTAATGTTCTCGTTAATATTTCCAACTCTTATATAGCATATGTTCAACGCTTGTGCAGATTCGACAATCCAAAGACATCGTTACGATAATTGCAGAGGTTAAAAGGGTACGCTTGGATCCACTCACAATGAGATGATATTGAATTGTTCGAGCAGAACTTCATAGAATCACTAGTGCTCACTCTCCTCGATCCTTCAAATCCTTTTGCATATCATATTGATGCTAGTGGTGTGCATGTCAACACAGTTCTATCACAAGTAGGAGAGGTGGCGAGAGAGAAAAGGCATCTTATCTTTATCAATAGTCGTCAATTGCATCAAAACTTGCAAGTGCCACCAAGCCTAAATAATGAGCTTCGAGCTTGCTACAGATTGTAGCGGCTAATATTGTATCAACACTCTCCACAAGGAGAATCGATATATTCAATATTGTCTCATGAGTACAAGACAAAGTTGACCTACAAAGCTGGTCAAGAAAATGTGGTTGCAGATGTGTTCTTCAAAACCGAATATGTATTGCATTTAGAGTATGTGGTGAATGGAATAAGTGAAAAACGCATGATTCATCTCGAGACGCAATCTCCTTAATGAAACGAAGTAATCGTCACCTTATGCACTTCGCATTCCCAGAGCACAGTGGAGCAATAGCGATTTTTGGATGTGACAACGTTAAAGGATGCGCGAAATTCATGAGAATCCTTTAGCAAATCGCATGGAAACGGAAGACAATAATGAGGTAGCGATGAAACATGTCCATGGGAGGAACACGAAGAAGGGCGTTGCTTAATATGCAAATTTTCACCAAAGTTGCATGATAATCAAGGCAAAAAAGCACCGTCGGCATTGTGTATATCGATTCCACTAACGGTTGTACAACTAAAAAGTAAAGCAGATCCAAGAAAGGAGGGGGAGATTGGTGTTTGCATGTCTAGGTTATGCCCCGATTTCCGGCAAGAAGGATTAAAGAGCATGTTTTCCATTTCTAGGCTGTGTTAAATCGCCACGAGCAGAATTGTCATAGCCCGACTTCTTCAGGGGAAGGTAGAGCTTTTGGGCCATCCGGTTTCAAACTTATGGGATATGAAGAGGGGCCGAGGCAGAATTTTCCCCAATATTACAACACCATTGCTGGGTAGTTGAAGAAGATGGAATTGGATACAGATGCAATAGGATGGTCTTGAAATGCTCACAGGTAAAATTTGATAGCATCGATACCCACTCTCCGAAGCCTTCCAAACGTTTTGGAAGTATGTATGGATGCTATCAGTGCAACAATACGCGCGGTTTATCACTAAATGAAGGAGCAGTATTGACTTATGACAGTGGAAAGATGATGTTGATGTTTGTAGCTCGGACAGGAACTTCCACATAGGTTTTGTGTCAAACATGCATGAAGTCGTCCAAGTCAAACATGTTTTGTAATTCACTTTATTAAAGTGAAAGTCTTATATTTTGTTGTTAAAGTCCAATCGAGTGGATTTTTAATGCATTAGTTATTTAGACTAATCTCAATCGTCGATCTCACCGAGAGATCGGGGTTTTGGTAGATTAGGGTTACAACTAAAGTATAAAGGCGGGACAAAGCAGAGGGTAAAGACACATTCATTATCCGTGGGAAGACAATTTTGGTCAGGATGTGAAGAAACTCTTCCGAAGAGCTAAATTAGAGCACCGGAGACTTATCATGAGATGTAGCAAATATCTTGCATACAAATCACTACAAAAAACAGAAAAATGCATTCTGGAAAATACATACAGGAGTTAAAAGGTTCACTGATGAACACATCAAAAGATCGGAGCATAAAAGGACAATAAGACTATAACCTTAATAGATCCTCATAGATCCCGAATCAATAATTTGGGAATAAAAGAATTCTTCCCAAATTAAAAAACCCTCTTCACTGCTCAGAGCTTGTTTTGAAAGTTTGTCTGCCAATAGATTATGTTGCCTATATATATGCTCCATCGAGATGTTCCCGAAAAGAAGAATAGTGGATTTGATCCTGTTATGCTCCAGTGTAATAAAGACAACGCTTCGAGGTTGTAATCTCCCTGAGCCCATTTTATGGTGACCCTAGAATCCTCGAATATTTCCAGATCGTCAATGCCCAAGACGCTAGCCACTTTCAAAACACATCATAAAGCTAAAAGCTCCGCCTTCGTATTTGTCCCACCACCACAATTGAGTCTTAAAGTAAAGTAATGAGAATCATTCAAATAAATTGCACCACCAGCTGCACACATACCATTTTGGGCTGCACCATCAAAAAAGAGCGCTGGGCAGTTAAATTGAGGATCGAAATATCCAGTACTCTTAATTTCTAAAGGCTTCTGATCCCTGTAGATGGAATGATACATATTAAGAATCTGACAGGTAATCTTCTGGAAGCACGGTTTCTGATCTTCAAAAAAATGCTTTGTTCATAGTAGACCAAACGAACCAGGCAATAGTCAAAGGCAAAAGAGGATGAGCTTTGCAATCCCTATACCAATTTAGCGAGCAAACATCAAATTTTTCAATCCCCCAATCTTGAGAGATATGTAAAACAGAGCAAATAAACCTCCATATTTTTCTAGCGAAAATACAAGCCACCAAAAGATGTTTTGTTGTCTCGGCATCAGAGCTGCATAAGGAACATCTGCTAGGGCCCTTCCAGGCCATACTCATTAAGTTATCCCAAGTTTTTAGCTTGCCTTGGAATGCAAACCAGCCAAAACATTTAAACTTTAACGGCATCTTCCATCTCCAGAAACATTTGAACCACCATTGTCGAGGGCTGAAATGCATGTACTTTATGATTGCCTTATAGGCAGTTTTTGCAGTAATTTCTGCAGAACTGGGATTGCCGAACCACTTAGCTATATCCGTAGCTGAAGTCAATCTACACCCAGCAGCAAAAACAATGAGTTGTTGCTATTGAAGATATAATTGAGCTTTGCGATGAATTGTGTGGCAAATGGTGTTTCAACAGTGGAGTCTTTTAGAACTTGGAACACCATGAGGGAGGGACATTTGATTGTCTGAATTGTTTGCCTATTGGTTGTATAAGTTTGACAATTGGCACATTTGAAATTCATTACCATTGTTTGGTTTTTGTCTTATTTTTTAAGAACAGTGTCCAATTGATTATTCTAAAGAAACTTGCATGTATTTTTTGTTTTGTTTTGGAGAAGTTATGAGCACGAATCCAAACATTTTATTAATGGGAAGCCAACTAATAAGCTACAATGGTTACTCAAAAAAATAGTAGGTTTTTTTGTTCATTTATTAAAGAGAGGTTTTGTTTTTATAATTGTGTTGATTTTTCTTCATGGTGTATATGAAATGAGCTAAACACACTCAAATCAGGGTTAAGGTTAGAAAAGTACAACTAATTATTAAATAAAGGAAAATGTTTATTATTATAATTAATTATTGAAAACCAGAAAGATGATTTGGTGTTAATTTTGCATACTCTAAAATTAATATCATAACTTTCAGCATTTTTAGCTAATTTGAAAAAATATTCAACCTTCAAAATGGAAACTAAAACACAGGAAACTTGTTTTTCATACTTAATCAATATTATAATTATAGCAATGCTTCAAAACCTTTCTTAATTAATATCATAATTTTGGCAATCCTCCAAAGCCTTTTCAGCTAATTTGAAAAGTATTCAACCTCTAAACTGGAAATGGAAGCATGAGAGTTTATCAAAACTACTCGAATAGAAGAGATAAGGGAGAGGAAAGCTTCCAAGTTTCGCCATCGATGGAATGCTCCATCTATTGAGATTAATTAAATTAAGCCCGTCATCATCTACTGTGGAAATTTTAGAATGAGATATCTAGAATCCATAATTAGATTTACATTTAGAGAGTGGGTCAATGAATTGGGTAGATATTGGACTGTGAAAACAGTTTGCTGCAGCTCTTGAAGATGTAATTGAGCTGTGTGATGAATTGTGATGGCAATCGAATAGATTTTGAAATGTGAAAACATTCCTGTGTTGCTACTAGTGAAGATAGTATTGAGGTTTGTGATGAATTGTGTGGCCAAACTGGATTTGTTTAAATGTTGCTTCAACACTAGAGCCCTTCAGAAATTTAGAACAATGTGGTGGGGGGAACTTTGGGTGCACCGCACATGCTAATGCAATAACAACAAGCAGCAACTGCTCCATACTTGTCAATGCAATAGCAGTCCCGAGTCAGAACTGAGAAGTTAGGTCGTTGCAAACATAGCGAATCATGCCGGGCCGTCTCATCCCATAGCATGCTTGGAATCCAGCGATGCAAAACGTTAGAGTTCCCATAGATCCGGAGGTGTGGGATCGAATTTTCGAGGATTGGCAATACCCTCAAAGCCCACGTGGATCATGGTAGAACTCTGCTGATTCCTGGAATGTGGGTTGGATTCTTGTCAGATTTGTGGGCAGAAAGCTTTGCTACAAGATTAGCTTACTCCAACCGTGTGAGAAAACAAACCGTAGCAGCTTGGTGGGTGGTTAAGTAGGTTGGAAGGAAAGAAGAGCAACCAGAAGGATTCAGAAACTGGGCAGCGTGAGTGCCCCCAAAATAGCAGACCAATTATTGGTTATGTTTTCCCGAGGTGCCCAAAGTCTCATTGTCAAGTATGGTCGTGTTGTGTGGTTTAATGTACGTTGTGGAGTTTTACAAGGCCACTTGGGCCTGGTGCTTCTCCCAAACAATCGGTGGTAATTTTGAGTTTGAGTCCAGTAGTTCATAGAGTGGAATCGGTGGCAGTTTTGAGTTTGAGTCCGGCAGCTTATATAGTGGAATGGGCGGTAATTTCGAGTTTGGGTCCAGTAGTTTATACAGTGGAGTGCAATGGAATCGGATTGGATTGGTGGGGACGTCTACATGATATGCCCAAGTCTATGAACATAGATGGGATTGGAATTATGCATGTGAATTGCAAAAAGATTGAAAGATTTTGAGTGTGAGAGATGGATGGACGTTGTTTTCGTTTTCCTCTGCTCTGAGACTGAAATATTGAAACTAAAATTGAAGTCAAAATCGTGAAGAGACGTGTTCATGTTGATTTGCAGGGAGAGAATTTCACAGTTAATCCAGAAATGGGCGAATTTAAAAAGCATTTGGTTTGAAATGCCTATTTATTATTGTGTGAGAGTGAAATATTGAAACTGAAATTGAAAGTAGTAGGGCGAAAATTGTCAAAATGGTGAAGAGACATGTTCATAAATTGATTTGCAGCAAGAGAATTTTACAGTTAATCCAGAAATGGGCGAATTTAAAAAGCATTTGGTTTGAAATGCATATTCGGTGCAATATTGTATTTTACAAAAGCTGTGGTGTCTCTGCGTGAGCGATTGGTTGATGTAGTTTCTTTCACGTCCATCTCTGCTCTCCTCTTTGGGCTTTAACGAAACAAAAATATAAAATATGGCAAGTTAGAAGTGGTTCAGAAAACGATGAGATGAGCGTAGCAAAGACAGAGACAATCGATGGCCTCATAGAAATGTAGTGGTTATATCCCACACGCGCCAGGGGTATGGATTTCGAATCATTGATAACGGTGAGCGTGAACAGGTGTTAAACATGTGGGTGCGCCCTGCTCCAAGTAGAGAGCTGGTGCATGGGCCCCTGCCGAAGGGCGGGGTTGGAGGCTTCCTCCAGTAAGTGTCATGCACCATAGAGAGGAGGAGACCGCGTGAGGCTGGCTTGACAGAGCAACGACAACCTCCCGCTCCCTGCAGTGGAAGGATAACGTGCCCGCTACTTTTTCCTTCCCAATCTCGCGGTGGCCGTGGTAAAACAATTACCAATTTAATCTCAATCTCGCCACCGTAAAATTGATAACGTGCCCTCTCTCTTTTCTCCCCAATCTCGCCGCTACTTTTTCCTTCCCAATCTCGCGGTGGCCGTGCTAAAACAATTACCAATTTAATCTCAATCTCGCCACCGTAAAATTGATAACCTGCCCTCTCCTTTTTTCTCCCCAATCTCGCCGTGGCGCTGGCTGTGGTAATTAATTTTTTTCTTCCCAATCTCGCCGTGGCGCTGGGAAGGATAACGTGCCCGCTTCTTTTTCCTTCCCAATCTCGCCGTGGCCGTGGTAAAACAATTACCAATTTAATATTAATCTCGCCGCCGTAAAATTGATAATGTGCCCGCTCCTTTTTTCTCCCCAATCTCGCCGTGGCGGTGGTAATTAATTTTTTTCTTCCCAATCTCGGGGTGGCGGTGGTAAAACAATTACCAATTTAATCTTAATCTCGCATAACGTGCCAACTCTTTTTTCTTCCCAATCTCGCGGTGGCGGTGGTAAGATAATTACCAATTTAATCTTAATCTCGTCGTAAAATTACTAATTCCATTGGGGCTATTTTCCTATCTTTTCTGCTTCCTAATCTCTCCGTGGTAAAACAACTACTAATTATGTTTGGGCTCATTCTTCTTCCACCCGAGGCAATACCCGCTAAATACTAATTCCCTTTGGGCTCATTCTTCTTCCACCCGAGGCAATACCCGCTAAATACTAACTTCGCTTGGGCTCATTCTTCTTCCACCCGAGGCAATACCCGCTACATACTAATTATGTTTGGGCCCTTCGTCTTACTCTTCTTCCACCCGACCCACCCTTCTTCTATGGTTCCTCGACTTCCCTTGCCGGGAGAGGGTGATTTTAGGGAATCTCCCGCGCAATGATTACTACTTATGTTTGGCACTTCTTCCCTGCCCGACTCTTTGCTTCCCGAGGCTTCCTTCCACGGTTCCTCGAGGGTCCAACGGTGTTTAGAGATTTTGCCCGCAACAATCCTTCAGCTAGGACACCACGAAATGGGGGGATTTCTCCACCCGACCCACCCTTCTTCTATGGTTCCTCGACTTCCCTTGCCGGGAGAGGGTGATTTTAGGGAATCTCCCGCGCAATGATTACTACTTATGTTTGGCACTTCTTCCCTGCCCGACTCTTTGCTTCCCGAAGCTTCCTTCCACGGTTCCTCGAGGGTCCAACGGTGTTTAGAGATTTTGCCCGCAACAATCCTTCAGCTAGGACACCACGAAATGGGGGGATTTCTATGACGTCAAAGTCGCACGGGACTTGCATCCGCACGCACTCAGAGAGTCTTGTGCCAAGTCCAGTCACCTTACTACTTGTCGCCAAACCACACACCTCTTGCCTCCGACAGGGGGTTCTTGAGATTCCCACTTGTCGTTGAATCACGCATGATTTCCAATCAATTCTCCTCTAGAGGAAGCGTAACCACCCACATGATCGCTAGCCTCTGAGCACGACCCAGTGGAACAGAGGCTGCAGGCAACTTGGAACTTTGGATATTCACTTATTCCCTGGAAGCTACGCGATGAATTCCAATCAAGCATAACCTGCCCCACCCGTAATAGTATCACTGGAACACGATCGACCGGTTGGAGCTTCCCACTCTTGTTTCTCTTTCAAAAACAACATGGCTTGATAATGCAATCCAATCTTATTGATATATTCGTGTTTCTCTGTGCAACGAGCAATTGTCATCGAACTTAGAAATCCGTCGATGCCGAGAAACAAATGGCTGCATTCATTTGAGTGACCAAATTTCGGGTGAGCGAATCAATAAAGCGTGTTGAGCGTGAAGTTTTCTTGTATTTAGGCAATGCCACCTTCACCTAAAGGCCATCGAGTGCACTTGAGTTTGTAACGGAAAACAAGGCATTGCATTTTATTTTACAGTGTTTGGCAAATATGTTTCCCCGTTTCCCGGGCATGTTTATATTGACGAGGTTTATGGATGCCCAGAGGTTCTTGTGGCGTCTTAGCTCCTTGGATAAATGGCGTGCAATTATCAAACTAGGCCTGGCACGCTTAACTAGTTTGACTTTAACGATATTCATGGGTGCGCTCGAAAGAAACATTTCTCACAGTTTCCCTCTCTAAGATGCACCTTTTCCTTCTCACAAAATTCAATTCTCGGCAACCATAGTGACCCATTCTCAAGATCCGATTACCTTGCGTCTCTCCCACGCCACATGGGAATTCCATGTTGTGTTTTATCTAGAATACGTGTATCGCGAAACACTACAAGAAACCAAAGCTCCATGACGTTTACCAACCCCATGGAGAAAGGGCGTGCGATTCTGGAACCATGCTGAAATAAGCCAATTTCACTCGACAATGTTCACGCGCGGAATCATAAGCGGCAATGCCCTCAAATGGCCGGTCCAATGAGAGTTCTATCTTCTCCCATATCTTTTTTCTTGGTGACCGATGCTATGCCCAAAAATGCATCGCCTAGGTTTTCTATACGGAGATACAACGAGACTCTCCAAACGAAGAGATTGCTATCGATTGGCATATTGTCCTTTTTTTACGCAACTAGGGCTCCAAGTTTATCCCAAACGGCGTGGCAATTTTCAGTACCTTTTTCTTCTGAACAGCGAGCGACCAGGGTTTCATGACATATCACAACTATCGGCATCCCTGAGGAAAAGGGCATGCTGTCGCCGAACTAAGCCAAATTGAACCAACTTAACTTCGACGCGTTTATGGATGAAATTGCAAGAGATGCTGCTCTCAAAGTGTCGGATTGAAGCTTCTCGCTTATGCGATAAGTTTTTCCTTAGCCAACCCTCCTACTCCCAAAATCTTTTTAAGGGCGTCTGCTACACGGAGATACGACGACCTGATTCCCGATCCAGCTATTGCCTTCGGTACACGGTATCAAATTTGATGAGTTCGTTAGCTAGAAAGACAGGGCATAGATATGCCAACGGAATGCACATGAAACAAACCAAGGGGCATAAATCAACCAGTGAGAGGAAACATGAGCTCAAAGAACATGGTTGGGGAGGAAACCTAAGACATTTCATCGCAACAATTCTCCCTGAAATGGGTATAGTGAATATAACAGCCCCCGAAGGGGCATCCCATCAAGTAAATGCATCCGCCTTGCCTTTACACACCTTGCGACCCCATCTAATAACCCACACAGATAGGTCACCCATTCTGGTGCATCAAAAAAAGGTTTTCGGTTCCAATCATAAGAAACTTTTCACACTCCAACATATTTAAATACATCGTTGCTCCTAACACTCCTCCTTCATAGTTTAAATCTGCGACATAACTGCCGAACCTTCATGTACTTGCGGATCAACTCCCCCCTGGAAGGCCTCTTCCTTGAGTTTAGGTACTCGAAGAAAACAAACACGGAAGGCCACCCGCAACACTAGGACAAACACCCAATGCACATGTGATTCCACCTGCGAATTCCGGGAAAACACGCAACACCCATGAGAGTCCACTTGCAACGCTTGTCAAAACATCTTTTGAGTTGATTGGAGGCATATCAAACTATACCCACGCCGCATGCGCTCACAACTAGACTCACCACAAAAATCTCTTCACGTGTCGTGCACTCCTATCTTGGAATTGCAGCCAACATGTATACATTTACAAGACTTTATGCGAACCAATAAAGTCTCCATCTCTGTGCTCTCCCAAGATAAAAGCCCCTCCCCTCCAACACCAAATGTAGAAAAGAAACGTAGAGATATGCGAATGGAATACACATGCAGCAAACCACCGGGCATAAGTTCAAACTAGCTGCGGAAGGAAACATGTTTTCAAGGAACACCCTTCCGTTGGAAATATCGAGACGTTTCATTACGTCGATTCTCCCTCCAACAGAGACAAAGATTATAGCAGACCGCAAAGCGGCATCCCGTCTCACCGCAATCTCCCATCGAATACGATGCATCTACCTCCCTTTCATGCAAACTCTAACCTAGCCTGAGAGATCAAGCCCGTTGGAGTCACGCCGTACATGAACCATCTAGATAGATTACAACCCAGTGTCGGGATTCATTACAAGAGCATGTCCACATTGCAACATAGTTAATGGTATTGTTACTTCCAACCTCGTTGAGCGAGCTAAGGCTTGGCGTTTTTCCCCGGGATTTTAGATCCCCGTTTTCTCCGCATCATTGCACTAGCAAGGCCTAAGAATGGCAAAAGTTTACCCACAACTCAACTCCACGGAGAAAATGCACACGCAGCGATGGAACTAGGCCGAATTGAAACAATTTAAACTTAACAAAATTCGCGGGTGAAGTTGTAAACAGGGTGTGTTTCAAAATGTTATTCTGTCATCAACGGTGGCTTGCCTGGTCGATGAAAGCGAGGCATCGTCATTTCTCCCACGAGGGCTCAAGTCTCTCCGATGACATGCTCGTGCTCGTGGTTGCGAGAAAATTGGCGGGGCCAGCTTCAAAGCACGAGGGGGCATTGGAGGAATAGAGCCCCCCGCTCATGGACTCTTAAATCGATACTCAACAACCCTTCCCATCCTCAATCTTATCGTCCGGGTCCTCTATATCGATACACCGGTCGCATTGATCCAGATGGATATCGGTGGCCACCCACCTATTCCACTGGCTCAAAACAGTTTCCCATTTTGCCAATTTTCTAGTAATTTTTCTACAGGTTTTCGAGTCCCAAACTTTCGGGGCCGTTTAGAGGCCCTAAACGACGTTTTTTGGGAAATCTTGGTCCGACGGAGCCTTCCTTTTTAAATGGTCCCCGGCGTAGTCGTCGGATGGATCTTTCCAACGGGCTACCGAGCGCCCCAAACGGAGATCGTATGCAAAAGTTATGACCCCGAGAAGTTGACTGTTCAACTAACCACCTTGGGGCCGCAAACTTTATGACGGTTCATCTTCTAGGGTTAGGTTTTTGGATGTTTGGGATTCTTTCCCTCATGCGTGTGATAAATAGGCCCTTTCGGCCTCTCATTGTATTCATCTTGGCACGAATGAGCACAGCGGCCACGTCTCTTCTCGGAGATAGCTACTACCATTCTAGCTGTTGTATTTACAGTCTGTTCTATTTCCGATATTTAATAGAATATGTGTTTACCGTATCGCTGTGTTTCTTGCCATATATCTGTGTATGTGAATATATATCTCTGTGTATGATTCCGTATATGCTATCTTTTGTTTCGTTCCAACACAAATCCGGATCAGTGGTATCAGAGCAATCTGCTCTTTGATTGTTTCTTGGTGCATGTGTATCAGTGCAATCTGCTCTTTGATTGTTTCTTGGTGCATGTCCCCGACGAGGTCAGGATACAGAGAGTTGGGTCTTGAACTAGTTTCACTTGGGGAAGATCACTCTCGCCGCCCCAAACGGCCTCCCATGGCGGATGAAAAGAGAGACGACAGAGCAGGAGATCCTATCAAGTTGTTTCTCGAGCAAGCCCTCGCACGACAGAGGAACGAGATGATGGATAGCTTCGCCCAAATCCTTCGACGCATGCCGACGGCGACAGATACACCTTCAACGAGCAGCCGTTTTGGAGATGCGACTCCCTTCAAGGTACAAGTTAATTTTGATATCCCTTTATTTGAAGGCCAGATCGATGCCGATGCCCTAGATAAATGGTTGAATATACTAGAAGGGTATTTCTCTGTCCACAATTTTTCCAACAGAGAAAAGATCGTCTTTGCGCTCCTCAAGGATGACCCCCATGTCAAAAATTGGTGGGAAACTTATTGTGAGCAAAACTCATCAGACGAGTCTGGATTGTTTGATTACGATCACACTTGGGCCTCTTTCATAGATGCCGTTAGGGAACAATATTACCCTGTGGGAAACTATGATGACCAGTACACAAAATGGACCATTCTGCGTCAAGAGAGGGACCAAACGGTGTCGGAGTACACCAACAAATTTCATGCCTTGCGCACAAAGCTAGGTATCAAGGACTCCGAGCGGCACCTAGTACTGAAATATCGCAGTGGCCTACACCGGTACATACGAACAGAGATGGATTTCCTGGAAATCTCTTCACTCGGATCCGCCTATCGATATGTTGTCAAAATTGAGCAGAAATTTCAGCAAAAGAACGAGCGTGACTTCGGACCTGCGCAGAAGCAGGGCAAGGGAAACTCCGGCTCGCAGAACACGGGGCAGGGAAAGGACAACCAGTCCCAACCACAAGCGAAGAAGGGTAACAAAAAGACAAAGAAGGACACCGGGAAGTGGTGCGAGTTCCAAAAAAGCCCCTGGCACAACACTGGTGAATGTCACTCAAAACAGTCATTGGGGGCTAAGATGAAAGCTCCAAAATCAGATCCCAGTTCCGATTCTGACTCAGAACCTAATTTCACAACCGCGCAAAAAGGGAAGCAGACGATTGATGCAAAACCCAATGCCGTTGTTGCCACCACACAGATTCAACCAGAGGAACCTGAAGATTCGGAGGCAGAGGAGCGCCTTTTCCACTCACAGTTGTGGGTGAAGGGAATTCCCCTACACTTTGTTGTGGACAGCGGCAACCAAAAGAACCTTATCTCAACAGAAGTCATCAAGAAATTGGAGCTACCAATAACAGCACGCCCGCAACCATACACCATTGGTTGGCTGAGCCAAGGACGAGGGATCCACGCCAGTCATCAATGTCACCTACCATACGGCATCAAGCCCTTCAAAGATGAGGTATTGTGTGATGTGGCCGCACTTGAACTATGCGATGTTCTTTTAGGACAGCCATATATGTGGAAGCGCCATGCTGTATATGAATCACGACCTCGTGGTGTCATTGTCACTGTGGGAGGACAACTCTATCGGATACCAGAGACAGTTTCACCTACCCCGACCAAGCAGGGCAGGAAGATAATCTCCCACACTGGGAAGTTTTCCATATTCGCAATTTCCACTAAAGGAGAACATCAGATCACAGAGACATCCACAACCTCTGCCCATTATCCCTCTACTCAGCAGAAACAAGAAAAACAGAAATCCAGTGCAGCGTCGCCTATTCGAGTACCTCTGCAGTGCAAGGCCACGCATTCAAGGTGCTCCTCCAAGAATAAACCATCCACACCAGTGCAGACCAAGGATACCACAACAACCGAAACGGTTGAACAGCTCCAGTGCATCCAACAACAACAATTACAACCCTCTGAAGATTTCGAAGAAAGGAAACGTTTCCGCTTCAGCAAACGCCGCGCCAGGATCTCAGCTCAGCGCACAGTTCGACATATCATGAGGGATTTGATGCAATGGATACCATTGCTTGCTAAGGGGGGAGGATTGATCCAGATGGATATCGGTGGCCACCCACCTATTCCACTGGCTCAAAACAGTTTCCCATTTTGCCAATTTTCTAGTAATTTTTCTACAGTTTTTCGAGTCCCAAACTTTCGGGGCCGTTTAGGAGGCCCTAAACGACGATTTTTGGGAAATCTTGGTCCGATGGAGCCAACCTATTTAATGGTCCTCGGCGTATTCCTCGGACAGATCTTTCCAACGGGCTACCGGGCGCCCCAAACGGAGATCGTATGCAAAAGTTATGACCCCGGGAAGTTGACTGTTCAACTAACCACCTTGGGGCCGCAAACTTTAT
This sequence comes from Larix kaempferi, assembly GCA_027924585.1. Classification (NCBI taxonomy): domain Eukaryota; kingdom Viridiplantae; phylum Streptophyta; class Pinopsida; order Pinales; family Pinaceae; genus Larix; species Larix kaempferi. The sequence continues at coordinate 62,442 of BSBM01001409.1, read as the reverse complement.
GACGGTTCATCTTCTAGGGTTAGGCTTTTGGATGTTTGGGATTCTTCCCTCATGCTTATGATAAATAGGCCCTTTCGGCCTCTCTTTGTATTCATCTTGGCGCGAATGAGCACAGCGGCCACATCTCTTCTCAGAGATAGCTACTACCATTCTAGCTGTTGTATTTACAGTCTGTTCTATTTCCGATATTTAATAGAATATGTGTTTACTGTATCGCTGTGTTTCTTGCCATATATCTGTGTATGTGAATATATATCTCTGTATATGCTATCTTTTGTTTCGTTCCCACACAAATCCGGATCACGCATTCTTGCAATTGAAGCTCTTGTCACCAACATATGCTTCCAATTCCGACGACCACCCTTTCGACGTAACAGCGGCCTTGCCTTCCTCCCAAATCAGGGAGCACATATGAGTGCTATCCTTTCCATCATCTCCATCTTGATGTGGCGTATGAATGTCCAACTCTCTTTCTCACAGATCCCACGAAGAAATGGAGTATGGGCATTAAACTAGGCCAAACTAAAAACAATTTAAACGTTGTAACAACATCCATGCAGGAACTTGCAAACGCCATCTTTCTCTGAGTGCGCCGTTGTGGATCACAAGAAGGTGGAAGTAATTGGGGTATGGAGAACCCCGGTGAATGTTCATGAGGTAAGAAGGTTAATGTTCTCGTTAATATTTCCAACTCTTATATAGCATATGTTCAACGCTTGTGCAGATTCGACAATCCAAAGACATCGTTACGATAATTGCAGAGGTTAAAAGGGTACGCTTGGATCCACTCACAATGAGATGATATTGAATTGTTCGAGCAGAACTTCATAGAATCACTAGTGATCACTCTCCTCGATCCTTCAAATCCTTTTGCATATCATATTGATGCTAGTGGTGTGCATGTCAACACAGTTCTATCACAAGTAGGAGAGGTGGCGAGAGAGAAAAGGCATCTTATCTTTATCAATAGTCGTCAATTGCATCAAAACTTGCAAGTGCCACCAAGCCTAAATAATGAGCTTCGAGCTTGCTACAGATTGTAGCGGCTAATATTGTATCAACACTCTCCACAAGGAGAATCGATATATTCAATATTGTCTCATGAGTACAAGACAAAGTTGACCTACAAAGCTGGTCAAGAAAATGTGGTTGCAGATGTGTTCTTCAAAACCGAATATGTATTGCATTTAGAGTATGTGGTGAATGGAATAAGTGAAAAACGCATGATTCATCTCGAGACGCAATCTCCTTAATGAAACGAAGTAATCGTCACCTTATGCACTTCGCATTCCCAGAGCACAGTGGAGCAATAGCGATTTTTGGATGTGACAACGTTAAAGGATGCGCGAAATTCATGAGAATCCTTTAGCAAATCGCATGGAAACGGAAGACAATAATGAGGTAGCGATGAAACATGTCCATGGGAGGAACACGAAGAAGGGCGTTGCTTAATATGCAAATTTTCACCAAAGTTGCATGATAATCAAGGCAAAAAAGCACCGTCGGCATTGTGTATATCGATTCCACTAACGGTTGTACAACTAAAAAGTAAAGCATATCCAAGAAAGGAGGGGGAGATTGGTGTTTGCATGTCTAGGTTATGCCCCGATTTCCGGCAAGAAGGATTAAAGAGCATGTTTTCCATTTCTAGGCTGTGTTAAATCGCCACGAGCAGAATTGTCATAGCCCGACTTCTTCAGGGGAAGGTAGAGCTTTTGGGCCATCCGGTTTCAAACTTATGGGATATGAAGAGGGGCCGAGGCAGAATTTTCCCCAATATTACAACACCATTGCTGGGTAGTTGAAGAAGATGGAATTGGATACAGATGCAATAGGATGGTCTTGAAATGCTCACAGGTAAAATTTGATAGCATCGATACCCACTCTCCGAAGCCTTCCAAACGTTTTGGAAGTATGTATGGATGCTATCAGTGCAACAATACGCGCGGTTTATCACTAAATGAAGGAGCAGTATTGACTTATGACAGTGGAAAGATGATGTTGATGTTTGTAGCTCGGACAGGAACTTCCACATAGGTTTTGTGTCAAACATGCATGAAGTCGTCCAAGTCAAACATGTTTTGTAATTCACTTTATTAAAGTGAAAGTCTTATATTTTGTTGTTAAAGTCCAATCGAGTGGATTTTTAATGCATTAGTTATTTAGACTAATCTCAATCGTCGATCTCACCGAGAGATCGGGGTTTTGGTAGATTAGGGTTACAACTAAAGTATAAAGGCGGGACAAAGCAGAGGGTAAAGACACATTCATTATCCGTGGGAAGACAATTTTGTTCAGGATGTGAAGAAACTCTTCCGAAGAGCTAAATTAGAGCACCGGAGACTTATCATGAGATGTAGCAAATATCTTGCATACAAATCACTACAAAAAACAGAAAAATGCATTCTGGAAAATACATACAGGAGTTAAAAGGTTCACTGATGAACACATCAAAAGATCGGAGCATAAAAGGACAATAAGACTATAACCTTAATAGATCCTCATAGATCCCGAATCAATAATTTGGGAATAAAAGAATTCTTCCCAAATTAAAAAACCCTCTTCACTGCTCAGAGCTTGTTTTGAAAGTTTGTCTGCCAATAGATTATGTTGCCTATATATATGCTCCATCGAGATGTTCCCGAAAAGAAGAATAGTGGATTTGATCCTGTTATGCTCCAGTGTAATAAAGACAACGCTTCGAGGTTGTAATCTCCCTGAGCCCATTTTATGGTGACCCTAGAATCCTCGAATATTTCCAGATCGTCAATGCCCAAGACGCTAGCCACTTTCAAAACACATCATAAAGCTAAAAGCTCCGCCTTCGTATTTGTCCCACCACCACAATTGAGTCTTAAAGTAAAGTAATGAGAATCATTCAAATAAATTGCACCACCAGCTGCACACATACCATTTTGGGCTGCACCATCAAAAAAGAGCGCTGGGCAGTTAAATTGAGGATCGAAATATCCAGTACTCTTAATTTCTAAAGGCTTCTGATCCCTGTAGATGGAATGATACATATTAAGAATCTGACAGGTAATCTTCTGGAAGCACGGTTTCTGATCTTCAAAAAAATGCTTTGTTCATAGTAGACCAAACGAACCAGGCAATAGTCAAAGGCAAAAGAGGATGAGCTTTGCAATCCCTATACCAATTTAGCGAGCAAACATCAAATTTTTCAATCCCCCAATCTTGAGAGATATGTAAAACAGAGCAAATAAACCTCCATATTTTTCTAGCGAAAATACAAGCCACCAAAAGATGTTTTGTTGTCTCGGCATCAGAGCTGCATAAGGAACATCTGCTAGGGCCCTTCCAGGCCATACTCATTAAGTTATCCCAAGTTTTTAGCTTGCCTTGGAATGCAAACCAGCCAAAACATTTAAACTTTAACGGCATCTTCCATCTCCAGAAACATTTGAACCACCATTGTCGAGGGCTGAAATGCATGTACTTTATGATTGCCTTATAGGCAGTTTTTGCAGTAATTTCTGCAGAACTGGGATTGCCGAACCACTTAGCTATATCCGTAGCTGAAGTCAATCTACACCCAGCAGCAAAAACAATGAGTTGTTGCTATTGAAGATATAATTGAGCTTTGCGATGAATTGTGTGGCAAATGGTGTTTCAACAGTGGAGTCTTTTAGAACTTGGAACACCATGAGGGAGGGACATTTGATTGTCTGAATTGTTTGCCTATTGGTTGTATAAGTTTGACAATTGGCACATTTGAAATTCATTACCATTGTTTGGTTTTTGTCTTATTTTTTAAGAACAGTGTCCAATTGATTATTCTAAAGAAACTTGCATGTATTTTTTGTTTTGTTTTGGAGAAGTTATGAGCACGAATCCAAACATTTTATTAATGGGAAGCCAACTAATAAGCTACAATGGTTACTCAAAAAAATAGTAGGTTTTTTTGTTCATTTATTAAAGAGAGGTTTTGTTTTTATAATTGTGTTGATTTTTCTTCATGGTGTATATGAAATGAGCTAAACACACTCAAATCAGGGTTAAGGTTAGAAAAGTACAACTAATTATTAAATAAAGGAAAATGTTTATTATTATAATTAATTATTGAAAACCAGAAAGATGATTTGGTGTTAATTTTGCATACTCTAAAATTAATATCATAACTTTCAGCATTTTTAGCTAATTTGAAAAAATATTCAACCTTCAAAATGGAAACTAAAACACAGGAAACTTGTTTTTCATACTTAATCAATATTATAATTATAGCAATGCTTCAAAACCTTTCTTAATTAATATCATAATTTTGGCAATCCTCCAAAGCCTTTTCAGCTAATTTGAAAAGTATTCAACCTCTAAACTGGAAATGGAAGCATGAGAGTTTATCAAAACTACTCGAATAGAAGAGATAAGGGAGAGGAAAGCTTCCAAGTTTCGCCATCGATGGAATGCTCCATCTATTGAGATTAATTAAATTAAGCCCGTCATCATCTACTGTGGAAATTTTAGAATGAGATATCTAGAATCCATAATTAGATTTACATTTAGAGAGTGGGTCAATGAATTGGGTAGATATTGGACTGTGAAAACAGTTTGCTGCAGCTCTTGAAGATGTAATTGAGCTGTGTGATGAATTGTGATGGCAATCGAATAGATTTTGAAATGTGAAAACATTCCTGTGTTGCTACTAGTGAAGATAGTATTGAGGTTTGTGATGAATTGTGTGGCCAAACTGGATTTGTTTAAATGTTGCTTCAACACTAGAGCCCTTCAGAAATTTAGAACAATGTGGTGGGGGGAACTTTGGGTGCACCGCACATGCTAATGCAATAACAACAAGCAGCAACTGCTCCATACTTGTCAATGCAATAGCAGTCCCGAGTCAGAACTGAGAAGTTAGGTCGTTGCAAACATAGCGAATCATGCCGGGCCGTCTCATCCCATAGCATGCTTGGAATCCAGCGATGCAAAACGTTAGAGTTCCCATAGATCCGGAGGTGTGGGATCGAATTTTCGAGGATTGGCAATACCCTCAAAGCCCACGTGGATCATGGTAGAACTCTGCTGATTCCTGGAATGTGGGTTGGATTCTTGTCAGATTTGTGGGCAGAAAGCTTTGCTACAAGATTAGCTTACTCCAACCGTGTGAGAAAACAAACCGTAGCAGCTTGGTGGGTGGTTAAGTAGGTTGGAAGGAAAGAAGAGCAACCAGAAGGATTCAGAAACTGGGCAGCGTGAGTGCCCCCAAAATAGCAGACCAATTATTGGTTATGTTTTCCCGAGGTGCCCAAAGTCTCATTGTCAAGTATGGTCGTGTTGTGTGGTTTAATGTACGTTGTGGAGTTTTACAAGGCCACTTGGGCCTGGTGCTTCTCCCAAACAATCGGTGGTAATTTTGAGTTTGAGTCCAGTAGTTCATAGAGTGGAATCGGTGGCAGTTTTGAGTTTGAGTCCGGCAGCTTATATAGTGGAATGGGCGGTAATTTCGAGTTTGGGTCCAGTAGTTTATACAGTGGAGTGCAATGGAATCGGATTGGATTGGTGGGGACGTCTACATGATATGCCCAAGTCTATGAACATAGATGGGATTGGAATTATGCATGTGAATTGCAAAAAGATTGAAAGATTTTGAGTGTGAGAGATGGATGGACGTTGTTTTCGTTTTCCTCTGCTCTGAGACTGAAATATTGAAACTAAAATTGAAGTCAAAATCGTGAAGAGACGTGTTCATGTTGATTTGCAGGGAGAGAATTTCACAGTTAATCCAGAAATGGGCGAATTTAAAAAGCATTTGGTTTGAAATGCCTATTTATTATTGTGTGAGAGTGAAATATTGAAACTGAAATTGAAAGTAGTAGGGCGAAAATTGTCAAAATGGTGAAGAGACATGTTCATAAATTGATTTGCAGCAAGAGAATTTTACAGTTAATCCAGAAATGGGCGAATTTAAAAAGCATTTGGTTTGAAATGCATATTCGGTGCAATATTGTATTTTACAAAAGCTGTGGTGTCTCTGCGTGAGCGATTGGTTGATGTAGTTTCTTTCACGTCCATCTCTGCTCTCCTCTTTGGGCTTTAACGAAACAAAAATATAAAATATGGCAAGTTAGAAGTGGTTCAGAAAACGATGAGATGAGCGTAGCAAAGACAGAGACAATCGATGGCCTCATAGAAATGTAGTGGTTATATCCCACACGCGCCAGGGGTATGGATTTCGAATCATTGATAACGGTGAGCGTGAACAGGTGTTAAACATGTGGGTGCGCCCTGCTCCAAGTAGAGAGCTGGTGCATGGGCCCCTGCCGAAGGGCGGGGTTGGAGGCTTCCTCCAGTAAGTGTCATGCACCATAGAGAGGAGGAGACCGCGTGAGGCTGGCTTGACAGAGCAACGACAACCTCCCGCTCCCTGCAGTGGAAGGATAACGTGCCCGCTACTTTTTCCTTCCCAATCTCGCGGTGGCCGTGGTAAAACAATTACCAATTTAATCTCAATCTCGCCACCGTAAAATTGATAACGTGCCCTCTCTCTTTTCTCCCCAATCTCGCCGCTACTTTTTCCTTCCCAATCTCGCGGTGGCCGTGCTAAAACAATTACCAATTTAATCTCAATCTCGCCACCGTAAAATTGATAACCTGCCCTCTCCTTTTTTCTCCCCAATCTCGCCGTGGCGCTGGCTGTGGTAATTAATTTTTTTCTTCCCAATCTCGCCGTGGCGCTGGGAAGGATAACGTGCCCGCTTCTTTTTCCTTCCCAATCTCGCCGTGGCGCTGGGAAGGATAACGTGCCCGCTTCTTTTTCCTTCCCAATCTCGCCGTGGCCGTGGTAAAACAATTACCAATTTAATATTAATCTCGCCGCCGTAAAATTGATAATGTGCCCGCTCCTTTTTTCTCCCCAATCTCGCCGTGGCGGTGGTAATTAATTTTTTTCTTCCCAATCTCGGGGTGGCGGTGGTAAAACAATTACCAATTTAATCTTAATCTCGCATAACGTGCCAACTCTTTTTTCTTCCCAATCTCGCGGTGGCGGTGGTAAGATAATTACCAATTTAATCTTAATCTCGTCGTAAAATTACTAATTCCATTGGGGCTATTTTCCTATCTTTTCTGCTTCCTAATCTCTCCGTGGTAAAACAACTACTAATTATGTTTGGGCTCATTCTTCTTCCACCCGAGGCAATACCCGCTAAATACTAATTCCCTTTGGGCTCATTCTTCTTCCACCCGAGGCAATACCCGCTAAATACTAACTTCGCTTGGGCTCATTCTTCTTCCACCCGAGGCAATACCCGCTACATACTAATTATGTTTGGGCCCTTCGTCTTACTCTTCTTCCACCCGACCCACCCTTCTTCTATGGTTCCTCGACTTCCCTTGCCGGGAGAGGGTGATTTTAGGGAATCTCCCGCGCAATGATTACTACTTATGTTTGGCACTTCTTCCCTGCCCGACTCTTTGCTTCCCGAGGCTTCCTTCCACGGTTCCTCGAGGGTCCAACGGTGTTTAGAGATTTTGCCCGCAACAATCCTTCAGCTAGGACACCACGAAATGGGGGGATTTCTCCACCCGACCCACCCTTCTTCTATGGTTCCTCGACTTCCCTTGCCGGGAGAGGGTGATTTTAGGGAATCTCCCGCGCAATGATTACTACTTATGTTTGGCACTTCTTCCCTGCCCGACTCTTTGCTTCCCGAAGCTTCCTTCCACGGTTCCTCGAGGGTCCAACGGTGTTTAGAGATTTTGCCCGCAACAATCCTTCAGCTAGGACACCACGAAATGGGGGGATTTCTATGACGTCAAAGTCGCACGGGACTTGCATCCGCACGCACTCAGAGAGTCTTGTGCCAAGTCCAGTCACCTTACTACTTGTCGCCAAACCACACACCTCTTGCCTCCGACAGGGGGTTCTTGAGATTCCCACTTGTCGTTGAATCACGCATGATTTCCAATCAATTCTCCTCTAGAGGAAGCGTAACCACCCACATGATCGCTAGCCTCTGAGCACGACCCAGTGGAACAGAGGCTGCAGGCAACTTGGAACTTTGGATATTCACTTATTCCCTGGAAGCTACGCGATGAATTCCAATCAAGCATAACCTGCCCCACCCGTAATAGTATCACTGGAACACGATCGACCGGTTGGAGCTTCCCACTCTTGTTTCTCTTTCAAAAACAACATGGCTTGATAATGCAATCCAATCTTATTGATATATTCGTGTTTCTCTGTGCAACGAGCAATTGTCATCGAACTTAGAAATCCGTCGATGCCGAGAAACAAATGGCTGCATTCATTTGAGTGACCAAATTTCGGGTGAGCGAATCAATAAAGCGTGTTGAGCGTGAAGTTTTCTTGTATTTAGGCAATGCCACCTTCACCTAAAGGCCATCGAGTGCACTTGAGTTTGTAACGGAAAACAAGGCATTGCATTTTATTTTACAGTGTTTGGCAAATATGTTTCCCCGTTTCCCGGGCATGTTTATATTGACGAGGTTTATGGATGCCCAGAGGTTCTTGTGGCGTCTTAGCTCCTTGGATAAATGGCGTGCAATTATCAAACTAGGCCTGGCACGCTTAACTAGTTTGACTTTAACGATATTCATGGGTGCGCTCGAAAGAAACATTTCTCACAGTTTCCCTCTCTAAGATGCACCTTTTCCTTCTCACAAAATTCAATTCTCGGCAACCATAGTGACCCATTCTCAAGATCCGATTACCTTGCGTCTCTCCCACGCCACATGGGAATTCCATGTTGTGTTTTATCTAGAATACGTGTATCGCGAAACACTACAAGAAACCAAAGCTCCATGACGTTTACCAACCCCATGGAGAAAGGGCGTGCGATTCTGGAACCATGCTGAAATAAGCCAATTTCACTCGACAATGTTCACGCGCGGAATCATAAGCGGCAATGCCCTCAAATGGCCGGTCCAATGAGAGTTCTATCTTCTCCCATATCTTTTTTCTTGGTGACCGATGCTATGCCCAAAAATGCATCGCCTAGGTTTTCTATACGGAGATACAACGAGACTCTCCAAACGAAGAGATTGCTATCGATTGGCATATTGTCCTTTTTTTACGCAACTAGGGCTCCAAGTTTATCCCAAACGGCGTGGCAATTTTCAGTACCTTTTTCTTCTGAACAGCGAGCGACCAGGGTTTCATGACATATCACAACTATCGGCATCCCTGAGGAAAAGGGCATGCTGTCGCCGAACTAAGCCAAATTGAACCAACTTAACTTCGACGCGTTTATGGATGAAATTGCAAGAGATGCTGCTCTCAAAGTGTCGGATTGAAGCTTCTCGCTTATGCGATAAGTTTTTCCTTAGCCAACCCTCCTACTCCCAAAATCTTTTTAAGGGCGTCTGCTACACGGAGATACGACGACCTGATTCCCGATCCAGCTATTGCCTTCGGTACACGGTATCAAATTTGATGAGTTCGTTAGCTAGAAAGACAGGGCATAGATATGCCAACGGAATGCACATGAAACAAACCAAGGGGCATAAATCAACCAGTGAGAGGAAACATGAGCTCAAAGAACATGGTTGGGGAGGAAACCTAAGACATTTCATCGCAACAATTCTCCCTGAAATGGGTATAGTGAATATAACAGCCCCCGAAGGGGCATCCCATCAAGTAAATGCATCCGCCTTGCCTTTACACACCTTGCGACCCCATCTAATAACCCACACAGATAGGTCACCCATTCTGGTGCATCAAAAAAAGGTTTTCGGTTCCAATCATAAGAAACTTTTCACACTCCAACATATTTAAATACATCGTTGCTCCTAACACTCCTCCTTCATAGTTTAAATCTGCGACATAACTGCCGAACCTTCATGTACTTGCGGATCAACTCCCCCCTGGAAGGCCTCTTCCTTGAGTTTAGGTACTCGAAGAAAACAAACACGGAAGGCCACCCGCAACACTAGGACAAACACCCAATGCACATGTGATTCCACCTGCGAATTCCGGGAAAACACGCAACACCCATGAGAGTCCACTTGCAACGCTTGTCAAAACATCTTTTGAGTTGATTGGAGGCATATCAAACTATACCCACGCCGCATGCGCTCACAACTAGACTCACCACAAAAATCTCTTCACGTGTCGTGCACTCCTATCTTGGAATTGCAGCCAACATGTATACATTTACAAGACTTTATGCGAACCAATAAAGTCTCCATCTCTGTGCTCTCCCAAGATAAAAGCCCCTCCCCTCCAACACCAAATGTAGAAAAGAAACGTAGAGATATGCGAATGGAATACACATGCAGCAAACCACCGGGCATAAGTTCAAACTAGCTGCGGAAGGAAACATGTTTTCAAGGAACACCCTTCCGTTGGAAATATCGAGACGTTTCATTACGTCGATTCTCCCTCCAACAGAGACAAAGATTATAGCAGACCGCAAAGCGGCATCCCGTCTCACCGCAATCTCCCATCGAATACGATGCATCTACCTCCCTTTCATGCAAACTCTAACCTAGCCTGAGAGATCAAGCCCGTTGGAGTCACGCCGTACATGAACCATCTAGATAGATTACAACCCAGTGTCGGGATTCATTACAAGAGCATGTCCACATTGCAACATAGTTAATGGTATTGTTACTTCCAACCTCGTTGAGCGAGCTAAGGCTTGGCGTTTTTCCCCGGGATTTTAGATCCCCGTTTTCTCCGCATCATTGCACTAGCAAGGCCTAAGAATGGCAAAAGTTTACCCACAACTCAACTCCACGGAGAAAATGCACACGCAGCGATGGAACTAGGCCGAATTGAAACAATTTAAACTTAACAAAATTCGCGGGTGAAGTTGTAAACAGGGTGTGTTTCAAAATGTTATTCTGTCATCAACGGTGGCTTGCCTGGTCGATGAAAGCGAGGCATCGTCATTTCTCCCACGAGGGCTCAAGTCTCTCCGATGACATGCTCGTGCTCGTGGTTGCGAGAAAATGGGCGGGGCCAGCTTCAAAGCACGAGGGGGCATTGGAGGAATAGAGCCCCCCGCTCATGGACTCTTAAATCGATACTCAACAACCCTTCCCATCCTCAATCTTATCGTCCGGGTCCTCTATATCGATACACCGGTCGCATTGATCCAGATGGATATCGGTGGCCACCCACCTATTCCACTGGCTCAAAACAGTTTCCCATTTTGCCAATTTTCTAGTAATTTTTCTACAGGTTTTCGAGTCCCAAACTTTCGGGGCCGTTTAGAGGCCCTAAACGACGTTTTTGGGGAAATCTTGGTCCGACGGAGCCTTCCTTTTTAAATGGTCCCCGGCGTAGTCGTCGGATGGATCTTTCCAACGGGCTACCGAGCGCCCCAAACGGAGATCGTATGCAAAAGTTATGACCCCGAGAAGTTGACTGTTCAACTAACCACCTTGGGGCCGCAAACTTTATGACGGTTCATCTTCTAGGGTTAGGTTTTTGGATGTTTGGGATTCTTTCCCTCATGCGTGTGATAAATAGGCCCTTTCGGCCTCTCATTGTATTCATCTTGGCACGAATGAGCACAGCGGCCACGTCTCTTCTCGGAGATAGCTACTACCATTCTAGCTGTTGTATTTACAGTCTGTTCTATTTCCGATATTTAATAGAATATGTGTTTACCGTATCGCTGTGTTTCTTGCCATATATCTGTGTATGTGAATATATATCTCTGTGTATGATTCCGTATATGCTATCTTTTGTTTCGTTCCAACACAAATCCGGATCAGTGGTATCAGAGCAATCTGCTCTTTGATTGTTTCTTGGTGCATGTGTATCAGTGCAATCTGCTCTTTGATTGTTTCTTGGTGCATGTCCCCGACGAGGTCAGGATACAGAGAGTTGGGTCTTGAACTAGTTTCACTTGGGGAAGATCACTCTCGCCGCCCCAAACGGCCTCCCATGGCGGATGAAAAGAGAGACGACAGAGCAGGAGATCCTATCAAGTTGTTTCTCGAGCAAGCCCTCGCACGACAGAGGAACGAGATGATGGATAGCTTCGCCCAAATCCTTCGACGCATGCCGACGGCGACAGATACACCTTCAACGAGCAGCCGTTTTGGAGATGCGACTCCCTTCAAGGTACAAGTTAATTTTGATATCCCTTTATTTGAAGGCCAGATCGATGCCGATGCCCTAGATAAATGGTTGAATATACTAGAAGGGTATTTCTCTGTCCACAATTTTTCCAACAGAGAAAAGATCGTCTTTGCGCTCCTCAAGGATGACCCCCATGTCAAAAATTGGTGGGAAACTTATTGTGAGCAAAACTCATCAGACGAGTCTGGATTGTTTGATTACGATCACACTTGGGCCTCTTTCATAGATGCCGTTAGGGAACAATATTACCCTGTGGGAAACTATGATGACCAGTACACAAAATGGACCATTCTGCGTCAAGAGAGGGACCAAACGGTGTCGGAGTACACCAACAAATTTCATGCCTTGCGCACAAAGCTAGGTATCAAGGACTCCGAGCGGCACCTAGTACTGAAATATCGCAGTGGCCTACACCGGTACATACGAACAGAGATGGATTTCCTGGAAATCTCTTCACTCGGATCCGCCTATCGATATGTTGTCAAAATTGAGCAGAAATTTCAGCAAAAGAACGAGCGTGACTTCGGACCTGCGCAGAAGCAGGGCAAGGGAAACTCCGGCTCGCAGAACACGGGGCAGGGAAAGGACAACCAGTCCCAACCACAAGCGAAGAAGGGTAACAAAAAGACAAAGAAGGACACCGGGAAGTGGTGCGAGTTCCACAAAAGCCCCTGGCACAACACTGGTGAATGTCACTCAAAACAGTCATTGGGGGCTAAGATGAAAGCTCCAAAATCAGATCCCAGTTCCGATTCTGACTCAGAACCTAATTTCACAACCGCGCAAAAAGGGAAGCAGACGATTGATGCAAAACCCAATGCCGTTGTTGCCACCACACAGATTCAACCAGAGGAACCTGAAGATTCGGAGGCAGAGGAGCGCCTTTTCCACTCACAGTTGTGGGTGAAGGGAATTCCCCTACACTTTGTTGTGGACAGCGGCAACCAAAAGAACCTTATCTCAACAGAAGTCATCAAGAAATTGGAGCTACCAATAACAGCACGCCCGCAACCATACACCATTGGTTGGCTGAGCCAAGGACGAGGGATCCACGCCAGTCATCAATGTCGCCTACCATACGGCATCAAGCCCTTCAAAGATGAGGTATTGTGTGATGTGGCCGCACTTGAACTATGCGATGTTCTTTTAGGACAGCCATATATGTGGAAGCGCCATGCTGTATATGAATCACGACCTCGTGGTGTCATTGTCACTGTGGGAGGACAACTCTATCGGATACCAGAGACAGTTTCACCTACCCCGACCAAGCAGGGCAGGAAGATAATCTCCCACACTGGGAAGTTTTCCATATTCGCAATTTCCACTAAAGGAGAACATCAGATCACAGAGACATCCACAACCTCTGCCCATTATCCCTCTACTCAGCAGAAACAAGAAAAACAGAAATCCAGTGCAGCGTCGCCTATTCGAGTACCTCTGCAGTGCAAGGCCACGCATTCAAGGTGCTCCTCCAAGAATAAACCATCCACACCAGTGCAGACCAAGGATACCACAACAACCAAAACGGTTGAACAGCTCCAGTGCATCCAACAACAACAATTACAACCCTCTGAAGATTTCGAAGAAAGGAAACGTTTCCGCTTCAGCAAACGCCGCGCCAGGATCTCAGCTCAGCGCACAGTTCGACATATCATGAGGGATTTGATGCAATGGATACCATTGCTTGCTAAGGGGGGAGGATTGATCCAGATGGATATCGGTGGCCACCCACCTATTCCACTGGCTCAAAACAGTTTCCCATTTTGCCAATTTTCTAGTAATTTTTCTACAGTTTTTCGAGTCCCAAACTTTCGGGGCCGTTTAGGAGGCCCTAAACGACGATTTTTGGGAAATCTTGGTCCGATGGAGCCAACCTATTTAATGGTCCTCGGCGTATTCCTCGGACAGATCTTTCCAACGGGCTACCGGGCGCCCCAAACGGAGATCGTATGCAAAAGTTATGACCCCGGGAAGTTGACTGTTCAACTAACCACCTTGGGGCCGCAAACTTTATGACGGTTCATCTTCTAGGGTTAGGCTTTTGGATGTTTGGGATTCTTCCCTCATGCTTATGATAAATAGGCCCTTTCGGCCTCTCTTTGTATTCATCTTGGCGCGAATGAGCACAGCGGCCACATCTCTTCTCAGAGATAGCTACTACCATTCTAGCTGTTGTATTTACAGTCTGTTCTATTTCCGATATTTAATAGAATATGTGTTTACTGTATCGCTGTGTTTCTTGCCATATATCTGTGTATGTGAATATATATCTCTGTATATGCTATCTTTTGTTTCGTTCCCACACAAATCCGGATCACGCATTCTTGCAATTGAAGCTCTTGTCACCAACATATGCTTCCAATTCCGACGACCACCCTTTCGACGTAACAGCGGCCTTGCCTTCCTCCCAAATCAGGGAGCACATATGAGTGCTATCCTTTCCATCATCTCCATCTTGATGTGGCGTATGAATGTCCAACTCTCTTTCTCACAGATCCCACGAAGAAATGGAGTATGGGCATTAAACTAGGCCAAACTAAAAACAATTTAAACGTTGTAACAACATCCATGCAGGAACTTGCAAACGCCATCTTTCTCTGAGTGCGCCGTTGTGGATCACAAGAAGGTGGAAGTAATTGGGGTATGGAGAACCCCGGTGAATGTTCATGAGGTAAGAAGGTTAATGTTCTCGTTAATATTTCCAACTCTTATATAGCATATGTTCAACGCTTGTGCAGATTCGACAATCCAAAGACATCGTTACGATAATTGCAGAGGTTAAAAGGGTACGCTTGGATCCACTCACAATGAGATGATATTGAATTGTTCGAGCAGAACTTCATAGAATCACTAGTGCTCACTCTCCTCGATCCTTCAAATCCTTTTGCATATCATATTGATGCTAGTGGTGTGCATGTCAACACAGTTCTATCACAAGTAGGAGAGGTGGCGAGAGAGAAAAGGCATCTTATCTTTATCAATAGTCGTCAATTGCATCAAAACTTGCAAGTGCCACCAAGCCTAAATAATGAGCTTCGAGCTTGCTACAGATTGTAGCGGCTAATATTGTATCAACACTCTCCACAAGGAGAATCGATATATTCAATATTGTCTCATGAGTACAAGACAAAGTTGACCTACAAAGCTGGTCAAGAAAATGTGGTTGCAGATGTGTTCTTCAAAACCGAATATGTATTGCATTTAGAGTATGTGGTGAATGGAATAAGTGAAAAACGCATGATTCATCTCGAGACGCAATCTCCTTAATGAAACGAAGTAATCGTCACCTTATGCACTTCGCATTCCCAGAGCACAGTGGAGCAATAGCGATTTTTGGATGTGACAACGTTAAAGGATGCGCGAAATTCATGAGAATCCTTTAGCAAATCGCATGGAAACGGAAGACAATAATGAGGTAGCGATGAAACATGTCCATGGGAGGAACACGAAGAAGGGCGTTGCTTAATATGCAAATTTTCACCAAAGTTGCATGATAATCAAGGCAAAAAAGCACCGTCGGCATTGTGTATATCGATTCCACTAACGGTTGTACAACTAAAAAGTAAAGCATATCCAAGAAAGGAGGGGGAGATTGGTGTTTGCATGTCTAGGTTATGCCCCGATTTCCGGCAAGAAGGATTAAAGAGCATGTTTTCCATTTCTAGGCTGTGTTAAATCGCCACGAGCAGAATTGTCATAGCCCGACTTCTTCAGGGGAAGGTAGAGCTTTTGGGCCATCCGGTTTCAAACTTATGGGATATGAAGAGGGGCCGAGGCAGAATTTTCCCCAATATTACAACACCATTGCTGGGTAGTTGAAGAAGATGGAATTGGATACAGATGCAATAGGATGGTCTTGAAATGCTCACAGGTAAAATTTGATAGCATCGATACCCACTCTCCGAAGCCTTCCAAACGTTTTGGAAGTATGTATGGATGCTATCAGTGCAACAATACGCGCGGTTTATCACTAAATGAAGGAGCAGTATTGACTTATGACAGTGGAAAGATGATGTTGATGTTTGTAGCTCGGACAGGAACTTCCACATAGGTTTTGTGTCAAACATGCATGAAGTCGTCCAAGTCAAACATGTTTTGTAATTCACTTTATTAAAGTGAAAGTCTTATATTTTGTTGTTAAAGTCCAATCGAGTGGATTTTTAATGCATTAGTTATTTAGACTAATCTCAATCGTCGATCTCACCGAGAGATCGGGGTTTTGGTAGATTAGGGTTACAACTAAAGTATAAAGGCGGGACAAAGCAGAGGGTAAAGACACATTCATTATCCGTGGGAAGACAATTTTGGTCAGGATGTGAAGAAACTCTTCCGAAGAGCTAAATTAGAGCACCGGAGACTTATCATGAGATGTAGCAAATATCTTGCATACAAATCACTACAAAAAACAGAAAAATGCATTCTGGAAAATACATACAGGAGTTAAAAGGTTCACTGATGAACACATCAAAAGATCGGAGCATAAAAGGACAATAAGACTATAACCTTAATAGATCCTCATAGATCCCGAATCAATAATTTGGGAATAAAAGAATTCTTCCCAAATTAAAAAACCCTCTTCACTGCTCAGAGCTTGTTTTGAAAGTTTGTCTGCCAATAGATTATGTTGCCTATATATATGCTCCATCGAGATGTTCCCGAAAAGAAGAATAGTGGATTTGATCCTGTTATGCTCCAGTGTAATAAAGACAACGCTTCGAGGTTGTAATCTCCCTGAGCCCATTTTATGGTGACCCTAGAATCCTCGAATATTTCCAGATCGTCAATGCCCAAGACGCTAGCCACTTTCAAAACACATCATAAAGCTAAAAGCTCCGCCTTCGTATTTGTCCCACCACCACAATTGAGTCTTAAAGTAAAGTAATGAGAATCATTCAAATAAATTGCACCACCAGCTGCACACATACCATTTTGGGCTGCACCATCAAAAAAGAGCGCTGGGCAGTTAAATTGAGGATCGAAATATCCAGTACTCTTAATTTCTAAAGGCTTCTGATCCCTGTAGATGGAATGATACATATTAAGAATCTGACAGGTAATCTTCTGGAAGCACGGTTTCTGATCTTCAAAAAAATGCTTTGTTCATAGTAGACCAAACGAACCAGGCAATAGTCAAAGGCAAAAGAGGATGAGCTTTGCAATCCCTATACCAATTTAGCGAGCAAACATCAAATTTTTCAATCCCCCAATCTTGAGAGATATGTAAAACAGAGCAAATAAACCTCCATATTTTTCTAGCGAAAATACAAGCCACCAAAAGATGTTTTGTTGTCTCGGCATCAGAGCTGCATAAGGAACATCTGCTAGGGCCCTTCCAGGCCATACTCATTAAGTTATCCCAAGTTTTTAGCTTGCCTTGGAATGCAAACCAGCCAAAACATTTAAACTTTAACGGCATCTTCCATCTCCAGAAACATTTGAACCACCATTGTCGAGGGCTGAAATGCATGTACTTTATGATTGCCTTATAGGCAGTTTTTGCAGTAATTTCTGCAGAACTGGGATTGCCGAACCACTTAGCTATATCCGTAGCTGAAGTCAATCTACACCCAGCAGCAAAAACAATGAGTTGTTGCTATTGAAGATATAATTGAGCTTTGCGATGAATTGTGTGGCAAATGGTGTTTCAACAGTGGAGTCTTTTAGAACTTGGAACACCATGAGGGAGGGACATTTGATTGTCTGAATTGTTTGCCTATTGGTTGTATAAGTTTGACAATTGGCACATTTGAAATTCATTACCATTGTTTGGTTTTTGTCTTATTTTTTAAGAACAGTGTCCAATTGATTATTCTAAAGAAACTTGCATGTATTTTTTGTTTTGTTTTGGAGAAGTTATGAGCACGAATCCAAACATTTTATTAATGGGAAGCCAACTAATAAGCTACAATGGTTACTCAAAAAAATAGTAGGTTTTTTTGTTCATTTATTAAAGAGAGGTTTTGTTTTTATAATTGTGTTGATTTTTCTTCATGGTGTATATGAAATGAGCTAAACACACTCAAATCAGGGTTAAGGTTAGAAAAGTACAACTAATTATTAAATAAAGGAAAATGTTTATTATTATAATTAATTATTGAAAACCAGAAAGATGATTTGGTGTTAATTTTGCATACTCTAAAATTAATATCATAACTTTCAGCATTTTTAGCTAATTTGAAAAAATATTCAACCTTCAAAATGGAAACTAAAACACAGGAAACTTGTTTTTCATACTTAATCAATATTATAATTATAGCAATGCTTCAAAACCTTTCTTAATTAATATCATAATTTTGGCAATCCTCCAAAGCCTTTTCAGCTAATTTGAAAAGTATTCAACCTCTAAACTGGAAATGGAAGCATGAGAGTTTATCAAAACTACTCGAATAGAAGAGATAAGGGAGAGGAAAGCTTCCAAGTTTCGCCATCGATGGAATGCTCCATCTATTGAGATTAATTAAATTAAGCCCGTCATCATCTACTGTGGAAATTTTAGAATGAGATATCTAGAATCCATAATTATATTTACATTTAGAGAGTGGGTCAATGAATTGGGTAGATATTGGACTGTGAAAACAGTTTGCTGCAGCTCTTGAAGATGTAATTGAGCTGTGTGATGAATTGTGATGGCAATCGAATAGATTTTGAAATGTGAAAACATTCCTGTGTTGCTACTAGTGAAGATAGTATTGAGGTTTGTGATGAATTGTGTGGCCAAACTGGATTTGTTTAAATGTTGCTTCAACACTAGAGCCCTTCAGAAATTTAGAACAATGTGGTGGGGGGAACTTTGGGTGCACCGCACATGCTAATGCAATAACAACAAGCAGCAACTGCTCCATACTTGTCAATGCAATAGCAGTCCCGAGTCAGAACTGAGAAGTTAGGTCGTTGCAAACATAGCGAATCATGCCGGGCCGTCTCATCCCATAGCATGCTTGGAATCCAGCGATGCAAAACGTTAGAGTTCCCATAGATCCGGAGGTGTGGGATCGAATTTTCGAGGATTGGCAATACCCTCAAAGCCCACGTGGATCATGGTAGAACTCTGCTGATTCCTGGAATGTGGGTTGGATTCTTGTCAGATTTGTGGGCAGAAAGCTTTGCTACAAGATTAGCTTACTCCAACCGTGTGAGAAAACAAACCGTAGCAGCTTGGTGGGTGGTTAAGTAGGTTGGAAGGAAAGAAGAGCAACCAGAAGGATTCAGAAACTGGGCAGCGTGAGTGCCCCCAAAATAGCAGACCAATTATTGGTTATGTTTTCCCGAGGTGCCCAAAGTCTCATTGTCAAGTATGGTCGTGTTGTGTGGTTTAATGTACGTTGTGGAGTTTTACAAGGCCACTTGGGCCTGGTGCTTCTCCCAAACAATCGGTGGTAATTTTGAGTTTGAGTCCAGTAGTTCATAGAGTGGAATCGGTGGCAGTTTTGAGTTTGAGTCCGGCAGCTTATATAGTGGAATGGGCGGTAATTTCGAGTTTGGGTCCAGTAGTTTATACAGTGGAGTGCAATGGAATCGGATTGGATTGGTGGGGACGTCTACATGATATGCCCAAGTCTATGAACATAGATGGGATTGGAATTATGCATGTGAATTGCAAAAAGATTGAAAGATTTTGAGTGTGAGAGATGGATGGACGTTGTTTTCGTTTTCCTCTGCTCTGAGACTGAAATATTGAAACTAAAATTGAAGTCAAAATCGTGAAGAGACGTGTTCATGTTGATTTGCAGGGAGAGAATTTCACAGTTAATCCAGAAATGGGCGAATTTAAAAAGCATTTGGTTTGAAATGCCTATTTATTATTGTGTGAGAGTGAAATATTGAAACTGAAATTGAAAGTAGTAGGGCGAAAATTGTCAAAATGGTGAAGAGACATGTTCATAAATTGATTTGCAGCAAGAGAATTTTACAGTTAATCCAGAAATGGGCGAATTTAAAAAGCATTTGGTTTGAAATGCATATTCGGTGCAATATTGTATTTTACAAAAGCTGTGGTGTCTCTGCGTGAGCGATTGGTTGATGTAGTTTCTTTCACGTCCATCTCTGCTCTCCTCTTTGGGCTTTAACGAAACAAAAATATAAAATATGGCAAGTTAGAAGTGGTTCAGAAAACGATGAGATGAGCGTAGCAAAGACAGAGACAATCGATGGCCTCATAGAAATGTAGTGGTTATATCCCACACGCGCCAGGGGTATGGATTTCGAATCATTGATAACGGTGAGCGTGAACAGGTGTTAAACATGTGGGTGCGCCCTGCTCCAAGTAGAGAGCTGGTGCATGGGCCCCTGCCGAAGGGCGGGGTTGGAGGCTTCCTCCAGTAAGTGTCATGCACCATAGAGAGGAGGAGACCGCGTGAGGCTGGCTTGACAGAGCAACGACAACCTCCCGCTCCCTGCAGTGGAAGGATAACGTGCCCGCTACTTTTTCCTTCCCAATCTCGCGGTGGCCGTGGTAAAACAATTACCAATTTAATCTCAATCTCGCCACCGTAAAATTGATAACGTGCCCTCTCTCTTTTCTCCCCAATCTCGCCGCTACTTTTTCCTTCCCAATCTCGCGGTGGCCGTGCTAAAACAATTACCAATTTAATCTCAATCTCGCCACCGTAAAATTGATAACCTGCCCTCTCCTTTTTTCTCCCCAATCTCGCCGTGGCGCTGGCTGTGGTAATTAATTTTTTTCTTCCCAATCTCGCCGTGGCGCTGGGAAGGATAACGTGCCCGCTTCTTTTTCCTTCCCAATCTCGCCGTGGCCGTGGTAAAACAATTACCAATTTAATATTAATCTCGCCGCCGTAAAATTGATAATGTGCCCGCTCCTTTTTTCTCCCCAATCTCGCCGTGGCGGTGGTAATTAATTTTTTTCTTCCCAATCTCGGGGTGGCGGTGGTAAAACAATTACCAATTTAATCTTAATCTCGCATAACGTGCCAACTCTTTTTTCTTCCCAATCTCGCGGTGGCGGTGGTAAGATAATTACCAATTTAATCTTAATCTCGTCGTAAAATTACTAATTCCATTGGGGCTATTTTCCTATCTTTTCTGCTTCCTAATCTCTCCGTGGTAAAACAACTACTAATTATGTTTGGGCTCATTCTTCTTCCACCCGAGGCAATACCCGCTAAATACTAATTCCCTTTGGGCTCATTCTTCTTCCACCCGAGGCAATACCCGCTAAATACTAACTTCGCTTGGGCTCATTCTTCTTCCACCCGAGGCAATACCCGCTACATACTAATTATGTTTGGGCCCTTCGTCTTACTCTTCTTCCACCCGACCCACCCTTCTTCTATGGTTCCTCGACTTCCCTTGCCGGGAGAGGGTGATTTTAGGGAATCTCCCGCGCAATGATTACTACTTATGTTTGGCACTTCTTCCCTGCCCGACTCTTTGCTTCCCGAGGCTTCCTTCCACGGTTCCTCGAGGGTCCAACGGTGTTTAGAGATTTTGCCCGCAACAATCCTTCAGCTAGGACACCACGAAATGGGGGGATTTCTCCACCCGACCCACCCTTCTTCTATGGTTCCTCGACTTCCCTTGCCGGGAGAGGGTGATTTTAGGGAATCTCCCGCGCAATGATTACTACTTATGTTTGGCACTTCTTCCCTGCCCGACTCTTTGCTTCCCGAAGCTTCCTTCCACGGTTCCTCGAGGGTCCAACGGTGTTTAGAGATTTTGCCCGCAACAATCCTTCAGCTAGGACACCACGAAATGGGGGGATTTCTATGACGTCAAAGTCGCACGGGACTTGCATCCGCACGCACTCAGAGAGTCTTGTGCCAAGTCCAGTCACCTTACTACTTGTCGCCAAACCACACACCTCTTGCCTCCGACAGGGGGTTCTTGAGATTCCCACTTGTCGTTGAATCACGCATGATTTCCAATCAATTCTCCTCTAGAGGAAGCGTAACCACCCACATGATCGCTAGCCTCTGAGCACGACCCAGTGGAACAGAGGCTGCAGGCAACTTGGAACTTTGGATATTCACTTATTCCCTGGAAGCTACGCGATGAATTCCAATCAAGCATAACCTGCCCCACCCGTAATAGTATCACTGGAACACGATCGACCGGTTGGAGCTTCCCACTCTTGTTTCTCTTTCAAAAACAACATGGCTTGATAATGCAATCCAATCTTATTGATATATTCGTGTTTCTCTGTGCAACGAGCAATTGTCATCGAACTTAGAAATCCGTCGATGCCGAGAAACAAATGGCTGCATTCATTTGAGTGACCAAATTTCGGGTGAGCGAATCAATAAAGCGTGTTGAGCGTGAAGTTTTCTTGTATTTAGGCAATGCCACCTTCACCTAAAGGCCATCGAGTGCACTTGAGTTTGTAACGGAAAACAAGGCATTGCATTTTATTTTACAGTGTTTGGCAAATATGTTTCCCCGTTTCCCGGGCATGTTTATATTGACGAGGTTTATGGATGCCCAGAGGTTCTTGTGGCGTCTTAGCTCCTTGGATAAATGGCGTGCAATTATCAAACTAGGCCTGGCACGCTTAACTAGTTTGACTTTAACGATATTCATGGGTGCGCTCGAAAGAAACATTTCTCACAGTTTCCCTCTCTAAGATGCACCTTTTCCTTCTCACAAAATTCAATTCTCGGCAACCATAGTGACCCATTCTCAAGATCCGATTACCTTGCGTCTCTCCCACGCCACATGGGAATTCCATGTTGTGTTTTATCTAGAATACGTGTATCGCGAAACACTACAAGAAACCAAAGCTCCATGACGTTTACCAACCCCATGGAGAAAGGGCGTGCGATTCTGGAACCATGCTGAAATAAGCCAATTTCACTCGACAATGTTCACGCGCGGAATCATAAGCGGCAATGCCCTCAAATGGCCGGTCCAATGAGAGTTCTATCTTCTCCCATATCTTTTTTCTTGGTGACCGATGCTATGCCCAAAAATGCATCGCCTAGGTTTTCTATACGGAGATACAACGAGACTCTCCAAACGAAGAGATTGCTATCGATTGGCATATTGTCCTTTTTTTACGCAACTAGGGCTCCAAGTTTATCCCAAACGGCGTGGCAATTTTCAGTACCTTTTTCTTCTGAACAGCGAGCGACCAGGGTTTCATGACATATCACAACTATCGGCATCCCTGAGGAAAAGGGCATGCTGTCGCCGAACTAAGCCAAATTGAACCAACTTAACTTCGACGCGTTTATGGATGAAATTGCAAGAGATGCTGCTCTCAAAGTGTCGGATTGAAGCTTCTCGCTTATGCGATAAGTTTTTCCTTAGCCAACCCTCCTACTCCCAAAATCTTTTTAAGGGCGTCTGCTACACGGAGATACGACGACCTGATTCCCGATCCAGCTATTGCCTTCGGTACACGGTATCAAATTTGATGAGTTCGTTAGCTAGAAAGACAGGGCATAGATATGCCAACGGAATGCACATGAAACAAACCAAGGGGCATAAATCAACCAGTGAGAGGAAACATGAGCTCAAAGAACATGGTTGGGGAGGAAACCTAAGACATTTCATCGCAACAATTCTCCCTGAAATGGGTATAGTGAATATAACAGCCCCCGAAGGGGCATCCCATCAAGTAAATGCATCCGCCTTGCCTTTACACACCTTGCGACCCCATCTAATAACCCACACAGATAGGTCACCCATTCTGGTGCATCAAAAAAAGGTTTTCGGTTCCAATCATAAGAAACTTTTCACACTCCAACATATTTAAATACATCGTTGCTCCTAACACTCCTCCTTCATAGTTTAAATCTGCGACATAACTGCCGAACCTTCATGTACTTGCGGATCAACTCCCCCCTGGAAGGCCTCTTCCTTGAGTTTAGGTACTCGAAGAAAACAAACACGGAAGGCCACCCGCAACACTAGGACAAACACCCAATGCACATGTGATTCCACCTGCGAATTCCGGGAAAACACGCAACACCCATGAGAGTCCACTTGCAACGCTTGTCAAAACATCTTTTGAGTTGATTGGAGGCATATCAAACTATACCCACGCCGCATGCGCTCACAACTAGACTCACCACAAAAATCTCTTCACGTGTCGTGCACTCCTATCTTGGAATTGCAGCCAACATGTATACATTTACAAGACTTTATGCGAACCAATAAAGTCTCCATCTCTGTGCTCTCCCAAGATAAAAGCCCCTCCCCTCCAACACCAAATGTAGAAAAGAAACGTAGAGATATGCGAATGGAATACACATGCAGCAAACCACCGGGCATAAGTTCAAACTAGCTGCGGAAGGAAACATGTTTTCAAGGAACACCCTTCCGTTGGAAATATCGAGACGTTTCATTACGTCGATTCTCCCTCCAACAGAGACAAAGATTATAGCAGACCGCAAAGCGGCATCCCGTCTCACCGCAATCTCCCATCGAATACGATGCATCTACCTCCCTTTCATGCAAACTCTAACCTAGCCTGAGAGATCAAGCCCGTTGGAGTCACGCCGTACATGAACCATCTAGATAGATTACAACCCAGTGTCGGGATTCATTACAAGAGCATGTCCACATTGCAACATAGTTAATGGTATTGTTACTTCCAACCTCGTTGAGCGAGCTAAGGCTTGGCGTTTTTCCCCGGGATTTTAGATCCCCGTTTTCTCCGCATCATTGCACTAGCAAGGCCTAAGAATGGCAAAAGTTTACCCACAACTCAACTCCACGGAGAAAATGCACACGCAGCGATGGAACTAGGCCGAATTGAAACAATTTAAACTTAACAAAATTCGCGGGTGAAGTTGTAAACAGGGTGTGTTTCAAAATGTTATTCTGTCATCAACGGTGGCTTGCCTGGTCGATGAAAGCGAGGCATCGTCATTTCTCCCACGAGGGCTCAAGTCTCTCCGATGACATGCTCGTGCTCGTGGTTGCGAGAAAATTGGCGGGGCCAGCTTCAAAGCACGAGGGGGCATTGGAGGAATAGAGCCCCCCGCTCATGGACTCTTAAATCGATACTCAACAACCCTTCCCATCCTCAATCTTATCGTCCGGGTCCTCTATATCGATACACCGGTCGCATTGATCCAGATGGATATCGGTGGCCACCCACCTATTCCACTGGCTCAAAACAGTTTCCCATTTTGCCAATTTTCTAGTAATTTTTCTACAGGTTTTCGAGTCCCAAACTTTCGGGGCCGTTTAGAGGCCCTAAACGACGTTTTTTGGGAAATCTTGGTCCGACGGAGCCTTCCTTTTTAAATGGTCCCCGGCGTAGTCGTCGGATGGATCTTTCCAACGGGCTACCGAGCGCCCCAAACGGAGATCGTATGCAAAAGTTATGACCCCGAGAAGTTGACTGTTCAACTAACCACCTTGGGGCCGCAAACTTTATGACGGTTCATCTTCTAGGGTTAGGTTTTTGGATGTTTGGGATTCTTTCCCTCATGCGTGTGATAAATAGGCCCTTTCGGCCTCTCATTGTATTCATCTTGGCACGAATGAGCACAGCGGCCACGTCTCTTCTCGGAGATAGCTACTACCATTCTAGCTGTTGTATTTACAGTCTGTTCTATTTCCGATATTTAATAGAATATGTGTTTACCGTATCGCTGTGTTTCTTGCCATATATCTGTGTATGTGAATATATATCTCTGTGTATGATTCCGTATATGCTATCTTTTGTTTCGTTCCAACACAAATCCGGATCAGTGGTATCAGAGCAATCTGCTCTTTGATTGTTTCTTGGTGCATGTGTATCAGTGCAATCTGCTCTTTGATTGTTTCTTGGTGCATGTCCCCGACGAGGTCAGGATACAGAGAGTTGGGTCTTGAACTAGTTTCACTTGGGGAAGATCACTCTCGCCGCCCCAAACGGCCTCCCATGGCGGATGAAAAGAGAGACGACAGAGCAGGAGATCCTATCAAGTTGTTTCTCGAGCAAGCCCTCGCACGACAGAGGAACGAGATGATGGATAGCTTCGCCCAAATCCTTCGACGCATGCCGACGGCGACAGATACACCTTCAACGAGCAGCCGTTTTGGAGATGCGACTCCCTTCAAGGTACAAGTTAATTTTGATATCCCTTTATTTGAAGGCCAGATCGATGCCGATGCCCTAGATAAATGGTTGAATATACTAGAAGGGTATTTCTCTGTCCACAATTTTTCCAACAGAGAAAAGATCGTCTTTGCGCTCCTCAAGGATGACCCCCATGTCAAAAATTGGTGGGAAACTTATTGTGAGCAAAACTCATCAGACGAGTCTGGATTGTTTGATTACGATCACACTTGGGCCTCTTTCATAGATGCCGTTAGGGAACAATATTACCCTGTGGGAAACTATGATGACCAGTACACAAAATGGACCATTCTGCGTCAAGAGAGGGACCAAACGGTGTCGGAGTACACCAACAAATTTCATGCCTTGCGCACAAAGCTAGGTATCAAGGACTCCGAGCGGCACCTAGTACTGAAATATCGCAGTGGCCTACACCGGTACATACGAACAGAGATGGATTTCCTGGAAATCTCTTCACTCGGATCCGCCTATCGATATGTTGTCAAAATTGAGCAGAAATTTCAGCAAAAGAACGAGCGTGACTTCGGACCTGCGCAGAAGCAGGGCAAGGGAAACTCCGGCTCGCAGAACACGGGGCAGGGAAAGGACAACCAGTCCCAACCACAAGCGAAGAAGGGTAACAAAAAGACAAAGAAGGACACCGGGAAGTGGTGCGAGTTCCACAAAAGCCCCTGGCACAACACTGGTGAATGTCACTCAAAACAGTCATTGGGGGCTAAGATGAAAGCTCCAAAATCAGATCCCAGTTCCGATTCTGACTCAGAACCTAATTTCACAACCGCGCAAAAAGGGAAGCAGACGATTGATGCAAAACCCAATGCCGTTGTTGCCACCACACAGATTCAACCAGAGGAACCTGAAGATTCGGAGGCAGAGGAGCGCCTTTTCCACTCACAGTTGTGGGTGAAGGGAATTCCCCTACACTTTGTTGTGGACAGCGGCAACCAAAAGAACCTTATCTCAACAGAAGTCATCAAGAAATTGGAGCTACCAATAACAGCACGCCCGCAACCATACACCATTGGTTGGCTGAGCCAAGGACGAGGGATCCACGCCAGTCATCAATGTCGCCTACCATACGGCATCAAGCCCTTCAAAGATGAGGTATTGTGTGATGTGGCCGCACTTGAACTATGCGATGTTCTTTTAGGACAGCCATATATGTGGAAGCGCCATGCTGTATATGAATCACGACCTCGTGGTGTCATTGTCACTGTGGGAGGACAACTCTATCGGATACCAGAGACAGTTTCACCTACCCCGACCAAGCAGGGCAGGAAGATAATCTCCCACACTGGGAAGTTTTCCATATTCGCAATTTCCACTAAAGGAGAACATCAGATCACAGAGACATCCACAACCTCTGCCCATTATCCCTCTACTCAGCAGAAACAAGAAAAACAGAAATCCAGTGCAGCGTCGCCTATTCGAGTACCTCTGCAGTGCAAGGCCACGCATTCAAGGTGCTCCTCCAAGAATAAACCATCCACACCAGTGCAGACCAAGGATACCACAACAACCAAAACGGTTGAACAGCTCCAGTGCATCCAACAACAACAATTACAACCCTCTGAAGATTTCGAAGAAAGGAAACGTTTCCGCTTCAGCAAACGCCGCGCCAGGATCTCAGCTCAGCGCACAGTTCGACATATCATGAGGGATTTGATGCAATGGATACCATTGCTTGCTAAGGGGGGAGGATTGATCCAGATGGATATCGGTGGCCACCCACCTATTCCACTGGCTCAAAACAGTTTCCCATTTTGCCAATTTTCTAGTAATTTTTCTACAGTTTTTCGAGTCCCAAACTTTCGGGGCCGTTTAGGAGGCCCTAAACGACGATTTTTGGGAAATCTTGGTCCGATGGAGCCAACCTATTTAATGGTCCTCGGCGTATTCCTCGGACAGATCTTTCCAACGGGCTACCGGGCGCCCCAAACGGAGATCGTATGCAAAAGTTATGACCCCGGGAAGTTGACTGTTCAACTAACCACCTTGGGGCCGCAAACTTTATGACGGTTCATCTTCTAGGGTTAGGCTTTTGGATGTTTGGGATTCTTCCCTCATGCTTATGATAAATAGGCCCTTTCGGCCTCTCTTTGTATTCATCTTGGCGCGAATGAGCACAGCGGCCACATCTCTTCTCAGAGATAGCTACTACCATTCTAGCTGTTGTATTTACAGTCTGTTCTATTTCCGATATTTAATAGAATATGTGTTTACTGTATCGCTGTGTTTCTTGCCATATATCTGTGTATGTGAATATATATCTCTGTATATGCTATCTTTTGTTTCGTTCCCACACAAATCCGGATCACGCATTCTTGCAATTGAAGCTCTTGTCACCAACATATGCTTCCAATTCCGACGACCACCCTTTCGACGTAACAGCGGCCTTGCCTTCCTCCCAAATCAGGGAGCACATATGAGTGCTATCCTTTCCATCATCTCCATCTTGATGTGGCGTATGAATGTCCAACTCTCTTTCTCACAGATCCCACGAAGAAATGGAGTATGGGCATTAAACTAGGCCAAACTAAAAACAATTTAAACGTTGTAACAACATCCATGCAGGAACTTGCAAACGCCATCTTTCTCTGAGTGCGCCGTTGTGGATCACAAGAAGGTGGAAGTAATTGGGGTATGGAGAACCCCGGTGAATGTTCATGAGGTAAGAAGGTTAATGTTCTCGTTAATATTTCCAACTCTTATATAGCATATGTTCAACGCTTGTGCAGATTCGACAATCCAAAGACATCGTTACGATAATTGCAGAGGTTAAAAGGGTACGCTTGGATCCACTCACAATGAGATGATATTGAATTGTTCGAGCAGAACTTCATAGAATCACTAGTGCTCACTCTCCTCGATCCTTCAAATCCTTTTGCATATCATATTGATGCTAGTGGTGTGCATGTCAACACAGTTCTATCACAAGTAGGAGAGGTGGCGAGAGAGAAAAGGCATCTTATCTTTATCAATAGTCGTCAATTGCATCAAAACTTGCAAGTGCCACCAAGCCTAAATAATGAGCTTCGAGCTTGCTACAGATTGTAGCGGCTAATATTGTATCAACACTCTCCACAAGGAGAATCGATATATTCAATATTGTCTCATGAGTACAAGACAAAGTTGACCTACAAAGCTGGTCAAGAAAATGTGGTTGCAGATGTGTTCTTCAAAACCGAATATGTATTGCATTTAGAGTATGTGGTGAATGGAATAAGTGAAAAACGCATGATTCATCTCGAGACGCAATCTCCTTAATGAAACGAAGTAATCGTCACCTTATGCACTTCGCATTCCGAGAGCACAGTGGAGCAATAGCGATTTTTGGATGTGACAACGTTAAAGGATGCGCGAAATTCATGAGAATCCTTTAGCAAATCGCATGGAAACGGAAGACAATAATGAGGTAGCGATGAAACATGTCCATGGGAGGAACACGAAGAAGGGCGTTGCTTAATATGCAAATTTTCACCAAAGTTGCATGATAATCAAGGCAAAAAAGCACCGTCGGCATTGTGTATATCGATTCCACTAACGGTTGTACAACTAAAAAGTAAAGCATATCCAAGAAAGGAGGGGGAGATTGGTGTTTGCATGTCTAGGTTATGCCCCGATTTCCGGCAAGAAGGATTAAAGAGCATGTTTTCCATTTCTAGGCTGTGTTAAATCGCCACGAGCAGAATTGTCATAGCCCGACTTCTTCAGGGGAAGGTAGAGCTTTTGGGCCATCCGGTTTCAAACTTATGGGATATGAAGAGGGGCCGAGGCAGAATTTTCCCCAATATTACAACACCATTGCTGGGTAGTTGAAGAAGATGGAATTGGATACAGATGCAATAGGATGGTCTTGAAATGCTCACAGGTAAAATTTGATAGCATCGATACCCACTCTCCGAAGCCTTCCAAACGTTTTGGAAGTATGTATGGATGCTATCAGTGCAACAATACGCGCGGTTTATCACTAAATGAAGGAGCAGTATTGACTTATGACAGTGGAAAGATGATGTTGATGTTTGTAGCTCGGACAGGAACTTCCACATAGGTTTTGTGTCAAACATGCATGAAGTCGTCCAAGTCAAACATGTTTTGTAATTCACTTTATTAAAGTGAAAGTCTTATATTTTGTTGTTAAAGTCCAATCGAGTGGATTTTTAATGCATTAGTTATTTAGACTAATCTCAATCGTCGATCTCACCGAGAGATCGGGGTTTTGGTAGATTAGGGTTACAACTAAAGTATAAAGGCGGGACAAAGCAGAGGGTAAAGACACATTCATTATCCGTGGGAAGACAATTTTGGTCAGGATGTGAAGAAACTCTTCCGAAGAGCTAAATTAGAGCACCGGAGACTTATCATGAGATGTAGCAAATATCTTGCATACAAATCACTACAAAAAACAGAAAAATGCATTCTGGAAAATACATACAGGAGTTAAAAGGTTCACTGATGAACACATCAAAAGATCGGAGCATAAAAGGACAATAAGACTATAACCTTAATAGATCCTCATAGATCCCGAATCAATAATTTGGGAATAAAAGAATTCTTCCCAAATTAAAAAACCCTCTTCACTGCTCAGAGCTTGTTTTGAAAGTTTGTCTGCCAATAGATTATGTTGCCTATATATATGCTCCATCGAGATGTTCCCGAAAAGAAGAATAGTGGATTTGATCCTGTTATGCTCCAGTGTAATAAAGACAACGCTTCGAGGTTGTAATCTCCCTGAGCCCATTTTATGGTGACCCTAGAATCCTCGAATATTTCCAGATCGTCAATGCCCAAGACGCTAGCCACTTTCAAAACACATCATAAAGCTAAAAGCTCCGCCTTCGTATTTGTCCCACCACCACAATTGAGTCTTAAAGTAAAGTAATGAGAATCATTCAAATAAATTGCACCACCAGCTGCACACATACCATTTTGGGCTGCACCATCAAAAAAGAGCGCTGGGCAGTTAAATTGAGGATCGAAATATCCAGTACTCTTAATTTCTAAAGGCTTCTGATCCCTGTAGATGGAATGATACATATTAAGAATCTGACAGGTAATCTTCTGGAAGCACGGTTTCTGATCTTCAAAAAAATGCTTTGTTCATAGTAGACCAAACGAACCAGGCAATAGTCAAAGGCAAAAGAGGATGAGCTTTGCAATCCCTATACCAATTTAGCGAGCAAACATCAAATTTTTCAATCCCCCAATCTTGAGAGATATGTAAAACAGAGCAAATAAACCTCCATATTTTTCTAGCGAAAATACAAGCCACCAAAAGATGTTTTGTTGTCTCGGCATCAGAGCTGCATAAGGAACATCTGCTAGGGCCCTTCCAGGCCATACTCATTAAGTTATCCCAAGTTTTTAGCTTGCCTTGGAATGCAAACCAGCCAAAACATTTAAACTTTAACGGCATCTTCCATCTCCAGAAACATTTGAACCACCATTGTCGAGGGCTGAAATGCATGTACTTTATGATTGCCTTATAGGCAGTTTTTGCAGTAATTTCTGCAGAACTGGGATTGCCGAACCACTTAGCTATATCCGTAGCTGAAGTCAATCTACACCCAGCAGCAAAAACAATGAGTTGTTGCTATTGAAGATATAATTGAGCTTTGCGATGAATTGTGTGGCAAATGGTGTTTCAACAGTGGAGTCTTTTAGAACTTGGAACACCATGAGGGAGGGACATTTGATTGTCTGAATTGTTTGCCTATTGGTTGTATAAGTTTGACAATTGGCACATTTGAAATTCATTACCATTGTTTGGTTTTTGTCTTATTTTTTAAGAACAGTGTCCAATTGATTATTCTAAAGAAACTTGCATGTATTTTTTGTTTTGTTTTGGAGAAGTTATGAGCACGAATCCAAACATTTTATTAATGGGAAGCCAACTAATAAGCTACAATGGTTACTCAAAAAAATAGTAGGTTTTTTTGTTCATTTATTAAAGAGAGGTTTTGTTTTTATAATTGTGTTGATTTTTCTTCATGGTGTATATGAAATGAGCTAAACACACTCAAATCAGGGTTAAGGTTAGAAAAGTACAACTAATTATTAAATAAAGGAAAATGTTTATTATTATAATTAATTATTGAAAACCAGAAAGATGATTTGGTGTTAATTTTGCATACTCTAAAATTAATATCATAACTTTCAGCATTTTTAGCTAATTTGAAAAAATATTCAACCTTCAAAATGGAAACTAAAACACAGGAAACTTGTTTTTCATACTTAATCAATATTATAATTATAGCAATGCTTCAAAACCTTTCTTAATTAATATCATAATTTTGGCAATCCTCCAAAGCCTTTTCAGCTAATTTGAAAAGTATTCAACCTCTAAACTGGAAATGGAAGCATGAGAGTTTATCAAAACTACTCGAATAGAAGAGATAAGGGAGAGGAAAGCTTCCAAGTTTCGCCATCGATGGAATGCTCCATCTATTGAGATTAATTAAATTAAGCCCGTCATCATCTACTGTGGAAATTTTAGAATGAGATATCTAGAATCCATAATTAGATTTACATTTAGAGAGTGGGTCAATGAATTGGGTAGATATTGGACTGTGAAAACAGTTTGCTGCAGCTCTTGAAGATGTAATTGAGCTGTGTGATGAATTGTGATGGCAATCGAATAGATTTTGAAATGTGAAAACATTCCTGTGTTGCTACTAGTGAAGATAGTATTGAGGTTTGTGATGAATTGTGTGGCCAAACTGGATTTGTTTAAATGTTGCTTCAACACTAGAGCCCTTCAGAAATTTAGAACAATGTGGTGGGGGGAACTTTGGGTGCACCGCACATGCTAATGCAATAACAACAAGCAGCAACTGCTCCATACTTGTCAATGCAATAGCAGTCCCGAGTCAGAACTGAGAAGTTAGGTCGTTGCAAACATAGCGAATCATGCCGGGCCGTCTCATCCCATAGCATGCTTGGAATCCAGCGATGCAAAACGTTAGAGTTCCCATAGATCCGGAGGTGTGGGATCGAATTTTCGAGGATTGGCAATACCCTCAAAGCCCACGTGGATCATGGTAGAACTCTGCTGATTCCTGGAATGTGGGTTGGATTCTTGTCAGATTTGTGGGCAGAAAGCTTTGCTACAAGATTAGCTTACTCCAACCGTGTGAGAAAACAAACCGTAGCAGCTTGGTGGGTGGTTAAGTAGGTTGGAAGGAAAGAAGAGCAACCAGAAGGATTCAGAAACTGGGCAGCGTGAGTGCCCCCAAAATAGCAGACCAATTATTGGTTATGTTTTCCCGAGGTGCCCAAAGTCTCATTGTCAAGTATGGTCGTGTTGTGTGGTTTAATGTACGTTGTGGAGTTTTACAAGGCCACTTGGGCCTGGTGCTTCTCCCAAACAATCGGTGGTAATTTTGAGTTTGAGTCCAGTAGTTCATAGAGTGGAATCGGTGGCAGTTTTGAGTTTGAGTCCGGCAGCTTATATAGTGGAATGGGCGGTAATTTCGAGTTTGGGTCCAGTAGTTTATACAGTGGAGTGCAATGGAATCGGATTGGATTGGTGGGGACGTCTACATGATATGCCCAAGTCTATGAACATAGATGGGATTGGAATTATGCATGTGAATTGCAAAAAGATTGAAAGATTTTGAGTGTGAGAGATGGATGGACGTTGTTTTCGTTTTCCTCTGCTCTGAGACTGAAATATTGAAACTAAAATTGAAGTCAAAATCGTGAAGAGACGTGTTCATGTTGATTTGCAGGGAGAGAATTTCACAGTTAATCCAGAAATGGGCGAATTTAAAAAGCATTTGGTTTGAAATGCCTATTTATTATTGTGTGAGAGTGAAATATTGAAACTGAAATTGAAAGTAGTAGGGCGAAAATTGTCAAAATGGTGAAGAGACATGTTCATAAATTGATTTGCAGCAAGAGAATTTTACAGTTAATCCAGAAATGGGCGAATTTAAAAAGCATTTGGTTTGAAATGCATATTCGGTGCAATATTGTATTTTACAAAAGCTGTGGTGTCTCTGCGTGAGCGATTGGTTGATGTAGTTTCTTTCACGTCCATCTCTGCTCTCCTCTTTGGGCTTTAACGAAACAAAAATATAAAATATGGCAAGTTAGAAGTGGTTCAGAAAACGATGAGATGAGCGTAGCAAAGACAGAGACAATCGATGGCCTCATAGAAATGTAGTGGTTATATCCCACACGCGCCAGGGGTATGGATTTCGAATCATTGATAACGGTGAGCGTGAACAGGTGTTAAACATGTGGGTGCGCCCTGCTCCAAGTAGAGAGCTGGTGCATGGGCCCCTGCCGAAGGGCGGGGTTGGAGGCTTCCTCCAGTAAGTGTCATGCACCATAGAGAGGAGGAGACCGCGTGAGGCTGGCTTGACAGAGCAACGACAACCTCCCGCTCCCTGCAGTGGAAGGATAACGTGCCCGCTACTTTTTCCTTCCCAATCTCGCGGTGGCCGTGGTAAAACAATTACCAATTTAATCTCAATCTCGCCACCGTAAAATTGATAACGTGCCCTCTCTCTTTTCTCCCCAATCTCGCCGCTACTTTTTCCTTCCCAATCTCGCGGTGGCCGTGCTAAAACAATTACCAATTTAATCTCAATCTCGCCACCGTAAAATTGATAACCTGCCCTCTCCTTTTTTCTCCCCAATCTCGCCGTGGCGCTGGCTGTGGTAATTAATTTTTTTCTTCCCAATCTCGCCGTGGCGCTGGGAAGGATAACGTGCCCGCTTCTTTTTCCTTCCCAATCTCGCCGTGGCCGTGGTAAAACAATTACCAATTTAATATTAATCTCGCCGCCGTAAAATTGATAATGTGCCCGCTCCTTTTTTCTCCCCAATCTCGCCGTGGCGGTGGTAATTAATTTTTTTCTTCCCAATCTCGGGGTGGCGGTGGTAAAACAATTACCAATTTAATCTTAATCTCGCATAACGTGCCAACTCTTTTTTCTTCCCAATCTCGCGGTGGCGGTGGTAAGATAATTACCAATTTAATCTTAATCTCGTCGTAAAATTACTAATTCCATTGGGGCTATTTTCCTATCTTTTCTGCTTCCTAATCTCTCCGTGGTAAAACAACTACTAATTATGTTTGGGCTCATTCTTCTTCCACCCGAGGCAATACCCGCTAAATACTAATTCCCTTTGGGCTCATTCTTCTTCCACCCGAGGCAATACCCGCTAAATACTAACTTCGCTTGGGCTCATTCTTCTTCCACCCGAGGCAATACCCGCTACATACTAATTATGTTTGGGCCCTTCGTCTTACTCTTCTTCCACCCGACCCACCCTTCTTCTATGGTTCCTCGACTTCCCTTGCCGGGAGAGGGTGATTTTAGGGAATCTCCCGCGCAATGATTACTACTTATGTTTGGCACTTCTTCCCTGCCCGACTCTTTGCTTCCCGAGGCTTCCTTCCACGGTTCCTCGAGGGTCCAACGGTGTTTAGAGATTTTGCCCGCAACAATCCTTCAGCTAGGACACCACGAAATGGGGGGATTTCTCCACCCGACCCACCCTTCTTCTATGGTTCCTCGACTTCCCTTGCCGGGAGAGGGTGATTTTAGGGAATCTCCCGCGCAATGATTACTACTTATGTTTGGCACTTCTTCCCTGCCCGACTCTTTGCTTCCCGAAGCTTCCTTCCACGGTTCCTCGAGGGTCCAACGGTGTTTAGAGATTTTGCCCGCAACAATCCTTCAGCTAGGACACCACGAAATGGGGGGATTTCTATGACGTCAAAGTCGCACGGGACTTGCATCCGCACGAACTCAGAGAGTCTTGTGCCAAGTCCAGTCACCTTACTACTTGTCGCCAAACCACACACCTCTTGCCTCCGACAGGGGGTTCTTGAGATTCCCACTTGTCGTTGAATCACGCATGATTTCCAATCAATTCTCCTCTAGAGGAAGCGTAACCACCCACATGATCGCTAGCCTCTGAGCACGACCCAGTGGAACAGAGGCTGCAGGCAACTTGGAACTTTGGATATTCACTTATTCCCTGGAAGCTACGCGATGAATTCCAATCAAGCATAACCTGCCCCACCCGTAATAGTATCACTGGAACACGATCGACCGGTTGGAGCTTCCCACTCTTGTTTCTCTTTCAAAAACAACATGGCTTGATAATGCAATCCAATCTTATTGATATATTCGTGTTTCTCTGTGCAACGAGCAATTGTCATCGAACTTAGAAATCCGTCGATGCCGAGAAACAAATGGCTGCATTCATTTGAGTGACCAAATTTCGGGTGAGCGAATCAATAAAGCGTGTTGAGCGTGAAGTTTTCTTGTATTTAGGCAATGCCACCTTCACCTAAAGGCCATCGAGTGCACTTGAGTTTGTAACGGAAAACAAGGCATTGCATTTTATTTTACAGTGTTTGGCAAATATGTTTCCCCGTTTCCCGGGCATGTTTATATTGACGAGGTTTATGGATGCCCAGAGGTTCTTGTGGCGTCTTAGCTCCTTGGATAAATGGCGTGCAATTATCAAACTAGGCCTGGCACGCTTAACTAGTTTGACTTTAACGATATTCATGGGTGCGCTCGAAAGAAACATTTCTCACAGTTTCCCTCTCTAAGATGCACCTTTTCCTTCTCACAAAATTCAATTCTCGGCAACCATAGTGACCCATTCTCAAGATCCGATTACCTTGCGTCTCTCCCACGCCACATGGGAATTCCATGTTGTGTTTTATCTAGAATACGTGTATCGCGAAACACTAAGTGTCATGCACCATAGAGAGGAGGAGACCGCGTGAGGCTGGCTTGACAGAGCAACGACAACCTCCCGCTCCCTGCAGTGGAAGGATAACGTGCCCGCTACTTTTTCCTTCCCAATCTCGCAGTGGAAGGATAACGTGCCCGCTACTTTTTCCTTCCCAATCTCGCGGTGGCCGTGGTAAAACAATTACCAATTTAATCTCAATCTCGCCACCGTAAAATTGATAACGTGCCCTCTCTCTTTTCTCCCCAATCTCGCCGCTACTTTTTCCTTCCCAATCTCGCGGTGGCCGTGCTAAAACAATTACCAATTTAATCTCAATCTCGCCACCGTAAAATTGATAACCTGCCCTCTCCTTTTTTCTCCCCAATCTCGCCGTGGCGCTGGCTGTGGTAATTAATTTTTTTCTTCCCAATCTCGCCGTGGCGCTGGGAAGGATAACGTGCCCGCTTCTTTTTCCTTCCCAATCTCGCCGTGGCCGTGGTAAAACAATTACCAATTTAATATTAATCTCGCCGCCGTAAAATTGATAATGTGCCCGCTCCTTTTTTCTCCCCAATCTCGCCGTGGCGGTGGTAATTAATTTTTTTCTTCCCAATCTCGGGGTGGCGGTGGTAAAACAATTACCAATTTAATCTTAATCTCGCATAACGTGCCAACTCTTTTTTCTTCCCAATCTCGCGGTGGCGGTGGTAAGATAATTACCAATTTAATCTTAATCTCGTCGTAAAATTACTAATTCCATTGGGGCTATTTTCCTATCTTTTTTGCTTCCTAATCTCTCCGTGGTAAAACAACTACTAATTATGTTTGGGCTCATTCTTCTTCCACCCGAGGCAATACCCGCTAAATACTAATTCCCTTTGGGCTCATTCTTCTTCCACCCGAGGCAATACCCGCTAAATACTAACTTCGCTTGGGCTCATTCTTCTTCCACCCGAGGCAATACCCGCTACATACTAATTATGTTTGGGCCCTTCGTCTTACTCTTCTTCCACCCGACCCACCCTTCTTCTATGGTTCCTCGACTTCCCTTGCCGGGAGAGGGTGATTTTAGGGAATCTCCCGCGCAATGATTACTACTTATGTTTGGCACTTCTTCCCTGCCCGACTCTTTGCTTCCCGAGGCTTCCTTCCACGGTTCCTCGAGGGTCCAACGGTGTTTAGAGATTTTGCCCGCAACAATCCTTCAGCTAGGACACCACGAAATGGGGGGATTTCTCCACCCGACCCACCCTTCTTCTATGGTTCCTCGACTTCCCTTGCCGGGAGAGGGTGATTTTAGGGAATCTCCCGCGCAATGATTACTACTTATGTTTGGCACTTCTTCCCTGCCCGACTCTTTGCTTCCCGAAGCTTCCTTCCACGGTTCCTCGAGGGTCCAACGGTGTTTAGAGATTTTGCCCGCAACAATCCTTCAGCTAGGACACCACGAAATGGGGGGATTTCTATGACGTCAAAGTCGCACGGGACTTGCATCCGCACGCACTCAGAGAGTCTTGTGCCAAGTCCAGTCACCTTACTACTTGTCGCCAAACCACACACCTCTTGCCTCCGACAGGGGGTTCTTGAGATTCCCACTTGTCGTTGAATCACGCATGATTTCCAATCAATTCTCCTCTAGAGGAAGCGTAACCACCCACATGATCGCTAGCCTCTGAGCACGACCCAGTGGAACAGAGGCTGCAGGCAACTTGGAACTTTGGATATTCACTTATTCCCTGGAAGCTACGCGATGAATTCCAATCAAGCATAACCTGCCCCACCCGTAATAGTATCACTGGAACACGATCGACCGGTTGGAGCTTCCCACTCTTGTTTCTCTTTCAAAAACAACATGGCTTGATAATGCAATCCAATCTTATTGATATATTCGTGTTTCTCTGTGCAACGAGCAATTGTCATCGAACTTAGAAATCCGTCGATGCCGAGAAACAAATGGCTGCATTCATTTGAGTGACCAAATTTCGGGTGAGCGAATCAATAAAGCGTGTTGAGCGTGAAGTTTTCTTGTATTTAGGCAATGCCACCTTCACCTAAAGGCCATCGAGTGCACTTGAGTTTGTAACGGAAAACAAGGCATTGCATTTTATTTTACAGTGTTTGGCAAATATGTTTCCCCGTTTCCCGGGCATGTTTATATTGACGAGGTTTATGGATGCCCAGAGGTTCTTGTGGCGTCTTAGCTCCTTGGATAAATGGCGTGCAATTATCAAACTAGGCCTGGCACGCTTAACTAGTTTGACTTTAACGATATTCATGGGTGCGCTCGAAAGAAACATTTCTCACAGTTTCCCTCTCTAAGATGCACCTTTTCCTTCTCACAAAATTCAATTCTCGGCAACCATAGTGACCCATTCTCAAGATCCGATTACCTTGCGTCTCTCCCACGCCACATGGGAATTCCATGTTGTGTTTTATCTAGAATACGTGTATCGCGAAACACTACAAGAAACCAAAGCTCCATGACGTTTACCAACCCCATGGAGAAAGGGCGTGCGATTCTGGAACCATGCTGAAATAAGCCAATTTCACTCGACAATGTTCACGCGCGGAATCATAAGCGGCAATGCCCTCAAATGGCCGGTCCAATGAGAGTTCTATCTTCTCCCATATCTTTTTTCTTGGTGACCGATGCTATGCCCAAAAATGCATCGCCTAGGTTTTCTATACGGAGATACAACGAGACTCTCCAAACGAAGAGATTGCTATCGATTGGCATATTGTCCTTTTTTTACGCAACTAGGGCTCCAAGTTTATCCCAAACGGCGTGGCAATTTTCAGTACCTTTTTCTTCTGAACAGCGAGCGACCAGGGTTTCATGACATATCACAACTATCGGCATCCCTGAGGAAAAGGGCATG
Source organism: Larix kaempferi (assembly GCA_027924585.1). Classification (NCBI taxonomy): domain Eukaryota; kingdom Viridiplantae; phylum Streptophyta; class Pinopsida; order Pinales; family Pinaceae; genus Larix; species Larix kaempferi. The sequence goes on along the minus strand of BSBM01001409.1, from coordinate 22,754 downwards.
CTGTCGCCGAACTAAGCCAAATTGAACCAACTTAACTTCGACGCGTTTATGGATGAAATTGCAAGAGATGCTGCTCTCAAAGTGTCGGATTGAAGCTTCTCGCTTATGCGATAAGTTTTTCCTTAGCCAACCCTCCTACTCCCAAAATCTTTTTAAGGGCGTCTGCTACACGGAGATACGACGACCTGATTCCCGATCCAGCTATTGCCTTCGGTACACGGTATCAAATTTGATGAGTTCGTTAGCTAGAAAGACAGGGCATAGATATGCCAACGGAATGCACATGAAACAAACCAAGGGGCATAAATCAACCAGTGAGAGGAAACATGAGCTCAAAGAACATGGTTGGGGAGGAAACCTAAGACATTTCATCGCAACAATTCTCCCTGAAATGGGTATAGTGAATATAACAGCCCCCGAAGGGGCATCCCATCAAGTAAATGCATCCGCCTTGCCTTTACACACCTTGCGACCCCATCTAATAACCCACACAGATAGGTCACCCATTCTGGTGCATCAAAAAAAGGTTTTCGGTTCCAATCATAAGAAACTTTTCACACTCCAACATATTTAAATACATCGTTGCTCCTAACACTCCTCCTTCATAGTTTAAATCTGCGACATAACTGCCGAACCTTCATGTACTTGCGGATCAACTCCCCCCTGGAAGGCCTCTTCCTTGAGTTTAGGTACTCGAAGAAAACAAACACGGAAGGCCACCCGCAACACTAGGACAAACACCCAATGCACATGTGATTCCACCTGCGAATTCCGGGAAAACACGCAACACCCATGAGAGTCCACTTGCAACGCTTGTCAAAACATCTTTTGAGTTGATTGGAGGCATATCAAACTATACCCACGCCGCATGCGCTCACAACTAGACTCACCACAAAAATCTCTTCACGTGTCGTGCACTCCTATCTTGGAATTGCAGCCAACATGTATACATTTACAAGACTTTATGCGAACCAATAAAGTCTCCATCTCTGTGCTCTCCCAAGATAAAAGCCCCTCCCCTCCAACACCAAATGTAGAAAAGAAACGTAGAGATATGCGAATGGAATACACATGCAGCAAACCACCGGGCATAAGTTCAAACTAGCTGCGGAAGGAAACATGTTTTCAAGGAACACCCTTCCGTTGGAAATATCGAGACGTTTCATTACGTCGATTCTCCCTCCAACAGAGACAAAGATTATAGCAGACCGCAAAGCGGCATCCCGTCTCACCGCAATCTCCCATCGAATACGATGCATCTACCTCCCTTTCATGCAAACTCTAACCTAGCCTGAGAGATCAAGCCCGTTGGAGTCACGCCGTACATGAACCATCTAGATAGATTACAACCCAGTGTCGGGATTCATTACAAGAGCATGTCCACATTGCAACATAGTTAATGGTATTGTTACTTCCAACCTCGTTGAGCGAGCTAAGGCTTGGCGTTTTTCCCCGGGATTTTAGATCCCCGTTTTCTCCGCATCATTGCACTAGCAAGGCCTAAGAATGGCAAAAGTTTACCCACAACTCAACTCCACGGAGAAAATGCACACGCAGCGATGGAACTAGGCCGAATTGAAACAATTTAAACTTAACAAAATTCGCGGGTGAAGTTGTAAACAGGGTGTGTTTCAAAATGTTATTCTGTCATCAACGGTGGCTTGCCTGGTCGATGAAAGCGAGGCATCGTCATTTCTCCCACGAGGGCTCAAGTCTCTCCGATGACATGCTCGTGCTCGTGGTTGCGAGAAAATGGGCGGGGCCAGCTTCAAAGCACGAGGGGGCATTGGAGGAATAGAGCCCCCCGCTCATGGACTCTTAAATCGATACTCAACAACCCTTCCCATCCTCAATCTTATCGTCCGGGTCCTCTATATCGATACACCGGTCGCATTGATCCAGATGGATATCGGTGGCCACCCACCTATTCCACTGGCTCAAAACAGTTTCCCATTTTGCCAATTTTCTAGTAATTTTTCTACAGGTTTTCGAGTCCCAAACTTTCGGGGCCGTTTAGAGGCCCTAAACGACGTTTTTTGGGAAATCTTGGTCCGACGGAGCCTTCCTTTTTAAATGGTCCCCGGCGTAGTCGTCGGATGGATCTTTCCAACGGGCTACCGAGCGCCCCAAACGGAGATCGTATGCAAAAGTTATGACCCCGAGAAGTTGACTGTTCAACTAACCACCTTGGGGCCGCAAACTTTATGACGGTTCATCTTCTAGGGTTAGGTTTTTGGATGTTTGGGATTCTTTCCCTCATGCGTGTGATAAATAGGCCCTTTCGGCCTCTCATTGTATTCATCTTGGCACGAATGAGCACAGCGGCCACGTCTCTTCTCGGAGATAGCTACTACCATTCTAGCTGTTGTATTTACAGTCTGTTCTATTTCCGATATTTAATAGAATATGTGTTTACCGTATCGCTGTGTTTCTTGCCATATATCTGTGTATGTGAATATATATCTCTGTGTATGATTCCGTATATGCTATCTTTTGTTTCGTTCCAACACAAATCCGGATCAGTGGTATCAGAGCAATCTGCTCTTTGATTGTTTCTTGGTGCATGTGTATCAGTGCAATCTGCTCTTTGATTGTTTCTTGGTGCATGTCCCCGACGAGGTCAGGATACAGAGAGTTGGGTCTTGAACTAGTTTCACTTGGGGAAGATCACTCTCGCCGCCCCAAACGGCCTCCCATGGCGGATGAAAAGAGAGACGACAGAGCAGGAGATCCTATCAAGTTGTTTCTCGAGCAAGCCCTCGCACGACAGAGGAACGAGATGATGGATAGCTTCGCCCAAATCCTTCGACGCATGCCGACGACGACAGATACACCTTCAACGAGCAGCCGTTTTGGAGATGCGACTCCCTTCAAGGTACAAGTTAATTTTGATATCCCTTTATTTGAAGGCCAGATCGATGCCGATGCCCTAGATAAATGGTTGAATATACTAGAAGGGTATTTCTCTGTCCACAATTTTTCCAACAGAGAAAAGATCGTCTTTGCGCTCCTCAAGGATGACCCCCATGTCAAAAATTGGTGGGAAACTTATTGTGAGCAAAACTCATCAGACGAGTCTGGATTGTTTGATTACGATCACACTTGGGCCTCTTTCATAGATGCCGTTAGGGAACAATATTACCCTGTGGGAAACTATGATGACCAGTACACAAAATGGACCATTCTGCGTCAAGAGAGGGACCAAACGGTGTCGGAGTACACCAACAAATTTCATGCCTTGCGCACAAAGCTAGGTATCAAGGACTCCGAGCGGCACCTAGTACTGAAATATCGCAGTGGCCTACACCGGTACATACGAACAGAGATGGATTTCCTGGAAATCTCTTCACTCGGATCCGCCTATCGATATGTTGTCAAAATTGAGCAGAAATTTCAGCAAAAGAACGAGCGTGACTTCGGACCTGCGCAGAAGCAGGGCAAGGGAAACTCCGGCTCGCAGAACACGGGGCAGGGAAAGGACAACCAGTCCCAACCACAAGCGAAGAAGGGTAACAAAAAGACAAAGAAGGACACCGGGAAGTGGTGCGAGTTCCACAAAAGCCCCTGGCACAACACTGGTGAATGTCACTCAAAACAGTCATTGGGGGCTAAGATGAAAGCTCCAAAATCAGATCCCAGTTCCGATTCTGACTCAGAACCTAATTTCACAACCGCGCAAAAAGGGAAGCAGACGATTGATGCAAAACCCAATGCCGTTGTTGCCACCACACAGATTCAACCAGAGGAACCTGAAGATTCGGAGGCAGAGGAGCGCCTTTTCCACTCACAGTTGTGGGTGAAGGGAATTCCCCTACACTTTGTTGTGGACAGCGGCAACCAAAAGAACCTTATCTCAACAGAAGTCATCAAGAAATTGGAGCTACCAATAACAGCACGCCCGCAACCATACACCATTGGTTGGCTGAGCCAAGGACGAGGGATCCACGCCAGTCATCAATGTCGCCTACCATACGGCATCAAGCCCTTCAAAGATGAGGTATTGTGTGATGTGGCCGCACTTGAACTATGCGATGTTCTTTTAGGACAGCCATATATGTGGAAGCGCCATGCTGTATATGAATCACGACCTCGTGGTGTCATTGTCACTGTGGGAGGACAACTCTATCGGATACCAGAGACAGTTTCACCTACCCCGACCAAGCAGGGCAGGAAGATAATCTCCCACACTGGGAAGTTTTCCATATTCGCAATTTCCACTAAAGGAGAACATCAGATCACAGAGACATCCACAACCTCTGCCCATTATCCCTCTACTCAGCAGAAACAAGAAAAACAGAAATCCAGTGCAGCGTCGCCTATTCGAGTACCTCTGCAGTGCAAGGCCACGCATTCAAGGTGCTCCTCCAAGAATAAACCATCCACACCAGTGCAGACCAAGGATACCACAACAACCGAAACGGTTGAACAGCTCCAGTGCATCCAACAACAACAATTACAACCCTCTGAAGATTTCGAAGAAAGGAAACGTTTCCGCTTCAGCAAACGCCGCGCCAGGATCTCAGCTCAGCGCACAGTTCGACATATCATGAGGGATTTGATGCAATGGATACCATTGCTTGCTAAGGGGGGAGGATTGATCCAGATGGATATCGGTGGCCACCCACCTATTCCACTGGCTCAAAACAGTTTCCCATTTTGCCAATTTTCTAGTAATTTTTCTACAGTTTTTCGAGTCCCAAACTTTCGGGGCCGTTTAGGAGGCCCTAAACGACGATTTTTGGGAAATCTTGGTCCGATGGAGCCAACCTATTTAATGGTCCTCGGCGTATTCCTCGGACAGATCTTTCCAACGGGCTACCGGGCGCCCCAAACGGAGATCGTATGCAAAAGTTATGACCCCGGGAAGTTGACTGTTCAACTAACCACCTTGGGGCCGCAAACTTTATGACGGTTCATCTTCTAGGGTTAGGCTTTTGGATGTTTGGGATTCTTCCCTCATGCTTATGATAAATAGGCCCTTTCGGCCTCTCTTTGTATTCATCTTGGCGCGAATGAGCACAGCGGCCACATCTCTTCTCAGAGATAGCTACTACCATTCTAGCTGTTGTATTTACAGTCTGTTCTATTTCCGATATTTAATAGAATATGTGTTTACTGTATCGCTGTGTTTCTTGCCATATATCTGTGTATGTGAATATATATCTCTGTATATGCTATCTTTTGTTTCGTTCCCACACAAATCCGGATCACGCATTCTTGCAATTGAAGCTCTTGTCACCAACATATGCTTCCAATTCCGACGACCACCCTTTCGACGTAACAGCGGCCTTGCCTTCCTCCCAAATCAGGGAGCACATATGAGTGCTATCCTTTCCATCATCTCCATCTTGATGTGGCGTATGAATGTCCAACTCTCTTTCTCACAGATCCCACGAAGAAATGGAGTATGGGCATTAAACTAGGCCAAACTAAAAACAATTTAAACGTTGTAACAACATCCATGCAGGAACTTGCAAACGCCATCTTTCTCTGAGTGCGCCGTTGTGGATCACAAGAAGGTGGAAGTAATTGGGGTATGGAGAACCCCGGTGAATGTTCATGAGGTAAGAAGGTTAATGTTCTCGTTAATATTTCCAACTCTTATATAGCATATGTTCAACGCTTGTGCAGATTCGACAATCCAAAGACATCGTTACGATAATTGCAGAGGTTAAAAGGGTACGCTTGGATCCACTCACAATGAGATGATATTGAATTGTTCGAGCAGAACTTCATAGAATCACTAGTGCTCACTCTCCTCGATCCTTCAAATCCTTTTGCATATCATATTGATGCTAGTGGTGTGCATGTCAACACAGTTCTATCACAAGTAGGAGAGGTGGCGAGAGAGAAAAGGCATCTTATCTTTATCAATAGTCGTCAATTGCATCAAAACTTGCAAGTGCCACCAAGCCTAAATAATGAGCTTCGAGCTTGCTACAGATTGTAGCGGCTAATATTGTATCAACACTCTCCACAAGGAGAATCGATATATTCAATATTGTCTCATGAGTACAAGACAAAGTTGACCTACAAAGCTGGTCAAGAAAATGTGGTTGCAGATGTGTTCTTCAAAACCGAATATGTATTGCATTTAGAGTATGTGGTGAATGGAATAAGTGAAAAACGCATGATTCATCTCGAGACGCAATCTCCTTAATGAAACGAAGTAATCGTCACCTTATGCACTTCGCATTCCGAGAGCACAGTGGAGCAATAGCGATTTTTGGATGTGACAACGTTAAAGGATGCGCGAAATTCATGAGAATCCTTTAGCAAATCGCATGGAAACGGAAGACAATAATGAGGTAGCGATGAAACATGTCCATGGGAGGAACACGAAGAAGGGCGTTGCTTAATATGCAAATTTTCACCAAAGTTGCATGATAATCAAGGCAAAAAAGCACCGTCGGCATTGTGTATATCGATTCCACTAACGGTTGTACAACTAAAAAGTAAAGCATATCCAAGAAAGGAGGGGGAGATTGGTGTTTGCATGTCTAGGTTATGCCCCGATTTCCGGCAAGAAGGATTAAAGAGCATGTTTTCCATTTCTAGGCTGTGTTAAATCGCCACGAGCAGAATTGTCATAGCCCGACTTCTTCAGGGGAAGGTAGAGCTTTTGGGCCATCCGGTTTCAAACTTATGGGATATGAAGAGGGGCCGAGGCAGAATTTTCCCCAATATTACAACACCATTGCTGGGTAGTTGAAGAAGATGGAATTGGATACAGATGCAATAGGATGGTCTTGAAATGCTCACAGGTAAAATTTGATAGCATCGATACCCACTCTCCGAAGCCTTCCAAACGTTTTGGAAGTATGTATGGATGCTATCAGTGCAACAATACGCGCGGTTTATCACTAAATGAAGGAGCAGTATTGACTTATGACAGTGGAAAGATGATGTTGATGTTTGTAGCTCGGACAGGAACTTCCACATAGGTTTTGTGTCAAACATGCATGAAGTCGTCCAAGTCAAACATGTTTTGTAATTCACTTTATTAAAGTGAAAGTCTTATATTTTGTTGTTAAAGTCCAATCGAGTGGATTTTTAATGCATTAGTTATTTAGACTAATCTCAATCGTCGATCTCACCGAGAGATCGGGGTTTTGGTAGATTAGGGTTACAACTAAAGTATAAAGGCGGGACAAAGCAGAGGGTAAAGACACATTCATTATCCGTGGGAAGACAATTTTGGTCAGGATGTGAAGAAACTCTTCCGAAGAGCTAAATTAGAGCACCGGAGACTTATCATGAGATGTAGCAAATATCTTGCATACAAATCACTACAAAAAACAGAAAAATGCATTCTGGAAAATACATACAGGAGTTAAAAGGTTCACTGATGAACACATCAAAAGATCGGAGCATAAAAGGACAATAAGACTATAACCTTAATAGATCCTCATAGATCCCGAATCAATAATTTGGGAATAAAAGAATTCTTCCCAAATTAAAAAACCCTCTTCACTGCTCAGAGCTTGTTTTGAAAGTTTGTCTGCCAATAGATTATGTTGCCTATATATATGCTCCATCGAGATGTTCCCGAAAAGAAGAATAGTGGATTTGATCCTGTTATGCTCCAGTGTAATAAAGACAACGCTTCGAGGTTGTAATCTCCCTGAGCCCATTTTATGGTGACCCTAGAATCCTCGAATATTTCCAGATCGTCAATGCCCAAGACGCTAGCCACTTTCAAAACACATCATAAAGCTAAAAGCTCCGCCTTCGTATTTGTCCCACCACCACAATTGAGTCTTAAAGTAAAGTAATGAGAATCATTCAAATAAATTGCACCACCAGCTGCACACATACCATTTTGGGCTGCACCATCAAAAAAGAGCGCTGGGCAGTTAAATTGAGGATCGAAATATCCAGTACTCTTAATTTCTAAAGGCTTCTGATCCCTGTAGATGGAATGATACATATTAAGAATCTGACAGGTAATCTTCTGGAAGCACGGTTTCTGATCTTCAAAAAAATGCTTTGTTCATAGTAGACCAAACGAACCAGGAAATAGTCAAAGGCAAAAGAGGATGAGCTTTGCAATCCCTATACCAATTTAGCGAGCAAACATCAAATTTTTCAATCCCCCAATCTTGAGAGATATGTAAAACAGAGCAAATAAACCTCCATATTTTTCTAGCGAAAATACAAGCCACCAAAAGATGTTTTGTTGTCTCGGCATCAGAGCTGCATAAGGAACATCTGCTAGGGCCCTTCCAGGCCATACTCATTAAGTTATCCCAAGTTTTTAGCTTGCCTTGGAATGCAAACCAGCCAAAACATTTAAACTTTAACGGCATCTTCCATCTCCAGAAACATTTGAACCACCATTGTCGAGGGCTGAAATGCATGTACTTTATGATTGCCTTATAGGCAGTTTTTGCAGTAATTTCTGCAGAACTGGGATTGCCGAACCACTTAGCTATATCCGTAGCTGAAGTCAATCTACACCCAGCAGCAAAAACAATGAGTTGTTGGTATTGAAGATATAATTGAGCTTTGCGATGAATTGTGTGGCAAATGGTGTTTCAACAGTGGAGTCTTTTAGAACTTGGAACACCATGAGGGAGGGACATTTGATTGTCTGAATTGTTTGCCTATTGGTTGTATAAGTTTGACAATTGGCACATTTGAAATTCATTACCATTGTTTGGTTTTTGTCTTATTTTTTAAGAACAGTGTCCAATTGATTATTCTAAAGAAACTTGCATGTATTTTTTGTTTTGTTTTGGAGAAGTTATGAGCACGAATCCAAACATTTTATTAATGGGAAGCCAACTAATAAGCTACAATGGTTACTCAAAAAAATAGTAGGTTTTTTTGTTCATTTATTAAAGAGAGGTTTTGTTTTTATAATTGTGTTGATTTTTCTTCATGGTGTATATGAAATGAGCTAAACACACTCAAATCAGGGTTAAGGTTAGAAAAGTACAACTAATTATTAAATAAAGGAAAATGTTTATTATTATAATTAATTATTGAAAACCAGAAAGATGATTTGGTGTTAATTTTGCATACTCTAAAATTAATATCATAACTTTCAGCATTTTTAGCTAATTTGAAAAAATATTCAACCTTCAAAATGGAAACTAAAACACAGGAAACTTGTTTTTCATACTTAATCAATATTATAATTATAGCAATGCTTCAAAACCTTTCTTAATTAATATCATAATTTTGGCAATCCTCCAAAGCCTTTTCAGCTAATTTGAAAAGTATTCAACCTCTAAACTGGAAATGGAAGCATGAGAGTTTATCAAAACTACTCGAATAGAAGAGATAAGGGAGAGGAAAGCTTCCAAGTTTCGCCATCGATGGAATGCTCCATCTATTGAGATTAATTAAATTAAGCCCGTCATCATCTACTGTGGAAATTTTAGAATGAGATATCTAGAATCCATAATTAGATTTACATTTAGAGAGTGGGTCAATGAATTGGGTAGATATTGGACTGTGAAAACAGTTTGCTGCAGCTCTTGAAGATGTAATTGAGCTGTGTGATGAATTGTGATGGCAATCGAATAGATTTTGAAATGTGAAAACATTCCTGTGTTGCTACTAGTGAAGATAGTATTGAGGTTTGTGATGAATTGTGTGGCCAAACTGGATTTGTTTAAATGTTGCTTCAACACTAGAGCCCTTCAGAAATTTAGAACAATGTGGTGGGGGGAACTTTGGGTGCACCGCACATGCTAATGCAATAACAACAAGCAGCAACTGCTCCATACTTGTCAATGCAATAGCAGTCCCGAGTCAGAACTGAGAAGTTAGGTCGTTGCAAACATAGCGAATCATGCCGGGCCGTCTCATCCCATAGCATGCTTGGAATCCAGCGATGCAAAACGTTAGAGTTCCCATAGATCCGGAGGTGTGGGATCGAATTTTCGAGGATTGGCAATACCCTCAAAGCCCACGTGGATCATGGTAGAACTCTGCTGATTCCTGGAATGTGGGTTGGATTCTTGTCAGATTTGTGGGCAGAAAGCTTTGCTACAAGATTAGCTTACTCCAACCGTGTGAGAAAACAAACCGTAGCAGCTTGGTGGGTGGTTAAGTAGGTTGGAAGGAAAGAAGAGCAACCAGAAGGATTCAGAAACTGGGCAGCGTGAGTGCCCCCAAAATAGCAGACCAATTATTGGTTATGTTTTCCCGAGGTGCCCAAAGTCTCATTGTCAAGTATGGTCGTGTTGTGTGGTTTAATGTACGTTGTGGAGTTTTACAAGGCCACTTGGGCCTGGTGCTTCTCCCAAACAATCGGTGGTAATTTTGAGTTTGAGTCCAGTAGTTCATAGAGTGGAATCGGTGGCAGTTTTGAGTTTGAGTCCGGCAGCTTATATAGTGGAATGGGCGGTAATTTCGAGTTTGGGTCCAGTAGTTTATACAGTGGAGTGCAATGGAATCGGATTGGATTGGTGGGGACGTCTACATGATATGCCCAAGTCTATGAACATAGATGGGATTGGAATTATGCATGTGAATTGCAAAAAGATTGAAAGATTTTGAGTGTGAGAGATGGATGGACGTTGTTTTCGTTTTCCTCTGCTCTGAGACTGAAATATTGAAACTAAAATTGAAGTCAAAATCGTGAAGAGACGTGTTCATGTTGATTTGCAGGGAGAGAATTTCACAGTTAATCCAGAAATGGGCGAATTTAAAAAGCATTTGGTTTGAAATGCCTATTTATTATTGTGTGAGAGTGAAATATTGAAACTGAAATTGAAAGTAGTAGGGCGAAAATTGTCAAAATGGTGAAGAGACATGTTCATAAATTGATTTGCAGCAAGAGAATTTTACAGTTAATCCAGAAATGGGCGAATTTAAAAAGCATTTGGTTTGAAATGCATATTCGGTGCAATATTGTATTTTACAAAAGCTGTGGTGTCTCTGCGTGAGCGATTGGTTGATGTAGTTTCTTTCACGTCCATCTCTGCTCTCCTCTTTGGGCTTTAACGAAACAAAAATATAAAATATGGCAAGTTAGAAGTGGTTCAGAAAACGATGAGATGAGCGTAGCAAAGACAGAGACAATCGATGGCCTCATAGAAATGTAGTGGTTATATCCCACACGCGCCAGGGGTATGGATTTCGAATCATTGATAACGGTGAGCGTGAACAGGTGTTAAACATGTGGGTGCGCCCTGCTCCAAGTAGAGAGCTGGTGCATGGGCCCCTGCCGAAGGGCGGGGTTGGAGGCTTCCTCCAGTAAGTGTCATGCACCATAGAGAGGAGGAGACCGCGTGAGGCTGGCTTGACAGAGCAACGACAACCTCCCGCTCCCTGCAGTGGAAGGATAACGTGCCCGCTACTTTTTCCTTCCCAATCTCGCGGTGGCCGTGGTAAAACAATTACCAATTTAATCTCAATCTCGCCACCGTAAAATTGATAACGTGCCCTCTCTCTTTTCTCCCCAATCTCGCCGCTACTTTTTCCTTCCCAATCTCGCGGTGGCCGTGCTAAAACAATTACCAATTTAATCTCAATCTCGCCACCGTAAAATTGATAACCTGCCCTCTCCTTTTTTCTCCCCAATCTCGCCGTGGCGCTGGCTGTGGTAATTAATTTTTTTCTTCCCAATCTCGCCGTGGCGCTGGGAAGGATAACGTGCCCGCTTCTTTTTCCTTCCCAATCTCGCCGTGGCCGTGGTAAAACAATTACCAATTTAATATTAATCTCGCCGCCGTAAAATTGATAATGTGCCCGCTCCTTTTTTCTCCCCAATCTCGCCGTGGCGGTGGTAATTAATTTTTTTCTTCCCAATCTCGGGGTGGCGGTGGTAAAACAATTACCAATTTAATCTTAATCTCGCATAACGTGCCAACTCTTTTTTCTTCCCAATCTCGCGGTGGCGGTGGTAAGATAATTACCAATTTAATCTTAATCTCGTCGTAAAATTACTAATTCCATTGGGGCTATTTTCCTATCTTTTCTGCTTCCTAATCTCTCCGTGGTAAAACAACTACTAATTATGTTTGGGCTCATTCTTCTTCCACCCGAGGCAATACCCGCTAAATACTAATTCCCTTTGGGCTCATTCTTCTTCCACCCGAGGCAATACCCGCTAAATACTAACTTCGCTTGGGCTCATTCTTCTTCCACCCGAGGCAATACCCGCTACATACTAATTATGTTTGGGCCCTTCGTCTTACTCTTCTTCCACCCGACCCACCCTTCTTCTATGGTTCCTCGACTTCCCTTGCCGGGAGAGGGTGATTTTAGGGAATCTCCCGCGCAATGATTACTACTTATGTTTGGCACTTCTTCCCTGCCCGACTCTTTGCTTCCCGAGGCTTCCTTCCACGGTTCCTCGAGGGTCCAACGGTGTTTAGAGATTTTGCCCGCAACAATCCTTCAGCTAGGACACCACGAAATGGGGGGATTTCTCCACCCGACCCACCCTTCTTCTATGGTTCCTCGACTTCCCTTGCCGGGAGAGGGTGATTTTAGGGAATCTCCCGCGCAATGATTACTACTTATGTTTGGCACTTCTTCCCTGCCCGACTCTTTGCTTCCCGAAGCTTCCTTCCACGGTTCCTCGAGGGTCCAACGGTGTTTAGAGATTTTGCCCGCAACAATCCTTCAGCTAGGACACCACGAAATGGGGGGATTTCTATGACGTCAAAGTCGCACGGGACTTGCATCCGCACGCACTCAGAGAGTCTTGTGCCAAGTCCAGTCACCTTACTACTTGTCGCCAAACCACACACCTCTTGCCTCCGACAGGGGGTTCTTGAGATTCCCACTTGTCGTTGAATCACGCATGATTTCCAATCAATTCTCCTCTAGAGGAAGCGTAACCACCCACATGATCGCTAGCCTCTGAGCACGACCCAGTGGAACAGAGGCTGCAGGCAACTTGGAACTTTGGATATTCACTTATTCCCTGGAAGCTACGCGATGAATTCCAATCAAGCATAACCTGCCCCACCCGTAATAGTATCACTGGAACACGATCGACCGGTTGGAGCTTCCCACTCTTGTTTCTCTTTCAAAAACAACATGGCTTGATAATGCAATCCAATCTTATTGATATATTCGTGTTTCTCTGTGCAACGAGCAATTGTCATCGAACTTAGAAATCCGTCGATGCCGAGAAACAAATGGCTGCATTCATTTGAGTGACCAAATTTCGGGTGAGCGAATCAATAAAGCGTGTTGAGCGTGAAGTTTTCTTGTATTTAGGCAATGCCACCTTCACCTAAAGGCCATCGAGTGCACTTGAGTTTGTAACGGAAAACAAGGCATTGCATTTTATTTTACAGTGTTTGGCAAATATGTTTCCCCCGTTTCCCGGGCATGTTTATATTGACGAGGTTTATGGATGCCCAGAGGTTCTTGTGGCGTCTTAGCTCCTTGGATAAATGGCGTGCAATTATCAAACTAGGCCTGGCACGCTTAACTAGTTTGACTTTAACGATATTCATGGGTGCGCTCGAAAGAAACATTTCTCACAGTTTCCCTCTCTAAGATGCACCTTTTCCTTCTCACAAAATTCAATTCTCGGCAACCATAGTGACCCATTCTCAAGATCCGATTACCTTGCGTCTCTCCCACGCCACATGGGAATTCCATGTTGTGTTTTATCTAGAATACGTGTATCGCGAAACACTACAAGAAACCAAAGCTCCATGACGTTTACCAACCCCATGGAGAAAGGGCGTGCGATTCTGGAACCATGCTGAAATAAGCCAATTTCACTCGACAATGTTCACGCGCGGAATCATAAGCGGCAATGCCCTCAAATGGCCGGTCCAATGAGAGTTCTATCTTCTCCCATATCTTTTTTCTTGGTGACCGATGCTATGCCCAAAAATGCATCGCCTAGGTTTTCTATACGGAGATACAACGAGACTCTCCAAACGAAGAGATTGCTATCGATTGGCATATTGTCCTTTTTTTACGCAACTAGGGCTCCAAGTTTATCCCAAACGGCGTGGCAATTTTCAGTACCTTTTTCTTCTGAACAGCGAGCGACCAGGGTTTCATGACATATCACAACTATCGGCATCCCTGAGGAAAAGGGCATGCTGTCGCCGAACTAAGCCAAATTGAACCAACTTAACTTCGACGCGTTTATGGATGAAATTGCAAGAGATGCTGCTCTCAAAGTGTCGGATTGAAGCTTCTCGCTTATGCGATAAGTTTTTCCTTAGCCAACCCTCCTACTCCCAAAATCTTTTTAAGGGCGTCTGCTACACGGAGATACGACGACCTGATTCCCGATCCAGCTATTGCCTTCGGTACACGGTATCAAATTTGATGAGTTCGTTAGCTAGAAAGACAGGGCATAGATATGCCAACGGAATGCACATGAAACAAACCAAGGGGCATAAATCAACCAGTGAGAGGAAACATGAGCTCAAAGAACATGGTTGGGGAGGAAACCTAAGACATTTCATCGCAACAATTCTCCCTGAAATGGGTATAGTGAATATAACAGCCCCCGAAGGGGCATCCCATCAAGTAAATGCATCCGCCTTGCATTTACACACCTTGCGACCCCATCTAATAACCCACACAGATAGGTCACCCATTCTGGTGCATCAAAAAAAGGTTTTCGGTTCCAATCATAAGAAACTTTTCACACTCCAACATATTTAAATACATCGTTGCTCCTAACACTCCTCCTTCATAGTTTAAATCTGCGACATAACTGCCGAACCTTCATGTACTTGCGGATCAAATCCCCCCTGGAAGGCCTCTTCCTTGAGTTTAGGTACTCGAAGAAAACAAACACGGAAGGCCACCCGCAACACTAGGACAAACACCCAATGCACATGTGATTCCACCTGCGAATTCCGGGAAAACACGCAACACCCATGAGAGTCCACTTGCAACGCTTGTCAAAACATCTTTTGAGTTGATTGGAGGCATATCAAACGATACCCACGCCGCATGCGCTCACAACTAGACTCACCACAAAAATCTCTTCACGTGTCGTGCACTCCTATCTTGGAATTGCAGCCAACATGTATACATTTACAAGACTTTATGCGAACCAATAAAGTCTCCATCTCTGTGCTCTCCCAAGATAAAAGCCCCTCCCCTCCAACACCAAATGTAGAAAAGAAACGTAGAGATATGCGAATGGAATACACATGCAGCAAACCACCGGGCATAAGTTCAAACTAGCTGCGGAAGGAAACATGTTTTCAAGGAACACCCTTCCGTTGGAAATATCGAGACGTTTCATTACGTCGATTCTCCCTCCAACAGAGACAAAGATTATAGCAGACCGCAAAGCGGCATCCCGTCTCACCGCAATCTCCCATCGAATACGATGCATCTACCTCCCTTTCATGCAAACTCTAACCTAGCCTGAGAGATCAAGCCCGTTGGAGTCACGCCGTACATGAACCATCTAGATAGATTACAACCCAGTGTCGGGATTCATTACAAGAGCATGTCCACATTGCAACATAGTTAATGGTATTGTTACTTCCAACCTCGTTGAGCGAGCTAAGGCTTGGCGTTTTTCCCCGGGATTTTAGATCCCCGTTTTCTCCGCATCATTGCACTAGCAAGGCCTAAGAATGGCAAAAGTTTACCCACAACTCAACTCCACGGAGAAAATGCACACGCAGCGATGGAACTAGGCCGAATTGAAACAATTTAAACTTAACAAAATTCGCGGGTGAAGTTGTAAACAGGGTGTGTTTCAAAATGTTATTCTGTCATCAACGGTGGCTTGCCTGGTCGATGAAAGCGAGGCATCGTCATTTCTCCCACGAGGGCTCAAGTCTCTCCGATGACATGCTCGTGCTCGTGGTTGCGAGAAAATGGGCGGGGCCAGCTTCAAAGCACGAGGGGGCATTGGAGGAATAGAGCCCCCCGCTCATGGACTCTTAAATCGATACTCAACAACCCTTCCCATCCTCAATCTTATCGTCCGGGTCCTCTATATCGATACACCGGTCGCATTGATCCAGATGGATATCGGTGGCCACCCACCTATTCCACTGGCTCAAAACAGTTTCCCATTTTGCCAATTTTCTAGTAATTTTTCTACAGGTTTTCGAGTCCCAAACTTTCGGGGCCGTTTAGAGGCCCTAAACGACGTTTTTGGGGAAATCTTGGTCCGACGGAGCCTTCCTTTTTAAATGGTCCCCGGCGTAGTCGTCGGATGGATCTTTCCAACGGGCTACCGAGCGCCCCAAACGGAGATCGTATGCAAAAGTTATGACCCCGAGAAGTTGACTGTTCAACTAACCACCTTGGGGCCGCAAACTTTATGACGGTTCATCTTCTAGGGTTAGGTTTTTGGATGTTTGGGATTCTTTCCCTCATGCGTGTGATAAATAGGCCCTTTCGGCCTCTCATTGTATTCATCTTGGCACGAATGAGCACAGCGGCCACGTCTCTTCTCGGAGATAGCTACTACCATTCTAGCTGTTGTATTTACAGTCTGTTCTATTTCCGATATTTAATAGAATATGTGTTTACCGTATCGCTGTGTTTCTTGCCATATATCTGTGTATGTGAATATATATCTCTGTGTATGATTCCGTATATGCTATCTTTTGTTTCGTTCCAACACAAATCCGGATCAGTGGTATCAGAGCAATCTGCTCTTTGATTGTTTCTTGGTGCATGTGTATCAGTGCAATCTGCTCTTTGATTGTTTCTTGGTGCATGTCCCCGACGAGGTCAGGATACAGAGAGTTGGGTCTTGAACTAGTTTCACTTGGGGAAGATCACTCTCGCCGCCCCAAACGGCCTCCCATGGCGGATGAAAAGAGAGACGACAGAGCAGGAGATCCTATCAAGTTGTTTCTCGAGCAAGCCCTCGCACGACAGAGGAACGAGATGATGGATAGCTTCGCCCAAATCCTTCGACGCATGCCGACGGCGACAGATACACCTTCAACGAGCAGCCGTTTTGGAGATGCGACTCCCTTCAAGGTACAAGTTAATTTTGATATCCCTTTATTTGAAGGCCAGATCGATGCCGATGCCCTAGATAAATGGTTGAATATACTAGAAGGGTATTTCTCTGTCCACAATTTTTCCAACAGAGAAAAGATCGTCTTTGCGCTCCTCAAGGATGACCCCCATGTCAAAAATTGGTGGGAAACTTATTGTGAGCAAAACTCATCAGACGAGTCTGGATTGTTTGATTACGATCACACTTGGGCCTCTTTCATAGATGCCGTTAGGGAACAATATTACCCTGTGGGAAACTATGATGACCAGTACACAAAATGGACCATTCTGCGTCAAGAGAGGGACCAAACGGTGTCGGAGTACACCAACAAATTTCATGCCTTGCGCACAAAGCTAGGTATCAAGGACTCCGAGCGGCACCTAGTACTGAAATATCGCAGTGGCCTACACCGGTACATACGAACAGAGATGGATTTCCTGGAAATCTCTTCACTCGGATCCGCCTATCGATATGTTGTCAAAATTGAGCAGAAATTTCAGCAAAAGAACGAGCGTGACTTCGGACCTGCGCAGAAGCAGGGCAAGGGAAACTCCGGCTCGCAGAACACGGGGCAGGGAAAGGACAACCAGTCCCAACCACAAGCGAAGAAGGGTAACAAAAAGACAAAGAAGGACACCGGGAAGTGGTGCGAGTTCCACAAAAGCCCCTGGCACAACACTGGTGAATGTCACTCAAAACAGTCATTGGGGGCTAAGATGAAAGCTCCAAAATCAGATCCCAGTTCCGATTCTGACTCAGAACCTAATTTCACAACCGCGCAAAAAGGGAAGCAGACGATTGATGCAAAACCCAATGCCGTTGTTGCCACCACACAGATTCAACCAGAGGAACCTAAAGATTCGGAGGCAGAGGAGCGCCTTTTCCACTCACAGTTGTGGGTGAAGGGAATTCCCCTACACTTTGTTGTGGACAGCGGCAACCAAAAGAACCTTATCTCAACAGAAGTCATCAAGAAATTGGAGCTACCAATAACAGCACGCCCGCAACCATACACCATTGGTTGGCTGAGCCAAGGACGAGGGATCCACGCCAGTCATCAATGTCGCCTACCATACGGCATCAAGCCCTTCAAAGATGAGGTATTGTGTGATGTGGCCGCACTTGAACTATGCGATGTTCTTTTAGGACAGCCATATATGTGGAAGCGCCATGCTGTATATGAATCACGACCTCGTGGTGTCATTGTCACTGTGGGAGGACAACTCTATCGGATACCAGAGACAGTTTCACCTACCCCGACCAAGCAGGGCAGGAAGATAATCTCCCACACTGGGAAGTTTTCCATATTCGCAATTTCCACTAAAGGAGAACATCAGATCACAGAGACATCCACAACCTCTGCCCATTATCCCTCTACTCAGCAGAAACAAGAAAAACAGAAATCCAGTGCAGCGTCGCCTATTCGAGTACCTCTGCAGTGCAAGGCCACGCATTCAAGGTGCTCCTCCAAGAATAAACCATCCACACCAGTGCAGACCAAGGATACCACAACAACCGAAACGGTTGAACAGCTCCAGTGCATCCAACAACAACAATTACAACCCTCTGAAGATTTCGAAGAAAGGAAACGTTTCCGCTTCAGCAAACGCCGCGCCAGGATCTCAGCTCAGCGCACAGTTCGACATATCATGAGGGATTTGATGCAATGGATACCATTGCTTGCTAAGGGGGGAGGATTGATCCAGATGGATATCGGTGGCCACCCACCTATTCCACTGGCTCAAAACAGTTTCCCATTTTGCCAATTTTCTAGTAATTTTTCTACAGTTTTTCGAGTCCCAAACTTTCGGGGCCGTTTAGGAGGCCCTAAACGACGATTTTTGGGAAATCTTGGTCCGATGGAGCCAACCTATTTAATGGTCCTCGGCGTATTCCTCGGACAGATCTTTCCAACGGGCTACCGGGCGCCCCAAACGGAGATCGTATGCAAAAGTTATGACCCCGGGAAGTTGACTGTTCAACTAACCACCTTGGGGCCGCAAACTTTATGACGGTTCATCTTCTAGGGTTAGGCTTTTGGATGTTTGGGATTCTTCCCTCATGCTTATGATAAATAGGCCCTTTCGGCCTCTCTTTGTATTCATCTTGGCGCGAATGAGCACAGCGGCCACATCTCTTCTCAGAGATAGCTACTACCATTCTAGCTGTTGTATTTACAGTCTGTTCTATTTCCGATATTTAATAGAATATGTGTTTACTGTATCGCTGTGTTTCTTGCCATATATCTGTGTATGTGAATATATATCTCTGTATATGCTATCTTTTGTTTCGTTCCCACACAAATCCGGATCACGCATTCTTGCAATTGAAGCTCTTGTCACCAACATATGCTTCCAATTCCGACGACCACCCTTTCGACGTAACAGCGGCCTTGCCTTCCTCCCAAATCAGGGAGCACATATGAGTGCTATCCTTTCCATCATCTCCATCTTGATGTGGCGTATGAATGTCCAACTCTCTTTCTCACAGATCCCACGAAGAAATGGAGTATGGGCATTAAACTAGGCCAAACTAAAAACAATTTAAACGTTGTAACAACATCCATGCAGGAACTTGCAAACGCCATCTTTCTCTGAGTGCGCCGTTGTGGATCACAAGAAGGTGGAAGTAATTGGGGTATGGAGAACCCCGGTGAATGTTCATGAGGTAAGAAGGTTAATGTTCTCGTTAATATTTCCAACTCTTATATAGCATATGTTCAACGCTTGTGCAGATTCGACAATCCAAAGACATCGTTACGATAATTGCAGAGGTTAAAAGGGTACGCTTGGATCCACTCACAATGAGATGATATTGAATTGTTCGAGCAGAACTTCATAGAATCACTAGTGCTCACTCTCCTCGATCCTTCAAATCCTTTTGCATATCATATTGATGCTAGTGGTGTGCATGTCAACACAGTTCTATCACAAGTAGGAGAGGTGGCGAGAGAGAAAAGGCATCTTATCTTTATCAATAGTCGTCAATTGCATCAAAACTTGCAAGTGCCACCAAGCCTAAATAATGAGCTTCGAGCTTGCTACAGATTGTAGCGGCTAATATTGTATCAACACTCTCCACAAGGAGAATCGATATATTCAATATTGTCTCATGAGTACAAGACAAAGTTGACCTACAAAGCTGGTCAAGAAAATGTGGTTGCAGATGTGTTCTTCAAAACCGAATATGTATTGCATTTAGAGTATGTGGTGAATGGAATAAGTGAAAAACGCATGATTCATCTCGAGACGCAATCTCCTTAATGAAACGAAGTAATCGTCACCTTATGCACTTCGCATTCCGAGAGCACAGTGGAGCAATAGCGATTTTTGGATGTGACAACGTTAAAGGATGCGCGAAATTCATGAGAATCCTTTAGCAAATCGCATGGAAACGGAAGACAATAATGAGGTAGCGATGAAACATGTCCATGGGAGGAACACGAAGAAGGGCGTTGCTTAATATGCAAATTTTCACCAAAGTTGCATGATAATCAAGGCAAAAAAGCACCGTCGGCATTGTGTATATCGATTCCACTAACGGTTGTACAACTAAAAAGTAAAGCATATCCAAGAAAGGAGGGGGAGATTGGTGTTTGCATGTCTAGGTTATGCCCCGATTTCCGGCAAGAAGGATTAAAGAGCATGTTTTCCATTTCTAGGCTGTGTTAAATCGCCACGAGCAGAATTGTCATAGCCCGACTTCTTCAGGGGAAGGTAGAGCTTTTGGGCCATCCGGTTTCAAACTTATGGGATATGAAGAGGGGCCGAGGCAGAATTTTCCCCAATATTACAACACCATTGCTGGGTAGTTGAAGAAGATGGAATTGGATACAGATGCAATAGGATGGTCTTGAAATGCTCACAGGTAAAATTTGATAGCATCGATACCCACTCTCCGAAGCCTTCCAAACGTTTTGGAAGTATGTATGGATGCTATCAGTGCAACAATACGCGCGGTTTATCACTAAATGAAGGAGCAGTATTGACTTATGACAGTGGAAAGATGATGTTGATGTTTGTAGCTCGGACAGGAACTTCCACATAGGTTTTGTGTCAAACATGCATGAAGTCGTCCAAGTCAAACATGTTTTGTAATTCACTTTATTAAAGTGAAAGTCTTATATTTTGTTGTTAAAGTCCAATCGAGTGGATTTTTAATGCATTAGTTATTTAGACTAATCTCAATCGTCGATCTCACCGAGAGATCGGGGTTTTGGTAGATTAGGGTTACAACTAAAGTATAAAGGCGGGACAAAGCAGAGGGTAAAGACACATTCATTATCCGTGGGAAGACAATTTTGGTCAGGATGTGAAGAAACTCTTCCGAAGAGCTAAATTAGAGCACCGGAGACTTATCATGAGATGTAGCAAATATCTTGCATACAAATCACTACAAAAAACAGAAAAATGCATTCTGGAAAATACATACAGGAGTTAAAAGGTTCACTGATGAACACATCAAAAGATCGGAGCATAAAAGGACAATAAGACTATAACCTTAATAGATCCTCATAGATCCCGAATCAATAATTTGGGAATAAAAGAATTCTTCCCAAATTAAAAAACCCTCTTCACTGCTCAGAGCTTGTTTTGAAAGTTTGTCTGCCAATAGATTATGTTGCCTATATATATGCTCCATCGAGATGTTCCCGAAAAGAAGAATAGTGGATTTGATCCTGTTATGCTCCAGTGTAATAAAGACAACGCTTCGAGGTTGTAATCTCCCTGAGCCCATTTTATGGTGACCCTAGAATCCTCGAATATTTCCAGATCGTCAATGCCCAAGACGCTAGCCACTTTCAAAACACATCATAAAGCTAAAAGCTCCGCCTTCGTATTTGTCCCACCACCACAATTGAGTCTTAAAGTAAAGTAATGAGAATCATTCAAATAAATTGCACCACCAGCTGCACACATACCATTTTGGGCTGCACCATCAAAAAAGAGCGCTGGGCAGTTAAATTGAGGATCGAAATATCCAGTACTCTTAATTTCTAAAGGCTTCTGATCCCTGTAGATGGAATGATACATATTAAGAATCTGACAGGTAATCTTCTGGAAGCACGGTTTCTGATCTTCAAAAAAATGCTTTGTTCATAGTAGACCAAACGAACCAGGCAATAGTCAAAGGCAAAAGAGGATGAGCTTTGCAATCCCTATACCAATTTAGCGAGCAAACATCAAATTTTTCAATCCCCCAATCTTGAGAGATATGTAAAACAGAGCAAATAAACCTCCATATTTTTCTAGCGAAAATACAAGCCACCAAAAGATGTTTTGTTGTCTCGGCATCAGAGCTGCATAAGGAACATCTGCTAGGGCCCTTCCAGGCCATACTCATTAAGTTATCCCAAGTTTTTAGCTTGCCTTGGAATGCAAACCAGCCAAAACATTTAAACTTTAACGGCATCTTCCATCTCCAGAAACATTTGAACCACCATTGTCGAGGGCTGAAATGCATGTACTTTATGATTGCCTTATAGGCAGTTTTTGCAGTAATTTCTGCAGAACTGGGATTGCCGAACCACTTAGCTATATCCGTAGCTGAAGTCAATCTACACCCAGCAGCAAAAACAATGAGTTGTTGCTATTGAAGATATAATTGAGCTTTGCGATGAATTGTGTGGCAAATGGTGTTTCAACAGTGGAGTCTTTTAGAACTTGGAACACCATGAGGGAGGGACATTTGATTGTCTGAATTGTTTGCCTATTGGTTGTATAAGTTTGACAATTGGCACATTTGAAATTCATTACCATTGTTTGGTTTTTGTCTTATTTTTTAAGAACAGTGTCCAATTGATTATTCTAAAGAAACTTGCATG